>JAEIGQ010000007.1:0-2960000 GCA_018904275.1 Lordiphosa clarofinis | reverse complement strand
AAATCAATCCCAAGCGGTAATGAAAACAACATAATACCGGACGTGCTTGAATGATAGAGTTGATCCGCCCAAGAAAAATTACATTTATTCTGGGATTTAAGAGATTGAATCAGCTAAAAATTGTAGAGCATTAATAATTTTAAGCATGCATGAATTTACTTTAAGCTCGACATGTAATATTGATCAAACGTGACTGTGTCCCTCTCTAACACACACAATGAAATATTACTTCGTCAAGCATTCGGCAAGTAAGTTCGTGCTCCCGGGGCTTTCGCTGGGGAACTCTGTCTAAGAGGCTACTAATATTTCTTTGCTCTCGCTCTTCAATTTATGGACATGTGATCTCGAAAGGGATTGAAGTAAGCACATTTGGAATGATAAAAGTTTTAAAGGCATGGGTCAATCCCTATAAGACAGATTGGTATGGAATATCCTGAAAGTGGAGTGTTGCTATAATCGCTATTATTATGTATCAAGTTTGTCAAAGCAACAATGTTTCCCATAATGTTCTGTATGCATAAAGTACATAGAGAGATTAGGAGATTTGTATGTGTGTGTGCGTCTCTCATGTCTTGTACTTCTTTAAGCAGATCAATCAGAGGTATCAACGCACATATCAATCGCTGGCATAGTTAGTCTTTAAAGAGAATTCAACAGTATCGGTCGTGGACCGCGCGAAGCCGTACTTTATTAGATTAATAAACGCATGTATTATTCCAACCTATAAACTCCTCGTGTTCTTGATGATTATGGGCCCTCTGTTCCAATCACTCAGCCTGCACCCATAACTTAGATCCCCAACTCCAAGATTAAAAAGATTGGAAATATCTCGACTTTTTGTTGTGTACTTCTTGTAGCAGCCATAGGACACATTAACATTAGCAACAGAATATAAACCACCTATACAGCTGTTAATTAAAAGCTGTTTGATTCAACACTCAAGCAACCGTTAAAGGTTTAAAAACATATTAGGGCGCATGCTCCAACTTTTGTTCAAATGTTGTCTGTTTATTAACGAAAGTTTTCCATTAATTTGTTTGTAACATATTGTATTTTATTTATAGTTTTACAGAAAAATAATTATATATAATTAAATTTAGACTAAACGTATAAGGAAAAGGAGACAGTCCCATAATGACATGTATGTTTATATTTTATTATAAAGAATTTTATTTAAACGTATTTTAATATATTTTTTTTTGATTACGAACAGCTTTATATTAATCATTGCCTAGATTGGCTACACTTATTGGTCCTAACGTGACAGTTTAAAAGCGTTTTCAATACTTAAATACAAAAATTACAATTATGCATTAATGAATGTGTGAGTTTTGTAAGGGGTTCTAATTATTCGAAGATTCCGAGAGGCTCGACAATTTTATTGTTTTGTAGAAGCACCGTAAAAGCTATATGTTGGGCTTTCTAACAATGCATGCTTGGAACTTAGACTTTGTTTAAGCTGCCTTTACACTTGTCAAAAACAAATCTCTAAAGTGTTAATTTCAAGGTCTGATACCCGAAAACAAGCGTATACAAAAACCAGAGTAAAAACACACCTATATAGTTTTAACTGGCTTGAATAGGCTTTAAAGTTTATGTATATCACTTATACGCAGTGTTGTCTGTACTCATACATTTGTTTTGTTTATTAATAGTCGGCGTTGATTTATTCCAAAACTAAAAAAAGAGACCACTTTTGTAATTAATCCATTTGGCTATTCCTTTATTTTTGTACAAAAAAGTTATTCAATTTATTGATTTGAAGCACTCTAAATGCAAAAAAAATTAAATCTTGAAAATTTCACTTTAATACATTTGAAAATCATCAAAAATAACTAAAATATAATTAAAATTTAATGAGCCAAGTGATGAGGACTATATGTTTATATAATAAAATATGCTTAGTTCTGAGGAACTCTAAGATACATTATCAAAATTCATTTTGTATTGCATATAACTTTGTTCACCAACAACAATAATTGTATTAACATTTTATTTGGAATATTACATACAGCATTTGTATCTTCTAAATATATATATATGTGTATATATAGATCTCATTCGTAACAATTTGAGTATGTAGGTATGTAGATTTATGTTGATCCCATCGGTTTTATGTTAGTTTGTATTCGGTAAGGTAATGTAAGCACTCTGCCTTGATCTACATTAAAGATAGCTATGTTGTACTTTAGTTAAGTTAGTTATAAATAAATAGAATATTTTTTACATAACTGTTTAAAGCTTAGTTATAGGTACAAAGCATACATACACACACCAAGGAATGACCATTGCTTAGAATAGAGATCTGCATAATTCTGACTCTGTCTTGCAACCGAATACTGCTTTCTGCGTGTCTAGAAATTTTTGAAAGTGACTGCATAAAAATGAAGCATTAAAGAGATACTGAAAGATTCGCGCCTTAGATCATTTAGTTACTACTCTACTTTTTAAGCTGAAGTATATTGGGAGACGCTGTTTTAAATGTGTTCTAATAATTACTTAGGATTAATAACATTTGCCTCACAATCACTGGGATCTATATCCTGCTCAATTACCAATGTATTTCGTGATATGGCATTCGCCATTTGAGTCACCGACTCCGAGGGTTGTGAACTTCGGGTTACCGAACGTTTTTGCAAGTCAGCCTCTTGTTGTTGTTTTCGATGCAAGTCGCTTAGTCTAAATGCTTCCAAGAACTCATTAAGATCCACTTGACCATCACCATTAAGATCCATCATGCGGCATTTCTCTAGCATTTCCGCTTTGGAGTAAGCTCCAGGCATATGAGTCACCAGTAGATCAATGGCGGTTTCGAATTCATTCAAGGTTATTTCACCTACGAAAAAGATTATCAACATTCAATGGTATACGTAATAATTTCTAAAGGCTATACCCGAATTATCCGCATCTATTATATTGAAAATGGCCTCCAAGCTGGCCTTATTAGCATAGAGTGCATCCATGACAGTGGTGCCATCTGCCTCCGCCTCCAGCTGTAAATATAAATTGTACTCTTCTAGGTTCATTCGAGTAATGCCAATGACTTACAATAACTTCGGTATCCAGCAGTTCCAATGTGGTGATATAGTTAACATTTTGACTATCCGTACCGGGCGCCAGCTTATCGCGTAGTAAACGCCAGGGTAGGCCTAATTTGGTTATATTCTCCATTACAAAGCACCATTGAGCTATGGATATGCTGCCTTTCTCTTTGGAATCCAATTTCTTAAACTCCGACTCGAGCTCATCACGATGTTCGCGCAGACGTACGGCTAGTTCCTTTAAAGCGGCACTTTCCACCATGCCCATGCGCTGTCTGAAGGACAAACGTTTCGTTTGCGACGCTGCCGATATGTATTGAACGAAATGTGGTACCAGTTGGTTATTGAGACGCATGTAAGCACCTTTATTGGAACCAATGGCATAGTAGTTTGAGGCCGAGAATATGGTGATTACCTAAGAAGTTAAAGAGCGAAAAAAGTTAGTATGCTACTCCATTCTCATTATTATGCATTATATTATTATTAATGCCAGAATTAAATGGGCTTTCGATACATTCGAGCCCATTTAAGCCACCTGGCCCAGACAACATCTTTCCAGCCCAGCTTCAAAACTCTTTGGAGCACACCATGGCTTGGAAAATTTTAATTTATAAACCATAGCTGGTAAAGCCTCACATGCTAGATCCAGCGACTATAATCAGTTTTAGAATCCCTTGAAAGACTTATTGACGCCTACCTAAGGCAAACTATTAACCCTTCTTTCTTAGCACCTACGCAACACGCATACTGCAAAGGTAGATCCACCGAAACCGCCTTACACTTCTTAGTTTCAAGGATTACAAAATCACTTGAAATAAAATAGTACTCTCTGAGAGAATTTCTTTCATTACCACTGCTTTGGAGGATATGGGAGTCGACGCGCCACTGATTAAATTCATCAACCTGATGCTCTCAAGTAGAGCAGTGAATTCAAGTCTTGGTGGTACCCCGCAAGGAAGTGTTCTTTCCCCGCTTCTCTGGGTCGTAGCAATCAACCAACTGTTGCGCCTCATGGAGGCGGAGAGACAGGTGGCGCACATTGCTATATTCAATTGCGGAAGTTTTCCACAAACCTTTTGTGAACTCATGCAGACCGCGTTGGCGACACTTTCTCCGAAAAAGACAGATCTAGTTCTCTTCACACGGAGATAAGATTCCAGATTTTATCCCTCCCAAACTAAACAATATAAGTCTAGAATTCAAAAACAATGCCAAGTACCTGGGCGTGATGCTGGACAGGAAACTACTCTGGCATAACAATATTACTGAGCGAGGGAAGAAGGCATTGCTCATTGGCTTTACACATCCACAGTACATGCCATACTACTCTATGGAGTTCTGGTATGGTGGTCAGCACACGAGAAACCATTATTCCTGAGCACTTTACACAAGGTACAGAGAAGTGCTGAAATATGTATGAGCGGTGCGCTCCGAACCACCCCAATGGAAGTACTAAACCCCAATTTTTATATGTTTCCTCTAGACTTCTAAACAGTTAGCATGCATTACAGCTCTGAAATTAAGAGAGTCTGAAGCCTGTAACACGGGTAAATCAGAACATTCAACAATACTAGCGCGGTTCCCGCCATTACAGACTACTGTATACCCACAACGACATTCCACAAACTTTATGACGTCAATATCCCACACTTTTGTGTACTTATTATGATACCCTAATACATTTACTCAGATAGTCAAGCAGCTCTAAGGGCTCTTGACTTGCACACCAATAACGCCAAAATACTCACGGAGAGCCGCAGATCCTTAAATGCGATCGCTCAGTATCTTCGTATCCACCTCATCTGGGTACCTGGTCACCGCAACATAGAGGGAAACTGGCCAGACAGGGCACTACCACTCAGCTCCTCCCAGATAAGAGCTTGATAGGGATGGCCTAAGCCTCATTTAAACTACTTACAAGGAATGAAACGTGGAGCCTGGCTACAGAACGATGGAACAATGTTTCGGTTTGCGCTGCAGCTAGACTCACGTGGCCTTCGTTCAACCTAAAACGTTCTGCGTCACCCATTTTTTGTCACCCGTTTCTACTCAACCTCTCGGAAGTATCCGATGTGCAGATTCCGTTGGTATGAAAATTCTTAAAGTCGTCACAATGGAGGAGTCGGGAGGAACCCCCTTTGGCTTAAATAGGGTATAATATCGTATCGCAATGCGCCTGTCTTGGCCTAATTGTAGGGACAGTGTTACTGTTCCTAGCCATCTCAACCTAACCTAACCCCATTTTCTTATGTGTTCTCTCTACTCTTTCGCTCCGAGCAAAGGTTTTGTTATTGGCTGCGAATGATTTAGACGTTGTTTTTCGCGCGTATAGCCCTCACGCAGAACTTAATATATATTTCAACTTCATATGTGTTCTCTCTCTTTTCTTTCTCTCAGAGCTAAGGTCTTGTTGTTGACAGCGAAAGATTTCGACAAAAATTGGGTTTCTTGCGTTTCTTGTTGAATTTTCTTCATTTATACTGCTGTATAAAAGGCCGTAAGCTGATTCCGGGCACCTCAGGCTTACAAATTGACTGGGATAACTTGTTTCACAGATCCACACACAGACTTAAGACCGGACTTCTTTATTCCGAGTTCTTGCCTCTTCATTTACCCACCTTATTATCGTGCATAAACTCATGACCATTGGGTTTGCATTCATGAGATCGTATCACATAGCTGAGACGATGACGCTTCAGAAATAGTTCGGTTGTGTCCGGACCAAACCAAACGCCAGCGCCACGTAAAGTGTTGGGCACACAACCTTGTGCAGTCTGTGGATCACTCCACATAATATCAAAGATCTGTAAAAATAAATATCAAATCCAGCATTCATATATTCAAATCTCATTCGCTTTACCTGCTGCCACTCGGTTTTGTCGAGGGGCTCTCCATCTGTCACCGGTGGCCGTAAGATGGAAACGTACTGTCAAACAGTAATTAAAATATTAATAAGTATAACCCATGCAGCCCAAAGCCAAGTACCTTGCCCCTGTCAATACTTTTCAGTAGATCCAGACTGGTGTTGTCCGAGAAACCACCATGTACAATCAGCACACGATTGTTCAGCACCGAGCCAAGTGGCAGCCAGCGGTAGACCTCATCAATTAGTAGCAGCAATCGCTTGTGATTGCGCTGATGGGTAAATCGAAAATGCACTTAGTTTAAATATTAATAGATATTGTTTTACTCACCGGATACTTTCCCTCCACCTCACGTATAAAGCCGTAGCGTGCATTCATAATGCTATCCTCGTGATTGCCACGATTCAGGAACACCGCATTCGGAAAGGCCAAATACAGGGACAATAGTAAGAGTAAAACCTCCAATCCTTTCTTGCCTCTATCCACAAAGTCACCATTGAAAACATACGGATTAGAAGCAGAGGGCAGACCGTTCTAAGGAAAACCAAACACGTTTTACCAATTAAGCTTAGAAAATGTAAGTAAACTTACCTTATGAAGCACCACCAACAGATCATCCAGCTTGCCATGCAAATCGCCACATACGGTTACCTGTTGGGATACGGCTGTGGATATCATAACAATATTTGGCATTTGTTTGAGAGATTTCGATGCCTCGCGCAAAATCTTGGCCACATATTTGGGCTCTAAGCGGTTTCCCTAGAAAATGGCAAGGAGAGAGTTTCTTGAATAATATTAATGGATTGATTGAGTGGTATTTTACCCTTTTCTTGCGAAAGACATTTATTAAGAATTCTACATGATTCTTGTCAATGGGCAATTGTAATTTCACATGCACCACGTCCCCAACTTCGGGCAAGATGTCATCTTGTTCTTCCAAAATCGAAACTTTACATGGGAAGGAAGAAAGAAAACATATATTAAGAGAAAAATGGCAAAGAGTGGATCTCAGTAGTTCTTGTTGTAAAATTAAAAAAAAAAACATTGTATTTGCGAGCTCGTGCATTGCTTAGTACAAATACTCGCATTGACTCGTAGCTTTGTCCACGAAATCATAGATCTATTCCGAGCTGTCCCGAACAAAGCTCGTACACGAGTACACAATCGCTACAAGCACACTAAAAACTAGAACTTGCTTGCAGAGATAGCATGATTTTGACTTATAATGTAGGCTAGCTGGCATTAGGATCATTGAAGCCCGTTCAGTTGAGAGATTTAATGAGCTTGTTATACTGAAATATACTGCACGGAAAAAAAGAACATTTGTTTATGATCCATTGGAGGATTTTGGTATTCATTTCGACTAAATAGTTTTAGTATCATAAAAAGGATACTAATTAATTCCATTTTATTTTAAATTGATCTAAGATTATCATCCAATGGGTCTGAAAATCGTACAAAATAAATGAATTATTAAAAAAAGGATATGATAAAACTATCCATTTAAAATGAATCTTTTTTTCTGACAGCGAACAAATTTCAATCTCGCAACAATCGCTCTATGGGTAGAATGTAACTTCCTGCAAAACAGCAGCCTAAAGAAACTTCAACTTACGTATAGATGCGGTTTGATGTTTGTTTTTTGTGCCAGCCGCCTGGGGCATATGTTTTAATCAGGTCATTAAAGAATTTGTATAGCTGCAAAGAAAGAATATGAATTTGGTATTAAAGTAATTACAGATCTTTTTCTTCACCAAATTACTTGAAAGCTGTCGTCCTTTTTTTTGGTCATAACTTGAGAATCGTTGATCCGATTCTTATCATTTCTTCGACAAACCGATTAAAAAAAATGACAAAAACTATATCTAAAAGGTCGTTCGACTCCTTGTTATAGACCTTTGCTCCCATGGATATTCATTCAGCCTTACGTGTTATTGGAATTGCAAATTTCCCAGCAACTGCCAATTTTAACAAGTGAGAAAGTCGGTTAAGCCCGACTATAACATACTCTGTACACGGAGTAGAAGCTGAATGCATGCTGGTGCTGCGCTCATCTCAAAGTCTCTCTCTCTTTTTCTCTCTCTCGCACTCTCTCTGTCTCTAAGATTGTGTGGTGTTAGTTGTGAATGGGTGGGAGGGGGAGATGTGCTTTTTTGCTCATAACTTGAGAACCGCTGATCCGATCTTTATCATTTCTTCGGCGAATCGATACATTTACCATAGGTACCAAACGTCTATCTTCAAAACTGTAGGAGATATAACGTTTTTTCCGAATTGCGGGGGCGGAAGGGGGCGTGGCAAAAATTGAAAATAAACTTGATCTGCCTGCAGCTATAAGAAACATTTGTCCCATACATGTCAAACCTCTATCTCTTACCATTTCCGATATCTGTTTGTTCATACGGACGGACAGACGGACATGGCTATAGCGACTCGGCTGTTGATGCTGATCAAGAATATATGTACTTTTTATAGTCGGAAATGATTCCTTCTCCCTGTTACATACTTTTGCACACACTTAATATACTCTATGTACCTTCGGTAGAAAGTATAAAAATAATGAGTGTTGCATTGGTGTTAATAAATTCCCCCAAGCTTACTCATATGGCGAACTGCGCAATGACGAGCGAATTAGTCGCTCCGATATGAGAGCAGCGTCATCTTCAAAGAAAGCAAGCAACATTCTTTCCTATAGCAGCTATATGCTATAGTCATCCGATTTAGATCAAACTTGGCAGAATTGTGTTGCATTAATCAGTAACAAATTTGGATGCGATAGTACTAAAAACAAAATAGTTTTTCTTACAAAAACTTTTTTCTGAGCTATTTTGTATGGCAGCTATACTAAAGGGTCGATCATAAATCTTGGTGGAGTTATGTGAAAGCAAGCAAACTTAAAGTCGAGGTTTGGGAGGGATAGCATTGCAAACAAAAAGATTTTCTCAAAACTACTTTTCAACCGACGTCCAGGCACTATGCTACAATCGAACTGGCCGGTAGCAAATGTCAGAGTATTGTACCAAACGACTTCGAGCAAAGTTTGGTTACGATAGCTTCAAACCGGAGGAGATAGCATAGAAACAGACGGACAGACGGACATGCTATATCAACTCAGCCGTTCTGATTAGAATATATATACTTTATGTGGTCGGAGATGCTTCCTTTTGTGCGTTACAATCATCCGGACAATTTCAATATACCGTCTTCAAGGGTATAAAAAACTATAACTTAAAAGTAGTCAATCAAACTTATTCATTAAAGTATTTATTTTGCCATTTAGATAATCTTGTCTGTGCTCTTCGATGCATTAAAGAACGCTGATCGCGTTTGGTACTACGCCGATCGAAGACCTCTACTAGTTTCCCGCCCCGCATCAGACCTCAATTTCATTGAATTTTCTGAACCGTCATCAAAAATGACTTCTAAATAGTCCATAAAATTACTTTCTCTATTGCGGAATAACTCTTTGTAGCGATATTCTTTCTCATAGCCAAATATTAATCATTAAGTCTCCTTAAGCTTTAGCACACATTTCATTCCTAGTGTCATGGTAAACCCGAATGATATCAATACCCCATCAATTTAAAGGACAGTGTGGTTTAGGCTGTCCCTTAATGAGTATTTATATCCTTTTGTGTTATGCAGAAGAACCTCTAAGACATCTTTTCTATATGGTAGCTTTGCTGAATCCAGCTGTATCCGCAACGCCCCAATCAAATAATTGCTGTTCCCCTATATCCTGCATTTTGCTTAGCATAAAATATTTAAAAAAAAATAAAATTCAACAACAACAACTTTAATTTTAAATAATTTGAAATTGAATAATAAAATTTAAATTATTATTGAAAATATTCAACACTGCGTATGAGTGATTTACAACTTGAGAGCGTTTGCGCGCCAGTTAAAACTCAATTTTTCTAACTTTTGTTTTTAGTTACGATTGATTTACACCAAAAAGAACTTGAAAAATTTCATACACAGGTGGTCCAGTCTAATGTTTATGCAATGATATTGAACGACTACAAAAAAAAGTGAGTGAGCTGGCTGAGGCAAAATTTTAGTATTCGAAATCGTTGTCTAGTTTGTCTAAAACAGCGGTGGATATGCTCTTGCTCCCATTGCATCACTAAGCCCTCGTTTCGAGGCGCCGATAGGCACCAGCAGACGTGGCAACAAGTGCAATTGTCTCGCTTCGAAGTGTGCTTCAATAATAAAATCCATGCGTATTAGCGCACTTTTTGCAGTTTTTTCCGTACACCTTCTTTGTAATTCAATCATAAACAGGGGCTACCAGTCCCATAGTCAAATAGTCGAAAAAATGCGTTGCGAAAAGTGCCAAAAAATGCAAGGACGCTTCAAGCTTATGGGTTGGATAGTCACTCACGTGGGTGGTTTCTGGTTGTGTAGTTTTTCTTTAGGCTTGCATTTCTGTACTTAACTCAAGGCTTGATTTTCATTTAGAGTAAAGCGTTGCTATTACAGGTCCCTTAACCACAATCAAGCAAGGGAAGTGTCTAACACTGTCCCTGCCATAACCGAAGCCCATTAAACGCCAAGTGGTAGTATTTTCTAGCTGAGTGCAAGGGTAATATATTTTCGGCAACAAAGTTTCACAATTGAGCGAAGCTTGTAAGTACGTAAGTGCGCTTTTACAGCGACAACAAAAGGCGATGACGACGACGACCACGTCGACCATTATTGACTTTTGAAACTTTACAAATGCACAAGACGGACGTGACCTCTTTAGCCGGCGGCTCCACGTCATTGTGCTAGCTGCAGAAATGGTAAATAATCCAGATGCGGGTGAATATGTGAGCTTACCTCAGCCTGGTCCTGTTCGCTGGCATATTCTAAATTCTGAAATATTTGCCAATTGCAGCGTTTCCTCATCTCGCGTCGTGCCTGATGCTGTCGATACCATTTCTGAATCAATATGGCCGCTTTGATTGCTAGAGGGAGAGGAAGAAAAAAAGAGATGAAAATGGTAAATAACTTCTGTACACATGTTTGGGTTACGCAGCATAAGTGTACTCAGCAAGTGGGAATAAATTTAGAGAATTGTTTGAAATTCTAATTTTTTTTGTCAAATTCTGGGATGTGTTTTAAGCAGGATTTGGCGTCATTCAACATTCAAAAATGTTCACTCGCATTAATTACTTGCCATTGTCATCCATTATTATGCTAATTTGATGCCGCTGAAAATGTCAAAGACTAAACAGAGGACACAGAGGGGTGCGGGGAGAGTTAGGAATAATGTCTGTGCTTTCGTATGCAAACGACTTTACAACATTAGTAAAGATAAATCATTTTGTATTTTTCTTCTTTTTTTTACACACTTCTTCTGTCTAAATCTAAATCATGCTCGGCTTTTTGTGTGGACATTAAATCAGTCTGTTCCGTGGAGTTTAAACAGCCCATAATATAAGAAAGATGGAGGCGTCAGCGCTACATCTGCTTATTCTTTGGGTTTAAGGTATTACACAGATAAGTAGGTAAGTTGTAGGTCCGTTCAAGCAAAGTTTACACAATTTTCCGCTTTTTCTTGTTGCCTTCAAAGAGCCACTAGCTTTTATTAAAAAACTTTTCAATCGATGAACAAGTTTTGGGTTTACAAAATGTTCCTATTTTTTGCTGCCGTACACTTGAAAGTAGCCGTCAAACTAGACCAGCTCAATGCAACTGCGACTGACTCGCCTTTCGTTTGCTTTTGGGTGAGCAGTTTGTTTTTCGATTTTTTCCATTTTTTTTGTACCCTCCTCATGGCACAATGGGTCGAAAAGACATAAAATTGTACATTTTTATGGCATAATAAAAAAGGTAATCACAGTATAAAGAAATTTTAAAGGCTTTTGGCGTCACTTTGACCATATTATTGGGCTTTCTTTTTCAGTATGTGTCGTTTTAAAGCTCGTCCACATTTTGGTTAATCTTGAAGCGCTGAAATGGAACCTATCCCACCCGCCGCATAGCCCAGACATTGGCAATTCCGACTATTTGTTTTTTTTTTGGAGAATCTTGCAGTCCTATAAAAATAAGATTGGATGACCTTGAAATGAGTGTAGAAATCTTAAAAACAAGATTTATCATCTTGCAACTTATCAACACGCTTACAGTTTTCTATAAAGCTTCAGTTGAAAAATCAGGCAGAGCTGTAAACTTGAATTACCATTACCATTTTTCACGTAATTGAAAACAGTTCCTGATTACTGAAAAGAGTAACGGAAGAAGGAATCATTTCCGCCCGTTCGCACCAACAGCGGAGTGGATAAGCCAGCCGCGCCCGTGCCGCTGCCGCTCGGTCCGTGGTCTGTCCGTCCGTCCGTCCGTGTTCAAACAGCTCGGAGATGGTAAGAGAAAGGTGAGGGACAAATGTTTTTATAGCGAACGTTATTTTCAATTGGGCCCCCCCCCCCCCCCCCCGCAATTTGAAAAAACGATATATCTCCTACAGTTGTGAAGATAGACGATTCGTACCTTTAGAGATAGTTAGTATTTAGCAAAATGTATAATTTTGCCGAAGAAATGATAAAGATCGGATGAGCGGTTCTCAAGTTATGACCAAAAATAAATTCCTGCCACGTGTGAGTGAAAGAGAGAGAGGGAGAGAGAGAGAACTTAGAGATGAGCGCAGCAGAAACGTTGCATTCAGCTCCTGCTCTTGGGACAGAGTATGACATAGTCGGGCTTGACCGACTTTCTCACTTGTTTATTAATCGGAATTGTAACTTGGAATTACGATTATTCAGTGAATATTCCAAAATCTAATTACTTTTACAATTACTTAGATAATTGTAACTGTTAAGGGTGATTATTGAGTAATTGTGCTTCAAATGTTGAATTATTATATATGTATTATATTCAATACAAATTCATGGTTTATATGTTTTATGTTTTTGTTTTAATATAATAATTAGTTTATTTCATATTATCCATTAAATTCATATTGGCCTTCATGACAACTTATTTTTTAAACGAAAAATTAGAAAAGGCATGGCGTTTCGAAAAAAATCATAATTTTCACCTACAAATACAAAATAATTCAACATTTCAAGCACAATTACTCAACACTCACACTTTATAGTAACAAATAATTGTTAATAATTGTTAAGTAATTGCAAAAGTAATTACATTTTGGAATTTTCACTGAATAAGCGTAATTCCATGTTACAAATAAGATTATTAAAAAATGGTAATCAGAAATTGTTTTTTCATTATCTGAAAAATCGTGTTTTTAGTAATTAAAAGTAATTAAATACGGGATGTAACGAATACATTACAGCTCTGCCCCGAGGTACTGAGTTCGACTCCCAGTAGGGGCGGATTGAAAATTAACATTTTAGAAGTTTTTCACAAAGAAGAAAATTCCGTGAACCCAACCAAATCCAATACCGTTAGTAGAATTAACTACCCCCACCTCCTCCTCCAGATTATCTAAAAATTAAATATGTCGAATAGAATACATTTTTTTTCCTTTATTATATTAAACGAGAGCGATAGTTCAAGTCGGTTCTGCCTGACTTGGGTATTCACGTTACTCAGGGAGAAAGAAATGTTTAATAGCCTTCCTGTAAGTATGCAATATTTTCTTAGCTTTTTATTTAAGGGGATTAAAGAAATATCGAATGTAAAACTATTCTTGAAATCCATGTTTTAAAAATTTTTAGAGTTGTTTAATATTTTTTATTGCGTGGGTGGAAGTGGCCCAAAATTCGTAACAAACTTGATCTGCGTACGGACAACAACAGTTAATATTTCAATTTTGTCAGTTCTAGCTCTCCGAGATCAACACCCAGAGAAATGAAGCACGAATTGTCTTCAATTTAGATATTTTTCTTTTTGATATTTTGTAGACGATAACTTCTCGAATTCTAAAAGAAAACTGGTTTTGACTTCGAACTTTCGTGATTTATTGACTAAAAACCGATAAAGAGATTGTATAAAATGAAGCCAATGTTAAAAACACTTTACTTGATCCCACGTCCTCGACGTTTTCTAAGCAATTGTCATGTCGACTTGAACACGATCCTTGTTGCTTGTGGAGTGGCAAAATGCAAACTGCTTGCATTCTTTAGTATGATTTTGGGGCGAGGTTTTGCGAAAGTCATATATTCAAATGTTTAATAATGTTAAGGTCACGAGTTCAAGTCCCAGTAAACTACAAACATTTTTTAATGGTATCTTAAAATTTATTATATCATCGAAAAAGTAGATTGTGGTGTGTGGTTGAAGTCGGGCGTGGGTCTCCTCTCTCTCGCTTATCACAGAATATTCAGCTGAAGTCTATAAAGACCTTTACCTAACCAAGAACTTTAATCTCAAAAATGCATGCTTGATTTTAATATTTTCGGCTTGGATCCAAGAATATTCCTTCTTACCGTACTTTTGACATCAAAACTGCTTGATATATGAAGCACGATCGGATTGGATTTTTCTATGAGTGTAGGTTTTAATACAGACGGGCGGACAACGACTCATACAGGGAAATATAGAAATTGCTTATAATCTGACTTGTATAATTCAAGAAATTCTGCAATCCTACGACTTTACTCTAGATCTGATTTATACTATCACCTGCTCAATAAAGGAACGAAAATGGTTCGAGCAGGAGTACTTTTAAATAACAACTGTAAAGCAGAAAAGGAATGCATCTATTAAAAATGTTATGTTGATGAAGGTTGGCTCAAATTACCTCAATATTTAGAATAGCTGAAGGATTCTATAGTTACAGTTTTCTTTGCTGCACACACACTAAATTTAGTTGTTAACGATTTTTTTGAAGAAAGTTTAGTTTGACATTAGTAAGGTTCTCACTATTAGATATTACAGACATGCAGAAACAAGTTCTTAATGAGAGTTTTCAAAATTCAACTTTAAATGAGTCAACGTCAGTTTGCGAAGAAAAGAAGTTTCTGTATGCAATAGAAACGATGTTATAGATGCTTTAGAAAACTGTTTAAGAGAACAAATATCGAAAAATGTTTTCAAATCTTGGAAAGCTGAAAAAAAAAATAATTTAAATATGTTGCCCTGACTATACTTAGGTATCAGTATAACGGACCTTTTCAACATTTAAGTTTCTAAGATCTGGTATAAGTGAACAGCTCCAGGAAGATATAATGGTTATTAACTTAAACTAAGCAGTTGTCAAATATTGTAAATGCCACCGAAAACTAAAACTACATTATTTAAATATAGAAAATTACTTAAAAAATGTATTTTAAATAGAAACTATTCTATTCAAGCAAACCAAGCGTTTAATCAAAGCCTCGGATTCAGAGGTTCAGAGAACTGGTCCACGAACCGAACGGATTTGAACCCCCGGACCGAACCTTCTGCAAAATTTTAGATTTTTGCACAAGAGTGCAGCATACCATTTTTACTCTTTTTTTAACGCGTATAAAAATGAGATTGTTTCATCTGAAAGTCGAGTACAAAAGATCTAAGTCTAAGACTGTTGGATTAAGATTTAAATTGAGAGTAAGATGAATAAGTTTCTGCTCTAACAGCAGTAGTTAGTGTAATGACAAGTAACACTCAGAAAGATAACGATAGAGAAAAGAGCGCCTAAGGGCCTAACATACTCTCCGATTCAAGCCGCATGCTTGCCGAAGTCATGCTTTACTGTGCGTACTGAGCCACTAGAACTGATGACATAATTTAGTTCTGAAAAACTTTCTTAAAGTTTCATTTAAATTGCACTCAACGAGTACTTTTGCTCCCACTGTACAATGCCCTAATTATCCAAAAGGCGGCCATGTCTTTGGCAATAGCTTTCCCTTTCGCTTTTTCTTTTGTGGCTTGCGTCTACGTCCGCGTGTTTGTGGTTTTGTTTCTGTGTGCGTGACTCAGTGTCGGTATATGCATACTCTCACTTACATAAATGTACGCACATGTTTGTTTGTATTAATAGCCTTGCCTGTCCAGTCAGTTTTCGGTTTATAGGTAAGTCCTTGCATGTATATTTTAGTCTGTAGCCCCCTATCTGTCGGGATCCATTCAAAACGGTTAGTAGGACAAATTGCTATAATAAATACAGTTAACGCCAGCGTCATCTAACCACTTAAAAGGAAGAGAACAATGACAGGACAGGCGAGAGGGCGAGCGGGCGACAGGCGAATATACTTAAAACATGTTGTAGTGGTTGGACTAAGGGAAAGTTTTCAACCCAAATGCAAACAAACTTTGGCCTGTTATGGTAATAGACTTATTTTGGGGCCAGACGGATTAGTATACATGCAGTTATGCAAAATGAAACAAGTGGAAACTCTGACAGCAAATTTATGTAAAATTTTGGGAAAATTTATTATGGAGCAAGACAACATCAGGATTCACACGGAAAAGAGGATGAAAAGGCCTCCTTTTTTATATGAATAAAATGAGAATTAAATTACTGACTCTTGACTAAAACAGTCCGCAATCCCACTGAAGAAAGCAATTTATATAAAGTATGCTAATTTTATATGCCTTTTACTCTCAGACGACTCTGTAAAAGCCTTCAAATGTTCAAATTAAGACCAAAGAAATATTTTTACGGCACTGGCAAAGTTTGCTCTGGAACTTACTCGTGATTTGAAGGTAATGGTATTGCTTGCACTTAAGAATAATACAAATTTCCCAAATCATAGTTGGAAATTCCTAGGCAATTAAAGTCCACCTGGTTGCACTCACAAACACAGCTATTAAGTCGGCCAGTCGTCACGGCCAAAAGGCCAACTGAGCCTTACAAATTGCGATACAAAAGTAGCAGGGGGCCGCTCAACCAACATTCTTTTCTTAAAGCGAAAAATCAGCGGGAAGCCCACATTTCAGAACAAGAAATGGGCGGCTTTTATTCTGAGCAGAAATAAAGCTTCTTCTGTGTCCTCGCCCAGAGGGGGTGAGGTAAAGCTAGCTTTTAAGCCAGACAACCCCATATGTAGTTTAAATAGCAGCAAGTCAAGGACGCTATAATAAAATCTTAAGCCAAAAAAATAACTATTTTTTGTCAAAACGGTTTTATATACTATTAAATGGTTCACAAGGCCAGCTTAAAGAGGGCAAGTTTCATCTAGTGAGCTTTAAATACTCAGCACGATTTGTAGGCAAGAAAGTACAAGTTAGGGAATTGAACCCAAATCATAGCACATCATCGTCTGCTCACATGTTGAATCCGCTACGTGATTCCATTATCCTAAATTGGTCTAGAATTAAACAAATGAAATCAGCTAAGTCGGCTGCTAAGCTATTTTAAATTTTATTGCATACTTTTTGGAGAACACGCAGAGCTAACACTTAAAGTTCATTTATAGCACTCTTGTGCTCAATGTGTCACTCTTTATCACAATTAATTAAGCGCCTACAGTTCGGTCAAGTGAAAGTCTAAGGATGTAATCCTGATTAACATAATAATCATATAAGGTAAGAGAACAAAAAAAGACTCAAATCAAAGTATTAAAGTCGAACAGAGAATTACACTGTCCAACAAAATAGTCAACTTTGTGAGGAGCAGCCCTGTTGATTTGAAATTATGATAAGATTAGGTTCACTGATTTCAGAACTGGATTCGGTTAAGCTCCAACAGCTCTTGTTTCAAAGATATGAAGTAAAATAAAAAATGTGGAGTTTTTGGCGCTCGAGGATTTATTGAGGCAAGGAATAAATATGTGGATTTATGAGGTATAAAATACCGTATTTTCTATAGGGCACATGTGTATACATCAACGAAAAAGTTTGTTTGAGTTGCTTGATTATGATTTGTTATCGATAGCGATTGCATTGTCAAGACATGCAAAATGAATGCGAAATCCATTTTGTTTGTAGTGATAAGTGAATTGACAGAGGACCTGGTTTCGCAAGTAGCTCACGGAAATTCGTGCAAAGCACTGAAGGCATTACAGGGAGAATGAAAACTGGAATTGCTGCCACTCCAAACATAAGAAGCCCCGCGTGCGCAATTATAGGATCTGTACAAAAATTTAGTATAAACAAATTCAAAGATCATTTCATGAGGTCCCGTGCGTCTCATTAAGGTCTCATAGCTAGAGATGGGCTCGCGACGGGGTTCTCGCGAGACCCGAAAAAGTAGGGGATCAGGCGCGATGAGATTGAATTGAGATTTGTTGGTCGGGATCGGGACGGGAACTATTTGTTCTTTCGGCAACAAAACTATATCGACTGTTGCCTCAAAATTCTATCAAACTCGTTCATCAGCAGCCAAAAACTTTTTTGATGATTGATGATTTATGTAAGATGATTGGTGTGTGCTGCTGAACACGCTCAATGTATCTTTAAAATACTTAAAGCGCTATATCCGTAACGTCAGACTACTCTCGATTTACGGCATATTCTACTTTTGGGGTGTACGCAGCTGACAAGAACTGTTAGGTAACAAGAGGAAGCTATGTAATTTAACAACACTTAAGCAGCAGAAATTATATTATATTAGAGATGGGCATGCACACATATCGTCACACTTTTCACACGCATACAAGCACAAGCAAATATAAGAAGCTGTCAATGCTTATAGCGTACGTGTGATTTTGTGCAGTCGGCCGCGGCATAATTTGAGTGCGAACGCTCTTGAAATAAAATGCAGTCGCTCTTAAATTTTCAAGAATTTCGCTCTTGGAATCGAGCTGAGTTCTTTCTCAATATGGTTCTTTAGGCAAGGGGAGTGGTGGAACGCAAACTTTGAGGGAACACGTTGGACGCGCTCTCTCAGAGAGAGATATCGCATGCATAGTTTGTCGTTGTCTGATGAAAGTTGATGGCCGTTAATTTATTGAATCTTGAACATTAAGATTGTGCGAAAGAAATTGATTAAATTTATGTATAGTATAAAGCATAGCTCGTAAATAACTCTCAACCCAATATTCAGTTCGCTCTGCTCACGTCACTGACCAAAAACCAAAACTAAACGGGCTCGGGCTTCCCTTAACCGAATTTTAGCTGCAATCTCGCTCACTGATCGGTGGCTATCGTTTAACACACAGCACTGATCGGTCTGAGAGCAACACCATACCGGGCCCAAGTCAGTCAATCGCTCATAAAATTTGGTCTTCACAAAGACCGAACTTTAAAAATCTTACTTGAAAAAGTTGCAGAGACAGAAGAGCGCCAGCTATAAGTATGAACAGAGAGCGAGTCAACGTGAGAGAGAACGTGAGGAGGCATTTATATTGTTAGCCCAGCCCATGGTGTAATAATATAAGGTGAAACCGTCAGCACCTGCTGAGGGTCAGTGTCAAAAAGAAAGGGATAGCAGATGGCTTGCTTTGTTTTGTGCTTGTTAATTTTTGTTTGTTGTATTAAGGAAGTTAGGGAGCCGTCATATAGTCAACAATTTTCAGGAAGACTAACTCAAATTTTAAAAATACAAATGACTCTTCCGAAATCGTTTTTCTTTCCACGTCTTTCGGAACACGTAAGAGCTTTACGTTGCTTCGCGCAAACGATTTGCGGCAAATTACACAGTAACTTGATATTTGACACTAAAACCAGCAAAAAAAAAAACAAAAACAAGACATATACATTCAAAAACATAGAAAAATTTGTCCGCACCCAACCTTTCGCTTCAAGCATTTACAACGAACTGACCCACTGGCCCTACAAACAGTGAGATCGTTCTCTCGCTCGGTGTCACCTCATATTATTCCACCATGGCCCAGCCTAAGCTGTTAGCTTACACGCCGATGCATACATACAAAGAAGACCTTCTAAACGATGAGTGCGTGATTTTTGGCAAAAAGGGGCCGAGTCAGACATGTCAGAAAAAATTAAAAAAAAAAAGTGTGTTTCTCTCCTCTCACAACCAAGGAGAGGCAGTGAGCGTAGTTGATGATTGGTTCGGTACCTTTATTGAATGTGATCGTGCGAAAGCAAATGATGAGGAAAGTTTCGTGCATCTTCTAACTAAATGCAATTATACAAAATGTACAGAACGAAAAAATAATGTTTTTTGGCGAAGTTATGTATAAAATAAAAACTATGATCACAACCCCCCACTCTCCCCTACAAAAATTAGGCACCGCAACTGTTATAATTTATTTTCAATAAAATTTTTAAATGGAATTTAAAAAAAATATATTTATTAATCATTTTTCCGATAAAAATTGGGTGGATACATTTATTCCTGTTTTCAATAGCTGGAGCAGCAATAAGTTCACCTCTAAGCTAGTCTTAGAGACAAAGAACAAATTGGACCAACCAAGGGGATGAGACAAGCTGAAGCAATAAAAGTGAACCACAACCTCAAAAGGTTCCAAACGTGAATCTAACAAGGAAACAATGCCCTCAGGATTCAGACAGGGATCTACACGGGTCACTGCAAAGCCACATGTACAAGTTGGGAATAATAATCACCCAGCTTTGCAGCTACTGTAAAGAGAAGGAGGAGTCTCCTGAACATGTACTAGCACACTGCACTGCCATAGCGAGGCGCAGACTCAGCAGATTTGGGAAACACATTCAACACCCAAGCCATAGGACAAGTGTGAAAGCAGCTTGATAAAAGCCAAAATGTTCAAAAGCCTTTTGATTGAATTTGAGTCACATCATTAAACCTCAAAACTAGGGTAGTCGAAAATATTATCGATATATCAAAATATCGATATTTCTGCCCAAAATGACGAATATCATTATCGCATATTTTTCAGAGGCGATATATCGGATATCGAATATTTTATGGTGATTTTTTAATGATATTTTTGTTATAGCGATCGGTCGCACTGTTGCGAATAACTGTTTCTTGTGCTCTGGACTTTTAAGGCAAAATGTTTAAAAGTTATTTAATTACAGTTGATGCAAAAAAATCGCAGTGCAAACTGTGCAATAAAGTTTTTGGGACCAGTGGAAACTTAACAAATATAAATACGCACTTAAAAGCAAAGCATGGAGATGCTTGACTGAAGTGGAGCTCATTAACGGTAAATCCAAGTATACATGATTTTGAGTTCTGGGAATTTTGGTCCTTTGTGTGTCAAATTGCTGCTTTTTTTTAAGAATTTTTTTATATTTTGAATATTTTAACACCAAAATATTTATATCGAAATGATACTTTTTCAATATCGCCAAAAATATCGATATAGATATTTTTGAAATATTCGACAACCCTACTCAAAACTGACCCGGCGGTGTTTAGCCCAGGTAGACAAATAGTTGGAGATGACAATTTGATAAATTAAATTTATAATTTTTTACTGATGTTGGTCGACTCATCGAATCCAGTATCATAGATTTAAACAAGATTAAATGAATGCAGAATTGCCAGTCAACGTTTAATAGCTTTCAATTACCAAAAGACCGAAACTACTATCAAAAAATCGTTACGGGCTAAATAAATGTCAACTATCAAAACCAATTTCAAAAGCAAATCGATGAAAGTTAAATAAAAACAACAATTAGCATTGCATGTTTACAATGGCACTTGCCAATTGAGCTGCACGTGAATGACACCACACGGTTATTTTTTGAGTGGTTAGTACAAATGAAATTAAAATTTAATTAATGAATTTGAAATGGCTGTGACATCCAATTAAATTTAAAGTCAATTGGCTGTTTTGGTTTTCATTAAATGTGGACAGACCAAACAGAGCTCAAAAGTCATGTTTTGTTTAACCCTCCTTGGTCTAACTACTAATCCAAAGCTCTGCTAAAACCTTTTTAATTAAAAACTCAGTCAAAGTTTTCTACATGAGAACTAACATGAATGAGCACATCCATGTCAAAGGCCAAATTGAAATGTTCGAATCGACCTTATTAGCTATTCAATTGCGTTGTGTGCGGCTAATACTCACTCTTCTCGGCCCGAGAGGCGCTCATGCCACGCAGCGGCTTGCGAAAGTGCTTGCACCAACCTTTCCTTTGGAACAACTGCAGTAGACTGGAGGCGCGCGTCGTTGTTTGTGCTCCGGCCGTATGCGGCTGTCCATTGGGACCCAATGTCTGCATGCTGGCACCCACACGCTCTATTTCCGATGAGCGGCACGATGAGGCGTCTTCCACGGAGGAGCTGCGACGCTTGCCGCCGTCTTCGCTGCGCAGGCATACACAGCTGCGCAACATGTTGTGGTTGTTGTTGTTGTTGCTGTTGTCAAAATGTCACTTTTTGCGTAACCTGAGACGCGGCCTTCGCGTTTCCTTAATTGCAGCTCCGCACACAAAACCAACGCACTGCCCAGATGCGCAACCACATGTGTGTGTGTGTTTGTGTGTGGTCTGCTTTATGTCACTCGCCTGACAAGTTAATATAATTTGCTTGCCTCGCCTACCTCCGCACCCACACTTCCGGCTTTGGCCCTATAAGGAAAGTGCGTTGTCCGTCCTTCGCCCGGTGTGGTGTGTGTGTCGTCTAAGTGGGTGACTGGTGGGTGAGGGTGTGTACTGATGATGCCCGACGCGGCCAGGTTTTAATGCAAATTGATTTTGTTGTCATATAATTTATTCATTTCAGTTTATTTGCGATTTTCCTATTGACATTCTGCTTGATTCAAAGTTCTGATTGCTTTTCCATCTGAAAAATAGTTAATAGAACGAGAAATTAGTTTTCCGATGAATTTCTAAAATCAGGCCATAAAGTAATTAAAAATATATTTGGATTTTAAGGGCTCAGAATTTAATTTAGAAAGTAATACCCAAGGAATGTGGTTCAATTTAAACGTTCCTACTACAAAATATTTAAGCGCATAACTCTTTTTATGCACTAAAAGCTTGTGTGCACTTTTCATAAACACAACTTTGGGAAACAACAAATTTATGAACTGACAGAAAAGGATTTATATAGTCAAATGAATATACAGACCGCATCACCAAGAGACATTTACAGCTTTTCGAGGGTAAACCTTAAAGTTTTGCATTAAGTTATTAGTTACAAATTTGGTCTTTTTGAACAACATTTGCGTAGATTACATGACCCAATCACTGGGCGAAACAGTAATCTTTTATGACTAGCTTACCTGGAGAAAGCTGAAGACAGCTGACTATAATATCAATCAATTTAAGTTAGAAGCCACAAAAAGTGGAATACAAGTAATAAAGTGTATGAAGAACAGAGCACAATTGTTTGCTTAACTCATAACTCGACTATCTTACTTTGGCAGATCGATAAATAAAACTAATTACTAAATATGCGTAAAAGATGCGAACCATCTAAATGCAACACTGTGGGAGATATGAAGGTTTTCCCTCAAATGTAAAATAAACATGGCAAACCTATACCTCTTTCTATATATGCCACGCCCCCTCGCGCCGCCACAATTTAGAAAAACCGTCATATCTTTCACAGATTTGTTAATAGATGGTCCATACCTTCTACACTCAAAAAAAAAGCAATCCATATGGGATCAAATCCATACTAATCCCGGATATACTTCACTCGATCTGAAAAAAGATTGAGTTGATCCGACTTTTTTAATCCAAAGAAGGATTACATACATATATCCCGGGGTAGTCCTATACAAGATTGAATTGTGCAAAAAATTCGAACACAATTTAATCCCTAAGCTGGATCATTTTACACCTATTCTAGATTAACTTAAGCTCGATATGTAATATTGATTTGATCTCAGGAGAGATAACTATTCTTCATTTCCTTCGCCATGCCATTTGCCAAAGGACATCCTCATACATGTCAAAGACCACCCGAACTATTTTTGGTTAATTTAAGACTTCTGAAAAACAAAGAAATAAATATAAAAATTTTTGGCTGTACTGGGACTCGAACACACGACGAACAGGAATGGGACGGCATCTCATCGCACACCATCATACCCATTGGTTGTTGCAGCGTGTCTGAAAGGCTACTTATATTTCTTCGCTCTCGCTCTCTGATTTATGAACATGTGATCTCGAGCACATTTGGAATGATACAAGTTTGAAAGGAATGGACCAATCCTTAAAAGATTGAATTGTGTAGAATATCCTAGAAATCGAAATTGAATTTTCAAGCTCGTGCCAGGCTTACTCCAAAATTTAAAAGATTGGAGATATCTCGACGTTTTTTTTTTTCTGTGATAGGCCCGACTGACTGACATATTATCAACAGCCTAAACTGCTTATCCTAGAGATCTAAGATTTGGCATAGACCTTCGATTAGTTATGAAGAGGTCAATTTGTTTTGATCTTTTGTTCGTATTCATTGGTGCTACGAGATGGGACTTTTGTAAAAGTATTATCAAAAAATGTTGTCTTATTAATTTTTGAGAAAGACTAAGGTATCCTATGCGTTCCTAATTATGGGCAAGCAGAGCTGATGCTGCTGTAAGCTCTGAAACAACACTATACCGCTCCTAGTTTTTTCAGTGTACGCATAGAAACGGTAGAGCTAGGAAAACTTTGCGATTACAGTTTGAAAGAGCGTTAAAAAGGAGAGAAAATAAATGACAAACATCAACTCTTTCAGTGCCAAAATGTATCGTTGTTTCATTTTCGTTTTGTGAAAGGTGCACTACTATAGCCGCACCATATAATTTCTTATACTGTGTTTGCTGGCGGCGATTTTTTACACTCGGTTGATAAACTATTTGTAATAAATTTCTAAATATGCTAAGTGGGCCAGTGCTGTCAGATATCAAGAAACACCCAGTTCTGGCGCTTAAAAGTGAGAATTGCTCATTTCGTGAATTTGTCTGAAAAATTAGTCGCTTCGACAAAGTTGTGCAAATTGTTTGTTGAAAATTGAAATGAATATGGAAAAAACAACACGAAGGACGTAAGCCGAAGATAAGACAGCGTTACCTGCACCGGTAAGTGAGTGCTGCAAGTAATTCATTAACGACCGCTAATGAATAAGCGGCAGAATGTGGCCTAAATAAATCTGAAAACATGGTGCGACAAAAATTTAAGGTGGCAGCAAGGTTACTGGACCGCCATAAAGAAGCCTGGATGAAACTCGCCAGAGATAACATGACAACTGACTGGACAAAGGTAAACAATTTTCATACAGCAATGCAACTATTGATTTATCTTTCTAGATCATTTTCTAGGATGAGATGAAGTTTAATTTGGACGGTCCTATGGGTTTTCGCACTATTGGAGGGATTTGAGGAAGAAACCCCTATACTTTTCTAAGATAAATTTTGGAGGAGGATGATTGATGGTTTGGGCTGCATTCTGTGAGTCTGGATGCTTGGAAATGGCGTTTTCAAGCGCTCATATGAACTCGAGAGAATACGTGGACATTTTGCAAATGAGTTTAATGCCTTTTCTTCAGGGTCGAAGGCGTAAAAAGTTCATTTTCCAAGAGGACAACGGATCAATGCATATCAGCCGTGAGACTCGTTCTTGGCTTGAGGGCAATACTGTTCGGTTTTTGGACTGGCCCGCGTGCTCTCCGGACATGAATCCGATGGAAAACCTGTGGGCGTTGCTGATCCGAAGTACTAATAAGCTCAAGTAGGTAATAATTAAGGCATGGGAAGAACTGTCCCCTAAAGATTTAAAAAGCCTCACAGATAGCTTGCCAAATAGGATCTATGAGTTAATAGGTGCTAAAGGAGTTTACACTCATTATTAAAGTGAATAAAAACTTATTAATTCGTTTAAATATAAATTATAAATTATTTAATTTAGTAAAGTGCGGCTATAGTAGTGCACCTCTCACAAAACGAAAATGAAACATAACGGTAAATTTTTGCACTGAAAGGGTTGATGTTTGTCATTTATTTTCTCTCCTTTTTAAAGCTCTTTCGCAAAGTTTTCCTAGCTCTACCGTTTCTATGCGTACACTGAAAAAACAAGGTGCGGCTCCAGAGTTTATTATGAACAATTTTCATATATTTAATAGAAATGGACGCGGGACGGAAATATCGCTAGACCCGAAATTCACTATGTGGTCGGGCGGAAGAGGTGTGTATTCAGCATCCACTGGACAGGAAGGGATTAATATAAAATTCCGGAATTTTCGACTGCCTAAACAATTTGGTTGGGCTCTTTAACATGTGAAAAGAGACCACTGCATATGCTACGCAAAATTTTCATATATTTTTACTAGCTGCGAACTCTAAACTGTCTACAAGATAAAATTTGTACAATTTCTTAAAATCTTGGTCGCGGACAAAGTCGCTGCTGGTTGAGATTGTCTATATATTGTTTAAATGTTTTTTTTATACATATGTTCGTTTGTTTTGTCCTTATAGGCGGTACAACCTTTAAACCGATCTTCCGATATAAAGTTTTGATATACGGCATAAGTAGACGGGTAAATATGGAAAAAGTAGAATAAACGGTCCAATGGTAAATAATATTTGTAGATCGAACGTACCTAAGTACCTAAGACACATAATAATATAGACCAAAAACAGCAAACATTTTTTAAATTTTAATTTGAGTATTTGCGAAAGATTGAACAATACCAAATATTGCAAAGTTTGGAAATAGAAAAAAAGTGTAAATAGGAAGTGTAGGAAAATTATTATGATGATTTGATAGACTGCAATATGTCGAGTACACCAAACTGTTCCAAAAATAGCGAAGTTTTCAAAATTGCATAACTAGTTCAGAGTTAGAAAGGTGTTTATCAAACGGACAAAAAAATTACAAAATTTACAAAATTTTATAATGATTGTAGATTATTATGAAGATGGGTAAAAAGACGAATATTGAAAATCGAAAGGTAAAAAATCGCGAATTTTGGTAGATGAAAATTTGATTGATGACAATAGTCAAGTAAGCTTCACTTCTTAGTTTTATGTTTGTGTACAGAGCACGCCGGGTACCTGTATAAAAAGTTTGGTGGATAATTTCACAGTCCGAATCAGATTCGGAGGCTACATCTTCAGCAGGACATATCTTTTCATCATCGGCAACGACTTTGCATTTTGCAATTTCTCCTAAGGTTTCGACGGACATTGTTGAAGCCGAAATTATTTGTCCTATGTGGCCTACTACTGAAATTTAGCCATGCATAAAGCTACAGTTTTACTGCCAAATTTTTGAAATAAGGATCAAGATGATATCGAAGGAAACACTGATCGATCTGTTAGAAACGTCAAGTACATAGGGCATAAAATTTCGAGTTTGTTCATCTAAATTGTTGCATTCTTTAAAATGTGCTCTTTAATTTCCTTCGAAATTGAGTGGTATAATTTATCCATAAAACTCTTTCACAGAAATCCACCAGTTGAATGGGTATGACGGTTGTAACAACCGATGATTGGTCAAACGTCTCTGGCTCTTTTGTTTGGAATCGCTGCTTATATAAACTGTGTCCATTCGTTGGAGTCGATCGAGTTCGGGAGGTGAGATAATTGCAAATGCTTCGTTGATCAGCGAGCAAGTTGTTCTGCTGAATACGGCCAATGTTTTTAAGAATTTTAAATTTACTTTGATTTCACTTTAGGGACACATTTAAAAACAGAGCATGAACTTACATCTGATTTGGATGAAAATGCCCAGCTTAGAGGGTAGGGCAGGTGGAATATTCGGTCCTTAATTTCTAAAAAATAAAAGGATATCCGTCAATGCCGAGCACTTCCGCCCGCACCTTTATAACAGACACACACAGCGAACAAAAATACATAATTCATGTAATTAACCAAATCCCAAGCCAAAAAATCAATTTTAGGGCTTGCCGAAATCTTAAAGTTAACATTCTCTCTTCTTGTATAAATATTTTTATTTAATCACAGCACTCCAGCCATTTTGATGAGCTAAAATAATGGTGGAACGAAAAATTAAGACATTATTTTTCCTTAAACAAGGAAAAGGATATTGTGTTTTTTTACATATTATTCTGTGCCTTTGTTTGCTTGGGTTAAACAGATTTTAAGCATAAACTTGGTGTTTCTTGCTTTTATTCAACTGTTCGGCTTAGCTGTTGATTAACCCTCGCATGACCCGCACATTTCTTTTTGTATCTGTATCAATCATGTTGTGTGTACAAAAAGGGGGGTAGGGGTGTTGGGGCTATTCATGGATGCTAGAAAGTATGTAAGTGGATCAGTGTAAAATTTTGTTATGTTGATACATGAACAAAAAGAGGAAAATGAGGAATAGAATCTTAACGAACCCGTTGAACCGGCTACCACTGCCACTATGTATGACTATCAACTTTTATGGGGATGTCAGTGAAAAGGGGAATTCAGTTCGAGGTCCTTTGTGTTGGGTCAGAATGAGGAGGCTGCTGTCAGTATCCATGAAGTCAGTATTCTCTCGAGTGGCTCCAAACAATCAAACAAACACAAAACCAATGTTTAGCTATAAACTCACACACACACACACACACACAGATGCCACAACTGAATCAGTGTAAAG
The DNA here is from genome assembly GCA_018904275.1 of Lordiphosa clarofinis. Taxonomy (NCBI): domain Eukaryota; kingdom Metazoa; phylum Arthropoda; class Insecta; order Diptera; family Drosophilidae; genus Lordiphosa; species Lordiphosa clarofinis. The sequence goes on along the minus strand of JAEIGQ010000007.1, from coordinate 2,931,868 downwards.
AACCACAAAGTGTGAAATTAAAATCACAAAGAGGAGACGATTTGGGGGGAAAGGAGGGCACAACCTAAATTTAAAGGCAACATCAGGTAAAGGTGTTATTGATTAATCGCTTAAGCTCTTTAAGTATCCAGGCAGCGAATCCGTTGATGGATGGCCTCCAACGACAAGTGTTGAAGGAGCAAAAGTTTCGCTTCGATAAATCACATTAAATTATTAACACGGCAGAGTACATTTCTCAAAAAGCAAATGGGAAACGTAAAACTCCAGTGCCGGGATCAAAAACTTGCCATTTCTAAAATTGTGGGGAAAAAAATTAATGTCTTTTGTTCATTTGCCACCACGTAACCAAGTTCCTTAGGGAGGGGCCCATTTCCACTTTCACTTTTGACAAAGCAATTTTCTCTTTCACCTTTTGGCCAAAAGGGGGTCGAAACGCGCCTTACTTTCCTCTCTTGACGACGAACCCACTTTGGCCTCCATTTCGCACTTCTCCAGACACTGAAATTGCGTTAGCACTGAACAATTTCAAGACAGAATTTCAGCGCAGAATTGGTGGCACCTTGGTGGCGCAAAGCTTTTATCGAAATGCAATTTGTCTCCAAAGCGTAAATGTGTTTCAATTTGAGTTAAAGTATGGCTTTAAAGATTTTTCAATTGAGCCAAGCTCGCTCACTTTACTTAAATGCAACAATAAATATATATTCAACGAATGACAATTGAAGCGACTGAACTAAGACACAAGCCTACCATCTATGCATTCTATTCCCCAAAGGGCCAAATCAATTTGCTGCTCAATCAATCCATGTTTTATACCTTGTCTTGGCATTTTTATTTTTATGTTCAATAAATGTAATGACAATGACAAATGACAATTAATTTGAATTATCACAACGCTTAGGACGATGAATCACACTAGCAAATGTGTTCCAGATTTATTATTTATGAGTTGATCAGAGCAAGTGGAATACCCAAAACAGAAATCAACTTGAAATCAAGAATATACTCTGATACAGAGAAGTAACAAGTAAGAATGCCGTTCAAGACCTTCCAAATATGAATTTCAAATGTTTTAGCAGACGAACTGTGTAAAGTGCTGTCGATTTGGCTATTAAACAGTGCTAAATTTTTTACCTTTGAAAGAAACAAAGCTTCTGGGATATAGAAATACCCAAGCTGACAAATGAATCCAAAGTTTCAAGTTTGATCCAAGATCCTCAATAATTCCTGTAAGCTGTCACTTCATAATAGTCAAAAAACCTCAAGAAAGTTTTTTCATCATTTGTTTTACCATTTTTTTATGTTTTGTAGAAGTGGTTTTAAATCCAAACTGCTCGAAATATCAATTCTGTATATTCTTATTTCTACACATGTGTGGGCCAGTTTTATGCTGTCAAGTCATTTAGGAATGTTTGCAAATTCCTTATGGCAGCTCTGGCAGGAAGAGGTGGCTTTTGGCTTCAGTACATATGGGCAAATATCGCTGATGATTTGGTAGAGATATGAATGAAACAGCTGTACGATCAACTAGCCTCCATTGTGGTGTATTCCTGTTTTTGAAGTTATGTGCTAGCATAACGAGACCTCGAGACGGCAGAATATTGAAGGTTATTTTTATTTCCTATATTTTGTTTTGTCTATTTATCTTGTAGGAAGGGTATATGCTAGCTTCAACTATAATTCCAAGTTCGGTCTAAGTTACCGACTTGAAAGTTTTTAGTGATTCCGCGGTTTTAACTAACTCATAAAATTACTCGTGTCCATTTCAATATGTAAACAAGGACGGACATTAAAAAGGCAAAATGGAAAAAAGTAGGTCTCAGCATTCCCAAAGCTAGTATTTATTGTTTTGTATTAATAATTTTGAATATCAAACAATGGGCCCGGCAGAGTCTCAAAGTTTTGAAATGAATTACTCATACGACACATTCAAAGAACACAAATTTGTGTAACGAAATTATTAATTAATTTAAATTGCTGTCATCTTTTGAAATTCAAAAAGTCAACTACTTTTGTGGAAATATTGCAGAGAAGAATGTTGTTGTTTTGGTCGGCTTAATATATAAAAAAAAACAGAATTTTTCGATTTTTTCGTTGGCAAAATTGAAGCTTTTTATATATCAAACAACTCTACTAAACAAGGGTTTACAATCTAAACACTTCTAAATCCTCTAAAATGGCCCCTGTTTTTAAAAATTGGCCTTGTTCACCAGCATACATTATCCATCAAATAAAAGTTAATTGGCTTATGAATTGGCTTTAATCAAATTTTAAAGAAAAACTGGTATGCAATAATACAGTTTTACGAAAAAAAGTTAAACAAAAAGGTAAAAAAAAAATTGATTTCATCTTGATTTTCAAATTTAAAATACGACTCGCACTTGATTCTACAGGAACCTGAAAGTCTTTGTATTGAAAGGAATCCTTAGAGAGACAGTCCATCTGAAGAAGAGCTGCTCGGCTAAGACCGAGATCATTCAGAGGACTTACGGCCTATTGCGATGACTAATAGTGGATTAAAAAGAGGAATGGAAAAAGAGAAGGAGGGTTGGTGAGTTACATGGCACTTAGAACTACAGTAAAATGTATCCCATTTGATTTTAAAATAATCACTTACTGGCATAATTTAATAAAAGAAATCAAAATTAATTACAAAGTATAGTTTTTAATTTTTTGTACAAAAAGGGAGGTCTTTTTATATTTTTTACCGAAGAGTAAAAGGGGTTTGTGCACATGTATGTAACAACGAGAAAGAAACATTAATGGGCGTGCTCAGCAGAATAATTTATCCATGAGCAGGTATCAGAAAAAAAAAATAGAGGCAAGCTAACTTCGGCTCGACCGAAGTTAATATACCCTTGGAGCACGATATCACTGCCTGCCAGTTTGTCATATGGCACCACAAGAACTAATTTTTCGACCGATCGTTTCTATGGCAGCTGTATACTATAGTCATCCGATTTAAATCAAACTTGGCTGAATTGTGTGTTAGCATATAATATTGACCAGTAACAAGTTTGGGAGCGATAGCATTGAAAACCAAAAAGTTTTTCCTACTATGACGTTTTTTCAAAACTTATCTTTTGTATGGCAGCTATCTTTATAGATGTCCGATTTTCATAAAACTTGGTGAAATTATGTGAAGGCATAGAAAACTTATAAATACGAGGTTTGGGGACGATTGCGTTGAAGACAAAAAAGTTTTTCTCACTAGAACTACTTTTTCGACCGATCGGTTCTATGACAGCTATACGATATAGTCATCCGATCCGGCCGATTCCGACCAATGTACTGCGCATTTGTACCAAAAGACTTCGTGCAAAGTTTGGTTAAGATAGCTTTTAAACTGACGGAGGAGATAGCATAGAAACAGACGGACAGACGGACATGGCTAAATCAACTCAGCTCGTCATGCTGATCAAGAATATATATACTTAATATGGTCGGAGATGCTTCCTTCTATGCGTTACAAACATCTGAATAATTTTAATATACCCTCTCCAAGGGTATAGTTACGCATCGAAAGGTCTCAGCTGTTGAAGGGAGCAGTAACAATTTAAAGTAGCTTAGTAGTACATTCTCCTTATCATGATATCTTAAATTGGCATTATGATGAGGTATCAGTAGGAAAATGATTGCAAATTTATACTTGAAAAGGGAGCAAGTTTTTTCTGCTGAACACGGCCACTGATTCTATTCAGTAAACATATCGACCCCTGTGCGCGAAAACATCGTATGTGCCATTTTTTGCGAAATTGACATTTTGATGCCAATTAGTTCTAAATCCACTAACTCATCATCTGGTAAAATTATATAGCGATAACCATAACGGTTACGGAGATACAACAAAATAAATTTAATCGTATGTGACAATATGAGTTTATTTCTTGTGGGCGAAATGATCGTATGTGCCCCACAAATTGTGGGCCACAATACTGATATTCAACAGTCTGGTTGAAATATAGCTAAATTGTTAAATTTTCATAAAAATAGTTACGAGTTTAGTTAAATAAATTGATAAATGTTGCACATATAAAGATTGGTAGCGACGTTGCCAGCCACCGCATCGAAAAGTAGAAAAAACGCTCTCCTGTAAAATTTGGTTTTTGGCACATACGATTTTTTCGCGCACAGGGGTCGATATTATTAGTTCACTTCGTGTGACGCCTCACTTAAAAAATATCCAAATAGCCTCTTAGTGCACGCAAAAACTGGTTTTCATCTAGAAGTGAACAGTGCAGATTAGTAGAAATTGTGCAGTAATAAACGATTTCCTATATTTATATATATTTAGTAAAAAGTATTTACATATTTTTTTTGGAATATATATTAGAACAAATTTTGTTAATGGGCATGATATCTTTTTGTAAAATATTATGAATTTAAAACAAGTCTACGCCAACTATTTTAAAATTCAAATTGTAATCAAGGGCAACGGTACGTATAAGTCATAAACTTTGAATCCAATTCGCACACAATCTTAAATTTTTTTTTTTTTGCGTATTTTACTTCAAAACGCATCATTATGGTGTTACAGTTTTGTATACATTAAATGTCCCTCTTGGGGTATACACATACATCAATTTTTCTGTCAAGTTTGGAAGTTTTTCTGAGTTGAGTGTTTCTTAGAAATATGTTGACTTGGAATTGAAGCCCGAGCTAAAATCGAGACCCAGAGAAAAATTTCGGGATTGAAAAATCTGATTGAAAATCTGTATTGTGCGATTTCTGTTTCCTTTGGGATTGATGTTAGTCCTGATATCACGGATTCTTTTTTACCTGCAGAGGTATAGTTACAATACCCAACTTTGGGATCCTTGACTGCGAAACAAAGTTCATGGAACCCTTAAAACTCTACATTTCGACCTCAGAAGTTAGTTGCCCACCATTTAAGCCACTTAATACATGTGTATTACAACGTCAATATTTGTAATTTCTCCCGCTCAGTTGTTAACTCTGTCCCAGTGTGCAATTTATGCAACATTGGCAGGTTCTACAAGACAGACAAGGCTTTATGTAAAGCCTTGCCAAAACTTGATTGACTTCATGCCATCCAGGCAATTTTTAAATAGTTAAAAAACTAGCAAGAGGCAACAAAAAAAAATATCAATAAAAATGGAGCTATCAATTTGAAGTAGAATAATGTAATTTTTTAATTTTAATTGTATAAGTTTTTTTCTGTCCAAAATAATTAAAGTTAATTTTTATTTCTTTTGTTTAATAAAAAATTTTGATGAGTCAAAAGCGAAAAATAGTTATTTCTCAATTTGTTTTTGAAAGTGATTACGGCAACTCAGGCAAAATGTAGCTCCCATAGCCATCAAGGTTATCAACCTTTTTAAAAGATGATTTATGAAATTAATTACTATCTATAGGGGTACGCAGTTGTATCTATTTAATTAACTTGCTTAAATGCCTTAAAGTGTTATTCCTTTATTAAGCCTAACAGGTTTTGCTGTTTGTGCACGTATTACTAGGAATTGTGTGCATAACAATTTATTTACAGGTAAGCCTTAGGAACTACGCTCATCCTTACCCCTTCCCTAGCCATTATCTGCATTTTAACAAGTTGTAAAAAGTTTGCCTACAAATTGTTGAACTAAGATTAAATAAATATACGCAGAGAAGTTGTAGGCAATGTGTCAGCTGCTAAAGTACCCAGGGCGTCGGAGCGTCAAATGCCAAGTCATCCAGCAGCAACTTTCTTAATGCCAATGACATTGAAATGTCCCCTTCCACGTGCTCTCCGGCTACGCCATAAAATATTTACACACATAATTATATCATAACAAGATAAGGGTTTTAAAGCTTCTTTCGTAAATCGATTAATTTAAGCAGTTGAGCCGTTCATCCCCCGAAGCAGCAGCCATCATTTTCACACTTGATTTGCCAGACCGGCGGCATTTAAACACTTTTCTGTGGCGTTTTAAGCGCCAGAGCAACCCGCAGACAAGCTGCTCCTGGTGCGGCCTACGCCTTGGGCAAAATCACGTGAATAAATCAGTGGCATTCTGTGCTGGCTTCATGCCGCTTGAACATGCTATTCCATATGGTTGTTAAACGCTGCTCGAGCATTTTGGTCCTGCCGCTGTCGCTCGACGCCCAATTTGCTCTTAATTCTTAATTTGGTTTATAAATAAAATTATCCATCCCTCTCGGCTGACATCATTCCCACTTTAATGGGGCTTTGCACAAAAAATATATATGGAAAACGGACCTGAAGCCGTAAACTGTGAAATTGAACAGTAAATTTTTATGGTCTCTACGTGATCAGGTGTAAATGATTGCCACATATAAATGCGTAGGTAAGGACTCTGGCACCGGCCATGAACTTAATTAAAAGTACAAGCCAACTAAAATTACCAGCCATTGGAATATGAATTAACAAATTTTAATGTGGAGGCGGTCATTGAGTTGCTTTTACCTTTATTCACTACACAGTCACTTTAAAGTTTAAATGCCTTTACGGACATGCGAAGTAACGAGAAGTTTTTATAAAAATTAAGGGAAGAAGAAGCAGAAATAATGATTTTGCTGCACTCAGCAGCACATTTGTGGAATCTATGTAACTTTGAATAGTTGAACATACATTGACTCCACTCAATGTCACGTCGCCCTTCTTGTACTTTGAGATCAACTGAAGTTAAATAAAAAAAAAAAACACGACATGGTGATACTAACTTCATTTGGGCCGAAGATTAATTACAGTTGCAGTTAACAAAAATAGCAACAAGACAAAAGAAATGATATTTGCTAAAGTGAAAAGTCGAAGTTAATAACCAGGTATCTTTTGAATATCATATCCAAACAGCTTTCATATTTATTCAAAATAAAACACTGCTGATCGAGAACCCATCCCAGGTGAACTTAAGCTTTCATAGGATAAAATAGAACTAACCATTAGGCCGCGGAAGATCTAAAAACATGTTTTGTTTGGGTGCACCAAAATATGTGCCGATTGAGCAGAAAATTGCTGTATATAAAACGAGAAGGCCAAGCTAACTTCGTCTTTGCCGAAGTTTTTATACCCTTGCAAATGTCTTAATACATCAGAGTTTACGAACGTCAGCATTAAAACAAACAATTTTTCTACATAAAACCCACTTTTCGACCGATAGTTCCTATGGCAGCTATAAGATATAGTCATCCGATTTTGACCAAAACTTCCAAATCTGTGTAAAAGCGTATAAAACTAATAATTGTCGAAGCGGAAGGCGTTTACATTAAAAACAAAAAAGTTTCCTTACAAAAACCCACTTTTCGACCGATAGTTCCTATGGCAGCTATAAGATATAGTCATCCGATTTTGACCAAAACTTCCAAATCTGTGTAAAAGCGTATAAAACTAATAATTGTCGAAGCGGAAGGCGTTTACATTAAAAACAAAAAAGTTTTCTCACAAAAACCCACTTTTCGACCGATAGTTCCTATGGCAGCTATAAGATATAGTCATCCGATCCGGTCGGTTCCGATATATTAGCAGTGTGCAGTAAAAAGAAGACTCTGTGCAAAGTTTCAGCTCAATAGCTTTAAAATTGAGAGACTAGTTTGCGTAGAAACAGACAGACGGACAGACAGACAGACGGACAGACGGACAGACAGACAGACGGACAGACAGACGGACGGACAAAGCTCAATCGACTCAGCTCGTCGCCCTGATCAAGAATATATATAGTTTATGTGGTCGGAAATGAATATTTCTATGCGTTGCAAACTTCTGGGCAAAATTATAATACCCTTTGCAAGGGTATAAAGATAATTCGATTTGACCTGCGCTAATTTTTCATATTTTTAATTTTACCCACCTATTTTGACATATTACACTGTGCAACAATTTTTTGATCACGGCTTCTAAATAGTTGATCCTTATGTAAAATTTCACGCTGAATTCAAATCTTTATTTTTAAAGGTGTAAATATGTCCTTAAAAATTCACTTTTTGCACTTCCATTTGGATTTTTTCCCGGACAACCTAGGCGACGAAAGCGACGAGCATGGCGAACGCTTCCATCAACAAATGCAGCAGATGGAGTCTCGCTACCAAGGCAAGTGGGATCCGGCAATGATGGGAGACTATTGCTGGTTTTTGTTGATGGAAGACTAAAGCGGTTTACATCATTTGAGTACTTTTATTCAACCTTGAACTGCTATAAAAACTCCTATCGCTCAACGTTCTTATTCTTAATTGGCTTGCTAAGATGTAATTTTTATACTGAAAAAACTAGCGAAAAACACTCTCAAGAAGAGGTATGTTTATTTAATTGTGAATGTAGCGTTTATTTTTCATCTGATTTCGATTACTGAAAAAGTAAATGTTGGCTATACAGCTCCTACAACGGGGCCAAGCCAAGCTTCTCACGATCTCTTGGCGTGTGTGCTTTAAATTTTTCGCACAAGCGAAAGGGACCAACAGTTAAACGCCGGATCCGAACGGCAAGCTTTGAGAATTTGCTTTTTCATGGCTAGTTATACTTCACAGCTGGCGCCAATAGCTGGTGAAGGTGACCGTATGTGTAAAAGCTATTTTCTAAAGAAAGAAAAAAACTTTTATTATTAGATGTTCAGAGGCGGGATCGAACCCACGACCTCCCGCCCAGCAGTCCAGCACACTAACCACTAGGCCACATACGGCCACATAATTTCGATGACTAAGGGCAAAAAATATTCGTAAGAAATTACCCAATACTGTCAATATCTGAGACCTAAGCAATTTTTATAGTAAGATTGAAAAAAAACTTAATAAAAGGCAGCAAAAAATTAAAAATTATCAAAAATTTTTCAAAAATCCAACTTTGAAGTGTCATAAATTCGTCATTTATGATTGCATTTTAAACAACTATCGATTTTTAAAGAAATAATTTTATTATCTTTAATTTTTGTAATTGTTTCCAGTTTATACATATCGGTGGACTAAAACCAGAGAAAATGGCATTTTAGTAGACCTACCTTTTTCAAAACACTAAAATTGAAAATCTAGCGATATCTCAAAACCCGTTCTACTTTCCACATACTTGAGAGCATATTTGAATTCAGCGTGAAATTTTACATTAGAATCATCACTTGCTAAAAGTGCCAAATACAAAAACTTTTGTAATTTTGTGACATAGTGTTATCAGAGTAGGCTTCCACAATAAAAATGATGATAAAAGTTTTTGCTTTTTAAAGCGCTGACTCAAGGTCAATGGTCAATTTAATTCAATACAGGCAACACAATTCAACAGATATAGCTCTAAACATTGTTGGGAATAGCAACGGTATGTCTGGACAGGCCGTTTTGGAATTTTCCCCAATGACCTCATCAGCAGATTTGTTGCTATTCCCTTTTTCCCTTTTTTATCGGCCTAAATGACCGATTTATATATATTAACTAGCTGACCCGGCAAACGTTATTCTGACATTTAAAATGTTTCTAGTAAATGGCAACGATTTAGATGTGAATCGCAAATACCTATGCGAGTAGCATTCACCAAAAACTGCACTTACCGAATTTTCCAAATTGTGTAATCGTGCAGATTCGATTCGTTGCCTTTGCTCACATGGAATCAAGCCACAAAAAAGGACGCCCCGCAAGCAAGGCGCACAAGTTGGTGGAACATATGTCTAGGGCAATTGTCTCTACTTCAATTGTCGTGTTGACTTCGGAAAGCTCGTGCCTCCTGCGACATTCCGACACACGTAATTTCATTTATTTCAGGGAATTTTCGATCTGTTCTTGCTGACCCAACATTTCGACGACCCAAATAGCCACCCCTACGAGTTGTAGGCATTGTTTACTGTAACACACATACACACACACAGATAGGCCAAATTGAAACGATTAATAAAAAACGAAATTCTAGTAATTTACAAAATGTTCACAAAAATAAAACACAGACTGACACATATTCTGTAGAGGGACACCCAATTCACCAAGCGTTACGAAATATAGCTAAAAACCTATTCTAACCGTGCAAAAAAATACCAAAAAATTTGATTAAAAGAGGTCAAACCGCTTCGGGGGAGTTTGCTAACTAACATGTTACACGAAATTTTTACATATGGGTCATTCTTTTATAAACCGAACAGCTAAAAAATTTTTTATTTTTCATTTTAATAAAAAAAAATCCGAAATTAGATCTCGACATGCCCACCAAAACGTAATTTGCGGTTTTGCACAAAAATTTTTTGTTCATTTTATAAACAATTTCAAAAATCGTCAAAAACAAAAAATTGGAAAAAAAGGGTTTTTGTAAAACGCGATATCTCAGGTTTGGTTTATCGGACAGGTCTCAAGTTGATATCGATGTAAAGAATTTTAATTTATCTACTCAAATTAAAATTTTATAGATTTTTAAATTATTTAATATTATTAAGTAAATGTTGCTAAAAATTACATATAATTTTTTCTCAGTGTTAACCACCATGTTATAGCTTCTGAGGATATACAATCAAATGTTCTAAACATAACTTAAATTTTGGTGTTTTCAAAAAGATGGAGACTTTTATAGTTGAAAAGTTATGAATTTTTGAAGTTATAAACAAATTAAAAGATGCCCTTGAAAAAAGCTTCGTCATGCAGTCAGTTTCAAAGCTTTTTGATTGAAACTTTGCACGTGTGCTTTATATTTATACAAAAATGTACATCAGGCGGATCGGGATGAGTATATCATATAGCTGCCATACGAATGCTATGATTAATTGAATTTTGTTGTTAATTAGGCTGGCCAGAGCTTGCAAAGTAATTTATAACACTACTAAATTCAGCATTTGTATGGCAGCTATATGATATACTCATCCGATCCGCCTGATGTTAACATTTTTGAAAAGCTTGATAAATATAAAGCACACGTGCCAAGTTTCAATCAAAAAGCTTTGAAACTGACTGCATGGCGAAGCTTTTTTCAAGGGCATCTTTTAATTTGTTTATAACTTCAAAAATTCATAACTTTTAAACTATAAAAGTCTCCATCTTTTTGAAAACACCAAAATTTAAGTTATGCTATAACATGGTGGTTAACACTAAGAAAAAATTATATATAATTTTTAGCAACTTTTACTTAATATTATTAAACAATTTAAAAATTTATAAAATTATAATTTGAGTAGATAAATTAAAATTCTTTCCATCGATATCAACTTGAGACCTGTCCGATAAACCAAACCTGAGATATCACGTTTTTAAAAAACCCTTTTTTTCCAATTTTTCGTTTTTGACGATTTTTGAAATTGTTTATAAAATGAACAACAAATTTTTGTGCAAAACCGCAAATTACGTTTTGGTGGGCATGTCGAGATCTAATTTCGGATTTTTTTTTATTAAAATGAAAAATAAAAATTTTTTTAGCTGTTCGGTTTATAAAAGAATGACCCATATATAGATTTTTTAACTTTTAGTTTAAACAGTCGTTGGTAGTTCCCATCCATGTTCGTCAAATAATATGGGTTAATCTAAGCAGACGAAAATATGGTTACAATCCATTTTCTATCCATCAAGCCTATCTTCCAATCTAAAGGACTTTTGAGGTGATGGTTGTGATTCGAACCTTGGTTCGGCCCACTTTTTTCCCTATTGAATAGAAAACCAATTAATGTTTTAATTTACAAAATAACACTCGCCATTTCTTTATATTTGGAAAAAGCAGTTCAACTTAGATTAAGTCGAGGATAATTTAGAAAATTCGAAATAGACTCATACTCTCTTAATATATCGTCTCCTTTAATAGTAATGTTGAATAATATTCTTAAGAAATATCCCAGCAAGAGATTGATACGGCGTCACCATTACAACTATACCAGTAAGAGCTCCAGCTATAGTCCCAATATAAACACTCAAACTAAAACAGTTATTAATACCAGTTAGTTCATAGGTTTTCTAACTATTAGGACTAACCCCACACATGACTTTCGGTTAGAATCTTTCGGACGCCCATATGCGTTTGACGAGGAATGTTCCGTGTTTTAACGGTTAGCTTTAACAGTTGACTGACAAGTATTAACCAGTTAGATTTCTTGCAGGGATGTGTCGCTTAGCTTTTTTGTTGTGAGGTTGTTAGGTGACGACTTTCACACTAATTATAATTTTTAATAAATCCGCATCGTTTTATTCTGACTATTTTGAGAGTCTAATGAAACTTAAATGTTTCCTTTTTATTGAACCAAACAGAAACATTTGGTTCGGAACAGGTTCAGGTTGAAGTTTTTATTTACAATTGGTTGAGGTTCACAGTGAATATTATATCGAAACTCCTATTAAAGACTTCCACTAGCCCGATATTTGTGTATTGCACATATTGTATATTGTGGATAACACAAATTTGCCGCAAACCGAACTTGGGAGTGTTAACATTAAGCTAAATACAATACAAACTTTCAAAGTTGTCTTATTTATTACTTTCAAAAATATAAAATGTATATTTTTAAGGCATAAAGAGAAACGCGGTAGTAATTGGGTAAGCTTGTGGCAAAGAGGTACTTATTTCCAGATCATCATCATTCATCATATAAACATATCACATCCACTGAATTGGAAATGATAACAATACCTTTTTAAATTGATTTTGGGCATGACCATGAATACAACTAAATGGCAGTCATTTAAAATAGCAGGCATTCATTTGAGGGCGACTGGTCATTCCCTCGCCAAACGGAGTGTTTAATGAGGTGTTAAGCCAAGCGAACAATTGTAAGAACACAATAATATACCATTTTTTTCGTACACAATCTCTTTACACTTATTTAACAATTTCAGCTTTTAAATAATTTTATAGAGTCGAGAACGAACTGGTAATTGAAACTAGAAAGCCTTGCCTAAGGCAGAGGAAGCTCTCCTGTAATGGAATAAATATCCAGAGTAATACCTTTAGCCTTTCTGGTTGTTGTTGGTAACGTTTTTTCGCTGCAGCAAGCTTTCTGCAGCCGCTAAGCCAGGTAACCATGCCAAGTAATGCACTTGCATCGTGTAGCGAACAATCAGCTGTAAAAGTAGGCAACAAAGTTTTTAAGTCTTGACTTAAAAATTGATTCCGGTCGCTGCACACTTGCACAGTACTTGCAAAGTATGGACTTAAAAATGGCTACCGACTGCTGAAAGCTCCTTCAGCCCAAAAGTAAGCAATAATTTAAATATTTGCTCCGTTTTCAGTTTGAAAACACCAAATTTAACTTGCAGTCAAATTTTGATTGACATCGGAAATCTGTCTTTGATGTTGTGTCAACATTGTCAGGCTAGATCAAATACCCGAAAGACAACTGATAGGAATGCTGCTGCCAAAATCAACACAAGAAAAAAGTTCAAGGTTAATTTTGTGATGGATTCCTGGCATTCTGTTGTGTTTTTTCATTACCCTCCCCCACTCGGACATCAATTGGTAGCTGAAACTCTATTTATTTCAATTACCCACATCGTTGGGGTCAATTTCCGTTGTTGGGGTTGTCATGGGTATTGGCCCAAAAGCCTTGGGTCAGAATGAAGACATAATGGGATTATTCGCCGGCTATATAAGTTATTTGTCCATTAATCCCACAACAAAGAGCAGAGAACGGCACAGTGTGCCAGCTGCTATCTGCCTGTTAAACGGACATTGATGATAATAGGGCAATGTCCACTTTCCACAGGAGGAATCGGACGTCGTCTACGTGTGCATTTTCACACACACACACACACATGTGAAAGTGATGTGAGTGTCGCTGGAGTGAGACGTGAGTGGGACCGCTTGGAAAAATGATTGTTGGCTTGACTCAATTACGATAAATTGCATGTCAGGCTGTGTGACAATCAGCAAATTTGCGAGCTAAAATGCTTAACAAACAACGCCCGAGTGAGGGAAAGTGACGCCAAGCAACAATTAAGTTAATATTTGTCATAGATGATGTTTCAAAAGGAAAACGAAAATGAACGAAATCCTAAATAAGAAATTAAGCCAATTTCCCAAGACGGATGTCACACAAGTAGAAACCGAACCAAAAAAAAAAAAAATGGTGAAAATTTAAGCTTGTAATGGACTTGGCCTAGCTTAATTTGTTTTGGAATTTGATTTGGGGTTTTTTTTGGATTTGCCTGAAGTGTGTTAAGAAATGCCCCAAATTGTAATGGATCATTATATAAATGGAAGGCGAATAGCAAAAGTTAAAAGCTGCCCGTGAAGTTTTAGATTATATCCTTTTTTTTTGCTTTCCCTAGTCCTGGGTCACTCCACTGCGGTGCTAAAAAAAATAAAAAAAATTGCACCAAGGTTTTTGTTTGGCAAAAAAAAAATTTGGAACATTAACTAAAGAAATCCTATTGAATTAAAAATAAAGCATATTCAAACTAAATGGCAACACTGATTTGTTGATAGGCTGTTCAAGTCGTGTTTTTGCGTAATTAGCAGCAAATATATTTCAGCGTTGAGTGCATGCTTAAAAAGTAAAATAAATGATGGTTACTTTTTGTAATGTACAATATAAAGTATAATGTAATGTTAGAGTTAAGTTTAATTGAAAAATCCTAATAAATATCTCCGTGACACCGAATTTAGAGAGGAACCACATCCGACATAATGGGTCTGAAGAACTTGGGGTTAGGTATGTCCTTCTTCCCTGGCTTTGGGACTGCCCTTTCTCTGCACTCAGAAAAATTTTCTTCCTAGATTTTAGGAAACAGTATGCCTTAAATACAAAAATGGACTATAATTGGTCTATTTAGGTAATTTTTTACCTAAACAGCTCAAATCTGGACTAAAATGTCAAAATTTAGGCAAACATTTTTAGGCTATGGTAAGCCTAAAACCTAGGTCAAATTTCCTAAAATTTTATGCTACGGACATGATATGCATATAATTTATCAACTTTTTATTATCTCATGACTTGATTTGGTTGCAACTATCGAATTGAAAGCATTTCCGCACATAGCAATTGGGAAAACTATTCATGACAAGATTGCTCTAAACATGACCATTGTCATGGAGTTTTTTGAACCTACATGCTTGTGATATGAAAACCTGGAATAATTGAAAATATAAGACCCAATAATTCTTTACTCCATTGAGCACAAATGTTGAAAATTAACCCGCTAGCGGTAACCATTAATAAAAATAGTTAGAAGGCCAAGTCTGCAGAATCGTTCTACCATAGTTAGACGTGTTTTTCACTTCAATACCTACTCAAAACCGCTTTATCATTAAAACAAGAGAAAAAGTTTTATTCCGCAGATATCACAAAAAAAACTAGTAGGCGCGAGTTCCTCAGCCAAAGAAACACATTCTCAGTCCACTCTTTGTCATAAAAGAAACCCCGAGTCCAAGTCTTAACTTCGTACACCGAATATAAATTTTTAGAAATTTATTGCCTAAAAAGGCCTCAAATTGCCTAAATATTTAGGAAAAATTACCTAAAATGGCTCCAAGGCTATTGGGGCCCTAAGGTTTAGGCATTCCGATTTTAAGCAAACTATGCCCTAAAATTTAGGTAAAAATTGTCTTAGTTTTAAGGAATGTCATGTTCTAAGATTGAGGAATTAGTTTCCTAAGCTTAATGGTATGATATGTACTTGAATTTAGGTATGAATTATCTAAAACTTAGGCATTTAATGCCCTATAAAATCAGGAATAAATTACCTAAATTTTAAGCATCTTGTGTCCTAAAATTGCTTTAATTAATATTAATATTTTAGGTATTATATTTGCCAAAATTAAGAAAAGAAACTAATCCAAATTCTTAGATATTTGTCATTCCCTCCAACTGAAAGTGCTTATCCAAAAGTAGGGGTGTCGTAAAAAATTTTAAGATTCGTTATGTCTTAAGATTGAGGTAATGTAAATACCTAAGATTTGTTTCTTTAACGGCTATTGATAAACTCGACTGTTGGCGAGAGTTATGCGTTTATATGTAAAGTTTAAAGCTTTAAAGCATAATTGATTTTCGTCCATCATTTATTGCTGGCACACCTCTAACTCCATCACTTTACATATATTGTATATCGTATAATATATAATATCGTGCTATTATACAGTGGCTTTTGTAGAAGTGTTAAAACCCCCAAAACATATTTACTAATTACCTCAATCATCACTTTTAAAGCCTGAAAAGTCTAGATCTAAGGATAATTTATACGTAGGACTCAAAGGACTTTATATAGGACTAAAAATGCCTAAATTGTAGGAAATGCTTACCTTAATCCTAGCATATAAATCATAATTTTGCCAATTTCTGCCTTAATTTTAAAGCATAGAGTACATAGTATTTAGGGTAGGTATGTCCTAATAATTAGGACCCCTATAGCCTTGGCGCCTTTTTAGGTAATTTTTCCAAAATATTTAGGCAATACATTTTTTTGAGTGTGCGTCAGGACATTTTCTCGGCACTCCTTGGGAGGAAGACGGTAATGTAATAGGAAAGTTATTTTCTCCCTTTCATTCGGCAAACCATGACACGTTGCTCATCAGCCATTCCGCGGTCGTCTCATCGTTGCAGTCGATGATCAGATGACCCAGCCGGAAATGGATTCCTGCGAAGTTGATAGGCGTATCCCAACATGCCAGGACGACTTTCTCCAGTATCGCATCCTTAAGTGTACATAGCTCCTCTTGATTAACCTTACCTAAGGGTATTCTTAAGGTATTACTGGTACCCTCACTTTTTTCGCAAAGTCTGCATACGTAAGAAGGGTGTGTGGTTGCACCTCTGATGCCCCAGTTCGCAGTTCCTTTGCCCTCCAGAGGGCTTCCTCCGGTGTGTGGCCTTGCCTGAGGCATCAAAGGTACCAATTGATTCGAGAGCCACAGAGGCCTCGACGATTAGGGTCGTCTAGTCCTCCTGGCTGTCCTCTTGTAGGAAAGGAGTCCAGCTTGGAACGTTTGTCTCCCTTCAGAAGAGGCGGGGCGTGTTCCCGTTGGGGGGGAGGGGATGGTCCCTCTTTGTTGCTATATTCTTCCTTCCTCACGAGTCTTGGACGGTTCCGGTCTATCTGGTGTTGCATTTCTTCATGCTTGAAAGTTCATTTCTTGGCCACTTGCCTGAGTCCATCGTACGAAACTGGACTATTTGTTACCCGGGCCTTCAGCCAGGCTGACTCTCGGCACGGTCCGAGTGACACCTTAGTTCGGCCGGGAGAAGCAATGCATCGACGATCTTGTATTGTCGATACGTCGACGTCGCCGCCACTGTAGATAGCGACGCACCGACCACTTCTTTATATGATTACGACAAAATAAGGAACTTTCTTAACTAGTGTTCTAGTTTTTACGAGCTTTAAGACTATTAGCTTAATACCCGACGTTTTTAATTTCGCGATTCTACCACTTTATATAAGCGTCTCCAATTTCTATCTATCCAATCTTCATAATTCTAAGGTCCTTTAAAAATTTTTATAGCAAATTTCGCGACTTTCTGACCATTTAATCTGCTATTCCTATTGACCCACCATAAAAGTCTCAGATCCTATGAAAATTTTGCAAAAAGTTTGTTATTTTTTTACCATTAGATCTACACCTTCTATTAACCAACTTCTGTATTGTCATCTAAACACTAAGCGCTTTAATAAATAATCTTATGATCATTTTGCAAATTTCGCGGTTCTTTGGACCATTTAAATAAAAAGTTTGTAGCCTTTGTTCAACTCTAGGCTGTCAACAATCTGTGCCAGGTTTCATTCTAACCTTTTAAGCCATTTGTGCGTGAAATAGTCTTATAATAATTTTGATCATTTAGCGGTTTTTTGTTCCTTTCACAGACTTGAGATATAGCATTTGATCGCCTGTGAAAATTTCGTGAAGATCGGTTCAGCGGCTTAGAGCCCATTAGCCACATACAAATATACTTTGGCTTATAGGACCAAACACACATACAAATATACTTTGGCTTATACTTCAACTTTAACACAAAATATTTAAGAGAGAAATTTTGTAAGCTTAAGAGGATATTAAATAGTTTAAAAATATTACAATAAAAATGTTTTGTTTTACTTTTTTATCGATCTTTAAATTTCACAAAACAAGCCCCATAACCAACCCAATTCTAAAATCCCTACTCAGCACAGCTTTACGTTTAGTTGTAAACATTTTAAGGGCCACAACACAAAAGGGCCGCAAATTTATGGATTCAATGGGAACAATTCAATTTTGATTGAAAACGTGAGTGATATATAAGTTACTTCCGTGTAGGTACCTTAAGCTTGCGGTAACAGGTCTCAAAATTTTAACACTGAGGCCATAAAAGTATGATTCAAAAACTGCGTAGCCACTCTGAAGCTTGTTCATTTCATTGCTGTCGTAAAAAGGATTTGCATATTCGACTTCTTCTTCTTTCCATTCCCTTCCTATTCCTGGCGCTAAAGTTGTTAAAGCAAAGCGTTTCATCAAAAATCCACGCAATCATTCAGTTGCGTTGACCTTTTGGTATTTGATTTTTGGTTACATTTATTTTCTCTCAGAGATTTAGTTAATTTTTTTTTCTGGGATTTTTCGCACGAATTCCTTGGGGTTGCTTTTGGTAGAGGAGAGCCCAAGGGCCACTCAGGCCACGTTTCGGGCTCGTGTTTTCCAGCGTTCACTTTGCCTTTTTTGTTATGTGGGCCAGCCACTTTAATTATTCATGTATGCATGTATATATATGTTTATGTATGAGTATTTACATGAAGGAGTATTTAAGAAATGGTGCCGAAACAGGCATTTTCAATGTTTTGGACTTTCACTTTCTCTTGGCACTTTCTTTGTTGACGTTTCCATGGCATTTCTTTGAGCCAGCCAGTGGTTGGGCTTTAGATAATTGAAATTTAAGTGGAATAATAGATGTTGATGGATTTTAAGTGCTAAGGATTGCACACCAATAATTTAAGTAAACACGCACACAGGAAGTAGAAGTCTTTAAATAATTAAATAATGTTTTGAATTGGCAGCATTAGCTCTAAATACAAACGTCTGAAAATAGGCAATACATTTCGCAAGGTAGCAATGTATTTGGCACATTCAGCAGAATAGTTTCATCCTAGATCATTGACATATTTGAGGATGTTAAAAGTGTTTTATTTTGCTCAAAATTACAATATTTAAATATTTGTCTGGCCATACTAGGGGGTATGTGAAATATTTTCAGTTTGTCTTCAGGCGAGTCTAATGTAGCCTTTGGTATGGTCAGTTGTCTCTGTTTATTCTTTATTACCCCAACTGCTTACATGGTGAAACAAAACGGGCCCACATGGAGTGTGCTGATGTGCAAACAGAATGTGTTAGTGGGAAATAAAAATTGTTTAAGGACACATTCCAACCAATCCTTATATGCTCTTAAAAGATTTGAAGTAGTTGGACTTATTTATTTGAGGGAAAAAGTGGAGAAGTTGATACTTATAAATGTTGGCTTACATCGTAACATGGCAATCAAAAAGTAACATTCACAAAAAAGGTCTTCCGAAATTGCTTTTTAAACAGAGTTTTTTATGCCCTTTAATGTGAAGAAAGAAATATACCTTGATGACGCTTCCTTTTTTCTTTAATATTAATGGCAAAAAATAAATTAATTTTGCCTGCTGTTCCAAATTCCGAGACGATTTTCGTGTAAATATTTTTATTTCGAACTCAATTTGAATAAATTTCTATATAAAAGACAAGCCAATTTGTGGTTACTAGATCCCGTCGCAATTTGCTCTCGAATTTAATGCACTTGGGACAAAGCAATCGGTTTTAGCTGCTTAGACAATTCCGACTTTGTTATGCTCGCTCTAGTAGCCGTAGGCATTTTTGTCGCCTTCTATACAACGTTTTCAAATTTGACATCGAAATTCTAAAGTTTACACGAAAATCGAGTCGAAATTCGGAACAGGGCCGATAACCTCAAAATAACAAAAAGTGTGTTTTTAGACAATATTAATATTAAAAATTGATAAATATCGAAGGTAAAATCGGTATTTCCAAGATCATAAAATGAAATCACATCTGAATTTGAATTTTATTATTACAAACTGAGTTTCAAGCCAATCGGCTGAATATATTTTTTCATGCTTAATTTTTCGGGCATTTTCTCGCCTGGGGGACAGATTTTCCGACAAGGGAAAGTTACATTTTAAATTATTTCGTATTGTATCCTTACAAACCTCTGCTTGTAAGTTAATCGGATGATTAACTTCAAGTTAATCGGATGAAAAATCAATTTTTTTACACTGTTTGGCTTGATGGGAAAGGTGTAACGTCCGCAACGGAGAAAAATTAAGATTTAAAAATAACGGGACTATTAATCATTCTTTCGAATGCTGGATTGAAATGGTCATATATTCCACTTAATTTTTTGTATATATAGTTTTTTGGTTTATTATGCAAAATTCTTTAAAAAATAAGCCTCAAGGTCGACTTCCATTTTTTGTAACATTCTCAATGGAACTTGAAGCAAGCATAGCTTTTTTCAAAAATATTTAAGCTTAGTACTCAGTCAAACTAAATCGTCCGCTAGCTAAATTGACAACTTATTTCGATAGGCTAACCAGCGTACGAAGCAGTGTGACTGTTCAACGCCAAAATACCATCAAATGTGATACGGTCACACTGCGCTGATTTGCTTGCATTTGAATTTAGTTAATTGGTTTTGCAAATATTTAGGGATTTTTGGTGGAAATATGGAATGTTGAAGTCATGGGCAATGCAAAATCTTACTATTGTTTTTAAAACTCAATAAAAATCAATGATTTTTGTCAAGCTTTTGCTGCTGACATTCCGACGGGAGAGTGTCGGAAAAATTACAACCTATTTTTTCTGCTACCACCCCATCGGAAATGAATCAGCTGTTTGTGCCTGTCAAGTAAGCGGCGCCTCGAGCTTTCCGACGCTGAGGCACTGAAATTTAAGTTTGTCTGAGATCCACCGAGCGTAATAGGCCTGTCGGAAATTTACGAAAGCCCTTGCAGGGCTGTAAAAGAGTAATTCATTTTTGACTTTAAATCACAATGAATTAAAAAAAATTGATTTAATTAAATTTTTCCCAATCAGAATTGAATTGATTTTGATTTAATTCATTTCCAAAATAAAGAATTGAATTGATTTAATTCAAATGAATTAGAATAATTTGATTGTTCATTCATTTGATTTAAATCTGAATTAAATCAGCTTTATTTATTTTGTCACATTTTCTAGTTTAAAATAACTAATATTATTGTTTAACTTATCAAAACTCGTAACAATTAAATAGCAATGGGAAAAATATAATTTGTAAAAAAGGGCACAAATAAAACAGTGTGCAATTGCCTGGCAAGCAACTACATAGCTGAAACCATTATAGAAAAGACAAGCAATCACCAAAGCTCGCTGCAGTCGAATTCCACTACATACCAGAAAATGTTCTAGTAGACGAAAAGGCCAAAAATGCTCCTACAGAAGATCCCTTCTTAGTTGTGAACTGGAGTCTAAAGAATGCAATCTGTAAAATCTACAGATCTTTAAAGGAGGGTTGGGATAAGGATTTCGCCGACTTCGTTGCAAGTAAACCAAGAGGGTATTCCGATCTATTTCTATTTACGCTAAACAAACCATTGCTCAACACGAGAAAATGCAATCCAATAGCCAAAGATATATAGTTATTAAATAGATCGCTCAGCGGAAACGCGTTCGATAATTATACTCTAGCAAAAAGGCATGCCTGTTTTATTGTTAACTTATCCAAATGCGTTACAGAAGATAGCAAACTAGGCGCCATAGAGTATTATTATTTTATTAAATACAATACCAGTTGTAAAAGTTAGCTTTAAGTTTTTTTTTTAAATCATTAACTTTTAACAGCAGAAGCTTTTCAAAGTTCTTGTCTCCAAGACATCCACGTTTGGGTACATTTAAAATTGATGCGTAGGAAAACAGCCTCTCTACTGCAGCTGACGATGGAAGTGGTGTATTGAACTTTAAAAAAACTTTCTTAATTTGTGGATATTTGTTTAGCATATGTAACGACTTTGCCGAGTCGGACAAATATGCCGAAAATTCTGATTCGGCTGGCTATATGGGAGCACTCAGTGTTTGTTCAGAAGTATCTAAAAATATAAAAGCCTTTAATATAGATAGTTATGCTCCACGATTAGATATTTAATCGAAGTATTCCTCAATATTAGAAGCCGCACAGCTCATAGCTGCGTTGCATTCCAGAGACATTTTTAAGACAGCATTCTTTGTTATTTTAAGAATCTCCGCTTCAGTTCCAATTTCGAATCTTGGATTTAATGACTCAACCCACTGACAATTTACATATGGACATAGAACAGAAGCTACCATGGCAGTTTTAACGAAATTGTCCAAATTGAAAAACTTGCTAAATCGGGATTGTCCTTTTAATAATGGTTTCAGCTATGTAGTTGCTTTGCTGCATCTTGCCAGGCAATTGTACACTTTTTTATTTGCGCCCTTTTTTACAAATTATATTTTTCGCATTGCTATTTAATTGTAACGAATTTGGATAAGTTAAACAATAATATTAGTTATTTTAAACTGGCAAAATGAATGAAGCTGATTTAATTCATACTTAAATCAAATGAATGAACAATCAAATTTTCTAATTAATTTGAATTAAATCAAAATCAATTCAATTCTTTTTTTTGGAAATGAATTAAATCAAAATCAATTCAATTCTGATTGGGAAAAATTGAATTAAATCAAAATATGTCAATTCGATGCTGAATGATTCGCAGGATTGATTCAAAAATGAATCATTCGTTTACAGCTCTGTACCCTTGGAGAGGGAATATTGAAATTGTTCAGATTTTTGTATCGCATAGAAGGAAGCATCTCCGACCATATGGGCTAATCCTGCGTTGCGGACGTTCCATTTGTACGCAAATTTGCTTCTTAAAATTGACACAGCTGGCGTCCATTTTGGTATATTTGAAATACTTTTGGTGCAAAATGCAGTTCTTTGGGAGTACTTTCAAACCTAATTTAAGATAATAGGTTATCTGTTTTTGAAAAAAAGTTATGCTTGTTTAAAGTTCCGTTGCGGACGTTACAAAAAATGGAAGTCGACTTTGTGGCTTATGTGCATTTTCACATTTTTTAGAATTAAAATTCATTCTGCTAAATTAAAAAAACCCAATTTTCCGTTGCGGACGTTACACACAGTAAACCGATTTTTAGTTTAAATTTGTAATATTTATTAGATATCCTACAAATATAATGAGTACCTTAAATTAAAGGAAATGAAACAAACTCCAAGTTTTGCTAAGCGAAAAATACTATAACAACTGTTTTTCACCATTTTTGTGACCAATAAAAAAACCCTTTTTTTCAAGAATTAAAAGAACCAAGAGGAAGGTGTAGATATGCCTCTGCCAAGAGCAGGCAAACCACCGTAGAACAATATTGCTCACGTATTTTGAAGCTTGAATATGTACCCTATTATTCCATTAACAAACATTTGGATTTTGGACAACTTTAAATTTCAACCCTTGGTTTAAAAATTTTCGGATTAGCCCCATGTACATTCTTGATCAGCATGACAAGCTGAATTGATATAGCCATGTCCGTCTGTCCGTCGGTCCGTCTGTCCGTCTGTTCATCTGTTTCGTTGCTATCGCCATCTGAGTAAATTAAAACAAGCAAATTTGCGTACGAATGTAACGTTCGCAGCGCAGGATTAGCCCATATGTGGTTCAAAAAAAACTGGAGCTGTAGGGTTACACGCTCAAAATTTACAGCCAGAACAGGAAACAAAAATTCATCCAAAGTGGTTGATTTACTCTCTCTGTAGTAATTTGGGTTTAAAAAATCTCCAAATATTGCCAAATATAATATTTTTCAAAAAAGCAACTTTTGGAAAACTATGAACATTTTAAACCGTTTTTGAAGTTTTCTTGATTACAAAAAAAGCACATGGAATTTTTCAAATTACAAGGATCGACACCGAGAAAAAATGATATTTTTCATATAAATTTTGCTCCGATCTGAAATTATATCAAATTCATATGTTAAAAATTTCAATTCGATATTCCTGAACCTAACATTATTACATTTTAAGTATTATTTTGAAAATATTTAATATTAATTTATGTTATTTTCGATAATAAAGATATTATTTTCTTGCTAAATTATTGAAACCACATATTCATTTTGATCAGTTGAATATCACCTTTTTATTTGTGGAGGAACAATTTTTTTCCTATAAAAGTGTCGGAATCATTTTTTGTCGGATCGCTTGAAAGTTTTACAAGACGATTAATCTAACGTTTAAGCAACTAAAAAAAATCGAATTAAAAACTTAAAGAAAACTTCAAGTCCTACTACTCCTATATAGCCAGAATTTCTTTCTTCTATAAAAAATTCTTGCAGGACACTGCGCTGGCAGGCAGACATGTCTAAATTACTATTGTAAAAGCTGTTACTCAGCAGATGAAGAATAAAGCGTTCAGCATCTCCTCCGTCATTGTCCAGAGCTCTGCGGGATACTTTGCTTTTAAAACAAAAATGGAAAAATAGAGCGGGCACCCCCTTAACAGATTCTTTTTGTATAATAGTTACTAAAATTGCAACCAAAAAAATGTTCACTTTAAAGGGCGCGACGAGGCCAAAAAGTTTAAACTAAAAATAACACAAGCGCTTACATCAAAATTTCCACATTGTAATATTTGCAACATGCGTCAAGTTGTCAATTTGTCAAATTTTGATACAAATATTTCCCAATTTTGAACAAAAATGGTAAACGAATATCCCGCATTCTTGTGTGGCCCTTTAAGGGTAGGGGACCTGGGGACCATTTTTTTTTAATGACTCGCTAAAAATTGAATTACGGAAAACGATTTTTTTTATTAAAAAGATTGAAATAGTCTAAATTAGTTGTTGTGGCCGTTGCGGCTGTTGTTGCACAACAAAGTAAGGCACAAAAAAATCAAGTTGATCTAATAGTTCGTAATTTTTCTCGGAAACGGCTCAGAAATGGATGAATTAAAAAAAAAAGGTGGGCGCCTTTGCCTCCAAGTTTGGGGCAGGTTTAAAAAACCAAAGCTGTAGGTTTGCAGAGACATATCGTCCAAGGCTTCGTTGGTAAAAGTAAAAACGCAGCTGGGTCTATTTTCGAGCCACTTGTCAGTAAGGAGAAAATTATACTGCCTCTCCTTCATATAAAACTGGGTTTACAAAAAATTTTGGAAAGGCTCTACAAAAAGACGGTGATACATTTGCATATCTGAAGAGTGTGTTCCCTTACCTATGCGAGGCAAAGATCAAAGAGGGTGTGTTTGTTGGGCCGCAAATTAAAAAACTTTTCAAGGACTCAATTTAATATTGTCCTAGGTTGAGGAGGACACATGGAACTCGTTCTGTTGTGTTGTCACTTAATTTCTAGTAAATTTCAGAAGTCCTAACTATGTATAAAAAAGTCGTTGCAAATTTAATAAGAAATTATGAGAAAATAGTTTGTATATAATATTAAAGTTTCCAATACACTTAAACTCTGCACATTATATTGCAAACAGGAGTAAACATGTCGTAGAAACTTCATTTTTTGGATTCTCATTTGGATTTCTTCCCTGAAAACCTCGGGGATGAGAGTGATGAACATAGTGAAATATTTCATCAGGATATGAAGGGTATGGTACGCCGCTATCAAGGATTTTGGGATGAGGCCATGATGGGTGACTTTTGTTGGTTTCTTACGCGAAAGAAAAACTGTGATAAATGCTAATAACTTCTGCAATTTCCAACAGATTTCAAAGTATGAGCACTTTTTGAATTTGTTATACATTAGGTTATATCATCCAAAAGAGAAAGAAATTTTTTAATTTTTTGTCTTGTTGAAAATAACGGAGTAATTTACAGTTTTTTTTTAATTTTCGATAAAAATTAAACGAAATTCTCGTAATTTTTGAAATTAGCAGATACACCACAAATTATGACAATAAAATTATGTATGCACGATTGAAAGATAATTTTATTAGCTTTAATTTGGTGTAAACTTGTTCATAGGTTATTTCATAATTGAGATATTTGAAACTAAGTGAGAGGTTCTTTTTCAAAAATGCGAAAAACGTTGATTTGGGATTTTTTTTAAATCTGTTCTACTGAGAAATTTTTAAGCTCCTTATTCGGATTCAGCGCGTGATTTTATATAAGAAGTGACATCAAATTGTAGAGGATGAAACATCATGTTAACTAATGTAATTTTATCACTAATTTCTTATTGAACCATTTTCCATTTGTTGTTACCTTTATAAATATAAGTATATCAATACTTATAGCGCTGAGAAGAAAACTTGAATAAACTAAAATAAAACTAAAATTATAGGTTATAATCGGCTATCAACCGTATTAAATTACCGAAATTTGTTCTCCGATACAGGAGGGCAGCATCGAAATTCATTTTATAGGACAAGTGCCATAAAATGGGTAGCTATTCGACCGCTTTGATCAACGAATCATGTTAGTACCCAGCAAAGTTCCCCAAAAACTTTTTGTTTTATTTTTGTGTCTTCCTAAGGAAAATATTTTAAATTGTTTGTTCCATTCATGAAAGCATCTTTGAGCATTATAAAACATGTTTAATATCAGAGTTTTAAGAAAAAGTTTATTTTTCCAATATTTTTGACTCATTTAGCCCATTTTTGAGTTCGCTATAAATCAATTCACTTTGGTATGATCCTCCTATACTATAGTTTATGGATAATTTCAAAAACTTCACAGCCATGCCGCGCCTATTCAAATATCTGAGAAAAGTTTTGAGGAGTTTTAAAAGTTTTGGTTAGAAAGTAGGTAGGCAGAACCGACTTACACTAGGCATCAAGGTCCAGGATATTGAAGGATTGGTGGTGATTCTAGATGATTTTTGTGTGCTGTAATAGTAATAGAATTGGATTTACTACCTACACATTTGTAATACATTTTTGTTTTGTATAATTATAAAATATCACATTGATTTTCAAAACATTAAATTAAAATTTTCAAAAATTTAACTTTTATATTTTCAAAAAGGTCAATTAAAAGTTTTTTAAATCGTCCTTTTATTGATATGAAAGAATATAATATTGAGTTCTAGATCGTATCGTTTCTTTCTGTGTTTGTATTAATATAAGTTTCTAAATTTCTTATAAAATTATGTGCACAACTTTTGAGGACCTGCAGATACCCAAATGGTTAATGTTGTTCTAAGGTATTCGCGGCGGGAATTCGGTGTAACAATTGTGGTGAATTTTTCAAGAGTTTAATTTTAATATTTTTTTAACCAGCAGCAGATATTGTAGTGCCAAAGTGATTAAAAAAAAATGGGTATGAGGTGTTGCTACTTGATGCCTTTAGTTTCACAATTCATAAGACCCATTCCCAGGCCTTACCAAAAGTGGAATTTTGTCGCAATGTGTTATCATTCAGTACCCTTTTTTAATCACTGATTATATTTGAGTTGTACCCTTGGTCTTGTACTAAACCACCTGGGCTGCTGTAACAGTACGGAAGCCGTTTCCTTATCGTTTGATCGAGAGTAAACCAGCTCTAGTCGATTTTGTTTTATAAGCTTTATATAATTTATTAACTTTCCAAGCTAACAATTCAGTCTGTGGTCAACAGTACGTATGAGTGATAAATGTTAAAGCGTTGCAAACAAAAACTGAATAAATATATCCAAAAAGAGACCATTAAAGCGGGTAACAACATGACCTTATCAATGACATATAACTTCCGCTCACTCGCATGTACAAACACCCAGTTGTTGGTATCGTCACCCTAACCTACTGGCGGTGATAGTTTTTGATTCATTACTTTTGGTTTCTTTTTTTGGAATTTAATTACAAAATTTCTCAAACATCATTAAAAATTTACCTTAAATTTTGTGTTGAATTTGCAGTGAACACATTTCAAAATGTTTTCTCCTCTATTATTAAGCTGTCGCTGCATGTCTCGCACTTGGTGTGTGTGTTTTTAGCTTTATTTATTTTGGTATTCTCACCGAATGTTTTACTGTAGGTTTTTGTTGTGTTTGGTAAAAACATTTATTTAAATTTTGCATATACAATGATGTATTTGCAGTGTATTTTTATTGTAGCTGCTGTTGCCATGATTTGGTATGATGTATATAGTTACTATATGTCACACCCACTTATCCATGCATTTATGATGAGCATTTCGCAAGATAACAAATTGCTGGCAGTAAAAGAACTGAATGGATGTGCTGCATCATTAGGATGCCTGAATGAAATTTAGATGCGGGATGTGCACAGAGCGGACATAAATATATTGGCGTAAAATAAACACAAAAATTTTGTCAACGCCAGCAAATGACAAATACGGCAGGGGCAACAACAATAAACGCGGCAAAAAGCATTAAAAGAAGCCACACAGAATACTCATGGTGACAACAGCCACCAGCAGCAGCAGCAACAACAACAACAACAACAAATATACGGCAACACACATCAACGCTTCCGAAATAGCAGCAGCAGCAGCACATTACGTATACGTGCACCGACAGCCACCTTGTCGGTGGGTTTTCTCTTTTATTTGTGGATTTGGTGTTCGCGCGTTCCGTCTTTCATGGAATTCCGTTACAAACTGATTCAAGCCAGCAGCTTGGAAATCCTTTTTGGCCAGTGTCGCGCGCCGCATAAGCAAAAGCAAAACAAAAACTGTTGTTGGCCATATCAGCTGATTCTTCGTTTGCCATTTGCTGGCATTCGTTTTCAATTTCGTATTTTGGTTTTTTTTCATGGAGGCTGCGCGTTTCGCACGGGTCTCACTCTCGCACAGTCCACACAGCATGTTAGCAGCAAGAGGAAGCATAGGAGAAAACAAAAGAGAGCGGCAGGTGAGTGCAGGCACGATGCAATGATGTACACTTGAGCCGGGACAAACAATGTTCATACATGGGAATATATGTATATAATTATGCTGATTAAGCCGAAGGAAACAAAGCGTTTTAAACCACATTTCGGGGGTATATTAAGATTAGAAAAAAAATTTGATTGAACAGTTCAAAAATTATGTCAAGTTTAAGTTTTTGCTTCAAAATTTTCAGTTAGAGTTTTATTTTGGTGATCCTTGCAGCAGAATCTCTTCTGTTGTGCAGGTTATTTCGTTATTTTTATCTTTTAAGATTCTTTTCCGGATCGGGTTTCGGCAAGACGTCCTTAATTAAAGTCTACTTCTGCCCAAGATACGACAAGTATAAGGTAGTTCTTAAAATTTAAAGTTGTTCTTCAAAAAAATTTAATACTTTTGTAATACCTGAACTCCAATGATTTTAAAGCATTCCAATGCATTGGAATAATATAATATGCCGAATCGAACCATATTTGACAAGTCGCTAAAGAAGCCTAAAATAAGTGTTCAAACGGAATTTCAGTCCAATATCCTTAAAACCAACGAAGTTGGTGAATATCGGCCAGATCGGTTATATGGCAGCTATATCAAATAGTGGTCCAAACCTGACAAGATTGTGTAAGTCGTAGTAGGAGCGAAAAATACTAGTACATTCCGAATTTAAGTTCAATAGCGTAAAAAACAAAACAGTTCAGGCAAATCGGCCAGATCGGATATATGGCACCTATATCAAATATTGGTCCAAATTGAGTGAAACTTTCAAAGTCATCCTTGGACCCCTAAATATGATAATAAACCAAATTTGGGGTCAATCACTTAAAAACTGGAGTTTATGCCAAAAATAGGCCAAGATAAACCACTGTGCAATGCCAGAAATAATTTAATACTATATTTTTTTCATATTATCATATTTTTCTCAATACTGTATTTTTTAAGTCGATAACAACTATTGTTTAAAAACCTCTGAAAATCATATAATTATATATACCTTTTTCAAATATGATAATTTAATGCCTGATCGAAGACTTTTTGATTTCTTAACATGTTGTACGAGTGTGGTACAGAAATCTCTAGAGGTTTTCGTATAATCGTTAGCATTTTATATTAAAGCTGTTTAAATGTATATGTTAAGGGGCTCACATATGCCCGGCTACTAGATTAGATGACAAAAGTTGAGCGATGTGAAACCGGCTCACTATGGTCCCAAATCCCAAAAAGCTGACCAAAAGTCGGAAAACAAAATATTTTTTATTGACTTTAAATGATTGGAATAGTTGCAGTGGTACCTCTAGTTTGTATTCTGGCCGTTTATAAGGAGAAAGTGTGCCCATCTGGCTCAGGTTTGAACTCCGTTCGTGAGCATTGAGCGTGCCTCATCGTTTTTTTGTCATGCGTCGAAAATAACACAACGTTTAGAAGCGTATAGATTCGCGAAAAATTAACCGATTTGGACTCTGAAAAATGGACTCTACTCTAGGAGGTAAGTACAATTTAAAGGAATTGCTCAAAATTATTATTTACAATGCATGAAATAGTGAATCATTAATAAAAGAAGAGGTTTTTTTCGGACACATTGGGAAAAATCGTGTTAAAAAAGCAATAAGTTAAAACTCCCAGCAGATCCTACTCTCAAACGAATAAGAAATTGTTATTTAGACAATTCTTTAAAACATAGTCAAAAATTAGCTGCCTTTAGCTGGAGGTTTAGTCTCGGTGATTATTTTTGTGCGACTATTGTCGCGATGTTACAAATATACACTGCTCGACAACTTCTTCTTCTTCTTTGTTGGCCATTACAACCGTTAGACGGTCTGGGCCTCTGCGATTAACGATCTCCATTCGCTTCTGTTCTGTGCGAGCTGCCACCAGTTGGTCACACCAAGCTTGGCAATGTCTTCCCGCACCTGGTCTTCCCATCTTAGAGGTGGTCTTCCCTTCTTGCCGCCTCCATAATCATCCGCTTTCGATTTATACGCTTTTTTTGCTGGAGCTTCTTCCTTCATTCTGGCGCTGCTTTATGCGCTTGACCAGGCTAGTGTCCCCATAGAGCTCATACAGTTCGTCGTTTCTTCGAATGCGGAAATCATCGCCGACTTGTATAGATCCATAAATCCTTCGGAGTCTCGCTCATGCCGAATAACAACTCAACTTCCTTCTTCTT
Source organism: Lordiphosa clarofinis (assembly GCA_018904275.1). Taxonomy (NCBI): domain Eukaryota; kingdom Metazoa; phylum Arthropoda; class Insecta; order Diptera; family Drosophilidae; genus Lordiphosa; species Lordiphosa clarofinis. Next base: position 2,900,996 of record JAEIGQ010000007.1, on the reverse strand, counting down.
CTAAATAGGCGTTTCTCCTCTTTCCTTTTCTTCTGGTAAACAATTTTATCCGATATCGTCTGCAAAAATGTCTTGTAGACCTCGTTTTTCTCGGCAGTAGCGCGTCGGCACTCCTCATCGTACCAAGACCGCCTTTGAGGGGTCTCGGAGTACCCGAGTACCTCCTCGGCAGCCGCTCTCATGGAGTGTGATATACGATTCCATTGTTCGCCTATATCGGAAGGGAATGGGGAGGATTCCTTGAGCAGTTGGGCGAGTTTAGCTGTGTAGGCTTCGGAGGTCCATTGTGATTGCAGCTTCTCGACGTTTAGCTTTCGACGTGTGCCAGAGCGTGTGGCATGTGCCACACTGAGCCGTGTGCGTACCTTGGCTGCGACAAGGCAATGATCCGAGTCTTTGTCGGCTTCTCGAATCGCGCGCACATCTAGTACACTTGATGAATGCCTTCCGTCGATCACAACGTGATCAATCTGTTTTCGAGTTCGTTGATCAGGGGACTTCCAGGTCGCCTTATGGATGTCCCTATGTCTGCTCGACAACACTCTCCCCCAATTCACCAAACCAACTGTTTCCAAAATATTTTGGCCCGCTGAGCACGAAAATCAACATGAATAAGAAATCTGTCGAACAGTTATCGAGATATTATCGATAAACGGGTTTTTCGATGTTTCAGCCAAAACAAGTATGTTTCCGAAGAAATTGTCTGCCATATTGGATCCGTCATTTTGTTTTTCTAAATTGTGACTTCGGATTCGTGATCAACGACCCCGAAAACACCCGAGTACAGACTTTCAGCCAAATCAAATGCGCTTTTGAAGAAATTGTCCGCCATATTGGATCTGCCATTTTATTTTTATAATTTTTGACACCCCCAGTACAAACTTTAAGCCAATTCAAAAACGTTTTTCGACTTTTTGCCGTGTTTTTGGGATTTGGGACCATTGTGCGGCTGCTCAAAGCCAAGTAAATTTCATGAGTTCGGTTTTTCTTCCGCATAATCTAGTAGGCGGACTGATTATTGGCACTTCGCAAATAAAGAAGTCGTCAAAAATATCGTTAACGATATTTCGACGATATTTTTGTGAATATTGGCCACAAAAAGGAAGTTTTTCGAAGTTCACTCTCTTGGATCTTAGTAATTTCAGTAATACTTTTAATATCAAAGATAATGCCCTCGAAAAAACCTCGCTTCTTATGGCCGAAACTAACATAAATACCCAACAAAAAAATATCGAAAAAATTTCGTTCGACAACCCTAATTCAACGGTTTTCCGTCATGGTTGAACGAAGCCAAATTTTCACAAGGAAAAGCTAGAGCAATACATGAGCTTCTTGGAAAACATCGCACAGCTCTAGTTTCCTGAGATCCTCTGTGCTCAATTTTTTTGATTTCCAGTGATCGTACAACAATTTTGTAGGTCGTAGAATCCGGAGAAGTTTTCACACATTTTTACGAAGCCTTCAAGGCTCATTTTTAGCATGTTTGTCGGATAGAACTGAAATAATTCAAACGCTGGCAAGTTTTCATCCGCGAATCTGCTTTCGAGTGAAGTAAGCAACGAGTACAAGTATGGAGTTAATAGCGATCTCTTCCAAAATTCAACCAAATTCGATGAAGGATGATTTGAGCGATGGGTTTGAACTTTCACAGTTCTAGGAGCTCGGAGTTTAACTCCGATTTCTTCAGAGATCAATTTAGCATCACCACAAATTTCCGATATTATGAAATCTACATTTTGTCGATGACCTTTATCCATTTGAATGATTTTCTTAACGTGGTTCGCGCACTTGAGTAGGTTCAATCTCTGTGATTGTAGGACATTAACCACTGGCTCAAGGTACGCAGAATATTTGGCTATAATGAAGAGGCATATTATAAAAGTTGAATGGGTAATGGTAGAATGCAGCTGAACCGCAGATGATCTGGTACCAGAGTTTCCTTCTATTGAGAGTTTTTCGATTCTTAAAAATTCCAATGCTTTTGTACTTTTCCGACCATCGCGTTTCGCATAGACCAGGAATGTTTGGAATATACTTTCTCCTGGTAAATGATTCACGGAAAAAATTAATAACATCTTTGATTGTTGATATCGAATTACGAAACTCCGGAACTTTATTAAGATCAATCACTTCAAAATTTAGCTGTGTGCGCGGGAAAAAAATTTTTCTAAAATGGCCGCCACCTTATCCTTTCCGACAGTCGAACAACCATCATAGCCTGGCCTTTAGTTTAAGTGTAGAAGTCCAGCACGGATGAATTTACAACAAAGCTTCTTTGCTCACTTCAACTGTACGAAACCTTTAAATCCAGAATAATTTTTCTGATCATAGAATCGAATACCAATCGAGTGGTTCTTGAAATATGCAAAAGGGCAGTGGCTCTTTTACTTCTTTGATCATATCATCTTAGTACACGCCACATAGCAAATGATATAATTTGAATCTTGGAAAAGTAAGTAGCATTCTTACATCTCTTTTCAATATAAAGCCTCAGTGTTTGACACAGCCTAACGGAGTTGAAGCAAGTCTTGATACACAGCTAGTAAGCTGTTAGAATTAAAAAAAAAAAAAATCTGTGAGTGTCCTGAACACTCACGAGGCTTTGATGTGAAACATGATGCTAAGTTTAATAGCTATTTAAGTGTGGTTTAAGGTCTGTTTTTGTCACTTTCTAGTCACTGATTAGTCAATTTCAAGTAACAGTTTAGACATTGTCAAATCTCTGTCAACAAACTGTCACTAATTAGTCACTGTCAAGTCACTATTAAGTCACTGTTAAGTTACTATCAAGTCACTGTAAAGTCACTCTCAAGTCACTGTTAAGTTCCCGCTAAGTCACTGTTTAGTCATTATCAAGTCACTGCTATATCAATTTTTAGTCACTGTCAAATCACTTTTGAGTCACTGTCAAGTCACTATTTAGTCACTATTTAGTCACTGCTTAGTCAATGTTTAGACATTGTCAAGTCACTGTTAAGTCACTGCTTAGTCACTGTCGAGTCATTGGCAAGTCGCTGTATTGTTACTATCTTGTCACTGTTTACTCACTCTTTAGTCACTCATAAGACTCACATTAATCACAGTTCAGTCACTGTTCATTCAGTGTTTAGTCACTCTTTAGTCCCCGAGAAGTCATTGTTTAGTCACTGTTAACTTTCTCTTTAGTCGCTGTACAGTCGCTGTACAGCCACTGTTAAGTAAGTGGTCTGTCACTGTCTAGTCACTTCTCCATCACTCTTTAGTCACTGTACATTTATTGCTTAATCACTGTCGAGTCAATGGCAAGTAACTTTTAAGTCACTGTCAGGACACTGTAAGATCATCCACTTTCCCTCCTATCTCCGCCCATTGCTCATTTTTACTCCTCTTCCGCTGGGACACTTTGCTAAAACAACAAGACAAAATATGCAGACCTCAGCGTCACGTGACGCTGAAATCAAATTTTATTCCTACTAAAATCGTCCGTACCGAAATTAAAGATGTTTCACATCAATAATTTTTTTTGTCTCAAATTTCCTTTATTTAGACTTTTTCCTCTTAGAGGCAAATCATGGGTACCGATAAATATGATAGTTGAGATGACAGATGAGATGATCTTGTTTTCTTCAATCCTTTTCTGATTTTCCGACTGAATCGCTATGTTAATGGGTGTTACACTCATGAAATTCTGTGCATCCTTAACCGCTGCCAAGTGGCATTGATTAGTCGAATTATTTTTGCAATATCAATAAAAATGCTTAAGGCGAATAAAGGATTTCTTTATAAATGATCCCAAAACACCCTGCTGATTTTTAGGTGGTTCCCAAAATAAAAAAATCAAAACACGACAAAGTTTCCACATTTGTTTTTGAGAAGGAGAAGTAAACGTAGAACGTTTATTATAGGAGAATAAATTATTCTGTCATTGCTAAAAATTGGATGGACGCAAATTAAAATATAAGGCTTCCCTGAAGTTTGTAACTCGATTACTCGCTAAACTTTGCATGAGGCACTCAAATTTGACCAAACTCAGGTGAGCTTGACTTACCGCTCCTTTATGGGTGATGATCTAAAAAATTGGCACATTTCCACATCCTTGTTAGCAAATTGATTGTAATTAAATTTATCTGCATAAAGACAAATTACACCTTATCAGACTAAGTGCATAGCTGTACGCTTGGGTATAAGACCCACCATACCATTGTACAATCCTGCTAGTATAGCGTGTCTTTCTATGAATGTCCCTAACCGCGAACTGTTTTGCATATTCCCAATACGAAAATGGACATTTGATGGCACGCTACATCAACGGAATGCTAAAGTGTGTGTCCCGCTTTCGTGTTAGCATGCAATCTAAACAACATCCCACTAACAATTTGCTCTGTCCGGTCTCTACAATTTTAGCAAGTTGAAGGTTTTTGTCCTTTCGAGTCTACAACTACTACCAAATGCATTGCATCATATTAGGTTTATAACTGCAATGCCAATTAAAAGAAAACGAAATCCTCTTAGCAGCGTACGTGCGCATGTCTTACCTATGAAAAGCTCAATTCTGTGTTTTAATTAGGTTTTGATTAAGCACTTCGTGCAACAGGGGATTGAGCAATAAAAGCAATTTTCCGAACAGTCACTTATTCAATTGAGTGGCGAGTCAACAAGTGGTATCAGTTTGCATTTGGAAAACCCCAAAGGAGAGGGGGAGAACTATTATTCGGAAATCATTTACTCGTATCAGAGTATACTTAAAGTATAATTAAGTACTTACAAAACTAATACCAAAACTCCTGTTCTTATAAATCTGGAAACTAACAAAGGTTTAATATAGATTCTAAGAACTTCTTTATTTATTTTATTAAATTTGACAAGAATTTTTTCTAGCAATTCAAACATACCAAATCAAGCATTCCAAACTTAATCCTAATCGATTTATTTAATTTCTCCAAAATTGTTCAATTTTCTCATTTGAATATGCGGAGCATACCAAGCGAATTAATGGAATGTTTCTTTCTTTTTTTTATGCACTTCCATCATGCTAATTAAGTCCGTTTTGCATACTGAACACTCATAATTTGCACAGCCATCCGGCTCGGAGGACAAACCTTAATTGTTTAAAAGAGAAAAAAATTGAAGCCGACAGGCAACGGGTGGAAGGTTGTATTTTGTATTTTGTAATACAAAGCACGTGGCCTGTACACTGAGACGTGCGACTCGCTTTTTTCGGAATTGTTCGGCCTGAACTGAAACTTCAACTCAAACAGGATTGGCTCTGGATTTCATGTCTCACGGTAATTGAATGCATAACTTTGCCGTGTATCTTGTCCCTGCTACTTGGAATGGAAGTTTATGTGCAACTGCATAGAATGGCGCACCAGTCAGCAACTGAAACAGAAACAGAAACTTGGGGTGGCTTGCCACAAAACCGTTTGTAATTAACTTTAGCAGCCAGAAACACATTGGATCCTAATCAGGATTACAAACTAAAGTCGTGCTCTGACCCACATTTGATATGTATTCCGTGAAATTCGGCTACAAATTTGATATGAGTTCGCGAGTTGCGGTCTTGAAACTAAATGATGGTGATGGAAGTGTTGAACAAAAAATCAATAGTTGGGGTCATGTCCATAAAAGAAAATATAATGTGAAACAAGCTGTGGACGCAAAGAAAATTTCCAATAGAACTCCGTTAAAGTTTGGATTTTGATCAACTTATTAACTCGGCTACCTATTCCAGTTGGTAAAAATCTTATATTCTGAAGTTAGTTCAGAAAAACGTAAGTTATGCCTTATTCTAGTAATCAAGGATTTCAGAAAAATTTCAACTATTTAGATCGTTCCTAAAAGTCATTAAAACCGATGGCTGAAAATCGAATTGAATTTGTAAAACGGACAATAAATTTTAATTCAGCGACCAAAAATACATTTAGAAAATTTTCTATCTTCTCTGTTGCAAATATTGACCTTTTTTTTGTAACCCTGTAATATTTAACGTTGAAAAATAATAAACTATCCTTTTTTTGACATATCCTTTTTAAGCCAAAGCGATCCAAAGGATCGCTAGACATTTGATGAATTTGATTCATTTCTTTTCTCTTATATTTGGCGATCTTGTTCATCCAGAGAACATTGTGTAGAAATTCGCAATCAATCTCATTGAAATTTTAGATATTTTTTTTGCAAACTGATTTAGATTCTGATGTCCTGTTAAAACTATCTGATCTAATTAAAAAACACAACGAGAGTTATGTGCTGCTATTTGAAAAAACTTTAAAGCCCAAATTTCATTTTCGTTTAGGAGGTATGCCTAAACATTTTCGGGATTTTTTGATATGAAATAAGAGAGGCATAGCATATTCTCTTAGCGTCAAAGCTTCTCTAAAACTTTCACAATTTTTAGAGGATTATAAAAACGGGTTTTCCCACTCCCTATATTATAAAACATAGTATAAGTGGCTCAATCCATGATACAGAGTTCCGTTACCTATTGGATGACATTAACCAATTGGAAGAATTTAAAAGTATTATCTTATTGGAGGTCGAATATAGTAATGTTTTATATAAAAATGGTATCCACACAATTATTAATTCAAGTAAAAGAATTGAACTGCATAAAATAGTTTACATATTTCCAAGCATAACCCATAAAATGTATTTTGGTAGTGAAATAATTGAAGTTTTGAATTTCGGCAAGCATTTTTAAGCCCACGAGATTGGATCTAAGACTGGTTGACTGGTTAGTTGAAGTAGTTAAGTTTGAGTTTGTAAAAAAGTAAAAAGTTTTAAGTAACGATATTTTTGTATATTAGTAGTAGTAGAATTATCATTTACTTATAAATTGTTACTTAATCTTAACATGATCTGTATAAGAAGTAAAGCTAGCTGTTTCAAGAATACTGTTGTTGGTAACAAAAAAGCAGAAATGATAATTGGTGGTAACACCGGCTTGGCTTACTGCCGTCAGCCGTAAACTTAACGCGTCTTTCCACTTCCCCGACTACTACACCTTTTTTTGTATATTATATATTATATGTGTATTATAAATAAATTGATACAAATTATTGCGCTGTCCTTTATTTGTAAACGATCTTTACACAGATCCACGGAATACGTAATTCAGATCCAATAGATTTTATAAGGATATTAATAATAGATCCATGGGATATGTCGTTAAGATCCAATGGATAGTAAGAATTGGATATTAAAAAGGATCAAAATGATATTTCAAAAAGATCCAAGGGATATAGAAAAGAGGATATTTTTCAACAGTTCAAATGAATAGTTGTTAAATATCCTATGGATATTTTAATATCCGTTTTCCGAAAATAAATCGACTTCGAACAGTTCCAATCAGGGCTTAATCCCGAAACGAATTTCGGTTCCGGTTTCAGTACCGGTACGTCCCGAAATTAATATTTTGGTTAAAGGTTCTATTTTGGTTTTCAATTAGTTTCGGTTTTCGGTTTTCGGTTTCGGTTCCGGTACCCGGATTTTTATTTCGGTATACCGGTACGTACCGGTACTCACCGATTTAAGTACTACTTATTTTTAATACTGAAAAAAAAAATTCTGAAATAAATATATAAATAATTTTATTCGTGTTTAATAAAACGAATCAAAAATGAATACAAAATGAATGGTTCCACTTTTTAAAATTATATGGCCTTAATATTTCGTATTCTTTGTATGTAATAACTAATGATTACATTATATGCTAATAAATATCATATAATGTACTAGCAGGTAACCGACGTGCTTTGCTACGCCGCTCACAAAGCGAAGAAGTGAAGCAAACTTGACAATTACCATCAATCAAATCTTTATCTAGCAAAATTCACCATCCGTCTATTTACCCGTCTTCATGAGAATCAAAATCGTTATAAAACTTTGAAAATTTTGCGATTTATTGGTCCGTTTGATCAACACGTCTCATTAACTCATATAGGAATTGTTGCATATTTCTAATATTTTTCAACCAATCATATCCTTATGATAATCTGAACTCATGCAATTTTGTAAATTTCCGATTTTTGGAACACTACTACTATTGCAGTCTACCAAATCTTTATTCGAATTTATTTAAGTTGGTTAATTATTTTTTGCTGTTTAATTGTTTGATCTACAACTCCTGTTTACCCGTCTACATTGCCATTTCCAAACTTCGCAATAACTTGGACTGTTCAATCTTTTGATTTTTTGTCTACATACGTAATAATCTTAGGTCCTATGAACGTTTTTGGAATTTTGACTATTAGTTTGACCGTTTGATCTACAACTCCTATTGGATGAATCTGAGACTACCAGTTAAGAACGTTTTAATGTTTTCAAATACGTTTAAGTGCGATTTTGCTCGAAAGGGCGAATGTGTTTATATTTGCAGTGCAAATGCACAAAGGCATAGCAGAATAAGCATACAAAAACTGCCCCCTCTCCGATCAGCACCAAATTTAAATATGTTGTTACCATCAATGAGAAACTCACTCTCCTAAATTTGTAGTCTTCTAATCGCTATTGGAGTAGAGTTATGAGGGCGGAAAGATAAATCAAAAAAGGCGTTTATCTTAAGAACCGCTTAACCGATTTAGATGGGTTTAATATATGTTGTAAGTATCCACAGCACAATTCAAAAAATCATTTTTGCACATTTTTATTGCCAATTCTTTGGCCTAAAAAAAGTTATTGAAATTTTCAAATAATTCTTTTACGGTGTTAGCCTTTTGCGACACCAACAGTTTTTTGCTGGTTTTTCATCAAGAGGTCCCTAACAACATATAATTTTTGCAAACACATCCCATGTGTACCTCATGGTGAAATATAAGTAAACGTTAAAATAGTATTTTTTATATATATTTTATACATATTAGGCACACTGTAAATCAACTTAAAAGGGGAAAAAAAGGGGAAGTTTTCTGTCAATTCTGTGTGAGTAGTTACAGTGTGCTCAATATTATAAAATATATTTGTAAAACTATTCACATGTTTTATTGGAATTCACTATGAAGATGATTTCCGATGTCCCTGCAAAAATTGTACATTGTTAAGAATTTCTTATTGAAAAAACCAGCAAAAAACTATAAGAGTTGAAATCGATTAACACATCGAAAAAAATATTTGAAAATTTTAATTATATTTTTTATGCCTAAGAATTGGTAATAAAAATGTGCAAAAATTATTTTCTGAATTCTATGGTGGACACTTATAACATATTTTTAACGCATTCAAATCGGTTAAGCGGTTCTTAAGATAAACGCCTTCTTTGATTTACCTTTCCGCCCTCATAACTCTACTCCAATAGCGATTAGAAGACTACAAATTTAGGAGAGTAATTTTCTTATTGATGGTAACAACATAATTAATTTTGGTGCTGATCGGAGAGGGTGCAGTTTTTGTATGCTTATTCTGCTATGCCCTTTACTATCTTCCCTTCAACAGGTGCACTAGCTTTTGCTGAATATATGCACTGGCTATATTGACACGGCTGTTGATGCCGATCAAGAACTTTATAAGGTTGGAAATGATTCCTCTTAGTTACATACTTTTGCACACTCTTAAAATAATTAGGTACAGCGAATAAACGAAAAACCGAAACCGTACCGGTACCAAAGTTTCAGTTTCGTTCCGGTTTTATCGGTTCCAATAACGGAAAACGGTATTCGTTTCTCAAAAAAAAATTTGTATCGGTTCAGGTTCCGGTTCCGGTACTCGATTTAAAACGGTTTATTTCGGTTAACGGTTCCGGTTTCGGTTCCGGTATTGTGCGCTGGTTCCAATGGATCCCAAACTGTGTGTTAACTGTGTGCTAGGAATCATAACCTCTAGAGCCAGAATGTCAAGAAATTTTTGTTTAAATCTCACACACAAAAAATAAATCATGAAATCCACAAGAGTTTTTTCAATCGCACTCATGAGTTGTGCCGCCTTTGATGAGGTCTCGCTGCCTCTATAATTCCTAAGCTTTTCTAATGCTCCGATAATGTAAAGCAGAGTTCCCCAAACAGCCGCTTGGGCCGAACATATAGAAATTTTTATATTTTAACATGGAAAGTTTGGTTATTTCAGCGACCAAAAATACACATGGAAAGCTTTATGTCATCTCTGTTGCAAAAGTTGTCCTTTTTGGTAAGCCTGTGCAATTAGATCAAGATGCATTTGATACAAAATGAGAACCAAAAATAAAAATAGTGTCAGAAAACTTAAGTTATAAATGAAAAAATTAATTTTTGGGGTAAAATATCGCCCTAGTCGTCATGGAAAATTGGAAGTGGCTGGGCTGTCGAGGATTGTTGATTTTAAGTAGGTATTATATACATGTGTGAGATTTGTCTACAATGCGCAATCAGAAGACGACGTAAATTACACAAATAAATTTACAGTTTTCGTTGTAAAATAATTTTCTTGAACGCTTTTATTCAGCCAACTCAAGGGATCGCTCCGGAGTCACCGTTTTGACTCGATTGAAATGATAAAAGGAAAATCGAAGAAGGCTCTGAAAGCAATTCCGTAGAATGAATTTAAATGGATAACTGGAACATTCGTTGGCATAAGTGTGTATTACACTTATGGTTAGGGGTTACTTTGAAGGGGATGAAATAGATTTAGAACAATTAATGAAGATCTAAAATATATTAAATAACATTTGACGATATTTTTAAGAATATCTGAGGGCAGAACTTAACGATGATTTCGACAAATAACCACGCTCCGTGCATGCTAGTGTGTTCAACAAACACTGGTTTGATCTTTTAAATTTAGGCTTAGGTTTGCGGCATCAATCAAGCACGATCGTTTATTTCGGATTGCTGACAAACTGTAATATAATGGTCAACAGTCAGTTCATCTTTCAGACGCATGTGTGCGTGCGAACCACCCAAGAAACAAATTTTAATATACAATTTTGAATTTATTTTCCTTCATAATATTTATTCAATGAACTTAAACATATTTTTATTAGAAGACTATCCAAACTAAGAAAACGTAGAAAACAAACTAAAGGCTCTCTGTGACTGTTTTGCCTGTGTGGTGGTTTTTCATGTTAGTTTTGTTAGCAGTTTTGCAGAAAATTCCTTACATATATTTACAGTAAGTAACGAATTACTAAGAACTGAATGTAATAACTAAATCAAACTTTGCCAAATAAAGTTGTTTTTAACAAAACGAATCAATTGAAAATCTTTGAACTTTAGCAAAAAGAATGTTTATTCAAATTTAATTGAATTCTGGCCATGTAGCTATATACAGGGCAATGCAATATGCATGACCTAGGGATTAACTGGATCGCCTACAGACTATTCCTATGTATTTGTTATTGTATGTCATCGTCATTATCAATAGAATTTAACAACTCATTGAGTTTATTGCAGCAGCGTTGGGTATATACGTGTATATACACAGGTTTGCTTCTATATCAAGTGTCCAGCACTAGCTAGTGATTGTATGGGTTACTACTACTGCATGACTTCCCGAAATCGTTTCTGTCGCTCCAAACTCTCCACCTCGGCCCAGCAGTTGCGCATGTTGCGGAAGAGCTATTAAACAGAAGGAAGGGGAAAATTACACAAATTTTATAAAACTCAAATTTGTTTTATACGTGCCTCATCAATCCAATTGTGTTCAGCCAACAGATCATTTAGTATTTCTGTGGAAGTTTTACCCGGAAACTGTTGCTGCTGTTCGGTAACACGTTGGGAGCAACTGATGAATAGATTATATTTCTCATGTGCAATCTTATGGAAGAGATCAGCGCGGGCGGCACAAATGCGACACAGTACAATGTCCTGAAAGGGAAAAGAAAAGTGTTTAAAAAGCGGACTCAGTGAAAGGCAATCTTTAAACCCACCTTTTCATAGACTATGCGTGGATCTACGGGTATAGTTTGCATGGTATTTGGATTATACGGTTCACCGAATAGCAGAAAACGTACAGCTATGCCTGGCTGATGACACCCGGCACAATTCTTTTGTGTCAAATTGTTCTGTTCCCATTCGGAAAATACATGACACTTGGGCCAGGTCTCGATTGATGAGATAGTGCTGCGTGTCCAAGGTGTAATGGCCAATAGCTTGCGCTTGCAATTCTCCATAATGGTGTCCACCACACGCACACTGCCCAGAAAGTAGTCATCTAAGGTAGAAAAAAAACAAACAGAAGTTAGCAAAAATTTAGTTCAAAAGAAGATAAAAAACACACACTCACCTTTTTCACGGGTTATCTCTGAGAAGAAGCTGGGATCGAGTGCCTGTGAGATCATAGTTTGTATATAGATCTCAAAGTTATCCCTATATGACAGATAATCCTCCATTATTTTCTCAATAAACTGTTCGGTATCATCGGCCAACAATTCAGACCGCATAAACTCCACAATGGTTTCCGTATGGGAATGTAGCTGTATGCGCACAGGTGCTTTGAGGTAGAGTTTTTTCGTTTCGAGATTCCATGAGGCGTACTGTAGGAGTACAAAAACGAGGTTAAAGTGTTTAACTTTACCAGAATCGAACTTACCTTTGACATATTTCTATAAAAAGTTTTGCCATTCTGCCGGAAGGGTTCATACTTTTGTAATATACACTTTGAGTCCACCTGCCAGATGGTGGGCCAGTCATTAACCAAATCCGAACGTAAGACTATAAAATCACCCGTCTGGAAAATGTAAACAATTAGGATGAGCTTATGTACTTTTCTTTTTCAAGTCCTAGAACCTACTTTAAAATTTTCAGCCGCAGTTGCTGTCCCCGTTGAGGCACTGGCATAGCCTACATCCGCCACACCAGCTAAATCCTGTTGAGGATTATAGCCATCGTTAGCATTTTGCAATTGGGGAACTTGCTGCTGCTGTTGTTGTGGACCTGTTTGCAATTGCTGCAACTGCTGATGATGTTGCTGCTGCATTTGTTCGGGTTGATCGTAGGTATTCTTACGAGGCGTACCCTTGGTGCGACGTGCAGCTTTGCGTTTACTATAGCCCTTGCCGTCATCACTCTGGGTGAGTGTCAATATCATATCATTTATATATAATGAAAATCATAAACAACTTACATCTTCTTCTTGGGGCGTCCACACAGGATCCGTATCCGAATCAGTAAACTCTTCTGGCTCGGCCATGGGGCCGCCTTCTGTGGCGGTGCCTGAAGTTAAAAGCAGAGCATGCATACTGCTCTGTTTAGCCTTGCGGGAGCATTGCTCGCGACGTGGGGGAATATTTAAGGGGTCAGTGGCTAGGAGAGGAGATCACACAAAAGTGGTTAAAGAAATCGAGCAGCTGGAACAACAATAACCACACACAGAACACGTATATGTAGAACAAAACAGGATGGGACACGGCAGAATCTCGAAATGTTAACCATATAAAATAGTGATCTGGGATGACACCTAAAGCTAGCTCTGGGCTGACAATATCACAATTAGAAGTGGCAATACTTTAGCTGAAATGTTTCAAAAAGGAAAAATATTTGGTTGACACTAATCCATTTTGACTACCTTTTCTGTTTTCAGTTAGAAAACGATTTGACAAAAAATATATATCTTTGGCATGGTTTATTTGCATGGTCCTAAAACTTTCCCTACTAAACCAGAAAAAGTAACATTTGAATAAAAATAATGAAAGCCTCTTAAAAATGTCAACCTGGAGGAAATAATTAGCTCTTAAATTAGTTCTGAAAAGCGTTTGTCAAAAAAAGTAAGGCCACAATAAATTAAATAAGGCTACACAAATCAACTTTAACCTTCTTCATCCACCGCTGGCCAGCTACTTAAAAGCTGTTATGGCATGGGTTCGTGTCTGGTCGGTGTGATTAGCGAAATGTGTTCGCTATGTTATGTTCGAAACTTTAAAAAATTTGCAAAAGTTTCGATCACATCGCGAAGTTTTAAGTACCGTGGGCCGTTTTTGCTTTCACCCTTGCTTTATTATTTCCCCTCTATTTCCGGTGAACTTAGGGGATGCGATAAAAAATATAGAAAAGACTTCGAAACAGGTCCTAATCTTTATTTTCCTTCTCGGAACTCTTTATACACCGAACTTAGCGATAAATTTAAGAACGAATCAGTATTAAGTGACAGGGATGCATTCTGTTTGGAAATTGGGACTAGTTCGGTTAGTGGTTCACACAGTTTTTGAACCGCGGTTTCGATTCGGACCCGTTCCGGTTTCGAATTGAATGATATAATACTTTTAACAGTTTCTAAAGTGAATATGTAACTCTTCGCACACTTTCGAAATTGAATTTAAATAAATAATTCAATATCTTGAAAATTCTTATTTGAGTGCTCCATACAATCGATGAATATTAGAGAAAATAGGATAATTGCACAAATTGCTTAGCAATTTCCAAGGAAGAAATGTAGCAATTTCTGGAAACGTACAGGATTACATGTTTTAAAATGTTTTACAGGCCATAGTTAATTTGCTAAGAACAATTTTGAACGTTGTAGAGGACTGGACCATTAGCGAACTAAATTTAACCGAAATTCAGAAAAAGGTTATCCTCAGAATTGATAAAAATTCCCAAATTCTCAAATATCAATTTCCGAAGGTAAAATATTTTCGTCTTAAAACTCATCAGTGAATTGAACCGAACCGTTTTAAATAGAGATTTTTGTCTCGCTTCAGTATTTTTAAAGGACACCGTTTGGTTTGCGTTCGGTTTATTAGCTAGACTAGGCGATTCGGTTACGGTTTAGTTTGGTGCATAACCGGTTTGAATACCGCTTATTAATAAGCTTTGACAAAAAGGTTGTTAAGGACTTTTTAAAGTTCGGGGTTATAATTATAAACTCCCAAAACTTAATTTTTTTTGCCTTCAAAAAAATCGAGATAGCAAAGTTAACTTTATCTGTGTAGTATCAATCTGCTTAAAAAAAACTCGCTCCAACGGTTATCGATTTCAACCAAATTTCGTAGATTAGTTTGAAAACATTACATTCCTATGACAGCAACAAGAAGTAGTCATCGTAGTCGGTAAAAGGACATCCTGTCGGACAGACGACAAAGCTCAATCAACTCAGCTTGTCATAATGATCAAGAATATATAAACATTAGCGATCGGAAATGATTCCTACTCCAAGTTACACACTTTTGCACAGATATAATAATACCCTGTGGATCTTTGGTACAGAGTTGCTTTGATTAATTTTTTGAAAAAAATTAGTCAGTTCATATTCCTAATGACTCCAACGTTTGGAGTCAAAAACATGTCACAAAATAAGTGGACCAAAAAATTTCCAGTGTAACAATTGGAAAGCGACAGACTCAAAGTAGACCTAAGTAAGACTCAAACCGAGATGAGAAGGCCATGTGCAGCAACGGCAAAAGCAAAACATTCCCAAGCTTAGGGTGAGAAACGATGGTCAGGCCTGGCCCATTATATGAACATTCTTTGATTCTCGATAGCTGTAGCTCTTCATCCGAAAACTTGTTCTAAACTAGTTTTTCCGGTCAGTAACAATTTTTGCATCTTCTAAGCCTCTTACTAATGTCAATTTTAAGTTTGCTCCTTTTTAATAGTCTATTGTAAATTACATAAAGTCAAGTCGCGATTTTTTAATGTATTTTTTCCAGAAGTCCTAGACCACATATGCTCAACAACGTAAGAGGGTCACTGCAAAATGAATGATATTTCCATGTACGCTTAAGATCGTTCTACCGCGTCCTCCTCATCCAAGCCTTACTCCTCCTCCTTCAATCCTCCCACCAATTTCTCCTCTTTCACCACTTCCTTTTTTTTCCTCTTTCTGTATAGTTTGATAAATGTTATAGACGCACCAAAAATTCCGCAGTTTTGCGCCACAGGCAAAAATGAAATCGACCGATTTTTTTTTCAATTTCCTGCGGCACAAAACTGCCGGAACTTGTCTTCTTCGTATGTTATGCATCTTTTTATTAGCACTTCAAAATGGACATCTTCATTTATAATATATCAAAAAGCACATGCGGTTTCACGTATATTTGTAGGGGAAAAAATGCAAACTTTGAAATTCAATTACAAGAGCCCCGAGGTGACAAACAATAGAGGTGCATCGAGGACATTCTTTTTAAAATTTTTGGCCAAAATGAAGATATACTAAACATTTACCAAGTTTTCCTGTACGATGTTGTTCCCTGCATCTACTGTTAAGCTATGTTAAACTTGGCTAAGAGCAATTTAAAAATTCATCATTTTAGTAAGCATACTCTAAAACGGGGCCACCAAGCTCACGATCTCGGCGTGATTGCTTTAACTATTGAGTTTTTATCATAGAGGCCAAAGCTGTAATTTGATTTTAGATAAAAAATTGTCTAAGATGTGCTCGTGGCTGTCTGATACACACGAAGAATTTGCCCGCTGATTTGTCTGTGTGCTCGTGGCTGTCTGATACACACGAAATTATTCGTCCTCACACATACCAACGTGTGTTTGTCGCAGGAAAAATAAAATTTTTCACTAATTTTTAAATGATAAAATGTAGATCTTATTTTATTCTGATTATGTATGGTTCTTTGAACCAGAAAGCAAAAAAAAAATAGCTGAATCCGTCTAGTTTTAACATTTTGAAAAATATATACCAAATGAAGTCCATCTGTTAAACTGTCAAAACTTATATATTCTTAATACCGGAGCTCAAATGCAAAGTAAAATATTTACTCTAGACAAGTTTGTCACCCTGAACCCGAATCTGGTTGTAGAAACTGTATATATTAATTGGATTAGCTGTAATTTTGAATTTAAAGTGCCAAAAATTGTTAATTGTACACCCTTTTTTGTAAACTTCAATCTCGAATAAATCAAATTATTTTGAAAAGTATTTATTCTTTATAATATACCATCCTACCTAGAGCATTCTATAGTGATAAAAGTTACCCCTCGTAAACTGTGAAGGTAATCACCTTTAAAACTGACAGCTGAGTTTTACTTTGTCTATGCTAGAAGTGTCTATAGAGCAAAAGAACTCAAAATCTCTTCCTAACTTTAAAGTATTTCCATCTGCCGCAAAATAAGCATCTTATTTGCAACTTCAGGCCTCCCGTCTAACTCATTTGTAGTTGCCATCATCCTCCATGGTCACTTTCAATGTTATGCCGCTATCCGTGCCCCATCTGTAGGTGGACCACCAACAACAACAACAACAGTAATCCCGCCACCGCACCTGGACCAGCACCTGCACCAGCTCCAAAGTAATAAAAATACACGGTTTTTTTTTTGAAAATTAATAATATTTGTTCTTTTTCTCCATCTTTCACTCTTTCGTTTATGATTTCATCTCAAAAATACTTTAAACTTTTGCTTTACTTCTGTTTTTTGTATTTTTTGTTTTAGTTTTTTTTTTTCTTTTTTGTTAACAATTTAAAAGTTTACATATGCACAGCGTCCAAGCCCGGTCCAGGTCCAGGTCCGTCCTTCCGTCTGTTTGTCTGGTGGGTCGGTCTTGGGTCATTTTGGGGGGTCGTTAGGTGCAATGCGTTTCAGTGCTGCCATGGCCACAGCAGATTAATAAAATGATGAGGATTGGGCGGCGCTGCCGGCGTGGCGGGCGTGTGATTGTTGTTGTTGTTGTTGTGGTAGCTGTTGCTTGGCGCGGTACTGGTGGAGTGCTTATTCGTACTATGCTGTTGGTCAAGTGTCAACATACCTTGACCGCCCAGTTGAGCGCAATGTTGCTGCACAAAATGCTGCGCTTGTATGGCTTGCTGCTGCTGCTGCTGTTGTTGCTGCTGCTGCTGCTGCTGCTGGGCGTATGGCCGGAAGGAAGATGAGGTCTGTCCATCCGCGGACTGTACGACAGAGGAAGGCGTTGATTCGGCAGCCGCCGCCGCTGCCACCATTTGAGCGTGCGGCCTCTTTTTGGGCAGTATTTGAGTTTGTGAGAGTATTTTAATGCGATGCCCATCATCGCCCACCAGACCTGCCAGGCCATCGACCACAGATGCCGCCGCAGCTGCTGCCGCCGCCACCGCTTGGTTATCACCGCCTGCACCACCGGTTGTTGCACTCGCAGCCGCCGCCGCTGTCACTGCTGGCTGGGAAGTAGAAGCCTCTTCTCCACCCGCACCAGCCGCACCCGCCTTGCCTTTGCGTTTATAGGGAGCCCTGGGATAGTTCAGCTTACGCGAGGGCTTCACCACAGGCGGCGGGTCATCATCTCGTTCACCTTGCAAAAATTTTAAATAGCTGTCCATGAATTGCGTCTTCTTCTCGCCAATGGAAGTGCCCACGCTCACGGGCTTGGGTGCAGCCGGCGTGGGTTGGGGCGTAGTGGGCGTCAGACCATGACCGTTTTGAGGAGGACAGGGCGCCGGCGCCGGTGGCTCTGGTGAGGGTGTCTTATTGGGATTACGTATGCCAAAGTTTGTGTTGTTGGTGGAGGAGTTGGTGCCACGTCCATTGCTGGCCAATGAATTAGCATAGCCCTGTTTGGGTACACTACTGGCATCGGCCAAAAAGTCCAGCTCTTCCTCTATATTGGGCACAATGACCTTATCCGCGGCCGCAGCTGCTGCTGCCGCTGCTGCTTCCTCCTCCTGCTGGGCAGCGTCTGACTTATCCAGTTGCTGCTGTTGTTGTTGCTGTTGCTGCTGCTGTTGTTGCTGCTGCTGTTGAGTGTACGCAGCCTGTTGCTGCTGCTGTTGCGTATAGGCAGCCTGCTGTTGCTGTTGTTGTTGCTGCTGTTGCTGCTGCTGTTGTTGTTGCTGCTGCTGCTGTTGCTGCTGCATGCAAGCCGTGTACTGGGAGGCAATGGGCTGTGGAAAGGCTGGATAGTATTGGGCCAGCTGTGTGAGATGGGATTGCGCCTGCGATGATTGCAAATGTGCTGGTTGGGGCAAGTGTTGCTGCTGCTGCTGTTGTTGTTGCTGCTGCTGGTGCTGTTGCTGCTGGCTCTGCTGCGGATATGTGGGTATATTAATGGTGGCCGCTGGCGAGACAGATGCCGCATTGTTTTCCGTTTTCAGCGGAACATTCCATTTGCTATTGAAATCGTAGTACGTATTCTGTTGCTGTTGCTGCTGTTGATTGTGTTGCTGCTGTTGCTGCTGCTGTTGTTGTTGCTGCTGGAGTTGATGATGCTGCGGCTCTTGGGGACTGCGCACTGCGCCATAATCACTGCTGCTGGGTATAAGCGTTTTCTTGGGCTGACGCTTGCGCGGCGTCTTCGCAGGCTTCGGTGGTGGTTTGACCTCCTCCTGCAAAGGAGCAATTAGAGAAGAGCAATTAATTGATTGTTGGTTGTGACTGCGGATGCTGTTTATCTGGGGTAGGGGGTTAGGGACACCGACTCGTTTTTAATTTACTCCTTCAACTCTAACGGGACACACACATACACACACTCATGAAACGATCTCTCAACGTCACGTCACAGTTTCAAACTGGCCACAAGGCTTCTTTTTTTTAAACAATCATTTTGTAACAAAAAAGAAATGAAAAAAAAGTGTGTTAAAAGAAAAGCATTCACCAAATCAATCTAGACAAATGAACCCACACAGAAAAGAGTTATACAATTCGAAAGGATTTTGGGTTAAAATAGAAAATGCGAGCTAAATACACACTAGAAAATAAAAAATATTTATAAGCTAACCACAATTGTTTAACACAGAAAATTTAAATTTCTTTTACTTTTATTACAAATGTCCGCCTTGTGCCTTACAGCAACGCCGAAGTCTCTCTGGCCACTCATCGAACGAAGAGTTTGAACAATGCCCACAAACGAGTTCTGTTCACTGACGAGAAAATGTTGACCATGGAGGAATCGATCAAGAAACAGAACGATAGAGTGTATGCTGCGTCCAAGCACATTCCGAGAGTTCAGAGAGGTCGCTATCCGCCTTATGTGATGGTTTAATGTGGAACCGCCTATGATAAGCTCGTTAGGCTTCATTTTTGTGAAAAAGTAGTCCAAATTTGAGCGAAAGTGTATCAAGGTTCGGTTTACGGACCTGTTCCTATACCTATTGAACCTAAGGTTTTTGGTTCGAATCTGGGTTCATAGTTTGTTTCATAGTTGACTGACTTTTTTTTTCATCATAATATTTGAGAATATTTTGTTCTTGTTTTGAGCTGACGGCAAGGTTTTTCGTAAACGGATTTTTTTCTTTGTGTACAATGTACACTGAACATAAAACTACTCCTTTTGATTTCGCCTTTTTCTAACCTAATGTCGAAATTGAAATATACAGCGGTGTCACAGAAATCTCTTCCAACTAAATTCCAACCCAAATCCAATTCTCGGTGTTACTGAAATCTTTTTCGTTTGGTTTCAAATCTCTCGTGTTTTGTTGGGAATTTAGGGTTAACTAAATGCGGCGAATTGGAAGCAGGACCAGAGGGGCAAGGAAAACGGATGGACAGTTAAAGCACTGAGCAGAGCGCAAAACTTTGGAAAAGAACCGTTGAAGTTGCGCAAGAAAAGGAGACAGCGGACGCAGAAGCGAGCGCTCACAATCGCACTCGCAGAGGCAGAGGATAGGATGAACCAGCGGCGCATGGCAACAACGGGACCTGGCAACTAACGGCATGCAAATGCGCAGCCGAGCCAGGCCTATGCCTATAAAACTGTGCGGGACGAAACGAGAGCCGGCGAGTTTTGCGAATAGCAAGAGTGTCCAGGCGAATCGTGAGGCCTGCGCGGTCTGAAAACCAGAGCAACGAGGAAAGAGAAGTTCTAGCTATAAGCGGTAGAAAATAAGCAAAATTAGAGAATAAGCCAACTAAGTGATAAGTCGCCTAGTGTAAATTTAGTATTCTAAGGCCAATTAACCGGCACTAAAAATCGAACTCTTCTTATTTTTACCACCAACTCCGCAAAATAAATTTTTTGGAGCGACCCGCGACTGCCCTGAGCGTGAGCCGGCAATCAATAGGTTCGTTACAATAATTTTTTTGGGCCAAAAAATTGGCAACAAAAATTCCATGCCCCTTCAATAAGAAAGAACTTGCCGCATTAATACATTTTTATATCTCAAAACCATAGCTAGCAAATAAGTCTCACCACTATTTTAGACAGAAACAGAAAGAACGAAGGACTCACGGTTTCTTACTAACCCAAACACTTTATTTCCTCCTATTGAGATCTCTGTTGCGTATTTTCGGTTGAGCAAAACAGATAAGTCTGTCTGACAATTACAACTTAAAGAGACTCGTTTGGCAGAACACAATTAGTGTGTTTAAAAAGTGATTTTGTTTTCTTTTTTTCATTTGGTAGGCGGTTGGCAATGTTTATATACATATGTATTTACATAGTTAAATATGCGTTATGCAAAAACAAAAAACACAGAAAGAACCACTCATTCATACGCAATGGACACTCGGTTAGCGAAAGACCTAAGCAAATAAGAATCGAAAAAAGCGTTCTTTGGTTGAGCGCATCGTCTATTGAGCAAAAACCGAATTGAATGCGTCCTTTGCGCTACCTCTTTTCTTTATGTTCCTAGCAGAACTGTCTTTTTGATCATTTTTATAAGTGGGCTGACAGTTTTAAGCGAGCTCTTCTAAAAAAAAAGGTTAGATAGGATTAATGCTTTTAAAAACTTTTTAGCATGACAACTGATTCGAAGCTAACCTTCGTAGTCTTGATACGAGTTTTCTTCAACATTTTATAAAGTTCTACAGCCTTGGTAGAATTACACTTGCTTTTTAGCCTACTCAGAAAACTACAAGAAGTTCTCTCCATCGTGTTAATCTGGACTTAGACAATATTTTTTGAGGAATAGAAAATTTTATTATAAAATGTTTGAATATTTTATAGTTTAACCTGAACCAATGAGAGAAGCTTGTCTTGGCCCCGTTCGAGGAGCTGTATAGCCAATTTTACATTAACCTGAACAAATATTCAAAATTAACAAGAACGGGACGTGATGGTTTAAAAAACTCTCTTGAAGCCGTGAGCAACGAGACTAATAAGAACAGCTGTATTATGAGCCTGCGAACATGAGGCTTTGCTCATGAAGTTTGATTTATAATCCAAAATCGCTTGTCAAAGTAGTTTAAATGGTATTACCGAACGGAACCCAATTGAGTTTCTTTTAGCTCCGGTTAGGTTCTAGGTTCGCGCTGTATTAATAAATTTGCTTTTGTACCAACGCAGTCTACGATTTCGAAAAGTTTCGACTTCGATCTTCGAACGACAGCTTTGTTCTGGTATTAACATAGATTGAACTGAATAAATAGAAATATTTCCTGAACCTTTGTTTAACGACCTAAACCCGACACAAGATCATTCTCAGTTTAGAGATGGAATTTAACCACATGTGTATGAAGCAAAGACAAAATGCGATTTAGATAGAAAATTAGTAAAAGAAAATAGAAACAAATAAGAAAGAGTTAGGAGAGCAAGTAAACAAATAAAAGACAGAAAATAAACAAAAAATTAAGTAAGCAAAATTTGGAAATAAATACAAATGGCATACAAACCTTGGGCACTATTTGAATCTGTGACGTTGCTGAGGCCAAGGAGGTCGATGGCGACATTAACATGTTGGCCACCACATGTTGCCGCCGGCCAGTCTGAGCCTGAGCCTCTAGATGTTCTCCTGCACTCTCGACCACACTGCCGCCCGCCTGATAGAAGGTCTGCTTTATCTCCAGGCCGGCAGGTAAATTAAAAACTAAGTTCTCGCCTGCATCTGAACCAGCTTCGACCGCCTCACTGGCATAGTCTAGCTGTCGCTGTTCTTGCTTCACTTGCAATTGCAATACATTTTTTATATCCTCCTCCTGCTGACCCCGCTCCAGCTTGGGCCAGCAGTTGTTCTGCTGCTGTTGTTGTTGTTGTTGTTGGAGTTGCTGCTGTTGCTGCAGCGTGCTTTGTATCACAGATGAATAGGCCACCGTGGTGGGTGCTGTGGATGGCGTTCCTGGGGCAGCAGCAGACGTACCAGCGCCTGCCACATTCACCACCGTGCGGCGTTGTATTGTGGGTGACGGTGATGAAGCTGATGTCTTGTAGACAATCACCTGTTGCGTCGTATTGACCACATCAACGGGATGTAAATTCGTGATGGGCGAACCGTCCGCTGAGCTAAGCGCCGGACTCGCATACTGGACCGGATACGGGGCGGGGACAGAAGCGGCTGTTTGTGCATCCTTGCGTGAAAGTTTTATCTTTTGTCCATCGATTGTGTAATAAGTATCTGTTGTGGTCTCACCAATCTCTGGCTGAAGTTGCTGCTGCTGCTGTTGTTGTTGTTGCAATTGTGTCAAGTATATTATTTCGTTGTAGGCTTTGAGATGCGCCTTGGTCTGATGAGCGTTTTCTTGTTTGATCTGCAGTCGGGGTGGTTGGGGGTGATTGTTTTGGTTTTGTTTCGAATTAAGCAGGATTTGAGTTTGCTAACTTAAACTAATTCCAAATGGATGAGATTAGAAACTTAATTGAAATGATATGAAAATGAAATTATATTTGAAAACAAAGAAAGAAATCAGGACCAAGACGCTTTGAAAAAGAGCAACGCTACGAGAGCTGTATATTTTAGTTAAAATAAAGGCAGGTAAAATAACTCTCAACCCTAGAGAAATACATCTCCAAATTTGAAAATGGTGAGGTGGGGGGAGTCGGTTTGAGACCAAACCTTACTGCAAATTAAAACATGTAGGAGGAGAATATATGTTTTACATATATTCACACCAATCTCTATACTGCCTACGGGTGCTAACGCGTGACACGTTGACGCGGGTGCTGATATCGATATGCCAATTTGAAACATACCAACTAAAAAGAACTTGCGAAACCGCGCGAAATCATTTTTTTATATGGACTTTTTCATTTCGCGGGTATTTCGCGGGCTTGGTATCTCCATACCAAGCTTTACTTGAAACTTTAAACGCATTTAACTCGAAACCACGTTCAAAATGGTGCCCACGGTTTCTCAACTTCTTCCGAACCGATTTTGATGATGTAGGGCTTTATGGACGCAGAAATAACATGGCTATCGTCCCTACTTTAATCTTTGAGGAAAAAAATGTTTACAATTTTTAATATACATACACAATTGAATGGAGTTGAAATTTCGTAATGTTAAATTCGTACAGTGATGTCTTCTGATCGGATGATATATTGTTGGAGCAAGCATATATCATCGTATAAACAATTTGAAGAGATTCAAATGCACCACCACAATAAAATATCCGGTATTTAATAAGCTTCTTCTGAAATTTAAAATTGGCAATACAGCCCCAAAGGGCCTTGTCAAGCTTCTCTCAATGTCTTGGCGTGTGTGCTTTCTCACAGGGGAAATGAATCAACAGTTTAACGCGGAATCTGAACGGCCAAGATTGAGAATCTTTTTCATGGCTAGTTACTTCAAAACTGTCGCCAATAGCTGGTGAAGGTAGCCCGATGTGTAAAAGCTATTTTCTCAAGAAAAAAAAATTGATTGAACCCAACCTCCCGCACAGCGGGCCAGCAAACTAGTCACTGTGCCACACCCGGCCACAATAAGCTGCTTGTTGTTCCAAAGACAACAATCTGATCAATCACATAACTGTTAGCAGTCTCCAGGTCAATATATTCATAATATTCATAATTTTTCTAAAACTAGACACACAGACACAACGATGGAGCCTGGTTGTCTATACAGCTATTTCATAAATCATCATAATTCAATCATCAACAGTCTTTGCCTATCTTCAGCGAGTACTCAGAAGCTACCTCATGCCAACAGCCCAAAGACTGGTTTATAACAAAATCCATCATCAACAACAAAGCAAAGGAACCACTTTTTTCTAGATTTAAGAGAAAAAAATTGGTTAGCCTACAGTTTTATTTTTTAATTCAAAGATTCTTGGTCTTTTTGGCTAATCTATGGTTAGCTATATGAATAATATAGAAATTTCATTCATTATTTAGGAACCTTGAATAGACAAATTTTTAAATTTCAGCGCAAATTTTGAATTTTATTACGAAGTCTACCAAGGAGCAAAAAAAAATTGCTGGAGAAAGAATTTGGAAAAGCAAGCAGTAGGTGTCGATCAAGACTGAAATGGAAAACTAGGTGTTTCAACACTACCCAGCGGCGCAGAGGTGAATGAGACTGGTCCACAATATGCATTGCAGTAGGTGCCCACGTTATGGGCATTTCTCGCTACGTTTCGAATACGCAGTTGTGTGTTGAGAAGTTTAACTTCGGGTCGAGTTGTTGCTCGTGTATATATAACAGTTGTGTTATGTTTGTGTCAATCGACTTTTAAAAAAAGGGCAACTCGGTCGGCAAAGTGCCAACTGACTAAATTCTTAATCATGATTTTGTCGCCAGTTCTCCCATATGCTTAAAAGCCAAGTGAGCTAACGTGCCGTCGTCCATGTGTTTCTGTTTTATGGGTCCCAAGTTCAATTCCTTCTGATTCTCATACAACATTTTTTTTTAAGTTTTTTAATTTTGTCCGATACACCTAGTGTGTGGACGCGCGTACAGCTAGTCCACAAGTCCACACACAAGTTTCAAAATGGTGTATAACCTTGTGAACTGAACGCATACTTCCTTGCCAACATTTTCTCAAATGGTATATTGAGTTGTAATCTAAAGCCGAAGTGTTTTCTGTTATACGCCCACTTTTTCGATTACATAGTATTCTGCTTTGAATGCAGTATGCCAACGAAAACGGTCAAGCTTATGTAAATGTATACAGAGTAGCAACCGATACTTGAAGGCTGGCAGCCTTCAAAGTGGGTTCCAAGGGGAGAGAAAATCGTGTTCTCTTAACACACAATGAAGTAATGGGGCTTTTGCGCCGCTGGGGAACTGCTTCAAAGTGTTTAAGAGAACATCGAACTTGGTAAGGGGATTCCGTGGTTTGGTTCGGTAACGTTCCAAACTTTTAAGCCTAAAGTTTTGGTTTGAGCCTTAGCTTTTACATTTTTGGGTTGCTACAGAATTTTGCCTATATATTCAATGAATATTAATACATCGGTAATAAGTCTCGATGTTAATTCCTTCTTGAACTCGTAGTATACCGCACTTAATTATTACTACAAAAATCCATTTTATTATAAATGTGAAGCTTGAATCTCAAAAAACCGGAAGCGAACCAGCTCTGCATGATAGTATACGGTACCTTGTTCAAGACATTGTTAGATTGATTTGAACAAGCATGGGTTTTTCGACCGATCGTCTGAATGCAAGGAGGGGAAAATGTGCAAAACAATTTCCTAAAGTGGTTAGCAAAGGAGAATATAGAACGAGGACAAACAACATTCCGTCCGCATGATGAAAATTCTTCAAATATCATAGTTTGAATTACGAAATCAATTGTTATACGGACCCATTAGTTGACACAGAGCTCAAGCTCACATATCTCAAATTGCTCGACAAATTGCTAATTAAAGTAAGAAAATCGGTGAAGACCAACTGTTGTATACTCTGATCCTGCTAAATTGTTCGCCCAGTATGTATTTTGCTGCTGCAGTAACTACAAAACTGTGGGTTTATGGCTTAAGAAGTGGCTTGGTGTAGTCTACAGCTACTTTTATTTCAAGGACAAGTTATTTTAAAAGTGTAACAGAGTATCAGCCCTTTTTAAGGGACACTTGATCAATTCTTTGTGACTCTTCAATATCAAGATCCCTGTTGCTTTCTATATATTTCATTTTCATTTCATTTTAAGTCATTTCAAACCCTGCCGAATTTGTTTTATAAATCTTAATCTTAAGCTTAATGAGCGGTGGGTGATTTGGTTTTTTTTTAGTAAATGCTTAAAATGATGATTGAATTGCCTGAAGATCTTACTCACCACTTTCTCGGCCACCAGATTGAGCTGTTGTTGTTGTTGTGCCGCCGCTGCCTGCTGTGCCTGTTGCGCCTGTTGCTGAGCGGCTGCCTGTTGTTGCTGTTGCGCCTGTTGTTGTTGCTGTTGCGCCTGCTGCTGTTGCTGTTGCATGGCCAGAAACGTATTCGATATCATATTGGGGGTATTCCAGGTTAACGTTGACGATGTCAGGGCCACTGTTGTGGGCGATGGTGAGGCACCCGATGATGATGAATTCTCGCCATAATAATTGGACGCCACATTATTGACAACAGCAGCAGCAGCCGCTGAGACGGCTGCCTGATTTTGAAATGTGCTCAATTGTTTGTCCAACGAACTGGGTAACTGTAGCTGACGATGCGGCGTATTTACCGCCGTCGAGGCATAATGGGCAGGCTTCGGCTGAACACTGGCTGCAGCCGCATGATGATAGATCTGCTGGAATACTGGATTATAGCTACCGATGGGGGAGGGTGGCACAAAACTGCCGCCACTGGCTGCCGCCGCATTAAAGCTGGCTATGCTGGCGGCTGTGATGGTGGCCAAATGAGGATGCTGGAAATCTTCGGCGGTGCCGCTGGTGCTGCCAGCAGTACCGGGCACAATGCGATTGTAGGCATATGACCAGGGACTGGAATTGGGATCCATGGTGGTGGTGAAGGTGGTGGGTGAAGGTGCTCACTTTGGTGAGCTTGCTGCTGCTGATGGCGCGCTGATGGCAACTGCAATGAATATGGAATATTTGATTTTTAGATAACAGTTGAATTGTGGATATGCTAAAATAAAACGTCGGGGAGCATGTATCAAGGTAAGGAAACTATGTTAAAGAATCCCCAAGCTTAGAATGACTTGCAATAGGAAGTAGAAGCCTGAAGAAGATTGAAGCCAAATGGAATTTGACTTCTGGAACTGATAAGAATAAGATTAATTCAGTTGGACATTGAAATTATAATTCGGCAGAGTTTAGAGTCATCGAGCATTCTTTCGTGAAGTTCTTTAGTATTTTTTCTGCTGACTCGAATATCTCCCACACCTTAAGTTTGCATCTAAAGTCAGAAAGTTAAATGTTTCTGAATTTCCAAGCAAAAAATCAAATCTGCTAGCTTGGTGATTTTACATCCCATTTGCAGTATTCTTGAAAATCGAAAATCGAGTTTTTGGCGTCTGCATCCTCTGCTCCCCCTCCCTCCCACACACACAGCTCAGCGTCAAGTGCATTTTTTTTTTTGCACACATATAAAACTTTATGCCGCGCTTTAACCAAACACAATTCACTTGCATTTGGCTTGAAGCACGCACTTTTTCTTAATGGCTTTTTTGCAGCTCATTTGTACACTTGATAGATGTTTTTGTTTTGTAATTTTTCCTTATATATTTTTTTTCTTCCTTTTTCCCCGTACATTTTTTCTGAACACTTTGTAGTCCATATACATGTGTGAGTGTGTGTATACATGCATGTGTGTGTCTCTGTGTGCGTGTG
Source organism: Lordiphosa clarofinis (assembly GCA_018904275.1). Classification (NCBI taxonomy): domain Eukaryota; kingdom Metazoa; phylum Arthropoda; class Insecta; order Diptera; family Drosophilidae; genus Lordiphosa; species Lordiphosa clarofinis. Next base: position 2,872,841 of record JAEIGQ010000007.1, on the reverse strand, counting down.
CGTGCGTTGGGTTTGTGAGATATTTTTGGTAGGCACTAACTTGTCGTTTGTTACAGATTCGTAGGGCTCGTAGTGCTTTGCCCCAACATTATATTTCTGTATTGGTTGATGCACTTTTTCAATATACCAGCGAATTTCGTCTGAATATTTTATGTAAACTTTGTTAATTTCGAGGCATAACTTTTTTTGTGGGTGAAACAATCTCCAAAATGGCCGCTTTGGTGCTAATGAACTAGTGGCTCATTTGGGCATGAAGCCGAGAAGAACTGGTTCGCGGTGCGAGTGTTTATTATTGACATTGTTGTGAGCCGTGCCGTTGTGTTTATTTGTGTTAGTTCATAAAAAGTTTTAATTGTTTTACCAATAACAAGGTGAGCAATCAAGAATTAAAAATTAAGCAAATCCCATGACATGTTCTAGAAGTAATTATTTGTGACAACGTTGATATACATAAATACAGATTTACATGTGGTGTTCGATAAAGTGTTGAAAAACGACAGTATTTGTGCCCTGTGGCCTGCTGTTCATGTAACAAAATTTAAGTTTTTGTTGTTATTTGATTGTTGATTAATAAAAAGATAAGGAAAAACGTAAGAAAACCTAAGTCGAAACGAAAATTTCGGAAAAAAATAAACGTAACCTAAGAAATTTCGTGATCAGGAACAGCTTCTGTGTTTACGAAGCCGTTAATAAAAAATATGTAATAACATAATATAATAGTGGTATTCCTGAAAGTTGATTTGCTTTTGATTTGCTTTCGTGAAAGCAAAAGCAAAGCAGTTGCTGGAACGACCCTGATTTCATTTTGATTTGCTTTCAATTGGCGCAAAATTTAAACAATGGCGCGAAAGCAAAAAATTACGAATGAGCTTGTAAAATTGAGTTTTCTAATCTTTAACAATAGAATGTGGGCAGAATCTGTAGTTTTAAGAAGTTCGCAACTTTACTAAGGTGAATTCAATTAGTTATGTATTTGCTTATTGGCCACAGAAAGGGACATGCAATTTGACAAATCCAATGAGGAAGTGACAGGATAAAATTGTGAATAATTTGTGATTTCGAACCTTCTAGGAGAGCTGTGCAAATATTTAACCCTGAACATCTTTGGACACGTCAAGCACAAGCTCCAAGAACTCGAGCACTTACGCCTCTGTCCACTGTAGGCCGCGGGCCTTTTTTCCAGTAGTCTCATGTGCAGTCTAAGATGCAATAAATAGTTATCATTAAATTACCTAAATATGGAAAGCAAGATAACAAAATAACAACGCTCTTCATATTTAAAGCACAATAAAATTTAAACAAACACGATTCGCGCGGAGCCATTTTTTCTAAGAGAGTGGTCACACTAAAACGAAAGCAAATCGAAATCACCTTCGAGGCTGATTTCGCGAAATCAATTAGTATGACCTAAATTTCCTTACATTTTTTGGGCACACTGGTCATTTTGTATGGAGCAGCTGTGATCAGCTGTTTTGCGAAATCAAATCGAAAGCAAATCAAAAGCAAATCACTTTCAGGAATACCACTACTATGTAAACTCGACTCAACAGAACCTAAAATGCTTGCCTTCCTATAAAAATGAACACCGAAGTGAACCCCTCTGGATTTTTAGTAGATCTGATAACTAACAACTGAGACCCTGATGTCTGCTTATTGCATTCTCTTCTTTCAACATGATTTCTGCAGTATGAATGAAAGCTTGAATTTCCAGACCTAAATCACAGAAAGAGCTGCCCCTAGCTACGCCCATGGGCATTTAAGATTCCCATTTTATTTTCTGAATTATAATCCCGTTTCCGAATTCGATTGATCGGAATGGGTAAGAGCTGTGATTTCAAAGAGACGATTGAAGAATTTGGGCGAATATTTTTATCATCATGAAGGTTATTGGTTATAATCTGAAGAATACGGTCGGTTTTTGGAAGCGAGTACGTTTTACCATTCCGTTTTCGCATGATTTGATCAGAATTAAAAATTGGAGCAGGCCTTAAAAACAGATCCTACCAATTTTTACGATGGGTGGTTTTTCCAAAAAAAGTGCATATCAGTTTTGTGGAATTTTCATATAGTTCTCTGAAATGGGTTTTAAATCTGGTCGAATATAAAACCTGAATGTTTTTTGTAACAATTTTTTCCAATTTTCCAAAATAATAAAGGGAAAGGAAATCGTTTCAATATCCATTGTTCATCACTCGGATTTCCAACTTATGCTATTTTAGGATCAGGTTGAGAGCCTACTAAGTCAACTGTTGTTTCGTCCCATAGCAGCTTAAGTAGACACAACTCCACTTTGTTATCACCCTCCTGTAACAGTGTCCACCCAATTCAAGTCCTCAATAAATCAGATAGCAGTAATGATGGCTTTACACGAATTTAATGACGAACAAAATTTTGCCTTGGACAGGTTAAGACCCTATGGGAGACGATTACAAACGGTGTTCCAAGCTCTTGTCTCCAGAATCTCAAAATGAAGATCTATCGGCTATGCAGGTAATATTTTTTTATGTGAAGGTTTGAAAATAAGTTTGCAGCTTATCGGGGGAAAACTTAAAAATTTCGTGAAACAGTTTTCCGCCCGTTTTTCCGATTTTGGGAAAGATTTTCCAAAATTTAGCAGTCATCTATTATTTACCTTGAAAATGACTTTAGGAGCTAATTGCTGGAAACTAAGTTCTTGCATTTTTATTGATTTATTTTGTACGGTTTAGAAGTGAGGTCTAACTTTAAGAGGGCCTACTTCGGTCATTGTTGCATTTTCACATGGATTTTTGAATTAAGTTTGTTGCGAATACACATTTACCGACAGAGTTTTCAAAAATCTGATCTGATCTTTGTACTCACCTTCAGCTCGAGATAAAACTACTGTAAAAATTCAGCTTCCTATTTCTTATGGCTTAAGCTTAGTATACACCTCAACAAAGGAACTGCCAAAACAAACAATTCCATTTAATAATAACTAACACAACTTTTGACAGCAAAGACCTTTGTCTTGTAAGTTATTTTTGTATGTAGTTTTTTGTTTTTTCAGTTACTTTGTTGAGGTGTATATTAAGCTCAAGTAGTTAAAAGTGATTTACAATACTGAGCCTCTGGTAGGGCACAGGGCCATAATGAACTAGTTTTTCACCATATTTTTGCCTAACCCAACACTGCTTCAAATGAACTGGTCCCGTGAACCATTCTTTAGTGAGTCCCGAATTACTAGTTCGATAACTTTGTGTCATTGTATTGAAATCGGCACAGTCATTTTACGTTTTCATTGCTGAACGAGAAGAAAATCTGAAATATAACCAAATTTTCGTTGACCTTTGCCAAACTTTTGAGGAATCTCCTAGTTGATTTAAACCGCTAGCTGCCTAAACCAAAAGGTACGTTATTGCACTGGCAAAGAAAGCAGGGTTTCATCTGAATCCAGGCTTTTGCGTACGTGTAAATGGTTAAGGAGGGGGAGAAAAGAAAGACGCCCCATTTAATCAGTGCTCTTCCGCCCACCTAATTTTAGAGACTTGCACCATGGATTTCGGTGATGATTTTGCCACTAAAGAGGAGGTGGATCCCGCAGCAGAATTTCTGGCCCGCGAGCAGTCTGTATTGGGTGACCTGGAGGCGGAAATCACGGGCGGCTCTTCAAACACAGCAGGAGCAGCGGCTTCTATTTCTCCAGCTGTTGGCTTGATAGACGATAGCCTGCTGGGTGGCGCCGATTTGGGTAGTGAACTCTCAGCCAATGTGGGCGGCGGTTTGGAATCATCCACTGGCAGTTTTGAAGTCATAGGCGGCGAGTCCAATGAGCCTGTGGGCATCTCTGGGCCACCGCCTTCGCGTGAAGAGCCTGAGAAGATACGCAAGTGGCGCGAAGAGCAAAAACAGCGACTAGAAGAGAAAGATGTGGAGGAGGAACGCAAAAAGGAGGAACTAAGACAGCAATCCAAAAAAGAACTAGACGACTGGCTGCGTCAGATTGGTGAATCCATTTCGAAAACCAAACTCTCGTCCCGCAATGCCGAGAAGCAGGCGGCCTCTTTGGAAAACGGCTCCATCGAACCGGGCACTGAATGGGAGCGCATAGCCAAGCTCTGTGACTTCAATCCCAAGGTCAACAAGGCCGGCAAGGATGTGTCTCGCATGCGCTCCATCTATCTGCACCTCAAGCAGAATCCCATACAGCTACAGAAGAGCGCCTAAGCTAGTTTTAATCCCATACAATTTTTGAATTTTGTTTATTGTAAAAGTATTCGCTGTATATTCCACTTTATATAGAAAAAAATATTATACTTTATCGAAGAGATCATCTAGAGATGCTGCTGCTACATTTGCTTTACCGATCATTGTTTCATGTAATGAAGGCAATAAAGAAATATATGCACACATACACCCATCTGCTCCAACTATTTGCAGGGCCATGCAGTCCCCACCAGTCAACCACAAACGTCTCGACTATCTCCACTGGGATGATTATTTCATGTCCATAGCCTTATTGTCGGCCAATCGCAGTAAGGATCCGGTCACGCAGGTGGGCGCCTGCATAGTGGACACACATCGGCGTATTGTGGCCATTGGTTATAATGGGTTTCCACGCAATTGCAGCGATGACAGCTTTCCCTGGTCCAAAAGTAGTAAAATGCCAGAACTGGATCCTCTGGAGGACAAGAAGTTGTATGTGGTGCATGCCGAGGCGAACGCCATACTCAATAGCAATGGCACCAGTTTGGTGGGAACACGTCTCTACACCACACTCTTCCCCTGCAATGAGTGCGCCAAGCTGATCATACAGGTAGGTGAATCGGTATAGCCAAGCAGCTGATTTAAATCGAATTCCTCTTTTCGCAGTCGGGCATCCAGGAGGTATACTATATATCGGACAAATATGCTGAAAAGGTCATCTATCGCGCCTCCAAGCGCATGTTCGATGCAGTGGGTATAGTCTATACCCGTTATGTGCCCACAAAGAAGCAAGTCACAATTGATTTTGAGGCCATACTGGAGGATGAGCTAAACACTTCGCTGGAATTGAAGAATCTTAAGATTTGAGAACTTCTGGGAATCCTTTACGAAGCATAATTGAATTATGTGAATTGTTTATTGTTTCTAAATTATTGTGATCGTACTTAACCCATTTACGAACTCAAAGAATCGACGACGTGCTTAGGAACGAGCGTTTATCATGCCTTTATGACACTTTTAGAACGTTTTATCAATTATTATTTCAAATTTACGAAGAGAGTCAGACTGATTTTTGTATGATTTTTGAATTCGTTTGTGCATAATTTCATCAATTTGTTTTCTACCTCTGATTAAATTTATCGTAATTATATCAATACTTTATATTTTTTCTTCGACAAAACTCTTAAACACAAATATGGACAGAGTTGCTACTGGATTGGAACTTGCTACACACCAAATTTCATGGTCATATAATATCTGAGTTCAATCTGTGTGGGAGCCAGTGTTACTAATTCTTTCTTCAAATTTGTAATATACGAACTTAAATTTATACACTAGTAATGGACCTCTACATCGTTAGTTGCTATTTAAAAGATACAAATAATGTGTAAAAAAACACAAGCTACAGATCAAATTTCAAGTTCATTGTTCAAAAAGTTTCCAAGATATGGCTAAGAATATATTTCAGTCCGGTTTAAAGTGGCACCGACTTTGATTTAGGAAAATATACAGCTTCAAATTAGCAGAGCAAAAAACCACTTATCAAATTCATTGCTCAAATAATTTCGTCGATATGTCTCTATATCAGCGTCCGGCAAAACACACATGCTTATTTTGCCTTTGAATGTGTGCGTTCAGACACGCGAGAGCGCTCTCAGTTAGCACTTGTTTGTTAGTGCAAAAGAGAGCAGTGTACGCTCGTATAGTGTCTGTGTATCGACGCCGCTGCTACAGAGGATGGACGTCGCTACTTCTATACACAGAACATTGTACGGTGCCGGACACTGCTCTAAATCTACACCAGTTTTGTGCAGGCCGTAATAGAAATTAATCCTCGACAGCAGAAACGCGATGTTTAAAATATTAGAAAAAAGTTACTTTAGAAAAAGAAACATCCAATTCTACGAAGGGAATCAGAAAAAATGTTTAACAACTACCGGAACCATAGTTTAGAAAGAAGTAATACCTAGAAGCTGAATCCAAACCGGTCTTTAGAAGTTATTCGAATTGTTTTTTGAGAAGTGATGATTTTGGAACCAAATGGTAGGTGAACATGGGGTATTCTGAGCTACTGGGTGTTGAGAGCCACGGGAATATATATTCACATAAAAAAATATTACCTGCATAGATGACAGCTCTTCATCTTGAGAGTCTGGAGATCATGCTTTAACGATCAGTCAACTCGATCTTTTACTTTATGCGCCACACAGTGTAAGACTTTGCCGATCTAGGGGGACTTAATTCAAAGCAGTCGTATTTTTCAAGCTATCGACTTGAACTTTGGACTAAATGTTTACATATCCCCCAATGAAATTTCTGGACGAGAAGTTAAAGGGGGCGTGACACCTTAAAGGGCGTAAAACACTTAAAAACCAGAAAGTTTTCATTTTTTAACATACAAACCGCAAAAAAAAAATGTTTTTTTCAAGAAATTATCAGGTTAGTATTTTTTGTTTTAATTTAAGCGAATTTAAAAATATTTTTTGAAAATTATTAATGAAAATAAAACATTATTTTTTAGATATATTATGTTTCTTAAATGTTCATGCTTTTGCTTGTAACGTTAAAATGATTGGCCGTACAAATGAAAAAATGGTTGGGTTTCAAAGGTAATTCATTCATTGACAGAAAAAATCGATTATCATATTTTTCACAATTTTTATTAATTACAAAAAAAAACAACTCAAAGTTAATAAAAAGGTTAGGCTAAATTATTTTTAGCAAATTTAATCAGTATCTGAATTCGAATCACAACTTTCTTCACTAGACTGATCAGAAAATATTTAGATTTTTATGCTCTAGGAGTGAGTTAAGCTTAACGGTTCTTACGTTGCTTGTGTAATTGAAGGTATTTGGGCAAAATTTTATTTCTGATCCTGATTCAGAATGGTTTTCTGCAAGCGATGCATGTTCTGGTTGATTTGAGTGTGATTGAATGTTGTGCGTTTTTTCCACCGAAAATAAATAATTATAAAAATATTTTTACGTACTTTCCTTTTTGGCACTTATTTCCAAATAATTATAAAAATTTTGCATGCCACTTATGAAGTACCCATATAGCGGAAAAAAAACAATAATGCTTCAACAAATATGGAAAAAAAATGTTCGACAGCTCACAGCGGCCACACGATCTAATTGAGAACGCTAAACATTCTCAACTGATGCTCGTTGTCCAATGCAATTTTGCATGCGTTTCAAAAAAATTGTGTTTTGGGTTTGTGGTCTCACACAAAAAAGTGATATTTGGTGTGTTGTTAGCAACTTCGACAAAAAGTCGGTTTTGACTTCCGAAAAAGAATGCTCCAAAGAGATAAAACCAGCCAAAAGCAACACTTGCTCGTAAATAGAAAAAACCAAGCCGGCTGCCGTCAATCAATTTTTACTTTAAATTGAGAATAAGAGAAAAATTACACAAGTTCACAAAAAAAAGCAAACTTTGCAACAGAAAAAGATAGACAGCTTTTTATATACATTTTTTGTCTATAACTTTGAAAAGCGCCAGATAACAAAAAACTGAAAACATATAATAATAAGAAGAAACAAAGGACAACCAACTATTTTTTTCTAAGATTTTTAAAATCAGCACAAAATTTTACAGAATTATTTAAACTAAAAAAAAATCGATTATATAAAAAAATAACCATAAAAATTGTACTTTTTCAGCAAAATAAAAACTTTCTGTTTGGTTTTTCTGTAATGTCATTTAAGGCAGCTTACATTTAAAAACATTTGGTAATCTGCGGAAAATCATGAATTTCAAACTTTTAAAGAAATTCTCATGACACCCCAAAAGTTTTCAAAATGTAAGAAAAATCACTAAATCTAGCTCAAGAGCATTAATATGTTAATACAAAAAAAAAAATTAAAAAACTGACTAGACTGCTAATGATCATTGCTAGTGGCCGCTTTATTTGATCTTTTCAATTGAACAACTTTAAGATATAAATTATTTAATATTCTGACACATTTTCAAAGACAGTTTAATGTAAAATTTGCTATACAGCCCCAAAGGGCCAAGCCAAGCTTCTCTCAATCTCTTGGCGTGTGTGCTTTAAATTTTTCGAACAAAAGAAAGGGGGACCAACAGTTTAATGCCGAGTCCGAGGGCAGCGGGGCAAAAAGTTTTTTTGTGCGATTATTTCGAATCACTACGCACAAATGAAGATCCATCCGAGGAGGATAGTTTTTCATATCCTTTGGACGGTTTGGGAAAAAAGTGGATAATTGGATTTTATTTTTGTTCATTTTACGATATTTTAAACATCCAATCTAAGTGGATACCGAAATTATCCAAAGGATCATCCAAAAAATATATTTTCTTCTTTTTTGTACTGAAGTTGTTTGTTCTTATACCTTAAATGCCTGCACTCAGATGAGAAAAGTTAAGTTGGACCACTACTTCGTAGGTATAAATAAAACTTCTGATCAAAATAATTCTGATTTTAAAGATGTTTTTATATTTGTAAAGAATTGTGCCAGCCCAAATATTTATCTTATTTGTGTATAGATCTTAAAGGCCAAAAGATTTTACTTACTAAATAATATCAAGAAACAAATTCATACTACATAGAGATATATATTTATTTAACTATATATTTTGTTGGTTTAACAACAATTTAAAAAAAAATGTTAAATTTAAAGGTACAAACATAAATGGGTTTTATTTAGCTAATCTTTTATAATACTAATACTGCACATTTAGCGACAAGAACTACAGCTCCGTTTTAAATAGCGTCTCGGTCATCTCATATTTGATTAAATCGCGCACTATATCAATCAGGCGACGCTTAAATATGGGCAAGGTACGTTCATTTAGCATATCAAATTCCTCAACCAACTCGCGACACTTGGGCGCATCATCTGATTCAGTGGACAAATCCTGTATGGCCTCGGATACCTCATCTATGTTGACAATCTCGTTGGCTTGCGAAATGAAAAAGGGCAAAGAAAAGGAGGCCATGATAAAGCCATAGACACCAAAGTCACGTAGTTGCTGATCAAATACGTGTCGTGGGTAAACATGCTCCGGTTGCAGATCATAACTGGTCAACTTCTTAGACAGAGTATCGTAGTAAGTGTTCAGGAAACTGGTGAAATGTGTATCCCGCAATTGTTTTTCGGTACAGGCATACAGATAGTGCACCAGATCGAGTACCGGTGGGGCATAGCGTGACATTTGGAAATCTATGAGTTTGGCTTCGATGGCTAAGCCAGTTGTCGGCTGTAAGGAAGATAACAGAAATTAAAACAAAAAATGGAGAATTGTTAATGTAAGAGGAATAATAAGAAAAAATAAGCTTAAGAATGAAACCAATATTTTCAATAAACATAACCTTGTTAACCTTAAAATTTCATTTTGATAAAATAATTTTTAAAGAATTTTCAATAATTTCGTAAGTTTGAAACAAAATGTAGCCTGATTTTGTATTAAGCGTAAGCCACTATAGCTTCTATAAAACTTATCAGATTTCCAAATGGTATGGTAAAGCGCCTTTTCACTTCTCATATACATATCTCTAAATAGTCGTTTGTTAAACTTTTCTAAAGCGAATCTCTTGTGAAATAGGAACTGTTTTATTATATCAAAGAAGCCCAAATTTTTTAAATATTTAGATATTTGATTTGCTTTTACACAGAGAGTCTCTTCGCGCATTTGCTACTGCAGGTACAGAGTATATTACAGTTAGACTTAATCGACTTTCTTACTTGTTAATCCCAACTTACCTCGTGTTTGTACAAAATATTGTTATTCCAAAAGTCACCATGACAGATGACCGCATACGGTGATTGCCGTTCTCCGTCTACACAATGCAAAGCCAAGGCCTTGAGCCGCTCTTCACAACGTTCCATTATGTCAAGCATAAGCGATAGGTCCTCCTTCATCTCCTGCTCTTTCGAATCCTGTTCCAACAGCTTTCGACCACGTCTTATTTGTGCTTTACCAAACTCAATGGTCACCGTTTCTATGGTAGGCGTAAAAAGATTATCTTTTATCTGAGCCACCAGCTCAGTAAATGTTGGCGCCTGTTTATGCTGCAAAGCAAACGAGCTTCCGTGTAGCTCGGCCAAAGCTTTCAGTGAGCAGTTAACCAGATCGTAGGTAGGCATACAGCTTCGTTCATTTTGTATGAAATTTTGTTGAGTCAAATCCTCAAAGATCAGAAACTCATGCGGTGCCTCAAGTCCGGAAGCCTTAAGGGCAGGCGTTACTCTAAGCTGTTCCATTTGATTGTAGGCCCGAAATACACTGCGATACATGAATACCTCTCGCGCATAAAAGTCAACCACATGCATGTGCGCTCGCCTGGCCTCATTTTGGGGTGCGATCTTCACCACCACCGTGTGCTGGGGCCAACTAACGCGCAATAGTTGCCCATAAGCATTCTCACCCACACCCGATATAGGCTCATAGGCCAGCGGCTGATGGTTTTGATGGTCGACTAAAGCTTCTAACGCATCTCTAACCACACACGGTAACTCACTCTCGCTCATTGTCATTGGCGACTGGAAACAGCTGCGACGAATACGAATAACGTTTGCCGACTGGCCCCAGTGCAGTTTGCCACTCGGTTATATAGTTGGGGCAGAAAAAGCTCCACAACAACATCAGCAACAGCAGCAGCAGCAGCTGAGGGAGGTTGTTCAAGACCTGGAGGGGGTATTAGAAATGCATAGAATATTTGTATCTTAATTGTTGCTTTACGTATTACGTGAAGGGGAATCCTCTTTAGCGGTGGAAAATTGAAAATACGTGATGAGCTTTAGATGAGGGGATTTTTTGGTATGTTGATCATGTTAAGAGTGAGATGGAGAGTATCCAGAAACGAGATTGATATGGTCGAATTACTAAAAAATTGTGAATTAAAAGCTGAAACAAAAGATAGTAGCTTTAAAACAATAGAAGAATTAAAATTGGACTTGAATAATCCAAGGAAGGAAGATTTCTGACTGTTGCCTTTTAAAATGTATGGGCTTTAATTAAAATTTGTATTCTCTGTACCAAAGGTACGTAGAGTATATTAAGTTTGTGCAAAAGTATGAAACAGGGAGATGGAATCATTTCCGACCATATTAAGTATATATATTCTTGATCAGCATCAACAGCCGAGTCGATATAGCCATGTCCGTCTGTCCTTTACTCTGTCTATGAGTAAATAAGTAATTCATTTTTGGGCTTGACAGTCAAAATTGTTTTTTTTTATCATTATTTTTTTGACATTGATGAATAGTTTAATCATATTTTCAATCATATTGTTTAAAAAGAAACCATGGATGGACCCCGAAACTAACGAAATTACCCGACTATTACCGATAACAGCAAATAAAACTTAAGAAACACAACAAAATGTTTGTGAAATTTCATTCCCTCATAGCAAAGAACTAGCGTGACCCTATTGGAATCAATTGTAAATGGTAGCTCGTTCGCAGATTCGTTTAAAAAGAAACTACTTCGGGTTGATATCATTTCTAAAACCAAACCCCGCAGAACCTTTCTAGGTTTTCTGTGTCATTTGTATGTTAAAATTTAAATAATCGTTAACATCTGATCTCATACGGCCTCTCTCCGGGAAAATCTCTAATCATATCCTACTGTGAGTGCGGGCATAGCTTGACAGACTGACTTACAAATAAAAAAATATCGCAAAATTTTGCCAAATTTTATAATAAGTTTAAACTAGAGATGTCGAAATATCGATATCGAATACTTGTTGAATATATTTTTGGTGAGTATTTTTGTTAGTTTCGGCCACAAAAACGGAGCTTCTCTGAAGGCATTGGTTTGGATCCTACGAGTGTTTCTAATATTAATAATATCAAAAAGAATGCCCTTAGGAAACCGAAAACAAAAAAAAAAAAATCACAAAAATATCGTCAAAAGTTATTCGACGTCGATATTTTGTCAGCCGTAGCTTAAGCTACCATGAAGGCGACGGACAAATAGGAGTTGTAGGCCAATATGTCCGGAAAAAAATCGAGAAAATTGCCACACTTTAAAATAGGCTTCGGGTGTTCGAAATTTGTATATTTGTCATAAAGACAGCTAAATAAAACGGTGAACATATAATGTGTAAATAGACGGGTAAATGGGAAGTGTAGATCAAACGGTACAAAATAAACGAGAAATTCAATCAATTTTATAATCAATTTGGATTATTATGGTAATATAATCTTAAATATCGAGTTGATCGGAATTGGCATGAGTTGTGATTTCTAAGAATATTAAGAGGCTCGATATGAGGCTCGAATAATCAGAGTTTTGAAGTTTAAAGAAGAAAAACTCAGTCGGTAACATATTACATACATACTACAAGAAATCGAGAACGTAATAGTCCTGACATGTGGCAAGGGGATCTAAAAATTACGCGTTTCCATATGTTTTACTTTTCTTTTTACAGTTCTTAAAGCTTATATTCGAGCAAAAAATACTTAACAACTTCCACGTGGATCACGCGAAAAACCCTTCATACAACGAATATTCTTATACAATATATAGAACCTGTCAACGGTCAGTGCACCCGACGCTCAAGGCCATTTGGAATGCAAACTTCTAATGTGGTTAGAAAAGCACTTTTTGTTCAATTGCCATGACGAATTTGTTGTTGTTTTTTTGCTAGTTTTGAAGCTTTGCTAACATATCGGGCATTGAACTTGACATAGAACACGACGACAGCAACTGTTTTGCTCGGAAAAGCTTTAATCGATCCTACGTTTCAGAGGCATCTAATCATTGGGCCAAGTGCAGGGCCATTAATTCATTTGAGCTTTACAACTTATAAATTTTCAGAGAAGAATAGAAAGAGTGGGAGAGGCAGATGGGTAAGCGCACCGATGTGTTTGCTCAAAGCTTTCTGTTCGTTTTAGGTTTAGCTTTCGTTGTCATTGAAAACAAACGACTGTGGGTCGTTGAACCGCATTGTAGTAGCTGACCCACTTATTACCACTTATGAACAGAGTTACTCAACCGACCGCGAGCTCTAATAAACTTTCACTATCTTTACTATTGCCGAAAATATACATACATGCTGAAGGGCTTGGGGACTCTAAATCGAAATATATGGTAAATTATGTGTTTGCTTGGGTCAATGTCCCATCCATTTAGTTGGTTGGCTTTACTTTTGCGGCGAACCTAAATGATTAGTGTCTTAGGTTAGGTAAGTTTTGAGCCAAGATTGATTTGGTATTTGCTTCCGAGCGTTTGATTTCCCATATTTAGGGCATGCTTACTAGAGAGAGACTACAAGTGTATTCGTACATGATTTTATCACTCTCGTCTCAACCACTACAAAAATGAACGATGTCTTTACTCCACTCGAATAATGTTTTAAGCAAAGGGCCTTACTTATATCAAATATTTGTACATATCGCTCACTTAATTCAAAATAATTCATTTTGGGAAAAACGCGTTTAAATTTCTCAATGCACTTAAGCCAAAAAAATGTTTTTTTTTTTTGATTCAAGTTAATCTAGTAAAGTATTATACATTTAAAACGCTCATTAATAAAGTTGGAAAATATGATGTTTTAACAGAAAGCCGAAGTATGTTTGCGCAATATGGACTGCAGGACAACTGAGATATGCCGCTCTTGCAGTAACATGCAAGTGAAATAATATTGTGACATTCTCATCTCAAATGGAAAGTATAAGATATATCAATTCTCAAAATAGTACTCAATACAGCGAATATTTCTGCATCATTGAGTTTTTTAGTTTTGCCAGCCGTGAAGTAAGTGAGCGATGTGCATATGTAAGTGACCCTCATATACATTACCTATATATATAATAAAAAACAAAGTATTTTTTTTAGTACTTTTTACTTTATAATATAGCTAGGTCAAGATTTTTCGAAGCCCTGTCTACCTTTGGAATACCTGCAAAGTACGTTCGACTTTGCATGATGACGTTGAGAAGCACCAACAGATCAGGCACCATCTTTAACAAAGATGTAATGCTACGCCCATATGCCGATGATATTGACATTATCAGCAATACCGAACGGGCGGTATGCAGGGCGTTTTCAGAGATTGAGAAGCAGGAAAGAGGATAAGACGAAGTACCTAGTGTCCTCGAAACAGAAGTCCACTCGCCTTGGGCAATCTGTTGCAAAGGGAGAGTACAAATTTAAAGTTGTAGAGGACTTTGTCTACCTCGGAACGATCATAACCGGCGACAACAACATCAGCCTGGAAATCCGAAGAAGAATCACGCTCGCAAAACCGATGCTATTACGGGCTAAGTAGGGAGTTCAAGAGCAGAAACCTCAAGCGAAGAACAAAAAATAGCGCTATACAAGTCGTTTATCATCTCAGTCCTGCAATACGGCGCAGAAGCATGGGCAATATCATCAGCGGATGAGGCGGCGATTGGCGTTTTTGAGCGAAAGATTCTTCGCAGGATTTATGGACCTTTGAAAGTTGGCGAGGATTTTCGCATCCGAAGGAATGACGAACTGTATGAGCTCTATGGGGATACTAGTCTGGTCAAGCCCATAAAGCAACAGCGGCTGCGCTGGCTGGGACATGTTACCCGTATGGATGAACAAGCTCCAGCAAAAATGGTCTACAAGAGGAATGCGAAAGAACTAGGACAAGGCAAGTTGTGACGACCAGGTGCGGAAAGACATTTCCAAGCTTGGCGTGAAAAACTGGTGCCAGCTCGCACGGAGCAGAAGCGACTCGCGGACATTGGTTGCAGCGGCCGAGACCGTCAAACGGTTGTGATGTAAACATCGGGCCAATAAAGAAGAAGAAGAATAAAGCTACTTATAACACAGCAAGCACTTTAACTAGTGCTAGTGCTTCGGTTTCCAAAATCATGGCAAAGTATAAAGCAGCGGTGGGCAGCAGAAATAACGGAAAGGGTACAACAACATTCTTATTTTTGTAATTTGCTTTTGCTCAGCGCGATGCAGCGTGTGTTTGTTGTCATTTCTATTGCGTCGTAGAACTATATAAATAACGGGCCGGGTTGCTCGGGTAAGAAGGGCTATGAGGCTGCCCACCGCAGGTATAAAGCGATTCGAACATGACAATTTTTTTCCATTTTTTATGAATGTATTTTGAAATGTTTTTTGATTCACTAAGAAATCTCCTGTACCTTTTTTTAAGAAAAATATTTATTTCTGTCGAGACGTGCCATTTTTTTCAGTAGGGGAATAGTTTTGTTTTTCGAATAAAACTTCGACAAAAATCAATATTTTTTCGTTCTGTAAATTTTGTATTTTAGTTAAAAGATGAATGTAACTTTGCACATAATTAGTTTTTTCATTTCATTTTGAAAAAATCTGACTTTTTCACATTTCGAAAATTTGTGGGGGGTTGTGAGCCACCCATTTAATAATTTGTAATTCGAGTTTTTAAGCAATTATTCTTTGTAAAATGAAAAAATTAAAAAATTTTCTTATATTCTGAATTAAGAAATATCAATGAAGTGAAAATTGATTGACGGCAGACGGTTTGTTTTCTTTTATATGCGAACACTTTTTGCTGGTGGGTGTTCTTTTTTTTTACCTCTTTCTAGCGTTTTTCTTCTGTCTTATTACGCAACAGTGTAATATTCTCTTCGGAAGTCAAAACCGACCTTTTGGCAAGTGACGTCACATAACGAAAAGACCATTTTTTTTAAATTTTATTTCTCTCCAAAAGGCTATGACCCAAAGATATTTCCTTCATACTTACTTTTGGCATTACGAAACAAATTTTGATTAATTTTTCTGGTGTACAAACTGTGGCCGTATGTGGCCTAGTGGTTAGTGTGCTGGACTGCTGGGCGGGAGGTCGTGGTTTCGATCCCGCCTCTGAACATCTAATAATAAAAGTTTTTTTCTTTCTTTAGAAAGTAGCTTTTACACATACGGTCACCTTCACCAGCTATTGGCGCCAGCTGTGAAGTAACTAGCCATGAAAAAGCAAATTCTCAAACTTTGCCGTTCGGATCCGGCGTTAAACTGTAGGTCCCTTTCTCTTGTGCGAAAAATTTGAAAGCACACATGCCAAGAAATCGTGAGAAGCTTGGCTTGGCCCCATTGTAGGAGCTGTATAGCCAACATTTACATTTTTACATTTACAAACTTAAAAACCGTGTTGATTGATAGGTTGCTTGACAAAGGTTAGGTTTTAAAAAGAGAGACACTAACATTAAAAAAAGTAGTCATTATTTTTTGTGGTCAATATTAGCGTGGTTCACAAACCCCCGTGGCTCAGAACTAGGGTTGCCGAATATTTTCAAAATATCGTATCGATGATATTCTCTGATTTGAAAAAATATCAAATGATATTAGATATATAACTTTTAAAACATCGATATATCGATATAATTGATATTTTAATTTTTTTCCTGTTTTTACCAAAAAGAGGAAATACTCTGCCCCAAAATAAAAAGATATAGTCTATATTAAGCAAACATAACAATATTTTTCATGAGATTCGAGTTTTCTATGTATTATACATATTAAATACTTTAAGTTTGAATATTTACAATCATCAGAAAGCAAAACGGAAGATGGGAAGTTTGTTAGTATGAATCGTCCGTAGCAGAATTGTGAAAATAAAATTGAATTTGAAAAAAAGACGGCCTTTTAAAAACGAAAAATCGATTTTTGACCATTTTTTTCCAGTCCAGTGTACAAAAAAATAGTAAAAACTTTTTCTCAAAGATTGAGGTAGGGACGATAGCAACGTTAATTCTGCGTCCATAAAGCCCTACATCATAAAAATCGGTTCAGTAGAATGTGGGCACCAGTCCGAAAAACTCGGTTTCGAGATAAACGAGTTTAAAGTTTAAAGTAATTTGAAAATTGCTTATTATACCGAAGTCATTGGTAGACACAAAAAAAGGTATATAATCTAAAGTATTTCGCATTTTTTTAAAATCCATTTGGGATAATATTTTTGAATATCTAAGCTAAAAAATAAAAACAACACAAAAATTTTGGAAAACAAATTTTCTAGACCAGAAGAGGGCCGCATATGGCGCATTTTATAGCAGAAGCAAGTCGCTCCGAAGGCGCTGGGGTAATAAGATACCTTACGGCTAGTCTGGATAATCCCGTCATTTCCGCCTTATGCGAAATCCAGAAAATTAAGGGATAACTTTCCCATGATGTTTGTGGCAACCTAAAGTATAACTTCAGCCCGCTATTTTACGACTCTTGGGCTTGCATAAAGTCAACACACGGGACATTTGGTCGTGCTAACGCTTGCTTTAAATACTTTTCCGCACAAATTACACTTGGCTGTGCCTTTTTTTATGTCACTCTAATTTGCTTTTCTCAAATTTGAATCCATTTTCTGTCTCTTAAATGCGCTTGCGCTCGCTACCCAGATCAAAGAGGTACCAACGCACAAATATCATAAAATATCCCAAAAAAAATCGATATTCGATATTTGGTGAAAAAAAAAAATCACGATATAAATATATCAGTTTAAAAAAATATTATCGATATATTGATATTTTGATATATTTTCGACAACCCTACTCAGAACCCACCATCTTTCCCTAAAAATTAAGTGGTAAATTGTAAAATATATATTTATGAAGTTCAACTTTATTGAAGGCGTCGCTCCTTAGAATTATTTTCATATGTATCTTTCACAAAATTCGATAAAATGTTGGATTTTGACTGAAAGTTGCTTTGTTGGTATTCAACTCGGCCCACACGTAGTTAAAATCTTATATTTTGTTAACTCAGCCTATGTCATAAATATGTCACCATTTGTAATTGCATTAAAATTAATAGCGACACTGACGAGGATCGCTCGCAACAGGAAAGCCGAGACACCACTTGAAAGGGTCGACCATTCGTGAAACTACTTGACTCGTATCATCCCTTGTGACCCACGCGAATCATTCAAATACACATACACACCCATTGTTAGTTTAGAATATAGTTAAGGAAAATATCTTAATAAAAAGAGTACTCATTTGCCAGAGTGAGTCAGTACAAATTCAAACTTACAACCGTGCTCATTAAAAGTGTATATTTCTGTACAATCTGGTTTAAGATGGTTCGAACCAGTCCCTAAACAAGTAAAATGTATAAATCAATATTTCCAACCTACTCGCCGAATTTCAATTTCATAGCCTACATCACTTCTAAATTCAGGTTTTTTCCAGTTCTTGAACGAGGAAAATAAACAATTCTCTATTTTCAACATAGAATATTAATTTAAAGTTAAAAGCCTAAATATTTTTTTAGATATGACTCCGAAATAAGAAAGAATTTTTTCTTGGTCGAACGTGACCAACTTTTGGTTTTGTGACAAAAATTAAGATTTCCTAAGGGCATTTTCTTGGATATTAGTAATATCAGTAATACTAGTAATATCCAAGAAAATGCCTTCAGAAAACCTCTCTTATTGTGGCCGAAACTAACAAAAATACATACCAATAATATATTTAACAAGTATTCGATATCGATACTTCCATAACTGATAACAAATAATATTTGTCAATGTCGAACGTGACATTGAAATGTAGACAAAAGCAAACTAAAAACTTACAGTTAATTTTTGCAGTTTTTGACTATGGTACTTATGACCGTTATAATGACATAATTAATTTTATTTTTTACCCATTTTATTTCATAAAGCCGACTCAAAAATATAAATTTGGGTACCCTTTATAATGACATTTAGTTTAGAAAGATTAAAAACTGATTTTTTTTAATTGAGTTCAGAGTTTTTAAAAGGACAGAACAAAAATACGCGATTTAATTTGGACTGTTTTAGTTGACAACCAATTTAATACTCGAATGTTGGCTGTTTTTGGGGGAAGAGATTATGAGGTGTCGCTTCATAAAGCTTACTTCATCGAAACAATCCCATCAAAGATTAATAACACTTGCAAGAAAATGTATGTTGAATCAAGTAACCTTTTTTCACTTCCCATACCAATTTTGCTTGGGAATATAGTTGCAAAAACGAAAGAAATACTAGAATTCCGTTTTTCTGCTATATGTTGGAAATAAGCTCTGATCAGCTAAATCGAAAACACCCAGCGGCGCAGAGGTGAATGTGGCTGGTCCACAGCAGTTTTGAAGCATTTGAAAGGTCCTTTTGTTAAGATTTAACCGACTTTATTTGTGCTGCCGAGTTGTTCCAGTGTTTAACTTTGCTTCCTCCCATTCAGTTCCACCCTTTATGGTTCCAGGCATTACTTTACTTCTCTAAAATTTCCTTTAGTTTGTGCTTAATTTATAAATAATAAAAAAATTTTATTAAAATAATGAATGTGTGTTATCTATCGCTGGAATAGTCTTAGGTATTTACATACAATCTGTATAGGTCTAGGCTTAGTTATGTTTTGGATTGGCAAATCCCATTCTAATCTACATGGTGCAAACATTAAACGCTTATCAATTAGTGTGAGGACTCGGAACTAGATGGCTTATTGGGGATTGAATTCTATTGAAGTTCCACAGAGTCGGCAGTGTTTGAATTGGAGTTCTCTTCGGATTTCTTGGATAAGGGGGAGTCGGATAGATTCGGTGACAGATCACGCAGCTTTACCACATTGCCCACTGACACCGAATTGGCTGCCTCCGCCACGGAGTAGCCTATGTCAGAGGGCGTGCCCTCCGGATAACCCAAATAGTAGTCGGCAATGCGACCAGCCTCTCGTAATCCGCTTAAGTAGGCGCCGTGTACAGTGGCAGGATAATTGCGTATCGTATGTTCGCCGGCAAAGAATAGACGTGGCAGTCCGTCCGAATCCTTACTTGGATGTGTATGTTCCACATTGGGTATAACCGGAGCTGCCAATAAATCGTAGTCGCTGCCAGAAGAGCCCACCGAGACATAGCTGTAAGAACCTCTGGCCCAGGGATCGCTGCGCCAACGCGTGACTACTGTCTCTTTGGGTTGCGGCACGGAAGCGTTGCCATAAATATTCTTCAGAACCGACATGCAACGTCCTATGATAATGTCATCCGTTACACTTTCCACTATGTTGGCAGCCATTCCGGACACCAGAGCCAACAAAACAGGCGAAGAGCTGATGCTCCAGAACAGAAACATTTCCCCTGTGATATAAAGTAGAGCCATTTATTGTTAGTAAACTTCAATAATTTTAACACTCACCCCGACTGGCCGTAGTGCTGCCCACATGACCAAACAAATTGGCATTTGGATCCCAGAAGATGCGATCAAAACAGAGAACCACTTTGTTGAGATTACCAAAGCCCAGTCGTCGTATGGCTTGCTGTTTCCAGTCTGGCAGTGGTGGATCGAACTTTACCGTATTCAGTTGCTGGGATTCTTCGTGGGCCACTGCCACTTTCAGTACGCCCAACGTAAGCGTACAGACGGCCAGATCTGCTTTGTAGGTCATCTGTGAGTTAGAAGTCTTGAGGTTTTCCACCACAATCTCCACACCCTGGCTGCCGTATTTGATTTCCTTGACGGCGCTATTGACGCGTATGTCCAGGTTTTCAGTTAAAGCCACTGGCACACAGGAATAGCCATTCCGCACGGTTGTATGATGACCAATAAACTCAAAATCGTCATCTTGATCCCAATGCTTAAGCGACAGATTGTTGAGGCGTGTGGCATTGGCAAATTCCAGATTGGCAAAATGCCAGTCAAGTATGAGGCGATCGCGGGAGGAGAGGTAAACGTCACTGTAAAAGGAAGGAAATAGATTCGAATGTTTTTTTTAAGCGAAATCGGATCGTTAAGAATGTTTAATGATCAATAGGTGGGTAGATTTGTGTTTGCCTTGCCATTGTTATTGTGCGGGCATCTTGGCTATTGACTATTTATTTTCATTATTCTACCTGACTTTTGGGAAATAATTTGCTTGTTAGATCAACAAATTATCTGTTAACACTTTTTTGCCAATAATCACAATTCTGAACGCTGCGTGGTTTCAACAGACGTTACCATTTACTCGGCACGCTTACTGATGTTGAGAGGCTTCAGCGCACGAAGCTCGTTTTGGGTCTGCTTCAAAATTGGGTACGACCACTTGACTCTTTTTTGCGGGGCTACGTAAAGTCTCTCATGCACTGGAACAAACCAGTCACAATTGCAGCCCTTGAAGACAACATTACAGCTGCCATTGGTGACATACCGGCCCATGTTAATTCTGGCGAATTTCATCAGGCGTTTCTTTTTTTAATTTTTGTCGCACTATGTTTTCAGATTCCTTTAATGCCCGTGCAATGGTCCAGCGAGACACTTTTAGGCCACAATCTGTTGCTAATTCATTAGCGTTCTTAAATGAATTACTTGCAGCGCTCACTAATCGGTGCTGGTCACGCCGATTTGTCTTCGGCGTACGTCCTCCGTGTTTTATTTTCCATTTTCAATTCGGTTTTTACAAAAATTTCGCTTTCACTTTGTCGGAGCTACCAATTTTTCCGAAAATTTCACAAAATGAGCAATTTTCATTTGTGAGCGCTAGAATTTAGCCCTTTTCAACATCTGACAGCACTGGCCCACTTGGCATATTTACACATTTATTACAAAAAGTAACTCAACCAAGTGGAAACACCAACCAGAAAACACAGACTAAGAAATTAAATGGTGCGTCTATAATACTGCACCACTCACAAAACGAAAATGAAACATAACGATTAATTTTTGCACTCAGAGTGTTGATGTTTGTCACTTTTTTCTCTTATTTTTAACGCTCTTTCAAACGGTAATCGCAAAGTTTTTCTACCTCTACTCTTTCTATGCTATGGTGTTGCTCCAGAGTTTATTCCTCGTATCCAATGACACCTACGGTCCACAAAATAGTAATTCATGCCTCCTTAGTTCCGGAATGATGTCGTGGAGAGAATGCCTTAGAAGTAATATAAAAATAACAATAGAATATCGCAAAATAGCAGAATGTACAACATGCCCGATGTTTTTCATAGAGTAATGGATTCTTATGATCCATTAATAGCAAGTGTCTGTTTGAATTGAAGGCAAATGCAAACAAAAACAAAATCTCTTTCAGCAGAAATATTAAATCTCCTTAAGTCACTATCAATTCCAAAAACACGATGCAATTCCCAGGCGGAATATTTCGAAGGTGAGTCTGATTGCGATGAAGAAAACGCTGTAAAATTTTTTTAAATATTTCTTTTATAAATGCATGTTTTAAAAAAATTTTAAAGTTACCTTTAAGGGCCGATTTCTGTTCTCCCAGATAGCTGCTATGTGTCAGATAGTCATCGATTTTACACTGCTATTTGTTAGTTTATGTGGCAAATAGATCTATGTAGAAAATGTGAAATCGGCCCTAAGTCTATTCTTTTTAAAGCGTAAGCATTTCATTTGATTTGTAGACAAAAATCTACTTGAAAACGCGAGATGCAATCAGAGATAAGAATATCAGATTTTAAGGAGAATTCATTAAGCTTTCATTCTGCATACTTGATTTCGTTGTATTATGCTTTCCCATTCTCCTACGGGGGTGAAAACTAAAATTTTCGGGGTGTCGTATTCTTCAATTTTTTTAAACTAGGATTCAGTCTAAGCATTATCTGTGCTTAATTTGAATCCGATATTTCAATATTTGAACATTCAGGCTTGTTTTCCTGACCTTTCGAAAGTGGAATTGATTCATGTTCTCGCAACACCAAAACGAAAAACTTTTTCGTTTTGAAAAGTAATGCTTGATAGTCGGTGGATTGATCAGTAATTGCCAATTTACGCCCTCTTACAGTTGCTAGATGTACATAAAGTAAATTTTCTTTTATTCTGTGATCAATTTAGATCACAAATTGGCATTCTAGTCTTTAATTGATTTATAAAGATTTTTTGTTTAATGTGTACAGAAATAAGCATTGCACAGCCAAACCGATAAGTAAAATCTAAAAGTCAGCCTCTCTCATTTACGACTGTTCCATTTTCGATCGTTTCGCTTGGAATTCTGCTTTCTCTCTGGTTTTTCCAGTGCCATTCTCGTTTGGTCCAGCGGATTGCGAAAAGTAAAATGAGAGCAATTTCATTCGAAATTGAGAACACAAATACAAAACCGAAGCTGAATTGCTTTCGATTTACTTTTCAAAAAGTAGTGGAATTGAGAACATGCCTGATTATGCCACATTTTTGGGCCACTGTGCACGGAGAAAAGGAAAGATATAATTGAAATCCCTACATAAAATAGAAGGCGAAATGGGATATGGGTTGCGAAAAAATAATAGCACCACTGGAACATATTTTGTTCTTAAAAAAAAAAA
Organism: Lordiphosa clarofinis; assembly: GCA_018904275.1. Lineage (NCBI taxonomy): Eukaryota > Metazoa > Arthropoda > Insecta > Diptera > Drosophilidae > Lordiphosa > Lordiphosa clarofinis. The sequence goes on along the minus strand of JAEIGQ010000007.1, from coordinate 2,849,506 downwards.
TGTGATTACTTTTGCGATTTTTTTAAATTTAAATTTTTTTAATACCAAAAATACTAAATATTTCCCATTAACAACGAGAAGGCCAAGCTAACTTCGTCTTTGCCTTGCAAATGTTTTAATACATCAGAGTTTACGAACGTCAGCATTAAAACAAACAAAACCTCTAACTGAAACCCACTTCTCGACCGATAGTTTCTATGGCAGCTATAAAATATAGTCATCCGATTTTGACCAATACTTCCGAGTCTGTGTAAAAGTGTTTAATATGAATAATCGCTGAAGTGGGGGACGTTAACATTAAAAACACAAAAGTTTTTCTCACAAAGACCCACTTTTCGACCGATAGTTCCTATGGCAGCTATAAGATATAGTCATCCGATCCGGTCGGTTCCGACATATTAGCAGTGTGCAGTAAAAAGAAGACTCTGTGCAAAGTTTCAGCTCGATAGCTTCAAAACTGAGAGACTAGTTTGCGTAGAAACAGACAGACGGACGGACAAAGCATAATCGTCTCGGCTCGTCGCCCTGATCAAGAATATATATAGTTTATAGGGTCGGAAATGAATATTTCTATGCGTTGCAAACTTCTGGGCAAAATTATAATACCCTTTGCAAGGGTATAAAAAGAGTGTTACCTTTCTTCAAATTCCTGTCTTTATATCTTGTTTGGGATTTTAAGAAAAAAGCCTAGAAAAATACCGAAAAAAAGTAGCACCATTAGCGCTTTTTTCAGTGAATCTCGAATATTTCCCGGAATTACCTTTGTACAAAGCACGTGTTTATTCATTTTGACTAAGATTTCATAGTTTCCATCTTAAAAGTTATTAATAATCATCACAATGAGACATAAAAAGTAGTGCACTGCGGAAAAGCGCGATCTTATAAAAAAATTGATATTGGACAGAAAAACTTACAGAGAAGTTGGTCAATTGGTAGGATGCTCTAATAAAACGATTAAAACGCCATAAACTATGAAGAACATGTTGAAAACAATCTATGACCTTTCTTCATGTCAAAAGACTGATTCGTCAGATCAAAAATGATCCCTTCAAGCATGCTACCCAGCTTAAAGAAGAGCTTAAAATGATTGCAATGGACTAGAAGGTTCGCACATATCCAAGGCAACATAACATAACTTTTCCACTTTCAAACGCGACATACTTTACTAAGCGCATGAAGTCTGCCAGGGATCATGCAAATTTGACATCCCAACAATGGAGAAATATTCTATAGTCAGATGAGTCCAAAGTGGTTATATTTGGTTGAAAGGGATCTCGATCATACGTTAGACTTCCAAAAAACACAGTATACAAACTCCAGTACACCAGAAAAACCATTAAGCATGGAGGGTGGATGGTAAGGATGGATGGTATGGGACTGCTTCTTCTATGATGGTGTAGGTCCAATACATTGGATTATAATGGAGGCAGTAATGCTGCCCTTTGCAGAAAACGAAATGCCGCTCGTTAAGGTCTTTCAACGGAACAATGACTCCAAACACACCAGCAAGAAAGCAAAGGAATGGTTCAGGGCAAACGTTTGGAACGTTCTGGAGTGGCCTGCTTAGTCGCCTGACCAGAATCTGTGGTCTGACGTCAAGAAGGCAGCCAATCACTATCGAATCACTTTGGGGAAAGAATTAAAGAGTCCTGGTCCAAAATTCCATGCCAAGACGCTGCGCAGCTGTTATTGCCAATAAAGGACACTGTACTAAATGCCTTGCAAACAGGCTAGAAAACTAATTTTATGAAAATTGAAAGAGGAGGTGTATGGACTCCCTGTCCCAAATCAGTCAATGCTGTTTTAACTAATACATTACACTCACCTAGGTCCATTCTGTTCCAATTCGTGTAGCTTAACCTCCAGTTTCTTGCCCTCGTCCCTTAATTCCTCGTACATCTTAACTGTGTCCTCCAGCTTGATTTGCGTATTCCTTATATTATACTCCTGCCTGGCATAGCTCTCCTCTTCTCCCGCACTCTTGGGTGAACGTTGCTTGACCATTTTGGCATGCTCCTCCTTGAATGTAACTATCGTTTCCTTAACACTCTTCACCCTTTTGCGATGCTCAATGATTTTGTTTTGCGACGCGATAATCTCGTGCATATGCACCGCTCGCTTCTGCATGGCATGCTTCTCCTGCATGCTTATGATCCATTCCAAGGCGTCGCCCAGCGAGACAGGAAAATTGCCTGCATAATTGAAGTCCAGCCGATGGGATAAATAGCTGGCCGACTCTAGTAAACGATTGAACTCCCGCTCAATCACATCGTCTTTCTCCTTGGGCACCGGCTTGCCATCCGGGCCGTACAGAGGACAGGTCTGCTGTATGGGCACCAGATCCATGCCAATTTGTTTACTTAGAATGGTCATGGGATTGCCATAGACACCGGTCACCACCATGGCACCCAAATCAGCTGTGTAGCTATTCTTGCGAAATGTGGCTATGCGTCCACCCACACGATCTCGGGCCTCCAGCACGATGACATCCATGCCAAATTGCTGCAGCTGCTGGGCCACCGCCAGACCAGATATACCAGCTCCAATTACAATCACCTTGCCCAGTTTTTTGGCGGGAATGGGACGCAGACGCTTGAATAGACCGAAATTGATGAAGCCATGTCGCTCCAAGAAGGAGTGTATGCGCTTCACCAGATTCGGTTCGCTATCAAACGGAGGCGGTAGATTCTTCAAAGCATTCTCGAAGGTCAACTGCAGCTTGGGATTATCCACCCACATATGCAGCAGGCTATTGCGTATGTTGAGGAATACCCGATGTCCCAGTATGCCGGAACGGCTGATGTCCGGAAAGCAGGCCTCCTCGTTGGTGGTCATCTTGTTGAAGGGCAGGCGTGACTGAAAGACGGCACCCTCCTGACCGGACAGAACAGTGGGTGTGCCCACATCCCGCCCAGACTCGGCACTGCCATTGGTGGGGGTGGCCTCGTTCGCTGTGGTTGTTGTTGTCTTACGCGATTGTGTATGAGCCGTGTGCGTGCGTTTCTCAGTGGCAGGGGGTATTTGGGTGCTATTCGCGGAGCCGGAGGTAGAGCTGGATTTCTCACTAGGCGGCGTCTCGGAGGGTGCTGCATTATTATTTGCGGTGGGTTTATTTGTATAGTCCACCTTGGGTTTATTGCGTCTACTGGTACGTCGCTCATCGCTGGCACTGGTCGCACTAGTGGCCGGTGTGGCCTCATTGGAGTCATCATCGAACTTGGTTTTCGGGGCGGTGGTGGTGGGGACTGTCCGCTTGGGCGAGGGTTCACCATCCGAGTCATCGCTGATAAGAGTCACATACTCGATGGGTTCGGCCATTTTGCTGTTGCCCACAACAGTCGGAGTTGACTTCATTGTATTTGTCCTTTCAGGGAAAACATTAACAATATTGAAAAGGTTTGCGTACTTTTCTTTTTCCTAAAACAGAACAATTACAAATTCTTCACCCTCAGCAACCGCTTCAAAAGTGATTTATTTTTTGCTATCGGGAAGTTCTCATTTTAAATAAAATTTTGTTTCTTTTTTTTTGCATTTGCTTTTTTTCACTTTGGTTGTTGTTGTTATTGCTGGGCCGTTCCAACCAACCGCGGGAACTAGTTCTGTATGGCTTGTTGTTTTAAAACTCAGTTGTGTACACTCCACACAGACTACTTGGATGCAAATTCCGCTTCATTTTTATAAAAATTTGTTTTTCAAACTGAAATTAATTGTTTATTTGTCAAAATGAATGCGTTCAACCAAATATTTCCTTTCCGCACATCCATGGTCACACTATCGATAGGTCGATTGTGGCAGCCCTTTGAACTAAGTCAGCTCGCGGTTATAGCGAATATGTGAATTTGATCGTTATGAAAAGTGAGCAGAATGAGGAAAAGTTGATTTAAAAATGAAGCAAACAAATTTTGTTTTAACCCTTGAACAGCGGTTTGACTGAGAAAAGTCTTCATTTTACTTCATCCTTTATCATACTTTTATGCAAGCTATTGAAGAAACAATTTATCTTCTTTTCTATGGAACTAATCAAACTAATTTGGTAATTTATTTATTCTATTAGTTTTCGTTTCCAAGATATTCGCGAAAAACTATATATCCGACTTCTTGCCGTTTGAATTTTTACTCCACACTAAGCATTAATTGCTGATTTTATGAAGCCCCTAGGATAGTTCACACATCAATGCAACTGAGAAAAATCAAACACATATAACTATATATAACTATTGCCAATGGTGTCGAAATTGGACGTCAAAGAAAAATTTTACTTGATTTATAGCAATTTTGTCAAACTTCACCATTTGCTACATGCCATTCTATTTGTCGGACATTTATTGGCGCCATATCATCATATAGTTAAACGTATGCACTAATTATGGAAATTTTGTGGCATTTTTGTCAGGACCGCAGGTAAAGTTACAGCCTGTTAAATCCGAAAATCAAGATTAAAATTTAGAGGAGGAAAACTAGATTACCATTCCAAATTTTTAAAGCAGTTTGAAAAGGCAACTTGATAACCATGAATCGACTAACAAATGAACAACAATTGCAGATAATAGAACTTTATTATCAAAGTCTGTGCTGCAAACCTCCTAAAAATCGGGAGGGGTTCACTCCGGGGTTCGAACCGTTGAAATTTTTTGATTTCGGGTTTACGGAGCTGGTTCTGAAGGTCGCTGAACCCAGGTTTAGGTTCGAACCAGGGTTCAGGAATAATATTGTTTTCCCTGAATTAAAAGAAATGTGTGTTTATTGGAAAAATTTAAAACAATTCATAGATATTTAAAGGTTCGGAGTCTTCATATTTGGAAAATAACATTAACTTAATAATAGATAGATTAAGGGATATTTTACTTTGAAATCAAAGGTAAGTGTGATCTAATTTTAAGAAAGTAACTAGAAAAGTTCGACCTAATTACACAGGTCTAAAAGAATTTGTAACAGGCAAATATGGCACTTTCCATATGTATATTTGGTCGATAAACTCCAATTAAAAAACTTCGAAATAGTCGATTTTATAAATAAATAACCCCATTCCATATTAAAATCCCATAATTTGTATCTTATGAACAAAAGCAAAACTTCATGATCGGGTTTTCTGTAACGTCATTCTATTCAGCTAACTTGAAAACCAATTTCGTTACAAAAGGTTACTTAATGTGAACACATGATCCACAAATACGTAGGACGTATTTGTGACCCTGGCGTGCTGGGTGAAAACAGAAATACGATTTAAATTCAGTGACCAATAAAAATTATGAAAAGTTTTCTATCATTCCTGTTGAAAAAGTTTTTCTTTTTTGTATTCCGGTGTTATCAGACAAATCTCGCATATTCTTTTTTATAGAAAAGTTTTTTCTAAAATTTTTTTAGTTTTATATTTTTCGAAGTTCTAAAAAACTTTTTGTGTTTATTTGAAATTTTTCTCTAAATACCAGTGTAAATTTGAAAAAAAAATCCAATTCTTTAAATTGATGTCACATTTTTTTCTTAGTGTCCATTTAGATCAGTGGTGCCCAAATGTCAATTGCCCTATCCCGTGTGATAGCAAGTGATAATTCTGCCCGCGTCGCAGCGGACACACGCATAGAGAGAGAGAACACGTGTGCTCTATAAATAGCACGCACACACATTTGTGTGTTTGCTTGTAGCCAAATTTTTGAACCGAACCCACTTTTAACTATTTTTTGCTCAAGTTCAGGTTCAGGTTCGGGCAAATAAAAATTTACCTGCTCTGGTTCGGGTTCGGTTCGGACTTCCAAAAAATCTCGGAACATCCGACTCCGGAGCGGTTCAACTCCGAACCGGTTTGCAGCCCTGATCAAAATTCATGCTCTATTAAGAAAGTGCATCGTGCACTTCTTCCATATTATGGTCAGTTTGGGCGACCTTCTGAGGCGGCTATACGGTATCTTGTGACTTAATTTATTACAAATTTGACATTATTGGATATTAAACCACCATAATTTATTACAAATTTGACATTATTGGATATTAAACCACCATACGTAGAGTGCGGAAAATATCGCAGCCGTATCCGCCAGTGCTGTAAATGGCCGTGAATTATCGATTCGGCGCCGTTCCAGAGGGGGTGAAACGCTTGCTTTAGCGGCGATCCTCTGCAAAAATTATGCAATTTTTAACGGATGGTTTCGTTTTATAGATAAAAATGTCACAAATCAAAATTAATATAAAAATAATTTTTTAATTAGTACCAAATTTTTTATTTATTTATTTTAAATTTTTATTAATTATCTTTTAATGGTCTGCTCTGAATCTAAGGCATTTCTTTACCAAATTCTTTTAACAAATTTTTTTTTTAATGTTTTTTAAAAATTTGGTGTGAATCGGACCACGATATCATTTAAAACAAGTGAGAAAGTCGGTCAAGCCCGACTATAACATACTCTGTACCTGGAGAAGGAGCTGAATGCAGTGCTGCTGCTGTGTCTCTCTCTATCTCTATCTCAGTCTCTTTCTCTCTCTCTCTCTCTCGCTCTTTCTCTCTCTCTCTCTCTAAGATTGTGCGGTGTTGGTTGTGAAAGGGTGGGAGGAGTGGTGGCGGGGGGAGCTTGGTTCACTTTTTTGCTTATAACTTGAGAACCGCTCATCCGATCTTTATCATTTCTTCATCAAATCGATACATTTTACAACCATCTATCTACAAAACTGTGGAAGATATGACGTTTTTTCTAAATTGAGGGGGCGTGGCCAAAATTGAAAATAAACTTGATCTGCCTGCAGCTATAAGAAACATTTGTCCCATACATGTCAAACCTCTATCTCTTACCATCTCTGAGATCTGTTTGTTCGTACGGACAGACGGACGGACATGGCTATATCGACACGGCTGTTGATGCTGATGAAGAATATATATACTTTATAGGGTCGGAAATGATTCCTTCTGTCTGTTACATACTTTTGCACAAACTTAATATACTCTATGTACCTTCGGTACAGAGTATAAAAAGCCAGGACTAGAGAAGAATTTCATATTGCCCACGCAAAAGTTTTTGTGTTTAAGAAATGGTGAATCTAGCAAAAAAATAAAATAAAAATGAAGAAATTAATATATATTTTATGGATTAACATTACTCAAATAGAAACTCTACTTTAAAAACTTCTTTTAGTTAAAATTTTATATTTTTTTTTTCAAATTCCGCAATTTTATTTGATGAGATGAAATCTGAATGATGTCTAAAACTTTTTTTTGTCATTTCTTTACAATCCGTAAAATCAACTTCGGGTCGTCCAGCATATGAGCTTTCTTTCGAATCGAAAGTCGAAAAGGGATTTTGGCTTATCGAATACATTAGTTATCGATTACTAATGGATGATGGTGGCAATATTCATTTTGAAATTTCTATAATCGTCGCTAAATCAGCAGTTTCTCCCACTGTTCTCGCGTTCTCTTCTTTTGCCTAGAATTTTCAATTTTGTTTTGAGCTTTGATTGCTGAGCATATCCCAGGGGCCAGGGCCTTGATTTGAGCATCACTGTAGCTATCTATTCTATCAAAGAGATGACCAGAAGAATAAGAAAGAGAAAATCGATTTACTATTATATGTGAGGGTGTCTAATGCACACGAAATAATTTGCAGCCAACAACAAAACTTTCGCTCGGAGAGCACATAGTTGTTGCAGCCCAGCGCGAAGTCTATAAGAAGGCTATTCCAACAACCCCTTGGTTCCCAATCTCCCTTGATTTCTGCATTAACGAACATATCAATTACCTATAAATGTACCTTTAATTTATATCCTTAATAACTACTTGAACCCTCTTCCCATAGGCCAATTGAGACTCCACACCAGTAACAGATTATTTGCTCTAAAACTTTTCTTGAGAGTATTTAAATATCAAAATCAATCCCGATCATCGCAGCAACCATCGTAGATGATATTTGATGTACAGGCTTGCATGGTTTCATCAAAAAAGTGATCCCAATGACAGGTTTTCTCCTCCGTCTCAACACCGTTCACACAGGAAATGAAATTATGACAATTGTTGCTGCTGCTGGTCACCAGCATTGTGCCACGTCCATCACAACGATTGTGGGTGCAGACAACTGAGGTGGCTACATCGCATCTCCGACGTTCCGCATCAAAGAAGTATCCCTCTGCACATTGATCCCAATCGGGATCAAGATCCTCTACACTTCCCAGATCCTTGCAATGGAAGTAACCGCGGCAGGTAACACCATCCGGTTGATAACCCTTCAGTATTGTTTTACCATTCTTGCAGACATCTTTCTTGGGATGAGCAGTGCAGGCCACCAGATGGGGCGCCACACACGTGCCGGTCGCTGCATTATAGTATTTGGTTTCCTTAGAAGTTGAGCAGGACTTAATCACATGATTGCCATTCTTGTCGCACTCATAGTAGCTGCTACAGTCAGTTTCATTGCGGAATTTAGTTCCATCCGGTAAAATTTCACATATATGGGCCACATCGACACATTGCGAATCCTCGGAATGCACACAGGTCTGAGAGGTTTCTTCAAAATGCTGACCCCTTTCGCAAAGTCCCCGCAAGGGTTCACCATTCCGACAGTAGAAATAGTACTGACAATCCGTGGGATCTGATACCCAGAGATCATCCAGTCCTTCGCAACGGTTACCGCAATACGCGTTGCTGCTGGCCAGAGCCTTACCGCACTTTTGAGAGCTGGGATTAAAGTGCTGATCACTGGGACATTTTTCTATCGAACCCTCACCATCAATGCACTCGATATACTCGTTACAGGAGCCAGGCTTACGGATTAAAGTATTGTTTTGGAATAGACGACACAGTTCCTCATACTCGTGCAGAGCATGAACAGAGCAGGAAAAGGTCAGTACAAATACAGCCAGAACAGCGTAGGAACGCATGGTGGATAACTGAAATAGGGAAAGAATTAAGACCAGTCGAAAAAAAATGCTTGAAAAATTGCGTCTTACTTGTGTTCAGTTAGTCGTATACCTGCAGACTAAAGTGAGATACGTCAATGAATGCTGTTTATATGGTTACCCGCTTTATTACCTGCCTTTTCAAACTTTTCAAATCTAATCTAGATTTCTTGTCTTGTTATTGTTCATGAAAGGGAAAGTTATTTTTGACCGAAACAACTGAATCTGATCCTCATTTAAAGCACAAAAAAAATGGATCCTCTCAGGTCAATCATTATAAGCACACACGCTTTTTCACATGTCCAACGTATGCCTGGTAGCTTCCACAATGGCGTCTCCACCCCCTCATAAATGTACAATTGGCACTTACTTGTTGCTAATTAATTGATCTATAAATAAAAAAAAATTGGCTTCCTATCACAAAGCTGATTGTGTGTTTATTTTGCCACCATAAACTTGTCAGATTGATTGTAGAAAACCCAACACATTCTACGGCTACCATTGGCTTCTGTCTGATCGTTTTCACTTGTCAACTTTTTTGATTTTATTTTCTTTGCAATTTTTGAAATACACACTTTGATAGCGTATGAATGAATTCAATCGATTATTAAACACCTGAGACAAGAATATAAATAGATAGCACGATTAAGTCGAAAATTGGACGTTTGCGTCAACTGCCCATGTGAGAAAGGTGTAGAACTTCTTAAGAACAGACCCAGAGATTTCGAGCTATGTCCTTAGAAATAAATATTGAAATGAATTTTAGAGTTCGCCTTACTTTTAACATTGCCCAGGTATTTAGAAAAATGTTCTAATAAACAGAAAACGTTTTCTTTAACTTCGAAAAATATGGCAGAGAATTTTTGTAAAATCACTTTCTTAAGGGTACTGTATACCTTCAGGTGTCATTTTTAAAGGTTTACAAAAAATTAGTTTACACAAAATCTATAAGTGATATTAGGAACAGGGCTGCAAACCGCTCCGGAGTCAGAGATTCCGAAATTTTTGGGAAGTCCGAACCGAACCTGTACCGGAGCAGAAGAATTCTTTTTTTTCCGAACCCGAACCTGAACCGGAGCAAAAATAAGTAGAAAAGGGTTCGGTGCAAACAACCTGTTCTTTTACAATTCCTCTAGCTGCTATAAATGTCAAGGCTGTTATTTTCCAATAGTTTTAAGCCTTGGAATAAAATCAGCTTACAACACACAAAGTCTTCTGTCAGTTTGGAGTTTCAGCTCCAGTCAGCTTTCCCAAGTAGTTACAGCAATGGCCTCTGTCAACTTGCAGAAGATATGCAAAGCCTGTTTATAATAGAACCGGGAGGTTCTTAAAACATCTGTTCAGTCTACCATCCTCCTTTGTGTCGTGTGTGTGTCTCGTTTTCAAAGTCTAATTAAAAAGACCTTACGGTTGCGCAGTCGACTCCGCTTCTGTCAGAATTTAGTCAGCTGTTCGCTGTCACTTGCGCTCTCTAAGTGCACTTGGGAATATGCCCGTCTAACTGTGATATGATTTACGGACAATAAGATTCTTAATGCGGACTATTGATTATCATCACTAAAGATTGAGACGCAGTGTACATTTTATCTCTAATACTCATTGGTTCAGAATTATTGACCTGGAGCCTGCTAAAAAGTCGGATGATCCAAGTTCGAATATGATGTTATCAATCCTCTGAAGGGCCGATTTATTATCGTCTACATGGAGCCATATGTGATATACACTAAATTAGATCTGAAACATAGCAGCTATCTGGAATAAGGGAAATCGGCACTAAATTTGTTTTAACTTACGTACATGTTTGCTGAATAAGCGAAGGACAAACATTATTCGTGAACCCCTGTTCGAACCCGAATCAAGGTTCAGCGACCTTCTGAACCCACCCCGGAGTGAACCCTTCCCGATTCTTAGGAGGTTTGCAGCCCTGATTAAGAAGCTATTTTTTCATTCGATAGATAATCGGTTAAATTAAATTAAGATATTTTTGTATTTGTTCTTGCTTTTGTTGTTGTGTTCCTGTTCAAAGTTTAGCAAAAATTTAAAACTTAGGCCCATGGGTGCAAAAATTTTTTGAGAACGGATTATCTGAAGTTAAAACTGAAAGCGAGAGTATGTTAAGAATTGATGTAACTCTGGTGTGAGCTAGGATATTTTGTATCGGTCAATAAACAGCGAAGTTTTGGGGTTTCAAAGTCAAAATTTCAAAAGTCGCTTTTTTTTTTGACACTCTTCGCTGGCAACTCCGTTATTTTTCGACCGATCGAAAATATCCTAGTTGACACCAAAATGGTGTCATAGCGACATATTTCCGACGACATATCTCCGCCCAGTACATTTTGCCGGCGGAAATATGTCGCTTTTTTTCTGCCGCCGTGTTACAAACGACATATCTCCGCGCGGAGGTATGTCGATTTAGAACGTCATATCTCCGCCATGTTAAAAACGATATATCTCCGCGCGGAGGTATGTCGTTTTGAAACGACATAACTCCGCCGCGTTAAAAACGACATATCTCCGCCGAGTTACAAACGACATATCTCCGCCGCACATTGAGGCGACTAGAGCAAATTCCGCGCCAAAATGTACTTTTTTTTTATATATTGATATTTGGGAGTAGACTAAATTTAAAAATTCTGTTCTATAAACAACCATGGAAAATGAAGCAGGCAGTGTTTAATTTAGTAATGTTATTGGCTGACGTGAAATGCCTATAAGAAGGTGACAAGCCAGATCGGAAGAGGACAAAGAAATTGTTGCCCAAACAAAAAATCAAATTCAGAACAAATTCAAGGAAAAACTAGGCTTACTTATTGATATCCCGAAACCTGGATTTGTAAGTAGTAACGATGGTAACACTGCTAGGGTATTTTTTCAAAACGCAGAATCGACTGCAGAGATAACTAAGATAGACATCGATTTGCTTAAAAGAATGCATCCTATATTAATAGTTGTTTCATGCAACTATGATATTAATATAGTCTTGGAGACTGTTAGGCATTTTGTAAATTTTTACCCTTGGTACTTTTTGCATAAATTTTTTATTCATGGCCCGGAAATAATTAATTATGCATTGCTCCCAATTGGTCAATTAACCGAGGAGGCCCAGGAAGGACGAAACAAAGATTTCAAGCTTTACAGAGAACATTTTTCGAAAAAATGCAGTCGGGAAAAGTGCAACCTCGATGTTCTGAATAGAATGTTCATTACCTCGGATCCTCTAGTATCGAGGCATTTCAATAGACAGGAAAAAATACATTAAATGCCAAAATCAGCTTTAGATCTTTTAGAAATTATACCTGATGTTGAAGAGGAGTACTCTAATTCAAGTGAAAGTAGCGATAAGGAATAACGAAAATTGTTGAATGTAATACAAAATGGGTTATGTTGTTTTTTTTATAATTTTCTCTAAAATCTAAAAAGTTTTGAAAATTTAACCCGATTATTGAAACGAAAACTATAAGACTGCGAAAAAATAATTTCAAGTTAGTAATATTAGCAAAGAATCATATTGGCCAGTTTTTAGCTTCCTATATGTCGAAAAAAAATTTAATTCGCAAAAACCATTAAAAATTTTTTTATTTTAATTGTTAAAAAAAAATTTTCCACTAAATATTTCTAACTTTTAACTTTTTTTTAATAATTTAATCCTCTTAAAAAGATGGCATCAACATTTTTTTTGTTACAGCGCTCCGCTGAATTATGGCGCGATTGTGGCCTTTTCGCCCCATTGTGCGCCTCGTTTCAAACGACATATCTCGGCGCGGAAATTTAATAAAAAAATTGAAAGTCGGTCAACAGTTAATCTCTTAATTTTTGCAACCATTTTGGAAAAAGTAAGATAATCGCATTAAAGTTTTGACAACAGTTTTCGAGTAAAAAAAATTATTTTTGATAGATTTCAAACATTTGAGTGTTAGTTTTCACCGAAAACAAATGATCAAAAACAGTTCTCAAGGAATTTGAATATGCGGAATATGCCCATGAACCCTGATTTAAGGCCTATTTCCAGGACAAAAATAAAAATTTATGTCACGAAATTGCAGTGATTTATGTTAAGTGGACTGTAAGCTATAGAGCGACCACATTGTCTGAGCTGAGAGCGACTATTCCACATTGTCTTAAAAACACTGAAAAAAAATCCAAAATGGTAGCAAAAGGGTCACACTGATTTGTCAGCCGTTGGAAATCAAAATGAGTTTATCAAATTAAAGTATAAAATAAATTTTAAAATTAAAAAATCATTTACAGCGTTCAAAGTCACACGATTTACAAGTGTGCTTGACTTCGTGATACGAGGTAGAAAAAATCTTGAGGCACCTAAAGTAAAATAATGTGAATAATTAATACAAAAGGCTGATATTTTATGAAATTTTTTATTTTTTTTGTGTTTTTTTCACAACTGAAAACAACTTATGCTTTATTGTACACCGAAAATGAGCTGGTTGCCGGTTACGGTACCGTTTCATTATTCTCCCGAATGAATCTTCAGTAGGCTTATCGCTGTCGAAACCATCGCTTCACCTGCCTTTCCATACAATCAATGTTTTAATCAGTTGGGAACCTCAAAAAACAATGAAAGTAAAAAAAGGTCAGGCTAACAACTTTCAACCTTTTGGTGTACATAAGCTTAAGCTTAGGCTCAAAGTTTCAAACCCAAAAGCTAAAGCAGCTTTTTGAGAAAGCTTAGAACTGGCCGTTATTTTAAATTTAGTTCGGAAATCGGCTTTGCTTGCAATCCACACAAGCTACCCATGTAGCTTGAAATCAACAAAATAAATGAGAATTAATAAACATCTCAGCGGTTTTTTTTATGGATTTTCGTGCGTTTTTTTTGTTCTATAAATAGGTCTTTAAACTATTTTCATACGAGTGTCTTCATATGTGTAAAATGTGTAGCATACTTTTAGAAGCACTCCAGGTCAGTACCAGTTTGGGTTAATTACTGAAAAACGACTTATCAGATCGGGACAATTTCTCTCAAAAAAGAATTGATACTAATATAAACTTCTCTGTAAAAATTGGCATTAGCCGAATACAAAGATTTTCTCCAAATTTAAAAAACCAAGAAGTTTAAAATTTTTTTCCACTTTTTCGCACAGCCTTTCTCAATTGGTACTTACGAGATGGGCCTTATCAAGTGTGGTGTAAAGTGCATCCTGATCCTTGCCCCTTTGGCTGTATAAATTTAGTAAGGTTATGTCTATTAAATATGATATTAAAGCAAACTAGAAAGTACTAGCCCGCTCGAGGTCAAGTGATGTTAACACAAAGATACACAGACAACTCCACAAGAGAGACTGGTTGACCGTATAGCTGTTTCATGAATTTCTCAGTTCAATCTTCAGTGGTCTTTGCCTGACTACTGCAAGCCAGCAGCATGTAACAAACGTAATGTGACCTCGAGCCGGCTAAAACTCTTTAGTTTGACAATCATAAAGGTCGTTAAATCAGTCACATATGATGCTTTGTTTCCGTGTACCGGTCGCACCTATCCCGCTAATTTCCTTATGTTCCTTCCCTATGATTCCCCAAATCCAACCAGCCGATTAAAATACAATTTGCTTTTAATATATGAATATTGATTAACACCAGAGAACTGGAATGCAAAGTCGTTAAGCACACGCTGGATAGGTCAGCACATTGGGCACACAGGCTCCCAGTGCTTCGTCGAAGAAGTAATTGTTGCAGCTCTTCTCATCCAAAGCGATGCCGTCCACACAGCGCAGATAATGACGACAACCCTTTGTGCTGCTCACTACAAAGTTCCGCGAGCGTCCATCGCAACGGTCTTCAGTGCAAGTTACCAGATTGGGTTCACGACACGTTTGAGTTTTTTTATCAAAGAATGTGTCCCTGGGACATTGGTTCCACAGTGGGTTTTTATCGTCTGTACCGTCCGCCTGTTCGGCACAAATGAAATAGCCCCGACAAGTGGCACCATCCGATACATGTTCGTTTTTATAGGGGTTTTTCCCGTTCATGCAGACATTTTTGGGCAGTGGATGGGCATCGCAGTCTGCTTGGGATTTGGGCACACATTTGCCGGTACTAGCCTCGTAATAGGTCTTATCGCAGGTTTTGGTTTGCAGCACACCTTTGGTACACGTATGATACAGATTACAACCCTGGACATTGTCAAAGTTAACCCCATTCTTCACAATGCTGCAGTAGTCAAAATCCAGCGTAGTACATTCCGATTCATGGAGTCGCGTACAGGTTTGGGTAGTGGCATTGAAGTGAGTATCGTCCGGACAGGTGCCATACAAGGGTGTCTCCTCATCAGCGCAGTAGTAGTAACCATAGCAGGACTTCGGATCGGAGACAAACTGAGCTGTGGCACTGAGGCACGAGACCTCGCAGCTGGCGTCGGAGCTCAGGGTTTTAACGCAAGTTTCCTTGTCTTTGTCAAAGAATGGAGTGGAGCCCGTACAGCTGGAAACGTGGCTAACAAAGTCGATGCACTTGATATAGCGACTGCATGAGTCCGGGTCACGTATAATTGTGTTGTTCGGGAACAGACGGCAAACGTTATCACTGCGGGCCTCAGCCAGGGGACTGGTTAGAGCCACTAGGGCCACCAGACCCAAGCTCCAATCGAAAACTGCAAAGTATTTAGATGTTTATACATGGAGGTTTTTGCCAGCCGAATAATACGCACCTCTCATGATAGAACGATGTGTTGGCCTCCAACTAAAAACGCTTAATGCGCACAGAACACAGCACTTGATTGGTTTTATTAACTCATATATCGAAGGATCAGTTATATACGTATTTTTGGTATATTTATTTTCATTGATAACCATTTGGACTTTTTTTTGTCTAACCACATTCGGTGAGATAAGATTGTTGAAATTCGGACCAGAAATGGATTTGGGGGCCTACTTGAGAACACCCTTGTTTAATGCCATTCAAATGACTTATGTACACGATGAACCAAGTCATAAGTCATTTTTACTGCCTACCTTTAGGCTTAAAATTTAATAAATCTCTCTAATATAGTGTACTTTTCGGAGTATCGTTATAAGGCTGACTTACAACTAAAAAGAATACTGAAAGGTCCTTCGAGTCGGACATTCTGAACGTTTCAAAACGACACAGCTCCGCGCGGAGATATGTGGTTTGTAACACGGCAGAGATATGACGTTTGACTCCGCCATTTGGATTCTTTCAAAATGCGAAAACCCGAAAATACGACATACAAAAATTTTAGTATTCGATACAAATTAAGTTGGTTTCCCGTTGCCCAGGTAAGGCCAAGGTAAAACTTTGGGTAATGATAAATTTGTCATAAATTAATTACTTGAGTTCTTATTTTCAACAATAGGCTAATTACTCTGACACATCTATCCTTCCATATTATTATTCAAAATGCTTAATGACTTATTTACCCCCCCTCCCCCCACAGAGACCAAATATCGTCGATATTTTTGCCCAAAATGGCGAAAATCATAATCGTATATTTTTCCGAGGCGATATATCGGAAATCGAATATTTACTGGAGAAATTTTTGTTTTAGCGTTTGGTCACACTGTTGCAAATAACTGTTTCTTGTGCACTGGACTTTTGTAGGCAAAATGGTAAAAAAATATTTTATTAAAGTTGATGCACAGAAATCGTTGTGCAAACTGTGCAATAAAGTTTTAAGAGCCAGTGGAAAAACTCAACATATATTATATAAAAGCGCACTTAAAAGCAAAGCATGGAGATGCTTGGCTGAAGTGCAGCTCATCAACGGCAAATGTAAGTAGAAATGATTTTAAAATCTGTGAATTTGTGTTCTTTGTGTGTCAAATTGGCGACTTTTTATTTATTATACCATTGGAGAGGGTATATTAAATTGTCCGAATGTTTGTAACGCATAGAAGGAAGCATCTCCGACCACACAAAGTATATATATTCTTGATCAGCATGACGAGCTGAGTTGATATAGCCATGTCCGTCCGTCCGTCTGTCCGTCTGTTTCTATGCTATCTCCTCCGTCAGTTGTAAAGCAATCTTAACCAAACTTTGCACAAAGTCTTTTGGTACAAATACGCTGCACATTTGTCGGAACCGGATCGGATGACAATAGCATATAGCTGCCATAGGAACGATCGGTTGAAAAACTAGTTTTAGTGAGAAAAACTTTTTTGTTTTCAGTGTTATCGCTCCCAACGCTCGTATTTATGAGTTTTTAGCGATTTCACATAATTTCACCAAAACTTGTCAAAATCGGACAACTATATAGTATAGCTGCCATACAAAAGTTAGGTCTTGCCTCTATTTTTTTATTTCCGACCACTGTGCTGCGGCGCGTCCTTCTATAATATTACACTGTAACTGTCGAAAGAAAAAAAATCTATATAAAAATGTATCACAAAACTTTTGACACCAAAGGCCATTGTTTTGTGAGTTATGTTTATATTGAATTTTTTGCTTTGGCAGTGGCTTTGTTGAGTTGTATTTTAAGCTTTGCCCGTTGTTTTTAAGGAACTTTAGCAAAATAATAGCCTCCTAGCATATTAGGTCTTCTTTCTCCCTAACCAAAATCCTGCGTACGCCCTTGTACGATATAGAGAAGTTTTTAATGTCTAAAATGAGAAAAATTTAATTTTACCTACACTCTAAAAAAAGTTGTCATCACTGTGACACAATTTAGACATCAATTTGAAACTATTGAGTATCGAATTCTCTCTAATACTCCAAGTATCAAATTGATATCTTCGAAAGTATTAATACCGTGTATCTGGTTGACACTTTTTTGTATTACTTTATTAGTATCAATTTGACACTAGGTCTTATTAATTTGACACTTCAATTATCAAACTTTTAGTATCATTTTGAAACTAGCTTTTATCAATTTAATATTATTTCTTATCAAGTTTGTAGGATAATTTCAGTTCTTTACAAACTGCCATTAAAATTAATAAAAAAAACATTTTGAAAACATTATCTTTTTATTTTAATTTTATTCATTATTTTAAATGTATTTTAAATTCATTTACACTAATAAATGGAATTTGTCAAGTGTGGACACCTCGCTATGAAGAAACATTGCTCTCCCACTGCATGTGTCATGTCCAATAGAATGGTGTATTCATGGTGAATGGTGAATCACTATACTGATGTGCCATTTGCTGGAACCCATACACGTAGCGTGGTACTCCTTCAGAGACTCTGAAGAATAAACGCGAAAAACGCCTCTACAGCAGCTGTCTTCGTTTGATACCTCTCGCGTTGTGCGCTAACATGCAAAGCGCTGAAACAGGAACCTCAGCGTTATGTGTCCTGTCTGAATAGTTACATTTGTTATTACATATGTTTGCAAAAAACGACCACAGCAACATTAATACTTAGCTGCTTAAACCTTCCTTGTTAGTGAGCTCCATTTGAAATCCATTTATATATCTTCATCACGTCGTCTTCCATAGCGTTTACTTTTATAGCCTGATCATACTGAGTACATCTGGCATCCAACATCCTGAGTCAATAATATTTACCAAGGCGAAATTTGCCAGATTTGTAGCGTGTTACTAACCCTCTTAACATTTTTCCACGACAAAATCTTTAAAATGTTGGCAGAGCTAATGGTTATTAAGCATTTTAACCAGAGTTCGACACGATTCTATTTCTATACGAGCTTACACTGCACTCTTTTGCAACAACAAACAAGTGCAAAAGCGTGGCGAACACACACGCGCGATGCCAAAATGACTTTGTGTATTTTGCAGAAACTGATTTAAACTCAAGATGTTGGATATTAGACGTGCTAAGTGTGATTAGCCTATTATTGAATTGTTTGCACATAAATTAGATAATTAAATTTGACAGGTCAAGCATCGCATTCATGCATTCTTCGAAATTTCGAACTTAAAAAAAAATGTTTTGTTTCAAATTGAACTTCTGTGCACTAAATTAATATTCCAAGTTTCAATGCAGTACTTTCTAGGCTAACATTGATACAAAAAAATTATACTACAAATACTACAAATAAATTATACGCACGTGTTTCAAATTGATATTGATACAAATTTTTTTGGGTGTACATATAGAAAGGGGGCACTTAGATACTTAAACTCTTACCATCTACGAAATCTGTGCGGTCATGCGAATAGACAAAAAGATAGACAGACAGACAATGATTTTTAATCAGATTTCCAGCCGCAGTGCAGAAGATTGGTAAAAAATACAGAAACGGTATGAACCAAACTAGAAAGTATCTGTATCTAAAGAAAGAATTTATTATTTCAGTTATCACTACTGGTACTATATTTTCAGGTTTGCCGAAACCTATTAAGAGTTTGAATTTGGTTCGGTTCAGAACCAGCTTACCTGGCAAGGACATATAATGTGAGCTAATTTTTTACATATATAGCAGAGCTCACGTCTTAAAAGTATCCTTGTCCGTTAACTGATTAACATAATAATTGAAAACTAATTGTTTGTAAGCATTTTTATTGCCATTTCATAAATTTATTTTAAGTTGCAGACAAAATAATGGTAGTTAATACGAGCTTACAGCTTTTTCGCCTCTTCGTGACAAATTGCATATTCAGGTTCGGTTGGGACACAATTTCCACTAATTTCATCGAAAAATTGATGTCCCGGTGGGCATTCGCCAATTTGATAAGATCCAGAGCAAGAAACATAGGAAGTGCAATTTGTATTGGGTGCAGCCATAAACTTAATGTTCATATTGCCGCATCGATTAAAGGGACAAGGGAAGCTAGCGGGAGATACACACTTTTGTATAGAAGAATCGAATTGTAATCCTGTCGGACAAGTATTCCATGTGCCTTCACCATCTTTTGTTGGACAGTAGTAGTAACCAAAGCATGTGGTATTATCGCTAACATATTGAGTGGTAGTTGTTATAGTAGCATTCCAATATATAGCGCAAATGGTACTATTAGTTGAAGATGGTGTGCCATCGGGAGTGATAGTGCCTGGACCAGTGCCCGTGCAGGGATCATCTTTCTGACACAAATTGGTTTCCAAATTGTACTTTAAACCGTTATTACATTGTCCCGATCTACCGTATCCGTTCAGACACTGCAAAAATTGTCCGCAATTGTTGGGATCACCGACAAAAATATCCGTTTGCATGAAGCGGCAAATGGTGTCCTGGGGACAGGCTGGTCCATAAACACAGGTGTCATTGTTGGCCGCAAATACCTGGTTGGTCGGACATGACTGCATAAACATGCTGCCAGTGCCCGAGCAGTACGCATATTGGGTGCAATTGTTGGGATCTGATACAAAACTGGGACTTTGAAGTGATTTGCAAGAGTCCAAAGCGCTGGTAGAGCAGATTGTGTTTTCGGATTTGCCGCATTCGCCAGTTTGAGAATCGAATACGTAGCCAGTATTGCAGACACCCCAACCAATCAGTTGCTGATTCTTGCAATAGCCCCAGCCCTTGCAGTTAGAGGGATTGCCAATATATCCAGTGCCCGACCATTGGGCGCACATCTGTTCCATGGAGTAGGAGCTGACCTGTACGGCCAGCATTAAGCAGACCGCCAAGCAGCTGGTTTTAAGGTTTTTGAATGCTGCAATTGAAACAAAGAAACAGTTGGATTATATGACAGCTGCAGCACTTATCCAGTTTGATTATCTAAGCCCTACCTCCCATCGTCAGACAACTCTAGTACTAGCCCCATTATATGTGCGCCAGGCGTTTTTATAGAAGGCGAGGCGGTTAATTAAAAAACAAAATACTAAAATACTGGCAGCGCCTTCCCCGAGATAAGCTTCTTCTCCGTAAAAACATAGCGTAATTAAAATTCTTTTCACGATAAGATACACATTTGTATGTTTGTACACCCACATACATACCTTTCATCCTTCCTGAGCGTTAGACGACGCCAGAGTAACTGGCTCACTCGACCAACCTGACCAGCCTTTTAAGCGTAGCCAACGAAAACCAATGACCGTAGCCTCGTTTAACTGATATGATAGCGAACCTCTTTGATTTTGGCACTTATTGATCGCTGGTTGAGGTAATCATTCTTGAAAATCCGGCAAATGCCCAAAAAGACGGTTGACATTTGTCGGTGTTATCGGAATTCTAGGTGAGGTGAACTTTTTAATAAAGGTTCACAGAGTATATTAAATTTGTGGAAAAGTATGTAACAGAATGAAGCATCTCCGACCCTATAAACAAAAGATGCAAACCGTTCGCGAGATAACACTGGTTCGGTTCAGTGGTTCGTAAAGGTTTTAAACCACCGGTTCGGCTTATAAACCGCGGTTCCAGCTCGCTACAGCGGCTCACTGTCAACATTCAAGCCTGTCCTGATCACTCACGAGGTTTTGATGTGAAACATGATGCTAAATTTAAGAGCTGTTTAAGGACAGTTTAGTCACTGTCAAGTCACTGCTTAGACATTGTCAAGCCACTCTCAAGTACCTGTCAAGTCACTGTTTAGACATTGTCAACTCACTATTACGTCACTTTCAAGCCACTGATTAGTCACTGTCAAGGCTCTTATGAGTAGTATGAGAAGTAACTCTCAATTAGCTGTCAAGTCACTGTTAAGTCATAGTTAAGTCACTGTCAAGTTACTGCTTAGTCACTGTCAAGACACTGCTTAGACATTGTCAAGTCACTCTCAAGTACCTGTCAACTCACGGTTTAGACATTGTCAACGCACTGTTACGTCACTTTCAAGTCACTGATTAGTCACTGTCAAGGCTCTTATGAGTAGTATTATAGGCTTTCCACACTGAGCACATCTAACATCTAACATCTAACATCCAACATCCTGAGTCATAAATATTTCCCATGGCAGAATTTGCTATACTTGTAGCATTTACCTATTAGACATCGACCCACTTAACATTTCTACAAAAGAAAAGTTTAAAAATGTTGGCATAGCAAATGGTTATTAAGCATTTAAACTCAGGATGTGGGATGTTAAATGTTAGATGTGCTCAGTGTACAAAGCCTATTAGAAGTAACTGTCAATTAGCTTTGAAGCACTGTTAAGTAATTGCCAAGTCAGTGTTAAGTCACTGTCAAGTTACTGATTAGTCACTGTCAGGTCACTGTTTACACACTGTCAAGTCACTGCAAAAACTCTAAATAGTCACTGTCAACTTACTGCTGAGTAACTGTTTAGTTACTAGTTAGTCACTGTCAAGATACTGTTAAGTCACTGTCAAGTCACTGCTCCGTCACAATCAAGTCACTGCTTAGTCACTGTTGAGTCATTGTCAAGTCACTCTTTAGGTACTGTTTTCAAGTCACTGTCAAGTCACCTCCACTTTCTGTCCTCTTTCCGCCCACTTTCCCTCCTCTTTCACAATCCGCTAAAACAACAACACAAAATATGATGATTTTAGCGTCACGTGACGTAATTAGGCTACCTTATGGTCACCATCAATTATTGCTTTCAAATATCTTAATAAGATGTCTTAACACATTAGAATACCTAATGGAATCCGCAATATTAAAGGCAACGAGATAGCCGACCGGTTCGCTAGACTGAACTTTTCCGCCCAGCTCCTACCAGATAAGAGTACTTTAAAGAGTACTACCAAACTAATGGTCACGACCCGCGGGAAATCAATTCACACCTGTGAAATGTCTAGACATACTTGGCACCCTCTTAATTTCAAAAGAACTTTAACGTTTTTGCATCTAGGCAAGCAGAATGCCTCCCTACTCGTAGGAATTCTTACAGGACACTGTCTTGTAGGCAGGCAAGCCGCAATGAAAATTGTAGAAGCTGTTGTTAAAGCTCTTTCGCTCAATAGGAAACGATTTGCAATCCCAGTTCAGCCTTTCCTACCTTACATTTCAGCAGTCTGTGAAACTGAGATGGCTTGGCTACTCAAGTTTGTGCTACTTTTTAAATGGTTGAAGGGGGTGATCCAGCCCAAAGTGAATTTACTTACAAGGTGACGTATTCCCCACAGCTGCTAATTTTCGAGGGGCCTTACGCTGCCTAACATCTGCCTCTCAAAACAACTGTCATCTATCTCAGAGAGCCGAGAGAGCGAGTTGAAAAAAATTAAGACCCCTCCCCACAACGGAATACGTCACCTTATAGTAAATTCACCTTGATCCAGAATTTACTGTCAAACACTAATATTAGATTTTGAAAAGGCCTTTCAAACTGTGTGGACAAACGGCCTCATCTATAAGATGAATTATCTCTTTCGGTTCAATCCCAATACTACACGTTATCTAAAATGTATAAATGTATATGTATATACAGCTCCTCCAACTTGGCCAAGCCAAGCTTCTCTCAATCTCTTGGGGTGTGTGCTTTAATCCGAACGGCAAAGTTTGAGAATTTGCTTTTTCATGCCTACTTACTTCACTGCCGGCGCCAATAGCCGGTGAAGGTGACCGTATGTTGTAACGAACACACGAAGCGTTGCTTCGGCAACACACTCTGTCTACTAAAAGGGTCGGCTTGGCTTAGGGACATTGGCGTGGGTGTTGTGCTACTCCAGCAAGGTGTTACAATAATAAAATCGTAGACAGAGACAGGGTATCAAAACGGACAATCGAACCAAACAATAATCATACGGAATCGGACAGGCTTAATCATCAAAAGAGGAGAACTATGATGGTAATGGTCTCCATCTTTACTAGGGTTGTCGAAAATATTATCGATATATCAAAATATCGATATTTTTGCCCAAAATGACGAATATCATTATCGCATATTTTTCAGAGGCGATATATCGGATATCGAATATTTTTTGGTGATTTTTTTCGGTGATATTTTTGTCTTAGCGTTCGGTCGCACTGTTGCGAATGACTGTTTCTTGTGCTCTGGACATTTAAGACAAAATGTTTAAAAGGTTTTTAATTAAATTTGATGCACAGAAATCGCAGTGCAAACAATGCAATAAAGTCCTAGGGACCAGTGGAAATTCAACAAATATGAAAGCACACTTAAAAGCAAAGCATGGAGATGCTTGGCTGAAATGCAGCTCATCAACGATAAATCTTAGTATAATTGATTTGGAATTCTGAAATTTTGGGTCCTTTGTGTGCCATATTTGCTGCTATTTATTCGTTTTTTCATATTGTGGATATTTATATCGTGATGCACATTATACATATATTTGTAAGTCTATAAAAAGGTCATAAACAGGCTCGTACATGTTCAATCTCCGGAAGCTAAATCAATTATAATTATAATTAAAATAGACGAAAAATCAACCAAAGCAGTCATTAGTAGTGGATGCGATAAAGAATTTGGGAGCCTTTTAGAGTAAATATGGACTAAGTAATAGAATTTTTTGTGAGTGTATTTTTAAATGGTACACATCTTTACTTTTGCATTCACCTGCGAGCCATTACAATTACTAAGTTCAATTTGAAAGAGCTAAAAATTAATTAGTAACTTTTGTTAATATAATAAATATTTATTAAATCCATGTTTTTAAGCGCAGTCAGATTACAGATCTTATTACGCGTCAAATGACGCCTCATTTACGTCAAAAGACCTGTTCATAGTAAAGATCCTGGTTTTTATTGAAAAATATCGAAAATATCGATAATATCGATGTTTTTGACACCAAAATATTTATATCGAAATTATACTTTTTCAATATCGCCAAAAATATCGATATAGATATTTTTGAAATATTCGACAACCCTAATCTTTACCCACCCAACCTGTAGAATCAAAGAAAAAGGTTACATGATCCTACCAAAGACGAACTGCTGTGCTAGACCCTATAATTATTTCATTTTAAATTTAATATAATTCAGTTAGATAACTTAAGTTGCTCGAAGAATTTTATTTTAATTTTACTACTTGTGTGTAATTTTGGTATCCAAAACTAATGTCGGATATCCCCTCTCCGAACACGGCGGACATCCTGTACCGAGTTTTCCGAGGCCGATTTACATTTAGCACAGTTGGGCTTATACATTTCGGGTATTCCACAACCGTAACAAAAAATACGACCGGGCTTGAGACAGTCATAGTATTTATGGCCCTGTTCGTCACTGTTTCAACATTTAAAATTATTTGATGACCGGATAGCACAGACCTCGTTTGTTGTTTCGGTTTCTCCCTCAGAATGCACTTCAGAGTTTTCCTCGTGAAGTACTGCATTTACGAAACTCTTATTTGTACTTGGACGAGAAAGAGGTCTGGGCTTGATGCTGCGGAAGAACTCTTCGTGTCGGTGACACTCTTTACGCAAAGTTGCCAGGTCTGGAGTTTTAACATGCAACAGTTCATGTTTAAGCTCGGACTTCAAATTATGCCGAACCTCTACCGTAATCTCGCTATCGTGCATAGGCTCTCGTAGTGAATCTGCGATTGATAAGATAGCATTTAAGAAATCGTCAAAGCATTCGTTAATACCCTGTTTGCGGCGACGCAATGCGCTTTTAATCTCACGATCAGATCGCTGGTCCTGATACCTTTTTGGCAAGCGGCTGCATCTATTCAAGTCTGCCGTTCTATGAACACGCCAATAGAAAGACAGAGCCTGTCCTGAAAAAAGGAGATTAGTCAGCTATGCAATGTTTCCATTCAAGCATTGGTTCGTGGGTCAATTTACCATATAAATAAAGTCCTCAATAGGAAGATCATTTGCCGATCCTCTGAATTTGATGTGCCAGTTGGAAATCACTTTTGAAATCCTATCAGGTCGATTGTTTGAAAAGTCATTCGCATTAGCATGAACACTTGGTGGTCTTGCTCTAAAGCAAAAATTACTTATATTACTAGCGTTGCTATTGCGAGGAAGGGATGGTGCAATATCGCTCTCCCATTCAAGTTGGGGCTCATCCCGAACCTCTCTTGATAAGTTGGACAGATTCATATTTCTTACCGCAGTAGCGATTTGCTCAGACACGGCTGCGGTTATGCTCGCCTGAAAAGTTCCTAGAGAATTGGAAATAAGCTGTTGGACACGATTCTCTGATAGATCATTGTTATTAGATTCAGGCCGAGCTCTGGCACGCGTATTGTCACGTCCAGAATTCAAACTTGACCCTGGTGTGTTTGTATTATTACGAACTTGGGATCTAGTATTAGCTCGAGGCTTTGGGATGGTTCCTGTATTAGCTGGGCTTGGATTAGTCAAGGCAATTTGGTCACCCTCTCTCTAAGATTTTGTGGTGTTAGTTGTGAATGGGTGGGAGGGGGTGGGGCGAGGGCAATGTACTTTTTTGCTCATAACTTAAGAACCGCTGATCCGATCTTTATCATTTTTTCGGCAAATCGATACATTTTGCTAATTACTAACTATCTCTAGAATGTACGAAACGTCTATCTTCAAAACTGTGGGTGGGATATAACGTTTTATAACGCGGGATGGGGCGTGGCAAAAATTAAAAATTAACTTGATATGCCTGCAGCTATAAGAAACATTTGTCCCATACATGTCAAACCTCTATCTCTTACCATCTCCGAGATCTGTTTGTTCATACGGACGGACGGACAGACGGACATGGCTATATCGACTCGGCTGTTGATGCTGATCAAGAATATATATACTTTATATAGTCGGAAATGATTCCTTCTCCCTGTTACATACTTTTGCACAAACTTAATATACTCTATGTACCTTCGGTACAGAGTATAAAAATCATATTTTGGATAACCTTCGCTAATATATTATTAAAAGTATAACATTTGGCATCATATATCTACTGGTCTAAGTCCGACAACGATCAGAATCTTAGCAATTCCAAGTTAGATATATAACACAACCAGAAACTATTTTTATTCCCAATACAAATGGATGATGTTTGATTTCCGAAAAGGATCAGGAAGGAAAGTTTGGAAGCGCGGGGTAAATACATAATTTTCAAACCATATATTTCGGATTTGGCCTTTTTATACTCTGTTCCCATTAAAAATGAGATGAAGGGGATCATGAAGTTGTGCAAATTTATGTAACAGGGAGAAGGAAGCATCTCCGACCACATAAAATATATATTCTTGATTAGCATCAACAGCCGAGTCGATTTAGCCATGTCCGTCTGTCTGTCTGTATGAACGCGTCGATCTCAGAGACTGTAATAGATAGAGCCACAAGTTTTGGAATGTATATAGGTTGTTCGAGTTTGTTTCAGATTTCGAAAATTCCTCCTCCTCCACCTTTAAACAGCGAAAAGCGGTCTTTTTCTCTGTATAAACGCGTTGATCTCACAGACTATAAGAAGTAGAGGCACAAATGTTTGCATGTATGTTGGTGTACACCGTACCCAGATCAAGTTTGCTCCAGGTTTGGCAAATTCCTCCTCCATCTTCTTCTAACCGCGAAAAACTGACAGAGCTACAGTTTTTAAGTTTTAACCTAGTGACAATATATATTCAGTAAGGCCCAACATCTATCTAATCTGTGTACCACAATGAGATCCGATCAAAAACCCCGAAGATATGTACATAAGTGCGCCTGCCCATTTATTGAAATTAATTTTAAAATAAATGAAATTCAAAGCTACAGGAACCACATTACTTGGGACAGGGTATTTTGCTGTCGGGGCACTCGACAGCAACACTCTTACTTTTTATTTTCAGCTCTTTTCTCTCTTTCTCTCTTTTTAGTTATTAGGTTTCGTAGGTTGATTTCTAAGTTTTAGTTATAAACCACATAATTGTCACGTAAGCTTACATTTGAAATGTAAATTTTCTTTTCTTCTAGAAACATAAAATAATCCTCTATATCCCAAGTAATTCACCCCTATTGCCTTCGTCCTGATAAAGCACTTAGTGCCCTGGACAACATTAATTTTCAGTATTCGTAGTCAGTCTTGGAGTAGTCGCCCAAGGCTAAACCATAATTTAGGTATAATTAACATGTGTTACCAATAAATAGCTAAAAAAAAAACTAAATGGTATGCTTCTACCATCGCAACCTTACCATACCAACTTAATTCTGCAGCTTTCTTCATGCATTTCTTCAAAGAAAGCACCCTGTTGCCTGACCATAGATCCGAGCTGACTTCGCTGTGTACGTTCTCAGAATCACGACTCTTTCAATTTCATCGATCTAGCCGTGACATACTCGTACACATGTATTTATGTTATTTTCCGTTCTTTGCTGTTATTGCCGTGTAATTTACATGCTTCCCGTTATCTCGCATCAGAAAGGGGAATCGCTATCGCTCATTCTGATTGAGGTACCGATACCGACATCTACATCAGTTTCCTTGGCCGTGTGCATTTTCGAAATTGTTTTTCGCTGAACAATGAAATTGTTTGAATCTTTGCATATTTAAGGAGGCAGCGGTGCGAGGCATCGCATCAGTTGTGTGGTGATTGTGGGCAATTAAAGTACGCAAGGATATACCCAACCGGATTCATTTCACCCCCAACCTACTGGATACTTAAACAAAAGATGAAGATGCCAGGTAAGAGTTTACTTGGGGCTAAACGATCTTGAGATGTTTGACTGTGTGTCCATTTGCAGCCAGAGGTATCCTAGCCGTGCTAGCTGTTATGTCTTTAGCCGTAGTGGCTAGAGGAGCCGGTAATACACTTAACGGCTTTGAGCAGCTGCCAGTGCCGGAAATGTGCGGACTATTGCCCTGGGATACAAGCTTCCTGCGACCCAAAACCTGCGATAATTGGGTGCGTTGTGCTGGCAATGACACAAATCTGGAGGAGGGTGCCTGCGCCGCGGGTCTGTACTTCAACAAGAACTCGGGTCGCTGTACTCTAGCCGATGAAGTGAACTGTCCCTATGAGGGTCTGAATGATCAGGCAGCAGTCAATGTGTGTATCGATCAAGTTGATGGCACCTTCTTGGAGGATCCCAGCAGCCGCAACTGCCGTGGCTATATACTCTGTCAATCCCGCAAACCCATTCCCGCTAACTGCCCCCACGAGTTAATCTTCAATCCCAGCTCTCGGTCCTGTGTCTACAACACTCAATACAAATGTCCCGATAGCCAAACGACGAACACTAGCCCCGCATGTCGCGCCCTACCCAACAACACGCGCCTGGCCAACGCTGAGCATTGCGAGAAGTACTACGTCTGCGTCAACGAAATGCTGCTCGAACGTGAGTGCTCCGCCCATATGGGCTACGATGTGAATCGTGGTCGCTGTGTGTCTATCAATGAGGTGAGTTGCTATGCCACCGCCGAGTTGCCTGCGCCGGAGAATACCTTCTGTCTGGACAACAGCACGAACAAGCCCAGGCAGGGATATTTTGCAGACAGCGAGTCCTGCAGCCATTATTATATCTGCGGCAAACCCATCAATGGTAAACACGATACCGAACCGCAGCACTTGCAGTGCGCCAGTGGTCAGTACTTTGACTATGAGAAGCTCTCCTGCCGCGACCGTCTCAATGTGCGCTGTTCCTTGGATCGCTGCATGGGCAACAGTCTGACCTATGTGAATATTCTGGGCGATTGCCAGAGCTATGCCCGCTGTTCGAATGGCGTTGCCGTGGGCACTGGTCACTGTCCTGAGGGCTACTACTTCGATGAGCGTAGCCAGGGCTGTACATTAACCAATTACAACTACATTGCCTGCGCGGCCTAGACCCACATATCTCTGTATGTATGCCCAATAAAAATCATCCAAAATCATGGTGGAGGTCAAAAGCACCACGTAGCATGGTTTCCATTTCAGTTAAACGGGAAATGTTCTTGATAAAATTCTTGTTTTCCTCAACTTTTATCACGCTATTACACCTCAGGCATACCGTTTTGGCAATCAGGTGCCTGCGAATTTATCAGTATTTCTTTTTAATTAAAAGAGCACAACCATAGTGCGCACCATTCGCGAGTTCCCCGGTTCGAAGAATTCGGTTGGCTGATTTTTGATAGGCCGATAACAGTATTTGTTTTGTGGAGGGGGTTTTGGTTGGTGATTAAATATGCTGTGGGTGTCAAATTCTACTACCTAGTCGATATCTGATAGAAGCTGCATATGCGGAGGAAGATCTCCGCTGTTTGCAGTAGTACGTTGAGCTAACTGAAGAATACTAGAGCTTTCATATGTAGAGCCCCAGGGCAAGGCAACTTGTGACCAGCTAAAATGAGGATATATATAATATAGTTAAAACTCTAATTCGACGCCAGATTTTGATTTGAAAGGTAACAAATTATCTGGGTAGTGCGATCAGACGTATTTTGTTGTATTTTGTATTTAATAGGTTCAAAACTTTGTTGAGTCTCAATTTAGTTTAATGAAGTCACTTCATTTATATAGCCTGTTCGGAAAGCTCTTTGTTCAGTCTTGCAAAACATATCGCAGTTTTGCAAAAAAAAAACAATTTGTATCAATATCAATTTAAAACACGTTGTCTCAAGTTAAAACTGAAACTAGTATCATTTTTATACCCTTGCAAAGGGTATTATAATTTTGCCCAGAAGTTTGCAACGCATAGAAATATTCATTTCCGACCCTATAAACTATATATATTCTTGATCAGGGCGACGAGCTGAGTCGATTGAGCTTTGTCCGTCCGTCTGTCTGTCCGTCTGTCTGTCTGTCCGTCTGTCTGTCTGTTTCTACGCAAACTAGTCTCTCAGTGTTAAAGCTATCGAGCTGAAACTTTGCACAGAGTTTTTTTTTTACTGCATACTGCTACTATGTCGGAACCGACCGGATCGGATGACTATATCTTATAGCTGCCATAGGAACTATCGGTCGAAAAGTGGGTCTTTGTGAGAAAACCTTTTTTTGTTTTTAATGTAAGCGCCTTCCGCTTCAGCAATTATTATTTTTATACGCTTTTACACAGATTTGGAAGTTTTGGTCAAAATCGGATGACTATATCTTATAGCTGCCATAGGAACTATCGGTCGAAAAGTGGGTCTTTGTGAGAAAAACTTTTTTTGTTTTTAATGTAAGCGCCTTCCACTTCAGCAATTATTAGTTTTATACGCTTTTACACAGATTTGGAAGTTTTGTTCAAAATCGGATGACTATATCTTATAGCTGCAATAGAAACAATCGGTCGAAAAGTGGGTTTTATTTAGAAAAATTGATTGTTTTAATGCTGACGTTCGCAAACTCTGATGTATTAAAACATTTGCAAGGGTATAAAAACTTCGGCAAAGACGAAGTTAGCTTGGCCTTCTCGATTTGCATTCCTGTGAACCCTGAAAATGTTACATTGAAACTTAGAATATTAATTTGATGCGCAGAAGTATTAATTGGAAACTAGTCATTATACCCTTGGAGAGGGTATATTAAAATTGTTCAGATGTTTGTAACGCATAGAAGGAAGCATCTCCGACCACATAAAGTATATATATTCTTGATCAGCATGACGAGCTGAGTTGATATAGCCATGTCCGTCTGTCCGTCTGTCCTTCCTCCGTCAGTTTAAAAGCTATCTTAACCAAACTTTGCACGAAGTCTTTTGGTACAAATGCACAGTACATTTGTCGGAATCGGCCGGATCGGATGACTATATCGTATAGCTGTCATAGAAACGATCGGTCGAAAAAGTAGTTCTAGTGAGAAAAACTTTTTTGTTTTCAAAATTTTGTCAAAATTGTGGTGCCATATAACAAACTGGCGGGCAGATATCATGCTCCAAGGGTATATAAACAAGGGTACACACTAAACACATCTAACTTCCAACATCCTGAGTTTAAATCATTGGCCGACAAAACAAACATGCTCATTTTGGCATTGCGTGTGTGCGTTAGCCACTCTTTTACACTTGATTGTTGTTGCAATAGAAGGGAGCGCTCTCAGTTAGCACTTGTTTGTTGTGCAAAAAGAGGGTAGTATAAGCTCCTATACTGTTGGTATATCGACGGCGCTGCTAAAAAGGGCTCTTGTAGACACAAAAAATTGAAACGTGCAGAACTCTGGTTTAAATGTTTAGTAACCATTTGCTCTGCCAACATTTTTAAGCTTTTGTCTTGTAAAAATGTTAAGTGGGTCGATGTCAAATTGGAACATGCTGCAAAGGTGGCAATTTCAAATGTAACTATTCAGACAGGACACATAACAAGCCACAATGCTGCAGTGCCTTTTTCAGCGCTTTCCATGTTAGCGCACAATGCGAGAGGTATCAAACGAAGACAGCTGGAGAAGAGGCTTTTTTCGCGTTTTTTCTTCAGAGTAACGCGCTACATGTATGGGTTTCAGCAAAAGACGCACCAGTACAGTGCCTTCTACTAATACAGCATTCTCGAGAGAGACCAATGTTTCTCCATAGTGTGGTGGTGTCAACACTTAACAAACTCATTTTATTAGCGTAACATAAATACATTTGAAAGAAAATGTTTGTAAAGTGCATTCATTTAATGGCAGTTTGTAAAGAACTGAATTTATATTACAAACTTGAAAAGAAATAATATTGAATTGATAAAAGCTAGCTTTATAATGACACTAAAAGCTTGATAATTGAAGTGTGAAATTGTGTGTGTCTTGTTTTTCTTTATTTGCTGCTTTTAGTGTCAAATGTCAAGTTACTGTGTAATTTGCCGCAAATCGTTTGGGCGAAGCAACGTAAAGCTCAGACGGTTTCCAAAAAGACGTGGGAGGAAAAACCACTTGGGCATTTGTATTTTTAAAATTTGAGTTAGTCTGCCTGAAAATTGTTGACTGAATGACAGCTCCCTAACTTTCTTAAGACAACAAACAAAAATTAACAAACACAAAACAAAGCAAGCCATCTGCTATCCCTTTCTTTTTGACACTGGCCCTCAGCAGATGCTGACGGTGTCACTTTATATTATTACACTATGCACCTTAGTATACTTGGATTATTAGAGAGAATTTGATACTCAATAGTTTCAAATTGATGTCTTAATTGTGTCATTTTCATGACAACTTTTTCTTGGGTGTAGATTCCTAACCTCGGATCACCCTTAATCCTACTTCTTATAATAAGAAAACACTATAAGAAACTGTAAGAATAGCTTTTGCGCCTATTGAATTCAGTTCTTTTGAGAAACAGATAAGTGGAAATAGTGGAAACAGTTAACACCTATTTTCTTTCATCTCAGCACACATCAAAGACTGAAAAATATAAAGTACAACTGGTGTCAATCTTTGCATAGCAGTGCGCGCTTTACAAATAGTTAAATTAATGAACGGGAATAGTGAGAATGCCGAAAGGCAGTGGTAGTTCAGTTTTACGGCATATAAACCACGGTTTGTCAAGAAGAGCTAGGATAAACAGTAAAAGTTTATTGGTGTGCAAAAATAAAGCGACACAAAATAGCTCTGACCTTCTTCATCGACCGCTGGTCAGCAACTGAGAAGCTGTTTGCTAGGGTTGTCGATATTTTTCAGGGAAGTAAACCTTCTTCAAATCGGAAATGGTGCACTCCGGGGTTTGAACCCGGGAAACTTTTTCATTACAGGAATAATTTTGTTTTAATCGAACAACATAAAATTTGAGAGAGCGCGCACACATGAGGCTGAATGATGAACTGAAGGCAGAAATTAAGGAAGATCTTGATATATAACACCGCTTCGCGCATAATTATAATAATTTTTAAAGACTTTAAAAATAATTGTTATTAAGGACGGGTGGATGGGTATGATCCGAAGACTGAACAACACACATACGACGACACGTTAGCCAATTTGACTATTAGCTCTAAGCAAGACGTGATGGCGAAACATATTTAAGAATGTACTCATGGAATTATGTTGTCGTTTTGGCGCTCTGGGAGGAACAAAAGCCTTGGCAGAATGGACTGCTCATTCGCTTACAAATGTGGAGGCCTGATCAAGTCTATATTATAAATTTGTGGATAAAATTTGTGTGTAAGGGGCTATTTCCGCAATGGGTGCACCAAATTGCTTGCGGTTTTTTAAATGATAGCCAGAGTATGTGTCATGGTTTTTATAAAAAACATTTTTACTTTTCTATAAATAGGTTCCACAAAAATTAAAAACTAGTCAAAAAAATCGCAAACTTGGGCCAAAAATGCGTGTTTGAACCTGACATTTATATTGCCCTAATGCTTATTTTAACTGCGTGAGAATCCGACTAGCAACCTGTGTCTGTTTTCCATGATATATCCGCAAAAAACCAATATCGAAATTCGTTCGGGTTTTAATCTCTGAATCATTTCATTTTGTGTCATTCTGTAGAACAGAAAATTTTATGATAGATTTTTGTATACCTTTTTGTGTCAAAAATTGTTTTTTGAAAAAATTGCAATTTTACAAAGTATATTTGTTGCTTTTTAAAATGTTTGAGTTGGAAATCAACCTGTGTGGTTTTTAATCTTAAATGTCGAGACGATAAAACTTGGGCCGGCGAAAGCGAAATGCGTCACAAGTTGTGGCTTCTACTTCAGAGCCGTGAAAGAAGCCAAGGCATTACACACCGCAATGAAAACGAGAGCGTAAGTTAAAGTCGGCTCTAACCGACTTCGATATACCCGTTACTCATGAAAAAACATGTTTAACAGTGTTCCTGCGTTCATTAGGGTGAACATCTGAAAAGTATGCAACATTTTTTATGGTGTGAGGGGGGTAGCGGTGGGTCTTGGTTCACTTTTTTGCTCATAACTTGAGAACCGTTCATCCGATCTTTATCGTTTCTTGGGCAAATCGATTCTTACTAACTATCTCTAGAAGGTACGACTCGTCTATCTTCAAAACTGTAGGAGACATATGGTCGGAGATGATTCCTTCTGCCTGTTACTTACATTTGCACGACTTCAGTATACCCTTTTTACTCTACGAGTAACGGGTATAAAAATAGCGCGGTGTGGAGGTTTTCCTATTTGTCCACAATCATGCACTGCAAGCTACAGTGCAGCAAGGCCACCAAATAAGCTAAAAATCAAGTGCGGGTACGTGTGATTGAAAAAACACATTCTTCGCGTCATCAAAGTTTGTAGTTTGGGATACTGTGAGAGTCTGCGGAGAAGTGCAGACCAATGCATCGAACTTGCATATGCAACATGCTCACCCTTGAGTTTAAGTTTACTCAATCGTTGGCACTCTGAGAATAACCAAGGTCGCTTTATTCTACTCAGCTCGGGTGATTTGTTCGCTTAGCTCGACGACGATTATTCTAAGCGAGCGAAAATCATCTCGTATGAATAAACTCATGCAAAGACGCATATTCTTAAATAGTGGCGCCCATGATCATCGCGCTCTGACCTGCAACATCAACAACATATGTGTCTCTCTCGTATGTGTTTCGCGTCAAAAAATTCAAGTTCAACCGTTTGATGCGATTGGGGTATGAGTTGAGTTTGTTCGATTGACAATATTTGTTCGATGAATAAATATGAACAAAAATGTTGGATCAAAAAACTCTGACTCAACCGCTCGATGCGATTGCGGTTTGAGTTGAATTAATTGAGCTTAGAGTTTTGTTAGATGAATAAATGTGAGTAAGAATTTTTGTGCATGACGCAATCAAGAAAAAAGTGATTTTTGCAGTTCTCTGGTGCAGACCAACTATTGTAGATTGGAAAAACCTCATTCGGGAGGTTAACATAGATGGGTCCATTAAAAACTGCAGTCCAGTTATTGGAGGTCTTGGAATAACAGTAGACATAGACGAAACAAACTTTTAACTGTGGGCGCATAGTCAAAGGACAGTGGGTCTTCGGGAGAATTTTTATTGTGAGAGCATGTCCAACGCTGCTTACTTTCCCTCATTCCCCATGTCTATGAAAACCAAATTGAGAAAGACTTTAGCACAATTCCGCGAAAAGCGAAATTCATGAAAATCAAGAACGAATTCTCTTTTTTAAGTGCTTTTTAAGTATGCTTTGTTACTCGTAAGATACCAATTTCGATTTCTGCCCCACTGTACTCAATAGCAAACCGAATCTGTGTACCTGACGTTAATGGAAATTCCGATTCCAAATATAAGCAAAAGTTCCAACTCCACCTTGAGATTTTAGAAATTTGATAAGCCTTGTCCCTAGATACTGACAACAGCCAATATACACCATTATTTAATTGTTGAAGTAAGGGAAAAACAATTCTAAAATAAAAATAAATACATTAATGTCTAATTAAAAACGATTGCGTTTGCCACTCATGAGCCGGAGGTGTTAGTTGTAGTCGCATCGTCATTCATCATAGTTTGCCAATCGACCTGTGTGGTAGTTTCGGCTGATGATTGACAGGCTGGATAAGATATGACCTGGGTAGTACAGCGCTGAGTCACCTCATCGAAGTACTCGTCGTTCGGACACGTTCCCCCGCCTATGCTGGTGCCATCCTGACAGATGGAGTAGCCGTGGCAGCCATCGTTCGACTCATTGGCCAGTTGTATGGTTGCTGCACCCAGACCCGCACAACGATCGTAAGGGCAGCTCACCTTAGAGCGTGGCACACAAGCACCGCCGTCGGTGGGCACAAAAAAGCGATCATCCGAGCACACGCCATGCACCAGCTCCATTTGGCCATTGGACAACTCATGGCATAGATAGTAGCCATTGCAGGTGGTTTCATCAGAAACAAAAGCGCCATTCTGGCTGCAAACTCCCTCTTTGGCAATGTCCGGGCTTACGGTGAAAGGGCAATCCTCACTTTGAGGATAAACGCACTCTCCTTGAGCGGCGCTAAAGTAAAACGTACCTGGGCAGGTGGCATTAACAACCGCAGACTTCCAGCACTGTTGATAGCCATTACAACTGTTGGTGCTCTTAATGAAAACACCGTCAGGTAGAATATTACACAGGCTATCTGGATCCATTTTCTCCTGACAGGGCAAGTCCCGTATGCAGTCATTAGTGCCCGGATTGAAATTCATGCCCGTACCGCATGTTCCAAGCGAGCCGACACCCTTTTTGCAATAGTAATAATCGTTGCAGGAATACGGATCGGCAGCAAAACCATTTGGGATGGAGGCACATGGATCACTCGAGACGCACTTGACGCTGTTGGAGGCCACACAGCTTTGGCTTTGGCGATCATAGAACAGTCCGGTCGCACAGGTACTGCTAACTGGTTGTCCATCCACACACTGGATCCAGGCATTACAGGCACGCGGATCATTAATTTTGGTACCACTAACTACCAGGGTACAAATAAGATCCGGATCAAATGCTGCGCTCGTCCAAGGGATTAGAGCAAAGCCAATGATGAGGGGTAAAAATAAAGCAGTATCTGTGTGGATATAATAAAATTGGGTTATTTATAAGGCGGTATTAATAAAGGACATTAAGTCTCAAGTTTTCTTCTTTGCCCATTTCTATGTCCATCCACAGCCGTTATTTTTGCGGACCAACTAATCGTCTATGTAGTACTAGGCGAATAAACCAAATCAGTCCCTGTAATCACTGCACTCCAAAAATTACTCAGTGTAAAAAAAACAAGTCGAGTACCCCGACAGCAAAATAACCTGTCCCAAGCAATGTCCTATCCTAAATCCTATAGCTTTGAATTCCTTTTATTTTAAAATTAATTTCAATAAATGGGCAGGCGCACTTATGTACATATCTTCGGTGTTTTTGCGCGGATCTCATTGGGGTATACAGAATAGATACATATTGGGCCTAACTAAATATATATTAAGTCACTAGGTTCAAACTTAAAAATTGTATCTCTGACGGTTTTTCGCAGTTAGAAGAAGAAGGAGGAAGAATTTGCCAAATCTGGAGCAAACTTGATCTAGGTACGGTATACACCTACATACATGCAAAAATTTGTGGCTCTACCTCTTATAGCCTGTGAGATAAACGCGTTTACACATAGAGAGTAACAGTTTTTCGCTGCTAAATGATAAAGAATGTGGAGTTTTTCAAATCTAAAACAATCTCGATGTGGCTACAGTATACACCTTAATACATCCCAAAACTTGTGGCTCCATCAGTTACAGTCTCTGAGATCGACGCGTTCATACAGACGGACAGACGGGCATGGCTAAATCGATTCGGCTGTTGATGCTGATCAAAAATATATATACTTTATAGGTTTGGAAATGTTTCCTTCTCCCTGTTACATAAATTTGCACAACTTCATGATCCTCTTTTTCCCAATTTTAATGGAAAGAGGGCTTAGCATATAGATTCCATACGAATGATCGGTCGAAGAACTAGTCTTATTGAGAAATTTTTTTTCTGTTTTTAATGCAAACGTCTCTCTGCAAAGGTCTCGATCGTCCAAAATGCATCTTGTTGACTTCATTGCGACGGAACTTATTATGAGACAGAATGATGTCCATTGCCGATAAAAACTGTCTGAGCAATGGGCGTGCTCACCGCTAGTATACTACCACTAACCTCTTAGAGTTTACATTAATAGTGATCAAAGGGTTCTTATGTAAAATACAAGCTGGTGTCACTTATACTGACTTAAGTAAGGCTTTTGATTCTGTTAATCACTCTGTTATCCAACTTAATTGGATCTTTGATTACCAAATTTCTATAACTCGAAAACTTATATTTCGTTGCTCTTATCTTTGGAGTACTCCAAGGTCCTAGTCACTTGGGGCCATTGCTTTTTACTCTCTCCATCAATGGTCTTCTTTCTGGGCGCAGACACTCATGCGACTGGAAGATGAAATGACCAAACAAACATGCTCAATTTATTCTGAAAAGCTGAGCTTACGACTGAAATTTGAAGATCAATAGTATATCTGGTTGTCCACGCTAGCATGCAAGGAGATTAGACTTCAATTCTGCCGCCAGTTCATCTCTCAGCTGCATGTGTGCGCACATCCTCAGTTTTAACTTCTCGTGTGCTTATGTACGCCGTTGATGTGAAAATATATTCAAAACATATGATTTGGTTTCCCGCTATAATTTGCAAGTTGACTTGGATGCATTTCAATCTTGGTATCAAATTAATTTCTATAAACTCAACTGTTTCAAGTGTAACGTTATGACATTTTACGGAAGCTTGCCACAATTGGTCAACTTCCAATCCAACTCTTCGAGTTTTTACTCAAATCCAGGGGCCCATTTTCCATCTTTCCCTAGTAGACTTCTTTTAAATAACCTTTGATTTAAGTAACAGTTGAATTTTGCTGAGCTTCTGAGTTAGTTATTCAACTGGATCTGAACGATTTTATAAGACTGACTCTTGGTTTTATATTCTTATTACTGAATCGGTGTTTAACTAACTATTACTAAGTTTATACACACATTATTTATTGTGCTTTACCCTTCAAAGTATGCAAGATTTATATCCTTTTATAATTATCAATTAGAACGTAGTCAGATATGGCAGCGTCATACTTAATCCACACGGACTATTCACCCAAATTGTTGGATCAGTTAATAATATAAAATATTATTTAGCGTTAAGCCAAAAAAGAACAAATGTTGTTCTTAATTGAGTATTTTTAGAAGTGAAGCATACTTTAATGGGCATTAATCACAATAAATAAATGTAGGATAAGCCTTGCATGAACTTATATGCTGTTTACAATAAACTCTACCAAGTAATCACCTCGGAAGATTCGCTTCCTGCTTTAAAACTTTTATTTTAACTTAGTTTCTTGTTTATCTTTCGGTTTTTCGTGTTGCACTTTAGCGGCAACGACTCTCGCCTAGTCTAATCTTGGTGTCCCCTGGGCCATCTGCAAGCTGGCGCCGACAAACACACGCATGCTCATTTAGCATTATTTTGTTTTTGTAAAGAGAGCAGATTCGGCTATACCATGGTGTAATTATATATTATTACACCATGGCTTGCCGCAGAGCAGTTTTGTATACACATAAGATAGAGACGCGCTGGACCCTGCGTTACATTGACATTTTTGTTAAAGATTTTCGAGCCGTGGAAACATTTGAAGGTTCCCTCGCGCGTAAGAGTTTGAATGTTCCTCTTCAGACTGCTCTTGTGGAAACACTTGTATGGCTGTTCGCCAGCATGTAAACGAATTTGAACCGACCGATCTTATACATTTTGAACGTTTCACAAAGGCTAAGCTAATTTTTACACTCCTATTTGAATATCACTTTTGAGTTGAAAAGAAGTGATTATACAACTACAGTATATACGCACTCATATCGATTCACAGCTACTTCCTTGTATATTTCAATGCACCGCAAAGACAACCACGACTAACTGAACCAAACCAAAACCAATTTATTAAATACTCAGCTCTTCTTCGCCTAAAATGCTCTAGTTCATTTATACAAGTAGGTTTGAGGTCTATTATAAATTTTCAAGCATTACTTTAAAGCCCAAAATGTCGTCAGTTCTTAATTTTGGGCTTCAATATATTCATATTCAGTTTGGCTGTTGTTTTGCTTATCATATATAACTAATGCCAAATTTGACAATTGATAAATTTGGGAACTCCGCACGAGGCGGCCGGCTCTCTAGATAACTCGATGCCAGAATACCTAAAAATATTTTAAAGCACCTACTCCATAAATTTAAATGGATTGCCCTGGACTTTGATTTTGATTGAGTTTCATTAGTCATTTGTGCTAACACAGGAAGTGCGCAACAGATGTGTCTTAAACCGTTTTATCTCTGTATAGCCTCATAGCTACACGAGAAGTCTTACAACTGATACAGAAACTGTATCAATTAATTGATAGGCTGGCCCATGTTTGATGTATGTTTGCTATGTTTTAATAAAGATAATAAATTTTTGGAATCTTATCTCAGTTTTCTTAAATTATTAGCTGGTTTGACACAATTCATCCGATTTGATTCTCGTTTTTCTTTCAGCTTATCTAGCATGATAACTAATAAGCACAGTTCTGACTCACACATTTCAGTTTTTTTTTGCGGGCTAATTAAGAACCCATTATTATTATCAAACCGATTATAAAATTAGTCGAGCTTAAAGTTCAAAAATTTTGATTTATTTTTATTTTGGGTATAATACGTGTTTCTTCTGTTGAGATTCGATGGCCACGATTGCTTTATCAAATTTCAAAGAATTTGTATTTTATTTCAATCGAAGCTAGATAATTTAATCAACATATTTAGGTGGGGCTGGGTTTTTTTAGAACTTATTTAGGGTTTCCAGCTGTTTAAAAATTTAATCGACAACAATCGACAAATGTATTACCGAAAAATATTCTGACATCACCAGCCCAGACCCAGGTCATAAGATTAACTGGTTATTTGCAATAAAATTTTCGGTGTTGATAGAGTTATCGTTTGTAAAATTTCGAACCCACAGACTATAAGAGGTAGAGCCCAAAATTTTTGCATGTATGTAGGTGTATACCGTACTCAGATCAAGTTTGCTCCACATTTGGCAAATTCCTGCTCCATCTTCTTCTAGTCGCGAAAAACTGTCACAGCTACAATTCTTAAGTTTCAGCCCAATATCTATTTATTCAGTATACCATAATAAGATCCGAGCAAAAACACCAAAGATATGCAAGTGCGCCTCCCCATTTATTCAAATAAATTTTAAAATAAAAGGAATTCAAAGCTATAGGAACCACATTACTTGGTACAGGTTATTTTGCTATCGGTGCACTCAACCGCAACACTTTTACTTGTTTATTATTT
The DNA here is from genome assembly GCA_018904275.1 of Lordiphosa clarofinis. Classification (NCBI taxonomy): domain Eukaryota; kingdom Metazoa; phylum Arthropoda; class Insecta; order Diptera; family Drosophilidae; genus Lordiphosa; species Lordiphosa clarofinis. The sequence goes on along the minus strand of JAEIGQ010000007.1, from coordinate 2,808,320 downwards.
ATACAAATTATTAAATTTATCTATATTTTTTTTCTCTATTGCATCGATGATATGATTATGGGGGTTTTCTCCATGTCGAGGCTGTTTTATGGACCTTTTAAAAAAAAAATCTCAATTGAAAAAGCAAAGAGTTTTTCCAATTCTGTTTATTTTATTAAGTTACAAACAGATTAAAGTACACAAAAAAAAAAATTTTACTGCTTCGATGCGAGGGCTGTTTCAAAAGTTACACTGGCCAACAGCCATTTTGGTCCAGCCCTATTGATGACAAATTCTGATCCAGTTTTGTGCACTAATTCCAAAACTGGTCTCGGTTTTTCCCCATCAGCTCTTGTTTTCAAGATATCGCGAAAAAACCATTTTGCTGTATTTTTGGCTTTTAAAAAATTCTGGAGGTTACACCGAGCAACAATAACTGTATTTATGAGCTCTATGCGACAGTATACATATTAAGGTCGCCTAATAAAATCAATGGAGCATCATCAGCAAACCCAAAAGCGCCTAAATTGGCCTTTGAAGAGAAATATTCATCAAATTATAGCAAATTTTACAAACTTAATCGCCGTGTACCAGCCATTTGGGGTGCTTGCATTTTAATGAAAACCACTTTAGCAGCAGCCCAATGGTTCTTCTAATTTCACAAATTTTGTTGCATTTAAATCTTCTTGATGGACAAAGTTACAAGCGTTTAATCCCGAAATAATGAATTAAAATTTATGGCAGGATAACTAGATTGATACACAAAATCTGTATAGGAAATATTAAAAGACTACTTGATCTTACATAGTACTTACATTAATTGTCAGGCAAATGTACAATAACATTCAATCAGTACTAGATTCAAACAATTTTCCCCAAATTCATATTTGCTTAACTTTGCGAGAATAACATTAAAATTATATGAATTGGGCTACAAATGAGCCAAATGTACTCCGCACTCACTATAATCTACGGATTAAGCCCCTTGTGACTATTCGCTATTTATCTAAACTATAGATGCTTGTCTATTACTGGAGTGACTTCGGATGCTTGCATTGTGCCCATCCAGTGCACATTTCACAAGAATGAAATTTTAACGTCCCATAGCAAGGTGAAGATGTGCCTTTGGAGAAAGAGCTCAACCATGGCTTTTATATTAACAAGGCTGTAACCAAAGCATCATATTGCCTTGCTTATGCCTCCAGGAGCTTGGCATTATTATTCCGGTAACCGTCAAGCGAAAGTGTTAACGGGCCATAATAACGGATTTTGTCATACCAATTCGGACTGCTAACGAAATAGAAAGTGCAGATATATAAGTTCATTGCAATAAAAAGTGATAAAAACCTAAAAACTTATTTTCCAAAAACTTGATTTTTATTTAAGCTCTATTTACACGACCTGATCCCTCATCTGAGTTTTCGTCTGATTTGCTGTCTGACAGTGTAAAAAGGCGTCTGAGTAGACATGAAGCTACTCAGATGAGCGATCAGACGAAATAGAACCGGTTCTATTTGGCCTGAGCACTCATCTGAGTGGCATTTATCGAGTTACAGTGTTCGTCTGACGAAAACTCATCTGAGCGATCAGGTCGTGTAAATGGAGCTTTATTGCCAAGAAACATCTGCATAAGAACTGCATATTGTGTCTTTTGTATTTGGTTGCACAATTCATTAAAAAAATACGAAATTAAAAATGTGTGACTGCTTGGGGTGTTGAAAAAGTTCTTTTGAAAAATGGTGTATTGATGGTTCGCAGCTTTCCGGGAGTCACCGTTATGTCAAGGGCAAGGGTAAAAAGAAAATTGGTTAGTTTAAATGCCTTAATGTCCCGAAGCAGAATCATGGAAAAAATTCAATTTACCATTGAAAACAAAAAATTACCTTAAGTGGTGGGGAATTTTTTTTTACATAATTTAATTAAGACGTCTTCCTATGAAAAATTCGTCAAATGACGTGACAGATTCACAAAGTTATTCGCTTGCGAAATGGAACGAGTTTTTGCACTACCTTGCACGAATGAGCATTCCTCCAAATAATAAGAATGGCCAACTTCCTCGACATATACATTCGTTTCACAGATAGAGTCTTTACTAAAATCATAATAGTCACAAGGGGCTTAATCCGTAGATTATGGTGAGTGCGGAACACATTTGGCTCATTTGTAGCCCAATTCATTTAATTTTAATGTTATTCTCGCAGGTTAAGCAAATATGAATTTGGGGAAAATTGTTTGAATCTAGTACTGATTGAATGTTATTGTACATTTGCCTGACAATTAATGTAAGTACTATGTAAGATCAAGTAGGCTTTTAATATTTCCTATACAGATTTTTTGTATCAATCTAGTTATCCTGCCATAAATTTTAATTCATTATTTCGGGATTAAACGCTTGTAACTTTGTCCATCAAGAAGATTTAAATGCAACAAAATTTGTGAAATTAGAAGAACCATTGGGCTGCATGCTAAAGTGGTTTTCATTAAAATGCAAGCACCCCAAATGGCTGGTACACGGCGATTAAGTTTGTAAAATTTGCTATAATTTGATGAATATTTCTCTTCAAAGGCCAATTTAGGCGCTTTTGGGTTTGCCGATGATGCTCCATTGATTTTTTTAAGCGACCTTAATATGTATACTGTCGCATAGAGCTCATAAATACAGATATTGTTGCTCGGTGTAACCTCCAGAATTTTTTAAAAGCCAAAAATACTGCAAAATGGTTTTTTCGCGATATCTTGAAAACAAGAGCTGATGGGGAAAAACCGAGACCAGTTTTGGAATTAGTGCACACAACGGGAACAGAATTTAATACAAATAGGGCTGGACCTCACAAAAGTGGTCATTTTGTTGGCCTGTGTTATCGGCTGTCAAAGTGGGTGTCCAAAAAAAAGTAATAGTGCTGGCGGCCATGATTCCAGGTCTCCAGGATGTCTGAAATGAAAAGTAAAAGTAAAAACAGGGCTATAATCAGTATAGATGTAATTCTGGTCTGAACCTCGAAAAATTCACTTTTTTGCTCATAACTTGAAAACCGCTCATCCGGTCTTTATCATTTCTTCGGCAAATCGATAATTACTAATCAATCGAATTATTTCGTATTCTTTATTACAAATCGAGTTTCAAGCCAATCTGATGAAAAATAGTTTTTTGCATGCAGAATTTTCCGGTCATTTTCCTCGTGTGCAGATTTTCCAAAATCGGGAAAACACGTGTCAAATTATTTCGCGTACTATGCTTACAAACCAAGTTTCAAGTCAATCGGATGAAAAATAACATTTTTCCCATACAAACTTTTCCCACGCTTTTCCAACTTTTCCGGGTGGAGTTTTCCAAATTTTCTTTCTTAGTGCGCGCCTGCATAACTAAACGAAGGTCTTTGCCAAATCTCAAACCTGTGGTATAAGCCGTTTAGGCTGTGCGTTGATAATATGTCAGTCTGTCAGTCGGGCGAACAGATTTATATATATAGAAGATAGAAGATGTACCTTTGGTACAGAGTTTAAAAATGCAGTTCTAGAATGGTGACAATTCTGCGTGGAGTGCATATTATTTCATCAAAATCGGTTTAGTAGAACTGGAGAAAAATGGCATGGCAGTCCGAAAAAGTTGCTTTGAAAGTAACCAAAAATAATGCAGATATTATATACTTACAGATGTTAATCGGCGATGCCAGCTGCATACAGCAAAACTTCCTCATCTTCTCTGTCTGAGCATTGTGTAGGATACCCTTTGACAATTATCGATTAAAAGTCGATTAATAATCAATATCGATCTGAGGCGATAACATGTAACCATTAAAAGTATTACCAGCCGTTATTTTACAGCTTTATGTTCTCAAAATTTATTTACTCAAAAATTTCTTGTTTTAGCGAAGACATTGTTCGAAAAAAAAGGCTATATCTTCTGAAGTTTTTTGAATTTCAAAAAATCATTTCGGGGCAATATTCTCAAATATCCAAGCAATAAAAAAGTGCAAAAAATAAAATCGAAAAACAAATTTTGCACCTGGAGAATAGCCCCTTAAAACCGCTGACGGCAGTCTTAAAAGAAGAAGCCGCTTGAAACAGGCAGGAGGTTAATTGGACGGTAAGTGTCGAGTTTTTGGCACTATAACAACCAGGGCATGTTTTCAAGGTCCTGGCAAAATGACTAACTTCATGGACTGCTTTAAACAGCCTCATTCAAGAGTGCTTTAACTTATTTTCCGTCGACAGCATCCAATTCAGGGGCTTTACAAGGCTTTATTCCAAGGATGCCTACAGCCTATGCACTTAGTGCGCATTTATTGTTGTTTCAACTTCATATGTGTTCTATCTTCTCTTATTCCCCTATGACACTTAAAAATTGCGTCATCTTTAATGCAGATTTTGTTGGGGACAATTGATTTTATGAACAGAAAAAAGATTCACGATGTTTGGAATTGACCGGATATTTTGAGAATCGAAATGGATTTCATATGATATCAACTATCAAGATGTAATGATCTGGTCCTTATAAATACACACAAAAAAATCTGGTGGGTAAAATTAACTACGCTGACAGTAACTTTTTTCAAAATATTTTATGCATGCGATTTTGTTGTTGTTTGGTAACTGTACTAACAGTACAATGTACAGAAGAGCTTTGTAAGGTTTACGTATTATTTAGCACGAGTTTTGTTGTTGCATTTAACAACTGTACGCTGAGTAGATTAATCTACGAATATTTTTTCTACATATTTTGTTGTTTTAATAAGTTACTGTAAACTACAGTAATTTTACCATAGTAATAGTAACTCAAACCTGATTTTTTCATCTCACCAGTACTACCCCTTAAAATTTCGAAGTTTGGTTTTTCATTACGGTAACTAGAAAATATTACGATTTTTCGCGCTCTGAGGAAAAGAACATTTAAAAAAAAAAACAAATTACCATACGATTATGTTCAGTCTAATGCCTATGTATATTATTAAGGATAGGCGTGATATTTGATCTGTTGTTTGTGTCAGACAACCTAGAACAAAGACACACTTCAGCAGGAAGAATTATCGGTTTTCTCTTTCTATTTAAATTGCTGTCTAAGCGGCCGTAAGCTTTATTATTCTTACGTATAGCATTGGGCTGACCATTTCAATTCTTTGAACTGATTTAGTAGGTTACAGTAGAGTTCAGAGTGCCCATCTCTGGATAAGTCAGACTCTGAGTTCCTAGCACCAGTTGTGTGATCTGTCACCAGACTTGCGAACTATGAATAGGTCTTTATAACTTTATTTTTACCCAGCCGTAAACGTTTCTTCTGATAAGGCCACCATCGATCATTCAATACGCAGAAATTCCTACCCCATTGAGTCTCATTAATCATGTCTTCCTTTGATGCATCGTCGTTTTGGCCAGCTACTTGAGACGCTGACTATTTACCCAATTCGCGATAAAGTAATTGTTCACGGTGCTATATAAGAACCTGGCCGGACTAAGACTACCAATTAGTTAACCATAAAGTGTGCAAAATAATGGGTGGGTTCAAGCAAAGATTTTAAATATATGGCTTAACAGTATACTCCTTTATCTAGGTGGCACTCGTTTATCATCAACTGGAGCGGCTTTGCTGCTGGTGTTATGCGGCTGTCTGGCACCCGCCGCTGCCAACCTCAATATGAGCGCTGTCTGTCTGCTGGTGTCCAATGGCGTCTATGTGGGCAGTGACACAGATTGCTCCAGCTATTATTTGTGTCAGGGTTCCTTGGCCACTTTGCAGACCTGTGGCAATGGACAGTCGTTCGATAAGAACTCACAGCAGTGTGTGCCCTCTTCCATGTCCAACTGTATCACTAGCGGCGTCAGTAACAGCGACAGCGCCAGCTCTACACCCTGCCTGGGCAAAACCCCTGGATCCTTCCAAAGTGCGAGCGGATCCTGTTCCGATTATTATTACTGCGGTGCATCGGGTGCTCAACGCGGCAGCTGTCCCGACGGTCAGAACTTTAACCCCACACTATCGTCCTGCGTATATGCCAGCAACTATCCCTGCGCGGTGAATAACGCAAATAATTTGGGCTGTTCGGGTAAGGCAGTAGGATCCTTCCAGGGCGTAAGTGGTTCCTGCACCGACTATTACTATTGCAGTGCCACAGGTCCACTGCGTGGCAGTTGTCCGGCCGGTGAAAACTTTAATCCCGTCACGGCCTCCTGTGTGTACGCCAGCAACTATCCCTGTTCGACAGATGGCGTTACTGTGGGCCTCAATCTCTGCTCTCTCATCGAGGACAATATGTACTTCGGCAGTCCGCAAGACTGCACGGCCTGGAACTACTGCCAGAATAACGTGCTGTTGAGTGGCAATTGTCAAAATAATATGGACTACAATGTGGCTAAGGGTCTGTGTGATTATCCTCAATCTACGATCTGCTCACAGGTTACCAATGATCCCACACTGGTGGGTAGCCTAGTAGGTGGCGGCTCTTGCTCTGCTCTTGGTTCACGTAAGAATGCCACCGCTTGCAATCAGTACTATCAGTGCTCCAGTACCTCCACCTACACGTTGGAGACCTGCCCACCCACCTACTATTACGATACACCCAGTCAGTTGTGCGTTCCCCGGATGAGTGCCCGTAACAACTGCGATCGTTGTGTGGGTACCACCAAGACCTTTGTCAATGCCTACTCGGACACCAGTTGTCAGGACTACCTCTATTGCTTGAATGGTGTGGAACAGGCACAGGAATCTTGCCCTCTGGGCTATTATTTCAATGAGGTAAGCGGTAACTGTGCGCCTGGACTGGAGCCTCAGTTTCTCTGCTGTAATCCGAGTGGTAGCAGTGGCACCACCAGCAGCACTACCATTGGAACGACCACCAGCGCCAGCGACGCCACCGGCAGCACTACCACTGGATCGACGACAACTAGCGCCGGCAGCAGTACTACAACCACCACCACTACCAGCACAAGCACCACCACCGATGCAACCACATCAACTACAGCATAAAACAAATCCCTAAAAATTTTCTTTCTTCTATTTTTTAATTTCAAAATAAAACAATCAGTTTCAGCTCGTCCCTAACTTAATATGACATTTTTTTTAATAGTTTATGTCTTCTCAAGGAAATTTCCTGGTTTTTGCAAAGCCCTTAAAAATTTAACTATCGACCAAAAGTCCTGAAAATGTCAGCCGTTGAACATCTGGCTAAAACGAACCAAGTTTTTTATTCTTATCCTTCCAAACGAATTTTTTTGGAAGAGAAGAAAGAAAGATGAGGATGCCATCAGGTACGGTAATTTCACAGTACCCTGTACGCTTTCGATTCAATGAGCCTGGCTGGTAGCTCCCGACTAGCGCCACCGGAAACCTTTGAAAAGCAAACTGTCAGATGTGACCATTCTCCCATGGCGAAGTGCAACGCCCAACTTAAAGCCCTGCTCATCTCACCCGGTTGATACAGCTTGGTTCAGGGAGTAAGGACTAGGGCCCGCATAATTGTCAGGCCAGTTAGGATGTCCCTCGAATTCATTCCCATAATAATTCGAGACAAAACTTTTCAAACTTCCATATTAGAACCAACAGTTTTATTTTACGAACGAAACACCCTCTCCAGACGCAAAACGATGATGGCGTGCTAGATCAATAAAATAATTTAAAAATTATATTATTTATTTGTTTTTTATTTCAAAAATCTTAGTATTACTGTGGTTGCTTTTGGCCTGGACATGCTTATTGCAGATCTTTATGGACTGCTGCGGGAGGCTCTCCATGTCCACTAGGGTTGTCAATATTTTATCGATATATTAATATATCGATATTTTGGTTGAACGATAAGGGTTATTCCGATATGATAATTTTTGTACCGATATAGGCAATTATCGATATTTTTATAAACGATATATCGGAAAAAATTACAGGGGCAAATTGTCGAAACAAGACTGTCGATTTTCTGCCCAAAGCTTATAGAAAAAATGAAATCTTCGGAAAATTTCGTACAGAAAGCATGGGTCTAAAATGAATTCCTCCATTCAACTTGACCGGACTGTATTTCGGCATAGATTTTGTTCTCTTATAAGTTATTTCTTCGTAGAAGTGCGATTTCTAAGTTGAATAAATAAAAATAGTTGTTTTCAGTACTATTGAAAAAGACAAAAACTTTGTGTTTAAAATTTGAGGTGGATTTGCGCGGGAAGGAATTCTTTTCTCTGTACCGAAGGTACATAGAGTATATTAAGTTTCTGCAAAAGTATGTAACAGGGAGAAGGAATCATCTCCGACCCTATAAAGTATATATATTCTTGATCAGCATCAACAGCCGAGTCGATATAGCCATGCCCGCCTGTCCGTCCGTCTGTCCGTCCGTCCGTATGAATAAACAGATCTCGGAGATGGTAAGAGATAGAGGTTTGACATGTATGGAACAAATGTTTCTTATAGCTGCAGGCAGATCAAGTTTATTTTCAATTTTGGCCACGCCCCCGCAATTTGGAAAAAACGGTATATCTTCTACAGTTTTGAAGTTTCGTAAGATTTCGTAAAGATTCGTACCTTCTAGAGATAGTTAGTAATTAGCAAAATGTATCGATTTGCCGAAGAAATGATAAAGATCGGATGAGCGGTTCTCAATATATGAGCAAAAAAGTACATTACCCTCCCACTATATTACAACTAACAGCGCACAATCTTAAAGAGAGAGAGAGAGAGAGAGTGAGAGAAGAGAAGAGAGAAAGACTTAGAGATGAGTGCAGCACCAGCATTGCATTCAGCTTCTACTCCAGGTACAGAGTATGTTATAGTCGGGCTTGACCGATTTTCTTACTTGTTTCTTCCTAGAAGTGCGATTTCTAAGTAAAATATATAAAAATCCTTCCATTCCAGTTCAAAAAGAACAAAATCCTTAAATGTCTATAATATTTGAGATCGATTCGCACCGATTAGGAATTCATTTTGGATCCTTTGGATCTTGGTGAACTTTTCATAGAATTTTCCGTAGATTCCGTTTTTGCTCTCCGCTATTATCTCTAGCTTTCATAATCTAGTTTCTGAAAATTAAGTTACTTAAATCATAAAGTTATCCCATTCGAAAAATAAGATATAACGGCGACTAGAAATGGTCATTTGGCGGTAAGGATGTTCCTTAAAAACTTTTCACTTTTATTAAGCTTTAAGAAATAATGATAAATCGATATATCGATGTTTTCTGGACCCGATATATCAAATATCGATATTGAAAATGGTGATTTTTGATATTATCGATATTGATATTTTGAGAAATAACCACAACCCTAATGTCCACTGCATCAAAATGAATTTTATTGTTGAGTTCCCAAATATTTATTTCTGCCTCTAAGGTATTAATCAGTGCAACTTGTTTTCGGACCGTCAAAATAAATGATGACCTTGACAAAGATTTTGGTCCGACTTCTAGGTAACTGAACAAAGTATCAAGAACACGCAAAGGAACGAAATCTCTTCTGCCAAAGTGAACTAGGAGGATATGCATCATTTTGTGGGCCGATGTCCAATACTGAGGAAATTTCGTTGGCGATACTTTAAAACTTGTACGTTTACTGAAGAAGAGGTGCTTATGACCCTGAATGGGATGGAATAACCTGGAGAATTACATAGAGATGGCTTCATATTATAGAAGAAACGTTATAAATGAAAATTTTTAAATATTTATAAAAAAAAGAATAGGCTTAAATATGTAAATGTTTTTATTTTATACAATTGAAAGAAGGCTGACGGTTTTAAACCAAGCTTTAAATGTTTGTTTATTATTAGTTAATCAATGTAAAGCTGTAAGCTATGAAAATGAACCAAAATGAAAATAAACAGCTATCTATCTATCTCTCTCTATTTAAGTGAACTAATCGGTCTAATAATAAATCCAGATCTGTAAATAATTAATCGGAAATTTTAGTCTCACGTAATATATCGGCAAAAGCGATTTGCTAAGTATTAGTTCAAACATTTTTTATTATTTGTTATTGCAATGATGTGTGAGGTTTATTTGAGGATTTTAAGGATCCAGTCTATTGGCTTTTGTTTATGAGTTGGGTTGTCGAAAAATATTATCGATATATCGAAATATCGAGATATTGACCGAAAATTTCGCATATCGTTATCGTATATTTTTCCAAGGCGATATATCTGAAATTACTGATAATGTACTATGGCTGTATGTATGCGAATTTTTATAAAATCGCATTTAAAATTATATTCCCCATTTGAAATCAAGAATGTTTAGTTAAACAGTGAGCCTACGAGTATGCTTTTGAAGCCAATTTGAATGTGTTTAAATGTGTAGCATATGATATGTTGAAAAAATTAGATTTTTATTAATTAAATTTTTATATTTGTTTAGTTGTGCTAAGTGTTGAAACTAAAGAGGAGGTAAAATAGATGGAAAAATCGGTGAGAGTAGTCCGATTGACTGAAAATCCTCGACAGGGTGGGTAGTCAAGGTCAAAAATTGCTTGGGTCAATGTCACATAAACCCTTAGACATATCAAAACAAATATTTTTTATTTAGTTTTCTATTACTTTTATAATTTTTATGCAAGAATTGGGTCAAATCCAATTACAAGTTTTTTTTCTATAATTACACAGTGTTACAGCGAAAATATACTTTCGAAATGACCTAGCACACGCTGTAGAGCAGGTCGAGTATAGCATTTCCTCATACTTGGTTTTTTCCTAACACCCCCAAAATCTGAAGTTATGGCCCAAAAACCGCTTTTTGCTTTTTTACCTCACTTAATAAGATATAACTCGCGAATGGACTGTCTGATTGCCCATAACCTTATCAATTCCGATAGCCACGAGAGGGATCTAACACATTGTAATCAATGGTTTGACTAATTTAACGCGATGGCTGAGAAATGCGGCATACAGATTTGGTATTTTCAACTTTTTTTGAGAAATTTGTACTTTGACCATCACTGATTTAACTATTTTATTCTATGCGATTTTTCCTTAAAAATTGTAATATAAGCCCATTTAATTCTCCGTCGAACGGTTGTTGTCCCAATGAATTTGGGTACCGTTTGACGAAGTTATGCGCGACAATCTAGTATTTTTTTTAGTATGCTTTCATATAATTGCCCCTAAAAGTAAACTCAGTTTTGATTGGCGCCAAAATTAAAAAAATGTTTTTAAATACTTAAAATGCAAATATATATAAACTTCCATGTTTCAAAATTTTTTTTCGCAAATATTAACGGTCTCTGAATACTGTTATCCAGCATAAAAATTAATTGAGCTATAGTGAGTAGATGTGGGCTGCAAGTGGTTGTTATTATTTTTTAATGAGCTGAAATTGGCATATTAAACAAGAGAGCCGTGCACAGCAAGAATCGTATACAGGTAGGCACGGTTAAGGCTTGTGAAAAGCAGATTGCCCTCATGGCGCAAGCCTTGGCCACGCCTAGACATATCTGGTCTAATGCTGAGAATTAAGCTGCGGGTTCTATTTAATATTAAACCCCTTTGGTACCTAATAAATTACTATTCGAGTCTAGAAACAAGGCCCAATGATAACTGTCTAACCACGATTGTAGAGAACCGCGATAAAATACCATGGATGCACGATGATGAAGAATATAAAAACCACTATAACAGGAGGATGGACGAACCATTAAATATCAAATAAAAACCAAAGTGGACCGCGCCAAGTAAAAATGAGAAGAAAATGACATGAGCTTGCACTTAAGCAGCGATGGGTAATGCATAGCCCGTTTGGGCCGTGACGCCCGGCCCGTTATCCTCAGCGCATAATAAATTGCCTTCTTTTGAGGCAAGCTGACGTCGCAACAAGTGTAATTGGCTCGATTTGAAGTGAGTTAAAACAAATAAATCCAAGAGTGTCGACGTCAGCCTGCATAAGCACACAGCGCAGCAAGTGCAGTATGGGCGACTTTAATTCGCTTATAAGGGTGGTTTGTGCTGTTTCTACAAAATAGCTTAACTTGCCGCAATAGGTAAAATTATTGGAGAGCGTTAATCTTGGCCCAGAAATCGTGAAGCATTGAAGTTTATGTATATTTGCATTTTAAGTATTTAAAAATATTATTTAAATCTGGCACCAATCAAAACTGAGTTTACTTTAAGGGGCAATTATGTGAAAGCAAAAATAAATATGTTAGCACACAAAAAAGAAATACTAGATTGTCGAGGTGTACTAAGAAAATCGCGCATAACTTCGTCAAACGGTATTCAAATTCATTGGGACAACAACCGTTCGACGAAGAATTAAATGGGCTTTTATTATACAAACTTTAAGGAAAAATGGCATAGAATAAAATGGTTAAACCAGTGATGGTCAAAGTACAAATTTCTCAAAAAAAGTTAAAAATGCCAGATCTGTAAGCCGCAATTTTCAGCCATCGCGTTAAATTAGTCAAACCATTGATTACAATGTGTTAGATCCCTCTCGTGGCTATCGGAATTGATAAGGTTATGAGCAATCAGTCGGTCCATTCGCGAGTTATATCTATTTAAGTGAGGTAAGAAACCAAAAAGCGGTTTTTGGGCCATAACTTCAGATTTTGGGAAATGCTATACTCGACCTGCCCAACAATATGTACTGGGTCTCGTAAAAAGTATGTCCCGATTTTTATTCCCTTGGAGAGGGTATATTAAAATTGTCCAGGTGTTTGTAACGCAGGGAAGGAAGCATCTCCGACCACATAAAGTATATATATTCTTGATCAGCATGACGAGCTTAGTTGATATAGCCATGCCCGTCTGTCCGTCTGTTTCTATGCTATCTCCTCCGTCAGTTTCAAAGCTATCTTAACCAAACTTTGCACAAAGTCTTTTGGTATAAATACGCTGCACATTTGTCGGAACCGGCCGGATCGGATGACTATAGCATATAGCTGCCATAGGAACGATCGGTTGAAAAACTAGTTTTAGTGAGAAAAACTTTTTTTTTTTTAGTGCTATCGCTCCCAACGCTCGTATTGATAAGTTTTTAATGATTTCACATAATTTCACCAAGCCTTGTCAAAATCGGACAACTATATAGTATAGCTGCCATACAAAAGTTAGGTTTGAAAAAAAGTCTTAGTGAGAAAAACTTTTTTGTTTTCAATGTTATAGCTCCCAACGCCCGTATTTATAAGTTTTCAATGATTTAACATAATTTCACCAAAATTTTTCGAAATCGGACTACTATATAGTATAGCTGCCATACAAAAGTTAGGTCTGAAAAAAAGTCTTATTGAGAAAAACTTTTTTGTTTTCAAAGATATCGCTCCCAACGCTCGTATTTATAAGTTTTCAATGATTTTACATAATTTCAACAAGATTTTTCGAAATCGGACCACTATATAGTAATGCTGCCATACAAACTGTCAGGCATATATCAAGCTCCAAGGGTATATAAACTTCGGTCGAGCCGAAGTTAGCTTGCCTCTATTTTTTAAAATCATTTCGTCGAAAATTTTAGCTTCCTAGCTAGGCTGGTGTAGAAATGCCAGAGTTTTGGCCAAAAAATGAGATTTCTGACCACAATACGTTGTGGAAATTTCAGAAGTCCTAACTTGAAAGAATTTGAAAAGAAATTATGAGAAAATAGGTAAAGTTTGCATATTAAATTAAAATTTTCGTTATACTAAAACGCTGCACCTCGTTGAAAATTCATTTTTTTGGATTCTCAGGTAAAAAAAAAAAAATTATTATCTTAATCAAAGACATAGCCAAGATATGCTTATGTTGTCCTTTATTTTCCAGCATTTTAATAAATCTGTATATACCTTAAGTACTTCCTACTGGTTCTGTGGTAACTACAATCTAAGATATTAAAAAGTAACTGTTGCCCGACTCTGGCGACAACAAAATGATATGAAATCAACATTGATTGTGCGTTGGGGGGGCTTAGTAAGGCGATTGACTTAGCTTTAATTAAAATTGACATGACATCAAATTTATAAAATAAAATTAAAAGTTGTTTCTAGCAATTCTTAAGAATCGTACGCTTATCAGGCGGCTTGTCGTAACGCCGAAAATATATGATCTTGAGGCAAGGAAATGGAACTATAAAAGACAGCGGTATAACAACTTGTCAATCAGTTCAGCCCAAAGAACCATTGAGTGAAGACAACTGCAACAATTATGGCAGGTAAGCTCGTGTGGGTGTGCGATTAACTGGTTCCACAAATCCAAATCTAATCAACTTTCAGGAAAGTTATTTTTGATCAGCATCTTGTGCCTGGGCATGGGCAATGCCCTGGCTGATGATGTACTTGAGGGTAACTATAATGTGACTGCCTTTTGCACAGCCGTCAAAACGGGCACCCTCCTGGGCAGCATAGAGTCCTGTGAATATTATTACACATGCACCAGCTCCGGTCCAGTGAACACATCCTGTTCGGCTGGATACTCCTTTGACTTAGACAGACAGTCTTGCTTCCCCTCTGGACAAGTCAACTGCTACTATGGATTGGAAAACACCTGCGCTGGCAAATCGGGCATAAATTGGGTGCCCGTTACAGGTACATGCAATGAATGGACCTGTTGCAGTGACGACGAGCCCATTGGAAATGGATATTGTGGCAAGGATCAGTATTTCGATAAGGCAAGCTCGGCTTGTAAGTATGGTCCATGCTATCCTCTTCAAGATGGCAATTCCGACGAGCCCACTCTGGTCAGTATGTGCGAAGTTGTGCCCCCCGATGTGTACTTCGGTGACACTAAGAATTGTACTTGGTGGAACTATTGCCAAGCAGATGGAACTCTACAGACAGGAGTCTGCAAGTCCACCGTAAGACTAATTCAAATTTAATGTATACTTTATGCTAATGAGAATTCACCTTTTTTTTGCCAGGCATTTGATGTAACCACTGGAGACTGTGCTTGGGACCATGGAACCATATGTAGTCGAGTTACTGACAACAATCTGGGAACAACAACAACCGCCTGCAGTACAAATGGTGCCACGGAGGGCGATGCCAATGTATGCGCCAATTATTATAAATGCAATGGTCAGCAAAATATCCTGAATTCGTGCGGATGGGGTTCTTACTTTGATATATACAAAAATTCATGTGTGGCCCGTCAACAGGCTGTGCCCGAGGCAGGCTGCAATCGTTGTCAGTTTGCAAAAACAACATTTGTAAATGCCGTAAATTCCACAACCTGTGGCAGCTATTACTATTGCAAAGATGGTAAAGCAACCATACTTTACTGTGTCGAAGGTTATTACTTTAATGAGGATAAACAAGGATGTGTTCCGAATGACACATTGAATGCTTATGCCCAAAATAATGGAGCTTGCTATGGAGCTTCACTGGATAACACTCTAACCACTGAAAACCCTGAGGACACTACCACAGGTGATGGCAATACCACAGATGATGGCAATACCACAGATGATGATGATAAGACCACAGAAGATGACAAGACCACAGAAGATGACAAGACCACTCAAAAAAGAGGACGAATAAATAAAGAAAATAATATGTTGTACTTGTATATTTATCAAGCAAAATAATTGTTATTTGACAATTGAATAAATTTGTGTATTCTTCAATTTATCCACTAAATTTATGTAACTTTAAGTGGAACACTCATTTTGATTAATACCTAACTCTTAGTTTAACAAGCCATTTGACACCAAGAATAGCTCCCAAAGTATGCTTATTAGGTGGCTCCATCGGTTTAACCGTTTCATTAACTAATTTAATTGACATAATCTCTCGTTCGAAATTTATGAGTTGCTGAAATTGTGATAACAGGCGACCTTGACATTGCATTATTGGGATCAACGTAACAACTTTACGCATTTCTACAGTACCAGTTATTATACTCTGTACCGAAGGTACATAGAGTATATTAAGTTTGTGCAAAAGTATGTAACAGGGAGAAGGAATCATTTCCGACCATATAAAGTATATATATTCTTGATCAGCATCAACAGCCGAGTCGATATAGCCATGTCCGTCTGTCCGTCTGTCTGTCCGTCCGTCCGTTTGTATGAACAAACAGATCTCAGAGATGGTAAGATATAGAGGTTTGACATGTATGGGACAGGCATGTATGGACAGGCTGCAGGCAGATCAAGTTTATTTTTAATTTTTGCCACGCCGCCTCCCACCCCCGCAATTTGGAAAAAACGTTTAACCTCCTACAGTTTTGAAGATAGACGTTTTGTATCTTTTAGAGATAGTTAGTAATTAGCAAAATTTATCGATTCGCCGAAAAAATGATAAAGATCGGATGAACGGTTCTCAAGTTATGAGCAAAAAAGTAAATCACCCTCCCCCACACCCTCCCACCCTTTAACAACTAACACCGCACAATCTTAGAGAGAGATAAAGTGCGAGAGAGAGAAATAAGCGCAGAGAAAGCGCAGCACCAGCATTGCATTTAGCTTCTACTCCAGGTACAGAGTATGTTATAGTCGGGCTTGACCGACTTTCTCACTTGTTTTTCTTAACATGTTAGTTGAATCCTGTTCGAAGCGACATATTAACTATCACAAGTTATTGTTTAACAGATGTCAATTCCCAGTTTAATGTTCTCAATTATATTACTTTTATTTTAATCGAACGCAATTCCGCTTGATTTTCTTTTCTCTATTTCGATTAAGATTGCTCTCTTTTACTTTTTGCAAACCACTGGAACAAGCAAAAATTGTATCAGATACACATGAAAGAAACCAGATTTCCAAACGAAACAAATTTGACACCCACTAAAATCTTCCGTACCGACATTAAAGATGCTTCACATAAATTAAAGACTAGAATGTCAATTTAATCTGACTTACATTACTACTAAATGGATCACAGAATTAGGAAAAAATTAACTTTATATACATCCAGCAACTGTAACTATGAATTTTTGCTAACCATCAAGTCGGTGTACTCCCATCTTGGCCAGGCAACTGCTCGCAGATGTGTTAACCAGGACTGCAAACCGGTTTGGAGTTAAATCTTCGGAACGTCCGAACCGAACCTGAACCGGAGTCAATCCCATTCAATCCCAACTAAATCTTGGAGTCCAAGAAACCAAATATTTTAGACTTA
Source organism: Lordiphosa clarofinis (assembly GCA_018904275.1). Taxonomy (NCBI): domain Eukaryota; kingdom Metazoa; phylum Arthropoda; class Insecta; order Diptera; family Drosophilidae; genus Lordiphosa; species Lordiphosa clarofinis. The sequence goes on along the minus strand of JAEIGQ010000007.1, from coordinate 2,791,355 downwards.
GAACAAAAACAGCTTGCAAATATACGTATTGCTGAATTGTATAATCGTCAAAAGGAACTAATAAATAAAACCATCAATGATTCTCTACCATGTTCATCTTTTTTCTTTTCTCGGAACTTAAAGGTTGTTTCTTATCTCATATGGAAAAATTATCATTAAAATATCGGATTTCTTGTTAAAACTCTTCCTGAAAAAGCCAGAATTAATAAATGTTTACTGAAATTCTCTAATATTATACAGAAAATATCAAGACTCTAAACTTCCATTAGGGAGCGCGCTTATTTATTCAATTATATTAAGATTATTGTCCTGATTTTGGTAAACTTTCAATGTAACAATTCAACTTTTGTGACTAACGCGATAATTTATAAGTCTCCCCTGACTTGTGGCGTTGGGATGTTAAATAAATAAACTAAACTTGGATCTGAAAGACAAACTGATGAAACAAACAAACATGTTTGATATATATCGCATTGCTGAGCTAATATCTCAATTTTAAAGATCAAACCATTGCATGTTGTGCCTGGTTATTAAGGAAGTTAAGTTCTGCCGTCAGTTCATCATTCAGTCACATGTGTGAGCGCGCCCTTTCTGATTAAAATGTTGAAGTAATTTCCAATTTAATGTTGTCATAAAACCAAATTATTCCCGAACCTCGGTTTGAACCTGAACCTTGGTTTAGCGACCTTTTGAACCCGCTACGTGAACCCGAACTCAAAGAATTCAGGGGGTTTGAACCCCGGAGTGAACCACTTCCGATTAATAGGAGGTTTGCAGCCCTGGTGTTCTCTCTGCGCTGGTCTTATGGAAGCGGAAGGTGGCAGTGGACAAAATCTTTCAGAATTAGTTCATTTTACCAGAAATTACAAAATTCTTGTTCTTGTTCCTCCCAAAATCAAAGGAGTCAGCCTTGAATTTGTTGACAATGCCAAATACTTGATTATCATTCGGGATAAGAAACTACTCTGGAAAGACAACATAATCGAACGCTTTAAAAAGCAACCATCACTTTTTACTCGTGCAAAACGGCAATAGTCCGGAAATAGGGGTTTTCTCCCTTAACAGCCTTTTTATGTCCCCTACTTCTCTACAGAGCACTAGTATGGTGGCCAGCACTCGGAAAGCAATCAGTCCTGAAAAACTTTCATAAAGTACCAAAAAGAACGGAGATATGTATTAGTGGAATTCTCCGAGCGGCATTAACGGAAGCGCTTAATCCTATTTTTCAGCCTTAATACTATTCTTGTAGCAAAAAAACTGACAGACTAAAGACCACGTGAATCCGATGCCCGAAACGTGGAAACAAGTTGCCTCCAACTTAAAATAAGAACAAGATAGTCTCAACATTTTTGAGAAAAAATGTTCCTGAAATGAGTAAAGCTGCTCTCAAATAGATAATAGTGGGATTCCTGAAAGTGATTTGCATTTGATTTGCTTTCAATTTGATTTCGTGAAACAGCTGATGACAGCTGCTCCATACAAAATTTTACTCTACCCTTCCTCTTTGTATAAATTGTATGAAAGCAAATCAAAATGAAATCAGGGTCGTTCCACCAACTGCTTTTGCAAGCTAACTTCGACTCGACCGAAGTTTGTTTACCCTTGGAGCTTGATATGTGGCTGACAGTTTGTATGGCAGCTATACTATATAGTGGTCCGATTTCAACAAATCTTGTTGAAATTATGTAAAATCATTGAAAACTTATAAATACGAGCGTTGGGAGCGATAACATTGAAAACAAAAAATTTTTTCTCACTAAGATTTTTTTTCAGACCTAACTTTTGTATGGCAGCTAAATTATATAGTAGTCCGATTTCGAAAAGTTTTGGTGAAATTATGTGAAATCATTGAAGACTTATAAATACGAGCGTTGGGAGCGATAACATTAAAAACAAAAAAGTTTTTCTCACAAAGAATTTTTTTCAGACCAAACTTTTGTATGACAGCTATACTATATAGTAGTCCGATTTCGAAAAGTTTTGGTAAAATTATGTGAAATCATTAAAAACTTATAAATACAAGCGTTGGGAGCGATAACATTGAAAACAAAAAAGTTTTTCTCACTAAGACTTTTTTTCAGACCTAACTTTTGTATGGCAGCTATACTATATAGTAGTCCGATTTTGGCAAATCTTGTTGAAATTATGTAAAATCATTGAAAACTTATAAATACAAGCGTTGGGAGCGTTAACATTGAAAACAAAAAAGTTTTTCGCACTAAGACTTTTTTTCAACCGATCGTTCCTATGCTATATGATATAGTCATACCAAAAAACTTTGTGCAAAGTTTGGTTAAGATAGCTTTAAAACTGACGGAGGAGATAGCATAGAAACAGACGGACAGACGGACGGACGGACAGACGGACATGGCTATATCAACTCAGCTCTTCATGCTGATCAAGAATATATATACTCTATGTGGTCGGAGATGTTTCCTTCCCTGCGTTTCAAACATCCGGACTATTTTAATATACCCTCTCCAAGGGTATAAAAACAACAACAACCGTTTTAGTAGTGGGTCTTTGAAATTTTGTTTCTGATTCCTATAAAATATATGGATGGAGAAAGAAGCAGCAGCGCGCATTTCTAGGAGTCTTGCCTTCCTTCACTTCCAATCAAAAGAGGCATGTCCCGGTTCCCCATTCCACCCAAATGTAAGGAATCCGCTCACACCTGGTCCAAACTCAATCGTTCGGCAAATTATACGACGTCTATATCCCAAGTCGACGTGAGTGGGAAAACCTTCCCCACAGCAGAGCTAACGTCATTAACATCTAAGCTGAGGGTTCTAAGCTCGATGAAAAAGTAGATGGTGGTGTGTTCTCCTAGAACCTAGATTGAAACTTGTCGTTCTGCCTTCTTGACCACAGCAGTGAGTACCAAGCTGCCACCTACCTTAGGACACTTGGCCCAACCAATTCAATTTATATTTACACACAATTTAAACACGGGTTTCTACTTACAAAGTCTTTATATAGGCTTGTCGGTTCGGATTATTCGTTCTGTCATTTCATTCAAAGCTACTGTCTTCGTCCATATTCTTCTATTTCCTGCGCTCTACTCTCGCTTTTGTCACTTCAAACGTTTTGTATGAAAATTTTACTTTAATTGTCGTTACTTCACAACTGCGTAGACATCTTTTAGGCCCAAACGGACACCAGAAGTAACAAGAAGTTTCATACAACCATTTGAGGGAAGAAGAGCAGAAGTTACAATTTCGCCTCTTGAACTTTTTGCATGTACGGAGCAGCGAAGTTGAATGTTACACTTAACAGTCAATGTTGCACTTAACAGCACATTTGTGGAGACTATGTAAATTGACTGTGGGCCCTATTGTGCTTTGAGCAGCTGACGCAGCATTGACAATGCACAATGTTAAGCCACTCTGCTAAATTAAAAAAATTTTTGGCGTAATTTTTAATTAAGTCTGGTCACACTGCTCTTACGTTCCACGGCGACGAAACATAGGGGGAAGTTACGCTAAAGTACGTACTTCGGATGTCCGTATGGGCCTTTAACATGAACAGAAATGGAAAACACAAATACTTTTCTGTTCCAAGGTAGCATAAGTTAGCAAAACATTCTAATGAACCTCTAAGAATATAAGATGAAATATTTTGAAAGAACTCAAAAGGTTTGAAAGGCCACGCTCTTTTTTTACGTAGAGGTAGAGTTTAAGTGTGCAAGTATGTACAGGGAGAAGGATCATCTCGACTAAAAGTATATATCGTCGATCCGCGAGTCGTGGTCGTCGCGTCGGTCCGTCGCCGTCGCCGTCCGTCGTCCGTCCGTCCGTTGACAAACAGTCGGAGGGTAGAGAAGGGTTTGAGGGGAGTTACCGCGGTTTTCTTTTCCACCCCCCTCCCCCCGCAATTGGAAAACGGTATCTCAGTTGAAGTAGCGTCGTGTGTCAGGTGGTGAACCTATAACACCGAGAGGAGGGGGAGTGCGGGGAGAAAGTGGGGCGGTCGGGGTATGTTGAAAAAAATTGCTCAAAACTTTTGTTAAACTAAGTTGTTATACCGATGAAGGCTTAAAATTATTTCACGCCTTTACAATAAAGTCAACTTGGCAGAATTTGTGTTCATTGTCCTGTAGGGGAAGAAGAGAGTCCTATATTGTGATCTTTCTGCAAATGTACCTAAAAAGTAGGCATGAATCCTAAATTACTAACCACTTTTGTTGCTCCAAAATACAACATTTTGATAGCACGAATTTTGCTTTCTTAAATTCTGCAGAAAGTGCTCTGGCCAGAGAATCAAATCGAAACCGGAATCGTATAACGAAAAGAACCGACTAAATCTTAGAACCGGAACTGAATTTCCATTCGGTTTGATTCCTGGTTCTGACATAAAGTAATAATCAGCAGTAATGGGTCTTATTTTCCATTAGACCAACACATTCCCGGAGGAATAAGGGCAAATGCTGTCATCTCTCCAATGATAACGTTTGGGTTAACGGAATACTTAACTTATACTTAAGGAATTCCTTCTTCTATTACCTTTCGGTAATGTTCACAACGATATTCTAGCTCCTCGGCTGTCTCAGATGCTCTGACTGTGGAAGTTTAAGTTCTGCTGGAGCGATCTCAGTTTATGTTAACTTTTTAAGTTCTTAGTTTCAGTCACACGCGACCACAGCGCAAATTTCCAACACTTGAGGAATTTTCCTAAAATAGATACACAGATACCACAAGATCTGCGAACACAAGTTTCCATGTTTCAATTAATGATCGATTAAATTGTGGCAAGGCCACACCCCAGCTCTGTGCTCGCGTATATAAGGGGGTGGCCATGGCACGGTCAAAACATATATTTTTTCTCAACGCGTCAAGTGAAGCATCGATCCAATTTAAGACAGAATTTCAAGCCACATTATGCAATGCTTTTGGGCATTTGTCATCGCCTTGTGTGTGCGCCTTTGTGCGGGTCAGCACCGGCAGGTGACCATGAGCGACCTAAGTCATGTGAGTACTCATTTAGAAGCCCCTTCCCTGAGCAGCAGCGATCTAAGCATGTCTGCTTACAGTTATGCTCTGATAGTTTGGAGGGTGAACTGGTGGCCCATCCCTTGGACTGCAGTGCCTACTTTGCCTGTGCTCGCATACCGACGCTGCTGTACTGCCAGGAGGGCTTGCATTTTGATGCAGATCGTAGGGAGTGTGACGTGCCGGAGAAAGCCAACTGTAAGCCTCTGCAGCCGGTGTCCACCACCACTGATATCAACTGGTGGCACAACAAACCGCGTCCTGTTTTCATGGCAGTCGATGTGGTCAGCGGTCTGGCTGTAAATCCCATGGAAAAATACGATCCGCAGCAAGTCGAGTGTCGTCATTTTGGAGCATATTTTCTACCGCATCCCAGTAAATGCCAGCTGTATTTCATCTGTGCCTATGGCCATCTGCATCGACATCAGTGCGGACGGGGCACTTTGTGGAACTACAAGACATCGGAGTGTCAGCTAAGTGGAGAAGCCTTGTGCTACAATGACACACAGTCGCTGCAGTCGCCCCACACGGGGGGCAATCAGTTAACCACAGTTTGCTATATTGTGCAAACCGGCACGTTGGCCACCAGTGAGTCCAGTAGTAAAGGAACCGAGTCCACTGCCACAAGTTCTACAACAACTGCAGTGATTCCGCCACGTGCTGAACCCAGTGCACTCACCTGTCCTTCCGAGCGTCAGAGCTATCTATCACATCCCGAGGATTGTAGCAAATATTACATATGCATTGTGGGCAAACCTGTATTGACTTCCTGTCCCCAGGGGCTTTACTGGGACCAGAAATCAGGATATTGTGATCTGGCCAAGAATGTCAAGTGCTTTCAAAATTAATTAAATAAAATCAAGCGCTAAAGATAAGGAAACTTTGTGGGTTGGTCTATAGGAGAAAAAATTCAATTAAAATATACGCCGAAAAGTAGGCTATATAATTCACAGAGAAATATATCAGAAGCTAAGCTACCCCAAGTTATTCTTGACCACAACCAAAACGATTTTATTAGCCCAATCTGTAATAAAGCTAAGTGTCTTCAACCCTTAGTTATTGTGTGTTTTCATTAATTTGCTTGCATACGATTTTTTTTCGTTTAGTATTCGTCTCAGGAGAATACCTTTTACAAGGTCCTTAGATTGGCAACTAAAGTCAAGCCCAACGAATTCATGAAACTGTACAATTCCGGCCTTATGCCTTTAATCCAGCTGGATGGTAACAAAATGGATGCGCCGCCAGTTGTAAGCACCATCATGTATGAGAAGGACAATGGTGTTAAATGTCATTAAGAAAGGAAAGTGGTTCCTGAAAGATCTGTCTTTGGTCCAATCAGGCAGCTGCAATATGCGCGATTGGGTAAATAACTAAAAACCGTGGTTGACATGTGGATTCAACAAGACGGTGCCTTATGCCGCACGACACGCGAAATCAAGGGCCAATTGAGAGGAGAGTTTGGTAAGGAATTAATCTTACGTTTTAGATCAAGATCATGCGATTTATTTTGTGCCATACATAATTGCTGCCTTTGCTGGAATACCAATCGAAATTCTGGAAAAAGAATGCTAAAATTGGAACTTACGGATGGACCTTAAGCGGAGCCGCGGGCAACATTTACATGACATAATCTTTGAAAAGTTAATAGCGTGTGTTGATGTATAATATAGGGGGAAGGAATCATTGCCGATTCTATTTTATATTTATATTTATAGGTATATTTTCTTGATCAGCATCAACAGCTGAATCGCTATAGCCACGTCCGTCTGACCGTCTGTCGGTCTGTTTTTCTGTCCGTCTTTCTTTCTTTGTATGGTTTCTAACTTAAATTGATCAGAAATATACAAGCCCATAATATCAAACAGTAACGAAACTAACGTTTTGGTAAAGGGTTCTGTTATGTTCTGATACTGTTTTTTTTTCGATATGCCGGTACGTACCGGTATGGACCCGTAAAATTAACGGAAAGTTTTAAACGTTATTCCAAACATTGTGGGTATAGCTTGCTTATACACATGGTGTATCAAAAGTTACGCTGAGTCAGAATCATTTTTTTTAAGTTTACAACTAAGCCAAATTGCGTTAAAATCCTCGAAATAAACTTCTTGTTTTGCAGTCTAGTTGTTGCCCTCAGAATCGAAACTTTGCCTGTGTAATGTTTAAGTTCTTTTCGGTTCTAAAAATATCGGTTCTCGAATACGATATAAAAAAATAAAAAATTTGATCGGTTCTGTTCGGTATACGGTGCCGGTTCCGGCTTGATTCCCTGATACAAACTATGAGAGTACTGAGTATGTTATAGTCGGGCTTGACCGATTTTATTTCTTGTTTTTTTTGTTTTTGAATTGTCGAAAACAAACCACTAAAAATCTATCTTTACAATCTAGGTTTTTGATTTATTTATGGGCTTTGGATTTTTCCAGACGAATTAAGTAGTTTCTGAATTTTTTGAACTTGAGTTCAGAACATTTGAATTTATTTTATGTACTTTTGATTTGTTTTAAATTTCGAGTTTATTAAAATTCATTGTATAATATTTTAAACTAATTTTCAATGTTAGTCGGGTTTGACTGAATCACAACCAAGTATTTAAAAAAGATTTTGAAATTGTTCGGAATGTAGCGAAGAGTCTACAAATAATACTATAATATATCTAATATATTTTTTTATCGTGTCATTAGAAGAGCTTCGAGTAGAGTCAGGCGTTCTCTTCTCCGGGAGACGTCAACAGTCGTATCACGTCTAAGCCTTGCAACGATGAGCGTGGCGAAACATACACACGCAATGCCCAAATTAGCATGTGTGTGAGTTGGCCGGTTCTTGGATTTGCTTTAAAAAGAGTCGGCCTATTCGCTATAACAGAAAATCGAGAACTTATCTTTCTAAAAACGGTAGATATCCAATTATACAAAATTCTTCTTTGTCCTGACGACGCGTCGTTAAACTTGTCAATGAGATTCACTAAACTGTTTCGTTCGGTTTTGTTCGTATTTGAATTTCAATCGGTTCGATAACGGTTTGCATCCCCGGGCTAACTCCATACCCATTTCCTTGAAAAGAACCAAAAATCAGTTTGACAAAATTTATATTTTTCATTTATTTATTTCTTTCTGACTCTTTCTCATAGAACTGTAGCCATGGTAAGGCGCTGCCACATGATGCTTCGTTTTTGGGTAGTCTCAGGGCTTTCCTTCTCTGGATGATGGTTTTGCCACTGAATATTTTTGGCGCTCTCCACAATACGCTCCCAAAATGTTTGAAGTTTCAGCTCCATCTCCGAATTGGGTTCATTTTCAGCAGCTTTTGCCAAACGGCAGAGCAGGAACAATAACATCAAACTACATAAAACAATCCTCATTCTAACAAAGTGTCCCACGAACTAAGATCTCAAATGTCAGACAGCAGTTTTATCAATAGCCGTCTATTGTCTTACAACTGCTGATAAGCTTGAGATAGGCCAGTAAGATAAATAGTTGATTTCCCATCAAAAACAACTTTAGTGACAGTCCGAGAGATCCATTAATGTACAGCATACTTTTAGGCTGCTTGCTTAGAATGTGCTTATCGAATTTCAAATATTTACAACTGACACCAGAAGTGCAGCATGTCGGTTATATATTTGACCGCTGATCGAAACCGTGTCGAAATGATGTCATGCTTCCTCGTCTACTAAAGATTGTCCCTGAACTTAAAGCACGTTTGTGTGTTTGACTATGTATGTATGTTTTTTTGTGGACCGTTTTGAATTTGAATATTGTGCCTAACCGTCGTTTTGGCTGAGCTCAATTAGGGCGCTCTCAGCTGGCTTGCTAATCGGCTTCTAGTTCAATAATTAATTCAACCCTCTCATTTTCGGCTTCTTTGTGTGGTCGTCGGCAGTTGGTCAAAAACTTGAATGCGCGAATAAGCGTGACTCATTTACTGTGGCAAAAAAAAAAGAAGAAATAAATGGGAGAGCACGCTTGGTATGTTTTAAAGAATGATCAACTGTGTGATACTTCATATTAAAGTAGTACATGGATTGATATTAAATGCTTGTTTTTGAATCTCTATCATCCTTGTTTTTTTAGTGCAATTTAAACACGAGTATGTTATAATTTAAAACATTTAATGAAATTATATATTCTCCATTTTGATCCAATGCCTTTTGCCATCTTTCGGGCAAGAGATTGATTCCATGCTCATAAAATGTATGATCCTGGCAGGCAAAAAGCTGGTTCAAGTGGTTTTTGACGTCCTGATTTGAGGTAAAGGTTCTCCCATCCGGTAAAGCGTTCGACATGTAACGTATCGACAGAGATAAATATTTTTTTTTACAAAAAATGTACTTAAGATTTTTAAATCAATCAATCATATACATATCAAAGAAATATTCATTTATAAGATATTAATACTATTTGGGCTTAGATATTGTGTTAGGTTTTGCTAAGCTTTATCTTTATGTAGCTGCTCCCGAAAACCACTTCTGTTTTTGTCACGTTCGAGTAGCTTCCGATTTTGTCATTATTTTGGAAACCGAATTTCACATGCTATACACTTTAACACTAATTAAAGTGCTTTCTAAGAGCAATATTATATGTACAGTAAGAAATGAATTTAAAAATTTTAGACTTTTTTTTCTTAATTTACGACCGTCACGTTCGACTGAATGGAAATATGGTTTTCTACAAATGTCAAACAGGTAATAAAATTTTACAAATTGTCAGCGACTTTCCCCCTAGAATTTAACTGCATTTGCATTTTCAGGTTCATAAAAGCAGACCACAAGTGAGCGAATTGTGGATAGTTACTCTCAAACTCTTTTCAACACCACCTAGAGCGCGTTTTTTTATGTGGTGTCCCCAGGACGCATAATCCATTCACCCACGATTCATATCCAGCTGGCCAACTATTCATCGGAACCCTAAAAAGTGGATTAACACGTTATTAATGAAAATATTTTATTTTTTAAATCGCGCGATTTTTACAAAAAAAATTGTCTACGGCGACCATTTTACATGACTTGCCTGGGAAAAATAAACCTCATTCATATCATTAGCCTTTGTGGGATACCGACGCCCAATTGCCATAAAAAAAATCATAGATGCGGTCTGTATGTTTCGGAAACAGCTTAGGGAATCTGATTTTACCCAAGTAACCAAAATAGTGCTCTTTTTTCAACCACAATGAGGCATTTCGCCCTTCACATCTCGCCAGAGCATTTCAATATTTAATTTTTGAGCGTTTGTTTCACGAAATTTTCAGAGTAAAATATCTGTTTGAGTTATCTTTTATTGCAACTTGGCCCTCTGCTCACAACTTTTTGACTTTAATTATCATTGGTGCTCCACCAAAAAATTGTATATTTCGGTTTTGCCAAATGTTAAGAACTGAGCCACAGTTAATTTAGAGCCGTTGCAATCCATGCTCAACAAAAGAATGACTTAAAAAGCTAAGACATTGTAAATTTTTATTATTTATTTGACATTTGACTAAAAGCAAATAGATTTTTTGCAACAAAAACTGCAAATTTCAAAATTCACTCTTTTTTGAATGACAATTCTTTATATTCATTTCGGAATTTTTTGATCATAGGTCGGTATACTTGATAATTACCCTTGCTTATTTATTCACATTCAGAGGAAGAGAATTAATTGTAAGGTGCCGTAGCGCAAACAACAATATAATGAGCGAAAACCTACGTTTTGATACAATCAAATTGGCGCTTTAGATAAGATAACGGAAAGATTAGGAATCAGAAAGACAACGCAGCTAACAAAAATCTTTACATTCTTCATCTTGCCGTTTATTTGTTCATAAAAAAAATTTACATATATCGAAATTTTAAATAGCAGAGGGAAAAACCAACCGGAGCCCATGTATTTGTTTATGTTTCGGTACTGATAACCGGTTATGTTAGTAAATATTATAGAGTTACGGTTATATAAAACAATTTTTTTTCGGTTTCGGTTACAAAGTGTTTTTAGCGGTTAAAGGTTACGGTTTCGGTCACGGTTTTAATCTCTAAAAGAAACACAATCACAAAGAGTCTACCATAGAAACACAATTTTTTGCTTTGATAACTTTTGACTTTCTAAGTTTTTTGACTATGTACTTCACGCTTAAACCATTGTGTGTTTCTATGTCAATATAAAGTAAACATTACTCAAAATAACAAGAGCGTAAGTTAAAGTCGGCTCTAACCGACTTTGATATACCCGTTACTTATGAGAAAACATGATTAACAGTGTTCCTGCGTTCCCTAGGGTGACCATCCAAAAAGTATACAACATTTTTTAGGGTGGGAGGGGGGTCTTGCTTGGTTCACTTTTTTGCTCATAACTTGAGAACCGTTCATCCGATCTTTATCATTGCTTCGGCAAATTGATTCATTTTGCTAATTACTAACTATCGAACCGTCTATCTTCAAAATTGTAGGAGATTTAACGTTTTTCCAAATTGCGGGGGCTTGGCCAAAATTTGAAATAAACTTGATCTGCGTGCAGATAAAAGAAGCATTTGTCCCATACATGTCAAACCTCTATCTCTTACCATCTCTGAGATCTAGGTGTTTATACAGACGGACGGACGGACGGACAGACGGTCAGACGGACAGACGGACATGTCTATATCGACTCGGCTGTTGATGCTGATCAAGAATATATATACTTTATATGGTCGGAAATGATTCCTTCTGCCTGTTACATACATTTGCACGACTTTAGTATACACTTTTTACTCTACGAGTAACGGGTATAAAAAGGCGTTTCAAACTAGGATTCTATGTTAATTCTTCTTTGTCGCATCAAACGCTAGAAACGAGTTAAGCTTCGACATGCTTTCGTCTTTTGTAAAACTATTAAAATGATGATGAATTTTTTGCAGTTGTTTTATCATATGCTAAAGGTGAGTACTAAGATCGGATTTTGGAAAATTATGTCGGGAATTGTGAAAAATTCACAGAAAACTGTTTTGTCTATGTACAAACAAATTTTTAAAAGATCTATAGGAAAATTCAACAATAACTGGGGAGAATTTTATTCGGACATTCAGGGAGGTTTAAGAGGATCTAAATTTGTACTTTATATGGTCGAAAATGGTTCTTTCTGTCTTACGGGTATAAGAATATGGAATAATTGACTTTCAAGTTGGGAAATCTAACCCCAAAGTGTGATGTTCATTTGTTTTTCATTCGATCACCGACAAATCTATTTTTAAAGCTTCACATAACAAAATAATATCAAGTGGAAAGTCTAAAAAATTTGGCAGAATGTCAGATTCCACATAATATTAAAAGCTCAAAATGGAAATTCCATTTCAGGCCTGATTTCATTTGTGTTTTCCACCAAATCATGCGGAATCGGAATTTGTTATACATTGACGCTTTCGAAACCGGCTGTTCTATTCGGATTTGATTTTTACATGTTCGTTTTTCTTCATTCGGCCCTTTCAGCGGCAAAAAACCTCAACCGAATTCTATAAACGTCTCTTGGAAATCACATCTCGTACCATTTCCGATCAATTGAATTCGGAAACGGTATCAGTCCTGTATAATCAATATTCACTTATTTTTTGAAAATCCACAATTTTTCGCCCAATTAACTTCAAACGCGTTTGGAGAATAAAAATAGAAAGTTGATTGAAGAAACGTAATAGAGAACCGATATCGGTGAATCGAAGTTCTGGAAACCGAAGAGTGCGTAACAGAACCGAAATCAAGTTGGAACATTTTTTTATTTTCTCTTAAATCGATATTATCTAAATCTATACATATATCCACACGAATTCAGCATACCCAATTTGCTTGATACTAACAGGGTGTGATAACAATTCGCCGGGTTGATTAATATTTAAATTTGTATTTGTATACAAATTCATAAAATGACGTACCCTGTATTGCTGAGCCACAAATAAAACAGCTGATGCCGCGCCGCCGCAACGATAGCGTGAGAGGAAGAGAGAGCAAGAGCAAAATGGTTGAGAGAGCAGACAGCCATAGGCCTCAACTTGTTTAGCGTTGACGATCGGTTCAGTTGTACGCTAGTCATCCGCGCGCGGAGTTCTTTATTTTGCCGCGTCGTCAACGCCAAAATAAAACAGTTTTCTTGATGTATGAAAGTAAATACTTATGTACATCGGATAGAAATGAAACAAGTGTTAGCCAAGTGGCAATTGCATGCATTATTTATGGCTCATAAAATAGCCCAAGTCAACAGTTGTGCCAAATAGAAACTTAAACAGCTGAATTTTGTGTGTGTGAGTGCGCGTGTGTGTTTGCCTATGTGCTGGAAAAGCTGGCGTTTGTTTAATAGCAGCAGCAGCAGCCAAAATACAACAACAATTAACGCAAAACGACCAGCACAATCAAATTGAAACGTGCAAAACGCTGAGCGCAGCCAGAGAGAGGAGAAAGAGGAACTGACTGAGAGAGAGAGAGAGTGTGTGTGAGAGAGTGCGAATGCACGCTCAGCTGTCAGCTGGTTGTCAAATTGCGCAAGTGATATATAACCGTTTGTATTCAAGTGTGAGTGCAATATATATATACATACTTTTGTATGTACAAGATTTTATTTGGTTAGCAAATTTTACGGTTTTATCAAAGTGCAGTGAACAAAGCTGGAGAAGGTAAATAACAAATTTAAAGTGCATTTCTCGGTGATTGTTATTGTTGCTGCTGTCAAAAATTCGAGCAAGGCTACTGCGCAAGCGTCGCGCTATACGTATGTATGTTTGTACCCATGCGAATGTTAATGAAAAACATAAACAGCAACTAAATCACAAATCACATCGCACGACAAACGGAAACTAAAGCACGGGCAAGTTCATCAGCCACGCACCATCAGCGCACCGCAAAACGTTACAAACGATAGCCACAGCCCCGCCACTCACGAAATTAACTTAAAAGCTGATAAGGAGGCTTGAAGGGTAAATATTGCTAACTCTTTTTATTTTTGTATTTTTGATATGCATTCTCCTGTTGGTGTTACACCACACTAAAATTAAGCTAAGGCCGACGCAATTGGAATACTCTTTGAAAGAATTGGGCAACATTTAGGCATATGATGGAGAATGGTTTCCAATCGATTTTATTTGTTCTAAGTTCAGGTTACTTACCGTGCCTTACCAAATAACAATCTCGTTTTTGCTTTTAACAATGATAACACTAGTTTACAGCATTTCCGATCCCGACCATCTGGCAGTCATTTCGTATGTAAATCCATTTGCTGAGTCCAAATCTGCAGTCCAAATATTTTTTATAGGGCCGTTTTCGAGAAATCGCGGAAAAGCTAGATTTTCGATTGGAGAAAAAAGTATCTTCAGAAAAATGGGTATATCTTCAGTTTCGTGTCTTTCATTATGAAAAGGTAATGCTCTCTTGGAAGGTAATTGAACGCCCTAACATTCATTCATACACTACTTCTTAGTCCGGTTCTCGACTTCGGCGTTATAAAGGCTTTTATCTGCAACTTTGCACTAAATTTATCAATTTTTTTAAAAAAGCTAGATTTTAAGCGCGATTTTAACCAAGAAAAAAATTGTGTAAAATGTATTTTATTGCTGGTCACTAAAGATTTATCTATTAAAAATACAACGCCATATAACTCATTAAAATCCGATCAAGAATAAAGAAGTTATTGGCATTTTAGTAAAAAATGGAAGGTTTCAACTTCAAGCAAATTGACTTAGTTTGACTGTTTTATGTTCGTCGTAGGAGGCATAGAAATCATTCAAACTATTCTATTAAAGGGCTACTATGATCCGCCAAATTTATTTTGTACCCGGTTAAGTTATTTAGTGATTGACTTAGGTTGAAAAATGAATGTAAGGCGATAGAAAAATGCCCGCAAGCATATCAAAATCATTTTTGCATCCAATTTGACGCCTTACATTCATTTTTCCACCTAAGTCAATCACAAAATAACTTAACCGGGTACAAAATAAATTTGGCGGATCATAGTAGCCTTTTAATAGAATAGTTTGAATGGTTACAAAGCCTCCTACGACGAACATAAAACAGTCAAACTAAGTCAACTTGCTTGAAGTTGAAACCTGCCATTTTTTACTAAAATGCCAATAACTTCTTTATTCTTGATCGGATTTTAATGAGTTATATGGCGTTGTATTTTTAATAGATAAATCTTTAGTGACCAGCAATAAAATAAATTTTACACAATTTTTTTCTTGGTTAAATTTTAGTGAGTTATGTGGCGTTGCATTTTAAATAGATAAATCTTTAGTGACCAGCCATAAAATAAATTTTACACAATTTTTTTCTTTGTGAAAATTGCACTTAAAATCCAGCTTTTTTTTAAAAAGTGATAAATTTAATGCAAAGTTGCCGATAAAAGACTTTATAACGCCGAAGTCCAGCACCGGATTAAGAAGTGGTGTATAAACGAATAATAGGGCGTTCATTTACCTTCCAAGTAAGCATTACCTGATTATAATGCAAGAACCGGTACCAAAGATATACGCATTTTTCTAAAGGTACTTTATTCACAAATCGAAAATGTAGCTTTTCCGCGATTTCTCGAAAACGGCCCCATAAAAAAATTTTCGGATTGGATTTTTGGACTCAGCGGAAGGACTTACACAAGAAATTGCTACCAAATGTTCAGGATCGCGAAATTTTTATTATTTTGTAAACTAGTGTAATCAATATTGCCTCTACCGCGACCATTAGGCTGGCCAGCTTGTCATAGGGTAGCTATTTGATATATTTATTTGATATGCATCCAACCTGGCAAAATTGAGTTATACAACTTTCTCAATGCTAAAAAAGATCCTCTCAATTTCCGCCCTGCCTTTCCTTAGATAATTCAACGGCTGAGAACCACTCTGATATTTCTAATCTATATTTGCACTTTTTCAACCTACCAGGGAACCGTATACCGAAAAGAACAGACTAAAACTCAGAACCAGAGCCGGAACACCTTAGAACACCTTAGAATACTACTTGTGTTATCCATTTCTCATCAAGAGAAACTAAATGAGGAAATATGCTCTGACCAAGGCTGCAAGGCTCCGGGAGTTTAAACCAGGGCTTAATCCCGAAACGAATTTCGGTTCTGGTTCCAGTACCGGTACGTCCCGAAATTAATGTTTCGGTTAAAGGTTCTATTTTGGTTTTCAATTAGTTTCGGTTTTCGGTTTCGGTTCCGGTACCCGTATTTTTATTTCGGTATACCGGTACGTACCGGTACGTACCGGTACTCACCGATATAAGTACTACTTATTTTTAATACTGAGATAAATTTAAATTATTTTATTCCTGTTTAACGAATCAAAAATCAACACAAAATGAATGGTTTCACTTTTTAAAATTATATGGCCTTAATATTTCGTATTCTTTGTATGTAATAACTAACGATTACATTATATGCTAATAAATATTATGATATAATGATAAATATAATGATATGATATAATGTACTAGCAGGTACCCGACGTCAATCAAATCTTTATCTAGCAAAATTCACTATCCGTCTATTGACCCTTCTCCATAAGAATCAAAATCGTTATAAGACTTTGCAAAATTTGCGATTTTTTGGTCCGTTTGATCAACACGTCTCATTTACTCATATAAGAATTGTTGCATATTTCTAATATTTTTGAACCTATCATATCTTTATGATAATCTGAACTCATGCAATTTTGTAAATTTCCGATTTTTGGAACACTACTACTATTGCAGTCTATCAAATATTCATTCGAATTTATTTAAGTTGTTTAATTATTTTTTGCTGTTTAATTGTTTGATCTACAACTCCTGTTTAACCGTCTACATTGCCATTTCCAAACTTCGCAATAATTGGGACTGTTCAATCAATTTTGACTATTAGTTTAACCGTTTGATCTACAACTCCTATTGGATGAATCTGACCACCAGTTAAGAAAGTTTTAATGTTTTCAAATACGTTTAAGTGCGATTTTGCTAAAAAGGGCGAATGAGTTTATATTTGCAGTACAAATGCAAAAATTTACTATATTCCCTGTGTACTTTCGTGCAAAGTATAAAAACAAATCAACAGTTGCACTAGCTTTTGCTGTATCTATGCACTGGCTATATTGACACGGCTGTTGATGCCGATCAAGAACTTTATAAGGTTGGAAATGATTCCTCTTAGTTACATACTTTTGCACACTCTTAAAATAATTAGGTACAGCGAATAAACGAAAAACCGAAACCGTACCGGTACCAAAGTTTCGGTTTCGTTCCGGTTTTATCGGTTCCAATAATAACGGTAAACGGTATTCGGTTCTCAAAAAAAAATTTGTATCGGTTCAGGTTCCGGTTCCGGTACTCGATTTGAAACGGTTTATTTCGGTTAACGGTTCCGGTTTCGGTTCCGGTATTGAGCCCTGGTTTAAACCCCTTGAAAAGTGTTAGGTTAGATTAAGCCAAAAACCCGAACCAAACTGGTACTGCGGGTTCGGTTCAGGACCGCTTGAAAGTGGAGGCTAAGTGGATCCATAAATGTATTTGTATGAAAAGAAACAGGACAATTTAAATATGTTAGTATTTTTCCCACTTAGTTAAATGGCATCAAAGATTTTAATTCATTTTTCCTGTGAAACATTCCCAAATTGAAGAAGATGAAAACTCTACAAAATTTCCACAATTGCGTTTGTTTTTAAAAGTATTATTATTATGTCATCGCAAAAAATTGGATAGACGCAAAACCAGTGACCGATCTTTTTTTTATATTTTAACGGTACATACCGGTTTACCGAAATAAAAATCTATGTACCGGTACAGGACCGAATACCGAAACAATATAAGAACATATTACTTACCAGAACCGGATCCGGAACCGAAATATAATTCGGTTTGATTCCCTAGTCTCAACTTCAACTACTTTATATGCTCTTTTGTAGATGCGATAGATTCTTATCCAGCTTACGATCAATCAAGTCGACTTTCAGTCCCGGATCTGACACAGTTCCCAGCTGGGTGTTAAAACTTTGTGGCGACTCCCTACGTGTGACGTTTGCAAAACTATTTAACTTATATCTTCAACAGGGAGAGTTTCCTAGTCTTTGCAAAGAATCCGATATTATTTTTATTCAGAAAACTAAACTATCGGACATTGCCAAGCTTGTTGAAAAGATTCCGACTTTTCAACTACGAGTTCGGTTTAATTTAATAATATCTAACTCCATTAATGTACTATCAGGGGTTCCCCAAGGTAGTCATTTAGTTAATGATGTCCCACAGGTCTGATCCTATTCGCATGACCCTGCGTCTCCTCTTCACACCTGATGTCCGATTATTAGTCAGCAAGTGTAAGTATATGACCTCTAGTCGTATCTGATTTGGTATTAATCAGATTCCATTGCAACCGATCTACATAGTGGATGATTTGGGTACAGAATTTGTTCGCAAACAAGGCAATGGGAGTTCTCGGATTTGTTAAACGATGGTCCAAGGAATTTAATGACCCCACTAAGCAACTGTATGTTAGTGTTGGGTAAAGGTTGTTCATTTCACTGAACATGTTCACTTGTTCTTTTTATACCCTTGGAGAGGGTATATTTTAATTGTCCGGATGTTTGTAACGCAGAGAAGGAAGCATCTCCGACCACATAAAGTATATATATTCTTGATCAGCAAGACGAGCTGAGTTGATATAGTCAGGTCCGTCTGTCCGTCCGTCTGTTTTTATGCTATCTCCTTCGTCAGTTTTAAAGCTTAAACAAACTTTGCACGAAGTCTTTTGGTACAAATACGCTGCACATTTGTCAGAACCGGCCGGATCGGATGACTATAGCATATAGCTGCCATAGGAACGATCGGTTAAAAAACTAGTTTTAGTGAGAAAAATTTTTTTGTTTTCAATGCTATCGCTCCCAACGCTTGTATTTATCAGTTTTTAATGATTTCACATAATTTCACCAAGACTTGTCAAAATCGGACAACTATAAAGTATAGCTCCCATACAAAAGATACACAGAAAAAAAATGATATTTTTTCATATCAATTTTAGGCCGATATGATAAAATATCAAATTAATATTTTACTAATTTCAAATCGTTATTTTTTTACATATCATATTAATATTTTTAGTATCATTCTGAAACTATTTAATATCAATTTACGTTAATGATATTATTTTAGATCAGAAAGATATTATTTTATTGTCAAAATGAAATGAAAATATTGATATTTTGTAAAGTTCATTTTAATCTGGTTAATATCGGCATGAATTTGATCTTTTTTTTTCTCTGTGTAGGTCTGAAAAAAAAATTTTTGTGAGAAAAAGTTGTTTGTTTTTAATGCTATCGCAGCCAATTTTGTTACTGATCAATGTTACATGCTACCACACAATTCTGACAATTTTGATTCAAATCGAATGACTATAGCATATAGCTGCCATAGGAACGATCGGTAGAAAAACTTGTTTTAGTGAGAAAAACTTTTTTGTTTTCAATGCTATCGCTCTCAACGCTTGTTTTTTTCAGTTTTTAATGATTTCACATAATTTTATTAAGACTTGTCGAAATCGGACAACTATATAGTATAGCTTCCATCCAAAAAAATGGTCTGAAAAAATTCTCTGTAAGAAAAACTTTTTTGTTTTTAATGTTATCGCAGCCAAATTACACAGCCCAACAGTGATTTTGGTGCAGGTCTATTTTTAACAGATTATGTTAATATAGACTTCACTGAACTAAACTGTATCATTTGTTTTGTGCAATCAGCTCTTGTTTCCAAGATATCGCGGAAAACCCAAAAAGTCGACTTTTTGGCACTCTAGGATTTATGGAGGCCACACTAGGCATAATTATCTAAATTTATGAACTAATTGCGATAAAGTACATATCAATGCAAATTTTAAAAATCATAGCCGCTATATTCGTACAGCGGAAAGTGTCTAAATTAGCCTCTAAAGACAGACATTTTTCGATTTATAGCATCTTTAGCATTTTTTATAGCCCGTTAAATCTAGCGCAGTTATTGAATTAATCTTTTCGCCATCTGAGCCTATAGACAAACATATGATCTAATTTTGTGTAGCCCCTTTACAGTTCCTATACAGATTTAGAGTAACAATCTAGCTTTCCTCCCACACTGAGAAAAAATCAATCTAAAATTAAGATTATAATCTTGAATCAAAGAGAAACGGTGTCAAAATTCGACTAAGACCAGATAATCTTAACCCAGTATTATATGCTCAATTTTCTCAATTTTAATCTTAATCCATCAATCTTGGATAAACATTGTTTATACTCGACTTTAAGATGAAACAATCTCATTTTTAAATATGAAAAGAAAAAACGAAAAAAATTATATTAAGCTGTTATTATTTTTATGTTTTGTTTTTTTTTTTTGTTGTTTGATTTAGTTATTAACAATTTGTTGTTTCTGAAAAACTTATATAAATGTTAATTATTAATTCGCTGGTACTGGGACTTGAACTGAGTACCTCGGGGTGATTGACCACACTGCATCGGCACTCAGCCATCTCGGCTGTTCAGCCTCATTGTTGGATCGTCACTAATCGTTGTTTAAGAACTCAGCAAGACAATACCAGCTGAGTTCTTACACTGCAACTGGTCGCGCGAAAAAAATTCCTTCAATAGCAGAGACGGTAAAGAGGAAGTCAAAAGCTTTATTGGAACGAGTAGGTTGTGGTTCGAGTCCCAGTAGAGCCGAGTTGTTTTTTTTTCATTTTTTTAAAAATTTTTTTTTAACAAAATAAATTTATTTATATATATCATAAAGTTTTTTAACTAAAGCTTTACTTAAAACTGTAGGACGGTTGATACATTTCGAGATGATAAATCTTGTTTTTAAGATTTTGAATCTCATTTCAAGGTTTTTTTATCTTGCTATTACAAAATTAAAAGATTCTCGAAAAAAAATTTTCAATCTAGATTTTAGATTGAATTTTTTTTCTCAGTGCATAAGTTTAAATATGTATTTTCGTCTTAAACACGCCATATCTTTGCCAAATAAACTTATTTAAATGTCAATGTTTCGTTCTATCACACAATTCTGACAAGTTTGATTTTAATAACCGAAAAAGAAGTTCTAGTGAGATAAACTTTTTTTTCTTACACTTTACACTTTTCAGCTATGAATATATTGATGAATTTATTGTATAGCTGGCATATAATAAACCAGCAGGCATATCTCAAGCTCCAAGAGTATATAAACTTCGGTCGAGCCGAAGTTAGCTTTCCTCTATTTTTTCTAAGTGAGTCAACTCACTCAAGTTGCTCACTGTTCAGTTGTTAACTTCTTCAGTTGTTCGTTCATGTTCAGTTGTTTCAGCTGTTTAGTTGTTCACCATGATACCGTGCCAAACAACCAAACGGTTCCCATCGCAATCGGGTCTTCGTCCCGAAACCGACGCAGTGTCCATTACTCTGCTCAACAAGAAACTTCCCAACCGTTACAACAACAACAACCAAAATTGAGAAATGACATTTCAATACTGAAGAAGATTTTTGTTGACGGGAAGTGAAACTATTTGAATGTCTGGCAATACCCACACAAGAACAACTGAAGCTGAGAAGAAGAGAGAAAACAGCCTTTTAGTCGCTGGCTAGCTTTCGATGCGGTCAGGTCGAAGCAAATTCACGCCACTTTATTTTCGCACACCAATACACTCTCACAAATGCCAAGAATGCATATTATCCTATTTTCTAATCTCTCCCCTCCTTGTTTGTAATAAAGTATAATTTGTTGTCTAGCACAACTACACAGAGGAAAAAAACCGAGAACATTGGACTTTTGGATATGGGCGCTGCTGCTTCTCCACCCACCCATTGTGCCATAGGAATCAGAAACATCGCTTCAACGACCTACTTCACCTGACTCGTTTCATTTAAGTTTCCAGAAAAACACAGAAAAATTTGGTCGGGCTTGACTGGGATTTGAGCCCGGTACCTTATGCACTCAACGTATGGAATGACGCACTTGAACATTCAGCCATTGAACAGTTTTGCAGATGCACGTCAAGAGGGCTAAATATGCTTTGCTGAGCAGACAAGAGAGAGAGAGAGCAAAAAGAGAACCAACTCTGCTGAAAACCGGTGTTGGTGTTGTTTAAAGTAAATATTATTCGTTTGAGAACAACTTTACTCATTCCAAGAACATTTGTTCTCAAAAAATTTGAGAACGTTCTGTTCTCATTTTAAGTTGACGGCAACTTATTTTCTGAACACGTTTTTCCCTCTGTGTACTTGCATTTTATCTTTGACAAATTTTATCATCTAATCCATCTTCCACTTTCCATTCCACATTTATGCAAATACGAGTAAAAATAAGTTGTCTATGCCAAAAAACGCTCGAGATTTGATTTATAATAATTCGTGCCACGGTCCAGTCCATCTCTATTTGCCATTTTCAGATACTGAATTCAAGTGCGTGATGAGAACTAGGCTAGAGCAAATTCCTCAAAAAATGTTCAGCCAAAGTGGGTTAAAAGATAAACCATGTTTAACGAATTTAAGCGAAGCAAATATCATAACAACGCTGAAATGCTTCAACGAATTAAGTATACAAATGATTTACCTCACATAAAGTATACTAAGAGCTTTAGACAGAAGTTTCACATCATTTCAACAAAACGAGTCGGTCATAAGAAAAGTAAATAGTATGTGGAACTAAATTAAGATTATCTAAGTATGAGATAGTGTTACCTAAAAACTAAATGCTGTTAGTGTCCTAACTGTCAAAAATGGTTCTAAATATTTTTGAGAAACAAAGGAAAGTTAACCAAAGTGGAATGCATCTCTAAATGGTCAAGGTGCATGTACAGGAGTTGTTAGGTGTAATGAAAAGTCGTAGTCAATCAACGACGAAGCTTCGTTTCCACAAACAATGCGACTTCACGTCGTCATCATCGTCGTCAATGAAACCCGCAAACCGGTTTCCATACTAAACAGAAACAACAAACAAACAGGAGAAGAAAAAAAAACGCATAACAACAAGTCGTAATGTAATACGGCATACACACATCTCGACGAGCCAAAGGCTAGCAAAAAGAAAATCAGTCAAGATTGAGATCGATTTAGTGGCTACCGTCGCACGTACCTACGCACCATGTTAATAACAAACGCAACCCGGCTATGAAATCGAAACCAAAACCGAAATCCTCCAGTCGAAATCGATATTCGATACAAGTGCAAGACCAAATTCAATTGAAACTAATTATAGCCAAGTGCAACGCCAATTGGCGCCTTGTGGTGCGTTCACAAAACACCTCGTCATCTAAAAATACTCGAATAACCAAACACACAATGCTTGGGGGCAATCTCAACCTTTGCTTTTGGTGACTTGGGGGCTTTCAGTGCCAAAACCAGTGTCTGGTATATATTGTGTCTGACGGAATTGTTATTAATATTCTGTACATAACTTCACCCGGTACGAGTTTGTTCAAAGTTAAGAGTTGGTCTTCAGTTTCTCCAGTAGCAATGGCAGCAGCAGCTGGCATTGAAATGGTTCGAGGAGTGCCTCTAATGCTATCACTCATATTCTATAATTAAATTTGTGCTTTGACCATATGGTAAAGACACAATTTTGTCAATGTTACTGGAATGGCTTACAGAGATTTAAGTGTGGCAGGTCTAAGAAATAAATTAATTTCTAATATGTCTACGAAACCATTTTGCGCAAAACCAGGATATAAATATAGTTCACATCAACTACAAACTGCAACTTTGCAAACATCGAAACGCGTAGGAGAAAAGTGCGAATAAAATAATGTTTTTATTCTCATGAACCACAACGGTCAGAACAACCCATTCAAGGTAACTCAACAATTTTAACACAATTTGGCCACTACATAAACCAAATGCATTCAATTTTGTTTTGAGCGAAATTAATGCTACGGCAAAACTTCCTATTTATATTATTTGCTTTATTTGATGGAAGCTTACATAATTCGCAGCCAAATTGTACACCAGAAACCAATGTAAACTACATTTATATTTACCAAATTGAAATTGAACTTTATTGCTTGAGATGGCAACGAATTGAAGCACACTGTGGACTGTTAGGTGGCGGAATTCACACAAGAATGGCTTACACTCACATCGTTTTTCATTGCAATAAACCAAGATTTAGTGGTTGGTAGAAACTTCATTATTTTATGCTTTGAATCCTGCAATTTTAGTAAAAGGATGTGGCAGTTATGTTTTGGATTATATGAATCATTTGAATTATTCTATAGTTCAAGTTTCGCTGGCTTAAAAGTACATTTAAATGTTGTTTTAAAGTTTAAGTTGGATCTAAAATTCGGTTCTGACTTTCTAGGTCATTTAAAACGGAACAAATATTTTAGGTAAGTTACTTTTTGAACCTTAGCCCGAGTCGGACCAGCTGTCATCGGTTCCAAAATTACATCAAAGAACCTAAAAATTATTTCGAAATATCGAAACAGTGCATCAAAAGGAAAAGAGGCGTTTCACAAAAATTTATTTGAATTCGTCGTATTTTGTTTTAGGCCTTGTAGAAGCGTTGAAAAGTGGTAAAATGTTTTTACAAACCTTGCAAAAGTTCTTTCCACTTACCGTCTACAATAATGGTTGTGTAAAAGTTCTGAAATAAAACTTACTTGAATAGCTCAGCTTATGACGTTAGGCATGACTCGTACGATTTGCTTAAATCAGTTTAGTTCGAACAGCTCATGTAAGCAAAGCCTTTAGAACAGCCGTGGGCAACCGTTTGCTCCCAGTCTCAGTTGCCCAAGTAAACCCCTGGCTTTCAAATAAGTTACAACAATAAAATCCAAGCGTATTGGCACCAGCTCGTACAAGCAGAAGACGCAACAATTGCCTCGTTTGCAAGTAAACTACAACAAAAACCTGCGTACCTTCGCATTGGCAGACGGCGCAACAAATACAGCGTGAGCGACCGAGTCTCGCTTGGCGCAAAAACAGAAAATCAACATATATGCGTTCTGTGTGAATTGTCAAGTATGTTCGTCCCTCAGGGGCTATGGGTGCCCAAAATCCCAAAGGGCCTATCCCATGGGATAGGAACTCATAATTCTGCCAGCGTCACAGCCAACACATGCTTAGAGAAAGAGAATACATGTGTTCTACAAATAGGACGCTCGATGGCTTGCTCTCTCACGACGCGTGCTCTCGGCTTTTTCTTCTGTTTAACGTCATCACGTTAACTTCGTGCTTCGCTGCTACACACTCAAGCGCAAAGATTGATTCTGTGAGTTTGGGCACCACTGGACTAGATCAATCAAGCTCAACTGATTTAAAAATTAAACTACCAAATAGCTCGTAGTTTCATTTCAGACAATTTACAAATTCAAATTATATAGGAAGCTCGATCTTACCTAGTTCCAAATTCAAAATGAATTTAACACAAAAAATTTAAAAAGATCGATGAAGTTGGAGTTTATATTAATATGGGAGATTTGATTTGCTAATTTTGCTGGCTCTAGGTCAGAGTTCCCCAGCGATAGCCTAGGGAGCACGAACTTATTTGCCGAATGCTTGCCGAAGTCACACTTCATAGTGTGTTAGAGAGAGACACAGTCACGTTTTAGCGCTCTCTGCTTGGGGAACCCTGCTCTAGGTCCGAAAAGGTTGCGATTGTTCACAACTGTTAACAACTTATGCAATATTGTAGGCACCATTGGTTGCACTATGTCACAAAATTTGAAAAGTTTTTGTATCCCGCACTTTTAGCAATTGATTCTAATGTAAAATTTCACGCTGAATTCAAATCTGCTCTCAGATATGTCAAAAGTAGAACGGTTCTTGAGATATCGCGAAATTTTCAATTTTAGTGTTTTGAAAAAAGGTAGGTCTACTAAAATGCCATTTTCTCTGATTTTAGTCCACCGATATGTATAAACTGTAACAAAAATAAAAGATAATAAAATTATTTCTTAAAAAAACGACAGTTGTTGTAAATCCAACCATAAATGACAAAGTTATGGCACTTCAAAGTTGGATTTTTGAAAAATTTTTGATAATTTTTAATTTTTTGCTGACTTTTATTGAGTTTTTTTCAATCTTACCATTAAAATTGCTCAGGTCTCAGATATTGACAGGATTGGGTAAACTTTAACGAGCATTTTTTGCCCTTGGTCATCAAAATCGGATGAAAAATAAACGCTATATTCACAATTAAGTAAACATACCTCTGTTTGAGAGTATTTTTTTGCTAGTTTTTTCAGTATAAAAATCACATCTTAGCAAGCCAAATAAGAATAAACGTTGATCATTAGGAATTTGTATTGCAGTTCACCGGTGGAAAAACTGTGCCGATCTGAAAGTTGAGCAATGGTAACAGGCTTGCAACAAGGATGGACAAAGCATTGCTGTTTTTGTGCAGATGGGACAGCCGAGATCGCAGTGAACATTACTTGCGTAAAGACTGGGATGGAAGGGCCAATTTTGTAGTCGGAGAAGATAACTTAAAATTTCCGCCCCTAGTTCAAAAGGACAAAATTATTCTCCCTCCGTTGCATATTAAGCTTGGTCTCTTCAAAAACTTCGTTAAAGCTCTCCATAAAAATGAAAATTTTGCGGCATTTGAATTTTTAAAACGACGATTCGCACATTTTTCTGACGTCAAAATTAAAGAAGGCGTATTTGTGGGTCCGCAAATCAAAAAGCTAATGAGCGACAGAGAATTTTACTTGGAACTATCAACAGACGAGGCAAAAGCATGGGAATCATTTTGCGCAGTAGTGTCTAGTTTTCTAGGAAGCAAAAGAAGTGAGGACTATAAAGAAATTGTTGATGATTTATTGGAAAACTACAAAAAAATTGGTATAATCTCAGTCTGTTTTTCATCGAGTTTTTATATTTACCAATTTTATTTTTGTGTAAATATGTCCTTAAAAATTCACTTTTTGCACTCCCATTTGGATTTTTTCCCGGACAACCTAGGCGACGAAAGCGACGAGCATGGCGAACGCTTCCATCAGCAAATGCAGCAGATGGAGTTTCGCTCCCAAGGCAAGTGGGATCCGGCAATGATAGGAGACTATTGCTGGTTCTTGTTGCGAGAAACACACAGTCTGCACAAAAAACAAAAGCGGTCTACATCATTTGAGTACTTTTATCCAACCTTGAACTGCAAAAAAAAACTACTAATGCTCAACGTTTATTCTTATTTGGCTTGCTAAGATGTGATTTTTATACTGAAAAAACTAGCAAAAAAATACTCTCAAACAGAGGTATGTTTACTTAATTGTGAATATAGCGTTTATTTTTCATCCGATTTTGATGACCAAGGGCAAAAAATGCTCGTTAAAGTTTACCCAATCCTGTCAATATCTGAGACCTGAGCAATTTTAATGGTAAGATTGAAAAAAACTCAATAAAAGTCAGCAAAAAATTAAAAATTATCAAAAATTTTTCAAAAATCCAACTTTGAAGTGCCATAACTTTGTCATTTATGGTTGGATTTACAACAACTGTCGTTTTTTTAAGAAATAATTTTATTATCTTTTATTTTTGTTACAGTTTATACATATCGGTGGACTAAAATCAGAGAAAATGGCATTTTAGTAGACCTATCTTTTTTCAAAACACTAAAATTGAAAATTTCGCGATATCTCAAGAACCGTTCTACTTTTGACATATCTGAGAGCAGATTTGAATTCAGCGTGAAATTTTACATAAGGATCAACTATTTAGAAGCCGGGTTCAAAAAATTGTTGCATAGTGTTGCCTATACAGTACTGTTTCATCATTCTTCCGAATGAATCTTCCGTAGCATTTTCACTGAAGTATGCATGATTGCTAACTGCCACCCCTTTGATCAGTGGGGAACTGCAAAAGCAATGAAAATAACAATAGGCAAGCAAAGAATGCTTACAACTTCTTGGTGGAAATGCTTAAGCTTTAAAGCTCCACTTTCTAAGCTTTTAAGGAATTAAAAAGCCAATCTTTTTTAGAGAGTATGTTTATTATAGGGACCGAAATTAATATTTATTTTATAATACAAATTTCGAAAAATCAATTAATTTACAATTTATATTTAAAAGTTAGAAATTAATTGATATGAAAAATTTTTATAAAAAAATTTTAAATTAATTAATATAAAATTTTTTTTTTTTTTTAAAAATTAAATTAACAATTACTTTAATATATCCTTCGTGCGGAACATCGTAGCACAAATGTATGAACTTTTCTTTGATCTGTGGATCCATACACTTAGACTTATTTTGCTCAGTTGCGTATGCTTAGATCAGGGGTGCTCAAGCACATTTTGCAAGCCACGCTTTCGTTGTGGTTTGACGCCAAGGAATAGCTTGCGCGTATACAGGGCACGAGCGTCATAAGCCTACATAAGACAACAACAAAGAATTAATATGTGTGTTCTCCTCACTTTCTTTTAGAGCTAAGGTTTTGTTGTTGCCGCTTGCAGCCCTGCAATAACATCATATGGGACTGTCTTCTCTCTCTCCTATGTTTTTTTGCCGCGGCGAAGTCAGCCCTCGCTCGAGGTGGCCAATCGCACACAAACAAAAGTCGGGTTTCCTTTTCTATTTGTTGTAGTTGTTATTGCTAAAAAAATATATTTTGTGCATTTGTATTTGATTCCACGCGGTCGTAAGCTTATTACGAACGAGATTATCCTCATCATGCTGTTATCGTAAGACAGCTTCGTGTGTTTCTCGATGAGAGAACTCTGAAACAGAAAGCACGAGAAAAAAAATAGAGGCAAGCTAACTTCGGCTCGACCGAAGTTTATATACCCTTGGAGCTTGATATGAGACTGACATTTTGTATGGCAGCTAAACTATATAGTCGTCCGATTTCAAAAAATTTTGGTGAAATTATGTGAAATCATTGAAAACTTATAAATACGAGCGTTGGAAGCGATAGTATTGAAAACAAAAAAGTTTTTTTCACTAAGACTTTTTTCAGACCTAACTTTTGTATGGCAGCTATACTATATAGTTGTCCGATTTCGACAAATCTTGTTGAAATTATGTAAAATCATTGAAAACTTATAAATACGAGCGTTGGGAGCGATAACATTGAAAACAAAAAAGTTTTTCTCACAAAAACTAGTTTTTCAACCGATCGTTCCTATGGCAGCTATATGCTCAAGTCATCCGATCCGGCCGGTTCCGACAAATGTGCAGCGTATTTATACCAAAAGACTTCGTGCAAAGTTTGGTTGCGATATCTTTAAAACTGACGGAGGAGATAGCATAGAAACAGACGGACGGACGGACAGACGGACGGACAGACGGATAGACGGACAGACGGACATGGCTATATCAACTCAGCTCGTCATGCTGATCAAGAATATATATACTTTATGTGGTCGGAGATGCTTCCTTCTATGCGTTACAAACATCCGGACAATTTTAATATACCCTCTCCAAGGGTATAACAACATCAAGTGTTCTGTTGAGAGAGTCCGTAGAGAGACAACATGCAATCAAATGTGTTTACCGTGTTTTGGCGAATAATCTATTAACTGTTCATAGTGATTGAGATCTGAGGTTAATTAAGCTAGTAAATGTTTTCCTACTTTTAATAGAAATCCTTTCAAGGATAATACCACATAAGCTAAATTTCTTAGTAATTAAAATTGTTCTCTTACATTCTGAGTGAGAATTGGATATCACACAGTTTCTAAGCACCACAATCTCTTGGCCTATCGAAAAGTTGATTGAAACCTAAACAGAATTGATCATTTGATATCTTCTATATACACAAACACCCCATAACTTCAATACCAAAATCAATTTTCATTCGATAGCCTGTCGTTGTGTGCGTTTTTAATCATTCGCTCTTTTTGTGCCCCGGAACCAGAAACTGGGTAAAAAATCGCATTTTTTTTGGTGGGGAGCGGGAAAGTAGACAAGTGTGCTGCTTGTCTGGGGCTTTTTCAAATCTTATCACTCAGACCACCGCCTGTTAACTGTTGTTTTTGAGCTTTGCTGGAAATAAAATGGTTGCAGATAACAGTTTGGCTGTTTCACTGATGGTCATTTTGCCCACCTCCCTGCCATTTCCAGTTCATCATCATGAAACGTTGGCAAATGCCTGCAGCCACAAACCCGAAGTGGTCGTGGCCATAAATTGGAATTGTGTCGAATAAAAGTGGTGCGGAAAAACTGGGATAAACTGCATGCAGAGAGCGCTTCTCTTCGTCCATATTTGTATATCTTTAATATTTACTCCATATGCACGGCTTATGGCTGGCTGTATGTGGCACTCCCTCGACTTTATCAAATGTAAGTGGATGAGAAGCATTCGTTAGGCCCATGATAAATTGGCATATTGCGTTTTATGCTTTGGTTTTTAGCTGACTCGTAAAGTTCTTTCTCCGTCCAGCACATATGCAGATAGAAGAGGGGTCACTGTCTCTTAATAGGCATAGCGGCGTCGTAGTTGAAACAAAGACTGTCGTGCAGTTGACATTGAAAAGTGGTATAAATCAGATTGGAATGGATGACAGCTAGCTGGACTGACAAAGAGGATAACAATGATGTGTGAAAGAAGGAAAAATCCAAAGATAAATTGGAATATGTTAGGCTGTTAGGCTTGAAAGACTCTATAACTCAGTACACATTTAGGAAAAGTGTTACCGTTTCATATTTGGTGGATTCAAAGGGTCACACAGTTGAAGCCCGCTCTTATCGGAATTAGGTGATAATTTAGCTGATGTGAGTAACTAGCTTGAGGTAGCCGCATTAGGTCATCAAACACGTCAATAAAATGAACTGAAGTTCGAAATGAAATAAATTTCGGTTTGGCTCAGCTATTTCAAAGTAACACCATACCTGATTTCCGTTAAAAAAAAAAAAAAAAAAAAATTTAAAAATTTTAATATTTTATTTGATATTAAACTATCGTCAGAGAGTCTCTTTAGAGATTTAGGACAAGTATGGTTAATCAAAGCTTAATTAAGTAGAAACAGAATTCAAAACTGATCGTTCTGGTCACAGTCGGCCGGTATTGGTTTTTTATGCCATAATTGATTGATGTTTAAATGAAGAAATGTTAAAACGCCTTTCTTAATGTTAATTAGCAGAACATTAGCGTGGATGTTAACATATTAACATTATGTTAGCAGACAGCGCATGCTGTCGCGCCCGAAAACGATCAAACAAGCAGCACACATTTTTCGGAGATAAATTTTAAAAACGTCATCTTCTAAAAATTAGAATTTAAGTTATTATATTATAATACAGCTGTGTACACTCAGAAAAAAAAACCCAAGAACTATGTACTTGAATCAAGTAGGAACGGTGTCAGTAGTACGAAAATACTTGATTCAAGAACAAAATCTTTATTTCAAGTAAGAATTTTTCAATACCGAAATACTTGTTTGAAGACTGTTTTGGGATATTTTAAGTACATTTCGAACTATTATAATATCATTTTGGTCATACAATTAAATTGATATGTTCTTAAGTACAGCCCGATTTACTTTCAAAATAAGTGCAAAAAGGTTCTTCATCAAAGTCTTGTTAATTCTAAATTCAAACCCAAACCATTTTTGAAGCAAAATAATACTTACTTAAAACTTAATAAATAAGTCAAAAATGTTCTTGGTTTAAGCCAGTGTCCGGCACCGTTCAATGTTCTGTGTATACATGTAGTGACGTCCATCCTCTGTAGCAGCGGCGTCGATACACAGACACTATACGAGCGTACACTGCTCTCTTTTGCACTAACAAACATGTGGTAACTGAGAGCGCTCTCGCGTGTCTGAACGCACACGTTCAATGACAAAAGAAGCATGTGTGTTTTGCCGGACTCTGGTTTAAGCCTATGAAGGTCTCTGTATAATATCAAAATCCAAAGGAAATGAAATAACCAAAGACCAAGGTGTTTATAATGAAGGTCGGAAATCTACCCTCACCATAAGAAAAGTGTTAGAACCAGGAGGGAATTTCAAGAACAGATTCAAGGTAAAATAGTTCGAATTTTTTCGTAGCACTCATTTTGGAGCCTGCATTGTAAGTCTATTCTGTACGTAATCCAAGAATTTTGTACTTCAGCTAAGTACGATCTTTTCTTAAATTTTAAGGCTAACTGTAAGAACGTTTGTCTTCATTTAAATAACTTTAACAGTTGATTTTCTATTCTAGAATGTTTCGTACTTAATTTAAGTACGTTCAAGAACAACACATACTTAAAACTGTATAAATTCTATCCCGACCGGCCAAGAACGCTGCCGGTCGTTTTTTTCTGAATGTAGTATGTAGAAAATATAAACAGAAAAAGGCAAAAGTTCGCGCGATGCTTTCTAGTTTTTTTTAAGCAACTAATTTTCTTTAATTACGTACTTCTGATGTTTTTTATCAACTTTATGTGTCAAATGAACTTGATCTGCGTGCAGACAAATTTAAAATTTGGTTTTTCTATAGACATAGACATTTTACATTACGCTCTGCCTTATATGAAAAGTAATTTCTTTTTCTACTTAATTGCCAAACATGAATAAAAAATTCTGTATATTTTATAGAGAATTTAACGAAAGTCCAAAATAAGAAATTGTAAAGATTTGATGGCCTCGACTCGATGGATTTAAAATGTAAAATTTTCCTTAAATTTGTATTTGAACTTTTAAAAAATGTCAAAAAACGAGAAGGCCAAGCTAACTTCGTCTTTGCCGAAGTTTTTATACCCTTGCAAATGTTTTTATACATCAGAGTTTACGAACATCAGCATTAAAACAAACAATTTTTCTAAATAAAATCCACCTTTCGACCGATAGTTCCTATGGCAGATATAAGATATAGTCATCCGGTCTTGACCAAAACTTCCAAATATGTGTAAAAGCGTATAAAGCTAATAATTGCTGAAGCGGGAGGCGCTTACATTAAAAAAAAAAAAAGTTTTTCTGACAAAGACCCACTTTTCGACCGATAGTCCCTATGGCAGCTATAAGATATAGTCATCCGATTTTGACCAAAACTTTCAAGTCTGTGTAGAAGCGTATAAAACTAATAATTGCTGAAGCGGGAGGCGCTTATATTAAAGAAAAAAAAGTTTTTCTCACAAAGACCCACTTTTCGGCCGATAGTTCCTATGGCAGCTATAAGATATAGTCATCCGATCCGGTCGGTTCCGACATATTAGCAGTGTGCAGTAAAAAGAAGACTCTGTTCAAAGTTTCAGCTCGATAGCTTTAAAACTGAGAGACTAGTTTGCGTAGAAACAGACGAACGGACAGACAGACAGACGGACAGACAAAGCTTAATCGACTCAGCTCGTCGCCCTGATCAAGAATATATATAGTTTATAGAGTCGGAAATGAATATTTCTATGCGTTGCAAACTTCTGGGCAAAATTATAATACCCTTTGCAAGGGTATAATAATGTAGATATTTCATATCATTTTGGAATTATGTAGCTAAAAGTAGGAATTGCATTAGACTTTAGCTCTTCGTACAGGATTTAAAATTTTTATAAATTCTGCATTATATTTTTTTGAGTCTTCTTGTGAAAAGAACTTCACATGCTGAAAATTATTTTGAGAAAAGTGCGGTCTATTGTATGTATGTACATTAGGGTGGACGCCGATAAAAAAGTTAACTGATACCATCTTAAACGATTACTTTTACTGCGACTAGAGTGCCTCGCATGTTGGAGTCAGCATGGTCCACGAGCGGTTTTTCAACAAGGGCCATATCCGCATGAACGCACTGTCCTTCTAGTCAGATACTACAGACATAACAGTGGAAACCTTTTTGAGTGTCCACTTGGGCTACCATGGACAATTCGCTAACTCAAGAGACCGCTCCGTGAACACCGTATTATATCGATAAAAGAGATAGAGCCCGAAACGAAGAAGGAATTGAAGACTATACTAGAAGAAGGCATTGCAGGATGATTTTAAAATGGTCCTACAAAACACAATCAAAATCGTAACAAACGTTGGCAAAAGTGTAATGCAGTAGGTGGAGGTAACTTTCAAGGGAATGAAATGAATAGACAATAATAATTAAAGAATTTTTGATTTGTCAAATGTTATGACTTCAAACGAAGTCTACGCCATCTACTAAAAAATTAAATATGTAAGTGTAAGCAAGGGCAACAGTACGTATGAGTGATAAACTTTGAATCCAAGTCGCAGACCTTAAAACTAATTTTTTCTCAAAATTTTTTACACAAATATGCTTCGTTTAAGGGGGTATCAGTATGGGTCTTACATTTTTCCATATATAAAATGTCCGACCTAATGTACATGCATTGCTATTTTAAGTTTCTGTCGCACTTTAACGACAACGAACGAGAAAGCAAAGCTAACTTCGTCTGTGTCGGAGTTTTAATACACTTGAAAAAGTTCGCTCTAACGGTTAGCTATTTCGACCAAATTTCGCACATCAGTTTGAAAACATATAAAATTAATTATAGCCGATTTTAAGAACTATTTCATTATATAGAAATATATAATTTTCCGACCGATGTTTCTATGGCAGCTACAAGAAAAGGTCTTTCGATGCAGGCGGATCTGGCGGGCAAAAAAATAATCAGTTTGATATCATTAAAACTGGGGGTTTCTAGTTCTCGTAGAAACAGAGAGGCGGACAAAGCTCAAGTGACTCAGCTCGTCATGTTGATAAAGAATTATTATACTCTATGTGGTCGGAGATGTTTCTGTCTATGCGTCGCAAACATGTGGGAAACATTAAAATTCATCACCCAATTTTTAAGTGCGTCAATATCGCTTTCCAGTACTCCCGATTTTTAAAGGTATAGTTTGATTTTAACCGAATCAAGCTAATTGCTGATATTTCGCAATTCCGGAACCAATTTGCAGCCCTGGCTAAAGCTCTGTTAATTAATTTTTGTAGAGTTTTATAAATACTTTTTAAATAAAAGTCGAGCAAGAGCGACCTTAACTAAGTAATCTCTAAAATTGATGTACAATTGCAGATATCGTGATTCCTCATTCGGAATGGCATGTTGATGAAAGAATCGGTTAACTGCTAAGCTGATAAGGCTTCCAATTTACCCCCTAATACTCGTTCTTTTGTTTTCTTGCAGATTATTGCCCTCAAAATGATTTCCAGCAAGGAGACGACGCCCAAAAATGTGGCCAAGGCGCAAAAAAAGACACAAAAAGCGAATAAAAAGCAACAGCAAAAGCAGCAACAACTACAGCAACAACAACAACAACAGCAGCAGCAGCAACAAAAATTAACGAATGGCAATAAAAATGGTAGCGTAAAGTCCTCAGCCATAAATGCCAAGACAAACCCACCGAATAACAACAATAACAATCATATCGTGCCAAATAATAACACAACAACAACAGCTGCAACCACAAATGTGAGTCAAAAGTTCAAAGAGCACTTTGAGGCAGAAAAACGAGCGACTATCAACCCGAACACAACCTTGCCCGGCTACGAAAATGTACCCAAAATCGAGCGTTCCAACAGTTTTTTACGGACCAAACTCACAAAATTCATTAACCATTTGACGGGCAGTAAAGAGAATTTATCGCGTCCAGATGAGGATGATTCTGCCAGCAAAACGCCTTTTACCTTCACTCGCAGCCGTTCCATGATTTTACTACGAAGACCAAATCGACGTAGTTTTATTGAACCCCAGCTAGAGCAATTGTCCGAAGAGGCCGAGAAGTCGGGGGATCCCCTGTCGCCTGCATCGCCACGTAAAAATTCCTTAGCCGACGGTGGTGATAGCTCGCCTGTAATGATGCGTGCACGTGCCGATACAGCCAGTTCGGTGAGAACGCCCGCACGGCGTCAATCCGCTCAGCCGTTCACCTCCTCGACTCCCGTAGAAGAGATGCCGCCGCCGCCAGCGGCTGTGCCGCGCAAACCTTCTATGGCACCCAGCGATGCGCAGTTAAATTTCCAAAAACGACGTTCCAACACACTAATCGCCTCCTTTAAGAGCACCTTTTCATCCCTGGGCGAAAAGAAGGAAAAGAAGGACAAAATGAATCCCAATTGGAGCGCCTCGTTGCAGTCCCTGCAGGCTATTGACAATATGGTTAGCTATGCCAATATGTCCTTCATTGACTACGACAAATTCAATGGCTATGAGAAACAGCTGGAACGCCAACAATCACTCATGAGTCTAGCCGAACAGCCCATGATGCACCAAGCACCGCAATTGCCGCTACCTGCCACTGCCGCACTGGTGCACTCGCATTCGCCCTCGCCACTGGGGGATACCAGTCAGCCTGTGGCACGCATCCACTCCCTGGAGGGTACACCCAGGGCTGTGGTTATGCGACGTAAACGTAGCAATAACTCCTTGGCCGGCCGTCAACAAAATTCATCACGCACCAGTCTGAATAGTGGCTATAATCTGGACACGGATTATGAGCATAATCTGGACAAAGTACATAATGTCTATCGTGAGAGTTTGGATTCACGAACGTTGGAATTATTAAATCAACGTTCGCGTAACTCCTACATTCTGGATCATCCGATGCTCTTTGATGCTCTCAATTTGGAAGATGGATCGGTGGGACAACGATGCGCTTTGTGTTGTCATCGTGTAATACGAACGGGAAGCATGAAACAACAGCAAAGGGATATGGTGGATGGCCAAGGGAATCCAAAGAAACAGGTATGTGGTGTAAAAATTTTGTCGATATGTTTCTTTCACAAAATTCAAAAGCTCAAGCTCACTGAGAGAAAGATCAAGAATTTTCAGTTTCAAAACTTCAATAAGCCAGAAAATTCATGTTTTCAGTACAGAATACCTTAATTCAAGAGCGTTTTTAAAAATCCCTACATTCTTGAACGTGTTAGATATGTTAAGCACGTTTCGAACGGGAGCATGTTCTATCCGATTTTTACTTAAAGTAAGAGCTCGTTTTTATATCAAGAACGAAATGATCTTTAATTAAAACTTTTCTTTCTTGAATCAAGAATTTTATTTCTATTTTTGAATTTTTGCCAGTCAATTTCGAATTTAAGAACGAAATGATCTTGAATTAAATTTTTTTTTTTTTGAATCAAGAATTAGGTTCTATTTTATTATTTTTGACGGTCAATTACGAATTTAAGAAAAATTTGTACTCATAGTAAGAATTTTCAAGAGCGAGTCGTTCTTACCAAATTCTAGACCGGAACGGAAGAGAGCTTTTTTTTAAGACCGTATCGATCTGCTTAGTTTTAAGGGTCAGGATTATAGCTTAAATTTTTTTTAAGATAAATAAATATCTAATAATATATAAAATATATAGATCCCGATAACAGCGCCACCTACCAATTAGAATTGGAAGCTACTTTCAGTAAAAGATCTTTAAGAAATAAAAAACAACTTTTTTTTGTAAAGCTTAAACTGTAGGTTCTTTTATGAGCTGTCACCCCAAACTAATATTGAACCTGCTTATATGGGATCTTTCAATAAGGTCGGCCTATATTAAATATGCAAAATTTGTATTTAATCAACATAATTAGCAGTCAAGTCACGCCTACATTGGCTTGTCAGCTTAAACATTTAATAACTCAGCATAATGGAGCTGTTCAACTG
The DNA here is from genome assembly GCA_018904275.1 of Lordiphosa clarofinis. Classification (NCBI taxonomy): domain Eukaryota; kingdom Metazoa; phylum Arthropoda; class Insecta; order Diptera; family Drosophilidae; genus Lordiphosa; species Lordiphosa clarofinis. The sequence goes on along the minus strand of JAEIGQ010000007.1, from coordinate 2,753,964 downwards.
GGCCTTGGTCCGCGATATCAAAACAGTTGCATATTATTTATCAACTCAACAAATTCCTTAGCTTAAAATAAAACACTTGAAAATATTCAAGTTATCAGCTTAAGTTTTGACTGTATTAAGTAAGTGCGGAGCTGTACACCAAATTCAACTTTTCAAATATGCAGAGTCTTAACTTCAGAATGCTTTGCTGGCTTGTTATAACTTTAAACGAACGAAATATGGGAACTTAACCTATATATCTTTATATGTAGAAGAACAATTAAAAGATTAAAGGTATTTTTATTGTAGTAAGCTATTCACTGAATTGTCGAGCTTGTTTTTAGAAAAATCCTTCGTCATACTTGCTTAGTGGATGGCAATGACTGTTTGTTTTCACTTGAATTTGAAAGCTGAGTAATACTCGGAGTATTTGTCATTCTCTCGAAAAGTCGACTCTACCGTACCAGTTGTACGGTTTCAAACCGTCAAAGTTTTGACAAACAATTAAAAACCACATAATTTTGCTGACACAATATATCAGACGAAATTATGTCGTAGCGAGTCTTAAAAAATATGCAAAACCGTTTAGCGTTTATGGTTCTGTAAGTTAAACGCCTTCAAATTTAAACTAGCCGATTCAATTCTGATACTTTGGAAATTTTTTTAAGATGAAATTAAGTTGGAAAGATTAGAATTTGGGAATTCCAAAATAAGAAGGCAATGAGATGTCTGAGATGTTTGAAGCCAGTAAAATAACATCTGAGTGCTTATCTTTGGTACCTAAAGAAGTAAATTCTAGTACGATTGTAGTAATCAGAAACGAATGACGGTTAGGGTTACGTTTACTGTATTTGCCCATCGGTTTAATCCGGTTGTAGTACGGTTCTGGTGTGTGGTTGTCGGTACGGCTAACGGTTATTAAGCTAATTTAGTTTCGGGTTTCGGTTATGGTTATTAGTATAAAATAGTGGTTTCCATGGGATGAAAACTCATAGTTCTGCCAGCCTCGCAGCCGACACACGCATAGTGTGTTATATAAATAGCTTGCTCGGCGGTTTGCTCTTTCACTACGCGTGCTTTCGGCTTTTTCTTCTCTCACGAGGCATTTGTTTGTGTGCTTGTTGCTCATGTTTGACGTCATGACGTTTACTTCGTGCTTTGTTACTACGCACACAAGTGCAAAGCTTGATTGTGTGAGTTTGGGCACCAATGGTATCAAATATCACTTTGACAAATCATGCTGACAAAGTAGGGCCCATTTAAAATCTCATTTATGAAGAAAAAGTACTATGTTCACATTTCTTATACAGAAATATATCGCTGATGAATCCAGGTTTTTTCAAAACAGCATTCTGCAGTATGTATGTAGTTACTAAACTTACTTTTATTCCATTTTCACATTGCGCGTAATTTTTTTCAATGACACACGTGCTTATATTTTTTTCTATATCAAAAGGACACAATATCCAAAAAACGCTTGTTTGTGTTCGAGGCATCGCATGCAAACTTATCGAGAATCAAAAAGCGAATAAAAATTGTTCCTTCCTCTCTTCCATCCTCTTCTAAAATCACAGCGGAACTTGACAAGTGGATGTGATTTTCGGTTCTAGCGATATTTCCGTCCCACGCCCATTTCTAAAAAATATATAAAGATTGTGGATTTCACAGCAGCATCAGCACTGCTTGTCTAAAATTGGATACGTATAGATTCCAAAGTCTTCCCAAAAAATTAAAAAGTCAAAATTTTTGAATAAAACTCCGACATGTGTCCCGTTTCGTTAAACCAATAATTACAAACTTAATATCAACAAATTGACCTCATGACAGCCAATCTTCAGTTAAAATTCAATTCAAATTGGCTTTCCCCCTTTTCCCCTCGCCCTCCTCCACAGCACTCGGTTCTTTTCGCTCGACTTTCACTTCTCACTCTCACTTATTCGACAGCATACACTAAAAACAGCTTTTAAAGATGGGACCTCCTCATACTTATTGCATCATGCATTCAACACATACTTAATTTGTGTGAGTGTGAGCCGTTCCCTCTCTCACCCCATCTCTCGTGCTCTTGGCAAAACAGTTTAGCACAATGTTGTCTGAACGCAATAGCTCATTAAGATGCCCCTTTCCAACTTTTCTTTGGCGTTTTTACCCACTTCGCGAACAAATTTTCTTTCTTAGTGCGCACCTGCAAAACTAAACGTAGATCTATCCTTAATATTTATTAGATCTCTAGGATAAAATTGGTTTAGGCTGTGGGTTGATAATGTGTCAGTCAGTCATTCGGGCCTACAGTTTTATAAAGATAATCATGTTTCAGGCTCTATTTACACATTGAGAGAAAGAGAGTAAGGCCTCGAATCGTAGCGATATTACGAACAAATGGCGTAAGATTTGATAAGATGCGTGAAGCATGAAGATCAAAATTTTGTGAAAAGCATTTCGTGATAATTATGTTTTTTACAAGTTCTATGTTTAATATATTGAAAACGCTTAGCTGTTGTAGGATAAGGTGTGATTAGATATATCTTAACCATTTTTTAAATCTGATCAATTTAAGGAAAGTTATGGGTAAATATTTGAAGCCTTCGGCAAAAAACGGACTAACTTAAAATAGAAATTTAAATTTAAATTTATGGTCGGAAATAATTCCTTCTGCCTGTTACATACATTTGCACGACTTTTGTATACCCTTTTTACTCTACGAGTAACGGGTATAAAAATGTTGCAAACTTTTCGGATGGTCACCATAAGAGAACGCAGGAACACGGTTAAAAATATTTATGAACACGGTTATAAAAATATTATGAGTAACGGGTATATCGAAGTCGGTTAGAGCCGACTTTAACTTACGCTCTCGTTTTCCTCTCTTTGAGTTATTTTTGTCTCCCTCTAGCCACCGTGGTTTCCTATGGCGACAATAACTTTGAGTAAAATATTGAAATGTCTCTTTGTCAGGACTAAACAAAAGAGGCGTTTCAAATTGTTTTTCTAAGCTAAGACTTCTTAGTTGATGTATGAAATATTTTGGAGAGCAAATCTGCCGATTCTCCCAAATTCACAAATTCAAATTAACAATCTAACGAGCTATGAACCAAGGTTCGGAGAACTAAATCGACTTTCGGAACTATCCTTGTATTTCTCGGTGGGTTTAAAAGACCGAATCGAAACTGCACAGTTTTTGTGTTTTAAATCTCATAGGATTATAGTTGCCCTAGAAACCAATTTTATCGGTCTTAAATTCGATTATGATTATTTTTGAATGCTTTCAAGCAGACTCGAAGTTAATCTTATTTCGTTGTTGCCGAAGTTTTTTATACAATTGCAAATGCTGTATTTGAAATATCAGAGTTTAAGCCTAAGCTTCTTGTTTAAGTTAAAGCAGCCGCATCGAAAATTGATAGCCTTTTCCGGCTAAGTTCATTATGGGGATAAAAAACGATTGGGATAATGTTTCATTCGGACATCCGAAACTGGTTCGAGATCTCTCGTGAGACAATTTAAGATATTGTTTGTTATAGAATTAAAATGATATTGTTTTCTTAGAGCCCTTGAGCTTTTGTTTCGAAATATCTTTGCGGGTCCGACCAGTTCTTCCCAAAACATTGTAAATAAATCATTTTCTTTTGGCTTTTGCTTAACTATTTGTATTTACCCATATTAAATGGTGGAGCCAAAAAAAATAGAAACAAAAGTTAAGGTTATGTATGAATATAGAAAAAACTAAGTTAAACATAGGTAGAACGACAAAAACGACCCTTTTAAAAGTAGCTTGAATGCGGTATAAAAACTAATTTGCACTTAAAATATGTATAAAGTGTATAGAAAAATGTGGCATGGTCTTTATGAAGTATTCGGCGATAACGGACGACGGCTCTTTGGCCCTTTTTTTTTGTTTAAGCACTCGTGTAGTCGGTATCACCCTTGGAGTAATGTATACAGGCCAGCACAGTATCCAGCAGATAGAGAGCTCCCTCGATAACGCATAGCGAACCCATGGCAATGCCAACTTGGCGCTCGGAGTTAACATACAAGAATCCCTCGTCGGACATATAACCCTTCCAGTAGTGCAGAGCAACGCCTCCCACAGCTATCCACAAGATGCAGCCCACCACATTCATTATGGTGTCGCAGAGTTCACTGCAAATATAAACAACAGTCAATGAATACAAAACTGTACAGAAACCAGTTACGACTTACCCCTTATGCCTGGTGGTGCCGAAAGCATAGGCAATTGTATGACAACCTGTGTAGATGAGGAATCCCACCATAACACCAGAAGCTACAATTTCCGCATCAGCGCTCTTCTCCTCATTCAAGTTCCAAGTACCGCCAATGCCCAGGAATTCACCGCCATCTCCCCAACGATATAGAAAGATGATGACCAGATTGATGACCTAAGGATCAGAGCAGAATGAGTCATAGCAAAACCACGCCCAATACACAAACAAAATGTAGGGCCTAAGAGATGTGAGTAATGGCACTGATAAAACACTGGACTCTTATCGCGCACACAAATCAAATCGAAGAGCTCTACAAGCTTAAAATCACTGCTCAGACACGTACCAATTTTAAGGCCTTGATGAATATGGAGCCAATCGTTTCCACAGATACCATTTTGAGGTGATGCTTCTCTTTGAGATGATCTTTGTAATTATTCTGTAATTCACACTCGGAAAATTACACAAAATCTACGTATTCGTCGCGTTGTCGCTCGTCAACTGATCGTTGAAACTGAACCTAGTCATGGACGACCTGGGAGCTAAAACCAGGCGTCGGAATTTTGTAGCTTTTGCAATCTGAGTAAAGCGATAAGATAAGTATGGGCCGCGATAACAGGTGCCTTCCAAAATGGGTTACTAATTGTTTATTGTAGTTGAAAATTGTTGCGCATGCGCTGAGCCCTAACCCTATCTTATCTTTACAGTTATCGTTGATAAGGAACTGTAGCTTCGATAACATGCACATTAATATTATTCATGCCAGCTACAAAACTACATTCTGAGCTCCGGAAATAAGGCTTTTGCTTACGTCATCAATGATTTCCTTGGGATTTCTTGATGAGGCATTCTAACGATAAGACCTAAATTATGGGTCAGCATTCCAGACCTTGACGAAACCCTAATTTAACCTTGAGCCGTTGTATGAACTATAAGCCATATTTGTTTGCCAGCTGCTAATTGACATGCAACTCACATATCCATTGAAAATGATTAACATTCACTTGACGAGAAGACACACACACATTTGATAAACGAATTGAAAAGTGTTTCGAATCAATTGAAACATAAGCAGGCGAAATGATATATTATAGCTTCCATTTGCGCTTTTCTCTAGATTGTGGTTGAAATATCTTGTACTAGCTGGGGTATATTTAATCTTTGGAAAGTAGGTAACAGACTAAATAATTACTAATAGCAAAGTTGGCGGATAAAAATCCTAAGTAAACCAGTAGAGTGTAAAAAAAGGTGTGAGTTTATTGTGTATGATTGGCAAACATAAAAGAACCGGGCCAAATTTTTGCTGTTTATTTTTAAGCCACCAAAACATAGAAGCCATTATGTTGTTTGCCATGTAATTCGGTAGCAAAAGGACATCAAAGTGGGTGCCTTGACGCGCGGAATGCGAAGATATATTACGCATAGCTAGTACATTCTATCGACGAACTCCCTCCCAGATGCTGTTATTTTGGGTCCCTTAAACCCCTTGATGAGTTCCTAAACATAACTGGACCTCAATTTGTGGACCCCATCACCGTTGTTCAAGTCGAATGTTATTTTGTTACCAGCTATAAACCAAGACTGCATAGAAATGCAAATTCCTCAAATCGAACCTTTAACTTTGGAACGATCTAAACCGATCCAACGTTTTGAAACCAGGTGAACCTATGAACTGGATTCAAATTTTCTGCGCTGAGAAAAAAAATCAATCTTAAGTCAAGATTATAGTCTTGATTCCTAGAGAGCCGAGATATCTGCCAACCAAGTTTTTATTGGTTGAGCCTTAAATTTGGCGCCTATTGGCGGAGTGAGCCAAGTGGCCATAAAGCTATATGTCTTAGAACGAAAAGTTCGTGGTTCGAGTCCCAAGAGGGTAGGTTTGTTTTTTTTATTTATTTTTTGTACAAAATAAATCTTTATAAAGTTTTTAAACTGAAGCTATACAGAAAACTGTAGGATGGTTGTTAAGTTGCGAGATGATAAATCTTGTTTTTAAGATTTCAAAGATTATATCAAGATTCTCGATAAAGAGCTTTTAAATTGATTTTTTTTTGTTGTTAGCGAGCCATAAGACCATAAGCGTTTTATTTTCCGTTCGAAAAAAGTCGCAAACTTCAGCTATTATTCGCAGCTTAATGTCTATTAATCAGATCGACAAAGAATCGATATCTTCACAATAGTTTATGTTAAAAGATTCACTTGGGCTTTGATTCGATGCTCGAAATTGTGTCTATTTGTATGAAAAATGGTTTCGAAATTATTTTTTTCCGTTCTGAGTACGAGGCTTAAGTGTATCCTTCTAAATTTTAGAAAATATAAATTCATAATGTTATTATAATATTATAATAGTCAACGTCTGGAAAACTATAAATCAGAATACAACGAATATAACTTAGGACCTTTTGCACTGATCAAGAATGAAATGCCGATTTGTTCGACACCATCGCACACGCTAGCTTTTTGATTTGATTTCTGAAAATTTCATCCCATTTATCAGAAAAAGGTACCCTATCTTATTGTGTTTAACCTATTAACGATCACCATATGAAGTTTCATTCACAAAATGAAAAATTTTAACAAATTCCCAAAAAAATGTAGAGATGCTCTCACGAAGTATTATTTTTATAATTATTTATCCTTTAACATTAAAGCCCTTTTTTTTATACACAATAATTCTGATTTTTTGGCCTCAACTCAGCCAACAAACCAAAAATTGACAATATGCCGATTTTAAAACGGTTTACTTTTTGGTTCGGAGCCGGTTATGCTGCGGGAAAATATGGGTCACCATAAAACCAACCCAAAATCTCAGCTTTTCAATGAGAGAAAAATGGTTTGAAATTTAAATTTTTTATTTTAGCCTTGATTTAGTGTAAAAATAAATTAAAAAAAAAAATTCAAATACTTTTCCAACCAATTATTTTGTTCTGAATCCAGAGCAGGAATCCTTTAAGAGACACCAGTTGGGTTCTGAAAAACAACGAGTTAACTTTAATTGTTTTTGAAAATATTTAATTACTTTGCGGAGATTCGAACTCTTGGCCCTTGTACTGAAGTTTTTCTCACTAAGACTTTTTTTCAGACCTAACTTTTGTATGGCAGCTATACTATATAGTTGTCCGATTTCGACAAGTTTTGGTAAAATTATGTGAAATCATTAAAAACTTATAAATACGAGCGTTGGGAGCGATAGCATTGAAAACAAAAAAGTTTTTCTCACTAAAACTAGTTTTTCAACCGATCGTTCCTATGGCAGCTATATGCGATAGGTTCCGACAAATGTGCAGCGTATTTATATCAAAAGACTTCGTGCAAAGTTTGGTTGAGATACCTTTAAAACTGACGGAGGAGATGGCATAGAAACAGACGGAGGGACAGACGGACGGACATGGCTATATCAACTCAGCTCGTCATGCTGATCAAGAATATATATACTTTATGTGGTCGAAGATGCTTCCTTCTCTGCGTTACAAACATCCGGACAATTTTAATATACCCTCTCCAAGGGTATAGAAATGACTCAGAACCACATACAACCACATTCGCTCTAGTTAAGAATATATTAAAATTCTTTTTACCAACACAATCACCAAATTTCAAATTTATAGCTCGAACAATTCCTTAAATGCGGTTTTGAATAACTTTTGAACCGGTATAAAATTATTCGGCACTATTCTTGAACCATTTACTAAAGCTCTATTTAGACGACCTGATTACTCATCTGAGTTTTCGTCTGATTTGCTGTCTGACCGTGTAAATGGCGTCTGAGTAGACATGAAGCTACTCAGATGAGCGATCAGACGAAATAGAACCGGTTCTATTTGGCCTGAGCACTCATCTGAGTGGCATTTATCAAGTTACAGTGTTCGTCTGACGAAAACTCATCTGAGCGATCAGGTCGTGTAAATGGAGCTTAACCATAGAACCACGTTTCCAGTATGTGTGTTTTGTCATTAAAGAGAATTTCTTTGAAACGTCTTCAAAACTTTTGCATAGGTCTGTTAAAGTCAGTCAGGGTGAACGATTTCTATTGCTTTACGTTAATCGTTTTCGTCTAGAGATTTCCAGTTAGTACCTAGTTCGGTCCTTAAAGCTATTGTTTTTTATGTAAGCTGGGTATTTTATAGCCTCGGTCTTTAAAAAAAGTGTAGAGTTTTAATGCGAAAAGTGATTTGCATATAAATACCTAGAACCACAATCTGTGTAAAATTGCAATCACTCAAATGCTCATTTATGTAGATGTGAGCGTAAATATATTAATGCCACCCATGTAGGATTATGAATTGTGGCTTGTGGTCAGTTGTTTATAGCCTCTTTGGGAAGTAGAGGGGAGAAAATGACTGACATTGTAATACGAGTAGCAAGGTTTTCAAAACAAAGTCTAAAATTATGTCATTTGTTCCTTCTTTCTCAAGAGTTTCTTCCTGTTCGTCGCCAATAAATGATTTGCCCTTCCCCCAAACACACATAAATGCTCAATTGAATGGGATATATGTATGTGCCTCGAAAACAAAGCCGAAAAAAGAAAACAAAAGTTGAACAGTTCTTTTTTAAATTGTCGACATGTCACGCATTCCCTTTGCCTCCGGGCTTCCGCCACGCTTCTCAGATCTTCGTGGAATGCCTCGAAAAGTATCCAGACAAAGCGAACTTTAATTTTGGAATATGTCGTTGAAGCAGCGTTGCGCGGGATGACGATGAATCACAACGCGTTGTGCGAATGCGAGCGCGCGCGCCGCAAGCAGAATCAACTAAAACCGGCATGCAACCAACACACACACACACACACATCCATACTAACAACAATAGCCGACAGAAACGCCGGCGCAATTGGCCATGCAATACATTCATACATATGGGAGTGTGTCAGCGTCTCTTATTCGCCGTTGAAACGAGCTTTCAAATGAGTGTTGTGGCAGTTAGCTTTTGTGAGGTGTTCAACGATTTAAATTCTTCTTCAAGCGTGTTGTTTTTTAACTGCTTATCATTATTTTATAACCATCTGTGAGGGGGCTATTGCTTCACAAATTATGTACCAATTTAAAAAAGTTCAACAAATCTCTGTTTACTATTTCACAATCAATAAATTATTTCATACATCTAACAAAGAAAATGGCGCTGATAAAATATGGTTTACGGGTCCTGTATACTTTTCAGGTGTCATTTTTTAAAGGTCTACAAAAAGTTTATTACACAAAAACTATAAGTGACTATAAGCTGTTTTTTCATTCGTTAGGTAGTTAGTTAAATTAAATTAAAAAATGGGGGCCAAAATGTTTAAATCATTGAACTTATAAGGCGTTGGGGCGTATTGAAAAGTTTTTCTATAGGTATTTTTCGCCTAATTGTATGGCGCTATACTATAGGGGTCCGATCGACAGCCTGGTGAAAATGTGAAATCATTAAAAACTTTAAATCGAGCGATGGGAGCGATAGCTTGGAAAATTTCTCATAAGACTTTTTTCGACCTAACTTTTGTATGGCAGCTATACTATAAGGGGTCCGATTCGACAAGCTTGGTGAAATTATGTGAAATCATTAAAAACTTATAAAACGAGCGATGGGGCGATAGGAAAGTTTTCTCACTAAAACTAGTTCAACGATCGTTAGAAGCTATACTGTCCGTCGGCGGTCTGAGGCGTTATAAGCTTTGTGCAGTTTGGTTAAGATGCTTTAAACTGACGGAGGAGATAGCTGAGCGGCGGGGGGCGGGGCGGGGGGCGGGCGGGCGGTCGCGGATGGCTTCCCCGTCTGTCGTGTCGGAGAGCTCTTCTGCGTTCTCCGCTTTTTCCCTCCGGTTAGTTTTCTCTAAAACTAGTTTTCACGATCGTTCCGCTGTCGTCCTAAGGTTGTTTTTTGTAATACTGTTCAAAGATTAGCAAAAATTTAAATCATGGGGCCATGGATTGTCTGAAGGTAAAACTAAAAACGAGGTTTTGTTAAGAAATGATGTAACTCTGGTGTGAACTAGGAACTATTACGAGTAATTAAAGAAAAATAATTGGAAAATCGGTCAACAGATACTCTTTAAGTTTTTGCAACCATTTTGGAAAAAATGGCTTTGAGATAATCGCCTTTAAAGTTTACTGTTTTGATGAAATAAAAATAATTTTTGATCGATTTTAAATGTGGATTTGATGCATTTGGGTGTTAGCTTTCAGCGAAAAAAATTTTTAAGGTCATACTTTCCTGATTTTTTTCTAAATGAAAAAAAGGATCAAATTTACAAAAATATCAATAGTATCAATGATATGTTATAAAATATCGCTTTAAAATTTTTCACATATCAATTTGATATTTTTTCATATCGGCTTCAAATTTATATGAAAAATATAATTGTGTGTTGTATAACGTTTATGTGATTTGAAATGATTCCATAATTACAGCAAAAGAAAAGGAAATTTCGCATTTAATTTTCTACAAACAAACAAATTTTGGTTGAGAAGGAAATGCAATATAACACGTATGTAAATTAACTGCGTCTCCATTTTTACTCTGAAGCGAAATCGATATTTTCAAATTTTAGACTAAGCACAAATGCTTTTTGCCGCCTAAAAAATGTTTCAAACGCGGGGCAGACTGAGTGATAGTACAAACAGTTGATTTATAATATTATTTCTGGGATGGAAAGACCAACAAGGACCAACAAAAATGAACAAAAGTCCAGAGCTATTTTAGTTCACAAACTCATTTCCACACACAATACATGGAAAGGTTCTGGCGGAATGAGAAGGGCGAATTACCACATTATGGCCTCAAAACGAGCAATATTTTGAATAACTATTGAATTCCAGATTACAGAGCTTATAATTGAGTATTCACAAACCGCTTAGACATTAATCATTGAAAAACTTTGTGGGAAGTGTGAAGCAAATTTGAACATTTTGCCCTCAAGTATAACATAATTTTAAGCAGTGCATACGCCACTGGTTAAGGGTACTGTATACCTTCGGTGTCATTTTTTAAAGGTTTACAAAAAATTAGATTACTCAAAAACTATAAGGGTATTAAGAAGCGGATTTTTCATTGGATAGGTAATCGGATAAACTAAATTTAGTAATTTTTATTGTTGTTGTTGTACCTAGGGTTGTTGTTGTATTTCGTTCAAAGTTAACCAAAAATTTAAAACCATGGTTCAAACATTTTTTGAGAACGGATGATCTGAATTGAAAACTGAAGACAGGGTTTTGTTAAGAATTAATGTAATTCTGGTGTGAACTAGGATATTTAGGATCGGTCAATAAATGACGTAGTTATGGGGTTTCAAAGTCAAAATTTCGAATATCGACTATTTTTCCCACTCTAGCTCCGTTATTTGTTGACCGATCAAAAATATCCTAGTTCCCGAATGGTGGGTATTAGGAGTAATTTAAGGGAAAGAATTTGAAAATCGGTCAACAGGTAATCTTTAAATCTTTGCAACCATTTTGGAAAAAGTGGTTCCGAGATAATCACATTTAAAGATTCGACATCTGTTTTCGATGAAATAAAAATCGTTTTTAATAAAGTATAAACGGATTTGGTGCATTTGGGTTTTAACTTTCACCGAAAAAGATTATCAAAATCGTTAAGCAGTTCTCCAGAAATTTGAGTCAAAGTGCGTCGCATGGTAAAAATAAAATCTCCAAAAATTTTCAAGTAAAATTTTTTTCAAAAAATTTTTTCCATAATATCGAACATTTTATAAATATTTATAAAGTTTTGACCAAAATAGGGAAAAAAATACGAATTTCTAAAAATACGAGGATCGATAAAAACAATTTTCATATAAAAGGGTCGGAAAAATAATTGTTTTTGTTTATATCTTTAAAACTGAGTTTCGGATCAGCTGAAAGTTTGCAGGATGTTTATAAGATCCTAATAGAACGTTTAAGCAAATAAACAAAAAAACCCAAAAAAATTTTCGAAGGTATAAGTCCCTTAAAGCAAATTAAAAAAATTTCTTCCCGAAGGTATGCAGTACCCTTAAATTTATAGTTAATACACAAGTTAAGAAATATTTCATAATGAGCAAAATTTGTTAAAACAACAAAGGAATAGCAAGATTTACTACGGTGGGCAAAAAATACCGGGAAACTATAATTTAAGTTTTTTTGGTTCGATAAAGTTGGCAGAACTGTCACTGACATCTGTTCACAATTACACGCGAACAAGCTCTATCGAAATCAAGAGCTTATGAGCTTAAATAATGTCAAAAGAGGGTCGAGAAAGCGTTAAAAACGAGGCACTGTTGTCCTGGTTATTAACTTCAACTGAGGATCTGAGAAAATCGAATAGTGGACAGTCCAAGATTTTACTGACCTTGTTGGGCTATCAGTTAAAATTAATTTGAAGGACCATTTGAGCTTTAGAAAAGTAAAATCTGAATTGGTATCAAAAACGCACTCACACTGCAGTAGTAATTCGTAATCATTTCGCCACAAACTCTATCCATATAGTTATGTAGCCTGACCTAGCACCATATGACTTCTGACCATTCGCTAAACTCAAGAGACTGCTCCGTCGACGACGTTTTGAATCGAAAGAAAAAACATACACCGAAACTAAGAAGAAATTAAAGGCTTACCGGAAGGGGATTTTGCAACTTGTTTTGAAAATTGAAAAAAAAAATCGTGGGTACAAGTCTATTGCATCCAACTTGAACTTTTTTGAGAAGAATGAAATGAATTTAAAAGAACAAAGAACAATGTCTTATAAACAAATTCCCGCCATGTAGTAACAGTTGGTGGCACTGATAAAAGTTTGTGAATATAAAGAACTCAATGGCACTTATACCGGCTCTTAAGGCATGGGAGATTGATTAAAAGTAGTCTATCATCGAAGGAGGTAAAACAATTCAAGTTGATCTTGATTTTTTTGGTAATGAGGTAACCAAACACAACACCCATATTTAAGAATTGGTCGTACCAAAGAGACGCATAATTGTTAAGTGAAATACGGATTGTTGAAGTCTCTGCGCATTACCATTAAATCCACGAACACGAAGTTCTCCAGAAAAACATGTTTAAAGTTCTCCATTAAATTAACCAAGAAAAAGGGGTTCTTTTAGTCTCAAGTTAATCAAGGAAAATATTATTAATTTAGAATGCTTATTAATAAAACTTGCAAATATGGTGTTTCAACTAAAAGCCGAAGTATGTTTGCCTAATATCGGCTGCATGACATCTAAGATAGGAGGCTATTGCATTAACATGAAAATAAATCTGTAAAATGGTATTGCGACATATTCTCATATCACATGGAAAGTAGAAGAGATAAGATAAAAAGAGAAAATAGTACCCAATCCAGCGACTATTTCTGCATCATTAATTCAAAAGTCGTAGTAAGTGAGCGATATATGTATGTATGGATTGACTATTAAACTGTAATTTACTGGGATTTTCACGATGAAACAAACTTTATGAAGTTTTGAAATCAGGCTTGAAAATCAAAGTAATTTCTCTAGATTTGTTAAACAAAATGTATATGTCTCGCCCACTGATAAAACTTAATAAAGCGCCTAAAGGCATTCAAAGTCATTTTATTAATATTCAATAGTTGTCAATTGTCGATGACGTTTATGTAGAACGCTTAGTCCAATCTGTTCAATTTTGCTTCCTATTTACCCGTATATTTACAAGTCTATTTAAATGTGTATTCCCGTCTATTGCCGTCTATTTTCATGTGACAGCAAACCATCCGCTTGATTTATTCCATTCGAAAAATGTCATGCCTCACAAGGTGCTTCATACGATTAATTTTTAATCGATATATTTTCGAACCTTTTGTTAAAATTTTGGAATTTTGTAAATTTTGTTTTTAAAGTTTTAATAAAAACCAGTTTTAAATCCATTGAAAGTTGACCTGAACCGTCTTTTCAAGTAAGCGTGGATCTTCGAAATTCAATTTTCCGGATACTGCGGCCTGCACATGTGTCTCAATTGTACAAAATATTTCTGAGTCGGGCCACTCGACTGCCACGCTCTTACTTGTTATTATTTAATTTTCTTGACGTAGAAAACCTTTCCTCAATTTCTCTCAAATATTTCTCCCCCACAATAGTAGACTCATTTTCCATGCCTATTTTAATACCCAGTTCCTTAAGTGGATCACTTATTTGCCATATTTGAGAAGAGAACTCAGCGTCAATGAGGTGTGACTGTGACTCAATAATGAGATTACAAATTTTGCCTTTGGCTGTGGGCGATTTGAACTTGGCAAAAAAAAAAGTAGCACCATTTTTATTTAAACTTTAAGCCGAGAGACGTGCGCTGGCTGTTGCTGCAGTGTGAGTCATTTAGTCAGTCGGTAATGAGCGGCAGCACATGTTTGGCGATGGCTTTGTCTACTTTCAGAAAGCTTTTCGATTTTGTTTTGATTACGTTGATTTGATTCATCTGCGACCAGACGATTCGCTTTCGCTTTGCCGGCAATGTGTTTGTTATTGAGGCTCTCCGGCCGCGTTGTTGCTTTTTATGAATGAAAGTTTCGTTTGTTTACTTATGCGAGATGCCTCGTGAGTGTGCGCGCTGAGAGGCGCGCACCCAAAGAGAGTGAAAGCTTAAGAGTATGGGCAAAGAGAAGATAAGTCATTTATTACTAGAATTGTACACATTTAAATATAGCCCAAAATTATTTATATTTATTTTTCTTAATTTTTCTATTTTTAAATAACATTTGAAAAAGTTGGCCAGCATCCAAGCAAAATTTAATTTAAAGAAAAGCGCATCAACTGTGTTGACGTTTGCCTAGTGCCTTCGTCCTTTAAACGAGAACATGTCACTAGGATTCGCGTTCAGTTCGTTGGGAACCTTCGCGCTGTGCGGACGACCCAACGGGAGACACCAAAAACGCTATTCATTCTTCTAATCGGGCTTACTGTACGCGTCGCGTCGTACAATTTGTTTTTGTCGTGTTGTTGTGTTCTAAATGCCGTCGCCAATCGGGAAGCAAATGCATAAGCAAAGTGCAAATCGAGTTAAACGCCGTTTGTACGATTAACAAATCGCTCAATAACTTACAAATAACTGTGGAATGATTGTTTGAATTTGTGTATGTTCCTTTTTTTTGTTATGGTAAACAAACTGATAACAGCATATTTTTACTTTCTTGATTGCCTGTTTATTATGCCCAATTTATGGGCCATCAAAGTCTTAAGCAGATTGAAAGAATATGGAGCATTGGGATTTTCATTTGCTTAAGTGAAAAATCTTGATTTCTGGCTTTGCTGATTGATTCAAACTCTAAGCTCGAGTTAGCTTAGGCAGAAATATTTCTGGAAATATTAATAAAACCTTTAATATTTTCTAAATAATCTAAAATTTTTCATGGAACTTTAAAACACTAGTGTTGAACTTCATATTCCGAAACCAATTTTAAGGTAACCAGTTTTATATGAGATAAAAATTTTCAAACTCGATTCTTAAATACAAAAATGTGACATGCGTAAAAAACATGACTGTTTTAAACCGAACCAACTTTTATTTCACTTTGAGCCGGAACCTGTTCCGAGCCTAGTATTACCGACCTGCTGACTTTTTTGTTTACTGGTCGGTATTGTGCCTCAGAATCTCAAAATATCTTAGCTATTATATAGTCATTCAGTCGTCAATCATAAAATCTCTGTAGATTTCGATTCCAAAGCTTATTAACTGATTTACAATAATTTTGTAATGGTTAAATTTAGTCACAACTGTTCGTCTAAAAAAAAGTCGTAATTTTTATGCGTTTTTTCCACGGTTCGGCTTTAATTTAAAAACTTTTTACACGGGTTTCTATATACACATACAGCTTACTATTTACATTATCCACTCAATCTTATTTTATCTATTTTTTTAACACGCGTCTTCGTTCGTCTCTCGGTCTTGTCTGCTTGACACATCTCCTCTGCTTGCGTCAACCATACTGTGTGACCATCGAATGTGTCTTAAAATAACTTAAAATTAAGGCCCTCTTCTGGTCTAGAAATTTTTTTTCAACATTTTTATACCCGTTACTCGTAGAGTTAAAAGGGTATACTTAAGTTGTGCAAATGTATGTAACAGGCAGGAGGAATCATTTCCGACCATATAAAGTATATATATTCTTGATCAGCATCAAAAGCCCAGTCGATATAGACATGTCCATCTGTCCGTCCGTCCGTCTGTCTGTATGAACACTTAGATCTCAAAGATGGTAAGAGACAGAGGTTTGACATGTATGGGACAAATGCTTCCTTTATCTGCACGCAGATTAAGTTTGTTTCAAATTTTGGCCACGCCCCCTTCCGCCCCCGCAATTTGGAAAAAACGTAATATCTTCTTCAGTTTTGAAGATAGACGATGCTTTCTAGAGATAGTTAGTAATTAGCAAAATGAATCGATTAACCGAAGAAATGATAAAGATCGGATGAACGGTTCTAAAGTTATGAGCAAAAAAGTGAACCATGCGCCCCCGCTACCACCCCTCCCACACTAAAAAAATGTTGCATACTTTTCGGATGGTCACCCTAAGGAACGCAGGAACACGTTTTTTCATGAGTAACGGGTATATCGAAGTCGGTTAGAGCCGATTTTAACTTACGCTCTCGTTTTTTTTTATCTTTATCTATATATGGGACATTCCATACAACTCGGCCTCCCCACTTTTTTTATTTCCAAAAAATTTTTAATGGCTATTATTTTGAAGTACTATACATAGATGAAAATACCTCAAAAAAATTTTCCCCTACCCTCAATAGTTCTTAAGATAAGCTGGGTACAAACAAAATTTAAAAAAAATCATAACTTTTGAACGGTGTATCGGATTTAGTCGTGAGACTTCAACCAAAGCCATCGGAAGTATTTTTTTCCTTTAAAAAAATCAGTATTTTGTACCATTCTCCGCGAGGGCCAATCTGTATTTAATCCGAATATTTGTTCTCAGAAAGAGCATATTTTTATGTACAATTCACAATTTATATCAAGATGGAAGACAGCCTGAGAGCGCGGAAATAATTTTTTTTTTAGATTTTTATACCCTTGGAGAGGGTATATTAAAATTGTCCGGATGTTTGTAACGCATAGAAGGAAGCATCTTCGACCACATAAAGTATATATATTCTTGATCAGCATGACGAGCTGAGTTGATATAGCCATGTCCGTCTGTCCGTCTGTCCGTCCGTCCGTCTGTTTCTATGCTATCTCCTCCGTCAGTTTTAAAGCTATTTTAACCAAACTTTGCACAAAGTCTTTTGGTATAAATACGCTGCACATTTGTCGGAACCGGCCGGATCGGATGACTATAGCATATAGCTGTCATAGGAACGATCGGTCGAAAAACTAGTTTTAGTGAGAAAAACTTTTTTATTTTTAGTGCTATCGCTCCCAACGCTCGTATTAATAAGTTTTTAATGATTTTACATAATTTCACCAAGCCTTGTCAAAATCGGACAACTATATAGTATAGCTGCCATACAAAAGTTAGGTCTAAAAAAAGTCTTAGTGAGAAAAACTTTTTTGTTTTCAATGTTATAGCTCCCAACGCTCGTATTTATAAGTTTTCAATGATTTTACATAATTTCAACAAGATTTTTCGAAATCGGACCACTATATAGTATAGCTGCCATACAAACTGTCAGGCATATATCAAGCTCCAAGGGTATATAAACTTCGGTCGAGCCGAAGTTAGCTTGACCCTATTTTTATACCCTTGGAGAGGGTATATTAAAATTGTGCGGATGTTTGTAACGCAGGGAAGGAGGCATCTCCGACCACATAAAGTTTATATATTCTTGATCAGCATGACGAGCTGAGTTGATGTAGCCATGTCCGACTGTCCGTCCGTCTGTCCGTCTGTTTCTATGCTATCTCCTCCGTCAGTTTTAAAGCTATCTTAACCAAACTTTGCACGAAGTCTTTTGGTACAAATACGCTGCACATTTGTCCGGACCGGCCGGATCGGATGACTATAGCATATAGCTGCCATAGGAACGATCGGTCGAAAAACTAGTTTTAGTAAGAAAAACTTTTTTGTTTTCAATGCTATCGCTCCCAACGCTCGTATTTATAAGTTTTTAATGATTTCACATAATTTCACCAAGCCTTGTCAAAATCGGACAACTATATAGTAAAGCTGCCATACAAAAGTTAGGTCTGAAAAAAGTCTTAGTGGGAAAAACTTTTTTGTTTTTAATGTTATCGCTCCCAACGCTCGTATTTATAAGTTTTTAATAATTTTACATAATTTCATTAAGCCTTGTCGAAATCGGACCACTATATAGTATAGCTGCCATACAAACTGTCAGGCATATATCAAGCTCCAAGGGTATATAAACTTCGGTCGAGCCGAAGTTAGCTGGCCTCTATTTTTTTTTTGCTAAGCCTTAAAGTCGGTGAACAACTAAAAAAGTGAGTAGTTTTGTAAGATGAGACAGATAGTTGGTCAGTATCGGTCAGTTGTCTAGTCCGCCCAAACTATGCTGTGCTTATGTATCGCCCGCATCTTACCCAGAATCCTGGTTTTGATTCCCGATTTCGGAAAGTCTATATAAAGTTTAAAGCTTTTACTTTGCGTCATCTTAAGCTTCAGTCATCAGCGTTAAAGAAAAAGAATAAAATCTGTAGGACTCTTATTCTTTTCCTACAATTTTAAGCTAAGATAGAGAATTATATCACGTTCTAAGATCATAACTAAATGGTCATGATTTTGGTGTGGTTTTTTGTTCATAAAACATGAACTGTAGTCATGAAATGCGAACAAGTGTTTATGACAATATTTCTTTATGTTTTCAGTGCTAATTAAAATTTATTTATTTCATAGGACCAAAGTGCAGAGATAATGTTAAAAATAAAAATATAAAATAAAAATAGAGGCAAGCTAACTTCGGCTCGACCGAAGTTTATATACCCTTGGAGCTTGATATATGCCTGACAGTTTGTATGGCAGCTATACTATATAGTGGTCCGATTTCGAAAAATCTTGTTGAAATTATGTAAAATCATTGAAAACTTATAAATACGAGCGTTGGGAGCTAACATTGAAAACAAAAAAGTTTTTCTCACTAAGACTTTTTTTAGACCTAACTTTTGTATGGCAGCTATACTATATAGTTGTCCGATTTTGACAAGGCTTGGTGAAATTATGTAAAATCATTAAAAACTTATTAATACGAGCGTTGGGAGCGATAGCACTAAAAAAAAAAAAGTTTTTCTTACTAAAACTAGTTTTTCGACCGATCGTTTCTATGACAGCTATATGCTATAGTCATCCGATCCGGCCGGTTCCGACAAATGTGCAGCGTATTTATACCAAAAGACTTTGTGCAAAGTTTGGTTTAAATAGCTTTAAAACTGACGGAGGAGATAGCATAGAAACAGACGGACGGACGGACGGACAGACGGACATGGCTATATTAACTCTGCTCGTCATGCTGATCAAGAATATATATACTTTATGTGGTCGGAGATGCTTCCTTCTATGCGTTACAAACATCCGGACAATTTTAATATACCCTCTCCAAGGGTATAAAAACTAGGCCACGACAGGAAATTGAACCCACAACTTCGGCGTTTTAAGCGAATGTCTTGTCGCTATCGGGTTGTCTCTATGCTTAGTTAAGAACTTCATTCTTAAGCATTAATTTTTTACTTAGATTTTGTCGCTGTCTCTTACGTGAGCTTAATAGTCGTGTGGACTAAGATGACGTCGTCCGTGTGTTTCAGTCTTCGAGATCCTGAGTTTCAAGTATATGTAAATGTAAATGTTGGCTACACAGCTCCTCCAACGGGGCCAGCCAAGCTTCTCTCAATCTCTTGGCGTGCGTGCCTTAAATTTTTCGCACAAGAGAAAGGGACCTACAGTTTAACGCCGGTTCCGAACGGCAAAGTTTGATAATCTGCTTTTTCATGGCTAGTTACTTCACAGCTGGCGCCAATAGCTGGTGAAGGTGACCGTATGTGTAACAGCTATTTTCTAAAGAAAGAAAAAAACTTTTATTATTAGATGTTCAGAGGCGGGATCGAACCCACGACCTCCCGCCCAGCAGTTCAGCCACTAACCACTGGTTCACATACGGCCACACAAATTTTATCAAATTAATAATTTTAATAAATTTTAGCTACAGCTTAGAAAAGGTTGAAGGTTGGGGGTTGTGTGGTCGTCCCTTCCTTCCCTACACTCAGAAAAAAATATTACCTAAAAATGTTGAAAATTACCCGAAAATTAAGTCCATATGACCTAAAATGACAACCAAGGAATATATGGACTTAATTTCAGGCCTCTATTACCTAAAGTTTTCTAAGCAATAAATTTGATTTTTAGGTAATATGTGACCAAAAATTTTAGTCAATGTAGTGCCATAAATTATATTTTTAGGTAATAGAAAGGCCTAAATTTTCGTCAATAAATTAGTTTTTTAGGTAATATTTTTCTAAAAAACTTACACAATTTTAGCAGTTAGGTCGATTTAAAATTCCCAAGCGGTTATGGCAGCGCTGGCATTAGGAAAAAGCAGCTGACAGTAAAGATTTAAAAAAAGTTTTAGGGGGAGGTAGGGTAGGATCGACCACAGACCAACCCGTGTGTGGTTGTGGTTTTGGATCCACCCCGCGCCCCAGCCCTTCGGTTTTTGTGTTTGTACCATGCTCCCCCCATTACAACCACCACACCTCCTTACACCAACCCACTTTTTTCTACTCTATAAATATATAATTAATCTAGAAATAAGCGCATAAACATTTTTTTTTTACTTACTTTACTGGGACTTGAACTCGGGACCTCTCTCAAATACTGAACACTCGGACAACGCCTTAGCCCACTCGACTATTAACCTTAAGCAAAACCTAGCGACAAAACCATAGTTTATAATGTACATACACAGTTGGTCAAGTTGACATGACATTTGCTAAGCAAACGTGGAGGCCTGTAATCAAGTCCCAGTAGGAGCATACTTTTTCTTCTCATTTATATATATATTTTTTTTAATGTTTGTTTTTAATGTTTTTTTTTATTTAGCAAAACCTTGAGTACAAATCATACCTAAGAATTTGTGTGGCGTATTTGGAGCTTAAGTACTCACATTTGCCACTCAATAAGAAGCAAGAGTCGTGGTCGAGTGGAAAATGTCCAATCCCAGTAGGAACATAATTGTTTCTCATTAAACGGTTCTTTTTTTATTGTTTTTTTTTATTTGTAGTGTTTTTAGCATTGCTTTTATTTTATACAATCTTTTAATCGAATACTACATCAGTAGAGACCGGACATATATGCTTTAGCATATTTGGCATATTTAGAATAAGTGCCGTAGCGCAGCTGTTAGCTTTCTGACTTCGAGTCTAAGATACCCAGGTTCGATTCCCAGACTGGGTGTAATTTTTTTTTTTTATACATATTAATTTTTTACAAACAAAACTAAATATGAAAGTTAAAAAAAATTGAACTATAACACTTTTGATTGCCATTTAATATTGGAAAATCAGTTCGAACAACAACAATAAACTAAATATCGTATCTACTACTTTTATGCTTATAAGAAAAATTTATTGGACAGAATAACTCTGTTCCAGTGTCCTGAGCGTCGCTAGCTAATCTATAGCGCTCTGCGAGCTAACTGAGTGCTCTCTCGCGTGGCTGAACACACACACGCAACACCAAAACTAAACCGCACTTTTCTGCGAGATTTTCAACATACAAAGTTCTTAGCAAAACTTAACTCAAAAATTCGGAATATTTTATAGAGAGCTTTACGAAATTCAGAATTTTTTAGTTTTAATAGCAGCGCGTGATTTCAAATTTTCCAATTTATCCTTAATTTATCTTTGAACTGTCATTGTAGGCAGAGACCTCTACAAAAGTGACGAAGAAAAAACTTAAAAAAAACGGTTCTATGGTCTAATGGATAGCCCTCTGGACTTTGAATCTAGCGTTTAGGTCTTGGTAGGAATATTAAGAATTTTTAAAAAATTTTGTTTAATCCATGCCGGAAATCTGCCAAGCAATAATTTAATATGCAATTAGTTTCAGTAACCAAACTTAAACTACTTAACTTAAATACTACTTACTTAAATAATTTTACTTAAAATTTAAAGCTCCATTTTTGATTTATTTTTTCGCCCCACCAATTTTTTGCTAAGTTACACTTCAATTGTTGAATTTATATGTAAAGAAATCATATTTTTAAAACAGTTTTAAGTGAGTTACCCTTTTCAACCGAGATTTTTTTTATCATTTTCTTCTTGTGAAGCCAATTTCCCGTATATCCAGTATATTAAACCATTTTTTTTTAAATCTTCATGTATTGAGTATCTCGAAAGAAAAAACACATGCATAACTAAAATGTATTAAAAGAATTTAATAAAATAAAAATAAAAAAAACTATTGATCATTACTGGGACTCGACCTTACATCTACGCCAAGTGACCTTTATTTTTCTAATAGAAAAATGTCACATATAAGAGAAAAAAAAGAATGTACTCATATGCTTTTTAGAATATTTTGTGGGAATATACTCATATTCTTTTTAGCATATATATTCGGTCACTATACATCAGTGCATTATATCTATATTCTTCAGGCATTGCCAATGTGTGTAAACAAATGCCATCACATAGACGGCTTAGTTAAGACCGAACGGAAGCAGAGCGCAATGCAATTTCGCAAACATTTTTAGAAAGGTCGAAGGACTTAGAAAAAATTTCTTAAAATTAGGGTTTATTTTCTTAATTTTAGGGCAAAGCACCCTAAATTTGTAACAAATATTTTTTTAAAATCAAAGGCGAAATTACCATAAAAATTGGAAAAGGCAATAAAGCAAATTGACCCTTAAATTTAGAAAAAAATATAGTTTTCTAAATTTTAAAAAGTGTTTTCTAAAAAGTTCTTTTAAAATAAACTTATAAAACTTGTAAAATTCAGACAAATTTTACTTAATGATAGAAATTTTTTCTAAATTTTAGGGCGATTTCGATTCTAGGGTGATTTTCTTAAATGTAGAAAACTAATTTTCTGAGTGAAGCAACAATTATTTAATATTATTAAATAATTAAGAATGTTATGGTAAAAACTATATGTAATTTTAATACTTGAATAGATAAAATAGATTCATTCTTAACTGAAAAGAAAGGCTTTGTAAATATTTATTTTTCATTTTTTCATATTTAAAATAATAATGCAATGTTAAGGAAAATGGCATAATTTTAAGGCAAAAGATTCCTAAAAAATATAAGCCAAAAACAGATTGTTTAGGTAAAATGCCCTATATTTTAGGAAATTATTGCCTAAAAATCACATTTTAGGTAATAAAATCCATTTTCCTAAAATTTAAGGAAAATCTTTTTTCTGAGTGTAGCCGCCCTTTCCGAGAAACACAATAAAGGAGAAGACTTCTCCAACTTCACTTATCTACATAACTATGGTTAATATTTATATTTTTTTTCTGGATCTTGGTCGCCGGCAAAGTGAGATCAAAATGTTCTTGTAACGAACACATAATGTTTATAAAACAAACCACAACCGTTCATGTGTGAGAACAAAATGTACATAGCATAATGAAAACGAATGTTCATGAATGTCGAAAAGTGTGCACAACAAGAGTTCATGATTTCGTCACAATTTGAACTGATATTATTTTCTGTGTACAAGCCAAGGAAGTTAAAGACGTTCCTTTTGATCCTTTGCACTGTTATTAAAGTACTTTATTGACTTAGTATTTATTGAATATTTTTTAACCGGGACTAGCAATAATTTTTGTAATCTTAAAACTCCTTTAAAATCATCCCTATTTGAGGGAGGCGCTTCTAGGAACATTTGCGTTTATTAATATAAACTATTTTACTTAAATCTGAAAGAATTTGCGAGGATGCGCTCTACTGAGGCTTCTAAGAATTTTTGTTTGTGTGGGTGTCTACACTGCTTGCACAGCCATTTTCTTATTGCGGTGAGCCCTACATTCAGACTGGCTTAATGCTGACTTTGTACAGTAAGACTTTATATTCCAGTTTTAGTGGAGAGTTAATTAGCCAGTGAAGTCTGTTGGATATTGCAAGTCTGCTGGAATGTTAACAGTGTAAAATACACTGTTACAGAAAATGACCGAGAAAGCCCTGTGGCACTCCGGCTCGAATGGTGAACTCTAGCTGACATAATATTCTGGGACTTTGTAGGTATTTAAGGGAAGCTGTCTCCTTGATTTGAATAGAAGGTGTCCTAATCAGGCGATTGATTTGATCAATTGTCCCGTGTTTTGCTAAGTAAAAGCTTTTTACAGTCGAACTTCCATACAGCTATTCTCAAGGGGACAGAAAAAAAGAAAAAAGCTTCGTTGTCAAGCAAATTCGTAAAAGAGAGAATGAAATACATAAATCGAAATAGCAGAGTTCAGAAAATGATTTTGTTATATAGAGAACTTTCTTGTAAGGAAATTCGTAATAACAAAGTTCGACTGTTGATGAAGCTTGCCAGCAGTCTAACGAATCTAAAACAGCAGAGGCCCGCCATTGCTTCCATTGCATTGGGAGCTGTTTTCCTTTAACTGGCCTCAGTTAGACGCAAAAGACTATTCAGGCACCGACAAGTAGAATCAGTAGATGGCTCATTAATTTCGTCCTCGATTTCTCAGCTATCCGTCTTCTCTTTCTTCGTCTTGAACACTCGGAAAAACTTGCCCTGGGACAACCACGACCTACATCACTTAAAGATATTTGTTCATTACAATCCAATAAAACCGCTTCGTTCTTTGCAAGCCAATCAGAATGCTTTTTCAAAACTGTAGCCCTTTTTCGACTGCATTCTTGCCAAATTGTTGAAATTCTCTTGCAGTAATAATGAACTCGTTCTTTCATTTGTTTCAAATTTTCAATTCCAACTACATAGTCCTCGCTCTCGATCTTTTTAATTTTCAAAATATCAAAAATTTTTATAATCTTCTCTGCATTTGAAACTGTGCGCCCAAATTTCATTCACAAGAACCCCTACAGCAGAAATTAAAATAATTAAAAATGTTAACCAAACATTAAAATATCAACTATATTGCAACAAAACTTTTAATTATTTATTTCTCAAAAGACACAAAGAAGACAATCACAATAAATGTACAAAAAAGCACAGTTGCACATACAAAAAGAAGATCCGAAAAAAACGTGGCCGTTTTGATACAGATATCACAGCAATCAGCAAAATCCGCAACTGAAAATTAAACCATATAATGTGTAAATAAAAACGATTGTTTTAAAAATAATTTTATCATTAGCTTCAATTAGCTTCACAGCTAAGCTTAAATGAAATTATACTTTTTACACGCAGAAACCCATGTTACATTCATTTTTTTACATTAACACAACACCTTAACTACCCGCAAACTGTCTCAAAACATAGTTAATACCTTTCTTTACAATATTAATTGCTTCCATTGAACAAGCATTCCGTCTTAAACGCGTTTTTTTTTATTATTTTATTTGCGAACACAACTTGCAAGTTGTTCATGCTGTCAAGCACAAATAGTTTTATGTTCTGTAATTACGCGAGGGAGTCGCAGTTTACGTCGCACCCAAAAACTCAAGACGGCAACGATTTAGTAAGTAAACGTTTTAATTTTTATTGTAAATCATTTGTATATATGACAGACCGTACGCGTAACGTACGTCTCGCCGTATCGGCAGTATTTCTCGGACTGTTTGGCTACATTTTATTTGCCATTTAATTCTTTTGAGTTAGCAGCGCGCGCATGCATTGGTATGTGTGCGTGTGTAGCTTATCGCTTATCCACAGCGTGGGATATGCTGACACAGCGCCCTAGTCAGCGACTGAAGTGGTCGCTCAGATTTCCTTATGGGATATGCAACAAAGTGTTACATAGTTGTGATTGAATTGTATTTACTTTGACTCAAAGCATGTGCACGCTACACCTCCCCTTTTAAGAAGAATAACGTATATTTATGAAGTTATTCTAAAATAGTGTAGTGGTGTATATAAAAATTGTATGCTTAATATTTATTGATGTATAATGATTATGGAAATTGTAATCAAAAGAAAAGTATTAATAATTTTTTTTTTTTTTTTTCATATTTTGTATAGATAAAAAAAATTGGTAATTAATAAAGTTTTGTTGTTTTTTTTTTTTTTTTTTTTTTTTTTTTTTTTTTTTTTTTTTTTTTTTTTTTTTTTTTTTTCATTCATTCATTCATTCATTCATATTGTAATGATAATATTCTTTATATATGTATATTTTTTTTTTTTTTTTTTTTTTTTTATGCGTTATATATTTTTAGTCTATCTTTATGTACTATTTGCTGTTTCTTTCCTATTCTAATTGTAATATTATCTCTATCATCTATTTTTTCAACTTTATAAGGGCCAACATAGTTGTTATCTAATTTATGCCCAGTTTCGTTTCTTAATAATACAAAATCTCCTACTTCTAAGAGAAAATCGTTTGATTTCTTATCATAAAGCGTTTTTCGCTTTTGCTTTTCCTTATCTAACATAATTCTAGCTCTTTTATAGGCTACTTCTAATCTAAATTTTACTTCTTTAGCATAATCATCTATATTATATAGAGGATCTATCATATCTTTGTTTTTAAAGTTAATGAATTGTCTCGGTGGCCTTCCGAAAACAAGTTCATATGGACAGTAGTCGTGTGCTACTGACGGGGTTGTATTGAAACAGTAGGTGAAATAATTCAACCATATGTCCCAGTCATTTTTGTCGATCGAAATATATGAACGTATATATTCGTTAAATGTTCGATGACTTGTTCCAAGAGTTTGGTGATGGTGAGCTGTTGAATGTATGTTGTTTTTTTTCATGTATTTACATAAGTCTGTGATTAATGAATTTTTATATTCAGTACCCATGTCCGTAATGAATGATTTCATTGGACCATACTTGAGTATGAAAGATTCAAAAATTGCTTTAGCAACTGTTTTAGCACTTTTGTTTGGTACTGGTATAGTGACTAAATATTTTGTTAAGTCACATATAATGGTAACTGCGTACTCATTGCCATCCTCAGTTTTTGGAAGTGGACCAATGGTATCAATTAGTACAGTATCAAATGCTGTTGCTGGAGTTGGGGTTAAAGTCATAGGTGTCTTTGTATGGGTAGTTGTTTTTGCTTTTTGGCATTTCAAACAAGATTTTACATACTGTCTTATTGTCTTAGTCATGAAGGGCCAATAAAAATATTTTCGTATTTTTGACAGAGTTCGCGACGTCCCTGAGTGGCCTCCTTCAATTGGTTCGTCATGGTATTTTGACAGAATTGCGTTTATTTGAGCTGTGTCGTTTTTGTCTATAATGGTCACCTTTGGGAGTATGCATACTCGTACTTTCTTTAAGATACTATTGCCCATTTTTTTAAATATACTTAGTGATACAGATTCGAAAATTTGATCACTTGGTGACATTTTCAATTGGTTTATTTTAAGTATTCCGGCTTCTGTTTCAAGCCTTTGGAAAAGCTGACCTAAATCGAGTTTTCCATTGGAGTACAAATCATTAATTGTAAAGCGTGAAATCACTCGTTTTCCCATTTTGAACAAACACTTGTGCTTGTCGAGTTTTAGTTTCACACATTTTTTGACATCGTTGTTGTTGATTACTTCATAGACATTGGGCTTTTCATTTTCATTTTGCTCGTGCAATTGTTTAGCAGTGCTACTAATAGCTGAACTGCTTTCTTGGCCTGCGCAGGCGTTTTTCTGTCTTGTTGAAGACCTCGTAGAGACCTTCAATATTTGTCTATTCATTTCTTTGAGCTCTTCAATTGTTATTCTGGATAAAGCATCTGCAATATGGTTATCTTTCCCCTTGAGATATTCCACAGTGAAATCATATTCTTCCAAATCAAGTCTCATTCTTGTTAGTTTGGAACTTGGGTTTTTCATTGAAAACAGATATGTTAACGGTCTGTGATCAGTTTTTACGAAGAAATGCCTTCCATAAACGTAAGGTCTGAAGTGTTTTATTGCCCAGTGTATAGCAGCTAATTCCTGCTCTGTAGTTGATTTGTTACTTTCACCTTGTGTAAATGATCTGGAGGCATATGCAACTGGAAGTTGCATTCCATTATGCTCCTGAGTTAATACTGCTCCGCAAGCGTGTTTGCTAGCGTCTGTGATTATGCAAAAATCTTTTTCTGAAGTCTGGGTACTGCAGTAATGTTGGTTTCATTAATGCTTCTTTTAAGTACTCAAATGCATTATCGCATTCTGTAGTCCATTGAAATTTAACGTTCTTTTTGCAAAGCCTCGTTAAGTGGCGTGAATGTTCTGCAAAATTTTGGATAAATCTCCGATAATAGTTACAGAAGGCTACGAATCTACGTGCACTATCTGCATCATTAGGTTTTGGATAGTTTTTGATGACGTCATATTTTTTGTCATCTGGGAGAATTCCTTTATCGGTACATTTGTGACCAAGATAAGTAACTTCGTGCATGAAGAATGAACATTTTTCTGGATGTAGTTTTAAATTAAATTTGCGACATAGTTCGAAGACGTTTGTCAAATTTTTGAACATATGTTGTTCGGAACATCCAATGACTACTAGGTCATCCATATAGAGAAATGCTTGCGATGGTTCTAGACCTGAAAATGCAAGTGTCATCATGCGCATAAAAGAATTTGGTGCGATTTTAAGTCCATATGGTAATCGCGTGTAGCGATAAGAGCCTGTGCTCGTTGAAAATGATGTCATATTCCTTGATTTCTCATCAAGTTCTATCTGGTGAAATCCGGACATTAGGTCGAGACATGAAAAGTATTTCGCTCGACCTAGTTGATCTAGAATATCTTCTATTCTTGGGAGTGGGAGCTTGTCCGCTAGTAACTTTTTTGTTAATTTGGCGATAATCAACTACTAAACGCCATCTTTTTTCCGTTGAATTTGGAAGTAATTTCTTGGGTACCAAGAGAAGTGGGCTGTTATACTCAGAGATGAATGGTTCGACAATGCCATCTTTAATTAATTTTTGTACCTGATCGTTTATTTCTTGCTTTTCCGACTCAGCATTTCTGTAGTTTTTAATGTATACAGGTGTTTTATCATTCAATCTAAGCTTTTGTTTATAGAAATTGTTGGCGGATATAGGTTCTGTTTCTAAACCAAATATATCACTGTATTCAGTGCAAAGTTCGGTTAGTTTAGATTTGAACTGTTTAGGAAATCTTAATTTCTTCAATATTTCCCTTGTTCTTGACTTTTCTTTGTTTAATTGGATTATATCATAGTCATTAAGTGACTCAAACTGTATGTTTTGACTGTCAATTTCTGTATTTTTCGAAGTAGTATTTACTATGCGAATGTATGCATTATTACTTGTTACTATTGAACTTGCTATTATTATTCCCGGCTGTATCTCCTGATTGGGTACTAAAACCGTTTTTTCGCTAGTCTTTAATCTTACTTGTCGTATGACTTCAGATCTAGCAGGTAATAATAATGAGTCATTCTCGAGTGAGTGTTTTATTGGGATTTGGATGTGTGTATGGAAATTTTTTGGGCGCAAAATTATTGTATTTTGCTCTTCTTGATAATCTAACAGACAATTAAATTTTTTGATGAAATCATAGCCTAATATACCATCTGTTGGTATTGAAAAATTTTCTGGTACTACGTGGAAATCATGTGGTACGATGTATTTGTCTGTAAGTAGTTGCAGATGTACTAGACCATAAGAACGTGTTGTTCCTTGTCCAATACCTGTTATATTGCTTATAATGTTTGTATTTATGTTGTAATATTCATTTTGTTGGTGTTTTATTACCGAAATGTCTGCTCCTGTATCAAGCAAAAATGTCAGATTTGTCTTTGTTTCTGCATTTTGAACTGTAATTATATTACTTAGATTGAGATTGAGTGAGTATACCTTTACTGATTGTCGTTGCTCAAGGGGGTTGAGCGTTTTCCGAATTTGTTGTTCGGATGTTGTGATTATTATTATTGTTATTTTGTCCTCGCCAATTATTTTGGTTTCCTTGGCCTCTGTTGTTGCCGTTGTATTGGCCTCTATAGTTGCCATTATTGGTACCTCGGCCACGATTATTGTAACCATTGTTATTATTTTGGCTGTATCCCTGATTACCTTGGTAACCTCTTCCTCTGTTTCCATTATTATAGTACTGACCCCGTCCATTGTTGTAGTTACCACGGTTGTTGTTTCCGCGATTGTTCGAATAATATAGGACAGAGTCAGTTTTTCCGGTTGCATCAGTGCAACTGTTGACAAATTTGGCGATAGCGTCATTCATGGTTGTGAAGCTACCTGCCTGCATGATAAGTTTTACCTTATCAATAGAGCAGTTGGATGTCATGGCTTTTACAGCGTTTTGTACGCTATATTTTGACGCTAATTCAGGAGTAAGTCCATCATTTATGTAAGCGCCTTCTAGACTTTTTGCTAGTTGTTCAATTTCTTTTGAGTACTGATTGGCAGTTTTATTTTTCTGCTGGAGATTCATTAATTTTGCAGAAATAACTTCAACCGATTCTCCTTTAACGGAAATTTTAGTTTGGCAATTATTTGACTTATGGTGCTTTCTGTACCAATCAAATTTCTTGCATGTCCCTTTAATTTTGTTTTGATCAGGGAGACTGCAGTTGTCTCATGGGTATCCATAATAGATTCGACCAGAGATAATGCGTCTAAAAAACTTTGTATATTTTCGGCTTTGCCGTCAAAATCTGGGATCAGACTTGAGGCTGTCTTGAGGAATTGAATCTGTGTCTGTGCCATGATTGCTGATTCTTGTGTTATTTCTATTGGATTTTCCTGTATGGTTCCTGGTGGTCCAAAGCCAGCAGGCACGTCTAGGGATTTGGGTACGAATAAGTGCAATTCGTGGAGCTCTGAAATTTTTATGAGCCTTTCACGCAGTGCATCTAATATTGTTCGTATTTGTAATAAGTGTAAATCGGTTAGTTTTACACAGTTATCGTTCAGTATCTTAGCTACAGCGTTATAATTTGTTAACAGTGTTTCTGTATGTCGTAATACGGTTTGACTTTGTATTGGGACATTTTTCTTAATGCATTTGTATGCTTTATCGAATTCGTTCCTGTTTTTGGTTACCTCCCCAGCTATCTCGGTCCAATTTAGACTCATTTGTTTTACTTATTTTTCTTTCTTAGAAGGTCGTTAAGTTTTTTAAGGTTTTCCCTGGCGTCGTCTTTAAGACGTTCTGAGACTGTCGCGAATTCACTATTACTCTGGGTATAGTGGTTAATATTATTCCCTTTTGCGTTTTGTTGCAATGGGCCAATGGAGAGAACTCCAAGTGAAATTTTTCCATATATTTCAGTTCAAATTCGTAGACTGAAATTGGGTGTTCTTGCTCTGTTAATAGTTGTATAGTCCTGATACTGAAATAGGGTTCTGCCTCTAAAGTTTTTCTAATTAGTTGGGCAGTCATTATTGGAAAGACTATTTTTGTTCGTGACAAAAAAAAAATTTTATTTTGGTTTTCTATGCGTACAGCATGAATGAATGAATCATGTATTTCATTTAATTAAAAAAAAATTTTTTTTTTTTGTTTTGTGAGCTGGAGTTTAAATTTTGTCGAGGTCGTTGCCTCTGCTCATGTATCGTTTTTTAATTGATCTCTTATGGATCATGTAGACTTTAAGTGCTGTGTTTGCAGCAGCTAATACGACGAGAATGAGCAATAGAATGTAGATTGATTCTAAGTGTGGTGTATGATCCACAATTTCTATTTCATTAACGACATTGGCTGTATTGCCAGCCGCCTTAGATTGGGTTTTGCCCATCTCTATTAAATATCAATTTTCTTCCCTTTTTTTTATTTTTTTCAAAAATTATTAATATTTTTTTTTTTTTTTTTTTGAGAGAGATGATGGTTTTTATGATTGATTATTACATTATACAGTTTACAGCATAATTTTACACTGTATAATGTATGTTAGTGTGAATGGTATCATGATATGTAGAATGGGATTTTTTTTTGTGTTAATGAACTTATCTAACGTACCCAGCTCATACGCTACTTGAGGGTACTAACAAAAATTGCGAACTACCAATGTACAAGTACATTGGACCGCTGTAAAAAAAAAATATTTTCGGTGGGCGCACTCTGCGCACGGGCCAGCTTCTTTTTGGTCATCTATGGGTCGTCGTCTATTGGTATTCCCTCGGTGGTGCAGACGGCTTCATGCCTCCCGCACTAATTTGTTCTTTTTGTTGCATTTAATGTGAGCTTCTTGTTGCCAGGCCGGTCAACCGGTGACATTGCTTTGTCACCGTCTCTTCCTTCTCGCTGCCCAAAGCCTTGCAGCGGCTTTGGTGACATAAAGTAGTTTGCATTTGTATTTGTATTTGTATTTGTATTTGTATTTGTATTTGTATTTGTATTTTTATTTGTATTTGTATTTGTATTTGTATTTGTATTTGTATTTGTATTTGTATTTGTATTTGTATTTGTATTTGTATTTGTATTTGTATTTGGTTTGTATATGCGGTTTCCTCCGCAGTTTTTTTTTTTTGAAGTATTCGTTTTTTAATTTTTCATTTTTTTTTGTTCACATCACTTGTCACGGGTCGCCATGTAATTACGCGAGGGAGTCGCAGTTTACGTCGCACCCAAAAACTCAAGACGGCAACGATTTAGTAAGTAAACGTTTTAATTTTTATTGTAAATCATTTGTATATATGACAGACCGTACGCGTAACGTACGTCTCGCCGTATCGGCAGTATTTCTCGGACTGTTTGGCTACATTTTATTTGCCATTTAATTCTTTTGAGTTAGCAGCGCGCGCATGCATTGGTATGTGTGCGTGTGTAGCTTATCGCTTATCCACAGCGTGGGATATGCTGACACAGCGCCCTAGTCAGCGACTGAAGTGGTCGCTCAGATTTCCTTATGGGATATGCAACAAAGTGTTACATAGTTGTGATTGAATTGTATTTACTTTGACTCAAAGCATGTGCACGCTACAGTTCTCTTTTTTGTTGTTATTCCTTGACAGGACAGTTCGTGAAAAAGAAGAATGCATTTTAATAGCTAGATCTATTATGAGTTAGTGTGAACACATTTCATGCCAAAATGTTGATTTTGCTGTTGTGATTTTTGGTCTATGGGTTAGTTCTTTTCTCTTTCTCTTTGCTTCATACTCTTTGATTTTGTCTAATTTTTAAATAACCAATTTTTTCCACCTGTTCATAAAAGTTTTGAACTACACTTAACTACGTCTATTAAGTACTTTCTTGTGTCAAATTGCCCCTATTTATTAGTAATTTAAAGTGGCTTTTGAGATTGCGCTCATATGTAAGTGGCCTACGTGTTGTATACGTAATATATCTGCAATGAAAAATAATTGCCTACTTTTTAGGGTGGTGACTCCACTATTAGTTTTGCTACGTTTTAATGCATTCATCATTATTTGATTAGTCAATTAAATCATTTTCTACATTCATTGGATGGTCACAGAAAAAAAATCGTTTCGTTTTATTACATAAACGATTTTTCCACGTGCATCTCCCTTCTCCTCCTGTTAATGCATTGCTCAGTCTGTATCTGCGGTTTTTGTGCAACAACTTTGCTTTATTGCTTTGAAACTTTTGCAAACACTCGATAAAAACATTCACATGAAGCACTTTTTGTTCCAACTACCGCCACAGTTTTTCTATGTTTAAAGGAACGAACATCATTTTGGTGGACTTTCTTTAACAGTTTTGGTCAACTTGGCAGCTGGCTATTGATTGAATTAGGGCTTTAAGTAACTTTTTTATATATCTCTGGCAAAAATAATTGCTTAAAAATGGGAACCAAAGTTTTTGGCTGACATTTATATGGTAAAATGTTGCAATATAAAGGGTAGAATAAATATTTTTGTAATTTAAATTTACGAAAAATCAAGCAAAATTCCCACTGCCGAGGGAAGTAAAAAAAATCTAACAAAACGAAAAGATGGCTCTGTGCATGTTTTTCGTCCGGGTATCTATGTTGTAGCCAGCAATATGTCATATCAGTCGAGTTTAGGGTCTTTTACAAGAGATTTGTAAAAAAGATCTGAGACCCCTGAGGGTTAGGGTTCATGGAATATAGATTACCCAGTGAGATAGATTTATCACTAAATACTTCCCTGGCTTTAACTTGAAAACTTCGGGCGGAAAGGGACTTTCTCTAGCCTACACCAGACTAGGGAGCACGAAGATATCCCTCCGAAATTTTCTCTAAAAGTAACCCCAACTATCATAACGCACTATGGGCGAAATCTCCAGGCCAGCGGCAATTTGAAAAGTTCATTACGGTAGTATTATAAAAGATATGTTAATAAAATAAAACTAGAGCGTGGGTAAGTTGGCCACAAGAGAGTCCTGTGAAAATTGGCTCTCCGAGTTTTTTGCCAATAGGGAAGCGAGCTTTTATAAGAGGGGCATTATGAAGTTGGCATCTCGTTGGGAACTCGTCATCGAACAAAACGTCGCATATTTGACTTAAATCGCATTATTATAACCAATCTTATGAACAATCGAAAATTCAATAAAAATACCGCAAAACTTTTTTTGACAACCTTATATTAACAAAGGGAGCTTAATCGATCTGGCCTCGCTATAGATTCATTAGTAAGTTTATTCATTCATTAGTTATGCCTATGGGAGATATATGATATAGAAGTCCGATTTTCATCTAGATTATTCATGTTGTGTAGCTATAAAAGAAACTATTATTGCTAAAACTAGCCAGCCCTGAATTTATAACCGCTAGCTTAGCCATTTCGCCCTAAGTGAAGAGGGAAAAGATCCTCGTCTCCAAAAAATACAGAGCGGGAAGTTATCCTCCACAGCAAAAAATAAAATCAATTTCAATTTGATATGGGCTGGTTAATTTGACATTTTGTCATATATAATTTTGTTCATAACATTTGTAAACTGAAAGTTTCTTTATAACCGGAAATGATATTAGAAAATATTAAAAGGATATTTTTTTAATTTTCAAATCTTTCACAGTAGGAAATGACAATTCAAAAAGAAAAGAGACCGATAGAGTTGCAAATCGAAACTTTAATCAAGCAAGTCCCAAGTTCGATCGCTAGTCAAGCCGGGGTCATGAAATTGTAAATTCGTTCTATTTCTGTTTCTTTAAAACAATAATTGATGTAATCCTTTTTTTTTGTCATATGGGCTTTTTATTGATATAAAAAGTATAATACTGAAGTGATGGAATCTGGGTCTCCCATAAGGGTAGAAAAGAAGAAGAACTAAGGAACGACCGTTGCGGCCATATTGGATGACCAATGCGGAGTTGTTCTCCAGAGGATAGAGATAGCTAAAGTTCCATCAACAAAATTTATTTTTGATGTTGTTGTTGTTAAATTTATTTATTGTTTCGTTCGTACCGGTCGTTTCTTTTCATATCTTTCACCTCCTACTTAATGCACGTATAGAACTCTCTCCTAACTCTTATATATTCATTCTTCGTCCTTTGGCTTGCATCCGCGTATGTCTGATCATGGCATTGAGTTCTCGTGCGTTTAATTTAACTGCAATGTATCTAAATTTTCCAAAACAGCGATTAGTGGAATCCGCAGGCTATAAAATGTTGCTTTATTCTAAACTTACTTTTGTTCAATTCAACTGCAATATCTGGTGAGATTTTGTATATATTATATTGTCCGTACTTATATTGCCCCAGAGCATTTGCTAACAACAAACTCCAAAAAGTGTAGCATAGTTTCAGGCACATAGAAAATTAGGCGTAATTGAAAATACAATTGCCTTGAGCCTGACGTGGGCGGCATCAGAAATTGAGCCTTCAAATATGCATAAACTAATTTCAGCTTATGCAACATACTTTTTGTTGTTGTTGTTGTTATTAAGGGCACATCCCACGCCTGAATGCTGCTCGGCTATCCTGCTGTAATATTCATTACCTGGACAGGCGCATATGTGTGTGTGTGCTTGTGTGAGCCTCTCGCCGAAACATTTAAATGCTAATAAATTTCGTTTATGAGCATCTGAGCTGGACCAACATTTTGGGGGCGGACTTGCTCCCCGATGGCCATGTCCATGTTCGTGATGTCGAAATTCAATAAAAGGTGCAAAGTCAGAGATGAACAAAAACAGAGCTGAAAGAATGTACAAGTAGCTGACATCAAATTATTTATGAGGCCAGCAGCCAATTCAGCACTTGGCTTCGTTGTCGTCATATGGATTCCAGATAAGAGCAAACACAAATAGCAGCTGGACGCCACGTCCTCCATAAAGCGCCATAAATCAATTTTAATTTGAAAAATATGGCTGCTGTAAGGAATTTTTCTCCCTCGCTCTACCCCCCAACTAATTGCCTTCGTATTTTTGTTTATCGTTGCAGGTAACTTGAAAGTCTCCCAGAATCACTTCCACGTAAGTTTGTAAGAAATTTCAGCCAAACATTTCACTTTAAGATAAAACCGGCACACAAAGTTTGGGCCAAGTTTGTACACATTTTGCTCAAGTCCTAAAAAGAAGAAGGGGATTTTTCTGGCATTAGGGCTGAAGTTTTTTTTGTAAATATAAAGAATGGGTAATGCAAATGAAGGCTTTAAGCGTTCCATATATGGGCCAGCCCAAAACTATGCAACACTTTTTTCGTCGCGCAATCAGCTTCTATTGTTCAATCGAACTCCTCTGCCGCCACACCCCACATCACCTGCATCAGCCGACTCGCGTCTGCCGCACCCAAAACACAAATCAAATTAAGAACTGGCAGACCCCACCGCGCACCGGCTGTAATTACTAAAGAGTGGCGTTTTGTGTGTCCTCGTATCCACCAATACTGCATAAATCACTTCGCATTCAGCGAGCACGAAATCTATGCCCCTGACGCGCCCATCTATTCTATATAGTAGGAGCTAAACTGACCCCCACTACGTACGTAATTTATATTGATTAAAACTCGATTTCAATTCCAGAAGATGGTGAAGGCCATTAGCAGAGCGGGGGCAGCGGGTTGGCTTGTGGATGTTGTGGTATGGCAGATAATCAAAAATATGGTCGAAAGCCTTTCACATGAATGATGCAAAAAAAATAAATCAAATTGGGTCGGCTTGGAAAGTGCATAAAAATGCCAAAATGATGGATTTTTAATAATTGCTTTTTATATGCGTCGATTTAATCTGATTAGGCCGCCCAAATGGTTTGAGTGGACCTAGACCAGTAAAGAGGGTTTGTTTGTGTAACAACAAGTCATTAGCGCCTGATCAGTGATCTAATCGAATGCGATTCGTAATGGCCTTTTATAAACAGAAAGCTTAATGGGTGAAAAATATATATTACTGAACTTAAAAAGGCGAATTCTAAAGCAATATTACAGCTGAAAGATTAAGGCTGGACATAAAAAGGACATAAATAGAATACAATAACTTAAGAGGTAAATGTAAATGTTGGCTATTCAGCTCCTACAACGGGGCCAAGCCAAGCTTCTCTCAATCTTTTGGCGTGTGTGCTTTAAAGTTTGAGAATTTGCTTTTTCATGGCTAGTTACTTCACAGCTGGCGCCAATAGCTGGTGAAGGTGACCGTATGTGTAACAGCTATTTTCTAAAGAAAGAAAAAAACTTTTATCATTAGATGTTCAGAGGCGGGATCGAAACCACGACCTCCCGCCCAGCAGTCCAGCACACTAAGCACTGGGCACACACGACCAGGTGACCAGGTAAAAGGTACATTTTATTTTATGTGGTGATTAGGTAACTAAAAACTTTGGCCTTTAATAGAGATGCGCTAATAAAAATTTTTAGGATATAAAGAAGTTGGTTCCTGAGTCGAATGAATTGTATATCAGAACTTTATGTCCTGGTTTTAGTACAAATTCGATTTTGGTGTCCTTTGTTACGCTTAAGCTTAACATAGAGACAAGGTAGGATTAATCCTTATATAAATTAAAATATAAATAAATTATTTTTTAATGCATGGTTAGGACCTTTAATGATATAAACGATTACATTGAAAAGGACATTCATTGTGTTAAAGATAAAAGCATCGCATTTTCTAATGACTTCTAACCCATAAAACACAAAAGAGATCATGTAGGCTTTAGAAATTAGAAGTCGGATTTTTTGAGGCAGATACACCTTTGTCAAATATCCATAGTCTGGCCGCCATATTTCTTATACAAACTACAAACCGGAATGATGTCAGAGCTCCTAAGTGAGAATTTTAAAGGCGTTTTTGCACAGAGAAAAAAAAAGATCCCCGTAGAATGGGTATTCGAAATATCCACTTAAGATACATTTTTTTAAATATCCTTTTCACATTTTTCAGCTCCTTTGGATGAAGAAAAAAAATCAATGAAATATTTTTTCTCTGTTATATCCTTTTTTAAGCGAAAATAAATCGATTTCGAAAATATCCAATGGATCCCAAAAAAGGAAAGTTAACTATCCAGTCCAAATGGATACCGAAAATATCCTGAGGATCATCAGAAACTATCCTTTTTTTTCTTAGTGTGAGAATGATTCTAGAGACACATGTTAAGCTCTTACCGTATTTTCCCAAGCTAGAATCAACAATTAACTATTTGATCGAAACTATCACGAATTAATGATTCTGTTTTTCCATAAAAATCTTGGTTTTCGGCACCAATCGAGTTTATTATATTTTGACGAGTGATTTCGTACCGATGTCAGTGACAGTGTTGCCAACTTAAAAATAATTTAATTAAAATTTCCCACCATTTTTTCGCCTAATAATCGTTTTCACAGCAATGCATAACTGCTGTGTTCGATCCTTGGAGCTGAGAAAATATTTTGTACATACCCAGTTATATTCTCGTTGGCGTGTCTAAAGATTGTTTTATCTTTCGTTATTTTCCCATTCTTTTTTTCTATTTCTATATTTCGTATTTCTATTATTAATAATAAATAAAACGCCCAATAAAAATTCATATATCAATAATCCGTAAGCGTTGATCGTTTGTAAGTCAATTCATAATCAAACTGCAGATCAAACTGAACATGTTTGACAGTAACATGCGACACGAAAACAGCTAAGCTGCCAAAAACGGTATTGCCAAAAAGAAAACTGCTAAAGAATCACCCTTTAGCAAGTATTTGGTCCTAAAGTAGTACATTCGTCTAAAAACCGTTGGTTGTGTACTTTAAGGCCTTACCTGGCAATGTAGGATACTTTCGCGCTAAGCATTCTTTATTAAAGACTCGCATTATTCTTGTTAGAGTCAAGGGCTTTTGATGTTAACTAATGAAAAACCTTTTTTTTCAGTTATTTATCAGCTTAATGAATGGCTTCCAACTATGCTCCGTCTTGCCTATTGAGTTTAATGAATTGCATTTGCCGCATTTGTCTTTTAAGCATTCTCAAGGCTGTGGGATGCACCATTTTTCAGTTCCTATTGTTTCAATGGTTGAAATTTATTTAAAGTTGGTTACCAAGGCCAACGCATCAACCTATTTCAGGACACCCACATTGGCCAACAGCTTAGCTCTATTTCAGTCATGCTCCACAGGGGGTAAACTTACACTTGAGACGTAGTGTGCAGTTTTTTTTTTGCTTTCCATCGATATAACAATATTTTTCGTTGTCCCTTTTTTTTCGTTTATTCAAATTCAAACATTTTATATAACTTATCCCTCTTGAAATTCTTGTTTTGCTTTGTGCTTGCCCACTTTTCAAGTTATATAAAAAATATTTCATTCGTCTTCGTGCTGGCAAAGAGCTTTCTCCTACCACTTGGTCGAACCCCCACAAGGTCCACTCACTCGCCCCACCAACTACTGTTCGACCAACCGCATCCGGACAACAATGTTCATCTCTCTGTGTGTAAAAGTGTCTGTGTTTGTGTGTGTGTGCGTTTTGTGGTTTTGTTTTCGGTTTAATTAATTTTAAAATGGACTTCTACCTTAGCGCTAATTGCATGGACTTTGATTTATGTGCCCAGATAATGACCAAATTGCTTTCTGCAAATTTTCCGGCAATCAACAAAACTTTGTTGTGATTGCCTGTCTAAGAATAGGTGAGAGAAAAATTGTAAGGAAATTAGTTTTGTGGGGGAGTCGTTTGAAAGAACTGAGCAATAAATTCTAATAAGAATTGGGCATAGTATTCTTTCTATTTAGTAAGGAAGGTTAACTTAACATGCTGTTAATGCTCTGTTATTTGATTTACTTTAGATCTTATGCTAAGCACCGAAAAGTATGCAATGTTTTAAAATTGCTACTAAATAAAAAAAAAACCGGGCTCT
Organism: Lordiphosa clarofinis; assembly: GCA_018904275.1. Taxonomy (NCBI): domain Eukaryota; kingdom Metazoa; phylum Arthropoda; class Insecta; order Diptera; family Drosophilidae; genus Lordiphosa; species Lordiphosa clarofinis. The sequence goes on along the minus strand of JAEIGQ010000007.1, from coordinate 2,713,640 downwards.
TCTTGACCCAAAACGTGTTATGAATAGGAATAAGCTTACCTTTTTTTTAGCCTTTCTGTCTAACTTTCCCCGTTCTTATTATTTATTTACACTGAACTTAAAAACTATAAAATCCAAAAGCTAAAGTAAATTATCTAAATGATGTCATAAAATTGATGAAATGCCTTTTCCGTCTTAAGTAGATTTGATTTTTAAAGTTGGTTTCCCCATGCCTCAAGGAGTGGAAAAAGGACACTCTAAATCTGTATTCAGGTCACTCAGCAGTCAATACACGAATGAAAAGGAAAGCAGGCTCATGACAAGGCCAATGTTAGTCTCTTCCCCACCAAACTCTTATGTGTTTTTTTTTTCCTTTTTCTTATCAAATTTTATTTTATCAAATGAACTTTCAGGCAGTTTTCCTTTTGTTCTGTTGCGTAGACTAAAATGTTTGTTTGGCTGTGGAACGGAAACGGAATTTGAGTGACATATCTGGCAAATAATCATAAAGGATAAAACCGCACACCAAGCTAGCGTCATTTTCCGCTCACTTAATAATACATCAAATTCGCTTCAAACTCATTAAAACCCTTAAACCACCTTCAACGAGCTCGTCGTCTCCTATTCTCCTATTTTATGTTTATTATGGGCCGCACTTAAAAGCCTATCTTTATTCAAGACGTCCGGAAATGGCCAACAATAAAGGGGCCATAATGTGCATGTGTGTGTCACCATTAACAGTTTTCGGAGCGGAAAACCAAAATCCACTCGACAAAGCTTTGCCATTCACTTTGGCTAAAACAACAATGGAAATCAAATAGTTAGGCAACGGCTTGAGGGAAATGAAATAAAGAGCAATTTGCTTGAATAAATATTTAGAAGTATCATCAAGAATTCGTTCGTTTTTCTGCTGAAGGGGCACAACTAAAGGTCTAATTACCGACCAAATGAGGCCTAAGAAAGTAAAACAGAATTGCGCAAAAATAAGTTTGCTGATATACACAAATGTACAAAATAATCAACGAGTATGTCATTAAAAGTTTCCAAATGTTTTCAAGTAGTACACAAAGGAGGAAAGTCAAACATAAATATATATATAAATACTTTTCTACCCACTCATACGTTTGTACATAAGTTCGAGTGTGTATGTATTTATGTACATACTTAAGTTATTTGCGGCCACTTTAATTGAAGTGCTTTCGCTTCAGGTATTGCCTCAAGATGCATATTTATGAGACAGTTTAATTAAACCAAATTTAAATATCACATTAAGCTTCACGAGATGTTGTCTACCTTCTGCTGCCAATCGAAGGCAGAGCCATAAATCGTGTACATCTCATTAAAGGAAGACTCCTATCTGGAATTCAGATGAATTAGGACTTAAATTTGGTGTAGATTCTCTTAAGAAAGACCAAACTAAAAGACATTTATAGAGACTTAATTGCTATTAAAAAACAATATTAAAATTTTTTGAAGTCGTTAAATGATAAGAACAAGTTAGAAAGCCAGCTAAGCCCGATTGCAATATATTCTAAACCTGCAGTAGCAGCTGGCAGCAGCGAACTTTCAGTTGAACGAACAGTTTTAGTAATGACAGCTCTCAATCAAGTGAATCTTAGGTGTCAGAAATCTCGATGGGGCAAAGGCTTTAACTGTGGAGACCGAAAATCGTTTTTTCGTTTGTTTTTTTTTAATAAAATAAATCTTTATATATCATATGATTTATGAACTCAAGATTTACACAAAACTGAATAAGGGTGATAAGCTGTGAGATGACAAGTTTTGTTTTTAAGATTTCTAATCTCATTTCAGAGTTTTTATACCCTGTACCCATTGAAAATGGGTAAAAAGGATTCATGAAGTTGTGCAAATGAATGTAACAGGGAGAAGCAGGGAGGGAAGCATTTCCGACCCTATAAAGTATATATTTTCTTGATCCGTCTGTCCGTCCGTCTGTCTGCACGAACGCGTAGACCTCAGAGATTATAAGAGATAGAGATAGAGAATTTTTGCATGTACATTGGTATAGGCCGTACGCATATCAAGTTTGTTTCAGATTTGTGTGCGTGCGCGTTTTTGTTTGCTAATATGTGTGTGTGTGCGTTTGTGTATGTGTGTCTGTTTGTCAATTGTACAGGGTATTATGAAGTCGGGCTACTCGACTGCAACGATCTTACTTGTTTAATCTTGTTTTTACAAGATTGCAAGGTTTTCGAAAAAGAGATTTTCAATCCAGATTTGAGATGCACTTTTTCTCAGTGTTTCTACTCTCAAGTCTCTAAAAGTTATTAAATCATCTTTGCTTCGTGATATCAAAGATTTATTTATATTATAGATGACGCATGTGAAACTAAAAACGAGTCTTTTTGGGAGCTGACATTGGATGCAAATTTTAGCATTTCGCTGCCTTTACGAGGATGCGTATACTGAAACTTAGCAACACGTTTTCTAAATTAGCTATTCTGCTAAGAGCAAAAATTGATAGATAATTTAGACGACACTTGTGACGCAAACTTATCGAGCAAACTTTGCAAATATTGACCATGGTTCACAGCTCCATCGATTTGTATAAAATCTTGAAAGCCATTTAAGTAAACATTTTCCCAAATCATTGCGCACATCATGTGGTACTTTTTTGCATTTTCCTCGAAATTCTGCAAATTTTTATTCTGTTTGATGCATTGTACTCTAAGGAGATGAAAGCTTGTGTACCAAATTTTTTACAAATTCCAAATGTTTAGTCTGGCTTTTTGGGCAAGGCTTCGTTCACATCTTTTTAAAGTGTAAATTTAATCAAATCAATGTCTAGTAATAAAATCATACAATTAATTTTATATCTTGAGCAAATCTGGTCAGTTACTTGCTGATTTCATTATGTGTCCTTCTCGTCTCTCTCCTTGTTGTTGTTCGCCCACTGGGCAGCACATACGTCATCCTTACAAAAACCGCAGATATTTGCCATTAATTAGTCTGCAGGTGTTATTGTTAAAGGTTGCTGACTCGTGGAAAGTGTGGGGATGGAGTGTGTGAGCCCGCCCGATGGCTTATGCCAAGCGTGTTAAAAATGAATGAGAATTTGACCGCACCAGGTGGTGGCCGGACGACGGCTTGCCGCCATAAAAATTGGCAAACAAAGGCAACTTTCATCGAAGGACACCGCCCCCAAACCCGACAACTGTGCGTGAGCACAAATGTCCTAGAAAGTGGGGTACGATTTGCGTAAATTTTTATTACATTAATAACGCGTAGCTAGGAACAACAAGCCATACAGCGCAGGACGCGCGAAATATATACTTAATGAAAGAAACCACAGCGATCGATTTGTGTATTGGCAAAGGCAACGGCCTGACGGATGGCTTGGCACGTGAGCCACGGCCGTTAATGATGACACATTCTAAACGGGGTGGGATGGGAGGTTTCCTTCAACCAGTGAGCGATAAAGTTGCCTTGGATTTTCCCCAATGACGTAAGATATTTGCAAAAAAAAAGGACATCGCGGTAATAGGCCAGATGGTTGGCATGACAGCATTGGGTCAACAAATAATGAGAACAATCTTTTATTTCAGGCTAAGAAAACACATTTTAGTGCTAAGAGCAGTGTACACTGCAAGGCCTTCTAATTCTACTCTATTCTGAAAATACAAAATACTTTAATGAATCCTTAGGAAGAGAACAATGATGCGAGAAAGGACAGCTGAAATGTTAATCGAAGGTGTCAGAGAAATCTACACCAAGCTAATTCCAATTCAAAAAGGAATTCTCGGTGTCACAGAAACCAAATATTAAATTTGTTTTATTATAAAATTATAATTGTTCGAAAAAGCTACCGAATGATGTTGAAACCAATTTACCACTCTGTGGCTGTCCCAGCTCCGGTTCATCCTAGTTCAGAAATTACTAGCGACTATCAATGCTCGATACTTCCGCCTTTTTAGATCTTACATCCCTAACTTACGTAACACTCATTCTTGCCGGCAAAACTCCGTCTTCAAAAAACCGCACTTAAAACTAATCTGTGTTTTTTTTTTTTTGAATTTAAAAAACGTGGCGTGAGTTGTCAAGTTAAATTTCATAACTGGCGCGAAAATATTTAATATTTTATTTTTGAATTATATTTTCAAAATGCATCATATTGCATATAACTCAATTAAAACAAGTAAGACCGTTGCAGTCGAGTTATCTCGACTTCAAAATACCTTGTACAATTAACAAACACACAAGCACACATACACACAAACGTAAATTATATCGCAAGCCTCAAACAGAGCGCAATAAGTAAAGCGTGTGGTGGGGGGTGGGGGCAAAATTTGTTTCGTGAATAACTTCGGTGTTTTTGCTCAGATCTGATTGTGCTTTTCAGAATAGATACATTAAGGGCCTAAGATAATATATATTAAGCGACGATATTGTGACTTTAAAATTGTGGCTCTGACAGTTTTTTGCGGTTTAAGGGCGGAGGGGGGGAAATTTTCGAGATCTGAAACAAACTTGATCTGCGTACGGCTGCTGCATGTACATAGTACATGCAAAAATTTGAATCTCTATCTCCTATAGTCTCCGAAATCGACGCGTTCATACAGACAGACGGACGGACGGACGGACGGACATGGCTAAATCGACTCGGCTGTTGATGCTGATCAAGAATATATATACTTTATAGGGTCGGAAATGCTTCCTTCTCCCTGTTACATACATTTGCACAACTTCATGATCCCCTTTTACCCATTTTCAATGGGTACAGGGTATAAAAATAGAGGCCAGCTAATTTCGGCTCGACCGAAGTTTATATACCCTTGGAGCTCGATATATGCCAGACAGTTTGTATGGCAGCTATACTATATAGTTGTCCGATTTCAAAAAGTTTTGGTGAAATTATGTAAAATCATTGAAAACTTATAAATACGAGCGATGGGAGCGATAACATTGAAAACAAAAAAAATTTTCTCACTAAGACTTTTTTTCAGACCTAACTTTTGTATGGCAGCAGCACTATATAGTTGTCCGATTTCGACAAGCCTTGGTGAAATTATGTGAAATCATTAAAAACTTATAAATACGAGCGATGGGAGCGATAACATTGAAAACAAAAAAGTTTTTCTCACTAAGACTTTTTTTCAGACCAAACTTTTGTATGGGAGCTGTACTATATAGTTGTCCGATTTCGACAAGCCTTGGTGAAATTATGTGAAATCAGCGTTGGGAGCGATAGTATTGAAAACAAAAAAGATTTTCTTACTAAAACTAGTTTTTCAACCGATCGTTCCTATGACAGCTATATGCTATAGTCATCCGATCCGGCCGGTTCCGACAAATGTGCAGCGTATTTATACCAAAAGACTTTGTGCAAAGTTTGGTTAAGATAGCTTTAAAACTGACGGAGAAGATAGCATAGAAACAGACGGACAGACGGACAGACGGACGGACGGACAGACGGACATGGCTATATCAACTCAACTCGTCATGCTGATCAAGAATATATATACTTTATGTGGTCGGAGATGCTTCCTTCCCTGCGTTACAAACATCCGGACAATTTTAATATTCCCTCTCCATGGGTATAAAAAGAAAGTGAAAGAGGGTAAAAAGTTCCAGAATAGTAATTCAGAGAGGAGGGTGTAAAAAAGAAAAAAATAAGGTGAACAAAAAAAAGACTGAAAAAAGGAAAGAAGTGACAACTAAAGAAAATGTCGAAAGTTATTACAAAGATACATAAATGGATATAACCGATCAAAAGACATCTAATATGTTGAAGACAAAATTCAAAGAACTCAGAAATATTGAGTTCAGGCCTTTTATCTGCCTGCGAGACATGTAGAATCAGAATCAGACAGAAATTTCTAAACGAAAGCTAACTAAATTCAGAAAAACGAGGGAAAAATAATATTCGAAAGAATGGAATATTAATAGATATGAGCACCAATGCCAAGCTCCCACCTCTACCCCTTTTTGTAACAATAATTTATAGTATATAAGTATAAGTTTTATATCATTCAAATCAAAAGTAATCATTTTCACTGCTACCACCAATCAGTGCAAAAATTTCCATAATTACGCTCGACAATCGGCACTGCAGATCAGGCCACGAAAACATTTCACATCCTACTTTTACTGCACACACAGTAGGCTAGCCTACGTCAATATCTGGTCACTCCGTTCGTTGTCCTTCTTGGGTCTTTATGGTTTATCAAACGTCAATCAAAATGCGAACGCGAAATGGAAGCAAGGCAGATGCCACGTGCCAGGCTATTTAACATGGAAATTCGCTTTGTTAGTGAGAAAGAAAAACAAAATAAACCAAGTAGAAACATAAAGAAGAACGCCCCATAGAGTCGACGGCGGCGGCTACATAAAAGCCTCAAGGTAACTTACAAAACACGCAAACTAAACATTTAAATCGATTTCGAGGAAGTTTTGCGAGTCCATTGCAAAAGCTATAGAGCAGCTACCACTAGTAATTTATCTGACTGTTTTTCCCCCGTTTTGGTGGAGCTGGGGTTTGGGCTTTGATTTATGTATATGTGTGTGTGTCTGTATGTCTGTTCCATTGCAATGGGGTTAAAGCAATTCAGTTAACACAAAAAACTGGGTCTTTTAAATTCTGTAAAATGTTAAGCTGTTTTTAGTTCCGACAGCGCACTCAAGCGGAAGTATTTTTGAAAAGGATTTGAAAGGGGGGCAACCAGCAACCTACATCTGTGGCTTACGCTGACTTTGTTAGCAGCACTTAGCCAAAATGTAATTGGGGAAAATACTATATTCCAATTACACACAGCATGAGATGGGCATGGAGATGTGACAGTGAGGAGGTATCAGAGGCATGAATTGGTTTCTAACGAGGCAAAACAAAGTTACAAGTCAGTTCAATAATTGATGGACCTGTATGTGATGGATACAAAAATGAAAATCCTGAAAGTGAATTTGTGATGGTGACATCCCTTTAACAGTGAGCACTTCCCACAAGTGAAAAACGGTGGGGAAAGTTGTTACATCAACAAAGTAATCTTACTTAAGCATCGCAGTGGTCGCTATTCGGCTAGCAAGCTCGCTAGAGTGCACCGACCAGTGCATTTAAGGGATTGAACTTTAGGTTGGAATTTCGTTTTCAGATCTTAGTACACAGAGAAAAGAAGTTAATCCTCATATTGATATTCGTTGGTTAAAATTAACTTTTCATATTAATTAGAATTCGAGAAACGAATAGCGACGGCAGGCTCATTTTAGCTGTGAGAGAGTTACATAGTGTTGGAAGCCTTGGAAGTTTTTTTTAATTTTATGTTCGGAAATACTGTATTAATATTTTCAAACATAGTAATTTGATCTTAGTCATATCGGAGATATATAAAAATCAGGAAATAACTGCCATATTTCATATACATTTTTTTCTCGGTGTATGTTGTTATTCTTGGTTCAACAGCTTAAGTTTTTTAGTCCTTTATTGAGCTGTTTCAAGTATGCTTATTGAGTTTATTGTGTCTGATGGCTTGACGGAATGAAGGAAGAGTTGGATATGGACTGAAAAAAAAGAAGGGATAACCTTTGCATCTATTAGATTAAAGGTGGCCTAAAGGAGGACGTGGAAAAGGTGGAAGAGAGGAAAGGGATTTTTTTTTTGTATGAAGGATTTTATTAAGAATCCTCAAAGTTTTAACAATAATTTCCTAATACAAAAATAAAGGTTAGTCTTAATCATGCTCGTCGCAGTACTCCAGAAACTTCAGATCATCCTCATCTATGTCGAAACCTGGCTTATAGTCGGAATATATTCTCCTTAACTTTTTGCAAGCGGTATTAACGGATACAAAAACGATTGTGTGGAATGGAGAAGCAATGTCTGAGGAGTTCACCACCAAGACAGGAGTCACTCTACTTTTCGCTTTATATTTGAACGATCTACACGAGGAACTAAGTGGTGGCATGCAACTCGAGGATATAAACATTAGGGTGTTGCTCTATGCTGATGACATAGTTTTACTTGCAGATGATCCAAAAGTCCTGCAGCAAATGATCAACAACCTGGAAGTGTACTGTGACAAATGGAACATGATTGTCAACCTCAGCAAGACCGCCATCATGGTTTTCAGAAGGGGTGGCCCCTTAGCAAGTTGTGAGCAATGGAAATTAAGAGGTGAAGCTATAAATTTAAAGAATTTAAGTACCTGGGAATTATTCTTACGCCAAAACTATTAATTAATAAAAAAATAGAGGCAAGCTAACTTCGGCGATAGCATTGAAAACAAAAAATTTTTTCTCACTAAGACTTTTTTCAGACCTAACTTTTGTATGGCAGCTATACTATATAGTTGTCCGATTTTGACAAGGCGTGGTGAAATTATGTGAAAGCATTAAAAACTTATAAATACGAGCGTTGGGAGCGATAGCATCGAAAACAAAAAAGTTTTTCTCGCTAAAACTAGTTTTTCAACCGGTCGTTCCTATGACAGCTATAAGCTATAGTCATCCGATCCGGCCGGTTCCGACAAATGTGCAGCGTATTTGTACCAAAAGACTTCGTGCAAAGTTTGGTTAAGATAGCTTTAAAACTGACGGAGGAGATAGCATAGAAACAGACGGACAGACGGACGGACAGACGGACATGGCTATATCAACTCAGCTCGTCATGCTGATCAAGAATATATATACTTTATGTGGTCGGAGATGCTTCCTTCTGTGCGTTACAAACATCCGGACAATTTTAATATACCCTCTCCAAGGGTATAAAAAGCAGATCGAAGACAGAACCAACTCAGCCAAAGCTAGCATTAACGCCACTTGGGGAACTTCTTCCGAAACAAAGATGTTGGATTAGGAGTTAAATGGAAGCTGTACCAGGCCGTCAGCAGATCGGTTCAAAGCTATTGGGCGCAAATATGAGGATCGGCCAACTTCGAAGAAGTTGACAGGTTGCAAAATTGCTTCATCAAGAAAATGTTCAGGCTCGCCGATGGCACCCCGAATTTTTGCATTCAACTAGAACATGAAAGAATGCGAGGACTTAAACCATTTTATAGGCAGATGCCCAATCCTCAAAAACATAAGTTCTAGATTCTTTGGGAAATCGTCACTCACGCTAAATGAAATTATTGCAAGATTAATTGGGGAAGACGATGAAGGCTGGGAAAAATTAGATAACTACGTCACAAGCGCTTTATCATATAGAAAACTAATAACACAAGTTTACAAAAAAAGGCCATTTTTTGCAACAGAGAACTTTGCAACCGTTCCTTATGTATTTTTGGCCGCTGAACTCAGATAAATTGTCCGTTTTCTTCCAGTACGTCAGGTTCACGAGATATTTGCATTAGAGAGGTATTCTTACATTTGTTGGTCGTGTGGCCACATTAAGTGTCCTATTCGAACCAACTATGTTTTAATGTAAGCTGCATTGAATGACGTTAAAGAAAAACCAAACACGAAGTTTAGATTTTGCTGATAAGGTACCAATTTTTGGATTTGAACATTAAAAATGTGGGTTTTTTTGAAAAAATCTATTTTTTTGCAAGTTTAAGAAATTCTGTAAATTTTTCTACTAATATTAAAAATCTTAGAAAAAAAATAGTTGGTAGGCCTTTATTTCTCCTTATTTCAATTATTTTAAGTTTTTCGATTTCATTGCGATTTTAAAAGTTATTGTCCAAAAACCTTAAAAAATTTTGTAATATTTTTACATTTTTTTAACAATTTTAAGCCTTAAAATGTCTAAAAATTTTTAAAAATCGATCTTAAATAATTTTTTTAATATCCATTCTTTGGTTTAAAAATAACTACCGTGTTATTTTCAAGCTACAAAAAATTTTGGCGGTAAATGTTGTCAAAAAAAAACCGAAAATTTGTATAGTTTTTGGGCTATAACTTCTGAAAGCGCATTGAGATCGGACAACTGAAAATATGTAAAACAAGAAAAAACAAAGGACTACCAACTATTTTTTTCTAAGATTTTTAATATTAGCGGGAAAGTTTTCAGAATTTTTTAAACTTTGGAAAAAATCGATTTTTTCAAAAAATAACTACATTTTTAATATTACAATCCAAAAATTTTAACCTTATCAGCAAAATCAAAACTTCGAGTTTGGTTTTTCTGTAACGTCATTCAATTCAGCTCACATTAAAACGAAGTTGGTTGCAATAGGACACTTAATGCGGCCACAGGACCAACAAATGTAAAGATACCTCGCTTATGCAAATATCTCGTAAACCTGACGTGCTGGGAGAAAACGGACAATTTATCTGAGTTCAGCGGCAAAAAATACATAAGGAACGGTTGCTAACTTCTCTGGTCCAAAAGTTGGCCTTTTTTGTAAACTTGTGTAATTACAGAATTCGCTTAAACTTAAATTATTTTGTATCTCTCTTTACCGACAGACGATTTAAAATCAATGTAGTATTGTTTCAAAATCATACTGAAATTGTTTGTAAAAATAATGTTAATTGTAAAAATATTGTTAATAAAGGAACACATATTTCCTCCTCCTCGGCTTCAGAGTCAGAGAAGTTGTCGGTCTGATGCTGCTGCATGCTGGAATTGCCAAAGGGGCATGGGAGAGTGTCTAACGGCGGAGTGGGAAAATCAGGACATCGACAATCTGGCTCCCCCGGAATTACTTCAGCAATACGATGAGCAGGATAACGCCTATAGCAAGAATTGACAAACGACAAGAAGAACGACTAGGTAAAATAGTGCTGGAGGAGACGAAAGAATCGACTGCTGACTGTCCATTAGAGCTTGTGGGGGGTTCCGTTTTAACAACAGCCGAAGCTGAAGCAGCAAGTGTTGCCGATGTTGGTGCATTGGCGTCAGGTTCTGCCGGTGCTGCTGCAGCAAGTGTGGCAGGTGCACTGTCCTCTCTCTATGTTTTCATTTCCTATATGACTGGCTGACTACAGCTGGAACTGTACGCAGATGCAGCTACCTTATCCACAGGATCCGTCTATATTTTTGGTTTTTTAAATTTTGGTTCCTCTGCAGGTTCTGTCTTTACCTCGCTCTCATTGCGCAGGGACTTTCTGCTTCATCTCCTCCAATGCTTTCTCTGCATCTGTTTGAGTTGCTTTGGCCTCCAGTTGTTTTGGTGTACTCATTGTGAGCCAGTTTCACTCCCGCTAACTACCACTACAAGATCCAACATTTATTGTGCTTATCACTATTGAAAATATTAAACCGTGTAAATTACTGTAATAGCTACACTCAAAAACAAGTAAGAAAGTCGGTCAAGCCCGACTATAACATACTCTGTACCTGGAGTAGAAGCTAAATGCAATGCTGGTGCTGCGCTCATCTCTAACTCTTTCTCGCACTCTCACTCTCTCTCTCTCTCTCTCTCTCTCTTTAAGATTGTGCGGTGTTAGTTGTAATAGGGCGGGAGGGGGTGGGGGAGGGTGATGTACTTTTTTGCTCATAACTTGAGAACCGCTCATCCGATCTTTATCATTTCTTCGGCAAATCGATACATTTTGCTAATTACTAACTATCTCTAGAACACACGAATCGTCTAACTTCAAAACTGTAGAAGATATACCGTTTTTTCCAAATTGCGGGGGCGGAAGGGGGCGTGGCAAAAATTGAAAATAAACTTGATCTGCCTGCAGCTATAAGAAACATTTGTCCCATACATGTCAAACCTTTATCTCTTACCATCTCCGAGATCTGTTTGTTCATACGGACGGACGGACAGACGGACGGACAGACGGACAGACGGACATGGCTATATCGACTCGGCTGTTGATGCTGATCAAGAATATATATACTTTATAGGGTCGGAGATGATTCCTTCTCCCTGTTACATACTTTTGCACAAACTTAATATACTCTATGTACCTTCGGTACAGAGTATAAAAAAGAAAAACCGAGAACTCTGTACTTTAATCAAGTAAGAACGGTGTCAATAGTACGGTAAGTACAAAAATACTTGATTCAAGTACAAAATCCTTATTTCAAGTACGATTTTTTCAATCCCGAAATACGTTTGATATTTTAAGTACATTTCGATCAACTATTTTATTATTATTTTGGTCATAATATTAATTTGTTATGGTCTTTACTGCAGCGAGTTACTCTCAAAATAAGTGCAAAAAAGTTCTTTATCGAAGTGTAATATATTCTAAAGTCGACCCGAAAGCAATTTTGAAGCAAAACAATACTTCAAAAATTAAGACCAAAAAGATCTTGGCGTAAGCCTATAAAATTAAATACTTTTCCAATTTGAAACTAGGAATTTGTATTATATCAAAATCCAAAGAAAATAAATTAACCAAAGACCAAGATGTTTATACTGTCGGTCGGAGTCACTTCAGGAGGAACTTTCAAGAACAGATTCATTCTAAAATAATTTTTCATAGCACACTTTTTGGAGTCCATTTTGTACTTAATCCAAGAAATTTTTTAATTGAACTAAGTACGATCTTTTCTTAAATTTTTAGGCTTACTGTAAGTACGAATGTTCTTGATTCCAGAATTATTAAATTGTGCGCTTTTTGAATACCAAAATGTCTTTTAAATAGGTGGTTTTTGGGCAACGGGCCGAGCCAGACAAGAGACGAAAAAAAGCATAAAATTCTTTTTCTCTTTTCTTACTACCGAAGAGAAGCAAAAAGCGTAGTCAAAGGTTGTTTTCGTCCATCTATTCCATGTGTCGTGCGAAAACTGTCGTGTTCTGACAAAGGCAAACGGTGAACCATGTTTCCAATCTCTGGGGAATACAGTCGTCTCTAATGGCGGCCAATACAGTTTAAGAATGGTTTGAATCAAGAACTATTGAACAAAGAACTAAACTAGTGGCTAAACTGAACTAGAAGAACTCACCAAAATCAGAATCTAAAAATTAACCATTTAGTTCGGACCAATCGCTCAATCATTCGCTTCGGCATAGGATTTGAATATAATGATGTTGATGAACCGTCTGTATGAAATAATTACTTTTATCTGAGAAATAGTTTAAATGAGAAACCGATAAAGGAAACTTCACACCCAGAGTTTAAAATTTAGGTCAGAGTCTTGGTGTTTAAAATACTAAACACGAAAAAACTAAAACAAACTAAAATGTATGTACACAAAATTGTAAACACATGCTAGCATAAATAGAACCTTAAAAACTCACCCTTAAGATTACGAAGCAGTGGCTGAACTACATGTCTATTCTCCTTTTAGCTGTTAAAAATAGATTCTTAAAAACCAACCTCATGCAAAGGCTGCGACTGATCTTAGATAATAATAACGAGAGCGTAAGTTAAAGTCGGCTCTAACCGACTTCGATATACCCGTTACTCATGAAGAAACATGTTTAACAGTGTTTCTGCGGTTCTGAGGGTGAAGATCCGAAAAGTATGCAACATTTTTTTAGGGTGGGATGGTGGGGTGCTTGGTTTACTTTTTTGCTCTTAACTTGAGAACCGCTCATCCGATCTTTATCATTTCTTTGGAAAATCGATTCATTTTGGTAATTACTAACTCTCTCTAAAAGGTACGAATCGTCTATCTTCAAAACTGTTAGAGATATAACGTTTTTTCCAAATTGCGGGGGAGCGAGGGGGCGTGGCAAAAAATATAAATAAACTTGATCTGCCTGTAAGTATAAGAAGCATTTGTCCCATTCAAGTCAAACCTCTATCTCTTACTATCTCTGAGATCTAGGAATTCATACAGACAGACGGACGGAGGGACATGTCTATATCGACTCGGCTGTTGATGCTGATCAAGAATATATATACTTTATATGGTCGGAAATGATTCCTTCTGCCTGTTACATACATTTGCACGACTTTAGTATACCCTTATCACTCTACGAGTAACGGGTATAAAAACCAGTGTTAATAAAAGCTAGTTTTTGTAAGAAATATACTCAGTGCGTAACGAAACCTCTTTGCGTATTCATTTAATGTGGACGTCTCGGTAACGTTGATTTGTTGGAGTCGTAACACTTGGATATGGCGCTTTCGAATCATTTGGAACCCTCATGTGATCTTGCAGAACGCTTAAGATCTTGATTCCAAGAAAAGTTGTTGAAACTTAGTTTCGAAACATGTTTACCTAGCTAGAAACGCTATCTTAAATAATTTTAAAAAAATTCAAAGTGTCTCAAAATGTGGGTACAAACCTTAAAAGCATTTAAAATATTAAACTCAGGTGTTCTTTCATCTTGTTTCAGTTTATTAGAATTTGACTCTTCATAGTCACCCAAATGAAAGCTCGTGCATCCTGAGAAGTCTTGTTTTCTAGTTGCACAGATAATGGTAACAATGCATAAAGGAATTGCTTGCATGTTACAACACACTTGCCATCACCTTTCCCCCCTTCCCTCAAACGTACATTGGTAGCTGCCAGTGGGCGTACATTTGCACTTGTTTATCCACCTACCTTAACATTGTTGCAAAAGCAAATCAACACAACACAAATTTTCGAAGGATACGTGTACGGACTTTGTTGCCCTGGCCCATGTCAGTGCGGACATGCAATGGCTCCCAGAAGCTATGACATGCAAACATACAAACGCCATTTTCGTATACCGAAAGTAAATGGCAATCACATTCTTAAGAGCAATAGAACTGAGCAACAATATATTTCTTTCTCAATCTCTTTTTGCATAGTTAATCTGGCGCTGCCACCACTCCATGACCCTGATTCGGGTCATTCAGGTGAATATATGTCGCGCTGACAGCCGCGCTTAGTTGGCTGTCCATTGGCATAAAGCGAATTTGAGTTTCACATTTGACACATCTGTGACAGCCCGCAAACTTGGGTAGGCTTAGTTAGGAGTTTAGTTTGTCGCCTGGTTTGACAGCTAACACCAACGCCCCCACATGCACACAAACAAACCTACAAATATATGTAGTACATATATGGGTATGTACATAACTAAATGAATTATGTGTGAACCAACGAAAAAGTTTACCCGAAACACAAATCAAATAATTTTGGTATACAAAGCGCACGTCTCAAACGTTTAATGTCAGGTGAATTCTTAGCGTGTTTGGCAAGTTTCAGTAGAGACCAGAATAAATTTTATTTCTGACACGAAATTTCTTTTGGAAAAAGGAAGAGTTACGAAACAAATTAGTTGAAATTAAGTTTATTTCAATAAGCTCAAAATGCCTGTAAGAATTATAGAGACAACTGTCGAGCTCTTTGAAAAAGTCCTCTAGTCATTCCCTAAACGGGTTTTTAAATACATCAAGTGCTCTCTGTTTACACCAACATATATAAAGAAAAAGCATTGTTAAATAACAACAAACACAAGAATGATAAGCCCATTTATGTATGCCTACGGCTAAGGGCATCTCTGCTTTAGATAATTTTTAACTTTAATAATTTTATCTGAGTTGATTTTGATTGTAAGTATTTACCCATCTTACATACTGCTCTCTAACTATTTCAACTTTTGAGGCATTATATTTAAGCAAAATATTTGATCCAATATTTCAATATCAAGGAAAATGTGGTCAGTGGCTCGAAAACCTTGTAAGATCTCAGGTTTAATATTGCGGACCGGCTTCTGTTCTTCTAAAACTTAAGGTCTTGACTCTCAGATAGTGTATACATTATTCCCTATTAGCGGTAAGATTTGAGATAAGTTTTTCATGAGGAGTAGGCATCGAAATTCGCAAGCTATTATAATCGCCATCTAATAGTCGAATGGACCAAATTCATTAATGTGCCTCTTGAATTATCTATATTTGCATTTATCTACGTGGTTCGATTAATTCGTTTTGGCCAATAGTTTGCAACGCATAAAAGTGTTCATTTCCTATAGACTATATACATCCGTAACTAGGGCGGCGGCTAAGAACCGACCGGACCGTATATATCTATATCTTATACACTGAACCACCATACACTGAAAGAAAAATCAATAGTTTTCGATCATAAGTCAAGAATTTTCAGATTCAAAACTTCAATAAGACTGAAAATTCTTGATTTAGGTACAGAATTTCTTGATTCAATAGCGTTTTTAAGAATCCGGATATTTTTGATTTCACGAACAT
Source organism: Lordiphosa clarofinis (assembly GCA_018904275.1). Classification (NCBI taxonomy): domain Eukaryota; kingdom Metazoa; phylum Arthropoda; class Insecta; order Diptera; family Drosophilidae; genus Lordiphosa; species Lordiphosa clarofinis. Next base: position 2,697,689 of record JAEIGQ010000007.1, on the reverse strand, counting down.
TTTGTATATGTTAAGCACGATTCGGGACTTTTTAAAGAACTTTTAAACCCCAAAATAAGGATGATCTAGATATATTTATGTTAGCTAATAGCGATTTGTACTTAAAGTAAGAGCTCGAATTACATCAAGAATGAAATGCTTTTTATTTCTTGAAATAAGAATTTTATTTAAATTTTTGAGCTTTTAACGGTCAATTTTGAATTTAAGAACGTAATGGTTTTATATGAAAACTTTTTTTTTCTTGAATCTGGAAGTTTTTTTAAGTTTTAACAGTCAACTTTGAATTTAAAAACGATTCGTATGCAAAGTAAGAATTTTGGACAGCGAATTGAACTTACTTAATTCTAGACCGAAACAGGATAAAAACAAGAGTGTTTATTAAGACAGAATCGTTCCACTTTTTTTGAGTGTATGAACCATCGCCCGGAAAGTGGTTGTGGGCGAAAGCAACTTTTTTGTTTTCAATGTTAGCGTCCCCAAACTGAGCCATTAGTAATATTCGATGCTGTAAAATAGATTTGCAAATTTTGGTCAAAATCGGATGATTTTGGTCATGGACCGGTTCGAGGGAGACACATCATACGAACCGTAGCGTTTCTTCTGGATTAGACTTAGGACAGTCAGGGACGCAAGCCTTGTCATAAAAATATTATGAAATTTCAATATTGCATTGCATCTGCTTGGCTTCTGTCTGTACTTAGTTGTAAGCAAAAATAGTGAACCTGATGATTTCTCTGCATCTTTACTAATTTTTTAAAATACTGCTATTATCCTCGTTATTACGGTAAAATAGTTTGAAATATGATTCTGCTTTTTCGTCCTTCCATTTCAATTCTCTTAACTCTATCGTTCCTCTTAGAGTGTGACTATCCTACTCAAATGATTGCTCACCTAGTGTCTAAAACGGAAAACGGATTTTGCTCGCCTGCGTGATTTGAACTTCTTTTCTTTCGATCGGAACGATCGCCTCATTACTGTATTTGCTGCCTGAGTTAGTTTGGTTTCGAACCCTGAATACAGGACATATTTAGATGTGCAGACGCCGACTTGGGAGCATATTTTAACTCTCTTAATATATAAAAGCATATGTTGAAATAAGTTAGCATATTTTCAAACTTTCCTTTAGGTCAAAGATATGAAAATATGTCAAAAATGCAAATGAACTACTTTTCATGAAACAAATTGGTTGGCAATCTGAAATTTTTTTAGACCACCCATTAAAAATATGTTATCACCTAAAATCAGTTTTATGACTTCAACTGATCAGTGCCCTATATTTCTATTTATACTGCACTGTTAAGAGCTTTTGGGGTCGCACGCAGACGTCTTTGGTGCTTATAAGACAATTTCATACTATTAGCATTTCAACGGTTTTGTAGAACGCGGCATTGCTCTACAAAGAATTAAAACTCTCTAAAGAATTATTTTCCCGACTAAAAAGTATGTAAACCAGAGATTTGCAAGAAAGCCTGATTTCTCATTTTTTTAAAAAACGTATGCGGAGTGACTATAACTCAAAATACACACTGGTTGCCTCATTGGTTATTTTGTGACTGAGTGTCTTGGGTGATCGTCATAGCGGTTGATTCTGCTTAGAGCGCCTCGGCGTGTTGATTTCGTTTTAGAGTGCCAGTCGTACACGCACAGCACACATATTAGTAATCCATGAGTATATATTACTTTTATTTCTGTCGCTCTCGTCTCTCTTCTTCGAAAAAGCAACGATAAACACCGTTAAATTGTTATTTATATGTCAAATAACAGTATTGCTGAACTCAATTAAAAACCATTAAAAACTCAACTCTTATTAATTCATTTCGTTAATCATTTTTATGAGTGCAAAGTTTGTATTCATTTCCCTTTTGTATGTCGTTACTTTTATAAAATGGCTTCCAAAAGAGCAGAGACACGCTTAGTTCAATGTTGTACGTTTTGTTAAGTTAAAGGAAACTTGTGCAGTAAATTCTCCAGTGCAACACTCTGCCTTTAAGCACGAAATATGACTGCTTGGTTCCGCTTCCCGAAAATAAAACTTTCGCCCTGCCGTTGAGATAGCCAAATGTTGTACATGGTCCACTCCCACATACCACCTCGTACATACATACATTCCACAAACTATAGCGAAATAAATGTCATATTTGCAGTAAGTTTATTTCAGTTGCCCCCATTTTTTCTGCACTGCAATTTAATAAATTACCCAGGGAGAGGCAAACGGGCAGCCCGTACTTGCTTCAACGTTGTGCAAGAGTTGCCATAGATTCACGATTTTATGAAAAGAAAACGACAAACATTTTTGTAGAGATAAAAACTCGCGTTTGGCCATGCTAATTAAGCAATGATAATGGCACTTCAGTTTCAAACTTGTTTCAATTGCTGGCAATTGAGATTGCAGATGCCATCTATGAGTTTTTATATTGTTAACCTTCAACTTCAAAACGGGGGGAATAATTAGATTATAAGCTGAAGGGCCTGCAGTAGAGTTTCATAATCGGCAAAAAAAATGGAACAAAATGACTCTTTAGGAGTTATTCATGCGTAAATTCTGTGCAAAGGTTTCAGGTGCAATTTAACAAATTGTGCGACGAAATTCATGGAATTGCCAAAGTTTTTGGTGCATCGCCAATTTGTATAGATTGTTACGAGGGTGGGTCAAGGAAGGTGAGAGGTGTTCATTTTACCATATTGTATTGTACATTTATACATATTTATAAAAGGCAATTACGGACCGCGATGGGATTTCTGCATGGGAGTCGAAAGGAGAATGCGACAAACTTGAAGTGGAGCTTAATTTGTCATGGGACCCCCTATTATCCCCACGATGGGTGCCTCGATTGCTTACTATAAATAAGAGAATTACGAGTGACTGGAACAATGGATTATTTTGGAAATTGCTGCTCCATAGAAGGCATAGTCGGTTTTAAATTGAATCATGGTTTGTGTGCCCTTTCGAAAAAAAAAATACAATTTCTAAAGTGTTTAAAAGTGCAGTATATTTGGACTCTAAAACAGCGATGGCCACGCCTGGCCCGCAGGGGCCGAACACATTTCGCTGTTTACACCGATACCAGCCGAACTGAAGCCGCGGCTTGTGTTAGGAGAGATCCAGAGGTACCTGAATGGCTAAAATGAATTGAATCCATTCGAAAAATTGAACTCGCATTCCAATTAATGTTCTCCCGTTTATCTTTCATCCTTTCTCGTCACGTTTTGATCTACCCTTGTATATTTTGGTTTTTCTCTCTCGAAAGAAACTTGATTTGATTCTCCTATAAGCCCACACACCTCTTCTGTACCTTTTCCTTAACTTGAAATTGCCTAATTTCTTTGGGTCTTTAAATACGTCCAGCCTTGATTGAGCCTTGCGGTACCCGCATTTTGGGTTAAATCAATTGGCAGACGATTATCTGCGTTCTCAACCAAATACACACAGACGCACTCTCCGGCACTGACAACGACTTTAGATGGATGCGTAGTGCCTGCAAATGAGCTACGTTTTGTCCTGTGGTTAGTCGTTGATTTGTGTCGGAGAGAATTTCGTATGCTGGTAGGCTTGTTGGTTTTTGGTCCACTTTCGTTGGATTAAGCACTCGACTGGAAATGTACCGGAGAGCAAAAGCCACTGGCGACTATGAAAACGACGCTTCCGGATTGATTGGATGGTAAACAAACAAAATGTCAGGTGCATTAACGCATTCGAACTAAAAAACAATTTGCCTTTGACAAGCAAAGCTCGTCTCTCAATGCAATCGAAAATTCTCGGCATTTTTCCAATTCTTCCTTTTCCAAGGTCTCGATTTTTCGTGGCGCCAGTCGACCCACTCACCCAGCCAGACAGAGAGAGGCACATCGGCCCGGCCACAACTATAAATCAACACATTTGACAGCAAAATGTGCAAAGTGGTAAACAAAAAATTGATATCCAGAGGCAGTTTCAAGACAAGGACAATAGCCATTGGGGAATCTTTTTTTTTTTTATGTCTGTGCTGGATCTGGGTTGTCGGCTGCTGTTGCTGACTTCGGTTATTGGTGGTAATCAAGCGTGATTAATTGAATTGAAATTGAATTTTTGTTATGCAGAATATGTGGAGTAGTCAGTCAGGTGTCGTTGTGCGTGGTCATTGGGCTTCATTTCTGGAGACAATTGAACTTTGTGAACATGTAAAAATGCAAATCAATTCTTGAAAATTGATTTTTTGCTGTCTCTTCTATATGGTATATCAATTGGCAGGGTATTAATTGGGGTCCCCAAAAATAGACAACTTAAGAAGCGCCAGACGGATGCCGACACATTTTTTTCAACCATTTCAACTAACCGTCAAGCGAAGGACATTTGGTCAGTTGGCTCAAAGCCAAACGATTAAGTCACTCACATTTTGTCCCTTGGTCCATAACAGTTGGATTGTCTTTATTTATGCTCATCATCCACCACTACATATCTTAGCGATTTCAATTTTTCAATGCTTCCATAAACCCTTGTATGACATGAAAGTGTGTAAACCTCAAGAGACTTGATGAGGGTACTAAACTGTCAACCTTACTAGGGATTCGCGTATGCGGTGTAAACCACAGGTTGTAATTTTAAGTGATTTAGCGCAAGATGTGGAAAGCTAAGCGTGAGCTATAAATAATGTTTTTTCTATGCTTGTTATGTGCATACGGGGGGGTATCAACCCATTAAATTGAATACATACTTGATAAGCATATATAGGTGAAACAATCTAGCCTTTTGTTCTGTTTTAAAGGAACACAAAGATCTTATATAGCTTCCTCATTAAAACAAAATAGAGGCAAGCTAACTTCGGCTCGACCGAAGTTCATATACCCTTGGAGCTTGATATATGCCTGTCAGTTTGTTCTATGGCTGCTAAACAAAACATTCATCAATATATTCATGACTGAAAAGTGTTAAGTGTTCAAAAAAAATTGTTTTTCTCACTGAAACTACTTTTTTGACCAATCGTTCCGATTTAGATCAATTTTCACAGAATTGTGTAGTAGCATATGGTATTGATCAGTTACAATTTTGGGAGCGATAGCATTAAAAACAAAAAAGTTTTTCTTACTAAGACTTTTTTTCAAAATATATAGTTGTCTGATTTCGACAAGTCTTGGTAAATTCATGCGAAATCATTGAAAACTTATAAATACGAGAGTTGGGAGCAATAGCACTGAAAACGAAAAAGTTTTTCTCACTAAAACTAGTTTTTCAACCGATCGTTCCTATGGCAGCTATATGCTATAGTCATCCGATCCGGCCGGTTCCGACAAATGTGCAGCGTATTTGTACCAAAAGACTTCGTGCAAAGTTTGGTTAAGATAGCATAGAAACAGACGGACGGACAGACGGAAAGACCGACATGGCTATATCAACTCAGCTCGTCATGCTGATCAAGAATATATATACTTTATGTGGTTTCCTTCCAATTTCAATATACCCTCTCCAAGGGTATAAAAAATGTATATTTTCCCAAAAATGAGAAATTGCAAAATGCCGTTGTAGTGTGGACAGGACATTGAGATTATCAAAGCTTAAGGGGGTATCTCCATGTCGACGCTGTTTTTGGACCATTCTTACTTCACTTTGATTGGGACAATATGCAAGGATAGCGTCCTACACAAGCTGAAATCTTAAGAAAGCTTTACGAAGATGAGCGTAATTCTGTATAAGTCGAGCTAGACATAGCATTGAAAGGACCACATATAAAAAGCTTACTCACAACCTGGGTCAATCAAACTATTTCCAAGATAGCCTAGAAACAAATTGCTTAAGCAATATTTTAAAGCGAGATGCAAAATGATTGCATTAAATTTAGGCCCCACAGAAGGGACTTGGAAGAAACCTGCAGCCTGTGTAATATGCGCTAAAGGGAAAATGTGGAACATTTTATCGGCAAATGTTCCATCCTCAGAAAGGTGAGATATCTGCACTTCCATCGCATCACTTTAACCGAATTTGAACTACAAAGTATTGTAAATGGAGAAAATTGGAGCACCCTAGCATCTTTTTAGCATAAAGGCCTGTTCTCAGAAGCGCGCCCAGTTGGCCTATCAATAGTTGACGTATCGATAGCGGTGTGGGTCGTGAGTGGATTGAAAGAACAGCTGATTTGATTTGTGGAAATAGCTGTAGCTATTTATTTTGACAAGATAAATTGATTATGGAGGAAAAATCACCTGAGCGCAAAAGGAAACGGATTGAAAGTTTCAGACGAGGGGAAGCCCCAAGCAAAGGGCCACAAATCTGCCCAACAAAATGACGAAATCGGCACTGAAGGGACATACTGAAAACAGTCTCCAATGCCAACGTGACGCTTGGAGACGCCTCGGTCGGTTGGCACGGACGGTTGCGTCCGAAATCGGAGGAAATCAGCAGGTGATAATCATACCCGACCCGGTCATCATTTTTACCACCACAGCGAAAACTGTGTCGACCATGGCCGGCTTCTCCTTGCTGGAGGTCAAAAATAATCCCGATGCGGACCAGCTGAAAATGGAGTTGGATAGCGATGCGACTGCTTTGGGCAGCACTTTCAGCTCCAGCGGCTACCGAGGAGGAGGATTTTGATTTAAGGACAAATAAAACAAAAATGTTTGATGAAAACTTAAGTATATTTGCCAATCTCTAGCGTAGCGTTTCAGTTGAGAGGAAAACGGCTTCACAGCACAAGTCCATGACTTGCAAATACTCCAAGTAACCTTCCTGCCAAGAATGAACAGTCAACCAACTTGGAATCGAGCCTTAAAAATGCTACCGCCCACCCCCATCTTGTCGCATATTTGGACATCCAAATCGTCAGGGCCGCATGATGCACTATGTACTCCAGAAACTGCTCCATCTGACCCACACTGTAGGCCGATTAACCAATCTCTTGTACAAACTTCTGCAAACGATTTTAGTTGCTCGAACGGCAAACATTCAAAGAAGCCTCCAACTGGTAGTCCGGGACTATGTCCGACATCTCAATAAATTGACCTTGTTGATGACATGCTCGGCTTCCTTGAGACGATAGTACGACTGCAAAGTGGACCACCGCCCAATATCTGTACAATTGTAGACCTCCTCTTCAATCTGCACCTGCTCGAAGTCACAAATGTGTCTCATACGGGCAATAATTTGATCATCGCTCACCGCCTTGAAACGGATTTTGGCGCAACGATACCGGCATCAACATATATGTGTTCCTGATATTTTGGCAAAAGACACCATTTAAATTTTTTTTTTTTAAACAAAACATCTGACCCCCTGTGGGGCCGTTTCTGTATTTGGCCTCATTGGCTTGTTTATGGGCACACTAAAAATTTATTGTGGATGCTAAATAAATAAAGTGCAATTTAGCGTGCTAAATTTTTCGCGCTTCTCAGAACAGGCCTTAAGCCAGAAAATATCGGAGTCAAATTATAAACAAAGATTTGTGAGGTTTTTTAGTTGTTTTTTTAATTCTTTTTTTAATATTTTATTTAATATTGATTTAATATTGATTTGTGGGGTTGCGCAACTTCTACTAAACTGATTTTTATGATAAAGGGCATAATTGGCGCAGTATTTATGTGGCTATCGACCCTACCTCAATCATCCGAAAAGCACAAACAATGCTTAAATGGCTAAATGCATACTTACAATTTCGCCGATTTGATTTCCTCTCGGATAACCGTGAGTGCCGGAAAGCTGCTAACCAACTCCACACCTGTTCATACCCGTTACTCGTAGAGTAAAAAGGGTATACTAAAGTCGTGCAAATGTATTTTCATTTCATTTCCGACCATATAAATATATATATTCTTGATCAGCATCAGCAGCCGAGTCGAAATAGACTTGTCCGTCTTTCTGTATGAACACCTAGATCTCGGAGACTTTAAGAGCTAGAGCTACCAAACTTGACATGAGCAGATCAAGTTTGTTTCAAATTATGGCCACGCCCACCCCCGCCCCCACAATAGAAAATGTTGAATAACTCCCACATTTTTTAAGATATCGAGTTCAACTTTAGTACTTAAACTTATATTAGCAATAACTATAATCCCTGAAATTAACAGCAAGATCGGATTAAATAAGTCGGTTAGAGCCTACTTTAACTTATGCTCTCGTTTGGTATACCCTACGTTGGAGGCCAATAACTTTTCCTTCTTTTGGTCATAACTTGAATGTCCATTAGCTGATCCTTATCATTCCGCAGCTTGCTATATATGTATACCTAGTTCGTAAAATCAAAAAGGATTTGAATGTTTTTCATACAACAATTTTATTTTTGCTTCAAACCAGGTTTGTAGGGGGCCTTTCAAAACTGAGCAATAGATGGTGTACTTGATTTGAACAATGGTTGTTGAGGGATTTTCAGAACTGACCCAAAGATGGCGCAACTACTGTAACCATGGGGCTTGGCCATGTTAACAATTTAGTTTAAAACACTGATAAGGCTTAAGTTTGGTTTATTGGAGGCGTTCTGCCAGTCGGTGTGTAATCACTATGAGTTAGAAATGTAAGATACATAAAAAGGCAGGAGTATCGAGCAGCGATAGTTGTTAGTGATGTGTGAACATGATAGATGACCAGGATCTGTAGTTGGAGCTGAATGAACTGGAACCGCCAAAACCATCTGGAAATATTAAGTTTGCTGCGGCAGCGAACTTTCTATTGGTCATAACTTGAGTATAGTTCATGCGATCGATAAATAATCTTGATAACTAAATATCTCTGGGAAATACGAATACGTTTTGTACAAATTGCGGGGGCGGCAGGAGGCGTGCCCAAATCAAAGAAACATATTTCCTATAGATGTCAAAATTCTATCTCTTACCATCTCTGAGATCTATTTGTTCTTACGGACAGACAGGCGGACATGGCTATGTCGCCACTGTTGATGCTGATCAAAAATAAATATATTTTATAGGGTCGGAAACGAATCCTTCCTTTTACATACTTCTACACAAACTTAATATACTCTGTGTACCTTTGGTACAAAGTATAAAAATAGTAATTTAACTTAAATGACCCGAGGACAATTTCCTAGTTTTGACTTTTTAATTTGAAAACATTCCCTTGAAATTCTAGATAAGTATAAGAGTGGGTGGTTGGGGCACTTGGGCTTCAATTAGCCCATTATGGTAATAGTGTCTGGTCCAAGTACTTAGTTAAAATGATAAGCCATTAGTTAAATCATTTATCACTTTAATTGGAATGCTGTCTAATGCTTCTTCTTTATTCTCAACAAATCACGAGCTTAATTCAACCCATTTGTCTTTCTTCTCTACTTATAGGTAACGATTTAAATGTGATTATTGCCCGCAATTAACTGATTTACGCTTGAGACACGCTCAAGCATACACGTGCATGTGCGTATCACGTATACGCCACGTAAAAGGGGACAGTTTTATGATACTCAAATACTTTGGTGTGCGTTTGTGTGTGTGTGAACTGAGATAAACAAACAAACAAACGAACAAACAAAACAAAACCGAGAGGCAAACAAACTGCAAAAATAAATGTGCGGTGAGAGGCGGCAGCGGGAACGACAGCAGCAACAGCAACGACTAAACAAAAGGAAAAAAACTCGCAAAAAGAAAAAACCGAAACCCAAATCGAAATCGAAGAGGCTCCTCGTCTCCATTAATGAACCAACTGAGGTAAGTATCACGTGGTATGGCGTGGGGTGGAGTGGTTGGGGAGAGATGTGGGTTGACATTTGTTGTTTGAGTTGTTCGGTTCATGTTTTGAAAACATTTTGATGGATGTTTTTATTTTTTGGGGATTTTGTGTTTTTGTTTCGTCTTTGCAATTGCAAGTTGAAACAGGTGACGGCTTGTTTGCCTTTCCGTTGAAAAGTTTTGTCGGAAAACCTCTTTGCATAAATCAAAATCGGGCCAAATATTTATCTCTGCTGTCCCTGTGTGTGTGTGTGTGTGTGTGTGCTTGATAAGTTTAAAATCAATTTTATTTTATTTTACTTTTTTATTCTTTTGGGCCCAATGTGTCGCCAGGCAGCGGCAGCGTCATCGAAGAGCAAACTTTTACCAGCCCTCGATTTGCTGCGGTTTTTTGGTTTATCGATCAAACTCACAATGCATGGTGGGCCCAGTCAAGTTCGCAAACGGATGCGAATGCACCATATCCCCGCCTGATTGCTCAGCAAAATATTACATTATATTCTACTTGAAAGAAGAAAAGGAAAAGGTTGGTTGTTAGCTTTGAGGATGACTCACCGTGCCAGAGACAATGATATAAATTTGCAAATTGAGCAGAAAACACAATGTGATAGAATGACAGACATGCACAGCACACTCACTAGCCCAATCCTTTGGTTCGTTAATCATTGTTCTCTAATCAAATCCAAATTGAATCACAAGCAATCCATTCTTAAAGTCAACGTTGTGTTGCCTTTCATTTCCCCATATTTGGAAAATAATTTGATGATTAAAATGCTGCAGTCTCTGTTCAAAGTTTAGAATTTGATATGTCTGTGTGTGTGGCTGTATCTCTCAGGCTGCCTGGCTAGCAGGCAGGCAAACGACTGGCGCCGTTTAAATAGCTTCCACAGAACGTTTCAAAGATAAGCGAGCAGGTTGTTCTCCTTTCATTAAATTAAATTAAATGTGTGTCATGCGATAAAATTTTATATATTCCACCCACCCAGCAGCACTTGCACACCACGGATGTTGTTTGGGTGGGAGTCAGCGTTGGCGGTTTGGAGTTCAAGGCGCTTTTCAATTTCAGTGCAGCAGCAACAAAATCCGCCCCACAACAACGGGGCGACGCGTTGTCATTTCCGCTGCGGCAGCAGCAGCAACAATTTAATTTTTTATTGTTATGATGTCATCAGCATAAGAACAACCAGTGCTGGCCGAGGCTGCTGACATCGAAGGGAGCCCTTGCTGTATGTATGGAAACGTGAGCCTAATACAAATTGTCTGCCAAAAAATAAAATTACTATGTACCCAGTATCCTATGGGGAGACAACGATTAGGGGCTATGCGTCTGGAAGTGATTTATGCGAGAATGGACATAAATAATTGGGGTGTGCAGGTGGGAAGTGTGCCAAGGACTGCACCAAAAACCCCATTGAGTTGAGGCCACAGAATTTGATTAGCCACGTCGCACAGGGTATGCATATTGTAAGCTCGTTATTTCCTTGTTGAGTGCTTAATATGTTAATATGACACAAGGACGGTGCTCTGGCAACATATGCACATGAACAAGTAAGTGTCAGGCGTTTGAAAGCATTTAATTGAAAAGAACTTGGCTGCCTCCTTCCCGTTCTCCGCCCGGCTGTCAGCGCTTCAATGTAGCCAACATGAAAGATGGTGGGTTTTATTAAGGCTTCAGCTCTGTTGACCTGACCCCCTTCCTTCTAGCTTAATTATACATACATTAATTTCGTCAAGATACGAGCATAGCTAAGCGCAATGCCACCTTTGTCCACCTTTTGTTAGTTACGTTTGCGTGCTTAAGCAGCGCCTAGGCGTATGCAATGATTTATTTGAAACTGCCAGAACGAGCGGGCAGGCTGGGGCTGGCTGTCAACTCTACTGTTATATTTATTTATACTTGTGTGCAAATAATATTAATAACAATAAAGCTTTATGAGCCATTTTATGACCATATTTCCATTGGCTGCTCGCTCTGACCAACAACAGCGCGCGCAATCAACAACAGAATTCGAAAAGACGACGAGAAGAAAAAATACGATGAAAGACCCTGATGGAGTTTGCAGGCGTAGCCCAAGAGACCACAGACGGGGGAGTGTGTATGGTGCAATTTATTTAATATGCTCTAGCACTAAAGTAGGTGCTGGCTGTGGTACGTATAGTGGGTACGGGGCAGGGAAGGTCTTTCTGCGAATTTATTTCACTATGCCACTATGGGCCGTAAATCGAAAACTCTAGAAATTTATGTACCCAGCAAAAGTCCTGGACATGCTCGAGCGAGCATTGACTTTTATATGAAGTTTGAATTCACATAAAATACTGAGAGACTAAATAAAGTAATTCAAAAGTAAAAATTGAAATTATTCACGATGTCGATGATGTTTCCTCAAGGTCCTAAAGTGGCTAGGAATAGCTTAATTGCTAGAAATAGCTTAGAGTACATAAGTAAAAGGTGCATAAAATTTAAATTTAAAAAACTATTGTAAATTGAAGGTTCTTACCTTCTCCAGCTAGTTAGTGATTATAATTATTATAATCGCAATATTTATCGATTGGCCTAAGAAATGAAAATGATCGGATGAACGGTTCTCGAGTTATAAGCCAAAATAACCAGTGAACCCCCAAAGCATTTGATTCTGAGAACCATGATTAACCTCTTTAAGCTTTATCGTCTAGGATTTCCTATTTCGTACTATTCAAAAGATAGAACTCAAAAAGTTCTGCTTCGCTCTAATACTTCAAAGCCTGTCTTTGTCAGATCTGGTGTGCCACAAGGTAGCCACCTCGGCCTGTTGTTTTGTACTCTTTTATACCCATTTTCAATGGGTAAAAGGGGATCATAAAGTTGTGCAAATTTATGTAAAAGGGAAAAGGAAACATTTCCGACCCCATAAAGTTTATATATTCTTGAGCAGCATCAACAGCCGAGTCGATTTAGCCATGTCCGTCTGTCTGTATGAACGCGTCGATCTCAGAGACTTTAAGAGATAGAGATACAAATTTTTGCATGTACATAGGTGTATACCGTACGCAGAGCAAGTTTGTTTCAAATTTGCAAAATTTCCCCCCTCCCCCCTTAAACCGCAAAAAACTGTCAGAGTCATAATTTTAAAGTTACAATCTCTTCGCTTAATATATAATATCTTAGCCCTTAAATCTATCTAGTCTGAAAAGCACAATGTGATCTGAGCAAAAACAACAAAGTCATTCACGAAACAAAACCTTCGCTGGTTACCTATACGATTGACAATGGAACCCTTGGATCGAACATCTGCAATCGTTGATCTTAGAACTCTTGTTGATCCAAAATTTAGGTTCAATCCTATCTCATCTATTGTTAATCTTCTTGGATTTATTCATCCATCCTGTACTTGAATACTGCTCGTCCATCATTTTACTCTTTCTTATTGACCTTCCTTCGTTAGCTAACCGTACAACAGTTTTTAGTGGCTCTTTTCTTTATAAGCTAATTGTCGGTGATGTAGATACTTCTGAACTTTTGAGTCGTCTTAACTTTTCCATTTCTTTTAGGACAACTAAAAAATATTTTTCTTTAATCTTGCCTTGATGCACAACTGATTATGCCTAGCACAATCGATTTCGAGTCTTATGTCAAAATTGCAATGATCTCTATCACCTGCTTCCAACAGATCTCTCTCTCCCTAAAAACGTGTCTGTATAAACTCTTGGCTGTAAGAAGGGTCATAGTTTGCCCCCACCGAATCACAGATTTCCGGGTATTTTATTTGAAGTTTTTATATATTTTTATGAGTTTCATTTAAAAATTAGAATTAAATTTAGCTATAAAGAAAAATCTGCTCGATATTTTTCAAAGGTTGAACATTTATTGAAATGGTTGGAAAAACAATTTCGGTCAAATGACCACCACGGCTGACCTGAAAGTAGCCTATTCGATCCAACCAATTTTTGAGAACATTTTTCATATATATCAAGATCGGATAATATAATATACAGCGGAGTTAAAAAATGTTGCATACTTTTCGGATGATAACCCTACAGGTTAAACATTCCTTTTTATGAGTAACGGGTAAATCGAAGTCGGTAAGAGTCGACTTTAACTTATGCTCTCGTCTTTTTCTTACATTTGTTTTTTAAAGTCTCCAAAAATCTTATTCTTATTGTGAATCGACTAATAAAAAGCCATGCTCACAGTTCTGTGGGTGTGTGGGACCTTGTTACGGTACGAACAGCAAAACAGCCATGCACTTCGCGCATCAAACAAGAATTTTGGACAAGGCAAGGCCGAAATGATCTCTTTTGTGAAGGCGATTTGAGGCCGTCACAAGAAAGCGAGCGAAGATAGTCTTATAAGTCTTTAAGTAACTGCTTTTAATTGCGCGAATTTCATTTATAATGTTTGTGAAACACTAAAAATTAATTTAATTTTGAGTAGAAAAAAGTTAAAGCCCGATTTTCAATAGCAGCTTTAGCAGCTTTTGTCCAAAGCTTATCATTCCGAAGTTTTAATACCATTTTATACTCTGTACCAAAGGAACACGTAGAATATTTAGTTTGTGCAAATGCAGGAAGCATCTCCAAACCAATTATAAGAAAAAAGTTAAGTTGTCTGGGTAAAAAAAAAAAAACAAAGTAGCCTTTGTAAATAAACTTCTGAAACTCATGTGACATTCTCATTGTGTAACTCACTTTCACTCGGATGGACAGAGTGAAAGGTTCAAAAATTATTTATTCCTTTTACCTTTAAATTGTTTTCTTTTTTTATTTTAATATTTAATTTATTAAATTTTAATTAATGGAGCTCAGTTTTACCACTTCAATGCTGCAATTGTAACTTTGACTTTACTCAGAAGCAATTCGAGTGTCCTTTAGCAATTTTTTCTTCTGTATCTTTTGTTCTGTACCATCATTCGTCGGATTCTGGGACGCAAAGGTGGTTCCAAATTGTTTTCTTCTTTTTATTTTCACATATCTAACATATCTGTCCGGTTTGCGTCGTATCCTAGTTGATCGTCTTAGTGGTTATGTCCACTCAACTACCATCGTTCGCCTGACTCTGAGGTCGTCGGATTCTGGGACACAAAGGTGGTTCCACTACCAGCTCCTGAACGCTCCAGAACAGACATTGTTCCTCTTCAATGCCTTTCTCCCCAACAGTTTCTTCTTTAATATCCATTTGTTAGCTCTTCCAATGTTTTTGTGTGTTTTCCATAGTACCAAATAAAATATATTTCCCACTGTGCCTCAGAGGAAATTTATCCCACAAACCAAAAAAGAAAGAAAGAATTTAAGATGTACACCACCATTTAGTTACTTATGTCGGCAGTTTTTTAAACCGCTGGTTAAAATTTTTTAATGTTACATTACCCCACCCCAACCCTCACTGCATACAATTTTAATTAAGCTGACCGTCAGCTGCGTCAACCCAACTGGACCCCCGGAAACTCAAGCGATTATGCAGAAATGTCAGCTGTCAGCGCTAATTAAATAATGTCTCTTTCTCTCTCTCTCCTCGAGCTCTGATTTATTTATTCTGGCCAAAAAATGCATATTCATATAATATTTATATTTGCCATCGATTGGTCTTCCTCTAACCAATTCGGACTCGGGCAAATTATGTAAAACATTGGGCGGGGTGTTGGGGTAAGTGAGCTTATCGCCTCGCCTTTATTTGAAATGCTAACACGTTTTTTCATTTGCCATCAAATTCCAAAAGTTCAAAGTTCAACCAAACAGATACAAAATAACGACTGCCAGCGCATAGTAAATGTGTGTGGATGGGGGTGGGCGGGCGTGCAAGTGAATGGTGGCTAAGGGATTTCATATGCGCAGCAAAATTGATTATTCAATGACATCCACGGTGAATCTATGCACTTAACCACATTGACTTGACGAACAAATTAACATCTTTATAAACAAATTAGTTGAGATTTTGGGGTTTGATTGGCAAATAAATATTCTAGTTACTGTGCATTGGAACAAATTAGAAGCGAGGGAATATTCAAATGATTTGAGATAGGAGAATGTTGACCCTAAACCCTTATTCAGAAGATTGGAAGGATTCTGAGAAATGTTGTTCGAAACTGGAATCAAGATATTTTTGATTCTCTGAAGCCAATTCAAATAATTAGGAAAACGCGTTCCTACTTTTTAAAGTATAAGGCTAATCTAGAAAAACTGAGCAAAGAGAACAACAGAGTGATAGTTTTAGAACAGATTCAATGAAAATCTTAGTGAACAGTCACTGAACAATGAGTTAGTGAAAAATGGAACTGAACAAGAGTGACTGAATAAATAAGTCACTGAGCCAAAGTGACAAAGTATAGAATCATTTAACCACTAAAACCTCCCGAGTGAGAGTTTTTAAACTGAGTCAAAGAACAGCTGAGTAAACAATCTATAAACAATGAGTCACTGCACCAAGCAAAGAAAGGGATTTAGGTTAGGTTGAGATGGCTTGGGACAGTAACCAAGACGTAGGCCTTAAATAAATATATATTTTGAAAAGCACAATGAGATCTGAGCAAAAACACCAAAGTTATTCACCAAACCAAAGTTTTTTAAAACGGGCTACTCGATTGCAACGGTCTTACTTCTAGAATTCTAGACTAGAGGGATAAGATCTGGAACTTTGAATCTTCGTGTAAAGAGAACTAGTTCCGTCTTTTTCAGATTTACACCCAATTGGTAAGCAGACGCCTGCTCAGAAAGTGTCGCCATCGCGGTCTGCATGAGGTCACATGAGGTTAATCTCTGGGTCTAGCATGCAAGACTTTACGAGCCTTGGTTATAAACACCACTTTTGATTCATTCCATATTTTAGGTATACAGCTAACCTTAAGGCAGCTTGTAAAAATTTAATTTATTCACGCCATAGTGTGATTTTAAGAATTTTGAAGCTGGGCTGGAAAGATTATGAACAGGAGTCACTGAACAATAAATCTGTTAACAAGAGTCACTGAACAAGAGCCATTAAACAAGTGAGAGCAGAATAAGTCACTGAATAAAAGTCTCTGAACAATGAATCAATAAATAAGACTCACCGTTAAAGTTACTGAAGAATGAGTCACTGAACTAGAGTGACTTAGCAAAGAATCGCTAATCATAGACTCTTAGAGTCACCTAACAACATAGAGAAAAAAATTCCTCAGTAAAAGTACTTAAACTGAGTCATGGAACAGTCATGAACAATGAGCCCTTGAACAAGAGTTACTAAGTCACTTAACAGGAGTCACTAGACAAAAGTCAATGAAGAAGTCACTGAACAAGAGCAAAGCATACTCAGCAGGGCTGCAAACCGAGCAGCAGGGCTGCAAACCAGAGATTCCGGAATTTTCGGGAAGTCTGAACCGAACCTGAACCGGAGCAGAACAATTTTTTTTCTTCCCGGACCCGAACCTGAACCGGAGCAAAATAAAGTACAAAAGGGTTCGCTTCAAAAAAGTCAAAGTTTACCATTATCTAATATTTTTATGCCATTGAATAAAATCAGTTTGCAAAGAAACATGTTTCGCTTTAAGATTATTTACGCGAGCCGAACGTATGCCGAAGCCGACGCTAAGATAGTAAAAAGCTCTTTAGTCGCTGAGTAGCCTTAGATGCGGTCAGGCCTCATTCACTCTCACTTTTTCGGCATTATCGGCAAAAAAAAACGCAATATTAATGTCAATACTGACTATCTAAACAACACTCAAAATTTTGAGGCAGCTTACATTTTATCTCTAATATTCATTGCTTCATAACTTATTGAACTGGAACCTGTTAAAACGTCCGATAATCCAAGTTGGATATGATATGATCAATCCTTTAAACTTCTATATATGTTAGAACTCCGAAGTGAACCCCCGCGGATTTTTATAAGGTTTGCAGAGCTGATACTAAGCATACAATCACTGAACTAAAAGAAACAGCTGAGTGGATTAGACAATGAGCAATAAGTAACTGAACAAGATTATTTTAATAATAGGTCACTGTTCAAGAGTCGCTAAACAAGAAAACACTTAGTCAGCGAACAAGAGTTACTGAGGAATGAGCAATTTGTTATGCAGCAAATTTGTAATGCAAACAAATTTTTTTACCAATCTACCCTTACAATTCCCAAGTGGTTAAATCAATTTTCTTATGGATTTGTTATAAATTTCTTAAAAAGATCTGTTTATATGATTTATTGAGTACCTGAAAACAAGTCAACCCCACTTCTCTTCCTCCATGAAATGCAATTCAATTTATCGCTTATCCCTTTCATTCTCTATCTATCTCTCTTGATTTTCTACTTCCCTTTTTACAGCACAACCAACGAGCAACATTTACGAAATAATAGTTTAAGCAATAGAAACCGAATTAAATTAACTTACATAAATTAGGTAAAAACAAAAATCAAGAGAAATCACTGAAACGTGTTTCTTTATTGGGGAAAATCCACGCTTTATAAATTAACCAATTAGTGAACTACAGTTTTAAGAGAATATACATACAAAACCAAGAACGGCTCAGTGTGGCCGTAATGGGTGGTGGCTTTACGGCGCCACCAATCATATTAGCCAGCAATCAACAGCAGCAGCGATATACGTTAAGAAAGGAGACAAGAATGCACGAGAAACTTCTGGAGAAAGAGGAGACGACGACGACGCGTAAAGAAAAGCCTGAGAAGGTCAATTCGAAGGCGGCCAAGCCGTCCAAGTTCGCCGAGCGCCTCAGACGCTCCTTTCGACGCGGCGAGCACAGATCTCTGGAAATAAAACGTCACGAGCCCACAGCCGAAGAGCTGAAAGCCAAAAGTCGCCGCACTCCGCCGCCTCCAAATAATAACAATTCGATACAGCTGCACTTGCCGGGTCTGGGTCTGGGCGGGCATATTAATCCCGCCCTGCTGTTGGACAGTCCCGACGAGAGTACTCCGCCCGAATACGCCTACCAGCATTTGAGTAGTGTGGCCACCACCAATTCGAGCACTTCGTTGGAGAGCAGTAACTGCGAGCTCAGTGAATTGAGCAGCTCACAGACCAGCATCTACTTTTGGGCAGCTTCCATGGGTGGTGAGGTAAGCACCGCTACGGGCGCCGAGTCGCAGGAGCGGGCCAAGCGTCGTCTAGAGACGCAGAGCAGCAATCGAAGTGATCAGGCTGCTGCTGCTCCACCTCCTGCCACCACCAGCACACATAGTCGTAGCTGCAGTCTAACTAGCGAGAGCAGTTCCATTAGATTGACTCGCCTGCAGAACTTTCTGTTCAAGAGCAGCAACGAGAGCTCCCGCAGTTGTCAGGGTCATTCGAACGAAGGCTTCACCGCCTCATCACACAATTCCTCCTCCGGCGAATGGGAACAGTTGGGAGCCTATGGTCTCTCGAGCAGTCATGACATACAGGCCAGCTCTTTTCCCGAGGAGACCACACCCGATGAGACCGACGAAGGCAGCACTCTGCCCGTGGAGAGTGGCGAAACGGCGGCTGGTGGTTACTATCAGTATACGCTCACCTCACCGAACAATCCGTTTCTGCCCGAAATCACAGCACGCACCTATCACAGCACCTACGAAGATGACGACCTGCAGGAGGAACCACCAAATCTCGAAGAAGACATTCCCGGTTCGCGTTCCGCTCAACTACCCACGCCCGCCTACAGTCGTGCTGGTTCCCAGGAATCCACGCACAGTGATAGCGGCATGAGTTGTCCACCCGGTCCCACGCCAAGTCCTGCTTCCAGCTCATCTTCGACACCCGGACGTCACCGGCGCAAGCTTTTTAGTTTAAACTCGCCCACACGTCTGCTCCATCATCATCATCAGAGCCCCACAACTGCTTCCTCCCAGCCCTCGCCTCCAACATCCGAAAGCAGCAAATTCAACTCGGCCAATTTGGTGCGTAGTCTGAATCCCTTCCTGCCCGCCGCTGCCAGTTCGCCCAAACGTGCACCCCACAAACAGGCGGCTGTCACCTCGCCGGGCTCGGGCACGCCCGACTTGAGCACCAAGCGTGAGGAATTTTTACGCGCCACTATGAAGATCTGCCTGGTGGTCTCGCCGCCCACTAGTAAACTGCAGGTGAGTTGCCGCGGTTGACCGCGCACCAAAAAATAAAATAAACAAATACAAAAAAATTATCCTCAAATGTTTCGCTTTAATCAGATGTTTACTTTATGAAATGAGAATAAACAGTATTTTTTGTACGCATAATTATTTTTATTTTATTTTCTTTTGTGGGTATGTTCTGTTACCTCATAACCACCCATTGCCCGCCCCCACCCACATTTTACTTACGAAATTCCACAGGTGCTGAAGGAATTTCAAAAGATTTAATTACACATTTCATAGAATTCTCTGTGCACCCAAATTAAATACCCAATTAAAGTTAAGAAAATCCATTTATAATTAAAGGCTATTAACCATAATTGTGCAATGAGAATTTCAACTAAAATTTATGCTTTTTCGTAAACTTTTATGAAACTCTGGGAAAATTGGTTTAGTTGGTCGCGAAATCGAGTTGGAAAACCAAGCAGAATTAACTTTTTGTGAAAACTAAACTAGAGTAAAAAGTGAACGAAGCTAAGGGGGCTGTGAAATTGTAGCAAATGGAGTTCACTGCTTGTTTCGAATTCCGAATATCGACATGACTAGAGGGGCTGAAAAGTTGTGCTGTTTAGTAGGCCCCTTTTAAAGCATTAAACAACTAAATATTATTAATAAAGCAAGTAAAAAAGTCGGTTAAGCCCGATTTTAATACACTTTGTACCGGCAGTAATAGCGCTACTATTATGACCATTTCAAAACAGACGAATAAATGGCGCCACTAGTGTAAACATTTCAAAAATGACCTTTAATTGGAACTGACTTTTGGTCATCACTTAAGTATCGTTCATCCGATCTATATCAAGTCTTCGCTAAATCGAAAAATTATGCAAATTACTAAAGCTCTATTAACACGACCTGATCAATCATCTGAGTTTTCGTCTGATTTGCTGTCAGACTGTGTAAAAAGGCGTCTACTGAGATGAGCGATCAGATGAAATAGAACCGGTTCTATTTGGCCGCTCATCTGACTGGCATTTATCGAAATACAGTGCGACCTAATTGCAGTGGGCTGGAGTTGCCATTTTTAGCCGACGATATACAATTGTTATCGACTTTTAAATGAATATTTCGCTTTCATATATTAATACTCTGTACCGAAGGTACATAGAGTAAATTAAGTTTGTGCAAAAGTATGTAACAGGGAGAAGGAATCATTTCCGACTATATAAAGATATATATTCTTGATCAGCATCAACAGCCGAGTCGATATTGCCATGTCCGTCTGTCTGTCCGTCTGTCCGTCCGTCCTTATGAACAAACAGATCTCGGGTCCCCTCCCGACCCCGCAATTCGGAAAAAGCGTTACCGTTTTGAAGATAGACGTTTCGTACCTTTAAGAGATAGTTAGTAATTAGCAAACCAATTTGCGAATTTCCGAAGAAATGATAAAGATCAGATCAGCGGTTCTCAAGTTATGAGCAAAAAGTACCTCGCCCCACTTCCTCCCACCCATTCACATCTAACACAACACAATCTTAGAGAGAGAGAGAGTGAGAGAGAGAGACTTTGATATGAGCACAGCACCAGCATTGCATTCAGCTTCTACTCCAGGTACAGATATGTTATAGTCGGGCTTGACCGACTTTCTCACTTGTTTTCCTCTTAGATTTAAATTAATTGGACGGCAATATAATTTGTAATGCTTCTTCATTAATTTCGCTTTTTATTTTGCTAGTCTTCTTCTTTTAAGTAAACAAATTGTCACAATGTTCATATGAACCAAATGATTCCGATTAACCAATGGTTCTGCATATGGCTCATCTGAGCTTCTCAGGCATGTATAAAAGCAAAAATGAGTCGATCAGGTAGTGTAAATGGAGCTTAACCAAACTCTGGAGCAACACTAAAACCGCAAATTCTTTTTTCCAGTGTAGACATAGAAACAGAAGAGCTATATAAAATTTGCGATTACCGTTTTAAAGAGCGTTAAAAGTGAGAGAAAATAAATGACGAACATTAACACTCTCAGTGCAAAAAATAATTTTCGATTTGGGCGAGGTGCATTACTATAGCCGCACAATATAATTTCTGAAATTGTGTTTGCTGGAGGCGATTTCATTTGCGTACACTCGGTTGAATAACTATTTGTAATAAAGTAAATATGCCAAGTGGGTCAGTGCTGTCAGATGTCAGAACACCTAAATCTCAGAGACTAGAAGTGCTAAAGTTGTTTATTTCCTCGCCCCCACAATAAAAATGTTGTATAACTCCCATGATTATTAAGATATCAAATTTTAAACTTACATTCATATTCGCAATATCTATAATTCTTGAAAAATTTCTGGTATATCGAAGTCGGTTAGAGCCGACTTTAATTTACTTTCTCGTTTTCGTTTAATTTTTTTTGACCGGGATAACTAAAGTCCGGCTATGGGCAGCCTAAGGCTGTTACTTCTTAATACCTTAGACCTTAATGAAAGTCACTAATCTTTTATCGTTTTCTGAACCGTCCGATGCGGAACAAAATTTTTGTTTATAAATGTACTCATATAATTTTAGTTATTAACTTTGTATACGAGCTGCTTCTAAAAATTGACCGATCTTTATGAAACTCGGCTGGAATGTTAGATTTCACATAAAATAAGCGTGTACCAAACACCGTCCAAATCGGACTAGTTGTATTTGTTTTTCAGCCAGCCCTCTTCCCACTGATCTGAAAAAGATTGCTAGATACAGATTTTAACGCGTCTAAAGCAGTGGTGCCCAAAATGCCAAAAGCCTTTCCCATGGGATAGGAACTCATAATTCTGCCGCAGCCGTCACACGCATAGAGGAATACGTGTGCTTTATAAATAGCACGCTCGGTGGCTTGCTCTCTCACGACGCGTGCTTCCGACTCTATTTTCTCGCACGAGGCAATTGTTTGATTGCCTGTTGCTCATGTTTGACGTCATGACGTTTACTTCAAATTGATCATAAGATTGTAAAATTTATTATTCTTTTCGTATCCGTCGACGTGTGGTACCATGTAATTAATGCCTAGTCTGTTCAGATAACTTAAAAACTGAAGGATAAATAGCTGAGAAGAATATGGCTAAATTAACCCAGCTCGTTATGCGATATCTTCTATGTTTAACTTGCTTTCTCCATATTATTCAATTTACAATTTACTCCACAAAGCGACTTGCTGGATTGGATTAATGCTTCAAAAATCCTATTTGACCCCATAAAGTACACATATAAGACATAAGTAGCAAAAATGTGAAAGGCTAGATTTACCTCGATTTAGTCAAAGTAAGTTTAAGCTTGACCTTCCAGTTATTCCTTGATAAACTAACAAAAATGCCAATGAAAACTAAATGAAATTGTTTTGGCTTCGACATGAATTGTTTTCAAAGAGCAATGATAAAATAAACGAAAAAGTTTCAGCCAGTTGTTGCTTAACTTTTCATTAGTGGTGCTTCCCCACACGAGTTCGGTCAGAGCATGGAAAAACAGATAGTAAATTTAAAACCTCGACTCTCTCTCTCTACGTCTCTTTGATTTCTTACACTTTTCTTGGTTTTCTTGAAAATAAAGTTCATAAACATTATTGTGACGCGTTAAACGGATTATGGATTTGCTGCTGGGCAAATTTCTAAGAAGAATCTATTTCTGAATTCACTTGAAATTGAGATGTGAACATTATGAAACGATGACAGCTCAACAAACAAACTGCAGGATAATCTGCCCATACGGGCATATAGACACAAAAGTTTCACTTTTCGCTTAAGCACTAATAGGTCCCTGGGCATTCATTTGGCTGGGGCACAAATGGCGTACAAATCGTGTCTGCAATTTATTGCTTGACTGCACTTGCACTAATGCCCTTTAATATCCTTCGGCGACACCCACACACACACACCCACACGTGCACACAATAAACCACTGCAGAGCGGCACAGGACCTGCTTGCGCAGACAGTTATTGACCAGCATGTGGATATCGCCATCCTAAGCGAACCATTTAAAGCCAAGCAGGAGGGAGTATGGCACCAAAGCATTGATAAGGGATCAGCGATATGGAGTTGCGGTCAGCCCCCAAGACAGCTCACAGATCGGGTCGCAAAGAGGGGATACGCGAGAGCGAAATGTGGAGGTGTCTTTATCTACAGTTGCTACCTAGCGCCAAGTCTGTCACTTGAAGAGTATAGGGTGATCCTCGAAGAGATAGCGGACGATGCACGCGAAAGATCCCCGGTCATGATATCAGGGGACTTTAACGCATGGGCCACCGAATGGGGAAGCAGCAGAACAAACCCACGTGGAACAGCTCTACTGGCCGCGTTCGCTTCGCTGGATGTCTGCCTACTGAACAGTGGGAACTTGAGCACATATAGCAAAGCAGGCAGGGAATCCATCATCGACCTGACCTTTGCAAGCCCAGAGCTATCTCGGAACTCCTTATGGCAAGTATCGCAGCTATACACCCACAGTGACCATCTAGCAGTCATAACGCAGTTTAATTCCTCTGGTAGCTCAGGACGTATGCAGCAAGTACCTCTGGTCGGGTACAAAGCAAACACGCTTAACATAAGCACACTGCTCGCACACGTAACGGACCTGAACTTTTCGGGTAATGCAAACCAGAGAGCTGATAAACTGTCCGAGGCGGTTAAGATGGCTTGTGATGCATCAATGACTAAGACTCGCAGAGGGACAAACAGACATAAATCGGTCCCGTGGTGGAACGAAGATATCGCTAAAGCCCGCACTGACTGTAACGCTGCCAGACGAAAATGCCAGAGGTCGAGACAGGACCCGACCTACCATCAGCTCAGCGAAATATTTAAGGATAAAAGGAAGATCTTAAAGGAGACTATAAAGAGAAGCAAAGCTAGATGTTTTCAAGAGCTCTGCGATGCTGCAGACGCACAACCCTTTGGAGCGGCGTACAAGTTAGTAATGGGTAAACTGCACAGGCAACCAATGCCTACATGCCCCATACAACTGGTACGCATTGTACACACCCTCTTCCCGCAGCAACCACCTGTAACAGTTCCTGAGGCAAGTGGCGAAGATGGAGACGCTGTCCTTACCAACTCTACTGAAGTCCTGCAAATATTGAGAGGAATTAAGCAGGACAAGGCGCCAGGTCCAGATGGCGTGCCTAATAACGCCCTTAGAGCCGTCATTACTGCTCACCCCAATGCGTTTGTAGAGCTCTACAACAAATGCATCACAGAGCGGACTGTCCCACGGGTATGGAAGCGTCAGCGCCTAGTCCTCATCCCCAAAACTTCGAAGGAGCTTGAAAACCCCTCATCGTACAGACCCTTGTGCATGCTTGATACCACTGGCAAGATATTCGAAAGAATAATATGCAACCGACTGGAGAGCGAGCCATAGGTGGAGTTGTCAGACTTGCCAATAATGCCATTAAGGGAACGAGATGGGCGGGAGGAGCAAAGCAGTACTGCCTAATCTGCACAATCGATGTGAAAAATGCTTTTAATTCTGCAAACTGGACCAAGGTATTGCAGGCGCTTAGCGACCGAAGGATTCCTCAATATCTTATTCAGCTAATTGCTAGCTACTTTAAGGACAGAATTCTGCTGTATAGTTCCGAAGCAGGACAGCACCAATACACTGTATCAGGAGGAGTACCCCAAGGCTCTGTGCTAGGTCCTACACTTTGGAACGTCATGTACGATGGAGTTCTGAGACTCGACCTGCCCGATGGATGCACTTTAATAGGCTTCGCTGATGACATAGCTCTTGTGACTGTGGCAAAACAATTGGGTGAAGTCACAGGACGATGCAGCCTAGCGATTGACCAAATCATGGAATGGCTAACCGCGAATGGGCTCACGCTAGCCGAACACAAAACAGAGGCCGTCCTAGTAAGCAGTAGGAAAAAAGTTGAAATGGCAACGGTACGCGTTGGCTCCATCACAATCGAGTCACAGCCAGCTATCAAATACTTAGGAGTCTTGCTCGACCATAGGATGACGTTTGGACAACACCTTGAGCACGTGAGCGCCAAAGCTGCTAAGGCGACAGCAGCTTTAACAAGGATGATGGCAAACACCCGAGGGCCAAAGCAGCGTAGCAGGCAGCTCATAGCGAGCGTGGTCACCTCCATTATCCTATATGGGGCGACGATTTGGGCTCCTGCTATGAACATAGCGTCCTATAGCCGCCAATGCAAGTCGGTATACAGACTCTGCGCGCTCAGAATCACCTGCTGTTTCTGCACCGTATCGGAGGAGGCTGCCCTAGTTGTTGCTGGAACAGCCCCCATCGACCTGCTAGCAGCGGAAAGACGGAGTGGACGCACTGGAAGCCGGACACAGCGGGACCTAACAGTTTCGCAATGGCAGAGCAGATGGGACCGCGGTATAAGCGGTAGGTGGACTTACCGGCTGATACCGAACTTGGATCCCTGGCTGAACAGAAAGCACGGACAGGTTGACTTTTACCTTTCCCAAATGTTAACTGGACACGGATGCTTCAAGGCGTACCTGCACCGTTTCAAGCACGAGGAGGACCCTTACTGTGATCACTGTGGTGGTGAAACTCGTGAGGACGTAGATCATGCCTTTTTCAGCTGTCCACTATACGAAAACGAGCGCACAAGAGCTTCACACGAACTGAGTTTGCAGCTGACAGCCGACAACATCGTGCAGTGCATGTTGTCCAGCCAGAGTGGGTGGCAGACAATAGCCAACATGGCGGCAGCCATTATGAAGGACCTGCGGCGCAGAGAGACGACTCGGCGGGCAGCCATATCGGTTTGAGCGGATAACCAGACCGCCATCCGCCCCGCGAAGTAATGCTTTGCGGCGGTCCCGCGGGTGCGGAATCTTCCTTTCTTCTTCTCTTCACCTATTTATTGTTAATAGCTTTTCCACTCTCTACATTTATACTATTACTAAATAAAAAAAAAAAAAAAAAAACACGTGCACACAATAGACATTGCTATGCATTTGCGCTTCATATGCGTAATAACACAACATAATAAATAATACTTTTATAGTATCGGTCAACGTCGTTTATTGAATCGCTATTCGAGCATAAAAGCGGTTGGCAAATTGAATTTATGCATTTAAATTGAATTTATTTCATTGTACGGCTGATTGACTGCCAGCTAGTCAAGGTTTGGACCAATACTTTAGTTCAGCATGCGATGCAAATCCATTGGTATTTTATATGCAAGCCCACACAACTAATGAAATTTCATTGACAGGAACAGGAAACAATTTGTACTCCAATGAACAATGAAAATAGTTTGCAATTTTGGCTATTTTTGGTAAGCTTATTTTCCTTAACGAAACCAGAATTCCAGGAAAAAACCACATTATTTAGATTGAAAGCTTTGCAAAAGGACCTTCATCTGGTAGTCCAGAAAAGAGGTCATTATTGTGTGAACAACAAGGTTAAATCAATAATTAAGTGTGTTTAATCACAGATTCATTAGCTTTTCCCGTGTCTCATGCTGTAAGATAGACAAAGAGAGTGCAAAGAGTGGACTAACTATTCTACCGATCTGTATGATGCCAAATTTGTTCAACGATAAATGTTTATTAATTCAGCATGTCTTCTTCAATAAGCTGTTCGGGACTCCCAACCAGTAGTAATTTTGATCATTTTGAGACTTAAAGTTATGAGAAAACTTAATTTTCATGACCGAATCATTTCAGTGCTGTAACTTATACATTTATCTTTCGATTTTAATGAACTTGAAGAACAACTAACTATTGTAATTATGTGATTATAGACGAAAATAAACCACTTTTTATTTTTCCACTCTGTAACCCAAATAAATTAAAATCGATTAACTAAAAGTATGAAGCGTCTTAAAATTAACTAAAGCATAATGGATCTTAATGAGAAATTCTAAAAAGCCTCAAAAACGCCACCTATTCTGAAGTGTCAATCCAAAGTCCAACATAAAACATTACATAAACAAAAATCTCTTTCGGTTGGTTTTATATTTCTCGTGTTTGTAAGTAAATTTTGCTAAATGGAAAATTTACCACTAAACAGTTTGGACAAGAAAAATTAATTTTTAACATATTAACTTTCTTTCTGGATAGATTGCATCAAATGAATGAAATTTTTGATTTGTTTCAATATTAATATTATTGCTCGCAAAACCAAAAAAAGGTCTGTCATGTGAAACAAAACCAATTGTAATCTTAACATCAGCTGTCGTCATTTATCTATGCAGGAGACATATAAGTAACAACTATATGTACTTTCATGGCAGCAAACCAGTTCGGAACCGAATCCCTTAGAACCAGTTCGGTTTGGGTTTTTTGGGTCCGTCGAACCGGTCCATGAACCGAACCTCTCGTATTTTTGACTCCTCGAACCTGAACCCGAACCGGACCACTTTTTCAAAAAACTAGGTTCAGCTTACAAAACTAAGTAGGTTTTCCAAGGAATCACACAGAGAAATATTGAAAATATCTCGAGGTTTTGGTATAAGCGATTGCGATTTGAATAAGCTTGGATGACTTTTTATTGCAAAGAAGAGAAGTTTATGAAAGCAATAGAAAGCAATAAACAAATATCAAATAAGTTACAGATTCCTTTGAAAATTGTATAAGAGTATATCGACCATACCTGTTAAATAATGATTATTAGTTGTAGTCATTATTAATTAGATTATTTTTGTTTAAAAGTTAAATTAATGATTAAATTGCGATTATTTTCGGTTTCACACAATAATTTAATGATTACGATTAAAAATAATCAAAAAATAATGGAAAATTACCATAAATTATTAAAAATAATTGAAAATAATGAAAAATAATGGAAAATAATCGTTTCCATTATTTTCCATTATTTTCAATTATTTTCCATTATTTCCATTATTTTTCCATTATTCCATTATTTTCCATTATTTCCATTATTTTCCATTATTCCATTATTTTCCATTATTCCATTATTTTCCATTATTTCCATTATTTTCCATTATTTCCATTATTTTCCATTATTTCGACTATTTGAGACTATTTTGAGAGAAACAAATTATTTTCAACATCACATTTAATAACAACAATGTTTCTGTACGAGATTGGCTTACAAAATATTATCAAGAACGTATTAAATATTACATGTTTTCACATAAAATTAAACACAAACATTAAACATATTCAGTAGGGGGGTCGATTTGTATGGGCCGAAAAAAACGTACCAAGCGTATAGCAAAAACGAAATCTTCGGTCAATTCTAAGAAAATTTCACCAAGAAACCATGGGTCTAAAATGAATTCCTAATCCGCGCAAATCGACTTCAAATATTTATGTTACATTTTCCCAAAAATCGAGTTAGAAAGTCGATGAAGTCCGACTATAACAAGTTCTGTATACCCCAGAGCTTGCATTTATCTGAAAAATTTCATATAGAAGCCACACAAAGTGATAAAGGTGTCAAGAAGTGAGCCCAGTGCTGCCCATCAACGTTGAAGCGGTGCTACCCATCAAAATTTTTTGTTTTACGTATAACTCCGCTATCGATCATCCGATCTTCATAGTTCCTTTGGCGAATCGATAAATAATCATGATTACAAAATATCTCTAGAAGGTACAAACCATCTATCTGTAAAACTGTGGGAAATTGCGGGGGCGGAATAGGGCGTGGCAGCCTGTGACATAAAAATTTGTCTGCCGGCAAGTACAAGAAGTATTTGTCCCATACAAGTCAAACCTCTATCTCTTACCGTGTCAGAGATCTGTACTTTTACAGCTTTATGGACATATTTACATACTACGTTTATGCTATGCTCATTTTGCAAAATCGTTTCATGAAATGCCTCCGAAAGTGCATGCATAAACACCATTTTATGAATTCGATTACACACGAAAGTTAACTATGAATTCGACTTCAATTCATAAAATGCCGTGGCGCAGTCAACTTTACGTTAAGTTGGTGTTGTCAGATCTTTTGTATTCTCATATGTGCTGGCCATTTTGTAAATTTACAGAAACAAATTTGATTTTGCAAATTGAAGAAATCGTGAAATTCATAGCATAAACCTAGTAACAGACGGACCTGTATTATTTTTTTTTTTAGCATATGACTTTTCGCCAAAGCTTCTTTACGAAAAGGTAACTTTACCGGCCGAGATAGCTGCCTACTTTTTTGATCAAAAGATGTCCCTGACAGCAACAAATTAAATTTATTGGTGAATTTTATTTAGAATGCACTATTTTAGTTTTTATAACTGATAACAACGATCCAATTTGTCACTGAAGAAGATTATATAATTAATGAGTCATTGGGGTTGACAACGAGCAACTATGGAGAATCAAATTGATTCAGTTAATCGTTGAAAGATGGTACAAAGAAAAGCAAATCAAGTTCTCAGGTGGAACCGAGCCGGGTTATCCTTTCTACACATTGCTTCTCTAGTGTTGCAGATAATTTGGTAGCTAGTAGGAAAATATTTCTGCTTGAGATGTCTTTTGCCAGGACTGTCAAGTAGCTGCTTAGCATTCCGTCAATCGGTTATTCGGGGGATCAATGTTTTCACATTCATTCAATGGCTTAATCACTGTGGGCTATTTCCTCAGTGAGAATAACCAAATCTCCCTTTGATTCCATATTTTAGAGCAATTGTTATTATATTTAGTTTCCAAACAAAATCCTGCTGATTTCTGCAGGTATTTTAGTGCAAACGATTTGTTTTGCTAGTATCTACCGGAAATCCATCTTTTTGTTAGGTCGAAAAGTCCCAAGCTAAAAAAATGTAATACCAGAGATAGTCATGTCCGTCTGTCTGTCCAAATACCTGCAAAAGTACAGATCTCTGACATGGTAAGAGATAGAGGTTTGACTTGTATGGGACAAATAATTCTTGTAGTTGTCGGCAAACAAATTTTTATGTCACAGGTTGCCACGCCCCCTTTCGCCCCCGCAATTTAGAAAAAACCTCATATCTCCCACAGTTTTGGAGATAGATGGTTTGTATCCTCTAGAGATATTTTATAATCATGATTATTTATCGATTCGCCAAAGAAACTATGAAGATCGGATGATCGATAGCGGAGTTATACGTAAAACAAAAATTTTGATGGGTAGCACCGCTTCAACGTTGATGGGCAGCACTGGGCTCACTTTTTTGACACCTGTATCACTTTGTGTGGCTTCTATATGAAATTTTTCAGATAAATGCAAGCTCTGGGGTATACAGAACTTGTTATAGTCGGACTTCATCGACTTTCTAACTCGATTTTTGGGAAAATGTAACATAAATATTTGAAGTCGATTTGCGCGGACTAGGAATTCATTTTAGACCCATGGTTTCTTGGTGAAATTTTCTTAGAATTGACCGAAGATTTCGTTTTTGCTATACGCTTGGTACGTTTTTTTTCGGCCCATACAAATCGACCCCCTACTGAATATGTTTAATGTTTGTGTTTAATTTTATGTGAAAACATGTAATATTTAATACGTTCTTGATAATATTTTGTAAGCCAATCTCGTACAGAAACATTGTTGTTATTAAATGTGATGTTGAAAATAATTTGTTTCTCCCAAAATAGTCTCAAATAGTCGAAATAATGGAAAATAATGGAAATAATAAATATAAAAATGTAGAATAATGGAAAATAATGGAATAATGGAAAATAATGGGAATAATGGAAAAATTTTAATCCATTTAGTTTATTCTTTTTTCCATTATTTTCTTAATAGTAAGCATTTATATAATCACTACGATCACCCCACAACAAAACAAAAATAATTTAATTGATTAGTAATTCTAATGGCAAAAGATATAATAAAACCTTATTAACCCTTAAGTTTCTAATTTTGATCTAAGACAAGTATTTACATATAAAAACTCAAAAGATGTAATCCTTAAACTAAGCTAAAGAAAATTAAACAAATTATATCATTCTTAACAATCATTTGGAAGATTGTTTCAGAAGTGTGATATTATATCAGTCATATTTTTCGTGGATTTGAATTTAAAAACTAGACGCAAAAGGATGACGATTTGTCAATGGAATCGGCAAAATTTAAAAAAATTAAAATGATAAGATATGATGTCAGTGGAAAGGAGCTAATAGATGTAATGAATATTAAAAAACGAAACTATTCTTCTATGTTAAAGCGAACCTAAACCTTGGGTCCGGTCCGCAAACCGACCCTTAGACTTTACAACGTGTTCGAACTTCCAGACCAAACCTTCTGCAAAATTTTTTAGGTTTGCTTACTATACTTTAATTACTTAAATTTGTATTTTATTTTTGCAGAATATTTCTGTACAGAGTTTTGTGGATAGCCAAGAACCTTAATGAAACAGAAGAAGATATACACGACTTCTAGCCGCTGCGGTCAAAATGGAAGAGGGTACACAAAGTGATCGACATTCGATATACAATACATCTTGCTCACAGGCAATCGATGAGTATGCCAACTCAACACTAGAGGACAGACGGCGTTGCCAGATAAACGATATTTCTAACAATTTCTAAAACTTGAATTATAATTAAAAAGTGCATTACAAAACATTTAACACAGTCAAAAAATTTCAATGAGTCATTCAAAGAACTCATATCTAGAAAATAGAACATTTTTCGAGAGATGCAATCCTGTTTGAGAAGATAGATACAAACCTTCTAACTAGATCTTTAGATTTTATCCAACCAAGGTCAAAATCTAAATATATATTTTGTTATAACCTTTTTTTAGGATCCTTGATTCCACTTTCAGAAGATGACAGATAACTCCGCGTTTTTAACGCTTACTAAAGTGATAATAAAACATTATAGTCAACATTAGAACCTTCGATGACATTAGTAGAAAATCGATTTAGGGCCGATTGCACATTTTCTACATAAAGCTATTTGTTTTATAAACTAATAAATAACAGAGTAAATTGTAAGCTGTCTGGATGAAGAGAAATAAGGGTACTGCTGCAGGTGTCATTTTTTGTAGCGTTATAAAAAAAATAATTACACAAAAACTAAAAGTGATATTGACAAGCAGTTTTTTATTCGATTCGGTTATTCTGTTTTTGTTGAACTTTGGTTCATAGATGAAAAATTATTAAAACACAGGCCCATGTTTGCAAACATTGTTTGAGAATGGATTATCTGAACGAAAAAACGAGAAGGCCAAGCTAACTTCGTCCTTGCAGAAGTTTTTATACCCTTGCAAATGTTTGAATACATCAGAGCTTACGAAAGTCAGCATTAAAACCAACAATTTAAAAAAATAACCCCCCTTTTCCCCCGATTTTTTTTTTTGGCACCCCTAAAATATTCATCCATTTTAACAAAACTTACAATTGCTGGTAAAAGCGTATAAAACTAATAATTGCTGAAGCGGGAGCGGTTTTCATTAAAAACAAAAAAGTTTTTCTCATAAAGACCCACATTTCGAACGATAGTTCCTATGGCAGCTATAAGATATAGTCATCTGATCCGGTCGGTTCCGACATATTAGCAGTGTGCAGTAAAAAGAAGACTCAGTGCAAAGTTTCAGCTCGATAGCTTTAAAACTGAGAGACTAGTTTGCGTAGAAACAGACAGACGGACTGACAGACGGACGGACAAAGCTCAATCGACTCAGTTCGTCGCCCTGATCAAGAATAGAAGGAAATAGAATAAAAAAAAAATGTCGGGTTGCCCCAGAAACCTCTTCCAACCAAATCAATCGACTCCAGTTCAGTCGCCCTGAGGGGGGGGGGGGGGGCCCTCACAAATTATTCAATATATAGAAGAAATTATGATAAATTAAAGTATTATTTTAAAATGCAGCAAAAACTAAAAAAAAATTTCGTTAATCATCATTTAACCCACAACTAAAATAAGGGAAATTTTTCGGAGAGAGATTCAGCCCTGTTTTTAGAGATGGAACATCAATTGGAACATCTGGTGCTCTAACTAGATTAACTGATTAGAAAATGAAATCTCTAGAAGTTCTGTGGCACCAACGAATTTTTCGAGAGATTTACAAACCAACCGTCGGCAAAATCTCTAGAGATTTCTGTGGCACCCCCGAGTTTGTCCTTTTTTAATTGTTGGTTGCATAATTTGCATACAGCCGATTTATTCTCCTCACTTATTTGAAAATGTTTCAGAATTGAAGCTTTGTCAAGACGTGGAGCCATGTTGAACTAATTGGAAAAACACTTGTTCTCCGAAAGATATTGAAATATTGTTTTACATCCAATTCAGAAAAAAACTCATTGAAAGTCGATAGTCAAGTCAACTAAAACAACTAAACATTCATTAGTCAAATGTTACAAAGCGACTAATGACTATCGTTTTGTTTAGTTATTGTTCATATTCCAAAGCATACTTGATGCAATCATATTTTATAACAACTATTTCATTTTCAGACATATGAAATGTTTCTAAAATTGACTCAATAGTCGTAGTCGATTTACAAAAAATGACTAAATGATAGTTTAGTTTTTAGTCAAAAGTTAAGACTATTGCTTATACTTAGTCAGCAATTCGAACCCTGTTATAAACAAAATCATAACTTATTTGAACTAGAGCCTGCTAAAAAGTTCTATGATTGATAATTAAAAGTTGCTTCTTTGTGATAAAATTTTAAATATATTTTTCAACATTTAAAGATTATCTTAGTAAATAATAACGTAATATATCTTGTACAATTTAAAATCGCGAGCGTAATATTTATACTTAAAAATTCTCCAGAGGCGGCGGCGGACTAATTTGCCCCTACACCGGTGGTTTCTCAAAGAGCTAGGACGGCCCGGGGTCCGGGGTCCGCCCCCAAAGGTTGGGTGCCGTAGGGTGTTGAAGCCAAGTAAATATCAAGGACCAAATATTATAATTTCCGATGGGATAAATTGTGTTTCTTGCAACCCCCCTTATCACCCAAGACTGTGCTAAGACTTCTAAGACTTAGCATGTGGCGTGTGTAGCAGGCGAGGGTGCTACGATAAGGATATTTGTTGACAACTTTAAGCTTTAAGTTAAGACGTGTTGCCTGGTTTTAGGTTTAGCGTGATATGCGTTTGCTGCAAGCGAACCAACCGTTAAATCTTGGTCAAAGATTTTTTGCATGTTAACACCAAAATGAGCAAGTTTCTTTCATTACAGCCCCTGGCAAAGGGAATTCTCCAAGTAATATGAAAACTTCCGCGTAGGATGGGGGGGAGTGCGAACGGGACACGTACCGTAAGAATGCGAAACGCGAAACACAATACCGAAAACAACGAAAATCACTTTGAGGTTTAAACGGACACCAGAGGTGGAGGTGGTGGTGGTTGTGGTGCCTGACCTAGGTGGCACATATTAAAGAGTTGGACAACTTTTAATACCCTACAAAATTCGCTAATGAGAACATGTGAAAATGCCAAAATGGGATTAGCTTAAGCATCCTGAAAGAACATCAAGAAAAGCTAAAGGGCAAAGGCAAAGGCAACCGAGCGACACAAAAAATGTGAAATAATGTCGTCAGCATGGCGAATAATAGACGCAGCACGCGAATCCTTGAACACACCCGGGGGAGTCCTAGCCTGGAAACAGATTGTTCAGTGTACAACAAATGCTGCGCGGAATTTGCTGTTCCATGCCAAACACATTACTGTAAGTGTACGGGGTTCAAGGATGTATGTGAAAATGTGGCCACAAACGGAAATACACGAATTAAGGCACATCCGGCGGGCATTCGAATGCTCCAATCTTCAGGCCTAATATTCAAGACTTTATTTTTTCTTTCTTTTTGATTAACTCGATGCGACATTGAAATGTGCAAATCCCATTGACTTTGAGTATGACCCTGGCACTGGCACTGGCGCTGGCTCTGCCAGTTGCCATTGGCATCGGCGCCTGAGCACTTGACTGATGTAATCACAGTACATTAGGCGAGCACCGGAAACCTTCCACCACACAAACGACACATCTAGGAGGGCCCTTCGCTTTGGGTCGCCCCCTTTTTGTTCTCGCTGCATCTGGTGGCGTTTATATTGTTCGCCTCGGTGCGGCGGCTGCTGTTGCAAGCAATTTATTTTTCCGGCAGAGCCAAGACTTTTTCATTGTCCTGAATGAGCGCATTATGCCGAAAGGCATTGGAATTTATTATCCTTTGTATTCAAGTCCGCGAAATGTTTTTGTGAATCAATGTCGTTGTTTTTGGAAAGCAATTTGCATTAGTGATCCCTATGAACTTTTTAAGGGGGGAGAGTCGAAGCAATGCAAAAAGCAAACATTTTCTTATCCTTGAAATGCCTAAATGAGGCATCACTTCTACTCGATAAAGCCTAGCGACTTGGCTCGTTCCTGACTTTAAATAGAGACACTAGATGCGAAGTCCTTATTCAATTAGTAAGCGGAAAAGTTTAACATTTTATAAGTAAAGTTCAAAAAGCTCAAATTTTGTTGCTAAGCATTTAAACACGAGACAGGTAATTGTAACAGCTTGAAAAAGTTTTTGTTATTTTTTTAAATCAGAACAAAAACAAATTGTTAACACAAAATCTTTAAACAGGGCAGGACTTAGGCACAATTTCTAAAAAGTTCAGTTCAGGTATCGGCTGGACAAATTTATCGATCGGAATGGCCCCACCTTAATTCATTTGGATTTCTTCACCAGACTTAGTGTGACCAGTCACTGTCAACGAATCAGCTATTGATGTTGCTGTTAATTATTTAGCAAATTTGTTGAATAAAATAGCTTGCTTTGATGAGTCAAGGTGAAACTTCAAAAAAAGAAAAAGAGAAAGGACCTTTTCTGTGGCAGAAGAACATTTGCTTGCAGAACTTGTAGATAAATAGAAGGCCGAAGCATGGCAGAGACTTGGAGATCAGCTTGCTTTTAGAATGCCTTGAGGAAAAAGAACGAGAATTTAAATAAACGAGCGGGAAATGAACTCGCAATTGAGAAGCGAGAGACTTATCACTTAAGGCAAAATTCTGCGATAGCCCCGGGAGCACGAACTTACTTGCCGAATACTTGCCGAAGTAATACTTCATTGTGTGTTAGAGAGAAACACAGTCACGATTTAGCGCTCTCCCCTTGGGGAACCCTGACTTAAGGAGTCCGAATATTTAATGCCAAATCAAAGTAATTTAATATCGTGGGACACTTGATTAACTGCACGGTTGGCTAAAGTAAGTCTGCCTTTACAGAAGTCGACCGCAATGATAAGGAAGCTGCGCCAACAAAAGTTTGCTCTCTGACAACAATCCTTGATTCCTCTTTATAATTCAAATTATAATAAATTCAATCGCAACTAAAGTTAAGGGTTTTACCAGAAACTAAAACCGTAACCGAAACCTTAACCTAATGAGAAGAAACAAAGCAGCAAACCAAAATCCTTACCTTCCTCACCTTTCCTTATATTTTTTGTATTGCTCTTCCAATTTGTTCGGATGCAAACGGAAATATTTACATATATTGTTGTTCTTTGCGCGATCACATTATATAATATAGGGCCGTCTTCTATAGAACTATAGAACTATTTGTCACATAAACTAACAAATAACAGTGTAAAATCGATGACTATCTGGCACATAGCAGCTATCTGGGAGAACAGAAATCGGCACTAACTCTCTTCCTCTGAATGTAAGGGAAAAATTAGCTTATGTGTGTACATTAGAAGGGACCCCAAAACGGAAAAATGGAAAAAATTAGATCTCAGCATTTCCGAAGAAAATATTTCGTTTATAATTAATAATTGAAAATTAAAAAAAATCTATTTTATTTTTAACGGACACGTTCATTAAATACAAATTTTTATAACAAATTTATTTGTTCATTTCAATTGCTGTCATCTTTTGAAATTATTTTTTTATTATTTTTATTAGTTTTCATTTGAATAGTTTTTAAATAAAATCAACGGCGACTACTAATAAATGGAAAAGAATATATGGGCATTTCCATGACGTCGAACGGGACAATCGCACGCATTTAATCATTCAAAAAAGTCAAAATAAAACGGATTTTTATTTTCACAATAGGCTTAACTTACAGCTCTTCAACAGCCCTACAATTGATGCAAAGATCGATTTTGGAAAATTTTTTGGTTTCAAGATAATCGCAAAAAAACATGACATTCGCACGGGACAAAAATAGAAGTGGTTTTCGCGGGAAACCATTCAAACGCCGAATTCAGCGAATCCTGAGGCAATATATTAATGCGATAAATATTAGAATGTAGTGCAGTGGTGTCTCTTTAAAATGGATTTTATTTCACCAAAAAATAACTTACAGTTTTTTCAAAATGTAAGCTTAAGCATTTGTCGCACGGGACATGTCGCCCGGGACAGTTTTTCCATCATTATATTGATGTGGTTTCTGCTATAATGCGAAGCAAAAACTTACAGGTAATTGCATTGAAATAGTTTCTCATGGTCTCTTATGCATTCATGTATACCCCTTTGTACCATCAGAAATATTCTAGATAGCGAAAGTACATGTAATCTAAAGTCACTTTTTTACAAAAAATTAATCAATTTTAATGTCAAAATGAGAAAAATTGAGCTAGCACGGCCGTGAAACCGAATATATCCAATTGGGTTATTAGTAAATGTAAGATTAGCTTACATTAGCTTAATTTGGTTGTTTCCCTATAAAAATTCGATAAAATATAGTTTTTTTAACCACTTTTAACTTTTTGGCCCAGGTTGACCTTTTGGTGGAAATGCCCATATGATAATAGGCAACCCTGCGTATGAGTTATATAGAAAAACTTTTAGGGCGCGAAAAGCGCCCGTTAAAACTTGACTTTTTTAACTTATGTTTTTATTTACGCTAATTATACATCAAAAAGTATCAGATAGGGGGTGAGAGCATGACCTTAAAAGGTTCCACGTCTATTTAACACAAAACAATTTTAACACGTCAATTCAACACACGTCAATTCAACACACGTCAAATCAACACACTTTAATTATAATACAAGATATTTCAACATATTTACAATTTCATCATAAAGCAATTGAACATCGCCAAATCCGAACAAAGTACAATTTCAACACAGAACAATTTCAACACTGGAAAATAGAACACAACAATTTAAAAAAAAATTCTATTTTCAATCCTGCAAGTGGCAATGTCAGTCGAACCTGACTTTAATATCCTCCGAAAGTGTATGCACATTTGAAAGCACCAGAGATAACATTCTTTTGTTCACAACTTGAATAACTTTCATCCGAATGCAGGCGTTGTAAATATTGTTCGTGTTTAGACGTGGATAAGATAACATTCTTTTGTTCTCAACCTGAATAACTTTTATCCGAATGATGACGTTGTAAATATCGTAAAATATTTGCCTGCCGCTTGTGTCACCCTTCTTTCCCAGGATGAATTTGTTTGTGTTGAATTTGTAATGTGTTGAAACGACGTATGTTTAATTGACATTTTGAAATTTATGTGGGCAATTCTCCAGAAAGGTCAACCTGGGCCAAAAAGTTAAAAGTGGTTAAAAAAACTATATTTTATAGAATTTTTATAGGGAAACAACCAAATTAAGCTAATGTAAGCTAATTTTACATTTACTAATAACCCAATTGGTTATATTCGGTTTCACGGCCGTGCTAGCTCAATTTTTCTCATTTTGACATTAAAATTGCTTAATTTTTTGGAAAAAAGTGACTTTAGATTACATGTACTTTCGCTATCTAGAATATTTCTGATGGTACAAAGGGGTATTCATGAATGCATAAGAGACCATGAGAAACTATATCAATGCAATTACCTGTAAGTTTTTGCTTCACATTATAGCAGAAACCACATAAATATAATGATGGAAGAAAATGTCGCGTGCGACATGTAGCGTGCGACAGTGATTCAAATTCAATTTAAAAAAAAAACTACTTAATATTTTTAAGTGAAATCAAATGCATTATTAAGAAAAATCCATACATAACATTTTAAAATTAATGGCATTACAATTTTCCATCATGTTTCGCTGAAATCAGTGCTTGAGCTAGTTTTCGAAAAAGTGACTTCTGTCTGTGTCGCGTGCGAATGCCTTACATTTTTGTGATTATCTTGAAAATGAACAAATGCCCAAAATCGATCTTAACACAGATTATAGTGCTAACCAAGAGCTTTAAAATTCGCTTTTAAAAAATATAAAAAAAAATCTAGGAACATGTTTTTTTTCAGTTTGATTGCGTACAAATGTCGCATTCGACATCAGAGAATTGCCCATGTGTTATTACTGGAAATTGGCTTTTTGAATGGGCGGGGGATGGAGGTTGCGAATGTGTAAAAATTGCGCCGTAATAAAAAAATTTTTTTTTTGAAAAAAACGCGCGATGGCAGCTGGTCTCTCCCTTCTATCTCTATCTATCTATCTGATGGTACTACTCACTTGCATTTTATATACTATCACTAATAAAAGTCATCGTTACTCAACCTAAGGTTCCACGTCTATTCAACGCAAAACAAATTAAACACGTCAATTCAACACACAAAAAAAGTCAACAATTTAACACTTTGTCAGTTCAATTCAAACCAAATTTAAATTTAACTAATAAATTAATTATATTGTTTTGTGTTGAATTATTGTGTTGGGTAAAATGTCTTAGTGATGTATTGACGTGTGTTGAAATTGTTTTGTAAAGACTTTGTTTTGAGTTGAACTTGTTGGTGTTGAATTGACGGATTGTTGAATTGTTGTGTTGGGTGAAATGACGTGTTACGCCTTAAAAATTTCATACTCATGGAGTCCAACCTAATGTACATTAAAGCGTAACCCAAAACGGCAAAATGCAAAATAGTAAATAAAGCAAATATGTACTTGTTTATAATTAATAATTGAAAAAATCAAAAAATTATATTTTAATTTTAAATGGCCGGGGTTTTGAAAAATATATATATATATCACACGAGACGTTCACAAAATACAAATTTTTACAACGGAGTTATTAGTTCATTACAATTGCTGTCATTAATTGAAATTCAAAAAGGCAACTACATTTCACTATGGGGAATTTTACCAAATATTAGGCATAAACCCCTTTTCCAATAGTGCTCAAAACTTAAATTTTTTTGTTTCATTAGACCACAAATACATCAGTCTTGAATGTTACATACCACGAATTTCGATTTAACAGAGCTCTGTTAAGTGAGCAGCTGGTAAAGTCAGGTTATGCTAACGAATGACAGTTCAATGTTAAGTGTGTGTTTTCTGCTGCAATTTGTAATTGCCAAATATTAATGAAAACAGAAAGTTTTGTCGAATATTTTTGATTGAAACTAATCGTTGTGGTATGTGCTATGTTTTAGTGCCTTTGATCTGTAGAAATTAATCGTGGCGTCCCTGTATTTGGCGGTATTCGTGATTCATCTCACAAAAAAAAGTTGGAAAGAAAATTCAACTTTGCGAAGTCCTACCAAATTTTGTTTAGATTTGTTAGAGCTGGGACTTTTACCACCTTTTAGAGCTATCAATTCCGCTTCTGATTCACTTTTGCTCAACCGCATCTATGCGCATTTCTTTGCAAAATTTCACTTTTTAGGACACAACCTCATTTTCTCCAATGCCTACTTGCATGAAAAAATGTGACGAGTCGGGAAGATGTTATTTTTGATTGCTTTAGAGAAGGGTTAGGCCAAAGTCTTTCAGTCGCATATAAAAGATATTTAAAAGAAAAAAGGAAACATATTTTGTGCAATTCTGGAGATGAATCGCGAAAATTTAACCGAATAATGCAACAAATTGAACGCAGATTTTCAATTCTAAGCCATTAAGCAGAATATGAACACAGAGAGTCGTTCCCGATGGTCATTAACGCTAAAGCTTATTAGAAATCGTAGAAATCAAGCTGTTAGAGATGAAATGGTAGAAGAAGCAAGCACAGCTGCTCGTAATAAGTTAAAAACAACTAGCTGACCATGCAGCAGCTCTTAAGATAGTTTCTATAAGGCAAAAATGATCCGAAATTTTATGTGCTAGTATTGTGCAGTTAGAAATGACAGTAAGAACAGAACAGAAATTGAAAAAAATAAATGAGACGCATTTTTTTTCAGGAATCCCGATATTTCGTAAAGTTTGCGGCCGAAAAAATTTTTCCTATTACGCGTCAATGATGGTACATTCATTCTTATGTAAAATTGCAAGAAAAACCAATTTTATCTTGTAAAAAAAAATAATATTTTTTTATTTATTTTTTTTAAAGGCGGGTTGAATTGCTATCACGCCCACTTTTAAGCACGTATAGAGCAACGGTATACCTAACATAAGGCAAAAAACTAGACCGCAATATCTTGCTTAGTTTTTAAGTTATTAATTAATGCCTGATTTTTGGGAAAATTCCCCATAGTGCATTTGTGGAAATGTGGCAAAAGAAAATAGTATTTTTTTGATCGACCTATTGAGTCCAATAATTGATAGCACCTTGCAGTTAAGGAAAATGCGAAAGTAGTGTCTTGCCAATTGAAATCGGCATGGGCCAGCTGCTCATTGTGCACGAACGGAACGATTATTGTGAATTAATAGAAGTGCCACTACAATTTGTAAACGGAAGAGCTGGGAAGTATAACCAGGCCAGGTGAATGGCTAAAGCAATATATTGCTTAAAAATTTCAATGTTAGTAAGAAACTCATTTTAAAACCCTTAAAACTCGAGATAAGGAAAACTGTGTTTTCCCTTAACTATTCCACCCAAAGTGCGCTGGGCAGCATTAAAAAAGTTTACTTCATTCACAGCACAACATTTATTGCAGACATTCATTTAAAAAAAAAAAAGAATTTCTGTCCATATCTGTTTTTCCAGACTAACTGAATTTGCCACCTTCCCCTTTTTTGTTGTTGCTGCGCAATGTTATCAATTTATATTTACATTTTTTGCGACTGAGTAAAAAAAGTGTTTTTGTGTCCTGTAAAAGCACTCAACAATGCGAATAAAATTTAATTATGAATATCGGAGAGACGCTTGATTGATTTTACTTGTTCACCAACGGTTTTTAATTTGTTTCATTGCAGTTGAAATCGAAAAGCCTCACGCACTTGGATGGCCTCGATTCGGTGGTGGCCTGTCAGCATGGTGGAGCTGGTGGTACGGCGACAACCTCATCGATGGTCACGGCCACCGCGGGAGCAACTAACGCCAGCAACAGCAATGCTGCCTCACTGGGACGGCAGGCTAACGTGGTAAGTGCCGTGTCACTATTGTATGCAGTATTCTGTTACATGCCCCTTGCACTCCTTCCAAACCACCACGGTGTTGCACGTGCTGAGGCATATGAAGTGTATTTTGTACTCGAGTGAGTGAGCTGCTTGTGATTTCTTAGGTGGCACATCCTAGGAAGGAAAACTGCACACAAATTGATAACAAATGACTATGTTTGCCTTTTTCTTTCTTTTTTTTTTTTTTGTCTATTTGTTTGTGACTTGTGTTTCTTTTTGTGTTCATTTTGCTGTTGTCATTGATTTAAGCTGCGTGTGTTGATTTTTCCCCTACTTG
Source organism: Lordiphosa clarofinis (assembly GCA_018904275.1). Classification (NCBI taxonomy): domain Eukaryota; kingdom Metazoa; phylum Arthropoda; class Insecta; order Diptera; family Drosophilidae; genus Lordiphosa; species Lordiphosa clarofinis. Next base: position 2,654,674 of record JAEIGQ010000007.1, on the reverse strand, counting down.
TAATGGTTATGTTAGTTAGTTGTGATGCCTCCCCCCATGCCGGTTCTTAGTCAACAGTACGTGACTTTTTTAGGTTTTTCTATGATTTTTTTTTGTTTTAATGATTTGAAAAAACATGCATTTTGGTTCCCAATAGAAGTGAGGACAAAAATAACCAAAATTGTATACCTAGAGGGAAAAATTATTCTGCAGTCCACATAAAAGGCACTTGAACGCCGCTACGATATTCCCAGTGGTCTTTGTTTTAATGATTCCGGGTTGTAAACCGATGTTCCAGACGAACTTATTGATTCACTGGCCTATTTCAAGATTTTTAATTACGTCTGCCTCGTTTAGTGCATAAAATTGTCACATTTGGTGCAAGGAAATTATTTACAGGTTTTTAAAAGTTTTTCCTTATTTTCTTTGTATCTGTTTCATTTCTTTTGATTTTCCGATCTCCCGTAGTTGTATTTTGTAGTCTCCAATTCTTCACTGCACTGTAATATAAGCTCTACCCTAAACACTGTCATGATTTCTCTCTACCTCTCTCTCTCTCTCTCTTTCTCTCTATATCTCTCTGTTCCCTATGATCTATTGTGCTCTCCGCTTTGCCTTCATTGATCTATAACCCTGGGGTGTTCATGCCACATCCAGATGGAAAAATGCCAGACTACCAAAATTGAGCCATCTTCATCCACACACATTCCTCCTACCCATCCGCCCACAATTTATACCCAAGCGCCCCAAATAGTGCGTCGAACGCCATCACTTATGCTTTCGCTGTCCCCGACGCTCGATATTACCACCACTTCCAGTTCCAGCTGCCATGCTGGCAGCAATCCCAGTGTACACTGTAGTATTAGCTCCCACCACCAACATCCACAGCCCCCCAAAAAGTTAGCTCCAGGTCAAATCGTACCAACATCCTCTCCCAATTGCTCCTCTAAACACTTTCAGTGCTCTAGTGGTGAGGCGATCGTTGCCAGCTCCTTGGCGCCCTTTAGCACAACGCCCACATCGGGTGTTGGTCATATATTTGCCTATGGCAGTGGCATAACAACAGCCACGACCTCATCGTCGTCGGCATCCTCGTCGACAGCCGTGGCAGCGACAGCAGTCAAAAAGAAGTCCTCCTTCATGCAGCGCAAGAAACCGTTATTGACACGCAGCGAGGTGAGTTAGCTAGCACCTGACCCCGCCGCCTCAAAAGGGAAATGATTTAAAAGTAGTCCTTGTACCTTTTTATTTGTAATTAATCCCACGAAAGCCCGTGACTGCCAACGGAAAGAGCAAAGAAACGCGAAGACGTCAAGTTTTTTAATTTTATGATTTTTGTTTTCGCTGCTTTTAATCAGCAAAAGTTGCTGCAACAACAACAACACCCAACTACTTTCACCTTTCACACTTATGCTTCCCTGGGTTTCCCTTCACTTACTTATGCTTTCCTATCACCTTGTCAAAACAGAAGCCAGATTCCACTCTGTTGGTAATACACAAACACAGAGATTGCTGATTTCTGTGGTGGAATTTGAGTGGGAGTGAAGTACATTTAGCTGTGCACATTTAAGCAATGAGTTGTTTTTTCCAGGATTATACATTAAGCTACTACAAAATTCAAACAATAGAGCTAACTTGGTGTATTACTGGGGACATTTGATGTATTGAAAATTGTATTGCAAAATTGTTGGTCATGAAAAAGGAAAATAAATCAACAATACGTATTAGTGTCTTCGCAATTGATTTAAAGTTTATGACTCATACGTACTGTTGCCCTTGCTTACGTTTTTAGTTTAAAAGTAGTTGAAGTAGACTTGGCTTAAAGTCATAACATTTGACCAAAAGGTACCATGACCATTGAAAAATGGGTTGCTAAGTGAGGCATCATTCTAACTGAACTGAAGTGTTGCCAATCACGGTTGCGGCCGTCGTTGGTTTTTTCGTACATTTGCACAAACTTATTATATTCTCTGTACCTTTGGTACAGAATATAAAAAGACGAGCAGATTTACAGTACATTTGAATTAACATACCTTTATGTATGAGAAATTCAATAATTGTACTTTATAAATTATTTGGTCTTTCTTTTGATTGGGCAAGAAAGTGTTTTTTTTTCGAGTTCAATTTCCTGTGGTTTCCAGATCTTCAGCTGGCGTCGTTGTTATCTTGTCGCTATAAACTTCTACGGTTTTTACGGCCCGCTGTGCAAGGATTTGAACCCCGTACGTGGTTTAGCCTGAGAGCCACATAAGTCGCATTTTTTGAAATAGTCATAAAGAATTCGTTTTCGAAATTTCGATTAGACGTAAGAGTATACCTTATTTTAGTGTAAGCTTTGAAGCTATTACGATATAAAAAACCATTAAAGCCAAAAACATTATAATCCGGGACGGTTCCGAATATCTAATACAGACTAAGGTTCGAATATATTTAAGTTCTTGACTTACTGCATTTGCTTAGTTTATGTTCAAGGTAACCATCTAGGTGGATTTTAAGACATCTACTTCATCCTTATTGATTTCAAAACCTGATTCATGTTAATGTAAATTATGTACTTTTATGTTCCAAATCTTAAAACTAAAACTGCTGCTAAAGCAGTTAAGTCTTTTGTTGCTGAAATTCCGACGGGTCTGTGTCGGAAAAATTAAAATTTTTTTTGTTTGTCTGAGTTCGACCTAATATTAGGGCCTGTCGGAATTTTTTTTTTTTTTATGAAGTTGACACCCAGCGAAAGCGATTTAGTTTTGCTGAGTACTTAGCTTTAAAACAGTGGTGCCCAAACACACACTATCAAGCTTTGCGATTGTGTGTGTAGCAGCGAAACACGAAGTAAACGTCATTAGGTCAAACATGGGCTACAAGCAAACAAACAAATGTATTCACGTATTTTCTCTCTCTCTCTATGTGTGTGCCGGCAGAATTATAACTTCCTATTATCACATGTGATAGAAAATGATAGTTTGGGCACCACTGCTTTACAACTAAAACTATGGTTTCATAAGGTTTGACCGAGGCCCAAATGCCCAAATTCATTATCAATCTACATGAGACAAACAATTGCACAAAATCCACCTAGTTGCAAAATCTAAGTGGACTTCAAAATTTGAGCAAAAACTGGAACATTAAAAAACGGCACTTAGTCACTTAAGGCCTTAAGGCCTCTGCGGAGTTGCTAACAAACTAGAAGTTTCATACAAAAGTTAAGGAAAGAAAAAGCAATTTGCATGCGTGCAGCTAAGAATTAATGAGCGTGTTCAGCAGCATACACCAATCATCTTACAAAAATCATCAATCAAAAAAAAAGTGTTAGTCTGCTGGTGAACGAAATTGTTAGAATTTTTAGGCAACAAAGTTATCGATATATTTTTGTTGGCGTAAGGTTTGAATTTTTGACAACAAACAGCTTAATATAATTAAGAACTGACCTCTAAATATTATGACCGTAGTAACCACAACTGCTCCTAGAATTCCCCTTGAATTTTCCTTAAGACTTGGTTAGCCGGTTAATGTTTTTAACTTTGTTGTAAGCCCAGCCCCGCGGGTCCATTAAAAAGGACTCCAGACCACGCAAAGAAGGGTCTAAAAATGGGCTAAGAGTAGAGAGAGTAGACCAACAAATTTAAATTCAATATCGTCGTACTTGATCCCCTACTTCTCTCGGATCCCGCTGGAATCCCGTCGGGAGCCCATCTCTAGCTATGAGTCCTTGAGCGACGCCCAAGCGTGCAGCATGCCGGCCAATAAGGCAGATGTTGATGAGGACTCCGTGACCCTAGCTACAGCCCAAGTCGGAACCATTCTTCCGTAACCAGGCGCCGGGTTTCATTCCTTGTGATTATCTTGTAAGAGGATATGGGCGTCCCTATCAAGCTCTTATCTGGGAGGAGCTGAATGGTAACGCCTAGACACAATGTGTTGATGTGTCCATGTACCCAGATGAGGTGGTTACTACGCGTACGCAGGGCATCTTCTTTTTGGAGTGACAGCTTTTCAAGATTTCGTCCTCCTCCGCAGTTACCAGTAGAGCCTTTAGAGCCTTGCACGAATTTCCGAGAGCCACTTGCGAAACCACGTTCTCTGCCAATTCATTTATTCAAAACAAAGAGGTTTCCACATTCATTTTGCAATTGCATTCTCAAAATTGCTTGTTTGTTTACTTCTGACAGCTGTGTGCTATCGATAGCAAATCATAATCAAGCAATTCTAACAAACTATTTCTTTGTTAGATTCACACCTAACACAATCACGAAAAATAGCAAACATGATTGAGCATCATGCCCGTTCAGCAGCACAATCTAACAAAAATAGTCTATTTTTTGTCATCGATTTATGCTGCTGAACACGCTCAGTGTTATGCCTAACAGTTATTGTTAGGCTCGAGAGCGTAGCCAGCTCTCTGAATAGGTAAGGGAAGCGTTGCCCGAACAAATCTTAAATATTTCTACATCAAGACCAACATGCGTTTAATGTAAAATGAGAAAAAAAAAAATGTAAACTATACGTAGGGACAACAAAGTAACAACTTAAAACGACCAAACGTCCACAAAGAAAGCTGGACTGACGGCACACTGTATGGAGAGCGAACGCACCGAATTTCGAGGAAACCACAAACTTGCAACAAGAGAACAACTACAGTAGACACAACAACAAGCAAGAGACTTAACTACAAAACGGACACCGACAACTGCGCCTCCATATACTACAGACACCTACTGAACAAACAATAGCTTAAGCTTCATTTACTCAACCTGACTGACTCATCTGATCAACTCAGTTTCGCTTTTACACATGCCTGAGAAGCTCAGATGAGCCAGTTGCAGAACCATTGGTTCGTCGGAATCATCTTGTTCATATGAACAGGGTGACGATTTGTTTGCCTAAAAAAAGAAGGCAATCAAAATTAAAAGCGAATTGAATAAAGAAGCATTTAAAATTATATTGCACTCCCATTGAGTGAAATACAAGATGAAAAAATATCGAAGCGAAGTTTAAGATTTAAAATCGATAACAATTGTGTATGGTCGGACAAAAGTGGCAACTCTACCACACTGCAATTAGGTCACACTGCAATTCGATAGATGTCACTCACCGGTTCTATTTCGTCTGACTTCTCATATGAGTAGCTTCATGCATTTTTACACGGTCTGACAGCAAATCAGACGAAAACTCTGAGTGATCTGAGTGAATGAACTGAGTGATCAGGTTGTGTAAATAGAGCTTTAGTATTGAACTCCACGTACAGACGTTTTAAAAAGTGTATGTTAAAAATTTTCAAAAGTTTTGTTTTAAGTGTATTGTTTTAAATTATAACTTATAATTGATCAATTATTCCTTGTAATGTACCTGAAGACGGATGCCGATGTGTATCCGAAATATGTTGGAAACACACATAAACTGAGAAATCGGTTTAGTTTATTAGGTGCAGGTTTTGTGGTATCGAATTTCAAGTATCCTCAATCATTTTTCATTTCATATTTTTTAAAGTAATGTAAATACCTTTAATTAACAATTTCATATGTTTTCTCGAATCATCTTGAGTAGACCTTACTAAAGGGGAATATGGCACTAAAAATACACTGATGGGCACTTCAGTGGCCATTCCCAGACCACTCTTATTCTTGTGCGAAGTGTTTTAACAGGGGTGTCCATCCCTAATGTATTTCCACTTAAAGAGTTCAACTTTTAAAGCCATTTCAATGTATTAAATTGTTTCTGCTTTATTTAGGTATCCAGCTCTGAGTTCTTTTCGGTATCCTTTTGCCTGGAGTCGTCACTGCAACCAGATGAGGAATTTATACCGGCCACCAAAGGGGTTAGTTTACTGTAAGTTCTCAATCTGTATTTTCCTTTCAAGGGGTAACAAAAGGGCTATTCCAAATACGTTCAATTCCAGCAATGCTCTTGGTCATGCTTTGCGTAGAAGAAATCTTAGCTTTACACAGATCACCATCACGGACAATAATCCCATGCCCAGTTTTTTGGATGCAGGTAGGCTTTAGCGCTTTAACTTGCCTAAGTCTCTCTTAATTGAGGTTCTCGCTTAGGTCCTTCACCCCTGACAAGCTCATTGGATGAGCAAACGGATGTGGAAAACCTGGCTGGACATCATTTAATAATTACACCACGTGAAAGTAGTCGCAAAACCTTACAGAAGGCAGCCTCCTTTGTAAGTAAGCACACTCAAGTTACTCCTCAAATTGTACTCTACTCCTTTTAAAGGGCTCACGACATCGTCCACCTGCCCTGCTGTCATCTGCCTCCACCGAAGAGACCAGCGAAACAGCTAATGCGGCGGGCAAACAAATCAAACAGCGTTGGTCTTACCTCTTTGGTGTAAAGAATCCGCAGCAGGGTCAGCTGTGTGAACTACTCAATGGTTTTGCCAAAAATGGGGTACCCCAACGACCGGATGCCTTGAGTTTGGAGCATGCGGAACTGACCAATTCGTTGGCCTATCTACAGAATATGGACAAATCATGGCTGGACTTTGTTCAGCATGAGGCTATGAGTGAGAGTGAGATTAAGATTCAAACAGCCATTTGGGAGCTGGTAACCACAGAAGTGTACTATATACATGCGCTGCAAACGGTCACGGATGTGAGTACAATGACTAAAGGAAAGAGACAAGGCTCTAAAGATTTCCATTTAATTGATTAGCTATTCTTGGCCTGCCTGGAAGCGGTGCAGGAAAAGGGCCTGCTGACCGATGTTGATCAGAATCGTTTGTTTTCCAACATACGTGCGGTTTGCGAGGCTAATATACGATTTTGGGCTTTGTGGCTGTATCCCATGGTGGCGCATAGCGTCTTGACACATGAACCATTGAGATGTGCCTTCTTTCAGGAGGGTTTCATTGCCTTTGCCTCCATATTTGCGCCTTATAAGGTGGGTAATTCTCAAATATTTTATATGAGGGCCGAGAGATTCTTGAAACAGCTGTACTGTCGATTAGGCTTCTTTGTGGTGTTTATATATAAAATTCATTTGATTCCAGATCTACTGTGCAGAACAGAGCACTTGTCAGTTCTATTGCAAGGAGCTGAATCAGAACAATCCTTTATTCACCTCCTATCTGGCTTGGTGTGAGTCCCAGAAAATGTGCAATCGCTTAAGGCTGGCCGACATTGTGGTCCGTCCCATGCAGCGTCTGACCAAGTACAGTCTACTGCTGGCGGCCATTAAGAAGCATATGCACGATGTGGAGGAGATAGAGGCCATGGATGTCATGATTCACAGTGTGGAGAACTTTGTGGGCAGTGTCAACAATCACTTGACCATGCGACAGGAGAATGAACGCCTCAAGGGTGTGATGGCTCGCATCGAATCCTACGATGTGGTGGTAAGTTTTTCGGACACCAATTAGCTGTTCTAGTCCTGTGTCAACTGTTTCCCTCCGGTCAGGACACCAACAACGAAATGCTGGATAAGCTCATCAAACAGCATAGCCAGATGTTTGACCTCTGTGCCCCCATGCGTGGCTGTCCTGTCTACCAGGTCCGTCACCTTTTCATGGAGGGTGACCACAAGTTCAAGGACCATTTGGGCAAAACCGATGTGCACTGCTTTCTGCTCACAGATCTGCTTTTGGTGTGCAAAACCATAGCCAAAAAGAGTTTGGGCACTCTGAAGGTCATACGGCAACCGTATTTAACCGACCAGCTGATGGTGCACCTGGCCCCCAACAATACACTGAACTGTGTGTACCTTAACGAGTTCCAGGTGGCCACCACGGCCTTCACCCTGCAGTGTTCGGAGGCCAAGAACTGGTATGATGCCTTGTGGCGGGCCAAAACCATCTACCAAAGACTGAAACGTGGAGCCAGCGGCGGTGGCAATGTGGGCGATAGTTTCCGATTCGGAGGCAGCGGTACCAGTGCTGGTACAGCTGATTCTCTGGGGGTACGCAAATCGCCCATGAACTCCTCAATAGTGTCCAGTGCCAATAATAGCCATAGCGGAAGTGTCGAATGGAATGATTCCAGGAATATTTCTGTGGATTTTGAAAAGACAAACTCAGTGTCCAGCGATGAGGGATCCAGCATAATGACGGGTAAGCTAGCGAGGAATTGTTCCCCTTTCAACTCTCCTTTCTATACATTTCACCCATTTGCAGGCCTAAAGGGCAAACAGCAATTGATAGGTGGCCTGCCAAAGGCTAAGACATCGGCCAACACGCTCTCCGTGCAGCCGCTTAATCACTTGGGTCAGAGTTTGCCCAATCTGAATATGCATCACAGTCACATGTAAGTGTTGGTCCTGACCAGCTTCCTAAGTACTAAAAGCCACATGCCACCACACACTCATCCAGTCAAGCGTGTACAATGTTCCCCAGGATCGACTACACACACACACACACACACCTACACAGAGCTTAATATTTTGTATTAAATGTAGAGTTAGAGTTAGTCTTAGAAATTTTTATATAAACGAAAGCAAAATCGAAAAAAATAAAAAAATATTTTTTTTATTACGTCAAATACTCAATCCGTCTCTCATGTGCCTGCGACTACAACTACAACAACAACTACAACGCTACGCTTGCCAAACTCACCCCAATTCACCACAACTCACCATCTGCCTACGCTCAAACTAACTCCCCATCTGATTTTCGATTTCTCCTTTGTTGTTCTAACTTTTTTCGTTGGGCCTTCATTTGTTTACACCCCTCCCTCGCTTTGTGCTTCCTCTTTGGTCTGCTGTCTTGCTCTATTTCAGTAACCTCTGTCATACTTATAGTAACAATACATTGCTCGTGCCGGGCACGACGACTAGTCATTCGGGTAACTTATTGTTGTCGCCCAGTCATCGTGGCATTTCATACCCACCGCCCAGCCCAACGAGGTGAGTTAGTTCACCGCATTGTCCAGCTCTCTCTCCACCATCAAACACCAACTAACCCGTCCACCACCTTGATTGCCCACTCTAGAGTACCACTGCGCCGTGGCCTGGCCTTTTCCACTTCCACCAAAAATCCGCCTTTGCGGAAGACGCGCAATGTCACCTCCCAGAACAGTATTAATTGGCATCAGATACCGGCCACTCCCACACCGCCCAGTCCGCGCTCACAGCACAATTCACCCTCACCTGGTACCGCCGCCACCACAGCCCACACAGGAGGCCACCCGCTGCTGCAAAAGCAGCTCTCCCACCAGATGCCGCCCATCTCCAGTTCCAATCACCAAGTCCCGGAACTTCAGCGACCCTTAAGCAATGAAACCGATGTTTGATGTGGCCTCCAAAGCGCCATAAATCCTAAACTTAAGAGATTAACACAAAAAAGTCACAAATTTGCCATCAGGTAAGCACACGAGTACGCTTTTGTACAGCACTTTTGGGTCCAAAGAAATCAGATGTCTACATTCCAATACCAAAACCATACTCCCACTTCTTACCACATTTCCATCTACTTCCCAAAAGAAGTACAATATCAACAAGTAGAAACCTATGCCATATATACCGAAAACTTAATTAGATTGAAATTGTAAGCTTTAGAAACATGTTTCCAAATGGTTTATGCTAAACTATTGTACATAAACTCTTTTTGTATTTATAATTAAATAGATCTAAGGTAAAAACTTTAGGCCAATAAACAGATGATAGTTATTAATAACACATGTTTAGTGCAGATTCTTATATAGTTATAGAAGGACAACTTTTTAGGGATAGACGAGTAGTTGGCTAGCAAATTGTTTGTTTTGAATGGGTGGCGATTGTGGCGTTGTGATAAGGTAAAACGACCAAGGCTGCAAATCTTGGAAATTCTGCAAAAGATTAGATTTGGAAACTTAAACCCATCTGAAGACTAAGCTACGGTTCACACATGATTCGATTCTCTGTCTCATACCATCTCTGAGATCTGTTTGTTCATAGGGAAATCGAACTCAAACGTCGAACTCTGAATTTGTGGATGGTATTTATTGGGTTCCCAAAGTAATTAAATTGTTTTATTTTGACGGACAGAAGTGAAAGGTGGGCGTAAAAACCGTTTAAAGCGCTTTCCTGAGAACGAATAAATTGCTCTGATTATGGCGCAGAGGCAAAGGTAATTATTGATTTTATGGGTGACCTCGGACTGCCGACATAAAACAGAATACTATTTTGATCAAAAAAAACTTTTCACTGCCGAGTTTTATCACTGATCAGCAGCAACGCTGTGACTTAGAGCAACCAGTTAAAAACATTTACTATACATGACGTTTAAAGAGATATCAAAAAAAATTTCTCATTAAAACATCTGAGATCAGTGGAAGCTAACCTTTTCGACTCGACCAAATGATACATGACTGCCAGTTTGTTATATGGCGGCTATACAAGATATTCATCAATATATTCATAGCTGAAAAGAGTAAAGTGTTAAAAAACAAATAGTTTTTCTCGCTAGAACTACTTCTTCGGCGTTTCGTTCGTCCGATCCGATCCGATTTGGATCAAACTTGACAGAATTGTGTGATAGCATACAGTATTGATCAGTAACAATTTTGGGAGCGATAGCACTGAAAACAAAAAGTTTTTCCTACTAAGACGTTTTTTTAAAACTATCTTTTGTTTGGAAGCTATTCAATATAGTGGTCGTTTCGACAAGTCTTGATAAAATAGGAGTGCTGGAGGATAACTGATAACAAAAACGTATTTACAAAATGGTTAAGAAAAACCGGAAAATAAAACGACGGACGGACAGACGGACATGGCTATATCAACTCAGCTCTTCATGCTGATGAAGAATATATATACTTTATGTGGTCGGAGATGCTTCCTTCTGTGCGTTACAAACATCCGGACAATTTCAATCTACCCTCTCCAAGGGTATAAAAAAAGGGGTGTCAGTGTCACTCACGTCACTCACGCGGCTTTGATGTGGCTAAATTTAAGGTCTTCATTTCAAAATCACAAGCTCTCTCAAAAAGAAACAGTGAGTAAAAATACCAGCATATGTAACAACAACTGTAATTCTATTAAGTCATTATTGTGTTTGTCACTGTCAATTCACTGTAAAATCACTGCTAAGTCCCTATTTAGTCACTGTCAAGTCACGGTTTAGTCGAACAGACACGAGACACTGTCAAGTCACTGTTGAACACTTTTCAGTCGCTGTTTGGTCAACCCCAGTTTCCCCTCACTTCCCCTCCTCTTTCTATTCTCTTTCATCCCTTTCCCTGTAAGACACTCCGCGAAAACAACAACATAAAATATGCATGACCTCAGCGCACTGCTGGAACGTCACGTGACGCTGAAATCAAATTCATTAATCAAGGTACGAACCAAAACCTTCAGACTGAAACTTCTGCAGATTTTTAAGGGCTTGCAGCCTTAATTTTGAATAATTTTGCGGAAACCAAATATTGTTTTATGTTGAAAGCTGATTAGCAGACTTCCTTACTGATTATGATCTAATTCATCATAGTTATCAGGTGTCTATGGTGAAATCCTTAAACTTTAAAGGTTTTCCGCTTCTTAAGCTTAAAGCTTGATCGAGTTGTGATGAGGCGAAAAAATACAAAAAATACGGATCTATATTTTATCGGTATTTAATCGAAGCCTTTTGTTTGAGTGTGGACTGCAAAAGAGACTGCCAAAGGATTCCAAAAATTTGATTTTTAGGAGTTTAGTTGGGTAAAAAACTACATCCGGACATCATAACCTACTGCAACACTTGTAGGATACGTAATAGAATCAATCAGCGACTGTTTAACTGCATTGATTGAATTTTATGTTCTTCCCGAAAAAAGTAGTTAACTGTTTTGGATGTAACCATTCTTTTGGATTCTTTTAAACAGCCGTTTATACCTTTTTTCTTTCTTCACGGTCTAAGCTTTTTAGCTATTCCCTTTTATTCACTTTGTAGGTATCAATCCATGGCCTCTGCGCAGACAAGGATTTTTTGGATTTTGCTAAAAACAGTTACTTGAAGTAGCTTCAAGTCTAACGTAGATACTACAATAAAGTTAGTAGTTCTCATATCCCATGCAGTTACTTTGAAGGTGAACCAGGAACTTTTTAACTGTAAATCATTATCGACACACCTTCTTCTTAAACCCAAATAAACCGCAATTGTAGTTTGCAAGTTCATTGTCAGTTTCAAGCAAATTAAGTTAACATACCAGTTCTTCCTTTGAATCCTTCTAAACGAATGTGTTTATCAATCGCATTGACATTCGTTTACCATAAGAGTAAATATCATTAATTGATTATAATCAATAATTATTGTTCGTTCCTTTTGTTTGTACATATTAACAATGGAAAAAGCGTGACATAAGTTCTAAATTACAATTAGTGAGATTAAATATAAGCAAACATAAATTGTACAAATGTGGTGAATACTTAATTATAGTAAATTTTAATGTTAAACTAAATGTTATGCAAATGCAAATAAATTATACAGTGTAGACCACATATATATCTAATCCCAATATTTGTAAAGTATGTATATCATATTGGTTATTTAGAATACAAAATATATATGTTAAAGTTATCACAATACTATCAAAAACCGCAACAAAAAGAAAATTATTTACAAAATAAAGAGTAAAGTGCAAAAAAGCTTTATTTACACGCTTATAAAAACAATAATAAATATATAAACAATAATTTGAAAAACGAATTTGATGAAATTGTTAAATTTAAAAAGAGTTGGGGATGTTTTCAGGTTATTGATATTCTGAAAGGTAAGTCATCATGAACACACAAGATGAAAATAACCAAAATTTTTCTTAAATCCAAGTAATAAAATGCTTAAACGCTAACGTAAGGCTGCCTTCACACTGTTTGATACATGAGACGTGATAACCAAGTATGCAATATTTGACATGCTATTCACATTAAAAACATATCGAAATGCACGACTACTAGAAATTTGGAATCTCTACCAAATCATCAGCGATCTTTGCCCACTTGTACTGAAACCAAAAACTTTTACACCTCCTGTGTTGCGTGTTTTGTTCCTGCTTTTGAAGTTATGTGCAAGCATAACGATACCTCGAGCCAGCTTAATATTGATATAAAACAAGTAACAAAGTCGGTCAAGCCCGACTATAACATACTCTGCACCTGGTGTAGAAGCTGAATGCAATGCTGGTGCTGCGCTCATCTCTCTCTCTCACTCTCTCTCTAAGATTGTGTGGTGTTAGTGGTGAAAGGGTGGGAGTTGGTGGGGCGAGTGCGATGTACTTTTTTGCTCATAACTTGAGAACCGCTGATCCGATCTTTACCATTTCTTCGGCAAATCGATACATATTGCTAATTACTAACTATCTGTAGAAGGTACGAAATGTCTATCTTCAAAACTGTAGGAGATATAACGTTTCTTCCAAATTGCGGGGGCGGGAGGGGGCGTGGCAAAACTTGAAAATAAACTTTATCTGCCTGCAAGAATAAGAAGCGTTTGTCCCATACATAACAAACCTCTATCTCTTACCATCTCTGAGATCTGATCGCTCATACGGACGGACAGACGGACATGGCTATATCGACTCGGCTGTTGATGCTGATCAAGAATATATATATACTTTATATAGTCGGAAATGATTCCTTCTCCCTGTTACATACTTTTGCACAAACTTAATATACTCTATGCAGTGGCGTACGCAGGATTTTTTTCAGGGGGGTTTTCCGAAGAAAATTTTTTTGTGGGGGTGGGGGGGGGTAGATTTCAAGGGCGAAAACAAAGGCTCTACTTTCATATACTTTTTTTTTTTGATAGTACTACGATTTTGCAGTTACCTCTACAATTCAACTACACTTCATTTCCTCCATATTTTTCAATTTTTTCTTCAACATAAATTTAAAAATATTAAAACTAACTGCGTCTTCATTTTTATGAAGCTAAACGAAATTAATTCTGAAAGTTTAGGTTCAGCACAAATGCGTTTTACTGTCTCAAAATTTTTCAAAACGCTGCGCAAAGAGCAAAGAGGTTAATTCTTTAAATTGTTTCAGTGTTCCTGAGGTAGACCAACAAGAACTAACAAAAGTCCACTGCGACTTTCTTTCAAAAACTGAATTCTACACACAAAACATAGAAAAGTTCTGAGAAGGGCGAATTCCCACATTATGGCCCCAAAAACGAGCAATATTTCGAAAATTTATTAAAATCCACATTTTACAAGCGGTTTCCGTAAACACATATCGCTCACTTACTTCAATACTGGCATAACTCAAAATAATCCACTTTGAGAAAAACACGTTTGAAGTTCTCGATGGATTTAACCAAAAAAAAAATGGTTCTTTTAGTTTTAACTTAATTAAACATTGGAAATATGATGTTTTACCAGAAAGACGAAGTATGTTTGGTCAATATCGACAGCAGGACAACTGAGATATGGCGGTTCCTGCATCAACATGAAAATGAATCTGGAAAATGATATTGCGACATATTCTCTTCTCACATGGAAAGTAGAAGAGATAGCATTACGAAATTTTTTGCATAAAATCGTACAGAAGAGCGCGCACATTTCTGCATCATTAAGTCAAAAATCGTATTTTTTGAGTTATGCCAGTATTGAAGTAAGTGAGCATACAGTATACATACAATTTTTCAAGAAAATTTGTCAACGAATCGGTTGCGGTGTCTAACTCGTCCAATTTCAGATATATTTTATAGAAAACGGGAATGTTTCGCTTGTCCGATTCCTGTACAAGTAAAAAAAAAGCCTTAGGCCAATTTAAAAGCCTTGACTCAAACTGAATTTAATTTCGGGTTTAGTCTCTGGTTAGGAGGTAAAATTGAAAAAAGATAGAGCGCCGCAGGCAAATTTTTTTTTAAATGCGCGTGGTAACGAGTTTATGAGTTAATGAACAAACCGCTCAATTAAGGCAGCAGGAAATACACCTATTCACCTATTCAGATGAGCCAAAAAAAATGGAGATTTTTTTTATGTTTTTGAAAAAATATTAAAAATGATATAAAAACAAAACCAACAGAACAGAAACTTTACTATTTCACAAATGACTGTTTTCTTTATGAAACAAAATTTATTTCGCTCAAATCGGAGTACTCGTTACGGAGATACAAAGTTTCAAACCTATTCAGTTGAGCGGCACTGTAAGTCCCGAAAATATAAAATGAAATAAGGCCCCAAATTTTGGGTGTTATATCATTATAAAACAATACCCCAATTTGAAGTATGAAAATAAGGCCCCACTGCGATAAAATAAAGCACGAAAAAAGAAGAAGGCCGAAATTTGGGAAATAATACACCAATTTCAAAAATTTGATATACAAAAATCGCGCTTTTTTTTTCAAATTTTCGCTTGAGCCGCTAAAATTGAATCAATTTGTTTAATTACATAATGAAAATTTGATACAAAAAATCGTGCGATTTTTGTAAATAGCAAAAATAAGAAAATTAAAAGTACCCAAAAATCCATATTAAAAATTGCCGTCTTATATCCTTATAAAAATTATACTGGGTTTGCGGTCTTATTTCAATTTGAAATTTTATTTAAGAAATAATGCCCCAAAAAAGGAAATAACGCTACAAATTTGATCAAAAAAAGGTGGTGGTTTATTTCTATATAAATTGTTGTCGCGTTATATCATTTTATTTTTAGGGTCTTATTTCGCAGAGCCCTCAATTAATAATCATTGAAAAACTTTGCGAGATGTGTAGAGCAAATTTTAAAATTTTTCCTTCAAGTAAAACATAACTTTAAATCAAAAAATGTTGTACACGTCATTTGTATTTTGCTATTGCTTTTAAGCTCTGTGGTTAAATCGCTCAAAAATTGTTATGTCGTCTTATTTATTTGACATTTGACAAAAATAGTTCACATATTTGTAGGACAAAACCGGAAATTTTAAAAATTAATTAAAAAAGAAACCTTGGATGACCGCCTCGACTTAAATGTATAATAATTCTATATAATTCGCGGTCCATCGATGGTATTTTTTTAAAATTGTGGTTAAGTAGGGTCCAATTTACAAATTTTTCCTTAGATGCTTCGTTCTTAGTACAGTAATTTGCATATAAAAATATATTCCACGATGGCCAGGGGGGGTTTAACACCCAAAACCCCCCCTGCGTACGCCACTGACTCTATGTACCTTCGGTACAGAGTATAATAAGACATTTTTGTAAAGACAATGCCTCAGGTAGGATTAATAAAATTTCAGGGCAAAAAAAAGGAGAAAAATTTTGACTTTGCGACAGATGTCATTGGTTACGATTTAGTATTTGCAAAGTCAGCCGTTTTTGCCATTTGCCGTAGCAGCAGTTGGATTGTATGTGCGTGTGTGGGGTGGGATGGTGTAAGGGGGAAAAGAAGGGAAGGGAAGGAGAAAATATCACTTAAACAGTTCCTATTATGAGATCAAGTTGTGAATATAGTGCCGGAGAGTATCTTCTGCCTTCTGTCTTATTTTTTTCTCTTCTTCCTCCTGCCGATAAATTCTAAAACATACAGCGAATACTGTGAAGCCTTCTCTATTAGTCTTTCCGTTTTGAAACATTTCAAACAGCAGGCCAGAGACTACCATGCGTGCGCTGTTAAAATTTCTTCTTTATAATTATAAAAAGTTAAGAATAAACAACAGTCGGGCTTCACACTCTTAAAATTTTTTAAGATTTAGATTTAGTCACCACAACAATCTTTGCTGCACTTGCATGCATGTTTAAGGTTCAATTATTTACGCACACGAGAACAAAAACAATTAAAAGAACAACAGCAAAAAAATTCAATTAAAAACCACTTACCCCTTTTTCAAAGAGTTGGAACCAGCCCAGTGCCATACTAGCAGATAGCCAACTCAAAACTATGACATAATTTCTCATACTGAAACTCTGCTGGACAGCGATGCTTATTTAACCATTAAAAAGTTTTGCCACAGCTGCAACAAGACAACCAGCCAGCAGGATGGCAGGATGTGGGGGTAACGGATTTTTCTTTTTTTTTCTTTGTTTTTTTTTTTTATAAAATGACAGGATGTTGGCTGATAAATGAAACAGTATGGAACTACATGGCAGAGTACAAGAGCCGTCGCCCTACCCAACGCCCCTACCACTCCACAGCTCATTCAGGGTAGACAAATTTGCAAACTTGCAAGAAAATTAAGTGTGTAAGAAACATTTTCTCAAAGTCTGGTTAAAGTTTAGAATAAAGTTGGACGAATTAAAGGGGGAAGTTTTTGCGGTGCGACATGTGAGTTACGCTTTGACACTTTAAACAGAGTTATCCGATTGATCACTTTTATAATAATTAGCCTATTTAAATGCAACAAATTATGCAACACACAATAAAATTAGCTTAATAAGTTCTGCTTCAGTAGAATAATTCACAAAGTGAGTGAGGGAAATATGGAAGAGGTGTCAGCTTTAAAATTATGAACTCCAGTCAAAGAGCGTGTTCAACAGCATATACCAATCATCTAACCAAAATCATCAATAAAAAAAAAGTGTTAGTCTGCTGGTGAACGAACTTGTTAGAATTTTTAGGCCAGAAAGTTATCAATATATTTTTGTTGGCAGAAGGTTTGAATTTTTGACAATAATCAGCTTAATATAATTAAGAACTGACCTCTAAATATTTATGACCGTCGTAACTACAACTGCTCCTAGAATTCCCCTTGAATTTTCCTTAAGACTTGGTTAGCCGGTTAATGTTTTTAACTTTGTTGTAAGCCCAGCCCCGGCGGGTCCATTAAAGAGTACTCCTGACCACGCAAAGAAGGGTTTAAAAGTGTTAATTTTAACAACGTGGCAATGGGCTAAGAGTAGAGATGGGCGATTAAGGACAATTCGCCCCGTTCCCTCCCGATCCAGACCAACAAATTTAAATTCAATATCGTCTTACTTGATCCCCTACTTCTCTCGGGTCCCGCTGGAATCCCGTCGCGAGCCCATCTCTAACAATGAGTCCTTGAGCGACTCCCAAGCGTACAGCATGCCTGCCAATAAGGCAGTGACCCGGTAGGGCCAAGACCACAAGTAAGATGTTTTCGATTTGAGGTTTAACGAGGACCATGTGACCCTAGCTACTGCGCAAGCCGGAACCATTCTTCCGTAACCAGGCGCCGGTTTTCATTCCTTGTGACTATCTTGTCAGAGTGTATGGGCGTCCCTGTCAAGCTTTTTTTGTGATGAGCTGAATGGTGGTGCCTTGACAATCTATGTTGAGGTGTCCATGTACCCCTGATAAGGTGGTTACTACGCGTGGGGCTTCTCCTTTTTGGAGTGGCGGCTTTTCAAGATTCCCTCCTCCTCCGCAACAACCAGTAGAGTCTTCAGAGCCTTCCACGAATTTCCGTGAGCTACTTGCGAAACCACGTCCTCTGCCAATTTATTTATTAAAAACAAAGAGGTTTTTACATTCATTTTGCATTTGCCTTCTCAAAATTCCTTGTTTGTTTACTTCTGGCAGCTGTTTGCTATCGATAACAAATCATAATCAAGGATTCTAACAAACTATTTCTTTGTTAGATTCACATCTAACACAATCACGAAAAATGGCAAACATGATTGCGTATCATGCCCGTTCAGCAGCACAATCTATAAAAAATAGTCGATTTTTTGTCATCGATTTATGCTGCTAAACACGCTCAAAGTTTGTTTTAGCCGGCACGAGGTCAACACGATTGAATATAACTCTATATAATCAACGGATATTATTGACATCATTTTTGCAGCTCAAAAAATGCAGTATATTTAATAGAGAATTTATCAAAAATCCAAAATCAGATATTTTAAGGATTGATGGCCTCGACAAGGCTTTAAATGTTCCAAATGTTCCAATATTTCTGGAGTATGAACTTCGCTAAATGATTTATAAAAGGGGTAATGCAAGGAACCTTGGCACAATAGCTGTTGACACAAATTCATATTTTTGAGGGGATATAATATTGTGCGTGTTCAAACTTCAACATGAGACTCGGCAACGATCCCTCCCCCTGAATCGACTTAAATTTTAAATTTTTTTTTATAATTCAAGTTAAATTTTTGTATTAAGACTTCTCTGTCTCATACAAGGCTGAAAGCAGGTTTTTGATTGGGGAGGACAAAGACCTACATTGTTCGACGGGTATTATTTTGCTTAAGTTGTTAAGTGTTATTGAAATAAAAAATTCTTTAATAGAGGCCGCCCTCCTAATGCTACGCCAACCCTTAGGTCCTTTGTAGGTATGCAGACGGCGCACAGTGGCCGGCCACTGGCGAATTTAGCGTTGCAAAAATAAAAAATATATGGTCGAATTTTTTGACCGCTTTAATTTAATTTAATGAAGGGATCCCCAGATAGCCCGAAAATGTTTAGTTTTTGAATTTGGTCAATTATTTTGGATTTTTCGGTGGTTCAAATTTGAACAATTTTTCAAATTGATCAATTTTTGTATTTTTTTGGTTTCAAATGTTACGTTTCGGAACGTATAAAAACCAAACGGAAGTTCAGATTGCAACAAGGTTTTTTGCTTATTAAAGATGCATCATTTCTGTAGAAAAATGAATAAGAAAATTGAATTTTTTTTTACATTTTTGAGTATTTGTCGTTTTACTGAAGTACAACTTTTGTACCTCATTTTCCCAATTTGGTGGACTGCGAAAAGTACATTCACGCTTCTAGATTCAAAATTTTTTTAAAATACATATTTCTATGTGGTCTTGCGCATAGCTGCGCCTTGCGAGCATGAGCGACTTGAACATATTAAAATGCATTAATAATCTACGTATTTAGGTGAAATCAAGCGGAGTGCCGGTTTTGCGTAGCAAAAATCGTAACTTTTGAATGGAAAGAGAAATTTGAAAAATTCCAAAGGAAATGTGGTAGAGAATTTCAGTAGCTTTCAAATAAGATTAAGTTCATTATTTTAGGTGAACTGGGTGACCCAGGATTGGCCGCCAAACTGCAAATTGGATAAACTGAAAAGGTTGCAAGAAATAAGAAAATCATTTTAACTTTTTTTTAAAGCGATTTATTAAAATTATAATTGTTAAACTACTTAAAATTAACCAAATTTAATAAATAGCTAACTTTTAATTAGTAAAAATATTTATTTAAAAAAAATTATTTATTACTAAAAAATTATTTTTTCATACAAAATAAATATTTTTAATAATTAAAAATTTGTTTTTATTAAATTTTGTTAATTTTAATTAGTGTAACAACATCATTTTTAATAAATCGTTTAAAAAAAAATTAAAATGTTTTTATTATCACATGCGATATTTTCAACATTTTAAACTTTTCACTTTGACAGTCGATTCTGAGTTACCCGGTAGACCTACAATGAAATATTTAAGCTTCAGAAATTTTTTATAATCGTCCCTTTGAAATTTTTTAAAAATCTCTTACCGTTCACAAGTAACAATTTTTGCAACGCTAAATTCGCCAATCCGGCCACCGTGCGGCGCCACAATAGATTCGTTTGGTTTTTCAAATAATTATTGAAACGCCAATTTTAATATTAAAATAATTTAATGCAACCTATCCACAAAAATAACGTTTGCTTATCAAATTTTGTTTGGACGGTGATTTTTTCTAAGCCCTCTAACAAAACTCGAGAGATTTGAGACTTATGGGACACTGAGAATTAGTTTTGGCTTGGAATTTGTTCGAAAGAGATTTTCGTAACGCCTCCCAATATTTTAACTAATAAGAAATCGTAATTTTCTTAAAACCTAGAGCAACTTAATGTTTTCTGGCTTGAAACCTAAGTAGCTTAGCTCTTCTTTTAGCTCGCTAACATGTTGTGGTTCCGCTCTGTTTGGGTTAAATATGGCAAGGAATGACGAATGTCATATAATTCAGCGATAAAAGTATTATGGCTAAATGTGCGACCAACAGCTTTTTCCCTTAAAATCTTCTTACTGAAATGATGGCGAATGCATGAGGCGTTACGAGTCTGTGGTGGTTGCTTTAGTTATTTTTAGCTGGGCAGGGAACAAGAGGAGTATTAAATTTACAAAATACATAATAACTTGTCTATTCAAGCCTTAGCCCTAGTCGAACTTGCACTTTCCTCATACAGCAGCAGTCACGCCTTGCAAATTCTTTTCAATTAAAAATAATTCTCAACGCGACGCTTAAACATCACACGGACGAGTACGAGACGTATGTTTGTATGGTTGTGTGTGCGTGTGCCAAAGTGTGTTTATGTCATTTTAACATATTACTCAGGGGCATGTAAAGCCCCAAGCAGGAAGCACCGCCGTTGCGAGTATTTTGTGCTTGTTTATTACATTTACACACACACACACATATGTGCATCATGCATCAGTCATGGCTTAGCAAATGCTTTAAATGGTTTAGATGCAGAAAAAAAATCTTTAAAAATTACAAAAAACGAGAACCACTTCAATTTCACTTTGTAGTGAAATAAATGCACGTAGCATCAGGTAGATGAAAAAAGAGCCGTCAACCGCATGGACTGACATTTTTGGTTCGAATTGCAATTGGCCAGACGTTATTCACCTCCGTTGGCTTATTTATGGCGACAATGCGACATCGGCTCTGTTTTATTTTGGTCTGCTGTGATGAGATTAAAGGAATACCAATTGTTATCATACGAATATATAGTACACTACATTTATAAAAGTATTAAATCGATATATTGAAATCTGCGTAATTGTTTAACTATCGCCTTAAGCACAGCATTTGGAATATTGCCTTAGTTTATAGTTGGTTTTAAGCACTTTTTGTTTTACTAATACATACAGTTTTGTAAATTTAAGTTGTGTGTAATGCTTCGGAATCGACACCTCATAACCGTTATTATCATATCATAGCACAAAAATTATGGTCAATTTCTGGTGAACCCCAGCTTAGAAAATAATTTAACCTAACCAAAAGATGTAAGTATGTATGCCCTCAGCTTAAGTCTATATATATAAGTCTGAACGCCCGATTGATTGACAGACTGACATATTATTAACCAACAGCCTAATCTGATTATCCTACAAATTTAAGATTTGGCATAGACGTTCGCTTAGGTATGCAGGCGCGCCCTACGCGCACCACGAAGTGTCTGAAAAAAAAGTAACGGAACTGAGTCGCTCATACAATATTAGACTAAACTGTTTTTCTTAGAGCGCGAGAAAGACTGAAGATGAGAGGTATTACACACACAAATAAGGTCTCATGGCTCTCTGAGACAGATGACAGACGCTACATCTGTTAGAACGAGGAGGGAGGGGAAATAGTGCTGAGCGGCTGAAGAGAGGTGGAGAAAAAACGGGAAAGCCAATTTGAATTGACTGGCAGAGACTAACACCTAAATTCGGAATTTTCGAGCGTCTAGAAAATTTGTTTTTGTCTCTTTATGCCGGGATGACGGGGAACTCAAAGCTGTCTCCAAGATAAAGCAAAAAAAAATTTATTAAAATCTTGGACGCGGATAAAGTCTAGCTAGTTACTTTTATAAGAGGGTCGAGACGAGCTGATCTGAATCTCTTGGCTTAAATGCTGCGTCATGCTGTTTTAGGTTAGTTATAAGCCCAAGCAGATTCAGCTTTAATTGTGAATGCCTGTGACCTGTTGTGACCCGTCCCCTAGGGTGGACGACGATAAGACAGTTATCTGATACCATCTTAAATGATTGATTTTAGGGTGTTTATGAAAAATTTAAAAATCAAAAAATGTTAGTTCATGCCTTAGTATTATGTAAAATGTAAAATTGGCTATACAGCTCCTCCAAGCCTCCTGAGAAAGGGACCTACAGTTTAACGCCGGTTCCGAACGACAAAGTTTTGATAATTTGCTTTTTCATTTCTAGTTGCTTCACAGCTGGCTCCAATAGCTGGTGAAGGTGACCGTATGTGTAAAAGCTTTTTTCTAAAGCAAGAAAAAAAACTTTTGTTATTAGATGTTCAGAGGCAGGATCGAACCCACGACCTCCCGTACAACAGCCCAGCACACTAACCGCTAGGCCACAGCGAAAATCCATCAAAGTTTCCTCAAATATTACGTATACGACAAGTTCACCTAATCAAAATTTCGTCAACGAA
Organism: Lordiphosa clarofinis; assembly: GCA_018904275.1. NCBI lineage: Eukaryota > Metazoa > Arthropoda > Insecta > Diptera > Drosophilidae > Lordiphosa > Lordiphosa clarofinis. The sequence goes on along the minus strand of JAEIGQ010000007.1, from coordinate 2,631,770 downwards.
GTCCACGTATTATTTTAAAAGTGGCCAAATTTGATTTAATCGAGCAACAAACAAAAAAGAAATAAAGATTTCGATCTGAGCAACGAAAAAGAGACCGCTTCGTGGCCCTTTGATCGATAAGTGAGGCGAAGAAGGTTAAGTTTTAAAGTGACGTTGGGACAGGTATAGAAAATGGATCAACAATAAATAGTGATTTTTAATCCTGTTTTTTTGCCCATACAAATATAGCAATCCACATACTTTTAGATCCTCAAAGAATGAGAATTATCAAATGAACGATAGTCTATTTATAAGCAACGCAGTTAAAATAGACTATTCGCAGGAACGGCTGCAACCGTGATGCGCTGAGATAGCCTCTTTGTGTACGGCTACAACTTGCTTTAGAAGTGAACAGTGCAGAATATTAGAAATTTGGCCGTAATAATAAATAAAATGTCCCCAAATAGCCTTACAATGTTGATGACAGAGATACTTTCTCCCCATTGCTAAGATTTAAGCAAAGACAGCACAAGAGAGAATTATAAGAAAACTTCAATACAGAATTCACCAGCAATTTAAAGCTGTCTAATAAAAATTGCAATAAAATCTAGAATCGTGGAAGGATCGTCACACGTTTAAATTCTTTGCGTTACAAATAAATGACCAAAATTATTATGCAATAAAGTTTGAAACTGTACCGGTATAAATGTTTCAGGCTCGTTTTGGTTCTATCGGTTCAAATAATAACTGTAAGCAGTTTTCGTTTCGGTACCAGATTCCAGTAAGTAATTTAATTTTACGGTTGAGGATTCGGTATTAGTCCCTCTTCTAAGCTAATTTGTAAAATTAAACTTAATTTTGAAAATTTTCGAAGTCTCGACTGAAGATACCTTAAGGCTGAAAATTTTGTACTTTTGGTATGTGGTTGCATTTGTCAAGCTTTTGTCCCATCTAAGTTAATAAAACCATTTAAGTCAACATTAATAGCACACTTCATTAAATCTGTTTATATGAAAAAAAAAAATTCACGCTTCTGCCTAAATGACTCGGCATTACTGAACCTATTAATAAGTCATTAATTTGGACGTACTCTGATTTTTTTACTTAGTCAACATTAATATGGTTAAATATTAAATTCGCTTACACTGACAAAAAAAAACAGAGTATGCCAAATTAATTGATTTATTAAATAAATTATTAATGTCAGAGCATGACACCATTAGAAAAGTAAAAACATAATGAAAAAGTGGGAAAAATGTAAAATTTATAAATCTAATTGCATTGTCATAAATTGTTTACACACCGAATATGGTTGCTCTAGCGCTTATGTGGAGACTCTGATTTATGGGTGTTATCGGCGAATATATATATTTCAATCAGGCTTTCTTCTGCTTGAACCAAATATTAAACCTGCGATCAGTTTGGCACCGAATCCCGGAGATCAGGGAGATGAATTCTTTCGAATTGAAACTATTTCATTTAATTAAGACGCAGAAAGGAATCTTAATTTGTTTAATTGTCGACGACATTTTCTTAATATTTTTAAGCGCAAACCATAATTTTGAACCAAATCTAACGTTTTTAGGTAAGTCGGATTTCCCAACCTACTGCTAAATTCCGTGGGACTTTTTTTAATTCTGTGTCTGAAGGGCATAAGAATCACGAGTATTATCAGAATTCAGTGTGCTGCACTTCCCCCTTTGTGCACCGCAAACTGAATGACAGAATGCTTATTCAGTTTGTGAGAAGTGTAACAAAATCAATTCACTCTCCAGCTGGGGTGGTGGCCAGGCCATCAATAAAGCCAACCAGCGCTTCCTTACCCTTCCTCTTTGCTGCAGTGGCAGTGGCAGGGCAGCATGTAAACAACAAACTGGTCAGTCACCTGGTCGCCACCGTCATTTGTGGGGGGTATCTGACTCATTGGCCTGGCTCTGGGCCAAATGTTCTCCACTTTACGGTTAGTCGGTCGTTCGTCGGTCCTTTGCTGCGGTAGTTGAGTTTGAAAAATGGCAATGTACCCGTCTGGCGCCTTTCCTTTCTTCTCTTTCTTTTTTTGTTCTCGCCACTTTCTTTTCTGTGGTTAGTCGGAGAGGGTCAACTAAAGACGCTCAACCATTATAAATTATTAGATAGACACCCACACCTACGTGCGTAACCAGCCGGCTGGCCTGTGCTGATGTTCGATTCCTAAGTTTTCTCCTTTCATTAGTGTCAAAAAGTGGGCCACTTTGGCTGACTGCTTCAATCATTGAATTATTTCCGTCGGCTGTGTTTGCTTTCAGTTTCACTCAATTTGCCGAAGGGGAAGGGTCGTTTTGTTTAATTTTCTAATTGTTTTAGCCCAGAAGTTGAAGTGTCATTCAACTCTTGCCAATGCACTGTCGATGGTTCAACTTTTGTGTGAATAAACTTGAAATAAAATAAGTGTTGTTGTTCTTGTTTTCTCCCTCTTTTCTGTTTAATATCTGGAAAGCGGCAAATTAACAGACGCTGCCTTTGGAGCCACCATATGCCCAGCGGCCACCTGTCCCCACTTGTCAGAGCTCTGTGCCTGAAGTGCAGCTGTACCCGCCCCTGGCCGGAAATTTGTGCTTTTGCCCTGCAGTCCAAGAAGAAGCTGAGACCTCTTGCTTCTGCCGGAAGCATTTGCTGGATATTCTTTGCATACATCTGGGAGCCGCCATCAGGTCTTTAAACTGAAACGGAAATTTAATAATTTGTTGAAACAACTAAAATTGATTTTATAAATATAGGAAAAACTTCATTGAATAAAATTTGCCACACACAAGTTCTCCCGCCCCGCCTTTAAATTGGTCTTAATTCAATTCGTGTTTCTTTGCTTTTCGTCTTTATTCGTTTCGTTGCTTTTTTATGACTTTTATCCCAGAAATGCATGTAATTGCATTTGCAGCTTTTACTAATGCCTTGAACAGATGTTAAGGACACTTAAAGCCAAGACATTAAATAATTTCAATAAAATGCTGTTTCAAGTTGAACAAATTCATTTTGTTGAACATTTAATCTGTTTTGCCTTTAAAAGAAATAAATCTTTTGTATGTATTGGACATCAATTTTATATCAGAGTTCTTTGAACTGATTTCTCCGTCTCAACACAAGTTACTGGCTTTAAAATTGTGTGTCGAGTGCCATGACTACAAAATTCCCACGACGATCGATTTTTCTTGCCTGGTGCACCATTCTGACCGAGCTGAGGGTGTTGCAATTGCAAAAAACTATTCGCTAGAGGAATCACACAATCTGCAACTGGCGCTCCCTCACCTGCTACTTGAGAGCCAGAAATATCGTCTCTATTTGGACTACGGTGATATGTGTCCTTAAAGCCAAGAATGTGTTCAAAATAGGAATTAAAGAGGACGAAGTGGTTTTATTTCAACCACTTTAGCATATAAGACCCTTCTTGATGGACAAAGCTTCAGACGGTTATTCCCGAAAAAATTATTTAAAATTTATGGCAGGACAACTAGATTGATAAACAAAATGTGTTTAGGAAATATTAAAAGCAGGGTTCGTAAATAACACACACATAAAATACATTGTTCAAAAAAAATCAAAATGTTTTAAACTCATAAACAACATGTGTGTTTCAACATGTTTTAAACAGTGTTTTGTACAACTTATGTCAGAATAACGAACACTGATAAAAAACACTAAGCATTTTGGACAGTTCAAAATCATATGTGTTTTAAACACATGCACTGTTAACACAATAAAAAACATGTTTATTTACATTTTGAACATTTAACATTTTCGACACACGAAACAATAACATTTTGAACACTGAAACTACAAATTGAACTTCCCTTACAAATTTACATTAAATAAATATTTGGCTTGAATAGCTGAGCTTCTTTCAGACTTTTAGCTTCCATCCTTCAAATGTTGACTAAGAAAAAAGACTTTCAGTTATTGGCCTTTCCCGCAGTTCGAAATATTCTCATATCCTACGCCTTTGCTTAGGTAGAATGTTCGTACCTTTAAGACATATCTACATAGTAATCAGCTATATATCGATTCTATGACGGAATGGAAATATCGTATGGCAATCACTTAATCGTAGGTCCTACAGCATCAGGGTATTTCCAGCTTAAGAATCTTGATCAAGGATCTCCATAGAAGCGGTAAATACTTAGAAAATAGTGATTCAAGACTAAAAATGAGATGACTGCAGAAATTTGAATTTGGTCATACTGAGCCGCGATAAAATACCATGGATGACCGATGGTGAAGAATTTAGAAAAGTGCTGATCAGTCTTCAAACCAACGAAGGCCACGCCTGGCCCGCAGAGAGCGCATTTGTTTTTCACAACGACACGAGTCGAACGCATGCCGAGGTTTGCGCCAAGAGCGGAAAAAACTTTCAGTCGCTGGCCTGCAGGTCGGAACTGTCGTGCGTCGCTTTTTGTTTGCTGTCGCTCTTCTTGACAAACCCTGCTTTAAATTCTTTAAAACGGCCAAAGAGGAGACTAACACTAGTTAAAATGCAAGCACAAAAAAAAACAAAATAAATGCCTTTTAAGTATAATCATATGTTTATTCAAATATGGTGTTTATTAATTTTCCCTACGCGATAACTTCAGCCTAGTCTTTATGTTTGCTTTCTTGACGGTTCCGTTACGCTGCCTTCCTCATATATTTCCAGAAATATTAGCCAAGTCCTTGTTGCATAGCATGCTAGCATCTCTATGTGAACCGTCTTTTTACCAGTCCAGCTCCTTGGTATCGCATTTTTTCGGTCTTCCCATTTTGCTCAGAAATTTAAACAGTAGCTGCTCTATTTATCAGACGAGCTCAATCACAAGCACAAATGCAAAGCATACTTTGAACCAAATATTTATTTAATGTAAATTTGTAAGGGAAGTTAAATTTGTAGTTACAGTGTTCAATATGTTATCGCTTTCGTGTGTCGAAATGTTAAATGTTCAAAATGTTAATAAACATGTTTTTTATTTGTTGAAAATGTTACTATTAGAAACACACTTTGTTTTAAAGTGTTCAAAACGCCTGTGTTTTTTATCAATGTTCTTTATTTTGACATAAATTGTTTAGAACACTGTTCAAAACATTTTGAACATTCCCAATAAAAACAATGAAAAAAACAATGCTTACTGTTTTGAACAATGTTTCAAACACGATGTTTTGTACATTGTGTGTTATTTACGAACCCTGATTAAAAGACATTCAGGCAGTACTAGATTCATGCAATTTCCCCCAAATTCATATTTGCTTAATATCAAACAATGAATTGGGCTACGAATGGGCCAAATGAGTTCAGCTTTCACCATCCTCATTTAAACAATTCTGTCTACTTAGCGAGCCTTGCCTTAAACTAAAGCTTCATCCGATTAAGTAGCTATAAAAGATATAACTGGATTGCCAGCGGATGAAGAAACATTTATAGAATTCAGTCTGAAATAGATTTCAGCCTTTCTTACCAGCAACAGAGGCTGCAACAAAATGATTGTTCTTTTATAGATAGTACTATCGAATAAATTTGCTTTTGAATAGATAAAATAGAAATTAACAATAACAAAAACAAATATTACAATTTACACATTATCCAAGATATTGCAAATAAAGAAGTAAATTTATATCTCAGGTAATTCATCTTATATTAAAAAATTTTTACTCTTACTTTGTTATTATTTTAAGTTTGTTCCGAGACATTGTTGGAGGGTCACAACAACCGATTGTTTGACAAATAAACAATCATCGATAGTACATTGATGTTTCCAAAACACTAGTAGGAGTCTATCTAGTTTGAAGTGTATGGAACAACGACTCCTTAAACTTGAAGGCAGATCAAGTTGATCTTTAATATTTGATTTATTTAAAACGAGCTTCATATCTCCTTATTTTGTAGATAGAATTTATTGCAACTAAAACTATTTTAAATTTTATTGAATAAAATATTTCAAAATAGATAACACTGCAAATGAGCGATGCAAAATTATCCCCATTTCTTAACGGTTTTGAAGTTTATACCTTATCCATCACCTTTAAAGTTGTATACTCTGGCGATACATTTCAATATAAATTTTACAGACCTGTACTAGTAATTAAAAATTGAACCTGTTAGTAGAGCTGTTTTTTTCTAAGATGCAGACATCGATGTTTTTTTTTAAATCCTACATGAACAAGACACGGCCAGGCTATTTTCTTATAAAATTAACTTGGCGACCCTAGGAACTGTGAAATGACTAATTTGCGGTTCTGTCAAGTTGCTATATGCAACTATCCAACAAAATGTAGTTGAACAAAACCCTATTGTGTATGAATTTAGTCGCAACAATCAAATAAGCGTGCGATTTATCAAAACTCACAAATTTTCCATGATTTGAACACGCACAATCGCTTCTCAAAATGTAAGCAAATTATGACTTTTTAAATCAAGTAGGGTGACCAACGAAAAAACCAAAACAGTCCAAAGAAAATAATGTATGGCATTATTCGAGAAGTCTCTACTCGGTGAAATAGTTTGAAAAGCGAATTTTACTTCTGTCTGTCTATTTGTCCACAATTTTACTCCGAGCCTTAAGCAATTCCAAAAGCCCCCAAATAGAAACTTTTCAATGTCAGAAATCCTTATCATATTAAGATGCAATTTTGCAAATTTCTGGTAGAGAATATGCCACTATTTCACTTATAATCCCACTTATGTTCGAGATGCAGTGAAACACAAAAAAATGGGAAGTGAAGTTAAGTCTGTCCAAGCTGTCTGAGCCTACTAAAAGAAGAGGCACAAAAAAAAAATTTATATATTCCGGCAATATCCACAGCTTCTGAATGGAAGGTAGTTAAGCTGGACAGATCCAGTCGAACGCTGGTCCTCAAAGACGCTGGACCCAAAGAGTTTTCAGCGCTTACATGTTTCTTTATAAAAATTTGAATAATTTTAAAAAGAATTATTATTATTATTTTGAATTTAAAATGTACGTAGACATCGATATTTCTCCAGCTCTACCTGTTAGGCAGCGACGAGTATGACTATAAATTATCCGATTACAATGTAATCGTTATAATCAAAAAAGCTCAATTAATTTCTGAAATTTGTTAAATTCTGAACAAAAATGAATATTTTAACAAAAACTAATATATAAGGGGCGAATATCCCCTAATCGGAACACGACACCATTCGTCGCCAATAACACAATCTACGCTAAGGACCACTCATACATATTTGTTGTTACATTCTAGTTTGCAACAAAGAGAAAGAGAGAACATACGAAGTTCTATTGGAATATACCTGGGCTCCCCAAGAAGGAGAAAAACGTGACTGTCTCTATCTGACACTTAGCGGTGCATGACTTCGGCAAGCATTCGGTGTGAACTGCCAAGTGCTATGTTTGGAGACCACTGAAATGTTCTTTGGTGTGTACAATGTTTGAGTGCCTACACGCGCGGCTAACGCTATGCGCAATTTACAACGATTGCATCTTATTTATCATTTTTATCCCTTAATTTATTTTTCTAAAACAAATCAGCTTAGTGCTATTTGGTGATTATACTCGTACGATGCCATGATTATTACTGGACCTCAGATTTTGCATATTTTGAAACAAATTTTAACCCTAGTATGTAGTAAAAAAAAAAAATATTTATGATTGCAAAATAAAAAAAAAAAAAAAAAAAAAAAAAAAAAAAAAAAAAAAAAAAAAAAAAAAAAAAAAAAAAAAAAAAAAAAAAAAAAAAAAAAAAAATTATTAAAAAGAGTAAGAAAAGGGAAAATTTTGAAAAATGATCAGAAAAATTATTTATAAAAGACTGTTCTTGAAAAGTCGCTGCTAGAGTACTATTTTCTTCCGTTAAAAGTATTATTTATGATCAGAAAACGAGCGAGCGCATCAAAAACCATGCACGCTTGGTCTCTCTCTGAGCAGAACACTTCATTCTCTTCGTTTTGGTTTTCAGTTGACTGTTCTCAGTAAATGAGCGTTCGCACATTTACAGTCTGCAGATGAGCTAAAAACAGAAATGCTCTGCGTAAACGCTCTTTTTGACTTTGATTCAGAAGCCCAAACAGACTCCTCACTCGCACACACATGCATACAAACGCAAAAGACTTTTATTGAGCAGAGCAAATGGGAAACAATAAAATTGGTTATTCGTTGAGCGTAGACCGATTTATTCAAGAGACGATGTTTACGGTTCATCTCTGACTTTTGCGCTAAAAAGTAAGTAAATACCAGTTATTTTTATATATATTGTTAAGCCGAACCTGTATATGTACCGGTTTTATTGGTAATATTTAGGATTAGTTGGTAATATTTTTTATAGCAAACAAAACTCTTCAAGGGGTGTTTGACTCATGCCATTTTATAAATATAAAGCCTGCGAAAATTGAAATTAAATTTCCATCTAAAATGGTAGCTCAGTAAATCTGCTCTGCTATTTATATCATTTTTGCGCCCACTTTGTGATTGCGTTTTCTTACTAAGAAAGCAATCCTTATTCTCCTTTTTCACTGTCACGTAAGTTATGCGTTACAAATCCTTTCGACGATTTGAAATACATCCATCCATCTTGTTGATGCGCTAAAACGAAATGGTTTGAAGGTAAATACACACGAATGAATTGTACAATGAGGCATTTCTTTCTGAAAGTATTTTTGTTCATTCGATGCAATCATTTTAATGTATTCAAACGAGCCGCACAAAACTCATAAATAAACTTCTTCAAAACATTTGTCATCACTCTCTCTCTCTATCTGTATCTCTTTTTTTTATCGGCCTCCAAAAAGCCTTCACAAACATCAGCAATCACTTCAAGAGGCTGTGCCAGAGCCCGGCACTCAATGAAAAGTTCTCCAATTAAGTGTATGGAACAAATAGTAAACATCGTTTCGTGAAAGATGTGAAACAAAAATAAAAATGCAACAACAACCCATTGCTCGAATTTATCATTTTTTTATACAAAATCTGCCATGTCGCAAATTTGAATTTTCAATGTGAGAGGCAATAAAAATGCAAATACCTTGTGGGAATGGCATTAGGTGATAATTTAAAGAAACAAGTAAGCTCGAAATTCTCATTGTGCGTCTTAAAGCTGACGGCCATCCATGCGAGGAGGATTAATCGCTTAGATTGTAAATAGCCAAAAGTTAAATGTGGAAAGGAAATTAAATTTTCTTCTTTTTTTTTGAGCAATTGATAAATGATGCTAAAGGTAATAAATATTGACTGTCATTGAAATATATATACTTATATATGTATATAGTAAAAGTCGAAAAAAGGAAATTAATCTTTGCTTAGTTTGGTTTCTATTAACTGGCATTGCGAATAGAATATTAAAGAATAAAGTCAGAGAAATGCTCAAAAAAATTTGGCTTCAAATAAAATTAGGGAAATAAATTATATTTATCAATGAAACTCATAAATAATATTTCGCAATTCGCGTTTGACAAGGGTTGCCAGGAGCACACCTTGCAGATCTGTGTGTAGGCATGTGTGTGTGTGTGTGTGTGTGTGTGTTTGTGTGTCTGTGTGCTGAGCTCACACAGCATCAATCAACAGAATTAAATACAATTATAATTGTCCTGTCAGCGTATCGAGATACAAAAAAGTCTGCCGCTAACGATTCACACAGATGCCAAACCAGGTTCCCGGGCAACTGGTACTCGTATATTTATCATTCCTTTGCCATTGATGAAACTGAAGATGACGTTTACATTTAATTTGTGCTCCCTGCCTTGTTGTTGGGTTTATTGTGTCAGAAGTATTTTACGAGCACTTGTTTGTTAACAACGAAAAAGCTATTTGAATTCCACCGAAATTGGTGCACTGTATTCATTAAAGATTCAGGTCAAAATGGTTTGCAATATTTAACAATTTTCTATTTTATTTACGATGTGAAGAGAGCACATTTATTTTAAAGCTGCACACCGGAGAACCGGTTAACCTCCCGAACCAAAACTCAACCCGGTACAGAGGATCAAAAAACAAATTTTAATCGGTTTTAGTGTCTGCGAATTGGGTTTAAAGTTTATCACTCAAGCGTACTGTTGCCCTTGCTTACATTTTTAATTAGTTGGCGTAGACCTTGTTCAAAATCATAACATTTGACAAAAAGGTTCCATTGAAAATATATATTTATTAGAAAAGACCGTACTAAAAGACCGTTTTTACCCATTAAGTGAGGCGTCACATGAAGTGAACTGACGTGCTGCACATTACTGCGCATAGTCTATTTATATGGAGCTCTTAATAAATAGAAAATCGTCCTTCTGATCTTTCCGAAAATTAGAAAATCGATAAACAATGCGCAAGAAACTTTGAAGGCTTTACGCTGACGCTAAGACTCAAATTTACCTTTTTTAATTAATTATGTCAAAGCAATAATTTATGTTGGTACCGGTTAAGTTTTCGCTTGGTTTCTGAGCGGCGTCAACCCTTATATCCATAGAAGTTGCGACTAGCTTTCCATTTTAAAGTCCAGGCAATTTTGTAAGCCGTGGACCTATGTACGATAAATATAATAAACAAGGTCCATTCATATATTGGTTAGATTTATTATTGGCTTTGTAAGCTAGTCGCTTTCCTCATCAAAAATATGCCTCATTTTTAAACAAAAAAAATTTCTCAACGAACTACGAATTCGATAAGTAAAGGATCCGGTTCTTGACTTTCGAAACTTCTCCAGAATATCAGAGGAATGATGCCTCAACTTATTTTCTTTTTATCAAAACTAAAAAACTATAATAAAGTCGGGAGTGGTCTTTAAATTCGTCACTAAATGTTCAACTTTTTGACATAAAGTCGACAGATGTTCTACAGAGTGGAAACTTAGAGGGTTTGATAACTATAGCCTAACTAACATGCGGGCAAAATTTTTTTCTCGCAGCGCCAATGATCCTACATTGCGTATACGTAATTTTATTTAGAAACTAAAAGTATTTTATTAGGCACTAGAAAATATTGATTTATCCCACACTTCGATAATAAAAAATACGTTTTTTATTTAATTTAAATTCTTGTTTCAATTAAATGTACTTTTTTAAAAATCGAATGTGTTATTTGCATGTTAAGTTCAATATTCCATTTACCTTCATTCGACCATCTTGATGATAAAAAGATTCGCCGGAATTCTTAAGCCGATTTTTAGAAACTCTTACCAATTCCGATTAGTCGAATCCGGAAACGGAAACAGGCCAGATAATTGCAGTCTTTGAATGAATGGTCGTGGATTCAGTCTTTACGAGATCGAAATTGCTGACACAAAAGCCGTATTCTTTTTATAATATTACTTTGCTGTAACCGCGGCTGCAAACAGAGGAAGACTTGTGTCATTTTTATATCTGCCAGTTCAGCTGCTACTTTTCTTTTCAGACATGGACCAGCTGCCTCATCTGAAAGAGGTGGACGTCAAATTTATTTTACCATTTATGTCTAGACGCTTATATTTTGCATTCATTTCCATAAATTCAATCCGAAATCGTTTTGTCTTTCCGATTATTGCATGGCTAAATGCAATCTCTCCTGAAAACACGAAAATTGACGGACAATGGGCAAAATTTACGGCAAAAAGTGTTAATAACAAGTTAAAGTGCACACTTCCAAGAACACTTAGGGATAATTACATTTTGGGCAAAAGTTTGTTTTAAATTAGATTTATATCCATAATAAATTCTAAGAATTTTTCACCAACAAACAATGCCTCCGAAATGAATTCCTATCCCGCGCAAATCGACCTCAAATTTTATGGACATTTATTTCTATTTTTTAAAGTCGAACATTTTTATTGTTTTTGGGCTATAACTTCAAAATCGGGTTGATATCGATAATATGAAAATGTAGTAAACTAGAGGAAACAGAGGACTGTTGATTAGTAGTAGAAGAATTTTTTACATTTGGTCTTTTTTTCGAATTTTTTCAACTTCGAAAAAAGTTAATTTTATTAATATAAATGGAGCAAGCTTACTTCAGCTCGGAAACTTTGTAAGCCTGCGTAATTGTCAGTTTTGAAAATATTTCATTATTTAGATTTAAATCAGAAGATTAAAATCTTTTCTGTTTTGAATCAATAAATGAATAAACATTGGCAAACATGGTTTATAAAAACCACAATTAAAAGCCAAATAAAAACCCCACATGACAGTAGGGAATAGTAGTTTTTAAGTATTATTTTCTTAATCTTTTTTATAGCATTTGGATATACATAATTTATCTAAAATAATCGTCCCAGTGGTACCCTGGATAGGAGAAATAATTAAAATTTATGTCTTTCACCTGTTAATGAATTGTTTGAAAGAGAATGTGTTTGATAGTGGAAAGATGTTAGTGTACATTTTTTTGGGGGGTAAGATGGCTGCCTTAAGATTAGTCGTTGAGGCGAAAGGGGGTGGTCCAAGTTATTATTAGTCAACCTATGGCGGGGCGGGTATGTTCAGGGAAATATTTCCATCTGTTTTTGACGAGTATTTTGGGTGTGAGCCCTAAAAGGCATCTGAAAAATTATAAATTTTTTGTTGTCAGCCGAACAATCCAACTATCGAGATCGTACTCATCCCTGAGTCAGCCGTAAGCTAGCCGGCGACCGATAGTTGGACCCGGGAAAGAAGGTCGGATCATAACAAGGATTTAAATCAAATCTTTAAATCTTTTTATATATAAATGAAATAAGACACACGGTTGCACTCTGATCACTTTTTTTAACAGTGGTTTGCACTTTCAAATATGTGTACAAATAACAAAGTGTTTTCTCCTCTTTCATATTAAAATGTACGGAAGTTACGAGATAGTTAAAAGTCCAATATGTGTATATTTCGGATTGTTAAAATAAATTTATAATAAAATATTTTTCCTCTGTCGATAACCATTTGTTTGTTTCCAAAGTGTTAGAAAAATGATCAAATGAAAAAACCTTTTAAAAAAATAGGTTACTGTCTATGAGAATATGCAAAATTGCAATTGACGTTTCAAAGTTTGACCACACAAAAACCATTTTCAGACCTTGCTTTTCTAATTTAACTGGACGATCTTGATTAAACTTTTTAAGGTCGATTTCCCAACTTTTATATGGAGCTATCTTCCACATAAAATAAACTATAACACAGTAAATTGTAAGTTTAACTGACCCATAGCAACTATTTGGAAGAGAAGGAATCGAGCCTTAGAGTTTTTTATTGTTACCAGTTTTTGGTTGTAGCAAAGCGCAGTTTTATAAACTGGTAGCAGTCTCCTTTTTGAAAAAAAATACAAACAAGGTTTTTACAAATTCATCGTTCATCTGCCATGTGCATATTGAAAGTAGCTTAAAAATGTTGCTGTGTTTGTGCTTGTTATTGCAGATGTGTGTTGTGTACCTTTTGTTTAGTCCAGTGGCACTCGGGTGCCACTTAACTGCTCCTGGGCCACTCACATTCTCCAATGTGCGATTACCTTCGTAGTTCGTGTTAACAGTCGCTTAGGGCTCTTGGTGCTGTGCAGCTAAAACTTTGCGCTTTTGCTATTCAATACGTATGTGTTATATACATATGTGTATGAATGTATGTATGTGTACAACAAAATTGGCACGCATTCGATAATACCCACCGCAGCGCCATCTCTTCATGTTGTGTCCCCGAGCAAGCCACAGTCTGTAGGTGTTGGCCGTGTACAAACTTAAGCTATATATTAAAAGAGAAAACAACAACATCATGCAGCAGCAGGCTCACTTCAATACAGTTAAGACACGCTTCATATTGTCAATATGTAAGTTGAGAAGTTAATATGATAAGTTATGCCAGAAACAGGGGATAACTTTGTGAAGCTATAAGTAAAATTTATGGACCTGATTGTGCGGCGAGGGAGGGACACAAAAGTTACTTTTGCTGTCAAACTAAGAACAGATTAAGTTTAGTTTAAAGCATATCAATCTGCTCTGTGCCAAGGATGCTACATGTAAAATAACATGTTATATTTATAAATCTTTGTCTGTACCAAAGTCCGAGTCAGTTTCCCTGTAAAAGTTAAATTTACAAATTTATACACTTAACCTAAAAATTGATCCATTCGAGATTAATTCAATCCTAGAATGACTTGAATTAAGCCCGTCAGGATCAACATTTGATCCCAGATTTTGCCTTGCCAAGCATTAACTGATCCTTCTTTTCGAACTCAATTCTGTTCCATTCAAGGTAGCATTCTTATATAAAACGAGAGCGTAAGTTAAAGTCGGGTCTAACCGACTTCGATATACCCTTTACTCATGAAAAAACATGTTTAACAGTGTTCCTGCGTTCCTTAGGGTGACCATCCGAATAGTATGCAACATTTTCCTTTTTTGTTGATAACTTGAGAACCGTTCATCCGATCTTTATCATTTCTTTGGCAAATCGATTCATTTTGCTAATTACTAACTATCAGGTACGAATCGTCTATCTTCAAAACTGTAGGAAATATAACGTTTTTTTCAAATTGCGGAGGCGGTTGGGGGCGTGGCCAAAATTTGAAACAAACTTGATCGGCGTGCAGATAAAAGAAGCATTTATTCCATACATGTCAAACCTCTATCTCTTACCATCTCTGAGATCTAGGTGTTCATACAGACAGACGGACAGACGGTCAGACGGACAGACGGACATGTCTATATCGACTCGGCTGTTGATGCTGATCAAGAACATATATACTTTATATGGTCGGAAATGATTCGTATGCGATAATGATATTCGTAATTTTGGGTAAAAATATCGATATTTCGATATATCGATTATATATGATACGATATGAAATAGACATAAGGACAGACCGACGGACAAATCTCAATCGACTCAGCTCGTCATGCTGATCAAAAGTAAATGGGTAATTATTTCTGAAGTGAGCAACTAGTTTTTTAACATTCCCCAAATATTTAAATTTTTGCTTAGGCTACAACCGGTTTTGATGATGCAATAAATATACGGGCCTGTTCCCGTTTCCGAATCCGATTAATCGGAATTGATAAGACTTGGGATTTCTAAAAAACTATTAAAGAATTCGGTCGAATCTTTTTGCCATCTAGAGGATCGATTGATAACGGCTAGGAAAAAAAATCCAAACTACAACAAAAAATAGTTTCAGTAGAAATTTGGTTTTTGGCTGTAAACTAGTGTTACTTTCCATGAATTTTGTAGCAATAGATGGAGGTATTTGCTTTTGTGCGGTTTTGCTTTGGTTTTTAACAAATCGCTTTTAAAATTTTACTCCTATTTGAAATCAAGCATCATGCTATAATACTATCAGCCGAAGAGTTTTTGTTTTTTTTTCAAGAACTCAGATTTTGCCCATGAACTCGGAGCTAAAGTATCTTCACACAGCGCGAATCACAGCTTTGGCCAAAAAATTAAATTTCTGGTAAAAATCAAGACCTCTACTTTACATTTTTGAGGTGCCTTTCGTGGCTATCAGATTGGATAAGGTTATAAAAAAAGCAATTTTCACATTTTTATTGTTTGTTAAATTTTTAATGGAAAGTTTGCTTTTCGAAGTCGTATTTTTCAGTTTGGATATAGTTTTTATATGATAATGCTCCGAATCAAAACTATAAAGCATTTTTTAAACGATCGAATTGTGATGATTTTAGAAGCTCTGAAAAGCCTGACTAAAGATATTTTTTAAACCGCACCTTTTTCAAGCAGAAGAGGTCAAGTTCAAGAGGTTAAACATTTAAAAGGGCCGGTGCGATTGCGCCACAAACCCAATTACAGGGTTTGTCCGGAAAGTAATAGGACTGATTTTCTTCCGCCTCGACTGTACTTCGTTAGAGGGCATTTCTAGCTAACGAACAAGCGGCTGGTCAGTTGCCTCCGAGTCAAGACAGGCATTTTTGCGCGACGTGTTTCTGTGAGTGGTGCAAGCCAAAAGTGCTTTCAAGGCTATTCTGGAGAATGCCTTCCGTGACGCCTTCAATGCTGCATCGCCGCAGAAGGAGCTTCTTTTGAAAGTTTTTAAAGAATTGTAACGATTGGTTCAATAAATTTTATTAAATCGACTCAGTCCCATTACTTTACGGACAAACCCTGTGCCTCTGCACCACTCACAGAAACCCGACGCGCGAAAATGTCTGTCCCAAGGAGTCAATGGAATCAGTCATTTTACTTTCCGGACAAACCCTGTATGTCATTGCTAAAAAAATTGGATGGACGCTTAACCAATGACCGATCTTTCTTTATAATTTTACTGTACCTACCGGTAAGTACCGGTATACCGCAACAAAAATCTAGGTACCTTTTACCGAAACATAAGTTGCGGTAAGCTTAAGGCAGGGAAACCCTTTCGTAGAAAGTTTCTTAAATAATTTCAAGAATGCAAGAGCTGTGGAGCACCACTAGAAATAGGATCATGAGCCCATTGAAAATTACAATTATACATATTAATGAAGTCGATTACATGTTGGGCTCTAAAAGAAAGAAGAAATATATGTCTACAATTACTTCAAACGCAATATACGACTACCATTCAAACTGTTCCCATAAATGTGCTACATGCTGACCTCCACCAACAATTGGCGAGCAAAGCTTTGCCCAATTCAACTAATGATTCACGACAGCTGGCGTTAAGCTGACGCTAAGCAGGTTGTCCGTACACCCAAAGGTTACACGGCCTGAGGAGAAGAAGAAAAAAGGATTACAGAAGTGAAAAAAGCCAACACAGAGGAGTTTAAGCCCGTCAAGTTCAATCAGCGCACCAATCAGAGGCGCTTGTCAATAGTTCAATTCGTTTTGATCAAAATTAAATCACTTTAAGGGCAACTTTAAATCAATTTTGCCTACCAATAATACAGAGTAAAACCCGAAAACAGGCTCATTTTTTATTTTCAGTAAAACTCCAAAAGCTTATAAGAACCCTAAAAAAGGTCACTAACCCCATCAACAAGTATCATTTTATATTTTACTGAAAAACCCCTTTTTGAGTGTGAAACTAAACTCGACATTTTTTATCACTGCCCACAATGTCTTACAGTTTTATCAGCCATTAAGGGTCATATTCGAACCGCACATTGAACTTGAGAACGGCGGGGCATAATTAGAATGCCAAAAATAAATGGCAATTAAGAAAACTGTCCTCGTGATTGACACTTTAAGGCAATTTCCTGTCATAATTCCACGCCACATCATGCCGAACGCCGCCTCCCGCCAAAAGAAAGTTGAGCGAACCTGCAAAGTCAGCCAAAGTGTCGTGTTATCGATTTCTTGACATAAGCAGAGGATTCCACAGGACTTTGAAAATTTTGCTGTTTTGCAAAATTAACACAAGCGATGACTTTAAAAGTTGCGCCACGTGAAGAATTATGCTGCCTGCTTAATTGTATCAAGCCCTGTAAATGCAGTTCCCAGAAGTGTAAATGTTGGAAATGGAAAGATTTCACTTAAAGCCTCAACAATAAATTTATTTAAAGATAAAGCAAACCAAAATTCTAAGAAACATTTCTTACCAAGCAGACACTTTGCTGTGAGGATTTTCCTGTAGTCTTATCGCCATCATTTTTCACTCGTAAGCCACGTCCCAGTCACAGTCATAACATTAGCGGACTAATTAATGACAAATTTTAGCCGCTTTGCTTATGACTTGAGGATATGTGTGTAAGCATCCGTTGGAGCACTCCGTGGCGGAGTTGGAATACACATTTAAGTTTCAACTTTTTATCTCTCTTTTTATGTGTATGTGGAACTTGGCCAAACAAATCAAATTAAAAACTTTCCGCAAAACTACGAAAACAATTAGCCACCCAAAAAAACATCGACAAGACCAAAGCAGACATCTTCAGTCATCATTCATCAAGACAAGCGGCGGCATTTCATTCGAATTCCATTCGCACCCTCCCTCCCTAGTATTTGGAATTTGGCAACGCTTTACCAAGGTAAATTTGTAGGTCGCCGCTTCCCACTCCCCCCTACGTAATTCTGAGTCATGGCATTTGCCATGACATTCATTAATTTGTGCGTAATCATGCAAACTGTGTTCTGTGGTCCTGGTCAGCAGTGGAAGACTTTGGTTTAAGTGTAACGATAAAATAGAGCAAATTCTATTAGTTGCCAGCTTGCTGCTAACCACAAGATGTTCATCGGGTTCGGCCTTAGCCCAATTGCTGAACTTAAAGAGCTTGATGCCTTTATAGTCTGGTCGACAAATTGGAGGTCCATAACCAGCTCAGCATGACAGCTGCGTAATACATTTAGCAAATTAATTTATCGACATTGACTTTGCATACAAATTGAAATGTACGCACACTGGGACAGTTAATAATAGAGGTGAAGTGGTATTAAATTGGCGAAACTAAATCTAGTTTTTTAGCTAACTCAAGGCCAACACAATTCAACAGAATAGCAATGGTATTTCTGGACAGCGGCTGTTTCAAGAAATAATCACAATTCTCTCATCAGCAGACTTGTTCCTATCACGCTTCAAACACTTGTAATTTTCCGCTTTTGATTGGCCTATCTGGCTAATAAAGGATTGAGGATTTCAATGGTGTAAAATTAAAACGAGAGCGTAAGTTAAAGTTGGCTCTAACCGACTTCGATATACCCGTTACTCATAAAAAAAACATGTTTAACACTGTTCCTGCGTTCCTTAGGGTGACCATCCGAAAAGTATGCAACATTTTTCTTGTTTGCTCATAACTTGTGAACCGTTCATCCGATCTTTATCATTTTTTTGGCAAATCGATTCATTTTGCTAATTACTAACTATCTCTAAAAGGTACGAATCGTCTATTTTCAAAACTGTAGGAGATATAACGTTTTTTCCAAATTGCGGAGGCGGTTGGGGGCGTGGCCAAAATTTGAAATAAACTTGATCTGCGTGCGATAAAAGAAGCATTGTTCCATACAGTCAAACCTATCTCTTACCATCTGAGATCTAGGTGTTCATAAGAAGAGGAAGGTGGATGTCTATATCGACCGGGTTGGATCGTATATAATTTATGGTCGGAAATGATTCTTCCGTTACATACATTGCACGACTTTAGTATACCCTTTTACTCTACGAGTCGTTAAAAAGAGGCAAGCTTACAGGACCGAGTTTATATACCCTTGGAGCTTGAGATATGCCTGCCATTTTGTTATATGCCAGTCATACAATAAATTAATCAATATATTCATAACTGAAAAGTGTAATGTTACATTAACTATTTTCAGCTTTGGTGATCCAATTTATGATTGTTAAAGTAAAGCTTCTACCTTATGTACCCAAAGCAATTCGAAATGGTTATCAATCGTGACCAATCTAATTAAAAGTTTTATTTGATTATTTTGGCATTTCAGAAAACAAGGTGAAGGTTGTTTTACCAATTTAATTGAATCTGGAAGATCAATCGAATAGACACATGAAGGTGGTACAGTTTGGAAAAAGTGTCAGAACAGTGTGGGTAGCTTTAAAACTAAACCAAATACAACATAAACCCACTCACATGCAAGCATACATACGCAAAAGACACTTTGAAAGTTGGTTCTCGTTAAAACGGTCAGCAAAAGAAGAGAAAGGCACATCTTCTATTGAGCAAGGAAATGTCTAAAAACTCAAATCGAGCTTAATTTGTTTCGTTTTACAAGCACGGTACGGAGTACTCCAAACTGTTTGGGCGCACAAAAAAGACATTTATTGTTGCGTGTGGAACCTAAAAACAAATTAGGTGCTAAGATAGCCAAAAAATGCCAAAAATGGGATTTTAAGTTAATCTAATACGGTTTTTAAATGCGATTTGCTTATGAAAATTGATGGGAATTTAAAATCATATGAAATACGGATAGTTAAGGGTGTAGTTAGGGGGCACCTCTCTCGCACAAATCGTATTGGAAGAGAGATAAGGATGCCAGAAGCATCCCCAATGTTTCAGTTGGCTTATTTGAGGAAAGGAAGAAATATGGGAAGATTTGCTTGCGCTATGATTATTCTGATATTGCGAAGACAGATCCTAAGATCTAATGTACTTCACACAGAATGGCATCAATAGATACGTTAAAATCACGGTACCCTGCACGCAAGGAAAAGTGCATACGAATCAATGAGCCTGGCTGGTGGCTCCCGAATAGCGCCCCCAGCAGACCCGAGTCTCCCAGATAGCCATTTGAAAAGCAAACAGTTGGGCATGACAATTCCGGTTGATATGTAACTCCACGTCGAGATTCAATTTAAAACTCCGCAAGCACCAGGCTTGGTTCAGAGGCTAAGGACTGGGGTCAGCATAGTTGTCACGCCCGTTATGACAAGGGACGTCATCATGCCCCTTTCGGGCCGTACTTTCTCACAACAGTTCGAGACAAACCTTCCATATGAGCGCCAACAGTTTTATTTGCCTCTTTTAATTTTATATTCTTATTGGTGAGGTTCCAAATACTTATCTTTGCCTCAACGTTATTAGTCAGCGCAATTTGTTCTTCCTCATGAAGGCTCTCTGACCTTTTTTTGCTTCTGAGCGTTAAAATAAATAAATTTAATTACTTTGGGCGCCCAAAAAAGGCTCGAACAGCTGCTAATACCATCCACATATTCAGAGTTCGTTTGTCTCCGTACACACCGTAAAACGTCTGACGTCAAACGTTTTGCGTGTGGTTTTACAACGTTTTTTTTATATGGCGTTTTTCGTTTGCGAGCGCTTTATTGAGTACTCCGTACTGTGCTATAAACAAAACATGATTGAGTCAAGAAAAGATAGCAACTCAATTGGAAACCATATTTGCTTTATTTGAGAACAACGATCATTGATAATGGTGACCGAAGTGATTCCGACGCGTCGGAAACGGTAGTACGTTACTTCTTCACGCTCGTTAACAAAATCACAGCGCATCACTAACGACAAAAGTCCAGCGAGAGTCAAGCAAAGAGAGCGCGATCACCGGTTGTGCTTTATGATGAAGAGAGATTGGGTTTGGTGTTTAAGTGGCGCTCTCATCCAGCGATAAGCCATAACAATAACAAAAACCAGCTGGAGACTCCAAACGACAATAAATACATACTAAAACGATGTGGAACGAGTGCCAAGTGAATAAAGATTTCGATTAGATTTATTGCATTTGCCATGAAGCCCGTGCTGGTTGTGGGTTGTACGGTCATCGATTTTGTGACCATTACCAGTAGTTATCCCCAGGAGGATACGGATCGACGTTGCCTCGATGGCTTTTGGCAGCGTGGTGGCAATGCCAGCAATGTTAGCACAGTGCTCAAACTTCTGGGAGCTCCAGTCGAGTTCTTTGGCATGCTAAGCAGCTCCGTAGCCTTTCGCGCTTTGTTGGAAGATCTAAAATCGCGTCAAATTGATACACAACATTGCCCTAAAACCGATCAAGATCCACCTTTCTCGTCGGTGATTCTAGCCCAAGATACGGGTACACGCACTATAATACACTGTAACAAAAACTATCCACAAATCACGTATGATGATTTTCAAAAGATCGATCTCAACCAATATGGTTGGGTGCACTTCGAGGCTCGCAATGCTGCTGAAACCAGCCGTATGATGCAGGCTATACGAGAACACAATCAACGAAATGAGGAACAGCTAATTATTTCTTTGGACTTCGAAAGCAAGTACGAGGAGAATCTGGAACTATGTCAATACTGCGACTATGTGTTGTTTTCCAAGGAGCTGGCTGACCAGCAGGGCTGGAGTACAGCACAGCAGAGCTGTGAGGAACTGAAACGAGTAATGGGAAGACGCAATCTTATCATACCCTGGAGCAGTGCAGGAGCTGTGTGTTTGGATATGGAAAATAATTTCCATGAACTGGCTTCATATAAACCCACAAAGGTGGTGGATACTTTGGGTGCAGGTGATAGCTTTATGGCCGGATTCATATATGCCAGCTATGTGAAGAGATTATGTCTTAAAGAGTCGGTGGATTTTGCAAATCGTGTAGCTAGTCAAAAGATTACACAATTTGGTTACGACCATCTTGCGCATATTAACTGGAAATAGAGGATTAAAATGGTAATGGAACCAAATAAGAATGGACGATAAGACAAAATAATGTTAAAATCAATAAAAAAAATATTGTTTTATATTAAAAATAATAAAGTTGACATGAGTTAATTATTACACTGTGACACATTTTTGAACTTTTGTTTTTTTTTACTACCATTTTCTTTAAAATTGACCTTCAACTTTTCAGCTTCATGTATGATTAATGTTTCATATCTCGTAGCTATTTGAATTTTGCTTTTGTGTCTCAGCAAAGTTGTTGCACTTGGCTTGGCCTACAAAACATTTCTTAGTAGCAAATCAAAAAAATTACGTATTGGTACTTAAAATTACAAAAGATGTCAAAAAAAATCAATTTTTCACAACTTTTTTCAGTCTTTGAACTATTTCCTGAAATCCGTTACAAATTTGGACAAGTAATGTAGGTAAAAGTTGTTGCTTAGACCAAAATAAACAAACCGTTAGTACGAACACACTTCATTTAAGTACTCTTTGATATAGTAAAAAGACCAAAAGCATGAAAAGCTGTCAAAAAAATTCGAAAAAAACAGATTCAATCGAAATTTTTGATAGTGTCAGCCAATTTCTACCAAAAACTGTACTTTTTCGAGTTTTGGTTGAAATTATTCATCTTTTAGGATCTTTAACTATATGAAGGACCATTCGAATGAAGTTAGTATGTTCCAACCGATTGTTTACGTTAGTCTATGCTACTTTTTCGTCCTTCATTGCTTGGTCAAATTCGTTATAGTTTTCAAGAAAAAGTTGAAAAACAGTACAAAATGAGGGGAAAACATGATGAATTTACGACACTTTTGCAATTTTGAGTTTAAAGATGTGACTATTTTGACTTGTTACTTAGAAATGTTTTGTAATCCAACAACTTCTTTTCAGACGTCAAAGCGAAATTCCAAATAGTTTACGAGATAGGGAGTGACAAATCCCAATCATATGCTTAAAATTTCAAAGTGCTATAAAAAGAAATCGGCAGCTAACCAGACCAAACCCAGGGAAGGTTTTTGTACTACTATCATACCCTTTCAGAATTTTTTGGTCTCGACCGTATCAACTTTTTAGTGTTGCACAGTGTTATTTATAAGATTTGCGTGTAAATTTTGAATAATCAGAGCAGGGTTTGTCAACAAAAGCGACGCCTAAAATTAAAAGTGTATTGGTTGGCGATAATAAAGCGACGCAAAACAGCTGGGACCTACTTTGTTAACCGCTGGCCAGCAACTGAAAAGCTGTTTGCTCTCTCGGAACATTCCGAATCAGAAGTAAACCGAGCATTCTTTTAAGGGCATTAATCACAATAACTTTTGTGTGTATAAACGTAGTAACAGTTTCGGAAGATTTTGTCGTTTTTTTTTTTTTTCAAGAGAGTAGGCATCCTCAAAAATTTAACACTAATCAATGGCTTAAATCTGGTAATAACAAAAATAAGATTGAAGTTAAATTTTTAAGCCAAATTGATTTTTCAACTTACTTGTAAGCAACACAAAAAGCGCTCATACATACAAATTTTTTGGTATTACCTGATTTTAACTATTCAGTGTGACCAGTTCATGCAATACATACGTACTTTGGGCACAAACTTCTACTATTTTTGAAGCTTAGAGGCGGCAAGTTCCAAATATATTGGGGGTAGGGGGCTAAAAAGTTTGTTAGCACAATTAAAGTAAATGTTGAACCATTTTTTCCATGCTAAATAATATCAATTTTTAAAAATAGAGGCCAGCTAACTTCGGCTCGACCGAAGTTTATATACCCTTGGAGCTTGATATATGCCTGACAGTTTGTATGGCAGTTATACTATATAGTGGTCCGATTTCGACAAGGCTTAATGAAATTATGTAAAATTATTAAAAACTTATAAATACGAGCGTTGGGAGCGATAGCATTGAAAACAAAAAAGTTTTTCTCACTAAAACTTGTTTTTCAACCGATCGTTCCTATGGGAGCTATATGCTATAGTCATCCGATCCGGCCGGTTCCGACAAATGTGCAGCGTATTTGTACCAAAAGACTTCGTGCAAAGTTTGGTTAAGATAGCTTTAAAACTGACGGAGGAGATAGCATAGAAACAGACGGACGGACAGACGGACCTACGGACATGGCTATATCAACTCAGCTCGTCAAACTGATCAAGAATATATATACTTTATGTGGTCGGAGATGCTTCCTTCTATGCGTTACAAACATCCGGACAATTTTAATATACCCTCTCCAAGGGTATAAAAACATTTACCGAAAATTAAAATGGCCTTGTCACCACAAGTGTGTGACGTAATGCCACTAAAAATCGAATATACTTAAACTGCGTAAATTCCAAATTCGCTCTACTTTTTGAACAAACTTTGCATTGAACCTCTCAGCCAAACAAATGAACCAGAAAAACGATTCGGTTTCAATCCCTGGTCATTAATATTAACTGAACCATGTTGAAAACATTTCGCTGTTATCGATAAATCTATAAAATGGGCATTTAAAAAAATGGCCCACCGAGACCAACAAATTAAAAGTTCTTGACAAATCTTTACCTTAACGTTTTATGGTCCAGAAACATTCAAATTAAAAAATAAAAGAATAATTAAAATTATTTGGGCTTAGTTATTGTATCAAGTTTCGCTAAGCTTTGACTTTGAATAGAAAACCACTTCTGTTTTTGTCAAGTTCGAATCGATTCCAAATTTGTCATTATTTTGGAAACTGAATTTCAATTGCTATAGTACTAATTAAAGTGCTTGCTAAGAGCTATATTATAAAGTAAAAAACAATATGAAAATTCGTTTTGTTTTGACTTATTTTTTCAATTTTAATTTGTACGACGGTCACATTCGACAGAATAGAAATGCCCATATACTTATTACAATATTATTATTATTATTAGAATATATTCTATAATCTTAACTTATACAAAGAAATCAGGTCTCTGGTATCGTCTCCAAATGCATTCGACTTCAGCAGTATTGGGAAGTAGAATACTACTTTAAGCTTCCTAATTTTTTTTTAATTCGCCTGCCTAATAAAACTGTCCTAAATGTACAAAGACCTTTCCTCTTTCCATTTATATCAGAGATGGGCATGCACACATACCGTCACACTTTTCACACGCATACAAGCGCATGCAAATATAAGCAGCTGTCAATGCTTATAGCGTACGTGTGATTTTTGCAGTCGCCCGCGGCAGAAACCTAGTGCACGCGCTGCTTTGTGTGTGCATTGGAACGTCGCGACGCGCCCATCTCTGATTTATATCCATTTATAAAAATGGGTATAAAGAATATGAAAAACCTTTCTTCTTTTCCTCAATACCGTATGGGTCATACTTTCCGCATCTCTTTCAAGGAACTCAGATGTTTGATTTCTGCTTCCTTACAGTCCCTTCCATATACGACTAATTACTTACAGCGTTTTCATTTTCCAGTGGTTTTTGTTCCATTTTTTTTGTTCATTCTATGTATAATTGTGTTGACTTTCTTTCTGCTCGTATTGACATTCTTTCAGCCCAGAAATCGGCCTTCAAACGCTTGCATTTTCGAATTTGACGCTCTGAAACTCCAGTACCTCCGTCCACAGAAACTTCAGTTTGCCACTTTTGGGAAATTTCGCCATAATATTTACAATCTGGTCATTTCAAAGGGAGCTATATAAAATATATATTTTACAGGCAGTTTTGGAACAAAGTCCAAAGGAATCGGGTTGTCCGTTTAGTTTTTACTTACCAGATTAAAAAAATTTAAGAATAATCACCAAATATACTACAAATCTTCCATGTTAACCTAGAATTTCCAATAAATACTGTTCGATACTTTAAAGATTTAATAAATTCCAATGTTTCAAGTTATTGTCGACTCTGAACTGTCACTCGGCATTAGCTGTAAAAACATTCGTATGCATTTGTTGAACAAATACTGTTGCTGAGAGATTACAAATCTTACGGGAACGATATTACTTGTTAAGTTGATGGATCGTATAAGGTTTTTGAGTTATTTGTCTTATCTCTTCCCCAGAAAAACTTTCTAACATCTTTAGGCTGCCTTCATACTGTTCGACACATGACACATGATAGTCTAGTAGTCCTGTTTTTTGTTCTGTTTTATAGCTTGTCAAATACATAGAATTTCATGGGGAAATGCAGGCCAACTAGATGTCATGGGTCATGTGTCGAACAGTGTGAAGGCAGCCTTAGACCCTTTTGACCCCACTGTTTTCCAGACTCAAATTGCTGAAATGAACAATTTTTCTACATTTTTGCGTATCATAAACAGCGCTTATATATTGTAGTCCACAAATTTTATAAACTTGTCATTCATTATGGTTAATCTTAAGTAAACATCGACTGTGTGTGGGTCTTCAAAATCAAAAAAAAATAGCCACGAAAAGTATTAATAATATTTAAACTCAATAGTCAGCAGTGATTCTGCGTAATTCGTCGCTGTTGTTTAGGTAAATTTGGTAAAATCTGCTCGCTGGTCATCCATGTTTGAGGAGGCGACGCCAATGCCGCTCGATGCACTTCCACTTTGTTGCTGACTGTTGAGATTTTCGATAACCTGTTGGAAAAAATAAACAAAATTATTTTACAAATCGCTTTTTAAGTATTTTTAGTGACTTACCTTGGATCGCAAGCGCTTAAGTTTACGCAATCGCTCTAACCAATTGGATGCATAGGGAGTCTTCTTCTGCACGCTTTGATAGACTAGCGAAGCCAACTGAAACAAGCAAACTTAATTAGTATGTATTTAATGGTCATGATTACTTGGACTTACATTGGCATGTAGAGCCATTTGCCGTGCCAGCAATGGAGCACTGCGATCGGATACAATTCTTGGCTCTGGATGGCAGACAAATTTAGAGATCTCTGATCGAGCCTTCACATATACCCGATTTGAATTTAGTTCCAATGGCTCAACAATTACGCAGGCATAGTTAAATTGACCCTGTCAAGGAAAAAGTATTTTAAATACTTATATAAGAATAAGTAACAATTGAAAATCTTCAATATATTTCACATTTATGCTTAATTTTACTCATTTTAATTTTCGGTACAAAAGGCCTTTGTTTTGTAAGTTATTTTTATATGGAGTTTTTTGTTTTGGCAGTTGCTTTGTTGAGGTGTATACTAGGCATTAAGTTCTTCTAGACCCAACCCTCAATGAAGGATATTTTCATTAAGGATTAGGATAGAGCACGAAATATCTAGGTGCAAAAAAGAAGCTAAGCTGGTGGTACACGAAAACTTACCGATATGGTGGTCAGGTTATATTCCTCCCCGCTCTCGTTGTAAATGATTTTGACAAAATCGTTGCCAATATGTTGTTTCTTCTCATGGCAATTGGGATCGTCCTGCAGATTGGTGGGCATTAGCGTGGCCACATCAAAGGTCACCTAAAATAACCAATTTATAATTAAAGTCAGGATTTTTAATCGTTTACCCCCTTACCTGTAGTATATCATCCTTCCAAATGTAAGCGAATTTCCCATCAGCTCCATTCTTGTCAAGAGGTATAAAAAGATTATTCGACTCGGCTTCCTTGAGGCTGACCAAAGTTCCTATGCTACGCAGGAATTCCACATAGCGCGTGGAGCCATAGGAGTTGCGCAAAATTTCCACTTCATTATTGCACTGACCCTGACCCACATATAAAACGCCAATTCTGTGCGTCTCGAAAGGCGGCACCAGATCCAGCAGGGTCAACGCAGTGGCGTGTTCGGGTCCCACTTTAAGGGGCATTTCTGTCACTCCCAGTTGACCTGTGCTGTACAGCTGTAGGAACACAAAGCTGGGATTCATGCAAAGTTTTGCATTTATGGGTGGTTTGACGGGGCCACCAAAATTACGAAAGCTGCTGGCCGGTGGAGGACGAGCCTTGCCATTGTTCACCTCACGCACTACTGAAATGGTTTTGGATCGGCCACGCATCATGTCGCCAGAGCCATTGCCGTTGCCGTTGCCATTGCCATTACTGCCACTGCCACTGCTGCTGCTGTGGGCCAGCGCAGCCTGCTGCTGATGTGAAGCACCAAAACTGGTGACCTTAGTGAGTGGCTGTTTGCTCACGGCTGGAGTAACCAGCGCTGGTGACAGGGGAGGCTTGCCCACATCGTCGGCCGAATGTTGCTTGGGTGGCAAGGTATTAACACCTGTTTCTGGTTGTAAAGCGGCAACCTGGGATTGGGTTTGTGGAGGCGTGGAGCCGGCTATCTCCTCGGGTATGGCCTCACAGCTGACACGCATATCCTTGGTGCTGTATTGTACATTCTTCTTTTTCAGTGTCAATTGTAGCTGAGGCTCGTCCATTGCCTTGACATAATGCTCTTGTCCCGACAAAGGTGCGGGTTTGGCCTGCAGAAAAGTCTGCCGCCAGCTGGAAGTCATTTCCGGGCTGGAATTGACGCGTCTAACGGGATTACGTGAACGACTCTCAGCATCCTCAAAGGCCAACGAATCATCATCGGCCTCACCATCGCTTACACTGCCACACAGAGCCGCCTCTTTGCCACGTTTGGAGGATACACGTGGTATGGGAATGGCTGCTGTGCCCGAACTGCCGCCAGCCGAGTGAATCTCCTCTTGGCGCTGTAGAGCTCTAGCCTTGGCCACCATGCGGCTACGCATTTCATTAATGGGAGCTGGTACAGTGGGTTGGTCTGGTTCTTGTTCCACCTCTGCCGAAGGCTGTTGTGGCATTTGCAATGTATCTGGTCCAAATACCCCTCCATAGGCCGTGGGCAAAAACAGGGAAACCATGTTATTAAAAGGCAAGTCCTGGCCAATGCAATCATTTGTAATGGGATTCTGTATGCGTGTAATCCAAGAAATATTGCCTGTGGGTCTCCGTATTAATATTTCCGCCCAACCTGTGCAGGCACGCACACACACCGGCTGCTGTACCACCGACGCAGCCAAAGGGCTCATGCTCGTCGAAGACTGCGACAATGAGTTACCCAGCAAAGACGTATTGCTGCCGGTGTGTCCACCCTCACCACCACCCAGACCGCCCAGGGCCTCTGGATTGGAGCCACGACGCGAGAGAGCATCCAGCGAGGCGGTGGAACTGTTGGAGATCTGACGATGCGGATGGTTGGTGGAGGAGGAAGATGATGAGGTAAGCTCAGTGCTGCCTGCAGACTCATTGCCACTGCTATGCTGTAGGCTGACTTTGGTATAGCGACGCTCGCGTTCAGGTGACAGAGGTGGAACGGTGGCATCGCTAAGACTCTTGGAGTTGAGACTTATGCTGGGTGTTTTACCCAGCTGAGCGCAACGCTCGCACAGTCCATTGCGTGTGGGTGCAGAGGCACAGCCAGAGGTGGTGATGGTTACCAGATTATGACCCACCAGCCAGGTTTGTGAGACGCCATCTTTAAGCAGATACTCCACAGCGGGCAGGCTGCAAAGAGAAGGAAATATAGAAAATAGAATAAAAGCCATTCTGCCAAGTGGAACAATATTTATTTCGGTTCAGCTTCTCAGATAAGCCCTGATTTCTTATTATGAATTTTTATAAAGAAAAATTGTTCGTTATTAATTATTAAATATTTCTAATTTCTTTCATCGTCCATAATCATTTTGATTAATTTTTGGGAAAATTTGGGAGCGATAACATTAAAAACAAAAAAGTTTTTCTCACTAAGACTTTTTGTCAGATGCCTAACTTTTGTATGGCAGCTATACTATATAGTAGTCCGATTTCGAAAAGTTTTGGTGAAATTATGTGAAATCATTGAAAACTTAAAAATACGAGCGTTGGGAGCGATAGTATAAAAAAAAAAAGTTTTTCTCATAAAACTAGTTTTTCGACCGTTCATTCCAATGGCAGCTATGTGCTATAGTCATCCGATCCGGCTGGTTCCGACAAATGTGCAGCTTAGTTGGGGGGGGGGGGGGGGGGGGGGGGGGGGGGGGGGGGGGGGGGGGGGGGGGGGGGGGGGGGGGGGGGGGGGGGGGGGGGGGGGGGGGGGGGGGGGGGGGGGGGGGGGGGGGGGATGTTAACACGGATTGCAAATGTGTCAACGCCTCTATTTTAAAACTCACCGCCCCGCGGCGTTGTTAAAAATTGTAGCAATTCGTTCAGCAGAAACTATTTGATGCATAATTTTGTTATGCTACTTGATCAGGGATCAATTATTCTGCTGACGCCCAATCTTACTTCCCAGGAAACATTTTTTCTTTATCGCAGAAGATAAGAATGCGATTCTTCCAGCCATCGCATTCTCATCTGCCTTCGGGAAGAAATGTGCCACTCTGCGACACTTCTTGGAGGATAGATAGTGTTACTTCTGGGAGATACGAAAAAGTCTGTTCTCAGGGATAAGAAAGTGTTTTACACAAAACAAAATTCAAATTTGTGCGTGCAGCTGCTCTGCTAGCTTGCTCTGCTGATTGTTCCATCAATAATTTTATTATTCCGAAAAACAACAAATTCGGACACTACTGTTACACAAAATTTTTTTAAGTGCTCGATAGAAATAAATGCCGAGAAATGTAGAAAAAATGTACTTATTTTAGTAACTGCATGCACTCGCCAATTACTGAACATGGAAATATTTGATTGTGAATTAAAGTGCTTTGTTGGTTTTTCTTAGCATGCAAACATTAACTTTGCGTTCAATTAAGAGAGTGGCATTTTTCAATTCCCCATCAAACGTGCATAGGACAGTGCCAGTTGTTGTGGCTTTTCCTCATTACTCTGTCTCACTTTGTCGTATGCAACTTAGATAAACGAAATTGAACATGTTTCCGTTTGATTTTTGTTGCGCAGATATTGCAAGAAAGACCTCACAGATACTCGCACTGTCAAAGAGATATAACCGTATCCGTAACCGGGAAAAAGACATCGGCTAAAACAGTAACCGTAACATTAACCGTTATTCATTTCGGTCTTAGTCTCAGAATTAAGCAAATTTTAAATTTAAGACTGGGTTTTAAGGGGGTTTAAAATTTGAAAGTTTGAAATTTAAGCTAGCGATGGAACGAAAGAGAGGAGTGAAAGCATATGATATTATTAATGCTCTAAGGCATGGCATGCATAGCGCCTACCAATCGCTTAGCGTAAAACAACAACAACAACCGCGCGGCTTGCGGAATGTGCTTGAGCACCCCTGCTCTAGAGCTCACCTAGATGAGTTAGGCCGTCCGCACAGCGATTTTACATACAAATTTTTTATCAATGCGACTTCAAATTTGAGAACTTTTCCACGAGAAATCGCTACGACGACGATATTGGTGTGCCTAACGGCCATACCAGTGAATAAAAGTGGAAAATGGTTATGTGGATTACGATTTCACATGTATGTGCTTATATTGAAGCACGCGATTTTTGCCGTTGTCGCTTGTGAGCGCTTGTGGAAAAATTGATGTTTTATTCTCTAATATGACGCCCCTTTGGTAAATAAAAATTTTTCATTGCCGAATTTGTATAGCAAATTTTCTATTAGCAATTGAAATTTCAAAATGTGTAGAGAAACAAATTCTTATTGGCATTTTTATTCCTGATATTCAAATATAAAAATCTCTGACTTGCTGGTTTCATTTGATTAGAAACGATAATAAAAAGTGATTGGGCCCTGTTCCGAATTCCGACTCGTTTTTCGTGTAAACATGTGAATTTCGAGTTCAATTTATATAAGTTAAGACGTAAGAGTCAAGTTTGTATGAGGCAGCAATCGGTTTCAGATGCTCCCACAATTCCGAGTTTTGTTATTACGGATCTAGTAGCCGCAGGTATATTTGTCGCCTTCTATACAACGTTTTCAAATTTGACTTCAAAAACTAAAGTTTACACGAAAATCGAGTCGAAATTCGGAACAGGGCCGATTATGTTCAAATTTGTATATAACGAGAAAGGCAAGGCTAACTTCGTCCGTGCCGAAGTTTTCATACACTTGAAATCGCTTGTCTCAACGACTTCGACCAAACTTCGCAGATCAGCTTATAAACATTTAATATTACCTATGACCGTGATTGAGAGCGGTAATATTGAAAAAAAAAGAAGAGTTTTTCTCATTAAAATCTATTTTTCGACCGATCATTTGTATGGCAGCTACAAGAAGTAGCCATCCGATCCGGTCGGTTCCGACATATTAGCAGCGTGCAGACAAAAGAAGACTCTGTGCAAAATTTCAGCTCGCTAGCTTTAAAATTGAGAGACTAGTTTGCGTAGAAACAGACAGACGGACGGACGGACAGACGGACGGACAAAGCTTAATCGACTCGGCTCGTCACGCTGATTAAGAATATATATACTTTATGTGGTCGGAGATGATTTCTTCTATGCGTTGCAAACTTCTGGGCAAAATTATAATACACTTTTCAAGTGTATAAAAAGGAGTGAATTGTTTGGAGATCCATTTTAAATCTCCTGATTGCAATCACTTACCGCTTGGGCAATGAAGGGCACGGTGAAAAGGTGTGACGGGCCAAAAAATCAAAACAGGTTTCCGCCAATTCGGCATGAAAGTTCCGCAAACTGTTGTTCAGAAGAGGACGCATCTCCGAGTCACTGCCACGGGCTGTGGCATTATTGCGACTGCCACGTTCCGTTAAGCTGGTACTACGCTTGCGATTCGATGAATCCTCATTCAATGAGTTAAGATTAACAATATCATTGGACAACATCTTGGCGTTAGACTGCATGGACTGTAAAATGGCCAAGTGAATATAACTCAACAGATAAAGTTAGCTACCCTTTAACCTACTTACCGACTCGATGTAGCTTACACAATTCTTGCGCAGCTCTAGCTTACACTTGAGAAACCAGCCGGCAATCACATGATGAGCCAGCGACACTGTGTAATGATCATAGCGATGCGGCTTGGTGTAGGGCAGTGAAATGGCAAAAACGTACATATTTTGCATGGTCGTAAAGTTGGTGAACAGATGATTGGACAAATGGATCAGCACTGTCGAAGGGAAAGTAGATAATACACTTAACTGGCTTCAATATCCAACTTTCAGACTTACATGACAAGAACTCTAGAACAGGTATAGCCACCGCATTCGTATCCGACATTCTGCTCATCTGCAAGAGCACATCCGGCAGCTTACGCATCAGTGCCTCGGGCATTTCTAATATCAATATGGTCATGGTGTTTATGCACACACTGGCAATGCCCGTCAATATGCGCGAATTCAATGCTGTGATGATGCTATAGTGCTGACGCTGCTGCAAACACTCATGGTAGATGACCAGAGAGGCAATGGCAGGCAATACCAAAGCATGGAACTCATCGGTGGGCCTTTTAAACTTATTATTGCTAACCGAATTGATTTTGAATAGCGTATTGGCCAACTCTTCGATGTCATTGCCCTGAATCAGAGCCCTGTTTTGCAACACCTTGGGCAGTTCTTTAATGACCAGTTGAAAGATTTGGTAATCGGTATCCTGCTCCAGGCTGCGCACAATGAGCTTGCAGGCTCGTCTTATGGAAATGGTTGTAGTCTGCGTCTGAGGCGGCAGTGGGGAATCGATGCCCAAATAATGACTAAACTTAAGGGCATCATTTTGGCTGGCATCTGGATAGCCAATGTGATAGGATGCATTGGCGCGGGCCTTAAGCATCCAAGAGAATATCTGAAGTGAGTAAGAGGGATACAAAAGTTAACGTCACCAACCCAATAGGATTTCCCGTCCTATTACCTTAAGTCTCACAATGCTCATTTGTTCAAAGATCTTGGGACGATCGTAGTGCAACTCAAGATGATCCATCAGTATGTTGAATATTTTGACAGCATGTGTGGCAGGTAGACGATGTAGCTTGATCCCAAACACTTCGATTAGCCCATCAACAGCTGCTAGGATATCAGCCATATCCGATTCGTGCTTCATCAAACCACCAGCCGCGGTTTCAGCATGCTCGAACGGTCGATTGATCAACGCCTCCAGTATATCCAACAGATCTACGCAACGTTTCGTATCGCAGTGTGTGGCAAAGTGGGCCAAGGCTCGTGCCACCGCTACGCGTACCTGTACACTGGGCTCCTGATGTATGTTCGCCATCTGCTGCAGTACCACATGATCCAGTATTTCCTCTTCGTAACAGAAGCGGTTCTGATCCATGATACGCACCAGCGAAGCAATTGTCTTGATGCGCACATTCACATTGGCCATGCCATAATAGCGGCGCACAAATTGGGTTAAGACCTGAAGCCATTCCGGTCGTGTGGCAGTCACTCGACGAGTGCGATACTCGATTAGAGCTAGAACAGAAGCTTCGGGTCGTCGATCGGCCACACGTTCAATTAAATCATAGATCCGATCAACATCTCCCAGAATCTGAGCGCGTTCATCTTGCAGCAGCTTCTCAATGCAATCAATATTCTCATGGAAATTGATTTGCAAATGATGCAGACGATCCTTGTTGACGCCCGAGATTTCGTAATACTCAATGTTGTTCACAATGGCTGACATGATGTCACAGATGAGGTCCCAGATGATTTCCGATAATTTGGATTTGTTAATCACCATGCGAACACTGAGTATTACCTCAAAGGTGACAATCACCTGACGGCTGTCCAAGGCCTAAGATTGGTAAATTGTTTTGACATATAGAATTAGCAATTGGTTAGATGAACCTACTCGTAGAAATCCTGTTAGAACATTGGTGGCATATATCATGGGTGAAACCTGAAAAATGATATTCGAATTGAAGATATTCATGTTCAGATGAAACACGGCGCCACGTAAAAGCTGAGCATCCTCGTAGAGGCCATGATCATTAAGCATGTTGCACATCATCTTCATGGAATGATAGCCCAGTTGAGTGCCCAACAGGTTCTTCATTATCTGGAAAAAAAATATCAAGAAGTTTTTAAAGTTCTCACCATCTAATCTGGAATGTGTAAAATTAACTAAGCTCTGCACAGAGCAAAGACCAACTTTTTGTTTTATTGTTGTGGATTCGGATGATTGGAGAGTTGTGACCCTTTGGCACTTTTGCCGAATAAAAATTGATGAAGCAATGTTCTAGTCCAAAAGCGGTGCCTGTTTCATTCAAATCAATCATGATCAGCGATTGTCAAGCATTGCCCGCAGGGGCCAAAGTGCCGAACGCATGCCGAGGGAGTAAACAGTTTTTAGTCGCTGTCCCCGGGTTCGATGAAGTAGGTCAGCGCTGCTATGAGTAGCATTATTTGGATGTACACTGAGCAAAACATCATCAAAACACATTTTGTGTGTTTCTACGCAAAGTAGTCCCTCAGCTTGAAAGCTATCAAGCTGAAACTTTGCACAGATTTTTCTTTTTACTGCACGATTATAATATGTCGGAACCGAGAGGATCGGATTTTATTTTTCGGACTTTACCATAGGAACAATCGATCGAAAAATGGATCTTAGCGAAAAAACATGCCTTCACACAGATTTGCAAATTTTAGTAAAAATCGGATGACTATTTCTTACAGCTTTTTATATGTTTTGAAAAAGATTCTCGTAATTTGGTCGAAGTCAGATGACTATCAGTCGGAAAATGGGTTTTAGTAAGAAACATTTTTGATTTTAAAGCTAGCGTTGATATTTTACTCAGAAAAGGGTAAAAAATTTTACTTCGTCTTTGCCGAAGATGTTTTGTTTTTGTTCTTCTCTTTTTTATTTGTGGCTCTTCGGAATCTGAGATAAAAAACTTGAATTCTATTTTAAATATGTAAATTTTATTCGTATTTTATTTTCATTGGACAATGCTCAGCTCCATCCAAATAAAAATCTAAAAAAAAATTTAAAAAAAAAAAAAAAAAAAAAAAAATTTTTAAAATATTTTTTTACCCCCCCCCCTTTTCAAATAAAATTTTTTTTTTGTTTTTTATTAAAAAAAAAAAATATATTATTTTTTTTTTTATAAAACGAACCAAGATTTTTTTTTTTGGGGGGGAGGGGGGGGAAAAAAAACGGTTTTTTTATAGAGGTTAGATGCGAAATGCGTTTACCTCACAAATAAGCAGTCCCAGACAACCAGCGGGTGTCACGCTGCAGTGCACCGAAAAGGCATTTGTTTTGCCTAAGTAAGTAAATAAGTAAGTAGTCTCAACCACACCCAATTCCTACACAATAACCTCTCCCTTGCAATACCAAACATCTCACCCCGGTAAGGACGAAGGTGTCATTCGCACTGTGACAAGAGTCAGCCTAGCCGAAGGCCAAGGTAAAAAAATTTTTATTAAATGGGGGGGGGAGGTTTTTATAATAAACCCCCAAAAAAAAAAAAAAAAAAAAAAAAAAAAAAAAAAAAAAAAAAAAAAAAAATAAAAACAAACCCAAAAAAAAAAAAAATACACCTTTTAATTATAAAAAAAAATTTTAAAAATTTTTTAAGAAAAAAAAAAAAAAAAAAAAAATTTTGGGGGGGGGGGGGGGGAAAGGGGGGGCTTGTTTCACTTCTTTGCTCATAACTTGAGAACCGTTCATCCGATCCTTATCATTTCTTAGGCAAATCGATTCATTTTGCTAATTACTAACTATCTATAGGACGAATCGTCTATCTTCCAAACTGTAGGAGATATAACGTTTTTTCCAAATTGCGGGGGCGGGAGGGGGCGTGGCCAAAATTTGAAACAAAATGGATCTGCGTGCATATAAAAGAAGCATTTGGCCCATACAAATCAAACCTCTATCTCTTACCATCTCTGAGATCTAGGTGTTCATACAGACAGACGGACGGACAGACGCACATGTCTATATCGACTCGGCTGTTGATGCTGATCAAGAATATATATACTTTATATGGTCGGAAATGATTCCTTCTGCCTGTTACATACATTTGCACGACTTTAGTATACCCTTTTTACTCTACGAGTAACGGGTATAAAAATGACGCATTTAAATATAAGCAGGATATCCATGCAACCTCAAGGTGGAGAGGAGAGCCAGATGGACCGGGAGCGTCCAGGCCTCGTTAGAGATGCGAAACGCACAGCAGTGGGCGAAATCCCAATACTTGGTCATTTTAGAACGAAGAGGGACCGACCATGCCCTCCCCCCAACGAGAACACGATATCCTAGAGCCCACGAAAGTCCTGATTTTTGTACAGGAAAAAAGTCTGCTAGAAGAGTTGTAAACACAATAGGGAGGGCGGGCACAATAGATTAGGATAATCGCGGTACGCTATTTCAACCAACAACAAATAATATGTTGTAAGAGATGTTCTTCATACTAAGGATAAAACGGTTGAGATCCAATAAATTTCGTTTAGGAGCTAGTATTTCGAGAAAAGAAGTACCTTTAACGTGACGGAAAAGGGGGGGGAGGACCCGATTTGCTGGAAGAAATTGGGAACTTTAGTGATAATACAAAAAAATTTCAGACAACCAACTATGTTCCCTGGGTCAATACTCATATTTTAAAATAAATTACTCTAGTTCAAGAGTCAGACAATTGACAATTGGAAAGAAGGCTAGGATTTGTAATAGTCTTGTGTCGCGTTGAAATAATTCGAC
This sequence comes from Lordiphosa clarofinis, assembly GCA_018904275.1. Classification (NCBI taxonomy): domain Eukaryota; kingdom Metazoa; phylum Arthropoda; class Insecta; order Diptera; family Drosophilidae; genus Lordiphosa; species Lordiphosa clarofinis. The sequence continues at coordinate 2,594,463 of JAEIGQ010000007.1, read as the reverse complement.
AAGTATCCATCTTTACTAAACGCACACACAGTAAGAGTGGGACATTATTCGACCCAACAACAACTAGTTCTTAGACAAACTAATCGTTCTTAAGAGGTATTTTCACTTGGCTGATATCTCACATGAGTTGAGCAGAAAGGGTAATAGTTCATTTGAGAAGATACAAAATGTTTTAAAAATGCCTAAAATAGGCTATCGGAATTTTTCATGTAAGTTTTTTGACAACCAAATCAGAGTAAACTGTGATATTTTTCAGCCATATCATATGAGAACTCGGACAAGTAAAATAATAGCTTCATAGTTTATCTAGTACTAAAGCTCTATTTACACGACCTGATCACTCAGCTGAGTTTTCGTTTGATTTGCTGTCAGACCGTGTAAGTACCTGAGTAGACATGAAGCTACTCAGATGATCGATCAGACAAAACAGAACCTGATCTATTTGGCCTAACCACTCAGTTGAGTGGCATCTATCGAATTGCAGTGTGACCTAATTGCAGTGTGCTGTCCTTAGTACAGCATATAAACACAACAAGTACTGGACTTTGAGTATAGAGGGAAAGTTAGAATGACTCTTAAAAGCTTGCGAATACAAGAAAAAGGAGAGCAGGCACTTAACTTTAAAGACAATATTGAACAGACGAACTGCATTTACGCAGCGGCAATCATAAAGGGAACATTAAAACAGTATAATAATTCAAACATATACAAAAACATGACGAATAAAACAGCTGACAGAAACAAACAATAGTGCAATACAACAAACAATGACGTCCACTAAAATGGGTAATTAAAAATTAAGAAATAGGTTAAATATGTATGTATGTATGTCTAATTGTATTCATGTTTTTGGAAAAAATATACAGACTTCCTGAAGAAGGCAATATAATTGCCGAAACGCGTAGGAGGAAAACTGAGCCAAAAATATGTTTTGACTGCAGGAAGGAAAGAAGGCCGAACAACAACCCCAAGCTACACCACAATTAAACAACGAAAACGGCCAAACGACAAATCCACACCAAATCCAAATAACCAATGTTTCTGCACCTGTTGAGTTGATCAGATGAGCTTAGGTCAGACGGAAGCTCATCTGAGTGATCAGGTCGTGTAAATGGAGCTTAAGTAATTCTACCCATTATAAATTGTATTTAGTTACGTCTGATTGGAGTCGCCGTGGTACTTAATCAGGCCGGATTTTGGATGCTTACATGATTTTTGGTCAAAAACTTAACACAGGCTAAATCTAGTGCTTCATGACTTTCTTTAATTTAAGGCATTGATTTCGGTACTAAGCACGTGGGTGAGTTCCATTTTTAGAGCTGAGACAGTACCTAAACCAGTCTGTAAACTGTAGCAATTGTCTGTAAACTCAGTTTACTTCAGCATATTTGGCATAGCTTCAAAATTCCTAAATTTCTCAAAATGAAAAAGCAAATAGTCAAAGAGTTCATCACTGTGAAGAAGGTGCGTTATCTGCCACGTGATCCGTTACCTGAGTCTGAACCGCCACCACCGCCGAAGCGTATTGTATTGGTTGTGGGTCGTGTTACTCTGGACATGATCTCCGTTTGCGATAGGCATCCTACACCTGGCCTCGTAGAGCGCACCACCGATGGCTGGTGGCAACGTGGTGGCAAGGCTTCAAATATTTGCACTGTTCTGAGACGTTTGGGTACCGACTGTCAGTTCCTTGGACGGCTTTGCAGTACCCCGGCTTTTGAGAGCCTGTTAAATGGGTTTCAGGCTATGGCTATAGACATTTCCAGTTGTCCGCGTTCACCACATCAGCCGGCACAGCGGAGTATTATCCAAGTGCGTGATCATAATACTCGCACCATTTTGGAGTATGCAACTCAACATCATGAGCTCTCCTTCCAGCAGTTTTTGGGCGCTGTGGACTATCAGAAATATGCCTGGATTCATTTTGAGGCTCGCAATGCCAAGGAAACGTTAAAAATGATGCGAGCGGTACGTGACTACAATGAGCGCTCCGGGCAAGAAAGGATTATCATATCCGTGGATTTATATGATTTGAAGCCTATGAATCTGCTGATGGGAGATCTGGCGGACTATATATTTGTGTGCAAGCAACTGAAACGGGTCTATGCCTATATGAATGGCCGCGAAACGGTGTGGGCGGTTAGAGAACATCTAATAAAAGCTTACTCCCGCTGGCAAACCACTCAGCCCAAAAAGACGCCCTATTTGGAGGACGAGAAACTTCGCTCGGCTCAGGCGGACAATTGTTTGGTGCAGCCACCACGACAACCCACTATCATCTATAATAACTACAAGGAGGGAGCCAGTTGCCTTCGACCCGATGACACCTTCTTCAAAGTGGGTGGTCATAAGGCACAGAAACGGGTTGATGTGATCGGAGAGAACGATACCTTCTGTGCGGCTGTAATCTATGGGTTACATGAAGTCAAACTAAGTCTTCGCGATGCTCTGGAGTATGGCACTCGGGCGGTGGTCTTGAAAAGAAGCTTTAATGGATTTGACGATATGCGTTGCATGCCCAAGGATCTTATTAGTTGTTATTATGCCTAAATTAACATGTCTGATGAAAAATAACCTTGAGTCATTGCGTAATCAAGAGGAAGAGTAGCATGTTGTACGATAAGAAACCGTCAAAAAATTTGTAAAAAGAACAACAACAGAGACCTTATTGGGAGGGATCAGATAAGATGTTGCAACTAAGAAGACATTTTATTTAGATTCGTTGGAAAGAAAGAATGATTGGTTAATCATGAGGTAGTAGCTGGTTGCACGATAAGAAACCTTCACAAAAATTTGTAAACAAACACATTAATGGAAGGGATCAGATAAGATGGGGGAAGACATTTCATTAGCCTTAGTTGTTGCGATATTGTCAACCAAATTGAGCAGATAAATCCCCGGACATAAAAAGGCAATTGAAGTCCATATTGTGCCGCATTTAACAATATCGTTTAGCATAACGCGCATAACAAAAATTGAAATGAAAAACAGTGAGTTTTTAAACGGGATAAGTGAGTGGTGAAAAAAATTATGGGATGGAACATTTTAAGTTAAAGAATTCCCAAGCCTCTAATTTCGGTAGAACAACTCAATCATTGTCTCGTTTCCGATTCGAACCAAAACAACCCTCGTAGACAAATCCGCAAACCGATCCGAAAACTCCCAAAAATTTCCGACCCTATAAAGTATATAAAAGGGGGGGAGGGGTGGAGCGATTGAGCTTTGTCCGTCCGTCTGTCTGTCCGTCTGTCCGTCTGTCTGTCTGTCTGTCTGTCTGTCTGTTTCTACGCAAACTAGTCTCTCAGTTTTAAAGCTATCGGGCTGAAACTTTGCACAGAGTCTTCTTTTTACTGCACACTGCTAATATGTCGGAACCGACCGGATCGGATGACTATATCTTATAGCTGCCATAGGAACTATCGGTCGAAAAGTGGGTTTTTGTAAGAAAACTTTTTTGTTTTTAATGTAAACGCCTTCCGCTTCGACAATTATTAGTTTTATACGCTTTTACACTGATTTGGAAGTTTTTGTCAAAATCGGATGACTATATCTTATAGCTGCCATAGGAACTATTAGTCGAAAAGTGGGTTTTTTGTGAAAAAACTTTTTTGTTTTTAATGTAAACGCCTTCCGCTTCGACAATTATTAGTTTTATACGCTTTTACACAGATTTGGAAGTTTTTGTTAAAATCGGATGACTATATCTTATAGCTGCCATAGAAAGTATCGGTCGAAAAGTGGGTTTTTGTGAGAAAACTTTTTTGTTTTTAATGTAATCGTCTTCCGCTTCGACAATTATTAGTTTTATACGCTTTTACACAGATTTGGAAGTTTTTGTTAAAATCGGATGACTATATCTTATAGCTGCCATAGAAAGTATCGGTCGAAAAGTGGGTTTTTGTGAGAAAACTTTTTTGTTTTTAATGTAATCGTCTTCCGCTTCGACAATTATAAGTTTTATACGCTTTTACACAGATTTGGAAGTTTTTGTCAAAATCGGATGACTATATCTTATAGCTGCCATAGAAACTATCGGTCGAAAAGTGGCTTTTATCAGAAAAATGGTTTGTTTTAATGCTGACGTTTGTAAACTCTGTTGTATTAAAACATTTGCAAAAGTATTAAAACTTCGGCAAAGACGAAGTTAGCTTCCCTCCTTTTTTTTTTTAAGATTATCATGTCCATTCGGGTTGAAGAATTGTGGGTAGTTCAAAAGTAGTTGCTTTATCATCTCTATAAATGTAAAAGAGAGTGTCCTGACTGATTCACTGATTCATTGATTCACTGATTGGCAATCACCGCACAGCCTAAACGGTAAGAGACAGGAGGCTGTAATTTGGACAGGAGTTTCTGTTAGCGGTGAAAGTGCGTACCACGAGGATAATTCTGCATGTAAAAAATTATTTTTCATCCGATTGCCTTGAAACTCGGTTTGTAAGAATGGAAGACGAAATAGTTTAAAATGCGATTTTCTGATGTTGGAAAATTTGACCTGACGGTCGGAAAATGCTGCATGAAACAAACTATTTTCATTCGATTAGTAAATGAATTCTGTTTTTGGGGCGGTGTGGGTGGTTGTTTTGGAAGTGGGTGAATGGGAGTAAACGGGAAGTGGGCGGGAAGTGGACGGGAAGAGGGCGGGAAGTGGGGGGTGAGGGTGTGCGTTGGTTCTACACTGTTGGAGGCGCAGCGAAGCGCGACGGAATATTTGCTAGTCACAATGATATAAGTGTGTGTGAAGCGAATTCCACCATACTTTGACTCTGAAAATTGATACAGCCTAAGCTTCTTCCTTTTGTGAATCATGTAATAAACTTTGGAATTGAGAATTCTCAAAACAGGCTCCGGTTCAGCTATTAATTAAAAAGTGGTTTGGCGTTTTTAGCTTATAAAGACATCTAATTTAATATACTGCGCCACATACTCGCCTGCACTGTTGCGGAGTACTTCTTTGCAAACGATCGGTATCCTTGTTATCGGACTTGTTTTCCATAGTTTTATTCGAGAAACTCTCTTAAGCGACTTCAATAAATTGTTCAATGTACATAAATATGATGGGATTTTGCCATAATACAACTTTGCTTTTGCTTCCCTTCTCAAAGTCATAATGTCAAGAATTTTTTTTTTTTTTTTTGGAAAACCTGTCCTTAACTTATGTTATCTCTTTAGTTCTTAATACTGAATTTATCAGTGGTGAGTAAACGCCTGAACATTAGGAAATGCTCAAATTCATGACTGATTTCAGTACTAACCGTGAAAATGACCCTTGAGTTCAGAACGGAAAAGCATTTATGGGGGCAGTGAGATAAGGCCACAGAAATGAGCTTGCACTTGTACTACAAATCCTGGGAGATTGCCCGCACATAACCACTGCGTGCGCAGAGACAAAGAAGCGATTGTCAACGAGAGCAAGGCCAACAAGTGAGAGTGTATTGGTGCTCCAAAATAAAGTGCCGTAAACCAGCTTTGATCTGACCACAGTCGCTCAGGTTCGATCCTCGCCCTGTCTTGCAGCGCGCGGTTGTATTTTGTTGCGGTGGAGTGAGAGACGGATCGAACGGTTTGAGCTTGAACAAAGACGGTTCTAGTCTGAAACTAAACTTGGTTCGACTGAACAAACGTGCTATCTAGATATTATATGGTCTTTGATTTGAGCATCAAGGGATAGCTAGCGACTAAAAAACAGAGAGAAAAGAGATGCCCTTTTTATACCAAAGGGATTATAATGAAAGTTTGCGACTTTGATAGGGAGGCTGGTGATTGAGCTTTGTGTCGTTGTTGTCGTTGTTGTTTTGGTTGTTGTCCGTGTCTGTTTTACGCAAACTAGTCTCTCAGTTTTAAAGCTATGAGCTGAAACTGCACAGAGTCTTCTTTTACTGCACACTGATAATATGCGGAGACGGATCGGTGAATATCTTATGCGCCATAGGCTATCGGTCGAAAAGTGGGTTTTTGTAAGAAAACTTTTTGTTTTTAAGTAAACGGCTTGCTGACAATTATTAGTTTTATACGTTTTACACAGATTTGGAAGTTTTGGTCAAGATCGGATGACTATATCTTATAGCTGCCATAGAACTCTCGGTCGAAAGTGGGTTTTTGTGAGAAAAACTTTTTTGTTTTTAATGTAAACGCCTTCCGCTTCGACAATTATTAGTTTTATACGCTTTTACCAGATTTGCGAGTTTTGTTCAAAATCGGATGACTATATCTTATAGCTAAGGAACTTTTGGTCGAAAAGTGGGTTTTATTTAGAAAAATTGTTTGTTTTAAGTGACGTTCGTAAACTCTGTGTATTAAAACTTTGCAAGGGTATAAAAACTTCGGCAAAGCAAGTTAGTTACCTTCTCGTTACGCAACAAAACCTTCGCTCGGAAGGAAAGAGAGGAGAGAACTCTTATGATTCTTTGTAGCCCAAGTAGTGCTTGGGCATTTCTGAGCTTGGTCATTTCTGATTTAGAGACTAGAAAATTCGGATGAAATGATATTTTTTGTCAGTTGTTACTTTGATGGTCTTATTCAAATCGCATTGCTATGAATAGAAGAGGAATTAAACTACGAACATAAGGTGCTGAAGTAAATTCAAGTGGCTTCTCTAAGTTAAGGATTTCGTCTAGTTAGTTAAATTTTTTACCAGAAAATAGCGTCAAGTATACTATGAAGGGAAATCATTACTTCTGTAGGACATTTTTAGGTGGATCTTAAGCCTGGTATTAACAACTAACTTTCGTTCTTCTCCTGGAAGATATCGTTTGATATGCCATAACCAGTCACTTCTTAAGAAGATTCAGATCAATTGTTTTAGATTTAACATTCGGTTCAGGACACTATTTTCAGTTTTCTGCTTAAATTCAAGTTAATGGTCTTATTTTCCTGCACAGCTCAATTACTGATCCTATTCCAATGGCTGCTCTGGGCAGCCAGCAGTCACAGTGTGATGGGTACCACAAATCGACATATTTCTTTACTGTGCCGCCTAGCTAGGCCCTGGACTATGTTGCCGGATGAGCAGCAATGTCGCAAGTTTTATGTCTGCACGGGCAGCTGGGAGGAAAACAACTACCAGGAATTTAGCTGTCCACCGGACTACCATTTCAGCAGTATTCAGCAACTTTGCGTGCATGGAGCCTGCTATGACTTGCCGTCAGCTAAATGTAACTCTAGCCTTGCCAGCGTGGAGCGCGTTCAAGAGGATTGCACCAGCTATCGTCGTTGTACGCCTGATGGTGCCTATGCTTTGGTCAACTGTCCAAGGCATAATTATTTTGATACACGCCACAAAGCCTGTTTGCCAGTAGCTGTGACAGCAGACCATAAGTGCAGTTGCCTGCTGCCGGAAAATTCGACTGTGCCCAATCCTAGCGATTGTGAAACGTATTATCGTTGTGAAAAGGGCGAAGCTGTAATGGTTCAGTGTCCACCGAATGAATATTATGACAACAATGTGAGTAGCTGTGTGCTGGACCTTACAGGAATCTGCTTGGAGAAACCCACCATGCCGCCAACGGAAGAGCTAGATGAAACTTTTGCTCTAAAAGAGTGTGCCTCGACAGGTAATCTAGTGGTGCCACATGCAAGCGATTGTAGTCGCTACTTCTTGTGTCAGACGGGACAAGTCTTGGAAATGAGCTGTCCAAGGGGACGATACTTTAATACGCTGGAACGTTACTGCAGTGTTGATGTGGGTATGGAGTGCCAGGCAAATCGCAGGGCTAAAAGCCAGGAAGCAACGGAAGAGGAAGCTTCGATCCTAAACCAATTGTCAGAGATAGAAACACAAGATGTTATCACTAGCTATGACAAGTTGTCATCCAAATTTGTTGCATTTTAAGCGAAGTAAATTGTTTAATAAATTATGTACTCCAATTGAAAATTAAATCAATCACTAAATTATTATTATCTGTAGACATCGGATTTTATGTAACTTTTTAAATTAAGGGAGATGGGGGTGATGGACTTAGCCTCCAATTTCACAATGGGAGTCAGAAAAGTGCAGGCTGCAGCCTGTTGCAAACTAATTTTTAATCTGGCCAACCTTTCCTTCGATTGCTTGATTCTAATAATGCGTGGCACAATGTTATTTTTGAATACAGTATCATTTATCAGTATAATTTTGCCTAAGTATACGGTCTGATTTGGAAAGAAGGTCAGATGCGGATACATTGAGGCTGCACTACAACGTCTCCTTACGTATTTGCTTCTTCCCTAAATCGTTTATTGTCATTTCGCAGAACAAAATTGACATCATTTAGTTAACTAGAGCAAATCTTTTGCTAAAATTTTCGTTCGCCGTTCTCGCGTAACCGTGCAGCAGCTAGAGTTGCAGAATACTTAAATTCTTTGTGTGGGAAAAAGACAAACTTAACCCACTTAAAGAAAATTAAGTTTGTTTTGTTCAAAAACGATCTAACCAAATAGCTTAAATTTCCAAATATTAATATGCAACTGATAACTTCAGACAAAATGTTATATACCCAATCTTTAAAAAAGGAGAGGCAAGCGAACCATCGAACTACAGAGGTATATCCTTTTTAAACGAGACCATGAAGACCTTTTCTTCAATATTGCTAAATCGTCTTTCTAACTGTGTCAAAAAGCACGATATCTTAAGCACATACCAATCCTGATTTCGAGAAGGCTACTCCACTGTTGACAGCGTCTTTACCTTCACCGCCGTTGCAAAACAGTACTTGAAAGACAACAAAAAGATGTTTGCGTTCTTTGTCGATTTTAAAGCCGCATTCGATACGATTGACAGACGAAGCCTCTACCTAAAACTCAGCAACATTGGAGTATCTACTAAGGTAATTCAAGTGATCCAAAGACCATACATCTGCAACAAGACCGCAGTTTGGGATGGCCACAACCTATCCAGATGGATTGAGACGAGCCTTGGAGTGAAACAAGATTGCTTACTGAGCACTCGTACATCAACGATATATCATCCATTCTGCCAGGGGGTGTTGAACTGGGATCGGAATGAATCAAAGTCCTAATGTATGCTGATGACATGGTACTTATGGCCGATGATGCCCGGGTTTTGCAGCAAATGATCGACGTAATGCAGTCTTACTCGAAATCGAACATAATGCTAATATGAGATACAAGGGGTCGAAAAGCAAGGACAGATACTTGGTCTATCAACGGAGTGAATTTAGATATTGTCACCGAATCCCAACTCTTACACCAAATATGTCATTCCGCAAGCATTTGAACAAAAAACTAAGCTACTCGAAAATTGCGATCAATACCACGTGGAACAAACTGCTTAGAAAAAGAAACGTCAATCACAGCACTGAGTACAAATTGTTTTTAGCCACAGCAAGAGCCATTATGTGCTATGCTGCCCAAGTCAATACGAAGAAGTAGAACAACTCCTCCGCTTTAATATAAAGAGGGTGTTCTACTTGCCTCTATGCTCGCCCAACTACGCTATACTCTTGGAAACGGGTCTCCCAACTATGTTTCTCTACACATTGTAACTGCACTTCGATTATAATCGAAGAAAAACTATGCAAAGGCCAGCGACACGTCTTCCAAGAATTGTCACAGAACACTTATTAGAAGAAAACCACAGTTCGTCGGCAGGTGGAAAGCCATGGCGTTGGACCACAATATAACATGCAATATAGAGGACATGGAACCTCTGGCAGACAAAACTGCTGCAGAGCATAGACAGCAGGGAAAGGATTGGCTTTGAATCACAAACCCGTGAAAGTCAGTCTCGTGCGTGTACACAAAAATATAAAATTTTCAGTGATGGGCGTATTCAGCTTTCGAACGAGAAGACAACTTTCTGGGGCCTGGGAGTTCCCGCGGGACACCAGGAATTCATAGGTTCGCGTGGTTGGCGAAATATTATAATTACCTATACCCAACTTGCCACAGCCAATTTTTTTATAATCATTGTAAATCCTTTAATATATGAAACATTTAGTCTCTTCAAGATTTTTGTAACTATATACATACACTCATCGAAATTTAATTAAAGCCGCCTTTAATTTTTTCAGTAAAAAATGTTTAAAACATGTTCTAATACTTTATTTTGTCAAAAATTTTTAATTTAAGGTAAATCAACAATATCAAATATTTTTATTAAATTAAAAGCATTTCTAAAAAAGTTTAGTTTTTACTGCAAAATTTAAATAAAGCCGTTCTTGAAAAAAAAAATATAAAGGATGCAGAATACGGATAATAAAAAATCTATTAATTATGGATTTAACCTCTAGGCTTATTTATGAGCTCAAAAAATACCTAACCGGATGGCGCTAATCATGATTTCATACTATGAATCCAGTATTTTGGCCCATTCCTCAGTAACAGCTTTACAGTCGCGTTGAACTTTCTTCCGCCAGCATAAACACGACGTGCAAATATACCCCACATGCTTTTAATTGGATTCATGTCCGGAAAACGCGCAGCCCATACTTAAAGCTAGATATTCTTCTTAATTTACCGACCACAAAAGATAATTAACATTTCATCCAATAAGCTTAAATAGCCCTCTGTATTCCTGTGACCTCAAATCTTGCACTTTGGCGTCCGATTGTGATAACTAATAGCGTCCCAAAACATCACAGAGCCGCCACTACAGTTTTGGGAGGTCGAAATGCGCTTAGACGTTTTAATGTCGTGCTCTTAGTAACTAAAACCATCTGGCCCATTAAAGTTAACCTTTTTCTCATCTTAGAGTACCACATTTTTCCACTCTTCCCTCCACAACAATTAACGTTTTGTAATATTCCTCCAGGCTTATTTATTAGATGTCGTCAATGTAGGCTTAGTCTTCAGAAGGTTATAGCCTATTTCCACTGGTTTCATTTCATGTCATTTTCATTTCTAAAAATTTTACCATTTCCATTGACAAATTGTCATTTATTTAACATTCACAACGATACGTTGTCAAAATCAGCTGACAAGTTTGATTTAAAAAACAGGCGCCACTTTCAAACTCACGTAGAATATAACACGTAGAAAAATAACATACCCGTCATGACAGAAGTTTTGAAGGGCAAACGCATTGTTATCGTCCTGAATTATCAGCACAAAGCTAAATACACAACTTTTATTGACTAATATATATTTTAAACAAAATTATTGGTGATGACACTCTCTGTATCCAGAGAGTAGCTAGTATTTAAAAAAAAAACCAGATTCCTTCGTGGGGAATGTCATAATTTTTCATCATTTTTAAGAAATGAAGGCCAAAATGAAACAACAATTTGTATGGAAGAAATGACATAATTTTCTTCATTTCTTTTCATTTCAAGAAATGAAGCTTCATTTCTTTGGTGGAAATATTGGATGAACTCTTAGTAGACTTTTTGGATCAAGAGTCGGACCCGGATACAATCTTTTAGCAATATAATGGATGGCTAGCATCCGGACATGAATACAATAAAAAACATGTGTGGTAACCTTGCACATCGTGTTTCTCCTGGCGGACGAAAGTTCAACTCGACTGAAGAGCTTCGACAAGCTGTAACTAAGGAATGGACCAAAATACCGGAATCATAGGTCGAATTCATGATTAGCGAAATCCGGTTAGGTATTTTTGAGCTCATAAATAAGCCTAGAAGCTATATACATTATTTATTGATTTTCCATCATCCCTATTCTGTATCCTTTTTATTTTTTTCGAGACTGGCTTTAAATTTCGCAGTAAAAATTTTACTTTTTATAAAAAATGCAGAAATCATGCTTTTTACTTTAATTAAAATATTTAATTTTGTTGATGTTCATTACACTAAGCACGTTTTAACAATTTCTGTTAAAAAAATTTTATAACATGCTTAAAACATTTTTTACTGAACAAAATACAAGTGGCTTCAATAAAATTCGATAGATGACAATTGTCTATTAAGCTTCACTTCTTCGTATTGTGTTTAAAATTCTTAAGGGCGTGTAAACTCTGGAGCAATACTATAGCCGCACCTTGTTTTTTCAGAGTACGCATAGAAAGAGTAGAGGTAGAAAAACTTTGCGATTACCGTTTGAAGGCGTAAAATGAAGGGCATAGCATTACGTGTTTGTCCTTAGGGTCCTGAAGTAGAATTTTTTAGGGTGGGTAGGGGGGTGCTGGTTCATTTTGCTTATAACGAGAACCGTTCACGATTCTGGCAAATCGATTCTTGCTAATATAACTATCTAGTACGTTTTTAAATGGGGGCGGGGGGGGCGTGGCCAAAATTTGAAACAAACTAGGTGAGAAAAAAGCATGTCCCATACAGTGCTTACATGGATGGTGTTCAAGACGGAAAAGGGGAGGGGTATATTTTGTGGATGTGATCGATATATATTTTATACGAGTAACGGGTATAAAAAGACAAACACAAATATAAAAAAACGTTAGTACGTGTGTGATAGATAAAAAAATTAGAAAATTAAAAAATTTTTATTCATAAAAGGTAACTCTTAGATAATTAATGATTGTCGGTTTACTTTTAACTCCAGAGTTTCCAGAAATGCTAAGGGGTTGCTATACGGAAACGAAGGTCACGCGTCCGGAGGGGCCTAAACGAATATTCCGTTGCGTTGGTTGCCGGGACTTACCTTAAGTAAGAAAAGCAAAAATAGAGATTCATATCAGGTCTAATGCCAGCAAGCACTAATAAAACATAGTACTCCCAAAATTTGTCTGAAGTACTGGTATCTTCAAATCCTAATAGTGCGAAACACAAACGTCAAATAAGTTACGAGATCTAGAAGTAATTAATCTTGCTATAGTATTGAGGTTAGTTCGGAATTTCGATGATTTTTGGCGGTTGAACCTCGCACCCATTTGCGCACTAGTCAGATCCTTAGTCCGTAAAGTCATCGCTAGCCATTAACATACGTTCAAGTACGGTTGTGTGTTTAGTGTTCCATATTTTTGGTTTTTACAAAAATTGTTATGTGGGTACTAATTTTTCGACAATTACGAGAGCAATTTTCATTTTGAGCGCTAGATTGGCCCCAATCTGACATGGCCCAGGCATATTTACAATTATTACAAAAAGTAACTCAACCAAGTGCAAACACCAGCAACACCAACCAGAAACATAATAAGGTGCGGCTATAATAGTGCACTCAAAAAAAAAGAAAAACGTTTGCACTGAGAGTGTTGATGTTTGTCTTTTTTTCTTATTTTTAACGCTATTTCAACGTAACAAAGTTTTTTTACCTCTACTCTTTTTGCGTAAAAAACAAGGTGCGGCTATAGTTTTGCAAGTTTAGCAACGCACGCCAGGTACCTCATATGGAAATATGTATTTCGAAATAGTTTGAAGGCCAATCTTTTAGCCGTCGATTTATATCACTCATTTTCTGTTGTTGACCTTCTAGCCTACTAGGATAATAATTGATTTGAGATATGTAATTTCATATAAAGTATGTTTATGCATTCTTTGCATATTTTAATATGCAAAATTATATTATTAAGTAATTTTACAATAAAAATAAGATGTAAATCACATTTGCTAAATCCGCTGTCTAATTATCTGGATACGAATTCATCTTTAGGACTGGCTTTAAATATTAAGATTGCTAGAGACTCACCTTATACGATGCCTGGCAATAGCGTACATGATTCACGGTGCGACACAATGTGACAATGCACTGGGGCAGCGGTTCGCTGGGGAATATGGTATATCCAATGACCATCTCCAAAATGGTTAGACACTGCAGTCCAATATCATCATCGGTCACTGTGCAGCTCAAATCGCATGCATTTCTAAGGTAAACATAAATATTTATAAAGATTTTGCACAAATTTGTGGGAATATCGCTAAACTCACTGTACAATGCCCACAAGTATTTCCTTGTCCAGGTGGGCGGCATTGAATTTGATTAAATTCACCAGCATATCCAAATAGGGACACAATAGATCGGCATCTGTGATGTCTGGTATCCACAGCAGCATAAACTTGCCAATCTAAACGGAATTTATTTTTAACAACTTAAGAATAAAATCAACAAGCATACCTTTTCCTCAAAATTGGTGATATCCTTGCCATTTTCGGTGAGGGTGACGAGCAGTTCTAGTAAATGGCGCAAATCCTCTCGAGCGTCATGATTTTGTATGACCAAGAAGAATTTTTCCCGCATGAGGGTCAAGCTCTTGTATTGTGTGTGAATGAGGCGCTTATAGAAATGTAAAGCAATCTGTCGGGTTTCAGCCGGCTTATTGGGCACGATAAGATCATTGGTCAGAAGCCATAGCTTGGTAATGGAGGTCTGCAAATGTATGTGTGTGCGTCAATGTAAAAGAATTATAACAGTTAAGCCGGGCCCCCCGCCCTCTCTAACTAACCTCATCCAGATTGATATTGGGCAAATGCACATCGCCCAACTCCTTGAGCATTTTGCAACGCTGTGCCACTGGCTGCTCCGGTCTTAACTCTCGCTCAAATTCTGGTCGCAAGGTGCGTTCGCCCGCATTCCCTAGAATAAAAGTGCAAATGTCAACCAATCTAGAGATTTGTGTGCGTGTGTGTGTGGCTTACCTGACGCCTTCGTCGATTTTAGAAACATCTTAAACTTGGATTTGTCTTTGGAGCTCATTATGGTCACGTCCTAATCAACTTTTTAACTTAATTCTAATAACAATAACTTATCATATACACAGAGCACCAGCAGCAGCAGAATCAGCAGAAAACAACAGTAAAAAGCAGCTGGCCAGGCAAACAGTGTGACCCCATTGATAAAGGTGGGAGCTAGGAAATAATTGTGCCAACACAGCGCCAACTTAAATACCCTTTAGACAGAGCATAGAAATGGACACAATTATTTAAAGTTTCTTATCTGTGAAATAAATCGTTTTTATGGAAACAACCATGGAATGAGTGGTGTGATTTTATTAAACAGCTGGATTTGTCCAGCTGATTTGTTTTTTTTTTCTTATTGGAACTAGAGATGAGCAAGTATCAGTAACTTGATGGTACAAACAACACCAAGACTGTGACTTTTAAACCTATTCAGTTTGTAAAATGTTCTTTTGGCTAGCCATTGCTAAATGCTCTTGTTTATAAGTATATTTGAGTGTTGTGTAATGATAATAAAAACCATTTTAAAATTTAAAAAAAGTGTTTAATTTTGGCAAAATTGTTAATAAACAAAATCAATTTTTTAAATTTAAGTCTTACGCCTTAAGACAGATTTGGGGAATATTAAGGCTGCCGAATTCCATACATCCTTAACGTAAGGTTTTGTTTCAAAGCTCGCTTAAAAACTTTTGATTCTAATATTGTTGAAATTTAGCAAGCATTTTTCTAAGCCTTAGAATGCTTGGATCACAATTTCTAATTGACTTTTGCAATAATTCTATTCTTTATTTGAAATATCTCAAATTTATATATGATTTCCAAATCGTGTCCTTCGTTAAACATAAAATAATATAGATAATATTAAAAGAGGGGGAGATCATTAATTTAGAATGTTTGGTTTAAGGAACCCAAGAACCCGAACCAATCAGGTTCTAAGCTGATTTTGATGCTTGGTGAAACCCCGAATTGTTCATTTCTCCATTTTCTAATAAAGCCAAACATCGAAATTTATTGACTTAACTAAATTGGTTTCAAATGTTTTCCTTATTTCTTTATTTAAACTCTTAACATTTTTATTCCTCCTTAAACTGCTTGCCTTAAAATTTAGCAAACTAAAAAGTATCGTAAATAATTTGGCTTATATACCTACAATCAGTTACAGCCTTTTCTTTAGTCCTGTTATCTGCATTTAACTTATTTTCAACTTTCACTTATAAATCACAGCAGTGACTCGTTACTTACAAATACCTGTGACTTACGTTATCAATATTGCTCATCTCTATCATTAGTTCGATTATTTTTGAGTTTAGTGTGACCACTTTGCGCTTGACTTGCAGTGTATTTGGAGTCTTTGATTATTGTTACTGTTCTGCCGCGCTACAAGCTTGCTAATTGGTAAAGTGCCTTGAATATTTCTTGTTCGTATTTATAATACGCACAAAAATCTGTCAAATTTGCCCTGCACTTTGCCTGGCTGTGTGTTCAAGTCTTTTATTGTTGCCGTTTTGCTGCTTTGTACGCTAGCTAATTGGTAAAGTAAAGCAAAGAACTAAAGACGTAGAAGGGGTGAAGAACAAAAGAAGGAAAACAACAGTTAATCTTCAAACAGTGAGGAAATCGGCTTAATACGTACATAGCCCCACATATATCGCGTAAGTGTGTATTCAATAGAAACAATATTTGTTCATCAGATTAGGACAATTTATATCGAGCGGTTGGCTTACATACATATGTATATACAAACACGCACGCACACATAGCGTGTGTGATGAAATGCAACTTTTATCTTGGCATTTTTGCGCTCCTCTAAAACTCAGAGGTTGCCCTTGTGATATTTCCTTAATCGCCATTTTAGTTGAGATTGACTTTTGATTTCAGTTTTCGATCTAATTTATTGCAGTCAAGTGCCATTACCGCCACAACACAACAACAAAACATCAACATTATGAGCTCCACTGAGGAAAGCAGCAACAACAGTGCGGCCACCACGCCGCAGGACGAGCCTGCACAGGAGCAAACCAATCCCAGGGATTTGGAGAAAATCGAGGAGGAGAAACTTAAATCGAAATATCCCAGTGGCATGCGGGTGCCTGGAGGCCATTCGGCATTTCTACAGAAACGTCTGCAGAAGGGGGTAAGATCTTTGGACACAATCAACACAAGAGTAGGGATTTTTGATGGAGATTGTCCGTCAGAAAGACAGTTATTTGTTGTTAATGAGTTTTGGGTTTCTGATCTTGGTCTCTTAGCCGCTCAGATATGTATAAGCAAGTAATTAATCTATATCGAAAATTTACTTTCGATCACGGAATACTCCTCCAACTTCTTATACAGTGGACGCTCACAAATTAGAACTCTCGGAAATAAGAATCTTCTAGAAATTAGAACCAGTGTTTTTATTTCATTGAACGCTCTGAGATTAGAAACGCGGTTTTTTTTTTAACTGCGTGTCTTCCCATCGAGCTATTGACCAGCAAAATTCCATCGGTATAGAGGAAATCGAAATTTGGAATGAAGACTAGTTTGTGGAACAGGAAGTCAACAGCGAAGATGTGGCTTCAGATGATCAGGAAAACGCCGACGTCGATGGCACTCCCTTCAGACGGTACGGCAATGGAAAGCGTCAATAATTTGCTTAAATGGTGCTAGTCTTTTGGAGCTCCGTAAAGACATTATGCTGTCTTATTTAAAGAAAACAAAAAAACAAAACAACATAACAGACTACTACAGTAAGCATAATAACTATAAATAATAAAAGAAAAATAATTCTAAATAAAAGTCATTAAAGCCTTTTTTTGCTCAATTGAATGTTGAAAACAAATTAATTTTAGTTCAAATAACATTCCCTTCGAAGCATATTTAGCAGAAAAGAAGCCATTTCTTGCTTTATACGACAAAAATGCATCCAGAATTTAGAACTAATCAGAACTACTAACTAGCGTCCACTGTATCCGTATTCATATCAATTTTCAAGATTGTTAAAAAAGTTTAAGATATGAAAGTGAATCACTTTTAATTCGGACTTGAGTTGAGCCGCACTGGAAACAGTTCTCTGACTTTAATTGAAGCTGTTTTGGCATCAACAAGATTTGATTACTAATTGTTCTGAAATCTTACCTCCGTAGCAAAATTATGAAAATATATTTTGAGGACTTACTCAGATACATGGTGAGCCGAATCGAGAATACTCAAAAATGGGATTGTGTTAGTGAGCACGTGAATCTTCAGCCGATTCACACTTGCTTTCTGTACTGACCTGGGGGTCGACCAGTGACTGCTCTAGGAATTAGAAAAGGGGGGGCCGAGGGCACTCAAGTTTGTTAGGATCTTATTGTGCTTCTCAGAATAGAAAAATCTTAGGCCTAGGATATTATAGAAAAAGATTTTGTGCGGTGAATATCATAGTGCGTCACCGGATCATCTGTAAAAAAGTCGATATGCACTTAAGTTTATATGCTTCCAAACAACAACAACAAAGAACCTGTTTTTTAATGTTTCAGACTTTTTGTTTTAACAACTTTTGACTTACCTCTAGAGTTCAACTGCATTATCATTCTCTCTTTGTACCTTTGGCACAGAGTATAAAAAGCTTTAGGCCAATATATGTACATACACTGCCGCTCAACTGAATAGGTTTGACTTTTATTTTAGGTTTGAAACGTTGTATCGATTTGAGCGAAATAAATTTTGTTTCATAAAGAAAACAGTCATTTGTGAAATAGTAAAGTTTCTGTTCTGTTGGTTTTGTTTTTTCATCATTTTTAATATTTTTTTAAAAACATAACATAAAATCTGAATTTTTTTTGGCTCATCTGAATCGGCTGGACCACTAAAACTATTAAACATAAGTCTATAAAGCGAAATTTCAAGACACTGGGTAACTTAATTAATAAAGGACACTGTTTTGGCATAATTTAGTATTTGGTACGCCCACCCTTGTTCTTAATTATTTTAAACATAGGGTTTGGTAAGGAATCATAATATTTTTCAATTTCATTTAGTGAAATTGTTGACCAGGCTTTTTTAATTGCTTTGACTAGGGTCCCAGAGTCACTAAATTGTCTTCCTCCTTCGTATACTCTTCTGGACAAAAGTCCCCAAATGTTCTCGATAATGTTAACGTCAGGGAAGTAAGACGTTTTAATCTTTAATCCACTGTTTTACAACCCCAGCGGTATGGATGGGAACGTTGTCATGTTGGTACGTCCATGGAATATGACCATAAATCTCCGAAAAAAAATTTTCGTTTTTCAAAATAATAATTTATGGGGGTGGAAAACGCCTTTCTGTAGCCTAAGCAGGGTTTCTTAAGGGGGTAAATATTTGACTGTGTCATCTTTCTAGAACACAGTGAAGCAAACTCGGCAAGCTCTCATGTTTGCCCCAGGGGCTATTGCTGGGGAACTCTGCTCTAATAGGTGGGGTGAAAAAAGTTCAGGCCTCATCCACGTCAACTGAATAGGCAAAATACTTCGATATTGGTCTGCTTTTAAACTTGAAAATGTCATTGCAGTTAAATTCTTGGTGTGAGTTGTTGACAAATTTATGGATGACCGCCAATTAATTTTTGCACGTAAATTCATTATAGTTCGTGGTCCATCGAGGAAAATTAATTTCGGAATTTTTGGAGAGGAAGAACGTATAATAGACAATTACCCCGTCTTCCACTCCTGGTTCCATGTCATGTGTTTTCGAGCAAATCGAAGAGAGATGGTTTTTTTTTAATTTTCAATCTCTTCAAGTGTTTGGTGCTTCGAATAATTCGTTTTACAGTGGCCACACTAGCATTTAGGCCGCATTCTTCCCTAATTTTACCAGCTGAATGGTGGGAATTGAGGCGTAGGATAAGTCGCCTCTCCGATGCTGTTGTTGCATTTTTTTTTCCATAGTCAGCTTCATTACATAGAAAATTACTACAACGTTGTGACTTGTAGTGATTTAAACCAGATTCAAAATAGCCTTTTATTTGACCTTTTTCCAAATCGGTTAAAGGTTTTCCGCTGCCCATTTTACAAAAAAATGATACTAGTTGCTTTAAATTTTGTAATTCAAAAGAATTCAGCTCTTTTTATTCACGCAGTCAATCAAAAAGTGAAGTCAAAAGTGTCAAACCTATTCAGATGAGCCAAAAAAAATGGAATTTTTTGTTATGTTTTTGAAAAAATATTAAAAATGATATGAAAACAAAACCAACAGAACAGAAACTTTACTATTTCACAAATGACTGTTTTCTTTATGAAACAAAATTTATTTCGCTGAAATCGGAGTACTCGTTACGGAGATACAACTTTTCAAACCTAAAATAAAAGTCAAACATTAAAAACAAAAAAGTTTTTCTCACTAAGACCTATTCTTCGACCGTTTGTTCCTATGGAAGGTATAAGATATAGTGTCCCAATCAGGTTGTTTCAGACATAATCTATAAAACTATTTGCTTTACATTAATTTTGTGTTATTTTCCTTTCTTTTAGCAAAAATTCTTCGATTCGGGCGATTATCAGATGGCCAAGCAGAAGGGTGGCGGCGTTAAGCAGGTCTTTGCCAATAAGGTGTCCACCGGTGAGGCCATTCCCACGCCAGAAACGGTACCAGCGCGTAAAACATCTATCATTCAGCCATGCAACAAGTTCCCGGCGACAAGTTAAACGTTAAACGCCCTGTAAACAATCAAGCAAGAACACCTCTCAACCAACCAATCCTCCCACTCCCCAAAACAGAAGAGATGATAAAAACAAAACCCCAAATGCTCTATACCTAATATTATTAAAACAAACAACAAAAAGAGAAAAAAATCTAATGTTAAGTTGGCTTGCAAGTATTTCAGGCAAATTCTAATTGAGTTCAATTTACACCGCAGATGACAGTCGATTGTCCCCCACGCCCGCCCCATCCCCATTTAATTGTAATATTTAAGCGTAAATGTATACGTCTCTTGGTCTAAATCCTCAACCGGCTCTTCTTCTATTATATTCAATGCCGCCAATCTCTCAAGAACTCTGCCCATTTCTCAAGGCGAGGCAGCAGCAGCAGCAAATCTATTTAAATAATATCTCTTAACATACCCTGAACACGTACATTTATGAGTAGCTTGTAAGTAATTGCGAGAGCGGTTTTTAAATTTTAAGTTGGAGCCAGCTCTACAAAAATTAAAAATTGTTGCACACTTTTCATCAAAATGCGAAAACAAAAAATGTTAACTGAAAATGTGAGCAAAACAAATAGAAGAAAACAACAACCCAATTGTAAATGAAGCAAACAAATACAGAGCATTTTGCATGGTAATTATTTGAAATAAATGTGTGTATGTACTTCGAAATTGAGCAAAGACTTTAATTTGGATATTCGAGATGAGAAATGCAGATTAAGGGCCTTTTTCTTTTGTATCTGATTTGGAACAGGAACATGAGATAACAGCGCTTAGAAAATGTATGCACTCCAATCATTATTTTAAGCTTATGGAAATCGAAAGAATGTAAGAAAGAAAAAATTAATTGCAAAATTCTAAGCAAGTGAAAAACAAAAGGAACAAAACAGGAAAACTCTGAGAATTACTCAATCAAAAGAACCTGCATGGCGGCAATTGAACTAAGAGAAACAAAAAATTAGAAAGCAATTGTGGAACTGGACAAAAAAGAGCTATTGAAGATCAAGTGTTTAGTTGGGAGTAAAAATCTCAGAAAAAAATAAAAGGTACAAAGGATATTATCCCCCCCCTATATTGAATATACAAGTTCCGCGCTGGCGCGAAAAATTAGACACTTGGCAATATAGAACTAGAAAAACTGTAAAATACCTTGGAGAGACCTTTTCTTTAAACATGTCATTTAAACTAAGCGAGTCCAAATTGCAGATCCTAACACCTGGAAAGAGAGTCAGTCCTTCTTCAATGTAGGAGAAAACGCGTGAGGCAAATGTTGGGCGAGCCCGCGAAAACACTTGTCGACAGATGTACAAGCGTTTAAGTTACAAGCTCGAAAAAATTATTACTTTAGGAAAGACTATGACTATTTAAACATTTCCTATATTTGCAGGGCAAGAACAGAGGTACTGGCGCTTAACTACCCACCACACAGACGCGTTGAAAATGAGCTGTGCAGCCAATCTTGTACGAACTTAGGATAGGGGGCCACACATAAACCTGACGGTCCTTAGTCAGGCCGAGTGCTTGTTTGGGGTACCATTTCCTTTAGAAATCCTGGAGGATCTTTGATGATTTGGCAAATGCCAATAGTTGTTTGAAGGAACTCTTGGCCGCCTCTTCCAGAGAGGTGATACTTTGGCAGATATTTTAGTCTTGTCGTGGCGATTGCTGCGCAGCTGCAGATGATGTGTTCTAGAGTTTCTGCTACTCCAGGTTCCTGACATTTCCTACAGGTGTCTGCTGTCGTGACGCCTAGGTTTTTCGCGTGAGCGGCTGCGAGGCAGTGACCAGTATATTAACTGCATAACGGCATATTAGCCTATAAGCAGTCTACATCTGTAACGTATAGTGGGTAATTGAAAATGTTCTCAAATATTGGGTGGATTGAATGGTTATTGTCAAGTCAGCCGTGGTGGTCATTAGACCGAAATTGTTTTTCATAAATAAATGACATGAACCAACTTTTCCAATAAGTGCTCAACCTTTAAAAATATCGAGCCGTTCTGTTTTTATAGCAAAATTAAATTCCAATTTTGGAATGGACCACCATTTGTATTGAAAGCAGAGTTTTTGATCGATTTACCAAGCTTAGAAACGAACAGATGAACAATAGTCGAGTTGCACACTGGGCCAGATTTCAGTTGGGGCGGCATAAATTCAAAATTTTTATGGAAACAAATCGTGATTTTAATCAATTATTCTTAAAAAGCATACATAAGGTATATTAAATTCACTAAGCGTTTTGCTTTCAGTGCAGCCCTGCATTTTTCGCAGGGCTGCAAAGTCAACTGTTCGGTCAGCTGCTTGTTGTATTAAAAAAACGAGAAACGGTTACTCAACTTTAAGCTTGTGCCATTTATAACTCCGTGAATAAAAATTGAATGTAAAATATGGAAAATAAAGGGAAAGGAATGTAGAATGTGAATTCTGAAACAAATTGTGTGTTGTTCTTGTAAAGTGTTATTTCTATTTATCATTTTGTTATGTCCTTATATAGAATAAAACCGAACCATCGTGCCCGTTAAATGTGGAGTATAAACTAACTTTCTGACAATTTCTGACAAAAAGTAAATATGAGGAGTTTGACCTTAAAGTGTATATCTCATCGTGTTATTAACGCTTTTTGCGGCTTTGCGCACATTCTCTTGATATTTGCAGTTAAGTTTGAGTTCAGCCATGCAACGCTGTTCAATGTATGGGCTGAAAACAACCGAAAGGCCCGTGCAATCTCAAGCTGGATTTTTGAGCAGCTTAAGGAGCATGCAGTTAGCACAGAGAAGAGAAACGAAATTGACATAAAAATTAAAAACTTTAAGATTTACTTGAAAAAAATGTTGCAAAAAGCGATCGAAGGGTTCAAACATTGAAGGCAAAGAATTCAAAATGGATATTGTCGAGCATGGTATTCTTAGTAAATAGCACATCAACAATGAATCAAGTAGGAAGTCAACGTTTGGCATACAACGACGGTGGATCTCGACTAATTAGGAAATTGGCATGTAATCTGGCAGACAAGCAAGAAAACAACACAAATCTGCTTGTACATGCGGCAGCACTGTCTATTGCTATTGAACTAGATGTTGAGCTAGATAAAATTTAAATAGTATTTAATCAAGGATATTCAAAGTAGTTAGTAAGTGATCTTTTCAACATACCTTTGAATAAAACTATTATTTACTCTATTTGTTAACTTAGAAGAAAAAGTTTGAGTGTGACATTTGATTTGTTCTATTCCAAGAAAAAATATGGATACCGGTTTTATATACATACTATTTAAAATTTAATGACTTTAAAACATAAATACCCAACATAAAAATCACATAAATAATAAATGATATAATCGTTCTCAATTTAGGTAACAGAAATGAATGACTTAAAAAAAGATATTTAACAGCAATTTAAGACCCTCTTCTGGTCTTCTGGCCGCCATTTTTACAAATTTGATTCTATTTTCATCATTCTGCATCGGGCCCTATAGGCATTAATTTTTACCAATTTCCCGCTTTCCATTTTGCTTTTTGTTAATAGTGACTGCCGGAAAGCTGCGAACCATCCACTCACCTTTATTTAGAAGAGCCTATTTTGGAGGCCGAGAACTTTTTAAACAGCCCTCGCATTGACACATTTAAAATTTTTTTTAATAAATAGTACAATGACATTCAAAATACAGAATTAAAAAATTTTTTACGATTGATTGTGGCCCTTATGATATGAAGTGGGCCTTATCTAATGTGGGTGGTAAGGGTGGGCGTGGTCGGATTGTTTTATATTTTTCCCGAGTTATTACACACTTGATGTCTATCAAATGTGCCAAATTGCAATTGTCTAACTACATTTTTCGAATTTATGCCGCCCAAACTGAAATCTGGCCCAGTGTGAGTTGTAACAAAATCAAATAATATCGCTGAACAAATCTTGTGGCTGAATAGTACACAACTCAACGTCATACCAAAAACTCATCGAGCGGTTGAATTTTCTTTGCTAATTTCATTTGGCTGGCCTTGATCTTATGGTGCCAGGTTTCATCTCTGTCAACAGCGCCGCCTCTGTTCTTGCCTCTTTGCACGATTTTGTTAAAGGCCGTTCCTTGAAGCACTCTTATTTAGATTAATAATATACATAGGTAGGATCGTACGAGTATTCCCTCCACCCATATCTTTGAATCATGCTATATCTGCCAACAACAAAGTGCCAGTCCTTAGAGATTGTCTGCATTATAGAAAAAATCTGTAATTTTGATTAACACACCTATAATAAAGTCAATTCGAAGGATCGGAAAATCCCAAAAAACAGAAACTTAGATATAAAAAAATCAAGCAATAGTTTTCAGGAACTATTCCAGTTTGTTTACAAAGCCTTAACCAACATGAAAGCTGCGGAAAAAGAATAATAAAGGTAACGATACTGTTGGACATGAAAAAGTCTCGTTACCAAATTTGCTTGATCGGAATTGGCAAGTGATATGATTTCTAAGAAACGATTAAAGAAAAAACCCCAAAGCCAAATAGCACAGTCACACGCAACAATTCCAAATCCACATGATTTAATCGAAATCGAAAACAAGAACCGGCCTGACAAATTAGATAGAAAGAGATAGATTTTGATCTTGTCGAAGGTTTGCAAAGAAAACTATTGGGGATTAAAGCACATGAAGATGAATATTAAAAAAATTGCTGGAACCGTTTAAATTCATGCAAAACATACAAGAGTTGTGGACATTATTATTATTTTAAGCGGATTAAATCGATTTAACGAAACACCTTATAGGCTAATCAGACTGAGCACATCTTAGCGGAACGCATGGTTTTTTTTGAAGATGTGAAATAGCGATTCACACGGACAACATCTTACATCTAGCATCTTCAGTAACCGAAGTGAATTAACAAATTGTTAACCAAAATTGATGAAATTAATTTTTAAGAACAATTGGTGATTGTTTTACCGGTTTGCTCAAAAACAGCAACTTGCAATTCGGCAGCTTATAGCAGATTTAGTGAATAATGCATTAGTTCCAGGGATCAAAGATGAAGAGAAGCTGCTGGCCACGAGAGAAATCAATTTGCACATACCAAGAAGATCTTGAATGTTTGTAAGTGCTGGTAAAATGTGGCTTATACGTGCAATTTGTTTACATCCTTATATTTTATCCTTTTATAATTTAGAAGCGGCTTGGCATGTTTAAAGAGAGCGTTCGGATAGAGTAATTGACCTTCTAAATGCTTGTCAGCAGGCTTGAAGTGTTGAGAAAAAGGGACACAAATGGCCCCAACTCTATTCCATTGCTGTTTTTTGAACAATATCTTTAATGTCCGAAACAGTGCCATCAGTAAAAATTGGAAACTTGCCTTATGTGAACCCCAGTAGCAGTCAAAATAACCTAACACTCCCTGGTGCAGAACAGATCAGATCTGCTTTGTAAAACTTGTTATTTCGAATGAAGAAAACGAGCGCATAGCAAGGCACAAATGGTTTGACAGTTTCAACACCCGCAACAATCAAAGTATTTTGGACTGCAATGCTCTTTGATGCTCCCTTTGGAACTCCAACCGCTCACTCGCCATGCTCAGTCCTAAAGCGTTTTGCTGGTGGCCTTCCGTTGCTTCCAGAAATTTGGATACGACAATCTGGCAGCTAATGGGGGAAAGCTCCTTAATGTCATGAATTCCGCGAAATATACTTACAATAAGGTAAAAACCAGGGACCGTAACAGTTACAATACAAGAGTAATCAAACAAGCCAAAGAAGATGATTGGTTAAGAGAATAGCAAAAAAGCCGTTCTCAATGCCTTATCAAAAAATGTTTGGCTTGTTTGATTACTATACTAATTGGAACAAAGTAAAAAAGAAAAATCCCCAAAAGATGTTGGAATGAAGATATAATTTTGAAACGGGAAAAGGTTATGCAACATCTTTAATAATAATGTTAGATGCGCCTCAGTGTGAAAGGCCTACTACGTAAATAAATTGTGTTTTTCATAAAAATAGCGTAAGAGATTTGACTGCGTGGGCAATTTATGAGGAAATTCGGAATTCGTTGAGACAAAGTCGAAGATGAAAATCTGTTTTAATAAATTAAAGAAAAATAGGAAAAATGTCCCTTACAGGGACACAACTTCGCTTTAAAGTTGCTACATAAAATTTAAGTTTCCCCCTTTTCATTTTAACATTTCATCTGTTGTCCTAGGAAACTCGTAATAATGACCTAAGGAATAATATATTAAAAATATTTTAGCTAAAACAGTGTAGAATTTAATAAAGTATTTTATTGAAGGCCCAGTTGTTTCGTTAATACTCACGAATTTCTGTTTCTGTTTAGATCTGATTTGCAATCCTTATTAAAACTCAACTATAATTTAAAACAGTTTTCAATAAGCTTTAATTACCTTTTGAACATCATGCCAGTTTAAGCAAAAGCGGAAAAAGTGAAGTTCGTTTTAAAATGTTTTCAATTAGTTGTCTTTAGCTAACTAAGCTGCAGCTCTGGCTCTAGCTTACACAGCTAAAAACGTTTTTCTCTGAGCTGAGAATCATGAATCACTTCATCTTCTATCAATCAAATATTTATTCAGGCCGTTATGCCCTCAGATACTTTGTAGTAGTTATTAAAATTAATAATACGTATCAGGTCGCCAATTTCCTCTTGATATCCCGAAGCAGCCACTTTGTTACCCAAATAGATAAGATAACGCATGAATTTCTCAAATTCAGCCTCTTCGTATACCAATCGCTTGTAGCGTGGATGGACAAACTGTTGCTCGGCATTGGGCACAAACGACTGAGACTGCAGCGTTCTGTAGGACGAATCACATTATTATTTTCTTACTATTGACAAGTTAACAAATTTCACTTACTTGCAAAACCGCAACACAATCGCCAATATGCCATCAATGGTCTCTTTCACCTTGGCGCTACGTCGATTAAGCAGGGCCAGGAATGCAATCTGTTTTATATAAGACACATGTTGTTTATACATTCCCTCGATGGAGTCGACCGTACTTAGTTCTTCTTTAAATGTTTTCCAGGTGGCCTCCAAGGCATTGGCCACCAGATATGTTTGCAATGTGGTGACAAAATGCGACAATTTTTGGCGCATCATTTGCACATGACGATAATGGGGAGCCTGACGTATGCGTGCGCCATGTAGCTTGCTCAACTCTTGGAGTTGCTCATAGGTATGCTCCAAAACAAAGCTAATGTGACGCAACTTGAGCAAATGATTAAAGATTTCTCCATACTTGTTTACTGTTTCGGCACTAATAACCAAGCTTAATGGCCAATCCACTTTGCAGTTTAAGGTTATCATGGATAAGGCATCCAACGACATGAGATCAAGGGTCGCGGGGATATTTGAGCAGTTAAGAGTGAGATTCTGGGATAGCAGGGTGTCATCTAGAAGGAATAAAGTGCAAAGAAAGTTTAGTGTAAATTAAATGATAACTTGTTTATAGTAATATTTTGATTTAATTTATTGCTTTTATTAAGTTTTTCTTCCAAAATAAGTAGTTCTTAAATGACGGTGGGTAAAATTTTTTAAACTGTGACAAAATTGTCAGTAGTAGAGAGTTTAACAAAGGTTTGGAGATTGGAAAAATTGGTAAGGCTGGAATGACACTTTCAATTTTTAGGGACAATTTTAGTCACAATATTTCATCTATGGGCAAAAGTCGTTGGTGTAAGCGAGTCGGAGTATGCTTGAATTCTCCGCAGAATGCTTTAGAAGAGGCCGCAATGCAAAGTGCGACAATAATTGTCTCTATGAATTGAAAGTGTCATTCCAGCCTAACCTACATTTTGGTAAAATATAATAATAAGCTGTTTAAAATTGATTTCAACATTAAGTAGTAGCAAAAGTAACCTAAACATTGTACCGGTAAAGTTTCGGTTCGAAGTTGTTTTTATTTAGTCGTAGAATTTAAAAAAAAAAAATTTATCAGGCCTGTTCCCGTTTTCGATTCCGATCAAATCATGCGGAATCATGTTCTTCGGCTTTTAACTTCAAAACCCTAGCTACCTTCATTCTCTTTCCAATTCCGATCAATCGGATTCGGAAACGGGAACAGGCCTGTATATTCGTGTTTGTGCTGCAAAACTTGAACGAGTCATTAATTAGTTTAGAAACTGCAACTTAATCTAAACGATCGCAAATGCATATAGGTAGTATTTCGCATTTTACATTGAAAACGAGAGCATAAGTTAAAGTCGGCTCTAACCGACTTCGATATACCCGTTACCTCATGAAAAAAACATTTTTAACAGTGTTCCTGCGTTCCTTAGGGTGACCATCCGATAAGTATGAAACATTTTTTATGGTGGGAGAGGGGGTAGCGGGGGGGCTTGGTTCACTTTTTTGCTCATAACTTGAGAACCGTTCATCCGATCTTTATCATTCCATTTCATCGATTCATTTGGCTAATTACTAACTATCTCTAGAAGGTACGAATCGTTTATCTTCAAAACTGTAGGAGATATAACGTTTTTTTCAAATTGCGGGGGCGGGAGGGGGCGTGGCCAAAATTTGAAACAAACTTGATCTGCGTGCAGATAAAAGAAGCAATTGTCCCATACATGTCAAATCTCTATCTTATACCATATCTGAGATCTAGGTGTTCATACAGACAGACGGACATGTCTATATCGACTCGGCTGTTGATGCTGATCAAGAATGTATATACTTATATGGTCGGAAATGATTCCTTTTGCCAGTTACATACATTTGCACGACTTTAGTATACCCTTTTTACTCTACGAGTAACGGGTATAAAAATAAATTTTTGTGGTTTTTGTATTTTATATTAAAAAAATAGAGGCAAGCTAACTTCGGCTCGACCGAAGTTTATATACCCTTGGAGCTTGATATGTGCCTGACAGTTTGTATGGCAGCTATACTATATAGTGGTCCGATTTCGAAAAATTTTGGTGAAATGATGTAAAATCATTGAAAACTTATAAATACGGGCGTTGGGAGCTATAACATTGAAAACAAAAACGTTTTTCTCACTAAGACTTTTTATCAGACCCTACTTTTGTATGGCAGCTATACTATATAGTTGTCCGATTTTGACAAGGCTTAATGAAATTATGTGAAATCATTAAAAACTTATAAATACGAGCGTCAGGAGCGATAACATTGAAAACAAAAAAGTTTTTCTCACTAAAACTAGTTTTTCAGCCGATCGTTTCTATGGCAGCTATATGCTATAGTCATCCGATCCGGCCGGTTCCGACAAATGTGCAGCGTATTTATACCAAAAGACTTCGTCCAAAGTTTGGTTACGATAGCTTTAAAACTGACGGAGGAGATAGCATAGAAACAGACGGACGGACAGACGGACATGGCTATATCAACTCAGCTCGGCATGCTGATCAAGAATATATATACTTTATGTGGTGGGAGATGCTTCCTTCTATGCGTTACAAACATCCGGACAATTTTAATATACCCTCTCCAAGGGTATAAAAAGTGATTTTTTCACATTTCTAAAATTCCTGGGGGGTTGTGAACCACCCATTTCGTTCAAAATTCGTGGTTTTAAGCAATTATTCTTTTTTAAATCAAAAAATTAACAATTTTTCTCATATTCTGAATTAAGAAATAACAATGAAAAGTGCAAATTTATTGACGGCATTTGGTTTGTTTTCTTTTATATACGAGCACTTTTTCCTGGAGGCTGTTCTTTTGTTCGCCTTTTTAAATGTTTTTTTTTTGAAAAGTTTTTCCTCTGTTTTATTGCGCATCATAGCAATATTCTCTTTGGAAGTCAAAACCGATTTTTTGTCAAAGTGGCTCACAACCCCACATATCTCACTCACTTGTTGACGTCACATAACCAAAAGAAAACATATTTCTATCAAAAAGGCAATTGACCAAAGATATTTCCCTCATACTTACTTTTGGCATTACGAAAAAAATATATTCACAAGTCAAAAATGAAAAAAAAAACTTTTTTGAAAGAAAAAAGAAAGTTCAGGTTCACAAACTTAAAGAACTTGTTGACTGATCGGTTGCTAGCCAAAAGTTAGGTAATAAGAAGGGAGACAATTGACATAAACAAAAAGTTTAAATTTATTTTTTTTGTGGCCAATATTCGAGTGGCTCACAACCCCCAGCGGCTCCGAACCCCCCATTGTCCCCTACAAATTCATCGGTACGTACAATGTAAAATGATGTTCAATCTAATTCAAATAATGTAAACTGCTTAAGGTGCACCAACTTCTTCGCCGAATAAAGCATGCCCGAAGATTGGAATCTAATTGTTTTTTGCACAATCTTTAAAAAAGGAGACACTGCAGTTTGCGCAGGATCTGTCTCCTTCCCAATGCACGTAATGTTCTGTAGCGTATTATTTGTGAACGTTTAAAACCTCTTATAAGCGCACTGATTGGACCCAGTGTGGCTTTAGACCAGTGTCCGGCAAAACACACATGCTTATTTTGCCTTTGCATGTGTGCGTTCAAACACGTGAGAGCGCTCTCAGTTAGCACATGTTTGTTATTGCAAAAGATAGCAGTGCACGCTCATATAGTGTCTGTGTATCGACGCCGCTGCTACAGAGGATGGACGTCGCTACTTGTAAAAAAAATTGAACGGTGCCGGACACTGCTTTAGACCAAAGCTGCAAACCGGTCCTGAACCGGTGGGTGCGCCGAACCGGACCTTGAACCGAACCTCTAATATTTTTGAACTCGAACTTGACCACTTTTTCGAGAAATTAGGTTCGGTTCAACAAATTAAGTTGTTTTTCCAACGACACATACAGAGAATTATAGAAATTTCTTTTTATCTGACTGCTATCAATCAAGAAGTTCTCCAATCCTAGGACATTTCTCTAGGTCAGATTTATACTATCACTTTCGATAATGGAGCGAATATGGATCTAGCGGGAGAACTTTTAAATGGCAATTGCAAAGCAGAAAAGTACTGCACATATAAAGAATGTGTTATTGATGAAGGTTGCACATGTGCATCAAAAGCATTTCTTGATTTGGACTATGACCATATTACCTCAATAGATTCCCTGGAGGACTCGAAAAGTTCTTTTGCTACAACTAGTGCTAGTGACGCGATGAGCTCAACCTACAAAATATGCAAGCGTTTGCTAACTCTTAAGGATTTACGCATTCAGAGTTCTTCAAAGGAGCTCAAACTGAAAACATTTGACTGGAACGTAGTCCAAGATTATGTTTGTTGCTGCACACAATTTATTAAACTTTTTAAAAAGTACAAGATTTACAATTACTTCAAAGTGATTTATATTCCTCTTGCTTTTCATTTTGAGCAAAACCAAACCATACCGACCAAAAAAAAAGTTGCAAAGTATTTATAAATCAAAACTATTCTTTTATGTTCAAGCGAACCGAGCTTCGAACCGACAAAATAGGTACGAACCTCTCCGAATCTTTTGATACCAAAAGAGGTTTTAAGCAGGGTGATACCTTATCGTGTGACTTCTTTAATCTACTGATGGAATATAAACTGCGTCAGTGCCCACATGCCAACAGAACAGGCGCATTTATTCAGAAATATCTAATGATACTCGTATATGCTGATGATATTGACATTATCTACAAAACCGAACGGACGGTAAGTATGGCGTTTTCAGAGTTTGAGAGGCAGTCGGAACGGATGGGCTTAGCGGTAAATGAGGACAGAACGAAGTACTTAGTATCTACGAAACAGAAGTCTACGCTCTTGGGCAATCTGTTTCAATGGGAGAGTACAACTTGTAGAGGACTTTGTCACATTTTTTAGAACATCAGCCTGGAAATCCGAAGAAGAATCTCGCTCGCAGACAAATGCTACTACGGGCTCAGTAGTGAGTTCAAGAGCAGGGGCTCTACGGGAAATGATGCCATGAAGCATCAGCGGCTGCGCTGGTTAGGACAGGTTACCCGAATGGGCGAACAAGGTCCAGCTAAGATGGTCAAAAAGTAAAAGTAAGTCTCCCATACTTCGACTGCTCCATTTCCGATAGTTTTGCTCACTTGTGTATTATAGTGCTGAATTCGTTTGGTATGCGGATTTTAAAAACTGAAAAAGTAAGCGTTTTCCTTCATAATTTGGTAAAGGAAAATGAAACCGAATAGGAATTGCGTTCGGTTTACTTTTCAAAAAGTATGGGATTTGAGAACATTTTTGAATTTGTGGCACAAATCGCATTTGTTGTAGGCATGCCGAGACCGTTGAGTATTTTATTGCGCATCGCTTTTAAGATAGAAGCTTACAATATTCTCTGTTCCTTCGCTTCCTTAAGTTGCAACTTGCTGTTGCATGTTACCATCAGTGTTTATAACTCTAAGGATATTTCGATACTTGGGGTTGGAGGGCAGTTTCTGTGGACTTGTTTTTGAAATTCACATGAAGAATACACGCAAAGAGAGAAGCTATATATTTATACTACTTTTCTGCTTCCCATTTTTCATTTCCGATTCCTACATATTTGGTTTACTCACCCGTGGCACTCATAGCATTGTTGAGCAAAGCATCCAATGTTCCCTTTTGACACAGAGTGTGTGGTTCTATGCCCGCTTTGATGTTACCCAGTATACCATTGGTGAGCAGTGTGCCAAATTGTCCATCCAGCAGAAAGAAATAGTTGCGCAGCAGTCGGAAGTGTTCATAAATGCCCAACTCGTGAAAGATGCGCATGACCTCATTGCGCAACAATGAAAAATGTGTATTTAGAGGCAACATTATCGACATTTGCAGGCAACGGCGTATCATATAGGGATTGCTGGGGGACGATGAAGCTAATGATGGTGACGACAACTTGGTCAGTGTAAGCGGTTTGTTGGTGCTCATATAGGTGGGCCATTGATATGTGGGCCTAAAACTAGCTTCTAGGTCTGACTTTAAATCAGCTAAAGGAATGCTGGGATATGCTTGCTGATTATTGTTGGCCAAATCTTCATTCTTCACTTCCACTTCCACATCCGAGGTGATGGACATGGGCGACAAGGGCGGAGCCAATAACTGCAGTTTGTTTGGCTCCTCATATGGTTCACCGGTAATGATATCATAATCGCGTTCGTATTTTTTATTCGTCTTGGGCTTACTGGTAGAATCTTCGGGAAGTCCTACTATAATATCAAATTCACTTTCCATGACCCGTCTGCGATTCTGAGCCAGTACTGTGTTTGCATTGAGTTGGTATTTCAGGCGTAGGGTGTCAGCATCCTCGGGGTCGTTGAAAGACACAAAAGGATCATGGTGCATGACGCGTTGACGATTACGTTCCAAGTCCGTGAGATTCTCTGTGGCGGTTAGAGTATTGAGATTCATATTAAGGTCGGGAGGCGGTAGTAGAACTTCTGTCTGGCATTCTTGAAACTGTTCCGAGGACATTGCATGCAAACGATTGCGTGAGGCTTCTGTTGGAGCCGAGGCGGCGGGTGTTTCATTCGAGTTGAGCACATCTGAGTGACTGCGCTGTAGGGTTACCACTGAGGAAAGAGCCATTGGAACACAGGCTTGCAACTCTGGTACTGTCATAGGCTCTTCCAGGCAGGACTTAAAACTACGACTGCTACAAGAGCTTTGGTCTGGACTGCTTAACTCTTCTTCTATTTTCTCTAGTAAGGTCTGCTTCTCCTCTTCTATTTTTTCTAGTAAGGCCTGCTTCTCCTTTTGCAAACGCCGTTCTTCCAGCTGCACGCACTCCTGCTGAAAGACCAATTCGTTTACCACCTCCAAACGTCGTTGCTCCAAACGTAGCTGTTGCTGCTCTTTCTGCTGGGCATTTAGCTCTTCGTAACGCAATTGCTTCTGGGCATTTGAAATGAGCAGGAGCTTCTGTTGATTTTCCTGCCAGGCCTTGAGATGAGCTTGTGTACGCTCTGCCATTATATTACCATAATCAGGCTCTTGACAAATGGCCTGCCAGCTACAAGGCTTAAAGCGTTTAAGTATAGATTTGTACCTTTGGTCCAAATTCGAGCGCATTTCGATCACTTGATCTTCGGTTAGACAGACCACCAGTTGAGGATAATTCACATCGAAAACGGGGTGCTGGAATAAGAAAATAATTGATTAAAATACAGAAGATCTAGAAATCGTGCTCTTCTTAAAGCTACGAAAACTTAAGATTTTAATGCCTGAAATGAATGTTTTGGGAATGGGTACGCCAAATTTGGTCTAAAGAGCAGCTAGAGGCATTTTACAAGCTACTGATGCAACCTGAAAAATGAACTGATTGATTCAAATTGTGGGCCTGCGGCATCATTGGACTGTACTTTTTCAAAAATGCTGAAAATGGCAAAGTTGTAAAATTACCGACAAAATGGAATAATTGGACTTGGTTGACACATTAGGCTTCAAAAAGACTACAAGCCTCACAACGCGCAAAACCAAGGAAGCTTAAAAGAAAAATCCTGTGTTTTCTCAAGAACCGCTTAACAGATTTGAAGGAGTTAATAAACTAATTGCCTGACTGAGTTAGAAAGATGAAATTTAAAGCGTAGTTTTATATTATGATAAAGGTGATAAGATTTTGAAATATTCTGTCGGGAAGTGTGGAATAATTGCAGAAAAGTTTTGTAAGAAACCGTTTAGTTTCTTATCTTTTCAGGTTCGAACTCATTTTAAAAAATCTAAATAACGAGAAAGGCAAGGCTAACTTCGTCCGTGCCGAAGTTTTTATACACTTGAAATCGCTTGTCTCAACGGTTAGCGACTTCGACCAAACTTCGCAGATCAGCTTAAAAACATTTAATATTACCCATGACCGTGATTGAGAGCGGTAATATTGAGGAAAACCCAGTTTTTCTCATTAAACCCCATTTTTCGACCGATCATTTGTATGGCAGCTACAAGAAGGAGCCATCCGATCCGGTCGGTTCCGACATATTAGCAGCGTGCAGACAAAAGAAGACTCTGTGCAAAATTTCAGCTCGCTAGCTTCAAAACTGAGGGACTAGTTCGCGTAGAAACAGACAGACGGACAGACGGACGGACAAAGCTTAATCGACTCAGCTCGTCACGCTGATCAAGAATATATATACTTTTTGTGGTCGGAGATGATTCTTTCTATGCGTTGCAAACTTCTGGGCAAAATTATAATACACCTTTCAAGTGTATAAAAATGAAACAATCTTTCAAAAAATTTACCTCCTTGGGACGAAAATGGGTGATTTATTCTAAACTTATTTTCGAAGCTACATTCGAAATTGCGATCGCGAACTCGAAGCGGAATTGCGTGTTATTTTTCAAATTAAAAAAAAAAAATGAAAAGCTCTCTTAATGGTATGCAAATCAGCAATGACAATCTTTTAAAAGAAAAAAATAGAGGCAAGCTAACTTCGGCCCGACCGAAGTTTATATACCCTTGGAGCTAGGGTTGTCGAATATTTCAATCTATATAGATATTTTTGGCGATATTGAAAAAGTATCATTTCGATATAAATATTATGGTGTCAAAAACATCGATATTATCAATATTTTCGATATTTTTCAATAAAAACCCGGTTCCTAACTATGAACAGGTCTTTTGAGGTAATTGAGGCATCATTTGACGCGTAATAAGAACTATAATCTATCTGCGATTAAAAAATATGGATTTATTAAATTAACAAAAGTTACTAAGTTTTTATTTAATTTTTATCTCTCACAAATTGAACTTGGTAATGGTAATGGCGTCGCAGGTGAGTGCAAAACTACAGATTTGATGAAAGTCCTGTTTCACTTTATCCTTACATATATTTCATTAACTTTTTTGCTTTTCTTCAGTCAATTCTGACAAAGACGCGATTATAAATTTTAATATTTTTACATTTGGGAATGGATTGAGTGTACTGTCTACCGAGAAAGCCAAGCTAACTTCGTCTTTGCCGAAGTTCATATACCCTTGCAAATGTTTTAATACATCAGAGATTAAGAAAAATTTTTCTAAATAAAACCCACTTTTCGACCGATAGTTCCTATGGCAGCTATAAAATATAGTCATCCGGTTTCGAACAAAACTTCCAAGACTTTGTAAAAGCGGATAATATTAACAATCGCTGAAGTGGGGACGTTATCATTAAATACAAAAAGTTTTTCTCGCAAAGACTCACTTTTTGACCGATAGTTCCTTTGGCAGCTATATGATATAGTCATCCGATCCGGATTTTAATGCGTTGCAAACTTCTGGTCAAAATTATAATACCCTTTGCAAGGGTATAAAAATACACACACAAAAAAATTTAATTACTTTGTTTCCATATTTACTTTAAAAGGCCCCCAAATTCTTTATCGCATACACTAATGTCTGTTTATGCCCCTGTTATAGACTTACAAACATATGTATAATGAGTCTCACGATATAAATATCCACAATATGAAAAAATGCATAAGTAGCAGCACACAAAGCACCCAAATTCCCAGAATTCAAAATCATTTATAGTTAGATTACTGTTGATGAGCTGCATTTTAGCCAAGCATTTCCATGCTTTGCTTTTAAGTGCGCTTTTATATTTGTTGAGTTTCCACTGGTTCCTAAAACTTTGTTGCACAGTTTGCATTGCGATTTCAGTGCATCAAATTGAATTAAATAACTTTTAAAAATTTTGTCTTAAATGTCCAGAGCACAAGAAACAGTCATTCGCAACAGTGCGACCGAGCGCTAAGTAAAAAATATCGCCAAAGATATCACAAAAAAATATTTGATATCCGATATATCGCCTCCGAAAAATGTACGATATACTATATAGTTGTCCGATTTCGACAAGGCTTGGTTAAATTATGTAAAATCATTAAAAACTTATAAATACGAGCGTTGAGCGCTAGCATTAAAAACAAAAAAATGTTTTCTCACTAAAACTTGTATTTCGACCGATCGTTACTACAGCTATATGCCGGTTCCGACAAATGTACTGCGCTTTTGTACCAAAACACTTCGTGCAAAGTTTGGTTAAGATAGCTTTTAAAATGACGGAGGAGATAGCATAGAAACAGACGGACATGGTTATATCAACTCATCTCGTCATGCTGATCAAGAATATATATACTTTATGTGGTCGGAGATGCTTCCTTCTGTGCGTTACAAACATCCGAACAATTTCGATATGCCCTCTCCAAGTGTATAAAAAAAATACAGTGCAAATTAAGTGATAAATCATGGCGGGATCATTGCATAAGCGCCATTTGCACCTAAGGGTTCTCCGTGGTAATAAAAACGCGAACTACTTAAGAAACTGCTTTTCATGGCCAAAATTGACCACACATAACAGCATTACCATGCTTATGACAATGCCGAACCGCGGTAAATACCATGGATGACCAATAGTTCACGAGAAGGCCAAGCTAACTTCGTCGTTGCCGAAGTTTTTATAACCTTGCAAATGTTTTAATACATCAGAGTTTACGAACGTCAGCATTAAAACAAATAATTTTTCTAAATAAGAACCACTTTTCGACCGATAGTTCCGATAGCTATAGATATAGTCCTCCGATTTTGACCAATACTTCCGAATCTGTGTAAAAGTGTTTAATATGAATAATTGCTGAAGTGAGGAACTAAAAACGAAAAAGTTTTTCTCACAAAGACCCATTTTTCGACCGATAGTTCCCATGGCAGCTATAAGATATAGTCATCCGATTTTGACCAAAAATGTTCAAATCTGTGTAAAAGCGTATAAAACAAATAATTTCTGAAACGGGAGGCGTTTACATTAAAAACGAAAAAGTTTTCCTTACAAAGACCCACTTTTCGACCGATAGTTCCTATGGCAGCTATATGATATAGTCATCCAATCCGGTCGGTTCCGACATATTAGCAGTGTGCAGTGAAAAGAAGACTCTGTGCTAAGTTTCAGCTCGATAGCTTTAAAACTGAGAGACTAGTTTGCGTAGAAACAGACAGACGGACAGACAAATCTCAATCGACTCAGCTCGTCTCCCTGATCAAGAATATATATAGTTTATAGGGTCGGAAATAAATATTTCTATGCGTGGCAAACTTCTGGGCAAAATTATAATACCCTTTGCAAGGGTATAAAAATACAGTTAAGATCATAAGAAATGTTTCAAACCACTTTTCGTGACTGAGAAATCATCAAATCGCGGAGAAGTACCGTTGAGGATCAAAAATAGTAATATAGTTAAACAAACAGGAAAAAACCATGTAAGGATCTTTGCATACGTGCAGTTCGCAGCTAAGGGTTATCCGTGGAATTAAATATGTAATACGCTAAATACTTAAGAAACTGGTTTCAAGGCCACAATAGATCTCATATAACTACATTACCATGATTATGACTAACCTCTAGTGAATAACCGCGAAGCATACCATGGATGACCATTAACAAAGAATTTAGAAGAATTTTCATCAAAATTTCCGAAAATGTTTTCAAATTAATTGCCTGTATGGTCATCCATAGATTGGTCATCCATGGTATTTATCGAGGCATGATTTTTTACTTGGTTGGGTGTAAAGCTTTTTTTAAATTATTAATATTTTTATCCTCTTTGGTAGGTATTATTTCGCGATTTAATAAGTCGTCAGCCGAGTGCCGGATGCTGGCTCCCAAACTGTGCCACTAAAATAAACCTTGCTAATATTTTTATTAAAATTGTCCGGATGTTTGTAACGCAGAGAAGGAAGCATCTCCGACCACATAAAGTATATATATTCTTGATCAGCATGACGAGCTGAGTTGATATAGCCATGTCCGTCTGTCCGTCTGTTTCTATGCTATCTCCTCCGTCAGTCTTAAAGCTATCTTAACCAAACTTTGCACGAAATCTTTTGGTATAAATACGCTGCACATTTGTCGGAACCGGCCGGATCGGATGACTATAGCATATAGCTGCCATAGAAACGATCGGCTGAAAAACTAGTTTTAGTGAGAAAAACTTTTTTGTTTTCAATGCTATCGCTCCCAACGCTCGTATTTATAAGTTTTTAATGATTTTACATAATTTAACCAAGCCTTGTCAAAATCGGACAACTATATAGTATAGTTGCCATACAAAAGTTAGGTCTAAAAAAAAGTCTCAGTGGGAAAAACTTTTTTGTTTTTAATGTTATCAATCCCAACGCTCGTATTTATAAGTTTTCAATGGTTTTACATAATTTCACCAAGGCTTGTCGAAATCGGACCACTATATAGTATAGCTGCCATACAAACTGTCAGGCATACTACTACTCGGCACCGTAAAAATGAGTACATGATTACACACAAGTATCGTGGCATCGTCAAAATTATTACTTTTACCCGTAATCATACGGTGCCGGAATCACTCGTGCAGGTCTATAATATATACTTTATGTGGTCGGAGATGATTCCTTCTATGCTTTGCAAACTTCTGGGCAAAATTATAATACACTTTTCAATTGTATAAAAACAGTTTAGTTTTCCATTCGATAGGGATAAAATCATTTTTAAATCTCCGTATAAAAATTCCATAAATATCGTATTTTATTTACTTTTTTTTTTAAATATACGCACTTGAGTTTAATGAGATTAATGTTCATTCAAAATTTGGTTGCTCTTGCTTTCAGGGTCTTTGTGGTAAATTACTCTATAGATCATATGTAGATCATTTTAACAAGAATCACCTTGGCAAGTCTTCTTCCAGGCTTATAATTTATTATTTCTGAAAAAAATTATAATTCTGATCGGAAAACGAGCGCATTTATGACTATTTTAAACAGACTGAGGACTCGGAAAAGTCTCGAATGGGTTTAGAAAATTCATAAAATGCTGGCTAGGACAACATACCGCCCACAGATATAAAATATCACTCAGATTTGATTTATGCAATAAGTCCGCAAGAAATTCGGTAATAAAGCTAAGATTTTTCTCGACTTAAGCCCCATGTAAATATTTGTCAGAGCATTTAACGACAAAGATTTGTAACGCCCAAGACAATAATCTGATGGGGTCAACTATTCTTTGTGCAATATAAGCTGCTCGCTCCAAACGAAACTATTACAAGCAGGGCTGCAAACCGGTTCCGAGCTGATCCGCTCCGGAGTCGGAGACTCCGGAATTTTTGGAAAGTCCGAACCGAACCTGAACCGGAGCAGAACAATTTTTACTACCCGAACCCGAGCCTGAACCGGAGCAAAAAAAGTAGAAAAGGGTTCGGTTCAAAAACATGTTCTCCTACAATTTCTCTGGGTTGCCATTTTCCAATATTTGTAAGCCTTGAAATAAAATCAGCTTACAAAGAAACACTTTGCTTCATTGTATAATATTTAAATGGAACTAATAAATAATATCTTTGAAAATACTGTATGACTCCCATCGACTGTTGTCTTCGTGATCGTCGTTGTAATTAGTGCTTCTAAGTAAGTCATGTATTTCTAGCACAAAAAAAAAATATCACTTAAATAAATAACAGACAGAAAGAAGAAGGTGCACACGCACACGCAAAGTCTTCTGTCAATTTGGAGTTGTCAGTTTTTTCACTTGTGCTGCCTTTGGGATTCCCAAACAGTCATAGCAATGGCCTCTGTGAACTTGCTGAAGATAAGCAAAGCCTGTTTATAATAGAACCGGGAGGTTCTTAAAACATCTGTACAGTCGACCATTCTCCTTTGTGTCGAGTGTGTGTCTTGATTTAAAAGTCTAATTAAATAGTCCTAACGGTTGCGCTGTCAAAAATTAGTCAGCTGTTCGCTTTCACTTGCGCTCTTTAAGTGCACTTGGGAATACGCCCATATCGCTCTAACTGTGATATGCTTTACGAACAATAATAATCTCATTGAGGACTATTTTTTGTCATCACTTAAGATTGGGAGGCAGTGTACATTTTATTTCTAATACTCATTCTTCCATCATCCGCTAAAAAGTCCGATGATCTAAGTTCGAATATGATGTTATCAAGCCCTGAACTTCTATATATAAATAAAATGTTCAAGGTCCGATTTCTCATCTTCTACATAGAGCCATATGTTATTTAAACTAAACTAGATCTGAAACATAGCAGCTATCAGGAGTAAGGGAAATTGGCACTAAATTTGTTTGAACTTACGTACATGTTTGCTGAATTAGCGAAGAGGAATTATTCTTGAACCCCGGTTCGAACCCGAACCTAGGTTCAGCGATCTTCTGAACCCCCTCCGTGAACCCGAACCCAAAAAGTTTCGCGGGTTCGAACCCCGGAGTGAACCCCTCCCGATTTTATGGAGGTTTGCAGCCCTGATTGCAAGTGAGATCCTCCAACAGCAATTGGTGCGATTAAGCTATGTGAATTACCAACTGACCACAGTATAAGGAAAATTATATTTTTAGCATGACAACGTTCGCTTACACTGCTTCACGAGTCGTACAAAACAAGTTATACGAATTTGAAGCGGTGGGCCATCGCATAGCCCGCCTGTTCATGCAGAACATTTTACAACAAAAACGAATGTTGTAACATTATTAACTAAGGGCCTATATCCAGCACTCCGGAAAATTTATTTCGTTACAGTATTTCATAAAATTAGAAACACTTTGGCTTTGATTTTAATGTGTTTTTAGAAAGTATTTCTACTTATCTGAGTAACGAAATAAATTTTATTAACCTTCAAAAGTTGCAACCGTTCTTTAAATTTTTTTTTCAACATTTTACCCAAGTTCATCTCCCTACAACCATCTTCAATCTAAAATTTGTTCCCCCATTTTTAATTACCTGTTGATTGTAGGCCTTCAGCACTCGATTATATTTGCCACATTGAAGTATGGCCTGTTCACATCCCAACAAAAATCCGGGAACTGCCTCAGTACATATGTTATAGCCCTTGTCGAAAAACTCCTTCGAGCACTCATCTATTCTTCCTGATGTGCGTCTTATAAAGAGTTCACCGTAAATCTCATCCAGTTTACCCAGATAGAGCCATTTCTGTAACTGACTGTAGTAGGTCTGGCACAGGGATTTAAGCAGGTAAGTCAATAATTGCCGAAACTCGCTATTGCTGCACAATTCAATAGCGGACCAAATAAAGCCGAGCAGAAATATGCCCGAGGTTCCAGTGGATAGATTAACTGGAATTGTAAGATGGTTTGTTAGCAAGAAAATCAAGTTTTTGGTCTCCTGACTTACTTCTGGGCTCGCTGGCAAACATGTTTTCCAATTGCTGCAACAATTGAATAGCCGGACGTGTAACCCGTAAAAGCTGGGGCAACAGTTTAGCGCGCTGTGAGAGCAAAATCTGTCGATTGATGGCCAGTATATCAATGATAGACTGGCGCAGGGCCTGCAATTAAGTAAACTTATAAGTCATCTTTTTACTTGTGGATTAAACCTTAAACTCACCCGATTTAGAGGACGTTCCATTCGAATGCTCGCTTGCCATTTGCTGCGCTCATTTAAATGTCTAAAACAGTTGCCCGCGTTGAGAAAAGGTTCCACAAACTCGGCCAAAACCTCGGGTAAGACATTTTCTAGTGTGGTATTAGGACGCAGCTGCAGCACCGAATTCTCACAGACAAAAGTCTCCGACTGCAGACCAGCTGAGGCTAGCTTCAAATGATCGATAAGATCGGGCAGTTGTATATAATACAATTGCAGCTCGGGTTGGGTTTCCATTTTGAGTTCGTTGCTCAGAATGCGATCGGACATTAACAGCTTCTCAGTTTGCGGGCCAGCGGTGTGTATAACCTCTTCGGAGCTTTCACTTGACGAAGATTCAGAAGTACATCGATCTTCCAATAGAGGCAGCTGTGGAATTTGAAAAGAGAGTTGTTCCTTAGACTCTTGTATGCGTGTCATTGCCTCTTGCAGAGCCTCGCATTCTAAATTCATCGTGTTGAAGCTGTAATTGGAGTTCATCTGTTGCTTCAGGTCGTCCATGCCGCTTAGGTCAAAGGGGAGCTGCCGTTCAAAATTCAGCGGCTTTAGAATGGAACGCATTGCTGCTACGTCCTTTAAGAGCTTGGGCTTCTTTTGCTTCAGCTGTACGCGCGGTTGTTCCGCTAACATTAAAACATCCGGTTTAAGCAGTTGGTAGGTGGGTCCATAGCTTGGCTCATCTTGCTTCTCTGCTGGCGGAGGAGGGATTAGTAATGTCTGAAGCTGCTCCCGCAGACTCTGCAGCAGGGTCTCCAAATTCTCGCCCAGT
This sequence comes from Lordiphosa clarofinis, assembly GCA_018904275.1. Lineage (NCBI taxonomy): Eukaryota > Metazoa > Arthropoda > Insecta > Diptera > Drosophilidae > Lordiphosa > Lordiphosa clarofinis. The sequence goes on along the minus strand of JAEIGQ010000007.1, from coordinate 2,551,279 downwards.
TTGGTATTCTGCTCCTGCTCAATTAGCTTTTGGAAGACCTGCCATTCCGGTTCTTTTTCTAGATCCATCCAAAGCATGGGTGTCGGCATTGTGGCTTCAACTCCACTACCTCCACCTCTCAGCAGTGCCTCATAGATTTGGATGCGTTTCTGGGTTATGGCGGCAACAGATGTTGCTGCATTTTGTGCTTTCGGCTTGCCGCATAGCAATATGGCCAATTGGTTAACCAGTTCATAGAAACTGTGCTGGCACTCATTTGTTGCTTCCATTCAAATTCGGTTTACTTAATTAACTAATTAACTAATCATAACAAACAAATTCTCAAATTGCAACTATTTCACAAACGCACACACACACACACATATGCATGCAAGTTTTGTGCAATCGATAAGTTATCGATATATTCATATACAAAATATTGTTTCCACCGGCTAAGCAAATTTTTAGTGTTTCCACTGCATAATGTTTTTTATAATTCATTTTAACTTAGAAGATTGAGAAAAACTCAAATAAGGTATCCTATTAGAAAACAATATTGAAAACGAATATATATGTTTGACTCCCTGCCTCTGTTATACTGGTCTCTAGTCTCATCACGGCATCCAATCTAAGTTTTCTGAAGAGCATTGCAAGCAAAATATTGAATATAACAGTTTACTTGGAAAAAGTAAATCAATTTTTTGCTCAGCCTAACAGATCATTGAACACAGTCGAACTTAGAAAAGATCGACGACGGAGAGAAAACTGAGTCCCATTTATATTTTAAGTTCCATTCCGTACAAATCCATACCCAATGAATGATTTCACGTCCCATCCCATTTCGGATTAAGTCCCTACAGAGTTTTAAGTCAATCGAAAGATAATAAAAAATTCCGTAGAAAATATTAAGATCATATTTATAATTTAGAATTCGTTACTTTCAAACAGGGTTCGCTAAAATAATTGTTTTGACTGAAAATGAAGTAGCTGTCATAATATATTACTTTATCAAGTATGCAAAATGATAGTTAATAGTCGCTTTGTATTTTGTATTGCTATTTTAGTTGACTTGACTATTGAATGAATAGTCGTTTGGAAACGTTTGACTACCCACAACAGAAGTCTGTGAATTAAGTTGGCATTTATCCTCTTGAAATTTAATGAGGATTTTTTGTATTTTGTTCATTCTAGCAATTCGAAGACCATGGAATTGCTACTAATAAAATCCCAGAAGTCTTGTTTATTTCTTAGTTTAGTGAAGCATGACTATGGCTGGGAAACTCTGATGTAAAGTATCTCACATTAGAACGAGAAGTGCTCCAAAAGATGAATAAAAAAATAAAGAGAAGTGTGGACACTTAAAAGGCATTTTAAGACAGTGCCTTTTATTTAACAAAAGGCGCTTCAAGACGCTTTTAAAAAGTGCCAAGCGAATACCAATATATTTATTCATTAATATACTATGTGTTTGTAAGTCTGAGGGTGCTTTGGCTTTTGTTTATTCTCTCTTATCTCACTCTAGACTTCAACAAAAGCTGATAGACACTGACTGCCGTACCTGCTATAATTGTATCATGGAAGCGCTTAAATTTTTGGAATCATTTTAATTCATTTTATTATTTTTGGTTGTTCCTAACACTATGAGGTAGTTAATATATTAGAAGCGGAAAAGGTATTGAATAGAGTTCCACATAGTAGTAATAGTAGCCGAGTTGAGCACTAATTTGGAACAAGTTTTAAAAAAGAGGCCAGATATGCTAAAAATATGCTCCGCTGACGTCCTGCGATGTTGTTAACATATATTTGACATATTTATCAAAATTATGGACACATTTTTGCATAATAAATGAATTTTCCTGATATGTAATATCATGACTAAATATAAATCCCGGGTCCATTAATAATAGTGTTTCTCGTAACGTTTAAGGCGCAGAGTTAAGCTTTGCGGCAAATTTGTATATCGCCAACATTAAAGTTTTTGCTATTTTTAAAATCTTCAATATTTTGTAAACACCTTTCATTAAAGGCCATCATATTTCATGACAACTATACCATTTTAAGATTAAATGATGTGTTTCTAAATGTAATTCAATAATCGTAGTCGATATGAAGGATATCATAGTCTAAAGTCGTAATTTCAGACTGTTGCCAATATTCAGTCAGTAATTCGAACCCTGCCTTTTAACAGAGTTATAAGTCAAATGGAATGAATAGTAGTTCCCTTCAACCTGAAGGTGGATTTTTCGAAATCGAAACATCTGTTCTCTATTTACCAACTGAAAAATAATGATTTCCCTAAAAGTTTATAAGGCCAAAATATACTAGTCCAACTATATAGCATACTTTGCTCACAAACCAGTCTTGAATTCAATTGGGGGATACAAAATTTGTCCCACAGTTCTAATAATAAATACTTAATTTAATGGCTTTCCTCATTTATTTAAATAAATTTTGAATAAATAGTTAACTAAAAGAAATCTAAATCTATTTAGCCAAATTTTCATTTAAATTTCGTGAAATTTGAAATATGTGAACTTAACTTTATAGGCGAAGATATGTATATATGCGCAAGATCAATGTGCTTTCAAACACTTTGAAGTGTGGCAGCCTTCAAGTATCGGTTACTACTCTGAATACATTTAAGTAAGCTTAGCCGTTTTCGTTGGTACACTGTATTCAAAGCAGAATACTGGGTAATCGGAAAAGTGGGCGTATAACAGAATCAAATTAAACACGGGACATTGAACACAGAAACACATGGACGACGGCGCGTTAGCTCACTTGACTATAATGCTATGGTTAAACTGCCAACAAAATCTTTAATTAAGAGTGTAAGCAGTTGGCACTTTGCGGACCGACGAGCCTTTTTTTCAAAAGTTGATTGACACAAACATAAAAGAACTGTTATATACACACGAATACACAACTGTGTATTCGAAACGTAGCGAGAAATTCCCACTACTACTGCGATGCATGTTGTGGACCAGCTTCATTCACCTCTGCTAACAGTGTGAACACAATTAATATGCTGTGGCAGGGTTAATGCGTAACAGCTGATCTATCGATAGTTTAGTTGTTCCATCCCTGGCCATGAGTCACATTTGAAATAATTTAAACATTTATTTATAGTTTAAATTGAAAAAACAGCATTTAAGCAAAATTCTTGAATTACTTTTAAACCAATTTGTGGCTTTTATTAACAAGAACTGAGTAAACATGCAGGTGAGTTTAAATTGAACTCTTTTTCCCACACCCCTGGCGTTACAGTTGGCTGCAGCAGTCTCAGACGAAACTTCCATATTTGGTCAACACGCCTGTCCGACTGCGACTGCCCCTCCCCACTCTTTACACCTTCTAATTTGTTCTTGCTTTCGCTTGCAGGACCCCAACGAAGATACCGAATGGAATGATGTGCTCCGTGCCAAGGGCATTATTGGACCTAAACAGAAGGAGGCCGAAATCACCGAGGATCAGATACAGTCTCTATTGGATGATGCCATCCAAAGACGTACCGATTTGCCTGCGCAGGATAAGAAAATTGATGATATGTCTCTGGATGAACTGGATGAGCTGGAGGATTCCGAGGATGAGGAAGTTTTGGAACAATATCGCCAACGTAGAATCGCCGAGATGCGTGCCACAGCCGATAAGGCCAAATTTGGCAGTGTACGAGAGATATCCGGTCAGGAGTATGTCAACGAGGTGACCAAAGCGGGTGAGGGTATCTGGGTGGTGTTGCATTTATATGCCAATGGTGTGCCCTTGTGTGCCCTCATTCATCATCATATGCAACAGCTGGCGGTGCGGTTTCCTCAAACCAAATTCCTGCGCTCCATAGCCACCACCTGTATACCCAATTTCCCAGAAAAGAATCTGCCCACCATATTTATTTACCATGAGGGTGCATTACGCAAACAGTTTATTGGTCCCCTGGAGTTGCGTGGCGAAAAGTTGACAGCGGATGAGCTCGAATTTATGTTGGGACAGGTGGGTGCAGTGCCCACAGAGATCACCGAGGACCCTAGACCCCAGATAAGAGACAAACTGTTGGCCGAACTGGAGGACAAGAGTGCAGACTTCTTTTAACCCACCTCCCCGCTCCTGATTAAATGTTTCTTTACGTTTTCATGTTCTCGTCTTTTAATAATAAATTTGTTCATTTTTCTACTTGTTGTGAGACTTAACACCGCTGGCCGCGGCCGTTGCCACCTTGGGCACACTTTTGGGCTTGCCCCGGAAGATGTTCGGATCAATTATGTTGTACGGATGCTCACAGGCTGGATTTATGATACGTCCGCGTCTTACTTCATGCTCCTCCAGCAGATGTGGGGCCAATAGCAAAAACAATTGCTCCGTCCAGGAGGGCAAACCAAAGCTAGAGAAGCACAACTCCCAATAGGGCAAACCCAAATGGGCTATGGACATGCGTAAATATTCACTAAAAGTCTCGGCCAGAAATTGCCAGCTTAAAGTGTTTAGTTCCAGTAAATAGAACTTGGGATTGTTTGAGCTGGTGGATTCATACAGCATGCAGACCTGTGGGAGGGTAACACAGAAGCGGTAATCGTCCAATTCTATAGTATCTGCTTACCTTGGCCATTTCATTGACATTGTTGATTTCAAAAATTTTGGATTTGGCTGTAATAATGGGTGTGGCATTTCCCCATTTGTCTTTGCCCGGTGTCACACCCACACTGCTGCCACTGGAACTACTGGAGGCTGAGGTCACACCCAACATATCCCCTGCGCTGGTGCTGGCCAGAGGTAAAGCTGTGCTATGCGTATTCTCAATATTCTCGCGCAACAATGTGACCTGCAGCAAATGCGGGAAATGTATATGACCCACGCGTCGTATATCGTTGGCTGTTTGGAGCAGAAGAAGGATTGACTTTGTCCTACACAAAATGAACTACTTACGCGCATACTGATAGCTCCAGTTCAATACAAATCCATCGGTTGACAAATAAAATTTCTTCATATCCTCTGGCAGGTAGACACAATGTCGCTGCTCCCAGTTTACCACCTGGCAGGCATTCAAAGGCTGACGTCGCTCTAATGTCACATTGCAGACGCGTGGTACATTGGCTGCACTTGGAGAGATTAGTAGAATGACTTGGTTTAGTAGTGCCTTACTCACAGAGAGTTTTGATTAGACCCAGGGTTAAATTTTCATAGAATGCATCTTCGGGTGAAAGTTTCTTGTTCATGATTTAATTATTTTAGTAAAAAGTAAAAAAAATTTGTGTATGCGGCAGGGATTGCTGTGTCGAGTAAACAACCTGAGGTTGTTGTGGAAACTAGGCAGGGTTGTTGATGGGGGAAATAGTACTTCCACTTTAAATATACGGCAGGGATATTTTTAAATAGAAGCAGAAGTACTCTAGACAAAGAAAAACATTCCCAAAGGTGGCGGGAACACTCTTTTGATAGATGGGAACACTTTTTACAGATGTGGGAACACCCTTTAATATATGCTTTAACACTTCTATTAAGTTTGAGAACATTCCATAAAGATGTGTCAATGCTCTTAGAAAACTGGAAACACTTTTATGAGGTCAGGGAACACTCTTAAGAGATGTGAAAGCACTCTTTAGAAAGCGGGTTGCACTCCTAAGTGGTACGGGAAGACTTCTAATACAGATGGGAACACTCCTATGAAAGATAGGAACATTCCTTAGAGAAATAAGAACACTTTGAATTGGGATTAGAATATTCCTAAGAGATGTGGAAAAATTACAAGCATGTGTTGGAACTGAACTGCTCAGAAATATGGCAATACCTCTGAAAGGAATAGAAACACTCACACCAGGCTTAGGAACATTTCATAGAGATATAAGAAAACTTCTAATCAGGGATGCAAACCACTTGGAAATAAGGACTGTTTCGGATCAGTGGTTCACACAGTTTTAAAACCGCCGGTTCGGTTCATTGCATGGTTTTTGGGGCTGACTGAACCGCGGTTACGGTTCGGTTCGGTTCGCTCTTTATTCATTTAATTAACTGAAGAAACTTTTTTTTGATACAAGTATTCGGATTATTCATTAACAAAGACTTAGGTTTTCAATTAATCGAGTTTGTACAAAATTTCGACGGCAATTTCCGCATGAACGCTCTCATTTCGATATGAAATCCTACACTTGAGATATTGATGATCACTTTTGACGGTTTGAAATCGACTACTGAAAGCCAAGCGGATCAAAATCGTCCAATAATTACAATTTTCTTTGACCTGATCAAGTAATCTCTCGCAATTTTAAATCGAAATATATAAGTTCAATCGGAAATCGACGTCGATATGTAGAAAGGGTGTTTATACCATCAACATTTCGTTTTTAATAAATTCTAAATTTGCTTTGATAGATCTTTAAGACTGGTTCATTTCATGAAGACATTTCTATTTGAATAGTTTTATTATACTTGCATATGAGATTTTCAAAACAACAGCGAATAATATAGATTTTAAAAAACTTAAATTAACTTCACTAAGAGGGAATTTTAGTTAAGACTTAATAATAATATATCTCCCAGTATATTTTCATCGATATTAAAAGACTTAAGAGCGTCTAACAAAACAAACTCCAATATGGAAAATGTTCATTCTACTGACACTTGTGTGGATAGAACTGCTAAAACTTTTCGAGCTATGCTTAAGTTGATTTTCCTGATAAGTATTCCAACATTTAATAATCTTTAGGTAAACGCTAACAATCGATATTTTACTTTTTGATGGAACTGAATCCCCATTATTGAGTTGTTTGGCAAGCATTTCCAACTCGTCTTTACTTATCGAGTTCAAAGAATTATCCGTTATGTTTACATTAACGTATCGAATTTTGTTGTATATTTACATTAAATGAGATTTAGCTACCTTTTTTTCTTCTACTGATAGCAAATTTGATTCCTGGGATCAAAGAAATCGAATTCAAAAACAGGCGGAGTTTTTTTTTCCAAAGAGTTGACAATTACTGAGCTCTGTCGTTCCCCTTTTTATACCCTGTTCCCATTAAAAATGGGAAAAAGGGGATCATGAAGTTGTGCAAATGTATGTAACAGGGAGTAGGAAGCATCACTGACCACATAAAATATATATATTCTTGATCGGCATCAACAGCCGAGTCGATTAAGCCCTGTTCGTCTGTCTGTTTGTATTAACGCGTCGATCTGGTGTTTACTGTAGCCACTTCGAGTTTGTTTCAGATTTCGAAAACTCCTCCTCCTCCATCATTAAACAGCGAAAAACGATCTTTTTCTCTGTATAAACGCGTGGATTTCACAGACTATAAGAGTTAGAGCCACAAATTTTTGCATGTATATAGGTGTACACCGTACCCAGATAAAGTTTGCTCCAGGTTTGGCAAATTCCTCTTACATCTTCTTCTAACCGCGATAAACTGTCAGAGCTTTAATTTTTAAGTTTTAACCTAGTGAGGCCCAACATCTATCTATTCAGTGTACTACAATGAGATCCGAGCTAAAACATCAAAGAAATGCAAGTGCGCCTAACCATTTATTGAAATAAATTTTAAAATAAATGGAATTCAAAGCTATAGGAACCGCATTACTTGGAACAGGGTATTTTGCAGTCGGGTCACTCGACCGCAAAACTCTTTCTTGTTTTTAACATAAATTTTTCAGAAATACTCATACTCATTTTCTATTTCAAGCCAATCTCAATTAAAGATAAAAAGTTTTAGTAAGTTGACCCCCAACGGATAATACAATCAAGACATGGCTTGTTACAATTATGGGTCCTTAGCTTTAATAAGGTTGATGTTTTATAGCTTTTTTACAACAACTCTGCTTTTCCAAGTATTTTCGCAATATTTTAAAGCTAATTTAGCTTACTATTCGCTAGTAACTCAATACCTTACTGAAGTGAACCGAACCGTACCATTTTATTTTTCGGTTATTGGTTCGGTTCAGCATTTTTGAAAACACACCGGTTCGGTGACGGTTCGGTTCACAAGCGAAAAAAGCGGTTCGGTCCAGAACCGGTTTGAATCCCTGATTAACACAGAATAGTAAATATAATCTCACATGTGGTCAAAACTTTTTAGATGCTTAATATCGATCCTTTAAGGACATGTGATATACCAAAAGAAAGATATTGAGCCATAGATCATGTATGTGTTTTAATTTTAGTACTACACCAAAAGTTATTTGAAATCAATTTGGAAATACCGGGTTGAAGAGGAATCGCCGCTTTGGGTTCCGGCCTAATGTACAAAAAGATCCCCGTGGAATGGATTTTCGAATGTTCACATTAAGATCCATTTTTTTAAATATTCTTTTAACATTTTTTAGCTCCTTTGGATGAAGAATAAAGAACAATGAAATATTTTATTTCTGATATATTCTTTTTAAGCGAAAATAAACCGACTTCGAAAATATCCAATGGATCCCAAAAAAGGAAATTTAACTATCCAGTTCAAATGGATACCGAAAATATCCTAAGGATCATCGAAACTACCCTTTTTTTCTCAGTTTACATACATACTTAACCATGCTTAAGGCTTTATTTTCTATTCACATTCAGGGGAAGAGAGTTACTTTAAAAAGGCGAAAGTGCAAATAACAACCAGATATGTGAGTATAATGTATAGATCAACGGAATCGAAAGCCTTGCTATAATATAATACATTGTATATTACATATGAACTCTATCATGTTGGTTTTGTGGATAAATATATAAGTTAACTATAAATAACAAGGTATACAAGGTAACGCACACAGACGACTGTAGTCTTTGTCCGACGACGAGTATCGGTCAAAATGTGATTTTTCGATTTCAGTTCATAAAGTAACTAATTTCGTTGCTTTTAGAGCATTTCCAATGCTTAAAATCGGTGGAAAATTTTTTGCGGAGGAACTTTCCTACATACACACCCGTTCGTTCAATTGACAATCAAATAGAGTAATTACAGAAACTGCATTGAATCTTTGATTTTTCACTAACAAATTGAAAACGACATTGAAAGGAGTTTATTTACAAAGAAAATGAAATGAGATAAAACATATCTATAAATTATCAGGTGAAGTTGTAAAAGTCCACCTCATACTTTCTAATGATTAAGGTGACTGCGTTGAAAAACTCATCGCTTAGCCTGATCCTGCGTTTGGCTTTCAGCCTCCTCCTCGTGTCAGGAAACCTCCCACACAGTTGACTCCACCGAACGTCGAGGGCGAGCGGCCACCTCTACATGGGCATCGAGTCCATCACTTAGACGGCTGAAGCGACGTGCCCAGCTTCCGCGTGCAGCTGTCTGACTACCCGCTTGCGAGGTACTGCGATTGCTGGCTTCACGAAATAGACTCATGATATCCTGATTGTCACCCTGAGCACGCTTAATGCCATGCTGATATTTGGCCTCCTTGGCCAGCAATTGTTCGCGTTGCATTTGTGTCTTGACCTCGGAGGGGACATCGGGTATGATGAATTGCATGATGCCGGTGATGACGAAGACCACATGCTAGGGAAGGGAAAATCAGTTGGAAATATTACTACTATAACAAAGTCAACTCACCTCAAAGACCACCACAAAGGCCAAGCGTGCGGCAAATACATGCCAATAGTGGGGACTCAACCCATAAGGCTCATAGTCCTTAGGTCCATTCCTTAAACAAAAAAATATTTATATATAAATAGAAGTTTAAAGAAGTAAGACCTTAGGTGCCCTACCTGTAACCCCTGTATTGACAAGTATCCGGATCCTTTTCACTAACCGAAGCACCCCATTCTTCTTTATAATCCGAGGTATTGAATATGGACAGCGAATGCTCTATATAACCAGCTAAAGTATGCGACTCGGAGTAGACAAATTTGTAGACCATTCGAGGTATAAAATCACTGGTATAGGCAATCACAAATGCATTGGACACAACAGCCGTATAGGTTATGATCCTCAAGATGCCATACCAGGCACCGATATCCTCAACACGTTCGGCCAAGGGACGTCTAGCCTGTGTGACCATTTTGTAGGCATCCAGACGAATTTCAGCCACATTATTGAGTAAAGCAAAGAGTGGAGCCAAGGGAAAGGCGGCCACAAATAGAGTGACGAAACCATATTGGAGTACTGAAGACATTAAGTAAGGGATTGGTTAGAGTACGAGAGAGTTTTAATTAAGATATGTACTCACTCATCTCCAGGTACTCATCAAACAGAGCCAATCGTCCAGGATCCTGCATGTGATAGTCCTGTTCCCAAGCCATATGTAAATGCGATTCATCTTTGGTGGCCTGCGATGGTAAGAATTAAGATAAAGCTGTTGAGTTATGGAGAAAACTGAAGTGAGATCCGGCCCAGCGATTCGAGTATATAATTCAGAGTTTTGGGGAGACCATCTCAAATTTTCCAAATTCATTCGATATGGCAAGCTGGAGTGTTATCTTTAAGTACGCGCTTTAAGTGGAATATAAAGAAGAAACTGGACACTCCAAGGAAATTCGATAAACTCGATTCAGTCGCTGAACGCCAAGTTCTTGGAATCCCGAAAACTTACATTTCGGGCGGATTTAATAGAAAATGAATTTGAAGGAACCTAGCAAAATAACCTAAATGGAGATAGACTATAGCTAGTTTGAATATGGGGGTACACTTAGAATGAAAGGAACGAAAACTACTTAAAATTTCAAGTAAATTTCGTTCTTACATTGAGTACGAAACATTTTAGAATAAAAAATCGACTGTTAAAATTATTTAAATGAGAAGAAATCTGAATCGAGAATTTCGTTCTTAGTGTGAAAAATTTAATATAAGATCGCACTTAGTTTAAGTACGAAATTTCTTGGACTAAGTACAAAATAGACTTAAAATGCAAGCTCCAAAAACTGTGCTACGAAAAATGCGGGTAATTCTTCATGTGGAAAATTTTTTTTATTTTGTTGCAGTTTTTTATTGCTTGAATATTTGAGAATATCGCCCCAAAAGAATTTTTCGAAATTCGAAATACTTTAGAAGCTATAGCCTTTTTTCTCGACCAATGTTCTCGATTAAACAAGCAATTTTCCATTTACTTTAAACTTAAAACGCATTTATCTCGAAACCACGTTTTTCGAACTGGCGGCCATGATATTTGATGATTAAAACTTAAATCGACGCACAATTTTCACCATTCTGGTCTGACCCTCAATCATAATTTTAAAAAAATTTAACCATTTTTTATACTCTAAACTACAAAAACTGGTCCCAAAATCGAGTTTTAAGTTTTCAATGGCCGCCATTTTGTCAAACAAAAAATTACAAAATTTTTTCGAGTGTCAGACCAGCATGACATCTATACTGATTATAATCTCGTTTTTAGTTTTCAATTGACACAACCTGGAGATATGGAGTCGTGACCGCCAGCATTATACCTTATTTTTGACCCCCCACTTTGAAGGCAGAGAAATTTTTGAACAGAAGCAGTAAAATTTTTTTACTGCTGCTAAAACAAGTAAGAGTGTGGCGGTCGAGTTCCCCGACAGCAAAATACCCTGTCCCAAGGAATGTGGTTCCTATAGCTTTGAATTCCATTTATTTTAAAATTTATTTCAATGAACAAGGGCGCGCCTTGTGTACATATCTTCGGTGTTTTTGCTCGGATCTCATTGTGGTACACAGAATAGATAGATGTTGGGCCTCACTGAATATATATTAAGACACTATGTTAAAACTTAAAAGCTGAAGCTCTGACAGTTTTTCGCGGAAGAAGAAGAAGATGCAGGAGGAATTTGCCAAACCTGGAGCAAACTTTATCTGGGTACGGTGTACACCTGCAAAAATTTGTGGCTCTACTTCTTATAGTCTGTGAGATCAACGCGTTTATACTTAGAGAGTGACAGTTTTTCGCTGCTAAATGATGGAGTATGCGGAGTTTTCCAAATCTTAAACAAACTCGATGTGGGTACAGTATACACCTACATACATTCCAAATCTTGTGGCTCTATCTATTACAGTCTCTGTACAGTCTCGACACGTTTATACAGACAGACAGACGGACAGACGGACAGACGGACAGACAGACAGACAGAGAGACAGACAGACGCGCATGGCTAAATCGACTCGGCTGTTGATGCCGATCAAGAATATATATATTTTATGTGGTCGGAGATGCTTCATGATCCCATTTTTCCCATTTTTAAAGGGAACAGGGTATAAAAAGAATTGGAAGAACTTTTCAAGTTTTCAAAAAGATTTTTTTTTTAAATAGGTCCAAGAAACAGCCTCAATACGGAGAAAACCCCCTTAAGTTGAATCTGCTCTTAATATTCCCTTCTGGTTCAACGCTTTGGTTTTGGAGTGAGGCTAGATTTCTGATAAACATTTTGGTCTTTGGTTAATTTATTTCGTTTGGATTTTTTAATTATTCAGAGTCTTATTGGCAAAGACAAATTGGGAGAGCTTAGAATTGTATAGGCTTAGTTTGACTTAAGAATTTATTAGACATCGATGAAGAACCTTTTCGCACTTAATAGGAGAGTAAAACGGGCTGTACTTAAAACCATAACAAATTAATAGTATGACCGAAAAGATATTTTAATAGTTCTAAACGGACTTAAGATTTCCAGTCTTAAAACAAGTAAAAATAGTTCTTGAAATATGGGTTTTTTACTTCGTACTTACCGTACTACTGACACCGTTCGTACTTGAAGTTCTTAGTTTACTTTACTGAGTGTAGACCCATTAAGATTCTATTAGACCATTACCTATTTTATACCCTTGCAGGGGATAAAATTGTCCAGACTTTTACATAATTTGTTAAAAAGCCTGACTTAGCAAATCTTTTGTAACGTTATATAGAAAAATGCGTAATCAGTCTCTTTGAAAATGTTGCATCCCATATATATTTTTAGATTCTCGGTTTTGGTTCAGGTTTGAAAGGTTAAAAAATTAAAAAGAATGTGGGTACAGTTCGCTTGAGCCAAAACTCGAATTTAAACTGGTACAGCGGGTTCGGTTCACAAAGTGGATTCATGCATGTATTTGTTTAGAAAGAAGCAGGACATTGTATCAGTACTTTCCCCAAACAGTTTAAAAAAAAAGTTTGATATAAATCGAATCAATATATCGTATAGCTGTCATATGACAAACTGGCAAGGTAATGGTTGTGGCATCACCAACAGACTCGCGCGCTTATCAAAACCTGAGATGAGTGCGACTATTCAGGCACTTTTTTGAACCAACTAAAATTTGAAATCGGTGATATCAAACATTCACGCTCCAAATCGAACTCTCCCTCACGTGCATCGCTAAGTATTTCAAACAAGAAGGGAGAAGATCAAATCGGAACAATCAGTCCCTACGCTGGATACTGGTACACAACAAAACGACCAAGCATATAATATGCTTTTCGAAATTGTTTCCTAAGTATATACTAAGCCAAACCTTTAGGAATCGTTCAGAGAACCGAACTTCCCCCGTACCGCCTTGTGTGAAAAAACTATTTACCTGTTTATGTTTCCGCTGTCGCCACCAGTTCCAAAATTTGGGAAACAAATACTCCATAAAATTATTCCAGCATTGTTTTCCCACCATTATGATGGCCAATTGTATGCACAACTCGGATAAACAGCCCGCCGGATCGCATATATCGTTCTTTAGACGAAAGAACTCACTGCGTCGTGCCTGATCATCACCGGGATAGTCAAAGAATCGTCCCTTAAAGAACGCTATATAGATGAGCGAAGAGTAAAAATTCATAAATTCGAAAAAGAAGATCTTGAACGTATAAGAATCCTCATATTCGGTGTGTGTACGCGGATTCTCCAGATTGGTCAGTCTAATGGCCATACGATGATAGATCTGTCATCGAAAGTATAGGGATTACCTTTCGAAAAAGTAGCATTAAAATTATGTCAACTTACTCGTGTTAGTATCATAATGACCACCAAATTGATAAGGGCAGCGGTGACTGTGGTGAAAAGTTTGGCATGCTCCTTAACAAAGAAACCACCGCCTCCATAGATCACCGAAACCAAAGAAACGCGATACAAAATAGTACCCAACACAGCCGAAAGCACCACGGCGATCTGGAAAATGGTATGTTTAGATCCTAGTTAATTAAGCTCTCTACGATTTACTCACCATAAAGAGGACTGCACTGCCAGTGATGACAAAACGTATAGACCGATTCCAGGTAGACATATAGGGTTCCTTTTCTCTGGTAACAGGGTTCATACGAAATGTGGTGGCATTAGTTTCAAATTCAGGACGATTCTCTTCATCCATATCCACATTGTGTAAGTCCCATTCCCAAACTAAAACCGATTGTTTGCGTTTCCAAAGCTCCAGAAAAGTGGTGGCTGAATAAAAGAAATTCTATACTTCGTGAAAAATTATTAGTTTCGATAAATGCTTACCCCAAAAGGACATGAAAATGGCAAAAAACACCGTTGAAGGATTGTCAAATAGATAGGTTAGACGCGAGAAGAGACAAGATTCGGATAGGCTTTGATAGCTGCAGGCTTTATCACAGAGTGGGCACAACGTTATGTTACCGGGACCATACTCATTGCATATCTCCTTGCTGGGCGTATTATCCTCCCCCTCCAGTGTGGCCAGTCCATAGATAAAGCACAAAAACCCCACCACAGAGGGATACACCAGCATCTCGGTGTAGAAACCCAGCCAACAAAAGTACAAAGCAATTTTATCACCAAAATATTTGCGCACCAGGCAAAGTGGTTGCTTTTTGTACCATTGCGAAGGATGCGCCCATGTCTGGTAAAGAACGCGTCGATCTAAAGAAATGCCACTGGAATGTGGTCGATCATAGCGACCCTCGTGCAGGGGAAAACAGCCCAGATAGGTGCCATCGTTGAGTAATCGTCGTATGCCACTGCGATCGCTTTCATCATAGGGGGTACGAATGAGCACCTGCATGACCATCAGGGAGCGTTGAGCACTCGTATAAGCTGTGGCACGATCCTTGACAATGAATCTAGAGGTTATTCAGATTAAATAGATATTGAAAGCATGTTAATATTCAGGTCAAAAGAATATTAAGACGATGGGATACGCGATTGGATATTAATAAAAGATCAATTGGACATTAATAAAGATCCAATAGATATAAATAGACGGATATTTGAATATCCCTTTTTAAAATCAAATCGTATTCCAAAAGATCCAATGGATCCCCTAAAAGGATAGTTCACTGTTCCGTCCACAACAACTATCCCGTTTTTCTTACGACTTAAATTTCGATATTATCAACTTACTGTTCCTCTGGATTGCCATTGGCGGTGGCCGCCTTAAAGGTAGTCTCACCCTCCAGCAGACTCTGATCAAGCTGTATCTTTCGTGTCAATCGTTGCCACACATCCTTCCAGTACTGAACATTACGCATAACAACATTCTCCTCATCCTGCAAAATCAAAGACCATATATTTCCTTAATCATTTCGTTTTTGCTGCTCCACTTACCCAAGAAGGCTTCACCGATATGGTTATAAATCGTTTGATGGGCAATTTCAGATTCATCACCTCCGCCAATCGGGTTTCCAGTCGCCAAGGCAAATGAACTTTGAGAAAAAAAGTTTTCTCATTGAACGACTGTGATTTGTCTTCCAGTTCCACTTCCAGTCCCTCTTTGATCAGATTCTCCATAAAGCAACGCCTCAAATCTCGACGACGCGCCTCTGCCTCTGTCATTACACCCAAATCCTCTTCCTCCCAGGCTAGAACCATATCTACCTTTCGTCGTCCATCGCGAAACATTAGCGACTCTGGATCGAGACCCTCTCGATCCTGTTTACTTTTACGTCGTTCACTGTCGGAGTCACCCGCCAAACTGTTGCTTTTGCTAGCCTTGCGGCTGCTGTAGTAGCTGCCGCTGATGCTGCTTGCCGTATCGGAGGCCTTACGTTCCGTGGGCATAAGTTGCCTATAGCCAAACTGATCTTCTAATACATTTGAATGTGTAGAGTCCAAAATTTCATATGATTGATTAACCTTATCTTCGGAACTAGATCTATGTGGACTAAGGTTCAGTCCCAGGTTACGGCGCATTGCGGTACCCGGTATATCCTCCTCATGACTGCCATCTATTTTGGGGCCAAAAGCCAGTGTGGGACTGGGCTCAGCCGAATCGGACTCCAGGTGAGTGGGCAATGGAACGTTTATTAAGTTGGATTTGTGATAACATGAAGGATTATTGGCACGCATCACTGAGGAGTTTAGCCATTTTTCGGTATAAGCGGCAGAGCTACTGCCAATTGAGATGGACTCCATGGTTGGACTAGGTTTTGGCAGGTAAGGAGTGCCGGGCTTAAGGATAAGCGTTGATCCGCTCGTTTCTTGGCCTTGGCTGACTAGAAAACGGTAGATTTGATCAGAGGAGGTACTAAGTTCTGCCTCCTTTGGATGAACCTGAAGATTCAACTCATTTAGTGTATTTTCCTGTGAAGTAATAAATTATTATTATTTTTGGAATTATTTGAAAATGGCAGTCAATATACGTACAAATAAAATAAACGATATATTTTAGCGTTAAGGTATTTTAAGACAGAGACTATGGTGACACAGTATGTAAATGGAGTAAATGGACGTTGAGACAGACAGGCAAGACAAAGAAAAAACGGACAGAAAACCCGTATGGAAATTGTAATTAGCAAACTGTGTGTATGTACGAAACCCGTGTAAATAAAAGCCCGAAAACCACTAAACATAACCGTTTATAATTAAAATAAGTTATAAGATTGATGAAAAGAATAAAATTAGATGTACGAAGAGTTTTAACCAGTTACTGTTATCGATAGTTCTAAACATTCTAAACATATATGTAAATTTATCGATAAGACACGCCGGGACAAGAAAAGGCAAGCCCAAAATAAAGAAAAAGTGATACTATTTCCACATAAACATATGGACTCAATAATATCATCTTGATGTTTTTTGGGATGAATACCCGTATGATACTACTCTTCTGTGCATCAAAAATAGTACTTGAGTCAGAGGAGGTACTAAGGACCCGTCAAGTAAATTTGGTAGTGTGACGGGGGTTCACGACGAGTCCCCATGAGATCGTCAGCAAACATAGACTTTCGAGCTCCTTGGATGATAAATAAAGATCATGAACAATTTTTTTTTTTAATTATCCTTTTTGAACGAATATAAAAAACTTCGAAAACGTCCAAAAAAGGATAGTTATCTATCCAGTTCAAATGGATACCGAAAATATCCTGAGGATCATAAAAAACTATCCTTTTTCTCAGTGAAGTATCAGAAGAAAGGCAAGGGACATATAAGCTTATATTTTTAAGCTATAATTAAAATTATTTTTAAATTAATGAACGCAAAATCAATACAAGGTATTATTTTTTTAATGCGGGAATAAAAAGCATCTAATTAATTTACAAATTTTTAAAGTAGTTTTTAATTCGTGTATGAATTGTCAGTTACGCGAAACGCTCTAAATATTGAGTGCGTAACTAGATTTTTATTTCATTAATCGTTCGTCTCGTGAAAGAAAATTCGCTCACGCGCGCCCCAATGTTTTCGCTGCAATTATAAAAATTCTAAACAAGAAATCAAACCGTAATCGGAACCGGAACTGTATGCTGAAAAGAACCGATTAAAACTTGGAACCAAGACCAAAACCGATATTTGAAAATTTTTGTCTACCGGTATCCGAGAAAATAGAGTCTGTCTTAGTAAATGTTTTGTAGTGTAATTTAGAAAATCGCTAGACCAGTCTTTTTGGAAATTGGTTGATCCTCATTATAATGTCACGATAGCCTTAGAACAAAAAAGTACTTGTGCTATCTATTTCTCCTTAAGTAAAATTTAATGAAGAAAGCAGCACTGACCATGGCTGCAAACCTTTGAAATTCTGGAAAAGGTTCGGTCCGGGAGTTCAAATTACTTTGAAAGTGTTATGTTCGCTTATCAAACGGGTTCCTTTACTTATCGAACCTAAGGCCATAATTCGAAGTTAGGTTCATGAATTCTAATATCGTTGAGATATTTTTTAACTTTCAGCTAACGAAGCTATTAAAAGCGTTTATCAATGCCAGAACTGACCTCATTCATTATAGTTATCATTCTATAGTTCTCGTCCCGGGCTTACAAATGTGCCGGGACTTAAAAATGAAGAGTTTGTCGCACTTTCTACGTAAATTTATAAACGGATTTGATCTTCCATTTAACAACTTGACTTTATTTCCTTTCTCTGATTCAGCACTATAAAATAGTTTTTAAACGGTCACATATTCTGATAGTTTTTAAAAGCTCTTAATAAACTGACTAAAGATAATCCTAAAACCGAACCTTTTTTAAGCAGAGCGGTCCAGTTCGGCACCAGTTTCTGGAGGTTACAAATTTAAAAGGTTCGGTTGTGGGTTCGGTTCGACTGAACCAAAAGCCCGAACCGTTTTTAGTACCGGGGTGACAGTAGGGGCTAAGTGGATGTGCATTAATTTGTATGAAAAGAAACAGGACAATTTATTTATTTGAATGAAAAGAAACAGGACAATTCAAATAGATCAATATTTTCCCCAAACATGGCATCAACCATTATAATCTTTTCTATGAAACGTTCCCAAAATAAAGAAGACAAAAATTAAACAAAGTTTCCTCATTTGCCTTTGAAAAGGGCAAGTTAGAGTAGAACGTGTGTTTCATCCTTTCTTTTACGGTACATACCGATACGTACCGGTATACCGAAATATAAATCTATGTACCGGTACGGAACCGAATACCGAAATAATATAAGAACCAAAACAGAACCTTTTACCGAAACTTATTTTTTCCAAAACCGGAACCGAAATAACCCTGTTTTAAATTTAACTGGTAAACAAAACTTTGCTCCTCTCATTATAGTGCTTCGGAGAATAGCAAAGGGAGGACATTATTCTTGGATTGAAAGGGATGGGAGGCTTGCTGGATATGTAGCTGCTCCTCAGCCCGTATTCCATAGAATCAGAGACATGCCCACTACAACAAACTCCAAAAACTCACTCCATCAAATTTGTTTCACTTAATTCTTTCAGGAAAACATAACCTAGGGTTTGAGTGGGGGATTGAACCCAGTATCTTTTCCAATTAACTAACAACTTTTATAATGGCGTGCTAGCGCATTGAGCTATTGGAAATTTTTCTATTTTTAAAGGAGGGCCAACTTTCCCTCTCTTTCTCTTGGCCGAAAGCCTGTATTGGTATTGGTATAAAGTTTTCCGATTGAGTACAACTTTTCTACTAACAACATTTAGGTCAAAAGATAATTTTGATAACATCTGGTTCTTATTTTAAGTTAAGGGCAACTTATTTTCAGAACATGCTTTTCCCTTTGTGTATGAATCAAAGTTCGAAACTATCTACTTTTGTTTTTATTCTATCAAGCCTACTACTTAGTATGACTATAAATGTTTACTTACGCCATAGCCCACCAAACGTCCAGCTACAATTCCACTATCCTGACTAAGTCTCCGCGGTCGTGTCTTGCTCTGATGTTTTCGTATTATGCGTTCACTTTTGGCCGGACTCGATACCACCTCACGACGCGTGGTGTGCACAGAATTCTGACGTGAATTACGTAGCGTGGGCACCGAAAGGAATCCTGCAAAGATAACACTTTACCATAATCTCTCGATTACTTGATTAATACAACTCACTTGGAAACTGAAACACTGTATGCTCGCTAGTTCGTTCACACTCCTGGGCTGTGCTACCAATCAGATCCTCACGTGAACTGGCCTCTGTTATGGGTGCAGTGCTCTCATCGTCCACACTGTCAATGCGTATTTGAAATATACTTGACTTGTCGACCAACTTTTCCTCGTGATTGCTCATTTTTGTGTGTACGTGTGACCTTCTTTCGATGGCGTCACTGCTGCTTCTTTACCCTAGAAAAAGGCGTGGGTGAACAAATAAAACCATATTTTTAGTCTAAGCCACTTTTCAATATGTCCTACTTCAAGACGATAACAAAAAAAGAATCGAGAAGGAAACAACAAACACCTGTCCCAGTACCCATAATAAACTATTTACATTCATAGGTCAATACGATGACAATCGAACGGTCAATAATAATACCCCAACTACTCATTTATGGTCAAACTTTCCACGATTTGAAAGTAGGACATACACGAGAGGGTAACCTACAATTTTAATAACCACAAAACACATATGATAGATTTTCTTTTAGTGGGGTGAAGATGGGTTCGGAATTATATTCATTTACCTGCTACTTTTAAGAACTCCGAAAGAGTAAATAATAATGGCACACAGTTTGATACACACAATCAAGCCTTAACAGGTCAGATATGAGTCCAAGATTTCAGGTTTTAAGTTTGTAAACACTCAGGATTGATTCAATCTTGTTCTTGAGCTCGAATTTCGTAACTGATTTAAGCTCGATAATTGCACTTGATTTGATCTGGAAGTCGGCTCCCCAGTTACTTCAATTTACTTCAATTTCAATCAGAGCCAGAAGGTGCACAACCACTTAAAATAGTTTAATCTACTCCATTCCTGCTTGAAAAATTAACTCAAATAACCCATTGGCCTAAAATATGCCGCAAACATATGCATATAAATAAGTAGCAAGTCAACTGACTGCATGGAAAATATATTGTTATTAATTATTCAGAGGTGTTTATACAACTGACCCTGACCACAACGCTAATTTGTATTTGTATATTAATTTACAACCCAACAGACGCGTAAGCACGCACACTAACGAGTACTTTAACGATATTGTACAAGAAGGAAGTAAGTAGATGTAGTAGTAGTTGTAGTATGATATTTGTTATGAATTGGTTTTTCTTTTTTGTTTGCTTGTTGGTTTAAGAACTCGTGTGCTGGAGGGATACTACTCGAACCTCGGTCAAATTGGATTTGTACTCAACTTTTGCTGATGATAATAGCTCTACTGTGACAATATGACATTTAAGGGAACAATGACCATAAATTTGTTAAGTTATGAGTGCCCCTTGGGTGGCTGAAGGTTAAGTCAACAGACTTGTTGCTGAATAAAATACCCTTTGCAAGTTTGTAACCGCACGAGGCAAGCGACATTATGGCTTAGTACTGAATGAGACTTAAATTAACTACGATGACGGCAAAATTACTTAACCTGCTGGACTACAGTAAATCACGATATAATTTGAACAGTTCTTGACCAACTTTGTAACTTTTTGGAACACTGCACTATGTCTCAGTTGTTGTTCCGACTTCACAGTTCTCTTTATTAAGTTTTAAGCGTTTCGTACCTTTCGAGGCTCTGTCCTTGGCCCTTTAGTGTTTCTCATTAATGTAAATGATTTGCCAAAAACTTTGTGCTACAGTAATTGTCATATGTAGACGACGTAGACGACGTTCAATTACACAGAAACGTGTAACGAATTTGACTGAGCAATGCAGGGCAAAAAAGTAGCTTAGACTTTAATAAGCAAACGGTTGGAATTAAAAAATGATTTATACTTATAAATCTGTAGCCCCGACTGACTGACATATCATCAACCCACAGTCAAAACTGCTTATTCTACAGATCTAAGATTTGGCATAGATCTTCGTTTAGTGCGCGCACTAAGAAAGGAAAATTAGGAAAATTTGTCTGCAAAGTGGGTCAAAAAGACAAGGCCATATACTAAGCTGTTTTGCTAAGAGCGCGATAGAGAGTGAGCTTGAAACTCACACAAATTAGGTATGGGTGTATTATAAACAGGGCTTAATACCGGAACCGAAACCGTTAACCGAAATAAACCGATTCAAATCGCGTACCGGAACGGGAACCGAAACCGTTATAAATTTTTTTTGAGAACCGAATACCGCTTACCGTTATTATTGGAACCGGAACAAAACCGAAACTTTGGTACCGGTACAGTTTGGGTTTTTTTTTATACGCTGTACCTAATAAAATTAAGCTTGTGCAAAGCTTGTGTGTAACAGAGAGAAATCATTTTTGATCTTATTAAGTATATATATTCTTGATCAGCCCATTGATAGTTATTCAGGTCATTTTTTGGTCTCTTGGAAATACCGTACGAATTATGATTTGTTTTTATACTTTGCACAAAGATACACAGAGAATATAGTAGGTTTGTGCATTTGGATGCACTGCAATTTGGAAATATAAACACAGTCGTCCTCTCTGGTATCTCACATAAACGTATTTGAAAATCTTGACTGGTGGTCAAAATCCTGCACAAAGTTCCCACAATTATATTAGATCGTTCCGGTATACCAAAATGAACCGTATCGAAACCGAAAACCGAATCTAATTGAAAACCGAAATAGAACCTTAAACCGAAACATTCATTTCGGGATGTACCGGTAGTGGAACCGGAACTGAAATTCGTTTCGGCACTCGTCTCTCAGACAGATGACAGCTGCTACATGTGTTTGAATGAAGGAGAGGGGAAAGAGTGAAGAGCGGTGGAATATAGAAAGGAGGGTGGTAAGAGTGGTGAGCGGGTGAAGAGGGGGCGGGGAAAAATCAGGAAAGTCAATTTGAATTGATGAGTGCTGATGCTGTTCTGAAATGCACTGTCTTTACATAACTAGAACCACTATGTGTTCGTATGGGAAAGCTATGTTTTCGCCATCCACTGGACTGGAAGGAACTAACATATAATTCCGGAATTTTCGAGCGCCAAGAAAATTTTGTTGGGTCCTTTAGGACGGGATAGGCGGGAAGCAAAACAATTTCTTGAAATCTTGGACGCGGACAAAGTCTCGGCTATATACTTCGAGACAGAAAATGATTATATTGACGAAGTTGACATCGACATTTTGTATAGGTGTACAGTGAATAAAATAAATTAAAAACCAGAAACGGATACCGGAAAGAAACGAATAAAAATTAGAACCGAAACCGAAAGGAAGTTGTCTAGGTAATTTTTTACAATTTGGCTAAATTGTAAATTCCTGTGCCGTTTTCTCGGGTACATCAGAATATTACGCTAGCCACTGAACAGAAAATTACTTGGTTAACTACTTTGGCAGATATGTATCAAGAATTTACACAATTTTTTTAAAAAAGCAACTAAATTAGGATTGCAGATACACATACTATATCTTAAAGTGAAGACGAAGTCAATACTGCAATCGGTAGCCGAACAACCGAATTGAAGTAAATACCGAAATAACGGTTTTCGGTTTCGATAAGGTAACGTTTTTTTTAGGGTTTAGCGAAAAATAATCTAACATCACCAGTCCAGACACAGGTCATTAGATTAACGCTAGCTGGAACAGAAAGGTTCGAACTTGTTTTAGTGCGCTTTCAGATGAACTGGTATTAAAACTGATCAGCAACCGACTCTGTACTTAGTATATACTTAGTATATATTTATATATTTCTGAACATTGAATAAATAGTACGTCATTAAAGTAACAGGCTTTACAAAGAAAAGAACGTAGTTTTTAACTTGGTTTCCGAAAAACCATCTGTTAGTTAATAGTTACTTAAATTTAAGGAAAATTAGGTAAATTTACTAAAAATCTCCATTCCTTCCTGAATAAATGCTGAAGAAAAAAATACGTTATACGAAACTGCAGTGTTTACAAACGTATTCGTTATGTAGCGAATTTTGTTGTACATAGAAGAACTAACATAGAACACCAATAAGGGACGTTGCTCTATTATACATGCATTAAGTGGAGGGGCGGCTAAATGGAGAGGACAGAAAAAGTGCTTTGTCCGATTTCCATGCTTTTCTGCACTCACTAAAATAAACATTTAAACGTTTGGCTCGCGTCTTTTTAAAATATACGAGTAACTTCGGTCACCAGTGTCGGTTTCGGTTCCGGTGCGTAATTTGAAACGGTTTTTTTCGGTTAACGGTTGCGATCCCGGTTCAAGTATTAAGCCTTGATTATTACTTCAAATAAATTCCGTTTAAAGATCTCAATGGAATTTTACCCATAATTTTTGGGGTTTATAATCAATCCAATAAAATAATCTTTATACTAGTCTTTTTACACCGGCCGCAGCTTCGAAAAATCTGTCAAAGTCGAAGCTGCGGGGTTTTGTTTTCTTACAAAAAGAGAGGCCATTAGTTTCGTTTTGGGTACGTTACAGATTTGTCCTCGACAGCAAGAATACATGGAATGGCCTGGTACATACATCTGCAAAATTCGACAATATTAAAACGTGGAGCTTATTAAAGCAGTACACGAACCTTCAATCATTCCAACTTCATTATGCAAATCGCTTACTTTCCATTTCTGAAAAACAGCTTTATAGCTGTTAGATGGCATTTCTATTTATATAATTTATGCATAATAAATGTTTTATTTTTAAAATATAATTCTCAATTCTGTTTTTTTTCTTCTAGCTTGCAGAGCATCTGGAAAAACTTTTGACTTTGCCTTCTCTATTCCCTTATGTTCCCTAAAAAAATCAGACACCCGCCCCTTCTCATTGAATTATTCTACCAATAATACATATTTTCACAGTATGAAGTGATTAATTTCTTACATCTAGGTTATTATCGCACTATTACAGGGTCCACGCATATCATGGATATGAAATTGTAGCTCATTTAAGGGTCTGCTACTTTTAGCAAGCAAGTATTTTAAAATGTCTGATAAGCTGTAACAAAAGAACAGTCTTATTAGGGGAACAACCAGATCAATACCATCTACAGACAATATTGGCCTGGCCTTTACAAGGACCTATCGGTTCCGTATTCTAAATAAACTGTAACGTGGATTGTGTGTCAGTTGTACAAAGTCCCATGCCATTGAGGCAATCACAACAATTGAAGTTTTATTGATTTGGACCTGTCAATTCCCAAGTACAATAGTAATCGATTATTGATTCCAAATCGGTGTTGCTCTCAATTCAAATGGATTCACTTAAGCTTATCACATTACTTAAATTGTCTCTTTTAGTTGGCTTATTGATTTTGTGGTATTCTGGTTAATTAATGTTAGTATTTGCTTGCTTGCATGTTCATCCTTTTGCTAGTAACACCCACATTTTCTGCTGCATATGGTGGACAGATTCGACACTTCCACGACTTTTCGACCAATGCGTCGGAGCACTCGCGCACGAATGACCGACCAGACAGGAGCAACTATGACTCGCAGGTGAATGTCGTGGCTAATGGTACTCCTGAATAGATAATCAAAGTTGTGCTAGTAACCACTTCCAATTTCATATGTTGCGCTCTCTGCCATTCAGTCGGAAATAGAGCGTCAACTTCGAAGGGATACAACATATTGGGTGGTCAGAGGGTGCCCGACTTGTAATTTAAAATTATGTTGTGACGTATTGTTGACGTCATCAACCATTTTAAATTGGAATGATGTCAGTAATTGACAGAATAATTAATTATGTTGAATAGGAAAAGGACTTTCGGCTTATTACTTGTTCTCTTCATGAGGTCAATTAGTCTGTTAAAATGAAATTGGATTTTATAAAAATAGCAATCAATGTAAGGTATAAGTACTATTATTACACTTGAAGAATCTATTTTGGTCACATGTACGTCATTAGCGGCGATAATTGCTTCGTTTAATTCATAGGTGAGCGTGTGTCCATCCACTGATGTTAGGTGTCAGGTCTGTTCAAGGTTACAACTTTGCGTGATTTTTTTCGTCAAATTGAATGCCATTTAAGGTTGCAATGGGCCAAGAAACCCTGATGATACCATATTTTTGCTGACTAATCTAAAGGAGGTTTTTTCTGACTGTGGTTTACAGTGAGGATCTGCTTTACAGATGCTTAGTACTTTAATAGAAGCAAAACTGCAAAGCAAAATATGTTGTTTTTCGTATGTTGGCGCTCGCGCATATTTATAGATATACGTAGACAACGTATTCATATTTGTTTCATCTACTCTTTCTCTCCGAGCGAAGTTTTAGTTGTTGGCTGCGAATGAGTTCGTGCGCAACAGAGTAGTGCAACAACAACATCATTTGGTATTTCTCTTCTCTTTCTCTTCTTACTTATTTGTATTGGAGTCCATGCGGCCGTAAGAGATTCTGGGGCTCTCTGGCTTAAAGTTGCATACTTACGGGGCCTTAGAACTGGGATGAGCTACCAAACCGGTCTACCATTTATCTTCTGGAAGATAATTTAATCTGGGTAACTAGGAGTGCCCACTCAATGCAATCGGATCAACTTCATACACGTACACAGCTCGCAATATCCATAATTATAACATATATGACTGAAATTTCGCCAAGGGATTGGGTTTTAAGCTTAAGGGTCAGAAGTGACTATACTAGATCGCTTATGTAGAGTAATATCTCTAGAACAATTTAAAGCTTATCCCCCTTGCTTGCCAACTCACTTTTTTGTCGATACAATGTGCGAAATATAACAAGAAATGCATTGGGTGGCAACGCTGTGTCACTAGACTCATTAGCTTCAATTTTTAAAACAAACTATTGAAACAGCTGCTGAAAAAAACCGCGCTGATAGTTAAAATTTGTTTTCGTTTTGTCCTTAAAATGAAATCAATCGGTTATTTCGTGCGCCTAACGAAAGAGTACTATCTATTAAGATCTTCTAAACGAACGACGAAACAAAATCGATTGAACTTAAAATAAAAGTATATGAGTATTAACTTAATCCTTTAATGAAAATGGAAGGACCATCTATTTATATCACATTATTGCATATTTCTGAAAAATTTTAGGGAGACAAATGGAAATTTGAACTGTCAGTCTGAAAATGTATCATTTGTAGAAATAAATAAAATCTGGCTTCTTTAAAGAAACTCAGAAAAACAACTTATAGTAAAGTTTTGTACTTAAAATTGTAAGTATGTTTTGTTCTTGGATGAACTTATATTCAATACGAAACATTCCAGAGTCAAAAATCGACTCTAAACATTACTAAAATATTAAAATGAGAAAAAGTGTTCTTGAATCAAGAACTTTTCGTATTTCAACCTAAGATCATGTAGAATTTGTAGTGTTTTTTTTTTAAATCGCCGCCAATATGTACAGGTTTATTGATATTTTAGTGTTAAGGTATTTTAAGACTCTAGTCACACTTTATATACATAGAATAAATGAAGCGAGACGCCGTATAGAGTGACAAACAAAAAGAATAACCCTGTTGTCATTTTAATAGATGTAATAGAAATGGTTCACAATCAAAAAGATTTTAAAATAGTTTGTACCTTGTGTCGAAAGACCTTCGACTCACCCTCCAGCAACCTCTGAAGTAGCTGGAAAATGGCGAAGCAAAGTGAAGATACGACATTCAGGTTTATGGCATCGCGGATAAAACCCACGCAAATTAAGGGGGTTTCCGTCCAGAATCCCCAGATCTATTACTGGAGCTGAGTGGTACATACGAACAAGAGACATCGAGCGGGACTATGGTGTCCCTTACCTTATAATCATTCTAATACTGTAATTAACTATTATACCGTAAATCAATAATTTCGGGAATGAAATGATCCAATTTTTTATCACTCTTTCTGGCATTGCTAAGGGTATTTCGCAAATTAAAAGAATAATGTTAGCTTCCTAATGAATCGTAGCTGGCTTATCGACGAACACGACTTCAGGTAAGAGTTCAGTGGTGTGATATCACATGACCTATCGCCGACATCAAGGGCAACAATTTTGGGTAGCGGTAATGTTCTATCTCATTTAAAAAAAACTCGGTCCAATAATTTCAGCAGCCCATAAACCACACCAAACAGTGCATTTTTGTGGATGTCACGGTAGTTCGAGTTTGGGTTGTGCTAATTAGCTCAAAAGGGACAATTTTGTCTCGTCACAGATCAACGTTTGGCGCGAAAACAGCGGATATTCCTTGAGCTGTTGCAAAGCCCATTGGCTGCAATTCAAGCAAAAATTTAGGTCTGTCGATGATTTGTCAAACAATCCTTAACAAAAATTAGATGATAGAATGACACCAGTCACAAACCTCTTAATGAATTACCCTTTACTTTAAACTATTATTTTCGTACTTTTGACACCGTTTTGAGCTTGATTCAAGTACAATGCTCTTAGAATTTTTCTCTCATGGTAGACGAAAAAATATTTAACAATTAAGTCATCAATCTCAAAATAGCCACTGCCAAGAAACTTCACTCTGGAAGCGATCTCTCTATTTATTGAATAAGCAAGACTTTTTAAGCTTTTTATTATGCAAAGCATTTAAATACAACCCCATCACCAGAAACCAAAAATAAGCTTATACAAATCATTCCTGCATCTTGGACGATTCATCTGCCATGCTTTGGATGCATTGTTGCTCTACATCCTGCTCACAGACATTTGTCACCTTGTTAAAGTAATCACCCTGCTGGCACTCGCCCTCAATCTTCTGCCCGTGCACACATACAAAGTAACCGTTGCATTTGTCCGCATCACGAACTAGTTGTCCATGCTTGCCATTGCACACACCCACCCGTACGCCATTCTCCATGAGACAAGTGCCATCATTCTGTCGACAGATGCCCAAAAGGCTATCGAAACTCTCGCCATTGCGACAACGCTGAGAGATTGGCTCATTGCCCTCACAGCTGGTATAACGACGACAATCACCCTGTTCGGCCACAGAGGATCCCACTCCGATGACTTGGCAAATCTGGGTAAAATTGGTGGGGGCATCGCTGCATACCATTTCGCCCGGTGTGGCCGCGGTCTGGTTCAATGTCTGTTCATTCTCGGGAGGTAGTTCATAGGCCTGACATTGCAGGCGACTGACATTAAAGAAGTGACCCGTGTAGCAGCACTCAAGGCGCAGCTTGCTCGAGATGCAAATATAAAAATTATTACAATTTTGTGGATCGGGCATGATTAAGCCATGCTGACCCTCGCATACCAAAGGATCGGGTGGTAAATGCTGATTGTTACCCTGTTCTTCGCTCTCATCCACAAAGGGACAGGAGCCATCATCGGGTACACAAAGCAATTGTTGGGCATCAAAGTAATTGCCTGTTCCGCAACGTTGCGGTAAGGCCACGCCCTGGGCGCAAATAAAATAGCGAGTGCAATCTGTACGATTGGCCAAATAAAAGCCATCTGGCAAAGAACCGCAACTGTAGTGGGGGGTAGTACCATTTACATCCCAGGTGCCATTCGGGCACTGTTGCAGGGCTTGCTCCTGGGGTTCGCAGTGCTCTAAAACAGGATTAAACTGTTGATTTTTGGGACATTCCACTGGGTATGGCCAGACCCTTGACACAAACGTAATACAAATTGCAATAGAGCTCATGCTGTAGACTTACGCCATGTAGACCCAGACAACGATTCGGACTGGTATCTGGCTTAACTGAAGAGGTTTTTCCCTGGCACTGACCATGATCTACACGACATTGCTTTAGTGGCTGGTGAAAGTATTGTCCCTCAGGGCAGTAAATCAACTGAGTGCCATTCACTGTGAAACAGCTGTAGTAGGCTCGACAATCTCTAGGATGTGGCACTAGAGCACCTTCCTCTAAGCCCTCACACACAGCCAGATGACAGCTGCCATCATTGGGCCTGCAGTAGCCCAGTTTTGGATCAAAGAAACTGCCATTTGAGCAGCTTTGTAGGATGGCCGGTTGCTGCTGCAGGCATAAATAGAAACGTGTGCAGTCTTCCACATCTGGCACACTCACTCCATCCGCCTGATTCGCACAATCCACCTGCAAGCTTTTAACTTTCATCCCTAGACCACACTCTTCCTGTGGCACACACTTCTGAAGTTGCTTGGCAAAAGTATATCCTCGCAGGCAACTACCCATTTGCCACTCATCCTTCTCGCAATAATGGAAAAATTGTGTACAGTTGTCACCAGCTTTGCTGTTTATGGGTAAAGCACGTAACTCTCCGGAGCTGCAGATACGTCTTACTCCATTTGCATGACAATTGCCATCGCTGGTAACGCAACCAAACATGGGCTCAAATTGCTGTTCCTCGGAGCAACTCTGTGGTACCCAATGTCCTGCCAAAGTACATAGCTCGTACGAACGACAGCTGCCGACTACACCGCGCCTCTGACCGCTCGAGCAGCTGGATTTGGTTCTATCTTGATCTGAAACACACTGCTGAGCATCATTGGGAAGGCAATAGTTGTGCTCGCGACTAAAATACATTTGAAGAGGACACTGCTGTAGCCACCAGGCATTGTCCAGGCACATCAGAAAGCTGGCACAACCCGACGACGAAGGACGCACCGATAAGTGTTTGCAATACTCTGTGACTTGGGCTACTGTGTGATTGAACATTTGTAGGCAGAACTCGTCTTGGTCTAGGTCCTTGGGTAGCGGTAGACAGGTTCCAATGTGGGTGGCATAGTAATGCTGCTTGGGACAGTTACGTAGTCGCCATTTGTCTCCAGCGCATCGAAAGTATTGATGACAGTTGGTACCCCTGGCGGGCAGGGTCAGTGTTTCGGTCTGATTGTTGCAGGGCGGCAAATGGGTGACTCGTGAATACGAGCAAACCATATCATCGCGCGGTACGAGGCAACGTTGCTGCTCCGGATTATAGTAACGAAGATCAGAGCACGTGCGACGCCGCCAGTTTCCCTCTAGGCATATTTCGTACTGGGAACAGTTGGCAGGCACCGAACGCTTTTCGTCTGTAATGCAAGGAAGCTGGCGGAAGAGTAGATGTATTGATGGTCATTATAATGGAGAAGAAGGAAATTTAAGCTGTTCTGTATCTTAACTCATACTTCTCATAATCTCAATCGTAGTCCTTCTTCATGTACTACATTTGAATTCATAATCGTAAAAATTACAAGATATTCCTGCTGGGTTTTCCCTCAAATTCCCTTTACAACCCACTTTCCACCCACTTTCCACCCACTTTCCACCCACTTCCATTTCTCACCCATGTCCCACCCACTTGGAATATGGATGATACCTGGCTACCCAACAGGGCCCTATGATTATGAGAAGAACTGGACTGACTTCACATGGCGCCCGTAACAGAACCCGAAACTGCAATCTTCGGAAAGAAATTGCTAGTGTTATTACTTAATTGGAATATGAATGATACCACCACCTGGCTACCAGACTGGGCCCTATGATTATTAGAAGAACTGGACTGTCTTCACATGGCGCCCGTAACAGAACCCGAAACTGCAATCTTTGGAAAGAAAACCGCAACTGTTATTACTTTATTGGAAAATGTATGATACCATAACCTGGCTACTCAACTGGGTCTTATGATTATGAGTAGAACTGGACTGACACTTCACATGGCGACCGTAACAGGACCCGAAACTGCAATCTTCGGAAAGAAATTGCTGGTGTTATTACTTAATTGGAATATGAATGATACCACCACCTGGCTAAGACTTTAGAGAGAATGAATGACTGGGGTAAAGAACGGGAGGAAAATCAAGTGTTATTATTTAGGGTGCTTTTTTATGGCTGCTACCACCACCTTTCTACCTAACAGGGCCCTATGATTATTAGAACAACTGGACAGTAGTCACATCACAACATTCTCTTTTATAGATATAGAAAGAGGATCAGAAATACTTTTTTCTGGCTCTTACCAACATTCACACTTATCCAATATAATCTCTGTGCGATTAGTGAAGATTATAACGAGGTGTAAGCTTAGTAAGCAGTAAGAATTGAACTAGGTTCGAATTTAAAGAAGCTCGTTCTTTGAAGGTCCCACCTGTTCCATTCTATTCCACGTCAAATATGTAAATAAAAGGCCGAAAAAATATAATTATTCTAATTTGGCTTTATTTTTAGCGCATATGTAGAATACAATTTGATTATGTCATAGGATTATAAGTATAAATTTCAGATTTAATATGGATATATAGAAATGGAACAAGCGGAATTTCCAATTATATATAATCACTCATAATAACGAGTACGTATAGTAGTTGTGAATTAAATTAATTATGTGAGTTTCTGAAAGAATTTCTTAAGCAATGATAGCGATCTTACTTTTTCCTCCGTTTCCACCGATCTCTTCTGTATGACATGATTATTGCCCAAGCACATGCCCAACTCCGTAATGTACAATTGACCTCTGGGGCAAGCATGGTAGCTGACCGTCTTAACGTCCGTATCATCGCACGAACAGAATCCAGCTGTTGTATTTCTGGCCGCGAAGGGTTCGAATTGTAAGCGAGCTGAGCAGTCCTCCTGATTACAGGCCACATTGGCAACAATATTTTCCAGAATGCACACACCGTCTATAACATCGAATACGTGACCTTCCGTACAGTGGTGATACACAGCTAAGCCATCACAAGAACAGAATCCTTTGGTAGTATTCTTCGCCGCAAACGGCTCGAATGCTATACGTTTCCGGCACTGCACTGAATCGCAGGCACTGATCACACAGGAGCCGAGGCCATCATCAAAATGATGTTCATCCTCGCAATTCTGATAGATGGCTCTGTCCACCGCAGTGCAAGAGCAAAAACCGTTGGTGGTATTTCTAGCAGAGAATCTGGTGAATAGTCCACGCACATGGCATTGAGTCACATCGCACACACTCAACTCGCTCAGCTTAGCCGTCGAGGGCAAACACAAATTTAAGACTGGATCGTATTCAACTTTCGGAGGACAGTTCTTGTATACAGCTGCACCGTTTATGCAGTCACAAAAGCCGAAGGTAGTGTTAAGTGCTGCAAATGTAGCATCTTCACTTAGACTAGCACATTTGCCGGGTTCACAAACAGAGCACGGTGCCTAGAAACATGATTTCCATTAGCCTAAGTCAAAAAATATTTGAGACCAAATTCTTACCTCTGGCATGAGGCATACTTCTTCCTTACTATCAAACACGGTTCCTTCGGGACAAGTATCGTAGACTGGTTCACCCTTTACACATATGCAAAAGCCGCTCGCATCGTCTTCTTTGGAGGAGGGGAAGGGCTTATACTCGGCCAAGCAGGAACATTTGGATGCATCACAATAGCTGCTGGTGCATTCATTTTGCTGTAAACCAGAGCAGAATACTTGTACTTGACGCTAGCCTGGTGTCAAAAATCTTTACTAAATTACCACAGGATCTAGGCATATTTTGATGTTTTTGTCGAATTCCGTGCCTGGTTCACAATCACGATAGATGGGCACATAGTTCATACAATAGCAGAAGCCTTGAGTACCATTCTCTGCTTCGAAGGGCTGGAACTCTGGCACCTCATCACACTTTGCAGCATCGCACACCTTGGGCAAACACGGATCCTTAAAGACAAACTAGTCTTAGCCGAGACAGAAAACTAATGAATTTATGGGTTCAGTACCTCAGTTACCGGTGGGGCTAAACACAACTTGAAATCGTCATTGAATTCGGTGTTAATCTCGCAGCTGCGGTATATGGGTACATCGTTCACGCAATAGCAGAAGCCTAAAGTACCGTTCTCTGCTTTGAATGGTTCGTATTCAGGGACCACATCACACTTTGCAGCATTGCAGACGCTGGCCACACAGGGGTCCTTTAGAGCGAACATTATATGTTAGTCGAGTTAGAAAACTAAATTGTTTGAGCCGTATTTACCTCAGTAACAGGTGGTGGTAGACACAACTCGAGTAAAATGTTGTACTCCGTACCATCTTCACAAGCCCGATAGTTGGGTTTATAGTCTACACAATAGCAAAAGCCTAATGTACCATTTTCAGCTGGAAAGGGTTCATATTCTGGCTGTGTATCACATTTTGTGGCATTACACACACTGCTTACACAGGGATCCTATAAGAAAAATCATTAAAATTTTGCACATTTATGAAAAGAAGACACAAAATCCTACTTCAGGTTCAGCTTCATTCAAGCATAGTTTTAGAGTCTGATCGTAAATGGTATTGGCTGGACACTGGAACCAGACGGGACAGTCATTTTTGCAGTAGCAAAAGGCAGCCGTTGAGTTAGTAGCTGGAAAAATGGTATAATCTGGTACCGAATCACATTCTGTTGCTTTACAGCCAGTTGGATCGCAAACGATGTCGTCCTAAAAAGAAATATAGTAAAAAGTATAAGTTTTAGGTAGAAAAGGTAAATTAAAATTGGTTTTGCAGACCCAAACGGCCAAGCCAAGTTTTTTTTCAATCTTTTAAAGTGTGTGCTTATAATTTTCTGCACAAGTTTAACGCCGAAAATGGTTGTTGCTTTACAGATGGTGCCAATGCCTGGCAAAGGGAAAAAAGGGAAAAAACTTTTTACACTAACCGCTGCGCCACAGCCGGGCAGAAAAGAAAGGTAGAAAAGGTAGCTATAGGTAAAAGGTCTGACCTCTGATTTTTTCAGTCAGTTTTCAGTTGCTTAATAACATAGCGCTTTTACAAGATATAAAAATATTACCCACAATTATATTACAAATATATAAACATTTTTATCAGGTGAATTTACGAGTAATTTCTGTGTTTGTGTTTTGTTGTTGCTTTTGAATTTCCGGCTAGCAGTAACATTGTAGAACCTCGTTCTTATATTTTTAATTAACGGGGTCAACAGTAAATGTTAATAAAGTTGCCGTATTTAAATTAAATAGAGGGAGTTCGAGCTTGGGAATTATATGCGGTCTAATTTATGCGATGTGCAATTAAATATTTGTCCTTGCTTTTAGTCAGATTCAATACAAGTAATAACTTGGAGGCGATGCCAACTGCGCGAGCAGAAGCCGAGCGAATTAAAACGTTGCGCCATGGCGGTCAAATCGTGGCTTAGTTCATGGGCTCCGAGTTCGAGTCACCCCAATGTGGGAAACGACTTTAATAAATAATTAACGATTTGATGTTTTTTTCAGAATAAGTACGTGGTATTTGCGGTGTGTGGTATCTGTATAGTTTGTTCAGTTTGGCACTATCGAGGCGCCATCGATGGTAGTCCAACAATATCGATACGATAGTTAATATTTAAAGCAATTTTAGCCCAAAGCCTGTTTAACCTTTTAAATGTATTCTAAAATTATAGAAATTTAGGACATAAAAGCATAATTTCAAAGCTTAAAACATTTACTTTCCATTGGATAAACGGTCGCAAAAAAAGCTTTTTCTCCAATTTTGGTTAAAGATGCTTTTACACTTGTCATATATCTCTAAAGATATTCTCTGAAGAAAGAGTAAAAGCCAAGCATATATCTTTAAATATTTAGAAAATGTTACCTTCTTTGATTAAATAGGACAGCATCTATTTAATAAAAGTTTCTTTCTTTCTAGCTCACAGCATTTTCGATGGCGGCCGCTCGCTGAGTGCCGTTTTCAAGAAATCGCGAAGATGCTAATTTCTTGATTTAGAAGAACATACTTCTTGAAAGTAGAGTTTTAGTTTATAAATTTAAAAAAAAATTCTTCTTAAAGAGTAATTGAATACACTATTATTTTTCTCACAACAACACTTTTTAATCCGTTGGTGGAGATATAGAGGATGTTTTGCTTCCTTACCCCAAAAGCCCAA
Organism: Lordiphosa clarofinis; assembly: GCA_018904275.1. Classification (NCBI taxonomy): domain Eukaryota; kingdom Metazoa; phylum Arthropoda; class Insecta; order Diptera; family Drosophilidae; genus Lordiphosa; species Lordiphosa clarofinis. The sequence goes on along the minus strand of JAEIGQ010000007.1, from coordinate 2,516,046 downwards.
ATTCTTAGTTCACTTAGTCATGACTCATGACCAAAAAACAAAAACATACGCCTTCTTGTTTTGAGAAAATGGCAATCGAAGTTTAAGCAAATGTTCTCCCTCATAGACTTTTATTCCAATTTTTTGAAGCTTTGAGAAAATATTCCGAATATAAATATAAATCAAATATAATGTTTTAGTGGAATATTAATACCCTTGGTTTCATTATTTAAAATTTGACATCTTGATATTTTCAGACAAATTTGTATAAAGTACTATCGAAAGTTATCGATGGAGCCGACTATCGATATTTCTTCACCTCTACTATGGGTTAAAGCAAATGCTTAAATAAACCCCAGAATTCGTTGAATTTACCGAAAAAATTATTTCTTTGAAGTAACAACACTAATCACCAAAATGTATTTAAATCAAATTTAGAACTTACTAAAATCAAAATAAAATTCATGCTTTTGTTTCACAATAAATACTTGATAGTTTCAAATTGCAAGAAAGAGGGGTAGGGAAAGATGGGGGGTTGTGATCATAGTTAACCTTTTCGAACATTACTTTGCCAAAAATCAATTTTTTTCGTTCTGTAAATTTTGTATTTTAGTTAAAAGATGCATGTAACTTTGTTGATCATTAGTTTTAAACATTAAAGTTTTGGGGTTTTCTATCCAACAACAAAACTTTCATTTGGAAAGAAAGAGAGGAGAGCCTTTGCGTCAGACAACAACAAATGCGTGGCCTTGCGGAATGGGCATGTGATTTTAAGACTTATTTAAGATAAAAACCTGATAAAGTTTTTTGGCGTTAATTTTTATAACTTAAGATATTGTCCATTTGATGATATCGGTATGAAAATCGTTCGATAATAGTTTTTGTGGGAATTGGAGCTGTAAATGTAGTATCAATATAATAATATATCGACTATTTTGTTACAACAAGTGCGATATATCGTTATGACATATATCGTGGCGATATAGTTCATGATCGATATTTTTGACGGCAATTAAGAAAAGTGTTAAGAATAAATACAGGTCAAAGCAGTAGATCAAATTAGGTAGAGCCACGCCTGGCCCGCAGGGTCCGAACACAATTCGCTACCCGCCGATGTTTGTGACAAGAGAGCAAACAGCTTTTCAGTCGCAGGAAAGCACACCAATACATTCTCACTTTTTGGTCTCGCTCTTCATGACAAACCCTGGCTTAGAAAGCCCCGCAAGAGAGCGAACTTTTTTACAAGAGCGTGACTAGACTCGTCCACACGTATGAAACTCTGAGTCTATTTCACAATTATAAAGACTAGTAACCTACCTCTGTTGCCAAGCAGAATCCCAGCAATGTGTCATAGGTTGTATTCTTTGGACACTCATGATATTCTGGTATTTCATCCAAACACAGACAGAATCCTGTATTACCATCTAAGGACGGGAAGGGCAAATAGTTTTCCTTACCCACGCAATAGTTGCGACAGCATCTTGGCTATTAAAAATAAAAGGGGAAATTTTATAAAGATATCTAAGTAATCATTGCTCTAACTTACATCGGGCTGTTTAATCTCAACACATAAGAGCTCCGTAACGTCGAAGGTATAACCAATGGGACAAAGTACGGGCGCTGGTTGACCCACTCGGCAAACACAAAAACCATCCGGATCTTGGTAGTTGGGCGAGATCCAGTATTCCTCGTGATCCGCACAGGAAGCAGGATCACAGGGACCCGTCTACAGAAAGTTAGAGAGAGCTACAATCTAAGCGTTCCCATTAAAGCCTGCTTTGTATACTTACAAAAGTACAAACGTTGACTACTTCATCATAGACATAGCCCGACGAACAGGAATTCAAATAGGCGTCACCATCACGGCAAATGCAGTAGGTGGAGTTGTCCGCGGATAGCGAAGGGAAGGTTAAATCCTCAGGGGCTCCTTTACACTTGGCCTGATTGCAGGAGCACTAAAGTGGACACCCAAATGGTTAGACTTTCAAAGTTCTTTGCTTTTCGTGTTGAAAAACTTACACTAGGTTGGGCCAGGCACAGTTTGAAGGTGGTATCGTAGGCTGAGTTTGCGGGGCAAGATCTGATGGTGGCTTCTTTATCCAGGCACACATAAAATTTGGAACTATCACCAGTCACCGGGTAGGTGGTGCCTTCCGCCGCTGTGGCACAGAGAGCGGCCGTGCAGGTCACCGACGAAGAGCACTTTTTCGAGGCAGGATCAAAGCCTTGACCTGCAGCACAGTCCACTACCTGAGCCACACCATTGGTGCATTGATAGTACTTGGAGCAGATGGGATGGGCCACATTACCGGTACTGCAGGCAGTGCAGGGATTAATACACTGACCCGTAACATCAACCTCACACTCTACGCCATTAAACCACTCATCTGAGGGACAAGTGCTGGGAATGGCCAAGCCATTGGAGCAGGTGAGGTAGCCAGTGCAATTATCCGGATTGGGAAGCAGAGCTCCATTGGGTTGACGACCACATACCCAGCAGGTGCCTGCTGTATCGGGTGCACAAATGCCACTGCAATTCTTGAACAGATTTCCCACACCGCAGGTGCCCTCCACTTCAACACCATTCTCACAGATCAGGTACTTGTCACAGTCCGTGGGATGTGCCACCATGGTACCCTCAGTGCAGTTACAGTTATCCTCCACACTACGTTTGGAGCGGGCACTTAAGGCCTTGTTTTCGGGACATTCATTAGTCTCATCCAAAAGGCATATATGCTTGAAGCCATCAAAGTAGTAGCCCTTGCCGCAGCTCTCCAGTTGCCATTTACTATCGATGCAGGCCTGGTATTGCCAACAGCTGTCGGTCATGGTGGGTAAATCAGTGGCAATACACTCATCTAGGCACACATGATCCGTATCCTTAACGCAAATCGAAAGCTGGGTATTAAAATAGGCGCCCGGGGGACAGTCTACTACTTGCCAAGCTCCATTTTGACAAACTTTGAATTGTGCACAGTTGGGAACATAAACAGATATTTCATCATCGGTGCACTCCGTGGGGCAGCTGCTTTCTGGGCACTGATTATTAGTGTCGGGTTCACAGACATTGGACAAGGGATTGAAGAAATTTTTCTCCCCACAATCGCCCACAATCAATTCTCCATCGATGCATAGTTCATATTGTCTGCAATTATCCAGATCTGGCACCATTTCACCATGCTTTACTCCATTCGAACAATCACAGCCAATGGGTGAAATGGTGGTGGTCTCCTCATCACAGGGCTCCGCCGGAGTGGTGGTCTCTTCATCACAGGGCTCTGCCGGAGTGGTGGTCTCCTCATCACAGGGCTCTGCCGGAGTGGTGGTCTCCTCATCACAGGGCTCTTCCGGGGTAGTGGGTCCACTACCAGGCAGACAGCTCAGTAGTTGCTGATTAAAGTAGCTTCCCTCGGGACAGTATTGTTGAATGGCCTCTCCACCATCACAAATGTAGAAAGCCGCAGTATTGCTTTTATCGGATATATACTCGCCATCCGTTTTACCTATACAGTAGTTCTCCCAGCAATGCGTGTAACCCTCATCCACCGTACAGGCCCTATAAGTCTGGTCAAAATAGCTGCCCTTGGGACAGGTTTGTGGAATGGCCTGTTTGTCCCCACACACATAATAGCTGGCACACAGCAAGCTATTCTGTACAAACACTCCATTCTCCTGGTTTATGCATAGATTTTGCCAACATTCTGATGTTGGATCCGGCTCACAGGCACTTGTGGCCTGATTGAAATAGCTGCCCGCGGGACAATCTTGGGGATAGGCCATCTGTTCATCACAGATGTAGAACTCACCGCAATAGCCCGTTTTGGCAACATAAACACCATTTGCCTCATTCGCACAGACATTGGTAGGCTCCGTCAGCGGAGCAGCAAGGCTTAGGTTGCATAGTCCTCGTCCCCGGGCACCGCATTTACCGGTCTTGGCATTATATTCCTTATTGGCGGGACAATTGACACTGCGCACTAGACCCTTGGAGCAGCGATAGTAGCTCGAGCAGCTGGTTGGTTTAGGCCAGTGGGGCGACAGACCGCGTAATTTGCGATATACGCATTCAGGATCCGCAGCTCCGACCAGTGAAGCCACTGTAGTCAGTGTTACCACAGCGAGCAGAGTAACTAGGGATTGGAAAGAAATAATTATTGCTTTATGTCCCAATCTTCGCTAACCAATTACCTTTCATTTCAGTATTTAGGTAATGATGTACTCTGCACCATGATTCTAACTGGCTGTCTCTTTTATACAAAATTTTGGTAACATGTTATCAAAATTTGATCAATTTTGCTCATGTAAAACATGCGACCATTTAGTAATTTTAATTGAATTCCGGAAAGTCGCCAAATAGTTGCCTATCTCAAAAGACCACTCCTCAATGGTTATGAATGAAGCTGAATGTCAAGTACAAGAATTGATAAGAAAATTGTGAAGTGTCATGGGACAATAGTCGAGAGCAAAGCCATTTACGAGTCAAGAAAAACAAAATGCAGGAACCCAAAGAGGTTGGAGTGAAAACGAAAATTTGATTCATTCCCCTCCCGTTCCTGTTTATTTCAGATTTCGCTGGAACTCTGTAACGTAAGTTAAACCATTGTACTCCGCTAACTATTTATGAAAAGGTTTAACTACAGTCCAATTGTTTTAGTAATTTTACTATATAATAGTAAACTTTATTGGCGTTCAGACACCTTACAGTTGGGTGTTGAAATAAACCGAACATGGATTAACCTAGGGTGATTCATTAAGAGGTTTTATTATTCAAAATTTTATTTTGAGATTTGAAGCAAATCATCATGGAAAGATTAATGCCGCAACAACGTTTTCGATGGGCTCTGCAACAGCGCAATAGATAATGGATAAGTCAATAACTAAAATTGTCGCCTTTGGGCTGATGAGCAAACTATGGACAACGTAAAAATTTCAGTTCAGTTAAATTTTGTGTTTTTTAAGCTTTATTTATTGTTATCGGTAATAGTAGGCCTGCCTTCTCTCCGGAAATTAAAAAAAAAATGTCGAATTTTTAAAAATTTTCATATAATAAATTTCGGGGGTCATTCATGGTATCTTTTTAATCAAATTTTAAATAGTACAAAAATTTGTGTTAGCTTTTCATCAATGTCCATGTTTTAAGTGCGTGGCAGACGAGTGGTCAAAAAAGAATTCTGCATCAGAACACATAAAAAGAATCTGGCGGTATGTAAAGATCGAATTGCCACATTTGGCCGTAGAACATGGCAATATTTCAAAATTGTTACAAATTCTATTTCCACCAAGGAAATTTGGGACCACAGACCGCAAATATAAAATTTTTTGTGAAGTATTAAAGTAAAGTTTTGCTCAAAAAATAATCATTGAGCTAGAGCTAAGGTCGCACAGGCATATATTTTGATGAAAGTTTGATACCTCCCATCTAAGGGAACCTTTTGGCCATATTTGATTAACTTATTTACGTATGAAACAAAAGTTTTAGCTTAAAGTCATGAAAAATCAGTAGCCATGTATCACTTATCCAAGTTTTTATAAAAATTTAGGCAAATTATTTGCCTGTGGGACCTTAGTCTTAAAAATATAGAATTTTTATTATTTATATGACATTTGATGAAAAGCACATACTTACACAGGCCAACAAAATTACCACTTTTGTGAGGTCAAGCCCTTTTTGTATTAAATTCCCAGCCAGCAATTTAGCAAGCAGTGTGCAAATCAAGCTTAAAGTAAGATTGCTTTTGCAAGCGTTGTCGTAAGGCAGCCTACGACATTTACAAAACACTTACTGTGGTAAGCGATTTGCGAATGCCGTTTCGGAGACCGATTGATTTCGTGCTCACCCTCTCTCGCTCTCTTTGCACTCTCTCTTGGCGCTCTCTCTCTCCCTTGTGATCTTTCTGTGCTAGGTAGCTACAGCTGGCAGGATAGGCAAAAAAAAAAATTAACCACAAGCAAAGGCAAAAAAAATGTGTATCTCATTCTCATTGTCTTTCTTGAAGAGCGAACAAGTGAAAATTGTTCTTTAAAAAAAGTATGTGCGCGTTTAAATTCATTTAATGCCAGCAGCAATTATATTTGGAAAAAATTAACGCTATTTCGATTTAATTTTAATTTTGAATAATAAAAATAACCAACTAGAACACTCACAAAATAAATGTTTAAAACGTTTTATTATTTCACTTACAATACGTGTTTAAAAATGAATTATAAAACATGTTTTGTAAGCGTCTTTTTTAAGCTTATAAGAATGGGTGCGTTTCGATTATAAAACGCTTACTTTGATGGCTTTTATAAATGTCACAGCCACGTTTTATAAGCATTTTGCCTATATTTGAACGCTTACAAAAGGTGTATTTATACCCGTTACTCGTAGAGTAAAAAGGGTATACTAAAGTCGTGCAAATGTATGTAACAGGCAGAAGGAATCATTTCCGACCATATAAAGTATATATATTCTTGATCAGCATCAACAGCCGAGTCGATATAGCCATGTCCGTCTGTCCGTTCGTCCGTCTGTCCGTCTGTCTGTATGAACACCTAGATCTCAGAGATGGTAAGAGATTGAGGTTTGACATGTATAGGACAAATGCTTCTTTTATCTGCACGCAGGTCAAGTTTGTTTCAAATGTTGGCCACGCCCTCTCCCGCCCCCGCAATTCAGAAACAACGTTATACCTTCTACAGTATTGAAGCTAGACGATTCGTAAATAAGAAAAATAGCCGGGTTAAAAAAGTGTTGAATACTTTTCAGATGTTCACCCTAAGGAACGCAGGAACACTGTTCAACATGTTTTTTCATGAGTAACGGGTATATCGAAGTCGGTTTAGAGCCGACTTTAACTTGCGCTCTCGTTTTATTTGTAATTGTTTGCTGTGTCCCGTTTTGTGCACTGATTCCAAGACTGGTCTCGGTTTTTCTCCATCAGCTCTTGTTTTCAAGATATCGCGGAAAAACCATTTTGCAGTATTTTTGGCTTTTAAAAAATTATGGAGGTTACACCGAGCAACAATATTTGTATCTAAATTGGCCTTTGAAGAGAAATTTTCATCAAATTATAGCAATTTTTTCAAACTTAAGCGCCGTGTGCCAGCCTTTTGTGCATTTTAATGAAAGCCACTTTAGCATGCAGTCCAATGGTTCTTCTAGTTGAACAAATTTTGTTGCATTTAAATCTTCTCGGTGAACAAACATTTTTTCATTCAATCTGCCCGCTATTGGAATATCCTGCCATATAACATTAAGACTATTGGGAACGCATTGCATTTTAAATCTCAGTTAACTAATCATCTGAAAAGACAAACATAGATTTAATGAAAATTTTAGAAAAAGTTTAGTAATGTATTAGTTCTGTTAGGATTACATTTAATGTGTTTTATATTTTAGTAGCATGCTACCCTTAAAGAAGTTGTTTACAGACTCAGCATGTTGATCGTTACCTTAAGGCCAGAGATGGACAAGTTCATTGCGCATGCCACGCATTTGTTGTTTTTTTGGTTTTTAGTGTTCTCTTTTACTGCGAGCTCTCCTTAAAAAAAACGTCACTATAGAAAGATACAACATTTTTGGGTTTTCTTTTGTGATATTTTTGATATCATTGCTTTATACTTAATTTATGTTTAAATTAGGCACAAGTCGTTCCACAAGACTTATTTTGCGAATCCCAATAGAGGTCATTGGGACAGATTTGGACATAACCCTTTGTGTCATCACATATTATGTACTTATGACAGTCATACGGATGAGCCAGATATTTTACACCCGAATGATTCCTGCACATTATATCAGCATCTATAGAAGGAGTTTCTGTTGTGGAATTCTCTGTGGGTTCAGCTCCATCGGTAGGTTTCGGTGTGGTGACCTCTGCTTCGGTAGGTGTTGTATTGGTTGCCTCCGGATCTGTTGGCTTAGGGGAAGTCACCTCTCCCTCAGTAGAATTTGGGGTTGTTTCCTCAGCTTCGGTAGGATTAGTATTGGTCACCTCTGGATCGGTTGGCTTAGGGGAAGTCACCTCTCCTTCGGTAGATGTTTCGCTAGGAAAGGTATTGGTCGTCTCTGGTTCCGTGGGTTTAGGATCGGTCACCTCTCCTTCGGTAGACCCAGAGCCATCTGAAGTTGTTGTGTCGATAGTTGTTGGCGCTTTCGTGGTAGCCTCACTAGAGGCAGCTTCTGTTGTGTCTGTCTCTAAATGTGTGCTTGATTCACTTGAATTTTCATCGTCTGTGGTTTCATCAGTTGGCTCCTCTGTTGGCGCTTCTGTTGGCTTTGCTGTAGTAGATATTGGCGTATAACATCTTGCTCCATTAAGTACAGTGGCCAGAAGAATTAGTTCCAAGGATATGAATATCCAGTAGACCACTTAAAGTTAAACAAATCAATGAATTGCTTAGACTGGAATTTCCGTTACTTACGTTTCATTTTTGCACTGCTTCAAACGATCTGCTGTGCAATTAAGCGTGGCCTCCAATATTTATATCATTTGGAAGTGCATTTCATTATCATTCAATTAGCATACAACAAGTAAACAATGTTCCCTTCCTTTATCAAGTTTTAATTAAAAATTAATTAAAAATGAGTGTTTTAATTGCATTGTGTAAGCTTCATGAGCTCGAGCCATTATCTTAGAGTAAGTGCCAGCAGATGAAGAACTTGAAATCTTAAAAAGTAACCTATTGAACGAAATTTAAATATTCGGGAAGCAACTTTAGAGAGATATGCTTCAAGCTGGTTGAAATGGAATGCTGACGTTAAGTATGGGGTTCATTACATATCGGCTGTGATAACAAGTAGATAACTTTAAACAAACGTTTTAATAGCATAATTTTAGGCCTGATACAATTACATACACTTTAAACAATTTATCGACTGATATTTAGTAAAGCGAGAATAGTTGTATGTGGTTGAATTAGTACCAGCAATTGAAACCTGGGATACTGCCTTAAGATCAAGACTTAGACTTTTGATATTTTTTGGCAAAAACTTCAGTTTATTCTTCAAAATAGTTTTTATCAAATTAACTGAAAAAAAAAACAATAAAACAACTATTTGTGAATTGAACTGATGGTAAAAATCTCTTTCACCACTTAACTGAACTGAAAAGAACCCTAGTTTCAGAACAGTTTAATAATCTCCGAGCGGTAGTGAAATCATGATTCCGTAATTCAGGTGTGCCCAGAATAAGCTTACGGCCGCCAATTTTATTTAAATAAATATTAAAGCAAAAAACAAATTATAAATCAAGACGCACAAAAATATTATCAGTCGGAGAAGTTAACTTAATATTATCTTAGGAACTCAAAGCCACATTACTTGGAATAGGGTATTTTGCTCTCGGGGCACTCGACCGCAACACTCTTACTAGTTCTTTGTGTGTGTGTGCTATTGCTGTCTCTTCGCTCTGAGAGAAGAGAAGAGAGAACACATTTCTCTTCGAAGCCAGATGCTTTATGCACGCGCCGCCAACAACAAAACCTTAGCTCGGAAAGGAAAGAAAGGAGCTCACGCATATGAATTTTTAGTTGCTTTATGTAGGCTTATGGTGCGCGTGGACCGTATAAGCGCCAGCAATTCCTTTGCGTCAAAGAACTACAAATGCGTGGCTTGCGAAATGGGCTTGGGCTTATAATAGTAAATCTAAGTTTTAATTACAAAATAATTGTTATGTTAATTAAATGTTTAATTACACAAATAATTATAATTGTAATAGTAATTTCGACTTGCAGGAACAATTTTTTAATCTTAATTTATCTAAATATTTTATTATTATTTAATCTCCGATTTGCGACCAATATTGACTTGCCTTAGGATTAGGACTGTAACACTTGGATATAACACTGAAATTACCCTCTTCAGAGTTGAGACTACTCTTACGAGTTACATACAGACCAGAAGAAAGGAAGTATTTTGTTATCAACAAAAATCAATTAATAAATAAATTCAATAATTTGTGTATCAGACAGAAGTCAATTCAAGTGAATTTTCTCTTCCTCTAAAAGATAACAAGTTCACAAGATAAAATTGAGATAAGAAGTGCAATGTGCTCTACAAATTTAGTATAAATATTCAAGCACCAGAGAAAATGATCAGAAAAAAGTTAAACATGGAAGCATCTAACTGCTTATGGAGAAAATCTATTTTTATTTTAATAATAGCTGTAATATTAGCTTACTTAGTTCAAGCTAATGAAGTAAATACTTTTAAGAATGCATTAAGAAGTTTACGTTTCAAAACATGGAAAGAGCAAAGCTCCTTTAACAATGCACAAGTTTCTTTGAGTTCAACAGATGAACTTGTAAATAACACTTCAAAGGAAATTAATAAATCAGTTGAAGCAAAAGAAATAATCAAAGAAGAAACTCATATATCTGATGGTTTGAAAGAAAGTACTAGTAAAGAACATAGTACATTAACTAAATCAGAAGGAGGTAAAGCTGAGGATCCGAATACCACAGATGCTATAGAAGAAAGAATTACTGAGGAACCTAGTACAGGAAGTTTAAGTGAGTCTACTGAGGTACCTAGTACAACTGATGCGCCAACAGAGATCATCAAAGATGATTCTGAAACTGCAAATCCACCAGAAGAGAGCTTCACCAACGCATCTAGTACAACAAGTGAACCAGAAGAAAGCACTAAAGAGGACTCTTGTACAACAGCAGCCCCCTATGAAAGCACCAAAGATGAATCTCAAACAACAGATGCACCTAAAAAAAACGTCACAAAGCAACCTAGTACAACAAGTGATCCAGAAGAAAGCTCTCCTAAGGAACCAAGTGCAACAGATGGTCTAGTAGAAAGCACATCCGATGAACCTAGTGAAGTTTCTCCAGAAGGAGGTTCAACAAAGGTACCAAGTACAACTGATGCGCCAGAAGAAAGCTCCAAAAATGAATCTCATACAACAAATTTACCAGAAGAAAGTACCAAGGGAGAGATTACTGTAATACCAGCAGAAAGTACTAAGGAGGAACCATGTACAATAGATACTTCAGAAGAAAGTATTAAGGATCAGACGACAGATAGATTAAAAGAAAGCTTCTTTGAAGAATCTAGTACATCAAATGCAACAAAAGAAAGTATCACGAAGGAAACTAGTAAAATACAAGAACCACAGGAAGGAATAACAGAGGAATCTAGTACAACCGTTATAACAGAAGAAAGCACAAAAGTATTAACAACAAATATCTCAAAAGAACCATATCCAACAGAACCGCCACTCTCCACAACTTCTTTAGAAACTACTACTTTATCGCCATTCTCCTGTAATAGTGAATCGGCTTATTTACCTCATCCAACGGACTGTCAGAGATTCATTCAGTGTGGTCATGGAGTTGAGTATACCATGCTCTGTCCAGCTGGTACATATTGGAATTATAAGAACTTGTTTTGTAGTCCAGATGACAACGGCTGTTATAGCAAGGAAAATGATGGTACAAACTTAGATAATCCACATTGCCAGAATGGAGAAGAATTTGAGGAACATCCAACAGATTGTACCAAATTCATACAGTGCAGTAACGGTCAGGCTATAGAGCAGAAATGTCCTGACTCTCTGTACTGGAATGCGATGACGAAAATATGTGACTGGTCAAATGAGCTCTGTGAACATCCTCAGTTTATCAATGGAAAACAGAAGTAAATTCTTAATGTTCAAGCAATTTTATTTGAATAAAAAGTTTTTCGTATCTCTTAATTAAGTCTAGGCACAAATTTTATCGCAGGTCTGTAGATTTGAATTCCAGTAAAGATATTTTGGACATTTTCTCACAAAAGGTTTATAATCGCAATGTATGAAACGGCTACAGTCTCCGGGATATGGTAAATGAGCACCATTTCGATTTGCACAAAGTTGTTCAAGGTTTGGCATTTCCAACTCCCCCTCGTCAAGGGGTGGCCTGGGACTAGGATTAGGACTCTGCGCCAAACAGCCAGCTATTTCCACTGCAACACATCTCTGCAATTGTTGACTCCAATGGGAATTACTCGGACAGCTCAGCATGCTAGTTTCATAGTACCGACTGCAGTCATTGGGATAGGGAGTATAATTGGTGATTTGGGCAAAAACAGGCGAAAATAAAGCCACCAGAGCAACTTGAAGTAACACTAACAAAAGGGATAAAGTGGATAAGGTTACTCCTAAAATATTTAAAGTTCTTACTTCTTAATGGTTCTGCAATCAATTGTCGCGTTTCATGTCAATGCTGAGAGTTTATATACCTATTCCATATTTAGATATAAATCTTATCAGATTAACTGTTAAGGTTATCTTTTATTATTAACAGCAATATATTTAATTGTTTATTGCATTCCATTTAACTGACCTTGGTTCGATAAGATTGACCGCTTAAGTGGTGGGGTTCCTACATTTTTTCTCTATTTACTTGCTTTTGTAGAATGCCAATGGCATTAAAAGATACCTTCAAGTACAAGAAGAATTGAGTTAAAAAACTAATTGGAAAACTTGGGCTGACTTTATGTTGAATTAGACCAGGGGTGCCCAGAATGAACTTAAGGCCGCGTGGAATGAAATACAAATGCACATAATATATTTTAAGCAAGAACAACTATAATAAATTTGTGTGTGTGCCGCCGTAAATAGCGAAATGCGCTTGGGACACTGCGAGTGAGCCGAGTGCTGGTCCGGCCAAAATTCACAAAAATATCGGAAAAAATCGTTGACGATATTTTTTTTTGTTTTGGCCAAAAAAGGAAATTTTTCGGAGGGCATTCTCTTGGATGTTAGTAATATCGGTAATACTTGTAATATCATAAATAATGCCCTTGAAAAAAGCCTCTCTTCTTACGGCCGAAACTTACAAAAATACCCAACAAAAAATTATCGGAAAAATTTTGTTCGTCATCCCTACTCGTTTAGTTCTGAAAGGATATTGAGTAAATACTTATCCTTAATCTACCTTTCGACTTAAGATGAATGTCTTTGGGTAAATGGTTTAAGAAGTCATTGGCTAATAGCAAAAGCATCATCGACCACCATCACGTATTGGACAGCAATCCCTCGCTGTGTCAACGATGCGTCTTCAGGAATGTTGAAGCAGTTAGAGACCAGGTCCGCATACAAGATCGCTTGACGGAAAACACCTCCATCAGAAATCCAGCCATTCGTCCCAGCGTCAACATACAAAAGATTTGTATTGCGAATTTCTCATTAAGATCTGGAAATATATCAATTTAGCAATTTTTTGCCATTCTCTATTATTTGAAAGAAATTGATAAAAAGCATTAAAACCATGGACTTATTTCCTACAACCTTGCTAATGAAAACTTGCGGAACTAGAAAAATATACTGTCCTCACCCACACACTGGGGCGAGTTTGATTCTTCTTCGCTTCTTCTTGTTCGAGTGCTCATAAATATTATTTATTTGCTCAAATAAATCAGCCTACTTCATTTTTACATTAAGCAGAATATGCAAACTAACGTTTAATAAAATTTGCCCGCCCAACAGTGTGAACGCCAACGCAAATTATTGGCGGAAGGAAAATATTTGCGCAAATTTTTTAAGATCATATATTTGCTCCCAGAACCCAGTTCGCTAGAACGTTTTCGAGGAAAAGATGTTGGCAGGCTCAGAAGATGGGAAAAAGTAGTGGCTAGCTGTGGAGAATACTTTAAGCAATAAATTTGTACAAATTTTTAACTCTTGAAAAAGATAAACTTTATGTCCTTTAAGAAAGGAATAGAAACAAGGAGAAAGTCGGTCAAGCCCGACTATGTCATACTGTACCAAGAGCAGGAGCTGAACGCAACGTTTCGCTGCGCTCATCTCTAAGTTTCTCTCTCTCTTTTCACTCACAGTTGTTGAATAAAAATGCGGTGTTGGTTGTGAGCGCGTGGGAGGGGGTGGGGGAGAAAAATTTTTTTTTGGGCACAACCGGAAACCCCCCCCCCCAACCTTTACCATTCTTCGGAAAAATTATACATTTTGCTAAATATAACTATTCTAAAAGGTACGAATCGTATATTCAAAACTGTAGGAGATATAACGTTTTTCCAAATTGCGGGGGCGGGAGGGGCGTGGCCAAAATTGAAAATAAACTTGATCTGCCGAGCTATAAGAACATTTGTCCAATACAGTCAAACTATCTTACCATTCCGAGATTGTTTGTTCTACGGACGGACGGACGGACGGACCGGACAGACAGACGGACAGACGGACAGACGGACATTATATCGATGGTGTGATGCTGATCAAGATATATATACTTTATAGGGTCGGAAATGATTCCTTCTTCTGTTACATACTTTTGCAAAACTTAATATACGTGTACCTTTGGTACAGAGTATAAAAAGAAGGAATAGCGGAAAACGAGAAGATCGGAGGAAGGAGAGAAGAAGGATTTGAAAGATCGGAGAAGGGATGAAGAATGAAAACGGCAGATATAAGGGGGATGAAAAACAGAGAAAGGAAGGATAAACGAAAAGAAAAAAAAGGTGAAATGAATGCGAAAGAAGGTGGCAACGAAGGGGCAAATAATAAAGGCTAGACGGAGGATAGTCCGTGAAGAGGGATTAAAGACAAAGAAAGGGAGAAATTAAAGCGAAAGAAGGCGGTGACGCTGTTAAAAGGATGTAGAAAATATTGAAAAGGTTAAAGACGATAAAAGTATTGAGAACGGACTAATAAAGAATAAGTCGGGATTTACACGATGAAGCAAACTTCATGAAGTTTCCTTAGTAGGCTTGAAAATGTCTCGCCTACTGAAATAACTTCTTGAAGTTTGCTTCATCGTGTAAATCCCGTCTAAGTTTAGCGTGGAAAGGAATGATGAAAAAGGCGATAGGAAAGAGATTGAATGAAGAAAAGAAGAAATAATGTGAGTCCGGAATAAAAAAATGGAAGATATGTGGTAGAAACAATGAAGGGGCTTGGCCAACCTTTTTGAGTTGGCTGCAAAACGTTTAGTAGCGAAACTAAGAACTTACTTGAAAACAGTGCAGAGTGAATCCCACATTTTTGATGACAAATTATATCCAAGTTCTGAAGTACCAGCAATTTTACATTTTCTAGTTGTATAAATTTCAAACAAAATATTTATAATCATGCTTAAAATTTACTTTGTCTTTAGTCACAAAAATAAAATTGATTGAATTTATAGATGAAATATATCAAGGCTAGAGTTCACTTTGATAAACTTTAAGTACCTCAGTTTATGAAAGCATTGATTTTATGTACTTTTTAAAGTGTTATCTGACTATTTGTTGGTTAAGCATTGTTGGATAAATAAATCTGAAGTACCCCGCGTGCCATGTAGGGAGTATAAAAGCCGATGCGATTTCAAAATAGACATTCAGTTCTTTCTCGAACAGGAAAACATCAGTAAGAAAAACCATTAAGAAAATATTAACCAATACTTTAACTTTCGTTCTTTTCTAACACAGTGAAGTGTGTCTTAGTTTTGGTTTGCTTTCTGGTCGCCTTTGTCTACGCTCGTGGTAGGGAGGATAATGTTGGCGTGGTGAGTAACGCTTGGACCCAATCATATGTGACTATAACCAATCTTCCTGTCTGTCGTCCAGCCTGCTGTGGGTGACATCGCTTTGCCACTGGATCAGTGTCCAACTTTTGATGATCCCAATCATGTAGTTAGGTTGCCCTATCCGAATGACTGTGGAAAATACTATACCTGCCTGAATGGTCTGGGCTATGTGCAAGAATGTCCCCCCAATTTGTACTGGAGTCAATTACACTATCGTTGTGATTACAAGCAGTATTCCAATTGCAATGCTGTTCCCATCCTTGAACCTGTGCAGTATAGCGCATATCCTGGTGATTGCAGCCGTTACTATGAGACACGCGTTTTGCGCTGTACTGGAAATTATCAATGGAGTGATCGCTTACAGACTTGTACCCTACCACAGTTTGCTGACTGCAGTTCTTCTGGCGTACCGTTGCCGCCTCAGCTGCCAAACAAACCACCGGTTATTGTGCCCACAGCTGCTACTCCACCAGCATTTCCATTGCCAGGTCATCCGGTGGATGAAAAGTTACCCATAGATCTGGATATTATATGCCGCAATGCTGGTTCACCGATGTATACGCAATATCCGGGAAATTGTCAAAGATTCATTTACTGCGGACCACCAGCTAGTTTGTTGACATGCGGCGACTTGTACTGGAATCCCTATACCAATTCTTGCGGCACATCCACTATTGGATGCCAGTGAAACAAGTACAATTTTTTTTTTTACCATTTTTATTTGAAATATTTCCAATAAATGCAGAGCACATTAAAAAAAAGATTTCCCTAAACATTAAAAGTACTTCCCATTACTTACAAAACAGTAAGAAATTTAGAAGAAATTAAAAATAGGAAAATATGGGATTAAGAATGGGGAAAACAGCCTGACTATAACATACTCTGTACCTGGAGTAGAAGCTGAAGTGTTGGTGCTACGCTCATCTCTCTCTTTCTCTCCCTATCTCTCTCCCTCTCTCTCTCTCCCTCTCTCGGGTGGGGCGGGGTGTGACTTACTTATTTACTCATAACTTGAGAACCGCTCATCCGATCTTTATCATTTCTTTGACAAATCGATGCATTTTGCAAATTACTAACTATCTCTAAAAGGTACGAATCATCTTTCTTAAAAACTGTAGGAGATATAAAGTTTTTTAGAAGCATTTGTCCCGTACATGTCGGACCTCTATCTCTTACCATCTTTGAGATCTATTTGTTCAAACGGACGGACGGACGGACAGACAGACAGACGGACGGCTGTTGATGCTGATGAAGAATAAATATACTTTATATGGTCGGAAATGATTCCTTCTCCCTGTTACATACTTTTGCACAAACTTAATATACAGTATATTTGGTACAGAGTATAAAAAATCCGTGTACCGAAGGTACATAGAGTATATTAAGTTTGTGCAAAAGTATGTAACAGAGAGAAGGAATCATTTCCGACCCTAAAAAGTATATATATTCTTGATCAGCATCAACAGCCGAGTCGATATAGCCATGTCCGTCTGTCCGTCCGTCTGTCCGTCCGTCCGTATGAACAAACAGATCTCAAAAATGGTAAGAGATAGAGCTTTGACATGTATGGGACAAATGTTTCTTATAGCTGCAGGCAGATCAAGTTTATTTTCAATTTTGGCCACGCCCCCTCCCGCCCCCGCAATTTTGTCATATCTTCCTCAGTTTTGTAGATAGATGGTTTGTACCTTCTAGAGATAGTTAGTAATTGTCAAAATGTATCGATTTGCTGAAGAAATGATAAAGATCGGATGAGCGGTTCTCAAGTTATTAGCAAAAAAGTGAACCAAGATCCCCTCGCCACCCCCCTCCCCCCCTTTCACAACCAACATCGCACAATCTTAGGGAGAGAGAGAGCGAGAGAGAGAGAGAAAGAGAGTGAGATAGAGATTGAGATAGAGAGAGACACAGCAGCAGCACTGCGTTCAGCTCCTACTCCAGGTACAGAGTATGTTATAGTTGGGCTTGACCGACTTTCTCACTTGTTTTTCATATCTTTTGCTTTTGTTTCCGCTTATGCATTTGAGAGAAACAGAAGAATTATTGAGAATGGTTTTGCTTTCCGAAGTTTTCCCTCAAAATATTAGTGGTGTACTTCTCAGAATTGACCGTCCTACGGTGCTCAAGCGGAACAGTGGCCACATGACCCATTCGGCCAAAGAAACAGGCGACAATTTGCTTCGCAGTGGTTCGTGCGCGAACCACTTTTGTGACGATCTGAAAAACACCTTTAATTCACCGCGATCGTATTATTTCAGTTTTTCTTTGTACCAATCCAGAGGAGACATTTTTTTGAGCGATTCTCGAATTACACAGATGCCAACGCGGCAGAGTTTTTTCATGAAAAATCGTTCATATTTGTTGGAACTAGTGTTAAGAATGTCTCAATCTCACGGTAGGTGACATGACGATCTTGCATTATCAGTTAGTTCAGAGCATCGATGTTTTCTCGCGGAGTTCGTCGTTGAGCGTTTGAATTCACTATACCAGCGAAATACTGTGGATTATGATGGTGTTTTATCGACATACAGAGAACTGAGATCGTCGACACACTTTTGTTAAAAAAAATTTACGTCGAAAGTTCAGACAAGCAAATGAATAAAAATTATTTTTAATTGATTATTTCAACACACTGTAAACTACACAAATAGCGCTAGTACATAAAAACTTTGTGAGACCGTTTGTGCTAAAAAAAGGCTAACTTTATTTTGGTATTACCAGATTTTGCGAAAAGTAGTGATGCCATGAATCGGCAACATAGAGATAGACCAATAGGAAGTCTGTTTAGCCATACAAAGGGTAAAAAAAAAACTCAGCTGGTGCTGATGAGCTGCCCGCTGAAGTATTCAAGGCTAGAGATGCATTCCCCAACTTCTTTGCCGTATATGGTCTAAGGAAAGCATTCCCGACGATTTTGATCAAAGTGTTCTATGCCCAATCTTTCAAAATAGACACCCTGCAGTTGGCTACAACTACAACTAAGAGGCTATACACGAATTGAACTAAAGTGCCGCTCATCACGGTTGTGGCCCTCCCTCGTCTATTTTAGCTAAATTTTTTTTTATATAGTTTGAAATGCAGATCTCAAAAATCGACGCGTCCCTTGTAGGAACCTCTCTTGTGGACTATGCCGACTTCAATCTGCCAGCCGTTCTAGTCGCACTTTCTGAAATGGACAGTTTTAAATTTCAGTTTTAGTTTACCGACCAAAAATACTGTAGTGAATCTAGGATCTGACCCCAGGAACTAGATCCTTGGAACCGGATTCGCTACTTAGGGCAGCGTTACTGAGTTATCGATCAACGATGACAGACAAGTTCGATTGGTCTAGCAGGGAATATAGCTCTCTCTAGTTTTTCTGGCCGGCAGCAGATATTTTCTCTAACCCTATTTGTCCAACTAATAAGCTTATAAATAAATTAATTGTCAACTGAGTTGACGCGACAGACTTATTTCTTCTCTTGGATAAAGTGGTCTCAAGTGATCTCGGTGTCAAGTGGACACTAAAATTCGCTACAATACATTTGACTCCTTTTTCATGTTTGTTTGTTGCTCGGTTAAATTTAAATTTGATAAGGCTTTTTATTTTTGTTTTAGTTTGATCGATATTTTAGTATAAGGTATCCTAATAAAATGATGGTCACACTGTTAATAGATAAAGGAAGATGACGAGGCGTAGAGGGGACCCCAGTAGATAGTGGAAAGTGATAGTAGTAGACAGACAAACACACAGACAGACAGACTGAAAAACCCGTATCGAGAAACCCTAAAGAGACTAGCCCGTATAGAAAAATTGTAAAAAGAAAACTGTTTGTCCCCACACCATCTTATCTATGTATTTTTGTGACTAATGAAACAACTTACGTCTCTGTTCTTGTATGTAGAATTGGTAACATACATATATTCAATAAATACAAATACAAATATTTTAAATGACCGTAAAAAGTGTGTAAATAAATCCCAAAATCCAGAAAAAATTCTTTTTAACGCCGAAAACACTTAGTTGTTTATCATACGTTCTCTAGAAAATTATAGTACATCCAGCCAATTGGGCATCCATACAGCAAAGCTCCTGAGGACTAAATTCTTCCTTGTTGGGACACTCATATCCGACAGGTATGGGTTCTTGGCATACGATATATTTACTACAATTTGTGGGATAGGGTATCAGTGAGCCTTCCATTTGACCAGCACATAGGCCAAGAGGTTCCGCAGTTGTTGTTGTTGCTGGGAAAGGGAACTCTGTGGTAGTTGCACTAATGCTACAATTTGCAAACCAAGGCGCCATACAACGTTCTAGTCTAGCACTAAACTCTTGTCCCTCCACACAGTCATACACCTGGGGTTCTGGTTCTATGCACTCAATGAATTTGGTGCAGTCGTAGGGATACGGTACCAATTTACCAGACTCCACACCTTGACAAGGATTTAATTGAGGGCTGGGTGTACTTGAGGGTGTACTTTCTACAGAGCTCGTTGTAAAAACTTCTCGGCACGCTTCGGGTGATACATTTGCTCCACACTCTTCTGTGGTGGGGTCGTAGTACTCCTCATTTGGGCACACTCCCATCATGTAGACATAATCATTCACGCAATATATAAACCACTGGCAGTTATCCGGATAGGGTAGTTTAGACTGTGCGTTGTTTGTACACATGGTGGATGTAGGCAAAGGTGTGGTGTATACCGGAGAGAATGTTGTGGTTTCTGTTAGGGGACAGTCGCTGTCTGCCCAATCCACACATTGCTGTAGTTTCTCACTGAAGTAATAGTGAGTTGGACAGTAGAAAGCTATGGGTACGGGTTCCACACACACAATATATTTCTTACAGTTGTCCGGATAAGCTACGTAGCTTTTGTTGCCAGCTGGCGAACAAATTCCCCAGTCGATTGGGGGTTCCATTGTGGTGGTAGCTTCGGTAGTGGTTTGAGTGGAAAGTGGAGAAGTATTTTGGGTGACTTGTGTACTTGCTGATTCTTCCTTACAGGCTGTGGGTGAAACATTTGGTCCACAAATTCCCGTTTGCGGATCAAACCAGGCATTGTTGATGCATGGTACTATCTGACCCACTCCATTATCCATACAAAGTATGTACTTCTGACAATCTGTGACGTAAGCCCAAGATGTGCCCTTCGTTTGATCCACACACATTTCGTTGGGACTTAGGGTGGTAGTTTCCACTGAATCTTGACAAGCTGTTGGTGACACATTCGGTCCACAATCGCCCAGCTGGGGATCAAACCAGGAATTTACTGGACATTTACCCAATACAGTTTGGCCATTACCCAGGCAAAGTATATACTCCTGGCAGTTTGAAGCCAAAGGAAAAGACGCACCCAGTTCTTCATCCAAGCAGGGATTGTCTTGTCTTGTCGAAGTCCAAGTGGAAGTTAAGTCTTGCCGACAAGCTTCAGCTGAGACCTCGGGACCGCAGTTACCCGTAAACGGATCATACCAGTTGTTAAGCGGACAAGGTAGTATAGCATAAGATCCATTTCCAAAGCAATAATAGTATTGTCGACAATCTTCAATGTAGGGAAAAGATGTGCCCAGTTTTTGTCCTAAACATAAAGTAAACATGTCTTGAGGTGTATCACCAGGGCATAACACATCATCTGGCTCATCACATATACGCCATAAGGGATGAAATATCAAATCTCCAGGACATTCATGTATTACGGCTTCTCCATTTAAGCACTCGATAAACTGTTTACAATCACTGGTTTCACTGGGTAGCAAGGAGTTGTTGGGTAGATCTTTACAAACGTCTGTTTTAGGTTGGATTGTGGTAACCTCCATGGGGTTACAGATCACTGCTTCGGGGGTGTCACATATATTGAAAAGCGTGTTAAAAAGTTTGTCATTGGGGCAGTATTCCAGTTCGGTGTGTATACTGTTGCAGGAAATGTAACCATTGCAGTCCTGAGGGTATTCGTAATAGCCTGTGGGTAAAGACTCGCAATATGCCGGATCTATATTAGAGGTCTGTATTCCACGACTTGCCAAAAGGCTGAACAATATGATCAACATTTTTAAGTTGATTGCTGCAAGAGAGTAAATGAATACATTAAAAAAGGATGGCGTAAAAAAGGCACAACAAACAAAATTTTTAAGAAAAAATAAGTTTTAGGGTCTGCGACTTGGATATAAACCACAAGTTTATTTTTTAAGTAGTTGGCGTAGACTCGGCTTGAAGTCAAAACATTTGGCAAAAAGGTACTATGACCCTTGAAAAAATTGTTTTGTTATATGACCAACACAATATGTAAATTATATTTACTAAATATACGTTTAGTAAAAATCGGATATTTCGGAAAAATCTCTACTACTTTGCGCTGTTCAGTTCTAGATGAAAGCAAGGCTATCAGGATATTTATAGCAAGGTCCCACAAGAACTGAACTATAGTGCTGCGCATCACGGTTGCAGCCGTTCATAGTCGAATTTACCGACCAAAAATACATTTGATTCCTGCTCCATATTTATTTGTTGATCGATTAAATTTATGTTTGACAACTTTTAAAATAATACGCAGAGTACGTTGACGAAATTTCGATTGGGCATCGTATACGTAATATTTGTGAACACTTTGAAGGCTTTTCGTAGAGATTGATAAAAGTAATAATTTAGATGGACCCCATGAATATGAAATTTTTAAGGTCATGCTCTCACCCATCTTTTTGATACTTTTTGATTCATAATAAGCGTACAAAAAAAAAAAACAAAAGTAAAAAAAGTCTTGTTCTAACGAACGCGAATAGCCTCTAAAGTTTTGGTATACAACTCATACGCAGTGTTGCCTATTATCAATCGAAATCAACAAATAATTTCGTTCTAAAATTTTGTGGTCAATGAACGTGTCGTATGAGTAATTTTTTTTCTAAACTTAAAGGCTCTGGGAATGCTGAGACCTGGTTTTTACCATTTTGCCGTTTTGGGGTCCGGCTTTGGAATCCAATTAGGTAACTAAATTGTACTCAAGTTTTTTCTCCAATTTAATTGAAGTAAAACACACTTTTGTTAATTTGTCAACCTTTTTTAGGCCCTTGCTATTGTTTATTTTTTCATGTACCTTCAGTTAATTTAATTTTTTTTTGTTTTTTTTTCAGTTTTGTTTTTAATTATTCGGTGTGCGTCATTGGTTAGCTATCTATCGTGAACTCATTCAATTAGGATTGAACACAGCTCGTATTTTCCGGCAAATCACAGATACCCTTCTGTCCATTGAAGTACTTATCGCCGCAGCTGACCTTTACGGGGCGTTGGTGACGGCAAATGTAGTAGTCATTGCAACGTTTCGGGGAGGCCATTAGGAAACCATCTGGCTTGCCAATGCATGTCGGTTCCAGTTGGAGATCCAAACTGCTGCCTTCAGCCGCTTGCAAAGCTTCTAAGAGCAATTTACGATTGGGTCGCGGGCGGCGACGAATGTTATTGCGATTAGCTTGAGCTGATGCCGATGCGGAGCCACAGGCTGTTGTGGTTTCAGCACAGGGAGGGGCTGTTGTTGGTAAGCAGGGAGTGGTTGTGGGAGCACAAGGAGGCGTTGTTGGTTCGCATGAAGTGGTTGTTGAAGCACAGGGAGGAGTTGTTGCTATCGAGCATGTGGTTGTTGTTGTTGAATCACAAGCAGTAGAGGTAGTTGTAGTTATCGTAGTTGTTGTTGTGGAACAAGTTGTTGTTGTCGTGGTAGTTGTGGTTGTTGTCGTAGTCGTTGTTGTTGTGGAACAAGTTGTTGTTGTCGTGGTAGTTGTGGTTGTTGTCGTCGTAGTTGTTGTGGAACAAGTTGTTGTTGTCGTTGTAGAGGTTGTTGTCGTGGTAGTTGTGGTTGTTGTCGTCGTAGTTGTTGTGGAACAAGTTGTTGTTGTTGTAGTAGTGGTTGTTGTCGTCGTAGTTGTTGTTGTTGTTGTTGTCGTCGAAGTTGTTGTTGAACAAGTTGTTGTTGTCGTGGTTGTGGTTGTCGTGGTTGTCGTCGTAGTTGTTGTGGAACAAGTTGTTGTTGTCGTAGTGGTGGTTGTTGTCGGGGTTGTCGTAGTAGTGGTTGTTGTCGTGGTAGTTGTGGTTGTTGTCGTCGTAGTTGTTGTGGAACAAGTTGTTGTCGTAGTAGTGGTTGTTGTCGTGGTTGTGGTTGTCGTAGTAGTGGTAGTTGTCGTCGTAGTTGTGGAACAAGTTGTTGTTGTCGTAGTAGTGGTTGTCTGTCGTGGTTGTGGTTGTCGTAGTAGTGGTTGTTGTCGTAGTAGTAGTGGTAGTTGTCGTCGTAGTTGTTGTGGAACAAGTTGTTGTCGTAGTAGTGGTTGTTGTCGTGGTTGTGGTTGTCGTAGTAGTGGTAGTTGTCGTCGTAGTTGTTGTGGAACAAGTTGTTGTTGTCGTAGTAGTTGTTGTCGTGGTAGTTGTGGTTGTTGTCGTTGTGGTTGTTGTTGTCGTAGTTGTTGTGGAACAAGTTGTTGTTGTCGTAGTGGTGGTTGTTGTCGTGGTTGTCGTAGTAGTGGTTGTTGTCGTGGTAGTTGTGGTTGTTGTCGTCGTAGTTGTTGTGGAACAAGTTGTTGTCGTAGTAGTGGTTGTTGTCGTGGTTGTGGTTGTCGTAGTAGTGGTTGTTGTCGTGTGGTGTTAGTAGTGGTAGTTGTCGTCGTAGTTGTTGTGGAACAAGTTGTTGTCGTAGTAGTTGGTTGTTGTCGTGGTTGTGGTTGTCGTAGTAGTGGTGGAAAGTTGTCGTCGTAGTGGTGGTTGTGTGTAGTAGTGGTTGTTGTCGTGGTAGTTGTGGTTGTTGTCGTTGTGGTTGTTGTTGTCGTCGTTGTAGTTGTGGTTGTTGTCGTTGTAGTTGTGGAACATGTTGTTGTAGTTGTCTCGTCATCTCCTCCACATGGCGGCTTTGTTACAATAGGAGTTTGTGTGCATGGTGGTGTAGTTGGTGGTGTGCACGGTGGTGTAGTTGGTGGCAAGCAAGGTGCTGGTGGTGTGCATGGTTCAGCCGAATCTCTAACACTTAGCTCAACAGTATTTTCTGTACACCCAGGATTGTAGTCCACACAACGCCTAGCCTTAAAATCATAGAACTTCGGGCACGAGTACTCGGTGGCCACTCCATTTTGACACTCGTAGTACTGGGAACAGCTGCCTGGTACCATTGTCCGGATACCATTGGCCTTGCCGCTGCAAAATATCTGCCTTTGGCCATATAACCGATCCACATTGGCACCTGCGGTGCCACTTGCCGCCACTGCGATGACCAGCAGGACAAAAGCTGTGAAATGACAAAATGGCAATTAGCTTTTACTGAGTTCCTTCTCTCGAAGGTTGGCTGTTGGTTGGTTACCATATATGTTCCGCATATCCACTGCTGATTCAAGTTTCCGGCTCTTAGGTTCAAACTTGCCACAGGTTGTTGGCGGTAGTGAATGATATTCCAGAGCCTGTGATGCTGCTTTATATATGCTGCAGAAGCAGCACAATTTGATTAAATGCCATTTATTTTTGGAGGCAGATCTCATTAGTAAAGTAGCCCAAGTTGATATCAAAAATTAGTAGCGAGATGTGTATCGCTCCGTATGTTATCAGAGTCATATCAAGCCCATTAGGTATGCTGCAGGCATTGAAGTCGAGACACGTGTTTGCAACTTTGCGCAGACACACTTCTTGTTCTCCATTAGATAATGGTTGTTCATCTATGTTTAGAATTGCATTGATAGAGTCCACATAATGATAAGATTTGCAAAAGGCGCGATCCGGATCTAGCAGTTAGTGGTGGCAGCAGTAGTTTTTAGTTAAAGTTATTGTATTAACCCGTATTTTCAGACAATCGAAAAAATTTTTTTAAATATTAACAACAATTTTACTTCTTTCCCACACAGATCGAATTCATGGAATGATAGCTCCATTGAATGGCCGCCTTCTTAGTTCCGGATACTACACCCTTTCTTTGATTTCCGTCACGCAATATTTTCGTGAGAGTCGTCTATTTTACTGCTATGGGAGCATTGTTAGTGTTGTCGAAGTTTGTCATCACCTTGTGTAGAAATACTAGGTTTATTTCTCTTTCACGATCCTTTCGCTTCCTGTCAGCATATTCCTTTCCCTTTAGTTATTTTCGAGTATCGTTGTTCTTAAGATAAACGAGTTTTTTGTTTTACCTATTCCGCCCTTATAACTCTACTCCAATAGCGATTAGAAGACTACAAATTTAGGAGAGTGAGTTTCTCATTGATGGTAACAACATATTTAATTTTGGTGCTGATCGGAGTGGGGGCAGTTTTTGTATGCTTATTCTGCTATGCCCTTTGCTTTCCAGAAGCATTTTTTTATCGTTTTAAAGTTGCACATTATGAGATTCTATTAAATAACACAATTTAAATCAAGAAGAGCCTTAACAGAAACAGAATAAATGTTCAGCATTCAAAAAATGCTTCCTTCGATGAACAATGAAAGCCAATTTTCTATATATTTTGGTTATTGATAAACTTAAAATGTACCTTATTATTTATTAGTTTACACGACGGAAAACCTATGTAGAAGATAAGAAATTAATTCTAAGGTATTGACATTCGGGGGTGCCACCGAAACCTTTCCAACCAAATTGCAACCGAATATTAATTCTTAGGTGCCACAGAAAATTCATTTGGTTGGTTTCAAACCTCCCGTGTTTTGTTAGGAGATTTGGCAAAACGCTTTTTCAGTGGCTCCCCCTGTCAATGGCAAGCGCCATCTACTTGACTGACAGCGGACTATGGGCAGAAATTTATACCTGATGTTTGGCCCAACAAATTTTAAATTTTTGCTTTATATTTATGAAGAATACGAACTAAATTTGAATTATAATTTAAAAATGCAACATTAAACATATTACACAATCAAAAAATTTCAGTTAAACATCAAATTAACCCATTACTAAAAAAAGGGAAATTTTTGGGAGAGAGCTTCAGCCCTGTTTTTAGAAATGGAACTTTAACATCTGCTGTTCTAACTAGATTTTCTAATGCGAAAATGAAATCTCTCTAAGTTTTGTGGCACCGACTAATTTTTCGAGAGATTTACAAACCAATCGTCGGCAAAATCTCTAGTGATTTCTGTGGCATCCCCGATTATTTATTTTTGAATGAAAAATTTGTACTTTCTCCAATTGAATGGACCTTTAATGTTGTAAAACATATAATTTTTATTTAGTTCTATTCTTGATAAAAAAAATTGCACTTTGCTAATAAGCTTTATTTTATGTTTCAAAATATTAAACTTTATACACTCTGAGATTTCGAAATTACACTTTTAGAAATAAGTCGAACCCTCATATGCATTCAATTATATCGCACTAATAAAAATTTTACATAACAGTGTAAAAACCGAAACGTAACTGTTAACCGGTTCTGATAATAAATCTAAGAGGGTTACTATAACGAATTTTAATGCAAATATCTATTAAAATATTTACCTTTATTTAAGATCTAAACGTTTCACCTTTAATATAAAAACAGTCAGTTTGTTAAATTTTATTTGTACAACCTTTCAGTTTAGCTGTTTTTAACCGACTGACATGACTAATTCTTGTGAAAAAGAATTTTTGGCAAGTTTCATGTGATAGAAGCTTGTCAATAATATTCCCAATTAAACCAACTTAACTGATAATGACTCAGAAGTAACGGATACAGAACAGATAAGATGTTTCCATAAGGTACTTTTAACAATAAGTTAGTATATTGGTTAGGGAAAAGTAATCAATAGCAGATACAAATGTCCTTGAACTGATTTGATATAAAAATATAATTCTGTGTAATTTTCTGGGTTGAGAAAGCAGCAAGGGACTCTTTTAAGTAGCTCAATAGTGTTGTGAAATAAATGGGTGGAATGATAAGTCATTGGTATTTATTAGTAGACAATTTATGCACTTTATCCATCATACTTTTCTCTAAATAGGCATTCAGTTCATATATGACTTATTTATTACACTGCAACCGCTTTTCGCCGAACTGGTTTATATTTGGGAAAAGATATTAGTTACAGCCCTTTCCATGTGAAAGCTTCTCACAAAAATAAAATAAAGTTTTTCAGACTATTCAGTTGGGTGGGACCACTGCAGCACATTCTTTCCAATTGACGATGCAGCAGGCTGCTCATCTGTGTCTCTCTGTATTCCATTATTGTGAAAATCGCTTTCGGAATGTTGTTTCTCATCAATCGTTTCAATTTGGCCTATCTGTGTGTTGTAAACAATGACTCCAACACGTATGGGTGGATATTTGGGCCGTCCAACGATTTCAGGAACATACGTGCGAAATGTTATACAGCAAGAACTGATTTACAAATAAATTAAGATTCGCTTGTCAGAATGTCTCCTCAGTCACAAGAGGCACAAGCTTTCAGTAGTCAAAAACAACTAACACTTGAACAGAGACAAGCACACCCGGAATATGCTCACACTCATTGAAGAACTGACCGACAACGCCAAATAGTACACCGAAAGAAAAGTTACGAATTTTCGTACTTAAATCAAACACTTTCAGTTTGAAAACTTTAATGAGCCAGAAAATTCTTGATTCATGTACGGAATTTCCTGATAAGTTAACCACGATTCAAGCTTATTTAAGAACTTTTAGAGCTCAAAATAAATGTTACGTAAGCGATTTATACCTAAAGAAAGAGCTCGTTTTTACATCAAGAATGATGTGATCTTAAATTTACACTTTGTTCTCTTGAATCAAGAATTTTTTTCTATTTATGAATTTTCGAGTTTAAGAACAATTCGTACTCAAAATAGGAATTTTCAAGGGCAAATCGTTCTTA
Source organism: Lordiphosa clarofinis (assembly GCA_018904275.1). Lineage (NCBI taxonomy): Eukaryota > Metazoa > Arthropoda > Insecta > Diptera > Drosophilidae > Lordiphosa > Lordiphosa clarofinis. The sequence goes on along the minus strand of JAEIGQ010000007.1, from coordinate 2,487,808 downwards.
CCAAATTCTAGACCTAATCAGGATAAAATCAAGAGCGCGTTTTTACATCCATTCCGCTCATCCGATGTCCCGAATGTTGCTGACAAAGAATGTTCTAATTGTTATGCTCTCAAATTCAAAAATGAGTCCTTCGGGATAAGGTAATTAAGACGCCACCAGAACCATTGAACGGCTTGCTTATCAGCACGGATCTAGATTCAAATCTGTTTCTGAAGTTCATTTGTAGATTTAATGCATGCTTTCAAATGACTTCATTCGGAGCATGAGAAATACTGCAGAATACTGCGGCATATCTTCAGTAATTAAATTCAACCTTTAAAATCAAAGGCGAAGTTAACCAAAAAGAAGGATCATGCAGTCAATGCCAAACAAACCACGTAAACTTTTACAAATCTATTTTATAACCACAATTCGCCTAGTGTTAGGCGCATCGTCAGCGAGCTGGACAGGGAGTCAGGGCCTTTTGAATGAATTATTGAAATTATTTAAATCCCAAGTTGCAAAGTGACAGAGAAATTGTGGTTCAATGAAGAAACAATAATCTGGAGTACGTCGCCAACACACACCATTCATAAACATTGAACAAGGCTTTCCCGCTTCAGGAAATTCATTTATTACAAACATCATTATCCAGTTTAGTTAATTTAGTTTTTAACATGAAAGTGAGCTCGATTTTTATGCGTATCGTACGATGATTGTGAAATGTAAAATTGGCTTTACAGCTCCTCCAACGGGGCAAAGCCATGCTTCTCTCAATATCTTGGCGTGTAAGCTTTAAATTTTTCACACAAGAGAAAGGGACCTACAGTTTAACGCCGGATCCGAACGGCAAAATTTGCTTTTTCATGGCTAGTTACTTCACAGCCATGTGTAAAAGCTATTTTTTCAACGAAAAAACTTTTTATTATTAGACGTCCGGGGGGGGTAAACCCACGACTCCCAGCCCAGCAGTCGAGCACAAACCGCGGCCATCGTACGATGATTAATGTTATGTTAATGTTAGTGAAAATGTTATTCTGCGTACGACGATAGACGATAGCGAAGATAGAGAGTTAGCGACTGCAATTCCTACAACACAATTAACAGAAACTGTGTGCGGAAGAATACATTTAACCAAAGTATTATTCATCAAAATATTTACTAGAAAAAAGGTGTATGGTAGAACAACGTTTGCCGAGACAGCTAGTTTTGAATCCCGTATATTGAAAGGTTGGTGGTCGTCTACTGACCAAGAATTTGCTTTCATTAATGGTCCATCACGTCGAGATTAGTAGTAATTTGAGCTAAAAGTTGAAAAAATTCTTTTTTTACTCTTTTTAGAAGCGTTTTGTCAGGAACCCAAGGCAATGAACGATCGAAAAGTAGTTCTAGTGAGAACAACCTTTTTGTTTTCAAAAGAAACGTCTGTACTCTTTCCAGTTATGAATATTATTTGTTTCAACACAATTTTGGGGAGTCAGAACAACTGACAGGCATATATCATGTTCCACAGGATGATCCTTAAATCGAGTTTTGTCGTCAACCATCATTCTATCTTGTATTGTCTCTAAGATCGATACACTCATTCATGCTGACTAAGAGACAGACAGACCTACAGATAGATATGGCTATTCCGACCGAACAAATTCCAATCTATATAAAACGATTCGTCTTTGCAGTGCAGATACAAATACAATTTTGAACACCCATTAAATAAATCTGGTTGAAATCTCTACTGTAAATAAATACGAAGCTTCACTTTTAAAAAGCTTTTTCATAGTTTCGTAAATGGAAATTTGTTGCCTACTTTTAGGCATGCTCCAAAATAATTTCTCTACCCCTGAAACGGCAATAACCAAGAGATTTATTACATAATGGGAGAAATCGAAAAAAGCGATAATATATCTAAGAGAGTTCAAACCTAAGATCAAGTTCACAAGTACCCACAATGTTTTTTTAACACATGTTTCATTTGTACGATTCGAGCGACAAACTGTTATCAATTCTTGGTAAAAAGAGCATTATACTAGAAAGAATTCAAAGTACCTATCAGTATGAGAGGCCCGAGATATGAGCGATAAAATATGGTACATTTTACATATTGGCAATTCATGCAAATTTACAATTCGCAGCGAATCTATAAATGTTAAACACTTCAATGGAAAAATTTTAGTCTTTGTTGAGGAATTCATTGACGACCCACACAGAGGCAGCATGAGGTTTTTGATCATAGTGTGGATAGTATTTGTCCTATACAAGACAAGTTTTGCGCAATTTCAAGTAGGTTTAATCAAAACCCTTAATGCAGAACAGCCTCACTAACAATCACTCTTTTGCTAGGATGGTTTCACCTTTAAAACGACCATTTGTGAGGGTAAAGATGGTGCTTTGTTGCCCATGTTTGGTACCTGCCATGGATATTATATATGTAATAATGGCAGTGCTGTAGCTGGGTCCTGTGGCGAAAGGAGTCTTTTCAATCCGCTTACCTTACACTGCGATGAGGCCCACAAAGTGGATTGCTTATATGAAACCAAATTAGAGTACCAGCAGTCGATTTCGGAGAGTGAAGAAGATGAAGATGAAGAGGACTACGAGGACGAGGTGGAAGAGGTTGCGATACTCACCACTGTGAGACCCACCAGGCCACCAAAGCCGGCTGTTTCGGCCAATAATCGTATCTGCTTGGGCAAGAAAAACGGTTACGCTCTGGCCAAAACGGACTCTTGCTCGGAGTACTATGTGTGCAAATCAAAGCAGGCTCACCTACGTAGCTGTCCAGCTCCATTGCACTTTAGCCCTACGCGTCGAATTTGCCTGGAACCGTACGAAGCCAAGTGTCAACAGGTACAAGAAGAAGATCCCACATCAGGCCCACCCCAGATAGCCGGATTCTGTTCGGAGGAAAAGGATAATGCTCTTGTATCACATTCCACCGAATGTGGCAAAATTTTTGCTATGCACTAACATGATGTTTCTGGTTATGGACTGTCCCATTGGATTGCATTTTAATGCCGAGACAAGTCGTTGCGACTATCCCAAGCTAGCCAAGTGCCAAATCAACAAGAAGAAGAATACCAAAACTAAATCAAAGAAACGCAAAAATGTACGCAAATCAAAGGCTCAAAAGTTTTAAAATTTTATTCATAAATTCTGTACAATTAAATATGAATTATTTACCCTGAATCGAAACCACTAAGAAATCTTGTAGGAAAACTTTTTTCAAAAGTTTTAATTAAAGAATTAGTGAACAGCAGAGATTGAATTCGAAAATAATCTTCCTACTAAACCCGAATCAATTTGTGGTATCATGATACAGAAGCATGAATCAAGGATATATTTCGCTACATAAAAGTGAGAAACTATTTTTAAGTTCAACATTTCGCCGACTTTGGTCTATATTTCTTATATATGCCTCTTCAATTGCAATTTTTAAAATTTTCATCATAACTTGTAACTTTGGCAAATTTCGCGGGTTTTTTGACCATTTTAATAAAAGTTAGAGAGACTATGTTCAACTCCGTGTACCAAGTCCATGCCCCAAAGCTTCATCGCAATCGGAAATTTAACCAATTTCGCGGTTTTTTGTACCATTTGCAGCCTATTTCTTTAACTTGGAAACCTTCCAGGTCAAGCATCTAACCAATTCCCAAAGTTTCATTAATTTAGGATGAACTGTATAATTTTGCAAATATCGTTCAGGTTTAGGCGGAAAGTAATAGGTCTGATTCGATTTAAAAAAAATGTATTGAGCCAATCGTAATTAATTCTGTGTCGTATTCGTCTTGTCTAGTTTGAGTATTTAATATGGAACATATCTGTCTGGTTTACGCCTAATTCGTGTAGATCAACGTAATAGATGAGTTTGCTCAACTCCCAGCGTTCGAATGACTCTGGGGCGTCGAAGTCTGGGACGCAAAGGTAGTTCCATCACAAGATCCTGAACCCTTAAAGGTTTCTCCAGAACAGACATTGCTTCTTCATCAATGCCTTTCTCACCAACAGTTTCTTCCTCAATATCCATTCCCTGCTCTTCCTGTTTTCCAAGCTGAGTACCCATTGCTTGCTCTTCCAATGTTTCTTGTTCTTCTTCTTCTTTATTGGCCATCACAACATTGACGGTCTGGGCCTCTGCGATTAATGCTGTTGCAGAACCTAAAATTAATTTTTTCTCAGAAATGTTTTTTGTTATGCCTTTTGTATACGAAAACGCATTGCTTAAGGGGTATTAGTATGGCCTTAATTTTTTCCATACATAAGATGTCCATCCTTATGTATATAGATAAAGATTTGCCGTTAAGTACTTTCATGAAACAAATGTTTTTTTTCAGAAATGACATCTTAATCAATATTAATCGAGATTGATATCTAAATAGAATAAAAGCATTTAGAGTTAGTGCAAGCGACCCCTGCGCGGACTCATTATAAATTCTACTCTTGAAAAGAAACGCTCAACATTTACTTCTAAGAAAGGTACTGCTAGCTCTTCTTTTGAAAATTGAAAAAGATCTGGAAATATGGTTTAATTTTTGTCTATCCTTTTAAGGAAGAAGTTAATTAAAGTTAATTAGAACTGTTTCATTTTCTGACTTTTTGCCCCCGAAAAAATACTGCAAATTTCTTACAATTAAGGTGTTGGAGATTTTGACTGCACCCTGCTAATATGTTGGAACTAACCGGATCGGATGACTAAAAAGGTACTTCTCTACAATTTTACTATTCTTCTTACTCCATTCACAAGTCTCTTAGCAGAAATTGAATGATCTCTTAAATGTTCGACACATTATTTTGCATTTTAATCAAACTTCAACGAGGGATATTTTATTGTTTCCTATCCCTTTTTGAGAATAGCCTTTTACCTTATTTTGCTGTGCTGTTAGACATTTTTGCGGATACAGTCATAGCTTCAAGATAACCCTCGAACATTTAGTACGCCTCTGCGTATTCCTTTTTATTTAATGAGAACATAGTCCTCAAAGAATCTATCATTTTTAACTAACTTTATTTAACTATAATAACTAAATTTATCAACTTGGGCAGAACTGGAATTGCAAGATGCGAAAGCCAATCAAACAAACTGAAACGGCGAATCTTTGCGTTTTAAAAAACCATTCTGGGAACCAACCAACTACAACGAAGTAACCTAACCTAATTTAATTTAAAAAAGGAATCACTTCAAGCTTGAACGAATACAATTTAAGCTCGATACTTAACAACGATTGAATCCCAAAACAATGCATCCAAATTTAGCGAAATCACAAAAAAAAAGAAAAAGATGTGAGTGCAGTTAACACATACGAGGCTTTAATGTGAAATGTGATGTTAAAATAAAGGGCTTAAGTTTCAAATCACAAGCTCTCTCTTAATGGTTGTAAATCAGCAATGACAATCTTTCAAAAGAAGAAATCAGGGATTACTGATCACTGGCTTCTATGTTCTTCCTTCTTTTCTGTAATTCCGTTAAGTTACTGACAAGGCACTGATAAGTCACTGTCAAGACACTGTTTAATCACTGTCACGTGACTGTTTAGTGACTGTTAAGTTGCTGTCGAGTCACTGTTTAGTCACTGTTAAGTCAAGGTTTAGTCTCTGTTTAGTCACTCTTAAGTTACTGTTTAGTCACTTTTAAGTCACTGTCAAGTTACTGTCAAGTCACTGTTAAGTCACTGTCACTTCACTGTCAAGACAAAAGTCATCGTTAAGTCACAGTCAATTCTCTGTTTAGTCACTGTCAAGTCACTGTTTGATCACTGTCATGTGACTGTTTAGTCACTGTCAAGTCACTGCTTGATCACTGTCGTGCTGTTTAGTTACTGTCAAGGCATTATTAAGTCACTGTTAAAACACTTTTAAGTCACCGTTAAGTCATTGTCAAGTCACTGTTAAGTCATTGTTCAGTCACTGTTTAGTCACTCTTGAGTCATCCCCACTTTCTCTCCACTTTTAAACCACTTTTCATAAATTTCCTCCTCTTTCCGCCATCTTTCACCCTTCTTTCTCCCCTCTCCCACGGGACACTTCGCTAAAACCACAACAGAAAATATGCGCTGAAATCAAATGTTACTCAAAAAATCTTCCGTACCAAAATTAAATATGCTTTACATCAAAAACTCGATTGAAATACACACTGAGACAAAAATTATAGTCTTTGATGATCCTCGGGATATTTTAGGTATCCATTTGGAACTATCCAGTTCAACTCTCCTTTTTTGGGATCCATTGGATATTTTCGAAGTCGATTTGTTTTCGCTTAAAAATGATATATCAGAAATAAAATATTTCATTGATCTTTATTCTTCATCCAAAGGAGCTGAAAAAAGTGAAAATTATATTTAATATAATATCCATTCTACGGGGATCTTTTTTCTGTGTGCACGAAATCATTCGCCACTAAAAACGACAACATACGTATCTTTGTTGTTGCATTGGAGATCTCAAGTTGTTGTTGCACTATGCTCAACCATAAGCTAAGCGTGAGCATTATTCGTGATGCTATCCCCCAACAACTAATGCTTGACTTATGGTCTTACATTTCTCTAATTTGACCAATTAACCGAAAATATTGTAGAAGAAACAATCAATGGATCAAACCAAACCCAAAAACCGTTTGCCGTTATTGTTGGAACCGATAACACCGGAACGAAACCGAGACGTTGGTATCGGTACAGTTTCAATGTTTGGAAACGAAATGTCGACTGCGAATCTTTTCACCTCCCATTCTAAAGCAAGGAAACATCAAAATCCAATTAAAATAATCAGCTTGAAATAGTTTATTTAATATAATATGTTTCAGCAACCCGCATTAGCTGGATAATTGCAAGCCAGATATTTCTCATCGAATACCAATCCGTTGCTGCAGGCCATATTTATCTCACATTCACATTGACAAACAACATACTTTCCACTGCAACGATTTGTGGCATCGGTGAACTTCTTGCCATCAGGTTGGCCCACACAAACACCATGACTCTCACAGTAGGTACCCGAGGGACCGGCCGCGGGACCACTTGGTGGTGCACTGCCATCATCACACTGGACATTGCCGGGGAAATCGCACATTTTGGTTTCGTTATTGAACTGCAGATTATTGGGACAGACTTGAATATTACCAAAACCGCCCACACACTGCAAAAAGGCGGAGCAATTATTGGGCACGGATCCCATCCAATTGTCGAGCTTATCACAGCACTCGGGATCACAGGTTTTGTTGAGGCACTCATTATTTGTATCAAGTTCGCATCTATTTGAGTCCACATTAAAGTACATGAGATCGCCACACAAACGGCTTACCAGTTTGCCATTGATGCACTCAAGGTAACCAGCACAGTTGGCTGGATTCGCTTCCGTAGCTCCTTCGGTGCAAGTCGCGTTACCCTTGCATTCACCATTATCGTCTAAGCATTGACCTAAGGTGGTGTTCCAGTACTGTTCATTTGGACAAGACATTGTGGAGTATTTGCCACCTTGGCAAAGCAAATATTTGGAACAATCTCCCTTATCCTCTTCTTTACTACCTTCTGCACAGTCGAGGCAAGCGCCAGTCCAATCCAGGGTACACTCAGCCTGGGTTTTATTGAAAAACAATCCAGGGCCACATACTTTGGCCACATACACGCCACCTACACACTGCAAGTAGCCGGCACAATTGGTGGGATCCACTTTCACCGTTCCCTCGGTACAAGTGGAGTTGTCACCATTGCATTGTCCAGTGTCCTCATCGCAATCTCTCAAGTCGACGTTCCAGTATTCTCCCTTTGGACAAGTTTTCGACACAAATTTACCATTTGTGCAATTGAAATAACTGGCACAGTCATTTTCATCCCGTTTGGTGGTTCCTTCTACGCAATTCACACAAACCCCCGTGGTGTCTTCGATGCACTCACCCTGGGTTTTGTTGAAGAAGTCTCCTGGGCCACATACTTTGGTCACATACCTGCCACCTACACACTGCAAGTAGCCAGCACAGTTGGTGGGATCCACTTTCAAGGTTCCTTCAATACAAGTGGAGTTGTCCCCATTGCATTCTCCATTATCCTGATCGCATTTTGTCAAATTGACGTTCCAGTATTCTCCCTTTGGACAAGTTATCGACACAAATTTACCATTGGTGCAATTGAAATAACTGGCACAGTCATTTTTATCCCACTTGGTGGTTCCTTCTACGCAATTCACACAAACCCCAGAGATGTCTTCGGTGCACTCACCCTGGGTTTTGTTGAAGAAGTCCCCTGGGCCACATACTTTGGCCACATACTTGCCACCTACACACTGCAAGTAACCGGCACAGTTGGTGGGATCCACTTTCAAGGTTCCTTCGATACAAGTGGAGTTGTCCCCATTGCATTCTCCATTATCCACTTCGCAGCTTCTGCTGTCGGGGTTCCACCATTGGCCATTGAGACAAGATTTACTCACATACTTTCCTTGAGTGCAGATCTCATATTTGGTACAGTCATTCAGATCCTCTCTGGTACAGCCCTCAGGACAGTCTAGGCATACAAATTGGGTATCTTGGGCACACCGTTGAAGCGTTGTATTAAAGAACATGCCGGAGGGACAACTAATGCTGATAAACTCTCTGTCCACACATTCTAGGTAAGCTGCACAATCGCTGGGATTAACCTTTACCGCTCCTTCAGTGCAGGTAGAATTGTTACCATTGCATTCTCCCTTATCTTCAACACAATTGTTTTGATTCCAGTAAAATCCCACCTTACACGACTTGTGTACAAACTGCCCGGTGCAACAGATATAGTACTTGCTACAATCATCCTCGTCGACTTTGGTTTCACCATCCGTACAACAGTCATCGGTCAGTGCTCCCATGACCAGGGAAAGTCCAATACATAGGAACAAAACTATATTAAAATAAGAATTATTGATTTTCAGCTACTGTAATCAATGGGTTCTTACCATAGCGAGGATTCTGGGTATGAGCCATCTTTGCTCTCAGCTTATTGAATGCCTACTGAAGCATCCTGGGTCCAGATATCAGCTTTTATATTTGTGGGCAATTAGCTTAATGAAATGTATTTTCCTCTTGCATGTGCCACAGGTGATAAAAGTACGGGAATAGCTGATACCATCTGGCATATATGTATTCATTCAGTAGTCAAACGAGTCGCTGATTTTTATCGCAAATTTTATATAAATAGCAAAAATAAGGTTGCAAAAAATCATTCCAAAAAGAAGAGAAAAAAAAATAAAGTTAGTTCTTGCAGCAATCTTGGTTACTTGACAACTGTTTACTCTTCAAACTCAATATAAGATTCTAAGGAATCAAAGTTTCTTGTAGTCGACGAAGAAAGTATCGTTCCTCACAGGGGTGTAGCCAACTATCCAAAAAAGCAATCCATACGACAACGTAGTCCCGGATATTCCCGACCAAACAGATTGAGTTGATCCGAATTTTTAAATCCTAAGAAAGATGACATTTATCCCTGGATAGTCCTAATATATGATAGTCTTATTATATTAAACGTTAGACATAGATTTTTGAAAGACCCGTTGAGTTATGTGCTTATTTGCTATTCGAGCTTCCCGGTAATAAATGAAATATAAATAGGACAAGTCAGAAAGTACTGGCAGTGTGTCTTTCTCTGCCATCCTAAACCTAATAGGGTCCCGATCCAGGGTAAACAACAGTAAATTCAAATTCTGCTCCGATAATTTATTCCCCTGTGGTGACCATTTTAACGTAACGTCGCTACGACCCGATACAAGCCGTATGCAGGCCCTACATTTACCGTTTTTAAAAATGAGCTGCAATTCAACCAAGTATTTCCATGCTTCACGATCAAGGTTTTTTTTATATTTGTTGAGTTGCCACTGGTCTTTATAATTTTATTTCACTGCAATTTCTGTGCATCAACCCTTATAAAAAACCTTTTAAACATTTTGCATGTCCAGAGCACAAGAAACAGTTATTCGCAACAGTGTGACCGAAGGCTAAAACTATAACATCACCAAAAATATTACCAACAAAATTTGATTTCCGATATATCGCCTCGAAAAAATAAGCGATAATGAAACGAAATGTTCATCATTTTGGGCAAAAGTATCGATATTTCGATATATCGATCATATTTTGGACAACTCTTATTTAAAGCATGTTCGAGTTTAATTTGAGCTCGATTTGTAATTTATTTATTTATTTATTTATTTAGAACTCTTCTTCATTTCCTCCGCCACGCCATATGCCGCAGGACATCCTTATGCACTTCGAAGATAACTCTACTTTTCATTTGATATACAAAAAAATAGAAAAATGTACAGGCACAACAGGAACTCAAACCCACAAACATGCGCACTGAATACGAATGGAATGCCATCTCATTGCACACCACCAATCTCATAGATTGTGACAGCAGGTCTAAAAATGCTACTTATATTCCTTTTCTAAATTATGAACACGTGATCTCAAAAGGGATTGAAATAAGATCTTTTGGAATGACACAACTATCCTTAAAATCTTGAATTTTGTATAATATCCTGGAAGTCGTTTATTACACTTAAATAAAACCTTATACTACAACAAGTGACGCGCTTAATAGCCGAGATGGCTGAGTGGCGATGCAGTGTGGTCAATAACCCCGAGGAACTCGGTTCAAGTCCCAGTACAGGTAAATTAATAATTATTAAAATTTGTATAAGTTTTTCAGAAAGAAAAAATTGTTAATAACTAAATCAAACCACAAACACACAACATAAAAACAAAACAAAAATAATAACAGCTTAATATAATTTTTTTTTTTGTTTTTTCTTTTCATATTTAAAAATGAGATTTTTTCATCTTAAAGTCGAGTATAAACGATCTTTATCCAAAATTGATGGATTAAGATTTAAATTGAAAAAATTGAGAATATAATCTTGGGTTAAGATTATCTGGTCTTAGTCGAATTCTGACACCGTGTTTCTTTGATTCAAGATTATAATCTTGCTCTTAGATTGATTTTTTTCTCAGTGTACGTTTAACTAAATTATACTTACTATTCAATACAAATGCTCACTCAATATCACTTTCTTCAAGTCAAAAATCAACTGAGCCCAAGAATGGAATTTGCCGAATTTTTATACATAATTATAATAAATTGGTAAAATACATAATCTCTGCTTTTACTACCTAAGTCAAGCCCGACTATGTCATACTCTGTACCAAGAGTAGCATCTGAATGCAACGCTTCCCTCTCTCTCTCTCTCACTCACACGTTGTTGATTGAAATGCGGTGTTGGTTGTGTGTGCGTGGGAGGGGGTGGGGGGATGGAATTTTATTTTTGCTCATTACTTGAAAACCGCTCATCCGATCTTTATCATTTCTTCAGCAAATTGATTCATATTACGAGTGTCTGACTATCTCTAGAAGGAACAAATAATCTATCTACAAAACTGAGGGAGATGTGAGATATTTTTCCAAACTGCGGGGGCGGGAGGGGGCGTGGCAAAAATTTAAAATAAACTTGATCTGCCTGCAAGTATAAAAAGCATTTGTCCCATACATGTCAAACCTCTATCTCTTACCATCTCTGAGATCTGTTTGTTCATACGGATGGACGGACAGACAGACGGACAGAAGGACATGGCTATATCGACTCGCCTGTTGATGCTGATTAAGAATATATATACTTAAAAGGGTCGGAAATTATACATTTTCCCTGTTACATACTTTTGCACAAACTTAATATACTACTAGTAGTACTCTTCGGCACAGAGTATAATTATAGCAACCAATGAAATAACAACAGAAGGGACTAAAAGTTTTACCAATTCCATTGATTACTTCCGGGAAAGAAATGCAGGTAATACTGTTTTTAAAAGGGTTATAAAATAACTGGTAACAGTTCCAGTATGACAATATGTTTTTGGCGCTAATTAGGAAAGTAATCTACCATTTAACATTTTTTATATTCTTGTATTAAAAACATACATGCGTTTCATATAAGACCAAAAAGTTAATAATCGATGATATAGTTTGCCGACAATTCAAGTCGAAAGTTTGACTTTTTTGCAAATTTTCATATTTTGTCGCAGATTTGGAAAAAGGGTACGCTTTGAAAAGCTATATCACCCATATTCGCAATACGATCTCAAAACAAGTTTGGATCGGTTAGCTTGGAATAAAACTCTATCGGTAAAGTTAACTAATTTTGCCCATCGCTCAAATAATTTATTTTTGACGCTGTTTTAGGCCTAAGGCCCTACTGTGCGACGGTGTACAGTGACTGATATACGATCTTATTTTATCAAGGGGTCACACACGCACTCAAAGACTTGGGTGACTTAGCGATTGCTGCTGATGTCGGTTTTTGCTATGAACCTGAATCTGGGATTCTCAAGTGGTTATAGCAATGCTGGCATAAGGTAGCGTCTGCTCACTTGCTGAGGACAGGCAAAGACTGCCGATGATTGAATTGTGGTAATTCATGAAATAGTTTTATAGTCAACCAGTCTCCCTCGTGTGTGTGTACCAGGAAAGCCTCGAGCCCTTATTTTAAATGAAAACACATTTGTTTGCTTTATAAAATATTTTTAATTGCCTCCTTCATTTGCTCCTTACAGAGTACACTTTACATTTCTGGGATAGTCACAGGTCAGCTTAGCTTGATTCCAATACAAACCCTTACTGCAGGACATTTCGACCTCACACTCACACTTGCACACCACATAGTTACCGCAGCTGGTCTCCGAATTCATATATATTCCCTCTTTCTGGCCCGTGCAACGATTATTGCTCTCACAGGCAATGCCTGAGGGACCGGCATTTGGACCCGATGGTGGTACATAATCCCATTCACACTGCACATCCTGCGGATAGCCGCAACGCCCAGATTTGGTGTCAAAGATCAAGTTATTGGGACAGTTCTGTTCCGTGGGACAATTGAAGTTGCATTTATAGAACTTGTTACAAACCCCCTCCATGGGGAAAAGGGCGCCGTCTTTTTGGCCATCACAAACTTTGCTGGTTGAATTGCATGGAATTACCGGAACATAGCCCTCAGGCCAATCGCACTGGTCCAAGTCGGCATTGTAGACCAAATCACCGGGACAGAAGACATTAGTGCTGGGATCAGAGTCGGCGTCTGCAGTCCAAACGCAACCCGTTTTATTGAAATGTGTTTGTGGAGGACATGGCATGGCAATGGGGCACTCGCATTGGCACACAAGATAGCCCGTGGTGTCGGGATCGGCAAACATTTGACCATCACGTTGGTCAGCACAAACACCTCGATTACTGCAGGTAGTACCCGAGGGCCCCACAGTTTGTCCGTCTCCAACGTTATCGGAGGTGCATTGCACTAGATAGGTGTGATTGCACATTTGAGAGACCGGATCGAAGGATAAGTTGTTGGGGCAAGTTTGCACATAGGCGCAACCCGCGCTGCACTGTATGAACTGGTTACATTGGCCGGCAACGGCAAGCAAAGAGCCGTCAGGCACAGTAAGGCAGTCTTCACGCTTATCGACACAATCGACGGGTACCGCACTGGGTGTTTCGCTGGCTACGGTGGTAGTAGTCGCCGGAGCGTTGGTGCTACTCCCAGGTGGTGTGTTGGTACTGCTGGGAGTTATGTTGCTGTCGTCTCCGGGCGACTGTGTGACTGTGACTGGCGGAGTGGTGGTCTCTGAGCCCGGAGCACAGGTAGTGGTGGTATCATCCGCTGGAGCATTATTCGGACACTCTTCAGCACAACAAGTGCAGACACAATCATCAGCATCCCCCACAGCAAAGGCGGATATACCCAAACACTTGGCACGCCACTGGAAATCGCATTCTCCCAGCTCCCGATTGAAGTGCAAACCACGAGGACATTTACCAATTTCGGCTATTTCATGCTCCCGACACACCACATAACGTGAGCAGTGCGTGGGCAAGGCTACACGTGCTCCATCCCTTTTATGGTGGCAAATATTTAACAACTGAGCCGCTATCAACTGAACACCTCCCAACAGGAGGCAAAGAGTCCAGATATTTCCAGCTTTGGGAGAGAAATAAAGATCGTTAAGCCATCCAGAGCTCTGCTGCTTCCGTACACTCACCTCGCATTTTAGATCACCTTGTGTATTGGCCAAAATTCACCAACAACTAAGTGGTAGGACAGGTCTTACCAAGGCATTTATGGCCGCTGAAAATACCGGGTTTGTGTGTGTGTATCAAATCAGTAGTCAATCTTTGTTTTTTTTTTCCCTTCTGATAATACCAAATAATTCTTCAGTGACTGATTTCCTTTGTTGGGTGCGTCTTCTTATCGCTCGTGTAATTAGACGCTTGTTTCTGAGCTCACGGTTGCGGTTAGGGATGATGTCTACCTCTCGGTGAATGGTGAGCTAATTTATGTTCTTTTCGCACACTTTCCATTTTGATAAGACCCGTGGTACAACAGTTATAATCGAATCGATCGCATTTGCGACACTTGCAATTAAAAGGAGCTTCTGAAAGTGCACATGAAATGCACTTGAAGAACATCCAACGAATTTTTGAATGCTCTTTAGAAATGAAATTCTAAGAATCCTTAACGTTGATTTCATATTCTCTAGACAGCACTATCTTTTATATAACATAATATACTAATGGGCAGAGTAAGTTTTTAGTTTGTCAATGGCGGTGCAGCTATCTGGAAGGAGAAAAATCTGTCCTAAATGTTTCTGTTCAAAACTTTGACTTTAGGGTATCTTGACTTCGACCTTTCGAAAAACGATTTGCCAAACATTATTAAACATTGCTTCCCATACATAAATATATGAGATATGAACGAATTGAACGCAATCACAATGATACCTGATAACGAAATGATTATATTTACCCTACTAAAAAATATGGCAGTATTTATCTCAGTTTTGCACCATGCACTCAGAGAGAAGAGGTTATCAGGCCTGTTCCGGTTTTCACTTTCCCCAAGATGTGTCGAATTCGAATGTGGTACTGTTGTGGTTGCATAAAAGTGGTTGGAGCTGAAACCGCTGGTTGAAAAACAAACAAAAAAATGAAGATGTATATTAAATTAGAAAATATATTTAAGTCCTTTTTTTTACCTACACACTAGACTGCCCTTTAAAAATAGATTTCAAAATACCGGGCGGAAAAAGTTTTGTTTTGGTCCCAATAGATATAAAAAAAAGTTTGGCAGCGATCTGACTTCATTTAGTGGACGCGATTGCTCGCCCTTAAAATCGAACATTTGAAATATATGGAAAATGAGGGGGATGAGTTTCGAACTTGGTCTCTAAAAATTCCAAAAAAATTTGTATGTGTTAGTTCTTTTCATATCCTTTTAGAGGAATAACATAGCAACATTTAAAATATAAATGTGTCTGATTTTTAGCGTAAACTTGTCCAGAATCATATCAAAATGGTAAATTTTTCAAAATTTTCTTCGGTATTTTTGTTCGAAGAATTTTTATTATATATAAGATTCTGATTTTTGCTTTTGACCGGGCGGCAAAACTATCGTTTTGGTCCCAATATATATAATAAAAAGTTTGGCTGCGATCGGACTATATTTAGTGGTCGCGCTTTCGTCCCAAAAACCAAAAATTTTAAATATACTGCCAATATATGGGATGAGATTCGGATTAAATCTCTAAAAATTAAAAAAAAATAAGTTTTAAGTAGTTTTTCTCTCTAAATCCTTCAAGGGAAATACCATAGCAACATTTTATATATTTTTGTTGGATATTTCGAGCGTAAACTTGGTCAGAATCAAATCAAATCGGTCAATTATTCAAACTTTTTATTTTCTGAGATGAGTTTCCCTTTTAATCTTTAAAATTTTCAAAAAATTTTTTTAAGTGTTATTTCTCATTAAATACTTTTACCGGAATATCATTTCAACATGAATATTAATGTTAGATATTTTGAGAATAAATTTAAAATCCATATCGTGGTTTTTTGGCTGTCGAGTACCATCTCTTAGGAAAATGCAAAAGCCCGATATATCATCATAAAAAACGAGAAGTCTAAGCTAACTTCGTCTTTGTCGAAGTTTTTGTACCCTTGCAAATGTCTTAATACATCAGAGTTTAAGAACGCCAGCATTACAAATAATTTTTCTAAGTAAAACCCAATTTTCGACCGATAGTTCCTATGGCAGTTATAAGATAAAGTCCTCCGATTTTGACCAAAACTTCCAAATCTGTTTAAAAGCGTATAAAACTAACAATTGCCGAAGCGGGAGGCCTTTACATTAAAAACAAAAAAGTTTTTCTCACAAAGACCCTCTTTGCGACCGATTGTTCCTAAGGCAGCTATAAGATATAGGCATCCGATCCGGTCGGTTCTGACATTTTAGCGGTATGCAGTAAAAAGAAGACTCTGTGCAAAGTTTCAGCTCGATAGCTTTAAAGCTGAGAGACTAGTTTGCATAGAAACAGACAGACGGACGGACAAAGCTCAATCGACTTAGCTCGTCGCCCTGATCAAGAGTAGAAATAGTTTATAGGGTCTGAAATGAATTTTTCTATGCGTTGCAAACTTCTGGGCAAAATTATAATACCCTTTGCAAGGGTATAAAATGAGTATTGGGATTAACTTAATGTATTTCAAAATTTTTTCATGGCTCCGTTTTTGAAATATGATTTTTTATACTCTGTACCGAAGGTACATAGAGTATATTAAGTTTGTGCAAAAGTATGTAACAGGGAGAAGGAATCATTTCCGACTATATAAAGTATATATATTCTTGATCAGCATCGACAGCTGAGTCGATATAGCCATGTCCGTCTGTCCGTCTGTCCGTCCGTCTGTCCGTCCGTCCGTATGAACAAACAGATCTCGGAGATGGTAAGAGATAGAGGTTTGACATGCATGGGACAAATGTTTCTTATAGCTGCAGGCAGATCAAGTTTATTTTCAATTATTGCCACGCCCCCTCCCGCCCCCGCAATTCGGAAAAAACGTTATATCTCCTACAGTTTTGAAGATAGACGTTTCGTACCTTCTAGAGATAGTTAGTAATATGATAAAGATCGGATCAGCGGTTCTCAAGTTATGAGCAAAAAAGTACTTCGCCCTTGCCCCACCCCCTCCCACCCATTCACAACTAACACCACACAATCTTAGAAAGAGAGAGCGAGAGAGAAAGGGTGAGAGAGAGAGAAAAAGAGAGAGAGACTTTGAGATGAGCGCAGCACCAGCATTGCATTCAGCTTCTACTCCAGGTACAGAGTATGTTATAGTCGGGCTTGACCGACTTTCTCACTTGTTTATAAATCATAAAGGTGCACTTGCACTTTGCGCTATATATTTCTTCTGAATTGTCAGATAGAGTCAAGAAAGATATGAATCAAAAGCTAGTCGAGATGCCAAGAATGACGTTTTTAAATCGGTTAAGCTTAAATTCAATACCCAAAAATATTTCAAAAAATCGACTTTTTGATCAAAAATGCAAGAAACTTAATTTTTAAACGCCTAGTAAAAATCTTAAAAAAATTATTTATAATCGTTCTACTGAAGATTGAGAAGAAGAGAAGAAGTATTGGTGAGGAAAATCGTGTCATACATGCCGTAGATGGATCAAATTTAGTAGAGGAACTAACAGTAATAGTTAAATATTGTGTGTGTTTACAAAAAAATTAATTTGTATTTTTCTTTGACTTTTGGTAAATTTATGAAGTGAGCGAAAAGCAAGAACAAAATCACGTGACGTTGTTAAAGAGGGCCAAAGATAGAGAAAAAGTTGGAGGATCAGTGACTTAATAGTGACTAAACAGAGGCTTAACAGTGAATTTTTAAAGAGCGGTTTTTAAAGACATAGTAAAAATAAAAAAAAAATGTTCAGTTTTTTTATACTTTTCCTCGGCGCTTAAAAATAAAATTTCTTGCATTTTTGGAAAAAGGTGTGAGTGGCTTTGATGTGAAATATGATGCTTAGTTTAAGAGCTTATAAATCAGCAAGGACACGCTTTCTAAGGAAGAAAACTAACAGGGAGTAGAAATATCAGCCACAAGATCACTTGCTGCAGTGTTCGATCACTTTTTCATGAAGTCGTTTATTGGTGCTGATCCATAGATAAATGATGATATTGTACCCACCCAAATACCACAAAGGTGAGATTCCAGATCCCACCGAGATCCCACCTGAATCCCTCCCAGATAGAATCCGGATACTATCCAGATACTACATAGACGCCACCCAGATCCCACTCAGAACCCATCTAGTTCCCACAAAGGTCATAGATCTTTCCCAGATATTTCCCAGATCCCAGCCAGTTGCCCCTCTTTAGCATCTTTCCTACCTCATCGCTTCCCCCCTCTGCCCATCCTCTTGTGTGTGTGTTTTTGCGGGAAACAGCGTCACGTGACGCTGAAATCAAATTTTACTAAATTAATTTTACCGAGAGTGTCAATGATGTTTAAGTAGGAAACATGATTTCGTCTACACAAAACAAATTATATCCAAAACCTTATCTTCCCGAATGCGTTCCCATGATTCATTTCAATATATCATGAAAATAAATAATATTTGTTATATAATAGCTAAATAGGCAAATTTTGTTTTTTTTGTAAACCAAACCAGAACAAGATTGACAACCTTCTGATTGCAAAATAAAGAAGAATCATCATACTGACATGTACTGTTACATGGACAGAACTAAACACCTTGATTGAGCGACAGAGAGAGACACTGCGGTGACAGGCTTCCTGCATCGCGGCTTACTTAGTTAGTTAGACCCATTTGTGTTTGGCTTGAAACCCAAGCCAAAGCAATTCTAATTATTCAAATCCGTACCAAAGTACGCTTGAATTAAATTACCAAACTTAAACGAAAGAAAGAAGAGCACCAACTGTAAGTACACTTACATTGAAGTCTGGGCCAGAGTAGAAGCCAGCGGTAGGCTTACTTACTTACGTCTAGGGGTATACATTACACATTTCACGCATGCAGATGGGACGGGATGATAGAGAGGGCCATACAGGGGCCATACAAAAGGCAGAGTCCAAGGGAAATATGAGTTGATCGACACTCTCACAGACGGCGACAATTCTGTAAGAGTCTCAGTCTCTCTATTGTAAAAATCTTCTCAGGTGTAACAGGTTTCTCAGATTTAAACTGAGGTCGCGCCTGTGACACAGACAGTCGTCAGTGGAGCTCGCTGCATAATTGAACGTGATAGCCAAGCAGGAGCAGCATGTGAAGGATTTTAGTGTTCAAATTAAAGAACTGAGATCGATTGGTGCATAGATGTCACCAGAATCTAGCACCATTCGAAATCAGTGCTTTTGATGAGAACCAGTCAGCAGAAACATAGAGATCGAGTGGCCAAATCCAAGTGATAATTGACACTAGAGTGAAATGCTCAATTATAAGTACATAAATAAATCTATAAAGAATATGGGACAAATACTCAAACAATGCATGTGAAGTAGTTTGTGAGAAGAAGCCCTAAAAGTGCCATCAAAACGTGTCTCTACCCTACCGGGCATTCACTCGCCGATCGGAATACATATGTAAACAGCAATAAGAGCAATAAATCCTAAAAATAACAATAGTAAATGGAAATTAATTGAGTGTGTGTAAACTGTAAATGCTGTAACAAACTCAATCTGTGGAGTAACTAAGAACGCACAGAGATAACAAATTCAAGTTATCACAAAAGCCGACTAAGCTGTTAGACTTTTATCCATCCAGCTTAAAACAGAAAGATTGGTTTTTGAGTTCCGTGGGAGAACCTTAACTCTAATGACAGAAACGCCAAGCAGTAACTGAAGCACGCTCCACCCTAGGTCCTCTCCTTTACTTGACCTTTTATCTATTCGTGCCATACTGAAAATAATACTAACTTACCCTTTAATCTTCAAGTCTTCTTTTTTCAACAATTTTTGGATAAAAAAAATTAGAGTTCTTTTTTTACTTAACGAGGTCATCTCACCAAATTGTTTTTCGAATCACAAAAAAAAGAGTCAAAAGGAAAGCGTGCCTGTCTTTTTGCAATCTGAAACTTCAAGCGAACACATCATTCATAAGTATAACAATAAATGGAAGTTGTAGAAAACTTATCAGAGTTATAAATAAAAGACATGAAAAAGACTGTATCATTAATTGCATAGTAAATTGAAATATTTATCGCATTGTTATCTTAGCTAGAGCTGCATTTTTTGAAGCTATAAATAATCCTACACACAGAGAGAAAAAAAGAAGAGAAATGCTGACTATATCGTCATTGTCTTCGAGAAAAGTAGACAAGTCAAGTTCTTTGCATGCACAGAAAAAAAATAGATTCTAAATGTACCCAAATAATGACTTTTTATTTTATAAAATTAATCATTTGTTTTCATTATTCCATGAAGATTTAGCTTTAATAAACATTTTTTTTACACTTTCGGGGTTGTCCTGGAAATCTCTAGAGATTTTGACATCTTGAAAATGTTTCAAAAACAAGATGTGTTAGCTTTTTGAAACCAAAATGGGGAAAGGAAAGGAAGACTACCACCCCCTTTTATTTATTAACTTTCACTTGAGATTGTATGCGACTTAAAGACTGAGCACTCTTGCGTTATAATGGATTCAATCAAAGTTATGAAGCACTCAGCTCGCACAAAAGCCCCGAGGTGCAGAGTTTAGTACCGTTGCCTTAGATCGGAAAGGTTGTGGGATCGAGTCGCCTGTTCATAGAATTTCCATAATTATTTTACAACGTACTATGACTAAGAAGTTGAGCAGCTTTAATGCTGTTCTCCTTTTGACTAGTATATAAATTTAAAGTAAGCATGTGAAAAAGAAAAAATAGAGGCAAGCTAACTTCGGCTCGACCGAAGTTTATATACCCTTGGAGCTTGATATATGCCTGACAGTTTGTATGGCAGCTATACTATATAGTAGTCCGATTTCGACAAGCCTTGGTGAAAATATGTGAAATCATTTAAAACTTATAAATACGAGCGTTGGGAGCGATAGCACTCAAAACAAAAAAGTTTTTCTCACTAAAACTAGTTTCTCGACCGATCGTTCCTATGGCTGCTATATGCTATAGTCATCCGATCCGGCCGGTTCCGACAAATGTGCAGCGTATTTATACCAAAAGACTTCGTGCAAAGTTTGGTTAAGACAGCTTTAAAACTGACGGAGGAGATAGCATAGAAACAGACGGACGGACAGACGGACGGACAGACGGACGGACAGACGGACAGACGGACATGGCTATATCAACTCAGCTCGTCATGCTGATCAAGAATATATATACTTTATGTGGTCGGAGATGCTTCCTTCTATGCGTTACAAACATCTGAACAATTTTAATATACCCTCTCCAAGGGTATAAAAAGTCAAACTTTGGAGTTATAAGTATATAGATGATTCCATTTAAGTGGTCGATATTTTATGGAATCACCTATATGCAAGAAATTCTTAGCGAAAGTCAATAAATCAAATTTTCGAAGCCAGTTTTACAGATTTCACCATTCAACAAAACTGGACTTTTAAAAACCAAAAAAATTTTAATGGTGATGATTATAAATAGTTTTCGTGTGCAGTACACAAAGACATCCATTAAAATCCCTTTGTGATGGTTAGTTTTTCTTCTTACCCCTGGGACAATTTTCACATTAGATGAAAATCTAAGATCTATCTAATTATTTTTATCATTTTTTACGATAATATAACTATCTATTCCGAATGGATAGTGTGGTCGGGTATGGATTAGCGGTTAGTGTGTCGCTCTGTGCGGGAGGCGAGCCATTTTTACATTTACATTACATTACAAAAGGATATCGAATTTATCAAAAAGATCATCAAAAATATACTCAAAAATTTTGGATGTTTGCGAAATGCGTGCGAGTTTTTTAATGCAACTAACTTTCACATGACCTGCAATGATCTAATTATAGCTGATTGGCTGAAAATAAATATAGCTTTTGAGTTTTATTTTTTTCTTATTATGCCTTTCTCGAACGGTACCGATTTGTGGTGTTTTTCATAAATTTTTGTATCTAGCCTTTTGCGTATATAATATACATTATATACATAACATAAGTTAGCTGCATGAATAGATGTTTTCGGTTTTTGTGGAAGTGCCCATTTGCATAATAATGGTTGATATGTACTGTACTGTTTTCAGGGCGTTCCGGTTCTCTTATTAGTAGACTTTGTTACTGACACACTTACAAGTCACTATTATATGAAATTTCCACGGGATAAGCATTCGGGGATTACAAGGAACACAACGAACGAACTTTCATTTCATAAGGAACCACTGCTGGCTTATGGGCTCCCTATTTTAGGACAATCAAAATCCAAATGGTAAATCTTCGCTAAGAAAAAAACGTACAATTATTTTGTCCTATATACAGTTGTAAGAGAAGTAATGTTAACATTTCATATAAAAGAAGTTAAAGGGCATAGCAGAATAAGCATACAAAAACTGCCCCCTCTCCGATCAGCACCAAAATTAAATATGTTGTTACCATCAATGAGAAACTCACTCTCCTAAATTTTTAGTCTTTTAATCGCTATTGAAGTAGAGTTATGAGGGCGGAAAGGTAAAACAAAAAAGTCGTTTATCTTAAGAACAGCTTAACCGATTTAAATGCGTTAAAAATATGTAATAAGTGTCCACCATAGAGTTCAGAAAATTATTTTTGCACATTTTTATTACCAATTATTAGGCACAAAAAATATTATTAAAATTTTCAAATAATTTTTTCCAAATCAGTTAAGCGGTTCTTATTTTATCTTTTGATTTATCCTTCCGCCCTCGTAACTCTACTCCAATAGCGATTAGAAGACTACAAATTTAGGAGAGTAAGTTTCTCATTGATGGTAACAACATATTTAATTTTGGTGCTGATCGGAGAGGGGGCAGTTTTTGTATGCTTATTCTGCTATGCCCTTTATTGTATGAAATAGTAAAAAGCAGCCAGTAAAATGACCGAACTTCTTTTAATCTGTTGCGTTAATAATTTTTCGTACGATAAAAACGGACTTTAAGTTTAACTCCTAATCCTAGGTGCAAATTTTAAAAACCTTTTTTATCGATAGTTACTTCACAGCTGGCGCGGAAGAAGTGACAAAAAAACTGTTAAGAGGCGGACTTAAAATCCCGCAGCACAGCAGGCTCACACACTACCCGCTGCACCACACTATCTGACATCCTATTTACACTGGCTTCATTTCTTATCATTTTCATTTCTAAAAATTTTGACGTTTCCATTGACAAATCGTCATTTCTTTGGCATTCACAACGATACTTTGTCAAAAAAGGCAGAAAAGTTTAATTTAAATAACAGGCGCCACTTTTAAACTCACTTGGACTTATTGGAATATTTAGCAAAAAATAGACATACCCGTCATAACAGCAATTTCGCGGGGCGAACGCTTTGTTGTCGCCCTGAATTATGAGCAGAAAGCGAAATACACAACTTTTATTGACTAATTTTTATTTTAAACAAAATTGCGCCCACTTCTTAAATTCAAAGTATCAAATTATTGGTGATGAAACTTTTTGTTTCCAGAGAATAGCAAGTAATGCCAGAGAGTAGCGAATCCTTTTCTAAAAAAATACGAAATTCCTTCGTGGGGAAAGTCTTGTAAGAAATGAAAGAAATGGAGATCAAAATAAAACAATAATTTGTATGGAAGAAATGACATTATTTTCTTCATTTCTTCACATTCTTTCACACATACCTTGTGCCGACAATTTGGTCAAAAACGACACAAGTGGAGCTAACTGCCACTTCACATCGTTGCGATGGATACTTCACCACCGCTTTAACACTTGGCGTGCTTAGGACGCCGCCAGCGAACGGTGGCGCTGTCCTTTACCGAAGCCCAAGCCGCGTTGCAATGATCTCCTAGCAAAAACAATCAATTGTGAACAGCATAATTAAACTCAATAAATTTCTATACTTTTACAGATCATTTTTGACAAACCGCTATCACCTTTACCTCCAATGAAAAGATGTTCAGCCATTTTAATGTTTTTGTACAGTTGTCCTACTCATTTAAAAACTCCGCGCCACAACACTTGTATGTATATGAGTGTCTACCGCCATGTAGAGTACGAAAAATATGTTTTACATATATTTCACACCTTCGAAATCATCTCTCATCACTTGCCTATCGGGAGACTATCGCGTGACACGTTGACGTCGGGTGGCAACGCTGTGATATCGATATGCCAATTTCGCGCGTGAACTCCAAACCAACTCACGAAACAGCAACTTGCGAAATCCGTGCGAAATCAATTTTTTTATATGGACTTTTTTATTTCGCGGGTATCTCCATACCAAGCTTTACGCTGTTGAATATGGAATATTACACTGGAGGAACATTCATTATTATCAACACTACCGATTAAAACTCAGATACGAAAAAATTTTTGTACACCGGTATCCAAGAACCTATATTCTTGCAACCGATAAGAACCTAAACGTTGTACCGGTACCCATTCCGCACTTAGTTTTGGGGGATTTTTAGCTTATTTGGATAAATCGTATGCTCTCAATAAAAAAATCTGGCTTAGCAAATTTTTTACAGTGTAATGTAGAAAACGGCAAAGAAGTTTTTTTTTTGAAATTTCGCATCCTATATTTGTAGATCCTCATTATAGTGTCATGATAACCTTTGAACAAATAAGTACTTGTGTTATTTATATATCTCTTAAATTAATGAGGAAAGCAGTTCTGAAATTCTGAAGAAGATTCGGTCCGTGGGTTGAAACCCCTTGAAAAGTGATATGTTCGCTTCCTTTACTTGTCGAACATAAGCTTTTGGTTCGAAGCTTGGTTCATGAATTCTAATATTGTTAGGATGGTTTTAGGAAAATAATATGGCAAATTTCAGCTAATAAAAGCTGCGTTAATTTAAGGAGCTCTGAAAAAACTGTCTGAGATATTCTTTGAACCGAACCTTTTTTAAGCAGAGGAGATCCGGTTCGGGAGGTTAAATGTTTAAAAGGTTTGGTGCGATTAAGACAAAACCCCAAAAGTTACTGTAGACCGTAAAATGGTTTTAAATTATAAGCCATTTCCGAACGCGGATGCATGTTTAGCAAACGAAAACCATTTCAAATCATCATCAACCCTTCATCATACCTTGTTGTTTAGTGTAGTCTACTCATAAATCAGGTCCAAGTCTCTCGCCATACCAATTATGATTTATAATTTGTTTTGATGTTCAACAAAAAGTAATGAAATGTTTACGTTTTTCTTCGTTCATTCCATCAATTAAGAAAAAGCTCTAAAAATATTTTCGCAATATAAAAATAGTTTTAGCTGTGTTGTTCAGTACAAGTTTTTATTGCTATACATTTTTAACAACTAATGTTATAACTAAATGTAGAGCAACCAGATAATGAGTCCTAACTAGACCTCTTAAATTATTTCAAGTACAGGAATATTTTTCAAGTGGAGACCTACTTTAGTTTTAGGAAAACCCCTTAAAGACATTTCATAAATTCTTTAGTCTGCCTATCAATTCGCTTTTATTCTTCTACCTATTAATTAATTAGGAGGCGAGAGTGTAAATTTTTGGGGGCTCAGCCTAGCTAGATGATAAGCAGGCGCTATGACATGCCAAATCTTATCTGCAGGTGGAACACCAATTGATGTCTTATAAAATATAACCCCCAACCATTGGCAATTCCACTGACACATCTAACTAAAGCCACTCGGCGGCTATAAAAGGCCCAACTACATAACGACAAAATTTAGTTGAATTGAAATTCAGTTAAAGATGTTGCCAGGTTTGGACTATTTGCCACCAAAGAGTGATATAGATGAGTATTAACTTTTTTGTTGTACCTCTTCCAGGTTCGACCGCTGTTTTAGGTCTGTCTGCTTTAGTGCTGGCTCTGCTAGTCCAGCTAAGCACCCAGACGGAGGATCTGTACTCCGGCGATGACATTTGCCGTTTGATTAAGAGCGCCTCGAAAATCCGCAAGCCTGGCACTTGCGATAAATGGATAACGTGCAAAGATTTTAAAACCAACGGGGAAGGTACTTGCACCGGCTCCAAGCCCTATTTCAACCCATCAAAGGGTGATTGCAACAAAGCCTTGGATGCTAAGGACACATATTGTGCTCACACGTGTACCTCATCGACCCAGGGCTATGTGAGCACTTCACGTAATTGTGCGCATTGGTACTACTGCGAAAAGAAGACGTCAAAAGGTACCGGATCTTGCTCAGAGGGCATGTACTTCGATCAGGGTAAACAAATGTGCGTTTATCCCCAAGACACCACTTGCGACGCCCACTACGAGCTGTGCGATATTGTGTCGGTGAATGTAAAAATTCTGGACGAGCACCACTGCAACAGGTATATAACCTGTAAGGACTATAAGCCCGTAAGCAATGTGTGCGTGCTGGGCAACTATTATGACTTGGCGACGGGTGATTGTGTGGACAAAAAGTTTGTGGATTGTGAAAAGCATCCAGTGCCGGATGAGGCTTGCGGCAACAAAAAACTTGCGGTGCGTGATAAGTTTGTGGGGGATGGAGCCACTTGCCGGGGCTACTTCTATTGCCGTGACCTGGGTTCGGGTATTCCCGATACAGATCCCACCTGGTTGCAATGCCCCGTGGACAGGTTCTTTAATGAGGAGCGACAGGGATGTTTTCCACGTGCAAGTCAAAAATGTGTGGAAGATCGTTGCGATGGTCGTCAAAGTGGACGAGAAGTGGCCGAAGTTAAGGGTTGCCAACACTATGTGGAATGCGTTAATGAAAAGGAAGGTATTCCGTTCAAGTGCGATGATGATAAATACTTTGATGCAGAGTTGGAGGAGTGTACAACGGAGGTGAAGTCATACGCTGCCTGCGCTATCTGAAATACTAGTGACAGTATAATCGTCAATATAAATTTTGTGATTCCATTTCGGGGGGGAAGTTTCCTTTTCTTTGTGTTTTATATGGGTGAGCAGCTGTTTTTGTCACAGGAGTGATAAGATTCTTATCAGGTAAAGTAGTAGAAAGAGATTTTGATGTGACGCAAGTTTTGGTGGGGTTCTCAATCGAACATGCTCATTTTGATATGTTTTTGAACTCAACAAAGATATCGTATTGCTGCCAGTCGGTTGGAGCCAAATGTGGCCCAATACAATTGGCATCAAAAAAAAGTTTCTAAACATATTTCTGCGCAGAAATATATCAGAAATATGTCAGAGTCCTAGTAAGATCAGGATATAACTTAAAATTTCAGATTAGTTTTTTCTTGGAAATATACAAACTAAGTACCAGACGGTTTTAATTCCATCGATCTGTTAAGTTCTTGTTTAAATTTATAGTGCACTTTAAACTTTTAACGCCCTTTTTTCAAGTCGAAGACCAGGGCTGAATCGATTGCCTTAAAATTTAACACAACTTCTCAGATTTATGTATTTCTCAAATTATAGTTCTTATTACGCCTCAAATGACGCCTTTATTACCTCAAAAGACCTGTTTATAGTTAAGATCCGGGTTTTTATTGAAAAATATCGATAATATCGATGTTTTTGACACCAAAATATTTATATCGAAATGATACTTTTTCAATATCGCCAAAAATATCGATATAGATATTTTTGAAATATTCGACAACCCTAGTCTTAATGCTTTCCAGTTATGAATATTAACTGTTACAACACAATATCGTATTGCTGCCATATAAGAAATTGGCCAACCGAATCAAAGTGGTCAAAGTAGTGGTGCCATCTATCTATATATAAAAAATACAAGCTGTAAATAAACTTCGACAGAGCCGAAGTTAGCTTTTTTTTTATTTTTTGTTTACTTGACAATAGCAAGTATTTTGTAAATGTCGAAGGCTGCCATACTTCAACGCTTACAAATGACTTATTAATGCAATTCTTCCTTAAGTTTGATTTGCAAACCGATTGCTGATTTGCTTGTTATGAGCAGGTAAGTTGTGTGTGTGGGTGTAATTTCGTATTTACAGAGTTGAAATGAGAACTTAATCAGATATCTTCACCTGGTTTTCATATTTGCATTCAACACCGCGGGACACCTCCTTTCTGTCCCCATGAACCAAAATCTTTAGGGTATATGTGCAAGAAATGTCTTTATGTTTATAGAAGTTAAATATAGCCTTCTAAGATTAAAGTGTTGAATATATTATTTTATTCTTTACATTCTCGCCTTGTTGTTTGTTATTTTATAATTAACTTGACTTGCGCCATATGTGTCTAATTGTCTGCGACTCTATTTTGCTTTCTCAAACTTCTAACTACAGAAATTTGTTTTCAATCATTGCCAAATTTGAGTGTCTCCCCCATTTTTAGCTCATAAAAGTCTATTTATTTAATTACCGCGCTGGCAACATTCGGTGCTAGTCCTGTTCTCAGCCGTAACACGAGTACGTATCCTTTTTGGTGCACATTCCTCATTTAATTGCCAGCGTGCACGAAATTGCTCGTCGAGTGCCTTTCATTTTCATTTTAATTAACCAACTTTACGCATTTATTCTCATTTGGAAAACTTCGCCCCAGAAGCTTTAGCATTGTGGCGCATTGCAACTTTTGTGTGTTGCAAGAAATAAATAAAAATTATGCCAAAAGTGGAGGTTGTTTCCAACCAACATACTAACCAACCCCAGGGACTCCAACTACAGTCTGTTGTGATTACTACACCAAAAGGCTTTAACATTTTCTCTCTCTCTGGTAAAGATTTGGATTTGGTTTCGACATTCCACCAAACAGGGAAAATTCGCGCTTTCGGCTGAGCCGCAACAAATGACGCGAATGCAGGCAGGCAAACGATAGGGTGGGCCAATTGGTCATGTAATAAATTCGCATACAACATGTCGAAAGGGGGGACCAAAATTCAATAAACATTTTCAAACTGCATATTTGTCATGGCAACGTAACAACAACAACAAAGGCCAACCAACCGTTGCAACAGCATTGGCATCGACACTCGGAGGACTGCCTCCTGGCATGACCATTGAATTGAATTCAATTGCAGCTGTAAAGGAACGCGGCTTGCCATGTTAAATGCTCTGATTTATGCATTTCGCGAGTATCCAGATCCAGAATCTTTAGTCGTCTGTTTTTCCTACAGCTTAAAACAAATATTTGAAGGGAAATAGTCGTAACTTTGAGAATCATCTTCCAAATTCGTTCATTTCCAACCAGCTGAACCCGTATTCTCGTACACCAGGAGTGAGTAATTCAGACCTGTTCCCATTTCGGTATCCGATTAATGGAATTGGACAGAGTTGAAGGTAATTGCGGTTTGGAGTTAAAAGTCAAATACACGGTCGATTTTTTGACGCGAGTACATTTAACAATTCTGAATTCGCATGATTTAATTGAAATCGATAAGCAGAGCAGGCCTGATATTCAGAGTTATTGCGTTAATAACGATATCGATACCGATAAGTTCGAAAAAACAGCTTTTTCACATTTTTACTTAAACGATATACGGTCACACTTAGCCGACGCCGCAGGTTTTTGGCATGGCATGATACAATAAGTATAAGGTAGTCTCGTCGTCAAAAGCTGTCCCTTAGCGTATGCTAGCAATGAGTGCGAGTGAAAAGCACAAAGTATAGTGAGTGTGAATGAAACGGCAATAAAGAATGCTGATTAACCCTGAACAGGTCCGTGGGGTTTAAAATAGCCTACTGTAGTACAAAGATGTGAATTAGTTTCTATATTTTTATTTTATAGATTAATTTTGCTAATAATCTTTGGCAACAGAGAAGATAGCAAGCTTTATATATCTACCATTATTTGGTCGCTCAATTCCAATAAAAATACTTTGAAAAAAATTGCATTTATCAGAAACTATGCAAATATATATAAATATATTTCTATAAATTTTGCACCGAACCCATTTGCCGTCCCTACAGAACTTAGGTCTACGTTAAGCCAATTTTCACTGTTGTCTTCAACGTTTCCATTATATCATAACAATTCTGTATTCTTGGCTGAATGAAAAAATAAGAATTATTAATAAATGATAATTTTTTTTTGGATTGAGACGAAGGCTGCACCCCAGGCTTTTCTCCCATAACTTTCGTTTAACATCACATTTTGATGCATGAATGAATTTGACGCCCTGTACATGCTTGCGGGAAATATTACAGTAACTCATTTTTTTGTTGCTGCGTAAGGGTTAAAACATTCAGAAAAAATTCGTCCGCGCACAACCTCTCACGTCAACAAGCAGGTATCAACGATAGAGCTGGAGAAACATCGATGGTAACATCGATGCATCGATGTTTTTATCTAAGATGCAGACATCGATGTTTTTTTTAAACAATCGATGTTTTTGCAATCCTTCATGAACAAGGCACGGCCAAACTATTTTCTTAAAATTAACTTGGCGACCCTAAGAACTGTAAGATGACCAATTTGCGGTTCTGTCAAGATGCCATATGCAACTATACAAAAAAATGTAGTTGGACAAAACCTTATTGTGTATGATATTTAGACGCAACAATCAAAAAAGCGTGCGGTTTATCAAAACTCACAAATTGTCCATGATTTGAACACACACAACCGCTTTTCAAAATGTAAGCAAATTATTACTTATTAAATCAAGTAGGGTGACCAATGAAAAAACCAAAACAGTCCAAACAAAAAAATTTGTGGCATTATTCGAGAAGTCTCTACTCGGTGAAATAGTTTGAAAAGCGAATTTTTCTTCTGTCTCTTCACTTATCCACAATTTTACTCAAAACTTTAAGCCATTCCAAAAGCCCCCAAATAGAAACTTTACAATGTCAGAAATCGTTATCATATTAAGATGCCACTTTGCAAATTTCTGGTAGAGAATATGCCACTATTTCACTTATAATCCCACTTATTTTCGAGATGCAGTGAAACACAAAAAAATTGGAAGTGAAGTTAAGTCTGTCCAAGTTGTCTGAGCCTTCTAAAAGAAGTGGATAAAAAATATTTATGTATTCCGGCAATATACACAGCTTCTGTAAGGAAGGTAAATAAAGCTGGACAGATTCTGTAGAACGCGGTCCTCAAAGACGCTGGACCCAAAGAACTTTCAGCGCTTACGTTTCTTTATAAAAATTTGAATAAATTTAAAAAAACTACAAGAAATATTTAATCCACAGCCCTAAAGGGAGCATTGGTTTTATATTTTATCAAATTTATTTAATATTTAGACATTATTTATTTTGAATTTAAACTCAAGCAAGAAAGTGGTTTAGGAAGGTTCATTAGACTCCCAAAATGTAAAATAAACATCGATGTTTCATCGATGTTTTACTGCTAAAACATCGAAAACATCGATGTCCGTAAACATCGATGTTTCTCCAGCTCTAATCAACGACGATCTAAACCTAGACTGCCCAGCAAGAAATCGATACCGAAAGTCACCAATACAACTACACATTTTTGAATGCACTAATACTATCACACATGGGTTTCAGTATAATTTACGTAGGTCTAACATGACGCCTAACGGCTTGGCAAATTCTTCCTTTTCTAGTTATTGTTGCAGTTAGGCCTAACATAAGTTATAACTGGGACGATAATCAGCTGATTAGTTCTTGAGAACTTTGGTCATTTCTCGCGTGGTCGTCGAAGTGAAAAGTTGGTGAGTTCAATGGTGAAAGGATGCTTGAATTTGAGCAACGTTTGAAGCAAAATAATTATACTCTGTACCGAAGGTACATAGAGTATATTAAGTTTGTGCAAAAGTATGTAACAGGGAGAAGGAATCATTTCCGACTATATAAAGTATATATATTCTTGATCAGCATCAACAGCCGAGTCGATATAGCCATGTCCGTCTGTCCGTCTGTCCGTCTGTCCGTCTGTCTGTCCGTCCGTCCGTCCGTATGAACAAACAGATCTCGGAGATGGTAAGAGATAGAGGTTTGACATGTATGGGACAAATGTTTCTTATAGCTGCAGGCAGATCAAGTTTATTTTCAATTTTTGCCACGCCCCCTTCCGCCCCCGCAATTCGGAAAAAACGTTAAATCTCCTACATTTTTGAAGATAGACGTTTCGTACCTTCTAGAGATAGTTAGTAATTAACAAAATGTATCGATTTGCCGAAGAAATGATAAAGATCGGATCAGCGGTTCTCAAGTTATGAGCAAAAAAGTACATCTCCCTCGCCCCACCCCCTTCCACCCATTCACAACTAACACCACACAAACTTAGAGAGAGAGAGCGAAAGAGAGAGTGAGAGAGAGAAAAAGAGAGAGAGACTTTGAGATGAGCGCAGCACCAGCATTGCATTCAGCTTCTACTCCAGGTACAGAGTATGTTATAGTCGGGCTTGACCGACTTTCTCACTTGTTTTAAAGACGCAGTGGTAATTCTCAAATTAAAAGAATCGTGAACAAAAAACAAACACTTTAATTTGAAGACACGTCACTGACGTGTGCATCCGATTTTAATTAAGATGGAAGACATGGCAAGCGAATAGTAAATAAATGATTAATATTTAATAAAATACTCTCAGGTAAACATTACTTTATAGCCGCTTTTATATCACATTTATTTAATCCCTCTTCAGATTTGTTTGGCAAAGATGATTTTGTAAAGGAAATAAGACAATCTACCGTCTTACAGCAGGCACAACAAAAGATGCACACATTACTTAATTATTTACATTAATAATGTCACATAATGTAAAAAACCATGATGCGAATGTTAAATAAAATGGCAAATTATTAGTTTTACTTTTCCCAGTATTTATATTTCTTAAAAATGTATAAGTATTGCATAAATTAGTACTACCGAATTTACTTACCAGTTAGAGCTACCAGTTATAGTCCTAATACAAATACTCAAACCAAAACCGTTATTAATACCAGTTAGCTCACAGGCTATCTAACTAGTAGGACTAACCTCACACGTACGCTCACCGATAGGTCGACTTTCGGTTAGAATCTTCCCGACGCCCATTTGCGTTTGACCAGAAACTTTCCGTATTTTAACGGTTAGCTATAACAGTTAACTGACAAGTATTTACCAGTTAGATTTCTTGCTGGGTGGATGATTGCTCGGTCGAAAGAAGCTTTGTTTCAGATTGCAACCGCCTTCGTCACGAACTCGAACCGTTTTTGTCACGCACTCCAACCGTCAGAGCCCTGTCTCACTCTAACCCATCAGCCAACATTGGTGCAAACAAAACACAACCGCGAAAGAGCAAGACAGGGCGAGGTCCGAACCTGAGCGCCAAAGCAGCGCAGCTAGCAGCGAAGAGGCACGTCGCAAACATTTTATCTAGGTTTACCTCATCTGTGCAGGCATGCACTGAAGCTAAGGGACAAAACGAGCTCGCTTCGGCAGCCGACGAGACTACCTTATACTTATTAGTGGTATTCCTGAAAGTGATTTGCTTTTGATTTGCTTTCGATTTGATTTCGCAAAACAGCTGATCACAGCTGCTCCATACAAAATGACCAGTGTGCCCAAAAAATGTGAGGAAATTTAGGTCATACTAATTGATTTCGCGAAATCAGCCTCTAAGTTGATTTCAATTTGCTTTCGTTTTAGTGTGACCACTCTCTTAGAAAAAAGTGGCTCCGCTCGAATCGTGTTTGTTTAAATTTTATTGTGCTTTAAATATGAAGAACGTTGTTATTTTGTTATTTTGCTTTCCATATATAAGTAATTTAATGATAACTATTTATTGCATCATAGACTGCACATGAGACTACTGGAAAAAAGGCCCGCGGCCTACAGTGGACGGAGTCGTAAGTGCTCGAGTTCTTGGAGCTTGTGCTTGACGTATCCAAAGATGTTCAGGGTTAAATATTTGCACAGCTCTCCTAGAAGGTTCGAAATCACACATTATTCACAATTTTATCCTGTCAATTCCTCATTGGATTTGTCAAATTGCATGTCCCTTTCCGTGGCCATAAACAAATACATAACTAATTGAATTCACCGTAGTAAAGTTGCGAACTTCTTAAAACTGCAGATTCTGCCCACATTCTATTGTTAAAGATTAGAAAATTCAATTTTACAAGCTCATTCGTAATTTTTTGCTTTCGCGCCAGTGTTTAAATTTTGCGCCAATTGAAAGCAAATCAAAATGAAATCAGGGTCGTTCCACCAACTGCTTTGCTTTTGCTTTCACGAAAGCAAATCAAAAGCAAATCAACTTTCAGGAATACCACTATTGTATCATGGGGAATGGTTGACAATCTAGTTTCGGTAGATTCGGAAACGAGTTCTAAAAGCTTAAGCGAAACCAAATTGGTAGAAATTGGGATCAACTCCCGTAATATCAAAATAAAATATTTTCTTCTTTCTCAGGCAAATCAATCTAACATTTTGAAAACACATTTATAAAGCAAACTAGTTTAGAGTACATACCTAGCCGCAGTCTGGACTTCCATCTCTAGAAAGCTTGAAAGTGCCCGGTCCCGTTACTTGGATTAATGAACTAGTTCCACTCGCTCACTTTGAAACGTCAAATGCGTTTGCCATGATTTGGCACTTTTGAAGCACTTTTTCTCTCGCCCTTCTGCATCAACTTCAACTTGAACGGAGAAATTACATTTACAATAAATTCAAAGCAAAAAATATAATATATATATAAAATGGCAGAGACACCAGCAGCACATCCTGCCTTGGATGATGAGCGCATCAAGGCGTTGACAAATTATCGCACCAAATTGCTGGAGCATCGCGAGATTGAGGCACGCTTGAAGGCGCTGCGTGATCAGCACAAGGTCCTGAATGCCACATACGAGAAGTCTGAGGATGATCTGAAGTCCTTGCAAAGTGTGGGCCAAATGTTGGGTGAGATACTGAAGCAGTTGACACCGGATAATTTCATAGTCAAGTCCTCGAATGGACCACGCTATGTGGTGGGCTGCCGGCGTCAGATTAATAAGGAGCGACTCAAGGCCGGCACTCGGGTGGCTCTGGATGTCACCACCTTGACCATAATGCGCTATTTGCCACGTGAGGTGGATCCATTGGTATATAATATGACCCATGAGGACCCGGGTAATGTCAACTATGCAGAGATTGGTGGCTTGGGCGAGCAGATACGAGAATTGCGTGAGGTGATTGAGTTGCCGCTGCTTAATCCGGATCTTTTTCTGCGTGTGGGCATCAATCCGCCCAAGGGTTGTCTGCTGTATGGACCACCCGGCACGGGCAAAACATTGCTGGCACGTGCCATTGCCTCGCAAATGGATGCCAACTTCCTGAAAGTGGTTTCCTCGGCCATTGTTGATAAATATATAGGCGAAAGTGCACGCCTGATACGCGAAATGTTTGCATATGCCCGGGATCACCAGCCCTGCATTATCTTTATGGACGAGATTGATGCCATTGGGGGAAGACGCTTCTCGGAGGGCACTTCGGCTGATCGTGAGATACAACGTACACTCATGGAGTTGCTCAATCAAATGGATGGCTTTGATGCTTTGGGTCAGGTGAAAATAATAATGGCCACCAATCGACCGGATACACTCGATCCGGCTTTATTGCGTCCGGGACGTTTGGATCGCAAACTGGAGATACCGCTGCCCAATGAAATGGCTCGCATGGATATACTCAAGATACATGCAGGACCGTTGGCCAAGCAAGGTGAAATTGATTACGAGGCGGTGGTCAAGCTATCCGATATGTTCAATGGAGCAGATTTACGCAATATCTGTACGGAAGCGGGATTGTTTGCTCTACGTTCGGATCGTGAGTATGTGATCCAAGAGGATTTCATGAAAGCGGTACGCAAAATTGCTGACAACAAGAAGCTGGAAACCAAATTGGACTACAAGCCAATTTAAGGACGGAATTTGTTTTGTAGTCTTAATCTTAATATCTGAACTTGAATAAATACAACATATTGTACTATCCTATATCCCAATATGCTATACTAACAGCCTTACTACCATTTGCGATTCGCTGAACTTTTTTGACGAAATGTTATCTTTAAATCGCAAAAAATTTTGCGGAAATGGGAGCAAGACTGTCCCTGTAGGAGCTGCTTTTTTGAAAGAATGGTATATATTTTTCCGCCCAAAGCTAAACAGTTTGATTTTGAATACATATAGCTATTTTGTGGCAAAATTTGAAACTTATTTTACAAAATAGTTTTTTAATGATTGTCGTTCAAAGTAGACTTTTCTTAAAATTGCAGCAAAAAAAAAAAATTAAAAGTTGCTATTAATTTCCAATATACATAAATACAGTTTTAGTAAGTTTAAAAATTAAAACATATTTACAAAGTGCTTAGAAAAACGTTTACATTTTAAGTTCAATCTCAATTTCTACAACTGAATCTTGGCATCCAAGTAACCAAATATTTTCGACTTAAGACACGAAGAGCTTGCAACGTATTACAGAATTGTATAATCGGCAAATGGAACTAAAAAATAAAAGAATGATGACACAAATAACAAATGGGTAAACGACTTAAACGATTTTTTCTCGGAATTTAAAGATTGTTTAATAATTCTAATGTATTAGACCTTTATAAACTTAAAAACGGTACCTCATACGAATTCGGAATCTTTTTTTAAGAACTACTAAAACAAAGACAAAAGAGCCACAAACAATTTAAGGAAAACAAAAAAAAAGGGAAAAATAAGGAAACACGAACTAGGAAATCAAAAAAAGAAAAACATTCAGAGTACAAAAATAAGGAAAAATCTAGTTTATAGTTCATACATAGTTAAATACATTTTTATTTCATTGTGCTAATCTGTTTCAATTGTAAAGATGTGTGGAAGAAATACTTTGTCCAGTTGCCGACCACGGCAACGGTCTGAAAAAAAAATACTAAGGGATACAGAGACCAAGCTGCATTCTCATTTACCAGCATCGCAACTTTTTATAAAATATTTTGGATTTCGGATTTTCCTTATTTATTTTTGCCTTCGCAAATTTATTTTACTAATTTTTGACTTCCCAATTTTTTTTTTAAATTTTTATTTCCAATTATTAATTTCTTAGTTTTATTTTCCTTAGTTTTATTTCCGAATTTCGGTATTTGAGAATTTTAAACAGTCAGCCGAAAAGTATGACTTTTTTCTAAACTTCTGAGGTAAACTATTTTTATACGTATCCAATTCAAATGTGTTAAAATGTGTAGCACGCTTATAGAAGCCCTGAAGGTAAATTGTAATATATCACAATTATTTTGTTGCTTTTAGTATTGAATGTAAAGAGCAGGTAAAATGGATGGAAAAGACGGTGATGGTAATTAGATTGATTGAAAATCCTCGACATGCTGGGCATTCAAAGTCAGTAAAAGTTTCAGTTAATATCTCAAACCATTTGACGTATCATGACATATTAATCTTTTTTAGTTATCTGGTATAGTATAAGTATATTTTGGCATATTGCAGGCATGGCTTTTTTTTGCCGTGAGCCCAATGCCGATTCTTTCTCTTTTTTCATACAATTTTACAATTTCTCTTAGAATACAATTTTAGCATTATAAAATTCTAAATCCAATTTTCTAAAATATTAACAAGACATTTACAGGAGTACATTTACATTAATTGCGACCTTATCTCTCTAGAAACTTTCTTCCATTATGTGTTGTCTGTACTTTTGAGCGTGGCTGACATATGCTGCTAGACTTGTCCAGTTGCTTCCGTTCAACAAGTTGATGCATTCCTCCACATTCAGATACGGTGTTCCGAAGCATCCTGCCCTAATCTCTTGTAAAATGGGACATTTCCCCATGAAGTGCAATATATTCTCGCGCTCTCTTAAGTTGCACAGTGTGCATTCATTTGTATGATTTCCCAGGTGTGGGCGGTAGTTTAGGTTAAGCAACTCTACTCTTGCTCTGAAAATTTGCATAATTCTGTAGCAGCCGATATCATCTTGGAAGTAATTGTTTTCATTTAAGTCGTATGTTAAAAGTTTGTAAGTTTGTCTTCCAGAGCTCTCCTTTGCTTGATCCTCCCACATTCTCCTTGCCTTCCTGTCTATGTTAAAAATCAATCTGTTTTGCTCCAATCTCCATACGCTTGGATTTTCCAGTGTTAGCGGGGTCTCATAGTCGCTTGCCATTTTGAGCCATTGGCTGAAAAACTGTGCCTTTGACTCCAGAAGGTATTTTGTGACAGTTATCTGGTATATACTTCCATGCAAGAATTGGGTCCAATTCAACTACAAGTGTTTTTTCTATAATTATAAATCGAAAAAAGTTAAAATATTTTCAATTTTTTGAAAAAAAGTCTTAGTATGAAAACTTTTTGTTTTCAATACTACTTGTTACTGATCAATATTATATGTTACAAAATTCGGTCGGCCAACAGCCGGGAAGCTTTGCCAGAGCATAAGTTCGAACAGGAGATCAAACAGAAGTTAGAACAGCAGATCAAATAAGAGATCGAACAGAAGTTCGGACAGCAGATCAAACAAGGATATCGGACAGAAGTTCGAAAAAATGTTAGCTCAAATCCGGGCAGCGTTTGAGCGCTCCATGTCAGAACACCTCGCATGTAGCCCCGACACCGACCCACCCAGTGGCCTCCGCAACGACGCCGGCAATCACCCACTAGCCGCCAGCCACACAAACCAGTGTCCCGGAGCAGAAGGCGGCACAGACCGTCAAGCTCAGGGTACCGACGTGCCATGCCCCTTTGGCACAAACTGCACATAGCGACAGGCCCGTTGCACAATTTCCTTCGTAAGACAGCTCTCAGCCCTGGGCAGAGTTTTCGATCAGTCGCAAAATTAGTTCTAGTAAGAAAACCTTTTTCTTTTTCCATGGTAGCGTCTTTATACTCTCCAGTTATGAATAATTTCTGCTTTAACACAATTTTGGAGAGTTTAATCAAAATCGGATGAATATATCGTATAGCCGTAATATAACAAACTGACGATTCAAAGTTAGCTGTCCTCTATTTTTTTTTCGATCTCTGAACAAATCCCAAAAATTAAACAAACTTTTTGCCTCTCTGAAGATTCTCAATCTGTGATGATTCAATATAACTATTGTCCAACTAAAACTTGACTCAGCCGCACTATTTCGTTTCAATGCACATACAACAATGTGCTGGCTCTGGCCTGCCTTAGGCAAGCCATAAATTTGGCCGGAACAAGCTGCCACGCCCATACACCAGACCCCATTTGAAAAGTTTTTTTTTTTTTTTGGGCAAAAGTCAAGATCAAAAACAAGCTGTTCGATGTGTACCAAAAACTGGCAAAGTTGCCACAGTTGCAGTTGCAACTTGCAAAATGGTGGCAGGGAGCGAGTGTTCAGTCGACAGTCTCCGCCTGTTGCGAAGCTGCATTTAATTTCTTTCATTGGTTCATTTGAAATCGATTGGACTTTATGTATATCCCCCCTCCTGGCATTGGCGAAAAGTTTATGTGGATGGCACACAAAAACCAAAATCATAGCACAGCATCTAGGCGCTAGGCCAAAAACCACACACAGCAGACAGAGCCCCTTTGGGGCCAAACTTAGTGCATGGAAATTCAACAAACTTAATATTTCTGTTGTTTGGCATTAAACATGCCGATTTTTTGCACAACCTTGTGCGTGCTGCTGATTAATTTTACTTTGCTGAAAACACTAAAACCATGGGCAAACTTAGTTACCGGAGTGCACCTTAAAAATGCACACAGCATTTTTTGGCATTTTCTTAGTTTTCAACAAAAGTTTTAACTTCACCTAATGAGCTCGCATTCAGGTGCAACACTTTCGATTCCATTGAACAACTTTACTTTGCGGTAATTAACTGAGTTGCTGTGGGAGTTGGTGTGTGTGCCAGCAATTTGTGATCGAAAGAGTTGAAACAATTTATTAAGAGTTTATTTAATTTTTATTGGCCAACATTTGTGCACAGTTAGAAAAGTTTGGCAGTGAGTTTGTAAGCTCTAAATCAGAGATGGGCGCGTCGCGACGTTCCAATGCACACACCAAGCAGCGCGTGCATTAGGCCTCTGCCGCGGCCGACTGCAAAAATCACACGTACGCTATAAGCATTGACAGCTACTTATATTTGCTTGTGCTTGTATGCGTGTGAAAAGTGTGACGGTATGTGTGCATGCCCATCTCTGCTCTAAATACTTAAGTATTAAGCCTCAGTACCTCTACGGGAAAAATCAGCAATGTTTGTGGGTTGAATGATTTGTGCTAAAGCAAGACCAACGTTATTAAATATTGTAATTTATTTATTTAATTTTTTGAGTACCCTTTACTCGTGGAGTAACGACAACAATAAAAAAAACCGTAACCAAAATTGTATAAATTAATAAAAAATTTAATATTTGTATTTTTGTTGCAAGTATTGTAAATGACAAATTGGTTTGTTTTCTTAATTTATTATTACACAGTGCTACAAATTTCCAAAAATTGTAATAACCTGGGTATTGGCATAGTGTACGCTGTAGAGCAGGTCGCGTATAGCACTTCCTCATACTTGGTTTTCCTCGGGGACCCCCAAAATCTGAAGTTATGGCCCAAAAACCGCTTTTTGCTATTTTACCTCACTTAAATAGATATAACTCGCGAATGAACCGTCTGATTGCTCATAACCTTATCAATTCCGATAGCCACGAGAAGGATCTAAAGCATTATAATCAATGGTTTGACTAATTTAACGCGATGGCTGAGAAATGCGGCTTACAGAGTTGGCATTTTCACCTTTTTTTGAGAAATTTGTACTTTGACCATCACTGGCTTAACTATTTTATTCTATGCGATTTATCCTTAAAGTTTGTAATAAAAGCCCATTTAATTCTCCGTCGAACGGTTGTTGTCCCAATGAATTTGGATACCGTTTGACGAAGTTATGCGCGATTTTCTGAGTACACATCGACAATCTAGTATTTTTTTTTAGTGTGCTAACATATTTATTTCTGCTTTCACATAATTACCCCTAAAAGTAAACTCAGTTTTGATTTGGCGCCAGATTCAAATAATATTTTTAAATACTTAAAATGCAAATATATATAAACTTAAATTCTTCACGATTTCTGGGCCAAGATTAACGCTCTCCAATAATGTTACCTATTGCGGCGAGTTAAGCTATTTTGTAGAAACAGCACAAACCACCCTTATAAGCGAGTTAAGGTCGCCCATACTGCACATGCTGCGCTGTGTGCTTATGCGGGCTGACGTCGACACTCTTGGATTTATTTGTTTTAACTCACTTCAAATCGAGCCAATTACACTTGTTGCGACGTCAGCTTGTGCGGGTCCTCGCCTCAAAAGAAGGCAATATATGCTCTGAGTTTTTAGACAGGATAACGGGCCTGGGGTCGCGGCCCAAGCGGGCTATGCATTACCCATCGCTGCTTAAGTGCAAGCTGATGTCACTTTCTTCTCATTTTTACTTGGCGTGCTCCACTTTGGTTTTTATTTGATATTTAATGATTCGTCCATCCTGTTATAGTGATTTTTATATTCTTCATCATTGGTCATCCATGGTATTTTATCGCGGTTCTCTACAATCGTGGTTAGACAGTTATCATTGGGCCTTGTTTGTGGACTTGAAAAGTAATTTCTTAGGTACCAAAGGGGTTCATCATTAAATAGAACCCGCAGTTAAATTCTCTGCATTAGACCACATATGTCCAGGCGTGGGCAAGGCTTGCGCCATGAGAGCAATCTGCTTTTCACAAGCCTTAACCGTGCCTACCTGTATACGATTCTTGCTGTGCACGGCTCTTTTGTTTAAAATGCGCATTTCAGCTCATTAAAAAATAATAACAACCACTTGCAGCCCACATCTACTCACTATAGCTCAATTTATTTGTATGCTAGATAACAGTATTCAGAGACCGTTAATATTTGCGAAAAAATGTTGATACATGCATTTTAAGTATTTAAAAATAGAGGCAAGCTAACTTCGGCTCGACCGAAGTTTATATACCCTTGGAGCTTGATATGTGCCTGACAGTTTGTATGGCAGCTATACTATATAGTGGTCCGATTTCGAAAAATTTTGGTGAAATGATGTAAAATCATTAAAAACTTATAAATACGGGCGTTGGGAGCGATAACATTGAAAACAAAAAAGTTTTTCTCACTAAGACTTTTTTTCAGACCTAACTTTTGTATGGCAGCTATACTATATAGTTGTCCGATTTCAAAAAATTTTAGTGAAATTATGTGAAATCATTGAAAACTTATAAATACGAGCGTTGGGAGCGATAACATTGAAAACAAAAAAGTTTTTCTCACTAAGACTTTTTTTCAGACCTAACTTTTGTATAGCAGCTATACTATATAGTTGTCCGATTTCAAAATGGCTTGGTGAAATTATGTGAAATCACTAAAAACTTATAAATACGAGCGTTGGGAGCGATAACATCGAAAACAAAAAAGTTTTTCTCACTAAAACTAGTTTTTCAACCGATCGTTCCTATGGCAGCTATATGCTATAGTCATCCGATCCGGCCGGTTCCGACAAATGTGCAGCGTATTTATACCAAAAGACTTCGTGCAAAGTTTGGTTACGATAGCTTTAAAACTGACGGAGGAGATAGCATAGAAACAGACGGACGGACAGACGGACGGACAGACGGACAGACGGACAGACGGACATGGCTATATTAACTCAGCTCGTCATGCTGATCAAGAATATATATACTTTATGTGGTCGGAGATGCTTCCTTCTATGCGTTACAAACATCCGGACAATTTTAATATACCCTCTCCAAGGGTATAAAAATATAATTTGAATCTGGCGCCAAATCAAAACTGAGTTTACTTTTAGGGGTAATTATGTGAAAGCAGAAATAAATATGTTAGCACACTAAAAAAAAATACTAGATTGTCGATGTGTACTCAGAAAATCGCGCATAACTTCGTCAAACGGTATCCAAATTCATTGGGACAACAACCGTTCGACGGAGAATTAAATGGGCTTTTACTACAAACTTTAAGGAAAAATCGCATAGAATAAAATAGTTAAACCAGTGATGGTCAAAGTACAAATTTCTCAAAAAAAATGGAAAATGCCAGATCTGTAAGCCGCATTACTCAGCCATCGCGTTAAATTAGTCAAACCATTGACTAAAATGTATTAGATTCCTCTCGTCGCTATCGGAATTGATAAGGTTATGAGCAATCAGACGGTTCATTTGCGAGTTATATCTATTTAAGTGAGGTAAAATAGCAAAAAGCGGTTTTTGGGCCATAACTTCAGATTTTGGGGGTCCCCGAGGAAAACCAAGTATGAGGAAGTGCTATACGCGACCTGCTCTACAGCGTAGGCTATGCCAATACCCAGGTTATTTCGCACTGTAGCACTGTGTTATTAATGTTAATTTTGATTTATTCGAATTGGAAATAGGCAATTATTTTTATACTCTGTAGAGGGTACATTAAAATTGTCCGGATGTCCGACCACATCTATACACAGAAAAAAAAGATCACGATATTTAGTATCAAACGGGTATTTTCAGTATCAAATCGGCCTTCATCTGAAATAAATATCAAGATGATATTCTAGCGTCCATATGTTTTGGTGGAAATAGTATCACATCGATATGAAATATTGATATTTTTTCGATATTATTAAAGATAGGGCTGATCTTTGATCTTTTTTTTTCTGTGTATATATAAAAGAGTTCAACCTGACTGACTGACTGACTGGTGACCGTCGCACAGCCTAAACCATAAAAGATAGGAAAATCAGATTTTCACAGTAGTTTTATCG
Organism: Lordiphosa clarofinis; assembly: GCA_018904275.1. Taxonomy (NCBI): domain Eukaryota; kingdom Metazoa; phylum Arthropoda; class Insecta; order Diptera; family Drosophilidae; genus Lordiphosa; species Lordiphosa clarofinis. The sequence continues at coordinate 2,444,323 of JAEIGQ010000007.1, read as the reverse complement.
TATGCTGAAAGTGAGTACTAAGAACGGATTTTGAAAAATTCTGTCTGCAAATGTGTAAAATTCGCGGAAAACTGTTGAATGAAACTTTTTTGTTTTTCATCCAATCAAGTTAAAACTCATTTTCAAAGATCTATATGAAAATTCAACAACAACTACATACCTATCTTCTGGAAAATTCACCCCGCTGGGTGGAAAGTGGGTGGTCAAGGTTGTATGGGCGAAACTTTAGTTGCCAGCGATTAGCGCCAAATTCATTTTCAAAATTACACATAACAAAACATAAGTTGTAAGCATAGTACGGGAAATATTTTGAAACGTGTTTTCCCGATTTTGGAAAATCCGCACACGAGGAAATTGGCCGGAAAATTCTGAATCCAAAAAAGTATTTATCATACGATTGGCTTGAAACTCGGTTTGTAAGTATAGAATACGAAATAGTTTAAAATGTTATATTCCGAATTTGGAAAATTTGACCTGACGGTCGACATATTCCCGGAAAATTCTGCATGAAAAGAACTATTTTTCAAGGTCAAAATGAGAATTTATTTTGTTTTTAATTTTCCGATGTTGGAATTCCGCCGGGATGCTCACTGGGAAGTGAATGGGATGTGGGTGGAAAGTTGTTGTGGAATGTTGCGGTAAGTGGGAGGGATGTGGGTGGAAAGTTGTTTTGGAAGTGGGTGGTAAGTGGATGTAAAGTGGGTGGAATGTGGCGGGAAGTGGGAGGGATGTGGGTGGGATGTGGGTGGTATGTGGGAGGGATGTGGGTGGGATGTTGGAGGTACGTGGGTGGGATGTGGGTGGCAAGTGGGTGGAATGTGGGTGGAAGTGGGCGGGAAGTGGGTGGTAAGTGGGTGTGCGTTGGTTCTTTACTGTTGAAGGCGCAGCGAAGCGTGACGGGCTATTTGCTAGTAAAGTATATATATTCATGATAAGCATGACGAATTGAGTTGATATAGCCATGCCCGTCTGTTTCTATGCTATCTCTTCAGTCAGTCTTAAAGCTATTTTAACCCAACTTTGCACGAACCAAACGCTGCACATATTTCGGAACCGGCCGGTTCGGATGACAATAGCATATAGATGTCATAGGAACGATTGGCCGATAAAAAAATCTAAGCCAATACAATATAACCTAATAGCATATAATATTCATAGCTGGAAAGTTTAAGAAGCTACCATGCAATGCATTGGAAACATAAAAGTTTTTCTCACTAGAACTACTTTTTCGGTCTTTCGTTCCTATGGCAGCTGTACGCTTTCCAGCTATGAATATTATATGCTTAAGCACAACTTTTATATTTTATTTGCTTAGATATTTTTAAACTCTTTAGAACAGAGTCTGTATCAAATGTACCCCGAGTACACAGAAAAAGAACCGTCGAGATTTTTTTAAATTCTTTAATTATAGAGTAAGTCCGGCAGGAGCTTGAAAATGCACCTTCTACTTCCAGGATATTCTTTATAATTCAAGCATTTAAGGATTGGCCCAAGCCTTTCGAACTTGTATCATTCCAAATGTGTTTACTTCAAGCGCTTTCGAGATTACATGTTCGTAAAATAGAGAGCGAAAGCGAATAAATGTAAGTAGTAATATATGGCGATGCTGCTGTGCGATGAGATGCCGTTCCATTCGTTGCTGTGCGCATGATCGCGGGTTCGAATCCCTGCTGAGCCCAAAAATGTTCTTTGTTTTTTAAATGTTTCAAATAAACCAAATTGGTGTGGGTCTTGAAGTGTTTAAGCATGTCCTATGCAACATAGAGCAGTAAAAGAAAAGATCTTTCCTGGGAGTAAGTGGATATTACAAATCGTGCTTAAATTAATTTCGAACCTGCTTTGGGATTAAATGAACATTCACTTGGTGAAGGTCATGCAGATTTTAATCAACAATTCACTACTTTTGCACTTTCTTCAACTGGAAGTTTTGTGCATCTTGTGCCCATTCGTGTTCAAGGAGCATTTGCTATCATATATTGAACTCAATAATAATATTAGTATTACATAATATGAGTCTATCCTGCAATTTTTTCATAAATGTTGTTGCCCTTTTGAATTTCAAAAGATGACAGCAATTGAAATAAAATAATAACCTCGTTGTAAAAATTTTGTATATGATGAACATGTCGTATGAGTAATTTTTTCAAAACTAAAGAATTGTTTGATTTTTATTCTCATTAATCATACAACAAATATAAGCTCTGGGAATGCTGAGACCTGCTTGTTTTCCATTTTGCTGTTATGCTAATGGTTCCTATGGCAGCTATACGATATAGTCATACGATCCGGTATATTCCGATATATTAGCAGTGAAAAAAATACTTTGTGCAAAGTTTCAGCTCGATAGCTTTGAAACAGGGAGACTAGTTTGGAAAGAAACAAACAGACGGACGGACAGAGCTTAATCGAGTACGCTAGTAGCCCTGATCAATAATATTATATATATAGTTTATAGGCAAAATTATTTTACACTATAAAATGGAGCGAGTGCTGCTGTGAAATGCAGAATCCTCATATACTAATCAGAAATTGACGCTTGAAGGGAATTTCACTAGACTCTATTACTGCATACATATTATATGTGGTCGTTCGGGAGAGAAATATTTTCAGCATCCAATTGACTGGATTATAATTCTGGAATTAATTCTGGAGCTAAACTTATCATCAGTAACTTGGATGGTGACCCCGAAATAATAATCTACAAATTCGAAAACTTCTTCAACAATTTTCTTTTGGTTAAATGAACGTGCGATTATTAGCGAGTTCCGAGGCCAGAGACTCGTTGACGCTCATTTTAATTAAACAAGGATAGTTTTTTAAGTGTTTATACAATATTTCGATGGCAATTTGTCTGGTCGTAACGCATGTTTTTATTATGATTTGCATGCATACCTCCCCCCCTCTGTAGTATGCAAATTTTTTTGGTGTGTAGCAAAACACTTGAATTTCATTAACACAATTCGGATAGTTCAGTTCTGTTGGTGAGATTGTAACCGTCATCCAGGCAGCCATCCATCAGCTCTTGCAACAGCCACCAGCTTGATGGCCATACATCAAGATGAAGTATGAGCACTCCTCCAGTGGATATACCATTTACATATGTATGCAAATTTATATATATATATGTAGATATTTGTATGACTTTAACTGGTGTCGGTGTCGGGTCGGTGGCAATGGCATTATTCGGCTGAATGCAAAATTGCAGGTGCATATTTCATTGCCGCCTTGTCACCTCGGCTGGGCATAGGCAGTGGGCCAGTGTGTTAACAGAGGCTTAACAGAGCGACACAGTGCCTTAGTTTTTGTGCTAGGTCACTTACGTTCCACATCTGTTGAATAGCAGCCAGCACGTGCTGCGCGTGTTATAAAGTAACGGTGCTTTCGCCTGGCCAAGCTCAGTGCGCTGATAACCACGCGTGTGCGATGGTAAACGAAACGTAACGGGACATTTGCGTGTTCCCCGGAGGTGTTTGAAATGTGTACTGTAAAAGGCGTGAAATTTGGACAATAATGTCGTCCGGCGAATGGGACTTGCGAGCCCTCAAAGCGCTGGAGGAGGAGGAACAAAAGGAATTCTTAGCCCTTAGTCAAAAGAACCTGTTTGAGGGTTCCCTGCCCTTGGGCCTGGCAGCTGGAGAGGCGGGTAAGCCCGCCTTGACCTATGCCCAGCTGCATCCGCATTTGCTGAAACTGCCCACCATTGATGAGTGCCAGCTGATAGCTGCCAAGCGTCAATCTCTTAACCAGGGTCCCAATGGCAGTCTGGCCGGTTTGAAGTTCACCCGAGCCCTCTCCCTCTCCGCCCACTCGCTGTCCCCACGCGGTGGCTCTGGATTTGGCAAGAAGCTGAAGGCCCGCCTGGTGGGAGCCAAGTCAAGTGGCTCGCTGTCGCCCTCCAGGCATTCGCATAGCTACAGTGTCTCACCCGTGTACACTCCGCCGCCCATGCGCCGCTGTGCCACCTTGCATCACACTCAGCCCGTACGCAAGGCCTTCAAGAATCTGCAGCAGCTCGAGCGCAAGAAACAGAATACGGCCGTACCTTTGCCGGCTCAACTGCAACGCATAGCAGGCACTAACAAGACCTACTGGAAATATGGAGCCAACTCCACAGCTGCCTCCATCATAGGTCAAAGGGCCAGACGTCAGTTGGAAAGGACCGAGTCGCATGATGAGGACTCTGAGCTGCCGGAGGAGGAATTCGTGCTGGAGGATAGTGCCACCGAAACGGGTTCCTGCAGCGTGCCCCTGCCGGTGGCAGACTCCAACGAGCTACTCCGTCTAATGTTAAATGCCGCCAGTTCCGCGGTGACAGCAACTGGTGGGCCAATCCGACGCTACCAGCACGTCAGCGACATGGAGGAAGATGAAACTGTTGCTTACGAAGCTTTTCAAAGACCACAGCCGAAAGCCAAAAGCTTTGAGCGCACGCTCTTACGGGGCAGCAGCCTAACAGTGCAAGAGCATAACAGCAATAGCCATGTTGTCAGTCCCAGCCGGGGGGCGGCCGCGGTGCCCCCCACACTCAGAATGTTTAAATCCTCATCGCTTGATGCGGCAGCCGCCACGCAGATGACGACCACAAATCAGTTGGAGCTAAACGAGGCCTGCTTTGGTCACCAACTGAAGCCAACAGCACACGGCGGTCTCGACGATGAACTCGAGCAGCATATCAAGCATTGTTCGTGCTCCTGCAATCACATGGGTTACGGCAATTCAATGGACTACCAGGTGAGTGAGTGGAGTGAGTGGAGCCATTACCATTTAGCACTCTCACGTGCGCATTCTTTTGCAAATGATTCTGGCATGTACTTTTAATTGCACACTCCATTTTGGCCGTGTGCGGTGTCCAGCTATTCCATTCCTCCATTACTTGGCAGGTCTCTAGTCCCGCCAAGTTTCCATACATATAAACTCATTATCGCCATGGCTCTTTGTGGAGCATTTAGTGTTCATGGCCCAATTGGCTGGTGGCCCCTGCAGATGGCCGCCCGGAGATCAGTTTGTGGCAGTTACCACTCTGCAGGTTGCACTGCTCCAGCTCAAGTGTTCCATTGTTTGAATGGGTTAAGTAAAAGTTTGCGCACTCAATTTTTAGAATGGATGTCCTTTTGTGTGCTTGTGCTGGGAGAGATTTGTGTGTGTGTTTTGCTGATTTGGAATTTAATTAATTGGACTATTTTGGTTCTTTATGTGGCTAAAACATTCGAAGCAAATTACCATAAAGTGTTAAATAAATTAATTCATAAAAACCTTCTACCGAGACTTTTATACAATTACATCATCTTCTTTAGGAACAGAAGCAACCTTCACATTCAAAAATGTTATTTAATTCAATTCGTATTAATAAGCTTGGAGAATAGATGATAACATTTCAATGTGGAGCAGAACAGCTGTGTGAAGTACTTGTGGGGATTATTAACAATCGTTAAGCAAAAGGAGATAAAGCCTCAAAATTCCGTTTCTCACAATAATTCACATAAATAGAAAAACTTTCAGTCAAACCAAAATTCCCAATTTTTTGTTTAAGATACTGGATATAACGACTGTTGAAAATGATTTTGAATACATATATGGGTAATTATTTCTTATGTGGGGAAATTTGTTTAACGAGAGCGTAAGTTAGGTTCGCTCTAACCGACTTCGATATGCCCGTTACTCATGAAAAAACATGTCTAACAGTGTTCATTGGGTGAACATCCGAAAAATATGCAACATTTTTTTAACTCGGCTATTTATCACTTTTTTGCTCATAACTTGGGAACCGCTCATCCGATCTTAATCATTTCTTCGGCAATCCAATACATATTACAAATGACTAACTATCTCTAGAAGGAACAAATCATCTGTCTTCAAAACTGCGGGAGATATGAAGTTTTTGCAAATTCCGGGGGCAGGAGGGGGCGTGACGAAAATTTGAAATAAATTTGATCTGCCTTCCAGTATAAGAATCATTTGTCCCATACATGTCAAACCTCTATCTCTTACCATCTCTAAGATCTAGAAGTTCATACAGAAAGACGGACACGTCTATATCGACTCGGCTGTTGATGCTGATCAAGAATATATATACTTTATATGGTCGAAAATGATTCCTTCTGCCTGGAACATACATTTGCACGACTTTAGTAAACCCTTTTTACTCTACGAGTAACGGGTATAAAATAGATCGAACTGCGTTTTTAGATTCTCCAATTTAGCCTTGGTTCATGCACTATAGTCAATTTTGTTCTCTCAATTGCCTTTGCAAAACAATGACCAATTAAGCATCACTAGCTTCTAAAATATTATGCAATTGATCTTATTAGTGATATTCTTAATCACCAGCTGGAAAACAGCTCAAATCATTTAACTACTTCAGTTCCAGACATCTTAGCATCTTGCGGTTTGTCTACCAAAGACATTTTTAAATTAAACTTTGCATTTTCTTGCTGGCAGTTAAGAATTTTACCAATAATACTAATTGGATAATTTTGGAAGAGCTGGTGATACCCAAATGGTCAATGTTTTTTAAAAACAATTTCAAGAACAAAAATGCCCATAATCTCTGAACCAAGACTACTTTGGAGAATCTGGAAATGCAGTTCGGTGTGTTTTTAGGTCTTGCCTATTGCCTATGTGAATTTGATCGTGGGTATGGTACTTCATTTTACGGTTTTTAGCATTTCTCGGAAAGTTATGGCCGTCCCATCATAAAGTCTTTAACTTACGCTCTCGTTTATTTTTAGACCCATCAAATATTTAGTTATTACCAACTTTAACAAAACATAAAGAATCGCCATATCTTTTCATCCCACCATGGTAAAATTCTGAAAAATCTATTAAAAATCGTTGAAAACTGCGGTTTCATCCTGTCAAAAAAATTTAAATCTTTGGTGACTTTAAAAATAATAGTTGCCCTCTTCAGAAATTATTTAAAATATATATATAAGATAATTATATGTCGGGTTGGCACTATTTTCCGAAAGGTTTTCCGTTTTTGTTTTCAATTTGGATCAGATTTGTACGAGCTGTGCGCGTTACACGAATTCCCGAGAGTAAGTCAGTGAGTGCTCCCTTTGCCCCGGTCAAACATAATAATTTTCATTGTCAAACATAATGACCCGGCCTACTCTGATGGCACTCATTGCCATCTCACTCACACTCAAGGGACTACGTCCAGCAGCAGCTCAGTCCATCTTACTCGATTAGACCTTTCTGAGCAACTCTATTCACGGTACTGTTTTACCAACACTGTCATTACTGACAAGACGTCATGACAATGCAAAACGAGTAGGCCCAAAACCTACGCCCAGCCTACTCAGGCTGCTAACAAATTCACAGCGCCACGACATACACAGAGAAAAATATCCGTTCGAATTGTAACGAAATCATGAACTTTTGTTGACGATAGTCTGCTAAGCACGCTTTTTCGATATTCATGAACATTCGTTCACAATATGCCATGAACATTTTGTTCTCACACATGAACGGTTTGGGCTTGTGTTATAAACATTTTGTGCTCGTTTCAAGAACATTTTGTTCTCGCTTTGCCGGCGACTAAGATCCCGAAAAAAAAAATTAAACCTAACTATGGTTAATGTGAAAGTCTCTTCCCTCTAGGGTGGTTGGTTACTCGGGAAGGGCACGGAAGGAAGGAAGAGACGACCAGACCAAACCCACACACCACACCACACCCACCGCGTTGCAACCGACAACCTTTTCTAAGCTGTAGCTAAATTTTATTAGAATTATTAGTTTGAACAATTTTCTGGCTTCACCTAGTCTGGGACTTGAACTCAGGACATCGAAGAGACTGAACGGACGACGTCATTTTAACTCACACGACCATCCAGCTCACGCGCGAGACAGCGACAAAATCAAATTAAGATATGAATGCTTTCAGAATGAAGTGCTTAAGTAAGCATTGAGACTGCCGGACAGATCCAAGACCTGTGGCTCAGCGGAAAGGCATTCGCTTAGCACGCCGAAGTCCTGGTTTCAAATCCCTGTCGTGTCCTGTTTTTTTTTTAAATTTTAATTTTTTAAAAGTATTTTTAACATTGTCTTTATTTTTACAATGCACTCTGGTCCTATGATATAAATAAATGATAATAAGCACTGAAATCATAAAATAGCTAAAATATTTATATTTTCATGAACACTTTTTCGCATTTCATGACTACCGTAAAAACAGACCACAATCATGACCATTTGGTTACAATTTTAGAACGGGATATTTTTCTCTGTGTATATAAAAGTCATTTAAATTACTTGAATCTGCTTTCAATTTCCTTATAGATATTTTTCCAAGTGATTGTGAAATCTGATATCCAATAAAAATACTCATTCTTCCAACCCACAACCATTTAATGGATGAAAAATTAAATTAAAACCCTGGTTGCTTGTGCAGAAATTTTGGATTCAAGAAAGTTGCTATGCAGAGGTTGCTACAATAGAATGTAGCTTGTGTAAAGGTTTCGTTTACAAAATGCTTGCTGTGTTATGTGATTAAATGAAAAACTATTTTGAAATTTCTTAAAATGGACACTAAAGCGATCTTGGGCCATCTCTTCTGATTTTGGGGGTCCCGATGAATATTAAGTATGAGGAAGTGCTATACGCCACCTGCTCTTCAGCGTACGCTAGGCGCTAGGTCGCTAATCGATTTAGGTATACCCTTTATCCACTGACACAATCCAGATGGCTTTCTTAGTACGAAATAACTGACATCATTCTTCCTGTGTAGTTTTTCATAAGAAATAATTGTCCACTCGGTTGATCATACGCGACATTTGACATTGTCCCTGGCCCATTAAGCTTTTTTTTCAGCTAGAAAGCTAGGTTTGCTATCGATATGCTATCGAATTCCCAACTGTCAGCACTAGAAAAAGCTGGCGTTGAAAGGGGGGAAGAAGGTTTTTTCTCAGTGTGAGAGTTTGTGGCCCCCATTTTTCAATTTGTGGTCAAAATTACAGCACGGTCAAGCATGCTTTTCTAAGTTTCTAAGTTTCTAAGTTTTCTGACAGCGGAGTTGACAGCTTATTAAGATTGGGGTGATCGTAAAGTCCAATAAGTATCCCTCTCTTTACAGAGATCACACTGCTTTGTTATCTGTGTTTTGTTTACATGTGATTTAAGTGGAATGAATGATAGAATGTCTTCAGGGTAGCGCAACCGGAAGTTCCATTTCCAAACAGCAGTTGTGTACATCCTCTGACAGCTTTCGATATAAATTTGGCATTTCATTAGGAAATCGAAGGCGTCAAGAATAACAAAGCTGCGCAGTGCGATTCCGTGTAGTTATTGTCGTACTCCTATTTTAAGGATCTTTTTAGGGAGAGAATAAAGAATAATGGTTCTTGTTGGGCTGGGTAAGCTTGACTACTTTTACAAAACACCCATCAATTTGAGTCCCTTCCCAAACCGTGTTTCATTTTCTATTTCTTTCAATTATTTATGTACTTTTGAATAAATCATTAAGTAAATAGGAAAAGGATTTACATTTTAAAAACTACAAATAAAACTGATTACTGAAGAACGTTAAGCTAGAACAGAGGCTGAAAGGGACATTAAAATCTATTACAATTCAAAAATATCCATTCGGAGTAACTTAAAGTGTGTGTGGAGTGGAGGAGGGGTCATGCATCTAAAGGCTGGGACTGTGCATCTCTAACACTCGACTGCATCACTGCAAAGTGCTCTGGGGCGGTGTCAACGGTGTCCAGGTATCTGCGCTAACAGCGGCCGTAACCACCGAAGTGGGCACCGCTGTGGGTACACTTGCTGCACCACGATCTACTCCATGCTCCAGTGAGGAAGACTCTAGCTTAATATCGTTATGCACGGTCTTTAGGCTCGCTGTGGCCGCACACTCCAGGGTAATGACCGAGTTTTGTTCCTCGGTTGGTTTGTACATGGTGCCGGACTGGGGATCGTCGAGCGTTTTGGTGACCTCCACTGGTTCCAATGGATGGGATGCGTAGCTGTGTAACATAGAGTGCGATTCAAGAGTGGAATCATTGATAGCTATTTAAAAAAGAGGTAAATGCTTGAAGTTCGCTCCTCCCACTTACCCAATCTCCAGTGGGATATACTCCGGCTGGTAGTAGGCTGCCGCAGCAGCATTCTGATACAATCCGTACTCGGCTCCGGTGCCATTATGCCAGCCACTGGTGGGATAGCTCAAGGCCGTGGGTGCGTTCAACACATTGGTGTACAGCTGGTGGGTGGGTGAGGTGGGTGTGGGATGGTACACCTGATGCGTGGGTGCACCGTATGCGGTTTGCGGTGAGCTCGAGGCTCCAGCACCAGTTGCACTGGCTGCATACAAATCCGGCTGGGCCATGTTATACTGATGACTATGTGGCGTCAGATGGTGTATGGTATAGCCAGGCGAAGGAGTTGTATAGCTGGGGGAGCCATTGGTGGGCGAAGGTGAATTGTGGCTGGCTGCAAGTGAAGGGCAATTGTTTTGACTGGATTTCACTTTGTAGCTGAGGTTACTCACATAGATTGCGACTGCTGCACACATTCATGGGCATGGGACCGGGAACACTAGTGGGATTCCAGTAGTTTCCATTGCTTTGCCAACTGCTGGGATACGAAAACACAGAGGCCGTGGAACTGGCCTCGACGGGCATAAAGCCTGACTGGGTATAGGAACTGCTGAAGCAACCAGCGCCACTGCCACTACTGCTGCTGCTCACGCTGGTATTGATGGATCCAACCGAGGACTGTAGACTTGTGGGTGTTTGAGGAGCCGAGGGCGGTTGGGGTGACGAGGAAGAGGCATTGCCGGCACTACCATTGGATCCTGAACCCGAGACCACACGTGGCCTGGTATAGGGAGTCGAGCGTGTGGTGCTTACGCTGGCAGCACGTGTACTAGACAGCGAACGTCCATAGCGATCGCAAGCGCTACCCATGGATGATCCTACCGATGATGACACTGAAACAGGGGCCACCAGACTGTGGCTTTGGGACATTTGCAGCGCTGGTGGAGGTGCCGCCGCCACTGCTGCCGAGCTAGCATAGTGCGTGGGCGGAGGAATGAGCCAGCCGTAATGAGTATCGTGCGGATAGAGTGTATCCGGACGTTCTTTGGCATCGAGAAAGGCCTTGGCAAAGGGATTGTACTTGATTTTGAGAGAGGTGACCTCCTCATTCTGATAGGCGGTCACCGCTATGAACTGAGTCTCGGGAAAGGGATAGGTCACCACATGACGTTGCTCCGTACCCACACGTACCAGATGCACACGCGGTTCGTACTTGTGCAGGGAATTCAGCATGATCTGTTTGAGATGAAGTGAAAGATTGACATGAAAAGTTTGGTGCGGAGATTTGTGTAATGTGACTCACCTGACCATTCCCATTGGTTTTGTTTGTCAGCTTCACCTTAGCAAATGATATGGGCTCTTTCATCCAATGTGCTCCAAAATTTGGTGATTCTGGATGCACGTATATGGGGTTCGAGGGTGGAACTTCTGCCTTGCCACCGGGTACCTAAGGAATAGTAAAAGTTTTGAAATGTTGTTTAATGAATGGATAAAACGTAAGATGGAATCAGGTTGTTATTTTAATGTGCCGAATACTAGAGAGAAAACTACTCTTTAGTAAATGCCCATGGGGACTAAAAGAGCTAAATCCACCAAATTTGGAACATAGAATTCTAATTTTTTAAAAATTAAACACAAAAAAAATTCCCAAATCTCCCACAATTTTTGGGATATCGATCTCTCTATAATCTCTCAAATATTCATAAAGATCGGATAATAAATACCCGAGTTAGGAAAATGTTACATCATTATCGGCTCTTTCGGTCTTTTCCCGACCAATTCGTAAAGAGCGAGCTCTCAAGTGCCTCAGTCTACCGAAACTCTAGTAAGCATTTTAAAATGTGCCCTCACTTTCCCTAACTCTCTGTGCTATACCACAACAATAAAAAGAGCACTGTTTCAATTAAAGAGTCATGTAAAGTTCAAATGGTTGGTAGGAGGGAATGAAGCAGCTAAGGCCTCATAAAGTTTATTTTCTTAATTTTGCAAGACAAGCTTAGACGATATAACCATGACGGACAGTTTTTCCGTTCGCCTATCTTTTCCCTCAGTCTTAAAGCTATCCAAATTTATATTTCCACAACATCTTGATATACAAATAAGCCTCACATTTGTCGAAATCAGCTAGATCGGATAAAAAATAGCATATAGCTGTCAAAGAAACTAGTATAAAAACCTTCAATCTTCTCCTTATTTAATATTATACGCTTCCACATCATTTTTTCAAGATTTATCCAAATCGGATGACTATATTCCATAACACGATCGACGGAGCCCAAGTCAGCTTCCATTTATTTTTTGTTTCTGTCTTTGATGTGTGCGGTAGTATGTGAAAATATGTGTTGATGGTAAAACGAGCTCTGTCCCATACCCAAATCGAGCTTGCAGAATCAAAGCTTTTCACGAATTTTCCATCCACTTATCAAAGGCTCCTGATTTTTACATACACGGCTTCAAAATTTACAAAATTTAGTCTTGAAACAAGTTCTCTGTATAATATCCAAATCTAGAGGAAATTAATAAATCAAAAACCAAGATGTTTGTACTGAGTGTCAAAAATCTACGCTCACTCCGTAACTAAAGTGTTGCAACCAGGAGGGAAGAATAGTTTTTGGATCTTGCATTGTTAGTCTATTTTTTTTATCTATATTAGCATATATTTTAAGCAAACTGTAAGTTCAAAATGATTTTGATTCAAGAACGATTTTTCCCTTTTTAATAATATTAACAGTGGTTCTTCTATTCTATGATGTTTCGTAGTTAATCGAAGCACAAAACAAATCGCTTACTTACTTCAAGACTGGCATAACTCAAACAATACGAATTTAATGATGCAAAAATATTTGCTGTATTGTGTTCTATTTTGTGCACAAATTTTCATATTGATATCTATTCTACTTTCCATGTGATATGAGAATATGTCGCAAAATCATTTTCCAGGTTCATTTTCATGTTGTCGCAAGAACGTCATATCTCAGTTGTCCTGCTGTTTATATTGAACAAACATACTTTGTCTTTCAGTTAAAACATCATATTTTCAAGTTTCAACAAAACGTTTCTTTTAGTTTCAACTTAATTAAGTACAATATTATAAATTTAGAATGCAATTCTTAGGGAAATTTATGTCACAATTTTTTATCTATGGGCAAAAGTCGTTGGTGTAAGCGAGTCAGAGTTGGCTTGAATTCTCCGCAGAATGCTTTAGAAGAGGCCGCAATGATACACAACAGCAAATTTGACCTATTAACAAAAAATTGCGACAATATTTGTCTCCAAAAATTTAAAGTGTCATTCCAGCCTAAGCATTTTACTTAATTAAGTTGAAACTAAAAGAAACATTTTTTTTAGGTTAAGTCCATTGAGAACTTCAAACGTGGTTTTCTCAAAATGGATTATTTTGAGTTATGCCAGTATTGGAGTAAGTGGAGTAAAACGGAATAAATTATATCCCGATCGATCTGCTTTTTGTATACAAAACACCTGAAGCCATTGCTGAAGAGACAGATGCGAACTCTAATTCCCCTAGTTTATTGCTGAAGATGAGTTTACTCATAAAAATATTGCCGGAAAGTTCCACAATAAGTCCTAAAGGTAATAAGTGGAAAAATGGTCATCAAAGTTTGTTCAAATTACACAGTTCAACAAAAATTGGGTCGTCGCGGGCCGGGGAATAAGGTTGATACCGTTCGACGGAGGCTTTCAAGCTGAATACAAGTCAATTTACCAAATTTTTCTAGCACGTCAAGTTTTTAAGATATCAATGGTCAAAGCTGTTAAAAATGCCTAAAACGGCAACTTTCAAAAATATATTAAAAAACCATCTTTAACGGAATAATGCTTGTGAAAATTTATATAAATAGGTTGATCTTTCCTCTATCAAGGGCCATAAACCAAATTCTTGATTGATATAAATTAAAAAGAAAGATGTATATTTTACATGTTTCGGGCAAACAAATAAACATAATTTTGTGTCAGTAGGCACTGCACACTGGGCCAGCAGCCCGAAATTTTGGCCAAAAGTCACAATTTTTTTGTTTGGAAATTGGACAAAACGAAGGTCGGCAATGATTTTAAATAGATATAGCTATTTTATGGCAAAATTTGGAACCTTTTCTCGAAATGGTTTTTGCAAGACAGCCGTTCAAAGTTAATTTTTCTTAAAATCGATGCAAAAAATAATTAATTAATATTGGAAAAATGGAATGCAACAGCTGAAGCAGTTTGAATTTTTATTTTCGACTACGGACCAGATATCAATTAAAAAATATACAGAAGCTTTCGTTAGTAAGCATTAACATAACAACTGGAAAAAATCCTAAATATATTGGGGTTTTTACTTTTTTGGCTACTTTCAGTTGAGAGTACCTCTTAGTACCCTTCGCGATTCCCTTGCAAGATGGCAAAATGTTTTCTTTTAATATTGCACTATAGCTGTAGGTATGCGCTTTTGCGCGGTTTTGCTTTGAATTTTTATAAAATTGCATTTAAAATTATATTTCTATTTGAAATCAATCTTGTTCTGTTATACAGCCACCCTAGATGTATGCTTTTTTTCATCTTCGGAATATAACACACGCATTCTGTTATAAAATGCTTTGAAACAAAGCCAATTTGAATGTGTCAAAATGTGTAGCATACTCTTAGACGCACTGAAGGTAAAGTGTAATATATTAAATAAATTAGATTTTTAATTAATTAAATTTTAATTTTAATTCAGTTGTTTTAAGTATTGAATTTAAGGAGGAGGTAAATTAGATAGAAAAAACGGTTACAGTAGTCATATTGACTGAAAATCCTCGACAGGGTGGGCAGTCAAAGCCAAAAACTTCTTGGGTCAATATCTCACAAATCATTAAAGATATCAAGACACATTAATTTTTTTTAGGTATGTGGTACTTATATATACTTCTATGCAAGAATTGGGTCAAATCCAATTACTATTTTTTTTTCTATAATTATTTAACGAAAAAGTTAAAATATTTTCCGACTTTGATTTGGATTATGAATATCATATAAAATTTTTTTGTTGCTTTTTAAATTATGTGACTTAAGTTCAATCTTTTAAGATCATTTTGCCGAAAATCGCAGCATGCCAGAGTTTTGGCCAAAAAATGAGATTTCTGGCCCACAGTACACTGATGAAAATCAGTTTTTAATTGTTTTTAAATTTTTTAAATGCCGCGAGAGTGCTTAAACTCACCGGACTCTTTCTGCTATGTTTGCGCAAGGTGCACTCCAAAGTGTACTGATTTTGCTTCTGGGAAACAGAATGTTCTGCGCTTGCCCCTAGCCAAGGCAGAAAAAATCTGTCTACCACCTCTTCATATTAAACTTGGAGTGATGAAGAACTTTGTCAAAGCACTTCCTAAGGACGGACGGGCAATTGAGTATTTAAAGCATTTCTTTCCCAGACTCTGCGATGCGGAAATCAAAGAAGGGGTTTTCGTAGGGCCGCAAATACGCAGATTGATGAAAGAAGATGGGGACTTTCTGAAGACCTTAAGTGATATTGAAAAAAAGACGTGGATTTCAGTAAAGAGAGTTTTTAGTGAATTTCTTGGAGGTCAAAGCACACCGCAGTCTGAGCAAGCGGTTTTTGAGATGCTTCAAAACTTTAAAGAAATGAAATGTAACATGTCACTAAAAATACACTTCTTAGACTCTCATTTGGATTTTTTCCCCGAACGCTTAGCCGACACAAGTGATGAGCACGGACATGGAAAAAAGATACCATGGAAAAACGAAACCAAAAATAAAAGCAATGTTGAGTAATATAGGACATTGAATAAAATTTTAAACTATTAATTTATTCCAAAACTATTGTTTTGTTTTTATTTCATTTAAATAGAGAATAAGACGCAGGTGAATGAATAAATTCACTTGGCGAAAGACATTTCCATATTCAATATCTTTGTCGAAGGGCATATTGTCAACAGACGATTTGGTGGGAAAATGGAATTTCTTGTAGAAAAGCCCGATACTTTGGATACGCAAAAGTAGCAATCTGTTAGATGATTGCTCTGCTCTCTCCAATGTCCTGGGACAATGAATGGCATCATTATTTTTTTTCTTTGATTGAGAGCTAGAGTTTCCGGCGGCAGCGAGTACATATCGAATGTGGTACCCATGATTTGTCCAAGTTGCCCATTCGACTGCCAAAGACCCTTTCGTAAGCCGTTTAAACCGATTGGTTGATGGACTCTCTTTGACACTTTGGAGTGTACCTTGCGCAAACATAGCAGAAAGAGTCCGGTGAGTTTAAGCACTCTCGCGGCTTTTAAAAAATTTAAAAACAGTTTAAAACTGATTTTCAAAAGAGCCTACTGACACAAAATTATGTTTATTTGTTTGCCCGAAACATGCAAAATATACATCTTTCTTTTTAATTTATATACGGTTTTATGCCCATCAATCAAAATGAAAGATCAACCTATTTATATAAATTTTCACAAGCATTATTCCGTTAAATTTTTTTAATAAATTTTTGAAAGTTGCCGTTTTAGGCATTTTTAACAACTTTGACCATTGATATCTTAGAAACTTGACGTGCTAGAAAAATTTGGAAAATTGACTTGTATTCAGCTTAAAAGCCCCCGTCGAACGGTATCAACCTTATTCCCCGGCCCGCGATGACCTCTTTTTTTGTTGAACTGTGTTATTTGCCCGTGTGAACTAAGCTTTAGACCAGTTCCATAATCTCCTGTCATAGTAACAAGTCGTTAAAAAAAAAACCTTCTCCTCCTCTGAAAGGAGGACATTAATTGACATATTAATAAACTAGCGAGTGCACAGGTGTTGCCAACTTACGATTAGGGCCCTTCTTACCGAGTGGCAAAATTTAGG
This sequence comes from Lordiphosa clarofinis, assembly GCA_018904275.1. Lineage (NCBI taxonomy): Eukaryota > Metazoa > Arthropoda > Insecta > Diptera > Drosophilidae > Lordiphosa > Lordiphosa clarofinis. The sequence continues at coordinate 2,427,443 of JAEIGQ010000007.1, read as the reverse complement.
TGGATTTAGATCTGAGCAATTACAGGAATTAAGAAAAGCGCTCGGAATGATAAATTGAATCTCCGATTAAAACACCAAAAAAACTGCCAGAGCAATGCAGTGCTCTAGTAGGATCTTATGTATTTTTGACATATTTAAGTTTTGGTGGCAGATACAAACATTTTTTTTTAGCTTTGAACTCTAACGAAGACCTGGTTAAAGTATTTTTAATTTATTTTAAATCAAAGAATTTTCGTCATTTTAGAGTCACCTTTGCTAGTATATAGCTCGACTCAGGCAAAGTAAAATTTCATCAAAATAAATGTATAACAAAACCAAATTTTAAATAAAGATTCATTTAGCTTTTGGAAGAGGATTTAGTCGAGCCCAACCGATTTTCAGATAAGCAAATCAATTTGTGTTTACATTCCTTGTGGGGAATGCTATATTCAAATTGGCTATCCCTAATAAATTCTCAAACATGGAATTTTTGCACCTATTTGTTCCATAAATTGATCGATTCAACAAACAAATATTGATGAATGATGTTAAATGTGTTCTACTTATTGCGAATTGGGTGATAAGAACCATTGAAACGTATCGTTATTTGAATTGGGAGTGACTCAGGCATCAGATTTTCAGAACGATCAGTAGGAGAAACAGTAGTTCTTCTCTGGGAAGATTCATACATACCCATTCGCCATTGACGTATTTCCAGCGATGTGTGTCGACCTGTACGAACTCCAGCAGAACCGTATACATGGCAGCCGGATCCAGGCCAGAGGCGCTGATTTTTACCACGGGAAACATGCGTCTAGAAAGGCAATTAGAATAGTTATATAACAGTTAGAAATGGTAACCGTCGAAAGGGTAAACATTGAGGCCAGTCCCTCTTGTGCATGATCGTTCGGTCGTTTTAGGATTGCGTAGCAGGCAAATATTGAAACGCCGATGCTGATGCGCGCTGTTCCACAACAATTAGTACAAGATGGCCGTCGACGTAGTCGTCGTCGTTGTGGCTGTTGCTGGGCCGCGTTAATTAGCACCTGAACCTGGTCAGCTCCGACTCTCGGCCTGGTTCCAAGTTCTAAAACGCGCGTTTTGCATGCTCGTAAATTGGTAAATATTTTTAGATATTTCGACAAACGCTCGCATGTAAATAAACGGACAGACGGGAGGGACTGCACGGACTTCAGAAACGTTAACGCTTCATTATAGCTTGCAAACTGAACAATCATTGCAGCAAAAACAAAAGCGCAAAAAACAAAACCCATTGCCAATTTGCATAGGAAAACAAAACTGCGCCGCCATCCACGTTGTCCGCCATTTAACACATTTGGCAGGGGAACAACTGCCGCTCGTTGCCGCTGACTCACTCACCTGCCGTTCTTGGTGACGATCATCTCGTTGGTGAGATTTTGAAAGCGCAGCCACAGCTCACGATCATCCAGTGAAACGCGCAGATTGCGATCCAGCTCATTGGGGCTACCAGCGCCACCAATGACGCGATGGCCGGCATTGCCATTGCCAGCATTTGATGGGACTGTCACCACACCACCCACTAGGCCATGTCCATGTCCATGACCATTGTGGGTTGCATGCTGGGGCGATCCATTGCCACCGCTGCCGCCACCACCTCCAGCCGCTACATTACCATTGAGCCCGGTTGTTGGATCCACGGCGGACAAGATATGCGATGTGGTCATCTCAGCTGCAAAAAAGAGAGAGAACAAGGCAACATGCCTGTCAGCTAAACGCTTCATAAAACTGAGCCGTCAATAATCCAAGAGTCAACTCTTTCGGGTCAAGCTATCTGGGCACAGTGGGTCCAAAATGCATCTGGCAAGTGTTCCACTTGCTCCTGTTCTGCCGAATGATTTCAAATCGGCCTTGGTTTCATGCCAAATTGGAATAATATCTGGATTGCGGCATTTTTGGTTCAAAAGAGATTTTTAGAACACATGGGAATAATTTTTGAAATTATTAAAATTTTATGGTTTTAATTTTCAATTCTCGTAAGCACATCTTAGAATTAAGAACCAAACCTGTTAATTCTGTGACCAAAATTGAGAATTTATTATGTATTGTTAAGCATCGTTTTTTTGCAGTTATTATGAACCGTGAGAGTATTATCAATGCGTTCTCAGATCCTACTTATTTATTAATTTATAATATAAATTTGCCATTTTACTTTTACAAATTTATATGGAAGATGCCAACGAATCAAGGCTTCATTTTTCGACGAACTGAATTCTACTTAACTTTAACCTGTCGGTTTCAACTGCTAGACCAATGCCGATAACTATTTCAATCGTTGCAAAACAGAAATAGTAACTATGGAAACTATAGACAACTGGCCGACAAATTGTAAATTAATATTTAATTTTTAATAATGTATGTTGCGTTCAAGCCTGAACATGTGACACGACCACGATCCAAACGCTGAGTTAGAAGACATATACTGGATGAGTGGCTGTCGCATTTTTGGCCCCCGAAGAATGTTCAAACTTTAATGTGATATTAAACTAGGCCCACACGTAGTCTAAATATATATTTATATAACTCAGCCTATGTCGTCAATGTGCCACTTTTTGTAATACCATTAAATATTAATAGCGACACTCACAAGGATCGCTCACACCAGGATAGCCGAGACACCACTTGAAAGGGTCGACCAGTCGTGGAACCAATTGACGTGCATTGTGTGGGAAACCACCCTTGTGACCAACTCGAATCATTTATAGGCAAAGATGTGTCTTTACATCAAGCTTTGCGATTGTGTGTGTAGCAGCAACCCAGCACACATTTTTTATCGCTGAAGATAAGAATGCTATTCTTCCAGTAGGTGTCACTTCACTCTGGCGATCTCGCATATTTATCGCATTGTCATCTCCCTTCGGGAAGAAATGTGACACTCTGCGACACTTCTTGGAGGAGAGACAGCGTTCTTCTGGGAGTTACGAAAAAGTCTCTACTCAGGGAAAAAAGCGTTTCACACAAAAAAATTCTAATTTGTGCTTGCTGCTGCTGCTGCCCTGTAAGCTTGCGGCTGGTTCACGCAATTGTTTTATTATTCCGAAAAACAACGAATTAAAGAAACATATATTTCTTTGACATGAAAAACTTTTTACTTACGGGGACTGACGTCTTAGACGACTGTGCTACGCTGTGCAATCAGCCCGGGCAACAAAAGGGTTATTTGTAATGATTCTGTCTGAAAGCATTCACCCATAAATGGTTGCATGCTTGAGAATTCCAAGTCTTTATTCCACATTCAATCGATTTAAATAGCGCAGTAAAAATTGAAACCACATATCGCCAATGTCTCCCTTTTAAGTTATGTTTAAGCTATCTTAACCAAACTTTTCACGAAGTCTTTTGGTAAATTTACGCAGCACATTTGTCGGAATCGGCCGGATCGGATAACTATATACCGTATAGCTGCCATAGAAACGATCGGTCGAAAAAGCAGTTCTAGTGAGAAAAACTTTTTTGTCTTCAACGCAATCGTCCCCAAACCTCGTATTTATAAGTTTTCTATGCCTTCACATAATGTCACCAAATCTTATGAAAATCGGACAACTATAGCTGCCGTACAAAAGATAGTTTTGAAAAAACGTCTTAGTAGGAAAAACTTTTTTGTTTTCAATGTTACTGCACTCAGAGAATTATTTTTCTATATTTAAGAAAATCACCCTAGAATCGAAATCGCCCTAAAATTTAGAAAAAATTTCTATATTTAAGAAAAATTTTTCTAAATTTTAGAAAAGTGGCCCTAAAATGAATATTTTTAGAAAAAACTTTCTAAAATTTAGAAAATTATTTTTTTTTTTTTTGAATTTTAGGGTAAATTTGTTTTATTGCCTTTTCTAATTTTTAGGGTAATTTCGCCTTTGATTTTAGAAAATATTTGTTACAAATTTAGGGTAGTTTGCCCTACAATTTAGAAAATTAGCCCTTATTTTAAGAAAGGTTTTCTAAATCCTTCGACCTTTCTGAAAATTTTTGCGAATTTGCATTGCGCTATGCTGCAGTTCAGTTTTAACGACGAAGCCGTCTATGTGATGGCACACTAAAGTCCATTCGCAATGCCTCAAGAATGTAGATGTATTGAGCAAGTTTTTGTTTTGTCTTGAAGTAATCGATTAAAGGATTGTATAAAATAAAGGCCATGCTAAAAACACCTCAAGTAAAAATAAAAAACATTAAAAAAATAACCATTTAATAAGAAAAAAGTATGCTCCTACGGAGATTGGAACCCACTCCATGACATTTTTTAAGCTTATGTCTTATCCACTCGACCACGACTCTTGCTTCGTATTGAGTGGTCAATGTGCGTACTTGAGCTCCAAATACGCCACACAAATTCTTAGGTATGATTTTACCGCAAGGTATTGCTAAATAAAAAAAATCATTAAAAAAAAATAGAGGCAAGCTAACTTCGGCTCGACCGAAGTTTATACTTGGGCTTGATATGTGCCTGACGTTTGTATGGCACTATACTATATAGTGGTCCGATTTCGAAAAATTTTGGTGAAATGATGTAAAATCTTAAAAACTTATAAATACGGGCGTTGGGAGCTATAACATTGAAAACAAAAAAGTTTTCTCACTAAGACTTTTTTCAGACCTAACTTTTGTTGGCAGCTATACTATATGTTGTCCGATTTCGACATGGCTTGGTGAAATTATGTGAAATCACTAAAAACTTATAAATACGAGCGTTGGGAGCGATAACATTGAAAACAAAAAGTTTTTCTCACTAAAACTATTTTCACACCATCGTTCCTATGGGAGCTATATTATAGTCATCCGATCCGGCCGGTTCCGACAAATGTGCAGCGTATTTATACCAAAAGACTTCGTGCAAAGTTTGGTTACGATAGCTTTAAAACTGACGGAGGAGATAGCATAGAAACAGACGGACGGACAGACGGACAGACGGACAGACGGACATGGCTATATCAACTCAGCTCGGCATGCTGATCAAGAATATATATACTTTATGTGGTCGGAGATGCTTCCTTCTATGCGTTACAAAGATCCGGACAATTTTAATAAAACAAACATTAATATCCATATATGTGAAATGAGAAGAAACTTTATCCCAGGCCCCCTTGTTTGCTAACCGAATGTAATGTTAACTAGACCAACAGTGTACATTATTAACTATGGTTGTGCCGCTACGTCTTGCTTAAGACAAATAGTCGAGTGGGCTAAGGCGTCGTCCGAGTGTTCAGCATTGTTCAGTACTTAAGAGAGGTCCCGAGTTCAAGTCCCCGTAATGTAAGTAAAAAAAATGGTTAATACTTATTTAAAAATTAATTATAGCTTCGAAAAAAGTGGCTAAACTCAAGGGCGGGGGTTGGGATCCAACCAACAAAAACAACAACCAGACATGGTGGTCTGTGGTCGGTCCTACTCTACCTCCCCCCAAATTTTTTTTTTTTTAAGTGTTTTACTGTCAGCCGCTGCCTCCTCATGCCAGCGCTGTCATAACCGCTTGGGAATTTTAAATCGACGTAACAGCTAAAATTGTCTAAGTTTTTTAGAAAAATTGCCCTGAAATCTAGAACACAATTTTCTATTTCTTAGAAAAGAAATTTCTTAAAAATAGGGCGAGTCGCCTTTGGCCGTTTCTAAAAATTAGGGCGAAAACGGCACTTTTTAGGGCGAGTTGTTTTTCGATTGTGGTTAATATTATATGCTACCACACAATTCTGCCAAGTTTGATTCAAGTCGGACGACTATAGCACATAGCTGCCATAGGAACGATCGGTCGAAAAAGTAGTTCTAGTAAGAAAAACTTTTTTGATTTAAAAATTTTGTCAAAATTGTTATAATATATTGTATAGATGCCATATAACAAACTGGCAGGCATATATCATGCTCCAAGGGTATATAAACTTCGGTCGATCCGAAGTTAGCTTGAGGAAAATTCAACCGGAGTGAGAAAAGTCAAAGCTACGTTTATCTAATATTAATGAAATAGATATTTTCTTTTGTTTTGTACTCTAATTGTTTTCCTTGTTTGTTTTAGCAATTGCCAATAAAATATTCGGAACTCGTATAAAGTACCCAATTAAATTATGTCAAGAGTAAACACGCTGAAGGAGTTTTTAAAGTGGTTTTAAAGATTATTGTGAAAAATATTTTTTAAAGTATGACAATTTTAAACTATTGAGCTAAAACCTCAAAAGAGCTTCCTGGGTTGGTTTAATAGCACATCGGCTTAAAGAGTGTTCTGAAGGGTAGCCTATGTGGGATAGCAGTAAACTGAGGAATTTCACATCTAAGACAATTCATTCGATACTGAATACTGTTTTCCTTTCAAATCCATGTTATAAGCCAAACATGATTGGTTCGCATCGGTTTCGATTATATTACGCAAAATATAGAAAATTTTCAAATTAATAATTACGATAAATATTTTAAAATATTCTGCTTTTTCGAATTTCAGCTAAATGATTAAACTTTTCTTTATGAAGCTTAACATGTCCCTACAGTTGCTTATATGACCTTTCTAATAATTACAAAAAACTAGCTCAAGCTAAATGCAAAAATTATTGTTAAAAGGTGTAGTTTTCCAAAATCAATTTCAAATACAAATTTCACTCTGCTACCAATGTGCGCGGGGCATTACATCAAAAGAGGCGATGCTTTATACACGAATTTTTACAACACTGTCCCGGGCACATTAGAAGAATACCCCGTCCCTTTCAGCTTTCTTGTCGGCTTTTAATTATATTGCACACTTTAGCCATGCCCGGGCACTGAGAAGTCTGAGACTGCGTCTCAGACAGAGATGCTGGCTGACTGTCTGGCCATAAACAGCGGGCACCCTTTTTTTTTTATTTATGGCCGCACGGCAACAAACACCTCTGTTTACCTCGGGGTCGAGCAACGGGCAACGGGCTGGCCATTTCCCAAAGCGGCAAACCTTTCAAATCTCTCTGCGTCGGTGCAGAATGATGATGTCTAAATTCTGGTTTGGTACCGAAAGTGTTTCTCGCAATGTTTTGTAATCATAAATTAACAAAATGTATTAATTGTTTTGTTTGTTTTTATTGGGCCATGAATTGGAGGCTGAAGATGCCGACGGCGTTTTAAGGGGAATCTCAAAGTTGATTGTTCAAAAGGGGATTTTTGATTTATAAGAAATCTCGTAAATGTCATTCATATTTGTTAGGCATTCAAATGGGGGGTGTCAAGCGAACAGGTTACCCAATCAATTAGGCTGCAGACCCAATTTCCACCCACAGCAAAACCAAATCGTGTTTCTTTCTCATCTCTCCCAGTCTTGCGGTGTCGCTGTCATCGCTGTTCCTCCCTTCCCTCCCCCAATGGGTATTGGTTATGTGTTTGTTACTCTAACACATTCTCGTATTTGTGTTCCACATCAACCACTCCATCTCCATTTCCATTTCCATCACTAAGCTTAATGAAAAGCTGTTTTTGTATGTCGTCGAAACGCGCCCGTTGGTGTGTGTGTCTCTATGTACTTTGACTTTTGATGGCAGCCGTGACGGTATTTGGGCCCAACCTCCCAGCCCCATTCCCCCCATTCATTTTGTTTTGTTGGTTTTTGAATGATTTCGTGACTTTGATATTTACCCAGACTCTTTGAGAGGTTTGTTTTCTCGTTTTTTTTCCGTTTTGTGTTTGAAATATTCACGCTATTTTGGTATTGAGCTGAACTTTTTATAAAAAGTATGCCAAGCTATTCAAGTGTATTTGCATATATCTAAATTCAAGGTACAGCACTTGGAAAAATATTCCTTTATACATGAAGTAGCACTCTAAGCGGTTCTCTAAACTGTTTTCGAAGGTTGCCAAACTTGGATCATAATTACGGCAATTGACAGTAGTCAGAACTCGTTTAACTTCAAGACCAAGCTTCTTACTGAACTCTCTGGTTCGTTTCAAAATATGCATTTTAATCACCTTTTTCAAAAACTAATGTGATGGGTGACGAATGAAAATGTGTATCTTTTTTGTACAGTTACTGAAACTGAAGGACCGAACATTCTCGGCAATTGACACGCAATATTTGCCGAAGCATTGCATTCCAGAAGGTCATCCGTGACAGACACATTTTCCGTCCTCGCTTCTTCATTAAATTTTCTTTGTATAATAGTCCATAGTTACACTGGCCACAGATTCGAAAAAAAATTTCAAGCCGAAGCTGCGAGATTTGTTTCCGTAGGTAGAAACAGTAGGCTTCTAGATGCATTGCATTTATTTATTGGGTTAACTTTCTAACTTGTTTCGCAAATTGACAATGCTGCGCCCACGATAAACAGGCTATATATGATATACAGGCAAGTTGCTTTCTTTTTGCAGAACAAACATCTAATCGTTAAATCTGATCAAAAGGCCCACAAAATCGCGAAATGTGCTAAATTTTGAATTGTGTTTAATATACTAAAGAGCTCTCCAGGACAGCCAGTTTGTTAATACAATAAACTAAAAGTATCTATATTACCTTTATTTCCTCCTATTTTTGATTCCTATTTCAGTTTCTTTAATTCGAACTTAATCTTTCTGTAGCCCAATACCACCTTCATTCAATTGTACCTCAAGTAGTCCAAATATTGATAATCTTGTTAACAAATCCACAATGGATTGTCCTTTATTTACTTGCCACAGGATTTTCAGTTTTGTCTGCATTTCACACCTTCAAAGGACGCCCCTAGCCTGTGCATCAATGCCTGCTGCTGGCGGGTGGCATTCGATAGCCACTACATTGGTAGCTTATCGGAAGCGATTAAAACAAATTTGCTAAATTTCACACTCCACTTCACATGAAAATAAACCAAACAAACCAAAACAAAAAAATTTAATAAAAGTTTTTTTTATTTAATCGCCGCTGCCGTTTGCGCACCTCTTTTATTTAAATTTTTTCAATCGATATTCAGAGCTGTTGGATGTGTCACTTACTTCCCTTCTTAAGCGCCAGTATAGTGGGCGTGTCCGTAAGGCGATGTCACACTTTTGTTTTCTGCACACTTTTGCCGCCCTGCTCCATTGACGTTGATAAACGCACTTTATGAGTCGCGTACTAAAATTTTGTTCAAACTGTAATTAATTAGTAAGCATTTGTCAAGTACTAAACGCCACCCGGTGACTTGACCAGGCCAGAGCCGTTGGCTGTGCGGGGGCTGCTGGCTTACGAGTATCTTTTGATTTGTATTTAATAGGATAATTTTCACATGGTTCGTAATTGGCTGCTGTTGCTGTTGGAGCGATTAAACTGCCTGCGGCTGCGGCAATTTCTTATGTCCCTACTAATTTGCGTGTGAACATGCCACGCCTCCGGCCCCTAGTCCACACTTCCTTTCAGAAGTCGCGTGGGCTGCTGCTGTTTTATATTATTAGAGTTATTATTAGGATCATTAATATGAGATTTTGTCACTTACTTGCTGGATTTTGGGCAAGTTAGTTGTTTATTTTTTCTTCTTTTGGGCAAGTGTCAAAATTTTTGTCTTGTGAAGTTCACTCTGCTATTTGGGGGGTTTTTGGTGAGATTTAGTATTTGATTTTCACACATTTGTTTAAATAGGCTATCCAATTTAATGTGTGAATAAATTTTTGTAATTGTCGTGCAATATGGGAAACCACTAATGGGGGATCCTTAGCAAAAATTGTACAATACATAAATATTGTATGGAATTTCTTAAACAAAATTTTTCATTATTGTGTGGCCTTTTATGATGCAGGACTAATTCAATGAAGGTAATACGCTCTCCAAATCTGATTTAGTTCTATATTTTCAAAGAAGAATATGGTAATTTTAGCTCATTTCTTGATTACACTAGTTTACAAAAAAAAAAAAAATGACCTATTTCTACTGAAACTACTTTTTGGTGTAGTTTGGAATGGTGATCTTAAAAATTAATTTCAAAAAATTTTTCATGGCTCCGTTTTTGAAATATGATTTTTTTTCATTTTTTTGGCAGGTGCACTTAAATTTTAAGCCATATCTTACTTCATAGCTGCCAGATAGAGTCAAACAAGATATGAATCGAAAGGTAATTGAGTTGCCAATTATCGTGTTGAACAATGTTTTTCAATCGGTTTAGTAGTTTGAACACAATACCCAAAATTTTAAAAACAAAATATTTCAAACAACCAAAAATATTTAAAAAAATCGATTTTTTGCTCGAAAACTCAAGAAATTTCATTTTCAAATGGGAAAAATAGGAAAAATATAAAAAAATCGAAAAAATTTGTTTTTATTTTTTATATCTAAGAATCGCACTTGTACGAATAAAACAAGGTACTGGTGAGGTGTGAAATTTGAGTAGTTTGTGTGTTTAGAAAAATTTAATTTGTATTTTTCATTGTTTTTCGGTTAATTTATGAAATGAGCGAAAAAGCAGAACAAAAATAAGAATCAAGAACCGAACAAAAGTCAAAGCGAACGAAAATTTTTTTTAAATTATCACGAAAATACTACTTTTTTTGCACCAAATTTATCACAGCTCCTATGTTTGTATATAGATTTTGATCATCTTTAACTGGTTTTCTTCATAGAAGTGCGATTCTTCAGAAGAAAAAATAATACAATTTTTTTTGAATTTTATTACATTTTTTCAAGGCGTTCAAAAATTATATTTCGAGCAAAAAATCGTTTTTTTTTTTTAAATTTTTTGGGTGTTGTGTTCAAACTACTAAACCGATTGAAAAACATTGTTCTACACGATTATTATCAACTCAATTACCTTTCGAATCATATCTTGCTTGACTCTATCTGACAATTATGAAGTCAGATATGGCTTAAAATGTAAGAAAAAAAAAAAAAATAATTACCTGAGATCCCATTCCAAACACAAAGAAAAAAAATTTTAAGTATTAAACGTAGACCTACATAACATATCATATTTCAAAAAATAATTATTAAAATTTTAAGATCAAAGCGATAGCCATGGCTTAAACACTGCAAAAAAAAAAACGGTGAGTTTGCTTAAGATCGATTTGTGCGACCGCGGCCGGGTTTCTTCAAATTTGCATTAGAGTCTGCCGGCATTCCCTATAATCCAGTTTATCTCCCAGCAGCTGAGCAACTAGTGAGTGCAAAGTGTGTTTTTGTTGTAATTGCGCAAAGTTGTTGTTGTTACGTTAGACCAAAGGTCGGATCGGTCGCTATCTACTGTGCTTACAAAAGTCCACAGCAGCAGCGCAATCGACACACCGGCAGTATCAGCTCGTCGCTGCGCTGATACGGCAACAATGAAACTCGTGTCAGTTGCTACACTCCCATGGACATTTTCATGTCGAACGCGACATTCTGCTTGAAAGTGCAAAACTGCAAAGTTTTTTTTTTTTTTTTTTGGTAGCAGTTAATTTAGTGCAAAGGGTAGGTTCAGTCGCTTTGAAGCTCAAAATATACTTCAAAAATTCCTGAGTTTTATCAAGCAACAGAAGTGAGTATTTTTTATGTTAAACATTTTGAGTGTGCAAAAGAAATCAATTAAAAGATTGTATAAAATAAAGACAATGTTAAAAACATTCCTTAAAAAACAGCATTTCCAAAGCAAAGGGAAAAAACATTTCATAAAAAGAAAAACTATGCTCCTAAGGGGACTTGATCCACGGCATCCGCGTTTACTAAGCGAACAAGACGTCCACTCGACGAACCGGTCGAACCAAATATAAACCAAAGTGTCTCAAGGAAACAAATGCTCAAAGAAAGCGAAAAAACTATTCTTGATGAACAAAAAGCACTTTGCGAAAAGCCTGAGGATATGTCATTTCGTTTCCCCTTTCTACGTGTCCGAGTGTAACTGTTTTCAACTGACAGCCTGTGAAAAAGAACCATTACTTTCGAGCTCTGCTTCAAATTTAATAAATTTAAGTAGAGAAGCTACTTCATACCTAGTTACAGGTATATCACGTAAATGAGTGGTGAATATAACCACTTCTGTTAAAGTCTTTAAAGAAAAAACGGCGGGTTCGAATGTCACTTCGTGACATTATGACCATTGCCAAATTCAAATTCTCATTGCAGAATTTAAATGAAAAAATAAAATCAGTTGGCTTCAAGATGTGTCGGGGGCATACATTTTTTTAACCTTTATATTTATCACTGGGTATTAAATGTTTTATAAAATATACGGACTTAATGCCCAAGGGTTTTACGATATCGTTTAAAGTTATGATCAACATTCTTAAAAGAGGTCTCAGGCCAGTTGCGCCTGTTGTTTGTGTTGACAACCATTAAACCATCGTTACATGTTTGAGAAAATGTTCCGCAATAGCAATAAATCTCATTATTTTTTACTTCTATTCAGAGTTCATTTGATTAATATCCTTTCTCGATCTGTAAATCAGTATAATATCCAATAACAAGCGTTAACCGATTCCGTTCTGACCTCATTTTCAGAAATCTTTAAGTTAATTCTCTTTTTAATGAAATTGGTTCTTGTTTCTTGGTTTCATAATTAAACTAGCTTAATCAAATTTTTAGTTTTCCTAAAAAACATTCATTTCGCTCTTGAAAACTGATTTTTTAATCGTATGACTTCATAAAAAAACATTTCAAGAGAGTTAATAAACTTTGAACCGATTTCAATCCAGTGTGAACCGGCTGACATCGAGTTTCGACACGGAAACTATTTATCATATAAACCCAAATAAATGCTCACACCTGAAACACCAGCAAAAATGGTTAAGTTGTATATAAGGCAATGCCTTTTTTTCAAATAAAAAGTTATTGTACAAATTTGCAAATTTCATAATATTTTAGTCGTTTCCATCTACACCTTTCATTTGCTAGCGACTGCGCTTTCGTAAATAATCATATGGTCTATCCAGTCTTCACAATTCTTAGGTCCACAAAAATTTTTAGCAAATTTCGCGTTTTTTTCACCTCCTTCTACACCTATTTTAATTAATATGGCAAATTTCGCGGGATCGGTCTACACTTCTAATATATGCGTCTATTTATAATAATGTTTGGTTCTATAAAAATTTTGCAAATTTCCGATTTTTTTTTACCAATGGATCTGCACCTTTGGGCCATTTAAATAAAGGCCATATATCATATGTTCCGCACCAGGTTATCAACTAATTGTGTGCCAAGTTTCATCCTTATCTTTTCAGCCATTTGTGCGTGAAAGCGCTTTCATAAATACTCCTAAAATAATTAAGCAAATTTCGCGGTTTTTGAACCATTCACAGACCTGAGATATAGAATATGACTCTTTCCTGATCGCCATAAACATACTGTACAAATTTGTGAAGATCGGTTCAGCGGTTTAGACGCCCATTAGGACAAAACATACATACATTCACTTTTATATACATATTCATATGTAGAGATGTATAGATTGCTACAAACTGATTAGTTGTGAATGATATGCTGAATCCCTCTGATTATAAAGTTAATCTAATTGAAACTCTCTCAGAGCATGAAATCCTCCAGTTAGATTTATATCTTTTGCAGACTTTACTATCAAAATTTTAACATGAGAAGGCTTTCAGCTTGATTGATTTTTTCGCAAAGCTTTGAAGCTTGTAAACGATTCGATAAAACAGAAATTTTACTTTAACTTATAAGCAGAGACCGCATTCAAACCGATTCATATTTCGGTTCCGGTTCCGGTTCAGGCGCCTTTCTAAACTTGTGTTGTGTAAAAGGTTCCGTTTTGGGTTTAACATTATTTCGACATTCGGTTCCATACTGGTACCTAGAGTTTTATTTCGGTATGAACTGGTAAAATATATAGTCTTTCGTTTTTGCGATTTCTTTGCGAAAACATAACAACTATACCCCAGAAAATTAACATTCTGAGCTTACTTGCCTTTCTCAATTGTGGAAACCTTATCGAGTCGGTTTAATGAAAGTAATGAACTATTTGCAGCTTCCTGTTTCTTTTCATACAATTACATGTATGAACCGGCTTATCATAATCTTTAACTCGTTGATTTGTGTCAGCTTTGCTTTACTCATTAAGTTTCACTTGAATAGAAATGGAAAACACAAGTACCTTTCCATTCAAAGGTATAATGAGGGTCATAGGGTATGAAATATTTTCTCGCCTTTTTCTATTATACAATGGAAAAGTTTTGCTAAGCCAGACTCTTTTATTTTTGGAAACTACAGTCTATTTGTCTCAGAACCGAAACTGTACCGGTACAATGTTAAGGTTCTTTTTGGGCTTTTCGGTTCCTAAAAACCGGTACTCGAAAATTCAAAATATCCGTTTCGATTTTGGTGCTTATACTGATCTACTACCTTTACAGAATCTTTTTAGCCTTTAACTTCGCGTCTTTGAACTAAGCCGACGGAAATCTAAAAGCTTGAAGGAATCACATGTCTCAGAACAGCTACCAAAAAAAGTCTTATGGGTGGTGTTGCGTAAGAGCTAATACTTTTTGAGGCAGGTTGAGCCACTAAACTCATTGAAACAGTTCATTTGTTGGCTCTAAATGTATTTTCTTACTTCAAGTCGAAACATGAACAGAAAAGCTTAATCAGATCATGCGGTTAGAATAAAAAAAAAATAAAAGATTTCTTGGGACTATTGTATTTTATTATTTCTGTATTTGCAATTCTTTTCTTCACTTCACTTCACTTTCTCGTCTCTTTGATTCTATTTTATATCTATATGTAGCTATCTATGTTGTGAAACTTGTTTGCAACTTACATACAACCAAATATATTTCACGCCGCTATATCGGCGTTCTTTTGGCTAATCCTTTGAAGAATTTCCTCTCCTATGCAGTTTTTGGTTAGTCACAATTTCAAATCGTGCCCAAGTCAGGCGCACTCTAGTCACAGATCACTAGGTCCTTTAATTTCAAGGCTTAAACAATACAACTGAAGATTAAATGTAGTAGAAAGAATCGATTTTCTTTTCCGTTTTTTTTTTTGTTCGTCGAGTTGTCGAGTATCGCGCCGTGGAGTGTGTTTGCGTTGCCACCGTTCCCGAGCTAATGATCGACGATCGGTGCTAATTTGTTCAACCATCACAAGCTGCGCTTGCCTTCCTCTATTTCTCTTTGGCCATCTTGTTTACACGTTTGTGGCTCAATGGCTGGCTAACTGGCCATTGGGCGTTCTGCTATAGCTGTCCCGCTTGCACTCGCTCGATCTGTGGAGTTAGGCCACACCTTCTAACAGGTAAGCACGTTGGGCATCTCTCTCGCAACTTCTGAACTTGGCAACAGGTAGACAGAAGCGACGCGTCAGTTTCAGGTTTTGCCATATCATTCATATCGAGTTGCTCGTTCGGTCAATGGGCTTTAATCGTGATCGCTGAACATTGACTGGAAGGAGTCCTGGCAGCGTATCAAATCACATGCGCCAAAAATTAAGTGAAACGTGTTTCAATTGCGCACTACAAATCCAAAAAATATATATGAATAAAGGAGGAAACCAAATACCTAACCCACTAATCTCTGTGCTGGTTGGTATCTACCTGGGCACTGGCTCCAACCGCCGACTGACTGGCTTTGATTTGTTTAGACGCTCGTTTTGTGTGCTTTTGTTTGCTCAACCAATTAAAACTTTGTAGTTTTTTTTCTTCCATCAAGTCTGTTTGTTGTAGCAAAAACGGGTTTGCCGTTCCAACTTTCAAGCGTTTTTCTCTACACTTTTTAAATTTAATTTTCAGCTGAATTTCGAGTTGTAAACATTTAACCGCATACGTCAGTTTGTAGCTGTGGTCGAAATAAACGCATGCTATGGTTGGTTTGGGGGGGTGAAGTAGGTTTTGGAACAGTCCGGTTTACATGTGCATTTGAATTCGATTTGGTGTGGCTGGTGCTAACATTTTTATGACACTAATGAGCATTTGCCATGAAATTAGAACGATATAAATCGTAACATTATATTTGGCAAATTTATGATAGGGATGTTGTACCATTCTATAGTTAAGCATACCAGTGGCGGATCTAGGAATTGGCTAAGGGGGGGGCTAAGGGCACTCAATGTTACTCAAAATTGCTCGGATCTTATTGTGCTTTTCAGAATAGATAGATATCACAGAGGAACAAAATTCAACTTTTTTTTTGCCTGGGACTGGGACCAATAAATTGTGAAACTAGAGGCATCAGGTAGCAACACCTCATACCCAGTTTTTCTGGAACACGTCAAGTTCGCGGTTAATGGGCACTTTTATACTAGCAACACAAAGCTACAACCTCTGTTGCTGGTTAAAAGAAGATGAAAGCTAAAATTTTGAATTTTTGTTCCACAGTGATATGCAACAAAGAACTTTTCACTTTTAGGTAATTTTTTTAAACAATTTTGGCTTACCTCTAGAATTAAACTGTATTATCATTTCCAGGTTCATGAAGCAGAACAGTAGCAAAATTCAAATTGCTGTATGTGGTCAAAGTGACTTTGATAAGTTTTATGATTTGAAATTATTTCATAATTACAGCCAAAATATTGAATTTCGTCCTTAATTTTCTGCATAATTTTCAAACAATTTTTTGTTGAAAATAAAATGCAACAATGTAAATTAACTGCGTCTCAATTTTAATGATAGGGCGTAATCGAAACATTAAAATCTTAGATTTAGCACAACTGCCTTTTACCGCCTAAAAAATGCTTAAAATGCTAAAGCAGACAGTGATTTTTGATTTATAAAATAATTTTCGAAGATTTTTTTTGTGGTGAAAAAATCAACAAGAAATAGCAACAACCGACACAACACAAAACATAGGAATGGTCTGTCGCAATAAGAAGGTCGAATTTCTACACTAAGACCCCAAAAAAGAGCAATATTTTGAATAATAATTAAAATACAGATTTCACAAGCGGTTTCTCTAAACACAGACTGTTTTCATAACATTTGATCTGGTTCACTGGCGGTTTTTTCTCATTACTTGAGAACCGCTCATCCGATCCCTTTTATTTCTTCGGCAACATAATATAACATAATACTAATTTGCATCGTATTCGTATTTTGTTTGTATTTCTGTCTTTATCCCTAGTTTGGAGGAAAAATTAGAAAATGAACAAGCGACGCAATTTATTTTTAAATCGCGCGTGAAAAAGAATGAATAAGTGAGTACCACAAACTGCTTAACCAATTGAAAAACTTTGCAGGATGTGTTGGGCATATGTGAAAATTTTACCTTTAAGTATAACATCTTTCAAACAAAAAAAAACTCGTAGGTACACTTTACTTTGACCATATTTGTACATTAATTTGTTTAGCTTTTGGAAATGCTATTGCATTAAAGCATTGTGGTTTAGTTGTATTTTTTATTATTCTTTTTAAATATTACGAAAAGATATAAAAAAATTTTAGTAAAAAAAATGTAATTTTAAAAGCTTCATTAAAAAGGAACCCATGACCGCCTTCATGTTGTATAATAACTCTTTATAATTCGCGGTCCATCGAGGACGTTTTTTGCAAAATTGTTGTTCAGAACGGTTGTATACTAAATATTAACTTATTTGTTCTTAAATGCTTTATTCTTTCTATAGTATTTTGATATTTTGAACTCAAATGGCATTTCGCATGCAACTTTTTTTATTTTTTTCAAAAATTACTTCGAGAGATGGTAATTTTTTTTATCTTGTTTCAAGTAACAATTCAATCACATTGGCGGCGTGAGCACAAGCTGATGATATCTGAAGTTCTGGAGTCTGAAGAGTCCTACTGAGTGTCAGAATTACAGCATTGACGGCAGTAAAAACATGCAAAGAGATCAGAAACTCCGTTTTTATAAATCGCACTCATGAGATGGGCCGCCTTTGATGATCTCTTGCTGTCTCTATAATCTTAAACTTTTCTTATGCTCCAATAATGTAAAGCTGCAACTCAGCGAATGCGTACACACATTAATGCTTTTCGTGCATACAACCATTCTCATCAAGCGTCAACTGTTCGCTTAGTGACGTAAGGTGAAGAGAAGATAAGAATCGATTAGAATGAATCTTCGCGCAAACTGTTGCCACTTATAGAATACCGGTTAATCAAAATTAATTCAAATATTTCACCGGATTTTCAACGATCGGTTATAATCAGAGGTGTCCTGGAAATTCCTAGAGATTTTTGTATAAACGATTACAATTCAAACTAAACTGGGACTACTTTATTTGCGAAGTGCCAAGAATCAGACCGCCTACTAGATTATGAGAAAGGAAAACCGTACGCATCAAACCTAGTTGGCTTTGAGCAGGCGGTTTCAAATCGCTTCGTTTTTGTGATCTAGTCTAGTAGTAGGGCATATTTGAGCCCCTTAACATATAATTTCAAACAGCTTTAATATGAAATGCTAACTTTTTTCGAAAACCTCAAATATTTTCATTTTTTTCTAAAATTCTTGATTACTAGAAATATTTCTTCCCTTTGCATATATTGGGTGAAGTAAGATATTTGGGCTCTAAGGGGGGGGCTTCAGCCCCTATAGCCCCCCCCCCTGGATCCGCTACTGAAGCATACAGATTTCTTCTAATCAGGGATTTCAGACAATACAATAAGAATGTGTTTATGTAACATTATTAAGCAAATCTTTGAGTTCTAGGACTAATACCTAGACTAAGTCGATCTCCATAGAGTCGTATATATTACCCCTTTTTAGGCAGTCGTGAAAATAATTTCCAAATTTTTAGAGTTTCATTTCAACTTCGATTTAAAGGAATCTGTTGATATATAAGAATTCCAAATATTGCTTTAATAACTTGATCAGACAATGACAAAAGTTTCCCCTGATTAGCATTATATTTAAAAAATATTTACAAGCCTTAAAAAACAGTACTGAACATTCTGCTACCTACCATTCTTTACCTTTAACATGGTTAATATTAGATTTGGTCAATTTGGTCAGGTTTTGAAACTTACAAAAATTATGTTTATAAGGGGAGGGGGTCAACGGTAAATTCTAAGAAAATTCCACCAAGAAACCATGGGTCTACCATGAATTCGTGGTCCGCGCAAATCGACTTCAAATATTTATATTCTGTCATTTCCTTCACGGAAAAAAAAGATCACGATATTTAGTATCATACGGGTATTTTGAGTATCAAATCGGCCTTCATCTGAAATAAATATCAAGATGATATTATAGCGTCCATATGTTTTGGTGGAAATAGTATCACATCGATATGAAAAATTGGTATTTTTCCGATCTTATGAAAGATAGGGCTGATCTTTGATCTTTTTTTTTTCTGTGTTCCTCCGTCTTTCTTAGAACTGACGGTAGATTTCGGTTTTCCTATACGCTTTGTTCGATTTTTTCCATCCATACAATGTGCTCAATATAATAAAATATATTAGTAATATGTACTATTCACATATATTATTGTTTTTCTCTAGGAAAATGTTTTGATGTAACCGTAAAAATTATATATTGTTAAGGACTTCTTAATGAAAAAATCGGCAAAAAACTAAAAGAGTTGCAATTGGTTTATTATTTGTTGTTGGGGGGGTGGTGCACCGCGACCAATTTTGGTCTATTGTGCCCCCCTACTGAATTTACAATTCCCCTAGCAGCCCTAATTCCTGTACAAAAGCCAGGATTTTTGTGGGTTCTAAGTTACTGATATTGCTTGGGTGTAGAATGTGTTTCCCAAATCTGCTGAGTCTGCGCCTCGCTAGAGCATCGCAGTGTACTAGTATATGCTCAGAGGACTCCTCCTTCTCTTCACAATATCTGCAAAGCTGGGTGTTTGTTATTCCCAACTTGTACATGTGGCTCCTCAGTCTGCAGTGACCCGTGTAGAGCCCTGTCAGAATTCTGAGGGCATTCTTTCCTTGTTGGAGTAACTTTTGGAACCTTTTGAGGTCGTGGTTCACTATTAATGCTTTGCAATTGGTTTACATCTAAAAAAAATTATTTGACAATACTATTAACTTTTTTTTTTTGCTTAGGAACTTGTAATGAAAATGTGGAAAAACTATTGCTTTAATTCTACTTCAAATTTAAACAGCTTGAATTTATATGTGAACAAAAAGTTCGGATATTCACCATCTGATCTAGCAACCGAAAATATACTTGTCACTTTACAAATAAAGTTATTCGTGAACACACAAATAAAAAATAATATTCTAAATGTCAAGGTTTTTTTCTAAAAATAAAATATATATTTTTTGGACAAAGATTGATAGAGACGACAAAGACTATTGAAGAAGAAACTGTTGGGCAGGAAGGCATTGAAGAAGCAACAACCACTGTTGAGGAAGTTCAGGAACTAATAAAGGCAGTAGATATGTGATATGAAAGGAAAGCAATTTTGGAACCACCTTCGCGACCCAGAATCCGACGCCCCAGAGTCAGGCGAACGAAGGAAGTCGAACCACTTAGACGCTCAACTAGGACGAGGATTGCGATATGAAAGCAGCAATCAATAAACAAAAGAAGATACAGGAGATAAAAATGCTAAAGGACACTCGAATTGCTTCTGAGAAAAGTCACAATTGCAACATTAAAACGGTAAAACTGAGCTCCTCAATTAAAATTTAATAAAATATATTAAAATATAAAAGAAAACAATTTAAAGGTTAAAAGACAAAATATTTTTGAACCTTTCACCCTGACCTTCCGAGTAAAAGTGAGTTACACAATGAGAATGTCACATGAGTTTCAGAAGTATATTTACAAAGGCTACTTTGTTTTTACTTCTAACCCAGACGACTTAACTTTTTTCTCATTATTGGATTGAAGATGCTTCTTTCTGGATGTTGCCTGCATTTGTACAAACTTATTATTCTACGTGTACCTTTGGTATAGAGTATAAAACTTCGGAATGATAAGCTATGACCAAAAGCTGCTACTGCTGTTACTGACAGTCGGGCTTCACCTACTTTCTTCTCTAAATTAAATTAATTTTTAGAGTTTCACAAACATTTTAGATGAAATTCGCTCTATTATAAGCAGTCACTTGAAGAGTTACTATCCTCGCTCAAAAGAGATCATCCCGGCCTTGCCTTATCCAGAATTCTTGTTTAAGCCAGCTAAATGCGAGAAGTGCACGGCTGCTTTGCTGTTCGTACTTTAACAAGTACTGTATACCTTCAGGTGTCATTTTTTAAAGGTTTACAAAAAATTTGATTACTCAAAAACTATTAGTGGTATTAAGAGCGGTTTTTTTCATTGGATAGGTAATCGGTTAAACTAAATTAAGTAATTTTTGTTGTTGTTGTTGTATCTACGGTTGTTGTTGTATTTTTGTTCAAAGTTAACCAAAAATTTAAAACATAGGCCCATGGTTGCAAAAATTTTTTGAGAGCGGATGATCTGAATTTAAAACTGAAGACAGGGTTTTGTTAAGAATTAATGTAATTCTGGTGTGAACTAGGATATTTTGGATCGGTCAATAAATGACGTAGTTATGGGGTTTCAAAGTCAAAATTTCGAAAATCGACTATTTTTTCCCACTGTATTGGTCCTAGCTCCGTTATTTGTTGACCGATCAAAAATATCCTAGTTCACACCAGAATGGTGGGTATTAGGAGTAATTTAAGGGAAAGAATTTGAAAATCGGTCAACAGGTACTCTTTAAGTCTTTGCAACCATTTTGGAAAAGGTGGTTCCGAGATAATCGCATTTAAAGATTCGACATCTGTTTTCGATGAAATAAAAATTATATTTAATAAATGTATAAATCGGATTGGGTGCATTTGGGTGTTAACTTTCACCGAAAAAAAAGATTATCAAAAACGGTTAAGCAGGTCTCCAGAAATTTGAGTCAAAGAGTGTCAAGACATGGTAAAAAATAAAATCTCCAAAAATTTGCAAGTAAAATTTTTTTTTCAAAAATTTTTTTTTCCATAATATCGAACAGTTTATAAATATTTATAAAGTTTTTGACCAAAAAAGAGAAACAAATACAAATTTCTAAAAATACGAGGGTCGATAAAAACAATTTTCATATAAAAGGGTCGGAAAAAATAATTGTTTTAGTTTATATCTTTAAAACTGAGTTTCGGATCAGCTTGAAAGTTTTGCAGGATGTTTATAAGATCCTAATAGAAAGTTTAAGCAAATAAAAAAAATCAATAAAAAAATTTTCTGAAGGTATACATTACCCTTCAATAAATAGGGGTTTAATATAATTTTATTTGTTAAAGTCGACAAAAATAGGCTGTCAACAAAATTATGCACGCTATAAAAAATAGGCTTTTCGACTAAGGAAACCTAATAAAGAAAAACTAACCAAATTACAAAATAAACTCATAACGACTCTGACACGATGGGGGAATTTTATTTGCCCGTCCGGCCAGCTATGCCCCGATTCACAGCCATTTGTAGTCAGAGACGCTATTAGAGCAAATACTTTAATGATATAGAGAAAGAAAAGAGGAAAAGAACCAAAACGTATCGTTAAATTAGAACAGAGTAAAGAAACTATATAATAAAATAATAGTACTATCTAAAAGTGAAGTTCAAAACTAATAAAAAATAAATAAAAAAAGTATGAGATTAACTTAAAATTTAATACCCAGATATCTCTTGCCAGTTCGGCAAGCTTTGTCCCTACTCAAGATAATTATAGAGAGACTTTTTAGAGAGAAGAGGGATCTGTTGAGAGCAGGTGATAGAGATCATTGTAATTTTGACATAAGACTCGAAATCAATTGTGTTTACACACTACAATTACAAACATTAATTATAACTTATAAACACATTTATGCATTGGATTATTTTTTACTTTTTCTTTTTCCCTCAGAAGCTATTTAAGTTTTTTAAAACTCTTTTAATTTAATATTATTTTATGTTTCGTTTCGCATAGTTCTGTTGTCATTAGGTAAATTATTCCATGTTTTAATTGAAGACAGCTTTGTTCTTGGGCTCTTCAGAAGTGAGTATTTTATGTAAAAACCATCAAAAATATCAATAGTATAGATAGTGTCAAAAATCAACATTTTCAATATCTATATTTGATACATCCTGTCCAGAAAACATCGATAAAAGTGATAAATTTATAAGGAACGTCCTTACCGCCAAATGACCATTTCTAGTCGCCGTTATATCATATCTTTCTAATAGAATAACTTGATGATTTAATTGACTTAATTTTCTGAAACTAGATGATTAAAGCTTGAGATTATAGCGGATAGCAAAAACGGAATCTACGGAAAATTCTAAGAAAATTTCACCAAGAAACCATGGGTCTAAAACAGTGTTCGGCAAAACACACATGATTATTTTGCCTTTGAATGTGTGCGAGAGCGCTCTCAGTTAGCAAATGAGAGCAGTGTACGCTCGTATAGTGTCTGTGTATCGACGCCGCTGCTACAGAGGATGGACGTCGCTACTTGTATACACAGAATACTGAACGGTGCCGGACACTGGTCTAAAATGAATTCATTGCCCTCGCAAATCCAGCTCAAATATTAAAGACAAAGATTTCGTCTTTTCCAACAGGAGTGGAAACAACTATGTTGAATTATTCAACTTAGAAATCACACTTCTACCAAGAAAAAACGTATAAGAGAACAAAATCTATGCCCTACCTGGATCAAGTTGAATGGAGGAATTCATTTTAGACCCATGGTTTTTGAACGAAATTTTCCGAAGATATCGTTTTTTCTATAAGCTTTGGGCAGAACAAAATCGACTGTCTTGTTTTAATAATTTGATCCTGCAATTACCATAGTAATTTTTTCCTACATATCGTTTATAAAAATATCGATAATCGCCTATATTGGTACAAAAAATTTCATATCGGAATAACCTATATCGTTCAACCAAAATATCGATATATCAATATTTCGATAAAATATTGACAACTCTATCTGAGATATGTCGGAACTTGTACTGCTGTTAAATGCTCGAGGACTTTTGACAAAAAGAGAAAAAATAAAGTAAAGAAGAAGTCATAATTATTGTAGAAGAGACTCAACACTTTTTAAGCTCTTTCCAAGTTTTTCCAGACGATACGGCTCCCGTGATCTTTATATATAGTACATATATATAGCACTCACGCTTAGCGAGATATATTGCACTTCCTAACCTACATCTAAGCTTTCTGTCTTCCTTTAGCATTAGCATCCGTTGCATTTCGTTGCTTTAATGCTTTATTATTTTAGTCTTTAGTTTAATAAATTTATCAAACAGACGGGTCAAATAGCAGTGCAAAATCTCAAGCTGGACATTTATTGCTATTTTTAGTTCCATATTTGACGAAATCTTCTGGTTCGTTTGCGATACAGTTTTTAATTTACAATGCTTAGATGGTTATAAAAATAAAAATTATTCAATACATTTAAACAATTAGTTTAGTTTATGGCATTAATCTTTGTGTGTTAATTGAAATCTATATCATTCACAAGCATTTGATTTTGGGTCTTTGCTCTATGAACTAAACCCTAAAAAAAATTACGTATTTAATTCATAAAGAAAGTTCATTTGAAATGATTTAGAAAATATGTAAATTATTAATAACTTTTTCGTGTGTGTCCAAAATCACGCGCTCAGCCAAACATTTTGTTTTATCTTATTTCCAAGTTACTGCCGCGTGTCAATGGACGTTTAGGGTTGTGTAAGAGGAGGTGGGGGCATGTCTTCGGTACAAATGTTGATCAAGTTAGGCGCTGAAAACCCAAAAGCAACAAAGAGAGCAGCACGTAAATGAGAAAAATCAACAAATATCGAAATTCAATGAAAACCTTAGCTAAAAGAAGCTACACACCGCATACCGCTCCCAGTCGAGACTTGCCCATACCATACTTAAATCGTTGGTGTAGTTTCTGGTCATTCATTAGAGACCACGCGGTTGTTGCATTTTCATTAACCACCCGAAAACCGGACACTTACAGCCTTACTTGGAAATGCGCCAGACTTAACCCTTCCACGGCCTTGCCCTAAATATTTACCGCATTGCATTGTAGCCATGTTTTGTACCGTTTTATGGCAACTCCTTTCTCCGTGTGTTTGCAAACAATTCGATTTTATGGCCAGCCTAAGCGAATTTCCCCGCCTCAATTACGAGACCGTGGGCTGTAAACTCATAAAAGGACACACGCGATAGGAAACAGGCAGGCGGTCGGTAGGTTTACAAAGGACATGCACAAGAATCCGTGGGCAATTAAACCGTCGGGAAAACCCAATCAATGTTGCACACACGGCGACGGCCAAGTTTGTGTGCGAAGTCTTTCGTTTGCATATCACCGCCTCAACTCGCCCCCGGAGCTGCCTAGAACCCAGCCCCGACCTCAGCCTCGGGTTAGCTAGCATTTGCTCTGTTTACTTGGACGCAGACTCATTTACATACTTCAACCCATCGCTTTGGCCTGTTTGAGAGCAATGTAATTCGTGTTTTCGTTTCGCCTAAGTATGTTTACTTACTCCGCCGCCCCTTCGCCCTAGTCCGTTTTGGCCGTTTCTGTTTGAACTTCGTTTGGCCGCAGCAGGATTTTCACTGGAAATGAACAGCTTTTGAGCAAATTTTGGAAATGGTGTTACTTGACAAACAAAACGGCTGGAAAAACAAAATGAGAGCCTCTCCACCAAACACTAGAATCATAAATATTGTGCTTAAGACCGTTTAAAAAATCTGTTCGATTCGTAGTTATTGGGACCGCATAGAAAGTACTCCGACAGGAAAAAGAAGCTATTTCTGATGGAAGCTATTTTTGATTGGGCTGCAATTCGGAGTATGAATATGTCTGGAACAAACATTCAGTTTTCTCTACTTTGTTGAACTTTTTTCATGGTTGGCACAAGCTGTATGTTCAGACTTGCAAAACACTTTTAACACTTATAATATTTTTTAGCAAAACCACCACGTGGCTTGTTTCTAGGAGACAACTCACTTTGTATCCCTGAGTTAGCTACAGAGATGAAACAATCTTATTGAGGATTAAAAAATATGGAATACGTTTCATATTATGTATTTTTTTTTTACTTTTTGTCAGAAATGACTTTTTCGACCAATCAGCGTTGGTGTGACCGTATTCAAAACTCTTCAAGAACACAAGAAACCATCCACTTTTTGAGAATGATGGTGAATATTTGCTAGTGGAACAATATCTGTCACTGCTCTTAGAATTTTTCCGCCAAAAGGCTAGGTTTGCTATTGACTTTTTTTTTATCAATAAGCCAACGTATTGTGTCGAATGCGTTGCCAATTGTAAAACATATTTATCCAATCAACCGTTTTTGCTTAACGTTTGCGTGGCCCTTATCAATATTCGTTAAGGAATCTTACTGCTTCCTAAATATTCTTAAGTGTATATTCTGAATATATTCAATTCAGTGGTCAAAATTAAAAAGAGGTCAGGGATGTTTGCTCTTGCTCAAATTTTGAAATGTGCTCAGAACAGCTATGTTTTCTGTCAGCGAAGTTGACAGCGATCCTAAAGTCCAGCTTCCCTTCAACAACATATATAATGGTCACACTGCTTAAGCACGGTACGGACAAAGATATTAGAATATGAAGATGAGTAACGCAATACGTTTTTTTGCACTCGATTTTTCGCCGCTGGCTTTTCAAAGTGGCTTTTCGCTCATTTGAATTTTTGTTGAAACGCCAGATAGAGAGCGCTCTAGAGCAGTGTCCGGCACCGTTCAATGTTCTGTGTATACAAGTAGCAACGACCATCCTCTGTAGCAGCGGCGTCGATACACAGACACTATACGAGCGAACACTGCTCTCTTTTGCACTAACAAACAAGTGCTAACTGAGAGCTCTCTCGAGTGTCTGAACGCACACATGCAAAGGCAAAATAAGCATGTGGGTTTTGCCGGACACTGCTCTAGAGCCACCCAGTCGGACTTTGCAGCATGTGCTTCCCAAAATAAGTACATTTGGTGGCATGAAATTTCATGGAAATAGTCACTAAATAATTTTTTGGCATGACATTAGCGCATTTATCATCATGAAAAACTCACACGTTCTTTTCTCAGGTATTCGTAAGGCTAAAAGTCGGCCTATCGTGAAACGGTTCAGTCTCTCTTAGTCGTGGGATGAGCACGAAGAAGAAAAACGAAGTCAGCTCCGAACGCTTGGCGAACGTTGACCAAACGAGAGAGAGCGAAAAAATTCTTAAGTCAGTGAGATTTCGGCTTATGCTGAAAAAAGACGTGTTCCCAGAGTATATAAAAAATGTTTTCAATTATAAATGCGCAATATATTGTTGGTGAGTATCGAATTGAGTTACATCTACTGACTCAATAGCACTAAAGTATTATAATTATCATTAATTTGTCATTATTAATCAACTTTATTACTTAAAACAGGTCATTCCTGCAGAAACGATAAGCAACAACACTTTAATAGTCCAATTCAGTAACAATCATCCATTAGAAACCAAAGGCATCATGGCGAACATCAATAATAATAATAGAAATAAACATAAATAGTTGTTGGTTTGCATATTAAATTATTTGTTAATAAAAATTGCAAATAAACTCAAATGTAGTTAAGTTGATTATGGGGGTGACATTTCACTCAAAGGCATGCAAAAACAAGTGAGAAAGTCGGTCAAGCCAGACTATAACATACTCTGTACCTGGAGTAGGAGCTGAATGCAGTGCTGCTGCTGTGTCTCTCTCTATTTCTATCTCAGTCTCTCTGTCTCGCTCTCTCTCTCTCTCTCTCTAAGATTGTGCGGTGTTGGTTGTGAAAGGGTGGGAGGTGGGTGGCTGGGGTGCTTGGTTCTCTTTTTTGCTCATAACTTGAGAACCGCTCATCCGATCTTTATCTTTCTCCAGCAAATCGATACATTTTGTCAATTACTATCTATCCCTATCTATAATCATTTCCGACCATATAAAGTATATATATTCTTGATCAGCATCAACAGCTGAGTCGATATAGACATGTCCGTCCGTCCGTCCGTCCGTCCGTCCGTCTGTCTGTCCGTCCGTCCGTCCGTCCGTCTGGACGGACGCTTCCGTCTGTATAAACACCTAGATCTTAGAGATGGTAAGAGATAGAGGTTTGACATGTATGGGACAAATGCTTCTTTTATCTGCACGCAGATCAAGTTTGTTTCAAATTTTGGCCACGCCCCCTCCCGCCCCCGCAATTTGGAAAAAACGTTATATCTCCTACAGTTTTGAAGATAGATAGCAAAATGAATCGATTTGCCAAAGAAATGATAAAGATCGGATGAACGGTTCTCAAGTTATATGCAAAAAAGTGAACTAAGCCCCCTCCGCTACCCCCCTCTCACCATAAAAAACGTTGCATACTTTTCGGATGGTCACCCTAAGAAACGCAGGAACACTGTTAAACATGTTTTTTCATGAGTAACGGGTATATCGAAGTCGGCAAGAGCCGACATTAACTTACGCTCTTGTTTTTTATTGGTCTTTATAATTACCTTTGCCTATTATTTCAAACATTTTTTCGCTTCTGACCGTCAAAGTAAATAAATTTAATTACTTCGGGCGCCCAAACAGAGTATGAACAGTATGAATCCAGTGTTTGATAATCGAGTTTGGACACCGTGGTTTTACAACGTTTTTTTTTCGATTTTGATTTATTAGTTTTTTCTCCCAGTGCTACAAGTTACAACTTAAATTTAATGCACCTGTCACATTGACATATATCGTTTAAGTTTGTTTTGACTTCTGATCAACAATTGGCTTAGCTTATTTAACTAAATATGCTATAAACTTTTACATAATTTTTCATTCTAAATGGTTTCGTTGTAGTTGAGTTTTTAAATGGAGTTTCGATTTGTATAGTTTGTAAATAATTAGGCAGTTCATTCCATAGTCGGATAGCAGGTATTAAGAAATGTGCGTCTGAGCAAAATAGCTTAAGTCGAGGATAGCTCAAATTATTTGTTCTACGAGAGGCAGAGAAATTGAGCTTGGAGTATAGAAAGTTTGGTCTGCGCAGTGTTAGTTATCGTATCGTGGGTTGAAAGTGTTTATTAGTTCGTTCTCCCATTTGGTGAATCTTTGTCATGTCCCTGTCGCCATATCCTGTATTTTTGCTTCAAATAGTCGAATCTTTCATCCTTTTAAAGAATATTGCTTACGCTTGACCATTTTACTGACGAACTATTTGAGTGCTTAATAATTCGATTCCCCTTCCTTCCAAAACTGAAATATTTTTATTATTTTTATTTAATTTATTAATTTTTATATATTAGTTATGTACTTTTCAAAAAAACCATTAAGTGAATTGGAAAAGGATTTACATTTTGAGACAAACTATAAATAAAAATGTTTACTACTGAACGTTGAAACAGAGGATGTTACGGAGTAACTTAAAGTGTTTGTGTGCATCTCTAACACTCTACTGCATCTTTGCAAAGTGCTCTGGGGCGGTGTCAACGGTGTCCATGCATCTGCACTTACAGCGGCCGTAACCACCGAAGTGGGCACCGCTGTGGGTACACTTGCTGCACCGCGATCTACTCCATGCTCCAGTGAGGAAGACTCTAGCTTAATATCGTTATGCACGGTCTTTAGGCTCGCTGTGGCCGCACACTCCAGGTTAATGACCGAGTTTTGTTCCTCGGTTGGTTTGTACATGGTGCCGGACTGGGGATCGTCGATCGTTTTGGTGACCTCCACTGGTTCCAACGGATGGGAGGCGTAGCTGTGTAACATAGAGTGCGATTCAAGAGTGGAATCATTCATAACTATTTAAAAAAGAGGTAAATGCTTGAAGTTCGCTTCTCCCACTTACCCAATCTCCAGTGGAATATACTCCGGCTGGTAGTAGGCTGCCGCAGCAGCATTCTGATACAATCCGTACTCGGCTCCGGTGCCATTATGCCAGCCACTGGTGGGATAGCTCAAGGCCGTGGGTGCGTTCAACACATTGGTGTACAGCTGGTGGGTGGGTGAAGTGGGTGTGGGATGGTAGACCTGAGCGAGGGTGCACCGTATGCGGTTTGCGGTGAGCTCGAGGCTCCAGCACCAGCTGCACTGGCTGCATACAAATCCGGCTGGGCCATGTTATACTGATGACTACGTGATGTCAGATGGTGTATGGTATAGCCAGGCGAAGAGGTTGTACAGCTGGTGGGCGAAGGCTTGGCTGGCTACAAAAGGTGGGCAAGTCCAGCTAACGTTCTCTCCGTCGAAGGGTATTTCTTAAAATGAAAAGGTAAGGTGGCCAATATGCGACCACAATTCCACCTATGCATTCGAACGCCAAACCTTGAAACCCAAATGCACACGCGGTTTGTACTTGTGCAGGGAGTTCAGCATGATCTGTTTGAGATGAAGTAAAAGATTGACTTGTAGAGTTTGGTGCGGAGATTTGTGTTAAGTAACTCACCTGGTCTATCTCATTGGTTTCGTAAGTCAGCTTCACCTTGGCGAAATGAATAATATTTTGCACCCAATGTGCTCCAAAAATTTGTTAGTGTGGGGTTTGATGGTGCAACTTCTGCCTTGTCACCGGGTATCTGAGCAAGAGTAAAAGTTTAAAAATGTTGTTGAATGAATCGTATTAATTTAACTATTACTTTTATGTTAAATAATCGATATTGAGGCTTTTCATGGTTAAGGTTCATGAGGAATTGATAGAAAAACAGTATTTTAAGTATTTACAGAGCGAACTCTCAAAGTGATTTATTTAATGAATGCGCCTTTGTGTGTGCACTAGGTTGGACCCCATGAGTATGGAATTTTTAAGGTCATGTTCTCACCTTCCTATCTGATACTATTTCATGTATAATTGGGGTACAAAAAAAACCAAAGTAATAAAATTAGAGTTTTATCGAGCGCGAATAGCCTCTAAATTTTTTTTATATAACTCATACGCAGTGGTGACTATTATCATATTTCTTTTTTTTCATTTATAATTATTCGGGGTTGATTTTATTTAACAACTTATTACATGAAAAATTACAAAAGACTGCTATTAAGTGTTATTTCAAAAGATGACAGCAATTGAAATGAACAAGTAATTTCGTTTTAAAAATTTGAATTCAACGAACGTGTCATTCAAAAGTAAAATATAATTTTTAGATTTTCACAATTATGTATTATAAAATATCCGCTTCGGGAATGCTGAGACCTGGTTTTTTTCCATTTTTCCGTTTTGGGGTCCAGCCTAGTGTGCACCTCAGTCCACTAAATCCATATATGAATCAATATCAATATATTTTCTGTTTGAAAAGCAAAAATGATTTCTGTGTTCAAATTATTAAGCTCTGCTAAGTAAGCATGACGAGTTTAGTCAAAACAGCCCTGTCCGTTTTAATGAGTAGAGCATATAGCTGTCTTAGTAACTATCGGACCAAAAACTAGTTCTAGTTAGAAAACCAACAAACTTCACCTTTATCCATTTTTCGATTACCTATAATTGTTCGATTCAACAAACTGATGAATGATGGTATATGTGTTTTAATTAGTGCGAATTGGGTGATAGGTATCATTATTTGACTCAGGCTTCAGATTTTTAGAACCATTAGTAGGAAAAACTTCAGTAGCTTTTAAGGAAGTTTCGTACATACCCATTCGCCATTGACGTACTTCCATCAGAACCGTAAACATGGCAGCCGGATTCAGGTCAGAGGCCCTGATTTTCAACACCGGAAACATGCGTCTGGAAAGGTAATTAGAACAGTTATATAACAGTTGGAAATGGTCAGCGTCGAGGCCTGAATCTCGAGTGCATGATCGTTCGGTAGCTTATGGATTGCGGTGCAGTCAAATATTGAAACGCCGATGCTGATGCGCGCTGTTCCACAACAATTAGTACAAGATGGCCGAAGTCGTCGCTGTGGCTGTTGCTGGGCCGCTTTAATTAGCACCTGACCCTGGTCAGCTTTGACTTTCGGCCCGGTTCCAAGTTCTAAATTGGTAAATATTTTTAGATATTTCGACAAACGCTCGCATGTAAATACTGCACGGCTTACAGAAGCGTTAACGCTTCATTATAGTTTGCAAACTGAACAATCATTGCAGCAAAAACAAAACCCATTGCCAATTTGCATAGGAAAACAAAACTGCGCCGCCATTCACGTTGTCCGCCATTTAACACAATTGGCAGTGAAACAACTGCTGCTCGTGGGCGCTGACTCACTCACCTGCCATTCTTGGTGACGATCATCTCGTTGGTAAGATTTTAAAAGTGCAACCACAGCTCACGAACATCCAGTGAAACGCGAGTACTGACACCCAGCTAATCCCAAATTATATCAGGGCCATCAATGATGAGATGGCCGGATTTGCCATTGATTATTAACCACCAACATTGGTCAATAGACCAATTGGTAAATAACTAATCCATGTCCAGCGGACAAGATATTCGAAGAGGTCATCTCTGGTGCAAAAAGAACAGAGCACAAGGGAACACGCCTGTCAGCTAACCTCTTTATAAAACAGTGCAATAACGCAACAGCTAACACTTTTGCGTGAAGCTATTTGGGCACAGTGGGCCAAAATTCTATCTTGGGGATACTATTTTTACCTGATTAAGATTTTGTTGACAATAAATGTGTTGAGTTTAGAAAAATCATGTTCAAGCGATACAATGGGTGGGCACGGACTTTACTTAAATGTTGTTTAAAAAAATATACTTAAACTAAGTGCCAAAAATGTTCGTAGTTCCATTCTCCAAAATCAATTTCAAATTCACTCCGCTACCAATGTGCGCGGGGCATTACATCAAAAGAGGCGATTCTTTATACACGAATTTTTACAACACTGTCCCGGGCACATTAGAAGAATACCCCGTCCCTTTCAGCTTTCTTGTCGGCTTTTAATTATATTGCACACTTTAGCCATGCCCGGGCACTGAGAAGTCTGAGACTGCGTCTCAGACAGAGATGCTGGCTGACTGTCTGGCCATAAACAGCGGGCACCCTTTTTTTTTTATTTATGGCCGCACGGCACCAAACTCCTCTGTTTACCTCGGGGTCGAGCAACGGGCAACGGGCTGGCCATTTCCCAAAGCGGCAAACCTTTCAAATCTCTCTGCGTCGGTGCAGAATGATGATGTCTAAATTCTGGTCTGGTACCGAAAGTGTTTCTCGCAATGTTTTGTAATCATAAATTAACAAAATGTATTAATTGTTTTGTTTGTTTTTATTGGGCCATGAATTGGAGGCTGAAAATGCCGACGGCGTTTAAAGGGGAATCTGAAATCATATTCAAAGTTGATGGTTCAAGGGGGGGATTTTTGATTTATATGAAATCTCGTAAATGTCATTGGGAGGTGTCAAGCGAACAGGTTACCCCAATCAATCAGGCTGGAAACTCAATTTCCACCCACATTACCCACATTCAGACAAAACTAAATCGCGTTTCTTTCTCATCAAATTGTCTCTTCCAGTCTCGCGGTGTCGCTGTCATCGTTGTTCGTCCACTGGGTATTGGTTATGTTTTTGCAACTCTACCACCTCATCTCCTTCTCCATTTTCATCACTAAGCCTAATGAAAAGCTGTTTTTGTATGTTTCCGGAACACGTCTGTTTGTGTATGTCTCTATGTAGTACTTTGACTTTTAATGGCAGCCATGACGGTATTTGGGCCCAGCCCTTTCATTTTGTTTTGTTGGTTTTTGAATGATTTCGTGACTTTGATATTTACCCAGACTCTTTGAGAGGTTTATTTTCTCATTTGTTCCCCCGTTTTGTGTTTGAAATATTCACGCTATTTTTGTATCGAGCTAATCCTTTTATATTAGGTATGGCATGCTATTCAAATGTTTTTACATATATTATATGGGTAATTATTTCTGAAGTGGGCAACTATTTATTTTCATATGAAGGGTTTCGTGGGTTAATCAAAAAATGGTACTTCATTTGATGGTGTTTTGCATTTCGCGGAAAGTAATGGCCGTCCCATCATAAAGTCTTTTTCAGATCACTAAGAATATCATGAGGATTACTCCTGATTTTTTTGAAAAATATCAAAATGGCCGTTTTCACAAACCGCGATTTAAGTTTTTTTTAAGTTTCGGCGGTTTCTTCCACTAGTTCAACCATCGTAAATATTTTTACCACAAAGTAAAGGACAAGCTATATTTTTTGAAAATTTTAATTTATTTTTAGGCCCATTAAATAATTAGTTATAACGAACTTTAAGAAATATAAACAGTCGCTATATCTTTGCATCCCACAATGCTAAAATTCTGAAAAATCTATTAAAAATCGTTGAAAACTGCGGTTTTATCCTGACAAAAAAATTAAAATATTTGGAGACTATGAAAATAAATAGTTGCACACTTCAGAAATAATTACCCATATGTAAAATTCCTTTATACTTGAAGCAGCACTCTAAGCCGTTCCCTTGAACTGAAAATACTTAACAAATTACTCCATTTCATTACAATGGGCCCATTCAGTAGATAATTCTGATTTACGAGTTGTGATTTATGATTGCCGATTTAACCCGATGAATACAGCGATTGCCGATTGGGATTAAAAAATTTGATAATTATCTTAGGAAACAAAGAAATTGATAGTCCCTTTACAAACTCTACTTTTATAAGCTACCACAAGAAGCCTAAATATTGATAATCTTGTTAACAAATCCACAATGGATTGTCCTTTATTTATTTACTTGCCACAGTTTTGCTTACAGTTCACACCTTCAAAGGACACCCTTAGCCTGTGCATCACTGCCTGCTGCTGGCGGGTGGCATTCGATAGCCACTACATCGGTAGCTTATCGGAAGCGATTAAAACAAATTTGCTAAATTTCACACTCCACTTCACATGAAAATAAACCAAACAAACCAAAACAAAAAAATATTAATAAATTTTAAATTTAGTCAACGCAGTGTGAGAAACGTCCGCGCACCTTACAATATTCAGAGCTGTCGGAAGTGTCACTTATTTCCTTTCTTAAGCGCCACTATAGTGAGCGTGCCCGTCAGGCAGTGTCACACTTTGGCCGCCCTGCTCCATTGACGTTGATAAACGCACTTTATGCGTCGCGTACTAAAATTTTGTACAAACTGTTATTAATTAGTAAGCATTTGTCAAGTACTAAACGCCACCCGGTGACTTGACCAGGCCAGAGCCGTTGGCAGTGCGGGGGCTGCTGGCTTACGAGTATCTTTTGATTTGTATTTAATAGGATAATTTTCACATGGTTCGTAATTGGCTGTCGTTGCTGTTGCTGTTGGAGCGATTAAACTGCCTGCGGCTGCGGCAATTTCTTATGTCCCTACTAATTTGCGTGTGAACATGCCACGCCTCCTGCCGCTAGTCCACACTTCCTTTCAGAAGTCGCGTGGGCTGCTGCTGTTTTATATTATTAGAGTTATTATTAGGATCATTAATATGAGATTTTGTCACTTACTTGCTGGATTTTGGGCAAGTTAGTTGTTTTTTTTTTCTTTTGGGCAAGTGTCAAAATTGTTGTTTTGTGAAATTCTTTGCTTTTTTCAGCTTTTTGTTCAGATTTAGGGTTTGAATTTCACACATGTGTTTAAATAGGCTATCCAATTTAATGTATGAATAAATTTTAGTAATAGTCGTTCAAACTATGGAATCATTGATGGGGGATCCCACAATACATGTAAATAATATTGCTAGGTGAATACCATACTTGAGACATACTTGGGACATAAGTGGGACACTTTCTTAATTTTAAAACAGTTCTACATTGCCTTAATACACTCAGAAAAAAATATTATATCAAAATTTTAAAAATTACCTGATATTTAAGGCCCTCTTCTGGTCTAGAGGGTTAAATTATACATGTTTTTTTAAAAATTCGTGAAAAGAAATCGGGAAGAGATTTTGTAATTTTGTTTTTTTGTGTTTGGTTGTACAATTCCATATAAAAAATACAAAATTAAAAATTTGTGAATGCGAGGGCTGTTCAAAAAGTTCTCGGGATCTAAAGTAGGTTCTTCCAAAAAAAGGTGTGTCGATGGTACCCACGTTTCCGGGTGTTACAATTATCAGAAAGAAAACTGGAAGATGGGAAGGAGGTTAGTATGAATGCCTTTATTGTGCGTAGCAGAATTATAAAAATAAAATTGATTTTGAAGAAATGGCGGTATTTTTCTTGCAGTCCAGTGTACGCAAAAAATGGTAAATACATAAAAAAATTTTGAATCACGTTTGCTAAAAATAAAGAATTCAAGCCCGGTAATAGCAGGTGCAATCGATCTAGGTTTGATTTATTCTATTCAGAGAAGAATATTTTTATTTTAAGCTCGTTTCATGCATCTTTAATTCATTAGCAGCGGATGTAGTGGGTAGAAACCACATAGTAAGCCTCAGGGACTCTGAAAGCTGGAGAAGGAAATCCCTTTAATCCTCCAACACAGAGACGAAAAGGTGGCAGAGTATCACTTTGACAGAAACTTCACTGTACACCAAAGCAATAAGAGATATTACATATCACTAGAAGAAACACATAAAATGCATCCACACACAATTATCTTTTGAATCTTACTAATATTATTAATGTGAAAAATTGTTTGTTTGTATGTTTGCTAGTTAGTTACTTAATCTCATACAAATGGCGTAAAGTATTCAGATAAAATTTGGCACTCAGATAGTTGATTACTTGGACTTGACCGTTAGCTATAAAATTGTTAAAAACCGAGAAATTCGAAAAACTATTACTAGAGTTGTGTTTAATGTATTCATAATGTTCATAATTCATATTTTAATACTTCTTCTTCTCAATAGTACAAGAGTATTTATGAAAGCGCTTTCACGCTCAAATGGCTGAAAGGATTCGGAGAAAACTTGGCAAGCAGATAATTGATAACCTGGACCAAGGTGAATTTACTACAAGGTGACCTATTCCGTTGTGGGGAGGGGTCTTAATTTTTTTCAACTCGCTCTCTCGGCGCTCTGAGATAGATTACAGTTGCTCTGAGAGGCAGATGCTAGGCATCGTAAAGCCCCTTAAGAGATAGCAGCTGTGGGGAATACGTCACCTTGTAAGTAAATTCACCTTGACCTGGACTAGCTTATGGTCAAAAAACCGCGAAATTTGAAAAATTATTTTAATGATTAAATGACAATGCAGGATTAGATGGTTTAATATTGGAAGTGTATATATGTAGACCGAACTGTCGAAAAAATCGTCATTTGAGCTTAGATTGAATTGATGGCAATTGACAAGTAAGCGTCACTTCTTCGTATTGTGTTTAAAATTCTAAAGGGGTACCTGATAGTGATTTAATATTTTTACGTAATTTTTGATAAATTTGATATAATTTTTTCTCAAAAGATGTAAACTTATATAGTTTAAAAGTTATCAATAAAAAAAGTTTTGATCAAATATGAACATGCCCTTAAGGGAAAGGCAGTTGAATTTTTTGTTTATAAAGCTTTTTCAAAATGTCAACATCATGCAGATCGAACGGCTATATCATAAAAATTTTTACTTTTGTGGTTTTTTAAATTAGTGAACTTATAAATGATCATATTTATTAATTTTAAGAAATTTGGTATGTAGAACTGATTTACTACTTTTGTAGAATCTTTAGAGCATAATAGACCGACAAAGATGTAAGCACTTTCTGTCTCTCATCGTGAAAGAATCACAGATGTTAGAAAAGCTACCACAATAAATTTATGAGTAGATAACGATGATTCAAATATAATACTCAGAGACAAACATGGGTGCTGCTGCTACTTTTGTAAGGGGTTGCACATGTCGCACAATCTTTATACCAAGTTAGCTTCCTTAAACTTTTTTTTTAGGAAGGATTTCTTGGAACTATTTGATTTCTTCTGTATTCTAGGAAAAATATTTCATTATTAACTTTTTTTTAATTTTATTTTTATTTTTATATATATAAAGCTAACTTAAACTTGTTTGCAACTTACCTACAACGAAATACAGTTCTTTAAAGAATTTCCTCTGCTTTTTGCAGTTTTAGCGACATTCTAGTCACAGATCACTAAATCCTCCAATTTCACGGCTTAACTAGTATAACAAACAATATGATGATCAGACGTTGCAGATAGAATCTATTTTTTTTGCCGTTATTTTTTTGTCGAGTATCGCGCCGTGGAGTGTGTTTGCGGTGCCACCGTTCCCGAGCTAATGATCGACGATCGGTGCTAATTTGTTCAACCATCACAATCTGCGCTCGCCTTCTATTGCCTCTATTTCCCTTTGGCCATCTTGTTTACACGTTTGGTGGCTCAATGGCTGGCTAACTGGCCATTGGGCGTTGTGGTATGGCCGTCCCGCTTGCACACGCTCGATCTGTGGAGTTAGGCCACACCTTCTAACAGGTAAGCATGCATCTCGCTCGCAACTTCTGGACTAAGCAACAGGGAGACAGAGAGGATGCGTCAGTGTCAGGTTTTGCCATATCATTCATATCTAGTTGCTCGTCCGGTCAATGGGCTTTAATCGTGATCGCTGAACATTGACTGGAAGGAGTCCTGGCAGTGTAACGGAGCTTACTTTTTTTGGCTCACTGGCTCAAAGTTCGCACTTAAAAGCCCCAAAAAATATATAAATTAAGTAGGAAACCAAATACCAAACCCACTAATCTCTGTGCTGGTTGGTGTCTACCTGGGCACTGGCTCCAACCGCCGACTGACTGGCTTTGATTTGCTTAGACGCTCGTTTTGTGTGCTTTTGTTTGCTCAACCAATTAAAACTTTGTAGCTTTTTTTTATCAAGTCCAACTTTCAAGCGTTTTTCTCTACACTTTTTAAATTTAATTTTCGGCTGAATTTTGAGTTGTAAACATTTAACCGCATACGTCAGTTTGTAGTTGTAGTCAAAATTCACCTACTCACAAAAAGAAAATGTTGGTAAAAGCAACATCTTACATTCGTAAATTTCCCAATATTCGTATTGGATTTTCGTCCAAAAGTTTTTCCATTTAATAACTTCTTTTGATTTTTGTAAATAAAGAAAAATAACTGCGCGCTTCTGGATACTCACAAAAGGTCAAAAATAAAAAGTCAATCTACATTGTGTAGCTGCACTCGCACTTCAAGCATTTCATTCTACTCCAAATTGTGCGAAAGTCAACATCAAAAGTTTTAAGTAAATTATTTAGTCGGAACGAATTAAATGAACAACTTTTATTTATTTTTTAAAGAAGAAGCGAAAACTGTTGAAGAAGTTCAACAGATGAATATGTGATTTGATAGCAGCAATCAATAAACAAAAGAAGATACAGCAGATAAAAATGCCAATAGATTCTCGAATTGCTTCTGAGTAAAGTCACAAAATCACAATTGCTGAGCTCCATTAGCATTTTGATAAATATATTAAAATATAAAAATAAAAACAGAAAAAAAATTTAAAGGTAATATAGTTTATGAACCTTCCACCCTGACCTTCCGAGTGAAAGTGACTTACACCATGAAAAAGTCACTTGAGTTTCAGAAGTACATTTACAAGGCTACTTTGTTCGTTTCTTTTTTTCCCAATTCCAATTCCCACTCACTTACCGCCCACATCCCACCCACTTACCAACCTCATCCAGCCCACTATTCTCCCAGTGGGCATCCCGTCGGTATTTCCAACATCGGAAAATGCAATCACTAATTATTTAGTATTTCATCCCTACAAACCGATTCTCAAGTCAATCGGAAGAAAATTAGTTTTTTTGCATGCAGAGTTTTCCAGGAATTTCCCGTCCGTTGGGTGAAATTTTCCAACGTTGGAAAATCACATCTCAATTAATTTCACTTAGTTTTTTGCATGCAGAATTTTCCGGCCATTTTCCTAGTGGGCGGGTTTTCCAAAATTGGGAAAACACGTGTCGAGTATTCTGCGTACTATGCTTGCAAACCAAGATTCAAATCGGATGAAAAAAACATGTTTACCATACAAATGTTTCGACGCTTTTCCGACTTTTCCGGGTGGAAATTTCCAGAAAATTCAAACACAGCTATTGTTGAATTTTCATATAGATCTTTGAAAATGAGTTTGAACTTGATCGGATAAAAAACAAATAAACCGCGAATTTTACACATTTCCCGACAGAATTTTCCAAAATCCGTTCTTAGTACTCACTTTCAGTATAAGATAAAACTACTGTGAAAATCTCATTTTCCTATCTTTTATGGTTTAGGCTGTGCGACGGTCACCAGTCAGTCAGTCAGGTTGAAAAGTTTTATATATATAGATAGCTGGCATATATCATTCTTCAAGGTTATATAAACTTCGGTCTAGTCGATGTTAGCTTCCGTCTATTTTTATACACTTGAAAAGTGTATTATAATTTTGCCCAGAAGTTTGCAACGCATAGAAGGAATCATCTCCGACCACATAAAGTATATATATTCTTGATCAGCGTGACGAGCTGAGTCGATTAAGCTTTGTCCGTCCGTCTGTCCGTCTGTCCGTCCGTCCGTCTGTCCGTCTGTCTGTTTCTACGCGAACTAGTCCCTCAGTTTTGAAGCTAGCGAGCTGAAATTTTGCACAGAGTCTTCTTTTCTCTGCACGCTGCAAATATGTCGGAACCGACCGGATCGGATGGCTACTTCTTGTAGCTGCCATACAAATGATCGGTCGAAAAATGGATTTTACTAAGAAAAACTGGTTTTTTCTCAATACTACCGCTCTCAATCACGGTCATGGGTAAGATTAATCTGCGAAGTTTGGTCGAAGTCGCTAACCGTTGAGACAAGCGATTTCAAGTGTATAAAAACTTCGGCACGGACGAAGTTAGCCTTGCCTTTCTCGTTTTTTATTCAAGTGTCATCATATTTCTTTTGCATAGATTACTGGCCATAAAAAGGAGGACTATCAGGATCATGCTGCTGACATACTTTGTTCTAAAAATGCAAAGCAAAAGCCATCCAATCAGCTGTTCTTTATTTTGGCTAGTTTGAGGACTATCTTGTAGCGCAGGAATTCTGTAGATATCGGTTCCGAACGGTATTAAGAGTTGCTTACTAGTTTTTGGACTATTTTAAGTGTGAATTGCTATTTTTAGTTCTTTATTTGACGACTTCTTTTGGTTCGTTCGCGATATAGTTTTTAGTTTACGATGCTTAGATGGTTATAAAAATAACAATTTTTCAATACATTTAAAAAAAGTTTTGTTTATGACATTTGATTTTGGGTCTTTGCTCTATGAACTCTGACTTTTGAATATAACGTATGGAATGAATAAAAAAATATGTAGATTCTTAATAACTTTTTCGTGTGTGTCCAAAATCACGCGCTCAGCCAAACATTATTTGTATCTTTTTTCCAAGTTACTGCCGCGTGTCAATGGACGTTTAGGGTTGTGAATGAGGAGGTGGAGGTGAATCTTTGGTACAAATGTTGATCAAGCTATGGCGCTGAAGAACAAACAGCAATAGTAACAACACCAACAACAAAGAGAGCTGCAAGTAAATGAGAAAAATCAACAAATATTGAAATTGAAATAAAAAAAAACCTTAGTTGATTGAGAAGAAGAAGCCGCACACCGCATACCGCTCCCAGCCAAGACATGCCCATACTATACACATGGCTTAATTTGTTGGTGAGAGACCACGCTGTTGTTGCATTTTCATTACCCACCCAAAAACCGGGTACTTACAACCATACTTGGAAATGTGCCAGACTCAACCCTTCCACGGCCTTGCCCTAAATACTTACCGCATTGCATTGTAGCCATGTTTTGTACCGTTTTATGGCAACTCCTTTCTCCGTGTGTTTGCAAACAATTCGATTTTATGGCCAGCCTAAGCGAATTTCCCCACCTCAATTACGAGACCGTGGGCTGTAAACTCATAAAAGGACACACGCGATAGGAAACAGGCTGGCAGTCGGTAGGTTTACAAAGGACATGCACAAGAATCCGTGGGCAATTAAACCGTCGGGAAAACCCAAATCAATGTTACACACACGGCGACGGCGGCCAAGTTTGTGTTCGAAGTCTTTCGTTTGCATATCACCGCCTCAACTCGCCCCCGGCGCTGCCTAGAACCCAGCCTCGACCTCAGCCTCGGGTTAGCTAACATTTGCTCTGTTTACTTGGACGCAGACTCATTTACATACTTCAAGCCATCGCTTTGGCCTGCTTGAGAGCAATGTAATTCGTGTTTTCGTTTCGCCTAAGTATGTTTACTTACCCCGCCGCCCCTTTGCCCTGGTCCGTTTTAGCCGTTTCTGTTTGAACTTCGTTTGGCCGCAGCAGGATTTTCACTGGAAATGAACAGCTTTTGAGCTAATCGAATGGGTCTGTCTGTAGCCAATAGCAAATTTTGGAAATGGTGTTACTTGACAAACAAAACGGCTGGAAAAACAAAATGAGAGCCTCGCCAACAAAAACTTGAACCATAAATATTGTTCTAGCAACAGCTTAGTATAAAGTTTATGGTGGCGGGTTAAATTGGCTATTCGTGCTCGCTTTTAAATGTGGCTGTAATTAGAAGTAGGCAATGTGTAGCCCTGAATAATGCTTTACAAGCTGGGTTAACCCCTTCGGGATGATAACTGCAACCGGAGCAAACCAGTTAGGAACCTAACCGCACCGCCAACACATGTTCGTAAATCAAACCGCAAATCAAACCCTTGAAAAATGTCAAACAAAATGTCTGCGCCTTGGCGTTTGCTGTTGATATCGGATTTCTCTATAAGCCTGCCTTTCTGATTCGCAAGCCGTTATATCAATGCTGGCATGAGGTAGCTTCTGATAACTCGCTGAAGGTAGTCAAAGACACCTGATTATTGAATTGTGCTGATTCATGAAATGGCAATATAACTAGTCCACCAGCCTCCTTTCTCGTGTGTTTATCTTGTTTTAGAAAACTTACGAACAAAAACATAACTTATTGACCTGGTCTTGCTAAAAGTTTTTTGATTAATATTTCAACAGGACACTAAATCAGTCACAACAAAAAACATTAATGAAAAAAACTCAAAAACTCAGGTTAGGTAATCGTCGGACAAAATTGTTGCTCAAAATGACCTGAGATAAAGTACTCTGGCTTCTACAACTACAGTTTTAGCCGATATTGAAAAATGGACATAGCTGCAATAGGTTGAAAAGAGTCTGTCAAACTTTTCGATAGAGTCTGCCGTTAGTTTTGTTAATTTTTAATGCAATTGGTTGTTGCTGTCCATCAAATCTATTTTGGAGAACACTAAAAAAGATGCGGCACAACTGGAGTCTAGTCAATTTTCTAAAAAATCGGTGCCAAGAACCAAATTGCAGCCACAGGAATGAAATATGAGGTTGATAACCTAACATATTTATTTAATATATGAAAGCAATAAAAATATTTATACCTATTATATATATTGACTACCAAAATTTTAGCAGAAATTAATCAGTCAATGTCTGTTTCTGATGGCCAGTAATTCAATATCGTGGAACATTTGTTTAGCCGCATGGCTTGCCGAAAGAGAGCTTACTCCACAGAAGTCACCCGCTGTGATGAATAAGCTGTCACTTGCATAAGTTGCACTATTCCAGTTAACAATCATAATAAATTCCATCGCAACTGGAGTTAAATTAAATTTGGCAGAATATGTTACTTTGTGTGGCTACATTACCTTCAAACTTTTACGCAAATATCTCTTTATTTGGCGGAAAATTTATTTGAGTTCAACGCCCAAAAGTACATCTAAAGGTTCTCAGGAAAACTATTTTCGAACGGAAAATGTGCAATAAGTCTTCCCATACATTTCTTCTGAGATCATTAATATAAAATTTGTTCTAGTATTGCATTATAGTTAACTCTCTTATATAACAGTTGATCTCAAAATTCCTCCACAGTTCAGTCCAATGTTGCAAGACGACAAAGTTTTGACTTGCCAAGACATGTTAACTATTTCGTCGGCTAAAATTTTAAGATGTTGGTTTACGTTCTCAGCGCTTGCCCGTTAAGTCTGTGATCAGACGTCTCTGCGAAATAAGTCCCAAATGAAAAAAGGCCCGAAAAAACGAAGAAGACTGCAAAAATAAATTTTTAGGGTTTTTTTTCATTTTTATTAGGAAATAAGACCCTAATTTTTGATGTGATTTTTTGGGATCTTATTTTATTTTTCTTATAAAAAATCCATGATCTTCAATAACGCTTT
Source organism: Lordiphosa clarofinis (assembly GCA_018904275.1). Taxonomy (NCBI): domain Eukaryota; kingdom Metazoa; phylum Arthropoda; class Insecta; order Diptera; family Drosophilidae; genus Lordiphosa; species Lordiphosa clarofinis. Next base: position 2,383,661 of record JAEIGQ010000007.1, on the reverse strand, counting down.
TCTCTTCTGCACGGGTTCTCAGATAAAGTATTTGATACGCAGAAAATTTGAAACAAAAAAATCGCGAAAATAGATATTTTTATTAAGTATTTTTTCACTATATCTTAAAACTAAAGATAGAAAAAATCCAAATTTAAAAATATTTCTAAAAATTGGGGTGTTATTTCATTTTTTACCTTGGGGTATTATTTCAAATGAAATACCCCAAATTCGGGGCTTCTTACTCGGCTTTCTTGATTCTATTGAGTTTGCTACGAGGAACAAAGAGGAAGATGACGGGATGAATGATAAAATTCAAATAGCTTATCGCGAAATCGATAATTCTATTATTATACTTTTTCCACCAGCATCTTTTTCTTTGAAGAACTCGGTTTCTTGAAAAAAAATTTGTTTGCTCGAAAACGATCAAAATTTATTTTTCAAACGCCCAAGAAAAATATTAAAATATACAAAAATAATATTTAAGTTTTTTCTAATAAGTCTTTTTGCTTCATGTATTTGGACTTCTTAGCCGAAATACCCCCTTAAAAAACCCCTTTAACCTTAAAAATCGATTTTCGAGATCAAAAAAGCTATAGTTGAAATGGGTAAACTTGAAAAACATCAATTCGTTATGGTAAAATAGTTTTTAGACTAAGTCCGTAGCTCAATTTTTATACCCTGTACCCATTGAAAATGGGTAAAAGGCAGGGACCGAAAATAACTGTTATGAAAAAAATAACAATTTCTGTTAAAAATTATTGTCCCGATTAAAAAAAGGGCATCAGACTTCATAATTTTGAATGGAGAGTCCACTGAAGCGATAAATTGTTATTTGCACTAAAAACAACATATTGACCGCAAAGAACCCGGGCGTCACAGATGAACATTTAGTTTTTTATAGTCACTAAAGCCAAAAAATTCGATCACAGTTATATTTGGGTATGACTTTTTTTTGAATCCAGGTTTTTTTGGTTTTATCAATTGGTATGCAGGCTGCGTTAGAATAAAGCACGGGCCTGCAAAAACACATGCTCATGTATGTGCACTTCTTTGTTGTTGCAAAAGAGAGCAGTTTAGGCTCAAATATTGTCGGTGTATCGACCTAACACATATAGGGTAAAAGCACAAGAACATGAAATCTTTTTGGCGCTTTGCTCTGTCAAGTCGGACATTAATATTCACCGCTATATTTGTAAAACCATTATATCGAAATGTATGTTACCTAATTTTCTAAAATTTTGTTGGTGTAGTATATTGGGGCGATTTTAAAAATTGTTTCTTAATTAACCGATTTTCGCCATTGCCCATTGATGTATTAGCCCTTCAAGCACTAGATTATAAATATATAAGCCCTCAGATCAAAGTTACATCCAAACTTTTGTCCTACGATGCTTGGCACGAAGGATATCTTAAAGTAATTGTTATTTTTAATTTTTATAATAAAAATTTTTCATAACAATTAATTATAATTGTTAAATAAAAATTTTTTTATAACAATTAATTTGTAATTTTTTTATAAAAATTTAAATTAATTGTTTTTTCATAATTGAAATAAAAAAATTATAATTTAATTGTTATTCAAAAATTGTTATATAAAAATTATACAATAACAGTTATATTACAATGTTTATATAAAAATTTTCAAATAACTGTTTTTTCGTAATTTTTATCATAAAAGTTATAACAGTTACGGTCCCTGGTAAAAGGGGATCATGAAGTTGTGCAAATGTATGTAACAGGGAGAAGGAAACATTTCCGACCCTATAAAGTATATATATTCTTGATCAGCATCAATAGCCGAGTCGATTTAGCCATGTCCGTCTGTCCGTCCGTCCGTCTGTCCGTCTGTCTGTATGAACGCGTAGATCTCCGAGACTATAAGAGATAGAGATACAAATTTTTGCATGTACATAGGTATAGGCCGTACGCAGATCAAGTTTGTTTCAGATTTGCAAAATTTGCCCCCCTCCCCCCTTAAACCGCAAAAAACTGTCAGAGCCACAATTTTAAAGTTACAACATCGTCGCTTAATTTATATTATCTTAGGCCTATAATCTATCTATTCTGAAAAGCACATTGAATCTGAGCAAAAACACAGAAGTTATTAACGAAACAATTTTTGCACCCCCCCCCCGCGCGCGTTTATGTGTATGTGTGCGTGTGTGTTTGTTTGTGTATGTGTGTGTTTGTCAATTGTACAGGGTATTTTGAAGTCGAGCTAACTCGACTGCAATGGTCTTACTTGTTTATTTTATCTAGCAAAAGTTGAGTTTCTAAGCAGACTGTGCAAAAAATATATCACGGAACAGACTCTTCAAAGCATATTTCGGATATCCCGAACGTCGCAGGATTTTGAAACACGAGCACTAACTGAATGACCTATTCAAAGCGTATTAAATATCAAGGGCTGTTTTTATACCATATTTTCAACGATCGTTCGAAATATTTTAATCCATATTAATTATGTTAATAGTTCCTGAAAGTGATTTGCTTTTGATTTGCTTTCGATTTGATTTCGAAAAACAGCTGATCACAGCTGCTCCATACAAAATGAGCAGTGTGCCCAGATAATGTAAGGGACGTAAGGTCATACTAATTGTAAAATGTAAAATTTGCTATACAGCTCCACAGACGGGGCCAAGCCGAGGATATACTAATTGCTTTCGTAAAATCGGCCTCGATTTGCTTTCGTTTTAGTGTGACCGTTATTTTGCATTCTATACTTAGGCTCTTTAATGATAATTATTTATTATATCTTAGACTGCATACGAGACTACTGAAAACGAGAGCGTAAGTTAAAGTCGGCTCTAACCGACTTCGATATACCCGTTACTCATGAAAAAACATGCTTAACAGTGTTCTTGCGTTCCTTAGGGTGAACATCTGAAAAGTATGCAACACTCTTTTAGCTCGGCTATTTTTCACATTTTTGCTCATAACTTAAGAACCACTCATCCGATCTTTATCATTTCTTTGGCAAATTTATTCGTTTTGCTAATTACTAACTATCTTTAAAAGGTACGAATCGTCTATCTTTAAAACTGAACGAGATATAACGTTTTTTCCGAATTGCGGGGGCGGGAGGGGGCGTGGCCAAAACTTGAAATAAACTCGATCTGCCTGCAAGTATAAGAAGCATTTGTCCCATACATGTCAAGCCTCTATCTCTTACCATCTCTGAGATCTAGGTGTTCATACAGACGGACGGACGGACGGACAGACGGACATGTCTATATCGACTCGGCTGTTGATGCTGATCAAGAATATATATACTTTATATGGTCGGAAATTATTCCTTCTGCCTGTTACATACATTTGCACGACTTTAGTATACCCTTTTTACTCTACGAGTAACGGGTATAAAAAGGCCCGCTGCCTAAGGTGGACAGTGTCATAAGTGCTCGAGTTATTGGAGCTTGTGCTTGACGTGGTCAAAGATGTTCAGGGTTACATATCTGCAAAGCTCTCGTAGAACGTTGGAAGTTACAAATTCCCCCACAATTTTATCCTGCCTCTTCCTCTTTGGATCTGTCAAGTTGCAAAAGTAACTTTCGGTAGCCATAAACAAATATATAATTAATTGAAGTCACCTTAGTAAAGATGCAAACTTTTTAAAACTACTGATTTTGAATTTTGAAAATTTATTTTACAATATCATTCGGCATTTTTTGCTTTCGCGGCATTGTTTAAATTTTGCGCCAATTGAAAGCAAATCAAAATGAAATCAGGGTCGTTCCATCAACTGCTTTGCTTTTGCTTTCACGAAAGCAAATCAACTTTCATATATTTAACCATCTTTCCCATCCATTAATCCTGTTAGTTCTCAGTTTGTTGTCAATTCAAAAACCTCAATCTACTTCAGTCGACAAGTACAAATAAAGAAATTTAGCTTTTGATCTCTAAGAATGTATCTACAATATGCAGTACGTTTGGCCCGTGACCTGGCCGCTCGCTGGTGTCCTAAGCCCATTAACAGCCGCAATTTTCATGTGACGCCCGTGCTGCGAGATTCGGCTCAGGATTACATCGTCTGCAATCACAAGTACGATGCCATAGTGATTGGTGCCGGTGGAGCGGGTATGCGTGCGGGTTTTGGACTGGCCGAAAAGGGCTTCAAGACCGCCCTGTTGTCCAAAACTTTCCCCACTCGCTCGCATACCGTAGCCGCCCAAGGTGGCGTTAATGCGGCTCTCAGTAATATGGATAAGGATGACTGGAAGTTCCATTTCTTTGACACGGTTAAAGGAAGCGATTGGCTGGGCGATCAGAATGCCATACACTATATGTGCCGCGAGGCGGCGGCGGCTGTCCACGAGCTGGATCAATATGGTATGCCATTTTCGCGCAAAGAGGATGGCAAGATCTATCAACGACCATTTGGTGGTCAGACATTGAACTATGGCAAGGGAGGAGTGGCTAAGCGCGCTTGTGCTGTGGCCGATCGCACGGGACATGCGCTGATACACACTTTGTACGGCCAGACGCTGAAGTACGATGACTTGTGCCACTATTATGCAGACTATTTTGTATTGGACCTGATCATGCAGAAGGAACGCTGTGTGGGCTGCTTGGCCTGGAAGTTGGATGATGGCACGTTTCATCGCTTCATAGCCAAGAATACGGTTATAGCGGCTGGCGGTTGCGGACGTGTATACTTTTCGACCACAGCCGGACACACGTGCACGGGTGATGGCAACGCTTGGGTGTCACGTCAGAGCCTTCCACTGCAGGATATGGAATTTGTACAGTTTCATCCGACGGGCATGTATGGGGCAGGTTGCTTGATTACCGAGGGAGTTCGTGGGGAAGGAGGATTTTTCCTAAACTGCAAGGGTGAACGCTTTATGGAGCGCTACGCCCCCGAAGCCAAGGATCTGGCCTCACGCGATGTGGTGGCTCGAGCCATGACCATGGAGGTATTGAGTGGCAATGGATGTGGTCCACTCAAGGATCATGTGCATTTGCAGCTGCATCACATCGATGAGAAGATTATACGTGAACGCTTGCCGGGCATTATGGCCACAGCCAAGATCTTTGCCAAGGTGGATGTGACCAAGGAGCCAGTGCCTGTCTTACCTACGGTGCACTACAATATGGGAGGCATACCCACGGACTATAAGGGTCGTTGTGTCACCTTGGACAAAGATTGCAAGGATCAAATCATACCGGGACTCTATGCCTGTGGCGAGACTTCTTGCGCCTCGGTGCATGGTGCCAACCGCTTGGGTGCCAACTCTTTGCTGGATTTGATAGTGTTCGGGAGGGCTTGTGCCTTGGACATTGCGGAAAACAATTCTCCGGGCGAGAAAGCACCGGAAGTGACTGATAAAGACACACAAAAATCGATGGATAATTTCAAGAAGTTGCGCAATGCCAAAGGCAAAATGCCGACGGCCGTCTTGCGCCTGGAATTACAACGCGCCATGACCAAGCATGCGGCGGTATTTCGTGAAGGAAAGCTGCTTAAGGAGGGCTTACACAAGGTGGCCGAATTGTGTCAACAGTTCAAGGATATCAAGGTATTCGACAACACTCTGGTTTGGAATACTGATCTGATTGAGACCCTGGAACTGCAGAATATGCTAGTTAATGCAGTTCACATCATAACTGCCATGGAGAATCGCAAGGAATCGCGTGGCTCACATGCACGCGAGGATTTTCAGAAGCGTGTGGATGAGTATGACTATAGTATACCTGTGGCTGGACAGGAAAAGAAGAAGATGGAAGAACACTGGCGTAAGCATACTCTGACCTATGCCAAGGGTGATGAAGGATGTGCAGAGATCAAGTACCGTGAGGTGATTGACAAGACGCTGGATGATAAGCTGCCCTCCCTACCGCCAGCTCCGCGTACCTATTAGAAAGGACTTTAATATATTTTATTTGTAAATCCTTGTAACTAGTTTCGCGTGACTAATAAAGAGATATAGCAAGTTCTTCATCTTGGTTGTTCTTGGGTGATTAATGAAAACTAGTCGAAGTACCTGGTCAGATGGGAAATCAGAGTATATCAGCCAAACAATTGTTAGTGAGCCGAAATATTAGTTAATGGAGAAAAAAGCGGAAAATAGAATAAATATAAATAAATAAAAACAATAAACATTTAGATCAAAGGAGTTCATAGCAGCCCAGTGCCAAGAAATGACAATGAATTATTTCTAAGGACTCCAAGAAAGAAGCCGCAGTTAGCGGTCATAATTAGAAGACAGCGCCATGAACTATAACAATATTGAATATGGTACATCCGAACCGAACTTTGTTTCTATGGATAAATAGGGAAAAGTGTTTTAACTAACTTCGAAAGCTATACCACACCTTATATTTTAGTGACCTGCATTGATTTTAGTCAAAGTATTAGTGCTTTTTACAGCGCTGGCTCAAGGACAATGGTTGATTACAACTTAAAGCAATCAACACAATTCAACAGAGATATAGCTCACAACATTTTATCGGAACAGCAATAGGTATGTCTTTGTCTGGACAGACTGTTTCGGAATTTCGCAGTGGGACTTCACTGCGTGCTAGAAGTACATCTGACATAGAACTTTTGCCACTAAGAAGTAGTGGCAAAAACCTGCAATCTTCCATTCGCTTTTGTACAGGGGCGGAACGCAGCAGGAACTGTTCGATTAGAACGAACTTTTGCATGGGTTGTTGTTGTAGGTTCAACTTTGTAAAAACGATCGGCTTTCCCTTCCAACTTAAGTTTCCATTTGCACGCTGTCAGATGGCGTTCAGCTGGCTGGGTTTCCAAAAAAAACGCATTTAGAACTACCAGTTCTACTAGAAGTTATTTAGCTTGGCATCCTGCACCAGAGCAACTAGAATTTGTGTTTGTGCAGCATCGGATGTCAAAGCAGTTCCAAATGAACCTACCCTTAACCCTAATTTGTAAAATTATTTAAAAATTAAAGTAAAACACAAACCTCATCTTTCTTAATGAATATTTCATAATAATTCATAATATATATTTTTTTATTTTTAAATGCAATATTAGAGCTACATACATTGTTTAGAGTGCTTTTTGTATAAAAAACATTTTTAATGCTTTAAGATATTTGAAGATCCCTTGGTAGACGTCTTCAGTGCGTCGGGCGTGTTATCCAGATCCCTTTTAACCCACTGCGAAAAGGAACGTGCATCCCCGTTCTCATACAGATTGTATGCCGTGTTTCATATTGCAAAAATTGGTAGTGGTAGTAATAGGAAGCCGTAAATAAATAGCAAAGAATGCCAGTGGTTGGAGTGTGAATAAGCATACCAGTCTACTAATGAAGATTTGGTGACAAGCGAGTTGGACTGGGCGCAACGTGGTTCCCAAAAGAATGCCATCTGCACAGTGCTTTTTACAAGTGCTTTACATTCGTCCTTGTAAAAAGCACAGTGCCTAAAGGCATTCTTTTGGGAACCACGCGTTCCGCCAATCCAACTGGGTTGTCCCCAAATCCTCATTAACAGACCTGTATGCTTATTCACACTCCAACCATGGGCTTTCTTTGCTATTAATTACAAATTTCGTGGAATAACGACTTGAGAATTACAAAATTGTAAATTCAAGCCTCGACTTTTTCTGATATGAAGAGCCAACCTGAAAGTAAGCCATAAAACTGCTTTTATATCCTTGGCTGTTCGCTTACGTCTTTAATTAATTGTTCTTAACGTATATTAAGTGTTTTTTAAGGTCTGAATATAATATTATTTTTAAGTATTCAAAAGTAATCTGTGAAATCTGTATTTATAATAGTAATCAGCGGTTTACATAATCATAACAATTCTTAATACGTAATCTAATTGATTAGTAATCGTAATCGAAATTAAGCAGCTAAGACGTAGAGTCTTAATTTGATGCGCTTAGGAAATTTAAGGCACCTTAATTAGATGTTGCTCAAAGATTTTAGATTCCAGGCAGACCTTTTGTTCTCATCGGTCGTTCGGCTTCTGTTGTTGAAAGACCTTACTTATTATCGCCAAAAAATCAATCTTTGATATATCCCTCTGGTAAAATATCCCTTGTTCTTTTTTGAAGTAAAAATATCGATATTTAGATGCATTGATATTATTTCCTTTACTCCTATAGGAATAGGATAGTTATGTCTATCATAAAGAAAAAGTGAGATGGTTTCAGAAAAAAGCGCCTCGAAGCAGCTTCGACTTGACCTCATCGAACGCTGGCCATTGGCTGAAGAGCTGGTTAATCTCTTGGCCTCAACTTCGCCATGCGTTCAGCTGCTGTATTTCTAAATAGAGAAGTTTCTTTAGCCTTTGGGGGTAACGTGTGACCATCGCTGCTCTAAAACAAGCGTTTTGGAAACATTTACCTTTTGGAATTGAGTGAGAGCACTCGCAGATCTTGGGTCGGAACTGAGTGTTGGAGCTCGAGAGCTAGCAGATGGCGGTTGGCTGGGAAAAGCTAACTTCATATGTGTCGAAGTTTTTATATCCTTGTAAATTGTGATTTTAAAATATCAGAGGCTTAGAACACAAACATTAAAATCAAAAACTGTTGGAACTTAAGATCTATTGTCATCTGGTTTGGAGCAAAATTTTGTGAATCTGTTTGAAGGCATATTTAATTAACAAATAGCGAGTTTCAGAACTATAAGATGGAAATAAAACGATTTTCTCACTAAGAACCACTTAACCGATCGGTCCTACGACAGCCATAACATATAGTCATCCGATTTTGATCTTTAGCTGAACTGTGTGAATTCGTTTAATATTAATTATAGACGAGTTCGTGTCTCTAAGCGGGCTCATGATTGATGCTATGTTGAATTTTGATGGAACACTTGAGTCTCTTACCGTACCACTGAACCTTCTGTGCAAGTTTAACTATAAAGAAGAAAACCCAGAAATATTTCATCTAAAGATTCCTTCGTTATTTGGCCAACAAAATTCAAAAGCTCAAACAACACAAATATCCATTTGATATTATTTAACTGACCATTTTTACCAGCAATCAACCAACCGGCTAGTAAAGTTTCTGCTTGCCACAGGAATGTTGAATCAGGCGAACCATTTTTTTTATGACCTTTCCCCGCCTTTCGTGTGCGACATATGAAGCGACGGGTGGACCAAAATCATAAAAATAAATGAAAAGGTCACTTTGTATTGGTTGTGAGACAATTTAACACAGGCAAATGTGTGTGCAACTGTAATTTTTTGTGTCGGTGCCACAAAACAAAATAGCAACAATTGTGTACCCACCCACACACACACACACCCAACTATATACACACCCGTATGGCATACCAAATAGTTTGTGCTTGGCCTTAAGGGTGAGGCTAAATTGCTTGTGTAGGCAAAGTATTTATGCGGCATGTTCTGTTGGCTTTTCATTTGTTGTCCATACACACACACACACACTCATACATTCACTTATAAGCCCTAACAAGCGCCATTATTGAACCCCATCCCACCACACATTCACATGTGGCCAAATGAACATGTTAAGTTTTCAACAGCTATAAATTATTTCTTTACCAGACTCTCTGCTTTTTTTCACCATGTTAAACGCTCCTAAATGAATATAATTTATTGTGGTCATTAGAAGGAAGCGACTGGGCGGACAGTGTGTTAGCATCTGTCCTAGAGAAGGTTTATTTCCAACATGCATATTAAATTAATTTTGTTTGCGTTTTGTAATAAAATAAACAGCATTATTTATTTTTAGTCATTTGCAGAAAGTTGCCACGATTTTTGTTTAAAATTAGTTTTTTTACAAAGATAAGTAAAATAAAAAAGTTACTTTTGTCTACTCCAGATGGGACTCGAACCCACAATCCCCGGCTTAGGAGGCCGGTGCGTTTCCATTTCGCCACTGGAGCTGTTGAAATAAGGAGATTAACTTACATAAATGAAGCAAACCGAGTAGTTACCAGAGAGCGACTTTGTTCGATTGCAGCTCGTTCATACATCAATCAACACCCTAATAAACTGACTTTGCGCTTAATGCATCAAACTTGTACACTCAACAGGTTCGCCGTCCTATTGTTGCTCTGAGTATAATTATGTTCGTCTTTGTTCCAATCAGTTCTGGTGTTTTGTTCATTTGGCTCAACGACGATTGATCAGAGTGAGCGGAAATCACCTCTTATGAATAAACTCTTGCAAGGCGTATAGACGCTGCTGACAAATATAGAAAAAGAGAGAGATAGAGAGAGAGGGTGCATTGCGCTGGCCTGTCGACGCTGAGATTTGTTCGATCGAACACACAATGCGTTTGCGGTATTAATCTGATTTTATTCTCGACTTATAGTTTGGTTCGATGAATAAATATGAACATAAAAATACTCAAGCTCAACCGCTCGATGCAATCGCGATTCAGCAGATAATATTCACTAATAAGTTTTAATACTTGATTAAACGTAAGCAATAATTTTTTATTTACGTCGGAAAATTTGTTCATATAATAATACAAGAGTTTTTTGTGTTTTCAATGGAGATATGATGAAACAAACAGCATTTTTATTTTTAATCGTCTGCAGAAAGTTGCCACGATTTTTGTTTTAAATTAGTTTTTTTACCATGATAAGTAAAAAAAAAGTTACTTTTGTCTACTCCAGATGGGACTCGAACCCACAATCCCCGGCTTAGGAGGCCGGTGCGTTTCCATTTCGCCACTGGAGCTGTTGAAATAGGGCGATTTACTTACATAAATGAACCAAATGGACGTATTCTTTTTAATGGTGGGGAAGTGATCCATTATTCTTAACGTGCATGGTGAAATTAGTAGGGTGAATCCGAACGAGATAGCGCATTTTCTGTGTCAAAGAGCCAAAAAGGTCAGTTCGTTGTGAATGCTAGAAGCAAACGGCAATACACATTTAGAGGAAAACAAATATTCTGTCGTCTCTTTCTATCTAACAGGCATACATCAATTGGCCCTCAGAGGCTAACGATTTTGCCTTGTTTCATTGGTCTCGCTCGATATTTTATAGTCAGTGCTCAGCTGCATGGAGCAAAGAGTATTAGAGAGGAACGTTGCTAAGTCGACATCGCTTCTGTCAGAAAATTGTCAGCTGTTCGCTCTCATTTACGCTCTCTATATACTTTTTGGTCAGCTGCTCACTATCTCTGGATACTTTTGGGTTATGGTCGTCTCGCTCTAATCACAGTGATTTCCTACTGGCACTTTGAAGCATGGAGGAATTATATGAGGTAATACCGAGCGAGTGAACGGTCTCTCTGTTTGTAGGGCCAGTGAGTCAGTTCGTTGTGAAAGCTTGAAGCGACAGGTTGGGTGCGGAAACATTTTTCTGTGTTTTTGTATGTATGTGTCTTGTTCAGGGCATAATCCCGAAACGAATTTCGGTTCCGGTTCCAGTACCGGTACGTCCCGAAATAAATGTTTCGGTTAAAGGTTCTATTTCGGTTTTCAATTAGTTTCGGTTTTCGGTTTCGATACGGTACCCGGATTTTTATTTCGGTATACCGGTACGTACCGGTACGTACCGATATAAGTAATACTTATTTTTAATACTGAAAAAAACACAAAAATTTTAGAGATAAATCTAAAATATTTTATTCCAATTTAATAAAACGAATCAAAATTTAACACAAAATGAATGTTTTCACATTTAAAGTAAAATTATATAGACTTCATATTTCGTATTTTCTACGTAGTTAACATGTAAGATCTAATGATAACATTATATGCTCATAAATATTATATTATTTATTATTAGTTTTCGAATTTAACGTTTCGAATTTAATACGTCCACTATATAGCATTCTTATGATTTGCTCGCAGTAACATGATTGCATTCAATGTGGTTGAGTCCATGCAACTTCTTAGCGGATTCATTATAAATTTTACGCCAGAAAATAGGCGTTCCACGCTAACCTGCGTAGCTGGAACAGAAAGAACGACTTTTGAAATCTCATACAATTCTGGGAACTTTGTGGAGGATTCTGACCACCAGTTAAGAATGTTTTCATGGTTCCGAACACGTTTAAGTGCGAGAAAAGTGTTAATGGAATCCAGTAGCTTATTTGTTGTCATGATTGATGTGTTATTATTACCAAAAATCTTTTCCTGCAAAATCACATATGCCTCAACTTCGTCTGCGCATTCAGATGAAATAGAATTTGAACTGCAATTATCATTAAGCAGTGATTGATCAGCAAACGACGAAATTTGTGCTGAAATATTTAGTAGTAGATCGATACAAGTATTTTTTTGCTCAGTACTTAGCGTTACGTTATACCTAGGGTCCAAAAAATGCCACATAAAAAAGCATTGTTTTCAAAAGGGATTTCTCTCGCTTTTCTATTTCCTGAAAAAACGATTTCGCAAGAGAAGATGCATTTTTTGATATTTCCAATTTGCAGTGTATCCAAATGGAATAAAAATCACCCAAAACTAGATTTTCGGCTTGAAGTTTAGTTGTGGCCACCTCCGCTGGTTCTAATATGCGTACAATTTCGCGAACTGAATCCCACACCTTCCGGTTCAGAAGAAAGTCCTTGTCTGCAGCCGCAAAATTGGAGCAAAAGTTGAAGATGTCTTCCGCCAGCAAATATTTTAGCATCCTGTAGGTTGAGCTCCAGCGCGTGGGGCAATCAATGGGAGGTTTCTTGAGATGTTTGTCCGCCATTAGGTAGCTGATTGTTGGTGTGCGTAGCTTTTTAATCAGAGCTCTAGCAGATGATATAGCTTTGGCAAAACTGGGCTGTTTTAAAACCGCGTTCACTGCCAACTGTAGCGTATGCGCAGCACAGCGCACGCCTAAATGTAAAAAAATATTGGAAGTTTTTGAGTTAGAAGGAAACCAGAAGTAATTGTGGCTCTCTGTTTTGTACACACCTATGCATTTGCTATCCACGACTAAGTCTTTTAAGAAATCATTGTTGATACTCTTATTGTTGTCATTCTCTTCATCGTAATCCGAATCGTAGTCCGGGGCAGGGTCAATGCTAAGAAGCTCCACCATTTTCAGCATATTTCTGCCGTTATCCGTGGTACAGGAATAAATTTGCTTAACATCGATGTCAAAACGCTGTAAAACTCGCAGAATGGTGTCCTTCAGATTTTCAGCAGTATGGGAAGTAGACATTTCTTCGGTGGCTAATGTAAGTAACGACAGGTTCCCGTCATTAACAAACTGTATGTTTATTCCTAAAATGATAAAAGCTAATGAATAATAGTTTTTTGACAAACAAATAGTGCAAGCAAATGTAGTGGCTCGTAGCGTATACTTACCGATAAACGAGCGGTTTAAGTGTGTTAGTCCGTCCACTTTTAGAGCGACCATTTTTCCATCAACTTTTTTTTTTATATCTTTGATAAGCTGGGCTGATTTGCCAACCACTTCGTCTCGAATTATTTGCGGGTTTATGAAATTTCCGAAACCCATGCCACTGATAATTGGATTGAGAATTTGTCGAAATCCAATGTCATTCATCATGGAAAATGGTCTGCCATCCACCGTGCACATCAAAACACATGCATCCAGAACAGTCTGTTTGGTTATGGAAACCCGAACACAGGGGTGCAACATATCGGAAATCTTTTTAGATGGGACAGCCATTTTTTCATGGACTTGTTGATTTGGTTTGTCGTTGTTTTTCTCTTCATTTTGAATCAAGTCGGCGTGACAACGCTTGATGTGCTTCGTCAAATTAGTGCCATGATCACCCTACGAAAAGAGAACAATAATTTCAACTAAAACTGCACGTTCATATGTATATACGTATGTACAGTTGTACACGTAAGAGCATGTCAACATGTACGAACATAAGTATGTATGTACAAATAAATATGAGAACTTACCTTTATTTGATGTCCACATTGCACACCATCTTTTTCAACTACACAAGTGCTCACATGTGCTTCAATATCAAGCATCAAGTATTTACGGTACGGATTGGATTTTGGTCGAGGCATTTTTTAATATTATTCAACTGATCAGCAATTCGGCACATTCAAAATTTTCGCTACGACTAATCGCCGTCATGGAACTTCTTCTATTTTTCTTCCTCTTGGCTGCATATAAACTTGTACATTTGTCTCTTTCTAACAAGTGAGTATGCAATAGAAGAGAAAACCAAAAAAGGCGCGAAGCTTGGCGTCAGCTCTGCGCAACCTTCGTTTACACGATTGACTCTTTCACAATATTTATCACAGTGCAAGCGTGAGCGACGCCTTAGTTTTATATTAGTGATGCTAATATCGCGATCTTAGCAATGTTTCGATATACGTGACGTAAAAACGTTAAGAATACACAATGCAAGAAAATTAAAAAAAAAAAAATAATAAGAGACAACTGACTTACTTATGTTCGTATGTACTTTGTACATATGTATGTGAGGGAGTATATGAATAAAATCTCTAAACATTGTGGAAAGTGGCCAAATGTGGCCATTGCACGCATGTGGCCATTGCACGCACGTGTACAACTGTACACTCTGTTATCGTCATCTCTGAAAATGCAGATTCTTTTCCTCATTGGGTTGCTTTAGCATTTGCATTTTAACAAATTAAATTAAATTTTTTTGTAGTAAAGTATCACTTATCAACTGGCCTTCTGGCCGCTTTTACTAATGTAAACTATTAGGTTTTAACAGTACGTGGCAGTGTCCATTTGGTTTTACTGACAATGTATAAGTGTTTTATTGTAAGTATTAACGAGAAAATTAAGGAAGACTCTCTTTAGCCTTCTTCTTTGAAGTAGTCCTTGGATTCTGTGTCTTTGCAATTTTTTAGCCATATGTATGCACATATTTTAGTTTGCTGCCGATGTACATATGTACAATGGAAAACAAATCGATCATAGTAAGTTAAGCGCCCTTTACAATATGCAAGATTTTCTTGCACGTATCATTTTACATAGGGGTGCTTAAGTTTAATGACTCCTAATTAAAGTTGCAAGAAAATCTGGCATCGTGCATTACAAACGTTTGACTAAAACTACGATGCGCTCTGCAGAGGTAAAAAAAAAAAACCGAAACTGTACCGGTACCAACGTTTCGGTTTCGTTCCGGTTATATCGGTTCCAATAATAAGGGTAAACGGTTTTCGGTTCCTACAAAAAAATTTGTTTCGGTTCCGGTTCCGGTTCCGGTACGCGATTTGAAACGGTTTATTTCGGTTAACGGTTCCGGTTCCGGTATTATGCCCTGGTCTTGTTTTTGTTTATTTTCTGGTTTTAGTGCCAAATGTCAAGTTACTGTGTAATTTGCCGCAAATCGTTTGCGCGAAGCAACGTAAAGCTCATACGGTTTCCAAAAGACGTGGGAAGAAAAACCATTTGGGAAGAGCCTTTGGGCATTTGTATTTTTATACTCTGTACCGAAGGTACATAGAGTATATTAAGTTTGTGCAAAAGTATGTAACAGGGAGAAGGAGTCATTTCCGACCCTATAAAGTATATATATTCTTGATCAGCATCAACAGCCGAGTCGATATAGCCATGTCCGTCTGTCCGTCTGTCTGTCCGTCCGTCCGTCCGTCCGTCCGTCCGTATGAACAAACAGATCTCGGAGATGGTAAGAGATAGAGGTTTGACTTGAATGGGACAAATGTTTCTTATAGCTGCAGGCAGATCAAGTTTATTTTAAATTTTTGCTACGCCCCCTCCCGCCCCCGCAATTCGGAAAAAACGTTATATCTCCTACGGTTTTGAAGATAGACGTTTCGTATCTTTTAGAGATAATTAGTAATTAGCAAAATATATCGATTTGCCGAAAAAATGATAAAGATCGGATCAGCGGTTCTCAAGTTATAAGCAAAAAAGTATATCGCCCTCGCCCCACCCCCTCCCACCCATTCACAACTAACTCCACACAATCTTAGAGAGAGAGAGAGAGAGAGAGTGAGAGAGAGAGAGAGAGAGAGAAAAAAAGAGAGAAACTTTGAGATGAGCGCACCACCAGCATTGCATTCAGCTTCTACTCCAGGTACAGAGTATGTTATAGTCGGGCTTGACCGACTTTCTCACTTGTTATAATTTGAGTTATACTTCCTGAAAACTGTTGACTAAATGACAGCTCCCTAACTTCCTTAACACAACAAACAAAAATTAACAAACACAAATCAATGCAAGCCATCTGCTATCCCTTTCTTTTTGACACTGGCCCTCAACAGATGCTGACGGTGTCACCTTATAATTACACCATGCTTTGAAGTATCTTTTTGGGCACTGTCGTTTAGCACCAGCAAAATTGAGAGGCAGCGCAAACGTTCTCTCTAATTCCAATTGCTCCATGTCAGCTGTCTGTCAACAGAGTATAATTTAATTAGGTGCAGCGTATAAGAAAAACCCAAACTGCACCGGTACTAAGGTTTCGGTTTCGTTCCATTTCTATCGGTTCAAATAATGACGGTATTCGGTATTCGGTATTCGGTTCTCAATAAAAATGTACATCGGTTTCGGTTTTGGTTCCGGTACCCGATTTGAATCGGTTTATTTCGGTTAACGCTTCCGGTATAAAGCACTGATTTAAATATTTTATATCAAAAAAAGTTGAATATCACTAAAAACATTAAAGAGAAATGGTTGAAGGCCCCGGACAATGTAAATTTACCAAAATTCGAAAAAAAGTTCGTCTAGTGACAATGATAAGGGAAAAAAAATACCTCTGTCTACTCCAGATGGGACTCGAACCCACAATCCCCGGCTTAGGAGGCCGGTGCGTTTCCATTTCGCCACTGGAGCTGTTGAAAACAGGAGATTAACTTACATAAATGAACCGAATGGAAGCATTCTTTTTAATGGTGGGGGAAGTGACGGTCCTTTCACCGGGTAGTTGAAGATTTGCTCATACGAAAAATTCTCTCTCTGTCCTGAGATTAGTACTATTATGGTTGCTATCACATGTGGTACCCATATTCTCTTAAGTACACATTAAATTGGTCAGTACTTATATGGGTTTTAGCGACCTGTGTTTTGTCAAAGTTTTTGCATTTGGCTGGCCACCGACCTCAAGGTGGAGAGTTACAATTTAATGTAATCAACACAAATCAACAGAGATTAATTACAACAATTTGGAATAGCAATTGGTATGTCTGTACAACGATCGCTGTTTCACAGATAACCACATCTTATCAATATCTCAATATCTCTTATCTTATCTCAATATATTTAGATTCTTTCCAAATTCTATCGAGTTGTTGTCCATTAATTCCATTTTGTAGATGGAGTCGGGAATTTGGAATAACAATGGTTATGATTTCCTTCATCTTTGGTGAATTTTCCATAATTTTAGCTCTTATCTTTGTTCAACCAGCAACAGATGTTGTAGCTGTGTGTTGCACGGATGATGCCTCTACTTTCACAATTTATTGGTCCCGTTCCCATGCTCTTTTGAGTGTTCCACTGTGTAATGAAGTAAACACCATTATTTTAAGTCATTTGCAGAAGTTGCCACGATTTTTGTTTCAAATTAGTTTTTGAGAGAATCGTCAAGAGGGCTTTAAAAATGATAACAAAAAAAAAAAGAATACCTTTGTCTACTCCAGATGGGACTCGAACCCACAATCCCCGGCTTAGGAGGCCGGTGCGTTTCCATTTCGCCACTGGAGCTGTTGAAATGAGCAGATTTATTTACATAAATGAACCAAATGGATGCATTCTTTTTAAAGACCCTGTCCTCACGCCGGGTGGTTACTACCTCGAAACATTTGATCATAAGAAAGTAAAACAAGTTTTCCCTTTCTTTAATGAAAGTGCACACAAAAATAATCGATGGTAAATTCAAAATTTTTTATTTGTAAATTTACCAATTTCCGTCTTTGATTTTCGCCTAAAAATTTTTCCATTTAATAACAAAATGTCTGCACTTTTGATAATTGTGAAATAAAAGCAGAAATTGAGCGCGCTCGCGCTTGCCTAATTTGCTTTGAATTTTGTTTTTTCGGGGGAATTTTGCTGTAGGGGAATTCGAGCTTCGATTATATTCGATAGAGCTGACGATTTAGACGACTGCGCCACGCCGCACTTATCTGTATTACATGTGTGTCTAACTTACGATGACCGAACTTAGATCCGATCCGGACCCCCTCAGCCTTAGATACGACAGGTAAATACAGAGGTCCAAGAACCAAACTTGAGACTTTCCAACGGGTTTGCAACTCCGAACCGAACCTTCTACAGGACCTTCAGTGGTTTGCAGCCTTGGTCTTGGGGGATAGCCATTGCCTGTTAGGAAAGACTTGTTCTATTCATTCCGTTTAGTTGCCGCCCGCCCTTAACATAAAGCTTTAAATCAAAAAATACGAGAATTTCTATGAGGTGCATTTTCAAAAATTTCGGTTCTCTACCAATTGGACTTACAAAGACCCAAAGTTCAAGCATAGAAAAAGAAACAAAGAATTCGTTTGTGTGTTTTGTCAGAGTTTGGTATTTAAATGCTTTCTGTTGGCTTTTTGGCATTCAGTTGTCTCTCCCCTCCTCCCTTTTAGCTGTATGTATCGTCTCTAGCTGGAAGCTGTGTACACATCATTTTGTGTTGAATTTGAATGTTTGCTGGATTATATGCCTTTGACTCAATCACGTGCTCGTTTGCGCAACTTCATCATTTCCATTAGATTCGCCCGGTGGGTTGGGGGTGCAAGACCGTATCAAAGACCCAGAGTTTGGACAAAACTATGCGAGTTATGTGAAAGTGCAAATAATTTTTCTGTGGATTTGGTATTTGCAGTGCAGCTTTCGGTTTTGGGGGGATTTGCAAAAACTTTTTGGCTAGCCCCGTATATGATTTATTAATAAATTATACAGTTTTCACATAAATAAAATAAAATTCAGTTTTGTGTATTGACTTGGTTATGTTTGTATTTGCAGGTACGTTGCACGAAACAAGGACAAACTGATGTGGCGCTTGGTGGTGAGAACTGAAATGAATTTTTTATTCCAAC
The DNA here is from genome assembly GCA_018904275.1 of Lordiphosa clarofinis. NCBI lineage: Eukaryota > Metazoa > Arthropoda > Insecta > Diptera > Drosophilidae > Lordiphosa > Lordiphosa clarofinis. The sequence goes on along the minus strand of JAEIGQ010000007.1, from coordinate 2,364,823 downwards.
CAGCCTGAAAGTATGCTTTGTAAATTTAAATTGCATTTCGATAAGCTTTTTGTACTGATTAAACTCTGTAGAGGACTTTGTAATTGATATCCAAATTTACATCCTCTTCATAGTATTCAGCAATCCATCTCCGCACATGTATTGGGCACTCGTGTGCCTAGAAAATTACACACACTTTGCAGTTCGACACTCTAGAGTCAAATGAGTTTTGCATAAACAAACACTGGGGAGTACTTCACTTGCTTCTCTCTTTCCCTCGTCTATCGCCATCTAGCTGCAACTAAAACTACACAACAAGCAAATATCTGTACAATATTCAAGCTGGGAATGCATAATTAAGAGCAAACAAGAAAAATGAGCAAAACGTTTTGTTATATTTTCTTTTTTACAATATTATTTCTCAAGTTTTACGCTCGGACTGCTGGCCTGGGTACTGAAACTGCTCGGGCCGGGTTGCTTCCGTTTTTTCTTTCAAATTAAAATGCGTTTAGCTTGAAAGTACACGTTTTCATTTATCATTTTATTATGGCCAGCACAAAAGCTGTTTCCCTTTGCCATTTGCTTTTTGCTTTCCGCGCTTTCGAATTTTCGTGCTGTCCAAGGCCATGACGCATGAATACGACGAATGGCTGTGAATGCGCTGCAAAATGTGGAGTTGGAGCAGCTTGCAGGTTGGTAAACTAAGAGACAGTTCAGTCAGTATGGAACTAGGTAATCTCAGATGAATTTTTTATTAAAAGGGTTTTGTGATAAATAACTGAATATTATAAATAATTTCTTCTTAATTATAACATTTCTTGCAATCAAAGCAACTTTTGAGGCCTTCAAAATCAAAATGAATTGAATGAGTATTGACACTCACTTCAATGAATTTTAAATAGAGTGAGGATCGAATAGAAAAAATGGTAGGGGATAAACTACGAACGAGCGAAACTAAATTTATGATAATTCTGTAACCAAATTAAATGATTCCTTTACCACAATTGGGTGATCCAAATGCACTCGGTATTTTCACTGCTTATGAGCTCAGCGAACAATTAAAACTTTGTTTAAAAAATCCAATTTAATTCTCAATTGTAAAAAATGACCTGACAGTTAGACTGGCAACTCAACTTTCTCCTTACGATACGGGGCACTAGTTTTTAATACAATTTATTTTTCCTTAAACTGATAATTTTTTTATTTAGTTTCAAATCCAATTCCTGCCATTCTAGCACAAGGATCTTAAATGTGGCTTAAGTTTTTTAATATTTTTTTCAACACTGATTGACCCCAAGGAAACTAAACTTTAACTTTCTGAAAAAGGCAACCAGTGTCTAAATTTATAGTCGAAAACATGGACAGACCACAGAACTATTCATTCCACTCCAACTAAATTGCTCAACTCAGCTGACCAGCTGTTCCACTGCTCTTCTATCTCCTGCTCGAACGTTCGTTCATTAAAGATTTTGTCGAGTCGAGTCTGTCGTTGTAGGGTTCCCCCTTTTGTTTTACAAAACTGCATTGTTGTTGGGCAGCAAAAGATGAGCACGAAAAATATTAAAACAATAACATTCAGTACGAGCAAAAGGCCACAAGCAACTAAAATTGCATTCCCTGAAACCTTTGTTGCTGGGTTTCCCTGTTTCACGTTTTTCCTTTATATTTTCTTTTTTTTTTGCTCAAGACTTAGTTTATTTCACATTTATATTCATTTGTTTTCAGTTTTATTTACCCAGCAGCTCGAACAGAGTGTGGCGTGTGTCTATAATTTCAACGGGAAGCTGTGAGGTTGTTGTTTAAAAAGTTTAAAGCAATTGGCCAACTCTGGGACATGGCTGGTGGACAGAAATTTAGTTCATTTTGGGAGAACTCAAGCTGACAATTTATTCCAATTAAAAAATAACAACAATTAAGTTTAGAATTGTCAAGCAAGTCTAGGGAAATTTGGGAACCTGTAAGATTTTGTTATAAGTTCGGTTCGGTGGTTCAAAGCTAATGTTTTAGTTCGAGTGTGGGTTAAGTAGTTGACAGACTTTTGCCCCTACTTGCAGTCAAAATTTTTGAGCATGAGAGCGCGTCCAGATAACCCAGCTATAAATGTTAGATGTCAAGTCGTCTAGGCCACTTTCCTTATTTATATAATTCATAGGTGTTCTGAAAAGTCTTTTAAAAGTGTCTGGTTTTTGAGTTTTACATACCTATCCAGATTTTTTTGTAAATTTTTGATTCCCATCGAGATTTTTTTGAGTCCTCTTTCTGATAACAATAGGAATTCTGAACATAATACTTTTTTCGGGAGAGTCTGGTTCCCTAGCCGAGACTCTTCTTGAAGATGATCTGCTTCGACTTATTTTCGAATCATATTTCCAGTCACTTGCGAGTTTTTTCAGAGTTTTAGTTTAATAAATCTTAGTCATTATCGAGTCTTCGCTCAAGAAATTGATCTTTTATTCCTCATCAAGTCATTTAAACGTGACAGCGCGAATCGAAAAAGATGTTGGGCTACAAAGGCTACAATAGATAACACAATTCTAGAAAATTTTAATTATCAGTTTATTGAAGGGGTGTTGACGATTCCAGATCTTGTCGTGTGAAGTACACAAATATTTTATGGGAAATATCCATCACGACTGGCTTTGGTAATTTTAGCCTAAATTGGCTCAAAAAAACTGACACTTTGCAACTATTTCGAAGTTTTGCAGTATAACTGCATGCAACGTGTTGATATGAGAAAACTAAACAGAAAAGTTACACAAAAGTAATGGCTCGAAAATCCCGGTCAAAAAGTGTAGAAATCCAAGATTTTCATGTAGATGCATTGCAAATTTTTATTCGTTATGTATGCATCAGATTAGAGCAGAAGAGAACCCATCCACCTACCAAGCTTGATTCTAAAAAACCACAAGATAAACTAATATATAATTTTTTTGAACTTATGGCCACAGCAAGCGTTGAGCAAAGACGCTACATATAGTAGATACTGCACCTCATAAAAATTATTTTATTTTTTATCTTAAGGGTCGTGTGTTCGAATCCAGGTGCAGACCAGAACTATTTTCTTTTATCGTTTAGCTTAAAAGAAAGTTTTTTTTGAACCCTCAAATCAGAAAGACAGCGTTGCCTACCCACTGAGCCAACGCTCATACATGAGAAAGCGCAGTTGAATTGCAATGGATCCTCGTAAATGAAGCTATAAGCCAAAATTGGAATCAAATGTCAGCTTCCAAGAACAAGCACTTTTTATTTCACTTGTGTCACCTAGAATATCTATAATTCTTTGGTGTAAGGCTAAGTCTAAGACATTACTTGCATTGAATCTACCTATGGGTCATTCTTTTTCAAATCGAACAGTCTCAAACTTCAACATTTTTTGTTTCAATAAACAAAAAAAACCGAAATTAGATCTCGACACTCCCACCAAAACGTGATTTGCTTTTTGATTTTTTGTTAAATTTATAAACAATTTCAAAAATCGTCAAAAACGGAAAATTGGAAAAAAGGGTTTTTTAAAAACGTGATATCTCAGGACTTGTTTTTTGGACAGGTCTCAAGTTGATATCGATGGAATGTACCTACTCAAATTATAATTTTATAGATTTTTAAAATATTAAATATTACTATGTAATTGTTGCTAAAAATTATATATAATTTTTTGGCAGTGTTAAACACGATGTTATAGCTTCTAAGGATATACAATTTATTGTACTAAATACAACTTAAAAAATCGTGTTTTCTAAAAAATGGAGACTTTTATAGTTAAAGATATTAATTTTTGAAGTTATAAACAAATTAAAAGATACCCTTTAAGAAAGCTTTGCCACGCAGTCAGTTTTAATGCTTTTTGATTGAAAAAATCCAAAAATGTAAACATCGCGCGGATCGGATGACTATATCATATAGCTGCCAAACGAATGCTGAATTTGGTCTTGGTCTAAAACACTTTAAAAGCTCTGGTAACCCCAATTCACAACCAAATTCAATTAATCATAGCAAGCTTGATAAATATTAAGCACACTTGTCAAGTTTCAATCTCGTGGCATCTATACGACATATTCATCAAATTTAAAGCAAACTCCCCAAAATTGTGTTGAAACAAGACGCTATCATTGAAAATGTTAGTAGCGATAACGTTAAAAACATAAAAGTGTTTCTTACTAAGACTTTTTTTTATAGATATATTTTTGGTACGGCTGCTATACTAAATAGTTGTCTGATTTTCATAAAACTTGCTGAAATTATGTAAAAGCATAAACTCAGAATTTGAACCATGAACTTTGTACTTGAATCAAGTACGAACGGTGTCAATAGTACGTTAAGTACAAAATACTTGATTCAAGTGCAAAATCCTTTTTGCAAGTACGATTTTTTCAATCCCGAAATACTTGTTTGAAGACTGTTTCGGGGTATTTTAAGTTCATTTCAAACTATTATAATATCTACTATACTATTAAACTATTATCACTAAATTACTATTGAACTATTAAACTATATTATACTATTAAATTGTTACAGCCGGATTTACTCTCAAAATAAGGGCAAAACTGTTGTTTAACGAAGTCTAATAAATTCTAAAGTCAACCCCAAACCATTTTTGAAGCAAAATAATACTTCAGAAACTAGATACAAAATGTTCTTGGTGTAAGCCTATAGAATTCGAAGCTTTCCCCATATGAAAGAAAATGAATTAACCAAAGTTCAACATGTTTACTGTACATTAGAGCGATCCCCATGTATATGAAATTTTTAAGGTCATGCTCTCACCCTGATACTTTTTCATTTATAATTAGCGTAAAAAAAAACAAAAGATAAAAAAGCGTTTAAAGTTTTTGTAAATAACTTATACGCAGTGTTGCCAATTATCACATATTTTTTTTATTTGTAAATAGTCGGCGATGATTTTATTCATAAACTATTCAAATTTGAAAAATATTTTATTTCCACAAATGTAGATCCCTATTTGAATTTCAAACAATGACAGCAATTGAATTGAGCTAATAACTTTGTTTGTAAAAACTTGTACTTGGTGAACTTGTCGTATGATTAATATTTTTTAAAACTTTGAGACCCTGTCGCGCCCATTTAAAACTAAAATAAATTTTTTTTGATTTTCACAATTATTAATTATACAACGAATACTAGCTTTGGGAATTCTGAGACCTATTATTTTCCATTTTGCCGGTTTTGGGACCGCTCTACATAACTGAAGTGTTAAAACCAGGAGTGAATTGTAAGAACAGTTTGAACTTAAAATAATTCGCATTTTCCGTAGCACAATTTTGTACTTGAACTAAAAAGGATCTTATCGTAGATTTTTGGACTAACCGTAACAACGAAATAGGCTTGATTAGAGAACGTTTGATTTCATTTTAATAATTTAAACAATCGTTTTTCGTTCGTTTCATTTAAGTTCAGATCAAAACATACTTCAAACTTCGAGTAGAAAACGGTATAAATTCTATCCCGATCGATCTTGACCTCTGTCGGTTGTTTAATTTTCTGAGTACAGCTGTGCCATCACCTGGACAATCCCAATAGGCAAAAACTGCAGGTATTGATAAACTTTCCATCCCAATATAAAACTAGTAATCCCGTACCAGGTAAAAGATCATTTGCTGCCGCATTTGCGAAATTATTTTTTTCAAATTCCACCACCTGCTTAATAAGCGTTATTTTCTAAGAGGTCTGCAGTGCTTCCAAACGATAGAAGTCCGAAACATTTTGTCTTCTTACTTCGATGTTTAAGCTAAGCGAAATTAAAACTTATCGCACCAGTCTTATCTCACTCGCTTCGGCTCTTAGCAATCTTGCTCCACCTCCCTGCAACTCTGTGGCCTTCCTGAAAAGTTGGCTAAGTAACCGCTCTAATGTGGCCAAAGTAGTGCTGAAGCCTGAAGTGGCATGTTTTTCTTTTATTTTTTACTCTTAAAATCCGAATCCGAAAGTAGACAGAGACAAAGCATAAACATGCGGTGAATGTTTTGTGGCTGGCTTGGTAAACTGGGGAGCGTCAACAAGCGGGATGCTTGCTCCGGGCAAATTGAACAAAAAAAAACGTGTTTTGCCGTAAAAACACAGTCGCTGTCCGGAAAGCTGCAAGGAAAGTAGTCGCTTTGAACTAGCTGCTGTTGCTTTTTCTGTGACATTTTTGCATTTGTGCAACTTTTTGCGGTTGAAAGCCGGCGAAAAGGGGCGTGTCAGTTGTTCGCCTTAAAGTTTGCGTGCCCGTTAATTTTGTTTGCGCGTGCGAAAAGTGTGAGAATTTATTTTAAGCTCTTGCGCGTCGCCGTTCTAATTTCGGTGTTGCCAAGAACCGTTGGGGCGGTTTTTGGGGTTGGGGCGCTGTCTTGGCAAGAAAAATGCGTGCGGTGGTCGGTAAAAAGTTTTCTACGTTGCTCCAAAAAGTATGCAAATTATTAGCAAAGTTTTTTTTCGTATTTTTTTCTCGTTTTGTTGATCATAAATTCGTATTGCCACAGCTTGCAAGAGTAATGAATGAATTTCACTATTTAAGTATTCCCAGCTCTTGATTAAAATGTCAACTAATTTGGAAACAGTTAAGAGTCTCAATAGTGTGAGGAGACCTTACATAATCAGGCTAATAAGAAGATAACTTTGCTAATTTAAATAAATTTAAATGGACTTTTTATTTTGTAATTTTTAGGGTAAAGTGTCTTCTTTTTATATTCCCCATTTTTTCGAACTACATTTTAACTACATTTCAGTTTAATCTCTCATTACTATTTCCACACGCATTTGAAAATGCTAAGGTCAGCCATCTGGTGGCTGTATCACAACTAATGTCCCTCTGGTACGGTGCTTCACACATGGCAACAATTGTGCGCCCTGCGCTTGACATTTGCGATATATTTGCTCAGATCCTGTGGCCTTGTTTTGTCCTCTGCTCTGCACCAAACTCTGCTCTTGTGGAAATTATTATTTTGTTTAATGATTTGTGTTTAGTTTCGTAATTGAGCCTGGACCAAAAAGGACGCTCTTGACCCACAAACAAAAATGAAAAAAAGGGAAAACTATCGAAAGTTGCTGGCATTTTATTTTTGGCGTTTCGCTTGCTACTTTCCGCTTCAGCAAAGGACAAACTCATCTCGGCATAAACAACAAGTGAGGGGGAAAATAAAAAGATGAAAAGATGAAAAAATGAAAAATTTCTATTTGTTGGCATCGAAAATATTTTCAAACTGTCGCTCGCAGTAGAAAGTAAAAAAAAGTTCATTGTCAATTGAATTGCTCTGCCCAGGCGGGTCGAGAATGGGGTATATAAAAAATAAATTACAATTATGCTGGAGAAATGCCTTTGAATTCTGACCATGTACATGAAAGGATCAACGAATTGCTTTTAGTTACGACAAAGTTACAAAAGTTACATTTGAGGTAATAAATAAATATCGAGGAATTTCCTTTTTGAACTGCAACATTAAAATTTTAATGAGCGTCCTAAATTGTAGGCTGGCTAAATGGGTTGAGCTCCACAACCCACTCTACTCTACGGAAGACAACGCTGCAGGAAAAGAAAAAGGTATATGGGTCATTCTTTTATAAACCGAACAGCAAAAAATTTTTTTATTTTTCATTTTAATAAAAAAAAATCCGAAATTAGATCTCGACATGCCCACCAAAACGTAATTTGCGGTTTTGCACAAAAATTTTTTGTTAATTTTATAAACAATTTCAAAAATCGTCAAAAACGAAAAAATGGAAAAAAAGCGTTTTTTAAAAACGTGTTATCTCAGGATTGGTTTATCGGATAGGTCTCAAGTTGATATCGATGGAAAGAATTTTACTGTATCTACTCAAATCATAATTTTATAAATTTTTAAATTATTTAATAATATTAAGTAAATGTTGCTAAAAATTACATATAATTTTTTCTCAGTGTTAACCACCATGTTTTGGCTTCTGAGGATATAGAATTTATTGTACTAAACACAACTTAAAAAACGGTGTTTTCAAAAAGATGGAGACTTTTATAGTTTTAAAGTTATGAATTTTTGAAGTTATAAACAAATTAAAAGTTGCCCTTAAATAATAATTTCTCACGCAGTCCGTTTTAAAGCTTTTTGGTTGAAACTTGGCAAGTGTGCTTTATATTCATCAAGCTTTCCAAAAATGCCAACATCGCGCGGATCGGATGACTATAACATATAGCTGCCATAGGAATGCTGAGTTTGGTCTTGGTATACAACACTTTGAAAGCTCTGGTAACCCTAATTCACAACAAAATTCAATTAATCATAACATTCGTATGGCAGCTATATGTTATAGTCATCCGATCCGCGCGATGTTGGCATTTTTGGAAAGCTTGATGAATATAAAGCACACTTGCCAAGTTTCAACCAAAAAGCTTTAAAACGGACTGCGTGAGAAATTATTATTTAAGGGCAACTTTTAATTTGTTTATAACTTCAAAAATTCATAACTTTAAAACTATAAAAGTCTCCATCTTTTTGAAAACACCGTTTTTTAAGTTGTGTTTAGTACAATAAATTCTATATCCTCAGAAGCCAAAACATGGTGGTTAACACTGAGAAAAAATTATATGTAATTTTTAGCAACATTTACTTAATATTATTAAATAATTTAAAAATTTATAAAATTATGATTTGAGTAGATACAGTAAAATTCTTTCCATCGATATCAACTTGAGACCTATCCGATAAACCAATCCTGAGATATCACGTTTTTAAAAAAACGCTTTTTTTTCCATTTTTCGTTTTTGACGATTTTTGAAATTGTTTATAAAATTAGCAAAAATTTTTGTGCAAAAACCGCAAATTACGTTTTGGTGGGCATGTCGAGATCTAATTTCGGATTTTTTTTTATTAAAATGCAAAATAAAAAAATTTTTTGCTGTTCGGTTTATAAAAGAATGACCCATATGCTTTCTTTGTGGATTTCAAAACGGACTTCGATAAGGTACTAAGAAAACTGCTCTGGTACAAATTGCACTCAATTTTTTAATTTGATTATTTTTCTGGAAAGGATTTATGACCATATGGGCAAGAGAAGCTTTATCCAATTACTTTGATACCGAAATCAAGGTAAGGCAAGAATGCACACTATCCCCACTACTTTTTGCTCTCTACCTAGACGACTTGCATGATGTGCTAGGAGGCGCACCATCATATTCGCTTATTAATGTAAGCACACGATATAGTAATTCTGGCTGATGAGAACCAAAGACTCCAAACCATCACCAAACGTCTAGAAACGTATTGCAATAAATGGGGAATTAAGGTGAACTTAAATAAGTCTGAAATTATGGTATTCAGGAAAGGAGGCAGACTATCGGAGTCTGAAAGATGGACCTACAGAAGAGAGCAGTAAAAATTGCATTTGAATTTATGTACCTAGGAGTCCAATTCACGCCGACCGTGTCATTTAAAAAGCATGTGCCTATATAAAGTATTGAAACCAAAACTAGTATTAACATGGCCTGGAATAACTTTTTACCTTGACTTAAACCTCGGCTTTCTAGGAAAAACGATGCACTTTTACAATGAGAATCGCCTCCCACACTACATTACCAGCATGCTAATAGAAAAGAATATCTTATGGGTAAGAAGTCTGGATGAATTGGATCTTCAAATAGATTGGAGAGACTACTTCTTTCCGGATAACAATTCATGATGCCCTCAATGGAAAAGCCTTGCAGTACAGCCATCAGCGACCCGAATTTACAAGCACTTGAACAACTCAGTGGCCAATAATCTCTACTCTTTGCCAATCACCAGAGTTTCCTGAACACTTAAGGCCCGATTCGATCTGATCAATCTGGGGTCTAACACCTACAACCGTCAGGAAAATGTAGTCTGCCCCCTGTGCAACACTGGAGAACTGGATGACCTTGAGCGTTTCCTAGAAGACCCGGGCATCCAGCAGTAGTAATCAGTGTGAGGTGAGGAACCATGCGCACGTCCGACAGAAGGACTTTGTTTTATGTCAATGTTGGTTAACTTACTTTCTTTTTATACCCGTTAATCGTAGAGTAAAAAGGGTATATTAAAGTCGTGCAAATGTATGTAACAGACAAAAGGAATCATTTCCGACCATATAAAGTATATATATTCTTGATCAGCATCAACAGCCGAGTCGATATAGACATGTGCGTCTGTCCGTCCGTCCGTCTGTCTGTCTGTATGAACACCTAGATCTCAGAGATGGTAAGAGATAGAGGTTTTACATGTATAGGACAAATGCTTCTTTTATCTGCACGCAGATCAAGTTTGCTTCAAATTTTAGCCACGCCCCCTCACGCCCCCGCAATTTGGAAAAAACGTTATATTTTCTACACTTTTGAAGATAGACGATACGTACTTTCTAGAGATAGTTAGTTATTAGCAAGATATATCGATTTGCCAAAGAAATGATAAAGATCGGATGAACGGTTCTCAAGTTATGAGCAAAAAGGTGAACCGAGCCCTCCCCGCTACCACCCCTACCACCTTAAAAAAAATGTTGCATTCTTTTCGGATGGAAGATCTTCGATCCTTTAAATTATGTATAATCGTAATCAGCTACATTTCTCACCCAAAATAAAATTTTAAATTATCCTCCTGAGCGTTTCGGTCGCATTTTGCGCCTGCATTTATTTATTGTTTACATTAATATACAAACAAGTACTAACATTTCCTATACCACCGTCATTACTTTTGTTAATTTGAAATTTTTCTTATGTCGTCCCATTGTATTTCTTTCGTTTTGGCACATGTTTGATTTTCAAATATCTTTTATTTTTTCTGACAGCATTACAGAGCTTACAGCATTTTCACAGTTTCAGTACAAATTGCATAATCAGGCAACTGTGAGACACAATTTTCAGTTAATTCATCGAAATATGGATAATCCGTTGGGCAGACGCTAATTTGATACGGTCCAGAGCAATCAATATAGGAAGTGCACCCTGTATTGGCTGCAGTCATAGCCTTAATATTCATATTGTCGCATCGATTATAGGGACAAGCGAAGCTAGCGGGAGAAACACACATTTGTATAGCAGGATTGAATTGTGTACCAGTCGGACATGAACCCCATTTGCCAACACCTTCTTCTGTTAGACAGTAGTAGTAACCGTAGCATGTGTAATCATCAGAAAAATATTGAACGCCAGTTATACTAGCATTCCAATATTCAGCGCAAATGGTACTATGAGTTGGAGGTGCTGGTCCTGCGCACGTGCAGGGATTATCTGTCTCACACAATGCGGATTCCACATTGAACCAAAAGCCGTCATTACATTTTCCTGATCTTCCGTATCCGTTCTCACACAGCAAATATTGTCCGCAATAATTTGGATCACCGACGTATTGAGTTTTTGAAATGAAGCGGCAAATGGTGTTCTGGGGACAGCCTGGTCCATTAACACAGGAGTCATTTTTGGTCAAAAAAAAATGGTCTTTGGGACATGCCAGCATGTTCATGCTACCATTGCCCGTGCAGTACGCAAATTGGGTGCAATTGTTGGGATCTGTCACATAAGTAGGATTTTGTAGTGATTTGCAAGAGTCCACAGCGCTGGTTGAGCAGATTGTGTCTTTGGATTGGCCGCAGACGCCTTTTTGAGAATCAAAAACGTAGTCAGCATCGCAAACACCCCAACTAATAAGTTGCTGATTTTTGCAATAGCCCCAGCCCTTGCAGTTAGTGGGATTGCCAATATATCCCGATCCCGGATATTGGGCGCAAATCTGTTTCATAGTGTAGGAGCTGACCTGTATGACCAGCATCATGCAGACCGCCAAGCAGCTGGTTGTAAGGTTTTTGAATGCTGCACATGAAACGAAGAAGAAGTGGGGATTATATGAGAGTTACAACATTTATACGGTTTGATTTTCCAAGACCTACCTCCCATCGTCAGAGAACTCTAGTACTAACCCCATCAAATGTGCGACATGGATTTTTATAGAAGGTAGCCAATCAACCCGGCAAAGCGTTTAATTAAAAATACTATCAGCGCCTTCCCCGAGATAAGCTTCTTCCCCATAAAAACAAAGCATAATTGAAATTCTTCTGACAATAAAATCTCTTCATCTTCCGTAGCGTTACATTATCGAAAGTATTTTGCTTAGAATTCTACATGAGGTGAATTTTGAAATTTTCTACTCTGAGCATATTAAGTTTGTGCAAAAGTATGTGACATGCAGACCCTATAAACTATGTAAATTCTTGATCAGCATCAAAAGCCGAGTCTTTTTATCCGTTTCGTACGGAGGTGCGAAGATCCGTCATATCAACCATGATGGTTTAGTAATGACCTTTATTTATTGATCTACCGTAAGACCGGTAAAGAACGGATCAACAATATTCAAGTTATGAACTTCATAGCTAATCGTAAGTTTTAGTTATTTGATTATTTTTATTTTAGTTTATTATTATGTATTTTATGTGCTTTATATTAAATATTTAAAACACAGTTTGTTTGTACCGGATTAATAAGTGGTGTATCAACGAATGATAGGGCGTTCAATTACCTTCCAGGTAAGCATTACTTGTTCATAATGAAAGAACCGGTACCAAAGATATACGCATTTTTCTAAAGGTACTTTTTACAAATCAAAAAACTAACTTTTCCGCGATTTCTCGAAAACGGCCCCATAACAAAATTTGCGGATTGGATTTTTGGACTCAGGACTTACACAAGGAATTGCTACCAAATGTTTGGGATCGCGAAATTTTTATTATTTTGTAAACTAGTGTAATCAATTACGACTTTAAATAATCAATAAACAATCGGAGTGATTCCTAAGAAATAATCAAAGTAGTCAAAAAATAATACGATTCTTTTTGCATTTCCAAACTGATGGACGTTACGTTTGTACGAAAAACTCTTTAAAAAAATAGGAAAATTTGGATTTGAAAAAAATTATATTTGGATAGCAGATATGTAATACTACAATCAACAAAAACAATGACATCAATCGATCATAAGATGTTAAAGATATAAACCAAAATATGTGCTGGCGTGACATTACCAAAAACGGAAATGGTGTTTGACTTGATCGGATGAGCGGTTCTCTAGTTATGAGCAAATAAGTAAACTATCCCCCACCCCCTCCCACCCTTGCACAACTAACAGCGCACAATCATAGAGAGAGAGAGAGTGAAAGAGAGAATTAGAGATGAACGCAGCACCAGCACTCCAGGTACAGAGTATGTTATAGTCGGGCTTGACCGACTTTCTCACTTGTAAATTATAAAATATCAATTTGATTTTAAAAATATCATTTTAAAATGGTCGAGAATTTCACTTTAATATTTTTAAACAGGCCAATTTCATATTTGTCAAAGCGTCTTATTACTGCTATGTAAAAATATAATTATTTATTTTTTTTGGAGATGGAATATTCCCTATTTATGTTAAAAGATAAGTCTACTAAATTACCCCTATTGACTGTTGTCTTTGTAATTGTCATAGTGATAAGTGCTTCAGCTAAGTTTTGCACTTGTAGCACTAAGAAAAAATGACTGATGGGTTGAAAATTAGTCTGAAGCTCGCTTTCAGTTACGCTATATGGGAATATGCCCGTCTCGCTCCAAGCACTGTGAGTTCCTATACTGACTTTTAATTTTTTTCATTAAACTTCTCTTAAATTCAGATAATTTTTGTTCTTAAATCTAAATTTTTTTCTTAAGTTTAAGCCGACTTTTTTAAATTTAGAAAAATTATTTTCGGAGTGTATTACGCATATTGCGAGCCGAGATTTTAAGAGGTATTGTTTTGAACTACCATGTCATATTTAGCTCCGGTAGTACACTCGGGTTAACACTGTTTATGAATATCACATTCGTGCTGACTTTTAAAACATCTGGACAATTTGAATAAAAGTGGGGAATGTCATAAAAAGGACTGGGAATGATTAGGACCACCATTTGAAATGCTTCTGGTAGCGCTGTCCAAGCTTATACTGTTCTTAACCTTTACAGCAGTAGTGCCCAAAATGCCGAAAGCCTAACCCATGGGATAGGAACTCATAATTCTGCCGGCTTCGCAGCCGACGCCTTTTTTCGTCAGCAAGTACTTCTTTAGATTGTCACTTGTGTTAAAAATTTGGTACTTCAATTGTATATAAACTTTCATAAACCCTTTTTTGTTGCACAAACCTTGCCTTTGTCAGCTTTAATCCTTTAGAAAGCTTTGCACTCTTTTTGCTTTTTTTCTGTTCAGTTTCAGCTTTGTGCATTGCATTAAAAACACAAATTATCCAACTTTAAGCCTTTTTAATGAGTAATAAATTTTACTCTCGCTTCAGTAGATAATCTGCAAATGGTGTGAGGGCGTTGTGACATATTTCTGTCGCATTCATTTCCACATATTAATTGGTAGCCGCATTTAATTTGCCTTGTTATTGTTGCAGTTGCTATTTTTTTGATTAAATTCTTTATTATTAAATGCAAAAACGCCGTTGATAAATGCATTTCAACGCATGACCGGTGCAAAATAATTATGCAAAAAGTAAATTAAAATTGAGTCTGTTGTTTTGACTGGGCTTTAAGTACGGTTAGAGTAAATCAATTGTTTATGGTGGACATTAACAAATTTTAATTGAATTATGCGCTTTGTTGGGCTTGAAGTTTAATGGCTGAATGGCTAGCCAGAAGCATTTAAATGGAATTTGCAAAGTGGAATATCATCTTATCTGGATTCTGTGCTGTATTTGGTTAAATGGAAATATGCAAACTGCTTTTCACTTCATTAGGCAGAAACGCGTTAGAAAAAATACAGCATTTGAATTTTTTCCACACTTTGTTTACACTTTCGGTCGGTTGGCTTGCATAAAAGCGGTAAACGAACCCAAAAATGCATTGCATAGTTTAAGGCGCTCGCGTTTTGATGTTGATCTTTGTCTGTGAAACTTTGTGGTTGCAAACAGCCGCCGGGGGTGGGGGGAGGGACCAAATTAATTCAATTTCAACTCAAGCTACAATTTCCCTCGCCCACTATAGAAGTAGTTCGTCTGAGTGAGCATCCCCTTCCACATGTTTACTCACTTAGGTAAATACGCGCTAGTCTGCGAGCAAATGAAGCAGAAGAATTTCACGTGCAGCTATACAAATTGAAAATCAATGCCACAGAATGGGGCAGGGCAAAAGTTTGGGCTTTGTGTAACCCATTGAAACTGCTGTGCGCTTCATAAATCGACGTTTAAGTTCTCAAGTGGTCAGCGAGGCGGCCATTTTGTGCTTTCGTATTCAATTGATGGGCATGCGGAAGCAACAAGAAACGAGTCAAGAATACAGAAAATCCAAATGAGTGAAGGACAATGGAAGAAAATTGAAAAGAGTAGTAGGGAGTTCAATTAATTTTATTGGAACTTCGCTTTGTTAGTGATTTTTTGAAGTACCTGGTTAAAGTCGTGGATGAATGCACTCCATAACAGAATTTAGTCTGTTTGTGTTTGCACTGTAATTTTCCGTCCAATAACTATTTTAGCTTTTGCGTGTTTTGTTTGCTTTTTAATTAGTTAAATATTAAGTAAATACGGCAACGAAATGCACAACCATAAACAATGTAATGTAATGTATTTAATTCATTCATATTTTATGCACGAGGGTGAAAATTTAACAGTTATTCCAAGGAATGCATACATATTTACGTATACAGTCAAGGCTCGGCTAACAATATAAATGTGTGCGACAAATTATATGCGCTCCCTGGTTCTCTCTCTATCTCTACTTATGCTAAACTCTTGTGCTTTTTTGAGTCTGCCATCTTTTGGACAGAGTTCCCCAGATATAGCCCCTATGGGACGAACATACTCGCGTTGAGAGTTATTTGCGAGCTTTGTTTGAAACGTAAAATGTGGAAGCGAATCAAAACTTTATAATAATCTAAGTTCAGTTTGAAATTTGACTTACTTCGCGAGTTTGTGGACCTTTAGATAATCATAATAATCTAAACCAGCGTTGGGCACCAAAAAGCCCAATCACGATGCAGAGTGCGTTTTTTGTAATATCAATTGCGTCGTGGGCTTAGAAGGATTGCGCGGGTCAGAAGGGTTACGAGGCTGCCCAAAGCTGATCTAAACTCATACAAAAATTGAGTAATTTTCGCCCTTTTTTAGAACTTTCGATGACTACCATCCGTCAATCAAAACAAATTTGGGTTGTTCCCCAGCCCGCTTACTAGCGTTATTTTGCAAATTTACGCGACACAGAGCGCCTCTAGAAGAATTACCCTCGTGTTTCTTGGCGTAAATCAGCTGTTTTGACAGGTGTTGAACTTTTCTGTCACTTGCGAGTTAAAGATTAATACGTTAATGTAAAGCGTTGATTGAAGGTAAAAAAGTCAAGCTTAATATGTTGTAGACGAAGTGATTGATGACCTTATGGAGGATCTTACTGCAATTGCGTGCTGTCGGCGAAAATCCAAGTTCTGTGTGCCCAAATCAGTGAACTGGCGAACCAATGTGCATTTGCCAATGACCAATGGGTCCATGCGGCCCCTTGCTTAATGTTGACTGCATTTCAACCTCAAATGGATCTAAAGTTACAGGTATCACTTGATTATGTTTACAGTAGGTGCTGTGACAGACAGGGTTTCCGGAGCTATTTTGAGGAAGATGAAGTTAAGCTGACAATCCATTTTAGGTGTGACCGCATATTTTAAAGGCAAAAATCTCGAAATGGCTCGATACAAAGTATTTTTGTTGATACCTTGTAAACTTACTCCAGGGCAACAAGAGGTTGGTAATTTTTTTCCTGTGTGTTTTGTTGTTGTGGCGTAAACTTTTTGAGTTTACGCTTATTGATTTACGCTTTTACGCGGGCTGGCTCTAATTATACAATTTTTGATAAGCTTGTAATTTCTTTTAACCGCTTATTTCACTGTCTTTAAAACCACCTAAACTTTTAAATTAATTTTGCAACTTTTAAAATTTTTTCAATAAAAATCATGATTATCTAAACTTGTCATGAAATTTTGAAAAGTATATGCTTAGACTTATGTATTTGTACTTTGATTGTTCCTGCCACATACGTCAGAAAATCATGGAATCATACTACTACAAAAAGTACCGGGAATTTGTTTCATAATTAAACAAATCTTATTGTGAGATCGTATTGTAAATTATTGTAAATTTATTTCATCCCCCTCGAAGTAGTCCCATGCTCACAGAGGAAAAATAACAACTTATGTCCTAATATTTACACTTTAATTTAAATTGGGGAGGGTGGAAGTGGAGTGAAGGTATGGCTAATGTCAGAGTTGGCGCGAGAAGCGATAATATTTCTTGCTATGAGCAAAGCGAGAAAATGAAATAGTGAAAGATTTGAGCGAAGCGAGTCGCATTGGACAGTTTATATTTTTTTTTGTCAGAGTATACCACAATTTAATAATACAAGGATAGTGAGAGATTCAAAGAGCTCGAATTTCGTTTTCTGTGATTATTGTGAGCGCAAGCGCAGAATATTTTGCTACCTTTGCTAATTTTGTTAACAAAAGAAAGTCTCCACGGTTCACGCACTCACCCGAATACAAAATAAAAATAGTACCTTGAGTTTAATCACAAAAGCTAACGAAACTCGACTTTTTCAATATATCGTATCCTGAGCACGCATCTGTGTTCAGAGATGGTCCAACAGATCGAAAGATAAGGTAATTTGAGCTTAAAGTTGCAAAAAATACCTTTTTCGGAAAGTAAAACTCCTTAAGTTTGAAATAAACAACCCCAAACAATTCTACGATTTTTTTAATAAAGATTTACTGTTTTCATTAACTGTATTCGCCTTTCAAGTTATTCCCATAATTTGATGGGTTTTTAAGAAAATTGCATACAACACTTTCGCTTTTTCAAATTTTTTTCATCAATCTGCCAGTACGTAAGGTTTTACTCCTTACAGGCCATTATTTTGCGTTTTTTCCGTCAGTTTGTGCTTGAACGCCCACAAAATTTTCTTTTTTATATTTAAAACGTTTATATGATGTCAAAATATAAGCTTCATTGCGCGGAGTTTTACTCAGAATGATGAAATTACCTGTGTCCCTATTCAAGTGCATGACAAAAATATGCCATTTTTTAAGAGTTCGTTGAAAAAAAAAATTCTTAACAAAAGACTACGTTAATTTAAAAAAGTTTTTTTGATTAATTCAATAAAGAATTAAGTACTGAATGCTAAAAAATATTTGCCTCTTGATTTAATATGATTGTTTCAGTCAAATAGTTGTATATTTGCTTTAAATTGCTCGTCCCTATTCAAGTGCATGGCAGTGTATTACTAGCCTGCTGTACTTTTTCGGCAGAGCATACCTTTGGGCAACAGACAATTTTTTTTTTATTTCATTATTATCGAGGCTGTCCATTCAAAATGCTTCGGTAAAAAAATAGTAAATTTCTTTTGAATATTTTTTTTTAAGGTTAAGAATTATTCATTTACGAAAATATTAAAGAATAACGAAACAAAACTATTGCTTCTCAAGTAATGGCGTCTACAAAGGGTCAAATACTCACTTTTTGCAACCGCTTTTTTCGCTCGTGAACCGAACCGTAAACCGAACCGCTGTGTTTTCAAAAATGCTGAACCGAACCAAAAACCGAAAAATAAAATGGTTCGGTTATATAAGGATTCAATTCCATGAAAAAGTAAAATATCGACTGTTAGCGTTTCCTAAAGATTATTAAATGTTGGAATAATTATCAGGAAAATAAACTTAAGCATAGCTCAAATACACACAGGTGTCAGTAGAATGAATATTTTCCACATTGGAGTTTGTTTTGTCAGACGCTCTTAAGTCTTTCAATATCGATGAAAATATGCTAGGAGATATATTATTATTAAGTCTTAACTAAAATTCCATCATATTGACGTTAATTTTAGTTTTTTAAAAACTATATTATTCCCTGGTGTTTTAAAAATCTCAAATCTCATAAGTATAATAAAACTATTCAAATGCAAATGTCGTCATGAAATGAACCAGTCTTAAAGATCTAACAAAGAAAATTTAGAATTTATTAAAATTGAAATGTTTATTGTATAAAAGGGTGTGTTCCACATATCGACGTTAATTTCCGAATGAACATTTGGATTTCGAATTCAAATATGTCAGAGATTACTTGATCAGGTCAAAAGAAAATTGTAATTATTTGACGATTGATCCGCTTGGCTTTCAGTAGTCGATTTCAAACTGTCAAAGTTTCTAAGATGTTTTCGTCACTTGATATGTAAAGTTGAAGGATTTCAAAACCGAAATGAAACGTATATACGGAAATTGCTGTCGAAATTTTATTCAAACCCGATTAACTGACAACCTAAATCTTTGTTAATGAATAATCCGATTACTTGTATCAAAAATATGATTCTTTAGTTAATTAAATGAATGAAGAACGAACCGAACCGAACCGAACTGTAACCGTGGTTTAGTAAGCCGCAAAAACCATGCAATGAACCGAACTGGCGGTTTAAAGACTGTGTGAACCACTGAACCGAACCAGTCCTTATTTCCAAGTTGTTTGCATCCCTGCTAAATATTGCTCAACATACAATCCAATATGACAAATTTTAAATTATCTGGATTACACTTCAACTTTGATATTGGCCTGTATTGGTCTTCAATCTTTATGTGTTTATTAAAATAGTCAATTGTGAATCGTCCAGTGTCAAAATGAACTGCAACTATCTGCAAATTATCAGTTTATTACATTTTATAGGCAAAATGTCAGTCTTGAGAAGCACTCCCTGCTCTTGCTTGAACCACAGCCGAAAAAATTATCCTAGGAATATAATAGATGATTTATTGCATGCTCCATTACTGTCGTCATACCCTATAAAATCGTACATTTCAAAAAGTACTTCATAGTGCTCGAAAATATCATTTAACTCGAAAAAGAGGCCGTATTCCTTCAAGAAAATGTCTTAGATTTGAGGAACTCGGAAGTTGAATAACCTTTATTTTTTTGATTAAAATTCGAGTTCTTCTTATCATTATTTCAATGTTATTATTTTATGACTCAATTTTAAAATTTTTATGACACTAAAATTAAAATTAAAAAAAATTTTTTTTTGTTTGTACGGAAATTTATAAAAATAATTCCAAAAATAATACTTAATTATTTTGTATGTTATTAATTATTGCCTGCCAGATTGGCACAATCGACCACTGTGCCTCGTATGCTAGCCATGTTTATTAAAAGAAAGAATTCGTCGGATTTAAGGGCAATCAATGGTCAGCGTCGAACTCTAATGTCTACCAGAACCAATCTGCAATTTTTCCCCCTACAGTGCGTTCTCAGAATACATCACCATCGATTGGGACTGCCCAAATTGGCTGAAGCGCTGTCCTCCAGACTCATGCATTGTTGCGTGAAGATAATGAAATTTAAATTTTAAGCATTCCATTCTTTTTATCTCCTCCACGCTCGTTCTCTCCATCTCTCTGCCATCTACGCTTCATTTAAATGCCCTGGCCACACAATGTAGTACGTTCTACGTACACACATTGCTTTGCATAATAGTTTTTACAGCTTCCTTTGAGGGCAACCCCTCCCCCTCGCCAGAAGCCCAAGAATTGAGAACGTTTACTTTTGGCTTCGCAAGGTAAGCGGATTGATCCTGGCCTAGAGGCGGGGCCTACAACGCGTCCTTATTCTCATTTTTTATTGTAATAACGTTGGCGTATGCGTGTGTGTGCGCGTGTTTACAGTAATTCAGCTTACAGTTTCAGCTTCAGCTCAGGTGAGTGTTGCATAAATTTGCAAATATTTTGCAAGTCAGCAACAGCCTGCCAACCAGCTTGCGACTGGCAATGCTCCCCAACGACAATAACAAGAACCAAGACCGAGCATCATCATCATCATCATCAGGCAGGGAGGGTGGGGCGAGGAGGCAGGAGGCAGCTCTGTGCGGAGCAGGTTGCAAACTACGGCAAAAGTCACAGGCTGACTGCCTGCCTGCCGTGTGGAATTGATTTTCCTTTCTTTTTTAACGGTGCGCGACGCTACCTTTTGGCATAACTAACTTTCCATTTTGTAGTAGTTGCATGTGCAACATCAGTGGCAACAACAATAACAACAACTTCACATCATGGCGAAAGATGTCCTGGCGCTTCATCGTTGTGATTGTGTTAGTGTGTATGTGTTGACGGCGAACAGAACAGTGGGTGGTAAATGACTAATATAAAGTTAAAAATTTGTTTTGAAGTCTATTTTTAAAGCTCTTTAGATCGTGGAATCATTTTTACCACTTTTTCGATCAATTTTGCTAGGCGTAAGTTTGTTGTAACTCCGATATTTTATAGATCAATAAATCATGACTAGGCGAAGATCATCAAATGGTCCAGATTCAGTCAAATATAGAAGCCATAGCTCGCAAATAACCCTCCACACTTTTTCAGTTCAATATTATTGGAAATAAAGAACAAAGCTTAGCGAGATTCTGTATTTCTTTGATTTATTGCTTGGAACAGTTTCATCAGTGACTAATAGCCCATTTCCACCAAAGAAATGAAGCTGCATTTCTGTCATTTCTTCCATAAAAATTTTTGTTTCATTTTGGACTTAATTTCTTTCATTTCCAAAAAATGATGACATTCACCACGAAGGAATTGGGTATTTTTTTAAAAAGTACTCGCTACTCTCCGGCATTACTCGCTACTCTCTGGATACAGAAACGGTCATCACCTATAATTTGTTAATTTGAATTTAAAAAGCAGGTGCGATTTTTTTAAATCTAATAAAATCTATTGATAAAAGTTGCGTTTTTAGCTTTCTGCTGAAAATTCAGGACGATAATAATGCGTTTGCCCCGCAAAATTGCTGTACTGACAGCTGTTGTTGACAACTTATCGTTGTGAATATAAAATAAATGACAATTTCTCAATGGAAATGGCAAAATTTTTACAAATGAAAATGACAAGAAATGGAGCCAGTGGAAATAGGCTATTTGTTTGTTAAATGAAATACTAAATTGACATTCTCTGAATTGATGTTTTACGGTATTGGAGCATTAGAAAAGATTTAAGATGATAAAGACAGCAGGACATCATCAAAGGCGGCTTACCTAATAGCTTATACGTGCGATTTAAAATCAGAGTTTCCTATCTTTCTGCCAGTTTTTACGGCTGGCAAATGCTCCAATCCTTCAGAGTTTCAGATGTTATCTGCTTGTGCTACGTCGCCAGTGTGATTAAATTATTATTTAAAACATCTATCAAGGGAATAGTGGTATTTGAGGTGAAAAGTCCTCGTTTATATGGTCGGCCAAAAAAAAGCCGAGGGTTGGGATTAATTAATATTTGGCTTTCACATGACAGTACCAAGCTTCCCTCAATCTCATAGCGAGTGTGCGAGGACTTGGCTCATATTTGCTATCAGAAGCATTTTCCCCATTTTAAAGTTACTCATAAGATCCTTTTTTATAACTAATTTCTTAACTTTAAGCACGTAGAACCTATCCAAACGCTTTAATTTATTTACTTTAATGCAAATAACTTCAATTTTATTCAATAGATTTCAATAAAATATTGCACATTGTATTTCTAACTGATGCGCTTTTGATGACGAGTAAAAAAATAAATAATAAAATAAAAAAATTGCCATTTTCCAAAAACTTATTATTTTGAAGCAAAGTTGGAGATATAGCTTAATGGACCGCGGAGTCAACCACCGGATTAAAAAGTGGCTTATTTCAAGAAAATTTATCCGGTTTAAAATCCACAAACCAAATCTTAAGAAATGCATTTTTCTAAAATTACCTTTCCGGCCAATCAAAAAACTTGCTTTTTCGAGTACTCGAAACGGCGATCACTTTTCGATCACTCACAGCGAACAGCTGACTAATTTCTGACAGAACCGGTGTCGACTGCGCAACTGTTAAGTATATTTAGTTAGACTTTTAAAACAAGACGCACACACGACACAAAGAAGGATGGTCGACTGTATAGCTATTTAAAGAACCTGCCGGTTCTATTATAATCAGGCTTTGCATATCTTCTGCAAATTGGCAAAGGCCATTGCTATGACTGTTCGGGAATTTCAAAGAAGTCTTTGTGTATGTGAACACAACTTACAGGACCTAGTTGGAAGCACTCATCACTATAACAATTACGAAAACAACAGTCGATGGGGGTAATAAAAATATTTATCCATTTAAATGTTACACTGTGGAACACACAAAATTGCCTGGGATTGGGACCAATAAATTGTGAAAACGCGATTTGGCCTATTTTGATCTCTAGTCATTTTACTGGTCAGTATCTCAATATGTTTAAAATCTTATCCTCTATGGGCGGGGTACTAACCGCCTTTCCATTGGCAATGGGAATTTGGTATAACAATTGTGGTAACTCCCTTCATCTTTGGTGAATTTTACAAAATTTAAGATCTTATCTTTATTTGACCAGCAACAGATGTTGTAACTTTGTGTTGCTAGTATAAGTGTGCCCATTAAACGTGAACTTGACGTGGTCCAGAAAAACTGGGTATGAGCTGTTGCTAACTGATGCCTCTAGTTTCACAATTTATTGGTCCCAGTCCCAGGCAAAAAAAAAAGTTGAATTTTGTTCCACCGTGTTATACAACGAAGTAAAATGTTTCATTGTAAGCTGCTAGGCTTACAAATATTAGAAAATGGCATACTTGACATTTCAGCAGCTAGAAAAAACAGGGACCGAAAATAGGTCTTATTTTCCCATTTTTGATCAAAATAATCTTTGGTAATGAATAATTGCACAAACGTTTGGAATATATCAAAATTATCCCTAGCCAAAGGACTATACAAATTCTGCAAGCTTTTTTCCGAGTAATTTTTTGACAAAAAATCTATTTTTTAAGAATTATAATAAAAATGCTTTATTGAATGCTTATTTGATTTATGCATTGTTTTCGATTTTTTTTTCGAAATATTTAAGAAGAAAACATTGTATTTTGATTTTTATTTCCTCTTTGAAAAATAAGTTTTAATTTTTGAGTTTTATTTATTCTAAAAATAAGTCTTATTTTATGAGTTTTATTATTAAAAATTAATAATAAAACTAAATTTCAAATATCTCGTACCCATAGCACATAGAATCATATTTCTACTTTTTTTTATGAAGGGAATTCAGAATTCATTAAAAAAAACCTGGGGAAAAACACTTTTTTAGGTTTTTGTATTTCTGGGAAACTTAGCGACTTTGAGAGAAGCTTGGCTTGGCCCCGTCGGAGGAGCTGTATAGCCAATTTTCCATTTTACAAATAAATATAAAAATATAATGCTTACTTCTTAAATAATTTTAAAACATCAAAAAATAAGCATCGTTTTTTAATTTTAAATATTAAACTCAAATCGATAAATCATTTTTTGAGTAATTACATAAAAATTGAAAGTTAACAATTACACAGTGCTACAGTGCGAAATAACCTGGGTATTGGCATAGCGTACGCTGTAGAGCAGGTCGCGTATAGCACTTCCTAATACTTGGTTTTCCTCGGGGACCCCCAAAATCTGAAGTTATGGCCCAAAAACCGCTTTTTGCTTTTTGACCTCACTTAAATAGATATAACTCGCGAATGGACCGTCTGATTGCTCATAACCTTATCAATTCCGATAGCCACGAGAGGGATCTAAAGCATTATAATCAATGGTTTGACTAATTTAACGCGATGGCTGAGAAATGCGGCTTACAGAGTTGGCATTTTCAACTTTTTTTGAGAAATTTGTACTTTGACCATCACTGGTTTAACTATTTTATTCTATGCGATTTTTCCTTAAAGTTTGTAATAAAAGCCCATTTAATTCTCCGTCGAACGGTTGTTGTCCCAATGAATTTGGATACCGTTTGACGAAGTTATGCGCGATTTTCTGAGTACACATCGACAATCTAGTATTTTTTTTTAGTGTGCTAACATATTTATTTTTGCTTTCACATAATTGCCCCTAAAAGTAAACTCAGTTTTGATTTGGCGCCAGATTCAAATAATATTTTTAAATACTTAAAATGCAAATATATATAAACTTAAATGCTTCACGATTTCTGGGCCAAGATTAACGCTCTCCAATAATGTTACCTATTGCGGCGAGTTAAGCTATTTTGTAGAAACAGCACAAACCACCCTTTTAAGCGAACTAAAGTCGCCCATACTGCACATGCTGCGCTGTGTGCTTATGCGGCCTGACGTCGACACTCTTGGATTTATTTGTTTTAACTCACTTCAAATCGAGCCAATTACACTTGTTGCGACGTCAGCTTGTGCGGGTCCTCGCCTCAAAAGAAGGCAATATATGCTCTGAGTTTTTAGACAGGATAACGGGCCTGGCATCGCGGCCCAAGCGGGCTATGCATTACCCATTGCTGCTTAAGTGCAAGCTGATGTCACTTTCTTCTCATTTTTACTTGGCGTGCTCCACTTTGGTTTTTATTTGGTATTTAATGATTCGTCCATCCTGTTATAGTGATTTTTATATATTTTTCATCATTGGTCATCCATGGTATTTTATCGCGGTTCTCTACAATCGTGGTTAGACAGTTATCATTGGGCCTTGTTTGTGGACTTGAAAAGTAATTTCTTAGGTACCAAAGGGGTTCATCATTAAATAGAACCCGCAGCTAAATTCTCTGCATTAGACCAGGCGTGGGCAAGGCTTGCGCCATGAGAGCAATCTGCTTTTCACAAGCCTTAACCGTGCCTACCTGTATACGATTCTTGCTGTGCACGGCTCTTTTGTTTAAAATGCCAGCTCATTAAAAAATAATAACAACCACTTGCAGCCCACATCTACTCACTATAGCTCAATTTATTTGTATGCTAGATAACAGTATTCAGAGACCGTTAATATTTGCGAAAAAATGTTGATAAATGCATTTTAAGTATTTAAAAATATTATTTGAATCTGGCGCCAAATCAAAACTGAGTTTACTTTTAGGGGCAATTATGTGAAAGCAAAAATAAATATGTTAGCACACTAAAAAAAATACTAGATTGTCGATGTGTACTCAGAAAATCGCGCATAACTTCGTCAAACGGTATCCAAATTCATTGGGACAACAACCGTTCGACGGAGAATTAAATGGGCTTTTATTACAAACTTTAAGGAAAAATCGCATAGAATAAAATAGTTAAACCAGTGATGGTCAAAGTACAAATTTCTCAAAAAAAGTTGAAAATGCCAACTCTGTAAGCCGCATTTCTCAGCCATCGCGTTAAATTAGTCAAACCATTGATTATAATGCTTTAGATCCCTCTCGTGGCTATCGGAATTGATAAGGTTATGAGCAATCAGACGGTCCATTCGCGAGTTATATCTATTTAAGTGAGGTCAAAAAGCAAAAAGCGGCTTTTGGGCCATAACTTCAGATTTTGGGGGTCCCCGAGGAAAACCAAGTATTAGGAAGTGCTATACGCGACCTGCTCTACAGCGTACGCTATGCCAATACCCAGGTTATTACAATTTTTGGAAATTTGTAGCACTGTGTTATTTATGAAGTTAATTATAAAAATTGAAAAATAATACTTAAGTTCTACTTTATTGTGTAATTATAATAAAACTTATGAGGCCTACAGTCCCTGGAAAAAAGTTTATGGAACATGTCTTTTCAACCGAACCCTTTTCTACTTTTTTGTACTCAAGTTCGGGTTCGGGGAGAAAAAATTGTTCTGCTTCGGTTCAGGTTCAGTTCGGACTTTCCAAAAATTCCGGACTCTCCGACTCCGGAGCGGTTCAATTCTGAACCGGTAACCGATATTAACCTACATACATTTACATATAAAAATTCTTTTCGGTTACGGTTACTGGTTTGTTAACAAATTCAAAACTGTTAATAACGCTTAAGGGTTACAGTTTTGCCAACTGCTTTAATCTCTTCTTATATGTTATTTTTCGTTTGAAATCAATTTTCTTGAGAGCCCATATTAAAACAAAAGCAGACGGCGCAGCCAATGCAACCGAGACTCGGTTTGATTTTTCCGTTGCCTAAGAGGCATTAAGTTCAATCAAAATTTTTGTGGTACAAACCGTAAACCAACATTTGTAATCTGTTCCACGGTGCGTGGTCGTGGGAAATAATGAAAAGCAGTCAACCTGCTGTCCTGTCACAGACATTTCATACAAACTTTTTGGTGTGTGACTTTTATTTTCTGCATTCAATATTTTATTTTATAATGGAATCAACAACACACGATCGTTTGGAGCGGGCTATTAATGGAAATTCAATTGAGAAATACGGTTACACATGCACATTCTAGATTCAAAAAGGTTTTAATATAACAGTTAGGGTAGTTTCAAAAATTGGACAAATTTAGTTCTGTCCAGCTTGCTTCTTAAAACG
Organism: Lordiphosa clarofinis; assembly: GCA_018904275.1. Classification (NCBI taxonomy): domain Eukaryota; kingdom Metazoa; phylum Arthropoda; class Insecta; order Diptera; family Drosophilidae; genus Lordiphosa; species Lordiphosa clarofinis. Next base: position 2,337,591 of record JAEIGQ010000007.1, on the reverse strand, counting down.
GATTTGCCTCTGCCACTTAGCTCAACAAAACATTATCAATTCACTAAAGTACAATTAGTACTCTTAAAATATTCAAGACAGAAACTGCCGGAGAAAAATAAGCTGAACAAATTGTTGTGAAAATGCAAGTGATTCGATTTATCTTATCCGGTCTTGGGCTGAATTTGGTTGTCGTTCTGGACGTTGATTTGATGAATTATTGATTTGTTTGATTAATCGTCTGACTGAACAGCAGGCGGCGGAACGCTTTTGTCTGTTCGCTCCATTCACACTTAGGCTTTAATAGAGTCTGTTTGGCTGTTGAATTGCAGCAGCGTTTGCTCATCTCTTGAAGAACCTTGCAAAAACTGGCAACAGAAGAAATATGAAAAAAGAAACAACGGCAACGGCAGCGGCAGCAATTTGTTGCAAGGACAAACGAGACATGCCACAACAATGGCACTGTTTGGCCACCAACAAGAGGACAAGTAGGCCATCCCGGTAAAGGCCACAAAAAATAACCAAACGTCGGACAAGTGTCAAACTGCGGGAAAAAAAGAAAAACAGAAAGCCACACCAGAAGGCGTGCCTGAACGAAACAAACATTTCCATAGCCATTGACATGCTCGACTCGACCTGCAGACACCATGTCCGGGCGTAATCTCAGGCCATCGACGCCATCGCTGGGGACAAGAATAAAAAGATAAAAACTAAACAAATTTGGCAAAGATTTTAAATTGAATGTCGCGAGTAAATGAAGTTAACACTAAGCAAAAACCACTTTGTGCAGGGAGCGACTAGAGCTAGCGCAGTAAAGGAATATCCTTTAGCAGTTTTTTAGATGTACACAATGGTTTTTTTAGCTCTTTTTTTTTTACTTTAATACTGGCTTGGCGGTAGTTAAGGCAATTATGACACGAGACGCCTTCTTTCTAATGGTTATGCGCACAAATAATCTATATAACCTTAATTTGGCTTAAACTTGCATGTTTGACTAAACACTAATCATATTGTATATTTATGCTTAAAAATTGCCAAGAAGGTTATGGAAGTGTAAAAAAAAAAATATAAAAAGCTGGCTGAGTTTGTTTACATAAGCAAATTTTGACTGAAATTAACAGTTCACTAAAGCCGCCCGTAAACATATAAGAATCGGAAGGCTCGATGTAGAGTTTGTCATAAAACCTACACAGTTTCCCTATTGAAATCAAACAAAAACTACCTTGGCATAAAAACAAGAACTCTTTGCCCTGAAGAACGATCTTTAATTATAATATTTGGTAAAAACCTTCAAAACACTTTGCATAACTTTCAGCTGGAATTTTACACTATTGGAGTCCCAAGTGTTTCTTTGGCATTTCAATTGGACATATAAAGAAATTAGCAAGTCGTTGAAGTGTGAAAGCAACAAAGTCTGCCGATGAGAGGATTGGGAGATCCTCGAAACAGTGCTATTCGGACATAACATTGCTATCCAAAGAATGGAGCTGATTCTAGATGATTTTCATGATTTCTTCCCAACTTTTCTCCAATACTTTCTTTATAAAGAGCATAGCAGAATAAGCATAATAAATTGAGTTAGTCAAGGAGAAACATTGGTGTCTCACTGCAAAAATTTATTAGTTTCAATGTAATACTTTCTAAGTGAAAATTGATTTCAGTTTCAATTTGAGACAAGGTTTTCCGTCAGTCTGTTTCTACGCCAACTAGTCTCTCAGTTTTAAAGTTAACAATCCAGCATACCGTTTTTTATTTCTTAAATTGATTCAACTTCCAGCAGCATGTTTGCCCTGTTGACCTAAAGGAATTCTCAATTTTTGAAAGGGGTTTTCCATCACCCATTCACCCGGCGTGGCAAATGCAAATGACTTAAAGTGAATTACAAAAAGAGGCCTTTCTTAGAATGTGAACGAAAATGTGAATTAGAAATTCAATTATTTTCCATTTGTCAAACGACTTCATTTGAATGCGAATAGAGGACCAATTCTGTAAAGTTTTCATGCGGCGTTGATATAGTGCCAATTAAGGAGCTAAATTAGGTGTATGTACTGTAGCGGCACGGACACCCCAGGCTGTGTGCAAGTCGACCTGGTGGCCATCAATTTAAATGCAAAAAGGACTTTTAAGTCAAAGTGAAGAACGGCCAAAATGTGCCAATGTGGCTGTTTCACTAATTAAGCGCCAGGGAAGAGCCGCAAATCGCCTTAAATACAGCAGAGTTGGTGGCGAATTTTCGGCTTGTGACTGAGCCACAAACAATGCTGGATTTGGGTGGCACCCCAAAAAGTATGCTACGTTAATTTTACGTGGCTTGTAGCAAAGTGAATTAAATGAGGAAGGCAGCTGCCACACGGTCACTTGATATTGCACTAAAGCAAAGCGACGCAAAGCAGGGTTGAGCACTGCCTAGTGGAATTTTGTAATTAAAACGACAAGGATTACATTAGCACGTAGTAGCCATGGGCGAAAGGATGCAGGCTGGACGGCAGCAACTGGTGGCGTTGGTCTCACAGTGGTTAATTAAGGCGAGGTATGGGTAGCCGAGACAAACAATCGAGATGCCTGACCGCAAGGCCCAACTTGTTTTCAATATGAAATACTCGCATTGACAGTCGTTTGGCCACAGGACATGACAAACATGGCCAGTCGCTGGACAAAAACAAGAAGACCAACACGTCAGACAAGCCAACAAGCACCATCTGGCCTAGGGGAGGCTCAACAAATTTCGGGGAAATGTTAAATTGAAGAAAACCCTTTCTGGAAAATACATTTTTGCAAGCAAATAGGCTAAGAATACTGAAAGGATTTATATTCCATTTGTCAACCTTTTGGCTTGTACAAGTAAGTTGCTCCCCAGAAATATTTAAGAAAAATACACAAACATATAAAGTTAAATGGTACAAACATCGCTCGCAGCTGCTGTTATGGTTTGGTCCGATATTGTTTTCGTTGTCTGTGTACCAACGACCGCACAGATGTGCGTGCACGTGGATGCACTACACTAATGCATACATACATATGCATATATTTTTATTGGGTAACTCTGCTGTTCACATGTGTGCTTGTGAGCTTTTCAACAAAAATATTCATCAGAAGCTGCAAACGGACATGACATGCGCTGAAACTACCTTCTGGCAGCAGATAAAAGTATCACTGTCAATGCCAGAGCTCTTCTGTTGTGTGCTAGCTGATGTTTTATGAATTGGTTTGTTAACACATTCTTGCATTTACTGGAGTCGTTAAATGCACTATGAATGGTAAGGCAGCTTACCATGTTGGGGAGTGCATTTTGTACTTAACATGATAAATCATTGCTAAAATAAATGAAAACTCAATGCACAAAGTGTAAATAAATTAGGTATCAATTTCCTTGCTTTCATTCTACATAAAGAAATTTTTTTATTTACGAAAAGATTATAAACATGCCCACAAAAAAATAATAATACAATTGTGTAACTTGACTAGATTTAGCCACTCTGCAAATATTTCCTGTTTTTTAGTCAAATAATGGAAATGTGAAAGGTGATTCGCGTTTTTTGAAAGGCATTAAAAATTTTGAGTACCGTTGGACATCGAACATTGCTCTAAACAAGATTAAAACAGAAATTATATTTTTACTTGGGTTTAACTATTTTACTTGCATGTCAGAATCAGCTTTATATGCCATCTTAACGATTATCTACGCTGTTTCATGGCGAAAATTTCCGAATTCCACTGCATTAACTTTGTGAGAGGTATAAGTAAATTTACATTTTTCAATTTACATTTACATTTTTTATTAATATTCAGAATCAGTATGGAGCATGGTGTGACATTCTCTATCCCCATGTCAGTGGAACTGTAAAATGCACAATGTACATTGTGCTCTGAGTGGTACTTCTGAGTATGCACTGTTTTAGAAAAAAACGTAATTTATCCGACCCTTTTTAACGTTTTACTAATAATTATTATAATTATAATTAGTTATAATTAATTATAATTAGTAATTATTTAAAAATTTGCCAAAGAAATTATAAAGAATGGATGAACTATACTCAAGATATGTCCAAAAGAATGTTATTTCCCTCGACCTGGCAGTAAGATTCCACGTCAATTCAACACAAAACAATCTCGACACGTCAATTCAACACAGAACAAATAAAACACAATCAAATTCAACACAGCAAAATTATAGCAAGAGATATTTCAACACATTTACAATTTCAACATAATTTCTTTCATTACAAAGCATTGCCAAATTTCAACACAGTACAATTTTAACCAGGGCTGCAAACCGGTTCGGAGTTGAACCGCTCCGGAGTCGGAGACTCCGGAATTTTTGGAAAGTCCGAACCGAACCTGAACCGGAGCAGAACAAATTTTTTCTTCCCGAACCCGATCCTGAACCGGAGCAAAAAATAGTTGAAAAGGGTTCGGTTCAAAAAATATGTTTTATTGCATATTTCTCAAGCTGTTATAAATGTCAACTTTGTCATTTCCCACAATTTTTAAGCCTTGCAATAAAACAGCTTGCAAAAAATATTTTACAATATTAGAAAGGAACTAATTAGTTAAGGCTTTAAGAATGGTAAATAAGACAATTAATGATTCTTTACCATGCTTATCTTCTGATGAAAATGACAAGCAATCTTTATGCATTAAAGTCTTGGAAGAACTATCATTGTAAGGAAATTAACAATGTCGCACTGCGCACTTTTTCTACTCAGATATTTGTTTTATACAACTATAGAGTCATTTGAAAGATAGCTGGAAGACACACTATTACTTAATTTATACAGTGCGTTAACTGAAGTCCCACTAACACAGAAAGGCCGAAAAAGGGCACACACACACACAACGTCTTCTGTCGACTTGGAGCTGTCTGTTTTGCACTTGTGCTGCCTTTGGAATTCCCAAACAGTCAGCTCAATGCTGGCATGGGATGGCCTTTGTCAACTTGCAAAAGATAGGCAATGCCTGCTGATAATAAAACCGCGAGTTTCTTTAAACAGCTGTACAGTCGACCATCCTCCTTGTCTTGTTTTAAAAGTCTTAAGCGAACATAAAATTATAATATATAGACCGAACGGTGGCGCAGTCGTCTCCGTTTCTCTTACAAATTAGTCAGCTGTATGCTCTCACTTACGCTTCAGAGTGCAAAGTTGGGAATACGTCCGGCTCGCTCTAACCACTGTGTTCCCCTATAATTTCCTATGCGGAATTTCTCTATGGAGAAATCTTAATGGGGACTATCTCTTGACTCTGCTAGAAATTGAGCAGCGTAAATTTGATCTCTAATACTCATTGCTCCATGACTTATCGACCTGGAGTCTATTGTTTGTTTTAATTTTCAGAACAAAATTATTTCTGAACCCCGGTTCGAACCCGAACCTAGGTTCAGCGACCTTCTGAACCCGCTCCGTGAACCCGAACCCAAAAAAATTCGCGGATTCGAACCCCGGAGTGAACCCCTGTCGATTTGTATAATTTTTGCAGCCCTGATTTTAACACTAGAAAATGGAACAACACAACAATTATAACAAAAGTTATATTATCAATCCTACAAGTCTATCTTGATGGAAAGACTCCCTCCCTGATGCACTGGTTGTAAAGGTCAGCAAAAACGTTCGGCTGTGCTCCCACGGTAATTTTCATAGCTTTTGTTGGGATCCCATCTGGCCCAGGCGCTTTGTCGTCGTGGACCGTAAATAGAGTATACGCAATTGATTGCAGCCTCCGCTCCTTTGCCTTGCTTCGTTTAATGGCCTTCTTGATTTCTGCTCGGCGCGTTTGGAACGTAGCTTGCAGTATGTCCACTTGGAGTTGGTCTCGCGGGCTCTGCCGGGATCGCTTCAACGCTTCTTCTCGAATGATTGCACTCCTACCGAATATTCTGGATTTTACTGGTCTGCCAGTGAACCGGTTTCCTTTTGGCTGGGTCCCTTTACTTGCGCAACAATATGGCATCGCAGGCCTCGCTTGTCTTTCGGCATTTCCAGTTAGCTGGATGCCTTTTAGCATTGCCTGCAAAGATGCAGCATCAACAGCCTTCTCGCTCCATCCGAGGTGCGCAGGCTGGTTTATCCGTTGCCTTTGCTGTCCCATAGGTCGGAGACTTCCCATGTCATGCTTCGTACTAGGTGAGAGCTAGTAAACGTTAGGTCTGTTATAGAACCTCGTCCAGCATTCGAGTAGGTTTGCTTTCCTCCTTGGTTAAGCAGCGTCACGTTCAAAGAAGCAAATGCATCAAGAAGGACTGTCCCTCGAGCATTAGTTTTGGTGCAGCCCCAGTCCATGCTTTGAATACGTCGCTATTTCATTTACTATTCGTTGGAATTCATCGACCGATGCGGTGCTTCTGCTGCTGTCGACTTTTAAAAGTAATCACGAGCTTTTGCTTTGACTTATGAACGGAACGGAATGAAAAGCAAATAAAAATTCATGAAGCGACGACTGCAGTCGCTGCTTGCTTTTGATCAAATATCGATTGCGGCTCTTCGCTGCTGCTGCCGCTTTTGTATTTGGCAAAAGCAATAGCGGATGAAATGAAACTTATGGCAGTTTTTTAAACAGCGGTTTCCACAGCTCCATATTCGTGGATTCTTTGTCCCTGGTTTTCAACCATGTTCACAGTTCAGTCACTGTGAAGTTATTTTATAGTTACTGTTTAGCCACTGCTTGTCCATTTTTAGTTACTGTTTAATCACAGTTCAGTCACGGTGAGCTCACTTTTTAATCACTGTTCTGTCACTGTTTAGTCACAGTTCAGTCGGTTTTATAGTCGCTATTAAGTCATTGTTCGGTCACTGTTAAGTTACTGATACCCCTCTTTCCGACTCTTCTACACCTTCTTCCACCCCATCATTGATCATCTTTCCGTCTGCCCACACTCTTGTGTCTGTGTGCCGAGAAACTCCACAAAACAACAACACAACATATGCATAGAGTCGGCGTCACGTGACGCAGAAATCAAATTTTACTCCTACTTAAATCTTTCATATCGAAGTTCTTTAACTCATTTTTCACTTCAAAAAAATACCTTAGAACCCAAACTGAACCGATGCCATATTAAGGTTCCTTTTGCTTCCGCTTCTTAGGTTTAGTCCGTTCTAATTGGTTCTAGTTCCGGCTTGATGGAAAAGTTGACGACGCAGCAGGCTTTTGCTCTATGCTTCATTCCTAGATGACAAGTTGTTAAATTTTTTTAGTCATTCGCAAATCGTTTGTCGCAAGGTGAATTTACTATAAGGTGACGTATTCCGTTGTGGGGAGGGGTCATAATTTTTTTCAACTCACTCTCTCGGCTCTCTGAGATAGATGACAGTTGTTTTGAGAGGCAAATGTTAGGCAGCGTAAGGCCCATGGTATAATTAACAAGGTAGTGTCATCAGAAATTCACCATGCGAGAGAGGTACCAGTTGATATGAACACGTGAGAACACTTTGACAGCCCCTTTGATTTTTATCATTCAACTGGTACCCGAAAAAGAGGCAGCCTACTTTAATGACTTCACCTGGTATAATTTCACCATGGTAAGGCCCCTCGAAAGACAACAGCTGTGGGGAATACGTCACCTTGTAAGTAAATTCACCTTGGTTTGTCGAATACGTACCTGACTTTAGAAATTGTGTGTTTCGTCTGTTGTTTTGGTAAAATAACCACTCAAATTTATCATTAAATATTAAATATAATTCACAACCACTATACACTTCAAAATCTACTTATTAGGAATGGATCAGGAGGGCTACCAGCAGCAGCAGCGGATCCAGATGGGGTTTGCTCCACGTCGTCAATATGATATGAACAGAAGCGGCTCGACTGGGGGAGGGGCTGAGGCTGGTTCAGGCAATTACCTTTTTAGCAAAGTTGACAAGGAGAAACCTGAAAACAGGCAGTTGGCTGAACCGCCTGCGGCCGATAAGGCTTACCAATTTGGCTACGATCCCGATGTCAATGGCAAGGCCATGAAGACACCAGTGAGCGTACTTCAAGAGCTGCTCGGTCGGCGTGGCATCGCTCCCGTCTATGAGCTGGTGGACATTGAGGGGGCCATCCACCAGCCAACATTCCGTTTTCAGGTTTCGTTCAGGGATAACGACACACTATATGCAGCCATTGGTGCAGGACGCTCGAAGAAAGAGGCTAAGCATGCAGCTGCGAGGGCATTGATAAATCAGATAATTGGTGTCCAGTCGCCAGAATCGCAAAGCAGTGGCGTAATGGGATCTTCGGCCGATGACAATGCCCATGGGCCGGGCGCTAGGGTAGTGAGCAATCCAATTGGCTGGCTGCAGGAGATGTGCATGCAACGTCGTTGGCCTCCACCATCGTATGAGACCGAAGATGAGGTGGGATTGCCCCATGAACGTATGTTTACCATCTCTTGCGCCATTCTTAATTATCGTGAGGTTGGCAAGGGACAAAGCAAGAAGATGGCCAAACGCTTGGCGGCTGAAAACATGTGGAATCGCTTGCAGGAGACGTTTATCGATGCTGCCAGGATCAATGACAGCATTCGCAGCGAATTGGAGGAGAAAAACACTTTGCTGAAGAGCACCAACTTGGATTACCTTCAGCTGTTGGGTGAAGTTGCCGCTGAGAACCAGCTCGAGGTGACCTATATGGATATCGATGAAAAGATCTACCCGGGCCAATTTCAGTGCCTGGTAAAGCTGTCCACCTTGCCTGTGGGTGTTTGCCACGGCACTGGACCAACAGCTCAGGAGGCGCAACGGGTTGCCGCTCAAAACGCTCTCGAGTATCTGAAGATAATAGCGAACAGTTCCAAGTTCCATGAATACATAACGGCACACACACACCATCATAAGCTATTCTAGATCGCTTTTAATTTGTAAAACCCTAAAAAAACTTATTCCAAAAATAAACAACCAAGAACCGAAACCTATGAAAATCTGAATTCTGTAGCTAACTTGCTCTTTAAATGTACAGAAAGATATATCAGAGAATCAAACCGAAACGGTTAGGGTAACGGTTACTGTTTTGACCCATCGCCGCATAGTTACTGTTCGTAATCTTATTTTGTTTCGGTTCAAACATGTTCTTATTTCAAACTTTTGTAAGTTTACGATTAAAGTGAAAAGGAACGCGACTTATCAAAAAGATTGAAAAGATGAACAAAGATTAAAGTGGTCTAAAGAATTCCTTCTAAAATATATTAACATTATTTTTTAAAAGCTTTATGGGTACTGCATATTTGAGAGTAGATTCCTTCCTTTTCCCAAGATAATTATGCGTATATCTTCGTCATATCCGGTTACCACAAGGTTCCATAGAAGTGGTAACAGGACTCCACTTCATATTATTGCTTCTGCAAATAATTCCTGATGGTACAGTGCCTTCTCGATGGTGGCTACTGTGGAGTGTAGCGCCGTTTCCACCGATTTCCTTTTTATGTAGGTAACCCTCCAATGTCAGGTTTATGCCTTCTCTTATACGTCTGAAGGTCCAGTAGTTTTTCCTTTGTCTTGAGCAGGAATATGTGAGGCCTGTAGTCCTTCGGTTGCACCTAACTGCATTTCCCTGCTTTGGGCAAGAATACAACACGTTCTGTCTATCTAGTCCTAGGGATTTATAACTCTCAAACGAGTCGATCGCCCATCGGATCTTTTCTAGAGTTATTATATTGTTTGGGATGTTGACTTCTTGCGTTGTCTCAGTGACTACAGTGCAGCCTGGAAAGTGCGTCCCCTGCTGCTTTCCGTCCAGTGTCCATCGTTTGTTTTTAGCTGTTTTTAGCAGTTTCCTGAGTTTAGATGTTTCGGAGACCTTCTCTTTGCTGGAAAAGAAGTTTCTCCATGAGTTTTGCTTTGCCTTCCATAGACGCGAAGTCTTATCTTGTATTCCTCTCAGATTATTTGCTCATTCGCTTGTTTAGCTAGTCTGAAGCATTCTTGCACGTCCTTCCTCTGCTCTTTCAGCGGTGGGGTCCACCAGGGGGGTCTGGTTCTCGTTTTGCTAACTGTTTGTTCCTATAGGCGTTTCTGCTTTGGTATCTGTCGAGAACTTTGCATTCTGATGCCTGAGTACTATTCCCTAAGGTCAGAGTTAGGTCTAGGACATGGGCGGATGTTGGTATCACAAATGTAACATAAGAATATTAGCTTAGGGAATGCTGAGACCTCTTCTCTAATTTGACTGACAGATGGACCTATTATCAACCCACGGCAAAAACTGCTTATCCTACAGACTTAAGATTTGGCAGAGACCTTTGTTTAGTTATGCTGGCGCGCACTAAGTAAGAAAATATTGAAAATTTCACCGAGAAATAGGAGACAAAGCTGTTTCTCTTTGAAAATTTATCTTTTTTTAATTCAAAAGTGCTCGTTTTGTTATATTGAGCTAGATTTGTCTAGATTCATTCTGGCTAAACAGCAGCTTCAATTCAATAAGTTGACACAAACTTAACCAATCTAAATCTGCATTCCTTCATCTATCCCTTGGGCGAGGTACACAGCGAGCATTGTAAGTGTTTGTATTTGTCTGTGATACTTTAGCAATTTGCCACTGTGACAGTTCTAATTAATTTGTGGTACACATTTGGCCGGGGGCTCGGTTTGAAGTGAAAGGAACTTGCCAGGGTATTCAATGTTGACATTGAAGCAATCGCAGCTAACTATGGCAACGGCGATTCTATTTAAAAAACATAAAACAAAAAAAAAACAAAATGTTTCTTCATCTCAAAATGAGGAAAGAAAACCTAAAACAAAGTTGAAAGCAAATTGTAATTACGCACAAAATGTACCTGGAACGGCAAGTGGGTGGCAGCCCGAAAAAGTAGGCAACATAAGGAAACCCTTGCTGGAAGCACGACCCTAAGTTTCCCGCAAGAGGGAAGAGAAGGGAAAAGAAAGTAAGAGAGCGCGAATTTGAATTGTACTTGGTGATAAGTACATGTGGTTGCCACTCAGGCCATTCATGTGCGTGTGCGTGTGTGTGTGTGTATCTTGATGCTTTGTAAGTTTAAGTGGTAGATATTATTCAAAAGGAATTAAGACTGAAATGAAAAGCTTGTCGACATGAGCAGCGGGCGGAGGGGAAAACCAACAGCTGTTGGCGCTGCTGAGGAATGCTTTTAATAAATATGAATGTTTACAGTGTGCGGTTTCTGTATGCGTCTGTGTGTGTCTTTGTGTGTTTACCTTTTGTTTGTTTGGTTTTGTGGCCTGTTTTGTGTATGAAAATGTCGAGCAAAATGAGCAGCAATCGCTTGAGTGTGTGTGTTGCATAGATTGAACCAAACTAAAAAGATGCGCGAAGCCAAGTGTCAACACACGATAGCTTCATTAAAACAAATGGCCAGCCAGTAGAATGCACCCCAAAGCCAATTTTAACACCAACACAGCAAAAACAACTTAGCCTACTCTGGGCTGGGATCGAGGTCAGGTGGGTTGTGTGGCCACATACACGCCTGGCTGCACGCTAAATGAGTTTAGATTGCTGCACATAAATTACCAGGAACTGGTAAAGCGACAGGCAACAGACAGCCGACATAGACAGAGAGATGCCATTAAAGAGGGAACTTCTGAGCCCCAACAACAACAACAACAATTGTGACAAGGCTGATTTGATTTACGCAGTTTGGTTGTACCGCCCCGCCCCCATCCTCACCTGGCCCAGGCAGCGGAACAACGCTAACTCATCAGAATCTGAGATAAACTGACTGGCCCCTGCCAAATTGCTGGATTAGCCTTGGTTGTCTCCGCCGTAGACAAACATTTGAAATTCCATTTGTCCGCTGCCCGTAATTTGTTTTTATGGCTCCCTGCACGCCCACACAAACATTAAAGTTTTATTATTTTAAATTATTTTTTATTCATTTATTTTGTGCATATTGAAATGAAACTCATTTAACACCGCGTATACTTAATATTCATCGATGTCGCCTGTTCCAAAACTGTCAATAACACTCAGCTGGCTGTCAAATGTACCTGAAAATCAATTTCTCCACCAATTTCAGTCAATTTCAATGGCACTCCATCAATCATAATTAACTCTCGAGCACTTTCACTTCAAGTGAGCGCGTTTTAAAATTGCCTCCTTTCCTTTGTTTTACGAAGAAAAAAAACAGAGGAAAAGGGTTGGCATATCATGCGCAGGGCAATAAATCTTTTTGTAATACGTTCAAATTAGAACAAATGAGTTCATTTGTTTTTTGTTTTTTGAAGCCAACAAGGCTCAAAGGCTACACAGTCATCCGAGTAATGCGCGGGGAAAGGTCGTTAAAGCCAAGGAAGCAAGATGAATTGCGAAATATTCTTCACTAGATGTGAGTTTTTTTTAAGGTGCAACAATTTTAACTGCGCCCATGAAAAACAGTACAATAATTTTTTTGAATTAATCTACAGCTTGGGGGTCAAATACCCCACTGTGCTTCGATGTGTTTGCCTTTCCTGCCTGGCTCTTCCACCATAAATACTCTGTGTCCTACCTGAAGTGGCATTGTGCTTAGACTAGATTCACAAAAGCGTCGCCGAGCATGACATTTCCAACTTTCAAATTAATATTAGTTGACACTGAAAATGTTTAGTTTCAAATGCCTACATTTTTCAATGATATTTAAAGGCTAGGATCGAAATAATACCCGAAATATCATTTTGATAATTTCTAGTATTGTATTGATGCCTAAAAACTGGTACTTGTTTTAGTTTCAATTTGTGACAACGCGTATCAAATTGATTATGATACACATTGTTTTATGTGTAGCAACATAATTAGACATGAGTTTTTACGGTTTTGGAAAATTCGCTAGCTTTTGCAGAAATTAGGGGTTGGGTGGGTTTTGAGTCGATAAGTTATTTCACATTTCGGAAAGTGCGGAGTGCGGTTAGCTTCAAGGTCAAATATAAATAATAATAATGTTTATTTATTTATTGTTTAACGAATTTGTTCAATATGTACTTTTTTGTACCCGATCGTTCCTCAGTGTAATGCCCAGACTCCTACCCATGCTGACTCAAACGCCAGAATAGCTGTCCGATAAGTCAGTGAGCTTCTCAAATAGTGGACTAGATTCTCCTAAAAGTAGTCGCTCCTGTCATCTAGTATGCTGATTACTTCTTCTCTATTGAAAAGCTGCTTACTGAAATGCTGCATTCTCAATTCTTTAAGGGGTTATATACAGTTAGGATTTTCAAAAAATCGATTTTTTTTTTTGCATTTTCTTAATATATATATATCTGAGTATACACACTCAAAATTTCAAGTCGATCCGACGAATATTTTCGAAGTTATAGACACATTAGTGAAACAAAATTAACTACATGTAAAGTGCTTTCAAAACTTTAATCGCGTTTTTCTCGAAACTGTGTTTTCAAAGTCGGTGAGCAAGATATCTCTGAAACGGCTGAACCGATCGGTCTGCGATTTTTACACAAGCTTCCTAACTATATTTTTTAGTAATTAATCGAAGGATTTCCCCATCCGATGAAAATTTCTCATTTTTCTAAACAATTAAAGAGCCGAATTTTGGTCGAAAATCGAACCTTTTGCTTTGAGTAGCCCCCATTTTGTCAAAAAATTTTTTTTTGCTAATTCCTTCGATTAATCACTAGATTATTCATTATATTAATGAAATTTATTTGGTTTTCGCATTTTAGATGATCCAGTCCAGAGATATCGTGCTCACCGCAAGGGGCCTTTTTTTTGCGGACCTCTGCAAAATTGGCAATATTAACGTTCACGATGATTATTTTTGGCAATAAAAAAAATTTGAATATAGTTTAAGGTTGTCATAATATACCTGCCAAGTTTCAAATCAATAAACCAAATAGTTTGCTTAGAAGAAATTCTTGAAAAATGCCTTTTTTTCGACCTCCTAACTGTATATAACCCCTTAAGGGTTGAGCATCTATACAACAAATGCCATATGTCATCGTTTTCTTGGGTGTTACCTAGGGGGTATGACACATGTTCCGTTCGATTATAATCGAAGTGAGCTTTTATGATCCAAGAAATTTTGTGCGCTGATAGAGACAGAGGTTTGTTGGATACATCAATCAATCAAAAAGCTTTAAAACTAACAGTTTGGCAAAGCTTTTTTTAAGCGCATATTTTTATTTGTTTATAACTTCATAAATTTAAATCTTTTAAGACTCCATCAATTTGAAAATAGCAAAATTTAAGTTATGTTTAGAGCTATAAATTGTGTATCCTTAGAAGCTATATGGTGTTAACACTAAGAAAAAAATTTTTAATAATTTTTAGCAACAATTACTTAATATTATTATGTAAATGTAAAATTGGCTATACAGCTCCTCCAACAGGGCCAAGCCAAGCTTCTCTCAATCTCTTGGCGTGTGTGCTTTAAATTTTTCGCACAAAAGAAAGGGACCTACAGTTTAACGGCGAATCCGAACGGCAAAGTTTGAGAATTTACATTACTTTTTCATGGCTAGATACTTTACAGCTGGCGCCAATAGCTGGTGAAGGTGACCGTATGTGTAAAATAAAATAGGTTTTGGTGGGCATATGGAGATCTAGTTTCAGATTTAGCTTTAAAATGAAGAGCTTGGCTTACCTTCTATGTACATTGTGCAACGAAATTATTAGTTCATTTCAAATGCTGTCAGTTTTCTAAATTCACAAAGGCAACAACATTTGTGAAAATATGGAAAAAAGACTGCAGTACTGACTGCAGACATACACTTGAAAAGTGTATTATAATTTTGCCCAGAAGTTTGCAACGCATAGAAGGAATCATCTTCGACCACATAAAGTATATATATTCTTGTTCAGCGTGACGAGCTAAGTCGATTAAGCTTTGTCCGTCCGTCTGTCTGTTTCTACGCGAACTAGTCCGTTTTGAAGCTAGCGTCGGTTTTTGTTTCTATTTTTTGGTATAGTTTTGGTACCCTTTAAAAAAATCATGGGACTTATCACGCGACAAAAATGGAAGTCGTTTTCAACTGCATCTAAAAAAAATTCGTAAATCTGCGAATAGAAAAAAAAGGGGCTAAAGGTACATTATATCATTTATTTCAATATTTGTTTTCAACGTCGTGTTAAGAAAAATCATTTAAAAAAAAAAAATTTTCGTTCTCTGTGGACCTTTTTGTGAAAATGAAAATATATAATTTCAGCCTAATAAGGTTTTTTTATAGAATTCTATCTCGATAAGTTAAAGCTCATTTCGCCACACATGAATGCGGTATTTGCCCAGCCTCGTATCTAATAATCCACTCGCATTAAAATAAAATGTTCTCTCAAGCTTTTTTGGTCTGACAAGAGTTCAGGGGTTACAATGGGACATTAGCGGCATTGAACTTCTCGTTCTGGTAAGCAAATGTTTCGACAAATGATGAAAGTATATATTTTAACACAAACTCCACCTACTCTACCGAAATCAAATATCTTTTAAAAACTGGGATTCATATACAGCTGCCACATATCGAGGGCTTATAAAAAAATTAAAGTAACATCGTCGTTCCTATGCTAGCTTTCCTCCAATTAAAATCGTTTGCATGTGCGTGTGTAACAAAGTTTTTTTGTCAATTTGTATTCAATTTAAAATAAATAAGTCAATATATTGTCTAAATACTCGAGGGAGCTTCAAAATGTGTATACAATCTGTCAATCAATAACGAAAAAAAACATGCCCTGATTTCAATGTTCAAACTTTGTGATTGCTTGCAATAACATTGACTGCGAAGCTTAATTTGCTTTGCCATCAGGATCAGGAAAAGCTTTGAACCAGAAATTAGTTAGAGGCGTGACAGTAAAATAAGTCAAAGTCATGCCCAACTGTTGCTGAACTTGGCACATAACTTACAAGGATACATACATACGCATATGAGTAAGTGCCCGGACGTGTCAACTGCAATGTCGATAAATTCGCATAAAAATCAATTTGTGCCCAGCCACAAATTCATGAATAAGCCAAGCCAAGTATCAAACAAAAAATTTTAGGGCGAAACTCATTCATGTGTGTGTGTGTGTGTGTGTTCTGGGTTATGAATAATGTCGGATGGCCTGGCCTAATTTCATTAAATTCAGGCGCATTCAACGACATTTGCAAATTTTCACAGATTGCTGCCCCCCTCATTGCACTCCCCTCTCGATTTATGCCTTCAGAATCATTTGACCGGAAGTGACAAGTCAGCTAAATTGGACCACTTACCTTTTTTCTTTGCTGTTGTTGTTGCTGGACATACATAATGCATGCGGATGTGTGTGTGTGTGTGTGGCTGCCTAATCATCCATGGATGGGAATGGCAAATGTCGTACGAGTTATCATGGCGTTGTGGGTAGAGGTCCTTGATGTGACTTGCTGGGCATACATTAAGAAATCGATTCAATTCGCTTCGAGGCAATAAAAATTGAACATTAAGACTGTGTCCCTCTCTCTCACTCTAACTTCCTTTTAGGAGGTATCTTCCATTGTTGCCTAGGTTATTCTTTTTTTTGTTGTTGTTGTTTTGTTTCCTTTTAGGATGGGGTTGGACCCATTTATGATTTTGATTAATGTTCTAGGGTATTTGGCAAATGTTCCTGTCCATCAGCATAATCATAATGTCGTTGCTAATGTTTATTTACATTTAATGTGTTGCGTTCAATTTTTTGTAACCAAAATGTGTGCGAAAACAGGTCATATTTCATTTCGGCACGAGTTCAATTCGTTTTCCCCTATTATTAGTAGGTCAATTAATCATGATTACGCAGTTAGGTAGCAATCCGATTAAAGGTGGGTGAAAAAAATTTCATTTTGAATTTGTAAAACCTGAGGAAGAAGATTCCTTCAAAAGAGTGTCTGTCTCATCTGTAGATTTGCTTTGGAATTAAATTCCCTTTTGTTGCAAAATAAAAATCATGAAAATCTTATTGCATTTTCGACAAACTCTTCTTTTTCTTGTTAGTCCGGATGGAATTATGTTGGCTTAATATGCAAATTACTTTGTAAACAGTCTGCGAAAAATTGCGCATACGCAGCGTCAGCCAAAGATAAAAATTAAGCTTAATATGTGCCAAGCACTTGTTAAATACTTGGAAACTCTGCCAAAAGCTACTCAAAAAACTTTTGCACGATTATTAAATTTTGACTTTGGCAAAAAGTAAAATGCTTAGAGAAGTCATGTGCACTAAAGACTGTTTAATTATTACTAATTTGAGGGCTATCACTAGAGGAGAAAAGTGGTTTAAACAAATGATCGTCTGCCTCTGTTTAGGCTAATTAGCAGTGCAACTGCATGTTAATTTCATATACAGGAATAACAAACTAAATCACAGGGCCCGCACCCCCTTTTACAAGGCAATCAAATTCGTGGTGTAATTTCCGCAAATTAAAAGATATCACTTACACACACATGTATAATTTCAGACAACCACAAAAAGTTGGTCACGCAGCAGGAACAACATGGGCACGCCCACACAATTTTTGGGGCTGTTGCAATGCAACTGGCGATTATTTTTTTTTGCTTTTTTTTTGCCAATGCGTTGACAGCAAATTAAATTAGAAACGCATTTTTGTGAACAAAAGTGACCGCAGGAAGAGAGAGCGGGGTATGGCACATAAATGCCGGATGTGAGCAATGACAAGCCGCAAAAATTCAATTTAAAGTTTGGATTTCAATGCCGAACGAGCCAAACAACGTACGAAAACTCGTAAACTTCATGGTGCGTATGAGTATGAAAGAGACAAGAAGGTATGCTGCCAAGGCAAGGGATACGTGCATGTAATTGGAAAATATTGAACTGTGAACAAAAATCGAACGCCGGCAGGTCGTGCTTATTTATTATGCTACAGAGTGGAGCTCTAAATGGAAAAAGAAACCTTAAGAAAAGGATGCAAAATGCCATGGAAATGGATATATATTTAAAGTATACAAAGCAACTAAAGTTTAGTTTTATTCTTTTAGAAACGAAGGCAGTGGCGTAGCGTGTGGTTATGCCGCCCTGGGCGAAGTCAACTTTGCCGCCCCCTACCCCTTGAATCGTTCTAAATTTTAAACTTTTTTCTATAATTACAATTAAGTTTTTCTTGTCGCTTCCATCAAAAACTTCTCTGTAACATAAAGGGACGTACGCAGGATTTTGATTAGGGATGGCGAAGACCTAACTTCTTCGAGGAGTATTATTATGCTAAAGTTGCTATCATTATTGAAAAAAATTCTTTAATTGTGGGATGTATAAGAAAGATGCGCCGGAGGCGAAAATTTTTTTCCTTAACCAAAAGTTAAATAAAAATTGACTTCGATGGGCCGAAACAAAAATTGTTTTGAGATCGAACATGGTTTTCTAGTTTGATGGCAAATGCCTTTCGAAATTAGTTTTTAACTCCAAAACAAGTGAGAAAATCGGTCAAGCCCGACTATAACATACTCTGTACCAGGAGTAGAAGCTAAATGCAGTGCTGCTGTTGTGTCTCTCTCTATCTCGCTCACTCTTTCTCTCTAAGATTGTGCGGTGTTGGTTGGGAGGGGGGTGGCGGGGGGAGCTTGGTTCACTTTTTTGCTTATAACTTGAGAACCGCTCATCCGATCTTTATCATTTCTTTGGCAAATTGATACATTTTGACAATTGCTAACTATCTCTACAATACTATCTACAAAACTGTGGAAGATATGACGTTTTTTCAAAATTGCGGGGCGGGAGGGGGCGTGGCCAAAATTGAAAATAAACTTGATCTGCCTGGAGCTAAAAGAAACATTTGTTCCATACATGTCAAACCTCTATCTCTTACCATCTCTGAGATCTGTTTGTTCATACAGACGGACAGACGGTCAGACGGACAGACGGACATGTCTATATCGACTCGGCTGTTGATGCTGATCAAGAATATATATACTTTATATGGTCGGAAATGATTCCTTCTGCCAGTTACATACATTTGCACGACTTTAGTATACCCTTTTTACTCTACGAGTAACGGGTATAAAAAATTAGTGCTTCTTTGCTGAATTCGCCAATTAATTAGTTGACAATTCAGACACTTCTCTATTAGCACATTTGTTCTGCAGTTTATGCAAGTTTTCCCAGTACTTCAACACATTTCAAATCATTCAAGGTCCACGAAGGTTTTTTCACGTTTTATCAAACTTGGCTACATACTGCATAATCGTATCAGCAAACTTCTGTACTCCCATTAAAAAATGTGAAAAATTTTCCACTGCCTTTTTTATTATTTTATAGCCATTTTGACCATCTGAATCTTAGGTTATCAGTTATATGATCTATTCGATTTTATCATTGAACCCTATAGGATATTTTAATTGTGCATGATTAATATAGTTGTTTTGCTTTGCTATTTCAATGAATTATTTTATTTGTGAACTTTGATTTATCTCAAGCATTCAGCTTTATACGATAGGTTTCATATGCCGGAAGTGCTTAAGCTTAATAATACACTGAGAGAAAAATCAAAAATTTTCGTACTTAAATCAAGAATTTTTTAGGACCGAATCGTGGTGTTATTTTTTTAAAGTACCATTGCAGAAATATGGTACTTTTATTTTAAGCTCCATTTCGAAAATACCTCAAGAAAAAATCTCAAAAGCAGAAATGTTTCCTAAGTTCGAAAGTTACCTGCTTAAATCAAATTATGAATCTATTTCTCAATTAAGGATCTTGGTCTATTGGGATAATCTCCAATCACAACGCCATTAAGTGAATTCGCAGTGTACATTAGCCAGTAGCTTTGTGTTTCCAGAAGTTACTTACTTTGCTTTTCCCCGCATGAGTCCACAAAGTAAATACTCTTAAACGAGTCTTTTCCACTAAAAAACATTTCAGAAAAGAAAAAAGAGGCGCACCAAATGTAGCTCATCATCTTTATTTGTCTTATACAACCGACTGGTCTAAGCTTTGCAAGCACCATATTCGGTCACCCAACTGGTGCAAGTCTGCTTATGGGCATCGAAATGCATATCGTTGTCACACTTGAATGGTCCAATTTCTTTGCCGTTCTTACACTCTACATAATGTTGACAGCCGGGAATCTGTGCAATCTCTCTACCTTTCTGACGACCATCGCAACGATCATAACTACACTTGTGATTCTCGCGAGGCACACATGCCTTAATTTCCTCATGAAAGAATCGATCAACTGGACATTGCATCCAAATGGGTGCGGTGTCACGCCCTTTATCAGCACCCAGATCACGGCAATAGTAATAACCACGACAGGTCGCACCATCCGAGACAAAGGTGTTGCGCAACACCAGCTTACCGCTGATACAAATATCCTGAGGCGCCGGCACTTTCTTGTTGGAGTCGATGCTAATAGGGGCGACCTGTTTATGGCACTGGCCCGTTACTTTATCAAAGTGTGGTTGCTCGGAGCTGCATTTATGCCTCTGGAGTTTATGAGCCTGGCAGAAGGAGTAGCTGTTGCTATCACCCTCATTTGGAAAGCGCACACCGGCAGGGACCACCTGACATAGCTCGAATTTGGCTTGGCAATGAAATTGATTGGCTGCCACACATTCCCGTTTTGCTGGATCAAAGTAGGTGCCCGACGTGCAGGCTCCTTGGGATCTTAGATTCTCTTTCTCACAGTAATACCAATTGGAGCAGTTGATACTGCCGCCCACATAGCCCAGCGTCAAGGGAGAACAGGGCACTGCACAATAGGTATCTGTGGGTTCCAATACGGCCGCCTGACAGCTACCCGTGGTCAGACTAAAGTAAGGAGTGGATCCCTGGCAGGTACCTCCAGCAGTGCTAGTCGAGTTCCGGCACACAACCCATTCGTGACAACCACCGGGCTTACGCAATACGGTGCCATCGCGAAACATGTGACAGATGTCATCCGTAATCTGGTAAGATTCCGCCTGTTGACCAAACAGCACCAGCAGGGCCAGCACCAGAATGTGGCTAATAAACACTGTAAAGGATAATATGGTACTTTAGAAACAAGTTTAATTGCACACTTCAATTGAGCTGAAGTACCTGTCATGTCTTCTCTTTGGTTACACAAAAATTCAACTTAATTTGGCAACCCAGTCGATCGAGTCTTATATACTTAACCAGATTTGCCAGAAAAATGTTTTCAATAAGGCAGAAGTCATTAGTTTATGTACCCAAAGAATTTGATAAGATAAGCGCTACAGAATCTCATTACCAAATGTCGATATTAGCCAAGCGACAAGTGGAAAACCTTTCCCATCCGTTACTAAAGTGATAAAAAAACAAATTTTTTTTTGCGAACAAAAACCTTCAAAAGAAATAAACATAAATCTTAAACCATATTTGCTATAGCATTTGTGAATGTAGAGATGGTTCAGAACCTATATCTATATCACATATCTCATATATCTATTTTGGTCTAATAAAGGGATTTCGGACTTGATTAAAAAAATAGAGGCAAGCTAACTTCGGCTCGACCGAAGTTTATATACCCTTTGAGATTGATATATGCCTGACAGTTTGTGTGGCAGCTTTACTATATAGAAGTCCGATTTCGACAAATCTTGTTGAAATCATTAAAAACTTATAAATACGAGCGTTGGGAGCGATAACATTGAAAACAAAAAAAGTTTTTCCCACTAAGACTTTTTTTTTCAGACCTAACTTTTGTTGGCGCTATATTATAGTTGTCCGATTCGACAAGCTGGTGAAATTAGGAAATCATTAAAAACTTATAGAGCGTTGGGAGCGATCCTGAAAACAAAAAAGTTTTTCTCACAAAAACTAGTTTTTCGACCGATCGTTCCTATGGCAGCAATAAGCTATAGTCATCCGATCCGGCCGGTTCCGACAAATGTGCAGCTTATTTGTACCAAAAGAATTCGTGCAAAGTTTGGTTAAGAAAGCTTTAAAACTGACGGAGGAGATAGCATAGAAACAGACGGACAGACGGACGGACAGACGGACATGGCTATATCAACTCAGCTCGTCATGCTGATCAAGAATATATATACTTTATGTGGTCTGAGATGCTTCCTTCTGTGCGTTACAAACATCCGGACAATTTCAATATACCCTCTCCAAGGGTATAAATATAGCTATATATAAAATTCAGAAAAATGTATGAAATCCTTATTTGAGTCGATAGAACGATTTATGCATATAATTTAATAGTTAAAGATGATTTTGTGTAAATGTTCCCTTCTTTTCCCCGTTTTTTAACCTTTTTAGATGATTTTTCGTAGAAATCGTCGAAAGAGTTTCTTTTAGAACTATGGACTGTTCCTATTATTTCTTGAGCTTTTACCACATCTGACATCAATTGTCGGACCTGTTGAAAATAATTTTTGCAAACTCTAGTATCTTGCTTAATACAAATTCTTATGACTCTTCTCAAATGAACTTTCTTTTCACGTCTTTGGAAACATGTATAAGCTTAACGTTGCTTCGCGCAAACGATTTGCGGCAAATAACATAGTAACTTGACATTTGACTTTCAACCTTGCAAATTAATACAAACAAGAAAGTTACACATACATACAAAAACAAAGAAAAATTTGTCAAGCATTGACAACGGACTGTCCCTTTGGCCCTACAAACAGAGAGAGCGCTGTCTCCCATGTTGTGTGAAAAAGGTAAATTTACAATAAAGGTGACGTACTCAGAACAGCTGCTTTCAAGGGGCCTTATTAATTGTCATTTGTCTAAAACAGCGATGGTCAACGAGAGCGAGGCCAAAAAGTAAGAGTGTATTAGTGTGCGAAAACAAAGCTCCGTGAACTTGCATCAACCTATTCGAACTCTGTCATGGAGCAAAGAGTATTAGAGAGGAATGTTGCTCATTCGACACCGCTTCTGTCAGAAAATTGTCAGTTATTAGCTCTCATTTACGCTCTCCAGATACTTTTTGGTCAGCTGTTTACATACATTTGGGTTATGGTCGTCTCGCTCTAACCACAGTGATCTCTCGATGTTAGCTTCGGCAAGCGTTCGGGTCATGTACGTGTGAATGGCGAAATGTTTGTTCGCCATCGCTGGTCTAAAAAAAGCCAGGATCAAGTTGAAAAAATTAAGACCCCTCACCAGATCGGAGTATAGTAAAAGTATAGTAAATTAATCTTGGTTCAGCCTGTTTGTTGGCGTTCGAATTTCCCTTCAAGAAATTTACCTGATATTCCTTTTTGTGGAATGTAAAAATGACCAGATAACCGAAAAACATATCAAAAACAGAAAATAATTCAATTGGCAAGCTGATTTGCATTTTGACTTAATCACTTAGTTTAAATTAATTAAGGAGAAGTTACAATTGCAGTTGCCAAGGCAGATATTATTACAAAGAATGTGAGCAAGTTCAATCATAACATACAAAAATTTTTTCTTATATGGAGTTCGACAGCTGAAAGAAAATTCGAGCTCTCTCCGTACTAGCCGAAGTCGCTAATTCCTGCTTCTCGTGCCTTTAGGCTCATTATAAAACAACAATTTTTTGCCTGACTTCTGGTCTATGTACGCAAATAAAGGAAAAAAAATCGTTTTTTTATCAAGTTTATAAAATTCTAAAAAATGGTCTGATGACAGAATCTTAGGAAACTTGAATGGATATTCCTCTGTTTTCTCTAATTTACCACATCTCCAGTTTTTCATTCCGCTTGTAAACTTGCGTATTCATCCATGCTCATTTTCACTTTCGCAAAATTATACGGTTTGGTCTTTAAGTCGCAACAGCTGTTGTTCGCTGATTTAAAGCCGATGACGTATGAGTTGTGATGACGCCGTGAAATGGGAAATATCACTAGAGAAAAGAACCACCTGTCCTGTGAATTCTTCGGTAAAATTTGGATTAAACTCTTTTCCCAAAAGTGCAGAAACAGGAAACAACATTTAACATAAATTTTTACATTTTCAAAAATTATTGTAATGTTATTTGCATTTGCGTTAAGTCAAAGCAAAGATTTATTTATATAAGAAGTTTTGGGGCTGGATAAATTGATTCGCTGCCTTACGAGAATGCGAATACTGAAACTTAGTTAGTTTCTAAATTAGCTATTCTGCTAAGAGCAAAAATTTATAGATAATTTAGATGACACATGTGACGCAAATAACGATTTTTATTGGGAGCTGATATTGGATCCCAAAAAAAAAATATTGTATGAGATGCAGTATCTATATATGTATTTCTTTGGTCAAAGTCAATATATATAAATTTTGGACTCTCTGTTGACTCTAATTAATCGTTTTTAAACTTTAGTTAAACTTTGTTAAAATAAATATCAAAAGATATCTATATATATAAAAAAGTTCAACCAGACTAATTGACTGATAACTGAGATGACTGGTGCCGTCGAACATAGATAGGAGTGAGATTTTCAAGTAGTTTTATCTTATTGAGTGAGTACTAAGAAGGATTTTGGAAAATTCTCGGGAGTGTGGAAATTCGGAAAACGTTTATGAAACTTTTTGTTTTTCTCGATAAGTAAACTCATCAAAGCTCTATAGAAAATCAACAACAAAACAATCTCGGAAAATAAACCTCCCTATGAAAACTTTTGTTGCCAGCATTAGCACAAATTCTTCAAAATACACTAACAAAACTAGTTGTACCAAAGTACGCGAAATAATTTGACACGTGTTTTCCCGATTTTGGAAAATCCGCACAGAGGAAAATGGCCGGAATATTCTGAATCCAAAACGTATCTATACGTTGGCTTGAAACTCGGTTTGTAAGTATAGATACGAAATAGCTTAAAATTTATTTTCCGGTTGGAATTTGACCTGACGTGACAAATTCGGAAAATTCTCATGAAAAACTATTCCGTTGGCTTGCTCGTTGTAAGGTCAAAATGATTTTTTTTAATTTTCCAGTGATTTTGTTTCTGTGAAGTGAATGGGATGTGGGTGGGAAAGTTGTTTTGGAAGTGGGTGGTAAGTGAGTGTAAGTGGGTGAAATGTGGCAGGAAGTGGGAAATATGTGGGTGGGATGTTATTGGGAAGTGGACGGGAAGATGGAAGGAAGTGTGTGGTATGTGGGTGGCAAGTGGGTGGAATGTGGGTGGGATGTAGGTGGGAAGTGGGCGGGAAGTGGGATGTGGGCGTGGTGGGAAGTGGGTGGGATGTTATGGGAAGTGGGTGCGATGTGGGTGGAATGTGGCGGTAAGTGGGAGGGATGGGGAGGGTGTGGGTGGGTGTGGGACGGTGTGGGTGGGATGTGGGTGGCGTGGGTGGAGTGTGGTGGGATGTAGGTGGGAAGTGGTGGGATGTGGGCGGGAAGTGGGTGTTATGTGGGTGGGAAGTGGGTTGGAAGTGGGTGGGATGTATGGGAAGTGGGTGCGATGTGGGTGGAATGTGGCGGTAAGTGGGAGGGATGTGGGTGGGTGTGGGTGGCAGTGGGTGGAATGTGGGTGGAATGTAGGTGGGAAGTGGGCGGGAAGTGGGTGGGATGTGGGCGGAAAGTGGTTGTGTGGGTGGGATGTGGGTGGGATGTAAATGGGAAGTGGATGGGTGTGGGTGGACTGTGGCGGTAAGTGGGAGGGATGTGGGTGGGATGTAAATGGGAAGTGGGTGGGATTTGGGCGGGAAGGGGCGGTAAGTGTGCGGTATGTTGGCGGTAAGTGGGTGGAATGTGGGTGGGATGTAGGTGCGAAGTGGGCGGAAAGTGGGTGGGATGTGGGTGGGATGTGAGTGGGATGTGGGCGGGAAATGTGCGGGAAGTGGGTGGGATGTGGTCCTGAAGTGGGTGGTAAGTGGGTGTGCGTTGGTTATATACTGTTGAAGGCGCAGCGAAGCGTGACGGGCTATTTGCTAGTCAATTATATAAATTAACTTTACACTCAAAGTTCAATAAAACAAACTGAAAATACATTAAGAAATCATTTAAATCTCAGGGTAAATAGTTAAACGATGTTGATTTTTAATATTTATATTTTGCTAAGTGTAATTATGTCCAAACATGCCACAACTCTTGGAATCCCATTAGGTCAAGGATTAACCTGCTCTCTTTCACCTGGCTCATGTAACTCATTTTAATTAGGTTAAATATGCAAGAGAAAAACCGAAAGGAAAAGGGCAAACAGCCTTTCTCAACGAACCGAAAAAGAGCTCAAGAGGGGACCATCTTCTCCTCTTGTGTTCATAACCAGGAACTGAGCTCAATGAGATGCAAAAGGGCGATAAACAAACGCGCCAGAGCTGAGGATGCTTCGCGGGCAAAATAAGGTTACGAGTCGGAGAAAGAAAACTGGCAAAGGCAACCAGCACCAAACCAAGTCATATTTCTCTCGCCAAAACAAAATGAAAATGCCAACAAATACGAGGTGGAACGGGGTGGAGGGGAACAGCAAGAATTATGGGTGCTTCGGTGGGCGGTTGGTCTGGTCACGTACTTGAAGTATTTTGCCAAAATTAAAATTTATGAACAGATAAAAAAGCGTTAATGGCCACTCGCTGGGTTCACGCTGACTGACGGGCGGAGGAGGAGCAGCTGTGGGACCCTAAATGTGTAACAGTTTGCAACGAGTGGCAAATGAAGCACGCGAAGTGGACAAGGCCAAGAAACCACAGCGCAGATGACGATGACAGCGACAACGCGAGTCATAAACACTGCATTTTTACAGAGCAAATTTTTCGGAGAGCTGCTCCAAGTGGCACACTTGACGTGATGTTTAGTTGGGAAAACATTTAAGCTGGGGAAGTATTGGACGTTTCATGTGAAGTACGTGTAGTCAGCTTAAGTGGCGGATGGAATGAGAGAAAGAGAGCTGATAAGTAAGATGACCTCTCTACACATTGAAATAAGTTTTTAATTAACACAGAGCTAAGAGGAAGACAATAAAAAGACTCGATCTGACAATCAATAATTATAATATAATCTATTACACTTGGAAACTTTGCATTGAAGTCTGGTTAACCCGAAGGTACAACCTGTTTGATTATAAATTCAAGGCCTTTGCCATTTATCGCCCATAACCCTTACCTAACCTTGGTGTGAGCCTCACACAATTTAACGAAAGCCAAAACTTGTCACCAAAGTTGCCGGTATCCCAGAATTTATAACTAGCAAAGAGCCATAGCTCGACAGACCAATTCAAACCCCCCATATCCGTTTTGCATCCAATTAAAAATTAATGGTATACGTTTGGTCTCCAGTGTCCCTTATCCGCAGGCATGTCACGTTGGGTCTTGGCAAACTCGCATAATTAACAAACACTCCGCAGCGTATGGATTTGTGGAAAGCCAGGCCTGGACCTTACAAATTTAGCCATTTTGGGTGCCTAGGTTTTTTGGGTGCACGTAAACATAATTAGAGGCACATTTAAAAGGTCGTTAAATGCCGCAAACAACAACAACAACAACAACAACGAGAACGACTACGTCGCTCCAGTTTCCATTCGACACTCACGCGTATTTGCATCTGTCCAAAGTGGCTGCCTGACACTGGCAAGTCAACGAAGGACGTGGATTGTGGAGCATGTAAATATCATTAGCTGTGTCTGGTCTTGGCCCTGCTCGGGCTAAGGTGCACTTAAAAATGTTGTCAACGACTTGACATTGTTTCAAGAGAGCACAAAAGTATGACTTGGTCGCACATACAACGGAAATAATGGGTCAGAGACAACAACTAAACAAACCGTAATCATGAGAGGGGGGACAACAGTTGCTTGGGGATGTAACTTATGATTCTTACCATGAGAAGGTTGTAAAATGACACATTAGAAGCATTAAATTGTGGTTAAGGAAAGCACAGGATGACATATTATGAAGAACATGGTTTGTGTATTGCATATAAATTCACTATTGGTCAATCTTAGCTACTTAGCTGATCATTAAAGGATAACTTCCTTATTTAAGTCAAGTTTCAAGACCTTTCTAAACGGTAAGATTTTATTTAATGAACCTTTTGGAATATAGTTCAATCTAGTTATTTTATCATTGGCCTTGTTCAGCAGAAGAACTTGCTCCCTGATCAAGTATAAAGCCGCACTGATCCTTCTGCAGAACTCGAGTGATGCGGTATCATGATAGCCAATTTCAAGAATCATGATAAAGAGTTAAAAAGTTAAAATTTTATTAAAAAATTAATTTATAGTCAAATTTTAAGGGTACATTCCCTTAGTTGGCCAAATATCCAGTTTGTAGGGGGGTAGAGTTACCATCCATATGTCCAGCAGCGTTGCATGCAAGAGTGCCACATCCATATGTCCAGCAGCGTTGCATGCAAGAGTGCCACATCATCTTCAAGAATATAGTACCGCAAAAGACGCCAACAGCCGAAAACAGAATAATTATTATATTTCAATAAAAGTCTTCATTTTGGCAAAAATTACAAACGCAGAAACACGCAAAAGGTTAGTTTTTACTCTACAGAAGAAGAGCTTTTTGTTTAAGTTTTTATACCCGTTACTCGTAGAGTAAAAAGGGTACACTAAAGTCGTGCAAATGTATATAACAGGCAGAAGGAATCATTTCCGACCATATAAAGTATATATATTCTTGATCAGCATCAACAGCCGAGTCGATATAGACGTGTCCGTCTGTCCGTCCGTCCGTCTGTCTGTATGAACACCTAGATCTGAGAGATGGTAAGAGATAGAGGTTTGACATGTATGGGACAAATGCTCCTTTTATCTGCACGCAGATCAAGTTTATTTCACATTTTGGCCACGCCCCTTCCCGCCTCCGCAATTTGGAAAAAACGTTATATCTCCTACAGTTTTGAAGATAGACGATTCGTACTTTCTAAAGATAGTTAGTAATTAGCAAAATGAATCGATTCGCCGAAGAAATAAAGATCACCCTAAGGAACGCAGGAACACTGCACTATGGGGAATTTTGCCAAATATTAGGCATAAACCCCTTTTCCAAAAGTGTTCAAAACTTAAATTTTTTTTGTCTCATTAAACCACAATTACATCAGTCTTCAATGTTACATACCATGAATTTTAATTTAACAGAGCTCTGTTAAGTGAGCAGCTGATAAAGTCATGTTATGCTAACGAATGACAGTTCAATGTTAAGTGTGTGTTTTTCTGCTGCAATTTGCAATTGTCAAATATTAATTAAAACCGAAAGTTTTGTCGAATATTTTTGATGGAATCTAATCGTTGTGGTATGTATTAAGTGTTAGTGCCTTTTATCTGCAGAAATTAGTCGTGGCGTCCTTGTAGTTGAGGATATTAGCGATTCATCTAAAAAAAAAAATTGGGAATGAAAATTCAACTTTGCAAAGCCCTACCAATTTGTGTTTAGATTTGTTAGAGCTGGGACTTTTACCACCTTTTAGAGCTATCAATTCCGCTTCCGATTCACTTTTGCTCAACCGCATTTATGCGCATTTCTTTGCAAAATTTCACTTTTTAGATCACAACCTCATTTTCTCCAATGCCTACTTGCATGCCAAATGAAAAAATGTGACGAGTCGAGAAGATGTTATTTTCGATTGCTTTAAAGAGAGGTTGGGCCAAAGTCTTTCAGTCGCATATGAAAGATATTTAAAAAAAATAAGGAAGAATATTTTGTGCAATTTTGGCGATAAATCGCCAAAGTTTAACCGAATAATGCAACAATTTGAACGCAGAAAATAAACTCTTAGCCATTGCGAAGCACATGAACCCAGAGTGTCGTTCCCGATGGTCAATTATGCTAAAGCGAATCAGAGGTCGTAGGAATCAAGCTGCTGGAGATAACTTATTACACTCAGAAAAAAGATTTTCCTAAAATTTTAGGAAAATGGATTTTATTACCTAATATGTGATTTTTAGGCAATAATTTCCTTAAATATAGGGCATTTTACCTAAGAAATCGGTTTTTGGCTTATATTTTTTTAGGAATCCTTTGCCTTAAAATTATGCCATTTTCCTTAACTTTGCATTATTATTTTAAATATAAAAAAATTATAAACAAATATTTACAAAGCCTTTGTTTTAAGTTAAGAATAAATCTATTTGATCTATTCAAGTATTAAAATTATAATTAGTATTTACCATAACATTCTTATTATTTAATAATATTAAATATTTCTTGGTACACTCAGAAAATTAGATTTATATTTTTAGAAAATCACCCTAGAATCGAAATCGCCCTAAGATTTAGAAAAAATTTCTATCATTAGGAAAAATTTGTCTGAACTTTAGATAAGTTTCCCTAAAAATGCATTTTTTAGAAAAAACTTTTTAAAATTAAGAAAACTATATATTTAACTAAATTTAAGGGTCAATTTGCTTTATTGCCTTTTCTAAAATTTAGAAAATAAACCCTAATTTTAAGAAATTTTTTCTAAATCCTTCGACCTTTCTAAAAATGTTTGCGAAGTTGCATTACGCTATACTGCCGTTCGGTTATAACGACGAAGCCGTCTATGTGATGGCATTTGTTTACACACACTAATGTCCATTCGTAATGCCTAAAGAGCATAGATATAATTAGAGACCGGAGCATATATTGCTTTAGCATATTTGACATGTTTAGAATAAAAAGAATATGAGTAAAAGCATATGAGTATATTCTTTTATATTCTTAAAACTGAAATTTTTTCTATACTAAAATTGTAATTGCCGTAGCCCAGCTGTTAGCTTTTTGACTACGAGTCTAAGATACCCAGGTTCGATTCCCAGACGGGGTGTAATTTTTTTTTTTATATACATATTAATTCTTTGCTAACCAATCTAAATATGAAAGTAAAGAAAAAATGGTACGAAATACTTTTGATTGCTATTTAGTATTGGAAAATCAGTTCAAAAAACAACAATAAACTAAATATCGTATCTACTACTTTAATGCTTATAAGAATAATTTATTGGACAGAATAACTCTGTACCAGAGTTTGGAGCGTCGCTATCTAATGCATAGCGCTCTGCGACAGCAACGTCGACACGCCGACCGTATACGAGCTAACTGAGTGCTCTCTTGCGTGGCTGAACACACACACGCAACGCCAAAACTAAACCGCACTTTTCTGCGAGATTTTTAACATGCAAAGTTCTTTGCAAAACATGACTCAAAAATTCGGAATATTTTATAGTGAGCTTTACGAAAATCAGAAATTTTTTGTTTTAATAGCAGCGCGGGACTTTAAAGTTTCCAATTTATCCTTAATTTATCTTTGAACTGTCATTGTAGGCAGAGACCTTCTACAAAAGTGACGAAGAAAAAACTTAAAAAAAAACGGTTCTATGGCTAGCCCTCTGGACTTTGAATCTAGCGTTTAAGTATTGGAAGGAATATTAAGAATTTTTAAAAAATTTTATATAATCCATGCCTGAAATCTGCCAACTAATACTTTAATATGCAATTAGTTTCAATAGCCAAATTTATTAATTGTTTTTTTTTTATACATCTTTACTATTTTTAAAAACAAAAAACTGAAATCATTGGCACTTCAACAAAAAAACAGATTTATAAAAATATTTTGTGGGACAGGAGAGAAAGCCTTACAGCCAAACATATTGAAATAATTATTGTTATAAGTTGCAACTCTTCATAGTATTGTAAAAAAAATGAAACTATTACTTAAGTAATTTTACTTAAAATTTAAAGCTCCATTT
The DNA here is from genome assembly GCA_018904275.1 of Lordiphosa clarofinis. Classification (NCBI taxonomy): domain Eukaryota; kingdom Metazoa; phylum Arthropoda; class Insecta; order Diptera; family Drosophilidae; genus Lordiphosa; species Lordiphosa clarofinis. The sequence goes on along the minus strand of JAEIGQ010000007.1, from coordinate 2,306,239 downwards.
TTTTATTTATTTTTTCGCCCCTACCAAGTTTCTGCTAAGTTTCACTTCAATTGTTGAATTTATATGTAAAAATAACATTTTTTTAAAACAGTTTAAAGTTAGTTACACTTTTCAACCGAGATTTTGTATCATTTTCTTATGTGTGATTATCTTTATGATTATTTCCAGTATATGGGTCATTCTTTTATAAACCGAACAGCAAAAAATTTTTTTATTTTTCATTTTAATAAAAAAAACGAAATTAGATCTCGCATGCCACCAAAACGTAATTTGCGGTTTTGCACAAAATTTTTTTGTTAATTTTATAAACAATTTCAAAAATCGTCAAAATCGAAAAAATGGAAAAAAAGGGTTTTTTAAAAACGTGATATCTTAGGTTTGGTTTATCGGACAGTGCTCAAGTTGATATCGATATAAAGAATTTCACTGTATCTACTCAAATTATAATTTTATAGATTTTTAAATTATTTAATAATATTAAGTAATTGTTGCTAAAAATTATTTATAATTTTTTCAAAGTGTTAACCACCATGATATAGCTTCTAAGGATAAACAGTTTACTGTCCTAAATATAACTTAAATTTTGGTGTTTTCAAAAAGATGGAGACTTTTATAGTTTAAAAGTTATGAATTTTTAAAGTTATAAACAATTAAAAAGATGCCCTTAAATAAAAATTTCTCACGCAGTCAGTTTTAAAGCTTTTTTTATTGAAACTTGGCACGTGTGCTTTATACTTATCAAGCTTTTCAAAAATGTTAACATCAGGCGGATCGGATGAGTATATCATATAGCTGCCATACAAATGCTGAATTTAGTAGTGTTATAAATTACTTTTCAAGCTCTGGTAACCCAAATTCCCAACAAAATTCAATTAATCATTACATTCGTATGGCAGCTATATGATATAGTCATCCGATTCGCGCGATGTTGACATTTTTGGAAAGCTTGATGAATATAAAGCACAATTGTCAAGTTTCAATCAAAAAGCTTTAAAACTGACTGCGTGGCACAGTTTTCTTTAAGGGTATCTTTTAATTTGTTTATAACTTTAAAAATTAATATCTTTTAAACTATAAAAGTCTCCATCTTTTTGAAAACACCAAAATTTAAGTTATGCTTAGAGCAATTAAATGTATATCCTCAGAAGCTATAACATGGTGGTTAACACTGAGAAAAAATTATATATAATTTTTAGCAACATTTACTTAATATTATTAAATAATTTAAAAGTCAATAAAATTATAATTTGAGTAGATACAGTGAAATTCTTTCCATCGATGTCAACTTGAGAACTGTCCGATGAACCAAACCTGAGATATCACGTTTTTAAAAAACCCTTTTTTTACATTTTTTCGTTTTTGACGATTTTTGAAATTGTTTATAAAATTAACAAAAAATTTTTGTGCAAAACCGCAAATTACGTTTTGGTGGGCATGTCGAGATCTAATTTCGGATTTTTTTTTATTGAAATGAAAAATAAAAATTTTTTTAGCTGTTCGGTTTATAAAAGAATGACCCATATCCAGTATGTTTAACCCATTTTGTTTGTAAATCTTCATATTTTATCTCGTATCTCGAAAGAAAAAACACATTTCTAAGCTTAACTCAAATGTATTAAAAGAATTTAATAAAATAAAAATAAAAAAAATGATCTGTCCTTACTGGGACTCGAACCTGGGTACATAAGACTCGTATTCAAACAGCTTACATCTACGCCAAGTCACTTTTATTTTCCTAATAGAAAAATGGCACATATAAGAGAAAAAAAAAAGAATATAATCATATGCTTTTTAGAATATTTTGTGGGAATATACTCATATTCTTTTTAGCATTTATATCCGGTCTCTAGATATAATGCACTGATGTAGTAATGTGAGTACTTAAGCTCCAAATACGCCACACAAATTCTTAGGTATGATTTGTACTCAAGGTTTTGCTAAAACAAAAAAAAACATTAAAAACAAACATTAAAAAAAAAAATATATATATAAATGAGAAGAAAAAGTATGCTCCTACTGGGACTTTATTACAGGCCTCCACGTTTGCTTAGCAAATAACTTGTCAACTTGACCAACTGTCTACATTATAAACTATGGTTTTGTCGCTAGGTTTTGCTTAAGGTTAATAGTCGAGTGGGCTAAGGCGTCGTCTGAGTGTTCAGTATATGAGAGAGAGGTCCCGACTTCAAGTCCCAGTTAAAGTAAGTAAAAAAAATTGTTTATGCGCTTATTCCAAAATTAATTATAAATATATAGAGTAGAAAAAAGTGGGTTGGTGTGGTGGTTGTAATGGGGGGAGCATGGTACAAACACAAAAACCGAAGGGCTGGGGCGCGGGGTGGATCGAAAACCACAACCACACCCGGGTTGGTCTGTGGTCGGTCCTACCCTACCTCCCCCTAAAACTTTGTTTAAATCTTTACTGTCAGCTGCTTTTTCCTAATGCCAGCGCTGCCATAACCGCTTGGGAATTTTAAGTCGACCCAACTGCTAAAATTGTGTTTTTTTGAAAAATATTACCTTAAAAACTAATTTATTGACGACAATTTAGGCCTTTCTATTACCTTAAAATATAATTTATGGCACTACATTGACTAAAATTTTTGGTCACATATTACCTAAAAATCAAATTTATTGCTTAGAAAACTTTAGGTAATAGAGGCCTGAAATTAAGTCCATATATTCCTTGGTTGTCATTTTAGGTCATATGGACTTAATTTTCGGGTAATTTTCAACATTTTTAGGTAATATTTTTTTCTGAGTGTAGAAGAAGCAAACATAGCTGTTCGTAAAAAATAAAAAACCAACCAGCTGACTAGGCAGCAGTTCTTAAGATAGTTTCAATAAGGCCTTAAAGGCAAAAATTATCCGAAATTTTGTGTCACACCCAATCAAAAACCCTTTGCAGTCTTCCGGCGACGTGAGCAGTATTGTGAAGTTAGAAATGACAGTGAGCCGCATTTTTTTTTCAGTAATCCCGAAATTGCATAAAGTTTGCGGCCGAAAAATATGTTTCTTAATACGCGTCAGTAATTGTACATTCCTTGTTATGCAAAATAGCAAGAAAAACCAATTTTTTCTTGTACAAAAAAATTAATTGTTTTTTATATATTTTTTTAAGGCGGGATGAAGTGCTACCACGCCCACTTTTTTGCACATATAGACCAACGTTATACATAATATAAGGCAAAACTAGTACCCTTAGCAATATTTTATAAGTGCACTGTTAAACATGATTTTTGATGAGTAACGGGTATATCGAAGTCGGTTAGAGCCGACTTTAACTTAAGCTCTCGTTTCTGTTTGGGGGTCAACACGAAACAAACAAACTTTAATGAAATATATTAAACATTATTATTATCTTTTTTTGACGCCGCGAATAGTGTGCTGGACTGCTGGGGGGGAGGTCATCCGGTCACCTTTACCAGATATTGGCGTTAGCTGTGAAGTAACTAGAGATGAAAAAGCAAGTTTTCAGACTTTGTCGTTCGGATTCGACGTTAGACGAAATAGGACACGGGTGGGGTATGTTGCCTCGTGTGTACATTGGGAAACGTCGTTATTATAGGTATACAACAAAGTTGGTGCTTTATAGAGTACACGTATTCTCTCTTTCTATGCGTGTGTCGGCTGCGACGCTGGCAGAATTATTACTTCTTATCCCAGGGGATACGGCAGTTTGACCTTGTGCACCACTGATCCATATCAATTGCATGGTTGCCAAACAATCGAAAATATTATTCGATTCTTGGTGAATAGACTATGTAGTTAAAAGGTGTTTTATTGAAAATGAGTTATTTTTCCATGGAATTATCGACTTTATGCCAAAAAATCGGCCATTGGTACCAATGTGCGTTGAGGTCTTCGTGTTGCCTCGCGTTGAGGGCTTCGTTGTCTGCATGTGACCAGCTTTTGTTGTTTCATAAAATTCCCAAAATTTTTAAAGTTACTTTAATTTTATTGCTAAGATTTAAGAATTTATTAGATCGTAGATGTTTATTTACTGATTATTGAGACGCTTTTCAACCATGACTGATTTTAAGTCCAGGCATTTGAAATGTTTTTGTGGTATGAGGGAATTGGTTTTTATGCAACAGTTGCCGATTGGCCAATAAGGTTAACACGCCTCATTAAATTTAAAAAGAAGTTCTAATTACCCTGAAGCAAAACATTTACGGTTTGTCCTCCCTTCCTTGTCTTTATGCCGTTTTCATTTAAGCCGCTTCAGAGATTTTCATGTTTGCATTTATATTTTATTGTCTGGCGAAATAAAAACTTTTTGTTGTCTTCGCTGGGTGCAGTAAAACCCAGTACGTTTCGCCAAGAGTCCATAAAAATGAAGGGGCGCAAGCGAAACGAGTTTAATGCATTTCAACGTCGAAGATTCGATTTAATTGAACGCAAGGTCAGAGCAGGATGTTAATAAAAACCAATATTTCACCCTTTAGGGTTTGTCTACATCCTATAAGCTGAGGCCTTGTTCTCGTCGTCGTCTCGCTGGCGGATTATTAATTTACTTTACGTGGCAATATGCGAAATTATTAAAAAAAAATGCATCACGCCAGGGAGATGCCAAAGAGACGGCGGCAGGAAGTGGCAGGGAAGCTTTTAAAGTAATTAATATGGCTAAAGGGCCATGCAGAAGGCGGGCGGGTGGCAGGCTGACGTCAGTAGCATGTCAGGAAGTGAGTGCCATAGAAGGTCACAGGTTGGCAGCATAAATCATAATGAACTGCAAAAGACTGTAATGGGATGAGTTTAAGTAAAGATTTTATAGAAGTGAATTAAGGTGGGGGCTAACCTTTCCTTTTAGCTTTAAATCAAAAATTCTGACATCCTATAAAGTTGAAATAAAAAACACGCAACATTTTGTTTTAGTAGTTGAGTTTGTATTTTTTCCAGGGATTTGTGTGTTTATTTTTGGGATTTAACACAAATCCGGCAAACAAACAAAGTACGAAATCAGAAATCCCCAAATGCCTCGCACACATGCAATATTTTAGCATTTGTCATAATTACAAAGGGGGAAGCTCGAGGGAGGCTGCCGCTAACCATAAGAAGTAACGAACGACCATAAAATAAAAGAAAATGCGCGAATTTGAAAATTTCATCTCGCCGACCAGCCTTCAGAGCACACAGCTCGCTGCTCGCTCGACAATTATTAACGTCTTACATAAAGGATGGCGGGGCATTTATGACTGCACTTTTCACATCCGTTTCCGCATCCGTCTGTCGACACGCACACACTCACACACAAGAGAATTCATTCGTTTTTCAGGAGGGTGAGGGCGATGGGTTCAAACAGGTCGCAGCGGTTGCTGGCAGCAGCGAAAGCAATTTCACTTTACATTTGTTTTACGGCACTTGCTTCATGTGTGTGTGTGTGTGTGTGTGTAGAAAGGAGTGAAGGGGCGTGTCTGGCGACAATATGTTTGCTGCTGCTGCGTTTTTGTGGCTCCTGTTGCTGTTCCGCCAATGATAAGTATTTATTATGATGCCTTTTAATGGATAAAATGTTTCGCTTTGTGCTTTTACCCAAATGAGTTTCCCTCATTACGGCCACATTTTGCCAGCTGTTTATGTGGCGCAGTGTAAATCTGTTTAACCTCTTCACCATACTTTATCTATGTGTCTCTACATCAACTGTTTGGCCTTTTATCATTTCAGGTATGTAAATGGCGAGTATCGTGTCTCAACAAGTGGACCCTTTTGTCACTCACAAAAAAAGGAATAAGGGGCCAGCAAACAATGGACCAGCAGGCGCAAGTAGCAAACTAATCTAATGAATTTATGTGCGTCCTAGGGTGAACACAAAGTGCCGAGTGAAAGGTGCAAAACGCACGAGGGCCATGCAAAAGGACTCTAACTGAAAGCACTTAAGCCCATAAAATATTCAAGCCGTGAACATGTGGGTGAAATTACAAAAGAACCGGCACGCAAACATGAAAAATACAAGTAAGCTGGGGGCCCAGGCCAGGCAGAAGCCAGGAATTGTCGCACAATTTGCCATTGCGAGGCCTTGAACGGGGGATAGGCTGCCACTGATTGAAAAGAAAATTACGGGCAAGTAGTTGGCCGGATGGTCGCCAGATGGTCTCGACGCTGACAACGACAACAACAAGCCTGACGTCTATGATGATGATGATGAGGACGAAGACGAGCTGGGGAAACGGAAGTGAACGGCGCCGCTGCTGGGACTCAGCGTACCTTGTGCTCTGCGGATGCGGTGAAGGGAAAAAAGGGGGGAACCTCAAGTGGCCCCAACTATGACATTTGCATGTAAGACTACCACTGAGATGTCTAAGCTTGCAGCATCCGCACCATCTGATAACTGGCAACTGTTTTTCTGCTTCAGAGAGCAGACGATTCTTTGCCATCAATATAGCGGGTGACTTGAGTACTGTGGAATTTATTGAGATATTAGCAAATTAATAATTTAGGCGCTTAAAAGTATGCTATGGAAAAGATATGGTAAAGAAAAACATCATGGTTTTATTGAAAAATTTATTAACTGAACTGTGCACGAGAGGAATTTTTTTTATTTTCTGGCATTAATTAATATCTTTTGGGCCTTGTGTATTGGCAAGCCATCTTAATGTCATAAGTAGAGCATTTTAAAAATTCAAAACATTTCGATTTGGTACCTGTAAGAACAATAAATCCTTTATTTCAATTCTATGTTGCTCACGATACGCATGTGTCATTCAGCTTCAGCTCTCCGCAACTTCTGGGCTCCTCTGTTCCCGTGCACTGATGTCCCTGATGTACCAAAATAAACACTAATCGAAAACAGTCAGATTGTTCTTAGATTTCTTGTTGCAATTCAATTAATGGCTTTTCAAGGTACAAAATAAATCTCAAAGCTAACAAATGCTAACCAACTTTTGAAGGCACGTTGAATTTGTTTTTGGAATTTTTTTTATGTGTGAGTCAAGCCACAGGTTTTGGTTCGAAGCTTGAATCTTGGTTCATAGCTTCCTAGCTCGCTCCCCCCTATTTTCAGTGAATATGGCCGAATTGCTAAAAATTTTCGGCTATAATTTGGTCAAGGTCGAATGGACCATTTTCATTATTGTATTCCTTTACACCGATCTCTGCCACTGCTTTTTGCCTTTACCTGTTATGTACCTCAAAGTTTGATGTTAGTACTAAGTGCTTTAATTTCCATTCCCAACTTGAAATTATATTAAAAACCGATCTTCGCTAAGAAGTGCACAGAAACCTATAACAGTTCTTGCTACTTTGAAGAGTAATTTTTTCGCCGAACTCTTTTCCAAACTGATTAGATCCGGTTTAGGTTCGGGTTTAATAGGTTTTGCAATTTACAGGCTTATTCCATGGTCCTGCTCCAGGGACTTAAAAAGCCGGAACCGAACCGGTTCTGGGCCTGTCTGCAGTGCTGCAGACCATTTTAATAAATCGAGCGCGCAATGTTTCCAAAATCCAATCAAATTGTTAGTTAAATTAAATACATATATAAATCCGAATGTACATCACCGAAACGTTTGGGTAGATCGTATGGTGGGACATTGATTTTGATATATTTAGAATCAGAGATTTTTCAGCGGTTTTACACTTTAAAATTTGTAACCGCAAAAGTTGGTTTTTTATAAAAGTAACCCTTTAATCTTTATTAACATAATCAGTTCCGATAAAGAAGCAAATTTTAAGGTTATTTTCGGTTTTTCTTCTAGTTTATTTTAGTTAGTGTTGTCCTTGTCATCTCATCTTTCCCCTTATTTTTATGCCAATTTGTTTGTAGAAAATTCAGAAGGTATAAATATTGTTGTGCGCGATAGCCTTTTTCGAATAAAAAGCTTATGTCTCCTTAATGGTTTAAGAGGAAAAAGTATTTTGTTTCGAATGCCTCAATGCTGGGATTACAGGTCACATTCCGTGCTGAGCTAAATTTCCCTTATTTTTTATGCCAATTTGTTTGTTATGAAATCTATACTGATTATAGCCCCGTTTTAGCTTTTCATTTCACAAAATCTGGAAACCAGAAATCGTTGCCAAAAACTTTTTGAACAGCCCTCATATCGAAGCAGTAAAATTTGTTTTTGATTATTTTAATCTGTTAGAAACACAATAAAAAGAAAACTAGAAGTGGAAAAAGCTTTTGCGTTTTCAAATAAGATTATTTTTAAACAAGTAAGAGTGTTGCGGTCAAGTGCCCCGACAGCAAAATACCCTGTACCAAGTAATGTGGTTCCTATAGCTTTGAATTCCATTTATTTTAAAATTTATTTCAATATCTTTGGTGTTTTTGCTCGGATCTCATTGTGGTACACAGAATAGATAGATTTGCACAACTTCATGATCCCCTTTTTCCCATTTTTAATGGGAACAGGGTATAAAAAAGGTATAAAAGCAGCCTTGTCTTGGAGAATCCTCCTTTAAGTATTTTTACTAAATAAATGAGATTTCAAATAGAGCCGCTTTTGTCAGCATGATTTGTTAAAAAGAAATTTTATACCAATAACCGTAACCGTAACAGTAACCCATATCCCACTACCTTAATATAAACGTAACCGAAAAAAAGAGATCGGCTAAAACAGTAACCCAAACCGTTACTCGTTTTGGTTTTAATCTTAACCTCCTAAAACTTATTTTTTCTTAGTGTGAATTATTTCATAATTATTACATATAATTATTTTTTATTCATGTTAAAGTCATCTAAGCATATGTTTACTTTGTCACTTATTTCGTCAACATAAGTTAAGTGTGACCAGAGTTAAGAAAAAGCGAGAGCTTAAGTTAATGTCGGTCCTGACCGACTTCAATATACCCAGATGTTTAATAGCCTTTCTTTATCTTAATTAACAGATCTCTAACATTAAAATTAGCTTATTAACATAATTTTAGCAGACAGAGCATGTTGTCCACAAATATATGACAAAAGGTGTTGCATTTTAGGAAAAGCCGAAAAGTGTGCAACATATTTTTTTTTTCTAAACACGCCGATCCCAAATATATGCCAAATGATGATATTCTTACAACTCCGCTATATATAAACCAAACTTCATGAATATGAGAGTTTGTAGATATTGCGAATATAAATGTGGGTTTGAAGGTGGAGATCGGTATCTTAAAAACAGTGGAAGTTATAAAAAAAATTGTTTTTTATTTTATACAGTAAAAAGCTAAAGCTCGACAGCTAAAGTCGAGAAAATGTCGAGCAGGGTTATCGACTCGGGTTTTGATATCACAGTTTTAAAAATCGCTCACAAACTTGTAACTTATATTTATTTTCGCAATATTTATAATGACATAAATTTTCTTAAAGGTCGGATAACAAATAGAAAATTGGCAATTTACAATTATTGATATAACATTTTATACTGGAATTCAAAGTCAAAGTCAGCTTTTCCAATAATATGTCCCAGTTGCTTTCAGAGTTAAGGACAATACTTAGAAAAAAGTTCAGCAGTTGAACACTTTTAAAATATGAATGCTTTATATGAAATATGATGGAAAACTAAATTTTTATCCTATGTGATCACAAGCTTTTAGCAACTTTAAAAAAAATGAACTCTTGGCCCACAGTCCATGGTAAAGTTTCCTGAACGTGAAACCATTACATGGCTCAGGGGTGTAAGTAAGTCAGCAGACAGCACGTTGAGGATATTAAGTATGTCCTTAAGCATAAAATGTCAATAAATGCAGCCAGCCGATATGCTAAGCAGTTTACATTGCCTGCATGACGGGGCGACAAGCCACTCAACTCTTACTCACCCGCTTCCTGCCGCCCCGTCCAACCGCTGAATGGAACAACGAACAATGCAGGGAACACACCATGTATGTATGTATGTGTGTCATATTTTTTGATATACCTAGATAAGTGAATTTTGCCATGCATTAGTGAAGCACTTTTTCCCGCCCGCCTTGACATCAGAAGCCAGTTGGCTTTTTGGCTGTTGGATAAAGTTGAATTTTTGCAAGTAGTTTTGGGCATGAATCAACAAAATGCAGGAAAGTAGCTACAGATACTTAGATGATGACAGTTAAAATAGTGATAGATAATGCCGGGCTGGGATAAACTTTGGTGGCTCAAGGGGGTTCTTTTATTTCCATTTCAATCTGCAGACTTGTCGGACAATTTCCATGGCTCTACTTCTTCTGCCTTGAAGTTTCACTTATCAATTGTCTTCGTATCTCTAGATATGCTTCGTCTACATTTCTAATTTCTGTTTCAATATCAAACATTTGGCTCTTATCGCAAACGATACAAGTTTCCGTTAATTGGAATGTTTTCTCAATTTTGTTTTGTGGTATAAAAGATTTGAGAATTTTCTTTAATTTTCTTAGTTTGTTCTTGCACCCCGAAGGCATAATGAGAGGTACAAAAGACTTTAAACGGGTTAGGCAGTTGACTAAAAATCGTTCACTGCAGTTGCCCTTGTCCTGCTTTGCGTCTGTAGATACACCAGTGGCTATTCCATGGAGGACACCTGCCATCACTGGTCTGGTACTGGCTACATAGGTGATGCCAAGGATTGTCAAAGTTGGGGTTACTGTCAGGATAACCGACTGATTTCTCGTGGACGCTGTGACAGTGGTTTGCTCTACGATTTTCGAGATGGCAACTGTAGGAAAGCCATTAACGTAGACTGCTTCCCTGTCCAAACGGAAATATGTGCCTTGAGGCAACCAGCAGATTATGCAGCTGATCCTGTGAACTGCAGCATTTACAGAAAATGTGACAGCGATTGGGATGATAAGAGAATGCAGCTCCATTGCTCAGCGGGTCAAGTGTTTAGCAATCGACTGCAGCGATGTGTTAGCCAGGTGGATGGTTGCCCCCAGCACACCAGGTGCTCCACTCTGAAGAATGGCAGTCTGTTGCGAGAGTCGCAGGACTGCCGGGAATACTGGCTATGCCAGAATGGTTTGGCCACAAAACAGCGTTGTTCGGCTGGTCGTTACTTCAACAGTCAGTCGGAGCGCTGTCAGTCTGCACCTACGGCAAATTGTGTTCTTGCGGATGAGGATTTGAATTCGCCTCCTCTAACCGATGCTTATATATGCGCGAAGTATTATCAAGATGATCGCTCTGGTGTTCAGTTCATTTCAGATGCTCTCACCTGCCATGGCTATTATCTGTGCAGCTCCCAGTTTGCCATAGGCAAATGGCAGAGTTGTCCACTGGGTACACATTTTCAATGGTGGAGTCAACGGTGTGCCTTACCCGAAACCTACAGCTGTCCCTATGATCGTTGTGGCAATTTGGATGCAGCTCTGGTTACAACCATTGAGACCGGCTGCCAGGGCTATACCGTGTGTCATAATCAACGTTCGTTACGTGTGGAAAATTGCCCTGCAGATTATCCGTATTTTAATGAGAACTCGGGTTTATGTGGCCAGGAGTTTCCTAAACATGCGGTGTGCTTTATGGATGGTTAAGTTGCTCCACAAGTTCATTTTCCCCAATAAAAGGCAAGAGCTTCAATCGATATCCCGTAATTAATGGTTTATGCAGCTGTGAGGATGTAACAACACAAATATGCCGCCCCCTTTGGAACATTTCTTTAACTCAACGCAACCCAAGAAGGCGAACGAGAACAACGAAAAGAGAGACAAGATTTATGCTTAGCCAATATATTCAGAGCATTTTGTAGGTAGTTACATTTTTGTCTGTTACGAGGAAGCGATTGGGTTACTTTGAATTTTAAACAATGAGATAGATCTTAACAACAAAATCTAATCTAATCTTAAACCGGCTTTGGAAACAATAATATTATTTAAGCAAGTCTTTTCAATAAGTTTGGAAAATGTTAATATTCTCAGTGGTCGCTTTTGAACCAAAAGACAGCATTGATGCCATTAAAAAGTCAGTGTTTAAACTACAGAACTCACTTTAGCAAAAGTCGTAAACTTTCGATTAACTGAGTAGTAAATTTCTTTGAAATTTAAAAGCTCAATGAAGGAAAAAGCAAAAGAAAACTATTTTTGCTTTGATAGTTTTCATTGGTTTGGACTGCGACTTTTCTTATTATTGGAAGTCAAAACAAAAAAGTCCACGACTGCATTGAAAGTTTTCAACTTGCTGCGATTGCTGCTTTTCTTAATATTGTAAGTCGAAACAAATTGTTGGTGCCTGAACCTTAATTAGACAAAGTGTCTGAAGAATCACAAAAAGTTTTATTCAAGCCAAATTCATGAAATCATGAAAAATCATTTGTTTTTTATATTTATTCAATTAAGAATTTTATACCCTTGCAGAGGGCAAGGGCTTGCCATAAAGATAGGGGCAGTAGAGCCCAAATGTTTCTAAAATATACGTACTATTAAAAATATTTAAATCAAGATGCATTGAATATGAAATGATACGCAATCTTCAAATTAATAACTTAAAATTGAAGTTAGAAATGAAAACGAGAATATTCCGAACCAAAATCTATGTTAAAGGGACAGCTATTTAGAAAATATTGTTCTGAAAAAGGTCTTTGTAAGAAACACCTTTTTGTTTTCAATGCTATCGCTTAGAAATAAATCCAAAAACTTTGTTCTTGAATCAAGTAAGAACGTTTATAATAGTACGGTACTTACTTAAACTAAGAACGATTCTTTCTTAAATTTTTCAGCTAACAGTAAGAACAAATTCTTGATTCAATAAAGTTTGTTCTCATTCTGTACGAAAGGTACATAGAGTTTATGAAGTTTGTGCAAAAGTATGTAAAAGGGAAAAAGAATCATTTCCGACCATATAAAGTATATATATTCTTGATCAGCATCAACAGCCGAGTCGATATAGCCATGACTGTCTGTCCGTCCGTCCGTATGAACAAACAGATCTCAGAGACGGTAAGAGATAGAGGCTTGACATGTATGGGACAAATGCTTCTTATACTGGCAGGCAAATCAAGTTTATTTTCAATTTTTGCCACGCCCCCTCCCACCCTAGCAATTTGGAAAAAACGTTATATCTCCTACAGTTTTGAAGATAGACCTTCTAGAGATAGTTAGTAATTCGCAAAATCTATCGATTTGGATTCAGATGAGCAGTTCTGAAGTTATGAGCAAATAAGTAAAGCACCCACCGCCTACCCACTCCCACCCTTAGAGAGCGAGAAAGAGAGAGAGAATTAGAGATGAGCGCATCACCAGCATTGCATTCAGCTTATACTACAGGTACAGAGTATGTTATAGTCGGGCTTGACCGACTTTCTCACTTGTTTTAATATTAATGAAAGTCGCTTTTATATTCTAGAGCGTTTTTTAGTAAATTTAAGGGGGGAGTTTTTCTTGGCTATCAAAGTGGGGGTCAAAAAAAAGTTACATTGCTGGCAGCCACGATACCACAAACGGGGCTATAATCAGTATAGATGTCATTCTGATCTGACCCTCGACAAAAATTTTGTGACTTTTTTTGACAAAACGGCTGCCATTGAAAAATTAAAATTCGATTTTGGGCCTTTCCTTTGTTCATTGATGTAAAGAAAAAATAGTAAAAATTTTTTTAAAATTATGATTGAGGGTCAGACCAGAATGGTCACAATTCTGCGTCGATTTTACTTTTAATCATTAAAATCGATTCAGTGGAACTGAAGATATCATGGCCGCCAGTTCGAAAATCGTGGTTTCGAATGCGTTTAAAGTTTGGAGTAATTTAAAAATTGCTTGTTTTATTAATCTCATAATCTTATCTTATTAATGTCATATGCTCTCAGAAATAAAACCAAAAACTAAGTACTTGAATCAAGTACAAACGTTGTCAGTACGTAGTACGGTAAGTCCGAAAATACTTCATTCGGGTACAAAATTTTAACTTGAAGCACGTATCTTTCAATCCGGAAATTTAAACTTTTTTTAAGTTTGCTTCGGGATATACATATTAAGTACATTTCCAACTAAAATAAAATCTTTTTGGTCTTACTATTAGAACAGTCCGATTTATTCTTTAATTAAGTGCAAAATGTTATCTTTTGAAGTCTAATAAACTCTAAAGTCAACCTCAAAAAGTGTTCAAAATGTTTTTACTGTGGTAATGTTCGAACAGGGTTTTAGGAGGTTTACTTTAAATATTCATATATATAGCATTTGGAGCATTGTCCAATAATAATTGTTGTACTTAAATTAAGAACGATAATATCTTAAATTTTTCGGCTAACAGTAAGTACGAAATTTTCTTTATTTAAAAAGGTTTGCTCTCATTTTAATAATATTGAGAGTAGTTTTTCTTTTCTAGAACGTTTCGTAGTAAATTTAAGTACATCCAAGCACTAAACATACGTTCCTGCCATTTTGATTTCAAAGGGGTATAATTTCTATGCCGATCGATCTAGAACTTTCCAGTTAATTTTTTTTCTGAGTGTACTTCCACACTGTGATATTTACAGATTAATGAAATATTCAATTTTTGAATATCAATATAAAATTTTATAATAAGTATTAAAATGATATAATGCTTATAAATATAAGCTGTAAGCAGGGTAAGATAGTGTGGGATGGTGTGGTGCCTTAGCACCTTAGTGAGTGTGCGATACTTCATCCTGGTATGGCAGTGTCTACTAAGGCTACTAAGGCTTTATCCTATAAGGTTAAATAATCTTCTAAATTCAATCGAACTGTATTCTTGCATACCGGGGTCCGATTGTAAAAACCAAAAACGACCCAAAGAGGTCGAAATGCGCCCAAACGCCTTAATGTCTGCCAGTAGTAACTAAAACCATTTAGCCCATCCAAGTTAAACTTTTTCTCAACAAATTTTTCCCGTCAACAGGCTGTCTTAATTTTTTCAATATAACTGGTCCGATGAATTCATAAGATTATTTAAACTAACTCGCTTTTTGTAGCCGGGCCCGGACACCATCTTTCATCTGTCGTAAGTGGTTCTGCATAAAGAACATTAAGCTTCAAGAACGACCAGCGCTTTCCCCAGACATAAATCCCATTAAAACCATGTGGGGTAACCTTGTACGTCGTGATTATAAAGCGGACAAATGTTCAACTGGAATGAGGTCCTTCGAAATGCTCTTATCGAGGAATGGGTCGAAATTACGGATTCAGAGTTCAAAATCGTGATTAGAGCTACGCGTTTAATCATTTTTGAGCTCATAAATAGATCTGGATGGTAAATCCATTATTAATTGATTTTTTGTTATCCTTACTTTTATCCTTTATATTTTTTTCGGACTGGCTTCAATTTAACTTCGCAGTACAAATACACACATTTAATACACATTTAAAACTTTGTTGACAGAACAAAATATAGGTGGCCAGCGACCTAGCTTCTTTCCCAAAAGCTGATTTTTTTGTTTGGACCCACGAAACGCATCATATGAACTTGCATTGCCTGGGTCTTTTTACAGATTTGTGCCTTATAAAAGTTTGAAAGGTATTGTCTATTTTTAAACGCCCCGCTCTCTTAATCTACGTACCCATCCCTTGAAAGTACCTGTACCTAAATAAACTGCAAAAAGTTTTAAAAATATAATAATAATAAATATCTAGGACTTAGTTTTATTTTAGCTTTTTGAAGTTAAGCAAAATAAATTGTGCCAGTAGTATTATTTTATAAATGGGGTGTAAAAGAAGCGAGTGACCGTTTGGCTTTTAAAAAAAAATTGGAACCAAAAAAAAAACTGTCATCAATATGTTAACCGACTGTCCTGGACATCTTTCAATTGGTCCTCATCACAATGCAATTTGCTTCTTCTTCTAAAGAAAATCACATCTTCTTTAATCCCCATTCAAACTTCTATAATTCTCACAGGAAGAAATGTTGTTACAGAGACAACTTTACTGCAAGAAGTGTCCTCATCCTGCTTATGCTTCTTCTTTTGCTGCTGCTGTTGCTGTCGTAACAACAATGTGAAGTACCACAATACGACGCGCCATTGAATTATGATGATTGACTTTTATTACACAGAATCGCAATTTATTTTACTTAACAAGCAACAGGAACATTCAAACAAACGAAGAGCTCGGCGAGAACGTTTAAAAGTACCGAAAAATTTGTATGAAAAGTTATAAAGAAATTACGTTATTTATCATTCGCCGAATGGTGTGCAGCTCCCCAAAACCGACAGGCAGAGAGGGACACCCGGCATTGGCCCAAACCGTTTCCGTTTCCGCTCATTTATTTGCGTGACTGTCAAACACACCCACGCGCATTCGCACACGCACACGATTGTAGTTTATGCACAGTTAAAAAAGTTTTTCGTAGCCGCAGCAGAAATTTAAATTTATTGTTTTGCGGTTTTTCAACAGCCTCCTGTCCTCCCACCCGAGGGACTTTTAGTCAATGGCCTTAAAATTAGTTGCTTCTCGCATATCGATGGGCGCTTGATTTACGTTCTGGGGAGGCGGAAGAGAGAAAGAAAGACAGATTGGAATTGCTTAATTGCCTTAAAAATGGGCGTGGCAACAGTAGCAGCTCGAAATTAATGGACAGATGAAATTCCACTTCCTTGCAATTAAGCGTAAACAATCCTTAATTAGCCAAGGCGATTTCAGATTTGTGGGATTTAACTTCAGACTCGGGGATTATCATTTGGAAGAAAGGAGAGGAAGGTGTTGAGCGTAAAGTGGTTCTAGTATTTGCTAGTGGCTTTCACTGTAGCTGAGTTTCGAACCATCTGAGTCTCGACTGTGGGTTCAATGCCTGCATACGCCTTCCTTGTCATTCATTTTGCATTATTAATAGCGATCTTATGAGAACGGATAGACTCAAACAGATCATCACTTAAAGTAAACCAATTCATTTTCTGCATTAACTTTTTTTGTGCTTTGATGTGTGCAGACGTTTATATTTGTTAACGTTTATTTACGAGCTCTGGTTTTTACACCCTTTTAAAGAGTATTATAATATTGCCCACTAGTTTGCAACGCATAGAAATATTCATTTTCGACCCCATCTTCTAAATATATAAAACAAAGTCGTGAATGAATCAACCAAAATGTACCCTATGCAGCAAAACACGCAGTTTCATTAATGCAAATGTCTTGCGGTCATGACATTTTCTTTAAATATATTATCCTATCGGGGAAATCGGGCGAAACGTATGATTGCATAACGATTGCTGGGTCAGCCTATCTTAGTGCAGACATTCATATGAAATTTTCTAATTAACAAATCTATAAATATTAAAGATTTTGTGTAAGTTTTTTCCAAATTTAAAAAGTACCAAACCTACAGATTGTCTTAAAGTCCGCCATCAATTCCATTCAGCAGAGACTCATTAGCAATCTTAAATCGTAAACCGGCAATTGCTAATCGGAATTATCTGCTGAATACGCGCATTCAGTTGGGAATTTCCCAAATCTGAATCTAACTTCATCTGGGAACTGCATGCAATTTATCGCTCTATCTCTTATAGTCTCTGATAAGTCCGACAAGGTGAAAAACGGGACGTCCTATGTGCTTACCTCATTTTCCGAGCGGTTTGGTATTTCAAAATTTTAAAAAATCTTCCCCTCAAGTCGGAAAATTATTGTTGTATGAAACTCTTATTAAATATATATTCCCAATATAGTAATTATCCTAATATTTTATAACGATATTTTAAATTCATACACTTAGATTAGCTGAAGGTATCACTGCATTCATTCAAACTACCGGTCCAAGCGAGTATAGCACTAGATTCACAAGTCCAAGCGGAATGATCGGAAATGGAACAGTCGGAAATAAAAGAGGCTGAATTTGTAATATGTATTTATGGGGGTAAATATACCTAATAAAATAAAAACAGATTAAAGGTTATAACGACTAAAAAAAAACAAGAATGAAAGTCGGTCAAGTCTGTCTATTACAAACTCTGTACCCCTAAAGTTTTAATATATTTGATAAGCTCAAATAAGAAGCCATAAAAAACCCCATAAAGTGCGTGAAGTGCTGCCCATCGCGGTTTCCGCAAGTGTTGCTCATCATAATTGTTTCTATTCCAAAAACCTCGAATGTCGTTCATCGGATCTTTTTTCATTCTGAGATCTCTTAGTTCGTACGGGCAGACCCAGATGGCTATATCGATTCGGCGTACACGTTTTTGCAAAAACATCATAATATACTCTATGTTCCTTTGGTACAGAGTATAAATAGTGATATTCAGAATAGCTCGGTTTGGTCACAGTCGATCGGTTTTGGATTTCATGCAATATTTTATTGATGATGAAATACAAATCTTTTGAATATTTAACAAATGGATAAAAGAAGCAATAGTCTGCTTTCAATTCAACCAGTTTGATATAATTTCTAACAGACGTCTGCAGACTAGCGAACTTGGCTTAAAATCGTTGAGCTTCGGTTGGAAACGGAGTTTTAGTAAACGAGAAGGCCAAGCTAACTTCGTCTTTGCCGAAGTTTTAATACCCTTGCAAATGTTTTAATACAACAGAGTTTACGAACGTCAGCATTAAAACAAACCATTTTTCTGATAAAACCGCATTTTTCGACCGATAGTTTCTCATGGCAGCTATAAGATATAGTCATCCGATATTGACAAAAACTTCGAAATCTGTGTAAAAGCGTATAAAACTAATAATTGTCGAAGCGGAAAGGCGTTTACATTAAAAACAAAAAAGTTTTCTCACAGAAGACCTAACTTTTCGACCGATAGTTCCTATGGCAGCTAGAAGATATAGTTATCCGATCCGGTCGGTTCCGACATAAACTTAGCAGTGTGCAGTAAAAAGAAGACTCTGTGCAAAGTTTCAGCTCGATAGCTTTAAAACTGAGAGACTAGTTTGCGTAGAAACAGACAGACGGACAGACAGACGGACGGACAGACGGACGGACAAAGTCTAAATCGACTCAGCTCGTCGCATGCTGATAAAGAATATATATACTTTATTTGGTCGGAAATGATTTCTTCTGCCTGTTACAAACTTTTGGCCAAAACTTATAATACTCTTTTCGAGACGGTATAAAAACAGTTTTTTGATTTTAAAGTTCATTCTTAAACTCTGATATTTGAAAAGCGTTCACAAGAGTATAAATACTTTGGCACAGAAAATGTTAGCTTCTTCTTCTCGTTTGTTGTTAACATTTATCATGGTTTTTAAAAAAAAGTGCACTTTACCCATAAATCTCCGTTCATTTTGAGCCTTAATATCCAGTCGAAACTTTTAAAAATTAATTAGCAGCCATAAATAATTTTGTTTATCCCTTAAAATCTGCTGTGAATATATTGAATAAAGCTTAAATGACTTTATGAAAGTATCTGCTTGGATTAACTTTATCAACTGCTTTAATCAACTTGCACAGAAATCATTTTCCGCTTTTCTTCATTATTAAAAAAAAAATAATAATTAAAATTTCATTTAAGCCAGCAACTTGCTCCATTCAGCTGCTGACTGACAAAGAGCCGACGGTTGATACAGTAGTCAATGCGATAACCACAGTCAACGCTGGTGACCAAGGGCAGGCTGTAATCCAACTCTGGCGTCAACCACAGACCACGACATTCCAATGTTAAGCGCTTCCTTTGATGACATTGCACTGGCTGCAGGTTGGCCATTATTATCCTTGACTTTCTCTATTCAAACGCTGTGTGGCCAGGGCCAATGCCAGAGCCCGGCCGAGTACCGTCTATTTCTTTGTGTTCTGCCCAGAGGCGATTGGTCTGGGTTTTTGTTATGCAGTCTCAATGGCATCTCTTTCCGAGTTTCGCTTTTCTTAGCTCTTGTGGTTTATGTTGCCTATGTTGACATTTAGTTGACACACACAAACACAAAGCAGAGATCCACCCGTTCCAGTCCAAATGCCGCCGCCTGCACTTCCGTCCACAGGGTCATGGATCATCAGACATGCAGCGTTGATTGCTCATCGCTTCATGTATTTCCAGTGGTGTAAACAATTTTTGAAAGGTCATTTCTCTGGCAACAGTCGCGGTCTGCAGTTGGTTCCGTTTTGCACTTCATTTGCTCGCTGTTCTCGGAGTAGTAAATTTTGTTTACTCTGCTCTTTGTCTTTGGCGTTGGTGCTGGAGCTGCAACGCCTGGACAGCTATTTGTTATGTCATCTGACTGAAGGAGCCGTTGACATTTATCTAGCACAGAGACAGCACGATGGGTTGGGGGTTGCTCAGCTATTAAATCGCTCCAAAGAGGATTTCGATTTGTAGCTCAGACTTAAGGATAACTTGCAGCTGGGCAGCTCTTGTTATGTTTATGGTTTATGCAACAATTCAAGTGGCATTTAAACTTGGTTGCGTAAGTAAGAAAGGATAAAAAGAAATGCAGATGAGAATTCATTGAGTGGCCTGCCTGGCTGTTTCTATTCTACGACTCTGTTACTTGGACTTAAAGACTCTTGACTTAATGTTAGTTCCAAAATCCAGTTACTGGCAAGCAAATTAAGGTTTGATAAAACTGAAAATTTGAAATTAACTTGATTAGCATTGAATATCAAGACCTTTTCAGAGATGGTGGTCATAAGCCCTCTATTTTACTACCTAGATTAATTGAACCAGGAATGACACCCAAATTTAGCGAAGAACACGGCAGCAACATAAACATAAAACATTCTATGTGGTCTTCAATTTTCCTTTTAAAGTTTTTAAGCATTTTGGTGTTTTAACTAAGGGCGACCACGTGAAAGCAACTATAAGTTCTTTTTGGTTTTTTTTCCAAACACAGAAGCGTTGACTTAGTACCAGGCAAAGTTAAGAATTTTTTTTTTAATTTAACTTACTTTTTTTATTATTAATCTTGCATTTGGCTTGAAATAACGCTGACCATCGGCTCTTGTTATTTGGAAAATACAACAAGATGATTTATATTTTCTCCAAATTTTGGATTCATTTGTTATCTTTCTTTATTTTTGAATATTTATTTATTTCTTTATTTTCCTTTCTGCCAACAAAAACATAGCTTTGCTGAGTAAGTAAACAACGCGTCAGTATTTGGCCATTCACGGCTTCCAGTTAAGTGACGAAATAGCTAATTTAGAGAATTTTGTCTAAATACAATTGGGAATAACCTTCTTTTTTAACTTTTAAATAGACCGATCCGACTGAGCGCTCGCATATTAACAATCAACAGATGAGCAAAAAATTAAAGGCTCGAAGGAAATGGTCTTTTTTCTTTATGTATTTGAGTGTGACTCAGAAGTCCGCCTCACTCGCACACACATGCATATAAATGCATGCTTTCGATTTTCTCCAAAAAAAATAAAATTTTAAATGCATTTTTGAACATTAAAAATAGAGGCAAGCTAACTTCGGCTCGACCGAAGTTTATATACCCTTGGAGCTTGATATGTGGCTGACAGTTTGTATGGCAGCTATACTATATAGTAGTCCGATTTCGACAAATCTTGTTGAAATTATGTAAAATCATTGAAAACTTATAAATACGAGTGTTTGGAGCGATAACATTGAAAACAAAAAAGTTTACTCACTAGGACTATTTTTCAGACCTAACTTTTGTATGGCAGCTATACTATATAGTTGTCCGATTTTGACAAGGCTTGGTGAAATTATGTGAAATCATTAAAAACTTATAAATACGGGCGTTGGGATCGATAGCATTGAAAACAAAAAAGTTTTTCTCACAAAAACTAGTTTTTCAACCGATCGTTCCTATGGCAGCTATATGCTATAGTCATCCGATCCGGCCGGTTTCGACAAATGTGCAGCGTATTTGTACCAAAAGACTTCGTGCAAAGTTTGGTTAAGATAGCTTTAAAACTGACGGAGGAGATAGCATAGAAACAGACGGACAGACGGACGGACAGACGGACGGACGGACGGACAGACGGACATGGCTATATCAACTCAGCTCGTCATGCTGATCAAGAATATATATACTTTATGTGGTCGGAGATGCTTCCTTTTGTGCGTTACAAACATCCGGACAATTTCAATATACCCTCTCCAAGGGTATAAAAAAAATAGAGGCCAGCTAACTTTGGCTCGACCGAAGTTTATATACCCTTGGAGCTTGATATATGCCTGACAGTATGTATGGCAGCTATACTATATAGTTGTCCGATTTCGACAATCTTGTTGAAATTATGTAAAATCATTGAAAACTTATAAATACGAGGTTTGGAGCGATAACATTGAAAACAAAATAGTTTTTCTCACTAGGACTTTTTTTCAGACCTAACTTTTGTATGGCAGCTATACTATATAGTTGTCCGATTTCGACAAGCCTTAATGAAATTATGTGAAATCATTAAAAACTTATAAATACGAGCGTTGGGAGCAATAGCACTAAAAACAAAAAAATTTTTCTCACTAAAACTAGTTTTTCAACCGATCGTTCCTATGGCAGCTATATGCTATAGTCAACCGATCGGGCCGGTTCCGACAAATGTGCAGCGTATTTGTACCAAAAGACTTCGTGCAAAGTTTGGTTACGATAGCTTTAAAACTGACGGAGGAAACAGACGGACAGACGGACGGACAGACGGACATGGCTATATCAACTCAGCTCGTCGTGCTGATCGAGAATATATATACTTTATGTGGTCGGAGATGCTTCCTTCTATGCGTTACAAACATCCGGACAATTTTAATATACGCTCTCCAAGGGTATAAAAAATAAATAACGAGAAAGCCAAGCTAACTTCGTCTTTGCCGAAGTTTATATACCCTTGCAAATGTTTTAATACATCAGAGATTAAGAAAAATTTTTCTAAATTAAACCCACTTTTCGACCGATAGTTCCTATGGCAGCTATAAGATATAGTCATCCGATCCGGTCGGTTCCGACATATTAGCAGTGTGCAGTAAAAAGAAGACTCTGTGCAAAGTTTCAGCTCGATAGCTTTAAAACTGAGAGACTAGTTTGCGTAGAAACAGACAGACGGACAGACGGACGGACAAAGCTCAATCGACTCAGCTCGTCGCCCTGATCAAGAATATATATAGTTTATAGGGTCGGAAATGAATATTTCTGTGCGTTGCAAACTTCTGGGCAAAATTATAATACCCTTTGCAAGAGTATAAAAAGAGAGAAGTTTTCGAAAATTGAAAAATTCGTTGCATACACTGAAAACATTTTTTGGCATAATTAATGGAATAGTAAAACCTGATAGTTTTGCTAGTTTTCGTTGAAAACCTTAAAAACGCCGCCTTAAAACTTTTCCTGGAATTTCTTCCAAACTTTAAGCAAATTTTCATAAAGTTTAAAAAAATGGATAATACGTTTCATGAAGAAAATTTATAAAATGTATATTCTCTAACTGTTTTCGTTTATGACAATATTCACTTCATCCTAAAAAAAATTCTTGATAATGCTTAATCAGTATCTTAGCCAAGTAATAAATCACACTTGCAGCATGAGAGCAACAGCCAACAGTCCTCTTTCCGTTGGGACAACTACAACAATAGAAATGTATGACATCTATGCTATTATTATTAGGAATTAAATCGACCTAGACACAGTAGGACTTGCTGTTAATATTCTTCGGGCGAACCTCGAATTTTATAATTGAGGGACTCATTTTACCGAATCGTCCTGTCCTCATTTAGGATTACCGCTAGCGACAGTTGGTAAGATCCAGAATATAATACCTTCAGCTCGTCTTAGAAATTCTAAAAGCGATGATGTTTTCAATGGACCCAATAAACTTTATCTTCGGCTGTAACGCTCTTTCTCAAATTCTTCAGCCATCATACGATTTTAAAAATGAGAAAGTGTTCTGCTTCCTAATTCTTTAACTGAGTTAAACCTCTTTCAAAACTTGTTGTTAAGATTCCCAGCGATTCTGCATAGATCACCAACTTTGCTTAGATATTTGATGTAAAGGCTTATATTTTTGAACGGTTTCGACCTTATTTTTGGTGATTCTTCGAAACTCATTTGCTTCTTCGTTGTCCATATTGACCTTTTTATACCCTTAATTCTTAAAATGAGAACCTTGAACGCTAGTTCATTTTGAATATCGCCGTCATATTAGTAGTAACATCATATTTTATTTCCTCCTTGATTCTTTGAAATGCCAGGGATATATTTTGAGTTTTAGTTTATCGCAGCTTCGAAATTTCTTCGTTGTAAACAAGGTCATTATCACGCCCCCAAACGTAGTAGTCCAATGGGGTCAAGTCGGGAGAGCTGGCAGGCCATTTTATTGGACCCTTATTGCCAATCCAGTTTAAACCAAAAACATCGCTTAAATACTGCGTGATTATTCCACTCGAATGTACAGGGCAGCCGTTCTGTTGAAAAAACATTTCAGTGATCGTTTGCAAAGAAGGTCAACTAATGCGTGTTGTACTTCATTTTTTAGCAAACTCATGTTTGTACGCCCCCTCGTGGGGCGCTCAACCGTTCCAGCAAAAACATTGACCCAATTTGTTTATAGAAAGATTAAGATTAGAGCAGAATTATTTTTTACCCAAGACTCCCGCCCAATCGTTGACGCTGAATCTAGTTTGGTGTTTCTTTTGAAACTTTTTAAGCGGGTTTTCTTGGGCGTAAAAATTTCATGTTGACTCGTTGGCCTATACAATTTTTGCTAGAAAACCTTCGTTTTGCGTTTTTTAAAAACATTGTTGTACACAACTGCTGGTTGTGTAGTGATAATTATGGATATTTTTGTGTTTTTCGTGGGGCAATTTCCTGTCCATTTTGATGGTTGCTACTCTGGGTTGTGTTGGCCGTCATTGTTCATCCAAAATAAAATTTTCATTTTATTTTAAATTTTCCTCCTACGCGTTTCGATCACATTTTGCGCCTTCATCAGGGAGCCTGCATTTATTTCATTAATTTTCAGAAAAAAATTAACTAAATTTCAATTATGGTAATTATTATGCTTTATAATCAGATGCACCTGCGATTTTGCAATTCCTGTTTCTCTTTGCTCTTCTAAAACAATCTACTCTGTGTTAGGTTCAACACCTCTGCTTTGATGGTCGGAAAATGTGGCTGTACTTTCTGATTCACGAACTCTGATATATGTACCGGAAAAATACGTTATGGTGAGGAGCCGCCTCAGTGGATAGGCTTTCGCACACGTTCATTACACACTCAAAGCGTTGCCGAAATCACAGTTCTGGGCGCTAGAGAATTTAATTATTACTCTCAATATCAAACTTAAATCTTCCCCAAAATTTTGAATCATGGTGTAAAAGAAAAAAATATTTCTTTTCATAAGAGCTTTCATGTATCAAAATTCTGACTAAAAGTTTCTGGACACCCTGTATACACTGCCGTATAAATTATTTATAGTAAATATTTTGGAATATATCGGTTGATTAATGAAATCTAACGAATCTTCTCGCCGACAATGTGCCTTACGTTAGGCAACAATTGAGGTTATTGTAGCCGCAACGTGCATTCACACGATTGTCGTTCTTACCGCCCATGAAGTAGATTTGTGAAAATGTGTGTGATTCGTTTGCCATTGGCAGAAATGAACCTACTTTATGGTACATTTGTCCTTTGATTTTGAAAGTGGTATTAAATTGCTGACGATTTGCTGTTATATTGTGCATTATTTCTGTTGCTCCGAACAAAGTTATTTGAAAGAATGAATGGTATTCAAAAACTGGTTTGAATCTGGATCCGTGCCGATTAACAAGCCGATCAATGGTTCATGTGGCGTCTCCATTTCGGGTAGTTGCACTTTTCCTGGACATTCTTTGTCCATATCACCAATAAGGACTTTCCAATGAGCGGAATATTCGATATCTGGCTCATTCTTTAATGCGAGACGAAGGAACGAGGCAGATGTAAATGCTCGATGTACTTGTTGGCGTTGTCGGTCAATTGTTCTGCGTGTGTTAACATCTTTTCGGAGCGCTTGTTAATGTTGATGATCTGTTCATGCTGCCCTTAAATTTCGCATGTGTGCTGCTGCAATCGTTCGTCTGCCCAAATAGCCACTGTAACACACACACTAGCAAATTGAAACGATTGATGAAAACCGATAACGATAACGATATATATTGGTAGCACCAACTGTAAAAGAGATGGTTGCAACACGAGATTTCGTCAATCGGGGTAGA
Source organism: Lordiphosa clarofinis (assembly GCA_018904275.1). Taxonomy (NCBI): domain Eukaryota; kingdom Metazoa; phylum Arthropoda; class Insecta; order Diptera; family Drosophilidae; genus Lordiphosa; species Lordiphosa clarofinis. The sequence continues at coordinate 2,280,341 of JAEIGQ010000007.1, read as the reverse complement.
TTTATTCATATTTTTAATGCAGTTTAAAATCTTAAGTCTATTTGCGTCTGCCACCAGGCGTTGGTCTGAATGGTTTTCGTCTTGATTTGGAGTCCACAATAAGCACAGATTGGCGTTTGAGAAAATTGCGAGATGGCACCTCATTGTCATCATCGGCAGTGGCCACTGTACAAAAAAGAAACATCACTCAACCAATAAACTAATGAATTATTTTAACCCTACTTACCAGCTGCAGGTGCTTGCTCGGGTGAGGAAGAGGAGGTACCCGCTGCACGTTGAGCACGTCCCGCAAACAGATTGTAATAGCACAAAGGCATGGGCTGGGGTTTCTCACCCTCAGGCAATGATGGAGACTTTGGTGGCTCGGTCTTTAGCATATCCTCCTCCTCGGCCTCCTCCAAATCAAGTTGAGGTATCTCCAAGGGCGGCACATCCTCGGATTTGCTAAGTTCTTGGCAGCGTTTGATCTTCAGTTTGAGTATCTGCAAAAGGAAATCTTGAAAATGGGTTCTCTGCATCATTAAGTTAACCAGCTTGCCTCTATCAAATCTTCATCCTGAGCTGTATGGGTAAGAAAATTGGGTAGCTCGGCCACACTGACTTGGAGCTTTCGTTCTGGCATATCTATATTGCTCTCATCCACCTCCTGCACCTTGAAGATCATCTCACAAATGCGCTCTTTCAAATATTTCAATACACCCATGGACTTATCGGCTGCATCGGTATCCTTTTGGCGATCCAACTCCATGATTGAAATTTGGATTTTGATCTGTTCGATGACCTCTTGATTTCTGTAAAGGGAAAATCATTAAAAGAGTTTTCGTGGGGCACAAATTTCCGTACACTTCGCTCTCTTTGACATCGGAGAACTTGGAGGCCTCTAGCTCGCTGGTCAAAGCCTCACGTTCCGTTTCCAGATTCGCCTTTTCAGCTTCGGCTGCTTTGCGCAGGTAGTTGAGGCGTGCTGCTGACTCCTTTTGGGCACTAAAGCGTTCAAATACCTCGTAGGGTGAGGTAGCTCCCGAAGCCTCCATCAGCTGCTTGAACAAAGTCTCCATATCGCTGGTAACACTTTCCAGCTGTGACACGGGCTCCTCTTCACCGTTTTCGGTCTTGGCTGTGTGTTGATCTCCCGAGCTGGAGCCCACACTATCTTGATGTATCAAAGTTTTGGTCTCTGCGAATAACTTGCGTCCTATGCGCTCCAGCTCTACCTTGCGTGCCTCCACCTGCTTGCGGAAGTCTAGAGCCTGACGTTCACGTGTTTTCTGGGAAAGATTAGCCTGCTGTTCCTGGCGCTGTAGTATTACCTTGGCTGCGTCACGCATTTCAATGGCCTCATTATGCACCTGCTGTAGACGCTCGATCTCTGATTTCTGCTCGCTCAGTGAATGCTCCAATTCGCGTAGGCTACGCTCAAACCGTTCGGCATCGTTCATCAGAGAAGCCTCTATAGAACGATATTTTTTGCGTATATGCTCCGCCTCCATCCATTGGACATTAGTGCGGTGAATCTCGTTCTCCAGTTGGCAAACCAGCTAGAAGGAACGATTTTTTTAAGGGGAAGATAAATACATTTCGATTAGATGTACCTTACGATTGGCATCCTCTTCCAGAGTCTCGGGTGGCTTCTCGCCCAAATTTTGACTCTGAGCCTCCTTGTTGGCTAGAAGCTCACGGTATTTTTCCACGAGACGCGTGAAATGCTGTTGCCGCCTTTTAAAACGATGTCGCAGTAGATCCATTTGCTTGCGGCTTTCGGTGATCTTGAGATCGGTCAAAAAAATGGCATCTTCGGCATTTTTGGCACCCACTGGATATGTGGCTTTGCCCACTATAATGGTAGGCGTGGCACTTTTCGTCTTTCGTGGTTCACTAGTGGGCTCTTTGATGACGACAGGACGTTGCAGAGGATTGCGTAGGCGACTCACTTTAACGGTTAGCTCTTTGATATCCTTCTTAAGGGAACCAATGGTATCGCAGTTAATGCGGTTCTGTTTCTGCCACTCAGCCGCATTGGCGGTCTTTTGACCCTCTGTGAGGAGAGGTGGAGGTAGAGAAGCTCAAAAGAATGTTGATTTACTTCAACTTACCGGCCAACAAAATGCGCTTTTTAATCTCATTGATTTGCCGATTCAATTCGTTTAGCTTGTCGGATTCCATAATGTCCACTGACGAAGCGAAATGAGCTCCACTGGGAGGGAGTTTCACATTTTAACCAAGTTTGTTTGATCGAAACCAATGAGGGTAGCAACTGGTCGGTTGCTAACAGCATAGTGAACTTGGGGTTGTTTTTTTTTTTTCTTTGGTACGGCAACTGTTGACAGCTGTTGGTTTCTACACCTATCGTGACTTGGTTCGACTGTAATCACCATTTTTCCCAATCCCACAGGCGGTTCAGTACGAGCCTTCGTATCAGGAGAAATAGAGTGGGAATCACAAAACAGCTTCGTTTTTATTTATTTGTTTTAATTGCAGTTTTATCTATAAAATGAATAAGAAAAACATTCAGGGAAAATAAAAGAAATGCCTTTCGATCCGATGGAAGGACTTTCTAAAAAATACTAGAATCTATGCAAGTTGAAGATTGTGAAGAATACAAGACTTTAAGCCTTCGTCGGTAATGTTACCATGCAAAAGAGGAAAGATATTAATTTGAAATGTACAACAAGAGGCATATAAAGAAGAAGCAAACGGAAGCTTCGTGTTTGTCTAGAAGGGACATTAAAGTTCACACGCCCGAGAAGGTACTCAGCGTTAGCATTACCCTTTATAATTTTGTGTAGAATTATAATACTTAACATTACGTAACAGTCTATGCTCAAGTGAAGGTAAGTCTAAAAGCTTAAGTCTGGATATATGAATAAGGGAGAAATCACCACTGTGAGTCCCAACCCAGGTTGCGAAGAGTAAGCAAAAGGAAGTGATTGAGGGTTTAAGTTTTTTAATAAGCTTTTAAGTTTAAGTCCTTAGACCAAGGTTTAAGAAACCCCATGGTTTTGGAATTATTCTCGGAAAGTTCAATATGAGATCATGATGAGCGAGAATCATCTCGTATGAATAAACTCGTGCTGCAGCAAATATGAAAAAAGAGCGAGCTTGCTAAAATTTTAGGCACTGCCAGCCAAGAGAATAGAAAAATGTGCTTATTTTGGTGACCACGAAAGCCAGTTAACTTGGAAAGATGTTTTATTAGCCGAGTCTAGCGCAACCGCATATTGCGTTTATCGGTATGACGCAAAGTTTATTTAACGCTAAGTTTTGTTCGCTTGATCTGTGGCCATGTGGTAGTGTGCTGGACTGCTGGGCGGGAGGTCGTGGGTTCGTCCCGCCTCTAAACATCTAATAATAAAAGTTTTTCTTTCTTTAGAAAACAGCTTTGCACATACGGTCACCTTACCAGCTATTGCGCCAGCTGTGAGTACTAGCATGATCGCGAATTCTCAAACTTTGCCGTTCGGATCCGGCGTTAAACTGTAGGTCCCTTTCTCGTTTGCGAAAAATTTAAAGCACACACGCTAAGAGATTCAGAGAAGCTTGGCTTGGCCCCGTAGTAGGAGCTGTATAGCCAACATTTACATTTACAAGTTTTGTTCGCTGAGTGAGAACATTAACTAATGTTAATAAATGTTCGATCAGCCGACTCTTGCTCAATCGCTCGATGCGGTCTGACGCTGAGTTTGTTCAACGCTGAGTTTTGTTAATTGATTAATATGAAAGGGAGTTTTTGTGTTCTCTGGTGAGCAACAAATTTATTTTATGCTCTTAAGCGATAAATGAATAAATTACCCCACTTCAAATAATTCACTGTTGTGATTACGTGGACTACGACCACTTCAAAAATGGCACAGAACTGTTCCAAAATATAGTTTCCAAATAAATTGAATAGACGTTTGAAGTTGCTTGTCGTTTGACAGTAAAGTAAGAAGATTAATAGTACTCTGCCTTAGATTTATTCAACGAAATCGGTAATCAGAACTTTAATATAATCTGTGTGTTGTCAAAATACATTATAGAAGAATAACTCTGAAAATGAATAGATCGTGGCTTCAAATCAAACCTGAAGAGAAAAATATTTAAGATTTATATTCATGCTTGCTAAATACTACTGTTTGAGATCACGTGCCAGTCGTCTTAACAATATCAGTTAAAAAACTATTAGGATCCCTTCGTACAAAGTGTATCTATGCCATATATTCTACGGATAATATAAATAAATACTAACAGAGACCACTTCCTTAGGAACTAATATCACTTTTTAAATCAGCAAGTACTAAGTTTGTGTGTAACAGGAAGAAGGAATTATTTCCAACCTTAAAAGGTATAATTTTCCTAATCAAGATCAATACAATACAGAACAAACAAATCTCAAAGATGGTAAGAGAAATCGTCACGAAAGTACTTAAAAGAGATTTTTATTATAAATACTTTGACGTCTTAAAACAACGTAGCTTCAACTGTTCTATCAGTACCATCGAATGAAGTCTCAGTTAACAAGGCTTTAAAGCTTTTTTTAAAATTTCAATATAATTTTAATTAAATCAAATACATTTAATTTCTACTAAATATGGGTAAAACTTTGCCCGAACCAAGAGTCAAGTCAAATGCTCCTCCCAAAAACCTCAAACCTTAAATTTCCGAACATTAACCGTTGGCAAATTTTAAAGAATTGATTGGGCTTACAGCTATGGCTTTAAGTACTGACCCGCGAATATGTAACGCATATTGCTAATAGTTAGAAAAATTGACAAGAGCTTAAAAAATTTTTTAAACCACTTCACCGTGACTGACGAAGCACTAAAACAATACAGGATACAACGATAACCTCACCTAGTTAAAATGCGCATAGACTAGCAGCAAGACAAGAATTTTTGTGTTAATCTATCTATACTTATAAATCTGTAGGGCCGACTAACTGACGAAATAACATTATAAAACAAACATATAAACATTGCTTATCCTAGATATCAAAGATTTTGCATAGACCTGCGTTTAGTTATGTAGCCACTCACTAAGAAAGAAAATTGGGAAAATTTGTCCGCGAAGTGGGTGCATGAAGAATGAATATTAGAGGAGAACTTTGCTCAGTCGACACCGCTTCTGTCAGAAATTAGTCAGCTATTTGCTCTCACTTACGCTCTCTTGATAGGCCCGGAAATGTGGTCGATACGGGAGCTAAAGCAATTGTTTTAAAATTCTAGATTACAAAAAAAAAAAACAAGTGAAAAAGTCGGTCAAGCCCGACTATAACAAACTCTGTACCTGGAGTAGAAGCTGAATGCAATGCTGGTGGTGCGTCCATCTCAAAGTTTCTCTCTCTTTTTCTCTCTCTCTCACTCTCTCTCTCTAAGATTGTGAGGTGTTAGTAGTGAATGGGTGGGACGGGATGGGGCGAGGGCGATATACTTTTTTGCTCATAACTTGAGAACCGCTCATCCGATCTTTATCATTTCTTCGGCAAATCGATACATTTTGCCAATTACTAACTATCTCTAGAAGGTACGAAACGTCTATCTTCAAAACTGTAGGAGATATAACGTTTTTTCCGAATTGCGGGGGCGGGAGGTGGCGTGGCAAAAATTGAAAATAAACTTGATCTGCCTGCAGCTATAAGATACATTTGTCCTATACATGTCAAAGCTCTATCTCTTACCATCTCCGAGATCTGTTTGTTCATACGGACGGACGGACGGACGGACGGACGGACAGACGGACAGACGGACAGATGGACATGGCTATATCGACTCGGCTGTTGATGCTGATCAAGAATATATATACTTTATAGGGTCGGAAATGACTCCTTCTCTCTGTTACATACTTTTGCACAAACTTAATATACTCTGTGTACCTTTGGTACAGAGTATAAAAAGAGTACGTGTTCAGGTGAAGAGTTAAAACTAGATTTTAAGTCTGCGATTGGCACGCATAGACCGAAGACCAAGCCGATCACATGCCGAGGCTTGTGCCAAGAGAGCAACCAGGTTTTCAGTTCGGTCGCCCACCAATACTCCCTCACTTTTTGGCCTTGCTCTTGTTGACATCCACTGTGTCATTTCACATATCCTGAATTGACTTTTATGATCAGAAGACCACTTCAATTCTTTATATTAATTTTTTTTATCCAACCAACATAATTTTGACAATTCATGGAGAGTGTCGCGTAAACTACAAATCTAAAAAAATATATAAACATGCAAAGAACATATAAAGCTCATTCAATGGCCGATTTGGCTGGACCTTTGCCCACGATCATTACGAATTGAGCTGCAGTCGATGATTCGTGAAAGTGACAAGCGAAGCGCTGTAGTATACCATCATACGAGTTGGCAAAGTTATAATTGGTGAAGTGGCAGCTTTTGGTGCTGTTTTTCATATAATCAATGGTCCAGCGACTATTCAATCTCATATGTAGCAGTAATTTACGACTCAATTTATCCCAGAGTAGCACATAGAAGGATTTAGGTTCATCAACTTTCCAGATCTGTATATTGCCTTCACCTAGAAGAGGAAAAGACATCATTATCAAGAATAATAAGTTCTGTAGAATTAGCTTACCATACAGTTTCCACTCTTTAAATTTGTGAAATTGAAATACTTTAGTCTGCCTACCGAATAGTTGAATACCGTGTTTTTTTATATCCTTGGGACTGGCTATGCCATCAGCTGGTCTATGTGATATAGAAGGTTCTTTCGAATATATATCGAAGTTGAGTGGGGCTTTTCTCGGTATGCGAGATTTTTGCACTTCCAAATGTTTTTTTGATTTTATTTGGGAAACATATTTCTGCTCTGGTTTTGCTAATTCTGGCATAGATTCATTTGATAGTTCTGGTACTAGTGAGGTGGATGAAGCTAGTTCAGCTGCCAGATTTGCAATAATTGTTTTTTGTGCAGAAGTTATGTTTGCTAGAAATGGGAAAACGGAATAATTATCATGCTTAACCCATACTAACATTGCAAACTCATACTTACCAATCGAAGCTTGGTTAATCCTTTTCATCATATCTGACATGCATTTGGCCATCGAATTGTACAAGAAATTAGTTTTCTCACTCTCAAGGATCAATGATTCGGCTCTGTTGGGCTTAGCAATATCAAACCATAGTTCAGCATTCGGCTTCCAGTAAGTCCTTTCCACTCCGACCAAACCTTTAATCCAACCAAAAGTAAATGGTATTTCTGTTTTAGTTCTGGCTTCAATTTCGGTCTTCTCTAGCACTTTGAATTTTCTCATTTTATTCTCTTCCTGCAAGTCGATAGTGGATACCGATGTATCGGGTATAAAGTATGAATCGCCTGTCACTTTCTGCAGCACCGAATCAGTAGAAAATACAGACATCTTTCCTGATTGCGTAATCACGGTTTTTGCCATATTTGAAGGCATGCGAAAGCGTCCACTAATGAGATCTGGATACTTAATTTTTATATCCAAATCGGAGCCTAGATGGCATTCTTTAGTAGAGGATTCCTCATTGATTTCCAACATGGTGTTCAAAGTGTAAGAAATTATAACTGGAGTGAAAATGTATATTAAGTATGATTCCGAAAACAATACTAATATAAACCTTACTGAACAGTTTACCCTAGCGAATGGAAATGTTACGCCTACTTTGCTCAAAACTAACTTATTGTTCGTGCCTGTTTTCTATGTCCATTACACGCCCTAAAAACTTTTGTGCCCCTTATCCACAGGAAAACTATTTCCAGCAGGCACTGCGGCCATTGCGTCTAATTACAAATTTGCGCTTTGCCCAACGGTGCGTATACGCAATCATAGCAAGACAAAAACGTCGAGCCTCAAATTACATTTGACAACAAGTTTTTCTTTCTTATTCTTCTAATGGAAAAGACAGGACCAACTGAATGTAAATGCCCGCAGCTAAACAAATACGCGTGGCGGACAACATGTAAAAATACTTGAATCTGAAATATGCATAAAATTTTGTTGTTTGTTGGGGGTGGGGGTTGGGGGGGACAGCCAAATAAATAAATAGCAAAGAAGAAAAGAAATTTTCATTTTCAAAGTAAAACAATCAAAATTTGCGCACCATTAAATTTGTATGGCAAGTGGAATTTGCACGGCTTCCTTTATGCTCGAGCATGTGTGTGTGTGTGTGTGTGTGCGTGTTGACTTTTTGTTGCCTGTTTATACCTCAGCTTTGCTTTACCTTCAGCATCCACCCACATATATCTGTATCTATTGATGGTATTCGCCTGCGGCTTTTCCAAACCCTTGAAATTTATTTTGTTGACTCGTTTTTGCTATTTGCCAAACGGATTCAAGAGCAAACGCTGCAAAATGTCAAAATATGATTCGGAAAAAAAATCGGAATTGATTTATGAATTTGTTTTGGGTATGCTTGCATAGTTTTTTTTTGTGGTATTATGGCTCCATGCTAAGTAGGATCAATATAAGCAGGCACTTGCACAGATAAATCTATAAAATTTATAGACCCCTTTTTTTCTTGATGTCTAGCGCTTTTTCATGCAGCACCTGATATTGTGAAAGCATTTTCTGCTTTACGAGCTGGGATGGAAAAAAGTGAGATATTTTTAATAAGCCAATATAATTAGTAAGGCTACAAAAATGGGCAAGTTTTCCATCTTCTCAGAAGCTTTGTTATTTGTACGCTGGGGAAAAACGACTGGCAGACTCTTGTAAAGTGCTTCCTGCCGGACTCTTGCCCTCTATTTGTGAGCATCCAACTCCAAGATTGCCCTTTTAAGACTGCTTAAGGCTGCTTAAGGCTCTTCTTATGTAAGATATGCCTTGCCCCATGAGCTGATCCTCAGTTCGTTCAAAGATTGGACAGACTGTTATGAAGCGAATCACCTCTTCGCGTGCTCTCATGTTGCAAAGGCTGTGCTGTGAGTAGTTAAGCGCCAGTACCTCTGTTCGTGCTCTGCAAATATGGGAAATGGCTAAAGTGTCATAGTCTTCTCTAAAGTAATTATTTTTTTCCAAGCTCCTAACTTAAACCCTTATACATCTGTCGAGAAGTGCGTTCGGCGGCTCGCCTAACATTTTCCTCACACGGTTTCTCGTAGATTGGAGTCTGATTCAGAGTTTAATAAGGTTTGTCTTAAAAAGTGTTGCGATTGCTGCGTATGCGGGTTTAGCAGCGAGTAGAAAAGACATAGAAGTGTTTTCTGAACTGGCCAAACTTAATCTTGGCCAAATTATATTATTAGTACTCTCGGATGAGGCGAATTCAAATTTTTTAAATAAATGTTGAGATTCACGAGTAACAATAATTTTATTTAATTCGCCAAAAAAATTAGTTCAAGGCAATGTTGCGATCTCAATATTTCCCGACCTACTAGAAGTCTGCGGTAATCGTGATGATTCCCAAGAAGGGCAAGGATCTCTCTAAACACGACTTCTACCGGCCAATTAGTCCACTGCCAACTTTCTCCAAAATATTTGAAAGACCGCAACAGGTCCATCGACTCACAAAACAAATCTTAAAAGCTTTAAGAACCTCCAATACTGCTCTGACGTCTTTCGGGAAAAAAGGCCGGCGATCGATCCCGTTTGGCACGAGGACCCGATTTTTAAGCTTAGATCCCTCCTCCCGCGTTTTTTTTTTGTTGGCCGCGTTTTTGAATTGGCTTAAAGTTTGTACTCGGTTTTCGCGGTCGCTGATCACGAATCCGACGTCAAAAATTAGTAAAACAAAATGGCGGATCCAATATGGCGGACAATTTCTTCGGAAACGTACTTGATTTGGCTGAAACATCGAAAACCCCGTTTATCGATAATATCTCGATAACTGTTCGGCAGATTTTTTTTTCATGTCAATTTTCACGCACAAAAATAATCACCGAAACTAAACCAGCAGCTATGGGCAGCTAATTTTTGACTATGTTTTGAAGAATTGTCTTAATAACAATTTCTTATTCGTTTGAGAGTGGGATCTGCTGGGAGTTTTGACTTATTGCTTTTTTAACACGATTTTTCAGAATGTGACCGAAAAAAAAACCTCTACTTTTATTAATGATTCACTATTTCATGCATTATTAATAATAATTTTGAGCAAAACGTTTAAATTGTACTGACTTTCTAGAGTAGAATCCATTTTTCAGAATCCAAATCGGTTAATTTTTCGCGAATCTATACGCTTCTGAACGTTGTGTTATTTTATTGACGCTCACGAACGGAGTTCAAGCCTGAGCCAGGTGGGGACACTTTCTCCTTATTAACGGTCAGAATACAAACTCGATGTACCACTACAACTGTTCCAATCATTGAAAGTCTATAAAAAATATTTTTTTTCCGACTTTTGGCCAGCTTTTTGGGATTTGGGACCACTGTGTGACGATACCGCTTTTCGTCGAAAGTCCCGTATTGGCAATCTTCAGTTAATTAACTTGGTGTGACTCTGGACCGCATGCTTCACTACACTCAAGAAACTTGAATCTTCAGCGCACCGCGGACGCTCCATGGTATGTCAGACATACAACCCTATATCGCGATCTGGATATTTTGCCACAATGCGCCCATATCAATCAGCATACCAGCAGGTATCATGACCAACTGGTGGCGCACACCAACAGTTTTGCCTCTGAATTCTCTACTAACAGGCTCAGAAGACGCATTAACCGACGGCACCCCTCTGAACTCAACTGGGCATAAGTGTCCCCTTGGGTCTAATCCCTACCTATATTGCACGCAGCTGGTTCCCCAGCAGGAAGATAGCTCACCCCCAGGACCTGTGCTTCGTGCTAGTTATTATCCCAGACGTTTGTCGTACTGTCTAAGCCCTGTATATATAAGTACTTCTTGTTAACTATTTGTAAGTAGATTAAATTCTATGTACCAAATATTGCCAAAAAAAAAAACCAAATGTTAGTGTTCTAAGTTTAAACCAAAATTCAAGAATCAGTTTAAATATTTGTTGGCAAATATCAATACATGCTCAGAGGGCTTGCGGTCAAAGATATATCTCGCAATAGAGTTGAAGGTTTCACAAAGTCGGTGCATACGGTTGACGTCACAATTTGCTAAAATTTCTATACCGTAGAATAGCATCGGGACTAAACAGGATCTTGTTCTGAGCTGAATTACGGTTTTTTGAACCAGATAACCGTCTAAGAGACGCATAAGTTTTCGCAGAAGCTTTAGCTTTGTGGGTGCTACAGGAGAAAGTTGCTGATTTGATTTATATATTCCTTTTCAATTGAATTAAAACTACCTCACCTACAAAGTTAGCTAAGCAACTTTATGTAAGTCGACCGTTAGGTAAATTAAATAAGAATATAATATTTCGTAGTAGGGATCTTGTGGAAATTAGCGAGTGGGGCTTAAGCGAATGGTTTGGGACTAAATCCTAAAATGTCGAAATGTGTATTAATTAACAAGAAGGCTCTTAACGTCAGAAAGTTAAATATGCCCTATCATGGAGCTACCACATTACGAAAGTGTCAAAACTCAATACTCTTCATCTCAGGCTTTTGGTTTCTAAAACATGTCTCATCCCGACTCTAACAGTGCATTTTTGTGGATGTAAAGGTAGTTCGAGCGTTTGAGACAATTTTCTACCATAAAATTTACAGTATTGGCTCAAACAATTACTTGAAAGTCTTTCACTAAGCGAATATGAAAATTATTCTGAAAATTAAAAAAAATTAATTGGTTTTCCTATTACATTGTTACATTGTTTGCATATTCAGTATTAGTATTCACTTGTGTACACTTTGCTGCTTCCACTTATTTCATTAATTTATTTATTTATTTTCCCCTCTTTCTTTGCTTAATTTTTTTCTGTATTTGAAGTGTACTCTGAAGGTAATTTTTAAGATCAGTACTGAGCCTTTGTTAGTTTAACTAAATTGCCTTTCGAACTATTTCATAATTAAATAATCTCTAATTTTTGTAAAATTTATTGGCGAACTTTTCAAAGGGGCCAACTCTTGTAGTGGCTTCCACCAGCTGCATGTGGAATTTCCCACTCTCAGATACAGTCTGACACCTTTGAAAAATGTACGAAGGAATGCTAAACTATTACTCATCTGTGTGTTTGTGTGTGTTGGGCACAGTACTTAGTGGCCATGGTAAATTGAAATAATGAAACGCTACGGTACACTTGACAATTCCATGGGAGTACCATTTGTTGTCCTTTTTCCGACCCATCACTTCCAACTGCTTTAAGCACTCAAATACAACTCTCAGCTCCTTACACACACTTGGAAAAATGGCCAACCACTCAGCACGGGAGCCAGCACTCACCTGCAAGCGGCACATTCGACGACGACTGTAGCCGGCTGTTGCCAGGACGCTGGCAGCGCATTAAAACTAATTACTCATAATCATTTTCGTGGGAAGGGAGGGGCATTGCTCCCAGGCAGAAGAAGCTTCTTGGCAATAGCATCAAATCTGGCACACATTGAAATTAATTAAAATTAAGCCGCTTGGAGCACTCTGCCGGGACACATGTGGCTGGAATTCAAGTTGTTGCTTTAATAAAAACGACCCAACCGCAGATGATGGAGAAATTAGTGGAAAAACCAAATGTACAAAGTCAACGGCTGGGTGGGAAATGAAAAATCTGTGTGAAATTAATTAAATTTTGTAATTTAAAGAGCAACATGGCGCCAGAGTGGAGTGGGTGGGGAATGGCCCGCTTTATGCTGATTATGTTATGTCACCTCAACCTCGCCATAGTGAGGGGTATGTAGGTTCGTTGACCTTTCGCTGTGACATTTGCTCGTCAGGCAAGGAGGCAAAGCAAAGTTTATTTTGTTCATTGATGTGTGTGTGTGTGTGTGTAAGCCCTGCAGGCAGGCATCCATCCAACCAACCAGCCAGTCAGCCAACAGATGGTGGAACATTTGCAATGTTGCTAAACGCAACGCAGCGCGAAATTATTCTAATTAGAGCCCCACCTCCCCCCGAACGTGTGTGTGTGTGTATGTGCTTTACTTTCTTATCCATGTATGAGTTTATTTTCACAGTACTTACCATAAATGCTTTTGCTAACATCCATTCATTGAGCTAATGCTAGCAAAGTGGCATTGGAATCCCATGAAAGACCAAGCTTTACATGTTTCAGTAAATCGCAAAGGGGAATTATCGCGCTTAGATCAATTAAGTCGATGCGAATAGCGAAATCGATACATGGATTGCCAAGTCAAGAGCTTGGAGAGCATTTTTCATGCGCAACTTAAGTGGCTTTCAACGTTGAACATGAAAAAGATTTTTAGTTAATTGGACAATTTTGTTCAATTTAAATGAAATTCAAATGTAAAAGAGTGCAACTTAATTTGTGTATACAGGCTCCCCGAGAATATTTCGGCCGCTATACTTTAACTCATTCCGGAGCGTAGAGAGATACATCGTCTATGTCGTCAAATCGGGTATGCAACACTGTAGTCCATTTCAAAATAAATATCAGATCTTTTGTAGAAGGAGGTTTTTGTCAATATATTTATGAGGAACAGCTTCACAGCTGTTTAGAGCAGGGTTTGTCAAGAAGAGCTTGGCCAAAAAGGGAGAGTGCATTCACTCAGGGAAAAATTAGAGAATTTCACTCTTGAATCAGGCTCCCTGAGAATATTCCGGCCGCTATACTTTAACTCATTTTGAAGCCATCAGCACAGAGATATAGTTCGTCTATTTCGTTAAATAGGCGAGTATGCTGCATAGCACTCCCTTGCAAAAGCGAAGTCCGACCTCTTGTAGAAGGTGGATTTCGTTAAACTTTAAAAGGAGCCTGCAGTGTCTTTTATGTGAATCCAAGGATTCTTTGTGGAGCCAATTTGTGTCAAGTGCAGCGTTACTATTAAAGCTGCAGCCTGTGTTCCCTGTGTCACTTGTAGACTTCGGCGATGTTAAATGTCTTAGAACGGGCTGCGCTCCATATGTTAATTCGATTCTCATCAAGGTTTGTCAAGTAGAGCGTGGCCAACAAGTGAGAATGCTTTGGTGTGCGAACATAAAGCGATGCAAAACTAGCTCTGACCATATTGAACGACAGCTGACTAGCGACTGAAAAACTGTTTGCTCTCTTAGCACAAGCCTCGGCATGCGTTCGGATCGTGTCGGTGTGAATTACGTAACGTGTTCGGCCATGGGGGGGGCATCGCTGGCTTCGAATCTTATTAGAACTTTAAATAGGAGGTACAATGCCAGATAGCTGACCGAGAGGCGCTACCGCTAACGACCCATGATCCCATTGTCGCTTTCACAAACCTTTCACGATTTGCTTAAGCACAAAAGATGTTGCTCTGAAATTCACTAATCGCAAAATTTCGCCGATTTATAACGGGCGATCTATGAGTCCGTGAAATGAAAAGTACATGGTAAATCCCGCTAGAGATTACAGCTGCCTTCCTATGAACCAATTTTTTTCTGTATTACAGAGCTGTAAACTTGAATTACCATTACCACTTTTCACATACAACAACAATTCCTTTTTTAATAATCGTAATTGCAACTTCGAATTACGATTATTAAGTGAATATTACAAAACTTAATTACTTTAAAAATTACTTAGATAATTGTAACTGTAAAGGGTGATTATTTAGTAACTGTGCTTGAAAAGTTAGATTATTCAGGAATTTTAAGGTGTCAAATTAAATTACTTAAGCCACACATTTATTATTTATATTATATTAAATATTTTTGCTGTTAAACGTAGTTCGGGTCTTGGAACCGAATCATCCGAATCAAAATCAATGTCCATTTATATGTCATTTGTATAATTTTATTTAATTTTTAATTTCGGACTATTTAATCTGCACTCCTTTTATATTTGAAGTAACATTAGACTACTATTGCAATGATTAAAGATACAATGCTGATTTGTATAAGCGATATTAAGTTAAAAGAACAAGTTTTTCCACTTCTTTGTTTTAAAAATTTATTGCTCGCTTAAAAAAATATAAGGAAGGGAATTAAATAAAATGATTGCTATTATTTGTTTTGGTTTTGCTACCTTGATCATCAAAAAATTACATTTTGCGGTTTTCCAAACTTGATTTGTAAAAAAATCATAATTTTCACCAACAAATACAAAATAATTCAACATTTCAAGCACAATTACTCAATAATTACCCTTACAGTAACAGTTATCTAAGTAATTGTAAAAGTAATTAAATTTTGGAATATTCACTGAATAATCATAGTTCCACGTTACAATTACGATTATTAAAAAATCGTATTCATGAATTTTTTTTCATTACCTAAAAAATTGTGTTTATAGTAATGAAAAGTAATTAATTACTCTGTAACTATTTTAGACTCTTTTATTCAATTTGGATTAAACTTTAGTCTTAAACAATTTTTTTCGTAACCCTTTCAAAATTTCACGAACAGCAAGATACCTTTTGACAACCAATTGCGACTTGGCTGGAGCGATAAACAATAAGTTTGTCGAGAGGCTGCTTCTGCCACGTAATGGGTTACTGATCGATTTGGAAATAAAATAGAATCGATAACCAAAACTTTCTTCATTTTGATCAGGAAATGGACGTAGGCTTTGTCCCAGGTCTGAGAACCTGAAACTAGAAATTGAGTTTCGGCTTAGAACCAACCGGCTAAACCAGTTTTAAAGTGGTTCAGAGCCTTATTTATGCTATCATCTTGAGATTTGGTCTATAGCTGAACAGTATGGAGTTAGATATTTAAATGGTTAGGAACCGCTTACAAATCGATTTCGCGCCGCACCGCAACTCAAAGCCATATCTCAGAAATTACTTGAACTGTGAACTGAGATTTTTGAGTATAATTGGAAATATGGAGGTTGATACCTTCCCAAGACACCTTCCCAAGACAAAAACATTTAAAACTCTCAAACTAATTTCAAGATTCTTAGGGAGCCAGTTTTCATCCCATATATTTAAACTCTTATTCGTCTTCGTACTATTTTGTAGCTTACTCAAAAACAAGTCCTGCCTATTCTGCAAGTTCCACCAAATTTCTGAAAATTGTCAAAAAAACAAATAATAATGCACAACAAATTATGATTTAAAATTGCATTACCAGATGAAATTTTTTCCGATGGCTAATGTAAACATAATCAAAAAGACTAGAAAAAGAGTTTCATTTAAAACCCATTTCGTTTAACTTCAAAAACAAAGTAACCAAATCAATTTGACGCCATCAAAGCGAAACGAGTTTGTTTTTCGTTTTGCTAGGATTTTGGGCTTGGGTCGGACAATGCTGCTGAAAAAGGGTTTACTCTAACCACGCACAACTGCCAGAGGGGGATGCCCATAAAAAACGCTTCGCTCCGCATTCAAAAGAGACCTTCGCACCTCGCACACATGTTGCCGCCTTCCCCCCTGGGGTCTTCGAGTGTGTGAACACTCCTTTAACAAATTTTTTTGTTCAGAGCAGCTAATTCTGCCGAATCATTTGCACGCGATTCCCAAATACCGCAACAATCCCGGCCAACCCCTACGCCAGCGCCCCCTTGGGGAAATCATATGCATGCGACCTTCAGGCGAATTGAAAAATATTTACGGCTTTCTACATTTTACGCTAAAATCCAATTTTATTTTTATATTTAGTCGAAAATCCGCCATAAAACGAGGCAACGCCGTTGGGAGTTTTCGGTCTCGGTTACAGCAGGAAGGGACTTCTGTTTCATTAGCTTGGTGCTGGGTGAACGAATTTGGTTAGCCCTCCATTGTTAGCTGGCGCTTCTGCTGCTGCTGCATTATTTGCCGGAGTTAAATATTCAAATCCTGAAATGGTGCAAACTGTTCAAGTGACAAAAAAAAAGAACTAGGAACAAATATTTTTGTGCTGAAGGAGATTTATAGCAAAACTAAATGCCACAAATTTTAAAGGCTTGAGCATTTGGTTCATTCAAAAACATGACTTCCTAATACTTCTATTTAGTAAAGACAAAAAGCAAAACATATAATATACCTAAACAGCGTAGAATAATGATTTCCTAATTCACCAAATATTGTCAAAATCTTTAGGAAGTCTATTTAAAAGCGAGTCAACACAGTTCAATGTGGTGGCTTCCTCAAGAGACTTGACCTCAATCGTTCTTAGCTCATTAAAATCGGTGATAAAACGGACAAGCTATGCACTTTCGAACTAATTGCGAAACCGCGAACACAGTGGGGTATTTGACCTCAAAAGTGTGGATCAATTTAATGGAGCTGAAACTAAACGCTGTCTTTATTTTTTCTGATCGAATATGTTGCTTAGGTCGGACATTTTCTGCAAGGACCATGGAAATGTAAGACCATACTGATACCCCCTTAAACAATGCGTATTTGGCATAGCAAAACAAATTTATGAGAAAAAATCTGTTTTAGGGTCTACGACTTGGATTCAAAGTTTATCACTCATACGTACTGTTGCCCTTGCCTACATTTTTAATTTTTTAGTACTTGGCGTAGACTTGGTTTGAAGTGATAACATTTCGCTCACTTAACTCAGTACTGGCATAACTCAAAATAATCCATTTTGAGAAAAACGCGTTTAAAGTTCTCAACGGGTTTAACCCAGAAAAAAATTGTTCTTTTAGTGTCAAGTTAATCTAGTAAAATATTACGCAGGCCAAAATGACCATCTTTGTGAGATGCAGCCCTGTTGATTTAAAAATATGAAAAGTTTATGTTAACTGATTCCTAAACTGGTTTCGGTTTCGATCCATCAGCTCTTGTTTCCAAGATATAGCAGAAAAACGAAAATCTTTGGCACTCTAGGATTTAGAAGGCACACTAGGCATAAATGTCTGGTTTATGGCTATTACGATAAAGGACATATCTGCAATAAAAAAGGACTGTATAAGTCAGGGTGTCTATTGGCCTTTAAAGGGCATTTTTCGACTTAAAGATTTTATAAAATAAATCTCCGTTTAGGCGCGTTAATTGGTTTATTTGGCAAAGATATAACGTGTTTAAAACGTATTTAAATTTTGGGAGGAAAACTAGTTGGCTCTAAACTGTATGAACTGTAAGGGTTACTTGGTTCGGCTAAATTGTTATTTGTTTACTGTGTGATAAATTATATGGAAACAAGTAGCCTTCATAGTTCATTAAATTTGGTTACACTGTCCTAAAATTCGTCAGAGGTATAACTTGCCAAATAATTGTTAATCGCCATAAAAATCCAAAATTAGTCATAAGTTTGTCAGGCTCATGGTGAAAATATCAAAACACAACGGGCAAAAAGCTAAAAATGCTATAAATCGAAAAATGTCTGTCTTTGAGGCCAATTTAGACACTTTCCGCTTACTAGCGGCTATATTTTTAAAATTGATGTGTACTATCGCAATAGTCTAAATTCGATATTACTAGTGTGCTCCATATAGGTCAGAAGTGACTTTTGTTTCCGCGATATCTTGAAACAAGGCTGTGCAAAACCAAGTCGTTTTGTTCAGTGAAGTCTATATAATATAACTGTTAAACATAAAAATTCCTATGGGCTGTGTTATCAATTTAAATTGCTCATTAATAAAACTTTTAACTGAAATCCGAAGTATGATTGCATTAATATGAAAATAAACCTGTAAAATTATATTTCGACAAATTTTGATCTCACGTGAAAAGTATAAGAGATATCATATATATCTGCATCATTAAGTCAAAAATCGTATTTTTTGAGTTTTGCCTGTATTGAAGTAAGTGAGCGATTTAACAAAAAGGTACTATGACAATTGAAAAAAATGTTTTTTTGATGTATAACGAACACAATATGTAAATAATATTAACTAAATATATATTTATTAAAAATTGTTTATTACGGCCAAATTTCTACTATTTTGCGATGTTCTTTTCTAGAAGCCCTACAATAGGAGGCTTTCAGGATATCTTTGAAGTGAGGCCCCACGCGAACTGAACTGATGCGCTGCGCATCACGGTTGCAGCCGTTGCTGCGTATAGTCTATGTTCTACTGTGCTGTTTATAAATAGACTATCATCCATTTGATAATTTCCATTTTTCAGAATCAAAAATATAATGCGGACTACTATACTACTGTGGGCAAAAAATACAGCGAATTCGTTCATAAATCAAAAATCCTTATTTATTATTGTAAATGTAAAATTGGCTATACAGCTTCTACTACAACGGGGCAAATTTTTCTTCTGATATAGTCTTCAATTCCTTCTTCGGCTCTATCTCTTTTATTGATTCAAAACGGTGTCCACGGAGCGGTCTCTTGAGTTCAGCGGTAGCCCAACTGATCACTCAAAATGGTTTCCACTGTTATGTCTCTAGTATTTGACTAGAAGGGCAGTGCGTTCATGCGGACATGGCCCTTGTTGAAACCCCGCTCGTAGACCATGCAGCTCCGGTGCTTGTTAATCTTGAAAGATTATGGGCAAAGGTTTTGTTTTGAAACATGATTTGCGTTAAAAAAAATTTTCTTCAGACAATTTTGGACCCGATTTCAAAAAGGCACTGGCTGAATAACTTATGGAGTGAGCGGTTGTTGTCCTTAATTTTAAAAATTCTTTGGCAATACACATTTTATTATTTTAATACTTCTATGTTCATCTAATGGAACTTAAAGCAACCAAAAAACAGGATACAGACGCAATGACTTATTTTTGTTCCCAAACAACAAAAATATATTTTTAAGATCTTCGGTGTTTGACGCCAGAAAAATTCTTAAGAACCCCAACCAAGTAAGAGTGTTGCTGTCGAGTGCTCCAACTCGACTGCCGTGCCTTTGAGTTCTTCCCAAATTTTTCCACACCTGCTGGTTCCATTCCAGCTTTCCTTTTTTGGCAGTAAATGCCCTATCCGGCTCTATTTCAACAACAATCTCCATATTTGCTCGTCTGAGTAGCTGGGAGTTCTGTATTCTGTCAGGAGATAGTCCGTTGCGGGTTCTAATTGATTTCGCTTTGGGCGTGTTGATTTTAAGGCCAAGAACGACAAGCGCACTTGCCAGGTCGCCCAAGAGGAGAACTTAAATTTTGTTCTCTATTTCAAAAAATTCAAGATTTTCTTTCTGTGTAAATGTAGGCCTAACTCTTTGTTTGGGGCCGTTCTGCAATATTTTACTAAATTTTGTCTATTTGTTATAGTTCCGCACGTCCTGGGGAATTGGTGGCAGCCTGGACATACCTCGCTGGACGCTCGCCAGAGCCTTAAAGCGTGACAAAAAAACAGCCCCAAAAGTGAAAACAGGCGGCATGGCAACACAAATGCATTTTCATAGTTTTCGTTCACTTTGTTATGCTGATTTTTCACATTTTTCCGTTTCGTTTTTGTTTCGCTCTCGATTTTGTGTTTTTTTTTTTTTGCCACTAAACCGTTGGGAGATGGATGGGATGTGGCTGTGGGTTTTTTTTTTTTGGGTGCGATGCGAGCATGTGCGCATTTTAATTGAATTTTTTTTATTTATGTGGCTCAATGAAAGCAAAAGCTGAATATGCCGAGTGTCATAATCCCCCACTGTGCGTCAGCGGGTCGTGTCCAGATGGATTCGAGTTTGAGTTACTCACTCGTTTAATAAGTGCCAGTTGGTGTCAAATCATTTTCTAATTGAATTCAAATCCACATTTGCTGTGTGCATTTAAGTCCTCAATTTATTTTAACTAAATTGAAATGTGATTTTAATGAGAATTCGACCGGGACAACACAGGATGTCCGCACGTGTATCCTTGCCCTGCACTTCCTGTTCAATATTATTTTGAGTTAATTAAATTACTCAGCTTAAAGCCAGTCACTCTGCAGACTCCGAGGTGAAGGAACTTTGCCGGCAATCTGAATTGTACCGTGGAGTAAAATAAGTCAACTCCCAGCTAAGGTAAACGAACAAATTGTCAACATGGCGACAGCATTTGCCAGCCGTGCCAATTTCGTTTAAGCAAACAAACAGCACACCATGTCCGTGCTAAAATTAGACCCCAAATCCCATCCTCCGCTTCCTCCGCTCACAGCCATTTCAGGACCAGACCAGCCAACCGCTGCACAAAAACAAAGGAACACCAGCTGATTAACAGGCAGATGGCGGGGACATTCTACACGTGTGCCTGTTTATGAGGCGCAAAAAAGTCATACATCATGCGACACAGGGATTGAGTTGCGCCTGGGAATCAGAGCCACGTCACAGAGCTCTGAGCACCGAGTTGGCCAAGCGTCAGGCATGCAGAAAAGAACGCGGCGGATTCGAAAGTGATACCAAAATTGAGCACGCGGTGGGGCAGTGGAGCTGCAGTGTCATCCGCATCATCATCAAAAGCAGCAGCACTGAATTAAGCACACTGTGGGGGTGAGCTCTTCAGGCATCTTCGCAAGATATACAAACCTCACTAAGTGGCTCATGAAGCGTTAAACTATTAAGCACATGTTGCCGCTTTGCCGCTCTGACACATGAAGCTTTGCTAATCCTGCTCGTCATGCTTGTTCGGGGGGTAAATGATTCGCGCGTGAGAGGTAAATGATGGGATCCTACCACTTCTGCTATCTAGCTCAGCGATAAATCATGCACATAAATCTGGGGTTAAAGGCCAAAATTCCATTATAGGAAATTTAATTTTATTAAAATACAAACCTGTGTGTGGTTGATAGGATACTCCATTCGTTGAGATAGAAAACTAAGCTTTGGATTAGTTTGACTTTGAGTTGACGAGAGATAAATGACTAAAGAAAATGCTATCCAAGTATGAAATTGGCTTAGTATGTGGCTGAGCTTAAGGGCTTTCGGCTTTAAGGGCCTGAACCATTATTTTCTCTTTAGACAACGTACAAAAGGCTTGCAAGTTATGTTATCATCGACATGAGCTGTATGGATGTAACCCATTTACACTTCGAAAAACATATTTTAGTTCGTAGAATGAGCTATGGATCGAACCCTGGTGCAGGCTTATATTGAGAAGGACTTACTGACATTTTCGCTCGTTTTCACAACTACCAATATTAGGGTGGACTTGCTATTTGTACAAATTTTGTATATACATATTTAACCTTAAATTGGTATTTTCAAACTTTAAATTTCCTTGTCAAAGAGTGAAGGAAGTTGTAAGTATTGTTAATTAATAAAAGTATTGTTCAGTGGCAACTCTGGCCACACTGAAAATTTATATCTCGCGTAAGCAATGTGTTCTCTGGCCTCGGACGAGAACTGTTAATACTTAAGATTTTTCAAATAAAGTGAGATACACTCAAATAATAGCTTACCCTAATAAGCCCCAAAGTGATTGACACTCCCTTTTTTAAAAAACTCATATTTAGGGTAACTTTTCTAAATTTCGAAACAAAATGTTTCAATTCAAAATTTTTTTCCATATTTTATGGCCATTTCAATTCTAGTGCGGTTTTCTTAAGTAACCAAAGTTTTTTACGCACAACAAACCAAACTCTCGTAGCTTGTATAGCTATTACAAGGATCCCAAGTGCCAACACCATCAGACTATTTTATAGACGTTAAATAATGCAATTGTTAATTTTAGTTATTAAGATGTTGCAAGAACGTGTCCTTATTGGTTGGCTTATATTTTAGGTCGAGAGTATTAATTAAAAAACTTCAGAATAATACTGCAATTATTATATTTTCGATTGTACCTAGAAAGAGACTTTTGCGAAGGTGTCGCTATGCTAGAACTTAACAACACTTAATTTTAAAATATTTTTGAATTCAAGTAAAAAGTGTGTAATAAGCTTGAATAGTGAAAACTCAAAAATCGATTTTTGATATAAAGTAAATAAAATAACTTTATTCCCCTATGCAATAGAGCGGACCCCAAACCGGCAAAATGGAAAAAAGCTGGTCTCAGCAAGCCCAAAGCTAATATTTGTTGTATAATTAATAATTTAATGGGCGCGAGAGGGTCTCAAAGTTTTCAAAAATATTAATCATACGACACGTTCACTAAATACAAATTTGCACAAGAAAGTTTTAAGTCCATTTAAATTGCTGTTATTGTTTAAAATTCAAAAACGCTACTAAAATTGTGGAAAAATGGCAAAAGAAAGTAGTATTATTTTGATCGGCATATTGAGTCCAATATTTGATATCAAGAACACCTTGCCAACCAAAAGGTGTGTGTAAATTATTGACCCTTACCAGGAATATGTCCTTCTGAAAAAGAATGTTAACAAAGCGGGTGAGCTATTCATAAAGCGGAAACAAATTAATAATCTTGATCTGCCTGTAGCTGTAATCACCTGTGAGATCTGTTTGTTTAAAAAGAATATATACACTTCATGAGGTTGGATATGCTTCCCAACGCGACTTCGTTCGCGCACAAGCTTTAAAAAAAAGGTATTAGAATTTTTCTCTTACAAAAATATAAAAATTTTTGATTAGCCCAACAGCTCTTTGGAAACTATGTTTGTATTAAGTCCAGATATTAAAACCAAAAGGAATAACTGTTAGAGTTACGGTTACTTTCGAAATCCGTGAAACTAATCGTTTTTTTTAGTATACGCCATAAGTTTTAAGTTAGTTGGACAAATCTCATAGCATAAACTCAGAAAAAGTTTCCTGAGACAATCTTATTTTTGGCGTTTTTACCCACTTAAGGGTCAAATTTTTTAATTTTGTTTTCATAGTGCGCGCTAATAACTAAACGAAGCAGTCTTGGCTGTGGGTTGATAATAATTTAATCAGTCAGTCGGGCCAGGAGATTTAAATGTATATATATAGATAGGGCGCCCGTTTGTTGTATGGATAGTATTAAGGTCATAATTTCACGTTCTAATACAATGCGTTTGGTATAAAAAAGGCATACAGAGTTATTAAAACTAATGTTAGAGTCTGCGAATTATTTTTAAGGTTTATCACTCATACGTAGTGTTGCCTTTGCTTTTATTCTTATTAGTTATTTGTTAAGGCCAAAGGCCTTTCTTTGTTCTGTGAGTTATTTTAATATGGAGTTTTTTGTTTTGCAAGTTGCTTTGTTGGTGTATTTACTAAGCCTAACACTGAAAAGCTATTATAGAGATGTTTTAATAATGTCGAAACGAGTTTCGCAAATATTTTTTCTACTTGCTTTGCTTGTGTTCGTTTATATTAATGTGCTCTTCTCTTAAGCAATTTGAGAACATTTCTTTTGTGATTTTTAATGCCTTGAAGCTTTACTCAAACTGGTCATCATCGGAGTCACCGGAGTTACATATTGAAAAATTTGCTTAACGCCCCAAAGCAGAAAATTTGCAAGACCCAAATGGGGGGTGCATGTTGTCAGGTAAAATGGCAACGATTTGTACCTTTAGAAAAATAAATTGCTTTGACTATCCATATCGCCTGGCGAATCTTTAATCTTCTTGGGATTTAATAGAGATATGTTTTCTCCGTAAACAAGCCAAGTGGACAGTTCCAGCAGGTCCTGCTAGTCATCTCTGGGCTTCGTGAGCTGTTATTTGGTTTTAACCAGAACATCTAAAGAAAAATTCGACCAACTTGTAAGAAGGTTTACTAAAAGTAGAGCGTGGACAACCAGCCGAAGAGCTGATCTAATGAGTTGAAACATAAAAACACACTTCAGATTCTTCTGTCAAAACTTTAAATACATTAATTTTTAAATTTTCCATTTTGCTAAATTAATGGCTAAATGGGACCACGCTTTATACCATCAAAAGAGGTAAATGATTCAACGTATCCCATGGAAGCAGCTGCAAAAGACTCTCATTCACTGGAACAAGGTTGCTTTCAGTAGAAAATATCTACTCTATACAAATGTGGGCATGTCAGTTGGTCTAAGTATGGTGGGCGACACTATTGCACAGTCATATGAGCGTTATGTGGGCGAGATCGAGGGTTGGGATCGCATACGTACAGTTCGCATGGGCATATCTGGCCTTACCGTGGGCGTGGTTTGTCATTATTGGTATCAATACCTGGACTATATCTATCCCAAACGTACTATTGGTGTAGTTGTGCGCAAAATGCTGTTGGATCAGTTCATCTGCTCGCCTTTTTACATAACCGTTTTCTTCATCACCATGGGTTTGTTGGAGCAAAAGACCTGGGAAGAGGTTAAGGAGGAGATCAGGGAGAAGGCTTTGATATTGTATATGGCAGAATGGACAGTGTGGCCAGCCGCTCAATTAATCAACTTTTTCCTTATCAAACCCCGATATCGGGTATTATACGATAATATGATCAGTCTGGGTTATGATGTGTTCACCTCTAAGGTGAAGTACCGCAAGAAGCCAGCAAAGGACAGCGAAGACAGCCAGATACAAATTGCTTAAATTCCACCAACACTCAAAATAGTTGTTTGAACTTAAATATTTACTTTGCAGTTTCCCTTAATCATTCTCACGTTTTCCTGTTCAAGTGTCATGCCAAACCCACTTAATATTCAAATGTCAAAAAAAAAAACTACTTCAAAAGAAATAAACTGGATACACAGTGTGCCAAGCGTCAAGCATTAAAACCCCCACCTTACCCCACAACACATGTCAGTCAGCCAGTGTCTAGTGTAAATTTTCAAAGGATGATTTATCCAAATAAAGAACATGTATCACAAAAAGGCAGGCGGTCTGCCAAGCTGCCAGCATGACGTATTCACAAATTCGTCGTTGCAAAAAAAGGGATTAACTTAAATTATGCAGAGTGTTTGGTTGCTGATGGAAAGTATAATACATATTGCCCCAAAGCTCAAATGCCAAATCATTTGGCATCTTCTTTTATAAAAGAAATGTGGAGCAACCTTACAAATGGCAACGATGTGGATGAAAGGAGCATTCAGCAAGGTGTTTTTTGGGATTTAGAGAAGATTTCAATACTTAAATATTATATATATAATGAAGAAAAAAAATACCTTGCATTACTTGGCCAAATTTCACGAACTTTTGCGAATGAATGGCCGTGTTTACCAAAACAAATTGTTGGATCAAGTTAAATTATTTTGGTGAACGAATATGATGTGCAATCATGATTGCTAGTTATGGTGATTGTGATGGATATGTGAGCTGAAGTTAAGCTCACATCGGATTGATAATATCCTGTTCGATGAACTCGATTTGAGCCCTCAGTCGGATCCAATTACGAAGATCCAATATTGATTTTAGCTCTATATTCGTATTTGGTTTCGATACTTGAACTAGACTCAATCCGAAAAATGATTCCATCAGAAATGACTGAGATTGGCCTCAGCTCGATGTTTAAGCTCATTTTTAACTGGTAGGGAATTCCAAGGGAACAGTTAGTGCAAAAAACATTCACCATCAATAACTCCTAAGCTATCGGAAATATGTGTATGTATGTGGCTGAAAGAGCTTCTCAGTTTTTCGCAGTTTCGAAATAACTCTCGGTTTCTTGACAGTGGAATTCCGTACCTACTTCAACATCAAGTCAGGATCATTTAATTTTGAAGTAGGACCAGTAATTTAAATGAGCATTTTCGGATTGATATCTGAATTTTAAGATTGTTCTAAGACTTTTTCTATTTTTTGGGCTTGATTACAACTCGTCTTTTTTTTCTGTGTTATAAAAACTAAAGACCTTACATACACTTAGATCAGATGTAGCAAATGTTCTGTAACGAGATAAGCGAACTATAATGACATACATACCATATTTTTATAAGCGAATCATTTTCTTTTACATAATCGTGTTTCACAGTTTTGCAGATAAGTATCTTTTCGTATTTTCTAGATATATTGAATATTTAAGATTATTAATAGATTTGCCAAAGGAATGGATCGAATAAAGTACATATACTCAAGATATGACCAAACAAAGTTACTTCGCCCGACCTGTCATCTATTGGTCAGTTTTGAAAATCCCTAATTGTTTAACTTAAGTAGTGGTGCCATCTTTGTTCAGCAGCGCTACATTCAGACTTTTGAAGCGATCCAATTTTGGACTTACTCAAAAGACCAAAAGTGCTGATCTTAAAGGGCATGCATAATCGATTGCACCATCAAAGTAGCTCAGGGATGACTTCAAATACGATCCTTTGCTCTGAAAGCACTCGCTTGAAAACAGCGATTATCACATGGTAACCCTTTAAGTCCTCCCGGATTAGACCGTTAGTCCGCTTAAAACGAAATTTGATATATTTTCTAGTTGCTGCGCCCTTCTGTAATGCTTATCTTCAACTGTAAATTCCTAATCCTAATATCAGTGTCCTTTTTTTTCTTAAAGCTCAATCTTTTTCATCCTTCTCTCTTATCTCTGTTGTGACCACAACCAAGTGACTTTCGGTTTTTATTTCAGGCAAAAAAAAAAATAGCATAAACATCGACAGGGCCAAAGCGTTGGTCAAGAACTTTTGAGTAACTCGTTGAGATAAATCAACGGGCATTAGCCGCTGCCGCTGCTGTTTGCTGCAAGATAAATAAATTAACTCGTTCAACTTGGCTGACAGTTGGACTTAGTGCTCCATCATGATGGGCAAGAGACATAGCCCAGCACAGACAAGTCGTTAAAAACGCGTGAATCCTGGCTAATTTATGGCTAATTAAGTTAAAGTAACTTCTGTAAGCATATGCCACGTACATACACAAGGTTGTTAGGAACATTGTCGCTTTCGTACGCTCATCATCCCATTTCATCCTAGCGAAACAAAGACTCTTTCTCATGAATACCTCGTTAATTAAGTAGCCTGTTTCGAGGGGGAGAGGCTTACCAGCGTAATACATTTTTATGGTCGCAAATGGAATTATAACTGTGGGCATGTGGCAGACCTCAACTCGCTCCTGCTTCTCAGTTTGCTTTTGATGATGAAGTTACATGAGCATATAGGCGCTGGGTACACACATTTTCGTTTGATGACTTTGAGTGCTAATTAAGAGAAAGCCAGTGCAGTAGCTGACAGGGACGAGCCTCACCTGCTTATGATAATGGTCTGGCCATGTAACTGTTTTAATAAAGATTGATGCCAGTCTCATCTGTATACTGGCTGACCTATACGCTACCCGCGCCAGGCACAGGGGCTGCAAAAGAGCAGATAGACTGAATGTCATCAAAAACTTGAGAGATACTCGAGCCTTAAGCACTTCACAGGCGAATTGTGTCAAGCATACAAAGTACAATGTACTTAGTACATATACATATATCTATACAAAATGTAAAAAAAAGGAAAAATCAAGTGAGAAAAATTGATGTCAAGACGACGACAGCAGCGTGGCGACCGTGCCAAGAGCTGCGGGCTTCACGGCCAGCGCAAGTTGAAACCCGCCGACACCCCCCACACACGTCAGCTAATCCAATTTAAATCTCTTAACATGATTTGCCGCTTTCTTTTCATTTTTGTTTGGATTTTATGCCATTATCCCTTTTTGGCGACCAAATTGCCAAGCAAAACACGAGGCAAGTTGACTTCCTGTCTTTACTCTTATCTGCCAGCCCGGACAACAGAAACGCCAACGCCAACGCCGACACCAAAGACTACGGCCAAGGGGTTTATTTATTTAGTTTAGCCGCTGCTTCGGTTGCCTTAGTTTGCTTCTATCTCCATTTGGGTGATTTAATTTAAAACCTCACCGTCTACCGGTTAACGGGACGCAGGACTACTTTTCGGCACGTGGCTGAGGATAGGGACTGCTGGATGTGTATTTGTGTGTGTGTATACTCAATAAGAATACGTATTAGTGGCCATGTAGTGTGGGGTTAGCAATCTAGTTTGATAACACTTTTAGTTTCCTTATTAAATAGAAGTTTGTTAATTAGTTTAGGTAATCTACTTTGGATGGAGTTCTGGATGACTAATCCCTTCGAGACTAAAAACTAGCCAAGTTCAACAGGCTCGATAATTCATGAACCAATTTAACTATATTAAATAAGAAGAAGACCATAAGGCTGCACTCACACTGCTTGACGCATGAGACACGATGGTCCTGTTTTTTATGTTTTAAAGGTGATTAACTTGTCAAATTCATAATGAAATCAAGATGAAATGCATTTCCACTAAATTATCAAGAGCTTTAAGCGCAGACAAAGAAGGCATATTCTGCATCTTCCTACAAGTTTCCGCAGTAAGTACACGTTGCGTGCGAAAGCTGCCATGCCAGAATTTTTTGCTCAATTCAATCTTTTATAATATTAACCCGGGATAAATGAAATCCTTCTTAGGATTCAAAAAGCCGAAACAACTTAATCTATTTTTTTTTTATTGGGATAAGCATGTCCGGGATTATATTGGCCGTGTTCACCAGCACAAATTGATGACGAAAAAATCGATGGATCTAGTTCAATTGTTGAGGTGAACGAATGTGAAGTGCAATTATGATAGCTAATTTTTGTGATTTTGATTAACATTAAAGCCATAGCTTTCACGCAAACCATTTTTACCTTAAAATTTTCTCAAAGCGTTTAATAAAATTAACCAATTAACTTTTTTTAAAGGATGATGTTTGATTTTTATACTCTGTACCAAAGGTACATAGAGGATATTAAGTTTGTGCAAAAGTATGTAACAGGGAGAAGAAATTATTTCCGACCATATAAAGTATATATATATATATATATAGCATCAACAGCCGAGTCGATATAGCCATGTCCATCTGTCCGTCCGTCCGTATGAACAAACCGATCTCAGAGATGGTAAGAGATAGAGGTTTGGCATGTATGGGACAAATGCTTCTTATACTTGCAGGCAGATCAAGTTAATTTTCAATTTTGGCCACGCCCCCTACCGCCCCCGCAATTTGGAAAAAGCGTAATATCTCCTACAGTTTTAAAGATAGATGATTCGAGATAGTTAGTAATTAGGAAAATGTATCGATTTGCCAAAGATATTATAAAGATCGGATGAGCGGTTCTCAAGTTATGAGTAAATAAGTAAATCACACCCAGCCCCCACCCCTTTCACAACACCGCACAACCTTAGAGAGAGAGAGAGAAAGAGAGTCAAGATTGGGGATGAGGCGGTGAGTCCAGCGACCATCTCAGCAGGCGTTTTTCCTGGGCGGAAGTTCGTACTCCCTTTTGCTGGAATATTATTGCCGTGAACCTCTTTAAATACCTTTGTGCTTACTGAGGCTAGCTCGTCATCTGACACTGTGCGGAACGCAGAGCATATTCTGATTGGCCCCAGCCGATGTCTTACCTGCAAACCAGACTGGAGCGGCGTACAGCATGGTGGACCTCGTGACGCTGGTGAGCAGCAATCTTCGGCCTTGCTTTGCGCCTCGGGTATCTAGCCGGGCTGCAAACCGGTACCGCTCCGGGGTCGGGGACTCTGGAATTTCTGGAAAGTTCGAACCGAACCTGAACCTGAACAGAACAATTTATTTCTTCCGGAACCCGAACCTGACCCGGAGCAAAACAAAGTGGAAAAGGGTTCGGTTCAAAAAACATGTTCTATTACATTTTTTCCAGCTGCTATCTATAAGAGTGCAAGTTTGCCATTTTTCAGTATTTGTAGGTTTATAGGTTCGGAAATGCTTCCTTCTCCCTGTTACATACATTTGCACAACTTCATAATCCCGTTTATCCCATTTTTAATAGGAACAGGGTATACAAAATAGAGGCAAGCAAACTTCGGCTCGACCGAGTTTTATATACCCTTGGAGCTTGAGATATGAGGAGCTATACTATATAGTTGTCCGATTTCGACCAATCTTGGTGAAATTGTGTGACATCATTAAAAACTTATAAATACGAGCGTTGGATGCGATAGCACTAAAAACAAAAAAGTTTTTATACCCTTGGAGAGGGTATATTAAAATTGTCCGGATGTTAGTAACGCAGGGAAGGAAGTATCTCCGACCACATAAAGTATATATATTCTTGATCAGCATGACGAGCTGAGTTGATATAGCAATGTCCGTCTTTCCGTCTGTTTCTATGCTATTTCCTCCGTCAGTTTTAAAGCTATCTTAACCAAACTTTGCACGAAGTCTTTTGGTACAAATACGCTGCACATTTGTCGGAACCGGCCGGATCGGATGAGTATAGCATATAGCTCCCATAGGAACTATCGGTTGAAAAACTAGTTTTAGTGAGAAAAACTTTTTTGTTTTTAGTGCTATCGCTCTCAACGCTCGTATTTAAAAGTTTTTAATGATTTCACATAATTTCACCAAGGCTTATCGAAATCGGACAACTATATATCTGCCATACAAAAGTTAGGTCTGAAAAAAAGTCCTAGTAAGAAAAACTTTTTTGTTTTCAATGTTATCGCTCCCAACGCTCGTATTTATAAGTTTTCAATGATTTTACATAATTTCAACAAGATTTGTCGAAATCGGACCACTAAAAGTATAGCTGCCATACAAACTGTCAGGCACATATCAAGCTCCAAGGGTATATAAACTTCGGTCGAGCCGAAGTTAGCTTGCCTCTATTTTTTCTGTTTTATTTTCTTTCAAAATAATAGAGATTTATATCTTTATACTTTTGAACTGAATCTACTACTGCACTAAACTATAGGAGCGTTGATGAGTTGCTAGATGATATATCATGGTTTTGGGATTTGTTTACTGAATTGATTGCTGGACTCTTTCTTTCTAGGGCAAAGCATCGCTGCGTGTGCTGGCAAACCATTACATATTAAAAATTAGTTCCACTCGGCTAACCTTTCAGGCGTTGTCAAACCGAGTTGACTAAAAACTCACTAAAATATTATGTACTTAATAGGATATAGGACTTTAATGGATAGCGACGGTAGAGATTTTCATAAAATATTTTTTAGTTCCATACGAATCATTATCGACTTGGCTTACCAAAAAAAAAAAAAATTCAAGGTCCAATCGCTCTTGAGGCTTTAATGTAAGAGGGCAATTCCCGCCAGTTCAAGGAAAGGTCAGAAAGTGTTCGTAATTTCATTATTCCTTTCATGAAACGATTTCTTGGAATCGAAGTGAAATGTTTTTACTCCTCGTAAAACCAGAAAGCGCAAGACACAGAATCACCGAGTAGTGATCTCTTTATGTTTCACAAAATGACACAGGATAATATGTCAGCAGTTGAGTTCATTGCCAACATGTCGTATGTGTGATAAGCTTTAAAGCATTTGCGTAAGCCGTAAAAAAGAATTAAAAGATTTTAATTATTGAATGAAATTCTTTGGCATACCACATATGGACCCTGACCAACTTCTGCGTAGCAACCGCGCCTCATCCCCAAAACCCTCTATGTAGAATGGAACTTGTGTATGTATTCCCCACCTGCTTAATTTGGGATCTGGGCACGCGTAGCATTGTCTTTTTGTGCCCCCCTATCCGGGAACTCCCGCGGCGTTGTTCCATTTGCCATACAGAAATATACACAACACACAGTTGAAAATGTCTGCAACAGATTTTTGTCTCATCTTTTCTTTTTTTTTTTGCATTACTTTGTAATTTTTGCTGTTTTTCTTTGTGTTTTTTGCTACAATTGCCGCTATAACCGCTGCTGCCTTGCCTTCTGCTGCCGCTTCATTTACATTTGTTTCATCCTATTATCCTGGTTAACCGGCTCCCACCCATCGTGCCATTTGTCAAGTACTGCGTCCCAGTCCTATATCCAGCTCTCGCTCTGCTTGGCTTTTTGTAATTACACAGTGCGCCGTGAGGCGGTTGCGGCGTGCAAATGGAAAAAAGCGGCTTAAAAAGCAGCGCGTTGGGGTTTTTGTGGCGCTCGTTAAAATTTGTTGCTCTCATTTCGATTGTTGTTTTTGGTATTGTTGCCGCCGCTGTGGCCGATTTAGTGCGATTTGGTCTGGATTGAAGGTATTTTGCTTAAATATGCGAACGGGATTTAAAATCAGACGGTATTAATTCCCTTTCCACTTACTAACCGGGCCCCAGCAATTAAAAGTTTTTAATCATCCAGCTAGCTTGGATGATTGCTGTCTTCAGCCAGCAGAAACAAAAAAAAAGATGGGATTTTGTTCAGCGTGCCATCATTTAATGGTTGATTTAACAAGCAGAGAGCTGTGAAAAATAAGCACTGACCCTTGGCATCCAGCCGGAAAAAGGGTGCCATCATGCGGGTGATTTGGCTATAAATTTTTGGCGTTTTCATTCTAATAAAACTAGGTAGGGAGATGTGTAATTACGAAAAGTGGTCGATAGTGCGATATAAAGCGTCCATCTCTAGTTTCGATTGCACCCACCTGATTTGTTTTCTTTATGCTGGCCTGCAATGCTTCAATATTTGCTGCAATAGACCAAACCTTACTTACAGGAAAGATTTAAAAGGGGGCAGATGTAAAGCGGAAATAAATCATGAATAAATGTATTGCTTTTAGGTGGCCTTAATTTGTATTTCCTCATTCGTAGAATGATACTTGCCTTTTAAAAATTATACATTTTCTTTTGTTGTTAGTTCTTCTTCAGTCAAAAAAAAATTATTTTCCGACTCCATGCGACTTGCGCTTTAAATATGAGTCAATCTTTTGTTCTTGCAGCGCTGGTCTAAACAATCTGAAATTGAAAAAATAGAGACAAGCTTACTTCGGCTCGACCGAAGTTTATATACCCTTGGAGCTTGATATACGCCTGACAGTTTGTAAGGCAGCTATACTATATAGTGGTCCGATTTTCATAAAACTTGTTGAAATTATGTAAAATCATTGAAGACTTATATATAAGAGCGTTGGGAGCGATAACATTGAAAACAAAAAAGTTTTTCTCACTAAGACTTTTTTTCAGACCTAACTTTTGTATTTCAGCTATACTATATAGTAGTCCGATTTCGAAAAGTTTTGGTGATATTATGTGAAATCATTGAAAACTTATATATACGAGCGTTGGGAGCGATAACACTGAAAACAAAAAAAATTTTCTCACTAAGTCTTTTTTCAGACTCAACTTTTGCATCAGCATACTATATAGTTTTCCGATTTCGACAAGTTTTCGTGAAATTATGTGAAATCGTTAAAAACTAATAAATACAAGCGTTGGGAGCGATATCACTAAAAACAAAAAAAGTTTTTCTCACTAAAACTAGTTTTACAACCGATCGTTCCTATGGCAGCTATATGCTATAGTCATCCGATCCGGCCGGCTCCGACAAATGTGCAGCGTATTTATACCAAAAGACTTCGTGCAAAGTTTGGTTACGATAGCTTTAAAACTGACGGAGGAGAGAGCATAGAAACAGACGGACGGACAGACGGACATGGCTATATCAACTCAGCTCGTCATGCTGATTAAGAATATATATACTTTATGTGGTCGGAGATGCTTCCTTCTCTGCGTTACAAACATCCGGACAATTTCATTATACCCTCTCCAAGGGTATAAAAAAAACAAGTCGCAATCGGAATTTCTGATACGTTCCCAAACGTGACATTTAATACTTTGAACAAAATAATTGACAAAATTTAATAAACCAAAGTTGTTTGGGCTAATTAGGATTCCATTTATTAAATTAAATTAATGTGGTCAAAAAAGTGGATCATAAATTTTTGATTTTTGCAACGCTAAATCACTATATGCTGTTGCTGCCGAAACCTAAAATGTATGCATGTGTACCAAAAATATTTTTTTTCCACAAGCATTTTCTAAAATCTTATGGAGTAAATTATTTTTGTGAATTTTTTCAGATTTTTCGAAAGATGTTTAGTGGTCGCGCCAGTCGAATTTTCCGCAAAAACAGTTCATTTTGGTTATGCTTTTGCACATTGTGGTAGAGAAAGATGGGGGGTTGTGATCATAGTTTTGTTTTACGAACATAACTTCGCCAAAAATCAATATCAAAATCAATCTGAGTACCAATAAGCGCTAAGGGTTGCCAAGTTACATTTAATGATTGGCGCAAAAAATTGTTTAAGTTTTTCATTTTATTTTTTGAAAAACATGTAACACGATCAAATAATTCCATTTAAGCAGCCGAAAGCCACAGTAGCTATGGCTGTTCCCCCTTTGTAGCTGTAGTTTTAACTATAAGCTTACACTCAGAGAAAAAATAGAGAATTTCACTCTTGAATCAAGAGCATTCGTTCTCAAAAGTAAGGGTAAGAGTGAAAATTCTTGATCCAGGAGCAATATTCTTGATCCAAGAGTGAATTTTTGATCCCGACATTCTTGACTCAAGAGTTTCAGTACTTGATCCAAGTACGAATAATTCTCAATATAAAAGATTAAAAATAATAATTGAAGGGGGTGGGGGTTTGGGTGTGACAGACACGACCGAGACCCCGGGACAACCCGTCAGACTGACGTAGTGTTTGTTTGCTCCGCGCTGCTCGCCACTCACCATCAGCCAGCCACCCCACCCACTTTTTTCTAAGATGTGATTGATTTTGAGTTAGTCACATACCAGATAAAAATTTTTTATTTTACTTACTTTACTGGGACTTGA
This sequence comes from Lordiphosa clarofinis, assembly GCA_018904275.1. Lineage (NCBI taxonomy): Eukaryota > Metazoa > Arthropoda > Insecta > Diptera > Drosophilidae > Lordiphosa > Lordiphosa clarofinis. The sequence continues at coordinate 2,245,236 of JAEIGQ010000007.1, read as the reverse complement.
ACTCGGTGATGTTTTAAACATTTTTATTATATTATACAGACGTTTAATCACTTACTTATGCCCAATCTTAATGTTCAACTTTAACATAATTATCGGCGCGGCACGGTCAAATGACAATGACAAACTGCGCATGCGCTGTCTCTCTTTGAAAGAGCGCGGCCAACGTTATTCTCTCAAAGTTTGCGTTTCCTCACTCCCCTTGCCTATAGAACCACATTGAGAATGAATTTGTCTCGATTCCAAGAGCGAAATTCTTGAAAATTCAAGTGCGACTAGATTTTTTTTTCAAGAGCGTTCGTACTCAAATTATTCGTTCTAGATTTCTATGAGTGTACGTTATATAAATAAATAAATAATTAAATTCCATTTAAACATCAAATTAACTCATAACTAGAAGATGGGACATTTTTTTTGCAAGAAAGGAAAACTCTGTTTTTAGATTTAATTGAAAAATACCATTAGCATGGACGAAAAACCTTCCAAATCGGACAATGAAATCTCTTAAAGTTCTGGGACACCGACGGATTTTTCAAGCGTTTTTCAAACCAACCGGGGCCAAAATCTCCAGAGATTTATGTGACACCCCCGTATAACTTTTAAAATTTCTATGAAACTTTAAAAACTAGTTATGCAGTTTAAAAGCTGATAAAATTTAAAAAAAAAATTTACTTCACTCTTAACCTTTCGGTGTTATTCTTCTTTAAGCTTTGTACCCTTGCAGAGGGTATATTAAAATTGTCCTGATGATTGTTTTATACGCATTGAAAGAAGCATCAAAATGCAAAATTTACAAATAAAAAAAAATTAATAATTAGTACCTCACTGAGCAAAAGCACAGCCAAAATTTATAGTTTGAGCATATAAGCAAAATATTAACATTTTTCTTAAAAAGAGTTGATTTGAAAATTAAGAAAATCGTGGTTAATAACCAAGTTGTGACACCGTAGTGTACATGTACTTTGCTATTAATGGGTACGTTTCTTAGCGTTAAGTTTGTGACTTGGTGGATAACAGACGATAATTAAATATTAAAAATATTTTTTGTCTCTTCATTTTTTTAAAAACCAAAATGGAACTGAAATAAATGTGTTTCGGTGTTTGGGTTGCTGACATACGATGGATGGTGGTGTGAATAACAAACAATTTTTTTCCGCTCATACCCATTGGAATATATAAGGTTCTGTAGTGAATTATTATTATTATCAGTGTGGCTTTCGACCTGGTAAGTCCACCACAGACCAGATATTCACAAATTCTGGAGAAGTTCCGTGAGACAAATATCAACACCTACCATCTTTTTATTGATAAGATCAAGATTCTTTAAACCTTTGGTAAAGCACGCAAAATAGGAAGGAACCTCTGCGATCCATTTGGTACCAAAAGAGGCTTAAGACAGAATGATATCTTATCGTTCTTCTTACGTACTTTTTACTTACTAGTTTTATCTGCTGATGGCGTTTTTACTGCGCCAGTGCTCAAACGCCAACCTATCGGACATTATCTTTCGATTCGATTGATTCGCGGTCCTGCAATACGATGTAGAGGCATGGACATCAACAGCAGCGAAAGAAGTGACGATTGGCATTTTAGAGCGTAAAATCCGTCGAAGGATTTATGGACCTTTAAAAGTTGGCAATGAATTACGAAATGTACAAGCTCTATGAGGACACCATTCTAGTCAAGCACATTAAACAACAGCGGCTGCGCTGGACAGTAGATGAAGAAGCTCCAGCATAAAATGTGAACAATAGAAAAAGAAAGACTTAGGAGAAAAGGCTGTAAGCTGAGAAATGATTCCAGATGCGGAAAGACATTGCCAGGCTTGGTGTGAAAAACTGGTGCCCGAGACTGTTAAGTGGTTTGGGATTTAAATATCGGGCCAAACAAGAAGAAAAATCGCCATTGGAAATTAATCAGCTAAAAATGTTAGTTTGACAACTGAACTGAACAATTAACGACTCCAATTTATGCAAATCAAATCCATTTCCCTTGTGAATTGAATACTGTTTCCCTCCATATCAGAGGTCTATTTACAATCTGAAATTGCATTCGTGCAATTAAGAACCATTCAGCCAGGTCATTCCCACTTGACGACACCGCGGCGCTCATCAGCATCAACGTGGGCTTTGACCCAACAGTTGGTTGCACAGCTGGAGTGGGTGCCACAAGCAACTGCCGCCTACCAACGTGGTCCCCAGGTTGCACAACTCGCGGGAAGCGGCAATTAAAATCTTGCACTTGCAGCTTGGAAGCATTTTAATTTCCCACGACGTAACAAAAATCAACAGAGCCTCAGCTAACCCCGTCAGTCCTTCATCCTGGCACCACAACGAAACGGAATCAAAACAAAAAGCCAAGCGGCGATAAGTTCGAAAAATGGCGACGGCGAAGAGCTGAGCACAGCAGGGGGAGAGCCTTTCCGGCGCAGGCGCGGGCTCTGTACAAAAACTTCAAAATGCGGCGAATTGGCTTTAGCCAAAAATCTCCAGAGATTGGACAGACCGCTTCAGTTGCTGCAAGACTGTCGCGAGATAAAGTTGCCTTAAAAAAAGCTGGAAAACGAGGCTCGCTATGTAAACCAAACAAAAAGAAGAAAACGCCAAAGGAACGCGCGCGCGAAAACTTTCCCCCAAACGTGTGTGTGTGTGTGTGTGTATGTCAGTGTGTGTGTGAGTTTCTGTACAGGTGAAACGCTGTGGGAAAAACTCAGGAACTAAACTAAAGACTGCCACGCCCACCAAACACCTCAGAATGGAGCACTTGCGTCCCTTGAGCTATGAGGAAATGTGCCAAATGGAAATGCTGCAGGCCGCTCCAGCTGGCTCCAGTGCACCAGCCACCGCCATGATGCCCATTATGGTAATACCTACAGCTTTACTAGCGCCCGCCGCCGCAGGGACTACCGGCGAGGCAGGGGGTGTCGGAGCTGGGGTGGAGCATTACTATCAGCTGCAGCCCACGCACCTCATCACAGCGGAGGCGGCAGCAGCAGCGGCGGCGGCGTCTAACGGCGAATTGGCTCTCCTGCAAAACGGTGAACAGTTTCCACACACCATCCACCCACACCAACAGCAGCAGCTATCACAGCATCCACAGCCTCTCAACATCCTCTGCACGGGCACACTGGGACGAGCCGGTACGCCAACGGCGCCCGCCCATGTCTCCGTTTCAGCGGCCACCTTACCGCGCGGCTTCCAGCCCGCCGCCTTTGTCAATGGCGAGGTGGAGAGCGACTTTGAGGGCAGTGAATGTGGAGCCGGTAGCGTCACAACCACCTGCATGCCGCACTTTCGCTTTGGCGGCTGTGGCCTGCCTATGCTGCAGCAGCACCCACAGCAGCAGGACGGCGTTGTCGGCTGTGGCTCGCTCTCCTATATGATGGGTGCAGGCACTTTGGGCCGTGGCCGGCGGCCCAAGCGTGTCTCCTTCAAGGGTGACAATCTGCCGCCTCCTTCTCCGCCTCCACCACCGCCACCGCCCGCCATGGAGCTAGACGAGAACGGTTTGCCCCTGATGCCCGGAGATGGTGGTGGCTGCTCCTACATGCACTTTGACAACTACATGGACTACCAGGTGGGTCCACTAATTGTCATGCATGGCCTTTTGTCCCTGCATTGTGTTCGAATGGTCGCACATTTACGATTATGGCCAGATCTTTTGTGTTCGTGCTGCGATTAAAGTGGGCGCCGAGTGGGGTGGGAATGGTGATTCGTTTCACTTTTATTGTTTATGGATAGGCAGATACGACATTTGTGTGCTCCATATGGAAGCTTTCGCTAAGCAAGTTGTTACTCTGCTTAGAATCTATGTCGTAAAAAGGAGCTGTCATTGATCTGAACTGCCGGTGTAGGATTTATTTATTAATATTATACACTTTTGTCGTAAACTTTATGTAGACATGAACAGGACGATTCACTGACACTACGACCTCTGTCTGTTGGTTATTAAACTTTTAAGTATGCCACGGAATACGCATTTGGAGACACAATTCAATTCAAGACAAACAGAAAACGATTTGAAGGAACAAATAAAATACTGCAATAAACAAGAATTAGCCGGCTCGAGGTCACTTAAGTTATCACTGCTCAAAACTATAAGTAAGAAGGCAAGAATAGCTGCCTTTTGATAAAGACAGTCTGTTTGTACAACTATTTGAAGAACCTCCCGGTAGCAAAAACCTAACGGTTGTATGCAAAGTTTTTGTTTGCCTTACAATCTCGCAGTTTTTTTCAAACTTTCCCGTACTTGGAAACACTGGGACTTTCGAGACTATAACTACGCACTGTAGGAAATTTTCTTAATTTTCAGGTATTTATTAATATCTTCACAATTGACCAAAGTTTTTGGGTCTAGATTATTGGATGTGTTTATGAAAAATTATAAAAGAAGTGTTAGTTTAGCCTGCTTAAGGTAAGGGAGAGCAGAATTTCTTGTTGTCGCATTTCATGTTGATTATTTAGTTACAAAAAACCGATGACCTTGAGCCGGCTAAACAAACACTTTTTTTTAAAACTTAAACTAAGGTGCTTTCTAAAGATTTTAGTTTTTTTAGTTTAAAAGTTATTGATTAATGAATTTATAAGCAAATAAAAAAATGTTCGCAATTAAAGCTTTGTCATGCAGTTAGCTTTATCACCTGAGCCGGAAAAGTGTGTTCACATTTTTTTAAATGTGTGTCTTGGTTATCGAACAAAAATAAAAATTAATTAAAATTAAATCAACATTTGAATAAAATCAAAAATATGTAATTCCCAACCCAAGATTTATGTCTTGTAAAGTTATGAGCGAGCGAAATGGAGCATCCCAGCGCCCTAAACACTCGCTAGTAATATCGCATATGACTGAATCTCGAGACTTAACCCGACAAAACTCTTGCAATCGGATCAAGAAAGGATAGAAATATGGTTCATATGTCGTTGAGTTCCTCGCAATGGAAATAGGGTTGTGAGCGTTTTGCGATTTTTTTGTACAATTTGTAGCAATTCGCAAACGAGAATTTTTGATTAAAAACATATACCTAAAAAGTATATAAGTTTTAAGCGCGTAGCAATATTAAAAGAGTACAGCAAAAGATATCGCCAAAGACCCTCAAGAAAACTCTTTTATTTGTATCATTCTCATATTGTTCCCCACCTTCCGATTTGTTTGAAAAAAATGCTCTTATTTGTTTTAACAAGTTCTTTCTTTGTATAAATATAAATTGTAAAATATATATTTGTTGAATCAGATTGCATTGAACAATTTTTGGCCACTTTCGCTTGAATTTATCTGCAGACAATAGAAATAAAAATTTTATTTTAATAATAAATTTGTAATGGTATCATTTACTCCGCATAGCTTACTTTGGTCAAACCAAAGGGGAAAAAATAAAATTCAAAAATTGGTTTACTTCAGCTTCATAAGACTAAATCCACTTATCAACACTGTATGCGAGTGCTTTGGGATAAAAGGAAATCCCTTTATTTAGTTAGAGTTTGTACAAAAATAACTAAGACGTTCACCAAATAACAATTCACAATTAAAAATTTTAAGAAAATACGTCAGGCATGGCTACGGTGTTCTTGGACAACATGTGAAAAACTTGCTGAACTAAGGTGCACGACCAATTCGTCTTGTCCGACCGTGTATAACTGACCTACACTAAGAGTATGTGTGCTTATATAAGAATGCAAATAAGTCGGGTGAGCAATTCCATATTATTCCGATGGACAGAACAAATGTTAGGAAGTTGGTTAAGCGAAATATTTGACACTAACCATGCCTAGGGATATTTTACGTTACACAGATGGGTAGACAGACTGACAGATCGACTCGCTGTAAATGCTGAATATATAAACTTAATAGTGTCGAAAATATTATTCTGGCTGCCACATACATCTGCACAAATTCATTAGACTCATTTTTTTTTTTGCATTCATACAGATAGGCCAAAAGGATTTAATTCCAAGAAAAAATACCTTGATCTATATAGTAAGCACAGACTTCCTTGCCATCTTCCATATACATTTTAAAAGGTAAAATTGTCAATTTAAAAGTTTATTCGAATTGAGAAGAGACCTCAATAAAATTTTTTTATAAAAATAAAGAATTGGCTAGGTTGATATAGCGATTATAAATTAATGTTAATGTGTAAATTATTTTAAATTAAAGCAACGCCGACAATTTATAAATGAATCAAATATATAACAAAAGACAACTCTGCGTATGAGTGATTCACAAAAACTTTACTTTTGTTTGTGGTTTCGCCTGCTATACACCAAAAGGGAACAGATTGGGGGTTGAGACCAACACCTTAAACATTTCCTACTCAGCAGGTCCGCGCTAGTGTATATCATACCGAATTTAGAACATATTTAACATGTATGCAGCGCCACTTCTTCTATCGCTTCACTGTAGGCGACTCGCCGACTTTGGGATTAACCTTTCCAATTTGATCCCTTAGACATCTCTAGATGTTGTTAACTCTGCTCAAACTCTTGCTGCATTTTTAACACTCCATCTAGGATCATTGCGTGGAAAGGGTTTCACATTCATGAACCTAAGTGGAGAACTGTGACAATTCCATTTGAACCATTGCAATCTAATTTAAGAGGGTATTCTTCAGGGCAAGACTGTTTTTTTGATCTTTTTAAAAAAAATCATAATTTAGAACGCAAAGAGTTTTTCAATTCTGTTTTTTTTTTTTTGTGTTACAAACAGATTAAAGGCCTGTATCCAGCACTGCGGAAAATTCCTGTCAGGAATTTGCTATTTATTTCTTGTGTGTGTGGAACATAACTAAAACAGTGTTACCATGCACCTAAGAGGTGGAAGGTCACTCTGATCAATCAGCTGTTTGGCACTGTTAACTACTTATTTGAATTTAAATAAATTTAAAAAATATAAATAATATTTTCTGAATAAGGCCTGCTGCTCGGAGTAGGCGCTTTATACTTTATACTTGGGGATGATAATCCAATGGCATGACATTAAGTAGTGGGATCCGGATGGCACACAACATCACTGCAGCATGTTGTTATCTGCATAACTTTATAATGCTGTTATTCCCAAGGTAGTACATATGACTTTTTGGTTGGTCGCCAATCAAATGAAGTCTTTTATCGTCGGATACAAGATACATTCGCATTTACATTAAGGATTTTGTCAACTTAGTGGCGGGATCATTACCTTATCTTTGGAAGATGGGCGAACCGCTGGAACATAGCCGTTAATCGTTCAAAGAGTCAACACGATTGGTATGAGAACCGGACAAGTATCTTGCGTGCGACTCCTAGGATAAAGAGTTCCAAATACGGATAACGCCGTTTAATATTTTGGCGTGTCTGAACCGCCGCTTGACCAGGAAAGTTCATGTGACTTGGGCAGTAGCTACGGTTGCAAATGGCATTGGAGCTCAATTGGCTTCTTAAGCCTCGTAGCGGTGGATCTGGGCGATCCCGTTATGGGGTACGGAATGGTCCACTGCCCTCAAGAGACTAGAGTCATCTACATGTGGGGCTCCTGGTATGAGAGGCATACAACTACATACCGCGGTGTCGACGCCTTACCACTATGAGCCCAAATTAATATGCTCACCAGCAGATATCATAAAAAATTACGGGCCCACTCTAATAAATTTGTTTATGATCTGGCGACATACACGGACAACATCTCTCCGACCTTTGTGTCTATGCAAAGCATTCCTCTAGCGGTTTCATCAATTTGGCATAAGTGTGCCCTTGGCACCCTCTATCAATCTTTGCACGCTGATGGTTCCCCAACCAGATTACAGCTCATAACAAATAAATATAAGGGCATTCCCCCCAAAATTTTCGCTCATCACATCCAAAATAATTGTTGACAATATTTTCCTGCGCTGTGTGTCAGCTGTTCTCGCCATCCACACACGCTATCGATATGCCAACTATCGATAAGAAAATGTGGATTACGTTCATGTTGCTGGATACACAAGCAACGAAAACGCAAACTAAAAATTCCTGCCACAGTTTTTTTTATATGAAGTTTGACAGGAATTTTTAGTTTCCGCGGTGCTGGATACCCGGCTTAAAGTAAAAAAATGTTTACTAAATGTTAAAAGCGTTAAAACTTGAAAGTAATGTGAAAATTACTTGTACAATGTACATATTAGCAAAGACATTGATCGACAAAAAGGGCTACTAAAGTATTTCGAATTTCAAACAATCCTTTTGCGGAGATATTCTCAAATATCCGAGAGAGATGCAAAAAAAAACTTTCTAGCCTTTCTTTTGTGTTGAAATTTGATAAAATGTTTTTCTCTTATTTCTAACATTAACTAAGGATGAGTGTTTAGTCACATCCGAGTACGTAAAATTTACATATTTATTTTTGCATTGCAAAAACATGAATACGTTCGTCTAAAGCAGTGTCCGGCAAAACACACATGCTTATTTTGCCTTTTGCATGTGTGCGTTCAGACACGCGAGAGCGCTCTCAGTTAGCACATGTTTGTTATTGCAAAAGAGAGCAGTGTACGCTCGTTAGTGTCTGTGTATCGACGCCGCTGCTACAGAGGATGGACGTCGCTACTTGTATACACAGAAAATTGAACGGTGCCGTACACTGGTCTAAAAGATAGAACATTGCCTCAAACGATGCATATAAAGTGGCACCGGATAGCCTTTTCAAGTGGTTCAGACGTTTGGTCCTTTTCAAGTCGAGTGCCTGATCCGATTTCTGTTCTCATAGATAGCAGCTATGTGTCAGATATTCATCAATTTTACACTGCTATTGGTTAGTTTATGTGACAAATAGCTCTATGTAGAAGATGTGAAATCGGCCCTTAATGTTACAAAAAATGATACGTTTAGGTGAAGGTGTGTTGTGTCATTTCTAAATATGATAAAGTTTGAACACAATTTAAATTTTGCTTCAGAGCAATTTCAAAGATACCGTATTCTATTGAACATTAAATGTATATTTTTATTGAATATCTATAAGATAAAGAGCACAAAAGCCAACTTTTGAAATCAGTTCTCAACATTGTGATCAATCACTCCAAAAGGGCCAAAGTTTAACCAAAATTCGATTGTTTTTTTCGAGTCCCGCTCAAAATAATATTTTTCTAAATTTTGGACACTGACTTAAGCGAAAGTTCTAGCCAAATCCGCGCGGTACCAAGAGCCATGTTTAATGTTAGCGTATACCATTACGTATACATACCCACGCACAATTTCTGTGTGTTTTCCATTTATATCCACAATGCGGAATGACAAATGCAAGCGATTCTATTTACATGTGCCTGGACACGTTTTTCGACCGCATCTGATAAACGATTATTTGCATGTAAGTCAATTTGTTTGGAGTTGCCAACTATAAACAAAGCAGGATTCTTATCGGATGGCAAACCGAAACTGGTCAAAGCAAATTTAAAACACTTTCTGTGCAGTCCGTGAGATATATGTATATGCTCTACAGAGCACCAGGGCAATTGTCCTTTGCGGCCATTACTCAGAGCACAAGAGAACGCTGTCATCTTTGGCCGCTGGCGCCATTTGTTCACATTTGAATAATAAATTAAATGTTGCAAATGTCGTGCAGTTTCAGTTCCTTTTCACCAGTTTTTTATGCGTTCCGCCAAAGCCATAAAAATCGCCATTTATTTCCACGCTCCACTCGTCGTCGCGTCTCCTTCGTCATTTTGCGCTTTGTTGCGCTTTTATGCTCGTTCCCTTGTCCGTTCCACGATTATCAGGGCTTATCTGTGCGGTCCGCCTTCATGTTCAATGCTGCTGCTCATCATAATGTTTGCCAATAGTTTGCAGTTCTGCTGGCCCATTGTTTCCAGGCTCCAAGAGCAATTTCATTTCTAGCTTTACTTTTCATTCTAACCGCAGCTTCCTGTGCTTCGTGTGCAAATAGCTTAGAGCACTAGGGCTTCAGTATACAGGTTTTCGCTGCTCTCCGCCATTCAATAAGTTTTTTTGGTAAAACTGCTTGTGTTTTCTTTTTTGACCAAATGGCATTTTCGGATTGCTCTGTGCCGGGATGGATGGTGGTCTAGGCGCTTTTTTGATTGATGGATAGATGTCTAGGGTGGTGTCTGTGTCCCTTCGTCCATTGTTCGAAATGCTTTTGCGTTTTGCTTTTGTTTCATAAGTGAGGATGGATGAATGAATGGGTGGATGGGTGGGTGGGTGGTTGATGGCCGCTCTGCTGTCTGTTGAGTGCTAACTTCTGGCGCGTTGCTCCATAAATTTCTGGCGCTGAAATGATGAAAACCCTCTGTTATCTTGGTTATGTTATGAGTGTGTCGTGGCACGTGACTTTTGGTAAAAAAGTTTCAAACTCTGAACACAAATGAAACAAAAAATTCAAGGGAATAATCATTGCGATAACAATTAGTAAAGCACAACTGGTGAATTTATGTTTTTTTAAAGACATAACTTTTTGGCGTGTGCAAGTTAATTTTTCCCCTTAATATTTTATGGTATGAAAGGTTTCTTTACACTCCATTGTTATGCTACATCTAAAAGCTGACCCTTGACTAAATTTAAAATCAGGTACTGCTGATGACCAGCCTCACATCCCACTAAAGGAATAAGGTTGATGTGTTGCGCGGACGTTGTACAAATTGGCTTCATTGTTATCACATGTCCCGGGGCAAAAAATTCGTACAATTGAGTTTTAAATAAAAATGAGGCAGGCGATACGGCAACAACAATAAGAACTATACTACGTATGAATGTACGTATGTTGTACCATAACAGCCAGGACAGCAACAACCTGCAGCACATCATCTGCCCCAGTGGGAGCGATGAGGTGTGGTGGAGGGAGCAGTGTAAAAGTACATACAGCCAGAAGAGTCATTCACATTCACGTGACACAAAAGGCAGGCGGCAACAGGAACAAGAACAACAATGAACATTCCTAGCGGAGGGGGGGAAAGCGGAGCAGAGGACTAAAACAAACTGTAACGGAATGCTTTATAGTTTCCGCCATTATTTTTGCCTTTTTGCAGTTACAGTTTTTAGAAAAATATTGTACGCAGTTTTTCTTTTTATTGTTTTGTTTTGTTTTTTTTTTTTTTTTTTGCGGCAGATTTGTATATTTGGTGCGAACCAACTGCAATCTGCGTGGCACAGGCAACAGAGTGAAGTAAAATATGGCGTGGTTAGGGAAGCCAAAAATGGTACCCTAGGGAGTGTCGGGGGGATGTACAGTACTTAAACAACTAATTTAGTATACATTTTATCTTACCAATGTAAAAAAAAGTGCTTGAATATTTTTTAAAAACTTACAAACGTGTCTTCTATTGAAACATTTTTTGAGATTGAAGAATAAGTGAGAATACTAGAAAAGGGAGAGAATCAGATCCCCCAAAGTTGCCTAAATTTGCCTTTACATTACGCTGCTTTTACACTAAAGAGTCGGTTGTTCTAATACTCTAAGCAGAAACTGATCAAAAAGAAGCTCTTCTATTTTATCAAAGATATTTGATTTTTTATTACACTATCGTCAGAGAGATGGGCTGTCTTTGCACTGTTCGACACATGTTGAAATGATAATCTAGCAGGCTTTCATGTTATCCTGGTTTTAAGGTATGCGGAATGAAATCCGATAATTTTTTCAAAAGTTGCAAGAATGGAAAAGTAACGGTACTATTCCAGCATGCATTACACAAAGATAACGAAAACCAAGTATCCTAAAAAGGTTTTATTGTGGATGGCCATAAGTGAACGTGGCATTAGCAAACCAGTATTTTTCAAGGCAGATTTACAAAGACCATTGCCTTTCAGAGGTTAAAAAATTTATTGATTGAATGACAACAAGGTCTTTTGGCCCGACTTAGCACCCAACTATGCCAAAAAAAACACTAGAAGCACTTGATATATTAAGTTTACAATATGTACCCAAGTTAAGGGCAATTGAGAATGTTTGGGCCAATTTAAAAAGAAAGGTCTACGGCAAAGGATATAAGCCCAAAAACATCAATTGCTTGATCCCAAAAATTAAGAGAAAATCGATACAAGTGGAATTCAGGAAAAGGTGCGCAAAGTTTCCCAAAATATAAGGAAGGCTGATCGCTATGGTCATGAACATTTTTGTAGAAATAGTTTAAAGTGTAAATAAAAACATATTTAGAATTTAGGTTTCTCAGACATTAAATATATTTCTTCCATTGTTAAATTTTTTGTTCGTACTTTATTCCGCATACTTAAATGTAAATACTATTTAAATAGCTTATCAATTGACATGAAACATGAGAATATGTAAAATGATACTTTTAGTAAAAATTCACATGAAGCATGGACGTATCAATGAGTAGGTACTTTATTCATATCGCCTAAATTTTTTTTTTTTGAGAAACAGAGGGATTGTTGTGATTAATGTCAAAAGAAAAAATAAAAAAATATTAGTAAATGGGCATTTCCATAGTCGCGAACCCCACGTTCGTTCGCATTAAAATTACAAAGAAATATAAAAAAGAAAAATAAATTTTGTTTATGTTTCTATTTTTTGGTTGCATTTTGGTAGCAGTATATTCTGTGTAAAAGGTTGGCTCAGTCGTTTTGACACTTTGAAAACATCATAGGATTTGGCACTCGACAAATTTGGAAGTCGCTTAAAAAAATTCGCAAATCCGCGCAACTGTACAAAACTATTTTTAATTAATAAGTTAACTTATAACTGAAGGGGAATGATGTAGCTTGTCATTGCTTCAAAGCATATTGAATTATCTACATTAGATTGGTTTTTGTAAGCTTTAGTATTATGAAAACCGCGACAATAGGCACGCAACATTTAAAAAAAACGAGAAGGCCAAGCTAACTTCGTCTTTGCCGAATTTTAAATACCCTTGCAAATGTTTTAATACCAAAGAGTTTACGAACGTCAGCATTAAAACAAACCATTTTTCTGATAAAAGGCACTTTTTGAACGATAGTTTCTATAAGATATAGTCATCCGATTTTGACAAAAACTTCCAAATCTGTGTAAAAGCGTATAAAACTAATATTGGAGAAGCGGAAGGCGTTTCCATTAAAAACAAAAAAGTTTTCTTACGAAGACCCACTTTTCGACCGATAGTTCCTATGGCAGCTATAAGATATAGTCATCCGATTTTGACAAAAACTTCCAAATCTGTGTAAAAGCGTATAAAACTAATAATTTACGAAGCGGAAGGCGTTTTCATTAAAAACAAAAAAGTTTTCTTACGAAGACCCACTTTTTGACCGATAGTTCCTATGGCAGCTATAAGATATAGTCATCTGATTTTGACCAAAACTTCCAAATCTGAGTAAAAGCGTATAAAACTAATAATTGCCAAAGCGGAAGGCGTTTACATTAAAAACAAAAAAGTTTTCTCACAAAAACCCACTTTTCAACCGATAGTTCCTATGGCAGCTATAAGATATAGTCATCCGATCCGGTCGGTTCCGACATAGTATCAGTGTGCAGTAAAAAGAAGACTCTGTGCAAAGTTTCAGCTCGATAGCTTTAAAACTGAGAGACTAGTTTGCGTAGAAACAGACAGACGGACAGACGGACAGACAGACGGACAGACAGACGGACAGACAGACGGACGGACAAAGCTTAATCGACTCAGCTCGTCGCCCTGATCAAGAATATATATAGTTTATGGGGTCGGAAATGAATATTTCTATGCCTTGCAAACTTCTGGGCAAAATTATAATTCCCTTTGCAAGGGTATAAAAAGATGTGAGTGTCGTTAACACTCACGAGGCTTTAATGTGAAACATCAAGCTCAATTTAAGGCACAATTTCAAAATCATAAGCTCTATCAACGGTATATAAATCAGCAATGATAATCTTTTAAAAGAAGAAAACTAAAAGAGAGTTGAAATATTAACAAGAAAACTTGCTGCCTTGTGCTTTCTTTCTTTCTGTTAAACAAACATAAATGAAAATCTCAATCTTGAAAAAGCAAAAATCACAGATATAATTCAAAACCCTTTCTTACCATACTGTGCCCCCCTCGGTTTACTTCCTTTAACCCCCTAATAAGTAACTGTTCACTCTGTTTAGTCACTTTTAAGTCATTGTTTAGTCACTGTGTAGTCACTGTTCCCTCACTGTTTAGTCATGGTTCAGTCACTGTTTTTTCACTGTGTAGTCACTGTTTAGTAACTGTGTAGTCACTGCTAAGCCACCATTCAGTCACTGTTTAGTCACTGGTTAGTCATGACTAAGTTAATTCACCCTTTAGTCACTGTTCGTTCACTGTTTGGTCACTGTTTAGTCACTTTTGAGTCTTTTTTGAGTCACTATTTAGTCACTACTTTGTCACTCTTTTACTCATTCCCCCACCCCAACTTTCAACATCTTCCCTCCCGTCACTCCTTAACCAAAGCAACAACTCAAACTATGCACGACATTAGCGTCACGTGACGCTGAAATAAAATTTTACTCCTACTCTTCCGTACCAAAATAAAAGATGTTTATGTGGAGTGTAACAGATATCTCTAAAGATTTTGGCCTCAGTTGGTTTGTAAAACGCTCAAAAAAAATTGGTCCGTTTCCCAGAACTTCAATAGATTTCATTTTCGTATTTGAAAATCGAGCTTGAAAGTTTGTGTCCATGCTAGTGGTCCATCTGTATCAAATCTATAAAAAGTGTTGCCCTTTCTCACAAAAAAAAAAATTTCCCATCTTCTAGTTATGAGTAAAATTAATGTTTAAATAAAATTTGTTAATTGTGTTATATGTTTTATGATGCATTTTTAAATTATAATTCAATTTTAAGTCAGATTCTCCAAAAATAAAAAGCAAAATTAAACAATTTTTTTGCGCCAATCATAAAATGTATTTTGGCAACCCTTAGCGTTTGCTGGTACCCATGTTGGTCCACAGATGGCGACTCCATAAGTAGAGTGCGCTTTATTTGGTAGGTTATAATTTTTACGCAGCATTAGTTTGGTTTTTATTAAAATGCAAATTATGATATTATAGCAATTATAAGTTACAAAGGTTTGAAAATTGTTTTACAGCCATATATCATATATTACTTAAGCTGTGAACTGAATATTAGTTAAGCAGGTTGCCATTATTTAATTTAACATTTAACTGATTTGAGAACGGTTCAGAGCCATACTCAACCAGATCAAATGTGGAAAGCGATATCAAAATTTTTTTATAATTACTACTAATTACAACTAATATGCCCCAACCGACTGTATCTAAGAAGCTGGGCTACACTACATATGAGTCAAACAAAAAATCTTTATAGCCTTCTCACGTCAGTAAAAATGTAAATTTTAGAAAATCATTATATATTATATATTAATATGTTAATCAAAGGTTTACACTTAATCTTAAATTTAACATTTTTTAAAGTCTTTCCTAATCTTGGCATATTCCATATTCGTTTCCCCTCACTGACCCTCACCGTTGGCAAATAGAGAGGAAAATTAGATTACCCCTGTATGTATTTACGATAAAATAATGCACATTTCACTTTAGCTTTTAACTTGATAACTTTTAATTATAATGATTGATTGCAGGACAAAGCCAGAACTTGTGTTCGAAGTACATTTTGTGGTCAACTTTTTCAATTTGGCAAGCTGGGGAACCATGTAGCACCCCATAGCGAGCAACACGAGAGCAAGGAAGAGTGACGGGTAGGTGGGGGGGTGTTGTCGACCTAACTGGTTGCCGTCTGCTCCTGCTGTTCATGTTCACAGTGGCAAGTTTTTAGTTTCATTTTTGTTCTTATTTTTTTTTTATTTTTTGCTGAAATGTCATTTGAGTATTTCACGCTGATGGACATCAGCTGTGTCAGCATGTCTCTACGTAATTTCCCCCATCCGCTGCAACAACAACTACCAGAGTCAGCCACAGCAACAGAATTTCAGCCGCTGGCAATGACTTTGTTAGTGTTTTGGTATTTGTTTGTTTGTTTTGCCTTGTCTCGTCTCGCCTGGTTCGGTCCGGTCTGGTCTGGTCGCCTGGTCAGTTATGTGGCCATTGACCGGAATTTCTACACTTAAAGTGTTTATTAAACAGTTTAAAGTTGGTTGATTGGCTTTGCCAAAAGAAAATGTCGATTTTCTATTTTCATCAAGGCCAAAATATATTTTGAGTGGAGTGTCCTTTAAATGTCAAAGTTGGTCCTAGTGAACGAAAGATGAGTATGAGATGGGGGTGTTTATTGCTTTTAGCTCTTAAGCGCTTGGGTAATTGCTGCAGACATGAAGAGGTGGTACTTAAATGGCATAAGGGTTTATTTTTGGGTTTCGATTGGCAAAAAGTAAAACTTTTAAATAATTTTGATATTGGAATGGGAAGAGATCGTTATGTAATCATGCATAGCAGCATTCCTCCGTCCCATCTTCCGCAGTTTCAAGCAGTCTTTATATTTATTTCAATCAAATTTTCCTTAAACTCTCTCTTTAGTACTACTTTGTATCTCTAGTCATATATTTATGCAATCAAGTGCATTAATTAAAAACTTTCAGCTCTATTTATACACAAAACTTCAACTAGATTAAATGAACTTAAATAGGCTTAACATTTCAATGGCTTTCTTTCAAATGTTCAATTCTATGCTTCTTTTGCCAGCTGTTGTCTGTCGCTTCCCTCCACTTGGCTAATTAGCTGGAAAATCAGCGCCACACGGCGTATGAGCAATGTGCAGATGAAAAGAACTGCCACATTTTACCCAGCCATCAGAAATGAAATTAATTAAACAAAAAAAATCGGCGTGCTACTTTTATAACTATTTTTAATAATAAATTACAAAATTAACTTTTGCTACAAAAAAGCACTAGAAAAAGAAAGCAAGATAACAAGAAAAATTCAACTCAATTTATTCAATTTTTAATAAAAATGCAAATATTTTATGCTGCGCTGCTCATTTCGCATACACATAAAGTCGACATTTTTTTCCACTTTAAAAAAAAATTCGCGAAAGTTTGTTTTTTTTTTTTTGAAGGGTTACGGTACGGGGGTGACGGGGGAACTGCTGCTTAAAAGGCGTTTCATTTTTGTGCTGCGCTTTCGGGTGCGCTTCAGGGTGGTGAAAAGTTTGTGGAAGGCGGCAACATCATCATGGCGCTGTGTAAGCCAGGAAACAGTTTTGGCCACATTTTGCACTGAAAACTATTCCAAAATTCATGGGCACCAGGTGACAACATTTGGGGGTTTGTGCCATAGTTTTATTTTAGTTTATGATTAGTTTAAACTTGGGGTCGTGTCTGCACTTGACATAAAACAAATTACAGAGATCAAAAAGGATTCTGGCGTATATAAATAAATAACTATCATAGGGCCCAGAATTACTAGTCAGTCAGAGTTTTTAACGAAAACTTGAAAACAATACAAAACAAACACTTAATATATTTAACCTACCAAATCTACAAGCCATGGTGTCCGAGCGGTATAAAGAGAAAGTTTCTCATGCTCTTGAACAAGTGCGTCGCTCCGTCAATGCATTGGATGAGGATGATACTCTAAACGATAATAATCTAATCATAGACATACCGATATCCAGTATTTATAATGTGCCAGGAATTCGACTACAACCGGTTTGGCTTTCCCCACGCTTACCGTCTTTTTATTTGGAACGCGTACCAGCCAATTGGCATCAATTGCCTGAGGAAAGCCAACAACATCTAGCCGAAACTCAAGTGCAAATTTTGTAGCTAAGAAAAAAGCAAGATTTATCTATAGAGTAACACAAATAATGTGATTGCGTGTGAGCGGGAATTAATGCAGATTATTTAGTTCGAAAGCAAATAGAGCCGTATTATGTTTATTTTTCCCAAAAGGATATCATATTGGGAGCAAGCTGTTTAACATTCTTCAAAACACAAAGAAATCAATATTTAATGTTCTAAAAAATTTACCGGATTTGGTTTATTGTTCCCTTATTGCACTTAATTAAAATAAAAATAAGAACGAAAAGAAGATGTTCTAGAAGCAAGGTTGCAAACCGATTTTGAACCAAACCAAACCGTGACCAACCCCTTATTAAAACTCGAAAGTCCAATCGCAAAACCAATTTAGCGACTGCAGGAAAATATTTAACCAAGGCTAAAACCTCTAAGGAAAGAGGATAGCTTCGATACTTTTTATCGTCGAGGCTTCAACGTTTTAAGCCGTTCTCTTTCTTAGAGTAATATTGTGCCGTTCGAACCCCAACTACAAAGGCTACAGAAAGACTGAATTTAACTGTAATGAACGAGTTTATCACGTACTTGAGTTCTAATTTGGCTAAAGTGATCCCAAGGTCGGACCCCAAAAGTGAAAAATGAAAGAAACAAACTTCAGCATTCCCAAAATATTTGGTTTATTATTAATAAAGGTGAAAATCAAAAATTATATTTTAATTTAAAATGGTTTCGACATAGCCTTAGTTTTGAAAAAAAATTACTTATACGACACGATTATTGAATACTCATTTTTGCAACGAAATTATTTCTTCATTTCAATTGCTGTTATAACACAAAGTATAAGTCTTCTATTATCTTTCTTCCAAATAGTTTTGAATAAAATCAACGCCGACTATTTTAAAATAAAATATGATAGACGGCAACACTGCGTATGAGTTATATACAAGCACTTAAGAGACTAATCGCAACCGTTAGAGCTCGACTTTTTTGCTTGATTTTTTTTACTCTTATTATTCGTCGAAAAGTATCAGATAGGGGCAGTGGCGGAGGGGCTATAGGGCTGCAGCACCTCGTCAACAGCTGAACGGACTTTTTCTCTGGTGTCTATTTGTCATTAAGGTTAAGAGTCGGAAATACAGGGAACGAAAAATACTAAAAAACTTGACTAGTTTTGTAAAAGAAATAATAATACCAATCCTTGCTGTCATTATTTATTATTTAAAAAAATTCCTTCAAAAGATCACGAATAAAAGAGAATATTGTTCTTTTTCAAAAATTAAGAAATAAGTATACTCTTTTCATAAAATGTCACATAAATAGTAAAACACAATACAATTTTTTTAAGGCTAAGGTCTCATATGCAAATAACTGCCGAAATTTTGATGGAAACTTATTTGCAGATTTTGCATAACCTAAAATTAAAATAATTGTTACATACGGAAATAAGTTGATTACTTAGGGCCGAAAAGTTTCTAAATTAGACCAATTTTAGCCAAACTTTTATCAAATTATTTGCCTGTGTGACCTTAGCTCCAGCCCAATGTATATTGCTTGTGCGGATTGTGGATAGGAAATTTTAAAATCTTTCGCGCGATTTAGAAAAATTTGCCTGAGGCGCAATTTTCTGGTAGAAAACGAATCTGTTAAAATTTAAAAATCCCTTTGGGGTTGTATAGTTAATTTTACATTACTACTTATACTATTTGAAAATCTAGAAGATCGCCGCAACTTTATTGCATGGAAATTCTTCATAGTTCACAGTCCATCAAAGGTATTGCTTGACTTAAACCTTTAAACCTCTTGGGTTAAGTAGTTTACAAATGTATTTTTCATTATTTATTCATTTGACATTGACGAAAAGCCTTAAAATAATTTTTGTAATTTGTAAAACCTGCATATTTCAAAACTCGTTTAAAAAGAAACCATGGATGACCCCCGATAACAATAAAAAAACTTCAAAACACACAAAAAAAGTGTCTGCCCTTAGCTAGGAACCTGCTAAGCTAGGAAGGCTGTATCGCGTCGTTATTTAAGTTTTTATAATATCGTTAGCAATTCTACACTCTAATGACTTTATGGGAGGGTGTCCAGGAAATCTGTAGAGAATCTGTAGAGAATAAATTGGTCCATTTCTAAAACAGTGTTGTATCACTCGAAAAATATTATCAAAATAAGATGTTTAATTAAAATTTTTGATTGTATTTTTTGTCATATTTTTTTAATAATAAAGGGCAAAACATACAGAGGCTACCATAGATAGATGGCGTTGTTCCGCCATATAAATTGTTTCTAGTAAATCTTTTGGTTAGTATTGTGGATGTTACATAAAATATAACAATTCGCCCAACGCCAGGCTCATTAAATCACGTACGTAATGACCAGCTGATGTTTAATCAGGGTTTATAAAAGTACTAACACATTTTTGTTTGCTTATTGCATTCGTGTTTAAAATTTCGTCAAGATTTAACCCAAAACATAATTAAGGAGCAAAAACATTACCTCAAATGTTTCTTCTAAAAATTCTTAATGGACAGTTAAAGAAGACGACGAAGTCGTCCTAACTTGGTAAGTTTTCAAATTCACTGTTAGTTTGTTCTTGTACTTGAATAAAGAGTTATTTAATGTCGTTTCCAACTTCTATTTATTTACTAACACGAACATAAGTTCTCTGTTGCAAGTTATTTCTAACCAGTCGAAGAATTTTGCAACTTCATTTATAGTTGCACTTCCTTCAGCACTTCTACGCCTCACAGGTAACACGCATGAGTGTGTAAGTGCGTAGTTGGGAGATTTGATTTGTACTTTCCACTTCTCAACAGTTTTTGGCATAATTCCTTAGGCAGTGGCAATATAAACAAATCATTGCCAGCCCTTGGCAAACTTTTATGACAAACTTTGTGAAACGACAAAGTTTCTTTTTGATTATTGTGAACCTGGGGGACACATGTGTGCCTGAGTTATGACCGGAGCTTAATTATGTCGAACTGAAGGGATTAGCTGAGAACAGCAGAACAACATTCATTGATTTTGATATGGTTATTTCGTTCATTAAAAAGTTTCACTTGGCTTCGTGTTGATGTTTTCATATTTCCCCATCTTCGTTCTCTTTGACTGCAGTTTTAATTAGGTCGCACCGAAAACAACGAACAAACTTTGACGCACTTTTAATGAATGAACTTTTGCCTTGCTTTTGCTTCATTGCAGACAACCGGATTTGGCGGCCTTCCCGACGTCACCGAACACTCAAACATACGCCGCACCCTGTCCCGCCAGAACTCCATCTCGACCAGCGATTCGGGCGGTGAAATAGCCAGCATACAAAAATCCAAAGTGAATTTCGGCAATGCCTTGGCCGGTGGTGTGGTCGTTGGAGGTGATATTGTGGGCAGTCTTGATGCCAAATCACCCACCTCACCGGCTGCTAATGCCTCCACCGCCAAGGTTAAGGGCAAAGCTGCACGTAAAGGTGCTAACTCTACAGCAAGTGGCACGGCTGGCCAACTCAAGACGAAACGTGGCTCCTGGCTAATGACCCTCACCCTGGTCAGTGCCATTTGTTTGCTGGCCATTGCGGCGACTTTGGCTTACCAGCACTTCCTCATGTCGCCCAGCCGTAATTCGCATGCCCAAAGACTGAGAATCGTACGACGCATCCTACGTGAGGTGCCGCTCGTCGATGGCCACAACAACTATGCGTGGAATGTGCGCAAGTATGCACACAGTAGCTTGGAACTGCACCTAAGCCACGACCTGGATCATAAGTCGCTGTGGGCGAGGCCAGCGTGGGCGCAAACGGATATGGAACGACTGAAGCAGGGAATGGTCGGCGTACAAGTTTGGTAAGTAGCGGTCAAGAACCATTTACTTTTATGCTGATTCAAGAATTCGGTTAAAACTGACAGCCACAATGAACTCTGAATTGGAAAGCAAAGAGCAAAACAACAAAAATAATATCAGCATCGTTATCTCGACCGTACTTAGCTCTGGTTCTAGTGAAGCAGCCAGACGGAAGTTGAACAATGACGGGCACTAAAATTAAATGCGAAGTTGGGGCAAAAGTTGCACTGACGCCATCTGCCAGCCACAGTTGTAGTTGTAGGTGGATTGTTGTTGGGCCGCACTAAAGTCAAGTCAAGTCGATTGCCTATCAGCGTTTTTCCCCAACTGCAGCTGTCTGCTGCCTGTCAAATGGCCCTGCTACCCTTCCACCTACCGCAGGAGCAGCTTGGCTTGCTTGGCTGTTTGCCCCGGACCAGTTACAGTTGCAGTTGCCAAATTTTATTTTGCAGTCAAATTGTTGGCAGCTTTTTTATTACGGCCTTTGGGGGAGTGAAATAAACTGGAACGGTTTGTATCAATGTTTTGGCCTGGTCAGAGAGGAATCTGGGCCTGTGTAGTCATTATGGGGTCGATGTCGAAACTGGTTGATTGCATTTTTATGGGAGTTTTCAATTTTCATGATATGCAACTTATTTGGCAGTTGGTTCATTTGCATTACATATACGCCCCATTGGACGAGGGTACAAGCGATTGAGCACATACATATGTTTGTACACATGGTATGAGTAACTTTTTTTTTTAAGTTAAAAGCAATCATAGGGAGTAACAAACAACAAGATTAATATAAATAATGATTTTTATGGGAAATGGACTATGGAACAAAAACTAACTACACCACAACATATAATATATGGAGCAGAATGCAAAAGTGCAATTCAATTTTACGCGAAACTTTTTAAGAACCATATTACAACTAAGTTACGCATGGTTTTTTTTTAAACTTAACTTAATTTTTTAAGTCGAAAACTCCTCGAACTCGGAAAGAGAATTGAATAAAACTGCAAACAAGACAAAACACTTCGAATAAAAACCAATGCCTTGTTCACTTGACCACAGCTCTTTTTGCTTGCTGAGTGGCAAAATGCTAACTGCTTACATTTTAAAGTATAATTTTGACTATTTGTTTGGCTTATGGCTGATCAGTAAAGTAAGTGAGACCATAAAAATTGTAGACCGAATTCTTTATTTCGTCTTATACCCAGAGATAAAAGCTAGTGTCAAAATGATACCTACCTACTATTTAAAATTTTCAGAACTGAAATATTAAATAAATACGGGTTTTCCTCTATTAGTTAAAATTTAGATATATGTAAATTTTAACAAATAAAAGTCACTTATATGGGCTCTATTATTGAGTGGCAGCAGTTCGGATCCCTCTTAAAGTATTATTTTTATAGCATCCACCGAAAAGTCATCTCTAAAGTAATTGCTATGACCCAGGTTGAAGTTAAGGCAGTGACTTCAAAGGCTTTCCGCTGGGCTTCATCAACTCTTTCGTGCAGTCTTCTCCTGTAATATTTTTTGCCATTCTGCAAAGCTCTACGATTGGTTCTAAGAATTTGCATAGCGAATAACTTAGGAAGTCTTTTCTACGGTAAATCCATGATTTTTCTAATATATTTAAAATGTCTGTCTAGCGTATTGTAATAGAGGGTAGGTACACCAGTCTCTAGGTGTATCGTAAATTATTGGCAGATAAAAAACTTCTTAATAATATTACGGACTAGTTTTTCCACACTATCGTATTCAGCATAGCATAATCGATCTTGCCGTTGCTTAAAAAAAGCTTATAGTTCGCACTTGGTTTTATGTCTTTTCTTGACATGAAACTTTTCCACGCACTGTTGATTGCATTCCTTGCTTCTGTTAATTTGTCTCGCAGATGTATTTCATTTTTTAGCTCCTTTGGATGAAGATATATGCTTCTAAAGCGAAAATTAGTCGACTTCGAACATATCCAATAGTTAACTATCCAGTCCAAATTGATACTAAAAATATCCTGAGGATTATCAAAAGCAATCTTTTTTTTCTCAGTGTACTCCTTCACTGCTTCCACTTCTCTGCTCTTGCAAGGCACCCTCTGCCATCTCGAACCACCATGATTTTGGATTTCTCTGTGTTAATGATAAGGCTTCTCTGTTTATAGTACTCAGATACTTTTGATCCGAAATTTCGTCCAATAGTACCATATAATCGGCGTCATAAGTATTTTATAAAAAAGCCAATCTTATTAATATCTAACAACTTCATTTCTAAAATTTCTTAAAATCTTGGACGCAGACGTCGCGGTTAGTTCAGCTAGTGTATGGATATACACTGCCATGCACTTAAATAGGGCATTTTAAATCGAGCATTTTAAATCGAATATATTATACATCTATTTGACTGAAACAATCTAATGAAATCAAAAGACAAATATTTTTTACCATTTAGTACTTCATTCTTAATTGTATTAGGAAAAAAACTTTTTGAATTTAACGTAGTCTTTTGGTAAAATTTTTTTTTTTAACGATCTCTTCAGAAATAGCTCTTCGAAAATGAACAGTGTGAATTTAAGACGTTTTGAAAAATTCGCTGCTCTGAAGTACGTGAAAATGTTTTTTTGATGCGTCCTTTCATGTTATTCCCATAATTTGATGGTTTTTTAAGAAAATTGCATACAAACCCTTTGCTTATTCCAACTTTTTTTCAGCAATTTGCCTGTACGTAAGGATTCACTCCTTAAAAGCCATTATTTGGCCTTCTTATACTCTGTACCAAAGGTACATAGAGTATATTAAGTTTGTGCAAAAGTATGTAACAGGGAGAAGGAATCATTTCCGACTATATAAAGTATATATATTCTTGATCAGCATCAACAGCCGAGTCAATATAGCCATGTCCGTCTGTCCGTCCGTCCGTATGAACAAACAGATCTCAATAATGGTAAGAGATAGAGGTTTGACATGTATGGAACAAATGCTTCTTATACTTGCAGGCAGATCAAGTTTATTTTCAATTTTTGGCAAGCCCCCTCCCGCCCACGCAATTTGGAAAAAATGTTATATCTCCTACAGTTTTGAAGATAGACGATTCGTACCTTCTAGAGCAGGGGCGCCCATGCCCATTACGCAAGACACGCATGTGTTGTGGTTCTACGCAAAGGAATAGCCTGCGCGTATACATTTTGCGCAAATCATATGCCTGCTCTGTGTTTTGTTGTTGTCGCGCTCTGACCTGGAACAACATCATATGTGTCTCTGTTCTCTCTCTCCTATGTCTCTCGCAAACTCGAACACAACAACAAATCGCTTATGCGTACGGCTGATCGCTTGTCCCGCTATCGAGTATGATTTGCGTAGCAACGACCACACATACACACGAACAAAGATCGGTTCTCTCTCTCCATCTCATTTTGTTGTTATTGCGTGAAATATATTTGGTGTATGTGTATTGATTTTGACGCGCTGGTAAGCTCGTTCTGGGCACCCCTGTTCTAGAAATAGGTAGTAATTAGCAAAATGTATCGATTTGCCGAAGAAATAATAAAGATCGGATGAGCGGTTCTTAAGTTATGAGCAAAAAAGTACATCGCCCTCTCCCCACCCCCTCCCACCCTTTCACAACTAACACCACACAATCTTAGGGAGAGAGAGAGAGAGAGTGAGAAAGAGAGAGAGAGACTTTGAGATGAGCGCAGCACCAGCATTGCATTCAGCTCCTACTCCAGGTATAGAGTATGTTATAGACGGGCTTGACCGACTTTCTCACTTGTTTTTTTTTTTTGGTGTACGTAAGTTACATACAACTCGTTAAATCTCAAGGGCTATGGTCCAAGAGCTATGGCCTTAGCTATCCAGAGGACAACCAATTTGTAATAATAAGATTACTTTTTTAAACAGAAGTCTCAAAGGTACTTAGTTTCTTAATTGTCTTCTGTGTCAATTTATTGCCAGATAATTTCGAATTATAATTATACAATCTTTATTAACGTTGAGTATTTTCACTCTATTTATCAAGACCAACTAATCTTTTTGCTCTTACATTTTGTTTTTGCTTCCCTTGCAGGTCCGCCTATGTGCCATGTGAGGCTCAAGGCTTGGATGCTGTCCAACTGGCACTGGAGCAAATTGACATCGTGCGGCGCCTGTCAGACATGTATACCCGCGAAACAGTGCTGGCCACCTCCTCGCAGGACATTGTGGCCGCACACCGGCGGGGTCAGCTAGCCTCTCTAATCGGTGTCGAAGGTGGCCATACCATAGGCTCCTCTCTGGGTGTGCTGCGCTCGTTCTACTCACTGGGTGCGCGTTATTTGAGTCTGACACATCGCTGTGATGTCTCCTGGGCCGGTTCGAGTGCCTCGACCATTGAGCAGGGACTGACACCCTTTGGCAAAGCCATTGTGCGCGAAATGAATCGATTGGGCATGATGATCGATCTTTCGCATAGCTCGGATGCCACAGCTCGCGATGTTTTGCAGGTAACACGAGCTCCTGTCATATTCTCGCACTCGGCGGCCCGCCAGTTGTGCAATTCCACGCGCAATGTGCCCGATGATATACTGCGTCTGGTGGCCGAGAATGGTGGCCTCGTGATGCTCAGCTTTGACTCGGAGGATGTGGCCTGTGGCCGTCAGGCTCGGCTACAGGATGTCATTGAGCACATCAAGTATGTGCGTGGCATAGCAGGTATACAGCACATAGGGCTGGGAGCCGGCTATGATGGCATCGAGCTGCCACCTTTGGGACTGGAAGATGTGTCCAAGTATCCAGAATTATTGGCCGCTTTGCTGGAGGATCACAATTGGAGTGAGGAGGATGTGGCCATGCTGGCCGGGCGCAACTTTTTACGTATAATGGAAACCGTGGAAACGGTACGTGATTACTGGAAACGTGCAGCTATCCAGCCGATTGAGCAGACAGAACCGCAACCCAAAACCCAGTGTACGTATATGTCATCGTGACCCCAGGCCAAAGCACAGGCGCAGGCCCGAACGCGTCGTCAGGAGCCACTGGACCCGGAGAGGGTTAATCACACGGTGACGCTTATTAGCGAAGGAGTACAGATTTGGCCACGACGGAATGTCACAGAACGTGTGGTGATGGCAGCCACAGCTACAACTTTTACTGTAAGCGGTGTACTTCAATGAAGCAAGTCACACAAGATGGTGCTCTTGGTCAGGGCCTGGGCTTGAAAGATTTTAGTTAGCGGTTGAGCATAGCATGCTTTTGAGGGTTTTACATTATAAACCAAGAAACTCGTAATTGAGGGTTTTTCTTTAGTTTGTCATACAATGAGTAAAGAAATAGCCTTAAGGAAGTCACAGAGTTGCCACTTAATGCACACGGCGGCAGGCGATAATTTATCGATAACTTTTTCTCTTCGATAATAGCGGAAAAGTACGAAGCTTATCTTTAATTAAATATTATTATTTTAAGGCAAGAAAATTGTTAAACGTTGCTACGCCCTTTTGTTAGATTTTGTTTAACAGCTTAGGATAAGGTGTAAGTTTTTTCTAGAATCGGCGACAACCTGGGCCCACACATAATAACATAATTCTTATCCAATTTTTTGAATATTTAAACATTGTACCCAAAACTTCAATTTGACCCGTTCAAATATTCTTTAACTGCTAACCGCTTTTACTCAGTACTTTGTTTATGATTAATTGTAACCCAATTTATGCGCAGCCGCTAACCAAAATCTTTGTATACTTATCTGTAACTGTAATATATATAAAATATATTTACTGTATGACGAGGCAAAAAATCAATGATTAACACTAATTATCGTAATTAAATGGCAAGCATATATAATCGCACTCTCGGCCAATCGAGTTTAATGAATAATTTAACGAGTTAAGCTCTAACCCACAACCATTTCAAGTGCATATTTCACAATAATGTCACAAACGAATAATGGAAAATGCAATTAAGCCAGAGATTTAAATGACATATGCTGAAAGTGACATTTCTTTATTTCTGTGTTAGGTTAGAAGAAAAACCAAAATAACAAAAAACTATATAAATCAAAACAGAAAATGTTCGCATATGCATATAAATAGTAAACCTACATAAAATATATATATGTAAACTCGAATAAAAGAAAACGCAAACCAATTGACTAGAAGGATACACATTTCCATAAAAATAAATCGAAACCAAAATCAACTACTTGAAGGGGTTATTGTACATATTTGGGGGGTGGTGTTTTCACGGATAATTATTCATTCATTACTGCGCTCAGATATTTATTTTTCTATATTTCAGAAAGAATAAACCTAAACAACAACTGCCGTAAGTTTCATTTCACGAAAAAAAATGAGAAGCCCTAGGTAATTATGTCATCATTTTGAATATACTGCTGATTTTACACCCCACACTGGCCTCAATCGATTGAAATTTTTAGTTAGTTGATTAGTCAACTAAAATTTTTAGTTGATTAAATTTAACTCGAATTTAACTTGACTTAATTTAACTGGAACTCAGCTTGAATAAAATCAACTTTTAATAATTTTAGCTATAGTTTAATTTATTTGATTGAATTTCAACTAAGTTGAAAATTTATTTGATTGAGTTTGATTGAATTCAACTAAGTTGAAAATTTCAGTCAATTTGATTTTCAAAAATCAAATTTTTTTGATAACGATGAGAGCAGTCTGCGCCGTTCGCAGTTAAGAGATTAAATTGCTTAGTGCTTAATCAACTGCTATTCAAGACCACAAAACGACCATACACAACTACATTGCCCTGATTTTGACAATACTGAACCCCCGAACCATGGATTACCAATAATGATGAAAATATTACCGGCCATTACATCTGCCAGGCTCTTCTACTAATTAACAAGCGAAAATGATGGAACTGATTCATTCTTTATGCTCTACGTACTTCAAACGAGCTTATCCGTGGTTCGGGGTTTATCATGGTCAAAATCATTGCAATGTAATTGTTTATGGTCATTTGTGGTCCTGAGAAACAGTTCCTTAAGCATTTTGGGGCTTCATTACCATGGAGGTTCCTTAACTGCTAATTGCGCTTATGCATTAATCCTACACTGAAAAAAAAACCTTGAGATATTTTTAATCTTTTAAATCTTGGAGTAAGCCCGGCACGAGCTTGAAAATTCAATCTCGATTTCCAGGATATTTTACACAATTCAATCTTTTAAGGATTGGTCCATTCCCTTCATTCTTGTATCATTCCATATGTGCTTACTACAATCCCTTTCGAGATCACATGTCTAAATTAGAGAGCGAGACCAAAGAAATATAAGTAGCCTTTCAGACACGCAGCAGCAACCAATGGGTATGGTGGTGTGCGATGAGATGCCGTTCCATTCCTGTTCAGTGCAAATCGTCGTGTGTTCTAGTTCTAGTGCAGCCAAAAATTTTGATATTTATTTCTTTGTTTTTCAGAAGTCTTAAATTAACCAAAACTGGTGTGTTTGGTGTTTAACATTGTATGAGGAGTCCTATGGCAAATGGCATGGCGAAGGAAAGAAAGAATAGTTATCTTTCCTGAGATCAAATCAATATTACATATCAAGCTTAAGTTGATCTAGAATATGCATTAAATGATCCAGCTATTATGGGATTAAATTGTGCATGAATTTTTTGCACAATTCAATCTTTTTTAGGATTACCCCGGGATATATGTAAACCTTCTTAGGATTCAAAAAGTCGGATCAACTCAATCTTTTTTCAGATCGGATCAAGCATATCCGGGATTACGTTGTTTTTATTACCGCTTAGGATTAATTTGATCCCATATGGATTGATTTTTTTTTTTGAGTGTTACAATATTTTTCATCTGGTTTGTTGGGTATTATTACTGATCTTCTATGGAACTTTTCCGCGATTTAATGAATTGTCAGTAACTAATAGGAAGTTTTTCGAAACATTCATTGTGATCTTGACTATATTCTTTACCATTCCAAGGTATTTATCGCGGTTCAGTTTGTTCAAACCGGTTATTAACCATTTTTCGGGTTTGTTACCATGGAGATTGTGTGAGATTCTGTGAATTGCGCTGTTGCATTGATCCTGAGATAATTTTTCACAAGATTAGCATTAACGTTTATCATTCTTACTTTTTTAGCCTTTTCGGCATTCTTTTCGCGAATGAAAAAGTAGTCAGTCTCGGCAAATAGGTTTAAAGAACTCACCTACCACAAAGTCTGTAACTAATATCTTATTACGGAGTGTACTTAACTAAAAATCATATTCTGGTAAAATCAACTTTGCAATAGTTGAATTTAGTGAAGTTGAATATTCAATCTAGTTGAATTTAGTCAAGTTGATTTTTAGTCATGAATAAATGTCAATCATTCTAAAAAACTTAATTTGTTAAAAAATCCCTACTCTGTTACACCCCCCATCTTGCATTCGTTAGTGTAAAAGTTAATCTTTTGAGTCTACTCACACAAAGGATTCTTGTCGTGTCAACCACACAGAAAAAATTGTGTTAGTAAATTCAACAAACTTTGTGGTTAAAAACGGTCCAACCAATAATCATAAGATAAATTTCGCGTCAGGAACATGAAAATGGCAGACAACATAAGATTATGATTACGCACAGAAATAAATGTTGAAAATGCTCCAACTTATGCTACCAACAAAAATGGATAGTTTAACCATTGTTTATAGTAATCTCATACGTAGCAGTACTAGCTTCATAAAATTAGTAAATGGTGAAGTTTAAGTATTGCCGCAGTTTGGTTATAAAAATCAACAAAATATTTTATGTATGTTACTTCAAACAGTGTTTAAAAAACTGAAATTGATTTCATTTTGTCGGCTTTTGCTTCTTCATCTGCTTTTGATAACAAAAGCTTCGCCAAAATCAAATGCTGCAGTCTCTTCGATAAAAAATTCTGGTCCAGTTTTATCTACTGATTACAAATCTGGTCTCAGTCTAGCTCCATGAGCTTTTGTTGTAAAGATTTGGAGAAACTTGTGTTTTACATGTTTTTCTGCTTTAAAAAAACTTATGGAGGTCACACTGGGCAAAAAATTCCTGGGTCTATGGGTCTTATGCGACAGAACACAAATCAATGCAGCCCAAAAAAATCAAGCGAGCAGCATCAGCAAGCCCAAATAGGCCTTCAAAGAGAATTATTCCTTAGTTAATGGCAAGTTTTTCAAATTTACTCACCATAATCGCCGTGACTAATATGATTTCGCAAATTAAACAATACAAAGAAGGCTGGACCTAACAAAATTAGTCAGTTTGTTGGCATGTGTAATATCTAAATTAATAAATAGCGGAATTAGTTGCAACAAAGCACCAAAATTTATGTTTATTTAGGGCAATAAATGTTCGAAGGATCGAAGAAACAAGTCGAAATCAAAATTTGTTCAAATGCGCGGAACAATAGCGGCACTCTAGCGATCGCTGCGCTGTGGCGCCATCCTGTTCAAAACAAAAGTGGTTCAAGTCGCTTGCAGTCAGAATTATAGTGATTAAATCCGTTATCATGGCCCGAAAACCCTCTTCATTGACGGTTACGAAGATCCTTTCCTTACAGATTCCAAATATGTACAAAACTAGACAGCTAAATATTAAAGAAAAAAAACGGTCTCTAGGTCTATGTCCATTTTTAAGTTAATCCATTAGAGATAAGGAATTTCTTAAGCCGACTTTTCTACAATCAATCATTCTTTTACCATTTCAGGTCCGGCGCTGAGAATAAATTAATTTTGAAATCTCCTCAAAATACACCTACTTATGCCAACCCCCATTTGCACATTTTGATTTCTTTTTTTTAACAAAAGCAGCTGATTATGTACTACTTCTGATGAAGTGAAAGCTTACGAATATCGGATATAAATTTAAAAAAATATTTCACCGAAAAATATTCGATTTCCAATACATCGCCTCCGTCAACAAGAACGCAAGCTCCGTCAAACAGGAAAGAACCTCTCCGAACCATTTGATACCAAAACAGGGTTTAGGCAGGGCGATACCTTATCGTGTGACATCTTTAATCTACTGATGGAATATATACTGCGCCGGTGCCCACATGCCAACAGAACCGGCGGATTTATTTATAAAAATCTAATGCTAATTTCATATGCCGATGATATTGACATTATCGGCAAAACCGAACGGGCAGTAAGCACGGCGTTTTCAGAGATTGAGAAGCAGTCTGAACTAATGGGCTTAGCGGCAAATGAGGACAAGACGAAGTACCTAGTATCCGCGGACAGAAAGTCCTTGCGACTTGCACAATTAGTTACAATGGGAGAGTACAACTTTAAAGTTGTGGAGGATTTCGTCTACCTCGGAACGACGATAACCAGCAAGAACAACATCAGTATTTAAATCCGACGAAGAATCACTCTTGCAAACCGATGCTACTACGGGCTAAGTAGGGAGTTCAAGAACAGAGACCTCAAGCGAAGAACAAAACGAGAGCGTAAGTTAAAGTCGGCTTAAACCGACTTCGATATACCCGTTACTCATGAAAAAACATGTTTAACAGTGTTCCTGCGTTCCTTAGGGTGACCATCCGCTATGCTATTACGGACATGTCTATATCGACTCGGCTGTTGATGCTGATCAAGAATATACGTTTTTTATATGGTCGGAAATGATTCATTCTGCCTGTTACCTACATTTGCACGACTAAAGTATTGTTACTCTACGAGTAACGGGTATAAACATGAATTCGTAAGCTTACGGCCAGGTCTACCTCCCTACGATATACAAAGTCAGTGCATCTGAAGTACTGAGTTTGTAAGGAAAAACGCGGCTGCCGCGTGACAATTTCCACATATTGAAGTAACAATATTTTGCAGTAAACTCACTGTTAAAATGGCATTTAACGAACGAATAATTTCTCTGTGCAAGTACTATTTTATTTTGACTTACAGGTCAGTTATCGGTATTATGTAGACAGAGTTTCTGCTAAGCATTGTGCCCCCTTTTGCGTAGTTGTCTGTGGATTAATATTCAGTGGTTGCTTGTAATCTTTGAATAAGAATTGACACCGTAAATTATTACTTGCATATCTCTTCAGAACTATCCAAAATATTGTGTGCCATTGACATGTACCATTTATTGCTTAAATCTATATGTAGTATATCTTTCCTTCACAAACAAGTAAGTATGCAATGCACACATTTGCTTCATGTTCGACATAAACAGGCAGGCAGCTGTTTGTTTTTCATATAAACAACTGTGCGTATACGCAATACATGCCTGTACGTGTGCAAGCACCAACTTCATGTCAGAGACACTTAAGACCAA
This sequence comes from Lordiphosa clarofinis, assembly GCA_018904275.1. Classification (NCBI taxonomy): domain Eukaryota; kingdom Metazoa; phylum Arthropoda; class Insecta; order Diptera; family Drosophilidae; genus Lordiphosa; species Lordiphosa clarofinis. Next base: position 2,212,571 of record JAEIGQ010000007.1, on the reverse strand, counting down.
CAGCTGGCACTTGTAAGCCTGCCCTTTAGTTTAGTCCAGTGACCATCCTCTTTGCCTACTTGTCAGTGTCAACTTGGGGTAGCTCATCACGTTGAGCACGTCCAGACGGAAAGTAATATTCTCCATGGAAAAGCAAACAACATAAGGAATAAGGAAAACAATTACGAATGCATATAATAGCACTTGCTGACCGCCAATCGACCAGCCAACGTAATCATCATCATCATTTACAACCAAATGCAATTTGAAAGTTTCCAATTTCGTGCAATGGCCTTGTCCTTGTCCATAATTTACGGATTTACTTGTATGTCCCTGGCAGAACAGAAGCCAATTATGAGTTTGTCTGTTTGACTTGAAGATTTATGGTCAAACATTTTGATTAGCCTAATTAAATTAAACGATTTTTGTTGTATATTTTGTGAAATATTTCGTTTGCTAAGCCACTGCACATATGAATTTGTGGCTTATATTTGTAAAGGGATTTTCGAATTAGCTTTAAATTAGCTAGAAAAGCAAGTCGATTAAATTTTATTAAAGGTTGTACAAAGATGGAGCTTAAGAAAATGCCTTTGCTTCTGATATGACCTCCTGGATGGATTCGTATTATCATTTACCTTAAACAGATTACACTTGTTGTTGTTTTTGTTTTACTTGCTCTTAAAAAGTAATTACCAATTTTTAATGACCATCTTAAGGTTAACGCACTTGGTCATCAAAACTCACTCATTTCCCATTTCCCCGGCAAAAATTAAGAACTGGCCGTTAACAAACAACGACAAGGCTTCCATCGTCCTGGCATCCATCCATCGTATTCTCATTAACACGCCAGTCCGGTTTCAATTTCCTGTTTAATTTCGTTTCATTAAAAATGCCTCTCTCTCTCTCAGCATGGCGCAATATTTTCGTTGTTTTTTTGCAGTTTCCCAAGGCGCCAGGAAAAGCCATAAACAATTCGCGTTGAGTGCTGATGGCAAAAATAATGTTGGATGACAATTTACATACTTATAATGAGCTAAATTCATGCTGATGCTTCAAATAACCGAAATTTTCGCTGCACAGCATCATAAATCTGGTCACAGTGCCTGTTCCAGTCTCTCCCTCCCTCCCTCTCTCTCTCTAGTTGTCACTCACATTAATGTCTATTGTCTGTCGGTTGAATTATCTGCCTGTGGCTGTGTTATTCCTTATGTGGCAAATATTCATTTAGAAGTTCTAAACAATTTTATTTTACTCATATGTTTATGCTCCCAATTGAGCAGTTTTCCTGGTCCCACCAGGCATTTAATATTAATAAAATTTAATTATAAAATGCATTCGGATTGTAGATTGCACATGCAACAGCACTTTATTGAAATTCCAGTCAGGAAATATGCCGGTTGGCATATTTAGTCGGAAATTTGTAGGCAAATTTTAATTGTAATATTATGAATATGGTAAACAATATCAGCACTAAAGTGAGAGCGTCGAAATCATGACAGCTCTTCGGTAAGCAGCTGGGAATTGTGGCAAAGGGTTGCGTTCTCATCGAAAACTAAAACTTTTTCAGTTTTGATCTGAAATGGAAGGTAGTTACCCAAAAATTAAAGGTATTAAAAGAGTACTGAGTATCGAGTAGTAAGTATCGAGCACTGAGTATTGAGGTAAGTATCGAGTAGCGCACACGCATATACACCAAAGCAGAAACTGAAAATAAACTTGATCTGTCTGCAAGTATAAGGAGTCTACGTTTAAATGAAGAATAAACATACTTTATAGGTTCGGAGTCTTGTCTTCTTCATCTTTTTTCTTGGTGCCACATGGTAAAATTAATAAAAAAAAAACATAAAAATATCAGAGTTGAACCGATCCGTAGTCGGAGACTCCGGAATTTTTGGAAAACCCGAACCAAACCTGAACCGGAGTAGAAAAATTTGTTCTTCCCGAACCCTACCCTGAACCGGAGCAAAAATTTACTAAAAAAGGTTCGGTTCCAAAAAGATGTTCTGTTATATTTTTTTCAAGCTGCTATAAATGTCAAATTTGCCATTTCTTACAATTTTTAAGCCTTGGAACAGTTTCCAAAGAAAAATTTTGCTTTATCTTAAAGTATTCAAAAGAAACTAATAAGTAAAAGCTCTAAGAATGGTAAATAAAAGAATTAATGGTTCTTTTCCATATTCATTTTCTGATAAAGATGAGCATCAATCGTTAAGATATTCAGTTTTTGATAAAACGATCCATGTGAAGAACTTAACAAGATCGCAATTGTTGTTTTTGCTGTTTCTGCAACAGAAGTATCAGTATTGCGCTCTTTTTATACTCATATATTTGTTTTATCCAGCTATTGAATCAGTAATAATAAAAGATTGCTGGAAGACACGCTAATGATTAATGTATACAGTGCGTTAACTGAGGGGAGAGCATTACAGAAAGACCGATATGGGTTCACACAAATACACAAAGGATTCTGTCAATTTGGAGCTGTCTGTTTTGCACTTGTGCTGCCTTTGGAACTCTCCATAGCAGTGCAGCTAATGGTAAAACCGTGAGGTTTTTGAAACAGCTGTACAGTCGATCATAATGCTTTGAATTGAGTCTTGTTTTAAATGTTAGGAACAAACACAAATTTAGAAAATACGTAGGTGTCACAGAAATCTCTTCCAACCAAATTCCAACCCAAAACCAATTCTCGGTGTCACAGAAATCTCTTTCGGTTGGTTTTAAATCTCTCGTGTTTTGTTAGGAGATTTAGTGCAATTCACCACCCCCACAATTTTGACAAGCAAAACTGATTGTGAAACTGTACAAAAAATTGTTTTTCTGCATAGATTGCATAAAATGAATAAATTACATAATTAGTTTAAATATTAAAATATCCGTTTTAGTAATTTTCGCAACTCCAACCAAAGTCTTTCAATGTTAAACTCAGCCCAACACATCAGTGGCTCTCTCTGTCAATGTTGTCGCCGTCTCTGTCACAGCCAGCGGATAAAGGGCTGGAAAGTTATACCTCATGTTTGGCGCCAACAAATTTTTAAATTATAAATTGTGTTTATGAAGAATCTGACTTAAGTTAGAACTATAATTAAAAAATGCATCATAAAACATACTAGAATGACGACAATTTTGCGTCGTTTGACTGCTCGTTGAAACAAAATCGGTCTAGTAGTTTTGGCTGAAACGTGGCAACCATTTTGAAAAACGTGGCTTCGAGAAAACGCGTCGAGTTTTTTAAAATCCTTTTGGGGAAATTATTTATTTTACTTTTGCAGCTTGTACTAAACCCTGTAATAAAATAGCTTTGACTGCTTCGACCATCTGAATGAATGTAAAGTATTACGCTAACATAACTACACAGATGGCAAAAACGTGTTCAGAAATGAATTGCCATCAACTCATATTGAGAACGAAATATTCTCAAATTTTATGAGCGAAAATGCTCTTAAAGTTCTTGTTATAATGAAATTTTAATTTAATTGTAGAAAATTGGTTCTTGAAGTGTCCTACAAATGATTTTTGCTCATCTTGAGTCCAATGTTCATGTCCAATGTTCCCTCTGTGTAATAATTTACAGGAATAAATTTCGCATTCCTGAAGGAGCACTTATCGAAAAACTTTTTGCGTGTATCAAAGGGATAGTCTAACAATCAACCAGGTCTGAAACCCGAACCTGAAAGTGTTCCGAACCAAAATGGTTACTTCAGTTCAATTCAGTTCGTGGCAGGATAAAATACGGTTACGTTTGTTTTATACATTTACATCACAAACGCCAATCAAATACTCGAAGCACTTTACAGAATACTAAGGTATCTTTTTTTTGTTTGTTCGCAAAAGCCCCATTCGAAAAAAAAACTCCTGAACATTTACCATCGTTTAATTTTGGTTCCAACCGGATCTCTTCAAAAATGTTTCGAGTTTGCAGCACTGCAAACAAAGCAAACCATTTCATACATATGATGATCTCCCCTATAATCACAAATTTTCGCTATTTTCAACTACTTAGTCACATTTTAAACGTAATCAATCAATGTCCCAAAACTAGGCGCCATTTAAATGTGTAACAGTTTTTCTTTTACATATACAGATATGTTTGTTTGTATGTATGTATACATAGTAGTAAGTACAATCGCAGTTTATTCTTGTGTCAGAGGCCATAAAAAACGTTAAGTGGTCGTAAATCAAAATTTTCGCAAGCATGGCAAAGTTCACGAAAGTATTTTTTCTTATTCCTTTGGTCGCAGAAATTTTTGTTTCAGCTATTTTCACAGCTCGATATAGAGCCAAAAGGAGTCCATGGAATGGGATTGAATTGAATTCCATTCATGTTCAGTCCATTGAGTTTTACTTAAATTTTAATGAAACTTAGCGGACGATGCCCATCAAACAATATCCGCTAACGATACTAGGACCTCCTGTCTCTATGGACCCTGACGGCGCCAACGCCATCCAAATGTCTAATATCCAATGGATGCTTTTTTTGTGTGTGTTTTGTTTACAAGTTTTTTGTTTTGATTGCTTTCGCTTGGCTTTCATCTGGCCCATCTTCCCCCTATGGACTTTGTTGTGCATTTGGATTTCATTGTTTATGAGTTTTTTTTGTTGCTTCTCTAGCGTATAATGGAGACACTAATTGTTGTGTCCACGCCGGGCTTGTGTATTTAGCGTTAATTGTCAAGTTGATTTTGGAATATAATTAAAAAACATTTATTAAGAGCTCATTGAAGCTCAAATGATAATGGAATTTTTCTCAAGATGAGGAAAAGAATCGAACGATGGGGAGATTTTATTTTGTAAAATTTTGGGGAGCTATATTTCTCATCGATGTTTAAAAGGTACAAGGACAGTATTCATATCCCTTCATGCTTGCATATCAGTTTAATGTTAATACATATGTACAGTGTATATTGTACACTTATGGCTTTTGTCGAGCTTAATAAAAGTTTTAATTAAATGGGAATTATAATCAAATATGTATGCACGTATATGTACATGCAAATTTACATTTGTTGATTATTTATTGCAGTTTCATATATGACCACCATGTCTCTTCAGGTTGTGCACGTGCAGACTAAATTACTTTGGTTGCGTGGGGAATCCCCTATATAGTTGTGTTTTATATGTGGTACGTGATTAAATGAGTTTTTCTGAATGGAATGACATGCAAATTTGCAGTGACTTACAAACCAAATAAACATTTTATCTTTATGTTGTGGTGTGTTAGGAAAGGCTGTAAGAGCACAGCATCTTCCAAATTCTTAAGCAAAGTTTGAATTTAGTTGCAAATCTCATCCTTGATTAAAATCAAGGCAAGACACCCAATATTGTCTGAAGAATATTCGGTGCGGAGTGAAGCCCAAAGGTCCGGTCTCATGCTCTTGGTTTGAACCTTAGATCAAAATATATTGCACTGTGCATTTCAGATGATGAAGTTTGTACAAATAGCAAAGAAATCATCAAATTTCCAAAGCTAATTGATCTCTTAATTAGTATGAAGCCTTTGTCTACTTCAACGCATACGAAAACTCCTCTTTGGTGCTCGTGTCGTGATTTGATGATGCTCGAACTCAAATTATTTTCGATAGGTATCGATCACACTATTTAAAATTATTTTGTCGAATCATAAACAAATTATTAAGAAATATTTACTTTCTTAAGAAAAAAGATTAAAGTTAGTTTTACACAAAGTAAATTATCTTATATATTATTATCGATCCGAACCGAACCGCTTTTCGGCACTCGTAAACAAAACCATAAAAAAATCAGTTTGTTTAAAAAAATGCTAAACAGAATTTTATTGAGTTACTGGCAAAAAGTAAGCAAAGTCTCAGCAATTTTCTTAAAAACAAAACGAATACTCGTGGAAGTTAGCTTTCCTTTCTTTTTTTGATTAGCACTTGACCTTATGTACCTTAAATTTCCTCTTTATGTTTCTTGTTTTTGGTTTAATATAGAGCAAAAACTTACAGTTAATTACAATCGCGTAGTTTTTTATGCAATATTTTTGAATTCTTTATACCCTTAGAGAGATTTTAGAGACTACAAATCAATGCAAAAATGGTTTCCAAAAGAGATATTATTTGTTTCTCTATGAAAATATGATTAAACATGTATGTTTTGAGTAATTTTAATGAATTAGTTTCGGTGGAATTTTGCACATATTTAGTCCTATGTAAGGTAATCGATCCTCTCCTGGTGCATTGTTTGGCCTTAAATGATCCAGTATTTTCCATAGTCAGCCAGTCATCTGTTGCATCAATCGTAGAACTTTTTAGCAGGCTCTAGGTCAAAAAGTTATGATTTTGTCCATAGCTTTGCTAAAACAAGACACGCAAAACACCAAAGAGGCTGGCTTACATGAATACCAATAAATACCAATTCAATCTTCAGCAGTCTTGGCCTGACTTTTATGAGCTGACAGAACTGCTATGACCGCTTGGAAATCCCAAAGGCAGGCTTGTAGCAAAATCCGATGTCAACAGCAAACGCTAAAATCACTAAAGCTTAAGGTGTATGCATCTCTCGTATCGGCCCTTCTGTTGCCAGTGGTGAAAATTATAGCCTATTCAGTTTGTTCTAAGACTTTTTTAGACTTCGTAAATAGATGAAAAATGATTTAATTAAATTTTTAATAGAATCCGAGAACTGGGACTTGTTTGCTTTATTGTTTCCATGACTATTCTTACTTAAGTAGTGTCAGCTCCTAAGGTTTGTGCTAGGTATAGTTAGTCTAATGGTGGGACTAAATATTAACTTTAGAGTTAACACAGAACATTCAATTTCAGCTTTAATTAGACAGTTTTGCTTTGCTTTGGCACAGTTTCAATTCTGTTTTTGAATCGGGCGGACAAGATATATATTAATCACATGGGACGAGACGACTCATTCAATTAGGACCTTTCAAATGAGTTTTTGGGCGACTGCTGCTGAGCTTTTTCAATATCATTATTCGTGTTATTTTTCAAAAAATTGCATTTCTCAATATTTTATATTATTTTATTAACAAAATTAAACAAAAATATTGAAATATTTTAAGACATTTTGCAGTTTTTTTGGCTATATTCTTATGATTATTTTACATTTGCTGGACAATTATTTTAAGGTCTATATTCATTTTGGCCGGAGGTAACTTTGTCCATCCTTCTTTTGTAAAATCAGAGAGACTTTAGGCTACATGCTAAAGTGGTTTTAAATAAAATCCAACAACCTCTATGGCTATTACACGACGATTGAGTTTGAAAAATTTGCCTTAAATTGGTGAAAATTACTCTTTAAAGGCCAATTTAGATGCTTTTGGGTTTGCTGATGCTCCCATGATTTGTTAGGCTGCATTAATATGTATAATGTAGCATTAAACTCATAACTGCAGATGTTTTTTCTTGGTGTACCCTCCGCAATTTTTTAAAAGCCAAAAATACTGATGGAGAAAAACCGAGATTAGTTTTGGAATCAGTGCACAAAACTGGATCAGAATTTAAATACAAAGAAGGCTGGACCTCACAAATATTTTGTTCGCCCTTGTAAGTGGCTTTTGTTTCGGATCTGTTGGGACTAAATTTAAAGAGTCATCATTATTTACTTCATTTTTTGTGTCCAATTAAAGTTTGCTCTTAAAGAGCGTTTATAATATGTTTATTCGGGATATAATTAAAAAAATTACAAGATTTTTTATGAATGAATATTTTGGGTGATACTTAAAAAAAGAAACCAAAATATTATAATATATTGGTAGGGAAGAGTGGGGGGTTGTAATCATAGTTTTGTTTTTCGAACATAACTTCGCCAAAAATCAATATATTTTCGTTCTGTAAATTTTGTATTTTAGGTAAAAGATGCACAAAACTTTCCTTATTCTAGTTTAAAAAAACAAATTTTTGGGGTCTTTTTATTTCGTATTGAAAAAAAGTGATTTTTTGACATATCGAAATTTTGGGGGGGTTGTAAGCCAACCATTTAAAAGTTAAAAATTCGTGGTTTTAAGCAATTATTCTTTATTAAATGAAAAAATTAACTTTTTTCCTCATATTCTGAATTAAGAAATATCAATGAAAAGTGCAAACTGATTGACGGCATCAGGCTTGTTTTCTTTTATATTCGAGAACTTTTTGCTAGTGGCTGTTCTTTTGTTTGCCTTTTTTAATGTTTTTTTTTTACTTCTTTGGAGAGTTTTTCCTCTATTTTATTGATCAGCATTGCAATATTCTCTTTGGAAGTCAAAACCAACTTTTTGTCACTCGCTTTTATTTTGTTGACGTCACATAACCAAATAAAAATTATTAAAAAAAAAAACATATTTCTATCAAAAAGGCAATTTTTGATTATATTCACAAGTCAAAAATGATAAAATGATAAAAAAAATTTTTTTTGAGAAAAAAGTCGAGTTCTGGTTCACAAACTTAAAAAACGTGTTGACTGATCGGTTGCTAGCCAAAAGTTAGGTAATAAGAAGGGATACACAAAAAGTTTAAATTTATGTTTTTTTTGTGGCCAATATTCGAGTGGCTCACAACCCCCAGCGGCTCAGAACCCCCCTTTCTCCCCAATATAATTATAGTAAGTAAAACCTGTTCCGAGTTCAGAGTCGAGTTCATGTAACATAAATTTATATGCAAGTGACAAGTAAATCTGAGGTTATAACACCCCGTCGTTAGTTCTTCTCTAATTGGATCCACTTGCCATTAAGTAACCGGTTTTAGTTTTCTAATAACTGATCTAGAAACCGTCATCAGAACAACGTTGTTCAATTTGGATGCAAAATGTCAACGTTTTTCCGAAAATCGACTCGAATACAATTTATGTAAATTGTTAAAATATCTTTAAAGTTTAATAGCAATGTAATAAAAATTTGGCTATACAGCCCCAAAGGGCCAAGCCAAACTTCTCCAAATCTCTTCTTTTTTGCGCAAGAGAAACTATATACTATAGTCGGATGTAGGACTGCCGTGATTGAACTGGAAAGCTGTAGAAGACTTTTCATCCCTAATTTTAAGGCTAGTTTCATAGTTAGTCTGGAAAATAGTTTCGAATTTCTCTTGATAGGTTAATAGCGAAGATTTGCCAACAACGTGATAGAATTCACCAATGGTCATACCTTTGTAGTTTATATAACCCAAAAGTCTCTGAACGTATTTGGATTTCAAAGTTTTCAATTTTGTTTCTTTCGATCCAGTTACAAGCAAATTCTCCATACCCAAAGAAATATTATTTTGGTGGGAATTGTCGATAATTTTAGAATCTTTTAAATTATTACTGGAGAAAGAAGCGGTACGGAGTTTCTTGCCAGGCTCTTCTTTTGCCATTTCCAATATATTCTGAGCACCAGCTTCTTTGCCGTCGTCTTCTTCATTCTGTTCTGAATTATTAGCGACTGGCGGCACCTCTTCATCTAACCCATTTATTTTGAGGTAAGATTCAATCATTTTGAAACGTTCGACTTCTGGCAAACTTCCCGATGATATTATAACGTACTGCTCAAAGACATCCGAAGTCAACTGAAGTGCGTCATAGCAGTTCATTGAATTGGCAAACTTACTCTTAATGGTCTGTAATAAAAATGTATAAATTAGAAGAATTCAATGAACTGTCGTTTAAGGTACCTGTGAGGTCATTTCAGTCAAAGGCTGACGAACCACATTGTGGGCGCATTGAAATAGCTTCACCAAATCTCCGATCATCATGGTTTTAGCCCGTTCATTGAGTAGTTCATCACAATCGGCAGCTATGGAAGGCACCAGCCACTTAGTGCCACACTCCAAAAGTTCCATTATCATCGAATTGTCATACTGTTCCAAATCCTTCTTGCTGTAGCTGTAAACATACAGTAGAAACTTTTGAAATGCTTCCGGCTTCACATCCTTCAAATGAATTTCACCAGACTCGGCTTCTTTAAAATCACCCAGGAACATGCGTTCGAAGAATTCTGATGCACTTCCCAGAACCAATTTATGGCAATGGAATGTTTGCTGCTCAACAATGATGCGGCAATCGGAGAAGTTTCTATTCTCAATTATGTTTTTGTACACGGGTGCTAGCCTGGAAAGACGACGAAGCGATTACAGAATACATACTGATGTACATATGTGTGTGTTCTGTGTATATGTACTCACCATTTGTCCATCTTGAGTAAAATGTATACAAAACAAAAACTGTGCCCCAACAGAAATATTAAGCAAATCGTCTTCAAGTAATTCTTGAAATCTGCTCCGTCAAATATTTTTATTTTGAATGTTGAAAACAATATTTATTTATGTGCACGTCTCGCAGAATTAACCAAACGCAGAGTACTTAGCGGCTCACTGGATTCTGACAAAGTGACAAATGTGAACTCAAAAGCATGATCCAACTACATATAACAGGCATGGCACTCATCGTTTATCAAGCACTGACTGCTTTTGCCAAAATCGAAAGAGAGAGAGAGAACAAGAAGGCCAAGCGAACTTCGTCTTTGCTGAAGTTTTTATACCCTTGCAAATGTTTTAATATATCAGAGTTTAATACTCTTACGCTATCTTTAAAGAGGCCGTGCGCCTAAAAAAAACATAAGCGTCTCTCTTCAGTTTTTACGAGGCGTGGAGTCGTGCACATTACCAAGAGAGCGGGAGGCGAGGTAGTGTGAATCAATAACACGCAAAAACTATTTAAGCTAAGTGAAGAGAACCAAGAAGAGCAGCGCAAAGCAACCGAAGAGTTGGGCGGAGATAATCTTTATACCCGTTACTCGTAGAGTAAAAAGGTTATACTAAAGTCGTGCAAATGTATGTAACAGGCAGAAGGAATCATTTCCGACCATATAAAGTATATATATTCTTGATCAGCATCAACAGCCGAGTCGATATAGCCATGTCCGTCTGTCTGTATGAACACCTAGATCTCAGAGATGGTAAAAGATAGAGGTTTGACATGTATGGGACAAATGCTTCTTTTATCTGCACGCAGATCAAGTTTGTTTCAAACTTTGGCCATGCCCCCTCCCGCCAACGCAATTTGGAAAAAATGTTACAGTCATATTAAATCAATAGATAAATATTTTTTAGCATTCAGTACTTCATTCAGATCCGAAACTCAGTTTTACAGAAATAAACAAAAACAATTATTTTTCCCGACCCTTTTTCATCGACCCTCGTATATTTACAATTTCTTAGTTTTTTCGCATTTTTGCTCAAAAACTTTATAAATATTTATAAAACGTTCGATATTTTGAAAGAATATTTTTTTTAAATAATAATTTTCCTTGAAAATTTTTGGAGATTTTATTTTTTACCATGTCTTGACTCACTTTGACCCAAATTTCTGAAGAACTGCTTCACCGATTTTGATTATTTTTTTTCGCAAAAACTTTACGAGGAATCAATTTTTAAATCTGAACAGTGTGAATTTGAAGTTTTTTGAACAACTTGCTGCTCTGCAGTATGTAAAAATGTTTTTTGGTGCGGCATTTCATGTTATTCCCATAATTCGATGGGTTTTTAAGAAAATTGCAAACAACACTTTAGCTTATATCAATTTTGTTCAGCAATTTGCATGTACGTGAGGATAAAAGCCATTATTTTGCCTTTTTCTTCAACAGTTAATGCTTTACCGCCGACCAAAGTTTGTTTTTATACCCTGTACCCATTAAAAATGGGTAAAAGGGGATCTTGAAGTTGTGCAAATTTATGTAACAGGGAGAAGGAAGCATTTCCGACCCTATAAAGTATATATATTCTTGATCAGCACCAACAGCCGAGTCGATTTAGCTATGTCCGTCTGTCCGTCCGTCCGTCCTTCTGTCTGTCCGTCTGTCTGTATGAACGCGTTGATCTCAGAAACTATAAGAGATAGAGATACACATTTTCGCATGTTTATAGGTGAATACCGTACGCAGATCAAAATTGTTTCAGATTTGCAAAATTTCCCCCCCTCACCCCTTAAACCGCGAAAAACAGTCAGAGCCACAATTTTAAAGTTATAACATCGTCGCATAATATATATTATCTTAGGCCCTTAATCTATCTATTCTGAAACGCAGAATAAGATCTGAGCAAAAACACCGAAGTTATTCACAAAAAAAAAAAAAAAAAGTGACAAGGTAACTTCGGCTCCACCGAAGTTTATATACCCCTGGAGCTTGAGATATGAAAGATTTTTTCAGACCTATCTTTTGTATGGGAGCTATACTTTATAGTTGTCCAATTTTGACAAGTCTTGGCGAAACTATGTGAAATCCTTAAAAACTTATAAATACGAGCGTTGGGAGCGATAGCATTATAATCAAAAAAGTTTTTCTTACTAAGACTTCTTTTTAGACCTATCTTTTGAATGGCAGCTACATGCTATAGTCATCCGATCCGGCCGGTTCCGACAAATGTGCAGCCGATTTGTACCAAAAGACTTCGTGCAAAGTTTGGTTAAGATAGCTTTAAAACTCACGGAGGAGATAGCATAGAAACAGACGGACAGACTGGCAGACGGACGGACGGACAGACGGACATGGTTATATCAACTCAGCTCGTCATGCTGATCAAGAATATATGTACTTTATGTGGTCGGAGATGCTTCCTTGTATGCGGTACAAACATCTGATGACAGCTGCTCCATACAAAATGAGCAGTGTGCCCAGAAAGTGTAAGGAAAATAAGGTCATACTAATTGATTTCGTAAGCTGATTTCGATTTGCTTTCGTTTTAGTGTGACAGTTCTCTTAGATAACTGCTTGACTTGGTCAAAGATGTTCATGGTTACTTATCTGCTCTCCTAGAAAGGTCTAAGTTACAAATTTTCCCACAATTTTATTCTGCCCTACCTCTTTGGATCTGTCACGTTGTGCTTTCACGAAAGCAAATCAAAAGCAAATCAACTTTCATGAATCCCACTAATATCTGTTTCAACACAATTTTGGAGAGTTTGATCAAAATCGAAAGAATATATCGAGCTGCCATATAACAAACTGGCAGGCATTTATGTATATATAATTGCTCCAAAGGTATATAAATTTCGGTCGAGTCGAAGTTAGCTTCCCTATATTTTTCTAAATTTGAATCGGTCAAAGCTTAGGTACATTTCTTATACAACACCTGGTTGTTTCTTTAAAGCACCATAAATCCACAAAAATTAATATAGGGTGCCAAAATTATGTCATATATCATATGGACCCATTTTTCTACCCAGTTCCAAGGACATCACGACTTAGCCGATAGCTAACATATATAACATATGTATATCGTCAGCCAGAAAGAGGCGACGCCAGCACACTGCTATTAGGTCACACTGTAATTCGAAAGATGCAACTCAGCTGAGTGCTCATCTGAGTAGCTAAGCTTCTACTCAGACGACTTTTTACCCGGTCTGGCAGCAACTCAGACTTTAACTCAGCTGAGTTTTCAGATCGTGTGAATCAATCTTTGGAGTGCATAATTTTTTGGCTCCCGAAGACGTGTCAAAGTTTACGAGGCAGTATAAATGGTATTCGTAAACATATCTAAGCAATTTTTTTTGGCTCGATTTAGCTAAGAAAGTGTTAACTTTTCCAAAAAAAATAAAATTACGGTTTCGTCCAATTCATGGCGAAGCCTGAACGACTGTGCAATGGAATAGTTTTCCAGCACTTATAGTGGGCAATTCATTGCTGAGTATTTATAAGTGAAGCATCAATCCCACAGCAGTCAGTCGTCCACTAAGAAGCGCTCGTCCCAGTCAAAGGCAGCAGCACATATTGTACATTCGATTGCGATCGTTGTGAGAGACCAGGAATCAAATTTCATTTTTTTGTATACACAAAACAGGGAGAATCATGGCCAATGTCAATAAACATGCAGCCGGTGGCTTGGATTTTATGCAACTATGCGAAACTTTTTGTGAGATTTGTCCCGATTTTCGACACAACCAAACCACTGAGAAATCTCAAAGCTTGGACTTTGCCAATCGTGTGATCTTTGAGTTGTCTCCCAAGATGCGTCATTTGAAGCAGACTGGAAGCAATCAGATGTGGCGTTTGGTATTCAGTGGAGGGCACAGTGTGTACGTCCACACTTATACATTTTCCACACCCATCAATGAACAACCCAGACTGCGGAATCAAAAGCTCTACCTAACAATCAAACAGGCCGGACTCTTGGCTGCCAGCAAGTTATGCTCAGTTTTGCCAGCAGAGCATAATCCGCGGGACAAGATATTGTTGACACCTTTGGCACGAGCTGTTTTTCCTCCCGAGAACATACCGAAAATTGCCACTGCTTTGGGCGTAAATAGCGGCCAAGTGATCAAAGCTGTGATCAGTAGTTGCCAAAGCGATGGATTTTATTTGCAGCACAGTCAGTGCCATATAGCACTTGTGGCCATAGATGTTACGGTAAAATCGGTTGCTGAACGCCAGAAGCTGCGTGAAAAAACTTTACGCTTGTACTCTAAGCACGGTAAGACATATGAGCCAGCCAAGTACAAGATCTATCAGAAGTACTCCAAAATGCTTGACACTTCGAATGTGGAAACACCGTTACCACTACCCGAGACTAGGCCACACTCGGTACAGACCAAAAAGAATGTGAATACTGTATTGCGTGTTATTGTTCCGTCTACTGAGGATCCATTGAGCGGGGGTACCTTGAATATGAAATTTATTGCCTTAAACATTGAAGATAAGGATGTAACGAAAATGCCCATTACTAGCGATGTTCATCTCGAAGGCACTAATATGGAAGGTATAAGATCCAAATTATTGCCAGCCGTTCAGGGTAATCAGGAACTTCCAACAAGCTCAAAGACAGTTGAACCGAAAAAATCAAAACCAAATGCAAAGGATTTTTCATATCACAGGGACTTTGATGACTTTAATGACTTAGATGACTTAAATGACTTTAATTACTTTGATGACTTTAATGACAGAGATGACATAAATGACTTTTATGACTTTAATGAATGAACCATAGGCTTGTTTAATGATTCCGATTTTGAAGAATCAACAAGAGACTTAATGGATCATTTTGGTTATTATTAGAGCAGTAAGGCTTCCAATAATTAAAATTAAGCATGTCATCATTCGGCTATAAAAATGTTACACTCCTGTGAACTAAAATATGCAAACCATTGCCACAGGGAAGATATTAAACTTTCCAAATATATTTTTGCTTCCTGATTTTAAATCAATGGTCCCTTTTCCCCTTGCACGCAAGGATTACAATTTATTTGCATAATCATGTATTGAACGAGGTTTGTTTACATTTATAGGTCCTGTGACCGCATTAATTAACTTTTTCCAAACAAATTATGATTTAATAAGATACAAATTGTTGGGTTTTAATATGAAAAATATGGTTATGTTAACACTTTTAAAAAACTCTTAAAAATGGTCTGATGACAGAAGTTTGTAGGAAATATTTATGAATAGTCTTCTTTTTCCTTTAATTTACCACTTCTTCAGTTTTTCGATATCATCCAATTTTTAAAAGTTATAGCCCACAAACTTTTACACCGCCAAATATTTTGTACTTACATTTATAAATAAAAAATCCAAACAAATTATGTTAAAATCTAAGCAACATTTGTTTTTATTTATTTTTTTATATTTGTGTTGGTTTTAGCGACCTGATCTGTGTAAATCCAAATGTTTAGTTAGGTCATGTTAAGAAATCATTCATCCCATTCAAGGAATAAAAAACGGCAGATTCTTTTTCTGTTTCCCAATAGAGTTCGAGCGCACATCGGGGACTGTCTTCAGGGTGCTAATAAACCACATTGAACGTATATTGGGTGTGTCCGGAAAAAAAATAGGACTGAGTGATTTAAAAAAATTTTTAGAGCCAATCGTTACAATTCTTTAAAAACTTTCAAAGTAGACTCCTTCTCATAGAAGGCATCATGGAAGGCCATCTCCAAATTGCCTTGAGAGCCGCGGTGCATGCTGCTTAGATCCCCTCTGTCGTCTCAAACTGCTAGCCTTGATTCGGCCTTTTCAGGGAGTCCAGGGGGCCACATCTGAGCTGTAAGGCGGCTGCGGAAGCGTTAGGACACTTCCACTCCTCGCCATTTCTGGTCGACAGTGAGCACTTTTGGGACCATCACAACAGCACAACTTGCGCATGTTCAAATGATCCGTCACAATGTCATTAACCAACGTTTTTTGGTAAATTTAACATCTGGGCACTGACATGTCGCTCGTTCGTTAGCTAGGAACGCCCTCTACCGAATCCAGTCGGCGCGCGCATGCTCCGAACAAACCCTGTATATAATGCTCCAATTGTATATAAACTTCGGTCGAGCCTAAGTTAACTTCCCTTTAATTTTTTTTAATTTCCTAAAGTAAATTTAAATGCAACTTAAAAAAAAATGAAAAGAAATTGGTTGTGTTGTTTTTATACCCTTGGAGAGGGTATATTAAAATTGTCCGGATGTTTGTAACGCATAGAAGGAAGCATCTCCGACCACATAAAGTATATATATTCTTGATCAGCATGACGAGCTGAGTTGATATAGCCATGTCCGTAGTGAGAAAAACTTTTTTGTTTTCAATGTTATAGCTCCCAACGCCCGTATTTATAAGTTTTCAATGATTTAACATAATTTCACCAAAATTTTTCGAAATCGGACTATTATATAGTATAGCTGCCATACAAAAGTTAGGTCTGAAAAAAAGTCTTATTGAGAAAAACTTATTTGTTTTCAAAGATATCGCTCCCAACGCTCGTATTTATAAGTTTTCAATGATTTTACATAATTTCAACAAGATTTTTCGAAATCGGACCACTATATAGTATAGCTGCCATACAAACTGTCAGGCATATATCAAGCTCCAAGGGTATATAAACTTCGGTCGAGCCGAAGTTAGCTTGCCTCTATTTTTTTATAATAATTTCTGAAATCTAAAAAGTTTTGAAAATTTAACCCGATTATTCCTACAGAAAGTATAGGATATACTCCTTTCTATTGTGACAAAAAAAATTTTTTAGTTAATAATTTTAAAAAAGAATCGTGGCTAGTTTTTTATTTCCTATGTTTCGAAGAAAAATTTATTCCTGAAAAACAAGTAAAAATTTTTTATATTTTAGTTCTTAAAAACTGGGCCGATTTTGTCTTTTTCGCCCCACTGTGCGGCGGTCTTATAAATTTTCACCGAAGTTTTGACCGCTTTTTCACACAAATGGAGCTTGGTGACCCCATCATAGCTGACTCTCCACCAAACCCCAAGATCATATATCTGAACTATCGGAATGAGTTATGAAGAATATTTATTCGTTTTTATTTTATGACCAAAGAATCGTGTACCAAAACAATTGGGAGTACTAGGTATTCAGTTTGTGCAAAAGTATGTAACAGGAAGAAGGAATCGTTCCGATCCTATAACCTATACTTATTTTTGAACAGCCGAGTCGATATAGACATGTCTGTCTGTTCGTCTGCATGAACAAACAGGTCTCAAAGGTAGTAAGAAATGGAGGTTTGACATGTATGGGACATATACATACTTCTTTTAATTGCAGGCAGATTGCGATTATCTTAAATTTTTGCAAGGCCTCCTGCCGCCCTGTAATTTGTAAAAAGCGTTACAACTCCTAAAGTTTATGTTGATAGAATATAGTGGCGCCATCTATTGTTCGAATTATGACGCAGCAGCGCTGCTACTGCAATGTACAGAGTATATTACAATCGAGCTTGACCGACTTTTTTCTTGATTTTAAAAAGATTAAAATAAAACCACAATTTTTGGGTAGATTTATTTACATCACTTTTTGAATATGATAACTCGTAAATAATCACCTTAAGAGGCTACGGCGCGGCGTATTGAATCCGCTTAACAGCATTTTTCTTGGTTTCGGCCAACATTTCGGCCGTAACGGAGGTAATTATGGTTTCTCAGTTTTTTCCAGGGTCCTCGGCTTGTTGATGTAAGCTTTTGATTTCAAAAAGCCCCACAAACAGAAGTAAGGAATCTGGTTAACGCGGTGGCCTGCCAAAATTTCCATTTTTGAACAAATCCTTTTGCGAAATTTGGATCGAGAACGAATTCGGAAAGTTTCGACTCGAGTGCGTCCAAATAATGAGTATTTTTTTTTATTTATTATTTATAATAAATCACCTGAAAACGAAAATCACATTATCTATAATAATCAGGACTGTTTCCGTTTTAGATTTCGATTACATCATGCGAAATCGGAATTGTTTAATGTTCCCGCTTCAAAAAACAGACTGTGCTATTCGGCGTTCAGTCCAAAAACCCGATTATCTTCATTCGTCCGAATTCTTTAATCGTTTATTAGAAATCTCAACTCTCAATCACATCACATTCGAAAACGAGAAGAGGCCTGAGTGTCTTATAGCAGAGGCTCCCATGCCCACTGGCCATTTGTTGTTGTGTAACGCATAGGAATAGCTCGCGCGTATAGATGTAGCGCACGCCATGAGCCCACATAAAGCAAAAACTAATTCATATGCGAGCTCTGAGTTTTGATGTTGCCGCGTTCAGCCCTGCCCCAATAAGTCTCTTCTCTCTGTCCGATGTCTCTCGGGAACTCGAAAGCAACAACTAAGTTGATTAGCGTAGTCGGCACTCGCACACAGAAATTTATAGTAGTTGTTAACGGTCCTTAAACGTCTGGTTAAAAAGTTTATCATGAATGTTTACCACTTTTTTTAAACAAGATTTGAAAGCAACGAATTTGTCGTAAAATTCAGAAACTCTTTTCCATTCTCATGTGGTCCCAAACTTGGTAATTTCCGCCGTGTCCCCTCCATACTGTGCCTTGATAATATCAATCGGGCATTAAACTCAAGTACATAGCCATCTTAGGGTATTTTAAACCAATATTTTGATTCTTATCACATTGTAAAAAATTTATGACCAACAACCGCATTTCCAGCATCTTTGTGGTGTGGGCGACGCTCCAGGGAACACCCAAAAAAAAAAAAAAAACATGCAAAAGACAAGTTCGCAGTTCATGAAACGACGGATGGGCGCGACAACAAAGCAAATTGGTAGTGACAACACAGACAATGCCATCACCGGATGTCCGCATGGGTAACTGTTACTCAGCTGCAAAAGCAGCAACTGCAGCCTGACCGGGAGGACCCTTGTGCTCCTGGCAGCGCTGGGGTTACTGATAAAACTAACCTTATAGTCGCTTGTCTGCTCATTTGAGGCATGCTGAAAAGTCTCGCCTGTCATCAGCAGCTTGTTTTGAGGTGACAGCTTGTGCGTTTATTCACTAGTAATGCGTGGGTGGATTAATAAGTTTCAGTGTTGTATCAAATTGTGTTTTAACAGGCTTATGTCACAAGAGTCCCAAACAAACTTGGTGGCTTAAACCAAAGAAAAGGATAAGGAAAGAAAAATATTGAAAATAAACGGATATTGTTGGTGCTGTTTGTGTTTTGAAAGTAGGCTGCGATCGCTAAACTTCAGTCATTCCAAATAGACCCATCAGCTCTGAAAGTTCCACTTGGTCGCTGCGCTTAAATTCCATTAGTTTGGCTTCCAATGTAGCCAGTAGAGAATTTGTTGGCTCGAAAAACGGATAACCACAACGATACATTTTCAAAAACTACAAAACACTTGCATTAATATAAAGCAATTCAATGTGTTTTTGTATTACGCACCTCTAAAAGTTGGTCACCTGACGGTTGGCTTATAAACGACTCCCTGTTGATTTTCACTCTTGGTTCCACAATTGGAAAGGGCACACTATGGTTGAAGCGTGTAAAATATAGTGTAAGCACGTGAACTATTTGCTTATGCTTATAATCAATCGCATCCCACTTGGGCCATCGTATAGCCATGGTAGAGAGTCCGAAAAAATATCGACTATCATCGTTGGGAAATACTCCGGCGAGAGTAAATTGAAACAGTATTTCACGGCATGTACGATTTTCTGCCTGATGCTTGGCTATGATTTTGAAGTGACAAATACGGCTAATCTCAGTTGAACCACAGCTAAGGCTGTATTTGTACCCCGATGTGCACGATATTTGACCAATTCCTTCGATAGCTTTCTTCATATCTAGCTCGAACAATTTGTTTAACAATTGAATATTGACACATCCATCCCGAATAATAGGATGGTTGATTGAAGAGTTTAGTTTAAAAACCAGTTCTTCAGAAAATTGCTGGGGTCCAATGAATTGTGGTTGTATCTTAATTGGGAGCCGGAGCTCCAGCATAGGGTACCAATTTTTGGGTGCGCATATGATCAGACCGAATGTGTATTTTCCTGAAATACAAATAGGTTTGTATTGTTTGAATGGGCACATACTTAATTCTTACCTGTATTTTTAAGGTTGAATGTCCTAAAAATTGAATTGATTTGTTCAAATTGTTGATTTATTTTAGTTGATATTTCACTAATATCTTCGATGAATATTTTATGAATGTGTTCTGGTGCCTTAGTTATCGTTTTAAGTAAAACTTCGATGGCCTCATTAAATTTATGCGTCATCTTTTCTAATAAGCTTTTTTTCTTTCTTAGTGTTAATATACACAACTGGAGCTGGAGATATGACTTGTTTTTATTGTTTCCTATTCGTTTGAAAGTCGAATTTATACTGAATATTTCTCGTATCGATTTTATAAAGAAATAATTTTGGGATAAAACTTATTTGCACAGCCTTCTATGAGCCGGAGATATGACTTATTTTTATTGTATCCTATTCGGATGAAAGTCGAATTTATACTGAATATTTCTCGTACCGATTTTATAAAGAAATAATTTTGGGATAGAGCATAAATTTTGCCTAAAACTTCGAGTATAATTATCGCATTTTTTCCGAGGGGACATATCGAAAATCGAATATTTTTTGGTGAAATTTTCCGGTGTTAATTTTTTATGTTTTAGCATTCTGTCCACTGTTGCGAATAACTGTTTCTTGTGCTGTGGACCTGTAAAGCAAAATATAAAAGTTTCACTTTGAATCCTTAATGCATTATTCGGTTATATAAATTAAGACTGCTGTTGCTGCCAGGCCTTCCAGTATCTGTTTGTGCTTGTCATTCCAAATGTTTGGATCATCCAAACATAATTGTACTCCGACCTCATGCGCTAGGCTGTCCCACTTATCAAAGAATTGCGATCTACTATGCAAGAGATGCAGTGCTACAATATTTGGGAGTCTATGAGGGCTGAGGTTCATGACTTTTCTAATATAACAGAAATGCATTTCTAACGTCTTTATATAAAGCGGAGCGAGGCCGGTTTCAAGGTAAATAGCGTAGTGTGGCGTGTTCCTTGGCCATTTGGCCAATCCGTGGCCAAAAGGAAGGGCAATATCCGTGATATTTAAAGCGAGAACAGAGGAGTTACATATCAACTATAGGCCATACATTACGGCAGCAAATTCCGAGTGCAGCATGTGTAACCTCACGAAAGGGAAGACACTTTCCATTTTATAGCAGTATGCCCGGTGCTTAAAGAAATCAGGCAAGCACACTGGGGAACCCAATTAATAGACATGGAAAAATTTGAGAAAATACAGAACGGTGAAAATTGGGTTGTGTTAGCAAAGTACCTCAGGGAAGGACTTCAATATAGCCATCAAATCTTTACTGAAGATTTTTAAAATAATGAATTTAAAAAAGAAAAGAAAAAAAAACAATCCTAAGTCTTATATTACATTACATTAGATTTAATCAATTAATTTTGTAACTGGCTGACGGCATCTCTTGCCAATCGCTAAATATGGCACAAAAAATAAAACCTACCCTAGCTACCTACCTAAATTAAGACTGTGTGGTTGTGTGCATTTGCAATACAGAGTCCTCTGACGAGAAGCTGCGGTTATCTTTGAAACAGCGATTCCAAAATGTTATTAATCTTTGTTACCTTCTTTGTAAAAAATATTTTGTTTTAATTATCTTATGAAAACAAACTTTCGCAATTTTTAGAAATTTTATGTACCCATATATGTGTATAGCTTGCTTACCCACTGTGTTTGGACTAACGTTTAAAATTTCAATTCGGTTTCTGGTTTTTTATGATGGAAATCTGTAGCTTAACCTTTTGATCCTTGATTTAGGTAGCTTTAAGCATCACCTCATCATATTAGGTACAGCGTAAATGCACCAGGTCTGACGTCACGGATTGCCGTATAAGTTGTAAGAACTAAAGAAAAACATTCTTACTTATTGTTAAAAGAACCAGCAAAGCACATGGTATTGTTCATGAATTAACCGTTTGATTATAATGTATTTAATTCTATTATGTACCCCAGACAAACTTTATAGTTACCTTTAGAAGATAAAACACCTTAATGGCCACGTATAAAAACGTATATTTTTAAACATTATTTGAATCAAAAATTTATCCTGATTCTAGAGTAAATATATATAATCATGAAAGTCGAGATTGTGAACTATCGAAGTATTAAATGAATAATAAATTTGAACAAGTCTATCCGGGTCAAAAGGAATGGGGGTATCGAAATGAGTCAGCATCGATGATGAATTAGGGTTAACATGCAACGAAGGAACTATTCTTAACATGGAAAGGTGGGTAATTTGGAATAACATCAAACTCAATAGTATCTTTTAGTTTGGTATAAGATCTATCGAAGGCAAGGTCAACACAGTCTCTTGTGTGATAGCCTTTGGCGAAAGACCTAATATCATTAATATCATTACAAAATCACAATTTTGGAAAATCAAAACAATCCAATCAGCTGTTCTTTGTGTAAGATAGTGTTACTTTGACCATTCGTGCGTGTAACCGTGATTAACGTTCTTTAGTGGTACAGGAAAACCTTACTTGGCCTTTACATATATACTTGCTTTGGTATAATTTCATTACCATTACAGTATCTGCACTTAATTATAGGTACACAATCTCACGCATTGCCCTCTAATTTGGTATTTCCATTTCCAATTTCTCTTCTCAAACCAAAAGCTTGTTTGCGCTTCATGTTAGGACACCACTCGAGCAGGTACGTAAATGAGTCCCAGGGGCGTATTTCTGACTCTCAAGAACACTGCACAAGAAATATCAAATAAATAAATATTAACTTCTCCCCCGCATCAGCTCTTTTACTTATCCTTGGGCCTTAGGGCGTGTTTGCCATACCATTTGCCAAATTTTAATTGATTTCTTGTACTTTGTTTCACAGCGATAATTAAGAGGTATACAACAACATACCTACAAAGAAAGCCATTAAATCGGAACCAAAGTCATTTAAATAATGGAGATTAATAGCAACTAAAGGGGAGCTGTCTGACACAAGCATCCTCTAATAATCACGCTCCAAACACAGCAGCTAACCACTTCATTTCCATATGCGCATAAATAAAGTTCCATCGTTATCAAAACACTTGTCAACAGTTTGCAGCAGCGCTTTGACATGACATCACAACTAAAGTGGAACTCTAACTCGATTGCCATTGACAGAGCTAATTTCCCCTGTTGGTTGGATGGGTTAAGTAACGTATTGTAACTATTTTTTGCCAAACGAATGCAAGTTTTTGCGTAAAGTGCATTTCAAGAACTGTCGTCCCACCGGAAGATGTAAAAGCAGCAACCGACAATATACGCTGACAACGCCTCATCATCGACATGTTGGGAAAAGGATATTCATGTCCATCTGCCTGGTCGTTATCTTGGGGAAATATGACAATCTTGCCAGAGGCAAACGTTTGTCTGCTACTCCACCCACGCAGGTGGAACATAATGGCATGTTGAAGTTGAGCCAGGCGGTGGAGGGGTTGGTTGTACGTGTTTGGATGTTTGTTGGGAAAACTGGAAAGACAAGGCAGTGAAAACTCATGCAAATATGCGTAGAAATATATTAAAAATGAATTACTAACTCTCAAAGGTACAAGAGTAGACATAAGTACATACATCTATTCAGATGAATTTATGCTGGAATTAAGTTGGAAATGTACTACTAAAGCATCACTTGGATCATTGACTTGATACCCTTTTATGAGCTGGATCGCTTTGGAAAAGCTTTCTATTTAATGTTATAAGCTGCTAGTTCGGGTTTGGTTAGCTATCTAATATATTTGCATACTTTTCAGCTTTTCCTTAAGTGGTTTCAACAAGTGAGGTCCATGGGCGATAAGCCGTGAGGCCCTCAAATCTTGACTCTACAAACAAACCATGCTATCCGTGTTACGTTCAAAAATCTATGTTGATTTGTGTTGATCAACCGTTGACCTCGAACCGGATAAGCAATCACTATGACTAAAATCAAAGCAAGGCGCTAAAGCATTCTAGGTAAGAAAAGCTGTGCTCGTTTAATATTCCCGTTGCTTCAAGAGTTTCAGAACTGTAAAAAAAAAAACTTTTGCTTTTCAGCTTACTTGGTAGTTACTCGTTTACCTTCTTAAAAGTTTATATAGTTATATATTTTAATATTTAATTGAACTTTACATAAAATCATCTAAAATTATCAAAGCTTTAAAATAAGTTATCTCAAACAAGTGTAGAATTTTTTATAGCCAAGATATACAATTTTAATTTCACACACAAAAAAAAATAAGATCCATACCAATTTGATATGGGCTGGTTACCTTGACATTTTGTCAAATATCATTCTTTTCATATCATTTCTTATCCATAACAGTTTCTTTTAACCGTAAATAATATTAATTTATAAAATGATATTAGAAAAGATTATAGGAATATTTATTAATTTTCAAAACTCTCGCAAAAGTAAACAGAAACAAAGAAACAGATAGTATTATAAATCGAAATTTCAAGCAACGTTAAGAAATGTATAAGTAGGCTTTCAGACAAAGTGTCCAATTAATTATGTGCATAGTGGTCCCGAATTCCATCCCCAGTCAAGGCGTGGGGTCCAGAAATAAAAAAATTCGTATATTTTTGTTTTATAAAACAATAAAAAATATTAATGGAAGAGCATAGTAGTAGTATTGGACTTATTTTGATTTGATCTTAAACGAGAGCGTAAGTAAAAGTCGGCTCTAACCAACTTCGATATACCCGTTACTCATGAAAAAAACATGTTTAACAGTGTTCCTGCGTTCCTTAGGGTGACCATCCGAAAGGTATGCATCATTTTTTTAGGGTAAGAGGGGGGTAGCGGGGGGGCTTGTTTCATTTTTTTGCTCATAACTTGAGAACCGTTCATCCGATCTTTATTATTTCTTCAGCAATTCAGCGATTCATTTTGCTAATTACTAAATATCTCTAGAGGTTACGAATCGTCTATCTTCAAAACTGTAGGAGATATAACGTTTTTTCCAAATTGCGGGGGCGGGAGGGGGCGTGGCGAAAATTTAAAACATACTTGATCTGCGTGCAGATAAAAGAAGCATTTGCCCCATACATGTCAAACACCTCTATCTCTTACCATCTCTGAGATCTAGGTGTTCATACAGACGGACGGACGGACGGACAGACGGACATGTCTATATCGACTCGGCTGTTGATACTGACCAAGAATATATATACTTTATATGGTCGGAAATGATTCCTTCTGCCTGTTACATACATTTGCACGACTTTAGTATACCCTTTTTACTCTACGAGTAACGGGTATAAATATATCACTTTGAAATGGTCAAAAATTTCACTTTGATGTTTTAGAAAAGATTCATTTAAAGTTCATTATATCGACTTTTGGATATGAAAAAATATAATATTAAGACCCATATCATATCATTTCCGTTTTGTCTTTGAGTGGAGTTGAATTTTAATGGCAGAAGAAAAAGGCTTTTCTGATTGCAGCTTTATATAACTTGAACTTAAAATTTTTAAGGGATTTTGAAGAGATGACATTACTAGTATTAAATCGAATCGGACCATGTTGCAACGAACTCAACATTAGGCTTTCTTTTGCAGTATGTAAAAAACAAATTGTTTGCTTCAACTTTTGTACCAACAAAACATAATTTGCGGGAAAGTTTACTTTCCCGATATTACTTTAGCTTTGGTATGGATTTATCAGGGCTGAAAACCTTTCAATTCTACTAATGATTTTTACTAATAATAATTTACTAATGATTTACATTTTAATGTACATTTTAGTGCCTTTACCTAGGTACTTTTTACGTTTACCTTGTCCGTTACCTAGTTAAGAAAAACGAGTACCTTTCCAAACACTGCCAATCGATTTGTATTTACAAAATAAAACGCGCAAATTGTCCATATTTTGAAAAGCCTTTTTAACTTAGACTCAAGTCAACTATCATTTAGGTAATTCTAAGGCAGCCTTCACACTGTTCGACACATGACCCATGACATCTAGTAGGCCCGCATTTCCCCATGAAATTCTATGAACTTGACAAGTTATTCAAATTGAAAACAGAACAAAAAGCAGGACTACTAGACTATCATGTGTCATGTATCGAACAGTGTAAAGGCAGCCTAAGACTCATGTAATATTACTTTAGTGAGCGCCCATTTCGCTAAATTGGCCAATAGCTTAGTTTTTTTTAAGTATATCTTTATCTTGGGTTTGGAACATCTTAAACTACTTTTCACTCTTGGTTCGGTTCACAGTAATAAATATATCAGAGCTCCGGCTTCAACCCAGTTCAGTTACAAACCGGTTTCCAGCCCTGGTATTTAGATTAAACTATGGTAGCGACAGGACTTTTTTCATGTTACGGACTTGGGGACTTAGATTAAAGTACACTCTTTTCAAAAGCGAAATACCCTGATGACAGAACAAAGATATATGGCTATGGAGAAAGTTCTTTTAAGAAAGTTATACGGTTAGAGTTTTTAACTTAGAAAATGGCGATTAGAGTATAACCATCGAATATCAAATATAACCATAACTTTATATACATACTCAATAAATACAAATACAAACTTACCCCTTAAATTAGTCCATTGAAGAAAAAATCGCCGTTCGAAACTGTGTCCTTAGTTCTCTTAAAAAGTGTTGTATTAAAAGTTTCGTGACCTATTTCTAACTTCAAAGTTCACTTTTAGGCATTTAATAGAGAGCAACAACTGATAGCCTTAGTAAAGGTTATCTATAATTGGTAGACTTTAAAATCATTGAGTCCTTCGTTCTTGCTGTTTTTTTTCCTTTAGACCACAAGGTGTGTTTAGCATTTCCAATTACCCGGTCATTGATGCGTTTGGAAGACAACTTGTGCTAGCTTTCGAAATAGACACTGTTGGGCACAAATTCAAAATTTCATTTGCTAGAGCGTCACTTAATTTGTTTTTTTTTTCTTCCCCCTTCTTCTTCTTCTTCTGAGACGCCAAGCGCGTTCGTGCACTTGGAACGACGCATCCGCCGGAAACGCACACACACACACACTCTTATCCCGCGGCATGAACATGGAACCAAGCTTCGCCTTCATTTACTGCGTTCATGCATGACCACGCCAATGTTTTCGCTCCTCATTCGTTTTTCGCCGCTTCCATCGCTTACATTTCCGCTTCCTCTTATGGCGTCGCCGACATCGCCTTGAGGACCCTGGTCTTGAAAAACATTTTGCAATTCGATTTTTTGCCAATTGCTCCAGTCCGTGTCCTGTCGGCATATGATGTATACGTGTACGTGCTCCTCAAGGAGCTCCAAAAGCCAGAAGCCAAATGAATATTTTCGCAGCTTTGAGCCGGCTCTTTTCTCCCTATGCGATATTTGTATTTCGCTTTTGCATATTTTGTGGGTAATTTGTGTAAAAGGATTTCAGAGCGCTCTTTACTTCGTTTTCGCCTTGAAAATTGCTCACGTAAAATATTCATGCGTTTACTCAGCGGGTTTGGATTCTCAAGTGTTTGCAATTCAATTACATTTCAATTGATTTTTGTGTTCGGGTGTGGATTTATTTCCTAGAGTAATTCCCTTGTCTAATTACTCCATTATTCTAGCCCAATCGGCTATAGTTTATGCATCGCCCAAGCACTTAGATATATCAGTTTACCCCACGCATTTGTGGCAAATACCCCAAAATTCAGTTCAATCTGCGTTTTTATGGCCAAATGTCGACAGTCGTATCAGATTGCTGATATCACAAACACACAGCCAAGTGTTGGCAAGTATTTTTAAGTTAGACAAATATATGCAATTAAGACTGTACCGCAAACAAGTTTATCTTTAACCGAAACAAGAAATAAACCGTAGTACTGAGTTGGCTCAATGACACTTAACCGCCCGTATAAATCCATATTTATCTTGATAATGGAAATTTTTGCTCAGCTTTTGGTATGCTCCTTCTCTATGCGCACAGTGTGTTTGGTTTCAAAAGCGGATAGGCTGTGATCGAATTCTCTAAATCAAGTTTCCCCAAAAGGAGATGGAAAACGGATAATGTTGGAATGTATTGGCAGACTTAAGATTCAAAAATAGAGAAGAGAAAAACTGTGAAGTCAATATTAGTTAAATTTTGCAAATAAAACAATTAAACTCTTGATATCGTAACGTAAATAAAGAAAACAAGTAAGAAGCTGCATAAACAGCGCTGCTACTGCGCTGCGACAGCAAACTCTGCTTTGGTCAATCATTGAGTATCGTTCAACCGATCTTTATCATTCCAAAATTTATATACCTTTGCAGCTCAAACAATTTTTAAAAATAAAGTACTTGAATGGCTTTCATACAAAAATTTTATTTTTGCTTTGAACAAGGCTTGTGGGGGAATTTTAAAAACTGAAC
This sequence comes from Lordiphosa clarofinis, assembly GCA_018904275.1. Taxonomy (NCBI): domain Eukaryota; kingdom Metazoa; phylum Arthropoda; class Insecta; order Diptera; family Drosophilidae; genus Lordiphosa; species Lordiphosa clarofinis. Next base: position 2,184,068 of record JAEIGQ010000007.1, on the reverse strand, counting down.
AATAGATGGTGACACTACTTGCTTTGAACAATGGTTGTTGGGGAATTTTCGAAACTGACTGTGCCCATTTGGCAACCCTGCAAGAAACCTGCGGCAGCGAACTTTCTTTTGGTCATAGCTTAACATGACATGTTAAGCAGCGAAGCAGGTCAGCGAAAAACTGCAGAGGCTTCTCAGCATCGCAGGAGTGAATCTACCCATCTGCCTACTGTGGGGTTTATTCCTCTTCTGATTAGGGCATTCTTGTCAGCACTATGGGATGTGTTGTCGAATGCTCCCTTAATGTCTAGAAAGGCGCATAGAGCCACTTTCTTGTCTTCTATTGTTTTCTCGAGCATCTTCTTGAGTTGATACAATGCCACCACCACTTTACCAACAACAAATAATAAATAATAATACCCAAAATAATACATACTACATACATACTGCAACAGAAATTAAAAGAATAAATTAAATTTAATAGAAAATAGTAGATTCTTAATATTCGTCCTTGAAGGACATGTGGTATATCAAATGAAAGGTATTTAATCATAGATCAAGAATATTTAATCACATCAGCGAAAAGCTTAACTCAGAAGCCGTAAATTAAGTTTGAGTTTTATTTTGAGCAAAAAAAATAAAAATCATTTTGAATCATTATTTTTGAGTTTTATTTTTTTTGATCAGAAATAATTATTATTATCTAAGTTTTATTAAATTACTCAAAAATAATCATTATTTTTGAAGAAAATCGTAAAAATCATTTTATTATCATTATTTTGAGATTTTTAAAATAAAACTTATAATGATTACGGTCCCTGCCTAAAATATTAATATAAATTACTGCAATTTTAGGACATAAGATGCTTAAAATTTAGGTAATTTATTCCTGCATTATAGGGCATAAAATGCCTAAGTCTTAGATAATTCATACCTTAATTCAAATATATATCATACCTTTAAGTTTAGGAAACTAATTACTTAATCTTAGAACATGACATTCCTTAAAACTAAAACAATTTTACCTAAATTTTAGGTCATAGTTTGCCTTAAATCGGAATCCCTAAACTTTAGGGCCCCAATGGCCTTGGCGCCTTTTTAGGTAATTTTTTCTAAATATTTAGGCAATTTTAGGCCTTTTTAGGCAATAAATTTCTATAAATTTCTTTTTGGTGTACGAAGTTAAGACTTGGACACGGGGTTTCTTTTATGACAAAGAGTGGACTGAGAATGGGTTACTTTGGCTAAGGAAGTCGCGCTTACTAGTTTTTTTTGTGATATCTGCGGAATAAAACTATTAATCTTGTTTTAATGATTAAGCGGTTTTGAATAGGTATTAAATTGGAAAATCACGTCTAACTGTAATAGAACGATTCTGCAGACTTAGCCTTCTAACTTTTTTTAATATGGCTACCGTTAGCGGTTTGAAATCGGTCCAAGGGGGTTAATTTTCAACATTTGTCCTCAACGGACATTTTTTAATTATTCCAGGTTTTCATATCACAAGCATGTCGGTTCAAAAAACTGCATGACAATGGTCATGTTTAGAGCAATCCTGTCATGAATAGTTTTCCAAATTGCAATGTGCGGAAATGCAACGGTCTTAAAATACAGCTTTCAATTCGATGATTGCAACCAAATCAAGTCATGAGATCATAAAAAGTTAATCAATTTTGTGCATATCATGTCCGTAGCATAAAATTTTAGTAAATTGGTCCTAGATTTTAGGCTTACCATAGCCTAAAAATGTTTGCCTAAATTTTGACATTTTAGTCCAGATTTGACCTGTTTAGGTAAAAAATTACCTAAATAGATCAATTATAGTCCGTTTTTGTATTTAAGGCTTACTGTTTCCTAAAATCAAGGAAGAAAATTTTTCTGAGTGTACACCTAAGCTCCAAATGGAAGTTATTCCTTGCGGTGTGCCGCTTGGCATGGAAGACAGCCACTTTTTCACACTCATGACCCACATAAACTATACTGGGAAAACCTTATTTGATTACCAAGAGCATAGATTACCACGAATGCTTTCCACGTACATCATCCAAAAGAACATTTTCTGGGCAAAGCGGTTAAACTTCTTAAACGAATGCTACGATTTTGAATGGTAATTTAAAAATGGAACTTAAGAGTCATGGAGCTTCGGGTGTAACGAACTGGCAAACCGATTAAAAGCTGAGGCAGTCCGATAGTATCACGAGCAGGCAGCAGCAATTACGCGTCGTATCTATAAACTGATGGCGATGTATTTTCGCCGACCCAATCGGGACTTTGCACAATGTGCAATTTTAACGAAAAGGAGACATTTAGCCATTTTCTTGGACGCTACCCAGTTCTCAGAGAGTTTAGGGTGCAGCATCTAGGGAAGACTGTACTAAGGGAGAATGAGATAATAAATATATTACATGGGCCTTTTTAAAAAATGCGTTAAGGTACAGATCATTTCTTTCAAATAATTTTAATAAGGTAAGCACTCATCCTATATCAAAATTGTAAGAAATAAAACGCACTAATTATCTACAATCTTTTGCCGACAGACGACTGTTAAGTCATTGTTAGTAGTTCTTAATATACCCCCAATCAAATTATAATTTTTTTTCGAAACAATTTAAATAAAGAACAAATACATATTTACATACATACATAGCTTGAGTACCTATAGTTCGTCCGATCTGTGCCATTCCTTCCGCAAATCGTTAAAAAAATCTTAATTGCTAAATATCTCCAGAAGAAACAAACCATCTATCTGCATGGATGGATCGCTCTGCAGATTGTCAGGTTTGGGTAGATTGTACCACCTATAACCCTGTTTTTTTCTAAAAAATGTAAGAAACTTTATTTTTAATCGCTTAAGAAATATATATACAAAAATGTATTTTTTATAGATAAGAATCGAATTTTTACAAGTTGAATAAAGCATTGATGAAGAAAATCTAACATTGAAGCCGGATCAGTTTAAGTTTAGGAATTACAGTCATATTAGAATATTTTTAGTTTTAGAAATTTGCTTTTATTATTGCTAATTGATTTGTTTGAGTATACCATTTTTTTTTTCAATATTCTGCAGCAAAGTTTTTTAAGTAAAATCCTAATTGAAGAAGACAGCATATCCGACTTCATATATTTGGGACAATTATACAAGAAAACTAAAACTATTCAAACTTAAAATGGAATATGCAAAAAATCACATATTTACTTGTAAAATCATAGTCAGGCATGTTCTCAATTCCACTTCCACGCCAAATTTTTCGAAAGTGGAATTGATTACATTAACACGATCGCAACGCCAAAACGAAAAAGTTTTTCGTTTTGAAAATTAATACTTGTTAGTCGGTGGTATGAAAAGTAATTGCCAAACTACGCTCTCTTTCAGTTTCGTCAAGTGCATACATGAAGTGAATTTTCCTTAATTCTGTGATCAATTTAGAAATTGTTAGTGAAAATTAATTTTCATTCTAGTCCTTAATTGAATTATTTAGAATTTTTTTGTGTAAAACGAAGACTGAAACCTAAAAATCAGCCTCTCTCATTTCCGACTTCCATTTTCCATTTTCGATCGTTTCGCTTGGAATACATATACCAAATTAAAAGAAATGCATTCTTGCAGTGTTTAAAAAACTAAGTTAGTAATTTATTTTATTTTTTAGTTATTTTGTCTGATTTGGTTTCTGCTTTTTGATTTTTGATTTTATTTTTGCTGCTGCTTTTGGTCAGTGGCGTAAGTTGAAGCAGCAGTAAGTGTTCACTTTTTCAGTCGACGGCAGAGCTGTCGCGACAAAAGTTTCTCGAAATTACAAAAATATTTTTTATCAGCGCGCTGTTGTTGTAACCTTCAACCGAGCCATCATCGGAATCAAAGTCAAAAATCATGAAGTGATGACGCTGCTGCTTCGTCTTGTCTCAATAATCAATTTTTGCTGCTGCTTTCATTGCGACTTCTATTTTTCACAAAGGCAGAAGTAGAAAGTCATATTGATCAGTTAAAAACAGTCGCAGCTGTGAAAAATAAAATTTTTGTGACGTCTGATATTTTGACTGAAGCAATTTAAGCGCACAAATCGAAGGCTACTTTCTTTTCGGTACAGCCCTTATTTGAGTTTCCTTTCTGGGGGCAATGTGCACTCGTGCCAAATTCCATCAACTAAATAAAATCAAAAAGAAAAAAAAGAAAAAGAAATAGAAATAAAAAGACAGCACGACGAAAACGAATAAAATTAAATGGGAGAAAATGAAAATCCAAGTCTCCCGCACCCAAGTGGCCCTAAGGCGCAGGCACTGTACATATCCAGACAAGAGAGTTGAAAGGGCAGTCAGAGGGCCACTAAATGCGATTTAGTGCTCGGTTAGACTGGCTCCTCCATCTCCCTCTCTCGGAGGTTTGCATAGAAATTATCTTGGCAAATTAAATTGCCATCATCTTTATTCAAGTTGAAGCAGTCTGTACACTTACCTGACAAATGCAGCATCCACTCATAAATATTAACAGTACACACATTACGACGACTAATACAAAAGTCCAATTTATGGCATCCAAACATTAACTACACACCAGGGACGTACAGGGGCTTAATTATGAGAGCGTCTCTTTGTCCACTGTATGGCCAAATGAGCGTGCCAAATTGGCTCGAAGCAAAAGTAAATCAATTTCAAGATGTAAACACACGCATGGCTTAACCTTACATACAATACATAGAAACGCCTTGGACAAGGACATGGGATGCTCATTTGCGTTTGGTGCTGGAACTCGTAAACAATTTGCAGCACATCCTGCCAGGATACACACACACAATGATGGTGCGGACAAGTAAACACACACCAAAACAAATGGATTAGAAACACAAGTTTAAGGGGAAGAAAGTTAACACAGAACTTCAATTAGGGCTTATCTTGAAACAAAAATTTATAATGCTGTACGGCTTAAAGTTGAGTTAACAACTGTTAAGATAAAGGAAGAGGTATGGTGCTTTTATGTATTTGTTGGCAGTCGATTGGGCTTAATTCTTTTTCAGTTAAGGGAAGGGTCGGAGAAGATTTTTGATCAGAGGTGCCCTGGAAGCACAGTTGTTTTTGTAAGGCTCACACTCTTTTTTTTGGCTGTTGTTGCTGGACAAATGATTTTCGTATGTTTTTGTCGTTCTTTCTGTGAGTATTTTCGGCCCTGCCGTAAGTATTGTATGGGCATCCCTTTTTCAGAGGATTTGTGTTCTAAATAAGAATCCATCTGCGAAAATCTTTGGAACATTTTTGGTAATTTGAGCTTTAAGTAGCTACACAGAAAAAAAAAACAGAATAGGCGAACTAAATTCAAGCTGAAAAAATAAATTTGATCTCTACCATCGGATTGAAATTTCAAGTACAAGTCGTAGTTGATTCTATTAGAATTCCATAGTTACATACAAGTCAGGATCAATCGATCTTCAAGTAGGATCCGTACTTGTAATGAGCAGATCCAATTTTATCATTCCGAAAATGCTCATTTCAAGTACGGACCCTACTTATAAATCAAATGATCCTGACACGAGAGCAAGTTCCAATCTAGAAGAGAAAAATCTCTCTTACTAATACAGCCTGGCTAAAAGGGTACAGACACATACACTAATTTTTCTATTAACTAAACAGTTCTTTGCGTTGAGTGTATTCTACACATAAGTTCCCTTGGAACCAGTTAAAGCACTTTTAATATGAAAAGGTAGAGTTTCCTTTTTGACAATTTTAAGGCATTTTTAGTAGGTAGTCTTCAGTTAGTGCTATTTTGTAGCTTTGAAATAAATGTTTGCGAACTGTTCTTGGTTTTATCTTAGCAAATTTATTTCACTTTAAAAATTTTTTTGGATTTTTGATACTTTGGTTGAAGCCCCAAATACCAAGTGACATTATTGCATTTTCATTTCTAGTTTTACAACAAAACTTGTAAAACCGCCCTCATTTGATATATATTAAAACCACTGTTTTGTAACCAATTAGCATTATACAAACATTCAGCCCAATTCCCCCCATACATTTATACAACATTCTCAAAGCAAATCTCATAAACAAATATACAAATTATTACAAAATTGTCAAAGACCACTCTGATTATTGAGTGCTGTTTGCTTTTGCATATGTAAGCCCCGTTTCCAAGTGTTGTAATTCTGTTTGTGTTCACAATTGTGGCCTGGTATGTGCCCCAAACCCAAAGGCGTTGTCAATCGATGCTCGTGATTTCTACTGTCATCTGAATGTGGTCATGCCAAATTTTGCAAATTTCCTAATTGCTTTCGGTTTGGTAAGCTTTGAATTCGGAATGACACTGATGTCTCGTTCAATTGGCCCCACGCCCATTTGTTCCAGAGCGGGACCAGGGATTCATCATCAAAATCATTTGTGGTGTGGGAGAAGGTGCCACCATTTTTGGCTTTGTGTGCATTCGTAATTGATGTACTAAGGAAAGTGTATGGATGTTGGACATTAAACTGTTGGATTATATAGGCTGAAGCATAGAGACTAAGCAATGAACCAATTCAATATGCAGTCTTACAAAAGAGAATATGAGAATATGAGAATATGAGAAAGGAATTTAAATTGAATGGGTATTTAGAAACTATTGTATAAAGTCTTAAATTAAGATGAAATTTTCTTTTCAGATTTAAACAATTTGTGCCAAACAAATTTATGCGTAACCAATTGAAGTAAAGCAACAATAACAAATGAGATGAAATTAAAGAGTTTGAAAGAAAAAACCAAAACAGCCCACTTAATATAATATAATACAACTATAATCGCTGAAATTTACATCAAGATCGGATAATAAACAGCGGAGTTAAGAAATGTTGCATTTTTTTCGGATGTACACCCTCAGAACCGCAGGAACGCTGTTAAAAATTTCTTTTCATGAGTATCGGCTATATCGAGCCGTCTTTAACTTAGGCTCTCGTTTTAAAATATTCTTAGTCGTTGAACTCAAACTACATAATCGATTTAAAAACAACGCGTATATATACGCGATTATTACAGCTTAATTACCTTTCGATTCATATTTTGCTAGACTCTATCTGGCAATTAAGAAGTGAAATATGGCTTAAAATGTAGGAGCACCTACCGAAATAATAATACAAATTCATACTTCAAAAACAGAAAAGCTTATTAATAAACGAACAAACAAATTAAGTTTCTATTTTTAAGAACTTAATTTGAGTTGATATTGGTCCGTTTTCAAGAAGATTTTAAACTTAATTAGGAAAAATATTGATTATGATTTTGGTCCTGGTATACGCGAATTTTCTCACATTTGAGAGAAATAGGGAACTTGTGTGAACATACCTCTCGGCATTGGAAGGGAAGGGGACTCAAGAGGCTCCTCAATATACTCTGCTGCTTCTTCTTTTTATACATTCCGTAAGACCAGAGACATTGCTTGTTCAACAAACTTCAATGACTCCATTTACTCAACCTGTATCGGAGACACGTCTATAAAACACACAGTCATTTCACCCAACAACACAATTCAACAATCCGTCAATTCAACACAAACAAATTCAACACAAATCAAAGTCTTCACAAAACAATTTAAACACACGTCAATACAACACTAAGTCATTTCACTAAACACAAAAATTCAACACACGTTAATTGAACACAAAACAATTTCAACACGTCAATTCAACACAAAACAAAATAATTAATTTATTATTAAATTTAAATTTGATATGACTTATAGACGTGTGTTGACTTTTTTTTTGTGAAGACTGTTTTGTGTTGAATTGACGTGAGTTGAATTGACGTGTGTTGAATTGACGTGTGTTGAATTTACTTGCGTTGAATTGACGTGTTGAAATTGTTTTGTGTTGAATAGACGTAGAACCCCTGTATCGTTTGATGAAAAAATACAGAAAATTTGTTTGGGCTAGACTGGGAATTGAACCCGTTACCTTATGCACTTAATGTATGAAATGACGCGCTAGCATATTCAGCCGTTGTACAATTTCGCAGACTCACATATACGGGGGCACCACAGAAATCTCTAGAGATTTTGCCGACGGTTGGTTTGAAAACCTTTAGAAAAAATTGTTCGTGCCACAGAACTTCTAGAACATGCATTTTTAAATAATAATTCACATTTACATCATATTCTCCATAAATATAATGCAAAATTCAAAAATTTGTTGGCGCCAAACATGAGGTATAAGATTCCGTCCCTTAATCCGCTAGCTGTCATGTAGAGGGCGCCACATCGTCAGAAGGAGCAAGTAAGAAAAGAGCTTTTCAAAATCTTCTAATAAAACATGAGAGGTTTGAAACCAACCAAAAGAAATTTCTGTGGCACTTAAGAATTGGAATTCGGTAGGAAGAGGTTTCTGTGGCAACCCCGTTAGACGGCTACTTATGCTTGGTTGAGCTGATAAGAGAGAAATCAAAAAGAGAGCCAACTCGATCTCACTCTATCTCTCACTCTCTCTCTCTCTCTCTTGTATATCTCTCTGAAGCAAACCGGTTTTGTTGTTTTTCATTCATGTGAAACATTGTGCCGAACTACATTTTTATTTCATCTGAGTATATGCCTTAACTTTACTTATTTCAGGATTATTTAAAACATTTGTTCCTAAGAATTTTGAGACCATCTTGTTCATATTTTAAGTTTAAGGTTCTGCTTTTATGTGAATTTTTTGGGGCCATTTTGGAGGATATAATACCTAGTTCAGAAGAGTGGTCACAAAAACTTAATTTTAACAAAAGAAAGTATGCGGAAAATTCTGATTTCTTTAAAGTTATACTCGCTTTTAAGAAGTACTCCTGAACAACATGAACTTTTTAAAAACCCTTTTAAGAACAATTTCTTCTTCGGACTGCCGAAGACAGTTTACAGCTATCACAAAAACTGAATGAGCTGTTCGTCCAAAACTAATGACACCTTTTTTTGGTTGTCACACCCCATTTCAAAAACTTTAAGGGTCACTTCGGGTCGCTCTATCGATTCCGCATAGTGTAGTTTGGTAGTTTTGATAAAAGTTAAGATTTGTCGCAGTAAATAAAAATTATGAGTTGTACACCAAAAGAGGTGGTTGCTGGTGTTTATATACAATATTTGAGGAGCCCTTTGTCTCCTCTGACACTAGGAAAAACCTGTCACATCTCTAACAGTTTTGTAGATAGATGGTTTGTACTTTTTTTCTTCAGCCGTGCCAGATTTAAATCGATTTTGGACAAGATTTGTTCATTAAATTGTAAAAGTATTGCAAAATAGTTTTTTATTATTTTCGCTGAAACTTGCTCCGACTTATTGTTGCCACGATTTCTTGAGTTATGGTTTCGTTAATGAAAAAACATTTTATTGCTACTGCCACCTACAACCAGGTGCAAAGAGCCTCTACAGGAGGTTTTCCTTCCTCCTGAGGCAAACTTTTCTCCTCAATCCCTGGAGACTTGTCTAATTCCACAGCTTTCGAACGAAATTTAATTAGCTGGAAAATTGTTTTGTCTACCAATTGTTATTGTATTTCTTTATTTTGTTTCTTATATGGAATATTTGATTTCGTTTTATTGAGATTGTTTCGGCAGCTTTTCAACTACTCATTTGCATATATGCTTTGTTGTCGTGGGTGCTGGATTTTCTTGTTCTTTTGTGTATTTGCTTGACTTGTGGGCAATTTGCATATAAAGTGAGGCTGCTCGGCAGATACCGCCCTATATCGACAACAGACCGAGATATTGATATATACCCCAAAGAAGTGCAGCGAGCGAAAGCACAATAGCAAACGAATGTTTGCCCACACAGTCTGACCAACTGACAAGTGACACTTTTTCAAATTGAATTTCAAATGGAGTGGGTGGAGTGTGCCAGTTCTGTTGTGTCAAGTGTCATACATAAATACACAGAAGGACATCTCATACTTTCATTCGATAAATGGAATAAAAAATTTCTCGTATTTTTTTTTTTTTTGCTGATTCAATTTATTGAAATTTTAGACCGGAAATGGATAGCAACTACACAGACATCTTGAGCCCCATTGTATTGGCTGTAATGATGGCCTATAATCGTCCGGTGACCTTGGATGAGATCGCTGATGCTGTGATGGAGGTGATGCGTTCATTACGTGATCAAGTGGATGCGGGTATATTAACTGGAGTGGAGGCCATTGGTGATTCGCGTTATGCCCAGGCAATACGCAGCCGAAAGAAGCATTGGCGATGAGGCAGAATCGAGTCTAGTGAATAATTTGATTTATCATATTTCAAACTGTTTCAATTATTCATGGAAAAATCTAGCTAATATTCATGCGGCACCTCGCAAAAAGGCTTCTTTTCACCTGGGAATTTAATGAGCTTTCACGGCACGTGATTATTGGGCGAACGAGCGTACGTGCTCTGCGACAGGTTGTGCCATTGGTGCTGACAATTCCCCGGCACATGCTGAAAAATGCTCACATAGCGTTGGTGTGTAACCACCCTAACCAACCCACCTGGGTGAGATTTCATAGTTTACCATATTTTCTTTTTTTTTTGGCTCTCACTTGGCAAGGCGCAATATAAACAATTTTGAACGTTGCTAAAAAGTTGCGCACGGCAAACTCTTAAGTTGCTCCCGTCTTTGCATTTTATTATGGGTTTTTACCCGCAGCTGCCTGGGTGGATGGCTGACAACGTTGCCTCAATAACAAACTTTCATTCACCCAAGACTTTAACACTGAAGGAAATTAAAGCTCTTTTTCTTAACCCCAAAATGGCCTTGAACAAATTGCAACTGTCAATAATACATATGAGGGTTCACACAAGTTCGGGAATAGTTAGCTTTACCATTAAAAAAATTAATTTTTGATAATCTATACATTAATCGGGGTGGTAAATATGTGTCCCGTTATGATGTCCCTCGTCATCTGCCCCTTTCGGGACGTACCCTGTCCACAATTATTCAAGATAAAACTTTTAAAACTTCAATATAAGCGCCTCTTTGAATTGGAACAGCCAAAACGAAACACCCTCTTCAGACGCAATACGAATCTGTTGGCGATTGATCTTACAAATCAAAAATGTTATACATTTTTTTACAAAAATAATATTTATTTGTTTTTATTTAAAAAATCTTAGTGTCACTGTTGTTGCTTTTGGCCCGGACATGCTTGTTGCAGATCCTTCTAGATTGCTGCTGGAGGCTCTCCATGTCAACTGCATCAAAATTATTTTTATTGGTAAGGTCCCTAATACTTGTCTTTGCCTCTACGGTATTAACCAGCAATTTATTCTTCTTCATGAAAGCTCTTTCAACAATTTTTACGCTTACCTTTCTTTTCGGACTTTTTTTTTACCGTTAAATAAATAAATATAATTACCAAAGTAAGCTCAAACAATTGCTCATACCATCCACAAATTCAGAGATCGACGTTTGAAGTCAAACCTTTTGCGAGTGGTTTAACAACGTTATTTTTATACCCGTTACTCGTAGAGTAAAAAGGGTATACTAATGTCGTGCAAATGTATGTAACAGGCAGAAGGAATCATTTCCGACCATATAAAGTATATATATTCTTGATCAGCATCAACAGCCGAGTCGATATAGACATGTCCGTCTGTCCGTCTGTCCGTCCGTCCGTCTGTCTGTATAAACACCTAGATCTCAGAGATGGTAAGAGATAGAGGTTTGACATGTATGGGACAAATGCTTATTTTTTCTGCACGCAGATCAAGTTTGTTTCAAATTTTGGCCACGCAGCCTCCCGCCCCCGTAATTTGGAAAAAACGTTATATCTCCTACAGTTTTGAAGATAGACGATTTGTACCTTCTAGAGATAGTTAGTAATTAGCAAAACGAATAAATTTGCCAAAGAAATAACAATGATCGGATGTGCGGTTCTCAAGTTGTCAGCAAAAATGTGAACCAAGCCCCCCCGCTACCCCCACCCTAAAAAATGTTGCATACTTTTGGGATGGTCACCCTAAGGAACGCAGAAACACTGTTAAACATGTTTTTTATGAGTAACGGGTATATCGAAGTCGGTCAGAGCCGACTTTAACTTACGTTCTCGTTTTAATATGGAGTTTTTCGTTTGTGAGCGCTTACTTTAGTACTCCGTACCGTGATTTAGGTTTCACTCTCGTTTGCACAGCCAAAATCTGGACACATTAAACTAACAAATTCTTTTTAAACCAATTAAAGACTGAAATGAATATTAAATTTCACCAACAATTTACAAATTAATCACTGAGTTAAGGAAAATTCCCTTTATGTACACCTAGCATCTAAAAGAGTGCGTGATTTTGCAATTACTTTTCATTCCACCGACCAAGAAACAAAGTAAAAACTTTTTCAAAAGTAAAAACTTTTTCATCTTGGTGTTGCGAGAACATGAATCAATTCCGCTTTCGAAAAATTGCCGTAGAAGTGGAACAGGCCTTCATATTTGTTTCTTATTTTTGAAAAAATTAAGACTAGATGGATTTGGCTATTTTCTATTGCATACTAATTCTAAGATTCATACGGAATAAGAAAAAAAGTTTACTATTAATAGAAAGCCACTTTTTTTGCAAAATAAGTCGAAAATTTTGATTTAATTTTCTATTTTTAAACACTATTTTGACCTACTGTATATCACATCAGCTACTATCAAAATTTAACATACAATAAGCTAGATGCATAGCATCAAGCAAATATGATCGTCATGACCCAATCAAATAAGAAGTTATCAGCGGTGTCACAGAAATCTCTTCCAACCAAATTCCAACCCAAAACCAATTCTCGGTGTCACAGGAATCTCTTTCGGTTGGTTTTAAATCTCTCGCGTTTTGTTGGGAGATTTGGCGAAATTCACCACTAAAACAATTTTGATATGTAAAATTGGTATTGGAAATGTAAACAACGTTATTTTTCTACATAGGTTGCATCAAATGAATTAAATATTTCAATTGTTTTAATAATAAAATTTGCGTTTCAATAATTGTTCGCAAAACCAACCGAACGGTGACAAATCAACTCGCTCTCAACGTCAGCGGGCGCTCTCTACACATGGTGGCTCTCTCTGAGTACCAACAAGCGCTAAGGGTTGCCTAGTTACATTTAATGATTGGCGCAAAAAATATTTTTAAATTTTGCATTTTATTTTTGAGGAATATGACTTAAATTTGAATTGTAATTTAAAAATGCATCGTAAAACATGTAACACAATCAAAAAATTCCATTTAAACATCAAATTAACTCAAAACTAGAAGAAGGGAAATTTTTTTGCAAGAAATGACAACCCTGTTTATAGATTTGAGAGAAAAATACCACACAAACCTTCCAATTCGACTTTCAAATAAGAAAATGAAATCTCTTGAAGTTCTGGGACACCGACGGATTTTTCGAGCGATTTGCAAACCAACCAAGGCCAAAATCTCTAGAGATTTCTGTGACACCCCCGATTGAAACACAAATTTTAATATTAAAACAATTGAAATATTTGATTCAGGGTGGTTCACTTATTTGCTCATACCTTGAGAACCGCTCATCCGATCTTTATCATTTCTTCGGCAAATCGATACATTTTTCTAATTACTAACTATCTCTAGAAGATACGAATCGTCTATTTTCAAAACTGTAGGAGATTTTTTAAAATTGCGGGGGCGGGAGGGGGCGTGGCAAAAATTTAAAATAAACTTGATCTGCCTGCAAGTATAAGAAGCATTTGTCCCATACATGTCAAACCTCTATCTCTTACCATCTCTGAGATCTGTTTGTTCATACGGACGGACGGACAGACGGACAGACAGACGGACATGGCTATATCGACTCGGCTGTTGATGCTGATCAAGAATATATATACTTTATATGGTCGGAAATAGAAATAGAAACCACATAGTAAGCCTCAGAGACTCTGAAAAGCTGGAAAAGGAAATCCCTTTAATCCTCCAACCCAGAGACGAAATGGTGGCCGAGTATCACTTTGACAGGAATTTCACTGTACACCAAAGTAATAAGAGAGAATGGATCTCACTTGAAGAGACACATAAAATGAAACCACACACAATTATGTGGTACACAGACGGGTCCCTTACACCCCAAGGAACCGGACTTGGGGTAGCAGGGCCAGGAACGAAAATATCTGAACCAATGGGAGAATTCACAAGCATATTTCAAGCTGAAGTATGTGCCATCTCCCGTTGTGCAGACCGTAATATGGGGAAGAACTACCATAATAGAGAAATAGCTATCCTCTCCGATAGCCAAGCAGCGCTTAAAGCACTCAGTAGCAATAAGTTCACCTCTAAAATAGTCTTAGAGACAAAGAACAAATTAGACCAACTAGGCAGCAGGAACAACCTGACCCTACGATGGATACCGGGACACAACAACATCCCCGGAAACGAATTGGCCGACGAACTGGCACGCAAGGGTGCAGCCACCGCAATGGTAGGGCCAGAACCCTACTGCGGCATAGGCCAACACACAATAAAAGAACTTCTAAGAAAGGAAGAGAATACGCTTGGATCAGCCTCCTGGGTAAACACCAGGGGAATGAGACAAGCTAAAGCATTAATAGTGAACCACGACCTCAAAAGGTTCCAAAAGTTAATCCAACAAGGAAAGAATGCCCTCAGAATTCTGACAGGGCTCTACACGGGTCACTGCAGACTGAGGAGCCACATGTACAAGTTGGGAATAACAAACACCCAGCTTTGCAGATACTGTGAAGAGAAGGAGGAGTCCTCTGAGCATATACTAGTACACTGCGATGCCCTAGCGAGGCGCAGACTCAACAGATTTGGGAAACACATTCTACACCCAAGCAATATCAGTAACTTAGAACCCACAAAAATCCTGACTTTTGTACAGGAGTTAGGGCTGCTAGGGGAGTTGTAAATTCAGTAGAGGCGCACAATAGACCAAAATTGGTCGCGGTGCACCACTTCCCCAACAACAAATAATAATAATAATAATAATGGTCGGAAATGATTCCTTCTGTTACATACTTTTGCACAAACTTAATATACTCTATGTACCTTCGGTACAGAGTATAAAAATAACGTTGTTTACATTTCCAATACCAATTTTACATATCAAAATTGTTTTAGCGGTGAATTTCGCCAAATCTCCCAACAAAACGCGAGAGATTTAAAACCAACCGAAAGAGATTCCTGTGACACCGAGAATTGGTTTTGGGTTGGAATTTGGTTGGAAGAGATTTCTGTGACCCCGCTGAATATACAGCTCTAAGGCCGTTTTTTAACCCAGTCTCCATACAAAAGTTTCAAAGAGATCCAAGAGTGAATTTTTCACTACTTGACCCAAGTACAAATAATTCTCAATATTAAAAACTTAAAAAAACTATTTGTTGTGGTGGGAGCCGACCCCGACCCGACCGACGTGGTGTTGGTAAAAGGTGGCAAATGTAATGTAAGCGACTTCTCTTTGTTTTGTGTTTAAAATACTCAAGAGGCTAAGCAACACGCTCTGGGACAACTCGTATACATTCCAAAAGCGTGTTTTTAAGTTTTTCAGTATAATGCTCCTGCGTCAGTCTTACTGCTATTGTTACCAAACTTTGCTCAATGTATTCAAATACATATAGACTGCGCAGTTCTCATTTTCCGGAACCTGACGGATCGGATGACTATAGCACATAGCTGTCCAAGAAGCGATCAATTTTTAAACAAGCTCTAGTAAAGAAATCAATACCATATCCTACCTTTGTATTTCTTAGTTTGATATGGTTTTAACTAATTCTTCTAGGTTTTATCAAAATCGAAGGACAATATGTTATAGCTGCCATAGAAAATATCGGTTCAAAAACTAGTTCTAGTGACAAAAACGGCGATAGTGGTGTCTAAGAAGAATACAAAGTTGGTGTTCTTAAATTAGAGGTTTTAAATAAGTTCAGATTAATATAGAAAGTATTGTATGTGTCGCTTATGATTTTAAAACAGATTTTGATTGTGACTTTTTTACAGACCTTCCTTGAGGAAGGATATTTGTAAGTGTGTGGTTCTTCCACGGTGCGATTACTGATCAAAATATTCCAAAACTTCCGGCTTCGGGTTCTGAGCATAATGTGCCTGTCTCCAGTCTGCAAACTTCACAATGTCTATTTGGTTTCTATAAAATACATTTTCTCAGTTTGTCATTTATATTGAACCCCATAACTATGTAATTTATTAAATTCAAACAAATACATTCAGTTTCTCTGATATACATAGCTTTCTTAGGACCTAGCCTAACGATTATAACAATCGATTGGTTCAATACACTTATAAAATACAATTTAGAGCAATGTCCTGGAATTTTGAGATTTCTCCAAATAGTCCCTTCACTTTGCATAATATTTCTTTTCGAAATTGGCCATTTTGCGTTGATCAGATGATTTCGGTTTCTCGTCGCTAACCATTTGAACGCCCAGAATTTGTGAGACCAACTGGTCAATTTCATCGTCCACAGCAGCGTCCCTGTGACGCTTGGTTGGTACGCTTGCATTTTTTAGAAATTCACTGAATATCTTGAATTTGTCCGTGTCAAAGCTTTTGCCTTGCAACTTATACATTTTCAAAGTCTTTCTGACCAGGGAAAAGCGCATCTTCAGATCAGCAATTGTCTTGGTGAGCACCGCAACGGCAATGTGACAGCGGCTATGCTCCAGATAATAGCCATCTGTTTGGCAACTGCTGATGACACTCATTACCAATTCAGCCAGAGACTCATTTAGAGCTTTAGCCAGTTTGGGTAAGTCATCCTTGTTGAAAACCGCACCAGCTAGGGGTGTGAGCACAATCTGATCCCGCTCCACTTGATGGGACACCAGTTGGCAGTACTTATAGACCGCCAAGAGGCTAGCTTGCTTAAAAGTGAGCTGCAAATGGCCGCGCATTAGAAAGGGCTGATGCTGCGGCGGAGCTTGGACGAAATAGGTGTCTGTTCTTATAATGTTTTTAGTGATTCCGCCCTCAGAGTTCTTGGTGTTCAGTATGAAAGTCCAGTGTGTATCCTTCTTCTTTGTTTTGGCCACTTTGGCCTCCTTGCTATGCTCAAAGATCATCTCTTCGGCAAAGCGACGACTTATGGAGGCCTGCTCATAGTTTGTTTCATCCACAAAGTCCGGACAGATTTCGGTAAATGTACGTTTTAGCTTCTCGAAATCAAAAATGAAGTTGGGCGACTTTTTTTCGGCCATAATACTGCAAGGAAATGGAAAGTAAAGGAATTAAATTAAATACATATAAATCTATTTGAATTTTAAATTACAATCAGTGAAAGACCCCCGAGTTACTTTAGGTCGGAACCCCTTAGCTTATTTTAATAATTGCTCAAGTAGGTTGAGTAAAATTTAGATAGCTGAACCTGTCGATTGGTTCTGTGAAATTAGGCAGCGTGAATTAAGTCCGCAGTGCAGTTTGCATGGCGGACTAGTTTCACTTTCGATTACGATTGATTTGATCGAAATCGAAAACGGGATTTGGCCTGTATATTTAGGTCGGCACAAAAATGGCAATTGTCCTGAAACTCTGCCCTAAGCTTCCCAATTTTTCGAAATGGTAACTTACCATTGGTAAGGCACATGTCAAAATATTTCAAGCCGATTTTCAAGTCAAACGGATGAGAATAATTTATTGCCCACAATATTTTCTAATAGGGCTAAATTTCCCAACACTGCACACTGGACCAGAAAGCCGAAACTTTGGCAAAATGCCCCATTTTCTTGTTTGGGAATCCGGAGAAAACGACGGTTGGAATTGAACTTGAATATACATTTTTATTTAAGAGCAAAATTTGTAACCTGTCACCAAATGGGTTTTAAATGGCAACCGTTCAAAGTTGATTTTTCTTCAAACTGATTTCAATTAGTGAGTTTATCTGGCTCTGGGCAAGATATACTAAACAAGGTAGCCGCACTCGCTCTCTCACAACTCCTTATATTTGTGCCAAAGAGAAAAAGAGGGAGATGGTAATGAATTTCTGCTATCGATTGGTGTCAAATCACAAAAAACTCTTACAACGTTTTCTCACCGACTAAAATTTAACAAGTTCTCAAGAGAGCGAGTGCGCCTACCTTGTTTAGTATACCTTGGCTCTAGGTCCGAATGTGCTGCGTAAACAACTTATGCTGTCAACAACTTATGCATTATTTACCAAAAATAGCTGGTTGCCTATACGTAACTGTTTCATCATCCTCCCGGATAAATTATCTGTAGGGTTTTCGCTGAAGAATCATCATGAAGAACCATACAATCATTGCTTTGATCAGTTGGGAACTGTAAAAACAATGAAAGTAAAAATAGGTAAGCCTTCATGGCTCATGCTTAAGTGGTTTTCAGTTGTGAACAACTATTGGTCGCCAGATAAATTACAAAATTGATTTTATTTTCGACAACAGACTAAGTTTCCAAAATCTTAATTTTTTAGGTTTTTTTTTACATTTGAGAGTTCTCAAAAATACCCCTCGTGATTCCCTTGCAGCATGGCTACCTTATTGACCTTTTTACAGCTGGAGAAATGCGCTTCTGTGCGGTTTTGCTTTGATTTTTATAAAATCCATTTAAAATCTATCATCATTCTATATAGCAATTAAATCAGCCGAAGAGTATGGTTTTGTTTTTAAAACCTCGGATTATGTCCATGAACCCTGAGTTAATCTTTTAAAAAAAAAATATATGTCACAAAACAATTAGATACTTATACTTCTTTGTAAAATTTTGCTTGAGTCGAACCACATGTGATTTTTTCCAAAATCTCAATCTTTTAAGAACATTTTGTAAGAAATTTCAGCAGAAAAGTATCGAATCGGCAAAAATATCCAGATGATATTATGGTAAAACACACATATTTCGCATACTATCCTAGGAATCCGAGTTGTAGGTTTTTCGGATAAAATATAAGTTTCACATATAAAATTATCTGAGGAGAACTTTCATTATAGAAGTATTTTCCGAAAATGTGTATTCCATTATTTTGCCAACTTTGGCTTTTAAACCGAGTCTTAAGTAAATCGGTTGAGAAAAATTTGTCTCTCACAAAATTTTTCGTGCACTTTTTATACCCTTGGAGAGGGTATATTGAAATTGTCCGGATGTTCGTAAAGCACACAAGGAAGCATCTCCGACTACATAAAGTATATATATTTTTGATCAGCATGACGAGCTGAGTTCATATAGACATGTCCGTCTGTCTGTCCGTCCGCCTGTTTCTATGCTATCTCCTCCGTCAGTTTTAAAGCTATCTTAACCAAACTTTGCACTAAGTCTTTGGGTACAAATTCGCGGCAAATTTGTCGGAACAAGCCGGATCGTATGGCTATAGCATATAGCTGCCATAGGAACGATCGGTTGAAAGAATTGTTTTGGTGAGAAAAACTTTTTTGTTTTAAGTGCAATCGCCAATATTTGTCAATATCGGACAACTATATAGTAAAGCTGCCTTACAAAAGATAGGTCTAAAAAAAATCTTTTATATCTCAAGCTCCAAGGGCTCCAAGGAGTTGATTGAATCGAAAAAAGCTTTTTCATCATAAAATTTTGCGGGCAACAAATTATTTCGCACATTTAAACAATATTTTTCCACGAATAATTTTAGGAATATTGTTCTTAGAAAGATGATCAGGATTCGGGAAAATATGTCTACAATTTTTTCTTTTACTTTGCTTATTATGGTGTCAATTCGATCGTATGAAGAATTAAATTTAGCCCTTCAAAACTATTCCGAACAATTTTACCCACCTCGAGATAGAATTTTCCGAAATTTCTTTCAAAGCGCGAGCCAGAACGAAGGTCCTTACAAATTCTTAAGGGCTAAGAGTTATCTATCACATAAAGTTACAAGATACAGATTGAGAGCAGATTTCACAGCTCCTAGATAGCTGCTCTGTGTATAAAATGAATAAAATAAATAAAATTTGCCACATAGCTGGTATTAAGAAGATGTGAAATCGGCCTATAGAATTTTATATGTGTACTTATAGATATAGTTTTGCTGTACAATAATCGGATAGACAGCATCGATTTCACATCTTCACATAAACTAACAAATAACAGCTATCTGAGAGAACAGAAATCGGCCCTAAGTGTCTTATCTTCTGGATTAGTTACCACAGCTCAATCTATTTCTCTTCAAGGGCAGCATAATAAAAGAGTCTTTTCAATGTCTCAGCAAATTTATCTTTAGATGCCATTTTGGGGTAGCCATAACATTGTACCCTCATCAACAGCCAGTCAAAGAAATCAGCCAGAACTGCAAAGAAAACTTATCCTCAAATACCAAACTAAACTGAGATTATATCAATACAATTGAATTTAAACTAAGTGCTCTTTCGGAGTTGTTTTCTTTTGTGCGTTACAAACAAAGCGCCATGGGTATATGTACCCATGTGTATATACACACATATTACATACATTCGCCTTATCAACTTTTATTTTCTCGCACAGAAATTCGCGGTGCTGAGCGATGCACAAATAAACAAATTATTCCATTTATACATAAACTTTATACCGGCACGTAAACATTTACGTTAATGCATTTGGTTACATATGTTACATACATATGTTTAAACTACATGTTTAAACTATATTTTGCTTTACCTGATTTAACCCGAACGAACTGTCGATATTTTAGTGTTCACGATCCGTTGATTTGTGGCAAACTGAAGTTGAATCTTGAACAAAGCCAAAGTCGTAGGGAAGCAAACAAACAGAATGACTGCATTTCGATATGCCATACAGTAAACTCTCGTTATGAAAAAAAAGAGTTTGCCTATGTTGAATTTGAACAATTTAGGCAAATTTCATGTGAAGTATGGAAGTCATAGACCGGATTTACACGATGAAGCAAACTTCATGAAGTTATTTCAGGAGGCGAGACATACACGTGTGGTTCTATACATTTTGATTAACAAATCTAGTAGAATTCCTTTGATTTTCAAGCCTACAAAGACAAATTCATGAAGTTTGCTTCATCTTGTAAATCCCGACTAATTCATTTAATACTTATATGTATGAACTGAGTTGTATTTATTAAAGAGTGCCCACTGTACAGCTCTCTGTGAGAGCACACATGAAGACAGAGTGGAAAAATAAAATCAAGGGCTGGACATTTAAAAATAAAGAATTGTAGTTCATTGTAAAACAAAGAGCATGAAATTTAAAGTTACTTTCAAAGTTCTCCGAAATATTTTTGGCATTAGGTGTATGTATCCCTGATAAGAAATAGTGGGACTCACCACAATCGATTTCGTTGTTACACAGAAGTATGTATGTACACACATTTCTTGTTATAGAACGCAGTTTTGCCTTTGTTTCATTTCCAATTTGGTGATGATATCAGCAAAAAAAGGCAGTATTAATAAATATGTAGATATCAGATATCAGATTATAGAGCATAGAGCTATCTGTCACATAAACTAACAAATAGCAGTGTAAATTGTAAATTTATCTGACACATATGTATCAGCCATCTAGAAGTAGAAAAAACGGCCCTAAGTATTTTATTTCTAAGGCAGCTATGTATATGTTATCGACGTCCAATCCAACTAATGTGGCTCACGTTTGTTTTACTTAGGCAAATTGTTGCAATGCAATTTGACAACTCGCATCAGGCACAAAATTAAAGTCATTAAAATTTAGCCGTGAGTGTCTTGTTTCCAAGAAGAGCTATTTTTTTCTTATTCTTGAATAATTGAACTGGAAAAATTTCAATACCGGGTCTTAATATCTTTACTGAAACATTTTATGTAATTTTTTTATAAACATGCTAAAACTAGTCAAGTTGGGTTTTTGAGTTTTTCGTTTTATTGTAAGACCAATTTTCGAAAAAAATCCCGTGTAATTCGCATGATTTTTTCTATCTACTCCCTCAGTTTTTAAGCTATCGTTACCAAACTTTGCACAATGTCTTGAAATACTTATAGGCTGTATATGTGTCGTAACCGGCCTGATCGGATGACTATACCATATAGCTGCCATAGGAACACTCGGTCGGAAAACTAGTTTTTGTGAGAAAAACTTTTTGTTTTTTTATCAGTTTAACTGCATCTGGCCAGTAAACCAATTGAGACATCTTCCTCAAAATAGCTGTCTGTAGCTACACCTAGTGAGCCTTCATCACCTACTGTAAACATTGTGGTAGTTTTCCTTATTGATGCTGCTTCTCCAAACTACCCCGAACAGAAAAGTGCTCCCTGTAACTCAAGTTCCACTTGGGGTCGAAATGCAGTCGACAAAAAGCATGGGGCTGCACGGACCCATTGATCATTGAAAAATGGTAGCGCATTGGTTCGCCAGTTGATTCATTTGGGCACACAGAACTTGGATCCTCGCCGCCAGCATGCAATTGCAGTAAGAACCTCCACAACGTCGTCTATCACTTCATCGACAGCATCATGGCTGTATCTCAAAATTTTTTATATATTCATATTATATTTCTTCATTTAGCTTGATTTATACACCAACAATCAATGCTTAAAAAATACGAATTAAACTTTGACACACACAAGTAACAGAAAAACTCACAGCCTGTTAGTTAAAATTACGAGGGTAAACTCTTTAGGGCCGCTCAATAGCTGCGTCGCGTAAATTTACACAATTACTTTTTTACGCGGGCTGTTGAACACGCTAGATCAGTGTCCGGCAAAACACACATGCTTATTTTGCCTTTGAATGTGTGCGTTCAGACACGCGAGAGCGCTCTCAGTTAGCACATGTTTGTTAGTGCAAAAGAGAGCATTGTACGCTCGTATAGTGTCTGTGTATCGACGCCGCTGCTACAGAGGATGGACGTCGCTACGTATATGCACAGAACATTGAACGGTGCCGGACACTGCGCTAGATATATCTTTCCGTCATATGTGTGTGCTTCAGTGTTGCCAAATTCGCTTTTTTCCCGTCAAGTCTGGCTTTTTGTTGGTTTCACATAATATCACCCAAACTTGTCGAAATCGAACTGCTATTTTGAATAGCTGCCATACAAAATTTAGGTTTGAAAAAAAGTCTTAGTGAGAAAAATTTTTTCGTTTTCAATGTTATTGCTCCCATCGCTCATGTTTATAAGTTTTCAATAATTTTATATAATTTCAACAAGATTTGTCGAAATCGGACCACTATATAGGATAGCTGCCATACAAACTGTCAGGCATATATCAAGCTCCAAGGGTATATAAACTTCGGTCGAGCCGAAGTTAGCTTGCCTCTATTTTTTGGTATTCTTGCCAATGCCATCTTTACTTTGAAAGTATGTCGATGTGTCGATCGTTTTTTTCTCTTTTAAGCGATTTCGAAGTAGGACGATACTCCAACTCGACAAATGCGGCTACACATATGATGTTATGACAAATAATTTCCTTCGATTGATAGGAACGGGATCTGCGTATGAGAATGAATCTAAGGATGAAACAGTAGAATTGGATACAATATTGGACGTGCTATAAATAAATATACATATGTAAAATATATGTGTTCATTAGACCGGTCCCCAAAACGGAAAAATTTTTTAAAACCAGGTGTTAGCATTTTCAAAGCTTATATTTGGATAATAATTAATAGTTGTGAAAATCAAAAAATTATATTTTAATTTTTAAAATGCGCGACAAAGTCTTAAAGTTTTGGAAAAACATTACTCATACGATTACAAATTTTTAGATCAAAGTTATTTGTTCATTTCAATAGCTGTCATCCTTTGAAATAACCCAAAATAGTAGACTTTTATTTTTCATTTGAATAATTTTATAAATAGGCAACACTGCGAATGAGTTATATACAAAAACTGTAGAGGCTGATCGCGCCCGTTAAGACTCAACTTTTTTTACTTTTAATTTTTTTACGCTAATTATACATCATATTGATGGGTGAGAGCATGACCTTAAAAATTTCATACTCATGGGGTCCAACCTAACGTTCATATAAATTGCAGTATTATATTAAAGATATAAAAAACAGGATATTGAAAAATCTGCTTTTTTCTGGCTTTTTTCTTGAAATATTTCAGCTCAGCGGTCCCGTCAAATCCAGCTTTTTTTTCAATGAAAAAGTGGAAAAAGTGTGGTTTCTGCAATAATGCGGAGCAAAAACTTCAGTAAACTGCATTCACATAGTTTCTAATGACTTAGTATGCATTCTTTTATAACCCTTTGTACGATCAGCAAGAATGTAGATAGCAAAAGTATATCAAATCTATAGGCACTTTTATCAAACAAAATTCAAAAATCCAAATTAAATGGAAAAACTTCGCTCGATTAGTCGTGAAATCAAATATTTTGAAATGGGTTATGAGTAAATGTAAGATTGGCTGACTTTAGTTCAATTTTATTGTTTCCCTAGGAAATATGATAAATTATAATGTTTTTAACTACTTTAAATTTTTTGGTCTCGGTCCGATATGAGAATCATAATGCAAAACAGTTGACGAAATTTATGTTTAATAAAAGTCGCTCAATTTTGTTACCACTAATGAATGAACGCGGGGACCCGTATGAGACTTAGGATCGGGAGAAGAAATATACACAGTTTGTAGGCAACAGCTTAATTTTTGTTTGCCAATTAACTTTACAAATATCTCACAGATTTCAATTTAAAGGTACTGTATACCTTCAGAAAAAATTTTTTTGGATTTTTTTTTTATTTGCTTAAACGTTCTATTAGGATCTTATAAACATCCTGCAAAACTTACAAGCTGATCCGAAACTCAGTTTTAAAGATATAAACAAAAACAATTATTTTTTCCGACCCTTTTATATGAAAATTGTTTTTATCGATCCTCGTATTTTTAGAAATTCGTATTTTTTTCCCTATTTTGGTCAAAAACTTTATAAATATTTATAAAATGTTCGATATTATGGAAAAAAAATTTTTGAAAAAAAAAATTTTACTTGAAAATTTTTGGAGATTTTATTTTTTTAACATGTCTTGACGCACTTTGACTTAAATTTCTGGAAAACTGCTTAACCGATTTTGATAATCTTTTTTTTCGGTGAAAGTTAACACCCAAATGCACCAAATCCGATTTATACATTTATTAAAAACGATTTTTATTTCATCGAAAACAGATGTCGAATCTTTAAATGCGATTATCGCGGAACCACTTTTTCCAAAATGGTTGCAAAGATTTAAAGAGTACCTTTTGACCGATTTTCAAATTCTTTCCCTTAAATTACTCCTAATACCCACCATTCTGGTGTGAACTAGGATATTTTTGATCGGTCAACAAATAACGGAGCTAGGATCAATACAGTGGGAAAAAATAGTCGATTTTCGAAATTTTGACTTTGAAACCCCATAACTACGTCATTTATTGACCGATCCAAAATATCCTAGTTCACACCAGAATTACATTAATTTTTAACAAAACCCTGTCTTCAGTTTTAAATTCAGATCATCCGTTCTCAAAAAATTTTTGCAACCATGGGCCAATGTTTTAAATTTTTGGTTAACTTTGAACAAAAATACAACAACAACCGTAGGTACAACAACAACAACAAAAATTACTAAATTTAGTTTAATCGATTACCTATCCAATGAAAAAATCCGCTTCTTAATACCACTTATAGTTTTTGAGTAATCTAATTTTTTGTAAACCTTTAAAAAATGACACCATAAGGTATACGGTACCCTTAAGTTTAAAAGTGTGAATGGGTATTCTGGAATGTATCAGAAAATTAAAATTATACTAAGCCATCAACCAGATCAGTAAATTATTTAGGCATTCCCTGAAGTTTTTCCTATTATTTATTGTGTGCATTCTCTTCAAGTTCCAAGACTGCCCGTAAGTGGGTTTTGTTACCTAAAATCCACCATCAGGCCGAAAAAGACTTACACAATTATCTGATAAGCCTTCAGACAATTTTATTATCCTATAAGGGTTATTTGGCTAGTACTGAGTATAAAGCTAAGGTCCCACAGGAAAATAATTTTTAGATTACATTTTTTTCTTTGGTGATTTAATAACTTTCAGCAATTTAATTAACAATTACTTCATAATCATAGGTTTTGTCTCAGTGTCAACATTTTCATCTACTTGTTGATTATTTATGGCGGTTGAAGGGTTTCGCATTTAACAAGCAAAACATTTCAGATACCTTATACAAAAGTGGCTTAATATTACAATACTCAAAACAATCTTACATCCTTATGTTTATTTATAGTATTTGTGGACTTAATCGTCAGTTGACCTCGAAGCCAAATAAGATCCAGGAGTTAATTATACAAAATTATTTAAATTTCTCATTGAGTTTTGGTTTGCGTTTATGTATCATGATTTGTGACATCTTTATGCGTTTGTATTCGCTGTGTGTGCAGAGACCAAAGGATTGCATGAAATACTCCTTGGTTTGATATATCGGGTCATCATGACTCTTTTCCTCAACCAGGCAAGGTGGCTCCTTAGGTGCTTTCTGAGGTGGTTGCGGCTGCTCCTGCTGTTGTTGTTGTTGTTGCTGGGAACGTGCTCTTTTCAGGGCCGCCTGCAAATGTAAGCGACTTTGCTTCACATCAGTAGCTGCCTGAGCCTGAGGCACAGACTTTTTGCTGCTAGCTTTGGCTTTGGCTGGTACCGTTTTGGGCTCAGTGTCCCCGCTGACGGTAAAGTATTTGTGTATCAATTGCTTCTCGCTGGGACGTTCCACTACAAAGTGGGGTTTGATAACCACTTGATTAGCCACCACCAGCGGCACTATGGTGGCACTGACTAGATCACGTATGACCTGATCATTTGGCTTCAGCTGCTGTTCAGTAAAGGCCGAACAGAAGCGATCAATATCATCCTGGAGGCGTAGAACCAAATACTGACACTCGGCATTCAGCTCATGCAGCATTTCCTCCAGCTCCTGCAGGTAACTGTTCTTAATCACAGGATCCTAAGTAGGAGAAGAACTTTGAGCCAAGGCGAACAATACATAAGAGCAGATACTTACCGCATCCGCTTGCTGGCCAAAGACGTTAACTATGGTCTAAGAATGGATTACATTGTGAATATGTATATGATTTGTATGATTTATTTTACCTGATGCATCATTAAATGTGTCTTCATGGCTCTTTGGCAGTAGACAATGTCATTGACAAGTTTTTCAGGCAGCTTGTAAAATTTCCGCAAATAATGATCAAAGAAACTTTTTGCGTTGTCCATTGAATTCGCACGGCGCATTTTTACAAGAAATGCCGCGATGATCTCATGGCGTTCCTTGGGCGAAAACTCATTGAAATTTATGGCTTCCATGTCTGTATGTTTAAATTTATAAAAATTTGTAGACAAGCAGAAATTCTTTGCCGCTTTTATTTCGTAAATAAATGTAAACAAAATGCCAGGGCTACTTTGATCAGAATAACACTAAATTGAAACTGATCTGGCAACACCAAAGAGAGCGGAGAAAGATCGTTAAGTTTGAATTTTAATTTTACATGTTAATATTTCATTTAAAAACAAATAACCAAGTTAATGAAACAAACTGGTTTCTTAAATAAATAGTAAGTTATTTTAAAATAAATGAAATTATATATTATTGTAAAAAGGTGGCAACGCCATCTGGCGTAATGAATGAAACTGTTAAATGATTTCAAAGACCAAACAATGCATAGATGAACTTTTTTGTCATCAACAAAATTCAAATTATTTGTAGCTGGCAGCGTCATAAGCGACATCAACTGCAAGTGTGGCGCCAAGTTTGAGTTTTATGCAAATGAAATTGCACCAAAGGGAATCAAGGGGTTGAGCGAGAATCAAATTATTATTTGAGACACATTTGTAACCTGGAGCAGGTGCACATCTAGAAGGAGAGCTACAAGTCTATTGTACAGATATTTGGCGGTGATGTGCGTAGAGCCACTTTGCTGTCCTGTTATTGTCTCAAGGGAGCCGAGCATGCCATCAGCAAGGTCAATCTGTTTAAAATGACGGACATAATGCCTGACTACCACTGGAAGGCTTATTTGGACGTGTGCCGTTCGGGGAACTTTAATCGTTTGGAGAAGTTTGTACAAGAGATTGGCTAATCAGCCTGCAGCATAGGTGAAGTACATGGTGCATCATACGGCATTTACTGTGCTTTTTTTTCAGGCTATCGGCTGCAGGATGGCTGCTTGGAGTATCTGCAAACAATGGATTTGGCAGTGCCATAATTTTGGTTCTAAAAGAAACGCAATGCTGGAGACTAGAAAATATATTTGTAGTTTTCATATATTTTTAATTTTTCGTTAATTCAAAATCCTCCTCCTCACGCTCACGTCTTGAGCTAGCATTGCTGTTCACAGTGCGGATTTCATACTTTTCTTGGCCTGATTTGTGACCCTTAGCTTATAGTTTCCTCTCTGTTAAGACTCTCTGTTCGTTTTCTTTTGCCTGCGTTTTTTTCCGCATTGTCTATTTATGATGTCCAAATAAAGAGCTGCAGAAATTTCCGCCCATGGCATCTGCTGTTCATTCAATCCACTCACGACCCACAACTATCGATAGGCCAATTGTGTATTTATTTAACGTTTCAGAATAGCTTTACTATTAAGCTTGGTACGGAGTTGCCGGCAAATTACCCGCGAAATGAGAAAAGCCCATAAAAAAAGGTGTGAGTGTCGCTAACACTCATGAGGCTTTGATGTGAAACCTGATGCTAAGTTAAAGGGCTTAACTTAAAAATCAAAAGATGTCTCAATGGTATATAAATCAGCAATGAGAATCTTTCAAAAGAAGAAAGCAGGGAGTGTAAATACCAGTAAAAAATCACTGGCTGCTGTGTTCTTTTTTTCTTTTCTGTTAAGTAACTGTTCAGTCACTGTCAAGTCACTGTTTAGTCTCTGTTAAGTCACTGTTCAGTCACTATTAAGTAACAGCTCAGTCACAGTCAAGTCACTGTTCAGTCACTGTCAAGTCACTGTTTAGTCTCTGTTAAGTCACTGTTTAGTCACTGTTAAGTAACAGCTCAGTCACTGTCAAGTCACTGCCGATTCACTGTTTAGTTTCTGTAGAGTCACTGTTTAGTCACTGTCAAGTCACTGCTTAGTCATTGTTAAGTCTCTGTCAAGTCACAGATTATTCAATGTTAAGACACTGTCAAGTCACTGTTTAGTCATTGCTTAGTCACTGGCAATTCACTGTTTCGACACTGTCAAGTCACTGTTTAATCGCTTTTTATTCGCTGTGGAGTCACTGGCAAGGCATTTTCAAGGCACTGCCAAGTCACTGTTTTTTCACTGTCAGATCACTGATTTGTCACTGTCATCTCCTTTTTCCCCTCTTTCCACCCCTCTCCCCCTGGGACAATCCACTAAAATAAGAACACAAAACATGCATGACGTCATCGCAGCACTGTAGCGTCACGTAACGCTAAAATCAAATTTTAGCCCTACTAAAATCTTCCGTACCGAAATTAAAGATGTTTCAAATCAAAAATTATTTCGCACGAATATAGCAGGTTGCTGTTTTGTGAGTTAATCTCGCTAGTGATTATTTCGAAGTGTGAGTCGGTTGGAGTACAAATCCATACAAGTGTGTGGCGCGGTGTTTTAAAATGAGTAAGAAATGGATAACTTTCTGTCGGAGGAGAAGGTGGCCCTAATTAATTTTATAAAAGAGACACCTTTGCTGTGGATTCTCACCAAAAAGAGCATTTTGATATCGGCTTGACAAAAAACATCTGGGAAAGTATAAGGTTGCTCTTGGAAAGGCAGGTAAATATAGCCATTATTGAGTTTAAATTTGCTCCATTGCATCGCGGCTTGGGCTTCGTTAAAGGATAGCTTACTCTGCCAGCATGATAAGCCAAGAGTGGAAGCGATGGTCGAGTGGTAACTCCACTCATGACGTTGTTGCTCAGCTTCCTCGAACGAGATGGCTGATGATGAGGAACTTAACCCAGCACTAAGAGATTTAATTGTGATACTTTTCAATGGTCAGACGACCAGCAATGGTACTACAAGTGTTCCAGCAATTGTCTGAACAACATTGACCATTTGGGTATCACAATCTTCCGAATTGTATTAACTTTAGCATTTCATATTAAAGCTGTTTGAATTTATATGTTAAAGGCCTATACTCAGATAAGATAAATTTTTAGTTTGCTACGATATTTTACAGGCACACCGAAATGAGTGAAAATTCGGATACCGTATCGAATCCGAAAACCGAATCTAATTAAAAAACGGAAATAGAACCTTAAACCGAAACTTTCATTTCGGGACGTAATGGTACTGGAACCGGAACCGAAATTCGTTTCGGGAATATGCCCTGCTTTCTAGACTTGAATTGATACAAAAAAAATAGAGGCAAGCTAACTTCGGCTCGACCGAAGTTTATATACCCTTGGAGCTTGATATGTGCCTGACAGTTTGTATGGCAGCTATACTATATAGTGGTCCGATTTCGAAAAATTTTGGTGAAATGATGTAAAATCATTAAAAACTTATAAATACGGGCGTTGGGAGCGATAACATTGAAAACAAAAAAGTTTTTCTCACTAAGACTTTTTTTCAGACCTAACTTTTGTATGGCAGCTATACTATATAGTTGTCCGATTTCAAAATGGCTTGGTGAAATTATGTGAAATCACTAAAAACTTATAAATACGAGCGTTGGGAGCGATAACATTGAAAACAAAAAAGTTTTTCTCACTAAGACTTTTTTTCAGACCTAACTTTTGTATGGCAGCTATACTATATAGTGGTCCGATTTCGAAAAATTTTGGTGAAATGATGTAAAATCATTAAAAACTTATAAATACGGGCGTTGGGAGCGATAACATTGAAAACAAAAAAGTTTTTCTCACTAAGACTTTTTTCAGACCTAACTTTTGTATGGCAGCTATACTATATAGTTGTCCGATTTCAAAATGGCTTGGTGAAATTATGTGAAATCACTAAAAACTTATAAATACGAGCGTTGGGAGCGATAACATTGAAAACAAAAAAAGTTTTTCTCACTAAGACTTTTTTTCAGACCTCACTTTTGTATGGCAGCTATACTTTATAGTGGTCCGATTTCGAAAAATTTTGGTGAAATTATGTGAAATCACTAAAAACTTATAAATACGAGCGATGGGAGCGATAACATTGAAAACAAAAAAGTTTTTCTCACTAAAACTAGTTTTTCAACCGATCGTTCCTATGGCAGCTATATGCTATAGTCATCCGATCCGGCCGGTTCCGACAAATGTGCAGCGTATTTATACCAAAAGACTTCGTGCAAAGTTTGGTTACGATATCTTTAAAACTGACGGAGGAGATAGCATAGAAACAGACGGACGGACAGACGGACAGACGGACAGACGGACATGGCTATATCAACTCAGCTCGTCATGCTGATCAAGAATATATATACTTTATGTGGTCGGAGATGCTTCCTTCTATGCGTTACAAACATCCGGACAATTTTAATATACCCTCTCCAAGGGTATAAAAATTATACTAGTTCAGTTCAAGTTGGGAAACGTGTTTTGAATTGATATTGATACAAATTTTTTTGGGTGTAGTACCAATATGCCTATAAATCGCGAACCAAGTCTTCGTTGGCAAAACTGAAAGCGCAGTTCTGTCTATTTTTAGATGTAGCTAATGGGTTATATGAATTTATTTGTGGGTGAAAATGGTATTTCATATCGCGGTTTTTTGGTTGTCGAGTACCATCTCTTTATACCATCATAAAAAATGATTTTAATGAAAATCTACCGTGCGCTTTGAAGGATATACACAAAATGAAGGCTTAACTCCATCTGGAGGTACCTTAACCGATTGAACAATTGAAGTGATTCTTTTCCACATTTTAAAAATTTCGGAGAATTTCATCTCAAGCCATTAAAAACTAAGTTAAAATTGTTGTCGTTGTGTGTTGCAAGTACAAAAGTACCCATTAAACTCGAACCGAAGCTTCATTTGAAAACCTGGATAAGAGGTAATGCTTTTTGCTTTTTTTGTGTTTTACTGTGATATCAAATTGGACTCAAAAACTTTAAATATATAACTAAGTTCCAATCATAAGTAATTTCCTTTTAAACCGAAAACTGAACCGAAACTATTATTTTGTAACCGTAAACTGAATCCGCAACCGAAAATAGGGCTGCAAACCCCTCTGAAATCGGTCGATGTTCACTCCGGGGTTCGAACCAGTGAGATTTTTTGGGTTCGGTGAACCTAGGTTCAGGTTCGATCCGAGGTTCAGAAATAATTTCGTTTTTGCTAGCTTAAGAAACAGGAATGTAAATTGTAACAACATTAGCCAACTATTGATATTTTCCAAATAATATTCGAACTATGCAAGTTAATAATGGATAAAACAAAATTAACTGACTGAAGAAAAATTTGCCTGATACTTGTGTTTATGGAACAGCTAATGAAACATAGTTAACACCTTTAACACATTAGAATCTTTAGGCAATCTTGGAATTCCTTCAAATGAAGCTACGAAGTCGTTCACTATTATGTATTTGTCACTAATTCTTTATATTCTAGCTCTTTAGCTAAGAATTGCATTTCATGATCATAAGAATAATCAGTGATGCTTTTATTAATGAGTTCTTTTTGAGGTTCATACAATTCACCAATTTGTCTCTTTGCAAGCTGTTTTTGTTTCAAGGTCAAAAAATTAAGTTTTTTGAATTAAAAAAAAAATAAATGCTCGGATTTTGGTCATAGCAGTTCTGTCATCAGGTACTTTCTGCCAACATACTAAGGATAGACGAAGACAGCTGAAGATTGAATTGTAAAAAGTAAAAACGTTTTTCTAAGAACTTTCTTAGTATTTACAAACATTCAATCCATAAAGCACCAATACATAAGTCAGCCCGAAAAAAGTAATATGAATTTTTTTCTGAACCGAATCACTTTTACCTTTTTTTTGCTCCGGTTCAGGTTCGGTTCGGGATTCTCGAAAATCTCGGAGTCTCCGACTCTGGAGCAGTTCAGCTCCGGTCCGGTTTGCAGCCCTGACCGAAACAATTTGATTTTAATGAGCATAACTGTCCCTGATGTATGGGACACTTCACAATCCTTGTTCTTGGCAATTTTTGCCTTTAATTTTTTTTGTTAAAGATTTTAGATTAGATTTTAGGAATTCCACAAATTCCGTTACATGCAGTTGTCCCATCTCTATTTCAAATCTAATCTAATCAAACTTTTGTTGGACCGCGCGGTCCATGAAAATTTATGCAACTATTCTGCATGTTTTGATTTTAATGGAATTCCGGCGAAAAGTCTGTCAATGCTCATTTCCATTTCCCCTAACTAAAACTTTATTGAATATGATTGATGATTGACTGGGCTGGATGGGTTGGAAGCTCACTCGTGTGTGTAAAAAAATAATTAATATTTAAACACAATATTCACATGGTGTTCAATTATGTATGGCAAATGTGTCGACTTTAATTATGCTCAAAATGTTGTTTCTCTTTTTTGGGGGTTTTCAATAATATTATTTTCATTTTTACATATTTATTCACGCCCCCATTTACTTTGGTATAACTTTAAGGCCTTAAACTTGGCCAGCGTTGGCACACAGACCGCAAAAGGGTCAGGCCAAAAGAAGTCCAAAAGGCTCTGGCCATAATCCCCCGCCAAGGCAACAGCAAATCTTGAACAAAAAGTCAAAATAAAATGCAGCTGGAATCTTATCATAAGCTCTGTGGAAAGGCCACGACCCAAGGAACGGGTTTTGGTTTTGGGTACTTTTTTAATTGAAGATCAAAGGGGGACGTGTAATTAGACCTGACCGATTTACCTCTTCATAGATATTTTAAGTATGCCTCTACCTAATGGTCCCTGCTGGCAGCGATACAGTTGCCGGTTGTCCCTCATTTATCATTTACACACCAAAAGCAGCCCCAAAACTGACTTGCCTGCCCCACACAAAAGAAGAAAAATTCCATTAACATTTAATGTAGGTATATCCTACACCCAACCAACACACCCACACCCCCTGACCTATCCCTTCGTCCCCAACATTTGCATTGATTAAATCACTTTGCGGCCGGGTACGGCAAATGGCTTAAAAATGCCCACCAACTTTCCGCTCAATTGTTGTGCGAGTTTTTTTGGGTTTTATTTTTATGCACTTCGCCCGTTGGGTATTTTTCTTATTTCTTTTTATTTTGTAGCCCTACAAATTGTTGAACAATTTTTGTTAGAATTTTCCACAATTGAAATTCATGGCAGATTTGTGTTAGAGTATTTTCCAATAAATTTCACTTGATGGTTGTGAGGTATTTTTTTTTTTATATTTGAGGTTGCCCATCACACTTTTAGACACACAAGCCTTTTATTTATTTATTTTTATTTTTCAAAATTAACGATCAGCTCTGGTGGCAACGCCAAAGGCTCCGCACAATAAAGTGTGGCCACTATTCACTCACCGAAAGGTGGCAACTCTCTGTCATTATCAAACATTTAGAAACAGCTGTTTTTGTTTGTGTCGGCTTAAAATCTAATTTTTGCTCTTAACCTTTGTAAATACAAATACTAATGATTATTTTAAATAGATGCTCGCCTCTTAGGCAAATCCTCAGACGTTGCCAAAGCCAGTCAAGAGTACAAAATTTAAATCGGCTTTTAGTTACCGCAGCCAATAGCAACTTAACCGCCTTCCAGGGCAAATGGCCAGAGACGGAACAACAGGAATTTATCAAGCACATGCGCATCATCACCAATTTTATCAGTGAAGATGAGGAGCAACAGTTGCATGAGGAAATTGAGCCCTATATGAGCCGCCTGCGCTATGAATTTGATCATTGGGATGATGTAAGTTCATCAATTGTAAAGAATTTTACTTCACCACTTCCTTCACTTGCAGGCTATACATGGTTTTCGTGAAACCGAGCGTAAGAAATGGTATCCTAAAAATCGCTCCGTACTGGAGCGTGTACGCCAAATGGCCTTTGAAGGTGCCATCATGCCCTATGTACATGTCTTAGATTTGGCTGCCGATGGTGTAATCAAGCCTCATGTGGACAGCACTCGTGTAAGTTTACCACTCAAGCCATAAACACTTCTAAAGATTAACTAACTCTTTCAGTACTGTGGCAATACAATTTCGGGCATTAGTTTACTCAGCGACAGTGTCATGCGTTTGGTGCGCACGGATGCCCAAAAATACCAGCAAAACCAAGCCTCATCATCTCAGCTAGATGATGCAAGTGACGACTATCGCCATCAGCCCAAAACCGTACTGGAGAACAACTTCTATGCGGATCTGCTGCTGCCGCGTCGTTCGCTTTACATAATGAGCCACACGGCACGCTACAATTTCACGCACGAAATACTGGCCAAAGAGCAGTCCCAATTTCGGGGTATGCCCATAGAAAAGACACGTCGCATTTCCATTATATGCCGCAATGAACCTTAGTTTGAAAGGGTTGTCTTGAAAGGCCAAGCAAATCGCTTGGAACAAAATGTAAGCCGAAGGGGCCCACTGATTAAGTAATTATTTGTTGTAATTATTTTCATTGTTTATTTAATTTAAATGTACAGACTAATATATGTATATACGCAATATAATCTAAAAAATATTTATGGTTTTAGTTGAATAAATCAAAACTAAATTTAAAAGTTTTGTTAAACTCTTTCTCGTCTGCATACTTTACTCGAGCTTGTTTGGAATTGGGTCCACAACCCATCAAAGAATTTTAAATCTTATTTAGAGACTTGGAGATTTTATTTTAAGCTCATAATTCACGTTTTAATGATCTGGAACTAAGAATTCGAGCAGGTTCCCGGAGTGGATTGCTACGCCTCCTCTAGTATTTTAAAAACAAATCGATAAAGAGAATTTTATATTACAGTTGCCATCTACAACGCTATTCCGATAATCAAACGCCTTTCGACTGGATCATACGGTTCGTTTAACTTCTCAAATAAACCACACACATCATTGCAATAACAATTATTATTATTTTTCGAGTAATACTTAGCATAGCGCTTTTGACGATCTCTATAGTACGTTATTTTGACATCATCCTTTAACAAATTCCATTCTAGCAAACGTGATGCTAAAATTTCCGATTTTTCTTTTGAAAGATCTAGAACTCTTATTAGATCGTTTAGTCCACTTTGACAGAAGGGATTTCGCTCTTCACCATGTTCTGATAGTTTACTAAGTCATTGGCTGATTCAGTTAAGTCATGCTCTTCACTTACCCAGGAGTTGGACGAAAATCATTATACAACGGATCAACTAGTGTCTGTGCTAAACTCTGAAAGCTTTTTAACAAATTCAAAAACTGTGTACACAAACGGCGGAACAAAATGGACCATATACATTTTTAATACCACTTGAACGGCAAAACTGAAATTGCTCATTATTTAGATAAGTGCTAATAGATTCTACAATTTCCAAGAGATTTCGATGTATGAACACTTTTTGAATTTGTTATACATTAGGTAACATCATCCAACGGAGAAAGAAATTTTAAAAAAATGTTTTCTTTGTGAAAATAAAATTTTCGATTAAAATGAATCAAAATTCTCGATATCTCTGTAATTTGACAATAAAATGATGTATGAACGATTGAAATATAATTTTATTAGCTTTAATTTGGTGTGCATAATATTTATAAGTTATTTCATCATTGAAATATTTGAAATTAAGTGAGAGGAACTTTTTCAAAAATGCAAAATCGGTCATTTGGGACTATTTTGAAGTCTGTTATAGTGAGAAATTTTTAAGCTCCATATTCGGATTCCGCGCGTGATATTACATAAGGAGTGACATCAAATTGTAGAGGATTAGAAAAAGTTTAATTACACAGCCCAACAGTGTTTTTGGTGCAGGTCTTTTTTGATCTGTTTATGTTTATATAGATGTAAAGTGTTTATTATAGTTTATTTAATATATTAAGGATCAGTGAACATGGATAAAATGAATGCAAGTACAACTCTTTTGCTTAATGTGTTTCACGACGATTTAAATTACGACCACTTTTACGGCTGCTGCTGACGACTCTCTTGGTTCTCTGCTTCTGTGCTCTGCCGCGTCTGTTTTGCTGCGTAGTGTTATACAACGTCTCGTGCTACCGAAACTAGGGATGGGCCAACAGCTAGAGCAAGCCCACCTTACATAGATTGCACTGAACAAAACTGTATCATTAGTTTTGTTCTATCAGCTCTTGTTTCCAAGATATCGCGGAAAAACGAACAATTTGAATTTTTGGCACTCTAGGATTTATGGAGACCACACTAGGCATTAATATATGAGTTTATGAACTAATTGCGATAAAGTACATATCAATGCAAATTTAAAAAATCATTCCGCTGGACTGAAGTGACTAAATTGGCCTCTAAAGACAGACATTTATCGATTTATAGCATTTTTATCAAAATAAATCATCCCGTTTAAGGAAGCGCGGTAATTGGATTAATATTTTCGCCATATGAGCATATGGCCAAACATATGATCTAATTTTGTGATTTTTATGGCATTTAAATCAGTTTATTATTATTAATCTCGCCTGCAAAGCTCTTTTTTTCTGAGCGCTCAATGAAATATTAAGGACATTCCTGAAGGCCCAAAAAACGAAGCATTCCTTACAACTGCATCGATACCAACATAGTTTTAGCGTCTCTTCTAAAAAAAAACTTTCCTAAGTGATTAGCATGATATTAGGGTTGTCGAAAAAATATCAAAACATCATTACATCGATAATATTTTTTAAAACTGATATATTTATATCGTGATTTTTTTTCTGTCCAAATATCGATTTTTTTTGGGATATTTTATGATATTTGTGCCTTGGTCAAATTTGATAAAAGCTAATTACAGCGACATTAAAAATGACACAGCCAAGTGTAATTTGTGCGGAAAAGTAATTAAAACAAGCGGTAACACGACCAATTTGGCGTCGCACATCAAAAACAAGCAAGCTTGAAAATGGGAAACATGTTTTTTGCTTTTCGCGTACAATCCACTTGGTGGTAGATTACACAGTGAAGGAGATTTCGTCATTTTACAACATTTTTGACATATTGAAGGAAAGCCCTGCATTAATAGACCAGTTGCAAAAAGCCCTGGCCGATGAGGGAATTCCGGAAGGTTGTATTAAGACCCTGCAGCAAAACGTTGACACGCGATGGAATTCGTGCCTTGATATGCTGACGTCCTTTTTGGGTCTTGCAAATAAAGTGGCAATCATTCTTATAAAAAGAGCCGAATATGTTAAAGAATTACCAGAAATGCTATCGGCTAAAGAATTAAACATTTGCAGTGATTTTTGTAGCCTTTTGAGCCCATTTAAAGATGCAACTGAGAAAATAAGCGGTGAATATTATGTCACTGTAAGTATGGTAATTCCATTAATTTCACTATTATTCAACAAAATACAGATTGTAAAAGTTGAATCTGACGAAGGCATCCTTACTAAAGAGTCGCTTTGTAACCTATTGGGAAAAGGTTCAAGCCACTTGAATCCAATAAAATATAAGTGAAATCGTCATTTCTTAATAGGTCGATTCCCATAATAGCTCGATTTTAAAAGGCCTTTCAATGGAAGAAACGCAAAATAGTGAACTGAAGTTAGGTTGCCGCACACATCATGGGAGAGTAATCCTTTAATCTTCTAGGATTTCATAAGCTGTCCATGCCGGGACTATACAGACTGGCCCTAAGGTACATATCTTATTACTTCTGGTAGCTCAGTGCCTTTGGAACGACTTTCTTCTGCTATGAAATGCGTCATTTGCGACTCCCGTAGCCGTATGACGGATTTTCATATATAGCAACGCGTCTTTTTAAAGTCTTTTAAATCCAAATATTGGAACTAAAAGTATTTAATATGTATAATACACAGAAAACTCGAATCTCATGGAAAATATTGTTATGTTTGCTCAATATAGACTATATCTTTTTATTTTGGGGCAGAGTTTTATCCTTTTTTGGGAAAAAAGGGGAAAAAACTAAAATATCAATTATATCGATATATCGATATTTTAAAAGTAATATATTTAATATCATTTGATATTTTTTCAAATCAGAAAATATCATCGATACGATGTTTTAAAAATATTCGGCAACCCTACATGATATACAGTCAGCTGTAGTGTAATAGAGGCCTAAACAGAACGCGTTCTCCAGTTTTATGAATATTAATCAAAAATATTACACAAAAATATTAATTTAAGGGTATCATCAATACTTTTTTTTACGAATTACGTCTTTCGAAAAATCTGGAAAAATTTTAAAAATACTTTACTCTATAACAGCGGAGGGCAGCAGAAATAACGGAAAGGGTACAACAACAACAACAGTCTTACTTTTGTCATTTGCTTGCGACCAACGCAATGCAACGTGTGTTTGTTGTAATATCTATTGCGTCTTAGAACTAGGTAAATAACGGGCCGGGTTGCGCGGGTAAGAAGGGCTATGGGGCTGCCCACCGTTGCTCTATAAGCTTTCAGAGAATGCCGGGTCAAAAAAATGTTTTCTTTTTTTGGTACTCCCTAGTGTGGCATGTGTCACAGTCTTATTGAAACCACATGTCAGCCAAGTTCAACTCTTTTATTTTGGGCAAAAAAAAGCTTGTATTCACAGTAACGTTTTTGCCTTCGTTATCTTAAAACTAGTAGGGTCCAATGATGCCACCATCCCATAATCCACACCAAACAGTGCATTTTTCGGGATGCATTGGCAGTTCTTGCAATGCTTCTGGATGCTTTTTACACCAAATACGGCAGTTTTTTGTGTTTTTGTAGCCATTCAACCAGAAATGAGCCACGTCGCTGGACACAATTTTCCGATAAAAAGAAGGGATCATCATCCAACTATGTGGTAGGTTCAATTTTTGCACCAATTCAAGTTTAAAAGGTTTTAGACCTAGGTTCCACCTAGTGGAGTAACAGAATCCCAATTGCTGCGAACGGCGCCGAATCGATAATTCACGGTCATTAACAAAACTGGCGGATACAGCTGCGATATATTTCTCTGTCCGCACGTAAGCGTGATGGTGGTCCAATAATGTTAATTTGGTGCGAAATTTAGTATTGCTTTTGTCTTGCACATTGTCACATTCAAACGACCACACAGATTTCCTTATAAACCTTGATATCGCCAAATAACGAGTTGGGGACTCCAATTTGCTATGGGACGGGACCACAATTCAGCCTAGAATTCTGCTATGTATTTTGAACGTGTTGCTTTTGCTTTCCAATTGTTGTAATTAATTTCTTTTGCGTTTGAGCTCCGCAAGGTGGTTGGACAATCTGTCCAATGATCCTCCATACTAGGCTGAATCGTGGTCTCGTAATACAAAAGTCCGCTGATGATAAGATGTGGTTATCTTTGAAACAGCGATCGTTGTACGGACATACCAATTGCTATTCCAAATTGTTGTAATTATTCTCTGTTGATTTGTGTTGATTACATTGAATTGTAACTCTCCACCGACCTCAAGCCAGCCAAATGCAAAACTTTGACAAAAAACAGGTCGCTAAAACCCATATAAATACTTGAGTTTATTTTTAAAGAAGAAGAGGAGTCCTCCTCCCACTACTTGCTTGCAGCGACTCAGTCAACACCCTTTTGGTCTTTGATCAGGATTACAAAATAAAGTACATTAATTCCTCCACCCCAGGCAATGGTTGTAAATGCCAAATGCATTTGTAAGAAAGTTAAGTTCAAGCTCAAGTGGCAAATGAAACTTTTAATTTAATTTGCTCTGATTTTTAACAATAGTTAAGGCAACTAGCCTCTAAGCCAAACACACACACACACTAACGGTTGGCTTACTTTTCTAGTTTCTTTCACTGCAAGCAAGAGGTAGGGTAGGGCGAGAGGGAGATAGAGAAAGATGTGTAAGCTAGCATCTTTGATTAAAAGTTAAGAGCAGAAAAAACATCTCAACACCGCACCGGAAGCAGTTTGCCTAGCTCTCGTCACCTTTTTTTTTTTTGTGTGGTTTGTTAGAGTTGTTTGTTTATTAGAGCAATTTAAAAGTCCGCTCTTCTGTTGAAATCAGTGATAAGAAAACATGACGATTTGCAAATGATGCCATCAATTTGCACTGATTATGAGTATTGTTTATGTTAATACATCAAGTGGGGAAGAAGCAGCAGCAGAAGTAATGCGTGGTGGGCGGTGGGTGGTTTGCCCACCGCCTAAAAGCTCTCTGTTAGTTCTCTTCTGCTGTTAAAATGTCATCCACATGGCTGTTACTACATTTTGGTTTCTGTAACATTTCGTACACATAATAACATTAGCTGGGCCTGTAAGGAGATTAAGACCAATTAAGCAATCAACAAAAGATAATTCTCACCGAAATTGTTGATGGACTATGAATACATAATACTATGGATTTGTAGCTTAATTGTAATCGAATTGGGAGTGTTACCGTCAACAAACAGGCTTATCTAGTAAAAGAAGACAAAATAGAAAAAGGGTAAAGGGAAAAACCCATCCCGAAACTAAGTAAAGGTAAAGATTCCGCATTTTAATAATTTGGTAAAGGAAAAGGCTTTGCAGCAGCAACAATTTGCTTTCGATGTTTTTAGCGCGTCGTTGTTGTAAAATCTATTGCGTTGTGTGCTGAGAGAAGGTATTCTATGTTAAGAATTAAAAACCAAGAAATATAAATTTTTTTTTTCAAAATGTCACCGACTCTTATCCTTTAGTTGAAATTCTATCCCTTTTTACCCAATTCTTGTGTCCAACGATTCAAATAATTACTTATTAATACAATAAAATAACCTTCAACGTTAAGCCGACCCTGGACACTCATTAGAGAAGGTTATTTGTCGATTTCAGTGAGAAATAATCATGA
Organism: Lordiphosa clarofinis; assembly: GCA_018904275.1. Taxonomy (NCBI): domain Eukaryota; kingdom Metazoa; phylum Arthropoda; class Insecta; order Diptera; family Drosophilidae; genus Lordiphosa; species Lordiphosa clarofinis. The sequence goes on along the minus strand of JAEIGQ010000007.1, from coordinate 2,142,469 downwards.
TTAATGGACATGATTATCGTCAGGTGACAGCCGTTCGCGACATGGCTTCTTGACAAGGGGTGGCTGAACCCAAGGCGCAGCAGCCAAAGAAAAAAAACAAGTAAGACCATTGCAGTCGAGTTAGCTCGACTTCAAAATACCCTGTACAATTGACAAACACACACATACACAAACAAACACACACGCACACATACACACAAACGCGCCCTCACACACGCGGGCGCAAGCAGCAAACGTAATGCGTAATTAGCAGAGCGTGGGGGGGGGGGGGGTGCAAAAATTGTTTCGTTAATAACTTCTGTGTTTTTGCTCAGATTTCAATGTGCTTTTCAGAATAGATAGATTATAGACCTAAGATAATATATATTAAGCGACGATGTTGTAACTTTAAAATTGTGGCTCTGACAGTTTTTTGCGGTTTAAGGGGGGGGGGGAGGGGGGGAAATTTTGCAAATCTGAAACAAACTTGATCTGCGTACGGCCTATACCTATGTACATGCAAAAATTTGTATCTCTATCTCTTATAGTCTCGGAGATCTACGCGTTCATACAGACAGACGGACGGACGGACAGACGGACAGACGGACAGACGGACATGGCTAAATCGACTCGGCTGTTGATGCTGATCAAGAATATATATACTTTATAGGGTCGGAAATGTTTCCTTCTCCCTGTTACATACATTTGCACAACTTCATGATCCCCTTTTACCCATTTTCAATGGGTACAGGGTATAAAAAGAAATGACTTAAAAGTCTATTAAACATTTCTCAAGGGCGTTACAGTTTTGCTTTTGCCATTTTATGCCGTAATTCAAGCGAAGGGCATTAAAAATTTATGCTCAATTAATCTGGGCAAGTGAAAGGAAATAAATCGACGAACTGTCCTAGCTGGACAATGATAATGAACCCAACCGGCGATGGTACAGTTAAAGAAGATTTAAAAATTCATAAGGAGTGAAAGACATTTGATTTATGATTTGATCAATTATGCTTGCAAAGTCCTTCTTTACAGAAATAACTTTAAAAAGAGTCTCCGATTGTGGACATACTTGCGTTTTTCACTAATAACTTTTTTTCAAGTCAACATTATGCGTTGATATGAGCATCATTGTAAAGCTAGATACTCTAGCTAACTTTTCTCTGAAGTAACCTATTGTTCTAGACAAATGGAAAAAAATTTGCAGCCATGTATTCATATACAGTGATGATTTTTGGGCAAAATTTTTTTTGTACCCGTTTGGTGACACCATTTTAAAATCGCTAGAAATGGAAAAATATGAAGTAAAATGGCCTTGAATTGATGAAAAAAGAACGTTTATTTATTTAAGAAGCCTTCAGTGGCAAAATGAAAAAAACTATTCCGAAATGCAATTTTTGCATGTGAAATAGCTGGCCGCCTGTTCCTGGCGCGGCCACGGTTCTGAGGGGTCTTCCTCTGGTGCTCAGCTGATTTTTTTGCTTTCTCGCGCAAAACCTCGAAGCTTTCCGGAGAAGCTAGCACAGTGGTTTGCATTGGCTTGCGACCGCGATTCGATGGCTTTTTCGGAGAAGTTCCTTGCACCGGCCCAATTTCAGCCAACAGTGATAAGCGGCTAGCCGAAAACGCTCGTGAAGTGGATGGTTCGGAGAAGGTTAACATCTCTTCTTCGCGCCCAATATTGGGATTGGCGGAAACGATAATACGATGCTGATTGTCTTCATCAAGATCAGTTTCAGTGGCGACTTCTACTGCATTTCGTTCGAAAGCCTCAATGAACTCAGTTTCGGAGAAAGCATCAGGGTCAAACGGAACAATACTGGAATAATATTTTACGCTTCTTGTGAGAGAGGTAATAACACACACCATGTTTGATAAAGTTCGTTGGTTGCAATCACGAACGAACTCCAAAAAAACCGAATCAATAACGCACGAAACATCTGCTAAATTTGCTCTGACTTTCTCCAAATACCGGATCAAAGTGGTTCGAGGAAGCCCATATTCCTTGGCTGTAGCTTTGACGACTATCTTATTGATGAGGCATTGCGTTGAATCGGACGATTTTTTTGTGTTGACATGGCTAAAAATGCACAAAAATTCACAAAAATGCTGCATGAATGAGAAAAAAAAGATTCCCGTAGAATGGATATTAAAATATCTACTTTAAGATCCATTTTTTTAAATATCCTTTACATATTTTTCAGCTCCTTTGGATGAAGAATAAAAATTAATGAAAATTGTACATCCTGATATATCCAAACTACAAGTTTGACATTACTCAGTTTGGCGGCATCTGTTACCTGTCAAAAAATAGACTGGGGTGTCCACAACCGGAGACTCTCCCCTAGCCACACAGCTTTGCTCTTACAATTTTTTAAAAATAACAAATTGATAGTAAAATATTTTCGTTTTTTCAAACTTGTTTTTTTTTAGTTTTAGTGAAATTATTTAAATAAAATTTTTCAGTATACAATCGAGTGGTAAAGCTATGAAAATCCGTAAAAAGTTTGGAGGTTCGACTAGAATAAGAAGGTAAACGGACATCAGAGCAAAGGGAAGGAATTTCATCTGTACCAACTCATTGCTTAAGACGGATGAACGATAACACTACGTAAGAAGGTTCAGTATATTAAAGGGCATTTTGTGCATAACTTTTCTAAAACTAGACACGCACAACACTACAAAGGAGGCTGGTTGACTGTATAGCTATTTAATGAAAACCCATTCAAACTTCAGCAGTCTGTTGTTTTAGAAAAGTTATAGATAACTTTATGACCTAGAGCCTGCTAAAAAGTTCTGCTATTTTTAATCAAAACACTTTTAATATGTCCTAACTTTAAAATGAAGAATTGGACAATTAATTTCAGCGAAGATATTTTTGAATAACAAATTGTCTACTACCCAAATCTATGCATTGCAAACACAACAGGCTAGTAGTTGTAGAATTTCAACAACAGGCAGCAACAAAATATTCGACTTCTAGTGAAAATGTATACAATTACGTAAAATAGTATATCTTCATTGAAAAAATCGTAGAACTGTTGGGGATAGTTTATTTCACATTTAAGAAGTATTCCTTTCAGAATATTTAAAAGAGTAACTGAAGGCATATTATATACGTCCGATCTGCGTGATGTTGACATTTTTTAAAAGCTTGATACATGTATGTAGGTATAGTTTTCAATAGGTATTTTTATCAGTCTCAATAGCTGAATATTGTTACACGTTCAAAGTAGCAAAGAAATAGAAAATTCTTACATTCACGTCTTATTTATCAGAATTTTTGCACTTCAGCTAAGAAATGGCCGAGATTTTTATAAAGGTTCCATCAAAATAGTTTGCTGCTTTCGACCTTACAAATTAGCTAGATCTTGTAAGGAAAATAGCAAAATTAGCAACAGCCAAATGGAGAGGACAGAAATGGATATGTACTTGTGTTAGTGAGCACAAAAGACAACAGCAGATTCTCTTGTTTATAGCTAATAGCTAAATATTGTACAGGAAAACAATCTCCTGATTAATCCGGTTCGGAATCTAAGCCAAGAACCGGCACGTTCCTATCTACCGTGTATACAATCCCGTTCTGCGGCAGCGATGTCTACACACCGACAGTATACGAGCTTATACTACTCTCTTTTGCAACAACAAAGAAGTGCTAAATGTCACGCTCTGGCTTGGCTCAACACTCACACGCAACGCCAAAGTTAATGTGAAGAGTCGTGACAGAATATTAAGAGTTAGTCCAAGAGAAAATGGGATCTCAAAGAAATCAGTTTGAATACAAGAGAGAAAGTCGGTCAATCCCGACTATAACATACTCTGTACTTGGAGTAGAAGCTGAATGCAATGCTGGTGCTGCGCTCATCTCTACGTCTCTCTCTCTCTCTCTCTCTAAGATTGTGCGGTGTTAGTTATGAAAGGGTGGGACGGTTCATAACTTAAGAACAGAGGCGGCCAAATGGAAAGGAAAAAAAAGTGAGCTTGTGTTAGTAAACAAGAGAGCTCTCTCCAGACAACACGCATTTTACTTGCTAGGCAGTGCTCACCGATTCACACAACCATAACTTCGGCTCGCGTTTGCTTAAAAATACGACAGACTTCGGCTCGTGCGAGCCTTAGGTGGACGGGTCTGCTTAAGAACCGCTCATCCGATCTTTATCATTCCTTTGCCAAATCGATACATTTTGCTAATTTCTAACTATCTCTAGAAGGTATGAATCTATCTTTTAAAATGTAGGAGATATAACGTTTTTTCCTAATTGAGGGGGTGGGAGTGGGCGTGGCAAAAATTGAAAATAAACTTGATCTGCCTGCAAGTATAAAAAGCATTTGTCCCATACATGTCAAACCTCTATCTCTTACCATCTCTGAGATCTGTTTGTTCATACGGACGGACGGACAGACGGACATGGCTATATCGACTTTGCTGTGGATGGTAATCAAGAATATATATACTTTATATGGTCGGAAATGATACCTTCTCCCTGTTACATACTTTTGCACAAACTTAATATACTCCATGTACCTTTGGTACACAGTATTAATACCTTTGGTACAGAGTATAAAAAAGCAGTCTGATAAAAGCTATATTGAGGGAAGGGAAGGTAATTTGCAAAGATGTACAGGATGATTAATCATTCTTAAAGACAACCGTTATCCGGCCTCCCTAAATTTGATCAAATTCCCGTTTAAATTCAAGTTCCCTAATTACAAGTATCATTATCTGAAGATAACTGAACTGAGCCATATCGTTTTTCTAGTCTGTTTTTGGTTCGCTTCAGTTTATTAGAAAAGAACGTAGTCTCGATATTCAGATCAGCTTATTACGGTTTGTTTTGGTTCGGGTTTGTAAGTCAATTCTATACTTAATTCAGGAAATTTGATACTTGAATCAATAACCATATTTCTAGAATTTTTCTACATACTTAAAACCCGAATGCTTGTTTTTGTTTGGTTGGATTTTGGACTTCAAAATGCTGAGTATATCCAAGAGCAAAGCATACTTAAATATTTAAGTATAAAACGTTATGAATTCCATCCCTATCATTCTTGAACTCTGTCATTTAAAAGATTTATTGAAACGGTGTTGGATTAAGTTCCCAGTTCTTGGTTTTGAACCCATTTGCTGTCTTGACACTTTAATCCACTGGGTAAAGGGTACCTAGAAATTGAGCCCATTTAAGCTACGCCAAGAATAAGGAATCACGTTTACTCCTCTGAGATTAACTCTTAAATAAAATCCACTACATTTGATTGTATTGTTAAGCATTCATCAGCGTTTCAAGAGCTTCATCTTAAAAACTAACGAATTGTCTTCAACGCACAACTGAGTTGTAGTTGTAAAGTGAAAAGTACAGCGGCAGCATGTGAAAACGAAGTACCCAGGGAGGAAACACAAGGAGCTAACACCAGACGCAGCACAACTCAAGTAACTCAAAATAAAAGCAGAAAAATAAAGGAAAATACATGGTACACCTGAGCGCTGAACAACTGCAGGTGAGTCGATAAAAAAGCCATCAACATTTGTGTTCCCTCCCGAAACAGCGAAATCTGCTCCAGCAGCAAAATGTGAAAATGCCAAAGTGGCCTCCAGTGGGAAAGGCGGAGGAGGAGGATGAAGAGGAGGAGAACCAAATGGTAGCTGAAAACTTTGTACAAATTATCAACTGAACAGCAACAATAATCTCGGCCAGCGACTGCGGCGACAAGCTCCGTCCCGTTCGTCTCCTCAATACAGAAAGGGACCAACTGCAAAGCAACTTTTATTTTCGGTTATTGCTATTATTATTATTATGATGATGATGATTATTATTTGCATGGCCGCCTCCCCAAGCACTCATAACAATTTCACCCTTTATTCGGGGTAGAGTCAAAGTTGCGGATTTTAATTTTTTTTTAACTTTTTGTTTTTGGTCGGTTTGAGTTTAAGCAGTGTTTTGGGTAGTTCACTTATCAGGGCAGTGACCCGCTTTTATGAGTTTAAAAATTAGACATATTTGCCCTACCCCCACATATATGGGCTCCAAAATATGCTGAAACAAGTGAATCTCAAAGGATTTTTAAATGAGGTCGTGTCTGGTTTGGGTCCACACGAAAAAAAAAAATATTGTGCCTCGGGTGCGCTTTTGTCACGCCCTCTGTCAACGGCTTTTTGTGCTCAAAAATGACAAAAACTGTTGACGCTTTTCCGCGAAATGTTGGCATCAGCTAGTTGAGGCACAAAAATTTGAAATATGAAATATGTGAAAGCAAAGCTGATATTTCCCACTCCCTCTACCCTTAGCAACAAAAGCCAATTAAAGGGAAAGAAACTGGAAATTGCATTAAATCTGCACTCCATAATGTTGCAGTTGCTTGTGATGAGAGTTTGTGCTAGAAAACAGAGAACTTTTTGGTAGTAAGGCACTCAGACACTTTTTTGCCTGATGCATTATTAAATAGTACTTTTAGTTTTAAAAATTAAAGATTGTTAAATGCTTAAAGCAAGAATAAATGAGCAAGATAATCTTCTAATTATAGGAACAAAATGGCCTAAACTCAATTTTGGTCAAGTCTATGTTATTACCTGGACAAAAAAGTTTTAAAGAATTTTCAAGAGATGGACAATCGGACAATGTTGCAACCATCTTAACTTTAAAGCCCCATCATTAGGCTTTTTTTTTCAGTAAGTGTCGTTACGCCGAAGTGTAAACAACATAGTTTCTGTGTGCTCCGAACATATGTCATCTTATGTGCGGACAAAACACAATTTGCGAGAAAGTTTACTTTTCGGCAAAATAGAAAGGGGGATGACTGGTGATGAAAAATGGGTTTATTACGATAACCCCAAGCACAAATGGGCGCCCGGCTATTCTTCAAAAGCAAAGCCAAAGTCGCATATTCACGGTGTCAAATTCATGCTCTTTATTTGGTGGGACCAATTGGTCGTGGCGTGCTATGAGCCGCTACAACCAGGTGAAACCATCACTGGGCAACTCTATCGAACTCAATTGATACAGTTGAACCGAGCATGAAAGCATTAACAGTCAGAATACGACAAGGGAATTTTAAAACGCTGAAATCGGTCCAACCCACTTTCCCAATAGCCAAGACATTGGCCCTTCCGTATACTAAATAATTGTTTACGTCAATGAAAACTCTAAAATTCGATCGATTAGTGAATCGCATTAAAAGAAATGGCGTCCGAAAATTGCCAGAAAAATGGGAAAAAGTAGTTAAAAAAAAATTTGAAACAAATTTCTTAAATTAAAGCTTAAAATTAAACAAAAAATAGCTTCAAAATGCACCAAGTACTACTGTGATCTTTTAAGGTCAATTTTTGTATATTTTCAAAATATTAATTTATTTTTCTAAACCTTTTTAATTCCGTTATGCTGCAATACAATTACAGGCTTAGTCCGGAAAGAAATAGGACTGATTTTCTTCCGTCGCGACTGTACTTCGGAGCATGCGCGCACCGATAGGATACGGTAGAGGGCGTTTTCGTTGTCTTCGAGCACTTGGAGAGTCAGGACAGGCATTTTCGCGCAACGTTTTTCGGTCAGTGGTGCAAGCCGAATATGCAGCACGATTAAGCTCTGTGTGAAACTCGGTAAATTTGCAACACAGACTTTTGATATTTATGATCAAGCAGACTTACCCATTTAGCAAGAAATGGGGTGGCACCAGGCCATTTGGAGAGCCGAAGACCTTCGACAAACCCCGACAATTTGACTAGTGTGCGCAAAGTTTTGAACTCAGACCGCCGCCTAAGTATTCGCTTAATTGCCCAGATGTTAAATTTACCAAAATCTGTGGTTCATGACGCAGTGACGGAACATTTGAACATGTGCAAAATGTGCGCAAAGATGGTCCCAAAGGTGCTCACTGACGACCACGAATTGCGGCTAGTGGAAGTGTGCCAAGGCCGGCATCTCAACGCTTCCGCAGCCACCCTACAGCCCAGATGTGGCCCCCACGAACTTTTCTTGTTTCCTCTCCTCAAAAGGCCGAATAAAGGCAAGCATTTTGAGACGACAGAGAAGATCCCAGCAGGATGCATCGCGGTTCTTAAGGCTATTCCAGAGAATGCCTTCCGCGATGCCTTCAATTTCAATTGATGAACTCAAAAAAGAATTCACTTTCTCAATCACTTAAGAAGGTAACCGCCCCCTAGTACCCTTTTTCACACTTCTTATCAATGTTCTTTCTATGCAAGTACACTCAAAAAACAACTCACCCTAAAAAGCGCCATTTTCGCCTTAATTTTTAGAAAATCGCCTTTAAAAAACTTCCAAAGGCAACTCGCCTTGTTTTTAAGAAAATGCTTTTCTAAAAAATAAAAAATTGTGTTCTAGATAGCAGGGAAATTTTTCTAAAAAAAACTTTGACAATTTTAGCTGTTAAGTCAACTTAAAATTCCCAAGCGGTTATGGCAGCGTTGGTATAAGGAGGAAGCAGCTGACAGTAAAAACCTTAAAAAAAAAAAATTGTGTGAGGTAGGGTAGGACAGACCACACCGTGTGTGCTTGTTGTTTGGATCCACCCAGCCGCGAACCCTTGGGTTAGGTCACTTTTTCCTGAGCTATAAATAGTTTTAAATGCATGAATAATTTTTTTTTTACTTACTTCACTAGGACTTGAACTCGGGACCTCTCTCATATACTGAACACTTGGACGACGCCTTAGCCCACTCGTCTATTAACCTTATGCAAGACGTAGCGACATAACTATAGTTAATAATGTACACTGTTGGTCTAGTTAACATTACATTCGGTTAGCAAACGTGGAGGCCATTTAATACATTTTTTTTAATGTTTGTTTTTTAATGTTTTTTTTTATTAAGCAAAACCTTGCGTTTAAATCATACCTAAGAATCGTATCGTATTTGGAGCTTAAGTACTTACATTGACCACTCAATAAGAAGCAAGAGTCGTGGTCGAGTGGGAAAAAATTAGCTTAGAAAATGTCATGGACTGGGATCCAATCCCCGTAGGAGTATAATTTTTTCTAATTAAATGTTTTTTTTTTATGTTTTTTCTTATTTGGGGTGATTTTAGATTCCCTTTATTTTATACAATCAAACAAATGCCAGCATAACGCAATGCAATTTTGCAAACATTTTTAGAAAGGTCGAAGGATTTAAAAAAACTTTCTTAAAATTGCGGTTTATTTTCTTAATTTTAGGGCGAAGTACGCCAAATTTTAAACAAACACTTTCTAAAATCAAAGGCGAAATTACCCTAAAAATTAGAAAAGGCAATAAAGAAAATTCACCCTAAAATTTAGAAAAAAAAAATATAGTTTTTTAAATTTTAGAAAGTTTTTTCTAAAAAATTCATTCGTAGGGCAACTTTTCTAAAATTCAGAAAAGTTTTTCTTAAATATAGAAATTTTTCTAAGTTTTAAGGCGATTTCGATTCTAGGGTGATTTTCTTAAATATAGAAAAATCATTTTCTGAGTGTAATATTAAACTCAGCCTATCATATAATGGTTTAGAGTCGTAAAGCTGTCTCTAATCTGATTTTGATGCTTTACAGTCTTGGTGCAGCTTAAATGTGGGTCATTCTTTAAAAAACCGAACGGATTTAAAACTTTACCTTTTTTAATTTCAGTTAAAAAAATCCAAAATTAGATCTCGATATGCCCACCAAAACGTAATTTGCGGTTTTGCACACATTTTTTCTTGGTAATTTTATAAACAATATCAACAATTGGCAAAAACAATAAAATGGGAAAAAGGGTTTTTTCAAAACTGCCTATTCCAGGTTTCGTTTATCGGAACCTTAAAGAAAGCTTCGCCACGCAAACAAGTCGAACATACATATATCGGTACGTACCGGTATACCGAAATAAAAGTCCGGGTATTGTGTCGAAACCGAAAACGGAAATTAATTAAAAGCCGAAATACAACCTTTAACCAAAACATTCACTTCGGGACGTACCGGTACCGTATCCGGAACCGAAATTCGTAAGCTACGGTTAAAACATTTGGGCAACAAAAAAGACGAAGACAATCAGTCTTCCTGCACACAATTGAGCGATTGTTTAATCGCAAAAAACAGTCTTCTGAGAGTCGAGGGAAATATTATAATATTTAATTATCACAAGATTGAAACTCTTAACAATCTTCCCTGCGACTCCCAGGAGATTGCATTGTCGCTTATCGCAGAAAATAGTCTTCTGGGAGTCGCGAAATGGTTGCTTGAAGATTAAATCTTCCAAGCGATCCTCTCAAAAAGAGGAAAAGAGGAAAAAATTCAAGTATTTCGGACTTGCACATTAAAACTTTGTTTCGAGACTTTTTTATAAATTGTTTCGTAATTGATAAAATTAATCTATTTAATCAATTTGATAGAAGCCGGAGCTTTGAAAAAATTAATTTAAAATGAGTTCTTTCTAGAGTTATATATACATTTGGTGCCAAATATTTGCTATGAACTATAAATATATTTTAAAAAAAAATTATGAATCATTGATTTTGATTATAAGTTTTCGTTAAAAACATTGAAAAAAATATTAAACAAAAAAATGAATATTAGGTAATAGTTCACTCTTCTGGGTGCGAGACATTCAATGGAGTCTTTGGTGACCCTTCTGGGACCCTCTTTTGTAAAGGCTCTATGGCGACTATTTCTGAAGACTGTATCGCGACTCTTTTGGAAGTGTCGCTGAAGTGGCTCATTTTCTTCCAACAGAAACTCTCAAACTTCACTTTTTGGCCTCGCTCTTATTGGCCAATGCTGATATAGAGCAGAGTTCCTCAGCCAAAGCCCCTGGTGGCCGAAAGAACTCGCCAATTCATTGCTTCACTGTGTGTTAGAAAGAGACAAAGTCACATTTATGGGCTCTTTTCGAGCGAGTGAGTGACGCCTTTCTGCTCTTTTGGTCTCAGCTTTGGTAAGCGTTCGTTTCATGAACGTGTGAATAGCGAAATGTATTCGCCCCCGGGGAGGAACCAGTGGCCATCGCTGATTTAGAGAAACACTTCCGCTTCTCTGCCTCTCTTCTTCATTTATTTGTAGCACTATTAAGAGAGTGCTTATTACAGTTGTAAAACCTTTTATCACGATAAACTAACTAGCTGAAATCTAAGGAAGATTATCACATTTTTTGGGCGCCTTTTTTCTACCACATTTTGGTCCACTCGCACTGCAGATGTGTATCTTCGCAGGACAAAGCGCTTTAGGAGTTCTTTGTGTGCCGCAAAGGCAACCAGCAGGAGCAGGCGTCGGCCCATGATTGCCCAGCTCCGTGCAGTACATTGACCCAGTTACATGTGCGCCTTGAATGCAATTTGTATGTCTGACTGCAAAAATTCCTTTTGTCCTGCTACCTGAACCCTAAGGATTTGCTACACAAAAACGTTGACCAAAAATGCGGAGATGGAATTTTTTTTTGTTAACAAAGCAAAACTGAGGAAACAGCTGCTCGGGTCAAATTAATTTTTCTTGCTCCAATATAAACACTCGGCTCCAAATCCCATTCATTCCCATTACACTTAATCGCTTTCTAGTTTGGCCAGGCTAATTTCATCCATTTTCAATGTCAAATAAATCTCACTCGGCTCTGGCGAAAGCCCTAGACGAGACAGAGCAGTGCAACATGATTAAAAGTTTTTGCGGCTGCTTCTCTAACCCTTGAGATGGACCACATAAAGTTGTTTCAACGAAAGTTTTTGCTTTGTGGTTAATACGTTTTGTTGTTCATTTTCACCGCCTGGGAAAAGCCAACTGGCGACATGCTGTCTACTCCGGCACAAAGTGAGATGTTAATCTCAGGACTGGACACGTAAAAGAAGAGAAGTGTGGACAATATTTGAAGTGTTGAAAAAAACGGCTGAGGAAAATTTGGAATTTGATTGACCCTAATAATAATTAACGTCTAAAAATTTAAATTGCGCTTTAACGCAAAAGCTGGCTGCTCCACAATTGTCACTGATCTTAAGTATTTTGAGTGCATTCAGTATATTGGTATTTTATGCCAAAGCCTTATGCGGTCACACTGGCAAGCCAAGCGACATTAAGTGACCGGGAAAAAATCAAACCAGAAGCAATTGCTTTTTAACTGCGTGTACCTTGTGACATCATAATCCTAATCGTCTCCTGTCTGACATGACGGTGCTCCTCCAGTTACAGTGAAGAGACAGGCAACTCGATTACATGAATAAATTTAAATAGGAAGACGAGTCTCCATAATGTGGTTGTTGTTGTCAAACGTAAATTAAAAGTCAAATGAAGTCGACATAATTGTGTGGCGTGTAATTGAAATTGGGCCTTTAACAAAACAAGAAAAAAAAAGAAATAAATTTATGATAAATCTTTTCGACTCTTTGGTGTGTTTGTGTGTGTCCAAAGTGTGCGTCGTCCGCATATGCTAGCCTGCGTATGTATGTATTCATGTGAGCGTCGAGCATAAGAAAGCAGTGAAACCGAAGCAGAGGAAGCGCAACCGACGCTCAACAAACATCGATCGAAGCGCGAGTAAACGAAGTTATAAAAAGACACGCAAATAAAGCCACCATTTTTTCCATTGTGGTTTGAAGAGAACTAGACAAACACCCAAAAATGGCCAGTTTCCAGATCCATCGCGACACCAATGAGAAGGAGAATCCCCTGATGCCGCCGGCTGGTCTCAAAGAGAAAACGACCATGCTGAAGCAGCAGCCTCTGGGCGTGATCAAGGCTCCACGGACCAATTTTGCGGTACTTAGTACCAACAATGGGAATGTACCGCGCCCGGTGCCGGCGCCATCGGGAAAAGTGGTAAGTTCTAAGCGCAGTTATCTCCTTTTCGTTGTTGTTGTTGTTGCTGCTGCCGAGCACATTCTAATGCATGCAGCTGCTGTTTCGGCTGGATAAGCGAATCGTTAAAGGTGGTGGTTTCTCTGTATCTGTCTCTTTTCCGCTCTCTGTCACAGAGGGTTGCGCTTGCTTAGTAGTTGATGTTTCCTTGTTTTACCCCCCACCTAACCTATAAACTAACCTAGAAATAGCACAGTAAGTACATGGAACAATTTGCGCGCAAAAAAAAGAGCATACATTGCAATGCAATTACATCAGACACACACACCCATACACATATAAAACTAATGGGAAGCCAGCAAAAGGCGCGCAGCCACAACAACAACAATGACAGGCTGAGTGCAGCAACATAACAGGATTTTTCCATAAGAATAGAAACACAAAAAGGAAAACAGCAGAGACATACACACTAACACACTCTCACACATATGCATAAAGGGTGCTTTTAAAGGGCTTAAAAGAGCTTGAAATGAAAATATTAAATTACAAAAATTTATCAAATATTTAAACATTCTCTAGACGACATCATGACATTTGGGATATGTCTAATTGGGCACAAGAGAGTACGAAAATATACAGGGTGACTACAAATAGTCCAGGCTCGTTTTTTGAATTACAAGTTTTTGAGAAAACTCTCTATAGAAAATGACAAATATACCTACGGTTACCAGATCAGGTATAACAAAATTGGGAATTGTCTGGCTGAAACCGATTGCTTTGTCCGAAGGGACGAAAGAAAATTGCTATGTCTCTTATACAAATTGAATTCGAAATACAAATGTTAACACGAAAATCGACTCGGAATGTGTAACAGGTCCCACCCATAATTCTATTTATGAACTATAGGAAATTGGATATTTCGATGTGTTCCAGAAATCTCTAGAGATTGAAACAACCAATCCAAAGGTCGGTGTTCCACAAATGTCAGAGATTTAATTTTTCGGAGTTAGCTTCGGAGTCGCTACCAAAAAACAGCTGACTGGAAGGAATTGCGTTGTTGCTGCCACTGCAGGGTTGTTGGCTTCAAAATAATTTGAATAATTGTGGGATACTAAGTATTTTTGAAGTTTTTAAATTGACATTAAAACTTAACTTTAACTAATAAAAAATGGATTTTAATCTATTCAGGCCGTTGGACTGTAACTCTCTAGAGACTCTAAAATTTTGGTTAACTCTTTTTAACAATTCTACGATTCCGGATGACAACAAGCGCGTTCACCAGCACATATCAATTATCAATCAACAAAATAGTGTTTGGCTGCTGGTGAACGTATTTGATGGAAATTTAAGGCAACAAAGTTATAGCCTAGTACGCAGAACGACAGAAAATTGCTTATGTCACAGTATTTCACATAAATAGAAACGCTTTCTAAAAAATATATTAGCATCTAATCAACGCTAAGGTATTTCCAATTATATGAAATACTGTGACGAAACGAATTTTTTGACGTCCTACAGGGCTTATAGGTAAATTTTAGTTGGCGGAAGATTTGAAATTTTCAAACAGCTAAATAAAATTCAGAACAGACTATGGACCGTCGTCCATAGCACAAAAACTGCTGCTGGAATCCCCTTGAATTTTCCCATAAGCTTTGTTGTACTTAACAATGCATAGGACATCGGGAAATAATCCTTGAAGTTGTCCATTCTTTATTGTTGTCAGAGCCTGGCAGGTATTTCCCTGAGATACTTGCGAAACCACGTCCTCTGACAACTCATTTACAACCAAAAACAGAGACGTTTCCACACTTATTTTGTGATTGGCTTCATTAAATTTATTGCTTCTTTACTAACAGCAGTGTAATATCGATAACAAATCACAATCATGCCATTGTACAAATTCTCCGATGTTTTCACATCTAACACAATTATTGCACATCATGCAAAAATTTTAGATTTTTATCATCAATTTATGCTGGTTGCGGTACGTTGGTACTTATGTCCCTTAATTAAGCTGACAAGGCCAGCCATTTTGAATGTTTGCTTTTTTTGTGCCAGATAATTTTCTTGCACGTGTTTTGGCCTTTCTTCGGGATTATCATGCTCAAGATTTTTTACAATTTGCAAAATAAAATTGTTTCCTGTTTATGGCCAGCGCAGAAAACCAAACATCTGGAAACACCAACACAACGTTAAGTTGACTGCGCTTCGACATTTCATAAATTGACAGAGTAGAGCAAGGTAAACTTTTGTGTGCAAGTCAAATTTCTAAATTGTTTATGCACGCACTTTAGAAATCATTTCATCAAATGATGTTGCGAAATGAGCATAGCATAAACATAATCAATTCTTCACCTGAATAACATGCATATCGAAGTCGGACTGGGTTCTAGTTGGAACATGGAATTGAAATTTTAAGACCATAAATTAAGTTACTAACAAATAACCACCTAACTCAAAACAATGGGCATGTTCAGCAAAATAATTGATCACTAAGCAGGTATCGAAAAAAAATTATGCATCGAATAGTTTCTGTTTTTGGAAGGATACATGCTCCTGTATCATGATACCTCAAATTGGCTATTATGAAGCCGCATCACTCAAGTTCTGGTAGGAGGATTTTTGCATATATACACCTTATCAGGGAGCAGGTTGTTCTGCTGAACACGACCAACGTTTTGCACGATCAGAAGGTACAATCCTTTTTAATGGCTTTAACAACGTCTTTATAGCACTCGATGCAGAATCAGGCGAGTGTGGGAAATGAATTACCCACATAAAAAGAAAATCAATCATACATAGACCATGCGCACCACCACCATTTCCCCAAGGTTTACGTAGTCCTAAAAGTGACCTAAAAATGTAGATGAGATATATTTTTTGTGTTACATGAAAAAAATAGCTTTCAAAAAATATATATTTATATACAAGTAAAAAGATTCCTATATTGCTGAATATTGTGTAAAGAATTTAAAGGGTATTGATCATGAAGATATTATAAAGTCATTCCAAAACTGGATGCATATTGATATTGATAGGCAGAGTCTGGCGCGTTCTTATCCACTGTGTATGCAACACCGCAGCGACGTCGATACACTGCCAGTTCACGAGCTTATACGGGTCTCATTTGCAACAACGAAGAAGTGTTAAATGAGCGCGCATGTGGCTAAACACACTCACGCAACTCCAAAATGAGAATGTGTGTTTTGCCGTCCCCTGCTCTGGAGCTGTTCCCTTCCGGAGGAAGGTACCTTATACCAAACAGCTTTAAAAACACATTTTGTTTACTCTCGTCCTACCGAAATATTTAAAAAACCACAGTAAAATTAACACCCTTTATAAATACATTTTCTTTTCTTAACCGTTTGGCAGGTATCCCGCGGTGTGGCCAACCAAAAAAATGATGAAAACGCCATATTTGGAGCAGCCATTTCAAAGAAATCGAATGTGATGGTCCCTGTGGTTGAGCAGTTTGAAACCTTTTCCGTTTATGAGGATAACTGCGATACTAAGGTGTTGGTGCCTCAGCCAAATGTGGGCAAACCATTGGCCAATGCGGCTGAAAAGGAGAATCTCAACTTATGCGATGTGAAGTAGTAAGTTATCGCTCACTTAG
This sequence comes from Lordiphosa clarofinis, assembly GCA_018904275.1. Taxonomy (NCBI): domain Eukaryota; kingdom Metazoa; phylum Arthropoda; class Insecta; order Diptera; family Drosophilidae; genus Lordiphosa; species Lordiphosa clarofinis. The sequence goes on along the minus strand of JAEIGQ010000007.1, from coordinate 2,126,151 downwards.
GTCTCCAAGTTACCATTAAATTAACCTTCTCCTCCTCAATCCAGCGATTTTGCCATACAACATGAATTCGACTTGGATGGTACACCCATGTCCGTTACCGATGTACTCTCACCCATGTCTGTGGATCGCTCCCTAAGCGGTGTTCAATTGACTGACGACAGCAATGTCCAGGACATAGCTGATGAAAATAAGAAACAAGAGCCACCGCAGGAGCAACAGGTCAAGGAATTGCCGCCACGCAATGATCGTCAACGTTTCTTTGAGGTGGTGCAATACCAAATGGACATCTTGGAGAATTTCCGCGAGAGTGAGGTAAGTGGCGGGAAAAGCATTTCTCAAAATCTGAGAGAGCACTGAAACTTACCCCCCGGAAGGGTCTGTGTGTGTGTGTGTGTGTGCATGACATTTGTCAGGTATACGAGCAGAAGACACGCACCCCTGCCGCACCCTAATGTTTGGTTGCTTTCACGCTTCGCTGCGTTGAGTTTACGATCGCCGTCTTCGTCACATGTTTAAAACGCGGGTTTGTTGCATCCTTCTTGTTCTGCTTTAGTGCATGTATACTGGCCATCTCTGTCACACGTGCCGGACGTTGATGGAATATAATTAAGGCACACTCTCCTCTACATATTTTTATGCTCTAAACATACTTTTTCTTAAGGAACGCTCTAGCACACCTGGCTTTGTCCACAAATATATGAAAATTTTTTGATGTTTGGTTGATTTACGACTTCATTTCCTTCAACCAGTACGAGAGACTGCTCAAGCGTTTTTCTTTAGAGTGAAGTTGTCTAAGTTTTCTTCTGTTTTGTGCACATAGTTAAATTTTCCCCGCCGCTGCTACGTCTGATCCTTGTTTGTTCTTCAAAAACAGACCAAAACTACAAAACTAAAGAAAAACTCGCTTTTACACTTGAATCTTTCGTTTTAATGTTGAACAGAGTTTGTCCTTAACTTCTTCAAAACGTGAAGATAAAAGAAATCTAACGAGATGTCTTATTAAACTGATCATAAAACTCATCCGAAACGGCATTGTTTAGCTCAACCAGCGCATTCTTCCTCTGCTGATCTTGCTCAATGGCCAATTTAGCATTCGCTCGCATTAAATCATCAAATTGATCCTTACGCCTACGATCCACTTCGATTTGCTTCAGCATCAGTGTGCGATCCATATTAATGGCATATTGTTCCCATTGTTTATCCATCAATTGGTTTTCGGTCTTGCGTTGCTGCGTCTCGACCAGCTGCTGTTCCTGACCCTTGCGGAAGGCCTTCAGCTCCTCGGGCGACATGCCGCGATACATGTAGGCAATCTTTTTGTTGGGATCGGTACGCGACTGAGCCACATCGGGATTCTCGGTTAGCATGTCACTCGAGAGCATATTGTAAATCTCAGCCATGTCATCTTCGTACTGTTCGCGCTTGGACCGTTCGCGTTGCACTTCCTTCTGTTTGGCCAAGTTGACATTGTACTGGCGTACCTTTTGTATAATCTGATTACGCATAATATGCTCCGATTTGGCCATCTCCTCCAAATGTTTGTCGCGACAGCTGATGCTCTCCATTATCATATTGTCCGCCTGACGACGCGACTCTTCGGCCTGTTTGCGCTCTGCGACCTGCTGATCTAGCCAGGCGCGTTGCTGCTCCCGCTGTCGCTGCTTGCGATCATTGTTGTACAGATCCTCGCCCAAAAATATTTGGGCACTTGAAATGCCCAGGGTAATGTCATCATCGGCTATACGCATAGGCTTGGCCTTCTTTAGGTAATTCGGATCGTTTAGATCAAACTCGCGACGCTGATCCTTGCGCTGATAGCGACAGCGATAGTAATTTAGGTCAGAGTCCACAATGCGCTTCTCCTTCTCCAGTTCCTTTTCCTTGGCAGTGATGAGACGCTTCTGCAGCTGTTCCTGTTCCTCATAACGTTTATCGCATTCTTCCTGGGAGCGACGCTGTTGCTTTTTCTCGAACATTTGTCGTTCCAAAGTATCTAGGTCCAGCTAAGAAGGAAAATATGAAAGCGTGGAAGGGGAAATGGTTCAAAAAGCACTCTATCTTACTCCATACAACCGCTGTTTGGCATTGAAAATGCGCTTCTTGCGCTCTTCCTCATATTGCTCGCGTTTTTGCAGCTTCAGAGCCTCATTGAGGTCCTCCGAGGTACATATGGCCATCTTGAGCGTCATCTTGGTAATAAACAAATAATATTGTACTTTTCTTGAATCTAAAAATTTGTGTGTATTTTGATAAAACTAAATTATCGAGTGGATTTGGAAGTGAGTTTGTGTTTGCCTGGTTGCCGGGTAGAGATTGTTTATTTTGTGCTGTTTTATTTCTGACACAACAACCACCTGGCTTGCTGCCTTCTCCCTTCTTTGTAATATTTGAGAGGAAGGGGAAATATAGTTAGTAACTTTATAAGGGGCGGATACGGAAATGAAGTTGGTGATGCATAGTTTCTTAATCAATAAGTGCTAATTCTGTGCGAAAGACCAAGCCTAATATTAACCTAAACCAACATTTAATGGGTTCAATGACTATTTAAATAAAGATTTTTAAAAGCTTTCTTTTTTTATATCCTGTAGCCTTTAAAAGAGGGTAAAAAGATGTCATGGAAATGTGCAAATGTAGCAGGTCTGAAGAAAGCATTTTCCACACAATAAAGTATATTTATTCTTAATAATATTCGATCTCAAAGACTAAGAAATATTAAAAGCTTTATTCGATATGAGATGATGATTTTCTGCATTTTACATCACTTTTCCAAGTGTTTCGATGGCAGCTACTATTACTTGCACTCGGAAACGATAACCATGTATGAGCTATATGGGTTGAGGGTTTTGTTGTTGTTTTATAATTAACAATTTTTTTGGTCAAGGCTACATTAAAAAAAAAACTCTTCAAAATTTATCTCAATATTAAAAACATGTTTTGATTGTAAAGCTGCACTATCGAAGGTGCCAAGGAAAGCTCTTCCAAACGAATTCCAACCAAATTTTAGATGCCACAATTTTGATAAGAAAAATTAATTTTGGAAATGTAAACAATATATTTTTCTGTATAGGTTGCACCAACCCCATATTAACCAAAACCAATTTGCCGCTTAACCTAATTTGACAACAGCAAATGGGCTTAGGGTTGACAAGCTATACTTCATGATAATGATTTTGGAGAATTTTACTAAGTACACCCAAACAAATTTTATTGTCCCTTTAATTTGTGCCATGCTTTATTTAAGAAATTATTCAGAATTATGTTTATTTTAGATTATATGGTAATTCTATTACTAGTCCGACAATCTGGATGTATGACGTTTGCTTTGAAGGGTATTAATCATGATAAATTTGGTGCGAATAAACGTACTAACAGACAAATAGCTCATTTCCACTGACTTCATTCTCTATTATTTTGATTTTATAAAATTTGTCTGTATCCATTTACAAATCATCTTTTTGACACGTTGACAAACAACAGCTGCATTTTTGTTTAAAATAAAACTCTGGCACTTTTAACGATAACTTTTTGAAATATTTTGATTTTATTAAAAAAAAGAACGCTTTGCCATCGCCCTGAACTATCAGCAGAAAGAAAAATACACAACTGATTTTAAACTGTTTATATTTTAAGCTCAGTACGGTCAATAAGCCTGGTTGGTGGCTCCCGACTAACGTTCCCAGCAGACCGGAGTCTCCCAGTTAGCCATTTGAAAAGAAAACAGTTGGACTTTACTAGACAGCGGATTTTATCCAACTTTTTAAATGAAGGCGGATTGAGGTGAAAATTTGAATTTGGACTAATTAAATAACCCACTTTCCATTGAAAACTTCATATTCAATATATGCAAATTTTGCATATGCAAAATATGTTAAAAAATATGCAAAATATTATAAAAAAAAAAATATGTAAAATGTATATAAAATAAAAATTACTATAAAAAATAGATAAATGGTCAAAATAGACGGTTAAATATAAGTTGATCGCCGAACGATCAAAAAATCTCGATAGTTGAACATTTTTCATACAAGCTTTCATTTGAGTATTTAAAAAAACGCAGGCGTTGGCAAATGCAAGGTTAACAACAGTAAACGTTTTAAAATATTAGGAAATTTTTAAATTTTTCATAAAACCTAAGATTATTATGAAGATTTAATAGACGGCAAGAGTACACAATAAAATACAGTAAAGACACAAATAAAAAAAATCGCGAAACAACAAAAATTCACATTTGAGTTTAGATTATCATAAAGAAGCGTAAACCGGCATGTAAACAGGAGCAGTAAATGAATTTGCCAATTTTTGTAAGACCTATGATTATTATGAAGATTCAATGGATGGCAATGTAGACGGATAAATAGGAGGTGTAGATGGAACGGCTCAAGGAATGCAAAATTTGCGAATTTTCCATATGACCAAAAATAATTTTTAAGACTTAATAGACGAGTAAATATAGTACTTGTGTTAGACGTACTGTAAAAAACTAATATTTGAGCTTGGATTTTTCGCAAAATTTGCAAAATTTTATGAGTTTTGGGAATCATTAAGATTTGGTAGATGGCGATTGTAGACGCGTAAATGGTTCGATTCAACGGTCCAAAAAGTCGGTAAATTTTTAAACCTATTTGTATATTGTGGATCAAGATCGATAGAGTATCGCAAAGATTTAATTTTTGGCAACTAAAGACGGGTAAATAGGAGGTGATTGTCCATCGCCCTAAAGAAATTTGAACATTTGTTTTATTTTAATATGAGTTTAGATCAGTGGTGGGCATCCCTTTGCTCACGTTACTCAGACTACTTAATCCGTTATTTTGCCTAGCCTAGCAACAACAACAACTTCACATAGAATTTAAATCGGACAGGGGGTTCAAAATATGAAAATATGCAAAATCCGCCGTCTAGACATGACAATTCCGGTTGATATAGAACTCCACGTCGAGACTTAATTTAAAACTCGGCAAGCCCCAGCCTTGGTTCAGAAGGTAAGCACTGGGGTCAGCATAGTTGTCACGCCCGTTATGACGAGGGACGTCATCATGCCCCTTTCGGGACGTACCTTCCCACAACAATTCGAGACAAATCTTTTAGCCGTTATGAGCGCAACATTACAGTTTCTGTTTTGCCTCTTTGAATTTTTGGATTACAGCACTTGGTAAGCGCAAAAATTACGGACTACATATTAAACAATCTCCAGCCGCAATACGAAGCTGGTGTCGTGCAATCAAAAGAGTTTTAATCCCGGACATGATTGTTGCAGATCTTTATGGACTGCTGCAGGAGTGCATGTGAACTGCATCAAAAATATGTTTATTGGTGATGTCACAAATACTTATCTTTGTCTCTACGGAATTAATTAGTGCAATTTATTCTTCCTCATGAAAGCTTTCGAACATTTTTTTGCATCTGATCGTCAAAATAAATAAATTTGATCATTTTGGGCGCCCAAAAAAGGCTCGATCAGCTGTCCTTAGCTCCCGCAAACTTAGAGTTCGACGTTCGATGTTCGTGTTTGTTTCGTTTGTCTCCGTACACATCATGAAGTGCCAAATCGTATGGACAAAATGATATAATTTTCTTCATTTCAAGAAATGAACTTTCAATTCATGGGTAAAAATAAAACAGGCTCTTAAATTCCAATTATAATTTAAACATGCATCATAAGTTATGATTCATAACACATATAACCTAATCATGGTACAAAAAATAAAAGGTAGTGAAATGCGCGGCTTGCGAAAACAAAAATTCCTTTATGACGTCAGGGACTCACAATTTAAACCTTGTCTCCAAAATGTGTGATGTGGTAACCAAATTGAAAATGAATAAAAGCAACAACTAAATTAAACGAAATTAAAACATGTAACAAAACTAGAACCTGTTTAAGGAGAGTATCTGTGTACAAATCTAAGACACATATCTTTTTGCTAGAACAAATAAGAAAACCAAATATCTCAAAGTTCTGTGGTGCGCCAAGTTCAGTTTCAGATATTTCAATTAAGACCAGACAATGATTAATTAAACCGTCATTATTCAACAAGAGAGATTGCCTAGAAGTTAAAGGTATCACATTAAACAACTGGGAACACTTGGACATGCCTAATAATGTGTCAAAATATGCGTTTTCTCCGATGTGATGCGGATTTTTCCCAAGCACACAAAAGAAGTCATCTAAAATCACTACCACTTCTTAAATAAACTAGACTACGCTGTGTAAATATTTGAGTTGTTTACAATTTTAATTTAAGGACCAATTACACCGTAATAAATTTGTCAAACGGGGTTCGAACTTAATCTAAGGTTCCCCGATTCACACTACTTAGTGCAAACCCAAACCGGCCACAAAAAAAATAGAAAATTAAATAAAACAGTTTAAAGCATCCGCCTCTGGGGGTAGGTGACGATTGGCCAATTTTTTTTTTTTTATAAAAATGCTGCTCCAACCCAGTCCACCTCCTCCTCCTCTCATTTATGCCGGCGCTTGACGTGTCCAATAATCGTTAAACTGGCCATTAAATAAACACCTAATGTACATATTGCGCACCCGTATGAACGTTTTTGGCAAAAAAGATTTTTATGTCTCGGTTGGGGGAATGGAAATCAGCAGCAGCAACTCAGATTTCCAATGCGGCTCACGTTCTACGAAATAACCGATAAACAAATAAAAATTGGTAAATTCGATTGCTGGCGCTTGGGGTATGCCTGCCAAGCGACTCGAGTTAAGTGGCCCAGACATAGACAATTGATTTGGTCATTTGCATTTTAACTCAAACCGTTTTCCATTTCTCATTTTGCAGAAGAAACATCGCCCAAAAGCTCAATATATGCGCCGGCAGAAGGACATCAATCACACGATGCGCTCCATACTGGTCGATTGGCTGGTTGAGGTATCCGAGGAATACAAGCTGGACACCGAGACGTTGTATCTAGCCGTCTCCTATCTTGATCGTTTCCTCAGCCAGATGGCCGTGGTGCGCTCTAAATTGCAATTGGTCGGCACTGCAGCCATGTTCATTGCCTCGTAAGTAGAAGTAACTTTTTGCAGTCAAGTAAAGTTAAACCGCAAATCGTCCCATTGAATTGTTGTTTGTGGTTGAATTTGTCATCATTTATCAATGGGAGGTGGGTGGCTTAGCAAGGCTAAGAGGAGTTGCTGCTGCTTAATAAATGATGGATAGTTTATGGATGATGCATGACATAGTTGAGAAAACACAAAGACTCACATTTAACTAATCAAATTGTTTTGTCACAGCACGTTTCAAGTGGATAAGGAGGGAGTGATGAACTGTGGTGACATGTTTAAAGCTGATTTGCACTAAATTAGGGATAATCCTTTCGATTAAGGGAAGTGCGGGCATTAATAAAATGAGAGAAATTTGGAAGAGGGGATGAGAAGGAAAACAAATGAAAGTGAGAACTAAAACAAGGGACGGAATAAGGAAGCAGGCAGAATTTATTACCTTCTTTGTTATATCAAAATTTATTATTCAGCTTGAGGAACCCTAGCTTTAGACACTATCCAATTAATCTCGTCATTGTTTCTCATAAAATATCCTTCCAAAGACCATCGACCTCGGCAATAGTCTACGAGTTCTAGTTAAAATTTGGGTTTTTCTTTCGTTTTAAAGTAAGCCCACAAATTATCCATTATATTAAGATCAGGGCTTTGAAGTGGTCTATCTACCGGAACTCAAAGTAGCTTTGTTTAAACAGTTAAAAGAATTTTTTAACTTAATAATTTCTTCTCTCTTTTACCTTACAGCAAATATGAGGAGATCTATCCACCAGATGTGGGTGAGTTTGTCTTTCTCACCGATGATAGCTACACCAAGACTCAAGTTTTGCGCATGGAGCAAGTCATTTTAAAGGTTCTCTCCTTTGACTTGTGCACACCCACGGCTTATGTGTTTATCAGCACCTATGCGGTATTGTGTGATATGCCCGAGCAGTTGAAATACTTGACCCTGGTAAGTATTTCGATATGCGATAATCTTCTTACATAAAAATCTACTTATCTGCAGTTGCTTTGTGAGTTGTCCCTAATGGAGGGTGAGCCATTTTTGCATTATTTACCCTCGCTGGTATCGGCTGCTTCGCTGGCATTGTCACGTCACTTGTTGGGCATGGAGATATGGTCACCCCAACTGGAGGAGATTACCACCTATAAATTGAGCGACCTGAAGACTGTAATGTTACAGTTGTGTCAAACGCATAAGGCGTCCGAGGAGCTCAAAACACAGGCCATACGGGACAAGTACAATAGACCCAAGTAAGTTATTTTAAGAAGCTTTCTCGTTTCCATAATTTCAATTTATTTCTCCTTTTCATTTTCAGGTACAAGAAGGTGTCCTCAATCGAAAGCATCGAGCTAACCGAAGCCGATTTTGAGCAACTCAGTCAGGCCTACAACCAGAGCCAGAAACAGCAATCGGAAACCAATTTGTTTTATACGTTTTAAGTGTTTATTTTTAATTTTTCTTTTAACTTTTCAATTCTGCGCCCTCTGCTGCTGCCATGAGATCAAATTTTATTTTAGCTAATATCGTATTCCATGTAGTTTTAGATTTGTTAAGAGTATTTGTAGCGAGAAACTGGACAAGTTTATATGCCCAAATGCCATATAGGAGATGAGTTTTAATACCAGGAACCATAAACCAACCACAAACCATGGAAAGTTGACAGTAGCGCGAGCTGTGGCAGATTGAACAGTTTTTAATATATTTATATATTATAGAAATCCTCAAACCAACACCTCCCCCACTTACTTTTATGTATGTATGTATACAAATATGTCTATTCATGATGCAGCAGAAATTATATTAAATATTTAAAATAGGCTACAAATGTTCTGTGAACCACGCAACAACAAAAACAAATATATCAATTATACACCACAAATTTAATAGTTATAGGTCTTACTTTGTCACACACACGCACACACACACAAATGTCTCTAATCCTTATGACGCTTACTACATGTTTAGTAAACTAAGTTTAGGTTCGATTTGACCACAAACCATCTACTCTGCTGCCATTAATATTTACATAACTTTGTAACCAATGTAGAATATTACTAACCCCATCAATTGTAAATCATTTAATGGCTGAGAACACCTGGTCATAGCCACAAATATGCCAGGGCACTTAAACTCCCCCCGGCACTAACCGAATATTCCATAAATAAACTGCATAAGTGATTTAATGTATTCAATAAAAATGTGAAATATTAAAACACAAAAAATGTTCGAGACTATTAATTTCTTTCTGTTGCATAAATTATCAAATAACAGAGTAAATTATAAGTTTGTATTTAGTTAAAACTTAACCGAAGCTCCCAAAAGCAGCAGCCAGCTATAGAAAGTCCGGGATATTGCTTGTGGGAACGAGAAGGGTGGGCACCACAGACAATTACTATGGTAGTAATCAGATGCTAAAAAATTCACCAGGTGGCGGGATGGGCGCAAAAAATACTGCCGAATTACCATAGGCTGCGAATATCTGAGTTGGCTTATCAATATCATAGGGGGACTACTTTACAAAACGAGTACTCCTGTAATAATGCAGCAGGGAATCAGCAATTTGGTACTTCTGGAAACGCACCCTACATTCTGGAGTGTAATGAATGCAGCAGTATTGCAGCTACTGCTAGCCTGTACAAAAGTGGGATTGCCATTGCAGTCATTCAATCACTAAAGAAGTCGAAGCCAGCCCAATCGCTTCCAAACAAGAGGATCTATAAAGGCTGAGAGACAGCTCTTTTAGATCAAAGGCTTCCATTAAGGAACCTGTGTCTAATGTTGGATCACTGGAAAACCTATAATCAACATCTTTAGTATGTTGTCGAAGAACGAGCAAGGATTTCAACCGCGTTAAATATTGAAACAAAGTAAGATGATCATGCTCTACGACAGCAATGGGGACATCCTCATTCTGCATACCGCAGGTACAGCTTTATCGGCTTAAGTCCGAGTCTTAGAAAAATCGGCAGAAGAAAAACGACTCTTGACCTCTGCTTCGTGTCGTTCAAAGGAAAAATCTTACTCTAGAGATTGGCAGATTTTTAATAGTCAATGAATTGACGGATATTCTACTTAGGCCGCAAACCAATTGATCTGTTTTCAGCAACTCTGCAGCAGAAATAATCAATTTGACCACATTTTTAACTATAAGATCCTATTCTTTTCTTAAATATTTGTATAATTATATTTTTTTAATATTAAATAATTTGTTTGTAATGCATTTCATATGAAATAATAAACAATTTTCAATATAATGGCGGAAAATTTAAGTAATAAGTGAAAAAGTGAATTTTTCGGGGCAAAATGTATGATAAAGGGTGGCGGAAGGCTACGCCATTGAGGTTTTCGGTAACTAAAACGCTATATCTATAAGTACATGAGCTTAGTTTTCGTATAGAATATTTTTTATGATTAACTAGCGTTTGCTCAATGGACAGTGAAACAGAGCAGTTAAACTTTAAATCTTTGGTTAATATATACAGTAAACATCAGTTATATTCGGATTTTTTCCCCAAATCATTTGCCACAAACTCACACAGATTTCACATATATATTGCGGATGCTTGTTGCAGAAGGTTGTACCTTAAGGCTCTGCTAACAGAAAGCTACAAAGTATAGGTACATAAAAGCTTAAAATGATTCAAAACCCAAAACAACGGCTTACTTTGATGTCTGATGTGCAATGAATCTCAAATGTCACCAGAGTCCAAATTTGCAAGATCCAATCTCGTTGCCGAATGCATTCAATGCGACAATGATCTGGCCTGATTTAAAATTATATCGGACGCATATATGGTACCTATTATTCAAATCCATTTGAAAATAAATATTTGCTCAATTTTAATTCTGTACAAAATATCCCTCTACCGAAAAAAACCCTACCAAATTTGGATTCGATACTTCGACACTTTTCTGATGTAATAATAATTATTATAATCGGGTGTGTTCCAGAAATCTCTAGAGATTTGGGTATAAGTGCATTTTGAGTTAAATCTGTTTTCCTTTATAGGTGAAGTGCCACAAATATGCCTGTCAACTAGATTAAATGACAAAAGTTAAACGATTCGAAACCGACTGCTCAAAGCCAAGTAGGTTTATTGCGTAGGGAAACGCCGTCTCGGTATACAGTTTAAATTATATTAGCGATTTGGTTTGGTTCGGTTCAGAAAGGGTTTGAGTCCCTGATTGTAAGTCAATTCAGTAGAGGAGAATAGGGGGTTTTGATCATAGTTTTGTTTTTCGAACATAACTTCCCCAATATTTTCTCGTTCTGTAAATTTTTTATTTTAGTTTAAAGATGCAAGCTACTTTCCTGATCATTAGTTTTAAAATGATTATATTCATTTGGGGGGTTGTTTCCCTTTTTTGTAATGTTTTTTTTTACTTCTTTGGCATCATTGAAATATTCTCGTTGGAAGTCAAAACCGACATTGTGGCTCACAACTCCCTATTAAATATCACTTTTTTATACCCTTGGAGAGGGTATATTGAAATTGTCCGGCTTAAAGCTCAAATTGTAACGCAGTGAAGTAAGCATCTCCGACCACATAAAGTATATATATTTTTGATCAGCATGACGAGCTGAGTTGATATAGCCATGTCCGTCAATTTTAATATACCCTCTCCAAGGGTATAAAAAGAGAGACACTTTACATAAACAAAAAGTTGAAATTTTTTTGTGGCCAATATTCGCGTGGCTCACAACCCTCCAAGGCTCTGATCCCCCATTTTCCCCCACTTTATAGGGTCGGAAATGATTCCTTCTTACTCTGTACCTTAAAAACTGAAATAAAACATTTAATAGATGAGATATAATAGCTAAGATACACATCAACTAAGTGCATTAACTCCATGTCATAAAAATATAATGAACTAAGATTTTTAAATGCAATATATTGCTTACAACCAGAGGTCCGGAATAACTCTCAACACAAATTTTCAAAAAATTTCTCACTGAGATAAACACAAAAATTATAAGTAATTTCGGTTTCTCACTGAGTTTTATCATTTATTTTTGTGTTATTTGTGTTTCTGTTAACCGAAAAATGTTGAGAAAATTTTATCTGTTATTAAATAACACTTAAAAATAATATTTATGCTCTAAGTGTCTTTTGATAACAGTTAAAGTATAACAGAAAAAAATAAATAAAAAAGTTATTACATAACTAATAATAACTTACTTTGTAGATGTTATTGGGAATAATGTTGTATACCAGCGGTGGGCACGAAACTTAAGTTTGAGAGCAGCCCAACTACAAAAACAGTAAATACCAACATTATCAGATAAAATCGAGTTGGTTTTTGCAGACATCTGCTTCAATGCAGAGCGAGTCTCGATAGAGCACACTGCACCTGCTGCACCCAGCTGGCGCCGTGCGTTGATACGCATCATTTTCCACTTGGTTGAGAGTAGAGTTTGTCTGGCATTATTACAAATTTTGGTCCTTTTTAGTATATTTCAGCGATAAAATAATTTGTCATACGCTAAAAGTGGTTTGAAGCATTCTTTATGCCTTTAACCTTATTCATCCATGGTATTTATCGCGGTTGAGTATTCTCATAATCATGGCTATGTAGTTATGTTATATATTAAGGAGTGATATATAAAGCTCGCATTTCTGTGTGAATTCGCATTTCTTCGGGGTGTGATCAACATTTTTCAATGACTGTTATTTGCTTTCGCATTGTTGATTGTCACTTGTGGTTTTGAAAAGCAGTTTCTTAGGCACTTAGCGGTCTTATCACCATAGAGGTCCCGTAGCTGTGATCTGCGCTTACGCATTGATTCTTATGTAATTTTCTAGCGCTTTCTACCCACAAGGTCAAACTTCCTTTACAAATTGCTTGTAACGACCTCTGCCGAGCACTGTGGTATAGCCGCGGTAAGAAACTACTTTACGGAAATTAAGTTCTCTGTGTTTAATTTTAGGCCCTTATCGCTGTGAATGAAATTTAGTGATAAAAATGCCCGTTCCATAGACTTTGAATGAAAAAACACTTATATTTTTCTCACAATAATTAGTGTTATTGAAAAACACATAACAGAAAAAAAATGAAAATATGTGTTTCTCACTGAGATAAACACTTACACTCGAAAAATAAGTCACTTTCACTGAGTTAAACATTTATACTCAAAAAAAAAATCACACTATTTATTTGAGACATATTTCAAAGTGTTTTAAAATAACAGGGTTATTTTACAACACTTTCATTTTGACTGAGATATTCCGGACCTCTGCTTACAACCAATAGATTATTTAAATGCAGATGACTTGCAAAGGGTGATTTGATATCAAACTACTTTTGTTTTCGTGTCACATGACAGTAACGTCAAATATGTTCACTTTGGTCTATAATTTAACCATGAATTAACTCAAAAGCGAAAAACGATTGCAGATTATTGAATTTTATTATTACAATTCATACTCTGTTAAGAAACTGCCTCGTAAACGTCTTCCATTTTATGGTCAGTTTGAATCTGGTGACAATTTCGCACCAAATTTACATTATTGGACAGTGGAAATATAGCAGCTGTATTCGCCGGTGTCGTTTATGACCGTGAATTTTCGGTTAGGCACCGTTCGTAGCAACTAGGCATCTGTTACTTCAATAAGTGGAAAATTTTGCGGAAGGACTTTGGTATAAAACCTTTAAAACCTTTTTTATCGGAAAATTGTGTTCAGCAAAGAAGATTGCCGTGCAATGAATACAAACTTTTTTTGCCCAAAATTAAAGATATGGACTTGGCTGACATGGGTTTTCAACAAGTTGGTGCCACATACCACACAGCACGCGAAACAATGGCCCAATTGAAAGGCAAGTTCGATAAACAGTTTTTTTTACGTTTGGCCGGTCAATTGGCTGCCTTGATCGTGCGATATAACGATTTTAGAATATTTTTTGTGAAGCTATGTTAAGGCTCATGTCTATAGCCTGCCTGCAACAGTTTACGCACTGAATGCCAATATTGAAGAATTTATTTGTAACATTCCGGCCGATACGTTGGAGAGAGTATGCAAAAATTGGAATAAGCTATTTGAGTCGCAATCACTATTAACATTTACATAAAATCATCTTTAAATAAAATGAAATTGAAATCCGAAAGCCTTTAAAAAATCATCCTTTATATAACCGATTATCTCTTAAAAGCAACTATCGCTTATATGCAAAAGTATTGCTGCCTTACAACTTTTGCATTTAAAGGATATTCACTGTATAAGGAAATTGCTGGATGCCTATACCTAGGGGGTTTTTGGTACAATTGCTAAGGACTGGTGTAAGTGCAGTCTAAAGATAAATTAGCATATTTTGAATATTTTATTCGCCGCGTTTGGGAACCAAAGCAAACATGTATTCGTGGACGATTAAAGAAGCTTTTCCAAAACAAGGTTCACCCTATCATGTAAATGTTGACTCGAAAGGTTCATTGACAACAAATTGCGTACAAATAATATGAAATGTAAATCGTTTCTCTGCTCTCTTTGAACAATTGTTTATTTACTTATGTTAAACAAAAAGCTAATCATGTTGACTTATTCACATTGAGTCCCGCTAGGAACATTAACTGGGAAGGAGTATTCATTCATCTAGATCGATCAGCTATTTTAAACATAGAACATGACAAACAGAAATGCAATTTCATTCTTTCTCGTCCACTTTTTTTTAGTAGGCAAATCGTGTGTCCGGATGATAGCCAAGTTTGTCCAGTGCCGGATTGCAGGCAAAGTTAATCATGGGCGGAGGTCCGCAGAGCAGCACAATTGTATCATCGCTAGCGGGTAGTAGATGGGCGGCAATCATGTCATCATTGATGAAGCCTTGACTAAAGGTCCAGCCTGTAAAACACAATAAAAGCAGGAATTAGTTGGATATTGAGCAAATCCTAGTTTAGATCTTATATTAGAACCTGTCAAATCTCCCATTCGATTATTTTTTGTGTGAAATAAAAGCAAAACTTTTGTGCTTAAACTAGGATGCGAGTAAGCAACTTTAGTAGCTAAAACGTTGGTCGGCCCGATGACCCAAACGTTCCAGACCCGGTATGCAGGTATAGTTGACCATAGGCGGAGGACCACACAACAGGCACAATGTCTCTGGGTGGGGGGGATGCAGCTGCTGGCGCATCATTTCATCATCAATGTGTCCCCTATTGTAGGACCAGGCTAAGAAGCGGGTATGCGCCGAGCGCGGTATCCGAGGTTTGAGAGCAGCATGTGGCAAGTAGGTGGGGCAGATACAAAATTTTATAACATAATAGATGACTTTTTGAGATGGCTGATTGAACTACGGATGGGTATGATGCAGACAGTGTAGAGAATGCGTATGAATAGGACTTTGAAAAGATCTTCTCGAGAGTTCTAAAAGCAAGCTAGGTCTTGTCTACACTAACATCTTCTTTTAGAAATTGCTACCCACAACTAGAGGCAGAGCTGAAACTGCAACTTGTAACCAGATACACAGTTCATTGACATTCTAGTTTGAAATATCAGCATTATTATCCTTGTTCTTTAAAGGCACAAGCACGACTAGGACGTACCAAGCTATGCGCTTCACGCGCTTTAACAATAAAAAAGTGACATGAACCCTCCCAAGACTCTTCGGCAGAATCGGCATCAACTTATAGATCAATATTACTTGACAGACTCTATTAAACGCCTGACGAACATGCAGAAGTACTGCCCACTCTAAGGTATCGATGATATAATTAAAAACCCTGTGGACCTGCTGCATCAAATTGAGTGTCCGGAAGTAATTAGTCAATAGCCCTTGGTCTGAAGTATAGATAGTGCGAAGGCTAAATGGTTGTTGCCCTTTTTATCGCCCCATAAACAGCATGCTTCATCCGCGGTTGCTTTGCTCAACATTTTATCGATAGCATTTAATCTATACGCTTTCCTCGCTTAATCTGTTACTTGAGAAGACAAAAAGCAAGACGCTGCTCTCCCTAGCTGATTGCAAATTCAAAGGGCGTGAAAATTTTTATCAAACATCAGACACATTTTTTAATTTCCCTTGGCTGAATGTATGGATTCTACAGAAAGAAACCAATCTGATTCGAAAACCAGAAAGGAAAGATTCTGGCATTTAAAAATTGGCGGAAGTCCAGAATACAGTCTTTTCTAAAAAAATTAACTGCAAACTTCAACATCACCGAATACATGGGTTCGGATTTGCTCTTTGCTCGCACTTGTAAGAGCAGCTGCTGCTGCCTGCTCGGAATCTAAGAAAGTTTTCGGAAAGCTCTGAATTTAAATAATTAGAAAAATGAGAAATATCTTATATCCTCAGAATGTTACTCGACAACTAAAATTCGATTACACTTTTAATTCAATCAATTATTTATGTCTCTTGAAAGTTCGATAAGCGGATACTTTTTATAATTACGTAATTATTTCAGATTTTCAGTGTATATTTTTTGACACCTCACGCGTGATTCGCAAAATGTGGCAACGCCAATAATGCTCACTAAGGTTTGGTATCACCATGAATAGACGAAACAAACAACACTTGCAAATCATTGAAGATCTGCCAATGCATCCTGAAATATGCACTGTTTGATGCAGTTTGTGGGCCGGCGGCATCATTGGACTGTACTTTTTCCAAAAAATTATGCAAATCGCAACGTTATAGTCAATGGAGCAACAGCGCCGTGCGACTTTTTTGCCCAACATGGAAGAACTGAACTTGATTGAAATGTGGTTTCAACAAGACGGTGCCTCATGCCAGACGACCCGCTGAACCATGGACCAATTGGGTGGGGAGTTTGGTAAGCAATTAATATCAAGTTCTTGACCAGTTTAAGACCTTCCTTCAAGATCATGTAATTTGACTTTACAAGAATATTTTTTGTGAAGATAATGGTAGTCCCTCATTTACAGGGTTAAGCAAGCCACAATTGCGGTCCAAGAAGATAACAATACAGCTGCGATTGGTAAGACAATGGAGCTTACGGATAGACCACCTCAGGCATTAACATGAATTAAACCTAAAAAAGTAAATGAACGCTCGCTCCAAATAAATACCTATTTCATTAACTATTGCAAATTTTCTGGGTTTCTTTTTTCAATTACTTCTATAACTTCGACATGGAAAAAACACTAAAGACCAATATATGATTCTAAAGTCGTACATCTGCCTTTAACTTCGAGAAATATTAACCTAGAATAATAAAATCGGGCATCTACAAATAAGGTTTGGTACCATCCCAAAAAACAACTTTGAAGAACGTTAGTCCCGTATATGGCGGACCATTTCTTTAAACATGTATTTCATTTGAATTTTTAACTAGATTTCAATACGACATTTTTCCACGTGCCTGAACCGATAGAATACCAAAGACACTACATATATAGATACCGCATCTCATACAAACTTTTTTTTTGGGATCCAATGTCAGAGATCCCTAGAAATATCGTATTTTTCGTCACATCGACCCCTGTGCGCGAAAACATCGTATGTGCCATTTTTTTCGAAATTGTCATTTTGATGCAAATTAGTTATAAATCCACTAACTCATCATCTGGTAAAATTATATAGCGATAACCCGAAAGGAGATACAACAAAATCCATTTAATCATATGTGACAATAATGAGTTTGTTTCTTGTGGGCGAAAAGATCGTATGTGCCCCCAAAATACTGATATTCAACAGTCTGGTTCAAAAATAGCTAACTTTTCATAAAAATAGTTAGAGTTTAGTTAAATAAATTGATAAATGTTGCACATCTAAAGATTGGTAGCGACGTTGCCAGCCACCGCATCGAAAAGTAGAAAAAACCCTCTCCTGTAAAATTTGGTTTTTGGCACATACGATTTTTTCGCGCACAGGGGTCGATATGTGTCATCTTAAATACCTATAAATTTATGCTTTCAGCCGTATAGCTAATTTAGAAAACGTATAGCTAAATTTCAATTAATTAATCCTCGAAACGGAAGCGACAACATCCCAAATACATTCGTTTTTGGTTCCACATGCGTCATCTATAATATCTATAAGTCCCTGATCCTACTGACAGATCTGTACACAGCAGTGAGATTAGACTGGAAAAGCTAAGACTCCTTAAAGAGAGCTCCATTTACGGAAATGAAATGATCTACTACTCATTCTAAAGAAAATTTCAAAATTTTGAAGCTCTGAAGCTGCTTAATTTCGACATCTCCATGCTCACAAAAAAAGGTTACCGACCTCTAACAATTTGCCTTCGGAATGTAATGAGAAATGAGTTCGTTATGAACTGATTTATTGAGAATACTTCTTGGGCAACTCACCTTCGGCTGCCTTGTCCACAGTATACCACACTTTAAATTGTTCGGGATGATTCTTAGCCAGTTCGTCCAACTCCTCGCGTAGCAGTATATCCTTTTCACTCTGCAAGAGAATATCAGTAATTTTTTAGTAATTTATTCCTTATTCTTCTACTCACTTGATTGGCAAACAGCAGGGCCATTTCAGTTTTATCCTTGTCATTTCGTTTGAGCACTTCACGCACCAACTGCAACATGGGTGTGATTCCAGTGCCACCGGCAATCATATTCACTCGCTTGGCCGTCACCTGCTTGGGTGGATCTTTGCGCAGTTTCTTAATGGAGAATGTACCATTGCCCAGATATTGCAAACGTCCGGAGGGTCCACGGAACGAGATTTTATCACCCAATTCCATTTGCTCCAAATATTGTGTCATCTTGCCACCGGCTGGGAACTTGGGATGCGAGTCTTTGAAATAAACCTTAACCACCAGATCCACATAGCCCACATCATCATCGGATGAGATGGGTGTGTAGGGTCGAATGACCAGATCATTGTCAATGGTGGCTATCAGATGAATGTGCTGTCCCACGGGCAGGCCAAGAATATGCTGCTTGGAGGGTAAGCCGAAACGAAAGCGTCTGGTGTCATGACTAAGGACCTCCTTCTCGATGAGCGGCAATTGGTATTTGTCATTGGGATCGACCAGAGTGCGCAAGCGGGCAGTACGATTGGGTTCACGACGTGGTTTGGTGGATTTTTTGTTCAGGAAATAGTGAACTATGAGAGCTCCGACCACAACGGCCACAACGCCCACGGCAATGGGTACAATCTGAAAGTAATTGAGGAGAAACAAAGGTCAGGGAATGAAGTAACGCCACTACACTTAATTTATGTAAACATGCACTTATTTCAGCCGAGTGATCAGCCCAGCTGATTAAAGTTCAAAAGGGCAGGCAAACTGGAAAAATGTTATCTAGGTTTTAGTCGTCACGTAATGATTTGAAGCCCCACCAAGTCTGACAAACCGCACTAAATTGAGGTTACCAATGTCTATTGGCTAAAACCGGCACTGTTAACCTTGAAATTGCAGTTTTCGATATAAACTAAATTATCAACCCATGACGTCACACACAAACAGAGCGACAGCTGTCGCCAGACAATAAAAAGAGAGTCCTCCTATCACTCGCCGCGCTCTTACACGCTGTCTCTCTCTTATACCAGAATAAACTTACATCAAAATCCATCACTTTATATCTCACACACACTTGCTATTGAGTCCCGACAATTTGTTAGTTTAATTTCTAATTTGAATTGCACCGCTTTGAACTTGACCGAGCGAACGACATAGAAATTTGAATGGGTGATGATGACGAACCGCGTGCTGCGCCTCACGATTTCCAATTGAAATGAAGTTGACGTTTGGGGGGACGACGGCTCCGGTTCGCTCTCACATAAGTTGTTATTTGAGAGATGCCGAGTCAGCGTACAGTGAGCAAGATAATTAAATGTACAAGTTATGAATGATAAACACAGACTGTTTTGTTTTTGGGAAAATGTGATGTAAAAGACAATAACTTTACAAATAAATAAAAGTCGAAATATAGAGTGGAGAAACTATGTCGGGTACTTTTTAGCTTAAGAACTATCTCCCAACATTCAAATTTCAATCTTGCTTTTTCCTAAGTCTGAACTGTAAATACTTTATCCGGTATTTAAAGGTAAAGAAAATATAAATGAATCATTAAAATAGATATAGACATCGAATTTTAGAAGAAAAAAGTTTGAGCAGGAAAGGCGCATGCGCGAGGAAGTCGAGAGGTTATTACCAAAAAATTAAGCAATTAACGTAAGGTTTTAAGCCCAGAGTCGCACAATGCAAAGACGAACACGGGAATCTGGTCACAGATCCGGAAGTGGCGCTTAACAAATGGAGAAGTTACTTCTCCAACCTACTGGGAGGCGATGACGAACATGATGCCGCTCCTAGAGAAGTAACGATGCCACCAATCGACAACACAGAGATAGACCCGCCGACCCAACAGGAAGTCTGTTTAGCCATACGAAGGCTAAAGAACAACAAATCACCAGGCGCTGATGAGCTGCCCGCTGAATTGTTCAAGGCTGGAGGCGAAGAATTGGATGCACCAACTTCTGCACCAACTTCTGTGGCGTATATGGGTTGACGAAAGCATGCCCGACGATTAAAATCTAAGTGTTCTATGCCCGATCTTTAAAAAATGAGACCCTGCAGTTTGCGCCAACTACCGCGGGATGAGTCTCCTCTCCATCGCATATAAGGTTCTGTCCCGCATTATTTGTGAACGTCTAAAGCCGCTTGTTGATACACTGATTGGACCTTATCAGTGTGGCTTTAGACCTGGTAAATCCACCACAGACCAGATATTCAAATTCTGGAGAAGACCTATGAGAGAAACATCGAAAATCACCATCTTTTTATCGATTACAAAGCCGCTTTCGACACGCCGATAAGGTCAAGGTTTTTCGAAGCCCTGTCTACTTTAGGTATTCCAGCAAAGTACGTTCGACTTTACATGATGACGTTGAGAAGCACTCAAAGCTCCGACAAAAAGGAACGAACCTCCCTGAGCCTTTTGATACCAAAAGAGGTTTTAGGCAGGGTGACACCTTATCGTGTGACTTCTTTAATCTGCTGATGGAGTATATACTGCGCCAGTGCCCAAATGCCAACAGATCGGGCACCATCTTTAATAAAGATGTAATGCTACTCGCATACGCCGATGATATTGATATTATCGGCAAAACCGAACGGGCAGTACGCAAGGCGTTTTCGGAGATTGAGAAGCAGTCTGAACTAATGGGTTTAGCAGTAAACGAGGACAAGACGAAGTACCTAGTGTCCTCGAAACAGAAGTCTACGCGCCTAGGGCAATCTGTTGCAATGGGAGAGTACAACTTTGAAGTTGTAGAGGACTTTGTCTACCTCGGAACGATGATAACCGACGACAACAACATCAGCCTGGAAATCCGAAGAAGAATCACGATCGCAAACCGATGCTATTACGGGCTAAGTAGGGAGCTCAAGAGCAGAAACCTCAAGCGAAGAACAAAAATAGCGCTATATAAGTCGCTTATCATCCCAGTCCTGCAATACGGCGCAGAAGCATGGGCAATATCATCAGCGGATGAGGCGATTGGCGTTTTCGAGCGAAAGATCCTTTGAAAGTTGGCGAGGATTTTCGCATCCGAAGGAATGACGATCTATATGAGCTCTATGAGGATACTGGTCTGGTCAAGCGCATAAAGCAACAGCGGCTGCGCTGGCTGGGACATGTTACCCTTATGGATGAACAAGCTCCAGCAAAAATGGTCTACAAGAGGAATGCGAAAGAACTGGGACAAGGCAAGGTGGGACGACCACCTCTAAGGTGGGACGACCAGGTGCGGAAAGACATTTCCAAGCTTGGCGTGAAAAACTGGTGCCAGCTCGCACGGAGCAGAAGCGACTGGAGGACATTAGTGCAGCGGCCGAGACCGTCATTTGTGGAAAAATTATATGTTTTACCATCCATTCCGATACCAAACTCTGAAATATAAAGACTTGATCAACCCGCAGTATTCACCAGGTAGTACTCTTTCGGATAATTACTTGATTTCGATTACGTTTATAAAAAGAAATCACAATTTTTGTCGATTTGTTTAACACCTCAAAGGATATTCAGTTTATCTTATACTGCCAGAAACTTGAGGTAAAAGTAGAGACTAGAACAAAAAACACCTACAGGGTTGTTGTCGTTTCCGAATTCGATTTATCGACATTGGTAAGAATTGTCATATTTGAGCACCTATTAAAGAATTTGACCGAAACGATTTGTTATCACTTCATTATTAATAACTTTAAAAAGGACTTTTGATCAGCAACATTAACATTACACCTAAAAGAACCGATTAATACTCAGTTTACAACCGATATTTTGAGTTTTTTGTATACGAGAACCGATGTATTTGCTACCGAAAAGAACAAAAAGAACCAAAACATGGTACCGGTACAGTCGTCTCTGAGTGCAAACAACGAGACTGCAAAGCTGGTACTTAGCTTTTGGGGGACTCTTACTAAATTTCTTTAAATCGTTATCGTAGCTTTCACAAAAAAAAAAAGTCTGGCTTTGTATATATTGCATCCCATAACCATGATAACTTTTGAACAGAAAAGTACCAAAAGTTTCATCCATTCTGTTCGAGTAAAACTTAATGACAAAAATATTTTTGCTGAGAGTAATGGCGAAGCCGATTCTTAAATGGACACATGGAATTGTGTCTTCGCTAAGAAACCGGCTGGAGGAAAATCGGTATACCAAAAAAAAAGTCCAGGTACCATTACGGATCCGAATACGGAAAAAATTGTTGGAACCAAAACAGAACTTTTAACCGAAACTTAAGTTTTTGTACGTTCCAGAACGGAACCAAAATAAGATTCACTTTTATTTTCTGCTTATGATCGATAGCATTAGTTATTGTTGTTTATTCTATTCAGGGATGCAAAGCAGTTCTGAATTGATTTGAAACGCTTTTTTCATCTATTCAACCGAACCGAATGCCGAATTTTTTGCTGATCCGAACCGACAAACACTAATCGAAACGGTTCGGTTTAGTTCAATGATAAGTTTTATGACGAAAAGACCCAAAATTAAGACAATGATACATTACTGAGAATTTGGGAATTTCCAACCATATAAAGTATATATATTCTTGATCAGCATCAACAGCCGAGTCGATATAGACATGTCCGTCCGTCCGTCCGTCCGTCTGTCCGTATGAACATCTAGATCTCAGAGATGGTAAGAGATAGAGTTTTGACATGTATGGTACAAATGCTTCTTTTATCTGCACGCAGATCAAGTTTGTTTCAAATTTTGGCCACGCCCCCTCCCGCCCCCGCAATTTGGAAAAAACGTTATATCTCCTACAGTTTTAATGATAGACGATTCGAACCCTCTAGAGATAGATTTGCCGAAAAAATGAAAAAGATCGGATGAACGGTTCTCAAGTTATGAGCAAAAAAGTGAACCAAGACCCCATGCTAAAGTCAAAAAATGGTGCATACCTTTCGGATGGTCACCCTAAGGAACGCAGGAATACTGTTAAACATGATTTTTCATAAGTAACGGGTATATCGAAGTCGGTAAGAGCCGACTTTAACTTACTCTGTCGTGTACTTCCGAATTTCTGATAAATTAAGTTTTGCTGATGGACCTTTTATAGAATACTCATAGACCGAATGATCTTTTATAATGACTTGTAAAACTTGTGATACCGTACATCTTTAGCAATTACCCGCTGAGCACTTAATATACCTGTAATCAGACTACAGAATATTTATTTCTTACAAATTGCTAACTTACTTCTGGGCTTATCCCATTTGCTCTACGGGACACTGATATAAGGATTTTAAAGCTATTAACATTTCTTCTAGAAATTCTATGTCGAGTGTGTGCGAACATTATTCACTGTAGATAACATGGTATTCCGAAAATTCAATTCGAAAACGGGCCTTCAAAAAATATATAATAAATTCAGAGTGGATTACTGAACCGAACCGACAACGCGGTTCAGTGAACTCAAAAAATCATCATGTAAAAAAGAACCGGGGGTTCAAAAACTGTGTAAAACGATGAAAAACCTCGAACCAGTGCCTAGTTCCGGGCGGTTTTCATTTCTGTTTTTATTATAGTCCATAACTGTAAGTCTCTCTAAACACGTCTTTTATTTAAGGTTTTAATTTAAAGCGATTTGCTGAATGGTGTATTTTCTCAAAAAAAATGATTGAATTCTTTGGAATAGTTTATTTTAAAGTTAAGCAAAAGTACTGAACTACATATCTTATCCAAGAGAGATAAAATAAAAGAAATAGAATCCCCCACAAAACGCGCCTAAAAATGTTTAAAATATGCATTTTAGCAACTTAAATATTAAATTACTACAAGTCCAGACGTAATAAACAATATCAAAAAAAATGCGTCTTTAGCGCACGAATATTATCTAGAGTCACTTCTAACCATTCAATTTACTGGAAACTGTTGCCTGTTGTGATTGACAAGATAATATAAGATCGAAGTTTAATAATACATTTTGGTTTGGAACAGGTTTAGATTCAGTCATTTTTCGGACGTGGTTCGGATTCTGTGGAAGAAGCTTAAAAATGGCCCAATAGAGCAAAAAGTTAAAGTTTCGTATATGGGGATTTTCACAGCTAACATACGTGACAATCGTACGAACTTTTTGCCTTTATTATGTAGATAAATAAGGAAAAATTTTACAATAAATTTCCGCGTTCTTGTTTTTGAACAGCTTTTTATTTAGTGTAAAAGCTGGGAGTTGTAGACATTGAGGTCCCAAGATAAAGGTAGACAAATGGACATACGAAAAGTGACAGAATACGGAAGTGTGTTTTGTCTGCTTTTGCAAAAAATCAAAACTCCGCGGAATGCGTTCGAGTTTTATATTGTAACTAACATTAATATGATCTGCAATGACGTAACTATATATTTAAAGGTGATTCGGTCAAAAATAAATGTTGATTTTTTTAAATTAAACTCATTATGATACGTTACGTAACATACATAAGGGGACAAGGTTTTCTCTAACTCCGTAGTTCTGATGCTTGTCTTAAATATATATATCGCTCACTTACTTCAATACTGGCATAACTCAAAAATACAATTTTTGACTTAATGATGCAGAAATCTGCGCGCTTTACTGTACCATTTTATGCAAAAATTTTCGTATTGCTATCTCTTCTATTTTCCATGTGAGATGAGAATATGTCGCAATATCATTTTCTAGGTTCATTTTCATGTTGATGCAAGAACGGCCATATCTCAGTTGTCCTGCTGTCGATATTGACCAAACATACTTTGTCTTTCAGTTAAAACATCATATTTTGAATGTTTATCAATAAGCATTCTAAATTTATAGTATTTTACTTAATTGAGTTGAAACTAATTGAGAACTTCAAACGTGTTTTTCTCAAAATGCATTATTTTGAGTTATGCCAGTATTGAAGTAAGTGAGCGATATGTTTCCTTTTGCGTAATCACAAAAAACATAAAAAACTGATTTAGGAAATTATATATGATACACATAAGATAAGTCATAAATAAGGTATGCATAAAATGAATAGACGTTTTCTGTTTATAGTTTACCTTTCTGTGGACGCAAACAGGCGATATGGCCAATCAGACAACAGAATGGTTATATATAGACGGTATCTTTTTTTATTAGCTTGAGATCTCCTTATCTAACTCAGCCTTTTTACCCACGCTAATGAAACCGGCCTTGCCCGACATATTTCCTCTTAGTCTTGATTAAATTTTAGCCAAAAGATATTCTCTATACACAGAAGGTGCAAAGTCCAGTTAGCGTTTGTACGCTTAGTTTAGGCACCCACTGTGAATACCCACTTGTGATTATTTTTATTACTATTCTTAACGGTGATAGGCAAAAACATTGAGAGCGAGAGCAGGGGTAAAGCTATGAGAGAGTTTATGTTACTTGGTTTTTTTATCAAGTAAGAGAAGTTTTGCCGGATTGGCAAAGAGAGTAAGCATAAATAAAAGTTAAAATTGTTAGACACGGAACAGCTGATAGGCCGATTTGTTTATACTGTTAAAGTATTTACTGCGGGGAAACTCGGTAAAACTGTCTGACAGCTAAAAAATGGACCCGGCTCCTACCTCAATATTAAAGGGAACCTCTCGATTATTTACGGAAGCTGGCTAATCAAGGCGCAACAGCAAAAAAGCCAAATGACATCATACCTCAAAGAATCTAAAATCATTTTGCTTGCCATTCTTATTTATACCAATGATTAAATTATGAAATGGCGGCTAGTCAGAGATCTGGCCAAAAGGAATTATGTAAAAACTGGTTTCGTAACTGCAACTTACATTACTTTCAATCACACGCGCCATATCCCTGGGCTGGTGTTGTTATTGTGGGCAACCTCTCGAACTGCTCCACTGGCTGCGGATGAATAAATCAATATCATATTAATGCACTTTAATTTTGAATAAATTATATAATTCACACATTGCACTGACGCAGGCGGCGTTTAGTTTGAACGCAAGAAGAACACACAAAAAACGCACCCAGAGTGAAAGCAATGTTTTGTTTGACTGCTAAGCCCCACGCATACGCAACTATTCTCTCTGTCTCTCTCGAGACTTTCTCTCGTCGAATCTCTTTCGCTCTCTTGGGGCCTCAAAGTAACGGCAACTCTTTGTCTTTGAATGCGACCAACTGAAAGCAAATTTTGGCTGCTAAACAATAAACCAAAATTGTCTTTAATAAGCATTAAGACCTACCTGATTAATTCAATTTAATAACTTGTTTTGGTTTAATAATTTTATAAGCTGGAATGTGGGCTTTGGAGATGTTGTTTTCCACCCATCACTAAAATACACTAGTGATGCTTAGTTAGCTGGAGACGATTTCGGAAAAGAGCTGAATTCTATTTTTAATAGGGGCATTTGTTCGCCTTTTGTACGGTGAAAAAATAAATAAAGCTAACAGATTTTTTGTTCTTTGTTTTTTATTTTTTTCGAAGCATTTTGTCTGCAGCCGTTATTTTAGTTCAAAAAGTAGGCCCACCGATTTGAGGCTTGAAATATACTTCTAAATAGGATATATTACGCGACAAAAATGGAAGTCGGATAAGACTGTATCTAAAAACATTACTATAGTATTACTATTACCTAAAGCTGAGTGGTGTAGATATTTATTGAGTGCAATTATATTCAATTATGTAAATTTTTTTGGTTTTTATAAGCTTTAGCACACGACATATTAAAAAGGCTAAAGTTAGACTGGCGCGTCTTCAGAATTCAGGCCAATTTCCTTTTATTAGGGACTACAAAAAGCTGTAAATGCATTATATTATTTAATGAAATTTTTTTAAAATAAATATTCTCTGTGAAACTCCAGCCAGATCTGGCTCTAAAATAGCTACACTCTTAAATATCGATTAACTACTCGGTATCGCCAATCAATTTAAATGAGTATTATCGTTGCCTCTGTAATCGTTCTTTCGTGAAACGCACGTCGCAAGGTGTAGACATGGCGTAAGTTGTGAACAATTTTTAATCTTTAAATATTTAAGGCATCTTAATAGATTTTCATTTAAAAACTATATAATCTTGAATAGTCTTAATCAATTAAGATGCTGCCAATAATATTTAATGTATTTAGCAATCAGAAACCAACTTTTTGAGACTTAACCCATGTTCTTATCGTTTGGAAATGATTGCAAAAGTAAAATATAAATTTTGTGTTAAAATATGCAGCTTATATGTGAGCTGCAGTCATTTGCACAGTTTTTAAACATTTGAAATCACCCAAATTTGTTACTAATTAAAATTTTCCCCTCATTTTATATGACAGTTCGAAAGTTTCTCGTGACACGCTTTATGAGGGTGTTATTGGCCTTCTGGAGAGCTCGCTGAAGAAGAAGCGCGGTTTCTTGGAAACGGTGGAATTGCAAATTGGCCTGAAGAATTATGATCCCCAAAAGGACAAGCGTTTCTCCGGCACCGTCAAGTATGTGTAAACCACCTATGCTGCCGCCGCATTGGCACAAAGCATTAGGTAGTCGAGTCGGCAGACTTGGCGGACCTGCACTCAGGGTCTTAAAAACAAATTGAGTAGGTTTCTTCAGCCTGTAGGCTGGTTAAACCGTCCCTCTAGATAGTTAAAGATTGACCTAGTCCTCTGGGGCTTTGTAAGTTTTCCACCCCAACTCCTTTTTAATAGTAAAGCTAACTAATTTGACTTTGTGGCCATAACTAAACCAAATTTTTATTCAACAGGTTGAAGCACATTCCCCGTCCCAAGATGAAGGTGTGCATTCTGGGCGACCAGCAGCATTGTGACGAGGCCAAGGCCAATGGAGTCGAATTCATGGATGCCGAAGCTTTGAAGAAGTTGAACAAGAACAAGAAGCTGGTCAAGAAATTGGCCAAGTCCTATGATGCCTTCTTGGCTTCTGAATCTTTGATCAAGCAGATTCCCCGTCTGTTGGGCCCTGGTCTGAACAAGGCTGGCAAGTTCCCTGGTCTGTTGTCGCACCAGGAATCAATGATGGGCAAAATCGAAGAGGTCAAGTCCACCATTAAGTTCCAGATGAAGAAGGTGCTGTGTCTGTCGGTGGCTGTTGGTCATGTGGGCATGAAGCAGGATGAGCTGGCCCAGAATGTCAACTTGTCGATCAATTTCTTGGTCTCGCTGCTGAAGAAGAACTGGCAGAATGTGCGCTCCCTGCACATCAAGTCCTCCATGGGACCACCACAGCGTCTGTACTAGATGAGAATAAATGAAAATTTCTACATTGTTTTGTAATGTAATTGACTTATTTTATTAATTAAGGTTGGTTAAATCCATGGCCAGCTTTTTGGAATCGTCATCCAGCCCACCCGGAAAACCCTCATAGTCCACCTCAGAGCTTGAGGGGGCAGGCACATTGTACATGCGACGATATGAAGCCTCAATATTTTCATCCAACATGCGCTCAACTATGTCGCTCTCGGTTAAACCGCCGGCGTTCATCTTCAGTAAGAGATCCGCATCGCTGTGTTGCGGCAAATGGGACAAATTTGCTGCCTTTCGTTGCTGATTTGAAGCCAGTTCGGCACTTTGGCAACCCATTTTACACAAGGCACAACGACTCTGACCAATCTGCTGCTTGAGATTATGTAGACCAATGCGATCTTGGGTCAGCAAAAGACGTTCCTGTGACAGCTGCGCTTCCTTTTCGCTTAGATCATGAGCTCGTTTGCTGATGAGCTGCAGCTTGGCCTGCATTAGTTGTTCCGTTTCACGGGCCTTGTGCTCCATCATTTGACAGCGACTGGTGGCCATGCGGTAGGCACTAGAGGATTGCGCCAGCTCATCCTCACGCACATTTAAAGCATTCTCCTTGTCCATTTGCAAACGCTTGCGCTGCTCCCATTCACGCTGCTGCTTAAGGCAACGTTCACGCTCCTCGTCCGCTTTTCTAATGGCTTCACGCGCCACCTTCAGCTGTGCCTCCAGCTCTAAACGTTGCTGCTCGAGAGGTTGCCCCTGCATATCTACGTCTAGCTGTTGCTTCAACTCCAGTTGCTGACGCTGCACAGCCAGTTGGGTGCGCTCTTGCTGCACATCCTGGTGCAGTCGTTCCGTTTCGGCCAATTGCAGCGTTTTGAGTTCCTCCAAGCGCTTCTCATCGCGTGCCATTTGCTCCCGATGGAATTCCTTTTCACGCTCAAATGCCTTTTTCTCCGCCTCCAGACTGGCCATACGCTGTCTCAATTGCCAGTTCTCTTCGGCCGAGTCTTTGGACAAACGACTGAGCTGCAGCTCCAAAGTGCTGACCAATTCCATCAGACGACGCTTCTCCTCCACAGCACTATTTTCGTCTATCCTAAGGCGACGTTCCTGATCCGCCAGACGACGTTCGCGTAACTCCAGTTGTTTGTCACGTTCCTGGTTAGAGGTCAAACCCTCACGTAGCTCCTGCAGATTGTTAGAGGCCACACGTAAAGTGTCCAAATAGTTGTCATGATCTTGTACCGCAGCTTGTTCCAGCCTCTTAGCCTGGCGTATTCCCTCCAAATCCAATTGATGGGATTGACGTAGTTTAATCACTTCGTCCTCATGATCCTGTTTAAGCGTAGAGATTTGCTCAAGGTAATCGGTTTTCAGTTGTTCTAACTTATCCTGGTAATACTGTTTGAGTTCATTATTCTCCGCCTTTAGGCGTTCCTCCACGGCCTTTAAATGCTCCTCCAGGACCTTTAATTGCTTTCTGTTATAAATGAAGAGACTTTAAATGGGAACATTTAGTTATTCCTTCCACTTACTTGTAGGTACTCTCAATCATTTCGATTTCCTGTTCATAGTTCACCTTCATATTGGCCACCAGTTCCTCCAGCCTTAGTTTCTCTAAAAGATTCCTTTTGACATCGGTTTCCAGCTGCAGCATTTGCTGTAATTCTTCCGGCTTTTCCTTTTCCGTAGCGACGGGTGTCTCTTGCAGTTGCACCGGCTGGGACATCATCAGTTGTAGATGCATATTGATGCGCTGTTGCTGCACTTTGATATGCTCCTCCATTTGTTGCTGTCGCTGCAATTGTTGCTGTATAAGTTTTTGGAATTTGTGATCCTGTTCCTCCTGACGACGTTGCATTTCCATCAAAGCGCGCTCTTGACTCTTCATTTGAGCAGCTATGACCAATTGGGACTCCTGCTGCTGGAGCACTTCAAACTTATGATTACTCTCCAAGTTGAGGCTGTTTAATAGTAAAATATTTTGCGTGGCAGAACTGACAGCTGGAGCATTAACAACGGGAGCCGGCTTGGTTTCCTCCACCTCTTCGGGAGCCTCTTTCAAAACTTGGGTCTCATTACGCTCTGGTTCCGTTTCCAAACCCAACCAATCCGCGGTGTTGCTGTTGGCTCCCCTCTTTTTGGACACGGGCGTAGACATGCCCGATGCATTGGCATTTGCTTCTCGTCCAAATAAACCCAATGGATCTGCATTGACCAGAGGTGCAGACTGTGCGGAACTGCGTCTACCCGTAGAAGTCTTGGGACGTGCTTGCGAGTTCTCGGTGGTGGTATCTGTGGACTGCCTTGACATTGAAGGCTTTGCCGTGGCGGGTCGTGCTAGTATATCATCAAATAGGTTCTTCTTGAGCTCGGCAGCGGGTAGCAAATCATCAAACAAATTTTTTCTAGCTCCGCCGCTTTTGGGTCTCTTGGGATCAAATCCCAAATCATCATCTTCGCCACCGGGCGCCATCGCCGTCTCATCGTCCAGCGAGAGTGAGGGCTTCTGTTTGACTATGCGAGGTGTGCTGGACGCAATGGGCTTGGACTTGCTGGCGCTGGCAGGACTCTGTACATCTGCTTCGGTTTCCTCCTTTATGCCAAAGAGATCTTCCAGTTTGCTCTTGTTAACTTTACTCGTCTTGGGCGGCGGTTTCTTTAGACCGCCAGCTCCGGGGGTGTCGAAAAAGTTATCATTGTCCAAACTATTATCGCTGAGTAGTTCAGCCAATGGATCATCGTTAAAGTTCATAGCAATTTTTATAAAAATTCAATTCAAATTGAAGTTGTCAAAGCAAAAACAAAGCACACAAACAAAACGTAACCGTTGCCTGGTAACGGATTTTTCGAAATCGAAAAGTCGAAGTTAGACAACGACATTAAATACATAGATGGCGCTTTGTTTTAAATAAACAATGGTACCATAAAAATATAAAAGTTTCTACGAGGGTCACTTTATACATTTCTAGCCTTGGCCAGTCTACTACCGAGTGGTCAATTTTGTGTATAAATTAGTAATTTTTTACATTTTGACCTTGACAGAGAAATGGAATTACCTCGAGAAATGTTCGTAGAACGATTTATACAAGTTTTCGTCATGGATTACACTAGTTAACAGCATTTCCGATCCCGACCATCTGGCAGTTATTTCGTATGTAAATCCATTTGCTGAGTCCAAAAATCCAATCCGCAAATTTTTTTATGGGGCTGTTTTCGAGAAATCGCGGAAAAGCTAGTTTTTGGAACCAAACCGTTTAGAATCGGCTATTCTTAATTTTTTTTACAGTGAAGCAAATCTTAAACCTTATCACTTGTGCTAAGGCTAAACCCATTCGGAATAAAAGTTTTCGTCTATAATTTTTCGAGAATCAGCTTGACTCCAAAGTTTCAAGTTTCAACACTTTTTGCTTTATTTATCTCTGCAACATCGATCAGAGAAAGTTTATAGAGTCCGTCCATAAAATACTCTACCTAGAAAGTGTAAGCTCAGTATGAATTTTGTTGCTGCAGTACCAAAAGAAAGCAGCACTGTTGCTGTAAACTTTATTATGCTATTATGACTATAGTTCATCTTATCTTTACCAATCCTTCGGCAGATAAATAGTACACTAGTACACACCATAAACTATATGGTAAAGAAACTTTAAGATCGATTTGGGATGTATAGCCTAGTCACTAGGCCCTTTAATTTCCATGAGAGTTTAACCGCTAGTGATTCGTCGCATTATTAAATAATTTTTTCATTTTCAAATTACAATTGTGTAAATGTGTTTTAGGATTCCGACTGTACCTAGATAAGTGATTTCGCAAAGTTAAAATAGAAGCTCTGAAGGATAAACATTTAAAAATGTATTTTTGATTAAAAACACTAAAAAAGCGCATATGGGCCTTTCCACCAAAAGGTCAACCTGGGCCAAAAAGTTAACACTGGTTAAAAACACTACATTTAATCAAATATTTATAGGGAAACAGCCAAATTAAACTAATGTGGGCTAATATAACATTTACTATTAACCCAATTAGATATATTCGGTTTCACGGCCGGGCTAGCGTAATTTTTCTCATTTTCACATTAAAATTGCTTAATTTTTTGGAAAAAAGTGACTTTAGAGAACATGTACTTTCGCTATCTAAAATCTTTCTGATGGTTCAATGGGGTAAACATGAATGCATAAGAAACTATGTCAATACAATTTACTGTAAGTTTTTCTTTGCATTATAGCAGAAACCACATAAATATAATGATGGGAAAAACTGTCCCGTGCGAAAATCATCATCAATGCAATATATTCTAATATTTATCGCATTAATATATTGCCTCAGGATTCGCTCAATTCGGCGTTTGAATGTTTTCCCGCGAAAGCCACTTCTATTTTTGTCCTGTGCGAATGTCATGTTTTTTTGCGAGTATCTTGAAAACAAAAATGTTTCCAAAATCGATCTTTGCATCAATTGTTGGGCTATTGAATAGCTATAAGTTAAGCCTGTTGTGAAAATAAGAATCCGTTTAATTTTGACTTTTTTGGATGTATAAATGCGTACGATTGTCCCGTTCGACGTCATGGAAATGCCCATATGTATTTCGCATAATTTTTTGGAAAACACGGCACACAAAATTGTTTTATTGATTTTCCCGAATCTTTTGATCTTCTTCCGCATACTTAGAACCCGAATTTGCTGAAAATTCGAAGAAGCCTTGAAGAATCGGTGAGTTAAGGCGGATTTAATTTATCCTTTTACCTTCTACCTTACCTATAGGTAAGAAAAAATAGTCCAATCCAATAACTTGTTGTAAGGCTAATGAGATTCCAAATTCAAATTTTATAAACATTTTAAATCAAAACTGCAAACTGGTCTAAGATCAGATCGGATGGATTCGAGTTTTTTTATACCGAACTTTCGGTAACAATTTATAAATACAGTCGAACTTTCATATGGGCACTGTCTTTAACTCCTTATGATAGATTGACGTGTTTGGTTTTTTTTTACGCCAATTTTTAAAAAACTCAAGTTTTTCATATTTTTTTAAATTTAGATAGGAAATGCCCATATAGCGAATCTCAAGTGTTCCAAAAAATCTTCGTTATTAAAAAATTCGTAATATAGAAGTAATTTTACATATAACAAAATTGCAGTGTTCAGGAAACGAATTCATTATCCGATTCGTTGTATTAGTTGTGCAATGATTCGGCACTAATCTAAACTAAACCATTCTTTCTAGGATACCGGTTCACAAAACCATAAAAACTATTGGTTATGGCTTTCTATATAAGACGTTTAATTTTGGTAAACGGTTAGTTTTAATAATCTACAAATAACACAGTTCAACAAATATTGGGCTCTCGCGGGCCTGGGTAAGATGGATATACCATTCGACGGAAGTTTTCAAGCTGAATACATGTAAAGTTTTGGAGTAATCAATGGTCAAAGTACCGCAATGGACTCCACCCACGATAAACGGAACACCGCTAACGCCAAAAAACAACGTAAAATACCTTGGAGTAGTAATCGATAGTAAACTATCCTGGAGACTCAATGTGGAGGAAAGGGTGAAAAAGGCAACCAATGCGCTATATGCATCTCAGAAGATGCTAAGCAGCACTTGGGGCCTATCACCAAGACTAACACACTGGCTCTTCATATCAGTTATACGACCGATACAAGCAAGCACAGAGCCACAGAGAAGTCCACATAAAGCTGATGGAAAAGGCCCAGCGGCAGGCAGGTCTGCATAACGGGGGCGCTGCGGTCTACTCCAACAAAAGCACTGGAACACATCCTAGGTGTCAACCCCCTGGACATTCAAGCACGCCTTACTGCACACAGGACGGCCCAACGTCTTTGGCAGGCACCATGGCTCTGCAAAGCTATGGACACAGCACAGTGGGCAGAGAGATCAACAGTAGCACGGACTACATGATCCCAAAAACCAACTTTACTGGCGCATCAGCACTACTGGGACAAGAAGACTGGCGTACAGGGCTGGCTCAGGAAGCAATGCACCTTTTCACGGACGGCTCAAAGATGGCCTCAGGAGTCGGAGCCGCCGTGTACTGCAAGGAACCGGAAGTGAAACTCTCATACAAACTGCCAAACCACCGCACTATATTTCAGGCGGAAGTATTCGCTATAAGGAAAGCAGCTGAATTGGCAGAATTACACGCACCAAACGATCAAATCAACATATACGTAGACAGCCAAGCGGCAATCAAAGCAATGCAGAGTCACGCCATCAACTCCAAAAATGTTCTGGCAAGCAGAGAAGCATTAGATTCCCTCAGCACCTCCAGCAAGGATTCCCAGCCACCAGGGCATTGATGGAAACGAAATGGCGGACGCTCTTGCAAAGGCCGGGGTCGCACTACCTATCTCCCTACAGACGCTATACAGCAAGATAGAAGAGATAGCGGAGAACGAAGCAGAGGAAAAGTGGAAGAACACGACCGGCTGCAGAATCTCTCAAATTATGTGCAAGAAGAGAGACAAAAAACTCACGCACTATACGCTGCAGCTCCAAAGAAGAGACTGCAGACTGCTTATAGGCATATTAACTGGTCACTGCCTAGCAGCCGCTCACGCGATAAAGCTAGGCATCACGACAGCAGACACCTGCAGGAAATGCAAGGAACCTGGAGTAGCAGAAACTCTAGAACACCTCATCTGCAGTTGCCCAGCAATCGCCACGACAAGACTAAAACATCTGCACTCCCCAAGCTTCACCACTCTGGAAGAGGCGGCCAAGAGCTCCCCCAAACAACTATTGGCATTTGCCAAAACGTCAAGGATCCTACAGGATTTCTAAAGGAAATGGTACCCTAAAGCACCCGGTCTCACTAAGGACCCCCTACATGGGGCCAGCCGGAAATACCTACCTACCTAATGGTCAAAGTTGTCTAAAATGCCAAAAAAGGCAGTTTTTAAACATGTTTTAAAATGCCATCATAAGCGGAAGGAACTATTCTCTTTGGAGGGCAATAAGTCAAATTCCTGGTTGTTGGACTAGAAACTGTAAATAATTAAAAAGTTGTACAGTGTACACTTTATATGTTCCAAACAAACAATCGAAAATAATGTTGTGTCAGTATGTTCTTTTGGAAATCTTTTTGTTTTAAAATTATTAAATCGGTCTCCGATGGGTCTTGGGAGACAAATTCACAATTTGGACAAATTGTGAATTCAGCATTTTCGTAAAATATAAAATTTACATTTTACTTTTATTTATTTACGGTTTTTAGTCCTACAACCAGGAATTTGGCTTACTGCGATCCAAAGAGTACAGTTCCCTATAAGCATCTTAATTTTTAATCGCATTATACCGTAGAAGACGGCCTTTTAATTATTTTTTAAAAATTGGCTATTTAAGAATTTTTTATCAACTTTGACCATTGATTTCTCAAAAACTTGACCGGCTAGAGAAATCTAAAAAAATTGACTTATATTTATTCTGAAAACCTCCGTCGAATTTCCGGGCCCGTTAGAGCTCAATATTTGTTGAACTGTGGATCCTTATAGAGGTCTGGACGTATTTTCAGATGTATTTCAACGAATTCTTAGAAAAATTTCGAAAATATCAATATCG
The DNA here is from genome assembly GCA_018904275.1 of Lordiphosa clarofinis. Classification (NCBI taxonomy): domain Eukaryota; kingdom Metazoa; phylum Arthropoda; class Insecta; order Diptera; family Drosophilidae; genus Lordiphosa; species Lordiphosa clarofinis. Next base: position 2,089,971 of record JAEIGQ010000007.1, on the reverse strand, counting down.
AATACTTTTTATACCCGTTACTCGTAGAGTAAAAAGGGTATACTTAAGTCGTGCAAATGTATGTAACAGGCAGAAGGAATAATTTCAGACCATATAAAGTATATATATTCTTGATCAGCATCAACAGCCGAGTCGATATAGACATGTCCGTCTGTCTATCCGTCTGTATGAACACCTAGATCTCAGAGATGGTAAGCGATAGAGGTTTGACATGTATACGACAAATGCTTCTTATACTCGCAGGCAGATCAAGTTTATTTCCAATTTTGGCCACGCCCCCTCCCGCCCCCGCAATTTGGAAAAAACGTTATATCTCCTACAGTTTTAAAGATAGACGATTCGTACCTTCTAGATAGTAAGTAATTAGCAAAACGAATAAATTTGCAGACGAAATGATAAGGATCGGATGAGCGGTTCTCAAGTTATGAGCAAATAAGTAAACAACACTCCCCCACCCTTAGAGAGAGAGAGAGAGAGAGAATTAAAGATGAGCTCCAGCGTTGCATTCAGATTCTACTCTAGGTACAGAGTATGTTACAGTCGGGCTTGACCGACTTTCTCACTTGTTGCATCTGCTTTGTTGAAAAGAAGAATAAGAAGAAGAGTTTGTGTGTTTATGGAGTTGCATTTATTTGGTTTTCTGACGTTTCAACTAAAAAAAAACTATAATAAACTGTTGCAGTTACATAAAACTTAAGCTTAAGATTGCACATAATAAAAACGAAATGACTGGCCAGTAGCCGGTAAATGCATGCGCCATTAAAATAGGACGCAAAATCAACCGGATATATGATAAAACATATGGATAACAAATAAAATGTATAAATGAATTTAACAAAAACAATTAAAGAGTTGTTGATTCGAATCGGCAAGCCGAAACGCTGATATCCTGCAAAATGGCAAAAAAAATCAAGCAGTCATTAGAAAGCTAGAAATTTTCAGGAAATTTAGAGAAAAGTTCCATTGTTTAATTTTACCAAAATGAAGGAAATGGACATGAAACTCAATATAGATTGAAAAACTGGATAGAAAAACTTTAAAACATTAAAAGCTCTAACAAAAAATTCACAAATTTTAAAGATTTGTGAAAGGAAGGAAGGAGGACTCACAAAATTATATTTGTTGGAACCTTCAAAAGATCGGAAATAGGCTTCTAAGTCTCAATCTCTCTAAGCCAGAGATGGGCATGCACACATACCGTCACACTTTTCACACGCATACAAGCACATGCAAATATAAGTAGCTGTCAATGCTTATAGCGTACGTGTGATTTTTGCAGTCGGCCGCGGCAGAACCCTAATGCACGCGCTGCTTTGTGTGTGCATTGGAACGTCGCGACGCGCCCATCTCTGCTCTAAGCCATGCACAAATTACATAAAGAAATCTTATAATAAAATAGCTAAACTGCTGCTTTTTTTGTTTGCTCAGGATATATAAGAATAATGCGCGAAATGTGTGAAGATTGATCTATGAGTTCTAGGATACATATTGCTGCTGCTGCTGTTGTGACTATATAAATACTTTGGTTAGTTATCAGATGAGTGTGTGATTAGTCGATACAATTCGAGAGAGTAGTTGTTCACTTGTTAACCAAGCCCCTTGCCTTCGGATAGGCAGAAGCTGGCTTCTTCAGCGGCACACGACCCGTAGGCGGACGGCGATTAGAGTCCATAGCCGAACCGGGACTGGGCAGCCCTCGACTGGACTTGATGTTACGCACTCCATTTGTGCTTGATGCATTAGAGCCCACAGTGGCCACATTAGTAGCCGCATTCGATCCACCTCCGCCATTGGCATTTATAATGTTCTCCAAACGATTGCGCAGTGAATTGGTGTGCGAGTCCACTATATCAATGTCATCGCCGCCGGTTTGCATGGCCTGTGCCAGTACAGCTTGCAATGAGGCCGATACCTTGGGTGTGCGATACTCCTGGGTGGTGCGACAAGGCATCTCCAGCTCATAGCTGACAATGTTTTCGCTCTTGAAACGCAATGAACTGGGATTACTGGCTTTGGCCTCTTGCAGGGCATACTCAGAGGTGGGACGTCGACGTTGAGGATGTGAGACTGGACGCCTGCTGCCAAATTTGCCATCTGACATTGGCATGGGTAAAGGCAAAGAGCTGAATTTCCACTCCTCTTGTTCTTCGTCGTATTTAGCCTGGGTATAGAGACGCTGCTTGACCTCAATGGGCACAAAGTTGTCGATGATTAGCAATTGACGTTTTAGCTCTTTAACCAGCTCATTTTGGGCCATCTCCAGTTCACGCAAGTCCTGATTGTGATCATGCTTGCAGTCATTGAGCTCCTGCTGCAGAGCCAAGTACTTGGCATAGCATTTGGAGAGTTTGCGTTTCTTCAGCTCCACCTCCTGCTCTAGGGAGACATTTCGCTCACGTATCTCCAGAGTGGTCTCTTCCTGCAACTCGAGCTGCTGCTGGATTTCAATTTCACGCTTCTTACGCTCGGCAATCTCCACCAGCTTCTTCTCCAGCTCTATCTGACGCTCACTATAGGTGTCTAGGAGATTCTTGCCGCCGCGTACCAGTTGACCTTCCAGTTCGGCCAGTTTGGCAGCCAATTTGGCATTCTCCACACGTTCCCGCTCAAGTTCCTCATTGGATTTGGCCACTTCTGCCTCGTTTTCCTTGTCCGATTCGGATTCGGGTTCCGTATCGGGCTCTCTTTCCTCCTCCTGTGTCGAAGTCTGCAGCTCCTGAGGGATTTCTTTTTTCGTTTTTTTAATGCGCTGTTTCTTAATGCCCGATGCCTGTTTCTCGCTACGCTGCTGTTGGTGTGGGGCTATCAAACGTTTGAGTCGCTCTATTTCCTCCTGATACTCCTTGAGTTTGGCATCCTGCGGATCCTCGTTCTTTATGGGCTGATTCTGTATGGACTTGGCCCGCGAGGCATAGCGCAAGGTGGTTAAAGTTTCATTGTAGTTATAATTGGAGGGACCAATGTTGGCTATCATTATGGTCTTGGAATTGCCGCCCAAAGAGTCTTGCAAAAGACGCGTTAACTTGGAATCACGATAGGGAACATGCGGAGAGCTTTCGGCCAGAGCTGAGATGACATTGCCCAGCGAGGAGAGAGCCAAATTGATTTTGCTGGCTTCCTTAAGACGCTCGGCAGAGGCTCCGGTCTTGGACTGTCTTTCGCTGCCCGCCAAATCAATGAGATTCAATTTACCCACCTTAATGGTGTTCGTTTCCGTGTCGCACATTTCTATTTTAATCATAAAAATGGCATGAGAGCTGGAATAGAAAATGAAATCATTAGAGGAAAATACTTATGGAAATGGTTCCACCTACCGTGAACTGTGCTCATTCATGTTGGTAAATCCCACCGTGCGATTCTTGTTGCCCATTTGCATTACTTTGGACATATCCTCCACACTCTTGCAGTTGATGGCATGCAGATTGGGCACATACACACCCGAGCCACGTTCCCTTACCTCCAGATGTTTGGATTGCTTGGGTTTAAGCAAATCCCTTAACTCCTCCATGTAGATTTCCAAATACGAAACATCCACCAGAAATTGAAAGTTCTCGGTGCGATTAATGTGTAACCAGATTTGCTCAAAGGTGCGTGGTATAATACCCATCAGTTCATCATTCCCTCTGGCTCCCTCCATGGTAAAAGTTTTGCCTGTGCCCGTCTGGCCATAGGCAAATATACAACCATTGAATCCTTCAAGCACGGAACTAACCAAGGGAAACACCACCTCGTGATAGAGAGTGGTCTGTGAGGCGCTGGCATCGTAAGCGGCATCATAGGTGAAAACCTTACGTTGCTCCTTGTTGGCATCCACTAGATTTTGTAGCTCAACCACACCACGATTCGGATAGACATTGACCACCTCCGGTGAGCCCTCGGACCGTTCCCGATTGCTTAGAGGACGACAACGTACCACCACCTGGACGCACTCATTAAGAGCCTGCTGCTGCTGGCTGTTGGCGGTGCCAGGGCGTTTGCTCTTGGCACTCATTGTGGTGTATGACTAAGGCGGAGCCTGGACTTCCTCTCCTCCCCCCAGTAGCTGTGACGACGAAACAACACAAAAAGGCCAAGCAAATAAAATCAATAATTCCCTTGCGACACTATAGTTTAAGTTATTTTAGTTGATACTAGGCGTGGGCGTGCAATTCTTCGACTGGAGCTACTTACCAACAACCAATTGACCTGTATTTTACAGTTTTGGCCAATTAGATCACCTTGAATATGATTTTTTTTTTGGAGTTTTGGTTTTCAGCTACTGTTACTCAGAGGCGATAACGATAGCGATTGTCAATGGTAATGGAACTTATCGTTTTCGATTCTTAACCCTGAGATGACCGCCTAAAAAATACAAATTTTAACTGGTAGTTCATATTTTGGATGGAACTTCTAATGAAAATAACTCATATAAAGGAGTCGTTTTACTTAGAATTGCTTTTTAAATGTTCATTTTACATCTCTTGGATATTTATACAACTTTAAGGGCCGATTTCACATTTTCTACTTTGCTATTTTCTCAGTTATATACTACTAGTCCATGTAGGAGATGTGAAATCGTCCCTTAGTCCAATTGATTTAGTGAGGAAGAGGAAACATTTAAGAAACTTTTCTGAAAATCTCCGGTTTTAGTTATTTTGGAAAACTGATGCATTTGGCGAAAATATTATTGTATATTGTACAAATCAATATTTGGCGAATTTCTTTGTAAACTTAAGTTTGGAATAATGCACTTATACGGATTGCTGTAAAGTGTTTTCTACAATTTTCGAATGAAAAAAAATAAACCTTTTTATATATTTGGCATATTTAGAATATTATATTACACAGTACAACACTAAAAAAAAGCCCGACAGAAGACCAATAAATTATGATAAAGGGCACCTTTGTAAGCATCACCTCATACCCAGTTTTTCAAATGCACCCTCGGTTCGCGTTTAATGGGTACTTTTGTACTTGCAACACACAACGACAACAATTCTAACTAAGTTTTTAATGGCTTAAGCTTAGTACTCAGACAAACTAAATCGCTTTAGCTGGGTTTCAACTCCATATAAAAAAAGGGTGTCGGAAAGCTTTCGTAAATTTCCGACAGGCCTCTTACGCTCGGTGGAACTCAGACAAACTAAAATTTCCGAGCCTCAGCGTCGGAAAGCTCGTAGTCCGCTAACTTGACAAACACAAACACGATACAATCCGATGGGGTGCTAGAAGAAAAAATAGCTTGTAATTTTTCCGACACCTACCCGTCGGAGTGTCAGCACAAGTCGACGAAAATCAGATTGCGCATATTTTGAAACCAACGGTAACATTGAATGCCCAGACTTCTACATTCCAATCTCCAAAAATATCTAAAATTAGCAAAACCATAACAAATAAAGCAGAAATCAGCCAGTGTGACCGTTTCACATTGGGTGGTATTTTGATGAGGGGGTGGTATTTTGGCGTTGTACAGTCACGCACGTCCGCTGGGTTCCCACGGAAAAAGTAGTCAATTTAGCTAGCGGACGATTTAGTTTGTCTGAGTACTAAGCTTTAAGATAAAATTCTCCAAAATTTAGCAAATGTGGACAGGGTCATTGGGAACGACATATGAAAAATTCACTTAATTCGCGCAATCGGTTAAGGTACATCCAGAAGAGATTAAACCTTCATTCTTCAATATTTTTAAAAGCGCACGGTAGATTTTTCCTAAAATCGTTGCTTATGATGGTATAATGGGCTATTGCATGTCCCTAAGAGATGGTACTCGACAGCCAAAAAAACGCGAATTGAAGTACCATTTTTAGATACACCCACAAATCAATTCATATAGGCCATAAACAGGATCTAAAAATAGACAGTTCTGCGTTTTCAGTTTTGCCAACGAAGCCTTGGTTCGCTGTTTATAGGCATTTTTGTGCCAGCAACTGCCTTAGAACAACATTGACCATTTAGGTAAAACCAGCTTCACAAAAATTATGAAATTAATTTTATAAGTAAATTACTACATTGCAAGGAGGAAAAAAGATCATATCATTTAAATACTTTAATACAGCGCATCTTGGTGTACCACGGATTGCCCGCCAAAGACAATTTTTATTAAAGATTTACTTTTTCTTGGTGGCAACGACGAATTTTACTCATAAGATTAATTGCATAATTTTTGGGGGAGGCTGTGATACCCAGATGGTAAATGTTGTTTAAAGGCAATTGCTGGTACAAAATTGCCTATAAAACGCGAACCAAAGCTTCCTTGGTGAAACTGAAAACACAGTTCAGTCTATTTGTACGTCGGGTATATAGTTAATATGGAGTGCTCCGTGGGTGAATATAAAATTGGTACTCCAATTCGCGGTTTTTCGGCTGTCGAGTACCATCTCTTAGGGACATGCAATAGCCCATTAAAGAATCGTAAACACCGATTTTAACAAAAATCTACCGTGCGCTTTTGTAGATATTCAAGAATGAAGGTTTAACCCCTTCTGGAGGTACCTTAATCGTTTGCGCGAATTAAGTGAATTTTTTATATGTCGTTCCCAATGACCCTGTCCACATTTGCTGAATTTTGGAAAATTTTATCTTAAGCCATTAAAAACTAAGCTAAAATTGTTGTAGTTGTGTGTTGCAAGTAGAAAAGTACCCATTAAACGCGAACCGAGGGTGCATTTGAAAAACTGGGTATGAGGTGAAGCTTAAATAGGTGTCTTTTATCATAATTTATTGGTCTTATGCCGGGCTTTTAAAAATAGTTGGATTTTGTCGAACTGTGTTATTGATAGTGCCAGCTAGGCTGTTAGCTATTTTGACTACAAGTCTAAGAAACCCAGGTTCGATTCCCAGACGGCACTTATGTACATATCTTCGGTGTTTTTGCTCGGATCTCATTGTGGTACACAGAATAGATAGTTGTTGGGCCTCACTGAATTTTTAGGTTAAAACTTAAAAATTGAAGCTCTGACAGTTTTTCGCGGTTAGAAGAAGATGGAGGAGGAATTTGCTAAACCTGGAGCAAACTTTATCTGGGTACGGTGTACACCTACATACATGCTAAAAATTGTGGCTCTACTTCTTATAGTCTATGAGATCAACGCGTTTATGCAGAGAGAGTGACAGTTTTTCGCTGCTAAATGATGGAGGATGTGGAGCTTTCCAAATCTGAAACAATCTCGATGTGGCTACAGACAGAGAGACGGACAGACAGACAGACATATATATATATAAGTATCTTCCTTCTTTTTTCGTGCGATTAATAGAAAAAGCATATATGCTTTTAAGAATATTTTGTGGCAATATACTTATATTGTTTTAGCATATATAAAAAAGTCTTGCGGTATTTTTTATTGAATTTTAAATTGTTCATAAAATTGGTTATAATAATGCGATTTAAGTCAAATATGCGCCGTTTTGTTCGATGACGAGTTCCCAACGAGATGCCAACTTCATAATGCCCCTCTTATAGAAGCTCGCTTCCCTATTGGCAAAAAACTCGGAGAGCCAATTTTCACAGGACTCTCTTGTGGCCAACTTCCGACTACCAAGCTCGTTCGCCACGCACAGAAATAGGTGGTAATCACTTGGTGCGAGATCCGGACTATACGGTGGATGCAAGCTTCTGGCGCGTCACCAAAGATGTGTGTGGCCTGGCGTTGCAACGCGTTGTCCTGATGGAAGACCATTCGGCCTCTGTTGATCAAAGATGGCCTCTTCTGCATGAGTGCTGCATTCAAGCGGTCCAGTTGCTGGCAGTACAGGTCCGAATTGAGCGTTTGGCCATAGGGGAGCAGCTCATAGTGGATGAATTCCTGCCAATCCCACCAAACACACAGAAGAACCTTCCTGGCCGTCAATCCAGGCTTGGCCACCGACTGGGGAGCTTCACCGCTTTTCGACCACGACCGTTTGCGCTTCACGTTGTCGTAAGTGACCCACTTTTCATCGCCAGTCACCATCCGCTTCAAAAACGGGTTGATTTTGTTGCGATTCGCATGCATCCATACGGGCAAAAATATTTTTTTGAGTCAAGTCGTGTGGCACCCATACATCGAGCTTCTTTTTGAGTCCAAGCTTCTTCAAATGGTTTATAACGGTTTGATGACTCATGCCCAGCTCTTGGCCGATGCTACGGCTGCTACTATGTCGATCTCTTTCGATCAATTCAGCGATTTTATCGCAATTTTCGACGACAGGCCTTCCGGACCGTGGCGCATCTTCGATCACCTCTATGAACCACGGGCGGTGGAAATGGAAACTGCATGGGTCCATAAACTGCACAAATTTTATTGGCAGAATGAGATGCATTTTTGCCTTTATCGTAGTAGTACTGTAAAATATGCCGTATTTTCTCTTTATTTTGCTCCATGTTTGCGACGCTATAACTCACGAACGACTAAAAACAAACAACAATGAATCAAACACGTGTTAGCGCGTGAAAAGAGCTTCCCAAAAAGCTCTAGCGTGAACCGATGCGACGAATACAACTAGAACTACGCGCTTGCAAAGACAAGCTTGCGGAAATACCGCAAGTCGTTTTTGACAACCTTATATATCCGGGCTCTATTCATTACACAGTGGAACACTGAAAAGAGCCTGGAAAAGGGACCAATAAATTGTGAAACCAGAGGAATCAAGTGCCAACAGCTCATACTCATACCTAGTTTTTCTTGATCACGTCAAGTTGGCGTTTAATGGGCACTTTTATCCTGTTGCTGGTTGAAAAAAGATAAGAGCTAAAATTTTGTAAAATTCGCCAAAGATGAAGGAAATTATTACTATTGTTATACCAAATTCCCGACTCATCGGATAAACGGTTAGTACCCGGCTCATAAGGGTCTAGCCTAGAAAATGGAATTAATGGACAACAACTCGATAGAATTTGGAAAGATTTGTAATATATTGAGATACTGACCAATTAAATGTTTACTTAAGAGATGCATCGAAAAACCGCGATGGTGGGTACCACATGTGACAGCAACCATTATAGTACAAATCCCACTATTTAAAAAAATTGTGGATTTTCCATTGGACAGAGAGAGAATTTGTATGAGCAAATCCTCCGAGGTAGTAACTACCCGGTGCGAGGACCCTTACTTACCACACCATTAAAAAGAATACTTCCATTTGGTTCATTTATGTAAATAAATCTCAATATTGCAACAGCTCCAGTGGCGAAATGGAAACGCACCGGCCTCCTAAGCCGGGGATTGTGGGTTCGAGTCCCATCTGGAGTAGACGAAGGTATTCTTTTTTTTCTTATCATTGTCACAAAAAGAATTTTTTTTTAAAGTATTGGAAAATTTACATTGCCCGCGGCCTTCAACAATTTCTCTTTAATGTTTTTAGTGATTCCATTCTATAAATGGAATGGAATCCTCTGTCAGCTCGTCTATGTTATTTTCTATTTTTGGAGGTAGCTCAATCGAAATAACATTATCAGGGGTTAGTATACATTGCAGTAAAATCATAAGGGTCAGTTCAATATTATTTTTTTCGTCTGTGGGAACATTAATAATATTCCCTAACTCAATTTTAATACGCACACGACAATAATTGCAATATGAGAGTTTTTTTGCTCACATAAGGGTTAAAGGAACAAACGAAAAAAATTCGTTAAGTTAATAAATACAAAAAATGAATGTTCAAAAAAATGATCAAATGAAAATAAATGGGGCTATGAAGTTAATATGTGCTTTTAGGAACCTTTAACAAATCCAATTCCGCAAGATTTGATCGAAAATGGAAATAAATGAGTTTCACTGGTTCGGTGAGTGAACCGGTTTCAAGAACATTGAATAATCGCTTACACAAGGGTTAAGTCAGCGATAGATATTTGTGCCCTCTGGTCACTCTAATTAAATGGAATTGTAATTAAACGTTAACTTGTTAGTGGGCAAACATGAGCAACATCTACATACAGGAGCCACTCACCTCGGGCAAGGTGCTGCTCAAGACCACAGTGGGCGACATAGACATCGAGCTGTGGGCTCGCGAATGTCCCAAGGCCTGCCGGAATTTCATTCAACTCTGCCTAGAGGGCTACTACAACAATACTATTTTCCATCGTTTGGTTAAGGGCTTCATTGTTCAAGGTGGTGATCCGAATGGCGATGGTTCGGGTGGCGAATCCATTTATGGTCATCCCTTCAAGGATGAATTTCATTCAAGATTGCGCTACACCCGGCGTGGCCTCATGGGTATGGCCAATTCGGGTAAAGATGACAATGCTTCGCAGTTCTTTTTTACCTTTGCGGCCACACCAGAGCTACAGAACAAGAATACTCTATTTGGCAAAGTCACCGGCGATACCATCTATAATATGCTCAAGCTGGAAGAAGGCATTGTGGATCATCAGGAGCGGCCTATGCACGAGCATCGGATTGTATCCGCCGAGGTGCTGAGTAATCCCTTTGAAGATATTGTCCCCAGAACACTGGCCAAGACTGAAACCAAGACCAAAAAGATTAAAAAACAGCGAAAGGGTGTAAAGTGAGTAGGAGGAGCAGTTTTTAAGTCGGTAAACTGATTTTATCATTTAAACAGAAATTTTGGTCTACTCTCGTTTGGTGAGGAGGCCGAAGACGATGAACAGGAAACTAATGTTTATGTAAAACAGAATGCGGGCAAGGCTAAATCCTTACATGATGCCACAGATGATCCAAAACTCAGCAAGGAAGCCATACGAGTACCTGTCGTAGAGCGAGCCGCGAGCGAAGAACATTTAGCAGACGATTGCCAAGATGAAGAACCGTCGACCAGAAGTCACACCAGCTCGGAGCTCATTAAAAAGAAACTCGCCAAATCGGGAACAAATACACGACCAAATAAGGCCGTCGTCGACAGTGCTGAAGAAGAGGAGCTTGAGGATCAGCTGATGACACGAGATCAAGTACAAAGTCTGAAAATCTCTCAAGAGAAGTAAATATCTATCAAATTGTAACCTGGGCAACAAGTTTTCTTACATTTCTCCCACTTTCAGAACAAAAATTCGCGAAGAAATTGCTTCCCTTAAGAAGCAATATCAAATGGATAAAATCTCAAAGGAAAAACAATTAAAACCTGTAGATTCTCAGAAGAAATCTACAAAACTAGAAGCGGATTCAAATGCCGTTGCCGATAATCATTATATTAATGATTTCATCAAGTCCAAGGAGTTGTATACCGAAAAAACCAAACATCCAAAAGCAAAAGATGCTTCTAGGGAGGAGTTTACCTTAAAATTATTATCAAAATTCCGTGCCAAATTGGATAATCTAAGGCAAAAATCTAATTCAGATGATGAGGAGTCGACGGAACCCCAACAATTAGATGATGGTACTGTCGAAAAGGAAATCGTGAGCGACGATTGGCTATCGCATACACTGAATTTCAATAGTACAGCCCCCGTACTGGCCAAAGATGCAAATAGAAAGGGAGATGATTGGTATGATGCCTACGATCCGCGCAATCCACTCAATAAACGAAAACGCAATGAGCACACTAGCTCCTCGCACACAAAATCCAAGTCAAATAAACGACATTAAGAAATTAAAGAGGTTAATGTATTTTTTTAACAAAAAAATCCCATAAATTTGAACTTTAGACATGTTTCTTTGCGATTTTTAAAGTATATCGAAGCCAGTTCTTAGCTATTGATAGATCTTAAAACTTTGGGAGTCTGAAGTTTACATGAAAAATCTGCATGGCTTTTACCATCGTATCGTAACCTATTTTAGTGCCGTTAACGAAACATTCCCGGTGCACCTTTTACAGATTCGAAACAAGTCAATTATGATAAAAGAGTCGAATATCAATTGCAGGGGTGCCCCTGCAACTGAACTTTAAAACAGGTCTTCAAACCTCTTAATAAACGGCAGAGGTTCACTCCACTCCAATTCAGAAAAGACGTACGAAAGTAGAAACAAAATCACTGTCAATTTCCCTTCTTCATTCTATGTGTCAAATAAGATTTAAAACAAGACACACATACACCACAAAGGAGGATGGTCGACTGTAAAGCTGTTTCAAGAACCTGCGGGCAGGCTTTGCCTATCTTCTGCAAGTTGGCAGAGGCCCATTGCTATGACTTCATCAAAGTTCTTCGTATATGTGTGTGCACTAGACTGTCCCTTAAAAATAGATTTCAAAATACCGGGCGAAAAAAGTTTCGTTTTAGTCCCAATAGAAAAATTAAAAAGCTTTTGCAGCGATCGGACTTCATTTAGTGGACACGCGCTCGTCTTCAAAATCGATAATTTCAAATAGTATATCGGAAATAAAGGGGGATGAGTTTCTGAGGACTTAATCTCTAAAATTGCCAAATTTTTTTTGTGGTTTTTCTTTTTATATCCTTTTAGGGGAATATCAAAGCAACATTTTATAAATAAATGTTGGATATTTTAAGCGTTAACTTGATCAGAATCACATAAAAACAGCCAATTTGTCTCTTTTTTTTTTTTAAGACTTTTTATTTATTTATTTTAATTGCAGCTTCGTCTAAAAGACAATATAATAGAATAGAAAGATACACAAAATAAGGGCGTAGAAAAAAAAGACATTAAGAGCAAATAAAAGAAACTACTTCCGATCCGGTGGGGGTAATTTATTTTGTCGGTATGACCAGCTCGCAGCGTTAATGATCGAAAGGAATTCCAAAAAATTCTAGAAGCTATGCAAATGCAAGAGTGTGAAGAATAAAAGACCTAAGACCTTCGTCGGAAAGGTTACCACTGAGAAGAGAAGAGGTACTATTGTTATATACTATTTGGTAATATATATGAGATTCCTATTTTTGCTTTTGCACGGGCGGTATAACTTTCGTTTTGGTCCAATTAAATATACAAAAAAGTTTGTCTGCGATCGGACTACATTTAGTTGAAGCGCGCTCGCCCTAAAAATCGAAAGTTTCGGATCTAATCTCGAAAATTTTAGAACAAATTTTTAAGTGTTATTTCTCTTTATATCCGTAATGGAGAATACCATAGCACAACTTAAAATATTTATGTTGGATATTTTGATCGTATGATCACAAATGAGTACGATTACCTAGCTGTCAATTTGGCACCGTAGCGTCGTAGGAACCGCACCGTTTTACTTATTTTTACTCATTTTTACTTTTCAGGGTTAGGAATCGCCCTTTATCTGCAGCTCTCGAGACTGACGGCTTATTAAATCGCGAAATAATACCAAAGAGGATAAAAAATAGTAATAAAAAAAAGACAGTGCAAAAAAAGTGATAAATCATGGCGGGATCATTTCAGTGTATACTAGAATTAATTTGTTTAAAAATTTTCCTTATGTTATTTTACTTCCAAAATAAAATAGGACTCGATAAGCGACATTGCGAACGTGACACTTTTTCCATCATTCTAATTAGGTTGATTTTGTTATAATGCGAAACAAATACTTACAGTAATTTGCAGTCACATAGTTTGTCATGGTTTCTTATTTCTTCTTTTATAGCCCTTTGTAGCTTTAGAAAGATTTTAGATAGCAAAATTAAAGGCAATCGAAAGGCATTTTTATCAAAAAAAAGGGCAATATTTATGTCCAAATAAGAAAAATTGCCGGAGGTCGTTATAAATAATTGTAAGATTAGCTAACATTAGTTCAATTTGTTTGAAAGTTACACCTTGAACATATGAAAAACAGAGTGATTTTTGAGCACTTTTAAGATATTGCTCTTGTTGTACCTTTTGTTGCCCATATATCAGGAAGCCACGAGCACACTCGGTTTTATATTTACATTTCTTGTGGTTGTTCTTGCTCCACTTATATTTTCTTCATTTGGTGTATTGGAGCTTACGCCGACGTGAGTTGGCTCTGGGCACCTTCGGTCAAATTTGTGAAACCATAGGATAAACTCGTTCTCTGTCATAAAATCCTCTAAATTGGCGGTATAAGGGTTAACTAGACCATTACCACTAATTTCCAGGGACTTTTAAGCTACACTTTAAGCACTCGGTCTTAGCGTCTTGCTTTAAGAAAAGATTTTAGTCCAAGAAAAATCTTCAAATTTATTTAATAAATGCAAAATAGTTTTATTTAAAAACAAATGCCTCGCAAAAGTACCCGCTCTTAGCCTTCCTACTGAATTACTTTCAAGGATCGGCCCACCTCAATGAAAGCGTTTATGGCCCGATCGATTTCTGGTTCAGTGTGAGCGGCAGAGATTTGAACGCGTATGCGTGCCTTGCCCTCAGGTACCACCGGATAACTGAATCCAATCACATAGATGCCTCGTGCTGAAATTAAGAAATCCCCTAGAGAAATGAATCCAAATCTTTATATTTCCAAACTCACTCAGCATTTCATCAGCAAATGTGGAGGCCAAACGCGCATCGCCCAACATTACGGGACAAATGGGATGATTTTCGCCGGATATGACGAATCCCGCCTTGGTCATGGCTTTCCGGAAGCGCTGTGTGTTGCTCTGCACGCGTTGAATCAATTCGTTGGAATTGAGCAGCATATCCATTACCTTAAGGCCAACGGCCACTACCGCCGGTGGCAAAGTGTTGGAGAACAGATAAGGCCTAGACTTTTGGCGCAGAAATGTTATTAGCTCGGCTGGACCCGTGGTATAGCCGCCGGAGGCTCCACCCAAAGCCTTGCCCAACGTAGAATTAATTATGTCCACCTCACCCATGACATTGTCATATTCTTCAGTGCCGCGTCCTGTGGCTCCAAAGAAACCCGTGGCGTGACACTCGTCTACAAAGACCAAAGCATTATACTTCTTGGCCAGCTCCACAATTCTGGCCAAAGGTGCTATATTCCCGTCCATTGAGAATACACCATCAGTGGCAATCAGTTTAAGACGAGCATCGCTCGCTTTTAGCTGACGCTCCAAATCGGCCAAATCGCGATGCTTGTAGCGTTGTTTCTTCGCCTTGCACAATCGGATGCCATCAATAATCGAGGCATGATTCAGTTCATCCGAAAAGACTGCATCCTCTGGTGTGAGAATGGCTTCAAATAAACCCGCGTTCGCATCAAAACAGGAGGCATAGAGTATAGTATCCTCGCGTCCATGGAATTGAGATATCTTCTGTTCCAGCTGTTTGTGTATGTCCTGAGTACCGCAAATGAAACGCACCGAACTTAATCCAGCGCCATACTGGGCTATTATATCTCGACTATGGTCCACTACTTCAGAATTGTTCTGCCGGTTGAAAAGTTGGGGGAATGATGCCAGTTGGAAAATGAGACAATGTTAGTTACTCACCGCCAGACCCAGATAGTTGTTGGCACAAAAGTTGAGCAACTTCTTGTCGTCACCCTGCACTGTTATCTGAGTGCTCTGAGCTGAGGTAATGATGCGCTCAGACTTGAAGGTTCCAGCCTGCTTAATCCCGACAGCTGCGTGCTAAGTAATTCGCGTAATTGGGTTTGTGCCGCTGCGCTATAATAGCGTGCACCACCTGATGCTGTGTGGTCAAGGGATGGAGGGAAAAATTAATAAAGTTATTGAAAGCTTAGAGATTCATATGCCTGTCGGCGTCTTTCGAAGCAAAATCTGGAAAAATCTGGAAAAATCATATTCTAAGTGCTGATTTCTCATCTCTAACTCAGAACTTACAAAATTGGAAACCGATGCTACGAGATGAAAGAATCTTCAGAAGTCTTTGAGTGTTAACAAAGCTAAATTGTAAGTTTGGTACAAATTCTTGTGCTGCACTAACCGAGTCCGTTTCAAATGATCAGCAGAACCTAAAACTTTTTTCTAATTGAAAAAGTTACTCTAAAAAAACTAATTTCTTAACATGGGAAAGCTAAACTGTTCTGAATTGTTAGTTTGTGAATTGTTAGTGAAGTAAGCCGACCCGCGAACCGATGCTCTTTCGAAAATGCAGAACTGAACCGAAAAGCCCTGATGAAAACTATGGATTGGAAACAATTGTAATAATTTTATTTTAAGTGTAATTATTTCTCCTTTTATCTAGCTTTAACCGGTACGAACAAAGGTTCGGTATCCTACGCTTGGGCAGAACCGGGGTTACGGGTTACTCTTTAAAAATGATAATGAGAAAAAAAGAGGCAAACATAGGCCAAGGAACCATCAGAGAAGGGGAATTTCTTTTTATTCACTTGAAAAGTGTATTATAACTTTTTCCAGAAGTTTGCAACGCACAGAAGGAAATATGCCCGACCACATAAAGAGAGAGAGAGCTTTGCCCGTCTTCAGTTTTAATGCTATCGAGCTGAGATTTGGCACAGAGTCCTCTTTTGACTGCACGCTTATTTAAACTTCGGCACAGACGAAGTTAGTCATGCTTGCTCGCTTTATTTAATTTCGAAATCTTGATTTTGCGTGTTTTCCTGAACCGTAAACAGCGGTTGTCATACTATGAACATTATGTGTACACTTTATGAACGGCTTTTGGGCATGTTTTAAAAACATTTTGTCTTCCTTCTCTAGGGATCGAACTCAGAACCTCGCTGCAACCTACTTACGCAAGAGTCGGCATCTCAACCATCACGACTATGGACCTCGCGTGATTTGTTACGGCGAATTTGATTAAAAAAGGCAAAGCTCTGGTGACTGAGACCTTTTTGCTGTGTAGGTATTACGCTAGGGCAGCAAAATCATGAGTTCGAGTCAGCGTGGACACTAAGATTTTTTTGTGGTTTTTGTTTTTTTTTTTTTTTTTTAAATTTTAATCAATTTTGCGATGCGCGATGTTCGCACAGCAACCAAATCGTTCAAATAGGAGTCCGCTGGGTTGTGTACTGGGTTTTGGATGGTCGTTTCTTTTCAGAGTTTAGGTATATTAATATCTGTTTCCATTTTTTTAAACCTGTTTACAGTACCCGCTTTCAGAATAGGACTGTGTTCTTTATGATGGCAAAATGTTTTTATAGAATTTATTAATCGTTTGTTATATCTTACAACTCTAACCAATTCCGATCAGTAGAATTCGGAAACCGACCAATTTCATAACCCACTTTTCATTGACACATTAAAGTACTAGGTCAATTGAATGTTTATATTCAGACAAGAAAAAATATGTTCAGAAAATAAGTTGCCTTCGGCTTAAAAAAAGAACAGGATGGTCTTAAAATTCTTGAGAACAAATGTTCCAAATGTTCCTGAAATGAGCAAAGTCTCACTGCTTAAGTAGCCCTCTAGATGTAAATCTGCAAAAGTGTACAACGGCTGAATGTACTGGCGCGTCATTTTATTCGTTAAGTGCATAAAGTACCGGATTCAATTCCCAGGCAAGACAAATTTTTTCTGTGTTTTTCTGAAAAACTTAAATTAAACGAGTCAGGTGGAGTGTGTCGTTGAAGCGATGTTTCTGATTCCTATGCAATATGTGGGGTGGAAAGAGCAGCAGCTTTGCATATCCAGGAGCCTTGCCTCCCTTCACTTCCAATCAAAAGTGGTGGTGGTATGTCTCCGTTCCCTATATTCCGCCCAAATGTGAGGAATCCGCTCACACCTGGTCCAAAATCAATCAAATTTTTTCCCATTTGAGTTTAAAATGTTCTTGAAAACAGAACAATATTAACCCAAATTAAATTCTTAAAAATGAAACAATATCGACTCAATTTGAGTTTTTGCCTATTTAAAAAATTGTTCTTGTGAGAACATTGTACTACAAATGATTGTTTTTGGAAACGTTTGTGCTCGTTTTGAGTCCAATGTTTTCGGTTTTTCCCTCTGAGTAGGTCTCAATTTTAAGCAATTTGCATAATTTCACCGAAAATAGTTTTAAAAACGATTGAACTAGCTAAGAAGCTATTAACAAAGACATGTTCGATCTGTTCGTACTGAACCTTTGCCTAGAAAAATAAAGTAGAATGAAGGCATCTTAAGGTACGAAACTTAAGCGGGTAAATAAATATATTGCACTTAAGAAAAATTAGCTAAATGCTCGCCTATATGCCCAAAGTCGAAAATTTGCAAACTTATGTTTAATAAAAGACACACACAAAGCATTATCGTTTACTAATGTTTTGTTTGCTGTACCATTTCTGAGTTTGAAGCCTGATTTCGCATATAAGCTAACAAATAACAGAGTAAATTGTTATCTTACTTATCTATCTGATTTAAAAGATGAGAAATTTGTCAAAAATCTGTACATTTTGAGAAACGTTTCCGACTCGGTTTCGCATTGGAAACCCTGACTTTTGAAGTGAGCTATGTATTGATAGAATGTTGCACACATAATCGATATACTTCCTCAAATGTAATACACAATTGCACAATAAGTATTTCAAACCCCTTACCACCTCGCAACAGACAAATTTTTGTGAAAATTGTCATAATACTGCTATAATTTTCTGGTTTAGCGAATAAGTTGATCTTTTTATAGATGTCTCGTTTGTTGGTTCGTTGGGATGGTTCCGACGCTGTTGATGCCTCGCTCACAACTAAACTAAAACTGAGCGATGGCAACGGGCAATTGCGTGTATAGACAACCTAAAACGACTTTTCCGCGACGCGTCGCCTCCCTTTCTTCCACAAATAATTGTGAGGAGGCTCGTGCAGTCTAACGTCAACTAAACCAGCTGATTTTTGTTTTTCCATTTATAAATAGATTCGACTGATACTTGCTATACAGAGGCATAACTACACAAATATTCACATGGGTATGACAGATACTTTCTGTGCACATGCTCCTCGCATAACGATTTGCTTTCAACATAACTAAATTGATTTAATTTACTTTCATCAACGTTGTCAGATTTGCTTACTTGTGGATATTTAGATACAATACATAGAAACGAGCTTCACATATTTTTGGGAATTTTGTGCAAATTATTTTCAAGGTCAGGGGTCAATAGGTTTTGCTCAATGCGACAAACAGATAAGGCAAACTACACAAATATGTAAAACAAAATGCAATTAATTGCATATTCAAGTATTCACTTGTAGATCATACGAACTGATTGTTAAAATACAAAAATAAAAAAATAAAAAAAAAAAACAGGTTCTACCGAGATTTGAACTCGGATCGCTGGATTCAAAGTCCAGAGTGCTAACCATTACACCATAGAACCGATGGAAATTCGCCCAGCCAAGTTGCTGGCATAAAAATGTGGTTCTTATCACACACAAACCGGCCGGAAATACCTACCTACACACAAACAACTTTAAGGTTGAAAAAATTTTGAGGAGCCGCAACAAATAAAAAGAAAATAAAATGTTTAACAATAACAAAAATTTATATTATTGTCAGCCAGCCTGTAAAAAGCACAAAAACTTTGACTATTGTCTTATTTATATAAATACTATTCGTACGTTTTAAGAAATACGAAGCTATTGTCAAAAAGTGAACTCAATGAAACCTGCTGTCCGCTCGGTGCTTTCGATTAAGTTACCCTATGCCTGATTGTAGATTGTCGGACTGTCCGAGAGCTAGGGATACCACATTAAATGCATACTTTCTGAACTGATCTTGCATAATTCGAAGGAATTACCATAATAACCTGCTTAATGCTGACCAACGCTACAAACCTCTAAAAATCCGCAGAAGTGAACCTTCTGGCGGTTTTAACCCGTTTGTAATTCTAAGTTTGGGTTCGCGGTCCGGTTACTAAACTTATCAAACCGAAGGTATTGATTCGAACTAGTTGGCTCATAGCTCCTTAGATCGTTCAGTAAATTGTGCGCTTATTTAAATAACCAATTTTGCAGCATGCGTGAGGTGGAGCTCCAGGCCACAGCCTGGAGGACAGCACGCGTTGTATTCCTGCAGTCACGTGCATCCAAACCAACCGGAAATTCCTACCTACCTAAATATCCAACTAAGTAAAATATTATGTTATAAGATAAGACTTTAAATTCCTTCGAAAAAAACCAAATATACAGAATTCGAATGTTATTTCCAAACAGCGTCTTCTTATGAAGTGCATCACCTAATGGATAGAAAACCCTCAAGTTAGAAGTTATCAATATGAAAAGGCAAAGACATACATAAAGTTTTAAATTTATTTCGAGTTTAGGAAAAAATCAATTTATTTTCTTTCTGTTTGTTTTGTTTTTGAACGTGGGTTTTCCGTTTAAGTGTTTTTTTAACTTTTATGTATATTCTGCTTCTAATTTTAAAAGAATGCAGACAGGTAAGGAGCTCTTCCGCCTTATTTTGTGATACATAGCTTATCATATTTCTCTTGCAGTGTTAATAGTTGAGAATTTCCAACGATGTTAATGAAATCCTTTTTCGTTATATTATTATACTGAATAGAATCCAATAGTTTTTTGATATATTCAGTTTTAAAAGATTTCAACTTAGTTTCTTTTGGCTGACTGCCCATATTCGAAATATTATTCTCAGCTGTATCCGATTCAATTGTTTCTTTAGAGACCAGGGCATAACTTGCGCCAGAAACGGTAGCCTTGTCAGCGACCTGCTCCGTATTAGTTGTATTTACTTCATCATTCAAGCAATTTATGGTAATATAAGCGTCGATCATTTTGAAGCGTTCGATTTCTGGCAAACGTCCAGATGCTTGATTGGCGTACTTTTCAAATGCATCCGAAGTCAACTGTAGAGCTTCATAGCAATTCATTGATGGGCCAAGCCTATTTAGGGGGTTATACTACATAAAAGAAAATATCGGCAAATCAGATTCACTTAACCTTTTTTATATCTTCTATACATACCCCACAAATCTGTTCGATTAATGGCTCATGGAGCACATCGTGTGCGTATTGGAACAGCTTAACATATTCATTAATTGTCATTGAACAAGCTCGATCCACTAATATTTTAACGCAGTCTTCAGTAATTGATGGCACTAGCCACTTTATGCCACACTCTAAGAGCTCTTTTATTATCAAGGTGTTATACTGTTCCAAATCCTTCTTTCTATAGTTGTAAACGTATGATAGAAACTTTTCAAATGTTTCCGGCTTAACATCCTTCAAATAAATTTCACCAGTCTTTGCTTCCATGAACTCTCCCAAAAGCATGCGTTCAAAAAAATCGGAAGCACTTGCCAAAATCACTTTGTGACAAAGAAATGTTTTGCCTTCAATAATAACTCGACAATCTGCGAAGTTATTGGTCATTTTAAAATTTGGCGGTAGCCTAGAAAATTAAGAATACAAATACACATTTAACTAAGTCCGCATTTACACGACGAAGTTTTCTTTATAAGGTATTAATTTTTAGGGGATGTCGTAGCTGGCAAAACAAACTCACCAATTGTTCATCTTGGAGGAATGTGTATTAGAAAAGATATGAAGTCGCAGACGCTCGGTGTAGAACACTCGGATTAATCTCTAATCGTACTTGCCGGCTCACTAATTATTTTCAAACTGACTCCACACACACAACTTTGGACTAGGTAGAAATTGCTAGTTCCGTTTACTGAACTGGTTCTATACTTGTTCTTATACTAGCGATGGGAGCTGAAAAGAATATTCAATAATGACCCAACCGGTTTTGTTGCTTGAGACAAATCATGGCAAATGTTTTAATCAGAGAATCAAACCGGAACCGTATTCCAAAAAAGCCGATTAAAACTCAGACCAGGAACCCGAACTGGAACCGATATATTTATTTTTTTGTATACCGTTATCCGGAACAGATATTTTTAGAACCAAAGAGACCTAAAAATTATACCGGTACGTTTTCGGTTCTCAGTGCAACAACTAGACTGCCCTTTACAATTCTAAGGGCCGATTTCACATCTTCTACATAGAGCTATTTGTCACATAAACTAACAAATAACAGTGTAAAGTCGATGACTATCTGACACATAGCAGCTATCTGAGAAAACAGAAATCGGCCCTTGGTACAACAGTTACAGAATTTTGTCCAAGGCAAAACGAATACACGAATGCACAAGAAACAAAATGTTTTAAAAATCCTTCCGCTCCCATCTCTAGCTTAAGCCACTTCTTTAGTTTTCATTTTAAGGAACCAGTGCAAAGGCATTTTCTTAAACACATACATACATGAAGGCATTTGTATGTATGAGAAGTAAAACGGAATTGGAAATTTGCTTGATTTAAATCGGTGCTTCCCCCATTAATCAGAGGCTCTTGTTTAAATTTGTACATATATGTGGGTACAAAATGTGTACTACTTACATAACTGCCATAAAGAAAGTGATGGTTTTGAACATCATAAGGTACAAGGAACTTTTATAAGTCATTTGTTTCTATTATTAAAGAGATTTGAGAGCATGTATGGTTTTTAGTGGTAACTTGCTAGTCTCTAGAGCAGCGTCCGGCAAAACACACATGCTTATTTTGTCTTTGAATGTGTGCGTTCAGACACGCGAGAGCGCTCTTAGTTAGCACATGCACGGTTGCCACTTGAGAAAAAATAAATGCACCAAAAAGCGTTCAAAAAAGAACCATTTTTATAGAAAAAGAGCCAAAAAATATTTTTTTTACTTATTTATGTTATATTTTCAAAATATGTCTTTGGCAATAACGTAAAATCGTGTATCCATTCAATCTCTTAAGTATATTTATAATATTTCTTGTATTAAATAATTTTTTAACTTATGAAAACAAAACAGTCAATATTCAATATACTGATTGTTTACATAATGTTAAATATATCACACACTGAGATCAGTTGCTTTTCTATATTTATAAGTCTTTTACATACGACACATAAGCAAAAAAAATTATTCCCTGCCGATGCAGAGCTGTGTACAATATATAATATTTCTTAAAAATCCCACTAATTCCTTAAACACTTCAAAATTAAGCCCGTTTTTTACTTTTACCCCTTCTTCCCAAAATAAAGATATCTCTTCTTCTTTTTATACCCTTGGAGAGGGTATATTAAAATTGTCCGGATGTTTGTAACGCATAGAAGGAAGCATCTCCGACCACATAAAGTATATATATTCTTGATCAGCATGACGAGCTGAGTTGATATAGCCATGTCCGTCTGTCCGTCTGTCCGTCTGTCCGTCCGTCTGTTTCTATGCTATCTCCTCCGTCAGTTTTAAAGCTATCGTAACCAAACTTTGCACGAAGTCTTTTGGTACAAATACGCTGCACATTTGTCGGAACCGGCCGGATCGGATGACTATAGCATATAGCTGCCATAGGAACGATCGGTTGAAAAACTAGTTTTTGTGAGAAAAACTTTTTTGTTTTCAATGGTATCGCTCCCAACGCACGTATTTATAAGTTTTTAATGATTTCACATAATTTCAATAAGCCTTGTTGAAATCGGACTACTATATAGTATAGCTGCCATACAAAAGTTAGGTCTGAAAAATAGTTCGAGTGAGAAAAACTTTTTTGTTTTCAATGTTATCGCTCCCAACGCTCGTATTTATAAGTTTTTAATGATTTCACATTATTTCACTAAGCCTTGTCAAAATCGGACAACTATATAGTATAGCTGCCATACAAAAGTTAGGTCTGAAAAATAGTTCGAGTGAGAAAAACTTTTTTGTTTTCAATGTTATCGCTCCCAACGCTCGTATTTATAAGTTTTCAATGATTTTACATAATTTCAACAAGATTTGTCGAAATTGGACCACTATAGCTGCCATACAAACTGTCAGGCATATATCAAGCTCCAAGGGTATATAAACTTCGGTCGAGCCGAAGTTAGCTTCCCTCTATTTTTTAAACTTACATTCAGTTAACTTTAAAACGGGCAATTAAGAAATATTTTAATCTAGATCACATTTACATAAATACTAAAGGTTTTTAATTAGTGGCATTATATCAGTTTCTTCGCTAGAAATTACGTTGGCTGGTGTGATAATAATGGGAGATTTCATACCCTCTTGGCCAAAATAGAATGCTTTATTCTGAAACTCACTTTTTGTTTTTACCTTAGAACTAGTGTTTGTGGTCTCAGCGTCTGTGTAAGAAGACTCAGTTCAAGTTGCTCTTTTTTGTAATTTTTTAGGTAATTTTTAGGTAATTTTTTTTGAATAATTTAGGTAATTATAAGGCATAAGTTGTGCTGGTGCTTAAACTCTTTTTTACTTACTTTTCCATTTTTTCACAAGTATTCCTAGCATTAGCGATGAACTTATCGCTCACGGACTTCAATACTGGCATAACTCAAAATAATCCATTTTGAGGAAAACGCGTTCAAAGTTCTCTATGGGTTTAACTCAGCAAAAAAGAATTCTTTTAGTGTTGAGTTAATTTAGTAAAATATTTGATATTCAAAATGCCCCTTAATCAATATTAAAAATATGATGCTTTAACTGAGAGCCGAAGTCTGTTTGCGCAATATCGACTGCAGGACAACTGAGATATGACGCTCTTGCAATAACATAAAAATGGATCCTTAAAATTATATATCGACATATTTTGATCTCACGTGAAAAGTATAAGAGATATCAATACGAAAATACACAAAATAGTACACAACACAGCGGATATTTCTGCATCAATAAGTCAAAAATCGTATTTTTTGAGTTATGCCAGTATTGAAGTACATAAGTGAGCGATATGATCCAATGATTTACAGAGTTGCGTGCCGTGTTTTCAATAGTTTTCAGAGTTGACAGGGAAAAATATTCAGATCTATATTAGGTGCTGAATAATGTTTCATCTTTTTTCGCTTAATCCAATTATAAACAAAAAGAGCCAAAAAGAGCCAAATCTAATAAAAAAGTGCCAATGCACCAACAGGGAAAAAAAAACACCAGTTTTGGTGCAAAAACACCAAGTATGGTAACCGTGAGCACATGTTTGTTAGTGCAAAAGAGAGCAGTGTACCCTCGTATAGTGTCTGAGTATCGACGCCGCTGCTACAGAGGATGGACGTCGCTACTTCTATACACAGAACATTGAACGGTGCCGGACACTGCTCTAGAGCTTCTATGAATAGCTATTCAGAGGAATCATAGAAACAGAGTGCGTCTTGCGATTCTCCATTGATAAGAAACTATAAGTATGCTAAAAAAATTAATGAACTGAAACCCAACGGTGGAAAATTTTTCTATTGATTAGATTGTGGGGATATGCAATTGAATCAACCGATCCTTTGAATCCATTTGTTTATCTTTTCCAAGAGCAATTAATGATTGTACCAAACTAACTTACTCAAATATATTTAAACGATTTTAATTGCCGATAAAATTAATTTCAGATTATCATCATGCCGCATGAAAAACGCCCCTTTTCTGCACGTCGTATAAAACATCAGCAAACACACAGCTCTGGCTTCAGTTACTGCGTCTATCTCTCCTACCGAGGTTCAACTAAATTTAAACGAAACGAATTTAAGTGTAGTGTTAAAATGTGTAAAAATGCTTAAAACGCCCAAGTCCTCTTCAACGCTGGCACTGTGCCTAATCTTTATACTTAACCAGCATGTCCATCGGTCAGAAGCAGCTCATAACAATTTGGAGAATCGAGCCCAACTCCTGGGTCTCAAAAATGGCAATTTAATGCTCGAACCGGCCATTGGCCAGAATGTTACATTTCGCTTGATAGGCCAAGCGTCCACAGTGCTAGTGAACGATATAGATATAGTGCAAATACTCCAGCGTCGACAACGTGTCGTGGCAGCCCAAACGTCTGCGTCACGACGTGAACCACTCTCGCTTGACACCCTTAAGGAGCAATTCCGATCAGTGCAACGCGATTTGACAAGGCTCGGCAAGCGACTGAGCAACATGAGGAATGGTACTCAACGGAATGGACTAAACCAGTGGGAGCTGCGTCGGGATCTGCAGCGGGTTCAACGGGTGACGGACTCACTACGGGCCATCGAGTCTAATCTGGCTAAAGATGAGTGCAGATCGAATCCATGTCGGAATGGTGGTATTTGTTACGATGCCTACAAGGCGTTCCAATGTGATTGTGCAGCCGGCTGGCAAGTGAGTGTTACGAAAGGGACGTCTGGTGGGCGTCTCAGTTGGCAGCCAACTGAGATCAAAGGGGCGTATTTCTATATATAAACGTCACCAAGGCCTATCAGGCATTGGAATCCAGACCTTTTCTCAATATTATAAAAATTTGTTTCTGTTTGAATTTCAAGCTCCATCAGTTTTAATTTCCAAGAAATGGTGTATAAACGCATTTGCGGTATTTTTAGCCTTCTACAATTTTTAATTATTTGGATTAATAACATCAAAACTTGACTAAAGCCTTATTTGGCATTTAAAGTCTGATTTAACCCGATTTAAAATGTAATTTCTATATACATATATCTATGGAGTTAAATATTCCTAAAAAGTTTTTTGGAGATATAAGGGTAAACGAAAATTGTGCATAAATGCAGAAAAATGCATTTCCGACCCCAGTACGAATAGCCGAATCTATTTAGCTGTCTGTGTGTCCTTAGGAATACCTATGTAGATGTCAGAGACTTGAGCCATTACATTTTTGAAAATTGGTAATTTTGGACTTCTATTCCTCAAAATGAACCAAAAATTTGCCTTCCTTAGAATTTAACTTATTTTTGTGGTTAAAAGAGCTCAGACCTATCTGAATACAAGAGACTAATTTTTACCTGTTATAAGCCGAACCGGTTTGAACAAGGCGTTTTAACTTTTCTAAACTATGAACCGAGCCTTAATCCAATCCAAAGTTACAAAAATTGCTGAACCTGTACCTGTTCGTAAAGTAAATTTTCTGTTCGGTTTACAGCCAAAAAGACCCATTTCTACTGAATATTTTTATACCCTTGGAGAGGGTATATTAAAATTGTCCGGATGTTTGTAACGCATAGAAGGAAGCATCTTCGACCACATAAAGTATATATATTCTTGATCAGCATGACGAGATGAGTTGATATAGCCATGTCCGTCTGTTTCTACGCTATATCCTCCGTCAGTTTTAAAGCTATCTTAACCAAACTTTGCACGAAGTCTTTTGGTATAAATACGCTGCACATTTGCCGGATTGGATGACTATAGCATATAGCTGCCATAGGAACGATCGGTTAAAAAACTAGTTTTAGTTAGAAAAACTTTTTTGTTTTCAATGCTATCGCTCCCAACGCTCGTATTTATAAGTTTTTAATGATTTCACATAATTTCACCAAAACTTGTCGAAATCGGACAACTATATAGTATAGCTGCCATACAAAAGTTAGGTCTGAAAAAAAGTCTTAGTGAGAAAAACTTTTTTGTTTTCAAAGATATCGCTCCAATCGCTCGTATTCATAAGTTTTCAATGATTTTACATTATTTGAACAAGATTTGTCAAAATCGGACCACTATATAGTATAGCTGCCATACAAACTGTCAGGCACATATCAAGCTCCAAGGGTATATAAACTTCGGTCGAGCCGAAGTTAGCTTGCCTCTATTTTTATACCCTTGCAAAGGGTATTATAATTTTGCCCAGAAGTTTACAACGCATAGAAATATTCATTTCCGACCCTATAAACTATATATATTTTTGATCAAAGTGACAAGCTGAGTCGATTGAGCTTTGTCCGTCCGTCTGTCTGTCTGTCTGTCCGCCTGTCTGTTTCTACGCAAACTAGTCTGTCAGTTTTAAAGCTATCGAGCTGAAACTTTGCACAGAGTCTTCTTTTTACTGCACACTGCTAATATGTCGGAACCGACCGGATCGAATGACTATATCTTATAGCTGTCATAGGAACTATCGGTCGAAAAGTGGGTGTTTGCGAGAAAAACTTTTTTGTTTTTAATGTTAATGTCCTCCACTTCAGCGATTATTTATATTAAATACTTTTACACAGATTCGGAAGTATTGGTCCAAATCGGATGACTTTATCTTATAGCTGCCATAGAAACTATTGGTCGAAAAGTGGGTTTTATTTAGAAAAATTGTTTGTTTTAATGCTGACGTTCGTAAACTCTGATGAATTAAAATATTTGCAAGGGTATAAAATCTACGGCAAAGACGATGTAGCTTGGCCTTCTCGTTTTTAGTGTAGTTTGGAATGGTGATCTCAAACAGCAATTTCAAAAAACTTTTCATGGCTCCGTTTTTGAATTGAATTTTTTTTTTTTTTTGTTATGTGCACTTACATTTTAAGCCATATCTCACTTTATAATTGTCAGATAGAGTGAAGCAAGATATGAATCGAAAAGTAACACAGAGAGGGAGAGAGAGAGAGAGAGAAAAAGAGACTTAGAGATGAGCGAGAAAAAGAGACTTAGAGATGAGCGCTGCATTCAGCTTCTTCTCCAGGTACACAGTATTTTATAGTTTTATAGGAGTTTTTATTTCGCGGCCATTTCGCGAGCGTTGGAAACTGCCCTTTATAAATGAAGTCAATACTTCGCGTTTGGGTTTTCTGCAGAGCCTGCTAATAATTATTGATCGTTTTTTTCTTTGCGGTCTGCGCACAACACTTCGTTTGGTTTTGACTTGACTGCTCTCAGTTGAGCTATTCTTGTTGTGCCCATTTAATAGCAACTTATAGAAAGCGATCCGACTGAGCGGTTGCACATCAACAGTGAACAGATGATCTTTATTTATATAGATATGTTATCAAAATAAAATCATATTTTATTATAATCTACTTTTTTACACGGGTACTTCAAGATGATGGTTTTTTGGATAACAAAAATGCAAATAATCATTATTTAATGTCCCCCGGGTTTTCAAAATTTTTTGTTTAAACTTAAATCAATTCTTCTGGCAACTGACCTCTATCTGCTCCAATTTGTAATTTTCGTTTTAATCTTCTGTAGCAATAGTCTAAAACGCTTTATTCTTTTTAAAATGTCCTTAAAATATTTGAGATATTTATAGTTTCCCAAAGTCCATTTATGTGACATGTCCATATGTCCATTGAGTCCATGCAATGCAAATCGAATTAGATAAGACAGAGAACCGAATCAATAATTTTCTTTGTTTCAACAAAGACCAGAAGTAAATGTTTCCCAGACTGTTCCACAACAAACTATATTGGATGAACCTGACATTAGAAAAAATTCAAAGTTCTGAAGCTGCAGTTGACTAACCAGAAATTAATGTTTTCTGCCATTTTTGCATTGTTTTAGGGTCCTACCTGTGAGGAAGATGTGAACGAATGTGTTGATCTGGCAGGCACAGATTTGGCGGTGTGTCAGAATAATGCTCAATGCATTAACACGCCTGGCAGTTACCGGTAAGTATTTTCTATTTATTATTCTATCTAGAGATAGCACTATCTTATGACATAGCAGCTAGCTAGAAGTTGAGAAATCGGGCATTTGGAAATTAATCGAAAGTCTGTCTTAATTCGCAGGTGTATCTGTCGCAGTGGGTTTAATGGAGCTCATTGCCGTTTGCGTAACAACATTTGCTTGGGACCTCAGTCCAGCGATCTGTGTGGCACGCATGGCACCTGTATTCATTCCAACACCAATGCAAATGGCTATGTGTGCATCTGTGATCAGGGTTGGACCTGGGCGGATGCCAATGTGACTGTGGCCAGTGCCAGTCCCTGTAGTCGCGATGTGGATGAATGTAGACCTGATATTAATCCCTGTCACCGAGAGTGCATCAATTTGCCCGGTTCTTATCGTTGTGCGGCCTGCCCACCCGGTTATACGGGTGATGGTAGGTTTTGCCGAGACCTGGACGAGTGTACGCAGTTGGAGAATGGCGGCTGTAGCCTGCAGCCGCGTGTGTCGTGCATTAACACCGAGGGATCTTATCGTTGTGGCCGCTGTCCACCCGGCTGGAGTGGTGATGGTAAGACCTGCACGGTCGCCAAATCAAATACCTGCAATGGTGAACAAATCTGTTATCCCACGGCCCAGTGTGAATACATCTCGGGCACAGTGGTCTGCAGCTGTCCCTTGGGCTTTTACGGACATGGCTATGGACCCGACGGTTGCAATGAGGATTCAAGCCGAGAGCCCTGTGAACAGCATTTGTGTCAGAATAATGGCACATGTGTGATAAGTGGAGTACATGGCACCAGTTGCATATGCCAGCCCGGGTATACGGGTGCCTTGTGCGACCAGGCGGATGCATGCCATCCAAGTCCTTGCCAGAATGGAGGCACATGTCGTCTACTGCCGGGTAATCAATATCAATGCAATTGTGCCGCTGGTTATACGGGAACTAGTTGCTCCCATATGCGCAGATTTTGTGGAGTCACGTTGAGGGGTCTGAGTGGAGCTATTAGTTTCCCACCGTCGAATGAAGAGTTTTATCAACCAGATGAGCGCTGTCCTTTCATTATAAGCACTCTATCCAATATGGTGTTGAATGTAACATTTGGTCTATTTGATCTGGAGTCCTCCGGGGAATGTACCAACGACTACCTACAGCTTCATGATGGTAACACACTGGCGTCTCGTCTTATGGGTAGATTTTGTGGTACACAACTGCCTTTTGGGAATGGCAGTGTAGTCTCCTCTCATAATCAGATCTTCTTTTGGTTTCGATCGGATAATTCGACACAAGGACATGGTTTTAATTTTACCTGGACTTCTCAGCCTTTGGTTTGTGGAGCGGAGTTTAACGGCTTGACTCTGGGACAGACTGGCATCATACGCTCACCCGGCTATCCGGGCAAAGCCAGACCTGGTCTAGATTGCCGTTGGCGTTGGATGGTACCGTTTGGTAGTCGACTGCTCTTACGTTTCTATGAACTGAATTTGGGTGGCAATCTGCCCAACTGCAGTTCGAATTCGCTGAGTGTGTATGATGCTGATCGACAGCTTTTTAAGGCCTGCCAGACAGAACTGCCCGCCCCCCTGCACAGCTCTTCGAATAGCTTACGTTTGGACTTCCATACGGGAACATTACGAGCGGAAAGCTCATTTCAATTGCACTATGAAGTGGTGCCAGGTGAGCCCGGTTGCGGTGGTAGCTTTACCCAGGCAAGCGGACGCATTAGTGGTTATATGAATGCCGAGGTATGTTTGTACCTCATCGAACAACCGCCAGGCACACAGATCCAGTTGCAGTTCGAGCATATCAATTTGTTAGCCTCCACTGAGTGTCAGTTACAAAAGATTGAGATATTTGATGGTCGGGATGATACAGCTCCGCTCTTACGACGCTATTGTGGACAACCCGAGGAGGATGAGCTGCAGCCATTGATCTCTCAGAAAGAGGTGGTACTGATACGCTATGAATATCAACTAAATGGCCTGGAACTAATGAAAAGCTTTGAGCTTAGCTATAGAAGAGGTAAGTTTAATCAGAAGGTCAAGTTTTGAGTTTGGAATTGCGTGATTCAACTGGTAAAAAAACTGATCTCTCTCACTCTTTTTAATTTAGTATGCAGTGGAAACTTTAGCAATGCACGTGGCGGTATTATCACCACTCCCAACTATCCCAATTCCTATTTCGATGACATGACCTGCACATATAATATACGTGGACCGTCGCATTCGGTAGTGGAGTTAAAAATAACTGATTTATCTCTTGTGACTTCAGAAAATCAAACCTCAGCGGACACCAATCAGACCGACTATCTCGATGTAAGTGAATATTAACCTAAACATAAATTAATTGAAATTTATATATCAATGTCTTGTAGATTTATCTCTCGCGATTTGAGAAACGTCGTATCACTAAGGCATGGAAATACCAAATACTATTGACTGAGTTAAACGAGGCTCGTCTAGTTTTCCATGGTGGCAGCAATGCCCATTTGGGTCGTGGTTTACGGGTGGAGTATACTTTTCCCATGAGTATGCGGTGCGGTGGCATTCTGACTAAACAACGAGATGATGTTATCTTTTTTGAACCATTGTGTCAGTGGATTATTGAGGTGCCAGGAAGAAAACGAATTAGATTAGTTAACTATGGGATGACAAGTGGCACGATTACCATATTCGACAATAGCACTAGTCGAGAAGGATATCTTTTGACTAGGTATGTATGTGTTTTGAACAAAATAATTAACTGTACATGACACTATGGGGAATTTTCCCAAAAATCAGGCATTAATTAATAACTTAAAAACTAAGCAAGATATTGCGGTCTAGTTTTTTGCCTTATGTTAGGTATACCGTTGCTCTATACGTGCTAAAATGTGGGCATGGTAGCACTTCAACCCGCCTTTAAAAAAAATAAATAAAAAAATATTAGTTTTTTTTACAAGATAAAATTGGTTTTTCTTGCAATTTTACATAAGAATGAATGTACCATCATTGACGCGTAATAGGAAACATATTTTTCGGCCGCAAACTTTACGGAATATCGGGATTCCTGAAAAAAAATGCGTCTCATTTATTTTTTTCGATTTCTGTTCTGTTCTTACTGTCATTTCTAACTGCACAATACTAGCATATAAAATTTCGGATCATTTTTGCCTTACAGAAACTATCTTAAGAACTGCTGCATGGTCAGCTAGTCGTTTTTTACTTATTACGAGCAGCTGTGCTTGCTTCTTCTACCATTTTATCTCCAACAGCTTGATTTCTACGATTTCTAATACGCTTTAGCGTTAATGACCATCGCGAACGACTCTCTGTGTTCATATTCTGCTCAATGGCTTAGAATTGAACTTCTGCGTTCAATTTGTTGCATTATTCGGTTAAATTTTCGCGATTCATCTCCAGAATTGCACAAAATATCCTTCCTTTTTTCTTTTAAATATCTTTCATATGCGACTGAAAGACTTTGGCCCAACCTCTCTTTACAGCAATCGAAAATAACATCTTCTCGACTCGTCACTTTTTTTCATTTGGCATGCAAGTAGGCATTGGAGAAAATGAGGTTGTGTCCTAAAAAGTGAAATTTTGCAAAAAGATGCGCGTAAATGCGGTTGAGCAAAAGTAAATCAGAAGCGGAATTGATAGCTCTAAAAGGTGGTAAAAGTCCCAGCTCTAACAAATCTAAACAAAATTTGGTAGGACTTCGCAAAGTTGAATTTTCTTTCCAATTTTTTTTTGTGAGATGAATCACGAATACCGTCAAATACAGGGACGCCACGATTAATTTCTACAGATCAAAGGCACTTAAACATAGCACATACCACAACGATTAGATTCAATCAAAAATATTCGACAAAACTTTCTGTTTTCATTAATATTTGGCAATTACAAATTGCAGCAGAAAACACACACTTAACATTGAACTGTCATTCGTTAGCATAACCTGACTTTACCAGCTGCTCACTTAACAGAGCTCTGTTAAATCAAAATTCGTGGTATGTAACATTGAAGACTGATGTATTTGTGGTCTAATGAAACAAAAAAATTTAAGTTTTGAGCACTTTTAGAAAAGGGGTTTATGCCTAATATTTGGCAAAATTCCCCATAGTGCATGACTACGATAAGTGGGTTAAGCTCAATCGTAAGCATTTCGAATACGGTGGCAACCAACTTGCAAGGAGATCACTAAGCTGTTCGACCATGTTCTAGACATAATACATAACTCTTTTAAAAGCCTCGCGATGTATGTATAAATTACTTCATTTACAAGCTCTTACACCATGCAAATTGTCTCTTTATATATCGGCTGCTGCTATAATAGTACCTAAGCTTTCAATAAAACATAAGTGCTTTGGTTAGAAAATATAATGCAAAAAGTGCTAATTGGTTTGGGGACAAGATTTCCAAATTAATTTATTCTTAGCACAGGACCTCAAACGCTAAAACAAAAATTGATTCCTTCGAGTCTGTCTCTTGAAATTCCATATCTCTGTAAGCTTTTTATAAAACATAAGAAGTACACAATCACCTGCTTAGGTAATAAAATTTGATAAATTTAAATTTTGATAAAATTTCAAAATTGTTTCATTCTCATCAGAGAACCACAAATGCTTAAACAATGATTCATTCTAGACCAGCATTGGACCTCGGTTCCATCCCGGGGGCCGAAAACATTTCGCTATTCACACGTACATTACCCGAACGCTTGCCGAAGCTAACACCGAGAGAGTAAGAAAGCATCAGTCGCTTGACAGAGTTCGAAGCGATTAGGTCGAAGCAAATTCACGGAGGTTTGTTTTTGCCAAGGCTGCAAACCTCTAAAATTTTGCACAAGGTTCGGTTCGGGGGTTCGAACCCGTGGTAAAGTCTGGGGTTCGGTTCGCGGACCGGTTCCTGAACCCAAGGTTCTGGTTCGAACCTCGGTTCGCTTGAACATAAAAGCTAAGTTCCATTCATTAATACTCATTTTTTATTAACTAGATAAAATAGTTTTTAAATTCCTTAGCTAGCACTGACAAAGTTAGCGAGCTGCTTAGTTTAAGTTAATTAGCATTATCAGCCATGCTCCCATTTTCGCTTTCGCAAAAATTTTCCGATTCCAAGTCCAAATTTGCTCTAAAAACCAGTTTGAAATAACAAAAGATTTACGAAAGTGAAAATGGGAGCATGGCTGTATATCTTTTAAGAGCTGTTCATCTATATTAGCTTAATGATTAGAAAAATTAAACTTGAGTGTTGAAAAGGCACTGAGAATTTCAATATCCATGGTTCTCAGGTACCATTCAGCTCCCGTAATGCGCCAAAGGATTTTTGCCTGGACCTCTCTAATCCTTGTCAGGTGAATCTTCGCGGCTATTCCATAAATTTATAGGCCGTGTCTCCATAATGGAGACAGAATCGCCTTGCAAATAAAGACTTTATTTCTGAATGACAGCTTGTTCTGGGAGTTCAGGAGCCACCCCATGAGACTTGCTTTGGCAGCCACTGCCTGAGCTATTGCCTTAAGATATGGTGTCCAATAGTCAGGCTTCTCTGCAATTTCATCCCAAGGTATTAATGGACTGCTTCATGCTCCATAAGCTGACCGTGCAACAACTTGTAGTCCTGGGCAGGTGACACGACGGGTGGAATAAGTCACCGAAGCACACTTGTCCGTATTATGGCAATGTTCCATCTAGCGGCCCAGTTGCTAAAGTTATTCCGGTATTCTTGAAGGGAATCTGTGTTAAGAATACTGAGAACACGTAGTAATAAACCATGATTTGTTGAAGATTTTAGAACATTTTCTCGACATGAAAAGCAAGCGTAATAAAAATCAATTGGTTGCGAATCGTTCAGCTCTAAAAAAGTTCTATAAATTGGAACTACGGTTCAATCAAATATCTTAGATGGAACTCGTTTAAGAAACTCTGAATGCAAAAACCTTTAGGAGGTAGTTTGCGTTGCACATTTTGTAGATAGAGTTCCATCGAGCCACACAGCACTAGTTTTTTCAACATTTCTATAAGCAATAGATTTCATATTGTGTGAGTAGAGAGTTTCTTTCAAAACTCTACTAGTGTCGAACTGAACTTCCCTAAAAATGATTTAAACTACATAGAACTTTTTAAAGCAGGCTCTAGGTCATTTAAGTTTAAGATATTGTCTAAAACTTGTCGAAAACAAGACACGCATAACACCACAAAGGAGGCTGGTTGACAGTATAGCGCTTTTTCATGAATACCAATTCAATCTTCAGCTGTCTTTGCCTGTCCTTAGTGTATTAACAGAAGTTACCTCATGACAGAATTGCTATAATCGGTGGGAATCCCAAAGGCAGGCTTGTAGCAAAATCCGGCATCGGCAACAAACGCCAAATACACAAAGGCCTTTGTGTGTGTGTGTGTATCCCGTGTAAACTACTTTAGAGTGTATGCAGCACAACGAACTGTAGTTATAAAGTCGTCTAGGGAATCTATTGAGGTAACTTGGTCATCGGCCAAATCAAGGAATGCATTTGCTTTACGTAGCAACCTTCATTTACATTATATTCTTCATAGTGGCATTTCTTTTAAGCTCTGCAGTTGTCATTGAAAAGTTCTGCTCAAACTATATTCGCTTCATTATCGACGGCGATAGTATAAATCTGACATAGGATTGTACAACTTCTAGAATGAAAGCAGTCAGAATACAAGAAATTTCTGTATGAGTAGTTTGAAAAGCTACTTGATTTTGTGAACCGAACCTAATTTTTTGAAAAAGTGGTCTGGTTCGGGTTCAGGTTCGAGGGCGCAAAATAATTAGGGGTTCGGTTCATGGTCCGGTTCGGCGAACCCAAAAAACCCGAACCGAACCGGTACTAAGGGGTTCGGGTTCGGACCGGTTTGCAGCCTTGGTTTTTGCACACTAATACACTCTCACTTTTTGGCCTCGCTCCCGCTGGCCATCGCTGTTCTAGACACGTTTTTCACGATGATCTGTCTGAGGAAATTCCACATCTCTAATGGATTAATTGTAAAATGGACATACCAATGCAAAAAATGGTTTATCTGACCAATTTCTTGGGACCCAAGACTTGTCCAAGGACTGTCCAAGGACAAGTTATAATACTTAGTATGGACGATTTGAATCCAATTAATTTTTTTTATTTTACTTGAGCGTCAGTGTAGTTTTTAAAGCAGAGATTAAAACCGTATCCGAAACCGTAACCCATAACCGCTAAAAACACTTTTAAATGCGAAACCGAAACCGTAACAGAAATTTTTTTTTTTATAACCGTAACCGTATAACCTTTATTTACATAACCGGCTATCAGTACCGTAACCGAAACAAATATACGGGTTTATTTCGGTTTTTCTCTACTGGTAAAATTTTCAATTAGATGTACATATGTACAAAGAACATTTTCCATACATATAAATTAAATTTATACACTTACAGTGTCTGCTTATTTATTAAGCGCCGCACTTTCGCCAATGGACTGGCATAGCTACAAAGTGCCTGGAAAGTGTCCTATATACATTGGTGCTAAACAGTCATATAGCATTGAGGAGGAATAAAATTTTGTTAAGCTTGACTATTATACATATGTCATTGATTTTTTAAACTCGGCACACCGACGCGGACAATTTTGTCGGAGCGGAAATTGTTTGAAAATTTCCAGACCCAGGACAATATGGTGTGACCAGAAAATAATCAAAAAAGTCAGCTGTTGTTTGATTACAAAATAGGCCATCTAATTCAAATAAAATAATACAATTTAACAAATTAATAATGGAAGTCACTAGGGAAAATTTAGACGTCATAGGCAATGCCATGTTCACTTTCATGTATGCATTTTTTTGGGGCTTGAGGTATAAGCAGTGTCTTTTATTTTGGCCTGCGCGAGCAGAACATGACCACCGGGACATACTGCTAAAACGACAAGCCAAAACGCATCGGAAGATTAGAATTAGCACATTAAGCCGGGTGTAATATTCATAGCCACAGCCAGGTAGGTAAGGTAGCTGGTAGGCGAGCACATAGGTAGCAACGGAACCTACCTTAGCAGTCCGGAGGACACACTATTATAATAAGCTGTGAAGACTGCAAAGGCTTAAGGCTGTTTGTCCGTGGGCTGTGGCGGTTATGGAGGTTTGGACTCGGGTGGTGTACATGGGTATGCACATCACCAGCCATAACAACTGGAAAAGCATACCAAAAATGACCCTGAGCCATGTAATTAGATGGGCTCTAACAAATTTGTCCGCGTCTGAGTAATTAGTTTAATTACACTGTGCAACACTAAAAAGTTGATACGGTCGAGACCAAAAAATTCTGAAAGGGTATGATAGTAGTACAAAAACCTTCCCTGGGTTTGGTCTGGTTAGTTGCCGATTTCTTTTTATAGCACTTTGAAGTTTTAAGCATATGATTGGAACTTGTAACTCTCTATCTTGTAAACTATTTGGAATTTCGCCTTGACGTCTGAAAAGAAGTGGTTGCTCTTGACTTAATTTACAAAACATTTCTAAGTAACAAGTCAAAATAGTCACATCTTTAAACTCAAAATTGCAAAAATGTCGTAAAATCATCATGTTTTCCCCTCATTTTGTACTGTTTTTCGGCTTTTTCTTGAAAACTATAACGAATTTGACCAAGCAATGAAGGACGAAAAAGTAGCATAGACTAACGTAAACAATCGGTTGGAACATACCAACTTCATTCGAATGGTCCTTCATATAGTTAAAGACCCTGAAAGATGAATAATTTCAATCAAAACTCGAAAAAGTACAGTTTTTGGTAGAAATTGGCTGACACTATCAAAAATTTCGATTGTTTTGTATTAAATCAATAAAATTGTCAAAAAATATAACTTAAAAAATGTAGCTAAAGAAATTTAATTTATTTACTTTTTTACCGATAAAATCCGTTTTTTACGAATTTTTTTGACAGCTTTTCATGCTTTTGGTCTTTTTACTATATCAAAGAGTACTTAAATGAAGTGTGTTCGTACTAACGGTTTGTTTATTTTGGTCTAAGCAACAACTTTTACCTACATTACTTGTCCAAATTTGTAACGAATTTCAGGAAAAAGTTGAAAAACTGAAAAAAGTTGTGAAAAATTGATTTTTTTGGAAATCTTTTGTAATTTTAAGTACCAAGACGTAATTTTTTTGATTTGCTACTAAGAAATGTTTTCTAGGCCAAGCCAAGAGCAACAACTTTGCTAAAGACACAAAAGCAAAATTCAATATAGCTTACGAGATATGAAATCATTAATCCTACACAGAAGCTGAAAAGTTCAAAGGTCAATAAAAAGAAAACGGCAGCTAATCAGACCAAACCCATGCAGCGTTTTTATACTACCATCACACCCTTTCAGAATATTTTGATCTCGACCGTATCAACTTTTTTGAGTTCAAAAATGTGTCACAGTGTTATAAATAACTACATATGTTAGCTATTTATACACAGCTTTTTTGCAACCACTTCTAGCTATTTCTAGCTATTATTCAACGCCGATTTAGCCCGCAAAAAAATTTTTAGCACTGTTATAGACAGAACAGATCATGTCATTCGCGTTTTGTTCATAACTTTTGGTTGTGGACATTTTATGTTGTTTAACATTGTACACGATGTCAAGGGCTAAGTAATTTGTCAAAACAAAATTGAAAGTATTTCTGTGGTGTTTAACCTAGCGAAAAGGATAAATGGACTGGCTGCTGCGCTGGACATAAATAAGTGCGTCGTCTTCAACTCGTAACAAAAAAAGTTTTTTATTGTCGTCAAAGCAAAGCCGCCTTGCCTTTAACATACATATGTAAGAGCTGAATAGTTATTAAAATAAATGACATGCAATGTGCAAAAGAAATTTAAGTAAGTGCAATAATTACACACATATATACATACATGCAGAGCATGTAATATGGGTGTATGCGTGAAATATCAGAATGTTATTGCGTAAATTTTTCGAATTATACTTATGTTTGTATGTATATGTGTTATGAATAATAAATATGTGCAGAAGAGGCGTATATGATCACGGTATCTCGTGCAAAAAAAAAAATCAGAAAATGAAACAGTTCTACTTTACAACAATCTCTCTTCATTTAATATGTTTCTAAAACAAAAAAGTAAGGTAAATATATGGGAATCGTGGGAAAAAAATTCAAATTTATTTCCATATCTTTTTGAATTATCAAAAGTTTTGCTAGCAAAAAGTGTTGAGGTTTTATTTTCAGGAGTAAACTTTGTAATGACACTAACTTGGACAGTCAACTCTAAAAGATATTATGCTTCTTAGATGTCATTACAATCTCGTTTAAGATGCCAATTCTGATAATAAAAATTCGTTACATGAAGGTACATAACGACAAATAGTATATACGTTGACCAATGTACATATCTACTTTATTAAACTTTGCACGATGCTTTTCTGAATGAAATAGTTTATCTTTTAATTAAAATTTTAAAAAAGCGACTATAAGGCTGGAAATTGTGTATAAAAAATTTGAACTTAGTACATTTAATCAATACATGAGATTATAAATGGGGCCGCATTGGTGTGCATTGTACATACATATGTATGTCAAAGTAATATTTTATACTTATAACCGTAACCGTAACCCAAACCCGAAACAGAATTAGGATAATAACCGTAACCAGTGCCGTAACAGATATCCCAAAACCGTATTATAACCGTAACCGGAAAAAAGCGATCGGCCAAAACAGTCACCGTAACCCAAACCATTATTCGTTCGGGGTTTAATCTCTGTTTTAAAGTAAATAGTATTAAATAGTAGCGTAATAGTTACTTTTTTTCAACTTAGAACTTTTTTTCAGAATCTTAAAGATGGTGGGTTTAAGAAAAACTTGATGTAACTCAACTGCACTGGTTGAAGGTTAAAAGGTGAAAGAAATACGCCTAGTTTTGTGGCGCGAAGGAAAGCTGTTAGCAGAGAAAGGTGAAATTGCCCTATTTAAAGTGCGATCGACAGTTTGGGCTGTTGATAATTTTTCCTCGCCCACTCTCTTTCGAAAAATGTGTGGTTAGATCATTTTCGCTTAACGATCTTGGAGGTTAGAAGTTGCTCAATAGAAATTGCCTATTAACTTTAAATTTATTAACGTACACTTAATTATTTTATTAGACCCAATAAGCCTATGATTATTGCTAACACATATCTTTTACAAACAGCGTGACCACAAATGAGTCAGACGGGTATGTAGTATTATTAATATACAAATGTTGGAATACTTGACAAAAATGTTATGTTCTACAGCTCAGACGTCATGGATAACTACTTCGATTCCGATCTGCTGACCATAAATTGGAAATCTGAAAGGAGGAACCCTGTATTCATTCGTTATGAACCAGCGCCAGAAGGTGATCAAGCTACATAGCAAAAAATAAATTTATAGGTTTATAATAATAATCATCTCTGCTTCCAGTATGTGGTGGAAATTATAGTCTACGCTATGGTATAATTAAATCCCCGAATTGGCCCAGATCT
Source organism: Lordiphosa clarofinis (assembly GCA_018904275.1). Classification (NCBI taxonomy): domain Eukaryota; kingdom Metazoa; phylum Arthropoda; class Insecta; order Diptera; family Drosophilidae; genus Lordiphosa; species Lordiphosa clarofinis. Next base: position 2,049,559 of record JAEIGQ010000007.1, on the reverse strand, counting down.
TATGGAGCTTCTGAAAATTGTGTATGGATAATACGGGCCCCACTGGGTCATCGCATTGAGTTAATTGTACACAATTTCACACTGGAATTTGTTACGAATGCTTGCGACGATGATTATCTAGAGATCAGGTACGAATTTTTCATTATAATTCAAAAATTTATAAAGCTTTTTTTTTATACGTTAGATTCTAGATGAAGTTGGCAATGCATAGAAATATTTATTCCCGACTCAATAAACTATTTATATTCTTGATCATGGCGAAATGCTGGAGCAATTTAGCGTTGTTTGCGGAGATATGACGTTTTAAAACGACATATGTCCGCTGTAATCAATGGCGGAGCTATGACGCTTGAAAGCGACATATCTCCGCGGAGTCATCGTTTGTAACACAGCGAATATATGACGCTTTAAAACGACGGAATAAAAGCGACATAGCTTCGCCTTCACATTGTATTGGGCGGAAATATGTCGTCGGAGATATGACGCTTTGCCAAAAAAATGTTTTCATATGCATCGTGCACTCTTATATGGAAGCTCCTATATAAAAAGATCAAACATAATCATGAGGGTCTAATTTAACTTTATATATTACTCTTCAGTGTATAACACATGGCCTTACTCTTTCTCTCTTTATCTCAGAAATGGAGATATGCCCTTGTCACCACTCATCGGTCGTTATTGTGGTACTCGTATACCACCGCGTTTGCCTTCATTTGGCAACGCCTTGTTCTTGCAATTCCATTCAGATAGTAGCATAGAGGAGAGCGGCTTTCGTATAAACTGGCAAATGGTCGAAACGGGTTGCGGTGGTAAGCTCACCTCGCCCGTAGGAGCCATTCACTCACCGCATTCCATGGAAGGGAGTCGCGGAGCTGTGGCCTGTGACTGGCAAATTGCGGTGTCGCAGGGTTCCAAGGTGGCAATACAGCTACAAAGTTCCAGTGACAATCTTTGCAACGGACAACTAACCCTATACGATGGCCCAACCACGCGGAGTCCTGTCTTGAAGCTGAATTGCAGTTCAACTGGTGGACAGTTAAGCATAAAATCTAGCAGCAATCGGGTATTGGTGCGTTATGATGTCCATCATGATGAACCCGATGGTATACGTTTTGTGCTGGACTACTCGACGGACTGTCAGGTTCAACTGGATCAGCTTCAGGGTGCAATTGAGACGCCCAACTTTCCCGAAAACTATCCGCCAAACTCCGACTGTGTATGGGATATACGTGCTGGCCCTGGTCATGGTCATGTACATCTTTCATTTTCGCATCTATCAGTAGAGAGGTCCAGCTCCAAGAGTTGTGACTTTGACTTTGTCATGTTGCGCGACTTGCAGGATGAGCAGCTTTTGAGCGAGCAACGTCTCTGCAGCAGCAATCGGCAGGAACCCTTCACTAGCCAAGGTAATCGGCTGATGCTGCGCTTTAGCAGTGATTCTTCTACAGAGGCTCAGGGCTTTCGTACTGAGTATAAACGTGTGGGTTGCGGTGAGCAGCTACTGCAGGACGATGGACGTTTCGAGGCACCAAATGCTCCCTACAGTGTGGACTTAGACTGCGAGTGGTTAATCAAAGTAAGCGAGGGCAAGCGAATACGTCTAACCATATTGGAGGAGCATATCGAGACACCGAAACGGGATTGCACAGAGGATGCGCTTACAGTTTCTGTACCCGAAACGGGAGGTTACTTCAAACCTACAGATGTGCTACTGCGAAGTTGTTCGGTGGAAACTGACGCGCAGACCCTGGTCTCACCAGGAAATGAGATGCGTGTGCGGTTTCATAGTAGCTCCACGCGAGCACGCAAGTACTTCAAGGCCAGCTATGTCACTGTTCCAGCGGGTTGTGGTGGATATATAAGCAGCAGTAGTGGCATCATTGCCAGCCCTGGTTTTCATGAGAACGACGAGAGAGCAGACGTGGCTGATACCAATGTGGAATGCAATTGGATGGTGCAGGTAGGTGTCGTATTTACAATACATTCGTATCCTTGGATATGGCAACAGTCATCGGGGTAGTACTAGAGTTCGTAATACCCTATGAATGGAAAAATTCAACTTCTTTGAAAAAGGAAAGGGACTTTTAGCATCCATACCATACCATGTTTTTTCGTTTTAAATTTTTCATTTCTCTGAAACTAAACTGCGCGCTCTGAATAACGATTTCAAAAAGTTTGAGCTTATTGAGAATGACCGTGCCCCGAACTTGATGGGATATCGAAGAAATAACTATTTCAATAAAATAATAGGAGGTTTTTAAGGTTCCAAACAGATTCTATATTTTTGACTTCCCATTACAGGTCTCCGACAGTTATTCCATTAAGCTGCAGTCTGAGCACTTCAATTTAACCGATTCACCCAATTGCTCTGTGGCCTTTGTGGAACTGACTAAGCTGGAATTCGACGATAACGAGATATTTCTAGAGCGCGCTTGCGGCGATAGGAATTTTATGATACGTTTGCTACATGGCCAGAGATTGCGTGTGCGGTTTAAGGTTCAGGCCGGTAGTTGGGGTAGGTTCGCCCTGCGCTTTGATCGGCAATGCGGTGGTACAGTGTCAACTGCAGAGGGTTATCTGAGATCACGAGTCGATGAGGACTGTATTTGGATTTTGGAGGCTCCTGAGGGCAGTAAGCTTAGCTTAACCATTAACCAGTTGGAGTGTACGGCTTGTGCAACAGGCAATTGTACGCAGGGGCTAAGGATACTGAACGATGACGACGAAGTGCTACTCTACGACTTGTGTGAGGAGCATTCGGCCACTTTGGTGGTGCCTGCCAACAATGTGCGGGTTCGGGCCAATGGTGTAAGTTTCAGAGCACAATATGCCAGACTGGACAATACTTGCGGTGGAGAAATAAGTTCACCACGTGGCACACTCAGCTCACCAAATTACCCGGACAGCTATCCGGCAAATGTGGAATGTGTGTGGGTAATTAAGATCCCAGCTGGCAATGCCATTCAGTTGTCTTTTGTGGCTCTGGATATAATCAGTTCTTTGCACTGCAATGAGGACTTTCTTGAGATACGTGCGGGAATGCAAGGTCCCTTGTTAGGTCTCTACTGCAACAATAAAGTACCGGGTACTCCATTAAGAGTGGAACCAGAGCTATGGATTAAGTTCCGTAGCTTACCCGGAAATAGTGGAAATGGTTTCAAACTTCGCTGGAGCTATGGTAAGTGTTGAGCAAATATATATCTTATATTCTGTTAACCGTGGCTCAAATCTTCTAGTTCACGATAATGAGTTGGCATTGCTGAAAAATGGCACTATTGAATCACCATCCCCTCTGGCAGTACGTGGGGACGATCAACCCTATAGCTGGCGTATATTAGTCACGCGGGATAGGCGAGTGATCCTGGATTTCGAGGAATACAACTCGGGGCTTTTGGTAAGCTGTGCTACCCTTAGTTTGGTCTCATTGGTACTTATTGATCCACCCCCACATTTTTCTTGTTTTCACAGCTATTCGATGGATACGATGAAACTGCCTTGAAAATCAGCATAGGTAACTCTCCTTGGCAGTTTACCTCCAGCACTAATGTGATCTACTTGAAGACCGTCAATGCAGACTTTGATGCCTTCCGCTTGAAGTGGCATGCGGTAGACTTCAACGAGGTACAGGGAAATGCCACCGTAAAGGACGATGAGTGCCATAAGACGTTTACAATCGGCCGAGCCCGGATTGTGCTCAACTCTCCCGGCTATCCAAACGGCTATAAAAAAAATCTAAACTGCGAATGGACCTTTAAGCCGCAAGATCCCACCCAACATGCCTATGTAGAGGTGTACACAGTTCAACTGGAGGCAATAACGGGATGCACGGCCGACTATCTGCAGGTTGAAAGCTCGAGTAATCTACGCGATTGGAGTAATGAAGGACGCTTTTGCAATAATAGCGCTCTCTCGTCATACAAACCCTTTAAACAAATCCATGGCACTCCAAATCTTAGATTGCTCTTCAAAAGCGATGATTCCATAAATGGAACAGGCTTCAAAACTATTGTGCGTACCGCTTGCGGTTCCAATATGACGGGTCCTGTGGGCACCATCTTCAATTCGGATATGCAGTTGTTTACTGCGGACAAATGCGAATGGCATATTGAGGTGCGTCCCGGTCGAAAGATTGATATAAGCATCGAATATGCCCACAGTGGCCCTCAGGTTAAGCCCAATGCTACCTGCCAAGTGTATGGACTGATTTACGATGGTCTGGATGAGGCTGCTCCTTTGCTTACCAATGGAAAGTTCTGCAATCTGCCTGGTTTTGACACCACCTCATTTCGAACCAGCGGCAACCATGCCTTTATCAAATATCTGACTACGAATAAGCTGATGCAACCGTTGAATACTTGGAGTCTCACATATCGCGAGTATAGTGAATGCGATGGAGAAATACAATTGACCCATTTCGCCAGCAGCTATAACATAAGCACACCCGGTTATCCCTACCTTCCTCACGCCCATTCAGAGTGCACTTGGTTAGTGATAGGTCCACCGGGAGAAACTATTGCCGCCACTTTTATTGATAGCTTCTCCCTGAGCTTGCACCAATGTCCAAAGGAAGTCGTGGAGCTCTATGACGGGTCCACTCAGCTGTCTCGCCGCCTTTTACGCAGTTGTGCGCGACCCTCGACGACCATACGTAGCACTGGAAATCTGCTCCTGGTGCACTACCAAACACAACTGAGCGAGCCGCATGGTGGCTTTAGGTTAAACGTGTCGCTTAGTCATTGTGGCGGTGTGTATACCAGCTACAGGGGCGAGATTAGCTCCGAGAATTATCCGGCGCCGGGTGGCTATTCGAAACCAGCGGTGTGTGAGTATAGCATTAAATTGCCCAGTAACACGCGCCTGGAGTTGAACTTCACCGATTTGCATTTACCCTTCGATGGTACCAGTGGAAGCGATTCCATTGAAATTGTGGATCTGATGGATAGGGAAAGGGTGCTGCTGATATTGTACGGAAATGCGAGCACTCCACTTACCATTCCCCTGAATAGCAACATGGTGGCCATACGTTTTAGGGCGGTGAAGAATGTGAATAATTATCGCGGATTTAAGCTTACTTATGAGCGTTCCGGTACATTGTGCTATCGTAAAGTAAATGCAGCATCTGGCAATTTAGAGATTCCAATTCAAGAGATGCCCAACCGGTATCGTGTATGTCGCTGGATCATTACTGTGCCCAAAGGACAACGGGTGCGATTGGAGTTTATCAATTTGGCCGACATTAAAGTAACGCAACGAAACGAAAGTTTGGGGTGAGTGAAAATATCCAGGAGAGGGGCGATAAAGATTGAATTATACCTTGTCAATTTCTGGTTTCCATGGCGCAATGAACTATATGATAGGATATATGTCGAATGTCTGTATTAATGACATATTCAGGTAGACACAGAGAATAAAGAAAATTAATCTTCAGGTCCTTTAGAAAAACCCCGGTCCCCAGTCCTCCGAAAAAGCTTTTATAAGCTTCCTCTCTTAGTTAATTTGTCCCTCCCTCCAATCTGTCCTACAAAAGGTAGAAACAAATTTAAGAGAAGGAAGGCGTTAGCAAAAAAGTAATACGAAACGAAAAAGTGCAATAGGAAAATGAAAGAGAAAGAAATAAGGAATTAAGCTACCACACCATAAAAGAGTTCCTTAAAAATGTGGGAAAATAATCTTTAACCTGGAGGTGGTAAATCAGCATCCCGACTGCTCTCTACTTTAGCCACTGCAGGAGGAAGGAAGGAGGAGGGAAGGAGGAAAGAAGGAAGGAGGAAGAAAGGAAGAAGATAGGAAGGAAGGAGGAGGAAGGAAATTGGGAGGAAGACGGAAGGAAGAAGTAAGGAAGGAATGAGGAATAAAGAAGGAAGAAAAAATGAAGGCGGAAGAAAGAAGGAAGGCTTGAGGAGGCAGGAAGGCGGAAGGCTTTAGGAAGAAGGATGAAGAAAGGCGGTTGGAAGGCGGAAGGAATGAAGAAAGTAGAAAGAAAGGAGGAAAAAAGGCAAGGGAGGGAGAAAGGAAGGGTGAAAGCAATAGGATGGAGGGAGGAAAGAAGGCAGAAAGGATGGAGGAAAATATTAAGGATAAATGAAATAGACACCGATTAAGTAAAATAGGAGAAAATAATAATAAGGCGGTGAGGAACTAAAAAGTAAGGTTGGATGAAGGAATGCATGATAGTTCACTTCCTAACGCTCATGTGCTAACAATCTCTGAATTTAGTTATTACTATGATAAATGCTACAAGAGTGTCCGAAACCGAATTCTAAGGTCTCGCCTCAGTTCGCATTCCATCTACTACTTAAATCATTTATTTTAATGAAGTTTAAGGTCAGCAATTTGTCTTATACAAGTTTTTCTTAGCATAAAAGTTTGAAAGTCTCTTTCATTTTCAGCTCTTTGCCACTCCGTTTTAGATTACAGCCGCGAAGGCAGTTCTCTTTCTACAACGATCTCAACCAAATGTCCCTAATAACCGAATTCAGTTTGGAGAACTACAATGGAAGTGGCATCATAGAATCTTCGGATAACTATTTGCTTGCCACCATAAATCTTCGACAATTTGATCTAACCGGCTCTTCAATTCGTGCCCGCTATAGCTCAAGCCAACCCTCATTGTGTCCACCAGATATCGAAGATCAATCTGCAGGTGCCATATCCGTACAATCCCTTAACAATTTGACCAACTTCTATTGCGCCATCAAGTTTGTGATTCCGATAAATACAACGCTCACCTTCAAGATAGAGGAATATCTATTTCAGACCAAGTTGGGTGGTTCAGCAGTAACCTTTATAGATGATAATCAAAATGTTCCACCCAAACTGATGACTGCTAACACTACCAACAGTTACGTATCCCTGGCCGTGAGTGCGGGACGAATTACGCTAATGCAGAATAGGAACAAACGATTGCATCGCTTTCGGGCCACCTATCGACGACACAATTGTGGAGGCACAGTGTGGTTATCGCAGGACAGTGCCATACAAATGCCACAATTGGTGGCAGATGATGGTGAAGTGGAATGCCTGTGGATGCTGCGGCGAAGCAGAGGCTATGAGCTGTACGGCAATGTTAGCCTCAGCGATAGCTGTGACCGTGAATATTTGGTCGTAATCAGCGGATACCAAGAGGTGGCACGATTATGTCGCGGAATGACAATTCTTAACAACACCTTGTTAAACAAAGATCTAGTTTCGATTATCTACCATGCGACTCGCTACCGTTTGGGAGTGGGAGTCAGTTCATTCAGTCTCAAGGCTAAACCTGCTTTAGGCGGCACCACAACTATGGTGGGTTACAATCCCACCGAACCCATTGAAATCGATTCGAAAAGCTATAAAAATAATACGGAATTAGGATGGGACTACGAAGCCATCGAAGGATTCTTCCTCGTGTTGCAATTTGAAGGACGCTTTTTTATAGAGGACTCACAAAATTGCAGTCACGATCAGTTGCAGGTGTTACGCAACGAGGCAGGGCTCTGGCAAGTGGAGGCCACCTATTGTGGACGCGAACGACCCCCAGACTTGCGTGTACAAGCCTCCAAGATGCGAATTATCTTCCGCACCAATGGCAATCTCACCGGAGATGGCTTTCGATTCAGGGTGTCCAGCACTTGTAATGCCACACTCTGGGCTACCGAAGAGCAGCAAACCCTAAAGAGTCCCAGCTGGAGGGCCTATTACCGCAGACAAATGAACTGTAGCTATGAGATTATCACGAGTAGCCAACAACAGCTGGTGGTCAAGGTCAAGAGTAATCGGCTACGACCGTCGACATTTTTCTGTTCAAAATCCTATTTCGAGGTCCTCCGTCCAGGACAAGAATCTATCGATCGTCAGTGTGCTGACTTTGAGGTGAGCGGCTATAAGCGTTTGGTTTTAAATTATTATTCCTCCATGGTGAGAGACTTCGAGCTGCACTACCAGTTGCTGGGTTGCGGAGGCAATTATAGTCGTCCGTTTGAGCTACGACCACCACATGGCGATGACTTTGGATCCTATGCCAACGATATGAACTGTTCATGGTATGTCACGGCACCTCCTCAACATGCCATCTTCGTGGACTTTAAGCTCTTTGACTTGGAGAGTAGCTTCAAGTGCAGTTATGACGTTGTGTCCATCTTCAAGGGCAGCGTGGCCAGCACTGAACAACGCGTGGCTCATCTATGTGGGAATCTTACCTCACCACCCACGATTATGATTGATAGCAATCAGGCCCTAATAGTGGCACGCTCGGATGCTAGCAACAGTGGAACCGGGTTCCTGGCCAGTGTACGCTTTACGCCCAATTGCAACGAACAGTTGACCCTAAGTGAGGGCACTTCCCGATTAAGTCTAATGCGGCACTATCAGATGAATGCCAGTGAGGAGTTGCTGTGCGTCTTTAGTGCTAGTGCCCCGAGCACTTATCGGGTGTCTGTACAGCTGAAACTGTTGGAATTTAATAATACGGCTTGCCGCTCCTGCAGCTTCCTAGAAGTTTCGGACAGTCTAATCACGAAGACAGTGGTCTTGGGTAAATACTATACTCTGCCCGTGGGCAAACCCACCAAACTGTTTAGTTCCAATGAAAACTTATCGATAAAATTGAGCGGATCTGGAAATGTGGCCAGAAATCTCAGCTTTGAGTTGATTCTGCAAATGGAACGTACTGTCTGTGGAGAAAAGGAATACCAACTGTTGGCAAATGAGGTGAGCAGCTGTTTTATTTTCTAGTGTACCTTATCTAATTCCTTTGTTGACAGACCCTCCGGCTAAGCATACCGAGAGATAACAATAGCAGCATAATGTACGGGCAAAGTATTCACTGTACTTGGACAGTTAAGTCGGAAGAAGAAGTGGAAGTGCAATTTTTGAGGGTCAAACTTAAAGAGGTGTCCCAGCTGACAGGAAAATGTGTGGAATATCTGCGTCTTAAGGCGGACTTTGTAAGTGTGAATTCAATTTGTTTGGAGGAATTATTAATTGAGGAACTATTCGACTTACAGTTTTCAAAATATTATTGTGGTGAACTCAATAATAGCTATCAAGTCGTTAATAAATATTCCAAGGGCAATTTGGAGTTAACATTCCATAGCGATGGACTGTCAGATGATACCTCTGGATTTGAGGTTTTATTAAGACAGAGAATACGTAAGTACACTCAAAAAGGGACCCCAATTCGATTCGCCATAATTATACCCGTTACTCGTAGATTAAAAAGGGTATACTAAAGTCGTGCAAATGTATGTAACAGGCAGAAGGAATCATTTCCGACCAGATAAAGTATATATATTCTTGATCAGCATCAATAGCCGAGTCGATATAGACTTGTCCGTCTGTCCGTCTGTCCCTCCGTCTGTATGAACACCTAGATCTCAGAGATGGTAAGAGATAGAGGTTTGACATGTATGGGACCAATGCTTCTTTTATCTGCACGCAGATCAAGTTTGTTTCAAATTTTGTCCACGCCCCCTCAATTTTGAAAAAAACGTTATATCTCCCACAGTTTTGAAGATAGACGATTCGTTCCTTCTAGAGATAGTTAGTAATTAGCAAAATGAATTTGCTGAAGAAATAATAAGGATCGGATGAGCGATTCTCAAGTTATGAGCAAAAATGTGAAAAATAGCCGAGTTAAAAAAGTGTTGCATACTTCTCAGATGGAACGCAGGAACACTGTTAAACATGTTTTTTCATGAGTAACGGGTATATCGAAGTCGGTTAGAGCCGACTTTAACTTACGCTCTCGTTTTGTATGTATGTAGTAATCCATTAAAGAATTGTAAAAACAAAGACAAAAAAAAAATCATTGGAAGGAAAATCTATGTTCCTACGGGTACTTAATCCACGACCTCCGCGTTTACTAAAAAATTGTTAATGCTTATCTAAAAATTAATCACAGATTAAAAAAAAGGGGGGATTGTTGGGTTAGGTGGTATTTGGAACAACAAACACGTATGTCTGTCGTCTTCCAGGGTCTCTGTAATGTATCAAAGAGGGCTAAAAATATACAAGGACTTACATCTTTGCAAAGATTATTATGGAATAAATGTAGGTCCCAAGTCCGACTTACACCATCACACGATAAGTAATGTGATGGAACCAGTTGGGAATTTTATGGGTAGATTGTTAAATTTAATGTAATTCTCTCTCGTACTCAATCAAAGAAAAAATTCTTTATTTAAGATGGCTGGTTCTTATTTCAATAACATCTGAATTCGAAAGTTTTTACATTAATTTAAGCATACCGAAGAGATTGTTACTTACTGTTTTATAGATTTCACCCATCCATCATACTACATAGAACTGGGTCAAGCATTCTTCATCAAATTGTGTACAAATTCAAGAGGCAGTGTAACGCCCCCCTTGAATCTCTTATGTTAGACTAGGACTTAGGTTTGCGGAAAATTTAAAACACTTTACTTAAAAAACGAAAATTTACTTACATAACTAAATCTGAACCATATAAAATATACTAATCTTTGGCACTCGTATATTTCAGCCTGCAATCGTAACTATACCGATCTAAGTGGTCTAATCGATTATGCTGCTATGGAGACTCCACTGGTCAATTGTACGGAATATATACGAGTGCCTTCTGGTTATACCGTTACACTGGACATATGGAGCGTTCAATTTCATTGGGGTGCAAATGTTAAATATTTTAATGTAAGCGAATCATATTCCGCCTTAGACAAACTAATTCACTTTTGACTGCCGGTTCACAGGTAACCGATGTAAAGACCAACCGAAGCATTTATAATATCAGCACCGATGTTTACCTAAGCACACCCAAATTTACCTCCACCAATGAGCTGCGCATCGAGAATACGGGTGTGGAGAGAATGCAATTGTTCTACTATGCTGGAAATGGCTGTGGTGGACGAATTTCGACTACTGAGGGTCAGTTGACCAATCCACCCTACGATAATCGCAATCACTCCGAATGCAGTTGGTTTATTACGGCACCAACGGTTGGCAGCTTGAATTTCAATTTTATGGGTAATTTTATATTTATTTATTTTTTTTTTATTTATTTATTTCGAAGTGATGATTGCTTGAATTTTTTATTTTGACCAGAGTTCGACATGGGCTCCGAGACCAATTGCAATCTGGACTATATTCAATTCTATGAAGTTGCTGTGGACAGCAGCGAACGGCTACGCAACACTTTTTGTGGCCAAAATGGTCCTGGTAATACCATCAAAATAAATGGTAATCGCGCGCGGATAATGGCCAAGAAATCACCCAACTTTGATGGAACCGGATTTCGCATATCTTTCCATCAGAGTGAAGATCAGCAAGATGGGTAAAAATTAGACAAACATGGCTTAAGCCTGATTTTTACTTGTTTAAACGATTAATGGAATATTTTGTAAAGATATTTAATAAAATATATATAGTTTATAAAATTATTTTGGCATTCATGGGCTAACATTTTTTCCAAAAAGTGTAAAGAGATATAAGTTCACATTAACTGAAAAACTTACGGGGGTGCCACAGAAACCTCTTCCAACCAAATTCCAACCGAATTCCAATTCTTAGGTGCCACAGAAATTTCTTTTGGTTGGTTTCAAACCTCTCATGTTTTGTTAGGAGATTTGGAAAAGCTCTTTTCACCCTAGCTCCCTCTGACGGTGTGTCGCCCTCCACATGCCAGCTAGCGGATTGAGGGATGGAAACTTAAACCTCATGTTTGGCGCCAACAAATTTAAAAATTTTGCACTATATATATTATATTTATGGAAAAAATTACTTAAATTTGAATTACTATTTAAAAATGCATCATAAAACAAATAACACAATCAAAAAATTTCAGTTAATCATCAGTTTAACCCACAACTAAAATAAGGGAGCTTTTTTGCAAGAGATTCAGCCCTGTTTTTAGAGATGGAACATCAACACTTTTTCGACCGATTGTTCCTATGACAGCTATATGCTATAGTCTGAAACTAATACTCCGAAATTCAATACCGGGTTTTAATATTTTTACTGGAACATTTTGCATAATTTTGTGTATAAACACATAAAATCTAAATAAAAATTTAGGGAAAAAATTATGTTGATTTTTAAAAACTCCAACTTTTATGCTCTATCGTGTATGGCGTTGCCTTCACATTGGGGACAAGCGCATTGATTTCCAGAACATTTTTTTAAAAAAACTTCCGCATATTTTCGCCATTTTTCATTTCAACCTACAACCAAATCCCAAACAAAAACTAATTATAGCTCGACTGTATTTTGCTATCAACTGCTTCAGTTTTAAAGCTTTCTTTACCAAACTTAAAACGAAGTTTTGAAATATACATAGTCACATATTTGCTACTCCACATTTCTCACAATCCAGCGCCACAGTCATAAAACACGCCTCGCAACAACTAATAAGATCAATCACGCTAAACTCAGACACATAAAAATAAGCAACGGAAACCAAAACAAATTAAAATATTTCCAGTTGCAATAACATTTCTGGCGAAGCAAAGCATGAATATGACCCCTCCACCATAATCGTTATTCCTACTAAGAACAAAGGGCCGACGCAGCTCAAATTCTTCTCTCACTCAGAGACGAGAAAAGAGAGAAAAGCTTTTCATTCTCAAAAGCTTCAGACCAAGGTTTGCTAAGCGTCAACTTCAGTCCAACCAATTGAGTTTTACTTGATCTTGCAACCAGTACAGATCGTTAATATTAAAGAATTTGTAATAAAATAAATCGATTTTTTATAGCAATGTATTATCAATTTCTAAATTGGCGCAGTCGGTGGGAGAAGTTAAACGTTTTAAGGATCAATTAAAAGGATAAACGAATAAATGTTGTATATTTATTCGCAAAAAAACCCGCGTGAAGGAAATCATATCTAAGTCGTCCTAGTCCGCTTAAATTTATAAGTGTAGCCGCTAATCGAGACGTACATCAACCTTTCACTATTAAAAACCCGCTTAAACAAAAAGTGCGACTGCTTTACTTTACGTGAAAAAAAATTTGATTTAAAAATCGCAAAACACTACACAACAACACAAATCAAAATGACACCACCAGTCAAACAACAAGTACCACAGCTGTCAGAGCACCACTTTTGCCAAGCTCAGGGCACACATTCAGTGTTTCAGCAGAAGACCTCTGTGCCTTCACCAGGAGAGTGAAGTTTATCATGCAATTGTACCCCACAAGAGATATCCGTCAACATAACGTGCAATTTGGTGCTACCGAGATGCAGATATCAGGAGAAGCCCAACGTGTGTCACAACTATCAGCAGAGTTACTGAGACGTCTGTACAACACACCATTCAACGGAAGTATTCGTAAGTTCGTAAAAGAATCAGAAGATAAGTCTCTAGTAATTCAAATCAAACTAACACTTGAAAACGAACATAACACAATGAACTCTCTTAATTATAAAAGTGCTTTGAACAACACCATAAAAGACGTTATAATGAGAAAACTTCCTGATAGGTTATTTATGACTCTAGCTAGACATGATATAACTTTAGTTTTAAAATTAGAACAAAAAGCTCAAAAAGAAGGAGTTTATGACAACTATTTTTCGGGGTGGCATGACAAAACGCCCACGGACAAAAGGCCCATATTCACATTAATCGTAGTCCACATAAATCTTGGACATTAGGCCCATATCTCGTCGGACTTTTCGCCCAGTTTAATAAAAACACTGAAATTCTAACCAGAAATATGTTGCTTTAATTGAAAATCAAATTTATAGCAGAAGCTGACTGCGCGCGAGACCCTCAAGTACAAGATAATCTTGGGTTTTGCAAGGAAAAGGTTAACTACGAAATGGTGTCCACGCCCTACAACGCGAAGTGCAGTATCCAGCCTATTCGGAATGGCTGGACTTAGATGTGACTGCCTCGGCGACCAGCGCAAGTTGAAACGCTATGGTCCAGGCGTAGTTGTGCTTCGGATTGTTCAGCAATTTCGATCTTCCCATCAACGCGATCCCAGTTCAGTTACAAAACTAGGGAGTCGGACACTTGTGTGGGATATGTGGGGCGATTGGAGTCAATTAATATTCAAATAAATTCATTTCCATAAGACTCCAATTTCGAATTTTATTTGTATTTATGGATAGAAACCCGCCATTGATTGCATTTTGGCTCATAGCCGTGGCCTCCTAGATACTTTGCTTTGTTTCCTTGTCAGTCAGGTGTTCTTTCACACTAACAGCTGTTCACGAGTCCCAATCTAATCAATGTTTAGATTTGCTTAAGGGTACTGTATACCTTCAGGTGTCATTTTTTAAAGGTTTACAAAAAATTAGATTACTCAAAAACTATAAGTGGTATTAAGAAGCGGATTTTTTCATTGGATAGGTAATCGGTTAAACTAAGTTTAGTAATTTTTGTTGTTGTTGTTGTACCTACGGTTGTTGTTGTATTATTGTTCAAAGTTAACCAAAAATGTAAAACATAGGCCCATGGTTGCAAAATTTTTTTGAGAACGGATGATCTGAATTTAAAACTGAAGACAGGGTTTTGTTAAGAATTAATGTAATTCTGGTGTGAACTAGGATATTTTGGATCGGTCAATAAATGACGTAGTTATGGGGTTTCAAAGTCAAAATTTCGAAAATCGACTATTTTTTCCCACTGTGTTGGTCCTAGTTCCGTTATTTGTTGACCGATCAAAAATATCCTAGTTCACACCAGAATGGTGGGTATTAGGAGTAATTTAAGGGAAAGAATTTAAAAATCGGTCAACAGGTACTCTTTAAATCTTTGCAACCATTTTGGAAAAAGTGGTTCCGAGATAATCGCATTTAAAGATTCGACATCTGTTTTCGATGAAATAAAAATCGTTTTTAATAAATGTATAAATCGGATTTGGTGCATTTGGGTGTTAACTTTCACCGAAAAAAAAGATTATCAAAATCGGTTAAGCAGTTCTCCAGAAATTTGTCAAAGTGCGTCAAGACATGGTAAAAAATAAAATCTCCAAAAATTTCCAAGTAAAAATTTTTTTTTCAAAAATTTTTTTTCCATAATATCCAACTTTTTATAAATATTTATAAAGTTTTTGACCAAAATAGGGAAAAAAATACGAATTTCTAAAAATACGAGGATCGATAAAAACAATTTTCATATAAAAGGGTCGGAAAAAATAATTGTTTTTGTTTATATCTTTAAAACTGAGTTTCGGATCAGCTTGAAAGTTTTGCAGGATGTTTATAAGATCCTAATAGAACGTTTAAGCAAATAAAAAAAAAAAAAAAAGAATTTTCTGAAGGTATTCAGTACCTTTAAAGTTTAAGCCATAAGCGAAATCTAAATCAAATCGAAATCGTTTGTTTTATCATGTCACCATTTTTCCGATCGAACAAGACCCAATAATCTCAGTGGTCCATCAACCTAACAAAGTAACGATAATCGAAGAAATAATGATAGTCGTGGATATAAACTGAACTATTCTCAAAATTACAACCCACCAATTAATTAATATATATAAGATGTTTTGGTATTACACTTTGTATAAAAAAAAAATATAATTTTCTTTATTGTATAATATGTGAAAGATTTACATTGAATAACTTTAATAATATAAACGATCTGTTTTTGCTGTTTGGCTGATCAAGTAAAACTCTGATAGCTAGACTGACGTTAACGCATAGCAAACCTCGGTTTTGTGCTTTTTGAGAATGAAGTTCTTTAAAAGCTTTTTCTCTCTTATTAAGAGTGCGTTCTTTGTACGTGCGCCCCTTTGTTCTTGGCATTGAGCAATTATGGTGAATGGATTGTATTCATGCCTTTCTTCACCAGAATTGTTATTTCTACTGGGAATATTTTAATGGTTTCGAGTTCTGATACTTAAGTTTATGTGTCTAGGTTTTACATGGCTGATAATTTAAAATTGTTGTCATGCGTGATTTGACTTTATGACTGTTCTGATGGATTATGAGGAATGTATGAAATCTGTGTGAGTGTTGGTGGGGTGGCGAAGTATAAGTGGAGTATGAATATGTGACTTCCCCATCCGTTGAATTTAGCTTGTCCTCAAGCGGCAAGTTGTGGGTATAAGATCGGATTTGATACATTTTCATTTTCCATTACTTTTGGTATCGGGTGGATTTCAATTGGGATTTGTTCTGATTGATTTTTATATTTTACAATTATTTTGTGTGGTATTGCTCTAAATTTATAGATAACATACAATAATATTAAAATTAATATTATAACTAGAATAGTTGGGATAATTGTTTGAAATTCATTATTCTTATATGTGTGTTCTTGTAATATTTCTCTAGCTTGAACATATGATAACGAATCTAAATTGGTAACATTGTTGTTTACATAAATTGTTTGGGTATAATCTAGTAGTGTGTTTATAATTATTACATCTTCGAGTTGAATTGAACAATTAAAAGCCTTTATAATGTTGTTTCCCTTTATGGTTATTTTTCTGTTTACACAATTTTGGTTTAATGTTGTCTTAGGTAAGTTCCACGTAACGATAATGTTTGGTTTAATCAAATTTACTGCGAGGTTTTTGTGCATCTTTGTATATCTGCACGAAGTAGATTCTTGGTTTAATAAACCTATAATACATTTGTTTGTAACTAAATTGTTAGACGTAACTGTGTAGACTTTATTTTTATGAATAAAATATTTATCATGAATTCTTTCAGTAAGGATTTTGTTGTCTTCATCCGGATATGGCAAAATTTCAAAAATCGGTTGTTTAATGATATCACGTGGTATGTGGGATATAATCAAAATTTCGTTTGTAGTAGTTTTTAACCAAGTTGATGTCTTTATATTCAAAAGTTTTTCTGAGTTAATATGAAGAAGTGAATCGTGTTTCAATAATTTTGGTTAGGCATTTGCCTAATCTAGTTAGTTGCATACCTAATTCTATGTCTTCTATATATTCCGTGAATTTTTCAAGGTTGAAAATATGAATTGCGAGTCTTTGCTCTTGTTGATTTATGGTATTTAATGAATCTATACCATGATTGATTGCGTCAATCACGTGGTTTAAATCGTTTATTTGGATACTATTATCAGACAAATTGTTAATTTTGCTTTCTAATTCTTCTTTATCGTCCTGATCTAGGGTGCCAAATAAGTATTTGTAAGCCTTTCCTACGATCTTAATAAGTCCTCGTTTGTTTCGTTTGCTTCGTTTTGCAATTCTTATGCCGTTCATTTCTCTCTCTAACTTTTCTGTTAAATATTTGATTTGCACATACTTTGTAAATTCATTATTTTGATATATAAGGTTATCGTAAATTTTGCTCTGTTTTGGTAATATTTACAGTTAAAATATGGTGTTCATAGTTTAATGGTAAGTCTATGTAACCTGTTTTAAAAATTAAGTATCCATTTTTAGCATGGATTTGGTTAACTTCCATGTCTTGAGACTTAGTTTCCTTAACATAACATAATGCTAAGAATAAGATTAAAAATGACGTTAGTTTATGTTGCGCCTTCTTGGCTCGGTTGACCGACTGCTGGTAATCTGGAATTGTCATATTTACTCTCATTAGTTCTCTTTTTCTTTTTGAATTTAGATTTGTAGTGTGTGACCTTTCTTCCTCTATTATTTTCTTCATAGTGTTTATTGTCTGTCTGTGTTATTTCTCCTGTTTTTTTGAAGGGGTTAGTTGTTTTACTCTTTACTAATGGTGCTTGTCTGTATCTAGTGTCAATTTCAAATTCGTTTCGTTTTTCATTTAATTTTTCGATTTCGTTAATTTTATTAATTTGTGTGAAGTATTCTGGTGTTCCTGCATAAATAAAAATATCTGCGGGTGTTCTTCCAGTTGTATTATGTTTAGTTTTATGGTTGTAAACGTATAGGATTGTTTCGAATTTATTAATTTTGTTTTCTTGGTCTGTTTCACTATTGATAATTCTTAATTTTTCGTTGACTGTTTTATGAAAACGTTCAACGTCTGAAATTCCATTTTTACTCGTAGTTATTATTATGCGAACATTTTCTGATTGTAACCAAATTTGAAGTGCTGCGCATAAAAATGCTGAATATTTATCTGCCTTAATTTCAGTTTGTTTTCCCATTTCATTGAATATTCGTAGAAGGGCTCTTTTTGCTTCCAACCAATCTCTGCTATTAATTTCGATTAATGCTGCGAATTTCGAGTAAACATCGATGCAAGATAAAAATTGTTTGTTATCGATCATGTAGAAATCTACTACATATCTTTTTCTGGGATTAAATATTTCTGGGGTTATTTCATATGTAAGTTATGTGTTTCTGTGTTCTGTTTTGGATATGTTGCATATTTCACATTCGTTAACAATATTCTGTATTAATTTTTGATAATCAGGGTAATAAAATTTTTCTTTAAAAAGTAATATTGTTTTCTCAATTCCTGGATGTAATAAATTTTTATGAGATTTAATAATTATTTCTTTGAATTCTGAAAATGTTTGAATGTTTACCTCTTTCTTATAAGTTCTCATTTCTTTAGTTAAGTTATCGGAAGTGATGATTTCTATGAATGCATTATGGAAAGTAACAAAATCTAATTCATTTTCAAAATACATTACACTTTTTTTAGTACACAGATACTCTTTGATAAGGGTTTTTGCATGTTCACTTGTCATTTCTTTATAAGTGATTCTAATTTTCTGTATTTTTTTGTTTTTATTTCATTTAATTCACCTTTGACAAACTCTATTTGCCTGTTATAATAGTTAATTGGTCTTTCTGTGATAGGGATGTATCTTTCGTTATCTTCTTGAGCACTATGGACTGTGCCTACAACACTACTAGGTGTTTTTCTTCTAAGAGGTTTTCTTCAATTTTCACTCTTGACAGTGCGTCTGCTACATGGTTTTCTTTACCAGGAATATATTTTATGTGATAGTCATATTCGTTTAACTTGATTTTCCATCTCTGTAATTTCATAGTTGGTTCTTTTATATTATTAAGCCATACCAAAGGTTTGTGATCAGAAAGAATTTCAAATTTCCTGCCGTACAAATATGATCTGAAATATTTGGTTGCCCAGACGATTGCTAGGAGTTCTTTTTCTATAGCAGAATAATTAATTTCGTGTTCGTTTAATGTTCGACTGGCAAAACAAATTGGCTTATGATCTTGTGACAATACTGCACCTATAGCAATATTACTTGCGTCTGTTGTTAATGAGAATTGTTTTTCGAAATTTGGATATATCAAAATTGGATCTGACATAATGAGTAATTTTAACTTTTCAAAGGAAAGGATATAATCTGTTTCTTTAATATTAGTTTTTGATCCTTTTTTCAATTTTGAGGTCATTGGTTTTGCAATTTTTTGCAAAATTTGGGATAAATTTACGGTAGAAACCACAAAGACCTAGGAAAGATTTCATTTCTTTGGTTGTTTTTGGTATTGGGAAATTTTTGATGGCATGAATTTTCGTTGGGTTTGTCTTAATACCTTCTGTTGTTATGATATGTCCCAAGAATTCGGTTTCTTTTTTCATAAACTCACATTTGTCGAGTTGCAATTTCAGGTTTGCTTCTCTTAATTAACCAAAAACTTTTCTCAACGATTGTAAGTGTTCTTCCAAGGAAGTGGAAAATATAATGATATCATCCATGTACACCAGTAGCGGATCCAGGGGGGGGGGCTATAGGGGCTGAAGCCCCCCCCTTAGAGTCCAAATATCTTAATTCACCCAATATATGCAAAGAACAAAATATTTCAATAATTAAAAATTTTAAAAAAAGATGCAAATACTTAGATTGTTTTAAATAGGCATCAGCAGTAGAGATTACGAAATATCGATATCTAATGCTTGTTCAATATATTTTTGGTTTGTGTTTTTGTTAGTTTCGGCCAGAAATAAGGAGGTTTTCTGAAGGCATTCTCTTAGATAGTAAGGTGGCCGTGTGTGGCCCAGCGGTTAGTGAGCTGGACTGCGGTCGTGGGTTCGATCCCGCCGCGGAGCATCGTTAGAAAATAGCTTTTACATATTCGGTCACCGTCACCAGCTATTGACGCCAGCTGTGAAGTAACTAGCCATGAAAAAGCAAATTCTCAAACAATGCCGTTCCGATCCGGCGGTAAACTGCAGGTCCCTCTTTCTCGAGCAAGTAATTTAAAAGCACACACGCCAAGAAATTGAAAGAAGCTTGGGTTGGCCCCTTTGTAGCTGTATAGCCAATTTTACATTCTCTTGGATATTCCTAGTATTTTTAATATTACTAATATCCAAGGGAATCGATATTTCGACAACCCTAATCAGCAGTGAAAAGTATCTACAAACAAACACTGTTGGAATATGGGTTGAAATATTACGACCGATCGTTAAAAATCGGTGGAATATTTAATAATTTGGTTAACCGCTGTTCTTTACGTGGCAACAGTTTAGAGGAAGATTTATTCGAATCGATTCCTATCTTCTCTTCACCTTGCGTCACTGAAGGAACAGTTGTCGCTTGATGAGAATGGTTATTGTATGCACGAAAAACATGAATGCGTGTACACATTCGCTGAGTTGCTTTTTTACATAATTGGAACATTAAAAATGTTTAAAAATTATAGAGACAGCGAGACATCATCAAAAGCGGCACATTTTATGAGTGCGATTGGAAAAACGGAGTTTCTGATCTCTTTGCATGTTTTTACTGCCTTCAATGCTGCTTCAGTATGACTCTTTAGACTCCAGAACTTCAGATATCTTCAGCCTGTGCTCACGTCGCCCATGTGATTGAATTGTTACATGAAACAAGAAAAAATTAATATTTTTCGATGTAATTTTTGAAAAAAATCAAAAAAGTTGCAGACGAAATGTCACTTGAGTTGAAAATTTCTCGATTATATGGTCGACAAAAAAAGCAACAGCTTACGCACTGAGTATACGACGCTTTTTAACCCCCATGTTAAATATTAATATGCAAAATACTATGCTTAGAATGAAGCATCTAAAAAGAAATTAGTAAATATTAACTAAATATTATTTAGTTTACGACCGTTCTAAACAACAATTTTGGAAAAAATGCCATCGATGGGCCGCGAACTATAAAGAACTATTATACAACAAAGTCGAGGAGTTCATTCACGGGTTCCTTTTGAACGAACTTTTTAAATTTGCAGGTTATGTACTAAGAATATGTGAATTCTTTTCGTCATCTGAAAACGTTAAAACTAACCACGAACCAAATTTCTAAAACTAACTAAAGTAATGAACAAATATGGTCTTAGTGACGTGTACGACTTTTTTGATTTAAAATATGTTTTACTTGAAGATAAAAATTTAAAATATGCCCTACACATCCAGCGAAGTTTTTCAATGTTTATTGTTTAAGAAGTTTGTGGATATTCACTTTAAAATCCGTTTTCAATTGCGGCTTAAAAAAAAATCGCCTGCGGCGCTATTTATTTTTCTAGTTTTACCTTCAAACTAGGGATTAAAACCGAAACATATTTCGACATAATACATAAATTGGCAAAAAACTTTTTATACTCTGTGCCAATGGTATACAGAGAGAATGATAATGCAGTTGAACTCTAAGGGAAAGACAAAAATTGTTCAGAAAAATTACAAAAAAACAAGTTCTTTATTGTTACCTTGGGAAACATATCACCTTCAGAGCATATCGACTTTTTGTATGTGATGATCCGGTGACGCACTATGATGTTCACCGCACAATATCTTTTTATATAATATCCTAGGCCTAAGATCTGTGTATTCTGAGCACATTAAGATCCGAACTATGTTGAGTGATTTTGGTGGCCTTAGCCCCCCCCTTAGCCAATTCCTAGATCCGCCACTGATGTACACTAGACAATCTTTGTATATTAAATCTTCCAAGAGATTATTCATACAACGTTGAAAGGTTGCTGGTGCATTTTTAAACCAAAAGGCATTCGAGTAATGACCATTTTTAGTTGAAAAAGCAGTTTTGTGAATCGAATTTTCATCCATTTGGATTTGGTGAAATTCTTTTGCAAGATCGATGGTTGTGAAATATTGACATTTTCCAAGTTTGTCTAATATATCATCCATGATCGGAATTGGGTATTTATCATTAATTGTATTTTCGTTTATATCACGATAGTCATTGACTATTCTAAATTTCCTTTTTTCTGATGCGTCGAGCTTCTTTGGTTCAATCCAAATTGGCGAGCAATAAGGAGAATTTGATTTTCGGATTATGCCTTGTTCTAGCATATCTTTTATTTGTTTTTCAACTTCTTCGTCGAATGTTTGTGGGTTTTTTATAAATTGGTTCTTCATGTTTAGTTTTGATGACATGCTTAATTGTACGTGTGAAAGTCAAATTCTCACCTTCTTTGTACTGAATGTCTCTAAACTCGAATAATACCTTTGTTAAATTTTTCTTTTCTTCTTCGTTTAGGTGTTCTAAACGGAACTCATTACATTCGTGTAATTCGTTGTTTATTGCGAACACTGTATGTTTGTCTTGAATTGTTTTTGGATCAAGACATTCATATGCGGTCTCGTCCTTGTATTCATTAACTTCTTCATGTTCATATTTCATTTGAAATGGGAAGTTGTTTATTAGTATGGTATCTGTACCATGGTTGTGTATTGCATTAGTATCTTTTAAAAATTGACGACCAAGTAAGACGTCATATTTTTGTGAGAAATTATGCAAATAAAATTTTTGATGTGTTGGGCATAATTTGCTGGGTTTCAACGAAATACTTTGATGTAATGTTATTACACCATTTATAGTACGTACGTCTATTTGATTATTTTTTATAGGGAAATTTAAGTGATTTTTTGTAATGATATTAATAGATGACCCTGAATCTATTATACATTTTAATACTTTGTTATTCAAAGTTATATTTATGTATGGGTTTGCTGTTCTCTTTCTTCGTCCATTTCCGAATCCGAGGCTATTTGATGAAAATTTTCGGTCGTGTCCATTTTTTTATGGCCACTTCCACTTTCACGTTGCCTTTTTAATAGAGGATTTGGAGCATTTGAATAAGTTTGTTGTTGTTGTTGTTAGTTGATGGGATTTTGGCTTCTGCCTTGGTTTAAGTTTTGTTTAAGTTCTTGCTGAAATTGCTGATTGCTTTCAAAACGATTCTGATTTTTTTGAAATAGCCTAGCTGATTTTTCATCAAATAGCCTCGGATTCGGAAATGGACAAAGAAAGAGAACAGCAAACCCGTTCATAAATATAACCTTTAATAATAAAGTCTTCAAAGACTACACTAATTTAGTTACAAATAAATGCACTATCGGCTTACCAATTCAAGAATCTTCAGCGAGCAGATATACTAAAATGCACAAAAACCTGGCAGTAAACTTCATAGAACCAAATATAATTATCAATGGCCAAAAACAACACTAAACCCAAACTGCATTACCAGAGAAATGACCATAGAAGAAAACAACATTATAAAGGCTTTCAATTGTTCAATTCAACTTGAAGATGTTTTACACACAAATACACTATTATATTACACTCAAACAATTTATGTAAACAATAATGTAGGAAAATTAGACCCACCATCCTATGTTTAAGTAATAGCACTTCTTCACATTATAGTTGTAAGGTACAAGAACCAACCTGACCAAGCCCCCAGTGCAAATCATTCAATATCAAAAGTACTGGATAATGAAAAGGTATCAAATCTAATCTTATGCCCGCAACTTTTCGCTTGAAGACAAGCTAAGTTCAAAGGATGGAGAAGTCACATATCCGCTACTCCATCGCCCTTACACGATTTCACAAATATCTAACAATCCAACACCACAGTCATAAAACGCACCTGGCAACAACTTATGATACCAATCATGCATAACACAGACACATAAGCAATGATATCCAAAACAAATTAAAATATTCCTAGTACTAATAACATTTCCGGGGAAGCAAGGCATGAACATGACCCCTTCACCATAATCGTTATTCCTACTAGGATCAAATGGCCGCCACAGTTCATATTCTGGCTGATAAAGACTCACTCAAATAAAAGAGAAAAGAGAGAAAAGCTTTTTAAGAACTTCATTCTCAGAAAGCTCCAGGCCGTGGTTTGCTAAGCGTTAACTTCAGTCTAACCAATTGAGTTTTACTTGATCTTGCAGCCAGTACAGATCGTTTATACTAAGTCTTAATATGAACAATCTGTACTGGTTGCAAGATCAAGTAAAACTCAATTGGTTGCACTAGAGTTGAAACTCAGCAAACCTCGGTCTTGAGCTTTTTGAGAATGAAGTTTTTAAAAATGTTTTTTTCCTTTTCTCTTTTCAAAGTGAATTTTTTATCAGCTAGAATATGAGCTGTGGCGGCCCTTTGTTCTTAGTAGGAATAACGATAATGTTGAAGTTTGTTCATGTTTTGCTTCGCCAAAAATTTTATTGCTACTGGAAATATTTTAATTTGTTTTGGATTCCGTTGCTTATTTTTATGTGTCTGGGTTATGCATGGTTGATATTATAAGTTCTTGTCATGCGTGTTTTATTACTGTGGTGTTGGATCGTGAGAAATGTATGAAATCGTGTAAGGGCGGTGGATGAGCAAACAGTGGCGGATCTAGGAATTGGCTAAGGGGGCCTCAAAAAAATTATTTTACAACGAAAACTGTATATTTATTTGTGTAATTTTAGTCTTTTTCTGGTATCGTATTGTAGCCAAATCTCATGCATGTATATAATACCTCAAACCAAGGCGTCAAACAGGAGTGCCCCTTCCAATGGAGCATGACGACTAGGGCGATATTCTGGCCCAAAAATCGTAAATGTTTTTTTTATAACTTAAGTTTCCGCCAATATTTTGAAGTTTGGTTCTCATTTCATATCAAATGCATCTTGATCAAATTACTCAGGCTTACAAAAAAGACCAGAGTTTTGCAACAGAGGAGATATCAATTTTTCCATATGTATTTTTGTTCGTTGAATTGAAAAAAATTGTCCGTTATCCCCCAGCACGTTTACAAGATATTTTCACAAAATTGAAGAGAGGATTCTTTACAGTTTTTGGGCCACATTCAGAATCCTATTCCAACCAAATTTTTTTTAATGTAAGCTGCATTGAGAGACGTTACAGAAAAACCAAACACGAAGTTTTGATTTTGCTCATAAGATAGAGATTTTCGGATTTTAATATGGAAAAAATGGGTTTAGTTTTAATAATATCAGGTAGTTCCACAAACTTAAATAGTTCTGAAAAATTGGCACCTGATATTAAACGTCTCAGAAAAAATAGTTGGTAAAATCATTGCGCTTATAATTGTTATAGGCCAAAAACTATAGATATTTAAGTCATTTTTTTACATTTTCAACAATATTAACCTCCAAAATGTCTTTAAATTAACAAAAAGCTGACTTAAATAATTTTTTAATATCCACTCTAACTTCTTTTCTGTTTTCAAACTAAAAGAAATTATGATGCTAAATATTGTGCAAAACTAAAATTTTCTTAATAATTTTTGGGCAATAATTTGATATCGAAAAACTTAAAGTACGTTAAATACGAAGAGACAAAGGACTACCAACTATTTTTTTCAGATGTTTAATGTTAGCAAGAAATTATATAAAGGGGTGTTTGGAAATCTCTAGAGATTTTCGTATAAACGATTGCAGTTCAAACTAAACTGGAACAACTTTATTTGCAAAGTGCCAAGAAACAGACCGCCAACTAGATTATGTGGAAGGAAAACCGTACGCATCAGCGGTTTCAAATCGCTCAACTTTTGTCATCTAATTTAGTAGCCGTGCATATTTGAGCCCTTTAACATATAAACTCAAACAGCTTTAATATAAAATGCTAACGTTTATACGAAAAGCTGTAGAGATTTCTGGCACAAACCCTATAGAGTTACTTCAACTTAGAAAGTAATCGGACGGATTAAAATATAAAAAATTCTATGTGGTCGGCTTTAAGGGGCTATGTGAGGAACTCTGCTTTTCATTATTGGACTATTAGAAAAGCCTAAGAATAATAGGAGCAGCAAGTCCTCACAATGGCGGCACAGCTCATGAGTGCGATTGAAAAAACTGTGGATTTAGTTTTTGTGTGTAAGATTTAATCCAAAATTTCTTGACATTCTGGCTTTTGAGCTTTTGAATCAAGCACTTGCACCAAGCACACAGTTCAAAAAATTTTAGAAGCTTACAATATTTTTGTGGGGACTTAAATAATTGCCCCGAAACCGAGCATGACACATGAATTTATTATTTATTATGTTTGAGGACAGACTCAACAGGAAAACGTCCAAGCGCTGGTAAATGTTCACAAAGAAATCATAAACTCAACTTACGAATTAGTTAACATATCTTGCCAATCCAAATCTCGTCGTCATGCAAGGGAGTAGCCAGCTTTCCGATACTTTACACCGAATGCTTGCCGAAGTCACTCTTCACTGTTTGTTAGAAAGTCACTTTTTTGAGCTCTCTTCTTGGTGAACCCTGATGTAAGCAGTAACTAAGGGAACGTGTTGCTTCTCAAACTTCACTTAAACTGTTTCCACGTCTAGAATGGCGGCTATTCAAAACTAATTGAAATATTTTATTCGATTTTTTACGATCGGTCTTTATGACTTTAAGAAACAATCCATATATGTGAACTTTTTTTGAAATCGTCGATTCCTAAAATTGCTCTTTCCATATATTTGGTGAATTTATATATTTGAGCTCTAAGGGGGGGGCTTCAGCCCCTATAGCCCCCCCCTGGATCCGCTACTGTGAGCAAATATGTGACTTCCCCGTCCTTTTAATTTAGCTTGTCCTCAAGCGAAAAGTTGCGGGTGTAAAATTGGATTTTATACATTTTCATTATCCAGTACTTTTGATATTGGATGATTTACATTTGCGGTTTGGTCAGGTTGGTTTTTTGTGTGGGTAATGCTCTGAATTTATAGATAACATACAGTAGTATTTCAATTAATATTATAACTAGAGTAGTTATAATAACTATTTGAAATACATTATTTTTATGTGTGTGTTCTTGAATTATTTCTCTCGCTTGAACATAGGATAACGAGTCTATTTTGTTACATTGTTGTTTACATAGATTGTTTGGGTATAATCTAAGAATGTGTTTGTAAGTACTACTTACTAAGTAGTACGTCTTCCAGTTGGGTTGAACAATTGAAAGCATTTATAATGTTATTTCCCTCTATGGATATTTTTTAATTTATACAATTTTGGTTTGATGTTGTCTTTGGCAAATTCCATGTGGTAATTATATTCGGTTCTATAAAGTTTACCGCTAGGTTTTTGTGCATTTTAGTATATCTGCACGAAGTAGATTCCTGATTTAATAAACCTATAATGCATTTATTAGTAACTAAGTTCTTAGATGTGACTGTGTAAACTTTATTTTTATGAATAAAATATTTATTTTGAATTCTTTCTGTTAGAATTTTGTTATCTTCATATGGATATGGCAGAATTTCAAAAATTGGTTGTTTAATAATGTCGCGTGGAATGTGGGATATAATCAAAATTTCGTATGTGGTGCTTTTAAATTTAATTATAATTGTTTCTTTACATTCTGAAAATGTTTGAATGTCTATTAATTTTTTATAAGACCTTATTACTTTTGTCAAGTTATCTGGGTTGATGATTTCTATGATTGCGTTTTGAAAAGTTACGAAATCTATTTCATTTTCGAAGTACATTACACTGTTTTTTGAGCATAAATACTCTTTGATAAGGGTTTTAGCATTTCTTTATAAGTGATTTTAATTTGTGTTTTATGAAAATATTTTGTTGTTTGTATGTCATTTGATTCACCTTTGACAAATTCTATTTGCCTATTGTTATAGTTGATAGGTCTTTCTGTGATAGGGATGTATCCTTGGTTGTCATCTTGAGCACTGTGGACTGTGCCTGCACCAGTGCTAGGTGTTTCTCCTAAGAGGTTTTCTTCAATTTTAATTCTTGACAGTGCATCTGCTGCATGGTTTTCTTTACCAGGGATATACTTTATGTGATAATCATACTCATTCTTTCATCTTTGTAGTTTCAAATTTGGTTCATTTATTTTATTGATCCATACTAAAGGTTTGTGATCGGAGAGAATTTCGAATTTTCTTCCGTACAAATATGATCTGAAATATTTAGTTGCCCAGACGATCGCTAAGAGTTCTTTTTCTATTGTTCGGCTGGCAAAACAAATTGGTTTATGTTCTTGCGACAATACTGCACCTATAGCAATATTACTTGCGTCTGTAGTTAGTGAGAATTGTTTTTCGAAAATTGGATCTGACATGATCAGTAGTTTTAATTTTTCGAAGGAAAGAATATAATCTGTTTCCTTTATATTAATTTTTGATCCCTTTTTCAATTTTCAAGATCATTGGATTGGCAATTTTCGCAAAATTTGGGATAAATTTACGGTAGAAACCGCAAAGACCTAGGAAAGATTTTATTTCCTTAGTTGTTTTTGGTATGGGGAAATTTTTGATTGCATGTATTTTTGTTGGGTTCGGTTAAAAACCTTCTGTTGTTATGATGTGTCCTAAGAATTCTGTTTTTTTCGTCATGAATTCACATTTGTCTAGTTGCAATTTTAAATTTGCTTCTCTTAGTTCACCAAAGACTTTTCTCAATGATTGTAGGTGTTCTTCAAAGGAAGTGGAAAATATAATGATATCATCCATAAACACAAAACAATCCTTGTAGATAAAAATCTTCTAAGAGATTATTCATACAACGTTGAAAAGTTGCTGGTGCATTTTTCAAACCAAAAGGCTCACGAGTATACTCATAATGACCATTCTTAGTTGAGAAAGCGGTTTTGTGAATTTAGTTTTCATCCATTTGGATGTGGTGAAATCCTTTTGCTCGATGGTTGGATCGATGGTTGTGAAATATTGACATTTTCCAAGTTTGTCTAATATATAATCCATGATCGGGATTGGGTATTTATCATTAATAGTGTTTTCGTTTACATCACGATAGTCATTGACTATTCTGTATTTTTTTTTCCTGATGCATCAAGCTTCTTTGGTACAATCCAAATAGGCGAGCAATAAAGAGAGTTGGATTTGCGAATTATGCCTTGTTCTAGCATATCTTTTATTTGTTTTTCGACTTCTTCATCGAATGTTTGTGGATATTTGTAAGGTGTTTTATAAATTGGTTCTTCGTGTTTAGTTTTGTTAACATGCTTAATTGTACTTGTGAAAGTCAAGTTCTCCCCAAACTCGAATAGTACTTTTGTTAGATTCTCTTTTCTTCTACGTTTAGATGTTCTAAACGGACCTCATTACATTGTTTATTGCGAACACTGTATGCTCGTCCTGGACTTTTTGCGGATCGAGGCATTCATATGCGGTCTCGTCCTTGAAATCTTTAACTTCTTCATGTTCATATTTCATTAGAAATGGGAAGTTATTTATTAGTATTGTATCTTTACCATGTTTATGTATAGCATTAGTGACTTTCAAAAATTGTCGACCAAGTAGGACCTCATATTTTTTGTGAGAAATTATGCAAATAAAATTTTTGGTGTGTTGGGCATAGTTGGCTCGGTTTAAGTGAAATACTTTGGTTTAATGTTATTACACCACTTAGAGTGTGCACAACTATTGGATTATTTTTTATTGGGAACTCTAAATGATTTTTTGTCATGATGTTAATAGATGACCCTGAATCTATTATACATTTTAATACTTTATTGTTCAAAGTTATGTTTATGTGTGGATTTGCTGTTCTCCTTCTTCGTCCGTTTACGAGTCCGAGGCCACTTTCCCGTTGCCTTTTTAATAGAGGATTTGAAGCATTTGAGAATTTTGGTTTTGTTGAAAATTACTTGGGTTTTGGGATCTTCCCTGATTTAATTTTTGTTTAAATTCTTGCCTCAATTGCTGACTACCTTCACTTCGATTCTGATTCGTATGATTACCTTCATTAGTTAATTGGGGTGGATTATAGTTTGGAGAATAGATCGCTTCGTATTTGCGGCTATCATTATCATTATGCGGCTATATCGTGTCTAGCTAAAGTCATAAATAATCTGTCGGGAAGTTTCCTCATTATAAAGTCTGTTATTGTGTTGTTCAAAGCACTTCTGTATATAAGTGTGTTTATTATATGGGCATCTTCGAGTGTAAGCTTACTTTGTATTAAAAATGACTTATTTTCTAGTTCTTTTACAAACTTACGAATACTTCCATTAAACTGTGAGTTATACAAGCGCCTGGTAATTCTTCGCAGGGGGTCTGGACTTTGAAGGCTTCTACGAGATCACTCTTGAGCTGTATCCAGGTGTTGTCTGCTGAGACTTGAGATACACGTTGGGCCTCTCCAGTCATTTGCATTTCTATGGCTCCGTATAGAACGCTAGTTTGGCGGAGATCTCTCGTAGGTTACAATTGTGAGATGAATTCTACTCTCCTGATGAAAGCACAAAGGTCTTCTGTTGATCCATTGAATACTGGCACCTGCCCAATTTATTCCAGGTTGAGGTGTTACTCTGACAGCTGTGGTTGTTCTCGTTCGACTGGTGGTGTCGATTTGATTTGTTTTGTTGTGTAGTAGTTTTGCGATTTTTAAATCAAATTAATTTTTTACGTACATTTAGGGGTCGCACTATTTGTTTAAGTTTTTGTACGTCTCAATTAGCGGATGCACTTGGAAATTTAAGCGGGCTAGGACGACTTAGATTTGATTTTCTTCACGCGGGTTCTTTTGCGGAAAAGTATGCAACATTTTTATATCAATTATCCTTTCAATTGATCCTTAAAACGTTTGACTTCTCCTACCGACTGCGCCAATTAAGAATTCAATAATGCAAGATTAAGTAAAACTCAATTGGTTGGACTGAAGTTGACGCTTTGCAAACCTCGGTCTTGAGCTTTTTGAGAATAATGTTCTTATAACGCTTTTCTCTCTTTTCTCTTTTCTGAGTGAGTTCTTATCGACTAGAGAGAGTTGTTACTGGAAATAGTTTAAATTGTTTTACCCTTGCAAAGGGTATTATAATTTTGACCAGAAGTTTGCAACGCATAGAAATATTCATTTCCGACCCTATAAACTATATATATTTTTAATCAGGGCGACGAGCTGAGTCGATTGAGCTTTGTCCGTCCGTCTGTCTGTCTGTTTCTACGGAAACTAGTCTCTCAGTTTTAAAGCTATCGAGCTGCAACTTTGCACAGAGTCTTCTTTTTACTGCAAACTGCTAATATGTCGGAACCGACCGGATCGGATGACTATATCTTATAGCTGCCATAGAAACTATCGGTCCAAAAGTAGGTCTTTGTGAGAAAAACTTGTTTGTTTTTAATGTTAATGCGTTCCACTTCAGCGATTTTTAATACAGACTTTTACACAGACTTTACACAGACTTAATAGACTTAATAGTTTTGGCCAAAATCGGATGACTATATCTTATAGCTGCCATAGGAACTATTGGACGAAAAGTGGGTTTTATAGTTTTTAAAAAAATTTTTCTTAATCTCTGATGTATTAAAACATTTGCAAGGGTATATAAACTACGGCAAAGACGAAGTTAGTTTGGCCTTCTCGTTTTGGATTACGTTGCTTATTTTTGTGTGTCTGTCATTGGAACGATCGGTCGGAATATTAGTTTTAGATAGAATTATAGTTATTTGTTTTCAAAGGTAGCATTTCCCAACTTAGTATTTATTAAGATGAAATGGTATTACATTATTCTACAGGCGACTATATGGTATAGCTGCCATAGGAACAAGCGGGCCAAAAACTAGTTCTAGTGAGATAAACTTTTTTGTCTTCAATGATAGAGTCACCATTTTAAATGCTTTCACACAATTCTACAAAGTTAAATTAAAATCGGGTAACTACTCCCAGATAAAAAGCGGTTTCAGGCTGAGGGTGGAGTAGTTTTTTGTCCGATGATGTTCATCTTAGAAATATTCTTTAGTATTGCCAAAAAATCTTCCATTTTAAATTTCAAGTCAATATCTCCTAAACTATGGTCCACCTAGATGGGAAAAATCTTGCACTGTGCGAAGCCTATTTGAATGAGAGTATTTAAGAATCAATAGATATGAGCAGTAGGCCAGACATCTTCCGAAACTTTGGCATTTGTGCAAATGAACCTTAGGTTAGTCACCAGAAAAATAAATATAAGATTGTGAACGAGTGGCTCTCTCAGCATACACGGGTTTCTTTATCAGAGGACAAAAATGTGCGCCTGTGTTGGTGAACAAAAGAGCTCTATCCAGACAACGCGCGTTTTACTTGCAATGCAGTGCTCAGCGATTCACTCAACCAAAACTTCGACTTGCGTTTGCTTAAAAACACGATTGTCTTCGGCTCATATGAGCTGAAGGTGGCCGCATCTGTTCTTTATGAACATATGGGTTACTATTTACATTATCAGTACGGTTTGTTTCTGTTCATTTATATAATCACGCTCGTCTGTCTTGGCTTCCATTTTCTACAAACGACTTTGCCTATTATTTACAGTCTCCATAGTCTCCGCCTTAAAATAAATCAAATCACAGTTGAGTCACTGTTAAATTACTGCTAAGTCACTGGTTATTCACTTTTAAGTCACTGTTTAGTCACTTTAAAATCACTGTTCAGTCACTCTTAACTCAATTTTAAGTTACTGTTTAGTCACTGTTAAATCACTATTAAGTTTTACTTAAGTCACTTTTGAGTCACTGTTTTGCAATTATTTAATCACTGTTATCCCTTATTTATAGTGTTACCATAGTCTACGTCTGAAAATACCCTAACGTTAAAATACGAGATACAATTAATTAAATGTGCATCATATTTTTCCAATTTAAAATTAGTACGAAATACGTTATCGTAAATTTTGGTACAGTTTTATTTGTAGTTTAATTCTATAAAATAATAACACAAAATAGTCCCTGCGCTAGGATCGGCCATCCTGTTTTAAAAGAGGTTTAGTCGGCGGAAGTGTTATGCTGCGTTTTGCTGCAGAGGCATGATTCCAATATACTTCATATCAAAAAGGATGAACGACCTTCTGGACATCGTATTAATAGAGCTTGCTGACAATGGCTAAACTTTTCATCAGGACAATGCATCAATACATTACGCTCGGTCGACTTAACGCGTGCAACATTATGTAAGTTTAGTTGTCAATTAAATTAATCATTCAGACGCCCCTTTTGTGGATGTCGCACAAAAAATCAGCAAACACACAGCTCTGGCTTCAGTTATTGCGACTATCTCTCCTGCCGAGGTTCATCTAAATTTATTCAACGGATTTCAGTTTAGAGTTAATATGTGTAAAAATGCTTAAAACACCCAAGTCTGCTTCAACGCTGGCACTGTGTCTAATCTTTATATTTAACCAGAATATCCATCGGGCGGAAGCAGCTCATAACAAGTGGGAGAATCAAGCCCAACTCCTGGGTCTCAGAAATGGCAATTTATTGCTCGAACCGGCCATTGGCCAGAATGTTACATTTCGCTTGATAGGCCAAGCGTCCACAGTGCTAGTGAACGATATAGATATAGTGCAAATACTCCAGCGTCGACAACGTGTCGTGGCAGCTCAAACGTCTGCGTCACGACGTGAACCTCTCTCGCTGGACACCCTTAAGGAGCAATTCCGATCAGTGCAACGCGATTTGACAAGGCTCGGCAAGCGACTGACCAACATGAGGAATGGTACACGACGGAATGGACTAAACCAGTGGGAGCTGCGTCGGGATCTGCAGCGGGTTCAACGGGTGACGGACTCACTACGGGCCATCGAGTCTAATCTGGCTAAAGATGAGTGCAGATCGAATCCATGTCGGAATGGTGGTATTTGTTACGATGCCTACAAGGCGTTCCAATGTGATTGTGCAGCCGGCTGGCAAGTGAGTGTTACGAAAGGGACGTCTGGTGGGCGTCTCAGTTGGCAGCCAACTGAGATCAAAGGGGCGTATTTCTATATATAAAT
Organism: Lordiphosa clarofinis; assembly: GCA_018904275.1. Lineage (NCBI taxonomy): Eukaryota > Metazoa > Arthropoda > Insecta > Diptera > Drosophilidae > Lordiphosa > Lordiphosa clarofinis. Next base: position 2,015,771 of record JAEIGQ010000007.1, on the reverse strand, counting down.
GTCACCAAGGCCTATCAGCAATGAATTACGGTCCAATCAAATTTGTAATATTGAATACATTCGGATTCCAATCCGATACCACAGCCCAATGAGTTTGAAATTAAAACGCTTGTGAAAATCGTCAAAAAATTCGGAGTAAACTATCAAAATTTTTAGATGCGATATTCTTTGCGAACTTTTGTATGTACAGTAAATAGCGACCCGCCGAACCCTGCCATGAAAAAATGAGTATCTCATTATATTATAAATCACGAAATCACAAATGGCTTAACGAATTTGGATGTTTGGCACTCAGATAGTTGATTTGAACATAAAGCCTATGTTAATTATTTTCAAAGGGTTGAAAAAATCGCCTATTAAGGGAAAAAAATCACGAAATTTCCAAACTTATCATTTGAGTATATAGACAAAGACTAACATTATTATAAAAATAAAAAGGGGTGGAGATAATGTTCAAAAAACCGCGAAATTTCAAAAAATTTTCATGTATGTTGAGATTATTATAAAAATGGGCAGGCAAAATAGTAGGAGAACATTTAAGAAAGCGCTTGCGTTGGTAAATTAGAGGCATCGATTGAACACTCCATATGACCAAAGGTTTTTATAAAGACTTAATGGTCAGCAGGAGTAGTCGTCTAGATATTGGAAGTGTATGCACAAAAAAATCGCGAAATTTTCCAAATTGTCTTTTGAGCTTAGATTTTTCGAGAAATTTACAAAGCCTTAGGTTGCCTTCACACTGTTCGACACATGACCCATGACATCTAGTAGGCCTGCATTTCCCCATGCAACTCCATGAATTTGACAAGCTATTCAAACTTGAAACAGAACAAAAAGCAGGACTACTAGACTATAATATGTCATGTGTCGAACAGTGTGAAGGCAGCCTTATGCGTTTTGGGAATCATTAAAATTTGACACATGGCAATCGTAAACACGTTAATGGTTACATCATTCGGTTTAAAAAGTCGCAAAATTTTCCAAATTTTTGTGTGAGCTAGACTATAAAGTAGATGGGTAAATTGACGGGTCAAGATCTAGCGTTTCAAAGAATCCGGAAATACACAACATTTTATGATTAGTTTAAATTATCATGAGGATTTAATAATTGGCAATCAAGGACGGGTAAATAAAAGGTGTCGGTCAATCGGTTTAAGGAAATTCTAACATTTGCAATATTCTTATATGAAGAAAGATTGACATGAAGGCCAAAAAATCGTGAAGTTGTATAAAAAGTTTTTACGAGCTTGGATTATTATGAAGATTGAGTTTTGGCAATTGACAAGTAAGCGTCACTTCTAAAGTAGGGCGAAGGAACGCTCGCCAGGTACCGGCTAGTTAGTGATAAAGCTATCACTGGCTCTCAATTTTGAGTGGTTTATGCTTTAGTGCCAGTAGGAAATTGCATGGAAATAGATGATCATGAATCTGTTCCGAAACCAAACTTTGGCTTCGGTTCAAAACGAAAAATTTATTAACTTTAAAATTGTTTTGGGTTCCCTTGCATGAATGTATACAGTGTATACACTTTAAAGGGTCAGAGATGCTTTGCTCTGCCTGTTACATACATTTGCAGAAATCCAAAAAAAATTCGCTGTATCTTTGGTACAGAACATAAACAGCAACAAAATCGGAGACAACTGGCACAATATCTTCGATTTGCTATTTTCTTCTTTCGCACTCCCAATGAGTATTAGCAAACATATATTTTAGGGCGCGGACTGAAGATTATACACTAGCCATGAAGGAAGTACTGGATGTGGCAGTATACGAACGCCAATCTCACGTCAATTATAATGTAGGCCTTACAATATGTATACCAGGCACGCACGAAAAGAAAAGTTTGGAAAATTTGTTCGCCAAGTGGGTCAAAAGCCAAAAGAAAAGTTTGTATGGATCACATACCATGCTAAGCTGTTTTGTTTACACACAAACAAATAGCGAATAGCTTCATCCATTTAAATGAAATCTTATGGCACATACTAAACACATCGATATCTTTAAAAATATGTTAACCGTGTTTAAAAGTAAAGTAGTTGAAATTTCACAAAGCTAGCAACCAAAAAATGTACATAAATATGTAGCCAAAGAAAAGTAAAGGAACTGTGGCGCTCAGGCATTATGTTGGACTACGCTGTTTTGACAAGAGCGTGGGAGAGAGAATGAGCATTAGATGGATCGTTTAATTAGGTATGTATGAATTACAAATATGCCTTGCATTTCTTGGCTCTCTGAGACAGATGACAGCTTCTACATGTGTTAGAATGAGGGGGTTAGAGTGGAGAGCGGTGGAAAATGAAAAAGAGGGTGTGTAAAAACTATATTTGAAGAAAGCTGATGCTGTTGTGAAAGGCACAGCCTTCATATAATATCGCAAGAACCGAAACTCACTAAGTGGTCGTCGGGAAGAGGTATGTTTTCATCCAATTGACTGGCAGGGACAAATATATAATTCCGGAATTTAAAGCGCTCAGAAAATTTGCTTGAGTCCTTAAGGATAGGATGGGGACTGCATTTACCACTCAAAATTTTGATATACAAATTCTTATTGTCTACAAGATATAAAAAACATAATTCCCTAAGATCTTGGACGCGGTCAAAGTCGCAATAGGTTCAGCTAGTTTATAATACCTACTTTTCGCAGGTTCGACAAACCCCAGAAGCAAATATTTCTCTTTTCGAACATTCATTTTGATTCCGGGAGAAGCAGTGACGCACCTTTTCCACAGTAGCAATTTTGTAAAAATCCACAGTTCTTAAGCTGCAGTTGACTAACCAAAGAAGAATGTTTCCTGTCATTTTCGCATTGTTTTAGGGTCCCACCTGTGAGGAAGATGTGAACGAATGTATTGATCTGGCAGGCACAGATTTGGCCGTATGTCAGAATAATGGCCAGTGCATTAATACGCTCGGCAGTTACCGGTAAGTCTCCCCTACTTAGGATAAATTTCATATTTTCTGGATAATACTTTAGAACTTATAAGATTTTAAGGGCCAATTTCTCATTCTCGGGAATCTGTTATTAATTAGTTTATGTGACAGATAGCTATGAACAAGATGAGAAGTCGGCTATAAATATATTTTTCTGACACATAGCAGCTAGCTAGAAGTTGAGAAATCGGGCATTCGTTTAGTATTCGGAAGTTAATCGAAACTCTGTCTTAATTCCCAGGTGTATCTGCCGCAGTGGGTTTAATGGAGCTCATTGCCGTTTGCGTAACAACATTTGCCTGGGTCCTCAGTCCAGCGATCTGTGTGGCACGCATGGCACCTGTATTCATTCCAACACCAATGCAAATGGCTATGTGTGCATCTGTGATCAGGGTTGGACCTGGGCGGATGCCAATATGACTGGGGCAAGTGCCAGCCCCTGTAGTCGTGATGTGGATGAATGTAGACCTGATATTAATCCCTGTCACCGAGAGTGCATCAATCTGCCCGGTTCTTATCGTTGTGCGGCCTGCCCACCTGGTTATACGGGTGATGGTAGGTTTTGCCGTGACCTGGACGAGTGTACGCAGTTGGAGAATGGCGGCTGTAGCCTGCAACCGCGTGTGTCGTGCATTAACACTGAGGGATCCTATCGTTGTGGCCGCTGTCCACCCGGCTGGAATGGTGATGGCAAAACTTGCACGGTCGCCAAATCAAATACCTGCAATGGTGAACAAATCTGTTATCCCACGGCCCAGTGTGAATACATCTCGGGCACAGTGGTCTGCAGCTGTCCCTTGGGCTTTTACGGACATGGCTATGGACCCAAGGGTTGCACTGAGGATTCAAGCCGAGAGCCCTGTGAACAGCATTTGTGTCAGAATAATGGCACTTGTGTGATTAGTGGAGTACATGGCACCAGTTGCATATGCCAGCCCGGTTATACGGGTGCCTTGTGCGACCAGGCGGATGCATGCCATCCAAGTCCTTGCCAGAATGGAGGCACATGTCGTCTACTGCCGGGTAATCAATATCAATGCAATTGTGCCGCTGGTTATACGGGAACAAGTTGCTCCCATTTGCGCAGCTTTTGTGGAATAACGTTGAGGGGTCAGAGTGGTGCTATACATTTCCCACCGTCGAATGAAGAGTTTTATCAACCAGATGAGCGTTGTCCCTTCATTATAAGCACTCTATCCAATATGGTGTTGAATATAACATTTGGTCTGTTTGATCTGGAATCCTCCAGGGAATGTACCAACGACTACCTACAGCTTCATGATGGTAACACACTGGCGTCTCGTCTTATGGGTAGATTTTGTGGTACACAACTGCCTTTTGGGAATGGCAGTGTAGTCTCCTCTCATAATCAGATCTTCTTTTGGTTTCGATCGGATAATTCGACACAAGGACATGGTTTTAATTTTACCTGGACTTCTCAGCCTTTGGTTTGTGGTGCGGATCTCAACGTCTTGACGTTGGGACAGACTGGCATCATACGCTCACCGGGCTATCCGGGCAAGGCCAGACCTGGTCTAGATTGCCGTTGGCGTTGGATGGTTCCGTTTGGTAGTCGCCTGCTCTTACGTTTCTATGAGCTGAATTTGGGTGGCAATCTGCCCAACTGCAGTTCGAATTCGCTGAGTGTGTATGATGCTGATCGACAGCTTTATAAGGCCTGCCAGACAGAACTGCCCGCCCCCCTGCACAGCTCTTCGAATAGCTTACGTTTGGACTTCCATACGGGAACATTACGAGCGGAAAGCTCATTTCAATTACACTATGAAGTGGTGCCAGGTGAACCCGGTTGCGGTGGTAGCTTTACCCAGGCAAGCGGACGCATTAGTGGTTATATGAATGCCGAGGTATGTTTGTACCTCATCGAACAACCGCCCGGCACACAGATCCAGGTGCAATTCGAGCATATCAATTTGTTAGCCTCGTATGAGTGTATGATACAAAGAATTGAGATATTTGATGGTCGAGATGATACAGCTCCGCTCTTACGACGCTATTGTGGACAACCCGAGGAGGATGAGCTGCAGCCATTGATCTCTCGGAAAGAGGTGGTACTGATACGCTATGAATATCAACTAAGATTCCTGAAACTGAAGAAAAGCTTCGAGCTTAGCTATAGAAGAGGTAAGTTTAAGCAGAAGGTCAAGTTTTGTTTTGTTGAAAAATAACGGGAAGACGAAGAAAGAAATAGTTATAAAGAAACCGGAGGACCCAAAAGATCATCACCAAATACATTGTAGCAAAGGGTTATAGCTAATATAGCTGATCTCTCTCACTCTTTTTAATTTAGTATGCAGTGGAAACTTTAGCAATGCAGCTGGCGGAATTATCACCACTCCCAACTATCCCAATTCCTATTTCGATGACTTGACCTGCACTTATAATATACGTGGACCGTTTCGTACGGTAGTGGAGTTAAAAATAACTGATTTATCTCTCAGCCCTTTGGAAAATCAAAGCTCAGTGGACACCAATCAGACCGACTATCTCGATGTAAGTGAATATTAACCTAGACATTAACCAATAGAAATTCATTTATCAATGTTTTGTAGATTTATCTCTCGCGTAATGAGAAACGTCGTATCACTAAAGCATGGAAAGACCAATTACTATTGACCAAGTTAAACGAGGCTCGTCTAGTTTTCCATGGTGGAAGCAATGCCCATATGGGTCGTGGTTTACGGGTGGAGTATACTTTTCGCCGCAGAGGCTGCGGTGGCATTATAACTAAACCACCAGTGATTGCTCGGACGGTTGATTCAGTATGTCAGTGGATCATTGAGGTGCCAGGAAGAAAACATATTAGTTTATTTGGATTTGGTCAATCAAATGGCACGTTTACCATATTCGACAATAGCACCAGTCGAGAAGGATATCTTTTGACTAGGTATGTATGTGTATTTAACCAAATAATAATTAAATGTACATCAATACGATAATCGGCCTTATAAGCCCGCAAATAAGGAAAAAAATCGGCTTAAGCTCAATCGAATAAAAATTCGAACAAAAATATACATATGTATTAACATTATGTATACCATTTCAGATGGTATTAAAATGGCGTCTATATGTTTATAGTATCTACAGTAGACAGATATAATTAATGTTTTTAAATAATTTAAAAATTGATAAAATTATAATTTGAGTAGATACAGTAAAATGCTTTTCACCATCAATATTAACTTCAGACCTATTCGATAAATCAAACCTGAGATATCACGTTTTAAAAAACCCCTTTTTTCCATTCTTTCGTTTTTTACGATTTTTGAAATTGTTTTTAAATTTAGCAAACGATCTTTTTGCAAAACTGCAAATCACGCATCGGTGGCAGTGTCGAGATATAAATTCGTTTTTTCTCCTTAATTGAAACAAAAAATGTTGAATTTTGAGACCGTTCTATTTGATTTGGAATTTCCCATGTATGGGAAAGAAACTTCTTTTACTTGCAGGCAGATAAAGTTTATTTTCAATGTTCGGCACGCTCCCTCCCGCAGCCGCAATTTAAATAAAACGTGATATCTTAAAACATTTTTGTAGATTAATGGTTTGTATCTTCTAGAGACTTTATAGAAATGCCGAAGAAATAATAAATAGCGGATGAGCGGTTCTCCAGTTATGAGCAAAAAAGTCCAGTGATTGAATGAATGTTGCTCAATGGAAATAGCCAATCAACTCAAAACTTATCAATGTACATTTAATTATTTATTTGACCCAATAAGCGTATGATTATTGCTAACACATATCTTTTACAAACAGCTTAACATTTAATGAGTCAGACGGGTATGTAGCAATTTATAAAAAAATCTTGGAATTTTTCACAAAAATGTTATGTTTTGCAGGAATATCGCCTTAGAAGACTACTTCGATTCCGATTTGCTGACCATAAATTTTAGATCTGAAACGCCGATCTCTGTGATCATTGATTTTAACCGTGCGTCAGAAGGTGATCAAGCTTGTTAAAAATATATTTATAAGTCAATAATATTAATAATCATCTCTGCTTTTAGTATGTGGTGGAAATTACAGTCTACGCTATGGTCAAATTAAATCCCCGAATTGGCCCAGATCTTATGGAGCTTTTGAAAATTGTGTGTGGATAATACGGGCTCCACTGGGTCATCGCATTGAGTTAATTGTACACAATTTCACACTAGAACATGTTACGGATGCTTGCGACGATGATTATCTAGAGATCAGGTACGAATTTTTCATTAGAATTCAAAAATTTATTAAGCTTCTAGCTGAAGCTGGCAATGCATAGAAATATTTATTTCTGACTCCATAAAGTAACATGCTGGGGCAATTTAGCTTTGTCTGTCTGTGTACGGAGATATGACGTTTTAAAACGACATATGTCCGCTGTGATCAATGGCGGAGGTTTGACGTTTGTAAGCGACATATCACCGCGATGATATAATTATGGCGGAGATATGTCGGGTGTAACTCGGCGAAGATATGACGCTTTAAAACGACAGAATTAAATCGACATAACTCCGCCGACAAAATGTACTGGGCGGAAATATGTCGTCGAAGATATGACTCTATGCCAAAAAATGTCTGTATATGCAATCAGAGATTAAAACCGTAACCGTAACTGAAAAAAATATTTTTCTTATAACCGAAACCGTATTTACATAACCGTTTATCAGTACCGTAGCCGAAACAAGTATATGGAATTATTTTGGTTTTTTCTCTACTAGTAAAAATTGGATTCGATGTATAAACAATGAAATTCTTACATATTATTTACAAAAATTGCTGCTTATTTATTATGCGCCGCACCTGGAAAATATCTTAAAGACATCTGTGCTAAATAGTCATATAGCATTTAGGAGGAAGAAAATTTTGTTGAGCTTGACCATTATACTTATGTCATTTACTACGTTTATGCATGCAAAAAACCATGGTTGCAGATCATGATTTTTCCAAAAAATGCTAGCATAAACATCAAATCATGGTTTTTTTCTACACACGTATTTTGACCATGGTTTTTGCGAAAAACCATGATTTTTTTATACAAAACAGTCTGGCAACACCTCTTTTGAAAAACAGCTGTTCTGTCAGTTAATTGTGTTTGGACCAAATGTAAATTGCAATACAACATGGAATCCTTTAAAATTCATTGGACAACTGAAAAAACCATTGTGCTTCTCGCAATTGTAAAAGAGATGGATGCGCTGAGCCAGTTAGATGCCTTACACGTTTTAAAATCTTCATACGCTCCTTTCTCCACTCCAGAAGATTAAGTACTAACTTTAATGTCCGCCTATGCGGTTGAATTAGAAACAATATTTGTTTTGTTCTTTCCATTTTAATTCCTTGTACTTGTTTATTTTTCTTACAATTCATCAGCTAATTGTGCAAGTGTGTTGCCACCTTATTATCAAAATTTCATAAGTGGCATCTCACTGCAGATATATCATGGTTTTTTTAAAGATGCATAAACAGGCGCATTTTAAAAAGCGTGATTTTAAAAAACCATGATACTGCTCGCATAAACGTAGTAATTGATTGATTAAGCTAGGTACTCAGACGCGGACAACTTCTATATAGCTATTTCTAGCTGTGTGTTGCTAAACTCGCAAATAGTTGGCAACACATGCATACATACGTATATAGACAGTACAGATCTTGTCACTTGTTTTATGATTCCTGATAAGTTTGCTTGTGAATATTGTTGCAGCATTTTCCGGGAAGTTATGATGTTGAAAAAACATAAGCACGTATGTTATTAAAAACGAGAAAAGCAAGGCTAACTTCGTCTGCGCCGAAGTTTTGATACACTTGAAAACGCTTGGTTCAACGGTTAGCGACTTCGACCAAACTTCGCAGATCAACTTAAAAACATTTAAAAACCCAGGACAGTGATTGAGAGCGGAAATATTGAGAAAAAACAGTTTTTCTCATTAAAAACTATTTTTCGACCGATCATTTGTATGGCAGGTACAAGAAGTAGTCATCCGATCCGGTCGGTTCCGACATATTAGCAGCGTGCAGACAGAAGAAGACTCTGTGCAAAATTTCAGCTCGCTAGCTTTGAAACTGAGGAACTAGTTCGCGTAGAAACAGACAGACGAACGGACAGACGGACGGACAAAGCTTAATCGACTCAGCTCGTCACGCTGATCAAGAATATATATACTTTATGTGGTCGTAGATGATTCCTTCTTCTGGACAAAATTATAATACACTTTTCAATATATAGTGGTCCGATTTCGACAAATCTTGTTGAAATTAAGTAAAATCATTGAAAACTTATAAATACGAGCGTTGGGAGCGATAACATTGAAAACAAACAAATTTTTCTCACTAGGACTTTGCAGCGTATTTATACCAAAAGAATTCTTGCAAAGTTTGGTTAAGATAGCTTTAAAACTGACGGAGGAGATAACATAGAAACAGACGGACAGACGGATCGACGGACAGACGGACATGTCTATATCGACTCGGCTGTATGAACACCTAGATCTGAGAGATGGTAAGAGATAGAGGTTTGACATATATAGGATTAATGCTTCTTTTATCTGCACGCAGATCAAGATTGTTTCAAATTTTGGCCACGCCCTCTCCCGCCCCCGCAATTCAGAAACAACGGTATATCTCCTACAGTTTAGATAGTCAGTTAGATAGAGATAGTTAGTAATTAGCAAAAGGAATAAATTGTCCCAAGAAATGATAAGGATCGGATGAGCGGTTCTTAAGTTATGAGCAGAAATGTAAAACATAGCCGAGTCAAAAAAGTGTTGCATACTTTTCAGATGTTCACCCTAAGGAACGCAGGAACACTGTTCAACATGTTTTTTCATGAGTAACGGGTATATCGAAGTCGGTTAGAGCCGAGTTTAACTTGCGCTTTCGTTTTAAAAAAGAAACAATAATTTTCTGTTTGGCGTAAAACGCTAGTGTGGGTTAGTAAAATATGGCTGTATGCGTCACACGCATGATATGCGTATACACATTTGACTAACACATATTAGAGTTTTGCCCCAAATTTGTGAGATTCATGGTGCGCTTTAAACGAAATTGAACATGTTTAATTGTTAATGCACAGTATTGCAAGAAATATCGCACACTCGCAAATTCTGAAAATTATATATTTTGAATTATATTATATTATATGCAGTAGACGCGAATATAGTCGCGGTATCACGTTCCTTTAAAAAAATTAGAAATTGAATCAGTTTTAATTAACAATAATCTCACATCTTCATTTAATATGGTTCTAAAACCAAATAACACAATATAACACAAGGCCTTACTCTTTCTCTCTTTATCTCAGAAATGGTGATATGCCCTTGTCACCACTCATCGGTCGTTATTGTGGTACTCGTATACCACCGCGTTTGCCTTCATTTGGCAACGCCTTGTTCTTGCAATTCCATTCTGATAGTAGCATAGAGGAGAGCGGCTTTCGTCTAAACTGGCAAATGGTCGAAACGGGTTGCGGTGGTAAGCTCACCTCGCCCGTAGGAGCCATTCACTCGCCGCATTCCATGGAGGGGAGTCGCGGAGCTGTGGCCTGTGACTGGCAAATTGCGGTGGCGCAGGGTTCCAAGGTGGCAATACAGCTACAAAGTTCCAGTGACAATCTTTGCAACGGACAACTAACCCTATACGATGGCCCAACCACGCGGAGTCCTGTCTTGAAGCTGAATTGCAGTTCAACTGGTGGACTGTTAAGCATAAAATCTACAAGCAATCGGGTATTGGTGCGTTATGATGTCCATCATGATGAGCCCGATGGCATACGTTTTGTGCTGGACTACTCGACGGACTGTCAGGTTCAACTGGACCGGCTACAGGGTGCAATTGAGACCCCCAACTTTCCCGATAAATATCCTCCAAACACCGACTGCGAGTGGGATATACGCGCTGGTCCTGTTCATGGTCATGTACATCTTTCATTTTCGCATCTATCAGTGGAGAGGTCCAGCTCCAAGAGTTGTGACTATGACTTTGTCATGTTGCGCGACTTGCAGGATGAGCAGCTTTTGAGTGAGCAACGTCTCTGCAGCAGCAATCGCCAGGAACCCTTCACTAGCCAAGGTAATCGGCTGATGCTGCGCTTTAGCAGTGATTCTTCTACGGAGGCTCAGGGCTTTCGTGCTGAGTATAAACGTGTGGGTTGCGGTGAGCAGCTACTGCAGGACTATGGACGTTTTGAGGCACCAAATGCTCCCTACAGTGTGGACTTAGACTGCGAGTGGTTAATCAAAGTAAGCGAGGGCAAGCGAATACGTCTAACAATATTGGAGGAGCATATCGAGACACCGAAACGGGATTGCACAGAGGATGCGCTTACAGTTTCTGTACCCGAAACGGGAGGTTACTTCAAACCTACAGATGTGCTACTGCGAAGTTGTTCGGTGGAAACTGACGAGCAGACCCTGGTCTCACCGGGAAATGAGCTGCGTGTGCGTTTTCATAGTAGCTCCACGCGAGCACGCAAGTTCTTCAAGGCCAGCTATGTCACTGTTCCAGCGGGTTGTGGTGGATATATAAGCAGCAGTAGTGGCATCATTGCCAGCCCTGGTTTTCATGAGAACGACGAGAGAGCAGACGTGGCTGATACCAATGTGGAATGCAATTGGATGGTGCAGGTAGGTGTCGTATTTACAATATATTCGTATCTTTGGATATGGCAACAGTCATCGGGGTAGTACTAGAGTTCGTAATACCCTATGAATGGAAAATTTTCAACTTCTTTGAAAAAGAAAAGGGACTTTTAGCATCCATACCATACCATGTTTTTTCGTTTTAAATTTTTCAATTCTCTGAAACTAAGCTGCGCGCTCTGAATAATGATTTCAAAAAGTTTGAGCTTATTGAGAATGGCCGTGCCCCGAACTTGATGGGATATCGAAGAAATAACTATTTCAATAAAATAATAGGAGGTTTTTAAGGTTCCAAACAGATTCTATATTTTTGACTTCCCATTACAGGTCTCCGACAGTTATTCCATTAAGCTGCAGTCTGAGCACTTCAATTTAACCGATTCACCCAATTGCTCTGTGGCCTTTGTGGAACTCACTAAGCTGGAATTGGATAACGAGATATTTCTAGAGCGCGCTTGCGGCGATAGGAATTTTATGATACGTATGCTACATGGCCAGAGATTGCGTGTGCGGTTTAAGGTTCAGGCCGGTAGTTGGGGTAGGTTCGCCCTGCGCTTTGATCGGCAATGCGGTGGTACAGTGTCAACTGCTGAGGGTTATCTGAGATCACGAGTCGATGAGGACTGTATTTGGATTTTGGAGGCTCCTGAGGGCAGTAAGCTTAGCTTAACCATTAACCAGTTGGAGTGTACGGCTTGTGCAACAGGCAATTGTACGCAGGGGCTAAGGATACTGAACGATGACGACGAAGTGCTGCTCTACGACTTGTGTGAGGAGCATTCGGCCACTTTGGTGGTGCCTGCCAACAATGTGCGGGTTCGGGCCAATGGTATAAGTTTCAGAGCACAATATGCCAGACTGGACAATACTTGCGGTGGAGAAATAAGTTCACCACGTGGCACACTCAGCTCACCAAATTACCCGGACAGCTATCCGGCAAATGTGGAATGTGTGTGGGAAATTAAGATCCCAGCTGGCAATGCCATTCAGTTGTCTTTTGTGTCCCTGGATATAATAAGTTCTTTGCACTGCAATGAGGACTTTCTTGAAATACGTGCGGGAATGCAAGGTCCCTTGTTAGGTCTCTACTGCAACAATAAAGTACCGGGTACTCCATTAAGAGTGGAACCAGAGCTATGGATTAAGTTCCGTAGCTTACCCGGAAATAGTGGAAATGGTTTCCAACTTCGCTGGAGCTATGGTAAGTGTTGAGCAAATATAAATCTTATATTCTGTTAACCTTGGCTTTAATCTTCTAGTGCACGATAATGAGTTGGCATTGCTGAAAAATGGCACTATTGAATCACCATCCCCTCTGGCAGTACGTGGGGACGATCAACCCTATAGCTGGCGTATATTAGTCACGCGGGATAGGCGAGTGATCCTGGATTTCGAGGAATACAACTCGGGGCTTTTGGTAAGCTGTGCTACCCTTCGTTTGGTCTCATTGGTACTTATTGATCCACCCCCCACATTTTTCTTGTTCCCACAATTTCTAGCTATTCGATGGATACGATGAAACTGCCTTGAAAATCAGCATAGGTAACTCTCCCTGGCAGTTTACCTCCAGCACTAATGTGATCTACTTGAAGACCGTCAATGCAGACTTTGATGCCTTCCGCTTGAAGTGGCATGCGGTAGACATCAACGAGATACAGGGAAATGCCACCGTGAAGGACGATGAGTGCCATAAGACGTTTACAATCGGCCGAGCCCGGATTGTGCTCAACTCTCCCGGCTATCCAAACGGTTATAAAAAAAATCTAAACTGCGAATGGACCTTTAAGCCGGAAGATGCCACCCAGCATGCCTATGTAGAAATGTACACAGTTCAACTGGAGGCAATAACGGGATGCACGGCCGACTATCTGCGGGTTGAAAGCTCGAGTAATCTACGCGATTGGAGTAATGAAGGACGCTTTTGCAATAATAGCGCTCTCGGGTCATACAAACCCTTTAAACAAATCCACGGCACTCCAAACCTTAGATTGCTCTTCAAGAGCGATGATTCCATAAATGGAACAGGCTTTAAAACTATTGTGCGTACTGCTTGCGGTTCCAATATGACGGGTCCTGTGGGCACCATTTTCAATTCGGATATGCAGTTGTTTACTGCGGACAAATGCGAATGGCATATTGAGGTTCGTCCCGGTCGAAAGATTGATATAAGCATCGAATATGCCCACAGTGGCCCTCAGGTTAAGCCCAATGCTACCTGCCAAGTGTATGGACTGATTTACGATGGTCTGGATGAGGCTGCTCCTTTGCTGACCAATGGAAAGTTCTGCAATCTGCCTGGTTTTGACACCACCTCATTTCGAACCAGCGGCAACCATGCCTTTATCAAATATCTGACTACGAATAAGCTGATGCAACCGTTGAATACTTGGAGTCTTACATATCGCGAGTATAGTGAATGCGATGGAGAAATACAATTGACTTATTACGCCAGCAGCTATAACATAAGCACACCCGGTTATCCCTACCTTCCTCACGCCCATTCAGAGTGCACTTGGTTAGTGATAGGTCCACCGGGAGAAACTATTGCCGCCACTTTTATTGATAGCTTCTCCTTGAGCTTGCACCAATGTCCAAAGGAAGTCGTGGAGCTCTATGACGGGTCCACTCAGCTGTCACGCCGCCTTTTGCGCAGTTGTGCGCGACCCTCGACGACCATACGTAGCTCTGGAAATCTGCTCCTGGTGCACTACCAAACACAACTGAGCGAGCCGCATGGTGGCTTTAGGTTAAACGTGTCGCTTAGTCATTGTGGCGGTGTGTATACCAGCTACAGGGGCGAGATTAGCTCCGAGAATTATCCGGCATCGGGTGGCTATTCGAAACCAGCCGTGTGTGAGTATAGCATTAAATTGCCCAGTAATACGCGCATGGAGTTGAACTTCTTCGATTTGCATTTACCCTTCGATGGTACCAGTGGAAGCGATTCCATTGAAATTGTGGATCTGATGGATAGGGAAAGGGTGCTGCTGATATTGTACGGAAATGCAAGCACTCCACTTACCATTCCCCTGTATAGCAACATGGTAGCCATACGTTTTAATGCGGTGAAGAATGTGAATAACTATCGCGGATTTAAGCTTACTTATGAGCGGTTAGGTACATTGTGCTATCGTAATGTAAATGCAGCATCTGGAAATCTGGAGATTCCAATTCAAGAGATATCCAACTGGTATCGTGTATGTCGCTGGATCATTACTGTGCCGAAAGGACAACGGGTGCGATTGGAATTTATCAATTTGGCCGACATCAAAGTAACGCAACGGAACGAAAGTTTGGGGTGAGTGAAATTATCCACAGGTATAGAATACTTTTTTCGAAGTCGTTGTAGGGGCGATAAATTGTGGTTTCCGTGGCTTATTCCGATGAGGTATATGATAATCTCACCATTAATGACATATTAAGGTAGACACAGAGAATAAAGAAAATGAAACTTTAGGTCCTTTTGATTCATCTCCCACCCGGAAAAACTTTAATAGCCATAAAAGCCATGTCCGTCTGCACGTCCGTCCGTATGAATAAACAGATCTCAGAGATGGTAAAAGAAGAGGTTTGACCCGCAATTCAGAAAAAACGTAATATCTTCCGCATTTTTGATGATAGATGGTTGTATGTTATAGTGGGGCTTGACCGACTTTCTCACGTGTTTTTTATATTATCATTAATTTGTCCCTTCTTCAGAAAGATTCAGAAGAAGTTCAAAAGAAGAGGGGAGGGAGGCATTAGGAAAAAGTAATATGAAAGGAAAAATGCAATTAAGGTTATATATCAGGGGTGCCCAGAACGAGCTTACCCGCGCTCCAGAACAATACACATACGCCAAATATATTTCAAGCAATAAAAACAAAATGAGATAGAGAGAGAGAACCGATTCTTGTTTGTGTGTATGTGTGGTCGTTGCTACGCAAATCATACTCGATAGCGCGACAAGCGTTCAGCCGTACGCATAAGCAATTTGTTGTTGGGTTCGAGCTTGCGAGAGACATAGGAGAGAGTGAAGAGAGACACATATGATGTTGTTGTTGCAGGTCAGAGCGCGACAACAACAAAACACAGAGCAGGCATAAGATTTGTTTTTGTTTTTTGCTGGCTTATGGCATGCGCAAATCGAATGCGCGCAGGCTATTCCTTTGCGTAAAACAACAACACATGCGTGTCATGCGCAATAGGCATGGGCGCCCCTGTTATATATCCTCAACATCAATCCAAATGAGTTTCACATTTTTACGACTAACTCCGGATCATCAAGCCAAATGAGGTACACATTTTTTCGACTGACGCTGGCGGTTTTAATGGCGTTGAGGGATAGACTCTTCTCTCAGGTGCAGACCAGATTTTTTTTTTATCGTTTGACTGAAAAAAAGTTTTTCTTTCAAACTCATTCCGACTTCGTGTGGCCAGCGAAAGAAAGAAAAGAAGAAGAGAAACGAAGAAAAAAAGAGGGGGATGCTGGAGGTAGAAAGAAATGAAGGAAGGAAGAATGTAACAAGGCAGAAAGGATGGCGAATAATTTTAAGGATGGATGGTGAAGACAGAAAATAAAGTAAGGAAGGAGAAAAAAGAGGAGGAGGAAGGAAATAGAAAGGGTGAATGCTTGATAGGTTTCATATTAACCAGGGCGGCAAACCGATTCGGAGTTGAACCGCGCCGGAATCGGATGCTCCGAGATTTTTCGGAACCGGAGCAGGTTAATTTTTATCCGCCCGAACCTGAACCGGAGAAAAAAATAGTTATAGGTGGGTTCGGTTCAAAAATTATAAAAAAATTTTCTAGATGCTAAATTTGCCATTTTTCAATAGATGATGCCCAAACATACACTATCAAGCTTTGCGATTGTGTGTGTTGCAGCGAAACACGAAGTAAACGTCATTAGGTCAAATATAGGGTACAAGCAAGCACAAATGTGTGTGCGTGCTATTTATAAAGCACACGTATTCTTTCTCTCAAAAGTTTTTATGAACTTCAAAAAATATAAAATAAAAAAATATATACATATACAAATGGAAAGTTTGCTATTTTCTCTGTTGCAAATGCTTGTAGACCTGTGTAATTAGGTCGAACTTTTATAGTTACTTTCTTAAAATTAGTTCAAACTTATTTTTGATTTTAAAGTAAAATATCCCTTAATCTATCTATTATTAAGTTAATATTATATTCCAAATATCAAGACTCCGAACTTCCCAATATATATGAAATGTTTTAAGTTTTCCAATAAACACACATGTTTTTTTGAGTCAGGGAAAACAATATTAATCCTGAACCCCGGTTCGAACCTAAACCTAAGTTCAGCGACCCTTTGAACCCGCTCCGTGAACCCGAACCCAAAAAATTTTAAGGGTGAACCCCGGAGTGAACCCCTCCCGATTTTTAGGAGGTTTGCAGCCCTGATACTAACACTTATGTACTAGCAATTTCTGATTACTTCAGAAACTTACTTTTAACTATGATAATTACACCGTTTTACATCCAAAAAGACCCATTTCTACAGAAATTTCTTTTATTTTTTTTTGGAATGGTGATCTCAAAAATCAATTTCGAAAAATTTTTCATGGCTCAGTTTTTGAAATATGATTTTTTTAATTTTTTGCAGGTGCTCTTATATTTTAAGCCATATCTTACTTCATAATTATGTCATGGTCTTATCCGAGAGTCTACAAGGAACGCATACAGCCGCAAAAAGTGGTGGTCTACATTTTGAAAGTGTTAAAAATAAAATTTTATTAAGTTTGCAACAAAATTTTATACATATTAGAATAGTTCTATGCCTGAGCTTATTAAAACCACTCACTAGAAGTCAGAAGAATCAGTCACAGCGGTATTTGAATTTTGGCCTATTTTGACAAAAAAATTCTTGAAAACTCCACTTTATGTCCGATTTCTGTATTTGAGGGCTTATTTAAAAGTAAATTGAATAGTTTTTACTGTCCAATTAAAAAAACAATACAATTTTGTATAATCATGAATCTACAAGCGTTTTAATTTTGATAAATTTTCAAATTTGGCAAAAAAAATAAACATTTTTTTTCTCCATTTGAGCCCATAGCGTTAAAAGCACTCTACCCAGCTCTTTTTTGTCCGAAAACAAACTGTTTGGTCAAGTTTTGTCTTTTTAAATTTGTTTAGATCATTAACATCGTTTAAAAAACAAAAAAGTTATGAGAGTTTAAGTGGGGGTAACTTTTTTAATAATCGAAAAAACGGTTTATCGATAATATCTCGATAACGCGTCGATAGATTTTGTTTTCATGGCGATTTTCATGATCAGCGGGCCAATTTACTTTAGAAAAAGTTAGTTTGGTTCAATGGGGAAAAATGCTGTCGAGCAGTGTAATTGCCAGTAATCGCGTAAAAGTTCCAGTAAATCGGTTCAATAGTTTGAATACAATAACCAAAAATTTTTCGAAAAAATCGGTTTTTTTCTTAAGAATCGCACTTCTACAAAGAAAATCAGATCAGAATCAGATTAAAATCTATGAACAAACATAGGAGCTGTGATTAATTTAGTGCAAAAAAAGTATAGTATTTTCGCGATAGTTTAAAAATAAATTTTCGTTTGCTTCATTTGCTTTTAGCTCACTTCATAAATTGACCAAAAAACGAAGACAAATACAAATTTAATTTTTGTACACTCACAAAATACCCAAATTTGATAGTTTAAACTATTGAACCGATTTAGAATGTTCTACGCGATTATAGCTCAATTACCTTTCGAATCATATATTACTTGACTCTATCTGACAATTATGAAGTGAGATATGGCTTAAAATGTAAGAGCACTCTCCAAAAAAAGTGGAAAAAAATTATATTTCAAAAACGGAGCCATGAAAAATTTTTGAAATTCATTTTTTATATCACCATTCCAAACTATTCTAAAAAAAATTGTCAGTTGAAATGGATCATTTATTTTTTTAGTTTTTGTAAACCAGTGTTATCATTTATAAATGCTACAAGTTGTTCTGAAACCAAACCCTTAGCTCTCAGCTTAGTTCGTGCTCTATTGGTTCTTCAAATCGTTCCATGACTTAATTCATTTATTTCTAAAAAGTTTGAAAAAACTCTTTCATTTTCAGCTCTTTGCCACTCCGTCTTAGATTACAGCCGCGACCGCAGTTCTCTTTCTACAACGATCCCAACCAAATGTCCCTAATAACCGAATTCAGTTTGGGAAACAACAATGGAAGTGGCATCATAGAATCTTCGGATAACTATTTGCTTGCCACCATAAATCTTCGACAATTTGATATAACCGGCTCTTCAATTCGTGCCCGCTATAGCTCAAGCCAACCCTCATTGTGTCCACCAGATATCGAAGACCAGTCTGCAGGTGCCATATCCATACAATCCCTTAACAATTTGACCAACTTCTATTGCGCCATCAAGTTTGTTATTCCGATAAATACAACGCTCACCTTCAAGATAGAGGAATATCTATTTCAGACCAAGATGGGTGGTTCAGCAGTAACCTTTGTAGATGATAATCAAAATGTTCCACCCAAAATGATGACTGCTAACACTACCAACAGTTTCGTATCTCTGGCCGTGAGTGCGGGGCGAGTTACACTAATGCAGAATAGGAACAACCGATTGCTTCGCTTTCGGGCCACCTATCGACGACACAATTGTGGAGGCACAGTGTGGTTATCGCAGGACAGTGCCATACAAATGCCACAATTGGTGGCAGATGATGGTGAAGTGGAATGCCTGTGGATGCTGCGGCGAAGCAGAGGCTATGAGCTGTACGGCAATGTTAGCCTCAGCGATAGCTGTGACCGTGAATATTTGGTCGTTTTCAGCGGATACCAAGAGGTGGCACGATTGTGTCGCGGAATGACAATTCTTAACAACACCTTGTTAAGCAAAGATCTAGTTTCGATTATCTATCATGCGACTCGCTACCGTTTGGGAGTGGAAGTCAGTTCATTTAGTCTCAAGGCTAAACCTGCTTTAGGCGGCACCACAACTATGGTGGGTTACAATCCCACCGAACCCATTGAAATCGATTCGAAAAGCTATAAAAATAATACGGAATTAGGCTGGGACTTCGAAGCCAGCGAAGGATTCTTCCTCGTGTTGCAATTTGAAGGACGCTTTTTTATAGAGGACTCAGAAAATTGCAGTCACGATCAGTTGCAGGTGTTACGCAACGAGGCAGGACTCTGGCAAGTGGAGGCCACCTATTGTGGACGCGAACGACCCCCAGACTTGCGTATACAAGCCTCCAAGATGCGAATTATCTTCCGCACCAATGGTAATCTCACCGGAGATGGCTTTCGATTCAGGGTGTCCAGCACTTGCAATGCCACACTCTGGGCTACCGAAGAGCAGCAAACACTAAAGAGTCCCAGCTGGAGGGGCTATTACCGCAGACAAATGAACTGTAGCTATGAGATTATCACGAGTAGCCAACAACAGCTGGTGGTCAAGGTCAAGAGTAATCGGGTACGACCGTCGACATATTTCTGTTCAAAATCCTATTTCGAGGTCCTCCGTCCAGGACAAGAATCTATCGATCGTCAGTGTGCTGACTTTGAGGTGAGCGGCTATAAGCGTTTGGTTTTAAATTATTATTCCTCCATGGTGAGAGACTTTGAGCTGCACTACCAGTTGCTGGGTTGCGGAGGCAATTATAGTCGTCCGTTTGAGCTACGACCACCACATGGCGATGACTTTGGATCCTATGCCAACGATATGAACTGTTCATGGTATGTCACGGCACCTCCCCAACATGCCATCTTCGTGGACTTTAAGCTCTTTGACTTGGAGAGTAGCTTCAAGTGTAGATATGACGTTGTGTCCATCTTCAAGGGCAGCGTGGCCAGCACTGAACAACGCGTGGCTCATCTATGTGGTAATCTTACTTCACCACCCACGATTATGATTGATAGTAATCAGGCCCTAATAGTGGCACGCTCGGATGCTAGCAACAGTGGAACCGGGTTCCTGGCCAGTGTACGCTTTACGCCCAATTGCAACGAACAGTTGACCCTAAGTGAGGGCACTTCCCGATTAAGTCTAATGCGGCACTATCAGATGAATGCCAGTGAGGAGTTGCTGTGCGTCTTTAGTGCTAGTGCCCCGAGCACTTATCGGGTGTCTGTACAGCTGAAACTGTTGGAATTTAATAATACGGCTTGCCGCTCCTGCAGCTACCTAGAAGTTTTGGATAGTCTAATCACGAAGCCAGTGGTCTTGGGTAAATACTATACTCTGCCCGTGGGCAAACCCACCAAACTGTTTAGTTCCAATGAAAACTTATCGATCAAATTGAGCGGATCTGGAAATGTGGCCAGAAATCTCAGCTTTGAGTTGATTCTGCAAATGGAACGTACTGTCTGTGGAGAAAAGGAATACCAACTGTTGGCAAATGAGGTGAGCAGCTGTTTTATTTTCTAGCGTACCTTATCTAGTTCCTTTGTTGACAGACCCTCCGGCTAAGCATACCCAGAGATAACAATAGCAGCATAATGTACGGGCAAAGTATTCACTGTACTTGGACAGTTAAGTCGGAAGAAGAAGTGGAAGTTCAATTTCTGAGGGTCAAACTTAAAGAGGTGTCCCAGCTGACAGGAAAATGTGAGGAATATCTGCGTCTTAAGGCGGTCTTTGTAAGTGTGAATTTAATTTGTTTGGAGGAATTATTAATTGAGGAACTATTCGACTTACAGTACTCAAAATATTATTGTGGTCAATTCAATAATAGCTATGAAGTCGTTCATAAGTATTCCGAGGGCAACTTGGAGTTGACATTCCACAGCGATGGATTATCAGATGATACCTTCGGATTTGAGGTTTTATTAAGACAGAGAATACGTAAGTACACTCAAAAAGGGACCCAAATTCGATTCGCCATAATTTTAAAAAAGAATCAATATTTCAAGCCTTAAAAAATTGTATCTAGTAGTTTCCTCTTAAATCCGTTTTCTAAGTTAGAAGTTAGGGCAGGGTACTAACCGCTTGTTTGGTATAACAATTGTGCTGAATCTATGGTGAATGTTCCGAAATTTTAGCTCTCATCTTTTGTCAACCAGCAACAGATGTTGACCGCCGAAAACTCCAGCTCTCCATCAAAGAAAAAAATAGAGGCAAGCTTACTTTGTTTCGACCGAAGTTTATATACCCTTGGAGCTTGATATATGCCTGACAGTTTGTATGGCAGCTATACTTTATAGTTGAAGTCTTGTTGAAACTATATAGGTATTCACGACCCCCAGTTAAGTTACGGAATTGTTGAGATGAGAAATTCTTGACAGTTTTACAAAAACAAAATACACTAGCCAGAAATTCCACAATTAAGCAGCCCTGCCCCTTACTATGTAATTGAGCAATATTTCTCCGGTTGAAATGAGAGCTTCTAGTGTAGAAAATTGACATTCTGACAAAAAAATCAGGTATAGTGTCGGCGGAACAACACGAGCCAGTTATTGATTTACCAGATTTACCAGGAGAGGAATCTTTCGTATCCAAATTAACGCGAGTTAGCACAAGATGAGGGAAGATTAAAGCTGGAGACTCAAAAATTAGAATGGCATAAAACCATGGAGGTAAAAAAGTTGGAGTTGGAAGGAGGAACAGAAATCCTTCCAGGAACAGAGAAAAATTGGTACCGAATTTAAGCTTAACAAAATGAAGCTAGATCAACGAAATAATTTGCTTAAATATGAACTTGATCTTAAAAATGGAAAAATATAAACATTTATTCAAACATTAAATTATAAATTGCTTGTCGCTTTCTTCATGGGTTGGTGTACTCAAAGTTGGGATATAATTCTCGATATCATCGTTTTCATTCTCTGCTTGTGTTCCCTCACGATAAGGAATTAAGATATTGTGTAAAATGCAGGTCACCCACTGGCAAACAAATTTTTGGCTCCTTTTATCAGTCCATTATCAGCAGAACGTTTTTTTTTTACACTCCAAAGCAATATTCAATGCGCACGCGATGTTGACTGTGACATCTTTTAAAATGGTTCTGATTTTCGCTCTCCATATGATTTGAAATACTTCGATATGGTGGAATCAAGAAATGATTTGAAATACTTTGATATGGTGGAATCAAGAAATTAGACAGAGGAATGCTTCCCGGATATCTTACCACAATACTCAATTTATGATCGCAAACCGCCTGCAGTTTTATAGCATAAACTCGTTTACGAGAGTAGTAAGCTACGTGGCTTTTTTTTGGCTTCTCGGCAAGTTTGATCTCCGTTCCATCTACGTATCCTATACAGTACGGCAGTTTGTGAAGCGTCTGTGACACAAGCAGCTGACGCTCAGATACATCTTGCCAATAAAGATACTCCTTTTTTCTTCCGAGAATAGCACCAAATACTCTATTTGTTATCTTAGATAATGATAGCTTTAAAACTGACGGAGGAGATAGCATAGAAACAGACGGACGGACAGACGGACGGACAGACGGACGGACAGACAGACATGGCTTTATCAACGCAGCTCGTCATGCTGATTAAGAATATATATACTTTATGTGGTCGGAGATGCTTCCTTCTGTGCGTTACAAACATCCGGACAATTTCAATATACCCTCTATAAGGGTTCTATTGAGAAAAACTTTCAGGGCGACGAGCTGAGTCGATTGAGCTTTGTCCGTCCGTCTGTCTGTCTGTCTGTCTGTCGGTCTGTCTGTCCGTCTGTTTCTACGCAAACTAGTCTCTCAGTTTTAAAGCTATCGAGCTGAAACTTTGCATAGAGTCTTCTTTTTACTGCAAACTGCTAATATGTTGGAACCGACCGGGTCGGATGACTATATCCCGCTTCAGCAAAAATTAGTTTTATACGCTTTTACTTAGTTGTGGAAGTTTTGGTCAAAATCGGATGACTATAACTTATAGCTGCCATAGGAACTATCGGTCGAAAAGTAGGTTTAACTTAGAAAAATGGTTTGTTTTAATGCTGACGTTCGTAAACTCTGATGTATTAAAACATTTGCAGGGGTATTAAAACTTCGGCAAAGACGATGTTAGCTTGTCCTTCTCGTTTTCTATACATTTTACATATTTTATTCGTAATTCGATATCAACAATCAAAGATGTTGTTATTTAGTTAGAAAGTATATTCCAAACATCTCTGCTCTATGCGAAACGCGATGGTCGGAAAAGTACAAAAGCAGTGGCATTGTTAAGAATCACTTCAAAATGATCGTCGACGGGCTCGAAAAACACTCAATAGAAGTACACTCTTTTCAGCTGCATTCTGTCATTACCCAGACAACTTTTATAATATGCCTCTTCATTATAGCCAAATATTTTGCGTACCTTGAGCCAGTGATTAATGTCACAGAGATTGGACCTTCTCAAGTGCACAAACCACGTAAATAAAATCAATCAATTGGTTAAGAAATCGGAGTTAAACTTCAAACTCCTAGATCTGTGAAAGTTCAAAACCATCACTCAAATCACCCTTCATCGAATATGGTTGAATTTCGAAAGAGATCGCTATTGATTCCATACTTGGACTCGTTGCATCGAGCAACGAGTTGTTTACTTCACTCAATACAAATTTATGAATTTTTTCATATTTTTCTAGGCGTTTAAAAATTATATTTCTTGCATTTTCGAGCAAAAAATCGATTTTTTTTAAATAATCTGGGTCGTTGAATTTAAACTATCTGACAATTACGAAGTGAGATATGACTTAAAATGGAAGAGCACCTACCAAAAAAAGAAAAAAATTAATTTTTTCAAAAACGGAGCCATGAAAAAATGCTTGAAATCGATTTTTGAGAGCACCCTTCCAAACCAAATTAACAAAAATTTTCAGTTGAAATGGGTCATTCATTTTTGATGTGAAACATCTTTAATTTCGGTACGGACGATTTTAGTCAGTGGCATTTTTGAAAGCTTACGAATCAGTATAAAGGGATTAAAGAGCAAAGGTCTACCATAGACAGAGTCAAACATGCTGCTATATTGATTATGTTCTCAAGGGAGTATGAAGCAGGGTGCAGATTTGTAGTATGCCTTGAAAAATTCTTATGAAACAAAAGTTGTGTCAACTGAACAATAATTAAAAAAAAATTGTTTTTATCAAAAAAAATAACCACAATTTCCATATTAAAGCTTAGTATACACTTCCACCAAAGACTCGCCAAAACAAAAAACTCCATATAAAAAAACTCACAAAAATTTTTGTGCCAAAATCCTTTGGCAGTCTCTTTGGTGCCAGTCCACACTCAAAACAAAAAGGCCTCGATTAAATACCGATAAAATACTAGATCCGTAGTTTTTGTATTTTTATCGATAGCTCCCTGAATAATTAATTTGAATTATTTCAAGAGGTATCGGACATTGCCGATACACAAATATGCGTAATCGGGTGAAATTTGGATAATTTTCCCATCAATGATTGAGCGCAATATTCAAAGTAAGGTACAAAACACCATGAGACTTCAATCATACTTAAACTGGGTTATAATTATGAATTTAATCATTGCAAAAGTGTCATATCTCCTCATCAGGCCCAGTAGCCAGGGTTTGGCCATGAAGAACGCATGTTAATAACTTGTATTTATTGATTGTAAAACTTATAGTTTAAAATTAAACCAAAAGCTACTTTCTTGGCAAAGTGACCATTCAACATGCATACATCTTAATATCTAGTCACATTGTCCCAAAACAAAAGAATTGTCACTTTTGGTATTTTTGTTTTGGCGAGTCTTTGGTGGAAGTGTATACTAAGCTTAAAGTCCAAAAATTTCATTCCAATGAGCAAAATCAGAAAGTTGTTTTCAAATATACTTTCTAATCGATACAGAATGAGTTCTTTAATAGTTTGTTACATGGACTAAAAAAAAACAATGTATAGTGTTAATTATAAAAGAATAATTATCAAACAAGAATAAATATTTTCACATTAATTCATCATAGTTCGCGTCCATCTATTTCGCGATATTTTCCGAATTTTTGGAGCTTACAATTCTATACTGCCATTGAGTTATGTTTCCAAAAAACGTAGTCCAACTCGTCCAATTAAATCAGCCTCCAGTAAAAACCTCTACAGGCACCCTACAAGGAACGTTTTTTTGGATTAAAAAACTAATTTCGAAACGCATTTGCCATCAAAGTAGAAAACCATGTTCGACCTCAAAACAATTTTTTTTCGGCCCATCGAAGTCAATTTGTATTTAAATTTTGGTTAAGAAGATATGTAAAATACGTTTCCGCGGATTTTGCAAAAAAATTTTCGCCTGCCTGGCGCACCTTTATTATACATCCCCAAGAATTTTTTCCAATAATGATAGCAACTTTTGCAAAATAATACTCCCCTCACAATTAAGGCCTTCGTCCTTCCTAATCAAAATCCAGCGTACGTCCCCTTATGTTACAGAGAAGTTTTTGATGGAAAGAATTAGAAAAACTTAATTGTAATTATAGAAAAAAGGTTAAAATTTAGGACTATTCAAGGGGGAAGGGGGGCGGCAAAGTCGACTTCCGCCCCGGGCGGCATAACTACACGGTCGCCACTGATTTTAGTAGGAGTAAAATTTGATTTCTGCGTCGCGTGACGCTGACGTCATTCATATTTTGTGTTGTTTTGATTTGTGCAGTTTCCCGGCAAACACACACACAAGAGGATGGGCAGATGCTGAAGAGGGGCAACTGGGTGGGTTCTGGAAAAGATCTGGGTGTGATCTTGGTGCGATCTTGTGGTATGTGGGAGAGATTTGGGTGGAATCTTATCTGGGCGGGATCAGCGAGGTATCTGCGAGGCATCTGGGAGCGATATGGGTGGGATCTAGATGAGGCTCTGGGTGGCCCAGCTCTGGCAGAGTACTGGGTGGGATCTGGGTGGGATTTTGGTGGGATCTAGGTGGGAATGGGGGTAAGATCTGTGTGGGATCTGGATGAGGATCTGGGTGGGAGCTGGGCGGGTTCTGGGTGAGAATGGGGGTAAGATCTGGGTGGTTTCTGGGTGGGATCTGTGTGGGATTTGGATGAGGATCTGGGTGGCAGCTGGGCGAGATCTGGCTGGGTTCTGGGAGGGTTCTGGGTGGGAATGGGGGTAAGATCTGGCTGGTTTCTAAGTTGGATCTTGGCGGGATCTGGGTGGGATTAGGGTGAGCTATGGAAGGGATCTGGGCGGGATCTGGGTGGGTTCTGGGTGGGATCTGGGATGGATCAGGATGGGATCTAAATGAGATCTGGGTGGGATCTGAAACGGATCTGGGCAATATCTGGGTGGGATCTGGAAGGGATCTGGGTGGTATCTGGGTGGGATCTGGAAGGGATCTGGGTGGGATCTTGGTGGTATCTGGAAGGGATCTGGGCGAGATCTGGGTGGGATCTGGCTGGTATCTGGGTAGGATCGGGGTTAGATCTGGGTAGGATCTGGGTGGAATATGGGCGGGATCTGGGTGGGATGTGGATCTAGGCGGGAATTAGGCGAGATCTGGGTGGGATCTGGCTGGTATCTGGGTAGGATCGGGGTTAGATCTGGGTAGGATCTGGGCGGAATCTGGGTGGGATCTGGATGGAATCTGTGTGGGATCTGGAAGGGATCTGGGTTGGATCTGGTGGTATCTTGGGGGGTGAAACATCATCATTTATCTTTCGATCAGCGCATTAAACTTAGTATTTCTACTCCCCGTTATTTGTCTTCTTTCGAAAGAGTGTCCTTGCTGAATTATATACTATTGAGAGAGCTTGTGATTTGAAAATAAGCTCTTAAACTTATCATCATGTTTCACATCAAAGACTCGTGAGTGCTAGCGACACTCACATCTGTTTTTTTATTATTTTTGTGTAACGTATTAATTTAAATTACGGACGCTTAAATTATTATGATGATTTGATTGCTGTGGAAGATGTGGTCGAAAAACGCGAAATTCAAAAAATTCTCATTTAAGTTTAGATTATTCAAAAAACGCGTAAGCCGGCGGATAAATACTTACCCATCTACTACTACCAACCAACAAGTCTTCATAATAATCTTAGGTCACATGAAAAATTGGCAAATTTCGCAAATGAAAATTTTTGGCAAATTTCGCGTTTTTTGGTCTAAAATTTTTACTTAAATAAATAATTCTTTGGCATTCGTATATTTCAGCCTGCAATCGTAACTATACCGAGCTAAGTGGTCTAATCGAGTATACTTCTATGATGACTCCGCTGGTCAATTGTACGGAATATATAAAAGTGCCCTCTGGTTATACCCTAACTCTGGAGGTATTAAACGTGCAATTCCATTGGGGTGCAAATGTTAAATACTTTAATGTAAGCAGATCATATGCCGCCTTAGACAAACTAATTCACTTTTGACTGCCGGTTCACAGGTAAACGATGTGAGGACCAACCGAAGCATTTATAATATCAGTAGCGACGTTTTTACAAGCACACCCAAGTTTACCACCACCAATGAGCTGCGCATCGAGAATACGGGTGTGGATAGAATGCAATTATTCTACTATGCTTCAAATGGCTGTGGTGGAAGAATTTCTACTACTGAGGGTCGGTTGACCAATCCACCCTACGATAATCGCAATCACTCCGAATGCAGTTGGCTTATTACGGCGCCAACGGCTGGAAGCTTGACTTTCTATTTTTTGGGTAAGTGTGACCCAATAGAGAGATGATTGATTGAATTTTAATGTTGGCCAGAATTCGACATGGGCTCCGAGACCAATTGCAATCTGGACTATATTCAATTCTATGAAGTTGCTGTGGACGGAAGCGAAAGGCTACGCCACACTTTATGTGGTCCAAATGGTCCTGGTAATAGCATCAAAATAAATGGTAATCGCGCGCGGGTTATGGCCAAGAAATCACCCAACTTTGATGGAACCGGATTTCGCATCTCCTTTTATCAGAGTGACGATGAGCAGGATGAGTGAGATAAATGCAATGTCAGCTTAATTCTAATTTTAATAATATATTGATTTGTAAAAATATTAAATTAAATATATGAAGCACTCTAAAAAGGAACACTTTGTTGTACAGTTTCAACTTAATCTGGGGTCTTAATTCTACTTAAAAATTTGACATTGCCTGGCAGAGCTTCGCTTTGATCCGGACAAATGTATTAGAGGTATGAACTAAATCATCTAGATTACTGCGATAAGGTAAGAGATTGGCCGCATCCTCGAAAGATTGCTTAGCTTGACGCAAACGACTATGAATCTCCGCCAGACTATGCAGTTGTCCAGCAGAAAGCTCCAAGTCAGAGGAGACCATCATCGAAAACAGGGCAGCAGTTTGGGAAGGCAATGGAAGATTATAGCCCACACATATATTATGTTCAATGGCATCTTGATTTACGAGCAGCGTGTGGGAACCTTTCATGGGTTGCTCCTAAAAACAAAACAGAATAAATCAAACCTGTTGAGTAAACTTTATTAAAACTCACCTGGCGGAGATCATGGGCCAGACTAAAGTCTAGTTGTGGCTGCAACAGGAAACGCTTGGCCAGCTGCTCAGGCGCATACTCATACCCTAAAGCCACGCGCTTAAAGTCTGGATGCAAATCCAACAGCTTCAGGCGATTTTTAATGGATTCGTCCAATGGATAGGCATACACATTGGGCAAGACATCGTTTAGAAATTTAGTGCAGACTTCCTGCTCAGAAAGTTCCTGAAAGTGGGCCAAATCGGTGGTCCAGGCCTGCCAGGCGGACAAATCCTGAATATAAAGCAAGCGGGACGAAATGGTGGCGTACTCAATCAGAGCTTTGTGTAGAGGGGGTAGAGTGGCACGGATGGGAGTCGATGAGTTGGCTAAGGCCAAGTGTGCACCGAATGTGTCGGGATCTGTGGTTGAATTCATGTTGAGCCCAAAACAGATGCAAAACAAAAACGTTGAATTGAATTGAGATTTGGAGTTGCCACGGGGTTAAAAAAACAATGGGTATCGAGAAAAAAACAAAAACAAAAAATACCAAAAAGTGACAATTTTGTTTTGGGACAATGTGACAGATATTAAGATGTATGCATGTAAAATGGTCACTTTGCCAAGAAAAGTAGCTTTGGGTTTAATTTTAAACATAAGTTTTACAATCAATAAATACAAGTTATTAACATGCGTTCTTCTGCAAACCAGGCTACTGGGCCTGATGAGCAGATATGACACTTTTGCAATGATTAAACTCATAATTATAACCAGTTTAAAGTCTACGGTGTTTGTACTTACTTTGAATATTGAGCTCAATCATTGATGGGAAAATTACCAAATTTCCCCGATTACATATTTGTGTATCGGCAAGTCGATACCTCTGAAATAATTAAAATAATTATCAGGGAGCTATCGATAAAAATACAAAAACTACGGATCTAGTATTTTACTTTTAATCGGATTTAATGAAAGGATTTTGGCACAAAAATTTTTGTGAGTTTTTTTTATATGGAGTTTTTTGTTTTGGCGAGTCTTTGGTGGAAGTGTATACTAAGCTTAAGCAATTAAATAAATAAAGAGTCCAATACTGTTAAAAGAAAGATAGTTATAGTAGCTAAATAAATAAATACAATTTGTAAAGCAAATATATTTGAACTTATGATAGCAGGAGCAGGCGAACCAGTTCTAAGGCTTATATAAAAATCGATAACTATTTAGCCAGCAGCCTGAAAAGAACTGACATGGAAGAGGAATTAAATTTAATAAGTAACAATTTAAACGCTGCCTTGGCCAAATTGAAAACATCCACAACAACAGCATGGCCACGACGCAAGGAACATTTGGCCAAGCTGATCAAACTACATTTAAGACACATTCAACAGACGGTAATAACAAACCGAAGGCGAAGCCAGCAGCGCAGTCGGCGTCGCTTCAAACAGCTTCGCTCCTTTTTTATGCAGCAGATGATGGACATGCAAACGAGTTACCTGCAAATGTTTGCCATGTTGAGGCTTAAACACTCTAGCCTAATATCTGCTGAAAAAGAGCCGCAGGAGGAGCAGCAGACGCCCTGTTTCATACCACCAGCCACGCCTCAATTCTACGAGTTTATAATGCCCGGCCTGAGCGATGAGGAGTTTCTGGCACATCTGCATGTTACCCGCAGCACCTTTCAGACCTTATGCCGCCAATTGGCCACCACCCTCCGCACCGCAGAAGATTTGCAGCCATCTCCCATGATTTCACCGCATAAATGTGTGGCCCTGGCCCTCCTCTTTCTGGCCAGTGGCGAGCGCATCTCCCTGCTGGCCGATCAATTTGGACTGCCCCGTTCAAGGGCCATCAAGTGTCTGAAACTCTTCTGCAATGCTGTCATGTCCAGCCTGGGCAAGGCCTTGCGTCTGTTACCCCAGAGCCCGGCCGACTGTGACAATGTGGTGGCCGGCTTCCAGAGGGAAAGCAACATGCCCGCCGCCCTCGTGGGAGTGTTAGGCGTCTGCTCCATACCCATAAGAGCTTCGGGTTCGCTTTATATGGAGTTCCTACTCGATGATCGCATGCTCTTCCGCGAGTTGCAACTGGGCAACGGCAATCGAGCTGCCTCTGGACAATTGACGCCCATGTTTTCGGCCTCTCCCAATGGTTTGACCAATTTACCGCCGCGCCGGATCAATGGACGTCAAGTGGCCGCTTTTGTCTTGGCCCCGGCGCAGTATAATTATCCATTGCGTCCTTGGCTCCTGCAACGCTACGCGGATCCAATGGCTCCGCATGAACATGACTTCAATGAGGTGGCCGAGCATCTGCAGGAGTTGAGTGATTGTGCTCTGCATCGGCTCATGTCACGTTGGCATTTCCTCAATCAACCGCTGGATATTAGTTTTCAGACAGCCTCCTGCATCATCACCGCAGCGACGGTTCTGCACAATCTGCTCGAAGAGCTAAGAGAACCCCATTTGCTGGAATGGGGCAATTCGGTGGATGTGTCCAAGTTTAGAGCACAGATTCCAGTACAAATGAAGGAAGAGGAGGAACCCGAAATGGTGCAGCATGCTCTGGATGTCAGAGATTTTCTGGCACGGACCATTAGTTCGACGGAGCTGTGAAAAATAGTTTATAGAAATTTATAATTAAAATAAAAAAATGTTATATTTACATTAAACTCTAGCAATTTCTAAAACACCCCTCTCTGAAAATTGAACTAGTCCAGTGAGTCAGTGCAAAGTTTATTATTCCGATAAATTTTTGTGTCATCGATGGCATTTGCTTAGTTCGTTTTCAATTTTCTGCTTGTTGCATTCCGTTTCGTATGTGTATTTTTTTCGTGTCGTTTGTTATTATTTGTCGTGGGTGTAGAATTATACAATTAAATTAGTACAACAAATTAAGTAAAATATTCCATGTAATATGTGTTTTTATGTTAAAGTGCAAGTTTATCAGTATTTCGCGTCTAAACGTTTCGTTTCTTCATGATCTGTTTGTGTGTGTGTGTGTGTACTTTCGCGTTTGTGTGTAGGAGGAGAGGAGACACCGCGTAGTTATTAGACAAGACAAAAAAACACAAAACGATAACGAAAATTAACCAAAAGCCAACAATTGAAATTTGAAGAGGCGACGACACCTACCTAAAAGCAGGTAAGTTGGAAAGTAAAGCGACCAGCCAACAAACGAACGAGAATAAATGAAGAAGCGTTGCCCTCAAACATACTCGCATACATATATGTATGTATGTATTTACGTGTGCATATTAATGACCCAGCGCCAGTGTCATGGCGCACCCCTCCCTTTGTAGGTATGAAATTGCATTTAAAGTTTTGCCACTTTTTGCCAATTGATTTCTAATTTATTTCATATTGATTGTTTGACATTAACCTTTGTAACTGAAGTATTTGCCGGTTAATGTCGTCCCCATCTTTGTCACAGTGTGCGTGCATGTGTGAGTGTGCATCTGTGTTTGTTTGGGCACT
Source organism: Lordiphosa clarofinis (assembly GCA_018904275.1). NCBI lineage: Eukaryota > Metazoa > Arthropoda > Insecta > Diptera > Drosophilidae > Lordiphosa > Lordiphosa clarofinis. The sequence continues at coordinate 1,983,382 of JAEIGQ010000007.1, read as the reverse complement.
CATGCTGAACAGCTGTTCCCTATCATCCACCGCTGCCCATAGACAAATCATATTAGAATGAGAAAATTGCGCAAATTATTTGTTTACATTGTGAACTTTTATACCCTTGCCCCAGGGTATTGTCAAATTGGTCTGATGTTTGCAACACATGGTAGAAAGAAGCTCCGCACCCAATCTTATCTAAGTTTGATTAAAATCAAATAAATTTATCGTATTATATCGTTATAATAAAAACTGCAAGGGCATACAAACTTCGGCGATTTCTGTTTTCATTAAATTTGCAGCCGGAAACATCTTCTGATAAACTAGTTAATATACATTTTACGCATTGTACCAGTTTGGATTTAGTCATTAAATAATCCGAGTCTCAAAAAATTAGCTTGACAAATTTCCAATGAAAGATTGGGTTAGGTTTGGTTTGTTATAATATAGAGGTGGCCATACAGGAAGCTGGAAGACTCACATATCTTTATAATTGGATAGATTACTTCAAAGCAAACTGATCTGGCCCAATTTTGGGTTATTTTTTTTCCATATAAATACATACAGCTGCGAAAAAAATAATAGCACCACCACCACAAGCAGTTTTTAAACAGTTGCCCAATTGCACATTTTTTACATTAAGGAAACTTTGAGCACATTTTTAAAAAGGAAGACTCTTCTGGGAATAAAAGAAAAATTACGTTTTTCTTTAACGTTTTTCAGTTATTTAAGGAACTTTATTGAAAGGGATCAAATAAGACGAAAAAATAATAGCACCACTTTTCAAAAAAGGATTTAAAATTAAAAAAATGGCCAATAAGGAATTCTTTAGTTAACAATTTTTAACTATTAATACTAAATCTATTTTTAATATTTAGTACAGTGTCCTTTATTGGCCATAACAGCTTCTGGCATGAAATCAACTAAGTCCTGTCATCGTTTTAGGGAAATTTTGGACCAGGACTCTGTTATTCCTTCCCAAAGTGATACGATAGTAGTTGGTTTGGAAGCAGCAACTGCCTTCTCGTTGTCAGACTACAGATTCTGGTGAGGCGACTGAGCAGGCCACTCCAAAACGTTCAAAAAGTTTGTCCTGAACCATTCCTTTGCTTTATTGTTGGTGTGTTTGGGGTCAGTGTCCTTTTGAAAGACCTATACGAGCGACATTTCGTATTCTTCATAATATTCACGTACAGGTGCTGATCCATAATGATTTTTATCCACCGTATTGGACCTACTTTATAATAAAACAAGAAAGTCGGTCAAGCCCGACTATAACATACTCTGTACCTGGAGTATAAGCTGAATGCAATGCTCGTGCTGCGCTCATCTCTAAGTCTCTCGCCCTTTCTCTCTCTCTCACTCTCTCTTTAAGATTGTGCGGGGTTAGTTGTAATAGGATGGGAGGTGGTGGGGGGAGGGTGATTTACTGTTTTGCTCATAACTTGAGAACCGCTCTTCCGATCTTTATTATTTCTCCGGCAAATCGATACATTTTGCTAATTACTAACTATCTCTAGAAGGTACAAATCATCTATCTTCAAAACTGTATGAGATAAATTGCTTTTTCGAATTGCGGTGGCGGGAGGCGGTGTGGCCAAAATTGAAAATAAGCTTGATCTGCCTGCAGCTATAAGAAACATTTGTCCCATACATACCTCTATCTCTTACCATCTCCGAGATCTGTTTGTTCATACGGACGGACGGACAGACAGACGGACGGACGGGCAGACAGACGGACATGGCTATATCGACTCGGCTGTTGATGCTGATCATGAATATATATACTTTATATAGTCGGAAATGATTCCTTCTTCCTGTTACATACTTTTGCACAAACTTATTATACTCTATGTATTTTTGGTACAGACCCTCAATGCTTAATGGTTTTTGTGGTGTACTGGGGGTTTGTTTTCTATGTTCCTTGGGCGTCTAACGGATGATCAAGATTCCTTTCCACCAAATATAACGACTTTGGACTCATCTGAACATAGAATATTCCTCCATTGTTGGGATGTCCAATTTGCATGATCCCTGCAGACTTCATGCGTTTAGTAAAGTGTGTCGCGTTTTAAGGGGGTATTCTCCATGTCAAGGTTGTTTTTGGACCTTTTTTAAAAAAAATCTTATTTGAAAACGCAAAGAGTTTTTCGTATTCTGTTTTTTTTATTATGTTACAAACAGATTAGAGTAAAGCAAGAAAATTTTTAATGCTTCGAGGCGTGGGCTGTTCCGAAAGTTATCGGCCGTCAAAAAGGGTGTCCAAAAAAATGGCGGCCATTAAAAAATGAAAAATCGATTTTTAGCAGTTTTTTTTGTAGTTTAGTGTAAAAAAAAAATAGTAAACATTTTTTTAAAATTATGATTGAGGTTCAGACCAGAATAATGATCAGTGTAACTGGAGATATCATGGCCGCAAGTTCGAAAAACGTTTAAAGTTTGAAGTTGGTTTTTTAGGAAAAATAAAAACAAAATCAAAAATCGAAAAATGCAGTTCTATAATGGTGACAAATTCTGCGTCGATTGCATATAATTTGATCCAAATCGGTTTAGTAGAACTAGTGAAAAGTGGCTTGGCAGTCCGAAAAAGTTGCTTTGAAAGTAACCAAAAATAATGCAGATATTATATACTTACAGATATTAAACAAATGCGGCGCGCAGGCGTGGCCTTCGTTGATTTAAAGACTGATCAGATTTGGTAAAGTGGTCTGAAACATTCTTTATGGACTTTTTTTAAATTCTTTACCATCGGTCATTCATGGTATTTTATCGCGGTTCAGTATAAGCAAATTCAAATTTCTGTAGTCATCTCATTTTTAGTCTTAAATCACTATTATCTAAGTATTTACCGCTTCTATGGAGATCCTTGATCAAGATTCTTAAGCTGGAAATACCCTGATGCTCTAGGACCTACGATTAAATGATTGCCATACGATATTTCCATCCCCTGGTAGAATTGATATATAGCTGATTACTATGTAGATATGTCTTAAAGGTACGAACATTCTACAGAGGCGTAAAGGCGTAGGATATGAGAATATTTCGAGCTGCGGTAAAGGCCAATAACTGAAAGTCTTATTTCTTAGTCAAAATTTGAAGAATGGAAGCTAAAAGACTGAAAGAAGCTCAGCTATTCAAGCCAAATATTTATTTAATGTAAATTTGTAAGGGAAGTTCAATTTGTAGTTATAGTGTTCAAAATGTTATAGCTTTCGTGTGTCGAAATGTTAAATGTTCAAAATGTAAATAAACATGTTTTTTATTGTGTTCACAATGCATGTGTTTAAAACACATATGATTTTGAACTGTTCAAAATGCCTAGTGTTATTTATCAGTGTTCGTTATTCTGACATAAGTTGTAAAAAACACTGTTTAAAACATAACTCTTCATAACTCTTAAAAAAAAAATTGAGTTTCTGCCAAAATTTTTGGCATTTGGACCAGTGTGCACTGTACCCAGGTTTGGGAAATTCCTCTTCCATCTTCTTCTAACCGCGAAAAACTGTCATAGCTACAATTTATAATTTTGAACCTAGTGACTCAATATATATTAAGTTAGGCCCAACATCTATCTATTCTGTGTAACACAATGAGATCCGAGCAAAAACACCGAAGATATGCAAGTGCGCCTGCCCATTTATTGAAATAAGTTTTAAAATAAAAGGAATTCAAAGCCATTTCCTATGGCTTACCACATTACTTGGGAGAGGGTATTTTGCTGTCAGGGCACTCGACCGCAACACTCTTACTTGTTTTTATAGCAAAATTAAATTTCAATTTTTAAATGGACCACCCTGTATATGGAATCAAGGTTTATTAATAGCAAACCGGTTTGCACCCGGAATTTCAATATCTTATAAACTGTGAACCAAATCAAAATTGAAGCAAAATGCTAAACTTGAACCTTAATTTTTGGTTAAATATAAATAAATGGTTCTGTTAAAAATAAAAATGAAAGACATTGTGAAATCAAGAAAATTAATTATCGTCTGTTTAATATTGTACGGCAAAGACTCAAGTTGTCACGAAATGGATCTTTATTAAAGGTTCTACAATAACATTCAAAAATAATCAAGCATAATAAGCTTTGCTTTAAATTGCTTGAATGAACGTTCGGAAGATGTCTAAAGTTATCTCCGTCATTTTGACGCTTTCATGTGAAGTGATTACTGACCTTTTTTGAGCCCATGCCACTAATAGAGAACCGCCTAAATCAAACATTTTAAAGATATTGCCATCTTAGCTTTCTGTCTTATCGTTCTCATCAAATGAAGACTCAGTTGAAAGGGCACTAAAAATGTATTTTGTCTGATTAAAAGAACTATTACTTAAAATATAAAATTTATCACAGAAATTGAGCTTATCCAAGGTTCGAACCAAAACCCAAAAACCTCGCATTTCGGTGCGAGCTCGTGAATTGGAGCTTCAAAATTTATTTTTGATTTACACAAGCTAAAAAATGCAATGAAATTTAAATCTAAATTTTAATATAGAGGAAAAATATAAAAATATTATTAATACATTTATTATCTCTTTAACATTTTTTTTACTTCATGATCCACAAAAACACATTTACCCCTTTTTAAAGGTGCCAGAAATAGTTGGTTTAAGATCGTTTCTACCTATATAGAGAATTTTATTTATCATATAGCTGTAAAAAAGTCATTAGACGCATTTAGATAACATAATCAGACTGACAGACATACATTCATTATTTTGTACTCATATTTCTGCTTGTCGAACTGGCAGATAGTTGGCTATCCTAACATAAGCGAACATTAATTGGTTAGGCATAATCCCTTGCCCTTAATCATCCACTCCTCAATTGTAGAACATTACTTCTAAGCTTCATCATTTCATTCTAATCGATCGTAGGGGGTCGACGTATTTTTATGAGTCAATAGTCTAGGGTGAGCCCACTCTTTATTTTTCATTTGGCCAGACCCGGTCTTTGCCTTCTCTCGCTCAGTTCACAGCTCCTAATCACTTTTATCGTCGTTTTTGTTATGTTATCGCTTGCAGATAAGAAGAACAAAAAGCACACACACGGCTTTGTTCACAGAGCTGAGCAAAGAGAGAGAAAATAATAAAAAATACAATTTTCGTTTTCATTTGTGTTTTGTCGTCTTTTGCAGACAAACTTCTGGACAACTCTGCTGCTGTGTGGGAGAATGTCAAATCAAGCCGAAGTCGACTACGACAAGCAATTCCAGGATGACTTGGCCAAAGCAACGGCTCTTAGTTTGGAGCAGCAAGCTTTGGATGACTACAGACGGCACAAAAAGTATGGAACAAACTATCAGTCGTACTCTGGTCAAAACCAGGCACAGCGTAGTCATAGTCTGAGCCAACGCAGGCACTCGGAGGTGCATCAGGTGGCTAGCCCGGTTAGCCATCTAGAAAGATCACGCACACCGCCAGCCCAGACGCCGGAAAATGATCTAATCAGTTTTGCCAGTCCCACTGGAAAGCAACCGGAGGGTGGTACTCCCTTTGGTAAACTAATCGAGGACTTGCAACGGCAACAAACGCAGACTTTGGTGCCAGTTGGACCCGTGGCGGCGGCGGCGGCTCAGGGACATTATGGCTTTGTTCAACCCTCGCCTCAGCCTCAGTTGCCTTATGGGGCTGCAGGCGCTGTAGGTGGTATGCAATTGGTTCCATATCAACCGCAGCAGCAGACACAACAGCGACCATTGAACCAAGAAGAGCTGCAGCGTCTGTACAGCTTGCCCAACCATCAAATGGCTGTGCAACCGGCGATGCCAGCCAATGCTTTTCTCTACTATCCCGGAGCTGTGGTTACACCCTATACTGCCCCCATTGTGCCCGGCTCGGCGGCCTTTATGCCGCCTCAGTATCCCTCACATGGTTTTGGCGTCTACGGTCAACACATGGGCAGCACGCATGTAGACTTTTCGCGTCCAGCTTCTTCACCGGCTACAAACAACATGACCAACATGTCTCCGTCCAACCAACAGCAGCAGCAGCAACAGCCTTTGGCCACAACAGCCTCCTCTGTGGAGGCAAATGGCTTTTCATTAAAGCCGCGTCGCGTCCTACCCAGCAGCAGTGGCAGCTTTAGCAGCGGACCAATGCCTACTCCACGGCGTACTGGCAACGATTTAATCGATCTTAATCAAGATGATTAGTATGTTCAATTGAAAGTAATGTTTGTCTTTTGATTAATGTTTGTTTTTTTACTCTTCTTGCAGTTCTCGTGTTAGTGTGCTGGAGGCTTTCGATCCCCTGCTTAATGAAAACATTGGTAAGTCTGGGATTTGGCATTTCTTAATTTTGTTTCCTTTTTCCAACCACAACAAAAATGAAGAGAAGTTTGGACTACTTTGCATTATTTAATTTATTTCAGTCATACGCTATTGAATCCAAAATCGATATTTGAAACTTTTATAATGCATCTTCGACTGACACTTCTATGGCATTCCATAGAATTGAATTAACTATAGCAAATGCAAAAACCCTTCAATAAATAATAAAGTTGGGGGTTTTCGGTGTAAAAAGGGAAAATAGTTGCTCTCTTCGACACACACAAATCGTGGGTTTATTCCAAATAGCGTTCGGTCCTCGTAAAGAGTTAAGAGTCAGCTTTCTCCCAAGAATTACGTAAAATTTTAAACTTCTATTTATGTACAAATGATAAGCAATCTGCCTTTGCTCCCATTTTCGCTTTCGCAAAAATATTCAATTTGATCAATAATTCGAAAAACCGCCAAATTTTGACGATTAAAAAATAATAAGAAAATGGGATATTTCGCTAGAGATATAAAACTGCCTCTGTACGAACCAATTTTTATACCCTTGCAAAGAGTATTATAATTTTGCCCAGAAGTTTGCAAAGTAAACTATATGAATTCTTTATCACGGCGAATAGCTGAGTCGATTTTGCTTTGTCCCACCGTCCGTCTGTCGGTTTCTACTCAAACTAGTCCCTCAGTTTTGAAGCAATCGAGCTGAAACTTAGCACAGAGTCTTCTTTTTTCTACTCGCTGCTAATATGTTATATATGTAAAACTGACCGGATCTGATGACTATATGTATCTTATAGCTGCCCAAATGAACATCGGTTGAATAAAACGTTTTCAACTTTAGTGTCCCCAAACTCGGCCAATTATTATATTATACGCTTTCAAACAGATTTGCACAATTTAATCAAAATCGAATGAATATATGTTATAGCTGCCATAGGAACGATCGGTTGGAAAATGGGTTTTAGTGGTTCGATTTCGACAAGTCTTGGTGAAATTATGTGAGATCATTAAAAACTTATAAATACGAGCGTTGGGAGCGATAACATTGAAAACAAAAAAGTTTATATAGTTATACCCTTGGAGCAAGATATATGCCTGCCAGTTTGTATGGCTCCTATACGATATATTAATCAAACTTTGACAAAATTTTGAAAACACAAACGTTTTTCTCACTAGAACTACTTTTTCGACCGATTATTTCTATCGTAGCTATGTGCTATAGTCGTCCGATTTAAATCAAACTTAGCAGAATTGTGCGGTAGCATATACATTAGACTGGCCCTTATATTAACTTTTTTTTTGATTTCAAAATACCGGGCGGTATTTTCGTTTTGGTCCCAATAGATATGAAAAAAAGTTTGGCAGCGATCGGACTTTATTTAGTGGACGCGCGCTCGCCCTCAAAATCGAACATTTGAAATATATGGAAAATCTCTAAATCTCTAAAAATTCCAAAAAAATTTGTATGTGTTAATTCTTTTTATATCCTTTTAGGGGAATATCATAGCAACATTTTAAATATAAATATAAATGAAAAGGTCAAATGTTTAAAAAAAAATTTTAGTATTTTTTTCGAAAAAATTTTAATATATGGGTATTTCCACAGTCGCGAACGCGACATTCGTACGACTTTAAAGTGCAAAAAATATAGAAAACAAAAATTTGTTGTTTGTTTTTATTTTTGGTAGAGTTTTGGTAGCAGTATATTTAGTGCAAAAGATAGGTTCAGTCGATTTGACGATTAAAATATAATTGAAAAAGTTATGTGATTTATCACGCGACAAAAATGGAAGTCGTTTTCGGCTGCATGTAATAAAATTCATAAATCTGGGAATAGTAAACAACAATTTTAAAGCAGTTAACTCCTAAATAAAGGTGAATAATGCAGCTTTTTATTTCGTGCAATTATATTCAGTTATTTACATTAGCTTTGTTTTTATAAGCTTTAATATTATGAAGAACGCGACATTTATCACCATCGACATATTAAAAAAAGCTGACAATGAAATTGACTAATCTTCAGTATTCCGGCCGTTTTTTTTTAATGGAATCAGAAAGGCTTTAAATGAATTATGTTATTTATTTTAATTTTAGTTTTTCATGTCATGTTAAGAAAAATAATTTTTTAAAAAACTGCTTTGTCGATCTTGGTGGACCTTTCTGTGGAAATGCCCATATATGAGATTCTGATTTTTGCTTTTACCCGGGCGGCAAAACTATCGTTTTGGTCCCAATAGATATAATAAAAAGTTTGGCTGCGATTGGACTATATTTAGTGGACGCGCTCTCGCCCCAAAAACCAAAAATTTTAATTTTACTGCCAATATATGGGATAAGATTCGGATTAAATCTCTAAAAATTAAAAAAAAAATTTTTAAGTGGTTTTTCTCTTTAAATTCTTTAAGGGGAATACCATAGCAACATTTTACATATTTTTGTTGGATATTTTGAGCGTAAACTTGGCCAGAATCATATCAAATCGGCCAATTTAAAAAAAAAATTTTTTCCGAGATGAGTTCCAAATTTAATCTTAAGTGAAAGCGGAAGCACCGCAAAGATCTAGAAATATGGAAAATTGTATTTTATTGTGGTTTACAAAAGATTTTCATCACCGTTTCGGTGTATAAAATGCTTTTTATTTTACTTCGTATTTAATTTTGAAATTTTTGAAGAAACATTTAAGCACACACAAACTCTTAAGGTTAAATCAGATATTTGTAATATGGCGGTCAATGGATCTGAAAATGCTTTTTATAGTAAAACCCTTTTTGTTTTAAAACTATGGTACGTAAACTCGATTGATTGTTAATTGCATGTGCTTCAACAAAATTCCCAAAAAATTTCGTTGAAATCGGATGACGAACAGTATGAAAATAGGTTTTCGTAAAACAAATATGGATTTAAAACTGTACTGTTTTCATCCGAACCATTTTTCAATTAAAATGTGGTCTAGTATGGGCTTGGGTCTGAATTCATAAATTGGGAAGGACGGTTCGGAAGTCTCAAAAAACCAAAAACCTGATATAAAATTCCATATTAACAAGTAACTTTGTCTTAAGTTTGATGAAATGAATCAAATCGTTTTCTTTGGTGGTATTTGGTTCGGTTCTGTATTTTTGAAATGACACCGGTTCCGATTACGTACAAAAATTGGCGATTCGGTAAGGTTTCCTTGTATTCAGTCAATTTAGACCACGCAGTTCCGATAGCAGTTGAAATCACCTAGAGCGCAAATTTCCGCAGAACCGCTTAACCCTTGTTCAATAAATGAAATACATTTTTGGATAATTTTTCTTACAGTGGGAATTATTAGTCAATCTTAAAGTATTAAAGCAATTAGAGTGATCAAATCTCTTTGGTTATTGCGACCAATGATGATTTCTGCATTAGTTGGCTTATTAAACAAATACTTTCTTTATATATTTTACAATTTGTTTAGTAACAACTTAGATACCATAGACTTGAGTGAATTGGCTCACAAAGTCCAGTTCCGTACTACTTTCTGCTTGGAATACAATTTGTATTTTGTATTTAGCTTGGTTTCTCTCTTTTAGCCACAAATTAAATTGTTTTTTGTTTCTCTATTTTGCAGTGTCGCAAAAGTAATACATACTAAAAAAAATAATAAACAAATAAAACTGCAACATCTACTTACACCCACAACAACAACACGTCACCATCTAACCGGGTTTTGGTCTCTGGAAATCCCCCCCACAATATATTTTTATCTACTATATACAATCAATGTCAATAGAAGCACACTCTACTAGACCCCACCAACTACTTACCCACTATTTACTAATCTGCTTAAACACCGTCTGACAGTTGAAATTTGTGCCTTTTACATCACATCGCAGCAAAGAGGATTCAATAAAATGAGACAGAACTAAATTATAATGTAGAAACCAAATAGATAGTTTTCCAAATTCTTTTTTTTTAACCAGAACTTGAACAAATATTGTATACATTTCTGATTATTCCGCCAAGTATTAGATAACAATGCATTGTGATTTGCTGCTATATATACCCTTTATATACATAAACACATAAATACATACATATGTTTAATTCTAACGTGTATAATATTTATATATTGACATAAACAAATAAATAATTTCTAAAAAAAAAAAAAAAGTTCCATCACTTGTTGTTTTATTAAACGTTTACGCTTGCGTATCATAATTCTTCTATTCCATGAAATCATATTTAACAAATGACTCTTTATCACGTCTATTGAGCATATGTATGTGTGTGTTTATTATTTGAACTGGACTGGGTAGCATTAGTTAAGACGAGATGGAGGAATGTTGCAGTTGAACATTGGAAACGGACGATCGCTGGCTATGAAAGTGTGTAGATTCTTGCCTAGCTTGGACGCAGCTTTATTTATACACTCGCTCCAGAATTCAATTTTTCGATCAAAGACGGGCAAAGCGGTATAGCGTCTTATCTATACCCAGTTTATTTTGCCGGGGGAGTTATTTAGATTTTTTTCTGTAGGAGGATTTTTTTTTCTGTGACGTTTAACAGACGTCGCTTTAACGACGTTATTGATCACAGCAGAGATACGTATATTTAAAACGACAGATCTCCGGCGGGTTACAAGCTACATATCACCGCCGTTTCACAGACGACATATGTATCTTTGCAAGGAAGTATGTCGTTTTGAAACTACATAACTCCGCTCGGAAATATATGCTCGGAGATATATATAAAACGTTATAGCTCCGCCATTAATCCCAGCGTAGATATGTCGTTACAGAGCAGTTAAAAATGCACAAAAGTAGTTGCAGATTTATTTTATTTCGTCGTTTAGTTTTCCAAAGATATGTCCGCTTTCTCAAGTAAAGTGCCACCATTTGCTTAAAAAATAAGGTTAGCGAAAAAATATGATAGCGACTGTTATCAAAATTTTCAATATTTCCCTAATCGTTGGTTTAACCAAAAATGAGATAATTGACCAATTTGAAAGCGAGAACAAATTTTGACCCTAAGAGCTCAGATGATTTTAATAAACCGGTTTGGTTCACAATAGAATTTTTTGCCAATCCAGATTTTCCGGATTTTTTATATAGGAAATTAGGACTATTTAGGGTAGATTTCTCATCTTTTAAATTAGCGGTGGGTACGAAATCTGAGTTTGGGAGCAGTCCAACTACAACAGCAGGAAAATCAACCATTATTTTGATTTTCGATCGCGCGAGGCAAGTGCGAAAATAGGGATTAGGCTCGGAACGTAAAGCTCACATACCAATTCCTCTATTCGCTTCTGAAGATGAGGTGAAAACTGTACACTTCTTTCCTGTAACTTGCATGGCCAAGCATACGATCAGTTCGGTTTATGTGCGGAATTTATTAAATTACCATAAATCTAGTCAATGATATAAACAGAGAAATTTTTTAGGAACGCCTGTTTTCGATTTCGAGCAAAGAATGTGGAATCAGAATTGTAAAATGTTCCTTATCAAGCCTGTCCCCGTTTTTGATTTCGATCAACTCATGTAGAGTCGAAATTGTTAAATATTCTTGTTAACTCTGTGTTATTCCACTTTGAACTTCAAAATCCCAATTACCTTCATTCTATTCTGGATGGCAAAAAAATTCGACCGAATTCTTTAATCGTTTCTTATAGCCTATTTCCACTTCAGCAAATATGTACATATTTTTAGATATAATCACACATCTAATAATATTTAACATAAAAAAGATAAAAAAAAGGTAGGAAAAAAAATGTACATGTTTCAAATATGTGTCCATTCATCCCGACGGTTTTCACATTTTTTATACTCTGTACCAAAGGTACATAGAGTATATTAAGTTTGGGCAAAAGTATGTAACAGGGAGAAGGAATTATTTCCGACCATATAAAGTATATATATTCTTGATCAGCATCAACAGTCGAGTCGATATAGCCATGTCCGTCTGTCTGTTCGTCCGTCCGTATGAACAACCAGATCTCGGAGATGGTAAGAGATAGAGGTTTGTCACATATGGGACAAATGCTTCTTATACTTGCAGGCAGATCAAGTTTATTTTCAATTTTGGCCACGCTCCCTCTCGCCCCCGCAATTTGGAAAAACGCTATATCACCTACAGTTTTGAAGATAGATGATTTGCTAGCAACTAGCAAAATGTATCGATTTGCAGGAATGATAAAGATCGGATGAGCGGTTTTCAAGTTATGAGTAAATAAGTAATTCAGTATGTTATAGTCGGGCTTGACCGACTTTTTCACGTGATTTTTATCTAAGTCAGTTGAAATTCATGGAAACCAGAAAATTTAATTGAGCGTTATATAGCACAATTAGCTGGCTGCTCTATCTTAACAGAAATGGCGTAGGAGTTAAGACCGAGACTAAGAATTAACAAAACCCGAGTTTAAATCTTGGTAAGGGCATGAAAAGAAAATGTTTTTTACATTTCGAATGTACGTAATGTATGTAATCATCATTTTCAGGCTTCCGATTAATCGGACTTGGAATAAAAAAACGGGCCTGCATTTTAAAAACCGACTGTTATTTCGGATTTTAACTTCAAGTATTTTCGGTACTTTTGATGTCAAAACACTGTGACCGAAATCTTTAACCGTTTCTTTGAAATCAAAACGATTTCCAATTTCGATCAATCGAATTCGGAAACGAAACTAAGGCCTGAACAAATCGTACTTTTCAGATTAGTGCTGTGCCGCGAGCTATGTTGTATATGAATCTCAGGGTTTGGGACTAACCCCATATACTTGGGTGGTGACTTCAGACTAGTGCCGCTAGGCGAACAGTTTCTATTTCTATTCTAAGACAAAGTCTTACGTCCATCATAAAAGACATTATACCAGGGTACCGCGTGTCCGCCAATACAAAAAAAGAAAATATTTTTGTAACAACCACCACAAGAAATAGAAAAGGAAACCCGATTTTTGTTTGTGTGTATGGGCGTTAATAGTGAAATGCAGGGTTTCCCAACCAAAGAGAGCTAAAATGTGACTTTGTCTCTCTCTAACACACAGTGAAGCATGACTTCTACAAGCGTTTAGTGGGAATTGGCGAGTATGTCCCCCAAGGTTATGGGTTCCAAACTGTTGTGAAAAGCGTTCGGTCACTGCGAGCGAGGCCAATCGCTTACCTACGTTGACGAAGCATATGGGCTAATCCTGCGTTGCGGACGTTACATTTGTACGCAAATTTGCTTCTTAAAATTGACACAACTGGCGTCTACTTTGGTATATTTGAAATACTTTTGGTGCAAAATGCAGTTCTTTGGGAGTACTTTCAAACCTAATTTAAGATAATAGGTTATCTGTGTTTGAAAAAAAGTTATGCTTGTTTAAAGTTCCGTTGCGGACGTTACAAAAAATGGAAGTCGACTTTGAGGCTTATGTGCATTTCCACATTTTTTAGCGAATTTTGCATAACAAACAAAAAAAAGTCTACTATCAAAAAATTTAGTAGAATATATGACCAATTCAACCCAGCTTCCAAAAGAATTATAAGTGGTCCCGTTACTAAAATATCTTAATTTTTGTGCTGTTGCGGACGTTACGTTGCGGACGTTACACTTTTTCCATTGATCGGTTGCTAAGTTCTCTGTTGCAAAAGTTGGCCTCTTTTTGTAAACTTGTGTTATTTATTAATTAGGGGAGAGTGGGGGGTTGTGATCATTGTTTTGTTTTTCGAACATAACTTAGTCAAAAATCAATATATTTTCATTCTGTAAATTTTGTATTTTAGGTAAAAGATGCACAAAACTTTCCTCATCACTAGTTTAAAAAAATAAATTTTTGGGGTTTTTTTATTTGATATTGAAAAAAAAATGACTTTTTGAAATTTCAAAAATTTGTGGGGGGTTGTGAGCCACCCATCTAAAAGTTCAAAATTCGAGTTTTTAAGCAAATATTCTTTATTAAATGAAAAAATAAAATTTTTTCTCATATTCTGAATTAAGAAATATCAATGAAGAGTGAAAATTGATTGACGGCATCAGGCTTGTTTTCTTTTATATAGGAGCACTTTTTGCTGGTGGCTGTTCTTTTGTTTGCCTTTTTTAATGGGTTTTTAACTTCTTTGGAGAGTTTTTCCTCTGTTTTATTGCGTATCATTGCAATATCCTCTTTGGAAGTCAAAACCAACATTTTTCCAAAGTGGCTCACAACCCCCATATCTCACTTTTTTTTTGGTGACGTCACATAACAAAAAAAAAAATTATTTAAAAAAAAAAACATAATTCTATTAAAAAGGCAAATGACCAAAGATATTTCCCTCATACTTACTTTTGGCATTACGAAAGAAATTTTGTATAATATTCACAAGTCAAAATTGAAAAAAAAACTTTTTTTTTTGAAAAAAAGTCGAGTTCTGGTTCACAAACTTGAAGAACGTGTTGACTGATCGGTTGCTAGCCAAAAGTTAGATAATAAGAAGGGAAACACTTGACATAAACAAAAAGTTTAAATTTATTTTTTTTTGTGGCCAATATTCGAGTGGCTCACAACCCCCAGCGGCTCAGAACCCCCCATTCTCCCCTACATATTTGAGATCACCTTGTTTTCAAAATGTTGTCTTTTTAAATGTGTAAATAGTTTGGTTTTTAATTGCGTTTCGTTCCTAAAAGGTTTGAGCTCATGTGGGAATTCGTTCCAACTGCGACTCCAAAAATAGTAAACGAACGAGTAAACGATGGTAAAGATAACACTTCTTTGCACCGAACCTTCTGTTTTCTTCAAAATCCTTTTACTACCTAATATTGCCATCGCCTCAAATGAATTTATTTCACATTTCAGGCTGATCATCAAGGGCAGGCAAAATATAGCGTGGCCGCGTCACAAAGTCTGACAGTCATGACAATTGGCTATTAGATGTGTTGAGCGAGCGAAATGAAATTTTCATGTTTAGCGTAGTTTTGCGAAATGTGTGTTCTCTGCTGCTGGCGTTGTCTGTTGATTTTGTTTGGGGTCGCAGACGACTTTATTTTTGGATTACCCAGACTCTCTCACCACCATCATCAGCAGCAGCATCATCATTTGTTGTTAGTTTTTCCTCGTGTTGTATGTGCCGTAATCCGTATCAAATCATGCATTCGCTTCTTGCAGGAAATGACAGCGCCTCGGACTGTACATCCTACTATGCTGAGTATGATCCGTTTGATTTTTTGTACAGTGGGGATTGCGGTACCCAATATTCGGATCCCATGTACGAGGCAGTCAACAGGTGGGACAAGAGTACGGCTGCCTCGTCGGCCAGTCCGAACGTGAGTTTGATTGGCTGGCGGCAAGATTATTTGGCAGCACCGCCTACAGCAACGTCTGTGGAGGATTTATCCAGGGAAAAACGAGAAACGGGAACTATCTCACCGCCGCCACCTTTACCTCCGCGCAATCAGCAACTGTACGACTCTACGGCTGCCAGTACAAGTGCAGTCAAGGCGACACTGTCGGGAACGGCGCCCTTCACGGACAGCTATACATCCAGCATACCGGCTAATGTGGTGCTTGATCGTCGGAAAACCTGCACGCGTCTCTATGAACTAATCAGCGATCAGCGTACCGATGACCCAGAGTTATTGGAGTTTGTTCATATGGTACAACAGCTTAGATCACGTTACCCCCACAACGATGCTCCCTCAAATTGTGGGCATGTGGTGGCCGCTGAGTTCAACTATCACTATATGATGGACACTAGCATCAAGGTGATTGTGCATCCAGCTTACAACACGCTGCAGCCGCATGCTTTAAGCAGTTCAGTGGCCGGGGAACAAGTCAAAGGTTATGGCACACCCGTGACCTTCACCTGCGACAGTAAGTTGAGACTGAATAATACAGATTTCGTTAGAATTCTTTAACAAATTCATTTCTTTCAGTTGACTCTGTGGTGGCACAGGTTATTGGACAGGCGTTGGCATCACTGGAGGGTCAGGTCAAGGGCACAGTTACGGATTATGTGGTCAAGCCGATTGGTCTAATGGAATGGCTGGCGCCCACCTCAAAACTTAGTCAATTGGAGTGTGTGCACAATAGTTTTCAGCTGGAGAAGGATGTCCATTTGGGTCTGTGCATAAGCAGTGCCTCAAATATGCAGGCAATAGCTCGTACCGAGCGTGACGATGAAAATGATGCAGACTTACTGCCCGAACAGCTGCTGCCCAATGAGGTGGTGCCCATTGTGACCTACGACAACATGATGATACTCATCGAGACATTGGAAATGGAGATTGACAAGCTAGAGTCCGTGGTGGACAGTATACCGTGCCGGAGTGTGGTCAGCTGCTCTGGTGTGGTTCAGGCGGTTAAAGCCATCTGCGCTCTACTCGGTTCCATTGATACCGTGGAAATTGCCAGCTGTATAGCAGAGCTGAAGCGCAATTGTGAGGAGGCTCAGACCAAGTATGCTCCCTTAACTGGTGGTGCCAGCAATCCGGAAATAGTCAGTGACTATGGTGACTATGCACAGGTCACCCTACGTCCACGCTCTATGTTGGAGCAGATTAAACTGAAGTGCAATAGATTGCGTGATGCGGTCCAAGAACTGGTGGAACTCTATGCTAATGTGTTTCGTGTGGCTTTTTCGGTGAAATCACAGGATTATGTGACTAGTGAGTAAAGGAATACAGTTCCAAGCCTTTTGTTCTGTAAACTGATCTCTCTTTTTCCACAGCTCCCATACCCATTTCTTGTGTGTCCAAACCCATTGTGGTAAGCATCAACTGTTTACATCGGCCGCCACCAAATTGGAAATATGAGGACTATTCGCTTTGTGTGCAGCTTGTTTATGGCACTCGTCTGATGTCCAAGCCGAATGTTTTGAGCTGTTCGAATGATACCACTGGAGGTCTATTCCCTCGCCTTAATTTTAGTGCCTGGTTAACCTTTGATCAGCATCCCATTTGTACATTGCCGCGTGAGGCTCGCCTTACGTTTGTTTTATATGGCAAACAGGCGGCCAATGAGAATGAGAACACCAATAATGCCGAAGCCAATGGTGAGCGTAGACAGGTGACCACCGAATTGGGTTGGTGTTCCATTCAGCTGTTTGATTTCAAGCGGATCATGATTTGTGGCCCGTATTTGCTGTCCGTGTGGCCACCCACCACAGATAAAATGTTGGGACCAGCCCCCGCAAGGGGTTGTCATCCACATCCTGACTTTTGTCCTGTTCTAAGCATAGAAGTTCCTCCCTATGGTGGACGTATAGAGTTTCCAGAGCATCAGGAGACGCCCAAGCCCGCTCCACAGTAAGTCTATGGGGTTAAGTCCACACAACTAAAGCTAACTAAACGTCTTTCCAGCTATGACTTTGCCTCTTTGGATGCCAATCTGCAGGAGGAACTGCTGGATACTGCTGAATTGGGTTATACCGGAGCCACAGAGCGACGTGAGGTGTTCTGGGAGAAGCGTTTATATTTGCAAAACTATCCCAACGCTTTGCCCAAAGTATTACACGCTGCCCATAGTTGGGACTATGCCAATCTGATTGATTTGCATGCTTTGCTGCATTCCTGGGCTCCACTGTCACCACTGCAGGCCTTGGAATTACTTTTGCCTCGATATCCCGATGCCAAAGTGCGCGAAAAGGCAGTGGAATGGATTTCCCAAATGCCCAACGATCAACTGGTGGATTTTCTGCCACAACTGGTGCAATCACTGAAGCATGACACCTACGAGGGATCGGCTTTGGCGCGTTTCCTGCTGTCCAAATGCCTGGAGTCACCGCGATTTGCCCATCATATGTACTGGCTGCTGGTTCACAGTTTGCCAGATGATCCACACAATTCGATAGGAGCCGCCATGGTGGATCAGGAGTACGATGAGTCACAGATTACACAGGCTCGCTATTATCGACGCAATAAGATGATGTTGCGAGCTTTGATGGCCATTTGCGGGGAGAAGATGTTGCAACGTTTTATGTACCAGCATCGGATGTGTCAGGTAGGCTGACCTTAGACAAACAGAAATGGCGCAAATTTCAAATTTTTTTGCTTACAGAAACTGACCAAGGTGGCGGAATCTGTAAAGGAGGCTAAAGAATCTATGCGTCAGAAAAGTTTGGTGGCTGGGTTGGACGAGGTACACCAAGATTTGCTGGAACAACCCACCTGTTTGCCCCTGGGACCAGAGTTAGAGGTGATGGGTGTCAGTGTGCGTAATTGCAGTTACTTTAACTCCAATACATTGCCACTGAAAATTACATTTGTGGGTCCTGATGCTGAGCCACTACCGGCTATCTTTAAGGTGGGTCTAAAATGGAAATTGGTGGATAGTTGCTCGTTCTTTGGTGTTGCCCATTTCTTGACTCATATTTGAGGTAGAGTTGAGTTGAGAGATCTTAAAATATTTTTATGCTCGGTCTCATACAGGAATTGCAAGTACCTAGTTGAATGAAGTGTTGTTAAGTAATCCAGGGGTTCCATGTCTATTTAACACAAAATAATTTTAACACGTCAATTCAACACACGTCATTTCAACACAAAACAATTTCAGCACTAGTCATTTCAACACGTGTCAGTTGCTATTTCAACACAATACAATTTGAACACATGCAAATTTAGGCCAAGCTAATTTAATTATTCGTCAATTCAACACATAAAAACTTAAGCACGAAGAAATTAATTTACAGTGACCCTATGCCCTTTAACACGGGAACTAATTGAGGTAATATAAAATTGTAATCTATTTACAAGTATAAAAGTAAAGTACTACAATTCGCGAATTTTTGATCCTTCAAACGTCATTTTGTCACAAAATTTAAATTTTAATACTCATCAATGTATAAATCAGAAAAGCTACGAGGAAAGTATAGGATGACCCAATAAGAGTGTATGACTTTCTCTTAAATCTTGTGGTTTTCTCAATATTTTAACGCATTATTCGCTTGTGTAGCCCTGTATTTTTATTAAGTCTAGTGTATTGTATTCAATTATGAATTTAATTACTTTTCATTACTAAAAACACAATATTTTAGGCAATGAAAAACAATTCCTGATAACGATTTTACAATAATCGTTCGTATTCAGTGAATATTCCAAAATTTAAACTCATTTAAAATTACTAAAATAATTGTAACTGCAAAGGGTGATTATTTAGTAACTGTGCTTGAAATGTTGAATTATTATGTATTTGTAGGTGAAAATTATCAGGCCTGTTTCCGTTTTCGATCAAATCGTTAATTGTTCTCGCTTCCAAAAGCCGACTGTGATATTCGACTTCTAACTTCAAAATCCCATTTACCTAAAAGTAAATGGCAAAAAGATTTGACCGAATTCTTTGATCATTTCTTAGAAATCACAACTTGTACCAATTCCGATTAATCGGATTTGGAAACGGGAAAAGGCCTGTTTGATTTTTACAAATCAAGTTTTGAAAACACCAAAATTAATGGTTTGCTGATCGAGGTAACAAAATCCAAGCTAATAATGGCAACCATTTAATTGAAATATCGATATATTAATGTTCAATATTTGGAAGAACATAGCATTTTGATGACGCTAATAGCAACAATTTCAGACTTTCTTCAAAAATAGAACATTTTACATTTTTAAAGACTCATTCCTTCTAGAGTTGTCGATATTTCTCAAAATATCAATATCGATAAAATCAAAAATCAAAACTTTCAGTATCGATATTTGATATATCGGGTCCGAAAAACATCGATATATCGTTTTTTTTAAGACTTAAGAAATCTGAAAAGTTTTTGAAGAACGTTCTCACAAATGGGATAACTTTAAGACTTAAATGATATTATTTTATGAAACTAGATAATAGTTTTGAGGGGTTCGATTTAAATAAAATTTCGCTAAAAACCCATGGGTCTTAAATGAACTCGTAGCCGGAGCAAATTGATCTCAAATATTAAAGATACTTAAGGATTTTTTATTTCGAACAGGACTGAAAAACAATTTTAATTTATTCTACTTGGGAATCGTACTTCTGCGAAGAAAATAAGGTATATGTAAAGAAAATCTCACAAAGAAACCATGGGTCTACGATAAATTTCTTGTCCTCGCAAATCGCCCTCAAACCCATTTTTAAATATTCTACTTAGAAAACGCACTTCAACGAAAAAATATCATAAAAGAAAGAAAAATCTATTGCGAAATACCGTCCTGGATCAAGATGAATGGAGGAATTCATTTCAGACTATGGTTTCTGGGCAAAGTTTTCCGAAGACTTCATTTTTTCTATACGTTTTGTGCAGAAAAAAATTGACAGTCTTGTTTTGCTCCTGTAATAACCATACTAATTTTTTCCGATATATCGTTTATATAAATATCGATTATCGCCTATATCTTTACTTAGTATATCATATCGGAGTAACCTATATCGTTATATCGATAAAATATTGACAACTCTTCATTGTTACAGAGAATCTCTGATTCCACTGAGATCTTAAGTTTAATGAATGTGGGGCTAATGGTATTTTGGAAAAGTCAAGGAGCGCTTTTCAAATGTTTTTTTAACTTTCGACAAAAGCAAACTCTGCTACTATTGCATCTGTTTTATTTGCGGTGGTTTAATAGTCTTGGAAAAATTGCTTTTCATGGTACGATGAAACTCAGCAAATTTTTTTTGCCGAAACATTAAAATATGTTGAATACAATGGACTCAAGAGAACTAACGTCGTCATCCCCAGTTAAAAGAATGTTTTCATTTGCAAATATTATTAGAGACTAAAGACGACTTGCCATTTTCGATTTTTAATAATTGGGCTTAAGTAATTTAATTGGACACCTAAAATTTTATCAATAATTTATGCACAACTACTCAATAATCCCTAGAATAGTTAGAACAACAAATTGGGAAAACATTTCTTTAAAGAAGCAACTGAACAAAAAAGAACATCTGTAAGAAGAGCATTTCCAACTCATTTTTATTAACTGAAACATGTACCATAAAATTTACTGACATCTTAACTTCTTTATAGTGCGGCGATGATCTTCAGCAAGATCAACTGACCATTCAATTGATACGCATCATGAACAAAATGTGGCTAGCCGAACGTTTGGACTTAAAAATGGTGACCTTCAATTGTGTACCCACTGGCCACAAAAGTGGCATGATTGAACTTGTCTCCGAGGCAGAAACATTGCGTAAAATTCAAGTGGAATGCGGTTTGACCGGTTCGTTTAAGGATCGTCCCATAGCCGAGTGGTTGGGCAAACAAAATCCCAGTCCATTGGAGTATCAAAGTGCGGTACGAAATTTTACTTTATCCTGCGCCGGCTATAGTGTGGCCACCTATGTTTTGGGAATCTGTGATCGACATAATGATAACATTATGCTTAAGACATCCGGGCATCTTTTCCATATTGATTTTGGAAAATTTCTGGGCGATGCTCAAATGTTTGGCAATTTCAAGAGGTAAGCTTGCTTT
Organism: Lordiphosa clarofinis; assembly: GCA_018904275.1. Lineage (NCBI taxonomy): Eukaryota > Metazoa > Arthropoda > Insecta > Diptera > Drosophilidae > Lordiphosa > Lordiphosa clarofinis. The sequence goes on along the minus strand of JAEIGQ010000007.1, from coordinate 1,961,775 downwards.
CTTTTTAATCACAACTGTTCCTCATTGCCTTGTGTTTTACAGAGATCGCACTCCATTTGTCCTCACCTCGGATATGGCTTATGTGATTAATGGCGGTGATAAACCCTCCACTGATTTCCACTACTTTGTGGATCTCTGCTGTCGTGCCTTTAACATAGTGCGCAAAAATGCCGATCTTTTGCTGCATACTTTGGCACATATGGCCACAGCCGGAATGCCTGGTGTGAATTCAAATGCGGTAACCTATGTACGTCGTGCCTTGTTACCATCACAGTCCAATCCCGAGGCGGCGGCCACTTTTGCCAAAATGATACAGTCCTCGCTGAAGAGCTGGTTCACGCAATTCAATTTCTTTCTGCATAACTTGGCTCAAATGCGTTTCACGGCCGATGAGGGTACCGGTGAACTACTGTCCTTTGTGCCACGAAAATATACGTAAGTTGAATTAAACTTGAAGAACCGAATTTAAAATTATTAATCTCACTCTTTGTGCTACTTTTTAGCATGCAACAGGATGGACGCCTGAAGATAGTAAAGGTGGTGCGCTTCCAAAAACATTACAGCATGGAAAAGTATTATATGTATATACTGCAAGTGACGCGACATGGACAACCAGATCCAACGCATTTATTCCGCTCGTATCGAGAATTTACGGAATTCCATCAGAAGCTGTGCATGCACTTTCCACTGGTCAAACTGAATAGGTAAGTTTATTAAGGTCTAAGATTTAGGGCCGATTTTTCTTCTCCCAGATAGCTGCTATGTGTTAGGTAAACCTAAATGTAATCTGTTATTTATTAGTTTAACTGTCAGACAGCTCTATGTAGAAGATGAGAAGTCGGCCCTAAAAAGACGAAGGATAAAATTGTTAGGTCATGTGGGTTTTGCGAAAGTTTAATTGATCTTTATTTTCGGACATAGTGTTTCGGATTGGCTACGAAAACTCTATTGTTATGTCCAAATAAGACTTAGTTTGACTTTAGCCATCTATTTTCGATAAGTTGTCTTATGACAGTAAGAGACTGTGACGACTTAATGTAATCGGTCATTTCTCAAGTTTTTTAGCTTAGTGACCTAAATTCCATTGATGGTGATAGTTGAAGTCCAACGTTTTTCTAGCAGTCTATACCTTGATCCATCAGCGATCACTTTAACATTTGAGCCATATCTTAGTCCTTAAGAATATAGAAAATCCTATTATTAAGGTCAAACCTCATTTCATTCTTTATAAACTTTATTATAACAAAAGTCAACATAGTTTTATGGCAATTATGGTATATAATAATACCCAAAGATTTGGGCTATAAATTAACACATAGAATACTGTATTCGCTAAGGAAATCAACAGCCACTTTCCGTCCTAAGCCTCTGTGTCATTGGATGCTACACGATTCGCTTCTTCGTTGAAGGGACGTAGGGCCTGTGTCATGGACCGATGCTGGCTTATGGCTTGCCCAAATGCATCATCATCGTCGTCATCGCTGTCGAACTGTGACACCTGGTTACCAAAAAGGCTGGGTGGTACCTCTTGTTCAAGATTTAACACTCGCAACATGGGTCTAGGTGGTGGCAACTCATCTTCACTCGAACTGAGCACCACCTCAGCTGATTGATAATATTGCAAATTCTCCACATCGAAACGTACTTTGAGGGTGCGTGCTTTACGCTTGGCTGGCTGTGGAGGTAGTGTCACCTCCATTTCCGTTTCACTTGCACTGGAGCTAGGTAGCTCGTCGCGTTGATAACATGACAAAGGCGGTGCATCCTCCCCACGCACCTTGAGGGTGGCTGACTTTGTGGTGCGCGGAGCCGGTTGAGGTGGTGCTGAACGGGGCAATGGTGGTGGAGTAGCTGATGTCTCAATATCCAGCTCTTCACACAAATCCTCAAAATCAGCAGCTGGCAGATGATTGTTTAACGTTTCTTCCTGATCCGCTTCTAACTCGGCATACAGATCCTCTATGCTGTTTACATATTTGGATTTACTTACCACTTTCGCATAGTTGGGCAAGTTATGTTTAATCTGTGAGTTTTCCAGTTGCATCAGCGACTCATAGTCGGGTAGAAAGGGAGGCATACCCGCCTCATAAGGCGGTGGTTCTGGTTTTGTAGCTGGTTCCTCTATTGACTCCAGTTCTTCGAAAAGAGTATCCACTTGCTGTATTTGGTCTAGTTCAAGTGTAGCTTCACTTAGTGTCTCCTCCACTGAAGGTAATTGCTCTACCTCCTGGGGATTCACTTGTGCAGCCACCTCAGCTAGATTTTCAAAGTTTTCCCAATCTTCATCGATGCTTTTACCAAATCCGGGCGGACTACTAGCCAGCGGCAGCTGCAATTGATCAAAGTCTAAGATATCCGCTTCGTTTAGTTCAGAAGTGGAACGATAGCGCAGAAACTCCTCCTCGCCATGAGGTAATTCCAAATCCTCGAACAATTTAGTGCGCTCTAAATCATTGATATTAGCCTCGGGAGTGCCAGCAATAATTTCCACCACAAAAGCTGAGTCCTGCTCGCTTATAACTTGGCCACTTGTGCCAGGCGCTTCTGGTTCGGGTTCCGGCTCTTCTTCCTGCTGATGTACCGTAGCAGTTACCGCAATGGCTGCACCCACCTGATCGTCGTCGGGTGTTAATAGCTCAGGCATATCATCAACCTGCTCAAACTTAACATAACCGCCCGCCTGCTTGTTTCTCAGCTGAATCTCTGGTTTTGCACTAATCAGTTCATATTTCTCTGCAAAATGATCAAAATGGGGTATGCCCAGTTCCGTGGGTGGTACCTCCACTTGAGATTGGGATGGGACAGTGGCAGGGTTTGTGATTTTGGGTGTGGGTGGGGTAGGTGGCTGTCGTGTGGGTGGACTTGCATATAACTGCAAGTGAGCGCTTATCACTTCACGACGTTGACGACGCTGTGCTTGTGGTGGCTGCTGCCGATATGTTACTTCAATCTGTTCACTGTTGCTTATGCTGGGCAACTCCTCATGTCGTTCCAAAGGAGCTACCGAGTGTAGACGCAGATTGGGTACACTGCCCGTAATGTGACGATTAGCTGAAGAGAAAGAAACGATTAGTTTAGTTCAGTGAAGTGCAAAACTCAAATTCCATTCTAATGTTTAAATTACCTGCCAACGTTGATGTTGATGGCCAAGTGCTTTCAAATTCCTCAGTGTTTCGCTGACGAAATACACCATGCACTGCACTGTCCGTGCCGTTTACCTGCAAATATAGATATATATATGTGTGTATGTATTAGCGTACCAAAAATTAATTATTCACTTCACACTCCACTTGCTAATTCTTGCCGCTCGTTTAATGTCTACAACAGCTGTGGACTCAGCTGTGGACTCAAAGTTTGAATGCATCTCAAACTTTGTTTGAGCATTTGTGAAGGGGTAAACCACCAATACATGACCACAGACACATATCAACACAAAGGTTAGTTAGAGATGAGCGCGTGGAATGAAAAGTGTGCTCTAAATATCGCAGAAAATTTCGAAAAAAAAATAAAAATTTTTTATATAGAAAAGTTAGATTTTTAAACATTTTTAATGCGGTATAAGATCGGATTAATTTAAAGAATTTCAACTCAAGACTGCATATTTGCATGTTAAATGCTACAACTTTGAATCCATACCGATAGCTTGATTTGAATTTTGAGAAACAAAAACCAAACCTTAGCGTGCGTTATACGCTTTTTACACTGAGCACATCCAACATCCAACATCCTGAGTCATAAATATTTACCATGGCGGAATTGGCTGTCTATGTAGCATTTAACTATTAGACATCGACCCACTAAACATTTTTACAAAACAAAAGTTCAAAAATGTTGGCATAGCAAATGGTTATTAAGCATTTAAACTCAGGATGTTGGATGTTAGACGTTAGATGTGCAAAATTTTAGGATTTTGGACATTTCGATCTTCACAAACGAATTTTTGAAAATTTTTAATATTTTTAAACCGATTGACCGACACCTCCTATTAACCCGTCTTTAATTTCCAACTTAAAAAATTTTGTGAATTCCGGGTATGTATGATCCGTTACTTCACCGTCTATTCACAATCTAAACCCTTTTCGGATTTGGTATTTATACCCGTTACTCGTAGAGTAAAAAGGGTATACTAAAGTCGTGCAAATGTATGTAACAGGCGGAAGGAATCATTTCCGACCATATAAAGTATATATATTCTTGATCAGCATCAACAGCCGAGTCGATATAGACATGTCCGTCTGTCCGTCCGTCCGTCCGTCCGTCCGTCCGTCCTTCCGTCCGTCCGTCCGTCTGTATGAACACCTAGATCTCAGAGATGGCAAGAGATAGAGGTTTGACATGTATGGGACAAATGCTGCTTTTATCTGCACGCAGATCAAGTTTATTTCAAATTTTGGCCACGCCCCCTCCCGCCCCCGCAATTCGGAAAAAACGCTATATCTCCTACAGTTTTGAAGATAGACGATTCGTACCTTCTAGAGATAGTAAGTAATTAACAAAATGAATCAATTTGCCGAAGAAATGATAAAGATCGGATGAACGGTTCTCAAGTTATGAGCAAAAAAGTGAACCAAGCACCCACCCCCCTCCCACCCAAAAAAAATATTGCATACTTTTTGGATGATCACACTAGGGAATGCAGGAACACTGTTAAGCATGTTTTCTCATGAGTAACGGGTATATCGAAGTCGGTTAGAGCCGACTTTAACTTACGCTCTCGTTTTTTTGTGGAAATTTCGCGATTTTTTAAAACCGATAGACTCCTTCTTGCCCGTCTTCAATTGCCAATAATTAAATCTTCATGATAATCTGTATAATTGATCGGCCCTGTTCCGAATTTCGACTCAATTTTCGTGTAAACTTTAGTATTTTGCTGTCAAATTTGAGAACGCTCTATAGAAGGCGACAAATATACCTGTGGGTACTAGATCAGGAATAATAAAACTCGGAATTGTGGGAGCTGCTGAAACCGATTGCTTAATCCCAAATTAATTCAAATCGAGAGAAAATTGCGACGGGATCTAGTAGACTTAAGTTAACTTGAAATTTTGCTTAAATTTATATAAATTGAATTCATAACTCACATGTTTACACAAAAATCGAGTCGGAATTCTGAACAGGGCTCTATAAAATTTGGAAATTATCACAATTCAATGTACCAGTCGCTTTGGTCTGTTCGATCTAATCATTTAAGCGTCTACAATTGCGATCTATCAAATCTTCATGATACCCAAAACTTATAAACAGTAGCAAATTTTTTGAATTTTGGTGCCGTTCAGTCTACAGTCAGGTACTCTACTGCTATCTATCAAATCTTTTTTGTCATCTGAACTCATTATACAATTTGGTTATTTTTTGGGCAGTTCGTTCTATCCATTTGATCTACATCTCCTATCTACAGTCCAATTTAGCCGTCTTCTTTATTAATTTAAAAATTTTGTGACTTTTTGGCCCGTAATTTGAAAATTTTGCAATATATTTTTTTTACTGTTCAATCTAAATCTCTTATTTACCAAACTAAAACTTCTAAACCATTTCGGGCCAGCATCCAAACATTCTCTTCAAAGTTTTATTACAATCGAGAAAACGGTTTCGGCAGTGACATACCAACAATCATTTTTGTACACTGTACCGAAGGTACATAGACAGAGAGAGACTCATTATGATACGCAACGTGACACGCCATTCTCTAACGCCGTACTTATGATGCGTTTCTTAAATCCTTATATGTATGTAGCCTTTTGCGTAATCACAAAAAAAAAACCATACAAATTTTGAATCAGGATCTTATATTGATATACATAGGAGAAGTTAACTGCATATAATGAATCAATATTTTCGGTTTATGGTTGACCTTTCTGTGAAAATGCCCATATCCATTTAACTTGGAGACAGTAGATTAAATTTGACCAAATTTTTTCGTACCTTTGACCACAAAAGTTCTTGTTGCTGTAGGGAAACGAAAGAAAAAGATTTAAATGGTTTCGGTTCAGTTTTTAAGCATTATGTTTTTAATAGGAAATTTTGGAATTTTTGCTATAGTTTTTGGAATTATTTTTTAGAACTATGTTGAAGAGCAGATGTTTTAAATATATTTCTTGCTTTAGTTAGAATTTTCCAGGGACCGAAAATAACTGTTATGAAAAAAATAAAAATTTCTGTTAAAAATTATTGTCCCGATGAAAAAAGGGCATCAGACTTCATAATTTTGAATGGAGAGTCCACTGAAGCGATAAATTTTTATTTGCAATTTTTTCGCAAAAAATTTTTTTTAATTGTTATTATATAATTTTTATATAAAAATTTTTGAATAACAATTAAATTATAATTTTTTTATTTCAATTATGAAAAAACAATTAATTTAAATTTTTATAAAAAAATTCAATTTTCAGATAATTCATCAAACTCTTACAGTTCGATCGATTATGATAGATAAATTTAGGAAAATTGCAGAAAATTTACTAAATCAGGGAAACACCCCGGCAGATTGCTAATATGTATTGAACGGACGCTGGAACGGTTTGAGGTTTGGTATATGAGCACGAATTGCGGTACGGTTGAATTCGGTTTGGGTTATTTTTTAAGATTTGAGGTAGCATTTCGACATTACAACTGAACTGGTTTGAACAGAGAATTTCGACTGTATTTTTTTTTTGTTTACTCTGAACCGATTCTTAACACATGTTTGAAACTTCCGAACAGAACTTAGACATTTTGAAATCGAACTAGCGACAGTTTGTTGTAGTATGATCGGTTTTTTGTGTGTTTAATTTAAAGTTCAAGAAAAGACAGAATCAGAATTTAAGATCAGTGGTGGGCACGAAATTTGAGTTTGTGAATCAAAAGTCTAAGCAATAGGAGCCAGTGGTTAGGTGAGGTTTCCAATTTGCCTTTGTCGACATCGATTTTAAAAGATGTTGACTCTCTTGTTTATGAAAAGTAAGCCTAACCTAGGCTCGAAATACAAAATCTCGAACCTAACATTTACTTACATTATTTGCATTGTATACAACAAATAATACACTGATTCACTCTAGGTTTGTTGAATGTGTAACAAAATTATTTTGTGTTTGTTTCACGCGTCCATCTCTAAAGCAGAGACACACAAAGCAATTTCACATCGCATACACCTGTGACTTGGTTTGGGGGCGAGAGTATTTGTTTTTGTCTTATCAGCCACAGTCGTTGTTGTTGTTTTTGACGTCGACGTCGTTGCTGGTATCGGTATCACATTAACCTTTATTAATTGCTTGCAGCCTCGACATTCGCGTGTTACTTTTCACCCCAAAAAAAAGCTTAATTTCTTTAAAATTTTGCATACACACCTGCGATTCGTAAGCCGCATAACGTGGCGGCGTTTGTTGGGGCTGCTGTAAAGTATTGTGAGATCTTGTTGTTGGCTCGCCGCGATTAAAGTTTAAGCGACGCCGGAAACCCCAGATTTTAATTCCAATCAAAGCAGAAATAAGGCTCATCAGCAATACAACTGATACGAACATGGAGCCCATAACAGCTGACTGCTGCTGCTCACCACCTAAATAAGATAATATTCTTCCTTTAGTTCCTGGACATTAGGTTTAGAAGTCGGACTTACCTTGGCCCACATTCCTCAGTTGAGCCATGGCTCTTACTTTTTTTTGTGTCTTACACACTAAATAACTTTGGCTGGCATTTTGCAATTTTACAGTTAATTTTATGGATTTTTGCAGCGCTGTTTTGTTATTGCCAAAAATAAATACAGCAAAACTTAAGTAACTTCACCACGTCGTCGCCCCACAGCTCTGGGCTTTTCGCTACCAGCTCTTGTCGTCCGCACGCCAGCTCGCTCGTTAACTGATTGAATGTTGACGTCGTCGTCGTCGTCGTTATTGTAAACGCTTATCGGCCTGATATTGCTCTCCCAGTAGCGCGCTCTTCTTTCACCCACTGCTCTTTAGCAACGGCAATGAAATCACTTTGCCTCAGTCACCGATTTATCAGCTATTAGTGGTGTTTCATATGGTTTGGGAGACGAATTCGCGGCCAACTGATAAGCAATCGCACTTGATTTGTCAACTCTCTCTCTAGAGAGCAATTTGACACTTTTCACGCTTCCCATTAAATTACCGTAATCTTTATTGAATTTCCGCAAAAAATTCATAAATTAGAAATAAACTCACTTTTTTATAGATCAACACTAAACTGGTAACGCTGATTTTAAAGAATGTAATAATCATTAAAAGGGTTAACTTTGATTACCCATAGAGCGAAAAAGCTCGACTGTTGCTTACCCTGCTCTACTTAAATCGGCAGGCAATCAATCTAGGCTGATCATTTTGCTTATCATTTTACTTTGATTTATAGAATCAATATGATCAAAATGTTACGCAGATGGAAAAGGATTTCTGTGAAGCTGATGGTCGTATCCCAACATGCCAGAAAAAACTCCCATTGTTTTGCATACATTGCTTGGGGTGGAATTAGCATCATATATGGCTGTCGCTCTAGTGCCCAAAGTCGCAGTTTTTTTTTTTTTTTTTTTTTTGCGCCATGTGGAGTGCTATCTTCGGTCCACAGAGTCCGCGACGAGACAGAAAGTCTTCATTGTTTCGTTTTTTGGCATTATTTAGTTAGGATTCTGACGGGAAGTGTACCAAAAAACCATCGCATTGATATGGTATTAGCTTCCATTGGGGCGATATTCTTATAGATTAAGCCCGAGTAGAGTACGTAGAATTTGCATATTAAAGTTTCTGTAAATAAAAGAAATCAATTTTTCTTCATAATATATTATGTACCTATACATAGTTACAACGGGTAGGGGAATAAAAAGCTGATCAAATCCATACAAAGACATATAAAATCCCATTAAATATTTCATCACGGGCTTAAAAATATATCCAATTCGATCTTTTAGCATATATGCAAACATTTTGTGCAAAAAAGATAACTTCTCCGAAATATTTGCTAAGTGAAATTTCCCATATTCAGATTCCTAATTTAATATTTATATTAACGCTTTTGGACGAACTATGCAACCCACATTAGCTTAGATCGCGTCGCAATTGTCTCGCTTGGAACAAAGACCATGCGAATCGGCGCCAGCAGGGCGCACTCCTAGACGGCGCTACAGGTGCAGTGTACGCAACCGAGACTCGCTGATAAGGAATACCTTTTCTGCATTTCCCAAACTTCAATTTCGTGCCCACCGCTGGCTTCGTCAATTGAAGCAAATCTTCATGCAGCAGAATCGTTTTTACAATTTAATTGGGCAATTGGGGTCATGTTGTAGTGTGACTATACAGTATTACTATAGAATAGTAGTATTACCATCAAAATATCGAAGACATCTCTGTTTGTTAAACATCGGCAACTTCGATGTTTTTCCCTGCTCTAGTACAAACAACACATCTCAAGTAGTTCCCAACGGATGGTCCATTCTGATCCTTGTTAGCAACGCCAATAATATTTAATGTTATTACAAAAAGGGACTTTCTCACGGGTTAGGTTGTGTCTTATGAATATGATATTTAAGTCTATTTGTGGATCGTAGTCGAGCCTCATATTCAAATTAAACATAATCTAGGCCAGAGTAACTGGGTAATTCGACAGCCAGTTGCTGTGTTCCATTTGTCGTTCTGGTTTTTCGAAGTTTCTAATCCTCAGAAAACAAATTTTACACATCAGATCACCTTCACCAGCTATTATCGTCAGCTGTGAAGTAATTAGCCTTAAAAAAGCTTCTTAAACTTTGCTGTTCAGATTTGGCGTTAAACTGTAGGTCCATTAGTCTTGTGTGAAAAATTAAAAGCACACACGCCAAGAGATTAAGAGAAGCTTACCTGGGCCCTTTGGGGCTGTGTAGCCAATTTTCACAGTGACACCACTTACTCAAAATAAGAAATTAGTATATTTGTAAAAGTTACTAAGCAGGAATGAAGAAAGAAATATAAAAGATAAAGTAAAGTATAATTTTAATGGAACTTAGAACCAAAAGTTAAAACATTTTAAAGCTTTTAGTTATTGTTTAACTCCCAGACAGAAACAATTGTCTTAACAATTACGCAGTCCATCAATTAAGAGACGATTAAAAGCTCGAGTTTCCTTTAAAAGTCAACAGTTATACGAGATCATATTGAAATAAGTCTGTTCCGTTACAAATATACTTCTGTGTATTAAGCTCTGCCATTGATGGGTTTCAAAACACTTGTAAAAGTCATCGCCCATTTAAGATATTGTTAACTGATGATTAAACTAATTATTGTGTGTTTACATCTTAGCCTTCCAGCTGGCGTACATGTGGGACGTTCCAATATCAAGTCTGTGGCCGAAAAACGTTTACCTCTAATTCAGCGTTTTCTCAAATCACTTTTCGATGCCTCTGAGGAGATTGCGCATTCCGATTTGGTGTACACCTTCTTCCATCCGCTGCTAAGAGATCAGCAGGAGGCCAAGCTGGAGATGCCCAAGATAAAGGGTAAGTTTTGTGGAGGATTTTTTAAAATTGGCATACTAAAACATTTCCAATTGCAGAGGTTAAACGTCAACCCTCGCGAGATAATCCTAATGAGATTGGTCAAATTCGACTGTCGCTGCAATATCAACGCGGCGTACTTACTGTGATGGTATGTAAGACCAATGTAAAGTATGAGCTATATATCTAAGCTTATTTCTTTTACAGATACACCACGCCAAAGGGCTGCCCATGCTACAGGGCGGTCAGGAGCCCAACACTTATGTCAAGTGCTATCTAAAGCCCGATCCCAAAAAGGAAACCAAACGCAAGACCAAAGTGGTGCGCAAAACCTGTGTACCTAGTTTCATGGAAACGGTAAGAAATTATTCTCAAAAAAGAATTAAATTTAATGCAGTTCAATCTTGTTCCCTCTTTTTTTTAGCTCGAGTATCGCATGCCTTTGAGTATTATTCAAGAACGCCGGCTACAGGTGACTGTGTGGTCACACGATACTCTGCAGGAAAACGAGTTGTTGGGTGGATTTGAGCTAGATCTGTCTAAACACGATCTCAGACAGGAGCTCTGTGATTGGCATCGCCTAGGATCTGTGCCCAGGAATTGAATCTAGCGAATACTACTTATTTACTCAGTGTGTGCCTGTCGTCGTTTCAACGCAATAATACTTACCTACTTCAAAGTGATTGTACATTCCATATTGTAATACTATTTACTACGATTATAATTTAAATGACATCCCCGATAGAAATGTTGACTTCATTTGTAAATAACCAAATTCCTGCATCCAATGTAAAATTAACGAAAGTTTGAGTTTTTTGCACAAGTTCTAATTCTAGGCCTGGGACCTACTCGAGTTTCTAGCGGGGCTTACTTTAATGGTAAGCCCTGCTGGCAATTGTGTTTACTCCAAATTTAGCATTGTCATTTTAATAAACAAAGAAACAAAACAAATTTAAAAAAAATAAATATTTTTGTATTTTCCTTTAAATTGGAGTTGGAGAATTTAGTCAAACAGAGCTTTGAGCCATTCCTTATGATTCCTGCTTAGTCAGTTGTAGTAAATTGTAGTGGATGATCCAAATCTCTCATCCATCAATTTGAATTTCGACAAAAATAAGGAAATTTGTAGCGGTAATTTTCTAATTTGATGGAATTGTCAAAATGCTGTCATCATTTCTGAAGATTTTTTTTTCCAGATTTACTCTTTAAGAAACTCTTAAGAGCCCTCACAGCCGGCCCGCCATTTGGAGCAAAAGCCATTTAATGGCATTTAAAACAATAAAACTTATTCAAATGTTGAGTCAATGGGGCGAACAAAGTCGTTTGTGTGTCCCACAGGGCTAATTTTGATAAAAATTTATCTCAATTCGATAAACATTCGCCAGGGGACTTATTATAAATATTTCAGATTCGGTATTTTCATGTTATGGATAAATTCAAATGGCAAAAATTCATAATGAAGATATTTTATAGCTATTGACATTAAATATTGTTATTGTGTTTATTTAAAATCGGATGGAAAATTTCATAAAATCCTATAAATAATAGAAAAACACTTCGATTTATCACTTTAATTTCAATCAATCATCAATTTACTTTAAGTTATGCAGCCCATCTTCTGTAACTATTCTTTTGGCACAAGAGAACGAAAGCCCCATGTAATGCCGAGCCTTTTCAAAACTTCAGCTCTACGCCTCAGTAATTAATTTATTACTGATGATTCAGACCAGGGAAGTAGGTAATGATCCCATGAAACTAACCCATAAACTCAGTGCTGAAAACCATGCCTAAGATAAGCGAAGGTCAAACTAGTAGGCCTTTTCTTGGCTAAAAAGAATTTAAGTCTAGCAAAATAATATAAATATGATCCATGTAAAAACTAATCTTTTTTTGGGAAAGTGGTGCAACGCGACCAATTTTGGTCTATTGTGCCTTAACCAAATATATAACACAGTACAACACTAAAAAAAAGCCCGGCATAAGACCAATAAAATATGATAAAAGGCACCTTTGTAAGCATCACCTCATACCCAGTTTTTCAAATCCACCCTCGGTTCGCGTTTAATGGGTACTTTTGTACTTGCAACACACAACTACAACAATTTTAACTAAGTTTTTACTGGCTTAAGATAAAATTCTCCAAAATTCAGCATATGTGGACAGGGTCATTGGGAACGACATATGAAAAATTCACTTAATTCGCGCAAACGGTTAAGGTACCTCCAGAAGAAGTTAAACGTTCATTCTTCAATATCTTTAAAAGCGCACGGTAGATTTTTCTTAAAATCGTTGTGTATGATGGTATAGTGGGCTATTGCACTTCCCTAAGAGATGGTACTCGACAGCCAAAAAACCGCGAATTGGAGTACCAATTTTATATTCACCCACGGAGCACTCCATATGAACTATATACCCGACGTACAAATAGACTGAACTGTGTTTTCAGTTTCACCAAGGAAGCTTTGGTTCGCGTTTTATAGGCAATTTTGTACCAGCCTTGCCTTTAAACAACATTTACCATCTGGGTATCACAGCCTCCCCCAAAAATTATGCAATTAATCTTATGATTAAAATTCGTCGTTTCCACCAAGAAAAAGTAAATCTTTAATAAAAATTGTCTTTGGTGGGCCGAATTAATGACCCTGTCCACATATGCTGAATTTTGGAGAATTTTATCTTAGGCCAGTAAAAACTTAGTTAAAATTGTTGTAGTTGTGTGTTGCAAGTACAAAAGTACCCATTAAACGCGAACCGAGGGTGGATTTGAAAAACTGGGTATGAGGTGATGCTTACAAAGGTGCCTTTTATCATATTTTATTGGTCTTATGCCGGGCTTTTAAAAAAAGTTGGATTTTGTCGAACTGTGTAATATACCAAATTGAAATAGCGTTCATTTTTCGAAATCTGTTGGAAGTTGTAAAAGTTATTAGCACTTATCTAAAAACTGAGCAGTTTCAGTTTTACCGTTCAAATAGTATTAAAAATGTCGATAGGTGATTTTGTTACGCCATTTGTGAGCACAGTTTTTGAATTTGTGGAAGAGCTATTAGAGTTCAGTACAGACTCTAGTAGATCCGTTGTATAATGATTTTTGTCTGGCTCCTAGTTTATGAAGTGAACGAAATGCTCCCTAAACATGAACCCAGCAGACCAAACGCTCGCAAACGATATCGCAAATGAGTGAACTGCGATACTAAACCCGACAAAACACTCGCAATCGGATCAAGAAAAGATAGAAATATGATTTATATGTCGTTCAGTTTGTGGCAGTAAAAGTCTCGTTTACGATAGTCGCAAGAAATAGGGTTAGCGAGCGGCAATATTTTTGTAATATTTCTAGCGAGCCGAGTACAAGATTTACTGAATTATTTACTCCCTCTCGCTTTCTATTTTCTTGTTTTTTTTTGCACGTCACTCGACCTTTTATCGCAAAGCTCTCGCAGGAAAGCTCGAGTGCGAGTGCTTTGCGATAAAAAATTTTACTTACGTTCTTTGCTCACATGCGAGCTCGTTTGTGAGAATTTTGCGATAGTCTCGCAAAATGCTCGCTTGCTGGTTCACTGGGAAGTCACATGAAAGCATGTAAAGCTCTTGGGAGCTTGTAAAGCTGTTGATCTTGGAAAGCTCTGTAGAACTTGGAGAGCTTTGAACATATGATTGATACCGTTATCAAAGTTTTTATTGTTGGAATTCTCTGTTACATTTACTCTATTTGAAATTATGTACTTTCTAAAATGAATGGTAAAAACAAAAGTACAATTGCAAAAAAATTATCCTATCAAGTTTTGCTACGCTTGTTCAGAATATATTTTTGCAAAACCGCGTAATTTTACTCTATAGCTACAGACTGCATATAGATTGAATTTCACAAAAGAGCGCCCAGAAAACTTTGCTGCATCTGCGTCTTACTTAGTGAATTACACTAGTAAAGTAAGAATATATGCAATTGTAGAAATACTCCATAGTGAAACCTTGTTTGGACTAACTGTGCCCATTTTGAACGAAGTCACAGTGCTTCTTACTTGCGATACTGAAGTGGAAACAATAGATGTGTGATATTTTGATAACACATTAAAATTTTATTTTCATTTAGTTGCTACTTGCCCTTTGACGTGCTTGCAATTTGAAGACAACCACTATATCAGAAGCAAGATTGTTCTTTTTTTTGCTTGACCAACGTAAAGCAACACGGACGTCACCGACCAGTTGAATATGCGCGCATGACAAAGCCAGTTCCTCACTCAGATTGTGTTCCGTATCCTAAAGTCAAAAATGGCAAATCTGAATCAGCCGATGACTTAGAAAACTGTAGACAACCCGCGAAAGAGCGAAATCCCTTATGCCAAAATGGACTAAATGATCTACTAAGAGACCACAAGATATTTTAAATACCATTTTTAGAGCTGCCAACCGAAAAAAACGACCCTTATTAGCGATGCTCGAGTATATTTATCAAATAGAAGTTGTATTTTTTTATTTTTCTGATGCAGGGACTCTAGCCGTTTCTGAACCTAGCTGAACTAGACCGTAGCCAATTCGCTAGCAAATCGGTTAGGTTCGGCTTAGTTCACTGACGAGTTTTAAGATGTATCATGTGTCTATCTTTTTAACATTAAACTATATTATGGTTGCTGGCAATGGTCAGGGTGCACCAGATGTGAAGAGACAATAAAATTTTAATCGTTTTTCCGACAACAAATGTCCCAAATGTTCCTGGAATGAGTAAAGTTGTCCTCAATCTGATAATGTTTGCTTTATACCACAGGCGGCCAAATGGAGAGGACAGAAAAGTGTGCTTGTTTTGGTGAACAAGAGAGCTCTATTCAGAGCTCCGAGCATAAAGTACCGGGTTCAATTTCTGTGTTTTTTTGAAGAGCTTAAATCAAACTAGTCAGGTGGAGTAGGAGGATGGGAGGATATTATATGGATGGGAAAAGCAGCAGAGTATATCCAGGAGCCTCCAAACACATTTTTTGTTTCCTCTCCGTTCCGTTGCTTTACTATTTGAATCAAAGGACAGACAATGTCTTATTTCTGTTAATATAGGCCTGTACCTTATTTTAGAGATGTTGGTAGTTCTATTTCATATAGCCCAGTCAATATTTGTCAACACAAAACTTTTTACAATTGACAATCAAAAAGACACACTAAAATATATTAATAATTTGTACAAATTTCAAGATAGTTGAGTAAAATTAAGTTATAAAATTTAGCAACATGTCAGCCGCTAACCTGGAGAAAGGAGAATTGATGAGCCAAGTGAAGCAACAGATTGCGGTGGCCAATGCCCAAGAGTTGCTCACGAAAATGACGGAGAAGTGCTTCAAGAAGTGCATTATCAAGCCTGGCAAATCTCTGGTTGCTTCGGAGCAGCGTTGCATTTCCCAGTGTATGGATCGTTTTATGGATGCCTGGAATCTGGTGTCACGCACCTATGGCAGTCGCCTACAGCGTGAACACCACAAGGGCATGGACCAAGTGGACATGACAAATTGAGAATTCGAATAAAATGTGGTGTGCCTGTCTATACATCAACCGAAAAGTGTCTCTGCCTTGACCCTGCTTCGATTGCTTATCGCTAGGCAAAAGATAAGCGTCAAAAAAACTGCAATTGCAGGCTTCCCGTCAGATGTGGGGTTCTAGGTATAACACCTGCAGAAGGGGCAGACAGTGGCCAGCTTACCTTAGCTTGATATGTGGTTTTTGTGCTGATCGTTATCGTGTTTGGAATGGTCTCGTTAGCTAACGGATGAACAAGTGCCTGAGGCATTGGCCAAAATGCAATATTTGCAACACATCAGCCAGTAACTCGAGTGCATCGAATGGTAGTTTCGAGACCACTCTAATCCATTGCTACATTTTTCGCTATATGCAAATTGTAATTAATTTTACATTTTTTTTTTTTAAAGAAAAGCTTAGGACTTGAACTTAAGTGGTTCTGAGCCACATCCCGAAAGGTATTTACGCTAACATACTTTTCCCGATTCTAGACGGTTTCCACAACAGTTTAAGCCGGTACAGACGTGGGTAGAAACAAGAGCGACTTCGACAAGACTGAATCGGTCTTGACCGACTTCGACAAGACTGAATCGGTCTTTGACCGACTTCTCACTTGTTAAATATCCAGACTTAACCTTGTAAGCACACTGGTTATGTAAGTATAATGTTCTTGCACAAGCTTATAAACCGTAAGACTGATGTAGAGTCAAAGACAAAAATATATGCGATGGTTCTTTTTCATTATATGACGAGTCTTTACCAACAGACTTTTTTTCTATGTGGTAACATTTTTCATAGCTCCTACAACTTTTTATGAATTCTCTGATTACTAACTTTTATTATTCCCGTTACTCTTAGAGTAAAAAGGGTATACGAAAGTCGTTCAAATGTATGTAACAGGCAGAAGGAATCATTTCCGACCTTATAAAGTAGAATTATTTTTTATCAGCATCAACAGCCGAGTCGATATAGACTTGTCCGTTTGTCTGTATGAACAACTAGATCTCAGAGACTAGAAGAGCTAGAACTTCCAAACTTGACATGTCGAC
The DNA here is from genome assembly GCA_018904275.1 of Lordiphosa clarofinis. Taxonomy (NCBI): domain Eukaryota; kingdom Metazoa; phylum Arthropoda; class Insecta; order Diptera; family Drosophilidae; genus Lordiphosa; species Lordiphosa clarofinis. The sequence continues at coordinate 1,944,777 of JAEIGQ010000007.1, read as the reverse complement.
TCCTGTTGTCTAAACGCAGATCAAGATTGTTTTAAGATATCGAGTTCCAATTTATAATTTGTTTATTTATTTATTTTTATCGAGTTAATCTTACATTTAAATTCGCCATAACTATAATCCCCGAAATTTACAGCAAGATCGGATAATAAATAGCTCAGTTAAAATAATATTGGCTACTTTTGGTATGTTCACCCTTAGGAACGCAGGAACACTGTTAAGAAGTCGGTTAGAGCCGACTTTATTTTACGCTCTTTTATTTATCTGCTTCTAGAGATGCAGGTACATTTAAAACTAGGGCTACAAGCCTCCTGAAAATGAGGATAGTTTCATTCTGGGGTTAAAACCTGTGAAACTTTTTGGATTTTGGGGGTTTAGGAGCGGGTTCAGAAGGCCGCTAAACCTAGGATCAGGTTCGAACCGAGGGTTTGAAAAAATTTTGTCTTTCGCTAGTTCAAAAAACATTTATGATAATTGTATGGGGAAAATTAAAGTCAGAAGTGAAGCTCAGAAGTTGATTCGATTGAGCTTTGTCCGTCCGTCTGTCATTTTTTATTCAAATTAGTCCCTTAGTTTTAAAACTATCGAGCTGAAACTTTGCACAGAGTCCTCTTTTTACTGCACACTGCTGATATGTCGAAGCCGACCGGATCGGATGACAATAGCATATAGCTGCTATAGGAACGATCGGTTGGAAAACTAGTTTTAGTGAGAAAAACTTTTTTGTTTTTAGTGCTAATGCTCCCAACGCTCGTACTTCTTACTTTTCAGAGATTTCACATAATTTCACCAAGACTTGTCAAAAACCGACAACTATATAGTATAGCTCCCGTACAAGAGGTAGGTCTGAAAAAAATCTTTGTGAGAAAAACTATTTTGCTTTTTAATGCTACAGTATCCAAACTTGTTACTGATAAATGTTACATGCTACCACACAATTCTGCCAAGTTTAATTTAAAACGGATGACTATAGCATGAAGCTGCCATAGGAACAAAAGGCCGAAAAAGTAGTTCAGCGAGAAAAACTTTATTTTTGTAACACTTTACACTTTTCAATTATGAATATATTGATGAATATATTGTATAGCTGCCATTTAACAAACTGGCAGGCATATATCAAGCTCCAAAAGTATATTGACTTCGGTCGAGCTGAAGTTAGCTTGCCTCTATTTTAAATGTTAACGTCTCCCACTTCAGCGACTATTAATATTATATGCTTTTACCCAGATTTGCTAGTTTTGCTTAAAATCGGATGACAATATCTTATATGTAGCTGCCATAGAAACTATCGTTCGAAAGGGGGGTTTCAGTGAGAAAAACATTTTGTTTTGTACTCAGCGATTTTTTATATTCTATGCTTTCGCACAGATTTTAAAATTTGGTAAAAATCGGACGACTATATCTTGTAGCTGCCAAAGGAACCTTCGTCCGGAAAATGGTTTTTGTTAGAAAATTTATTGATTTGTTTGCTAGAGCTCTTAAACTCAATCACAGTTGAAGTGTGAGTATTTGAAAAACCCTTTGACATCGAAAATTATTTCATGAAGAATCCTTATTTTCTGACCACTCATTTGCCCCGTACTTAAAACATTATTTAGAAAGAAATCATGGCTGACTACAGTCACTTTATTGCATGTTTATTCTTCATAGTTCACAGTCCATCTAAGAAATTGTTTAAGCTAAAGGGGACTGTACTAGACAATGACCTTATTTATTATTTTATTATTTATTATTATTCTTACATCCTAGTGCGACAAGGATAACCTTATAAATTATTGCACTAGTCACTACAAAGAAAAAAACGAACATTGAGGAAAGCGTATTAACCTAATTTAATCTAAAGTTTAAAAATTACATTTCCACATCTGCTTTGAGCCAAACAAGATATTTTAAACATGTTTAATATAATAAAATTAATTAATTGTTTAACATTAAAAACTGCCTAAGCTTGTCCCTAAATTGCGCTGCGCTTCTAACTTCCTTTAATTGAGGGGATAATTGGTTCCACAAACGAACAGTGTGTACGAAGAATTGACGTTCTGAGCAGGAGAGTTTATGTCGTATGCTATTGATATTTTTAGTTCTGGACGATGTGCTGAAACATAATTTGTCATATAAATAGCTTGGCTCTTTTGTAAAAATGATTCGGTGCAAAAGCAGTAGATTTTTATAGTCGGTCCAGGATTTAAAATTTAGGTGATGGATTTGTCTGGCGAAACTGGATATGTGCTCTCTTCTTCCAACATTGTAGACAAATCTCGCGATATTATTATATGCCACTGTGAGTTTTCGCTGAGATGCCACGTCGCAATTTCCAAAAATTTCTGTACCCATAGCACAGCGAGGGTGTCAGGTACGTTTTAGCAATCGATAGTCTAATTTCAGTTGGTAAAAACTGCTGAGTCAGTGAAAGCTGCCTAAGTTGTCCATATGTTTTTCCAGTGGCTTTAATTACTTGGTCACTCCAGGAGAGAGTCTTATTAATTGTTATGCCAAGGTTGACAGCTTGCTCTACGTATTGAATTGGTGTGCTATTAAGCATTAAATTAGGTAGTGATTCAGTGCTCAGCAGTTTTTTATAAATAACAATACATTTAGACGGATTGAGAGATAGTCCATTACATTGAGCCCATTTACTGACATTAGACAGTTCACTGTTACATAAATTAACACAATTATTTATACTTTCTAGTGGACAACTAGCATACAACTGGACATCATCAGCATACATGTGGACATTACAATTTGACAATGAGACAGGTAGATCGTTAATATACATCGAAAACAGAAGAGGACCAAGAATTGAGCCCTGAGGTACACCGCATTTGACTGGCAAAAATGTAGACATTTCTTCGTGGGTAAATACTGCCTGTCTTCTACCACATAGGTACGACGAAACTAGTTTGATGGCAGTGTCGTTAAAATTAAAAAATTTGCTTAATTTTGTGCATAGTATGTCGTGTTGTACTGTGTCGAAAGCCTTACTAAAATCTAGTAATGTGAGAAATACGCTTGGGGTAAGTGCCTAGGCTGGAATGACACTTTCAATTTTTAGAGACAATTATTGTCGCAATTTTTTGATAATAGGTCAAATTTGCTGTTGTGAATCATTGCAGCCTCTTCGAAAGCATTCTGCGGGGAATTCAAGCATGCTCTGACGCGCTTACACCAACGACTTTTGCCCATAGAGGAAAAATTGTGTCTAAAATTAAAATTTTTTTTTCATTATTTATTTGACCAGACGAATAGCTAACCCAAAGTTAAGTTTAAAACATAATTTCGTGAGCTAAAATATTTTAAAATTTAATTAATAAGAAACCATGGATGGCCGCCGAAATTTTTTTATTATAAGAATTCTTAATCATTTGTGGTCTATCAAAAGACATACGTAAGAAGGCAGGCTTACCAGAATATTACCGATAACAAACGCCAAAACATTTTCTGAAATTTCAATTCACACACACAGAAAAAAATGTTTTCTTAATTTAAGAAAATTTAGTCCAAGGTTGAATATTTAAGACTAAATGTCTTCAAACAACGCACTCAAAGTAAAATGCTGAATTTTTAAAGTTTAAGTGTGAGAATTAGCAAAACGTGTTAATAAGCGTGTTAAGATGTAACAAAAAATTTAATTTAAAAGCGGTTCATATCTTCTTTAAACCGAACTTCAAGCTTAATCAAATTTTACGTGTTCCTGCTGAATACAGAATTGAATGAATTTGACTCTGGAGTCAACTGATACCCGGCTTTGACAACTGTCAATGGTAATTCGGCTTTCTGATAAACCCATTGCCTTAAGATAGTAGTAGTCTCATTGCTTCCGCCCACAATTTTATGCATTTATTTCTACATAATAAATAAATCACTCAAAACCCCTAATAAACTCTCATTATTGTATGATTTTATAAGTCTTTATTTCTTGCACCTGCAAAGTCATCTAGCTAAAGCTCCAAAAAAAAACCTATCACAATTACGCCTATCAGTATGTGGGGTGTGCAGCTGACCTGTGCCCCAGCCAAAAAATGTTGCTGCTGCAAAAATAATTTAAAAAATAAAACCAAAAATAAAAAAAAATAATAATAAAAATAAAAAAAGCAAAAGATAAAATGCGAATTCGTGGCCGAACTTATTGGCTCGAATACCAGAGGTAACAAAATCCAACATTGGAATTTTCCTCAACTAGGTACATTCGAAGCCACACAAGTTACGATAAGAGTGCGAACTAAAAGGCCTACAAGTGTTGGAGGGTTGGGCTTCCCACCAAAAAAGCTCCGGACGGCACTAAAAATAGTAACAAGCGAGTCACAGGTGACTGCAACAGCAACAAGTGCCCGGGGTTTGAGTAATCATTGCAAGAATACGATAAGTAGTTGTAGCAGTGGGACAACGGTACCTTATCTGGAACAACTAATCGCAGCAGCAGACGATGGGTCGGACGGTTGGGCGGAAAGTAATGCTGAATGTGTGCTTATATACAAATTACACTATCACCGACTGGTCTAACGAGCGAGATTATTGTCAAGGCGAATCATGATAAGAACCGCGCTGTTGACAGCTTCTGCCGTGCGAGCAACCGATGGGAAAAGATTAGAAAATTTAAGAAAAAAAGCTTAAAAAAGATGGACTACTTACACTGCTTGCATTCAACTATCAAGAAATTTTTCTTGTCATCTGACGAAATGGGAAATCAGCTTTAAATCTCAAAATTATTTAGAAAGTTTTCATATTTTTAGTTAATAGTCCTTGCTTTCAATAACACCATCCCAGCACAAATTTTTAAATAAAAGTTCCAAAGATTTTACCTCCTATTGTTTTATTAAAAAGATCAAGCTCCCAGTGTGACACCAAAGACAGTTTGTTACTCTTTCTTTTATTAAGAGTCTAACGTCTAATCTTTCGAGAAGTTAGATGCATTTACATTATTCAGAGTCAAATATCTATCAACATATGTTCCTTCCTTCTTCTTAAAGGTGTTGAGGAAAACCACTAGCCCATGGTAGTCGCCTATGGTATTTCATAGGTCACCAGAGCACTTTCTTTCTGAGCCAAGTTTCGGTACCTTGTAAGCATTTTAAGTATACTGCTGTATTCTTTGTATGTCCCTATTGGCTCTTGGGGCAAAACTCTGCTCTTTCTCTTTGATTCCTACATAAACTGTACTTGTAAAACACGTGTACCTATCGCTTTTCGTAAGTACTTACCGATAATAAGAAGTATCACTATACTCGTAACCATTGTTTATTTTTTTTTGCAATTTCGCTAAAATAAGTTCTCTGTCATAAACATGCATGTTACTTCACCATGTTCCACTTAAAAGATCATGCAATAGGCGAAGGGCTTTCAGTTAATTGTTTCATAGGGACATATATAAGGCGCAACGCTGTCTGGTCAGTTGGCATTTCGTTGGATAGACTTTCAAGATGTTAATGGGTAAGTTGGAAAATGTTCAACCCTAAGTTCAAGTTCTAACTCAATTTATTTAGTGAATATTCTGTGGATTGTTTTGGTGCTCATTCCACAAGGATTTGCCTTAAATAACTGTGCTGGACACTCATTTGGATATAAATGTAGCAATCCAGAAGATCCTCGCTCGTACTTTCTTTGTTTGGGTATACTAGGCCAAATACCCAGCACCTGTCCGGAAAGGTATCGATTTAGCGAGCCAACACAAAATTGTGTCTCTGAAAAGCCGTCGAATCCAGCAGGAAATGAGCTCAACATCAATCAAAACATTACCCTGGATAGGCCAATAATTATTAATATTTTTGGTTACTTGTGGAGTAAAGCACCGAGTCTACCATCAATAACTTCTTTTATGTGGCCACATCCAACGACTTCAAAGACTCATGAAAATGCCCCACAAAGCCCAATCCAATTAGCATTTAATGCAGACGTAACTCAGCCCGTCCAAGATAGTTCAACAGATGACAATTCCCCAAGCTCTGAAGCTCCGTCGACCACCTCAGCGGTTACTGCACCGCCTCAGTCTAATGAAGACATTATCAGTTCTGAGCATCCGTCTCCAACCATTGCAAAAACTAAACCAGCCCAGGAAGCTTCTACAATGAACAATAATCCTGGCTCTGAGGAAACGTCGTCAGCCCCTGGAGCCACTGAACCATCCCAGGGTACAACTAAGGAGGAGGTTCGTAGCTCTGAGGAACCGACATCTACTCGGAGTCTGAGCCCTCGGACGCTTCAGAGGATACTACCCCAGCGGCCCTCCTCAACCCCAGCTATGAACGCGACTTCGACGGCAACATCCGGCTCTGAGGAAACGTCATCAGCCCCTGGAGCAACTGAACCATCCCAGGGTACAACTAAGGAGGATTTCTAGCTCGACGGACCCACATCTACTGCAGTAGTAACTGAGCCTTCACAGAAGTCGTCTTCAGAAAATACTACCCCAGCGGAACCCTCCTCAACCCCAGCAGTAACTGAACCGGCCCTGGAAACTTCTACTGAAAGCAACAATCCAGGCGCTGAAGATACGTCGTCAGCCCCTGGAGCAACTGAACCATCCCAGGGTACAACTAAGGAGGAGGTTCGTAGCTCTGAGGAACCGACATCTACTGCAGTAGTAACTGAGCCTTCACAGAAGTCGTCTTCAGAGAATACTACCCCAGCGGAACCCTCCTCAACCCCAGCAGTAACTGAACCGGCCCAGGAAACTTCGACTGAAAGCAACAATACACCTGGCGCTGAAGATACGTCGTCAGCCCCAGAAGCAACTGAACCATCCCAGGATACAACTAAGGAGGATATTCATAGCTCTGAGGGACCCACATCTACTGCAGTAGTAACTGAGCCCTCACAGAAGTCGTCTTCAGAGAATACTACCCCAGGGGAACCCACCTCAACCCCAGCAGTAACTGAACCGGCCCAGGAAACTTCGACTGAAAGCAACAATCCTGGCTCTGAGGAAACGTCATCAGCCCCTGGAGCAACTGAACCATCCCAGGATACAACTAAGGAGGATATTCAAAGCTCTGAGGGACCCACATCTACTGCAGTAGTAACTGAGCCCTCACAGAAGTCGTCTTCAGAGAATACTACCCCAGCGGAACCCACCTCAACCCCAGCAGTAACTGAACCGGCCCAGGAAACTTCGACTGAAAGCAACAATCCTGGCTCTGAGGAAACGTCATCAGCCCCTGGAGCAACTGAACCATCCCAGGATACAACTAAGGAGGATATTCATAGCTCTGAGGGACCCACATCTACTGCAGTAGTAACTGAGCCCTCACAGAAGTCGTCTTCAGAAAATACTACCCCTGCGGAACCCTCCTCAACCCCAGCAGTAACTGAACCGGCCCAGGAAACTTCGACTGAAAGCAACAATCCTGGCTCTGAGGAAACGTCATCAGCCCCTGAAGCAACTGAACCATCCCAGGATACAACTACGGAGGAGGTTCGTAGCTCTGAGGAACCGACATCTACTGCAGTAGTAACTGAGCCTTCACAGAAGTCGTCTTCAGAGAATACTACCCCAGCGGAACCCTCCTCAACCCCAGCAGTAACTGAACCGGCCCAGGAAACTTCCGGAACATCCCAGCTGGATACGTCATCAGCCCCAGAACAATGACACAGGATACAACTAAGAGATATTCAAGCTCTGAGGAACCGACATCTACTCAGTAGTAACTGAGCCTTACGTCGTCTCAAGAATTCACCCAAACCCTCCTCAACCCCAGCAGTAACTGAACCGGCCCAGGAAACTTCGACTGAAAGCAACAATCCTGGCTCTGAGGAAACGTCATCAGCCCCTGGAACTACTGAACCATCCCAGGATACAACTAAGGAGGATATTCATAGCTCTGAGGGACCCACATCTACTGCAGTAGTAACTGAGCCTTCACAGAAGTCGTCTTCAGAGAATACTACCCCAGCGGAACCCTCCTCAACCCCAGCAGTAACTGAACCGGCCCAGGAAACTTCTACAGAGAACAGTACACCAGGCGCTGAAGATACGTCGTCAGCCCCAGAAGCAACTGAACCATCCCAGGATACAACTAAGGAGGATATTCATAGCTCTGAGGGACCCACATCTACTGCAGTAGTAACTGAGCCCTCACAGAAGTCGTCTTCAGAAAAAACTACCCCTGCGGAACCCTCCTCAACCCCAGCAGTAACTGAACCGGCCCAGGAAACTTCGACTGAAAGCAACAATCCTGGCTCTGAGGAAACGTCATCAGCCCCTGAAGCAACTGAACCATCCCAGGATACAACTAAAGAGGATATTCATAGCTCTGAGGGACCCACATCTACTGCAGTAGTAACTGAGCCCTCACAGAAGTCGTCTTCAGAAAATACTACCCCAGCGGAACCCTCCTCAACCCCAGCAGTAACTGAACCGGCCCAGGAAACTTCGACTGAAAGCAACAATCCTGGCTCTGAGGAAACGTCATCAGCCCCTGGAACTACTGAACCATCCCAGGATACAACTAAAGAGGATATTCATAGCTCTGAGGGACCCACATCTACTGCAGTAGTAACTGAGCCCTCACAGAAGTCGTCTTCAGAAAATACTACCCCTGCGGAACCCTCCTCAACCCCAGCAATAACTGAACCGGCCCAGGAAACTTCGATTGAAAGCAACAATCCTGGCTCTGAGGAAACGTCATCAGCCCCTGAAGCAACTGAACCATCCCAGGATACAACTAAAGAGGATATTCATAGCTCTGAGGGACCCACATCTACTGCAGTAGTAACTGAGCCTTCACAGAAGACGACTTCAGAGAATACTACCTCTGCGGAACCCTCTTCAACCCCAGCAATTACTGAAACAACCCTGAAGTCTTCGATCGAAGCTAATACCCCTGACCCTGATAGCTCAACTGAAGATAGTACCTTAAGCTCTAAGAAAACGTCATCAGCTTTCAACCACAACCATCTCTCGCTGGACATATCGTCTTTCCAATTATCAAAAGATGTATCGCCTCTCACTTTGGAAAACCAAATTCATTTCCCGAAACCCAGCCAAGATGCAGGTTTAAGCTTAAAGGAAGCGTTGCCTACCACATCCAAGACACAGATATTGTCAATTTGCAACTTTTTACCAGACGGTGCATTTTTAAGAGATTCAAAATCGTGTAACAAATTTTATGTCTGTGTGAATGGTCTGTTATACGCTGGAAACTGTCCGGGAAAACTTTACTTTGACATTGATACGAAGTTGTGCGATTTCCCAAGTAAAGTAAACTGTGTGATCGACGAAACGCAAGCCGTGCACCCATTAAGGCATATTCTGACGGAAGATAAGAGCGAAGAAGCCAAAAACGAGTTGTCTGGCGCGAAGATAACAAATCAATTTGAAAATGAACTTTTACCGGAGATTTCTATAGAGAGTGTTTCGAAGTTAGAGAAGAGCTACTCTAGTAAAACGGGAACTAAAACAGCTCAGGAAAGCTCAAAAAAACACTCTTCGAACGTGTCTACTCAGGAAAGCTCTAAGGAACCAACTTTGAATAATCCACCCAAGGAAAGCTTTAAAAATCCCTCTTCGACTGCACCTTCTACCCAACAAATTGCAATAGAGAGTGGAGAAGCTACAGATTGTGACTTCCTACCCAATGGAGCATTTATCAGAGACTCTCAATCTTGTGGCACGTTTTATGTATGCGCAAATGGCATAGCCATTACTCACCACTGTCCAGGATTACTCTATTTCGACATCAGGAAAAGAGTATGCAATTTCCCAAGTCTAGTGGAGTGCTCAAATGGTGTGAAACCAAAGATAAAACAGCTACCGACACCTACGGCCAAACCTTTAACTGAAAGTGACATCAAGTTCTCCAGTTCCGATGCGGATTGTAGCTTCCTTCCAAATGGTACCCATTATAGGGATGCAAAATCATGTAGTAAATTTTACATCTGCGCCAATGGACGTTCTTTAACTAGGGAATGTCCCGACGGTCTTTATTTCGATGTGAAGTTGAAAATATGCAACCCACCTAGCGAAGTCGATTGCCAGCAGGAAACAGTGGAGGAACCTGATTGCCATGACAAAGCTGAGGGAGTCAGCATACGCGACTCCCAATTGTGTAACAAGTACTACACATGTGTCAGGGGCAAGTCCGTGACGCATTACTGTACACCAGGCGAATGGTTTGACATCAATCGTCAAGTCTGTGCCGATAAGCGTCTGGTTGAGTGCAATAATTAAAGCAGAGCCAGAGTAGCCTAAATGGATTATGGTTAATAAGTGTGGCGTATCACTCAATTTGTAATCAACTTAGCTATAAGGCTATTAAGGGTAAAAGGGTATTTAGTGTTTGCAAAAGTGGCGTATTATAAATTATTAAAAGACTAACTGAGCTAATGCAAATCTATACATACATATAAAATGTATGTCCTTGTTCCTGGGGAACTTTGCAGAGAATAAAAAAATGTTGATCTAACATTTACCATCTTTCTATGAAGAAAACAGAAAAAAGGACATGAAAAAATAAGAGGAAACTTATTCCATTTAAATTTAATTACGAGATAAACGCATGCTTCTGATGTCTGACGCAGAAGGTTCTTTGAGCCTGAGTGCGCCGGGAAACGGTGTGTGTGTGTATGTGCGGTGGTACGCGTCTTAAAGGCAACCTCTTATTTGTCTAATTAAATTGTCTCCAACCAACAGGACACTATCGAATGACAAGGCATTGAAGTACTCGAGGCGGGTGAGGTGAGTGAGGGATTTTGAGTCACTGTCTCGTTTGACGACAAAATTACAGGACATGGCACATCGTTAGAGTCTCGCAGTGACCTCCCCTCGCTGGGCAGCGTGAAATCGATTTGCTTCTCAGTCAATGCATGTAACAAAACTCAAAGCAAAAGGGACAAGTTTCACGTTACTTCAATCAAGCGCTTTGAAAGTCAGTAGTGGAGGAACAGTCAGTCCAGTCCCTCCGAAATATTAAGGGTTTCTTGAATTTCGTAGTTTTTTAAACCATATTGATATAAAAGGCTAAGATATAATCTTATGGGTGTTCAAAAGTCAGTAAAAGTATGTTGACGTTGAAACAAGGTCGGCCATATTCATAAAAGAAGCCAATGAGGCTACTTTCATAAGTCTTAATTGGTCAGTCGACGACATTTTGTTATAGGGCAGCTGCAATATAATTAACTGATTTCTATAATATTGCCCATATAGAAAACATATAAGTTGTCCCACTAGAAATATAAATTCCAATGGCCAGCGTATTTTATGCATAGAACTTAATCTATTTACAAACAGCACAAGGCAACGAAATGCATCTATTTTTGGCCATCATGAGTCTCTCTTCCGTTGAGTCTCCTGAGCAGTTCCACGTAAAACTTGGCGATGACGGATGTCTAAAAAGACAATAAGCATCGTTCATTTCATTCTTCCGGAGGCGCCGGCGTGTACCACTCGGAAGATTGCCTCTTTGTCTCGGGATCATACTCAGAGATTCAAAAACTGGGCGCATGTTCAAATGCGAACGAAAAACGAATACTTAGTCGGCGGTCTGAGGACAAAACTTGGCGCACACGAGTCACATTGTCGGCATTTGTGAAATCGGAGGTCAGCGACCTCATCCCAGCACTACAAAAAGGCCTTGTGGCACCGAAACACAACACTTCTTGCTAAAGCAACATTTGGGTAAGTTTGCTTGATTATATCAAACGTCTCTGTCGCAGAATTAGAGACTCGAACGCTTATTTTCGACCACACATAGAAATCGGGCTTGACCAGGTGTAAAAAAATTGACCACGCTCATCGTTAGCTAGGAACTCCCTACGAATCAGTGGTGGCTAGGTTGTTGATATTTTCAAAATATCAATAGATAATATCCAAAATCAAATTTATAATATCGCTATTCATCCACAAAAAACATCGATAAAATCGATAATATCGTTATTTTCTAAAGCTAAATAAAACTGAACGTCTTCACCATCAAACTTCTAGTGACGACTTCTGGAGATCGTTATATCTAATATAATATATAATTTAACAGTTTCCAATAGTTTTCTGAAACTACACTGTACATTTTTTCCAAGTACATTAATAGTGAGAGTTTCCTTTTCTTTAAAAATTAAAAGCGTGTACTTAAAAGAGATGCAAATTTAGTTAGGCAAGTTCAAGACTGTTCTGATATTTAAGTAGTTTAAAAGGGTGTTTTTCATGTGAAGAATTGTGACGATATAAATTTGTATCTTAAGGATTGTGCTTAGAAAAAAATATCGAGTGAAGAATTTAAGCGAACCCGCAGACAGCATGAACAATTCATCCGCACCAGCTCCCCAATATGCTATTGGCTTCATGACGACATCTTTAATATATTCTTACACTGACACCTAGCATTGCAGCGTACTGCTGCATCCATACGTGTATGATTAGTTCTTCAATGCGATTTAAAGTTGTAAGTATTACCAGATGTTTTATCAGGATAGCCATATAATTTGAACCTATGTATTTCCATAGTAACTTTTCCGATATACCGTTTATAAAAATATCGATAATCGTCAATATCGGCATACAAAATATCATACGGAATAACCCTTATCGCCCAAAAAAAATATCGATTTATCGATGTATCGATAAAATATTGACAACCCTAGTGCGCGCACGCTCCAAGGAACAGTCGCAACGGAAGAAAATCAGTCCTGTTACTTTCCGGCAGAGGTCCGGAATAACTCTCAACACATATTTTTTTCAAGGTTCACTGAGAAAACAAAAACAAAGAATTTCGGTTTCTCCAAAGATTTATTATATTATAGATGACGCATGGAGCGTGGGCTGACTATGAAAAAAATTTTTTTTTTCCTACTAAGCGATAAACAAATAACAGCAATTTCCTGATGATATTCGGAAGCTTACTAGTATAAATGGAAATTACATCCTACACAGAAATACAAAAAGATCCCAGTAGAAAGATTATTCGAAATATCCACTTTTAGGTCCATTTTATTATGTATCCTTTCTACATTTTTCAGCTCCATTGGATGAAGGATTAAGATCAATAAAGTATCCTTTTTCTGTCACGCCACAACAAATAAACACACAAGAAAAAAATTAATAAATTTTGCTGCCTTGGGTTGTGTTTAAAAAATCAAAGTAAAAGTGTAAAAAGAGTAAAGAGTTGAAGTGTTGTAAAATTATTAAAAAATACTTGGTATCGTGCCATTTTGAGATTTTTGTCTTCAAAAAAAATTTTAATTTTTTCGTCAGTTTAACTGTATCTAGCCAGTAAACAATTTGAGACATCTTCCTAAGGTGTTGTCACAGACAGAGTTTTGGGAGCTATTTTGAGGAAGAAAGAATATTAAACAGCAAGGTGTAGTGGACTTTAAAGACTGTTATGTTTTGGAAGGATAGATACGACGAAAAATGCTCGAGTTCATTTGAAGGATTGTCCAAAAAGAAAAATATAGGCAAAAGAAAAAATAAACATTAAAAAAATCTATGCTCCTACTGTAACTTATCCCACGACCTCGACGTTTTCTTCCACTCGACCAAGACTCTTGTTGCTTGAGTTGCAAAATCCCAACTTGCTTACATTCTAAAGTATGATATTGACGCAAGGTTTTGCTGATGGCGGATAGTCGAGTGGGCTAAGGCGTCGTCCGTGGGTTAATGTCTGATAAACTTCTAACTTTTAACACCCACCATTTCAATGCATTGGTCATATATATTATCGCGGTTTCGAGTTGTCACAATCATACAGCTATGAGTACGCATTTTTTATTTGCAAAATCAATTACTTAATCATTTTGCGGTTTTTTGACCATGGACAACCGTTTTGATTTCCTGCTTTATAATAATTTTTCGGAACTAGCATATCGGAAATCACATTTCAAATCATTTCGTATTTTATCCTTACAAACAGAGTTTTAAGCCAACCGGATAAAAAACAGGTTTTTTGCATGCAAAATTTTTCGTCCATTTTCCTTGTGGGCGATTTTTCGAAATCTGGAAAACACGTGTCAAATTATTTAGTGACCTATGCTTACAAACCAAGTTTCCAGTCAATCAGATGAAAAATAAAATATTTACAGCCCTCTATCTCTTACCGTTTAGGCTGTGCGATGATTGGCAATGAATCAGTCAGGACACTCTCTTTTTTATAGATTTAGAGATAAATAAATTTTCCTATTAAAAACCCATTTCTCATAATGTGTGTATGGTCCAACATAAACATGACTCAATTCATTTGATAAAGAGGTTTCGAATTTTTTAGTTATATTTTATTTACTCAGTATAATTTCTGAGCTCCACTTAAATGGATCTACAGCGCAGACTAACGGAGGCGTTCACCAATCGCAATATAAATGACTTTAAAGAAGTCCTATGGATGGGAGGCAATCCCTGTGCATTGGATGACAAGAACCAATGCATCTACGAGAAATGTCTGTCAACACCCCAAAGTGCTGAGTATATAATAGCGTGCTTGGAGAGTGGTTGCAGTGTGAGCTATGTAAGTAGGCCAACTTATGTACTTTACACCGGACTTTTCAACATGTGAAGTTCTTTGCATAACATGGCTCATAAAATTGAGTATATTTTATAGAGAACTTATCAAATATACAAAATCTGCTTTAAAAATTCCAATTTCCCCCCTAATTTTTCTTTGCACTGTTAATGTAGCACAGATCTTCTTCAAAAGTGTCCAATAAATAAATGAAATATTTCATGCTAAATTAAATGTTCTGTGGTGTTATGGTTAGGAACCCTGGACTTCAAGTCCGGCGACACGCTGCCTCTCAATTTGGTTTTTTTAAGTTTTTATACACGTTACTCGTGGAGTAAAAAGGGTATTCTAAAGTCGTGCAAATGTATGTAACAGGCAGAAGGAATCATTTCCGACCATATAAAGTATATATATTCTTGATCAGCATCAACAGCCGAGTCGATATAGACATGTCCGTCTGTTCGTCTGTCTGTATAAACACCTAGATCTCAGAGATGGTAAGAGGTAGAGGTTTGACATGTATGGGACAAATGCTTCTTTTATCTGCACGCAGATCAAGTTTGTTTCAAATTTTTGGCCAAAAAACGTTATATCTCCTACAGTTTTGAAGATAGACGATTCGTACCTTCTAGAGATAGTTAGTAATTAGTAAAATGAATCGATTTGCGGGAGATAAAGATTTTAGAGATAATTATAAAAAAAAAACAACATAACCAATTTTGTATTACATTCAACAATTTTCTTTTTTCCTCATCGTTACATTCACTTGAATTAGAGTACTACTCTTGAACTTCAGGTATATTTTCTAGCAGATCTAAAGCTGAGTTTGGCATTTAATTTATTTTTTTTTTACCTGTCTCTTGAAATGCCTCGACACTAGAGGATCCGAGGTAATGAACATTCTATTCAGAACATCGAGGTTGCACTTTTCCCCGACTGCATTTTCTAGAAAAATGTTCTCTGTAAAGCTTGAAATCTTTGTTTCGTCCTTCCTGGGCCTCCTCGCTTAATTGACCAATTGGGAGCATTGCATAATTAATTATTTCCGGGCCATGAATAAAAAATTTATGCAAAAAGTACCAAGGGTACAAATTTACGAAATGCCTAGCAGTCTCCAAGGCATAATTTTTGAATTTGTCTATATTAATATCATAGTTGCATGAAACAATTATTAATATAGTGTGCACTATTTTAAGCAAATCGATGACTATCTCAGTTATCTCTGCAGTCAATTCTGCGTTTTGAAAAAATACCCTAGCAGTGTTACCATCGTTACTACTTCCAAATCAATAAGTAAGCCTAGTTTTTCCTTGAACTCGTTCTGAATTTGATTTTTTGTCTGGGCAACAATATCTTTGTCCTCTACCGATCTGGCTTGCAACCTTCTTATAGGCATTTCACGTCAGGCAATAACATTACTAAATTAAACACTGCCTGCTTCATTTTCCATGGTTGTTTATAGAAAAGAATTTTTAAATTTAGTCTACTTCCAAATATCAAGAAAGTAAACAAACAAAACAGATGCTAGAACAGCTGAATAATGACATTATGCGCGCGAATGTTCTAGGGCTGGCGATATTTGAATTTTGAAAATTATTTCACTTACTAAAATTAAAATTTCTCAGAAAAGGCAAAAAAGGGCACGCTATTTTTTTCAGGACATAAAGTTTCATGTTGAAACTTTTTTTTTAATTTATTTCAAAGAGCGATTGCGCGCGGGTATCCAACAATATCCAACAATTTAAAAAAATGTAGTTTTTTGGACCTTTTACCAAAAACTAAAAAAAAATTTAATTTTTTTATAAACATTTTATTTATCGCCACAAACCCGCATAAAAGTTTCATATTCATAAAAAACGATTGCGAACATACATTAAAATACCCATTTTTTGAACTTTAAATGCGTGTTGTGGGATAACCAAATATGCTAGACTAATTTTCTTTTTGGATTATTCCGCAAAATTTAATCATCTTTTAAGTTGCATTTAAACTTTTTTCAATTTATAAATACAAAAAACTGAATTTTGGCGCGGAATTTTTTTCTAGTCGCCCCAATGTGCGGCGGAAATATGACGTTGTAAAACGACATACCTTCGCGCGGAGATATGTCGCTTGTAATTCGGCGGAGATATGTCGTCGGAGATATGTCGCTATGCCGAAAGTTTTACCGAAATTTAAAAAATTTTAAGTCGGTCCCACTTCCATTACATAGTGTTATCCAGGTTAAAGATTTACAAATGTTTCTATTAGTGTGACCGTTCTACAAAATGTTATATGTCGCTAAATTGATCCAAACTTTTCATGAAGTTGCAAATTACATGAATACCCAGTGCTGAATTATAAATGGCAACCCTTATATGTTTTAGTAAATTCGTATAAACTCTTTTAATATATTTTCAGGTCAATAAAAAGCTGAATAAAAGGGCCATAGACTATGCCGTGGACTCGCGCTGTTGCCAGAATCTAAAGGTGCTACTCGATAATGCTAACATAATTCTAAATGCATGCCTAACGCCACAACTCAATTACCTGTCTAAAAATTTAACCAACGAAAACGCGACTGAGGTGCGCAAGTGTATAAAACAGCTTTTGGTTTATGGAGTTTCACCCAACATACCGGACGAAAGTGGCAAAGTGCCACTGCATCATGTGTTATTAAGAGATAACTTAAGTGAAGGACAACGTATTGTAGAACTCTTGCTCGAACAAACCGACCTGGATATACATAGCTCATCATCTCTGAGACAGCTTTTAAAGGATAAATATCCGGACTTGCCATTGCCAACTGAAAAGACGAAATCATTTACGACACTGGATCAACTCACAACCCTGCTGCTAAAAAGAGCGCAGCTGAAATTCGCAGAACTACTGCCTACCTATTATAGCACAATGGGCGGAGATAAGCTGATCAGAATATGTGTTGAAAGTGGTCTAAATCATTCCTTTGAATTGCTGCTAAAATCAAGTCTAGATATTGATATAAACCTTACATACGGACATAGAAAAATAACCCTGGTGGAGTTGGCCATTGAAAGAGGGAATTGGTATGCTTTAGACATACTTCTAAAGCATCAGAAGCTGAAACTTAACCCGAAGATGAGGTTACTCAATCGTGTGTATAAACCTTTGGCTCAACCGAATTGCAGAGATTATAAGAAATGCTTTGACATTTTACTCGAGAGTGAGAAGGTGTCAGTCAATGAAATAGATGATTGTGGTTACACACCCTTACACATTGCGACGAGATATCAGGAGGATGAGGCCATCAAGAAATTACTTAGAAAAGGAGCATGTCTGGCTCAGCCCAATGAATTGAACGAAATGCCGGTGGAAGAAATAGACGGTAAATTGCTGGAAGAACATTTCAATGAGTGCATCAGCGACAATGGAGCTAGGAGAGCTTCCTCCTACTTTAAGGTAGTCATTGACTATAAAAACCTGGGGTCAAATCAAGGACTAAGACTCTTAGAGTTCTTGGCTAAGTCTGAGCACTTACTTCATTTATTAGAACATCCTTTGGTCGCCAGCTTTTTATTGCTCAAATGGCATACTGTGAAACGTCCCTATTACATACACTTCTTCTTAAATGTCCTGATTACTCTTTCTATTATCGCGCATGCAGTATTTAGATTTACTAAGTTAGGTAATCCATTCCGTGTAACTTTTATGGAGGTGGCAGTCTGGATAGGTTGTGCCTATATGGTTATCATTGAGTTAATTCAGCTTTGGTATCTTCGATTAGATTATTTTTCGACATTTTCCACGCTACTCAATTCGCTACTCAGCTGGGTAATAATCACACTCTGCCTTTTGCCCAGCTTAGAACCAGAGCTAGCACTACATGCTGCACGTAGTATGGCGGTTTATGCCATATTTTTTGCGGCCATCAAGTTTACCTCGCTATTGGGTTCATTGCCCTGGGGTAACGTATCCACACATATGCTCATTTTTTCTAAAGTTTTCTGGACATACATCCAAAGTTTTATCTTCTTTTCCATGCTGATCGCAGCATTTAGTTTTTCATTCTTTATACTCTTTTCCCAAGATGCAACTGAAGGTTTTCACTCCTTTTCAAAAAGTTCATCTTTCATTATTAAAACATTTATTATTGCCACGGGAGAGTACAATGCGGCTGAATATTTATTTGAAAACACTTTTGATTACATATTTTTCGGCATTTTTGTAATAACCGTGTCCCTGGTGATATTTAATTTAATAAGCGGTTTGGCCATGAATGATACACAGGTAAGACTTGAAAGAAATTGGTCAAATTCACAAAATTCTGATTCGTTTTTTTGTTTCTTTCCTTATTTCCAGGTGATTCGTGCTCAAGCCAAAGTGAATGGCTTCATTTGCCGTATACATTTGTTAAGCCAATTTGAGATCTTCCTGGGACAACCCCATAACTGCTGGGAGCGTTTTTTGTCGGTTATTTTAAAACCATTGCTGGGGCAGCACCTTCGCGTCGCTAAATTGTTCATAAAACCAAATCAAAAGAATGAGGTTGAGGCGGAACTGGAAACCTACTCAAAAGATATTGAGCGGTATCCCAATGTGAAACCAAATACCAGAAAGCTTCATAATTTTTTGCTAGATAAAAAGATTGTCAATCGAGCAAGAGCCATACTACGCCAAAAATTATAATATAATGCTGCATATTTTTTGTACATTAGAGTGGACCTCAACAAGTCAAAATAAGGGAAAAAGTAGAACCTGATAGAAACAAACAATTTGAAGTTTGTACAATTCTATCAATCAATTTCTAGTTCAATATTTTCAATTTATAGCATTCGATATAAAAAATTCTCACTGTGAAAAGTCCATGATACAATTATATTAGGTATGGCAGAGAGAGAGAATAAAACAAAAAGCAAAGCACCCTTAGAATTACAAGCACATAGTATATACATGACTAAATTTTATTAGTATTCGCTTGGCACTTTTCAAATGGCAGCTGATAAAGCCAAATCGCTGCTTGGGAGCGTTGCCGGTTGGAACACTCTAGCCTGGTAATGGCGCTGCTTCTTCGATAGAGATTTGTTCTGAATTTTGATTGTTTGGCCAATAACTGTTTGCTTTTTTGAATTTGTACCCGTTTTTGCTAGTGAAGAATTGAATTTGTAGTGATTGTTCGCTATGCGGTCTGGGGTTAAGATCCCGCCCTGAAATGACTTGCTAGCCGGTGTCAGCCCAAAATGCAGTGCCGTAACAATATGACAGGAGAAACACACAGCCACAAACTCGGGGTCTCTTCTTGGGGAACCCTGATTTGCTTCATTTTCGGCCAAGAGAGCACTCTTTAGACCAGAGGCGGCGATCCACAGCTCACACGAGCCGGTGTTAGTCGTGTTTTTAAGCAAACGCGTGCCGAACTTGTGGTTGTGTGAATCGGTGAAGATTTCATTGCAAGTTAAACTACTGCAGTCTGAAGAGAGTTCTCTTGTTCTCCAACACAAGCGCCCTTTTCAGTCCTCTCCATTTGGCCGTCTCTGCTCCAGTCCACAGGCGTCTTACTTGCAATTCAGTGTTCACCGATTCACACAATCAAGAGCTCTCGCGTTTGCATTAATCCAGGACTGACATCAATTCCGGGTAGCTATAGGCTGGCACTGCTTTACATCGACATACGCAACAGTATTGGCTCGACATTTTCACAAATTATAAATAAATCCCGTCGGCAAATCAAAAAAAAAATTCGTTAGCACACAACCTTTTCAACCAAATGACAGCAACAAAATGAAAATTTGGAGTCCCCAACAGAGAGCTCTCTCAGAGAGCACCTTACCGTATACAATTGTATCATGGAAAAGTCTGTAACTTTTGCCCAAACAGTGTGTCCATATTTTGTTTAGAATACTTGTTATAATTGGAGGTTTTTCAAACATAACTTCGCCAAAAATCAATTTTTGTTCGTTCCGTAAAAACCAGAGGTCCGGAATAACTCTCAACAAATATTTTCAAAGTGTTTCTCACTGAGATAAACACAAAAATCATAAGCAATTTCGGTTTCTCACTGAGTTTCTGTTAAAGCCCCATACGGAGTACGACGAAAAATTCGTTTTTTTACAGTATTTCATATAATTGGAAACACCTTGGCTTTGCTTCGATGTTCATGTGCTGTTAGAAAGTGTTTCTATTTATGTGAAATACTGTAAAAAAACGAATTTTTCGTCGTACTCCGTATGGGGCTTAACCGAAAACTCTTGAGAGAAAAATTTATCTGTCTTTTAATAACACTTAAAAATAACATTTATGTTCTAAGTGTTTTTTAATAACATAATAACATAACATAATGTTTTTTATAACAGAAAAACGAATGTAAATAAAGATAAGTGAAATTACAATTTTTTGTCCTTTTTAGTATATTTCAGCGATAAAATAATTTGTCATACGCAAAAAGTGGTTTAAAGCATTCTTTATGACCTTCACCTTATTCTTTACCGTTGGTCATCCATGGTATTAATTGCGGTTTAGTATTCTCATAATCATGGCTATGTAGTTATGTGATATATTAAAGAGTGATATATAAAGCTCGCATGGAGGTCCCGTAGCTGTGAACTGCGCTTACGCACTGATTCTTATATAATTTTCCTACCCACAAGGTCAAACTTCCTTTACAAATTGCTTGTAAGAGACTACTTTACAGAAATTAGTTTAGTTAAGTAGGCCCTTATCGCTTTGAGGAAAATTTAGTCTTAAAAATGCCCGATCCATAGACTTTGAATGAAAAAACACTTATGTTTTTCTCACAATAATAAGTGTTATTGAAAACACATAACAGAAAAAAACTGAAAATGTGTTTCTCACTGAGAAAAACACTTACACTCGAAAATAAGTCACTTTCACTGAGTTAAACACTAATACTCAAAAAATAAATCACTCAATCTATTTGAGAGATATTTCAAAGTGTTTTAAAATAACAGGGTTATTTTACAACACTTTCATTTTCATTTCATTCATTTATTTATTCTGTTTTGAGAAAATCGCATTAAAAGTTCTCAAACAAAAAAAAAACATTCTTTCAGTTTCGAGTTATACGCTGTTTACACTGCAGTCGTACGACCTTTTTTGGAATTTTTGGCCTGTGACCGGCGTCCTCCCATACAAAATTATGGGGCAGTTGACTTTGAATTTGGGTCGGTCGTAGACTTTACGATCAAAACAATCAGTGCTGTAATTACCCCAAATCTGTAGTTATCGATTCCGATACATATTCCATGCACCCGCGTGCAACTGGACAGGAACTCCTGCCCAGGGCCCGCCGCCCTTCTAAAAACACCCAAAACTTTTCTCCAAATGAAAAATTTTATAGATTAGTTATTGATTCATTTTATTAGGAATTATTGTTGTTCCATGCATCAACTATGCTCATAGAATTGTCTTTGATTAGTAATATGTTAATTGGTAGTCACATAGGAGATCTAGGAGTTCATACAGACAGGCGGCCAGGGCTATATCCACGCAAGAAAAAAATTTAATTCATACGGGATTAAATCAATCTCAAGCGGTAATGAAAACAACGTAATCCCCGACATGCTTGACCCGATCAGAAAAAAGTTTAAGTTGATCCGACTTTTTAATTCTAAGAAAGATTATATTTATTTCGGGGGAATCCAATAAAAGACTGAGTTAAGCAAAAAATTCAACTACAATTCAATCCCAAAGCTGGATCATTTAAAGCAGGTTCGAGTTATGTTTGCTTGATATGTAATATTGATTTGATCCCAGGTAAGGTAACTCATATTCCTTTCCTCCGCCAGGCCACATGCCATTGGACATCCTTATACTCTTAAAATACCACTCTAGTTTTGGTTTATTCAAAACTTCTGAAAAACAAGAGAGATATACATAATGTTGGGCTCAACTGGGCTTCGAACCCACGACCATTCGCACTGAACTTGAATGGCACGGCATCTCCCCATCGGGTGTTGCATCATGTCAAAAATGCTACTTGTACTTATTTCTTCTCGAAAGGGAATGAAGTAACCACACTTGTAATGAAACAAGTTTGAAAGGCATGGGCCAGTCCTAAAAAGATGGAATTGTGTAGAATATCCTGGAAGTCGAGATGCGGTCAGCTAATATTGAACTTTAAACTATCAACTAATAGTGAATGTTTGTATGTAATTTTGTTTGTGTAGTAATTTTGAGATTGTATGTGGATATTCTTAAAAGATTTCAGTTTGGATCTGTCTCCTACAATCTGAATTTTAGATTGATTGTTTTCTTAGTATGCTAAAAACAGTAAGTTCTGTTGCCATTTCCTACGAAAATTATTTACAGAAAATCTACCCAATTTTAAGATATTGCAAAAGGTTTTCTCCTGTTAATAAGATATTTAATTGGTAGTTCTAAAGATTTCTGTTTCTCTAAACCCCCAAACAACATTTGGCGCCAAATTTGAGTACAGTACAAACTCCTAGCTATCCACCTACATGCAAATTATAGCTTCAAAAACTAAAAAGAAATTGTGTGAGAGTAGAGGGTGAGAGAGAGAAAAGGCATTTATTTGTAGGGCTAACGAAAAAAGACTTCTCAGGGTGGTTAGTGATTTGGTCATCACCATAAACCGGCTTAGTTTCTATGCAGGCGGCGGCGACTTCACTTCTATTTACCGTGCTAAGCTGAAAACTATAATTAAATACAATAAATTCTTATACCAAGAATTGCCAACTAACTAAAGTTAAATATTTGCAATTTGTGACGAAGCTCATGTGGACTTTCATCTAGATGCGACCAGCACCCACCCATCTGACTCACTTGCCACACTCCAATCGATGAAATAACAGTGGGCTGTCCACTTGTCGCAATCTGTGAATGTTACAACCAGACGCATTACAAACGAGTCGCAGTCGCAGTTGAAACGTTGAGACGGTAACGTGCAAAAATTGTCCTTCCGCAAAAATATGTGAAAAATGTAGATGAAAACTATGCATGTGTGTGTGTGAGTGCACAAACAAACAAATAAATGGTAATTTATGGTGAAGCCAGAAGAACTTAAGTGAAGTGAAGTGACCCAACTTCCCAGTTTTGTGAGTAACCCCCAGATTACAAGCCAAGGATAAGCATTTATTTCAACACAAAAAATAAAAAAAATAATGAACCGCCCTGCAGTAGCGAACCATAAAAACACCTTCCTTAAGTAAGGGAAAAAGTAACGAGTGTAACGAGACTTGGCGGGGGTTGATGTCCATGTTGAGGTTGTTTCCTTCAGTGCTGTGAGGTGAGCGAGCGCCTGTGTTGGTTTTTGGGGGTGGATTTGGTGTGAATGCCGGCATACCGAGCTCTGTACGCGCGTTTGACTGTGTGCGTGTGTGTACATGTGTAATGCTTAATCTCATTCATCAGAGAGTCGCCGCCAAGTTGGAGTTTTACACACACTGCTTTTACGCCTACGAGTACTATAAGCGAGTAGTAAGCTCCGCTCTTTCTCTCTCTCACGGACAGACAGATGGAGAGAGAGCGAGAGAGAGTGAGGGAGCTCGGCGCCTTTGGCGCTGTTAATGTAGCTGTCTCACTCTAGCCGTACGCTTAGGCGTAGTGGTCGATTTTAAAAGTCCTTCACGAAAGTACATACCGACCGACTCGTACTTGCTAGCAAATGTGTAAAAGTAGTGTCAAGCGCTGTACATACACATTAAGTTGGGCAGGTACATACATACATATGCGTATGGCCTTCCCGTAACCAGGGTCAGGAAGTGTGTAATGAAATACCATACCGATTTTTTTAATTGAGCCGTCCCCAGCCTCTTGTTACCATAAATCATTAGCCTGACCTCGACCAGATTTCGCCTGTCAGCTTATGGCCTGTTTCAGTCTCCTGTCGTTTGCTAAACACAGAAATAAATATATAGATGTCCTACGCACATACGTACATATATAAATTTGATTGCGATTGCGGTCTGGCTCCTTGCTATTAATCTGTCACACAGATTTGCCTCCAGGCAAATAGAAAGCTTTGACTCGTTTTTTTGCTGGTCTTTCCCGATTGCTTTGGGGATTGTCTTGGCTGTCACTCGTTAGGTGCTTGCTTGTCAACAACCTAACCCCTTGGACTGGCCCGGCCTAAATCCTATCCTATCGTCAAGTTGAATCTCATGATTTGGCATTTTTTCGCGCCCAAAAAGGAAATGAGCGTCATAAGTGGCTTCCGAAATAATGCGCAGGCACTAAGCTAACCCAAATGAGGGAGGATACAGACCAGTCTGAAAGGTTGTTAATCAAATATTGACTTTGAGCTTTAAATAAATCATCAATTGGTAAATGACAAAGTGTTTTGAAAAAAATAACAGAGTGTTAACGAAGTTAATATACCCTTGAAAACATCGAGGAGTAAAATTCCACAGGAGATTCGGTCGTGAAGTCTAAGCTTGGCTTCGCGGACCATTGTTCCAAATTCTTAGATCGTTTTCGTTAAATTTGGGTGAATCGATAAAGATAGAAATAGGATTTATTTTCATTGAGGAAGTCAGTAATTTTTTATCATTTCTTTTACTGAATTCTCGAATTCTTAATATACCGAATATAAAAATTAAGTTTAAAACGAATCTAAACTAGCCACAAAAGCTTTATGAGAAACCGTCTTCATATATATATATGAGCTCCCAAGATCAAACGATTTTAAAATGATTTATACGGAACTAATTAATAGTCCTACAAAAAATTCCTCCAATTGTTCTACTCACTTATGCGTTTCCTAATCGATGAGGGAAAAATAGGGCAAAATCTGTGAATCAATCGAAAAAAATTAACAAATTTAAAAATAAAATATTCATTTTGCCAAACATTTTTTAACTAAAATAATTATTTTTCGTGAATCAAAATCTATTAAAAAATGCGTGTCGTCCATAATGTAATTTCTTGTGAAAGCAGTTGAAGTCGTTTTTCCAGCCAAACCTTTTTTCAAAAAAGACGGAGTCTGTTACTGCCTTAGACTCTGTCATGGGCTGGCGTAGATAGGACCCCCCATTGAGTTTAATTATCAGAATTACTGAGGACGAGATCGAAGATGAGCAAAGCAAAAAATCCAAAAACTTGACTTAATTCTGTAAAAGAAAAAATTTAATTAAATTGGATAAGGTTATAAAAGGGTAACACTAATTGAGAAAATTAGTAAAAATGTTCCTTCCTTTTGTTAAATTCAAGTTTTAAACACAAATATACTTAACAGTTAGATTGATTTATTATTACCATTTTTCAAACTAGGGTTACACAGAAAAATAATTTGCCTAAATTTTGATGAAAGCCTCGCTAAATAGCCAAGATTGCAGATTTTGCAAGACTTAAAGCTAAAACTATTGTTTTATACAAAAAATTCCCAAATTTTGCAAATTATTTGCCTGTGGGAACTTAACTCCAGTGTAATGTTTCATCCTTTTTTATGACCACTCAGTCTGCCCCGCACTTAAATCATTTTTAAAGCTGGGCTTAAACTAAAATTTTAAATGTTTGATTGAAAGATAAATTTTTACCCATTTCTGACTGCCGCAACTTTATTACATGTTAATTCTTCATAATTTGCGGTCCCTCAAAGGAATTTTTTGAGCTTGTGGAAGACCTATATTGGGCAAAAAATGTTCAAAAATTTATTTTTCTGACTTGATTACACTTGACGAATAATGTAATGCAACTTGTTTTCGAAGAAGCTGACTATATTTGTTTAGATATTTTGCATCTTTTGATATTCGTCTTACAAGAATTTTAAATCATTTCGCCTTGATATTAAACAAGATTTCGAGTGTTTTGTTTGCTATTTTCTATTTAATGCAGCAAAAGCTTATACAGCGGTGTCACAGAAATCTCTTCCAACCAAATTCCAACCCAAAACCAATTCTCGGTGTCACAGAAATCTCTTTCGGTTGGTTTTAAATCTCTCGTGTTTTTTGTTTGGAGATTTGGCGAAATTCACCTTTAAAACAATTTTGATAAGTAAAAATGGTATTGGAAATGTAATCAACATTATTTTTCTGCATAAATTGCATCAAATGGATTTAATTTTATAATTGTTTTAATATTAAAATTTGCGTTTCAATAATTGTTTGCAAAACCAACCGAAAGTTGACAAATCAACTCGCTACTCAACGTCAGTTGGCGCTCTCTACACATGGTGACGCTCTCTGAGTACCAACATGCGCTAAGGGTTGCCAAGTTACATTTAATGATTTTTGAAGAATATTACTAGAATTCGAATTATAATTTAAAACTGCATCGTAAAACATGTAACACAATCAAAAAATTCCATTTAAACATCAAATTAACTAAAAACTAGAGGATGGGAAATTTTTTTTTTGCAAGAAAGGACAAATACCATAAGCATAGACACAAACCTTTCAACTCGCTTTTCTAATAAGAAAATGAAATCTCTTGAAGTTCTGGGACACCGACGGATTTTTCGAGCGATTTGCAAACCAACCGAGGCCAAAATCTCTAGAGATTTCTGTGACACCCCCAAATGTGTCTTGCCTTTCGTTTCCTTATTTTAATATTCAAAAGTTTTCAAAGGAACAAGTGCTAAACATTCTACATTTTTTTTAGAACTTTCGATCTTTCTTTTAAATATACTTTATAATAATTAAAGCTCATTTAGGATATTCACCAGCTGGTTTACCACAAAAATGAGCAGGGTTAAACCCCATACGGAGTACGACGAAAAATTCGTTTCGATACAGTATTTCACATAAATAGCTTGGCTCGCAATGGAATGTCGAATAGTCGCCCTCGGTTGAATGATTAAAGGTTCCCATCCAATAAACCAATTCTGAAAAACTGAAATTTAGCATTTCACCCAGGCCAAAGTAACCCTAGCCTAGTCCATAATCTCACTCAATCATTCCCTGCTATAGTCACCAATTGAAGTAGTCTAAAATCTCGTAAATATCTAAAAAATGCCTGAAGTTATTCAACTTGCCGGCGTGCTTGCCGGACACACTGGTTGGGTAACGCAAGTGGCTCCACATCCTCGTGAACCGGAAATTCTGATCTCGTCATCGCGTGACAAAACACTCATAGTTTGGTATCTCACGCGCGAAAGCCAGAGCAACTATGGGATTCCTCTGAAAAGGCATTATGGACACTCGCATTTCATTAGCGATGTGGTGCTCTCTTCGGATGGCAACTATGCTTTAAGCGGCTCTTGGGATCACACTTTACGCTTGTGGGATTTGGCTGCCAGCAAGACCACTCAACGTTTCGAGGGTCACACCAAGGATGTTTTGTCGGTGGCCTTCTCACCGGACAATCGTCAAATTGTCTCCGGTTCCCGTGATCGCTCCATTAAACTGTGGAACACTCTGGCCGAGTGTAAGTTTACTATACGCGATGATGGCCACAACGACTGGGTGTCCTGTGTACGCTTCTCCCCCAATCAGGCCAACCCTCTGATTGTCTCTTGTGGCTGGGATCGCACTGTCAAGGTCTGGAACTTGACCAATTGCAAATTGCGTAACAATCATCACGGACATACGGGCTATCTGACCACTGTGGCAGTCTCACCGGATGGTTCTTTGTGTACCTCGGCTGGCAAGGATGCCACGGTACTGTTCTGGGACCTAAGTGATGGGCGTAATCTATATCCGTTGGATCATCATGATGTGGTTAATGCCATGTCATTCTCACCCAATCGCTATTGGTTGTGTGTGGCCTGTGGCTCTACGATAACTGTGTGGGACTTGGCCTCTAAAAAGGCGGTTTTTGATTTGTGGCTGGAAGATGTGCCAGCCACAGCCAAGGGCGATCAACCGCAATGTCTTTCCCTGGCCTGGTCAAATGATGGGCAAACACTGTTTGCAGGCTACTCGGACAATTTGATACGCGTGTGGCAGGTCATGTCCGGAGCGTAGTGCATTATGGGTCCAACAAAATTATTTAACTGAAGAACAAAATTCCGAAACGCTGATGTGTTTGTTATGCTGTGTGTATTTTCGTCAGAAATAAAGATAAATCAACTTGAAATTATGAGCGTACTTTCCTCAGTGTAAGAAATGATTTACATTAGTGCAAATCCCACCTCTTAAAGTCGTAGATGTATTTCGCTCATTTGACTGTTTGTTGTTCCGTCGACGCCGTCTCCCACAATCAGACACCTCCAACTCGCTGGTTGCAAGTATTAACAGCGGGCCGTTATAAACAAAAGAAATTACGTTATAGCAGCAAAGTGTTTTATGTTGGCAACACTTTGCATGTCTGTCCTGTGCCTGTCCCTGCACTGTCCCACCACCGCCGCCGGCATAAGTGAATGGATTTGTGTGTGTGTGGGTGTATGTGGCTTTCCTCCTCTCAATTCACCGTCTGCTGTTGCTGCATGTTCGCCGTTCGCCGACAGTCGTCTGTCTCACGTCTGCACTGGGCAGGTCTATTTGTCTGGTAAACGGAACCCTGCCAACCAAACAGCCAGGCTACACCTACGCGTGCTAGGGCAAGTGTCTGGGGACGAATGAGTAATTTTTTCAGCATTGTTTTGGTCTCTGCCCTTCATTTCAGTACATTTTTAAGCACAAGTGTGAATAAGTTCTGGCCATTTTTTTTTTTTTTCATGAAATGAATGAAGTGTGTGTGAGGGACAGGTCATTGAAAATGTTATCTCTGGATAGCCAAAACTTTTTGTCATACACAATTTAGTAAATTAAATTGAGAATTTTGGACATTTTACTTTGACAAAAAATGGAGCCGTCTATCCTGCATTCCGCTGACATTGTGGAGCTTGAAATCATAAAAAGGGTGACAACAAAAAACTCGAAAACTTATTTTGTATCACAACTTTAGAAGCCATTATATTCAAGCAAATTGCAGGTCAAGCTATTGTGTGGATCTTCTGGAGCCATGAGCTCTGACTCTTTTCGACTCTTTAAAGAAGAGAGCTCTGAGCTGAAAACCGGAGCAAAGGGCTGGAAACCGAGGCTTTGAGGTGCGAGTCATATCTGAAGAGCTGTGTGCTGAAAATGACTGTTGAGCTCTCATCGCAATCTGAGCTACTTTGAGATAGTTCGAGAGCCAGGAACCAAGAACCAGCAAACAGCTCTCGCTTAAAATTATTGTTCTAAGTTTTAGACGGATACGGTGGGTTTTATCATGTGCAATATACAGGGTCTGTCCTAAAGGTATTAGGACTGATTATTCATTTTGGATTTACTTATTTCGCAGCATTTTCGGATTGCACCACTCACAGAAACACGTCGCGCGAAAATGCCTGTCCAGACTCTTCAGGTGCTCGGAGGCCACTAACCATCCGCTCGTTCGTTAGCTAGGAAACCACTCAAGCTCCGAAGTACAGTCGCGGTATAAGAAAATCAGTCCTATTACCTTTAGGAAAAATCTGTCGATGGAAAATGTTTGTCCGGATAGGTTTGAAACTGTGGAAGAAGATAGCCTAGATATCCCGCCTAAGAGTCGCAGCCTAACACTGATGGTCTTGGCTGCATGCTCAGAGCCGAGAGCTGTGGCTCACGCGCTGCCTGGTAGGTCGCGGCCGTCGAGAGAGCCACTTCTCGCTCCAGAGCTGCTGTTTGCGATCGAAGAGCGCTTCCGAAGAACTTATCAAATTCGTAATTGAGACTAAAACCTCGATTTATTATGCTTTAATGGAACACCTTTAGAGTCGATTGTGGGTTGATGCATAGATCCGAAATCGTCGCCTAAGACCACCTTAGAGACTTCTACCGCAATCGAATGCGTTCAACATTTCTTGGTACTTCAGTAAAACTAACGCACACTAATTTTGACCGACAAGTTCTCGTGTTGTGTATATATATACAGATTAAAAAGTGAAAGTATATATGTATGTTTTTTGTTCCTTATAGGCATCTAGACAGCTAACCGATCTTCACAAACAATTTCCCATTATGCTCATATCCATCAGAAAAGAGACATAGGCTATATCATAAATCTGCCAATCATTTTCAAAGCGGTTGAAACCGGTTAAAAAGTGGTTCAGATTCATCTCATCTGTAAGCCGGTTCGAAAGCAGTTGAAAACGGCTTAGAAGTGGTTCAGAGCCATATCTCAGAAGTCATTCAAGCAATGAACTTTAAATTTGGTCCGAAGGTAGGAAAAATGAAGTTAGATGTTTTACTGGATTAGGGATCGGTATTGAACCGGTATCGAACTGTTTTCGAATCGGGTAAAGAGTGTACTAGAGCCATATCTTACAAGTTATTTAAGCTATAGACTTGAATTGGCTATTTTTCTGGATAAGAACCGGTATTCAACTGGCTTAATAAGTCGGTCAGGGTCAAATCTCAGAAGTTATTTAAGCTATGAACTTAAAATCTGGTCTTTTGGGTGGTAAAATAAAATTCAATATTTTACTGGATCAAAACCATTATTGAACTGGTTTCGTAACGTTTTGAGTCTGTTAAACAGTGGCTCAAAACCATATCTTGGTCTGTAGGTTGATAATAAAGAGTTGGATATTTTGCTGAACTAGGACCGGCATCGAACCGGTTTTGAACCGGTTTAAAAATGGTTAAGAGCCATAATTTAGATGTTATTTTAGCTATTAACTATAAGTTTAGGTTTTAGGTTGG
The DNA here is from genome assembly GCA_018904275.1 of Lordiphosa clarofinis. Classification (NCBI taxonomy): domain Eukaryota; kingdom Metazoa; phylum Arthropoda; class Insecta; order Diptera; family Drosophilidae; genus Lordiphosa; species Lordiphosa clarofinis. The sequence goes on along the minus strand of JAEIGQ010000007.1, from coordinate 1,913,840 downwards.
TATTATAGAGTTGATTGTTTTATTGGTTCAGGGTCGGTTATGGAACCTGTTTACAACGGGATCAAAAGCGGTTCAGAGCAATATCTCAGAAGTTTTGAAGGTGTGAAGGTGAATTTTGGAATATAGGTGGGTAAAATGGAGTCGAATATTTTAATGGAGCTATGAGCAGGATTCTTAATGGTACTAAGAAGTTAGGTGAACCAGCCGCTTAAATCAGTGTAAGAGTGTTTCAAGTCCACAATTCAGAGATTCTGCAGAACGTAGAAACATAACCGCATTTTAATTGTTTTAAACAATTTTAAAAATCTATTTTGAATTAAAAAAAAATATATTATTATTTAGTTTTATTAAAAAGTATAACAGAAAAGATGTACCATATTTTAAAGCCATGAGATCCAGCATATTTTTTTATGCAAGTCGTGCAGTCATACAAATACTAAATCAATAAAGAGCTAAGTTTTTCAAATAATGAAATCTGTTCCCAGCTGCCAATTTTTTCAGTGAACTGCTGACTTCATAAAACAGAGTTCCCCCAGTCACACACAGAGCGTCTTCTTTTTTTTAGGGAACCCTCCCTTAAAGCAATAAGACCTAGACAACTTTTTAGGGATTACTCCACTCGATAACAGCGCCTTGGATAAAACTGTATTTGATACGAAATAGCGCATAAAGTCCTTAGCATATTTATACGACACAAAAATATTTCTTAGATTTAGATTTGATTCGCCTTAAGACGGATATAATGGGAAAATTTCTAATTCTAATTCAGGGCTAATTTGGATCCTTTAAGTGTTATTTAGTTTTTTGTTGTAAATATGTATAAAAAACATTCTTTTGATTTTCTAAGTGTATAAATATACTTAGGTGCTTTTCTAATACACACATATACATGTATATATTGGTTGCTATAGTTCGCCTTTTTTGTTATTGTCCTGACCGTCATGGCAACCATTGTTCCAGGCCAATTTAGAGAAACTTTCACGCTGTTTCTGTTAAATTTTTATGATTTAATTGCCGTCTAATTTAACGAATTGAAACAGAAACGAAGTAGAACTAATAACTTTCAGCGTGGAAGCGGGAAAGATGATGGAAATTTCATTCATGTAGTTATTGTTAGCTTCAACCACAAAACATGTTATGGTAGACCAGGAGCACCCGTTAGGCTAGTGTGCTGGTCAGGGAGCGCAGGGCAGAGCAAGGAAGCCGCATAAATTACAAACACTGGGGGCCATGCACACATCATATCAACACAAAAAGAAGTCCCGCCCCAAAAGTGGCAAACAAAGCGGCTTTAGCCGGGCAGAGAAACAAAAGTAACAGCAACAGCAGAAACTGGGCATGGGCATGTAAGTGCGTGGCATAAAGGAGTGAAACTGTGTGGCTAGCTAAATACTCGTCGTAGTAGGCAACATAACGTGAATGTGGAATAAAAATTAGGCGGCATACAATTAATGGCCCTGTGGGGTTTCTTCGTGCCGAACGCTTTGCTGATACACTCGTATGGATTTTATGTTTTATCCTTTTGTTTGGGATGGATAATGGAAGGGATAACACAATGTCCAGATCTTTGGCGTTCATCACAGGGGAATGCAGTGGAAATCAAACACATTAGACTAGCTGAACTTACTGCAAGCAGGTAAATTCTCAAAGGGGACCAAAAAAAAGGGGAGCTTCTGTTTCCTGTTTCAACCCTGATTAAAAACCAGGTTGTGTGTGGTTCATACACTAAGAAAAAAGAACGACTTTCTAAAACTCAGCACAAGCAAACTATGCTACAGCACACATATCAACCCAAAAAAATCAAGCGATCAGCAAATGCAAGCCCGAAGGTGCCCAAATTGGCCTTTGAAGAGAGTTATTTTTTAGTTTACACCAATTTTGTAATCAGTTGACAAAGCCGAAACAGAATTTGTCATCGAAGTGTTTGCAACATACAAAAGTTGTTATTTTATTCCCCTGTGTAATTTTCAGTGTTTATAAACACTTCGTTATCTTTTAGAAAATAAAGAATAAAAACAGATATTATACTTTTGAGCTATACGGCACGTTGAGTTGCCTTCTCTCTTGGCAGCAATGGTGTAGAGGGTAAGTTATGAGACTGAAAGTCAAACAGACCTGGGTTCAAGTCTCGGTAACAAATTTTTATTTTATATTTCGTACATAACAGTGTTCACTAAAATGGAAAATAAAATTTAATTTTAAACAGTTTACCTGATAACCAATTTGACCTGAAACCCTTTATGAACTCGTAGAGTAAAAAGGGTATACTAAAGTCGTGCAAATGTATGAAACAGGCAGAAGGAATCATTTCCAACCATATAAAGTATATATATTCTTGATCAGCATCAACAGCCGAGACGATATAGACATGTCCGTCTGTCCGTCCGTCCGTCCGTCCGTCTGTCTGTACGAACACCTAGATCTCAGAGATGGTAAGAGATAGAGGTTTGACATATATGGGACAATTGCTTCTTTTATCTGCACGCAGATAGTTTGTTTAAAATTTTGGCCACGCCCCCTCCCGCCTCCGTTATTTGGAAAATACGTTATATCTTCTACAGTTTTGAAAATAGCCGATTCGTACCTTTTAGAGATAGTAGCTTGATTTGTACACCTACAATCAATGCTATGAAAAATACGTATTAAGCTTTTACACACAGAAGTGAAAGAAAAAGTCACAGCTGATTTACGCCAAAAATACGAGGGTAAAACGTTTAGGGGCGCTCAATAAATGCGTAGCGTTAATTTATACGATTACATTTTTACGCGGGCTGGTGAACACCTTAATAATGCTTATTAACCTAAACAAAGCAGCTCTCAAAAGTTATAAATGTCTGCTTATAAATTTGACAATTATGAAAAAAGGAACAAGTATCAATAGATCGAAACTATGTTCAAGCGAACCAAGGTTCGAACCAAACCTTGGGTTCAGGGATTCCAGGAACCGGTTCGCGAACCAACTCTTCTTCAGTACAGGTTCGAATGCCCGGACCGAACCTTCTGCAAAATTTTAGAGGATAAAAATATCTTTCATCACAATACTTCATTCAAATAAGACTTTTGTTCATAAACATTCAGATTTTAAAACAGCTCTAAATTTCTATTCATTTAAAGTTCGGCATTCAAATTTATTTAAACATGCCGTACAGCGATAAAATACCATACCAATGCTCAAGAGAATAGACCAGAGTAGCGGTGTGCAATTTATCAAGACAAATACTTTGTGAATCAAATTCAACTTATTTTAGCTTATGCTTTTTACGTGAAAAAAAATTATTTCGAAATGGATATACATCTTCTAAAAAAATTACATATTACATAAGTCGAATGCCGAACTTTTGAACAACCAAAAAATCCGATGTCTGTTAATTAATCAACAAAATCATACTTAAGCATGGCTGAAGTTGACGCTTTTGTAGTTGACATGCAATTCCAATTGAGATACTCCCACTTGAAGCACCGCAACTGCAGAGTAGGCCCCGAGCCAACGCGAGACAGGAACAAAGTGAAAAACCATAATCAGATTTAATTAAATACGAAATTGGAACGCTCCAAGGATAAAAAGCTGGTCCGAATGTGTGTATGTGACACAATTCGAGTCCACAAAGTCCAAAAATGAGCACAACAAAAAAAACAACATAAAGGACAATAAAGTATATATGTATATGTGTGTGTGTGTGTGTGTGTTGTAGCTTCTGTTACTGGCTTCTCATTATTATTTTTCGCTTTATGTGGTCCCCAACAAAGAAGGGAGTCGTGTTCTCCAACGATTTCTAATGTGATAAACTGAGAGTGCACAGGCGAGGCCAGCCAGTTAGCTGGCAATATAACTAACGACGCGCTCCACTTTGGCGCTGGACCAGATGCGCCAGGCAGCAGCTAGCTTCTTATTGCAGTTGAGGCTCATTATTTTTTAACACGCAGCACCCACCCACCCATCCAACCGTCCAACCACCTTGTCCCGGCTCATGTGCAGCATAAAAACGGCGGCTGCATTTTATATATTCATGGACTGCGCTTCCATGATAAACGTCGTATACGTAATATTTCATTTTCCCTTTGGTCCTGTGTGTCCGTGTAAACTAAATTTATGCATTGATTTCTCGATTTATGTGACACTTCACCCATGGCCAGTTCACAGTTTATCATTCTTGTTTATGCGTCTAATTAAGACAATTTCCTTCTCCTATTTTGCAGGGTGAAAAACTTTTATAAATGACAGCTTTTAATTGCCAAACAATGACAGTCGTCCCGACAAGAACAAAAGCAAAGTCATCATCATCAGCAGCAGCAACAACAACAACAACAAGAAAAACCAACTATTTGGACAACAGCAGCGAAAATCGCCAAAATTGAGTCACCCAAGGAGCAGCAACAGCAGCACCAGCAGCAGAGATGTTGCTGATGCCCACATCATGTGGGCCGGGGCCACCAGACAACAGTAGCTGCAGCAGCAGCAGCAGGGTCAACCCAACAGCGGGTATTCCCAAATGGTTGCTAATGCTGTTGATGCTATTTGTCCTGCTGGCTCAGGCGCCCCAAAGGCAAGCGACAGCTGAAAAGAGCAAGCACTGTGAGTACCGCCCAAAAAAACTCAATAGAAAAATTGTAGGTACATTAAATTTACTAAACATTTAGCAAAACATTTCCATTTGTGGCATCATAAAAAAGTTTATATATGAGAACGCAAATCTTTGGCATGCCACTTTCGCACACATTGTTCAGCCTCTTCAAGGATTTTCCATTTTGACAATAAAAATTTGTTTGAGGAAATGTAATAAAAATGCATGAAAATGTGCTTGTCGAACTATACTGAGGCCAAAGCCAAGCATATGACATTTTGTGTGGTGACTTCGTGTGTGGAAATTTACATTTACATTCCACATATTGTTTATGTGAGCGAATAAACAACAAATAAATACAATTTTACGAGGAAATGTCAACTTGCATACATAAGCATTTTACTTTTACACAAATGCCATAGCATAAAATATGATCAATATCCCAGTAAACATTTGTCGAAAAGTTCTTCAATCCATCGCAAGGTAGAGGAGCATAATGAGGTTTAGGAAATTCTCTGTCTCTTGAGATTCAGTAAATAGGCAGACAAAATGAAGGAATATTATTTTTAATCATATTTTAAATCACTCGAACGTCTGGAAGTGTTTCTTAGAAGATAGTTTGGGGACTAATAAAAACAAAATGCACTTGAATACATTTTTTTTTGCTGTGTAATTCTTAGCTGTATTGGAAAACAATTGCCAAATTAAATCTCAAAAAAACACAACTATTTCCTTATGTTTCGGGAGAACGCTTTCGTATAAGACAACAATATAATCATATTATCGTCGTCGACAGCATATCGAAAGTAAAGACTATTACATGGCCGACCCATCCCCCAACTATCCCCCAATACCGATCAACAATTTACACAACTTGTGAGTTGCTGACCATCCGACTATGAAACTTTATTTTTAAACAAAAATGCATTCTTTTTGTGGCCTTGCTCTTTTTGACAAACTCTACTCTTGTGCTGTATTTTTCGAGCATAGCCCCTGGGGGCCGAACAATTTCGACAATTCATACCGAATGCATGCCAATGTCTTGCATTACTGTGACAATGCACTTTTCATTAGGTGCCTCTGGCTAATTCTACATTATTTATCACTGCTAAATTAAGTTCATTGCAAAGTGGAATAGTTATATCTTATCCATTTTGTTAATATCGTTTATCCCATTTTTCATATATTTTTGGATGATTATCACCTCCATTATATATCTAACATCTAATTAATATCCTTTTTACGATATTACAACTGTTCAGTTCAAATGGATACCGAAATCATCCAATGGATCATCAACAAATATTATTTTATTCTATTATTCTTTATCCCAATATTTACTACTCGAACCCGAACCGGAACACTTTTCCGAAAAAATAATAAGTTTTTCCAACGACACAAACAGGAAAATATACAAATTCCTTGTAATCTGAGTGCTATCATTCAAGAAGTTCTCCAATCCTACGACATTTCCTTAGGTCAGATTTATAGTCTCACCTTCTATAATGGATTCATATTTGGTTCGAAAAGGAGAACTCTTAAAGAACAGGTAAAGGTAAAGCAGTACAGAAAAGGAATGCCACTGTAAAGAACGTAATGTAAGCATGTCTCCAAAATTGTGAACGTCAGCAAATGAATTTGATAATTAAAGTTACATAAATTTTAAATGGGAAAGGCAACGCTAACATCGCCACTTGAAAAAGATTATCTTCACGGTTAGCGACTTCGACCAAACTTCGCAGATCAGCTTAAAAACATATAATATTGCGTAGAAACAGACAGACGGACGGCAAAGTTCTTTTCGGTATACCGGTACGTACACTGAGAAAAAAGGATGTTTTCTGATGATCCTTAGGATATTTTTGGTATCCATTTGGACTGGATAGTTAACTATTCTTTTTTGCGATCCATTGGATGTTTTCGAAGTCGATTTATATTCGCTTAAAAAGTATATATCAGAAATTAAATATTTCATGGATCAAAATGTAAAAAGGATATTTGAAAAAAGGGATCTTAAAATGGATATTTCAAATATCTATTCTTCGGGGATCTTTTTTTCTGTGTGTACCGGTATAAGCACTACTTTGTTCGATATTGACAAAAATTAAAATCTAAAATCTATAAATCTAAATCATTTTATTCCAGTTAATTTAGAAGAATAAAAATGGATTTCACATTCAAAGTAAAATTATAAAAACTATTTTATATTTCGTATCACTATACGAAGTTAAAAAATAAAATCTTATGATAACATTATTTGCTTCGAGCATAATATTATAATTATTAGCTTAACGCTAACCTGGGTAGCTGAAACAGAAAGCGGAAGCGAAAGAAAGAGAATTCTGACCACAAGCTAAGAAGCTTTTCATGGTTTCGAACAAATATGTATCAACTTCGTCGGATGAACTAGTACTAAAACTTAAAATTTATTATGAAGAAATGATTGATCAGCAACCGAGTTAGTACTTAGCGTTTCGTTATATCTAGGGTCCAAAAATTTGTCACATAATCAGTCGAACTTCCACATAGCGAATTTCCAGGGAACACAAAGATATTGTTATAAAGAAAATTCATAACATATAGAAAGAAATACTTAATACGAAACTGCAGTGTTCAGAAAATAGTTCGTTATATAGAGAACTTCGTTGTACGGAAGTTCGTAATAGAGAAGTTTGATTTTCCAAGCATTGTTTTTGAAAAGTGACTTCTCTCGCTTTTCTATTTAATTATAAATATCGCTAAAAAAAATTACCCAAAGTGTATCTTCCGCAAAAGTCAATAGAATATTGTATAATGTCAGTAATCTATTTGTCACTTCTTATTAATCGCCCATAAATAATGCTTGCTGGGTTATCGAACATTCACAACAAACACACGCACAGTCAAATAATGTAGCATACTTTTAAGGGCCATTCAGTATAATCAAAAAATAAACTTTGTAAAATTTTAGCAAAATTGCAGGAACAGAATTGAGAGGGGGAAAAATTACCAAAGCATGAAATGAACTTAACTCAAGCGTTGCCAGGCAGTGGCGGCGGCGGCGACCCAACATCATCATTCTCATACTTATGCAGACGCCGCGCCGCGACGAAAGTTGTTGCCGCAAATTATTTCCGTATTTTAGCATTAAATCATAATTAAAAATTTGAAGTAAAACAACTTACATACATGCCAGCCAAATGTCGGGCGGGGTTTGGCGCGCGGTAACAAAGTTTGCTCGTCGAGGGCGCCCAGGAAAAAGTTCATTGCATACTTATTTGGGCTCGTTTCCGGTTGCTGCTGCTGATGCGATGAGCGCCTAATTGCAGCAGTTGGGTGACGAATGTCTGCCCGCACAGTGGATCCAGTCTATATATAATTTCTTAAATTTTTGCCCTCTCTTGCCCATTTCCTGCGGTCACACACGACCTACCCTAACCTGCCGGTTTCTCCCTTGTTTTTGTCGGCTGTCGTCGACAGACTCTTGTGGCCCACGTGGCGTGTACTTAATTTCCCATGCTCATTGCCAGGCGCGTTAAAACTTTTTTTTTTTGGACTGCACTTCTCTGGCACGGGGCGGTAGGGGAAGGGTGAACATTGAAGGCTTTTCAACTCGTTCAACAAAATTTTGCACAAAAGTTTCATAATTAATTTCATGTTAAGTGGCAAATGCGAGCGGGGCGTGGTTTCAGCTTCCTTTCCCTGTATTTTTGGCCTGGTCGTTTTGCTGCCTTTAATTTGAATTGTCATTTCCTGTCTCTAACACTTCATCTCCAGTTTCTTGGTCTGGTGTGGCACGCCACGCCTGCTGCACGTTCAACTTGATTAGCGTAACTTCTAATGACTCGCACGAGCAGCGGAACTTGACTGCTTTTGCTCCACACACAGTGTGTGCGTGTGTTTGTGGGAGCACACTTCTTCAATGGCTGTGTGACAATATTTTTGTATATTTGCAAGTGGTTTTCATAATTACTTTGTGTGCTCACTTCAGATTATCCCAGTTACTGACTGGTGGAACACGCAATGCCACAAACAACTTGGATAAACAGTATCCAAATGTTAGGGGAGACTCGGTATCCATTGGGAGACTCTTGCGAAATCACTTAACTGAATTGTAAGTGAAATGCGTGGAGTGAACATTTTTCTTATATAAGATTTAAGGGTTTTTAAAATTTAAAGTTTTAGATCTTCTTTTGTAAATCTCTGTCTTCATTTTGCATTCTACCTTTGCCCCTACCAATTGTACAAAATTTTCGTGTTTGCAATAATGTGAACATTATACAATCTTATAGAAATATGTCACGTTGCTTGTCGCCCAGATTTCCACTCACCTTTAACCTCATCTTCCCTCCGGCCCTTACCCACCCCTTACTGATGGCCAACTGCCAATAAATTTGTGTGAAAAACAACTCTGCACGACTTAGAAGTGGGTATAAAACTTTTGCTCTTTGTGAGGAATATAAATCTGAATGGTTGGATTTGGAACTGGGTCTTAAGGGAGAGGCTTGAGTGCGGGGGGTGCGGCCAAATATGAGAACCAACTGGTCCACTGCGGCAAAATGAATTTGTTGCGAAGGAAAGGGCTGCTGCTAATGCTGTGGTCTTGCCACGTCCATGTCAAACAGTTCGCAAAATCAGGCATAGGATGTGCCTGGTGTATGAAAGAAGCTTTGCGTGAGCCATAAATTTTAATTTCAGCGAAAATCCATCCGCATACGAAATAAGATTTGTTGAAACAAAAAGCGACGCAATCATTTGGCAGATTTTTTTTTATATATTTGGTCTTTATCTTGATTGTATGAATTATTTGGTTAAAGAAGAACAAATTGAGTTAACATGTTTTTTCGCCATAAAATCTAAAATTTTTACTTATCAAATTGCTAGTTTCTAGCGGACTCAAGTTATTCTTTGTCAGCTAATGGGGTCAGAAGTTTAGTAAGTAGCTAGCAACTGTCAACATCTCGCTACTTAATTCTCCTGTATTTGGTATATAAAAATTGAAGCCAAAGCGCAGTCTAGTAATAGAAGTACCGGGAGGCTCACGAAACAGCTATACGGACTACGAGCAGAGTGACTTTTGCCGTTTTATCTAGAGCAATCTTCCAAAGTGTCTTTTGAGTCTACATTTTTTTGAGTTGTTATAGGCAAGTCTGTTGAAAGTTTGTGTCGATTAACCGAAAAAGAGCAAAAAGAACTGAAGAGAAGGAAATTAAAGTGATCCCAATTAAATATCATATAATCCTACATCAAGAGGGAAGTAAGCAAAATTTACCAATTTCTATTTTCCCAGAAATGGTCCATCTCCCCAAAATGTTCGGTTGGTTTGTAAGCAATAATTAAAACGCAAATTTCATTGTTTAAATTATTTTTTTTGATGTTAAATATCCGGAAAAATAATTTCCATTTAAAAAACGAAATTTGCTTGACAAAATTGTTTGGTTGAGTAATGCTATTTCCCCAAACCCGAGAGATTTGAAATCGACCGAAAGAGATTTCTGGGATTGGCTTTGCGTTGAAATTCGGTTGGAAGAGATTTCCGTGACACCTACGATAGTAACAAGTTTATATTCAAACTTCAAACTAGCTTAAGTCTTGCACTAATCCGATTTCGAGATCAAATCAAGTACGAATAAAAAGCTTAAGTAACTATCGTACCTCCTTGATTGGATCTGAATGTATAATGAGTTCTAATAACAAGTTAAAATCAATCTATTGGGTTTTGAAATATGACAACTTCGAGCTTACCCGAGCTAAAGACTGGATTAAGACCAGAATTCCGGAATTAAGAAATCCATACTCAAGTTAATATTTTCGTTCTTAGTTTGAGAATATTCGGGATCGATCGACTTTGAGATTGGGTAAATGTAAGGAGGTAAACGAAAAACCTGTCCTATTTGAACCATAAAAATCACATCGTTCGCTATGCTTTCCGGTTTAACGAAATGTCTTGTCTTCTGTTTCAATATCCAATGAATTTGTTTTAAACAATGAGGATTTTGATGAGGAATGACGGCCAACACAACCCACATTAGCAACCATCACAAGACTAATTATCGGCTATTAATTTAACACTTTCATTAGCTTCAGTTCAACTTTCCTTAGTATTTTCTCCTTTTATGAATAACTTCTTGTCTAATCATTAAGATGACTTAGCTGCTTAGCTTGCCGATGCCCATCAGGTCGCAGGCAAAAAAGAGACAATACACAAAAAATAGATAAATTGTTATGGAAGATAAATTGCAGCGGGTGGCAGAAATCAAGCAAACGCATAATAAATGCCATTGCCAAATAGCCGCGAGAAGAGTAGGGAGCTGGAGCAACCAAATCGACTATTGATGCGTTGGCATCTCGTGGCCCCTCCTCCCCGAGCAATTCAGTTGGCTTTGGTTTTGTGAAATTGTCCACGAATGCGGGACAACGAGTGAAGGCGGGTGGGGTGTGATGGGATGGGATCATTTATCAATATTTGCGCTGAAAACGGTCCGCGATGCTTAAACGGTAATCAGTTATTATTTGAAACCGCCAAACCGAGCATTAAATACGTATATTTTCAAATTGGTTTTCAATTCGCACAACGCTCCAATTCAATTTGAAACCCAATTTTTAATTGGACGGGCAATAAATAAGGCGTAACAAATTTGGCCAATTTGTGATAAAACATTTTAGGCAAATGAATTTCAACATCATCTGATGGTTTTTGTAATTATTGATTTGTTTATATGAGTCAATTACCGACATTGGTGGAATGGTAAGAGCCGTTTTAATAATTAATTCAATTTTAGTTTATTATTGTTGAATTAATTACAAATTGAAGTTTTCTATTTAAATAATTATTATGTTAGTTGAATAGAAACACTTTCAACAGCAAATGAGCATCAAAGCAAAGCCAAGGTGTCTCTGGTTATATGAAATATTGGGACGAAAAGAATTTTCTGCCATTCTGCGTACGGAGTTTTATATGTAAAGGCCTGTATACAGCACTGCCTTCCTTTCGTCACAGTATTTTTATATAAATAGAAACACTTTCTAACAGGAAAGCAAAGCCACTGTGGTTCTAATTCAGTGTTCGGCACCGTTCAGTTTTCTGTGTATACAAGTAGCGACGTCCATCCTCTGTAGCAGCGGCGTCGATACACAGACAGCGTACACTGCTCTCTTTTGTAATAACAAACATGTGCTAACTGAGAGCGCTCTCGCGTGTCTGAACGCATACATGCAAAGGCAAAATAAGCATGTGTGTTTTGCCGGACACTGTTCTATTTATATGAAATAATGTGATTGGAGACCAAAAGTGAATAAAACTTTACCTCAAATTGGAGAAGTTTCATCAATGTAGTAATTAGGGTCTTCTTCTTCTTTATTGGCCATTTCAACCGTTCGACGGTGTCTGGGCCTTTGCGATTAATTCTCTCCATTCGCTTCTGTTCTGTGCGAGCTGCCACCAGTTGGTCACACCAAGTTTGGCAATGTCTTCCCGCACCTGGTCTTCCCATCTTAGTGGTGGTCTTCCCTGCTTGCCGCCTCCATAGTCATCCGCCTTCGATTAATACGCTTTCTTTGCTGGAGCTTCTTCCTTCATTCTGGCGACATGTCCTGGCCAGCGCAGCCGCTGCTGCTTTATGCGCTTGACCAGACTGGTTTCCCCATAGAGCTCATACAGTTCGTCGTTTTTTCGAACGCGGAAATCATCGCCGACTTTTAAAGGTCCATAAATCCTCCGAAGAATTTTCAATCGCCAATCGCCGCTACATCGGCTGCTGTCATTGTCCATGCTTCTGCGCCATATTGCAGGACTGGGATGATAAGCGACTTGTAAAGGGCTATTTTTGTTCTTCGCTTGAGGTCTCTGCTTTTGAACTCCCTACTTAGCCCATAGTAGCATCGGTTCGGAAGAGTGATTCTTCGTCGGATTTCCAGACTGATGTTGTTCTTGCTGGTTATCATCGTTCCGAGGTAGACGAAATTAAAGTTGTATTCCTCCATTGTTACAGATTGTCCAAGTCGCAATGACTTTGACTCATTTACCGCTAAACCCATTAGTTTAGACTCCTTCTCAATCTCTGAAAACGCCTTGCTTACTGCCCGTGTGGTTTCGCCGATAATGTCAATACCATCGGCATATGCAAGTAGCATTCGATTTTTATGAATAAATCCGCCGGTTCCGTTGGCATGTCGACACTCGCGCAGTATATATTCTATCAGTAGATTAAAGAAGTCACACGATAAGGTATCGCCCTGCCTAAAACCTCTTTTGGTATCAAATGGTTCGGAGAGGTTATTTCCTATTTTGACGGAGCTTTGCGTACTTTTCAACGTCATCATGCAAAGTCGAACGTACTTTGCTGGAATACCTAAAGTAGACAAGGCTTTGAAGAAGCTTGTCGAAGTGTGTGTCGAAGGCTGATTTATAAGTATATCTTTATAAGTATATCTTCCTGAAATTTGGATCTCCCAGTTCTTGATAATTTTATTTATAATTCCTAATTATAGTTAGTCTATGTAATGTTTGGCCCAAATCACTTAGGGAACCGTCCCGCGACGTTTCTTACAAACACGATACTTAGATACTAACATCAATTCTTATCTCCTACTAAGTTCGTCTTTCCAAACTTCTGCATTGAAAGAAAGGATTTAATAGGAAAATTTCTAATGTTCTGCCTTATATGTACTATAATTTTCTATCAAACTAACCATCAATAAGCATTCGTAAATATTGTATATTCCCCATTTCCGCCCTTCCTGATGAAGTAACTAATATTAAAATTCGTGACACAATGTCCTTGTAGCCATACAACAATGCTCCACCCTAAAATTATCTGTAGCAACTAAGAAACTTGGCTTGAAAAAGTACATAATATAAGTATAACTTTCCCATTATGCCTCCCACAGTTGAGCACGTGAATCCCTTTTGTAATCAAATGCACAGAAAATTTTATTCTATTTAAACAAAAATCCTAGTCCCAAACCTCTTTCGTGTGGCACTGATGGGCTTTGTGTGGGCTCGAAGGGGTGTGAGGCTGTGTGCGTGATCCATTTAGAAAGGAAGGCGGCTACCAAAACAAAACAAAGCAGCAAAAATTACCACAGCACAACAACAATCTACAGGAAGAATATTACAACAAGCACATAGACAATAGCGGCAGAAAAAGTAAACAACAACAACAACAACTGGGGCCAACAATAGCGCAATAAACTAGCGGCAAAACTATGCAAAAAGTTTTTTCGCTTTTGTTTTCTTGCATCTTTGCCCAGATTTACAGGAGCAAGAAATAAAATTAATAAGAAAAATAAAAATAATTTGCAAAATATTTACTATAAGCTAGCGGAGATAGGGCAGAGCAGACGGGCCACAGGCAAAGCAAATTTAATTAACAATTCTAAAAGGGATTAGAGGAGCCCAGGAATTCACACAGATCCTGCTTTATTTCTGACAAGTTCTGTTGATGCACAACAAAAAAACAAATTGTCATTTCTCTGCATCTGCACATAATTAGAAAGCCCATTTCAACAATTTCAGTCGCAGCTGACAAAAGTTTTTTTTCACAAAAGCCCAGAAGAAGGGACAAAATCCTTCATCGCTGGCCGAAAACTGTCGAAAGTTTCGCCAACTCTGGTCATTGTCCATCAAATAGACAGCTGGAGTCAAATTAAAAGAAAAAAATTTTAATTACCTAAACAAGAAGAGGGATCAATAGTTGTCCCCCCCTCCCAGATGACTCAACACATTTCACTTGGTTCCAAAGATATTTTTTTGCAATTTGCCTGGATTATTGTCACGATGGCAAAGACAGAAGAAACTTATCAAGTCCCTTTTCACCCACCCCTTTTCCGGCTGCCCGTTTCATTAGTTTGTCACTTCGCCTTTGTGGTATGCTCGAGTGGCTTTTGTTTGAGGTGGCCGCATCTTTGCAGTTTCTGCCTTCTCTTCGAGAAAACTGACAAAAAGTTTAATGATGCGTTTAGGTTGCACGTTGGGCGAGCGACCCTTTGACTGGCTTCAGTTTGCACCCTTCATTGGCACGTATCGAAAAGTTGGACACTTGGGTAAGTGCCGGGTTGTCAGAAATTGTTTTGATTTTAATCGCATAGCTTGATAGGTTTTATATAGGAAATATGTACTTAACTTGAAAGCATAAAAAAGCATAAGGTCTTTTCAGAACCACCCAGAAAAAAAAGATATTTGTTGATGATCCAATGAATGTTTTTGGTATCCATTTGGACTGGATAGTTTAAATATAAAAAAAAAAGTCTTGCGGTATTTCCGCAAGCTTGTCTTTGCAAGCGCGTAGTTCTAGTTGTATTCGTCGCATGTCCCAGAGCTTTTTGGAAAGCTCTTTTCACGCGCTAACACGTGTTTGATTTATTTTGTTTGTTTTTAGTCGTCGTGAGTTATAGCGTCGCAACATGGAGCAAAATAAAGAGAAAATACGGATATTTTACAGTCTGCTGCAATAAAATTTGTGCAGTTTATGGACCCGTAAGTTCATTCACCGCACAACGATGGTTTCAACGTTTTCGTCGGTCAGAGGTGATGAAGTTGTCCACGGTGGAAGGCCTGCGCGAAAATTCGATAAAACGCTGAATTGATCGAAGAGACCGCATAGTAGCAGCCGTAGCATCGCCAGACTGGGCATGGGTCATCAAACCGTTATAAACCATTTGAAGAAGCTTGATTCAAAAGAAGCTCGATTATGGTGCCACGACTTGACGCAAAAACATTTTGCCCGTATGGATCAGCGTCGCTCTGAATCGCAACAAAATCGACCCGTTTTTGAAGCGGATGGTGACTGGCGATGAAAAGTGGGTCACTTACGACAACGTTAACCAAACGGTCGTGGTCGCTGAACTGCCCGCGGTGGCCAAGCCTGGTACGGCCAGGAGTTCTTCGGTGTTGGTGGGATTTCAGGGAATCATCCACTTTGAGCTGCTCCCTATGCCAAACGCTCAATTCGGACCTGTACGCCAACAACTACCGCTGGCAGCACCGCGAAGGGGCCATCTTTGATCAACAAAGGCCGAATTGTCTTCCATCAGGACAACGCCAGGCCACACACATCTTTGGTGACGTTTGACTTAAATCGCATTATTATAACCAATTTTATGAACAATTGAAAATTCAATAAAAATACCGCAAGACTTTTTTTTATAATAAAAAGGATATTTATAATTTACAATTAATGTTGAATTTTGTTTGAGATTTCGTGCAATGGATATGAAAAATATATTTTATAATATGAAAAAATAATGTGATGAAACCAATTCCAAATGGATCTTCATGGATCTTTTTTCTCTGTGCAGCATAAAAGAACATATGTTTTTGGAACCGAAAAGATTAAGAGGTATTAAAATACTGTACCGGAAAGCTTTTACGGGAGTCAGACTAAGACTCAAAAACTACGGAGCTCTGCTTCAGGCAGTTAGAGCGTATGAGTCAGTGTGCGCGCGCGGATTTGTATGCTTTCGATACAGAGTCCTCTTTCTTGCCTCCAATTTTGCAAGTAATAGTTTCTGCAGTATGATTTAAGTTTTAAGGTAAATAGTCAGTGGCTTCAGTGAAGCCTGAATTGCACGTCTTGTCCGCAGTAAATTTCCTTGAACTTTATATTGAAAAACGTTAAGGATCTGCTTTCTAAATTGACCTTAATAGTTTTATTTATTTATATTTTTAATTTACCCCGAAGCGAAAGAATTGCGTGTGCGACAGAGTGGCGCCAGTTCCCGAAAATTAACTCTAAGAGCAATGTATACAATGTTTTGTCCACCGCTGTTTTGGTTAAGATTAGAAAGTACCTTGACCTGTAAAAATGGACCTCAAGACATCATATAGATTTGGTACTGAATTTTATTTGTAAAAAGAGCTTACAATTTTTTTTTGTGTAAACATTTTAGAAATCCCTTCCGATTTTTAACAACTATTTAAAATAAAATGCTAAAGGAAGTTTATGTATAACATTTTTGAACATTGTTCTATAGAAATTTTGTAACGACTAATTAAAGTTTACATTTAAGAAAAAATTTGGTAAAATTTTAAAATTTCTCTACCGGTTTATAAAAACAGTGAAATATTTATTTTCAATCGTGCATCACGCCATCTTCTAGCTTTGAGTCTTCCAATTGCTTAAATTGTATCAATATAACCAAATAAGTGGTAACAGCCGAAAAGATCTTAAAAAGTGTGGAATTGTCTATTGAAAAGAAGCCATAGGCAGTAAATTGTACCTCTTGTTTGATGCTTTTGGTTAGAAATTTATCGATAATATTTTGAAACTCCTTACTCTTGCCATAGACACGGGCCAGTATTTGTGAAGTGGTATTCGCCTCCGAAGCTAGGCAATCACACGAGCTGCATATCATGGCCATGGTCGCAGTTTCAGCCAGAACCCAAGCACAAGACAATCCCATAGTATCCTTGACATCCATTCGAGTGTTGTGAGCTGTTAGTGTGGCAAAGGCCAAATAACTTTGATTGGTCACCGTATAGAAGGAGAAGCCGAAGAAGAACAATAAGGCCACTCCGGTGACGGAGTTCATATTCTCGGTGATGTAACGAAATTTGCAAAAGATCTCAATCAGATTGCTCAGCTCACGCCAGTTTTCCTTGTCATATGAGCTCTTCTCCAGTCTCGTAAACTCATCGAGTCGTCGGTTCAGATAGCCTATGCGTTGGGCCAGATTCTTGAGAATAATACGTAAATAGATGGCAAACAGGCAAGAGTACAGCAACTGCAGGCTGTAGACCAGTAAAAGTATAAACTGCCTTCGAGTTGCCATGTGACTGAGGCAGTGTACATAGTAGAAGGCCACCACTACCACGCCCAGAGAGACCAATCCAAGTAAGGTGCCCAGTACGCGACAGTGGTACTTCTCACTGAAACCATTTACCTCCAGATACTCATCGATTTTGGCTATTTCCCTCAGAGTGCGGCAGTGCTTGGCTCCATTGTGCACACTGGATAAAACCATCATGGTATAACTGCAAATGCAGAAGAGCGTCTCAATGGTGCGATTGATTTCCTCCGTGTCACCCTGCGAGCTGGTCATTAACTTGTATTCCCGCGAAGCAAACAAAACATCTTGGCAGAAAACGAACGAACTGATTAGTAGAACTAAGGCCATGAGATATCCATAGATCTTGCCAGGAGTTTTAAGCCGAAAGTGATCCTCATCGTCTTGACTATAGAAGGGCAATAAAGCCAACAACTGAATGGGTTTCGCTATGGCCTTAATATCTTTGACAATTTTCATGTCGGAACAATGAGCTGCCGCGAGAGTTGAGTAACGAATGTGACTTGCTATTTGGGGGGTTACTTAGTCGAGTTAAGTGCTTCCAAATGACACAACTTAGTGCTAATGTGAAGGTACTTTAGGGTCAATGGAATTAGATTACTCAAAAAGAAAGGACAAACTGCTGATGGCAGATGATTCAAAGCGCCATGTGAATGCGCTCCCAGCAAAGTTTCTTGATGAACAATGATACACTTGGAAAATTTTAGAGCACTTAAACTCAAAATCAACCGATAGTAGAGATAAAGTACGTACAACAGTACTTGAGTCAAGAATTTTCCATACCAAAAGTAAGACTATAAATTGTAGAAAAAACCTATTTGATAGCAGTAAAAAAATTCCTGGATTAAGTACAAAATAGACTACATAGTTATTCATTTTCTTTGGTTTTTCCTGTTTTATTTGACTTGGCTTATTTTCAAGAATTTAATGGGCTTAAACCAAGAAGATTTTGTACCTAAATATTGAATTTTTGTTTTGTTTCAAGAATGTTGTGGGGATGACTTCAGAATTTATTAGACTTCAATCAAGAATATTTTTTTACTTATTTTAAGATTAAAAAGTATGATCAAAAATGTGAAAAACTGATCGAAATGTACTTGATGTAACCCCAAACAGTCTGAAATCAAGTATTTCGGGATTAAACTCAAACTTGATATAAGAATATTGTACTTGAGTCAAGTATATTTGTACTTACCATACCATTGGAACCGTTTGTACTTAATTCAAGTACACTGTTCTTGGTTTTTCTTTTCTTAGTGTATAAAACTTAGAATTTCGGCATTAATTCAATTTATACTTATTTTTTCCAAGTGCAGCCTAGTGGGCCCTGCGGCGGTTTGAAGATTACGCTCATTATGCAAACTCTGCGCCAACGTTCGGGGAAATCGTTCAAGCGAAAAGCATTTACTTCAATTATTTCATTAGAGCAGCAAAGTCCAGAGGCGTCATCTGTCCATTTGGGGGCCACCATTGAATGTTGGGCGCGCTAATGGAGCGTGTGAACTTGGCATCAGCTGCAAGGAGCCAAAACGGGCAGCAGTTGGTTTCGGTCTCGGTTTAGTCAACTGTACGCGAGGGTGATGATGACATCTTCACTGGGACACGGACTGTGTGTGGGGTGGGGCGATGGTCAAAATTCAATATTGTTTAACCTTTGTTGCTACAAATTGCTCAAATTCCTGCCATTAGTTTGACAAACGAGCCAGCGAAATTATTTTGTTGCAGCGAAATTGCCAACCAAACCACGAGCAGATTTCCAGCTAAAGTTTCGCCACAGTGCAAAACCTGCTAGCTACCTACCTACTCCGACCACTCACCTCCTATCTCTCTCATTCCATCTCCACCTCCTTGTTCAGGGCTTGGGTCACGCACTAAGCTGGCTCCTCGCTCGCTCGCTTCGTCCTGTTGCGGTTTCGTTACGTTCCATTGTTGTTGTGGCAAGCCACTGTTCTCTCCGAAGCTTCGGTACTGGGTTTTGGGCTTGGATTTGATGCCATTGCAGCAGATTTATTTGCGGTTTTGCATAATCACTGAAAATTAGTTTAAAATATTTACATTAAATTTGCATTTCAATGTCGACGGTCAAGGGATTTTGGCAAGCGAATTCAGAGACTACTGAGAAGACTAGTTCTTTAGTACTAAAAATGGGCATTCAGCCAACAGAAGTGGTAAGGGTATTGTGCACGTCAAGTTCTGGGACAGAAGTACACAGAACCAGATTGCTCTTTATACCACTTTAACCACAAATTGAAAATTGTGTCCAAATTGCAGCTTTTTCTTTTACAGTTTAGGCTGTGCGCAGATTGCCAATGAGTCAGTTAATCAGTGGCGACATACTATTTTACTTTAAGCTCAAAATACTACAAATTTTGACGTGATGGATCAGCACTTGAAAATCATCTAGAATCACCAGCAATCCTTCAGTCTACTGGAAAAAGTTTAATTTTGTCCACTGAAATTGGTGTTTTATAGTGGAAGATGGAACTGTACTTTGCGTCAGTCTTAAGATATAAAATCCATTTGCTACTCACCCCACTTGGAAAATCCTTTCTGCAAAATTAACTACTTATAGTGTTCCAACTGAGCAAGACATTTCCTTCGAAGATAAGCGCCAACACCCATTTATTCGGCACGGTTAATGGCCAGATTAGTTAGTCGAAATGCCATTTGTTAGCTGCCAAAAGGATTCAAAATACCATAATTAATTTCAAGGATTTACTCGTCACAATGGTTTATATTTTTGTTCGCCTTTGTCGGTTTTGCTATTAATCGAAAGTGCTTTGGACAAAAGTGGAACCCCCTTTGGGTTGTAAAAATAGTTGTCCAAATCGATATCAATCAATTGAAATAAACTTTGCAGATAACACTTAATGGAAAACTGTGTCCATTGTGTCTATTTTCGTCTCATTTATATGAGACAATTACCCAATTTACACAGAAGCAGCTCCAAATTGTGTCATCCAAGCGGCGACTCATAACTCGCGCTAAATCGCGCGGGACAGTAGCCAAATGGTAATGGGGTTGGGTACCATTGCTGCCGGGATTTTTATGCTGACTGCAGGGCTATTTTCCAGCTTAATGTTTCCGGCTAAGGTTCGCCGGAAGTATTTGCTGGTCTTTAATGCGTTTACCCAAACTCGGAGCAATGTGCAGGACTTTCATTGTCATCAGTTGGAAGTTTGATTGCACTGAGTCTCCTCCTTGCACAATTTCCCAGGGGGAATAAGTAGTTTGGTTTGAGCAAAATGATGTTTACCTTCGTCTAATTTCATGCTTTTTATGTCTATCTCTCTCCTTCTCTCTCCCTCCCTCTCTCTCGTCGACCCTCACGCTAAAAAGGAATCTGTTGGCAATATGTACATAACGCTGTATTTGCTTTCGATTCTAAGTCCCAGGGATGTTTCGTTTGGCACATCAAATGCTTGTCAAATATTGAAGGCATTTCTTTGAATGTAGAAATTATTAGTTTCCGCCAATACATAGAAATGGATGTGTATTTAAAGCATACAGTGCAGGATAACTTGTTATACGGTATTTTAACTATTAAAAAAAAAAGAACACGAAATTAAAGATGTTGGAGGAGACACACTTGAAGTTAGCTGATTTTAGTGCCTAATGTAGGGGGAGGGCCGATGTTGTTCGGAAAGGCGGAACCGAATCGTCTTTTTGTGGCGATTTTAAGTTCGGTTCAGGTTTCTTAAACACATGCTGGATTGATTTGGTTTATATGATCAGTTTAATTTAAAAACTTTTGCTTAAAATATTTTTATCTGGTATAACTAACGTATGCACTATAGGAAATTTTCCAAATTTTTATACCCGTTTTTTCCCTCAGCATTTCGGTCCTTCACTTCGACTTAGCGTAAATTAACGAGAGCGTAAGTTAAAGTCGGCTGTAACCGACTTCGATATACCCGTTACTCATGCAAAAACATTTTTAACAGTGTTCCTGCGTTCCTTAGGGTGACCAACCGAAAAGTAGGCAACACTTTTTTGGCGGGTGGGGGTGTGGCGGTGTGGGGGGCTTGGTTCACTTATTTGCTCATAGCTTGAGAACTTGAGAATTATCTCTAGAAGGTACGAATCGTCTATCTTCAAAACTGTAGGAGATATAACTTTTTTTCCAAATTGCGGGGGCGGGAGGGGGCGTGGCCAAAATTTGAAACAAACTTGATCTGCGTGCAGATAAAAGAAGCATTTGTCTCATACATGTCAAACCTCTATCTCTTACCATCTCTGAGATCTAGGTGTTCATACAGACGGACGGACGGACAGACGGACATGTCTATATCGACTCGGCTTTTGATGCTGATCAAGAATATATATACTTTATATGGTCGGAAATGATTCCTTCTGCCTGTTACATACATTTGCACGACTTTAGTATACCCTTTTTACTCTACGAGTAACGGGTATAAAAAGAACATGCAAAGGCGGTACAAAATCTGAGCATTTTCTCTACTTCATTCGTCGATAACTAAGAAATAAAATTAAAGCACAAACTACAGTTTAAGGGCCAACCGACAATCAACTCTGACGTTGGTCGTAAAAATGTAAACCTCATTTGGCTGGATGCTGAGGAATGTTAAAGTCGAATATAAGTTGACCTTGGCAGCTGCGAATGGGCTTGCTCTATTCTTAGTTTTCTTTTTGTGCCCGCCCATGCCTAGAAGCTTCACAGCGAAAAATACTAGAGTTTGTATGAGATGCGGTATCTACTATATGTAGTGTCTTTTGTAGGGCCAAAGTGCAATGTAAATAAAAAGGTGTGAGTGTCGTTAACACTCACGGAGCTTAAATGTAAAACATGATGGTAAATTTAAGGGCTTAATTTGATAATATATTATATCAATTATTTATATGTATATATCAGCAAGTTAAGTCAATGTTTAGTCACTGTCGAGTCAACGTAAAGTAACTGTTAAGTCACTTTCACTGTTTAGTTACGTCACGTCAATGCTTATTCACTTTCAAGTCAATTCACTGTTTAGTCACTCTTCAGCCACTGTCAAGTCGCGGTTGAGTCACCCCAACTTACACAACTCTCAAAAAAAATAATATTAAAAAGATCTTGCCTCGACGTAAATTTAAACCCACTACTTCGGCGTTTTGTGCTATGGTTGCGCTTCATTGCTTTCTGCGATTTTTCCGCTTTTTCTCGCGTGAGCTGAATAGTCCTGTGAGCTAAGATGACGTCGTCCGTGTGTTCAGTTTTCAAAGTCCTGAGTTCAAGTCAAAATCTGTAACAAAATCTATTTACAGCTTTTGAAAGGGGTGGTGTGGGGTTAATAAGGGGGCTTATTAAGTGAAGATAATGGGCGTGTTCAGCAGAATAATTGATCCCTGAGCAGGTATCAGAAAAAAATGATGCATCAAATAGTTTCTGCTGAACGAATTGCTACATTGTTAACAACCCCGCGGGGCGTTGAATTCTGCAATGGCGGCGTATACACACTTGCGATCCGTGTTAACACAAATTCCCCATATATGAAGTCACAAAGGTGAAAAAAAATGCAGACTTTTTTGTATCCAGCAAGACTTTGTCTTATTATCAGGAAGAAACGCTCTCTTAACTTTAAGGAAACACATTTTTATTCCTTAGAAGGCACTTTTTTATATCCCCGGGGTGAATGAGAAATCATTCCCGAAAAGAGGCTTTTTCCTATCTCCAAGAAGAAACGCTTTCTTTCCTTCCAGAAGTGTCGCAGAGTGGCACACTTCTTTCGACGGGAGATGAGAATACGGTTTCTATGCCATATCGCTAGAGTGAAGCGATACCTACTGAAAGAATTGCATTCAAATCTTCTGCAATGAAATATGTTTGCTGGCATGCAACATTGAATATTAATATATTTTGAACACCTTTGGAAAAGCGGCTTATTCCCAAAAAAAGGAGATATTTCCAATAGAGGAGTGATTAATTACATTCGTTTTATACTTTTATGCCATAAAATTAATTTTATGCAAAAATTCTTTAAAGTTTGACCATCCTCTCCGCATGCTGAAGTAAAATGAAGTTAAAAATGACCCGTCAAGTGCCAAGAGTTTGGTCTAATGGCCAGCGATTTCGAGCCAACTTGTGCAATGAACTTTTAGTAATGTGAAAATCATTTACATCATTTTGAAACACTTTTAATTAGTTTTAATAGGCAAAACTATGTCGCTTAAGTGCGAAATGCATTAACATGAAATGAAGGCCATTTTCGACATCGGCCAATGGACATCAGCGCATGCAAATGAAGCCCAAGGTAGGAGGCATGCTGCTGGGCAGGGCATAAAAGCCAACGCGTGCCAGTGGCATCTGTAGAGTTTTTAATGAAACACAATAATGTGTGTGTGGTAGGGTGTGGGTGGGTGTGCATGCTGTGGCCGGGAGGGGGGTTAGCTTACGTGCGCCTGATTTCAGGCAATTTCCTGCTTAGCAACCGCTTCCGCTCTTGCCGCCGCCGCACTAATTCAATTTCGCTTCAATAAAACGCACACGAAGATGATGACGAGAGCACACACACACACACACCTAAACAGTTTACTGCAAATTCGTTTTACGCCAACCATGAAGAGAGAGAGAGTCAGGCCATGTGAGTGGCTCTCTGCAAATGCTTCATTTTCGGTCGCGACGCGTTGCCAACTTCCAAATTGAATTCACAATTGGATTGAATTGCCCACAGCCAGGCTGGCGCCTGCCTTTGCCCTTTGTTTCAGTCTACGTGGGAGGACGAGGGACAGGTGGGAGTGGTGACCAAGCAGGTGACTTGGCAGACAGTTTTCCCTGCTTTATATGTAATTGGCAATTTTGTTACACATTTCGCTTTGATCTTTTTTGCCGCTACCGAAGCCAAATAGGCTAAAGCTGCCAACTCCAGGCCAGTGCTATTGGGATAGGATGGATGCCTGGTAGTTACCTTGCTGCTCAAATTAGCCGTTAGGCATTTAGGCCAAAATTATGTTCAGAAATGCTACTACAGTTTTTCTTTTATTTTAATGTAAATAACAGAAATTAAAAAGCCCAAATTTCCATTTTAATTAAGTTGATGAAGTTCTGGGTGGTAAATTGGTCGCCATCGTTGCAAAGGTATAATTTGGGAAGGGGAAATGGAAAATTGTTGTGACCACTGAACTGGTCAAGAGACGGCACTGCCTCGAGTTAGATATTCTTTAAGAGCACACTCAAAGAAAACGGATAATTTGTAGTACGATAATCTTAAATTAAGAACAAATCATTCTTTAATTTTATTAATCCGCCGGATTTGAACTCGGGTGATTGAACAAACAGCATTGCCACTTAGCTCACTCGGCTATTGTCCGTCACTTTTTAGGCGCCAGTTAATCTTCAATAATGAACTTACGCTTATTTGAAAGCTACTGAAATTCTTTATCACATTTCATTTTTCAAATATCTCTTTCCGTTCAAAAGTTACGATTTTTGCTACGCAAAAGCATCTAAATACATAGATTATTCATGCATATTAATATGTTCAAATCGCTCATACTCGCAAGACGCCAATCGGCGAAAGACCACATTAATTTTTGTTTATTTAGAAATATGTTTTTTAAAACAATTCTCACTCTAGAAGCGTAGACTACCGTGGATGCACTTTTCGCAGTGCAACAAAGTGTGAAAATAAGGTACAAAAGTAGTACTAAAGTACAAAAGTCTTATACTGGTTGCGCCTAAAAATTGCTGGCCAATAGCCGAGTGAGCTAAGTGGCCATGAGAAAAGAACGAAAAGGTAGTGGTTCGAGTCTCAGGAGGGGCGGGTTGTTTATTTATATTTTTGTTTAAATTTTTTTTTAACAAAATAAATCTATGTTGTTATGGATAGCGACCTTTGTTTTTTATTTGGGATTTTTTCAGCTGGCTCGAGGTCAATGTTTTTTACGTGCTTATTAAAAACAAACAAACGCGAGTTTTGATTTTCCAATATATTTCAAACCCCTTCGGGATTCGTCTTTAGGGCTGTAAACAGTATAACACAAAAAATAATTTGAGAGTGAAGCGTTCTAAACTCATGGATCTAGAATATCGCGTGATCAAAAGTACATTCTTTAATCAAGAAATTTTATCTTCCATCTTCACATCAAAAGTCTTCATATAATTATAAAACTTAATATTTTGTTTTTTTCTATAATCATAAATAAGCATTGAAAAGAGAATTTTGTATTCAATTAAAGCATTTTTGTACTTAAATTGCACAGAGGGAAAAAACGTGTTCAGAAAATAAGTTGGCTTCAACTTGAAATAAGAACAAAATGGTCTCAAACTTCTGAAGAACAAATGTTCCAAATGTTCTTGTTCTTAATCAGATAATATTGGCAACAACAAAACCTGCGAGTGGGATTGAGTTTGGTCTCTTTTTGATCTCTCTTGTCGGCTTGTTGATTCTGCCATACTGTACAACGACTGAATAAGCTATCGCGTCATTCCATACGAAGAGTGCATAAGGTACCAGGCTCAAATCCCAGTCAAGCCCGAACAAATTTTTCTGTGTTTTTCTGAAAAACTAAATTGAAACGAGTCAGGTGGAGTGGTTCGTTGAAGCGATGCTTCTGATTCCGATGGAAAATATATGGCAGTAGTATTGACTCCCCTCTCTTCCAAGCAAAAGAGGTATATCCCTCTTTGCACCCAAATGTGAGGAATCCTCCCACACCTTGTCCAAGTTTAATCAAACTTTTTTCTCAGTTGAGTTTAAAATGTTCTTAAAAACGGAACAATATTAACTCAAATCATATTCTCAAAAATGGAAAAGTATCAACTCAGTTTGAGTATTTGCCCTCTCAATAAATTGTTCTTGAAGTGAGGACATTGTACTACAAATGAGAAAGCCCGATCATTAGGGCGGGTCAATTTGTTTGTATGGTAAGCGTATAGCAGATTCGGAATCTGCGATGAATTCTAAGACAACTTCACGGAGAAACCCCATGTCTAAAATGAATTTCTAGCCACCGCTGCAAAGCATGAAAATATACCAATGTACCAAAATATACCGAACCCTAAATTTTCATGCTTCGCAGCGGGGGCTAGGAATTCATTTAATACATGGGGTTTCTCCGTGAAATTTTCTTAGAGTTCATCGCAGATTCCGAATCTGCAATACGCTTATCGCATAAAAAAATTGACCCGCCCTACCGATCATGCGTAGTTTTAGCCAACGAATGTGCTCGTTTTGGGTCCAATGCTCTCGGATTTTTCCCTCTGTGTACGATTGACACCATTTGTACTTGATTATAGAACAAAGTTTTTCATTCTTGTTTTAGTGTATATGTCACTAGATGTGTTAATCGTAGGCAAGCAAATGAATAAAAATACACCAAATATAGGGTAGTTTAAGGTTAGGATACTTGAATCTATTACGATTTTTCGTACTCATTTTAAGAACATGTGCTTATTTTAAGTACCTTTAAAGGTTGCTTTAACTTAAATAAAATACCAGCTTTTTCTGTGCAAACCTTTTTTCATCGTTTTGTGTCCCTTCTGATTTCATTTTTTTTCTTTCCTTGTTTCTTTCTACATTTTCCTTGTACTCTGTAGTTTTACTTAATAAAGAATCGATGGGAATATCTATACAAAATGATTATTTTGATTTGCTGGTTTCGCTCTAAAGACATGACCACTTAAACCTCCACTTTGCACTTCTCCTTACCAAGTGACGATGGCTCGACTAACAAGCCGGAATGGTTAGGCACATCGACAACGACAAATGATGCATTCACACACACACACACAAACAAGTGAGAAATAGTATTTCTGCACCATTTGATAAAAGGAAGAAAAGGACTGCAGACACAATTGTAAAATATCAATTACGTTACGTCGAGTTGGAAATAAATGGAGTAAAGTGCTTGATGTTGTTTGTGTTATCAGTGCTGCTGTGGCTGCTTCTGCTTCCGGGGCGAGCAAAATACTTCAATCATTTCTGGACAGGATTGTGTGAGCTGATGTTTACCCCATATGCACATACGTATTGGGATTATCATGCAGCTGCGAGCTGAGCTCCAGTGGGATAGACAGGCGCAAGTTGAGTGCCTGGGGGGGTGCTGAGAGAAGTGAAAGACAAACGAAAGCCGCGTACGAACATGTGACAGCCACTCCCACCCAACATGGAGTGATGGCAGATACATTTTCTATAAATTAAGGCATTTCTGACACAAATGTTGGAGCCAGCGAAAACAATTCCATTTGCCGGAGAGACAGCGGTCGCCGCGCAACTGCCAGTTGAAATTGCAATACTCTTACTACCGCCCAGCTCCTCCTTTTCGGTGTGCGTGTGTGTGTGTTTGTCAGAATGTTTGTCTTCAATTTGTTTATGCAATGAGAACTCGGACTGGGATAGGGCTTAACATTGAAAGCTGCTTGGGTATAAAAACACAGGAAAATGGCATTTGGGAAATTAGGGATAAGGCCAGCTTAATGTATGGGTGACAGATATAAAACCGTACATTATGTTGAGGTAGAAAAAATTTCACCGATCCCTTTACCAAAATGTTTAATTTGGTGTGGACATCAAGTTTGACACTAAACTAGTATCGTATACAAAAACACAAGCATTTGGAATAAATTTTACTGCTAGAGAGATGGAGAGACCTGAAAATGATAATATGCTGCTGGCGACAAGGTTCTTAAAAAATCTATCTTATTGCGGAGCGGGATCTTTGTTTTTTTATGTTTTTATGTTGTTTTATGTTTATTGAGAAAAAGGGTTAATTAGGGCTCTACAAACTTGCTTTATTTCACATTACTTTAGCATTCATTACACTTACTTTTGCTTAATTTAAAATAAAATCACTTTCTGGAATATATAATGAAACCTGCAACGCTTTTGCCTTTGGCCAAAACGCAACTAGTCGGTGTCGTCCCGCAAGCACAGGAAACATGTGCAAGTAATACGCGAAGCGAAGCGTAAATGAATTTTTCATTCTTCCATTAAAGTTTAAGTGCACATTTTCCGGCTCCAGCTCCGGCTCCGGCCCCGACTCCAGGGGAGCCATTAAGGCATCCAAAAGGAAGTTGCCAACCGAGCAGCAGCTTAAAACTAAACAATTTTATTTTCTCTCTTTCTCTCGCCGCAGACTACATGCAATCGTTATGCAAGAATCACTTTCTACAGCAGCTTTATCGTAAAATTGACGGAGCTGTTTTATGGTCACAGAACGAAAGGAATCTGGATTGCCTTATCACCTTCCAGACGCACTCGGTGCTGCAACGCTTCATGCTACGATTTGATATGCTGCAATTGGACTGCAACGATCATCTGCTGGTCTATGATGGAGCACATGCTGTCTCAACGCCAAAGGTAAGTGCCAGGATAATTACCTTGATTCCACTTGATGTAATAAGGCCCCGGGGAAGCCCGTCATCGCGACGCTGGCTACGTGTGCGAAATCTTTGTATATACAAGCAAAAATCTAATTTGCATATGCAAATTAGGAATGTGGAGTCAGGTAGCGAAATGAAATCCCACCTAATATTTGCATATTTGTAGTTGGATATGACTGCTTATTGATTATGCCAGGTAAAAGCTAATCATCTAAGTGTATTTACTTTTCATCAAACAGCTCTTTGGGCGGTGCAGTCGATTGTGAAGAAACAAAACAAAACATTAAACTTGAAATGGTAAAAGCTTTTAAAACATGCAAGGATATAGAAAATTTGGTAAAATAACTTCCGAAAAAATTAGTTTAAAATGGGATGCAATTGGGACAGGTTTGGTGCAGTGAATTTGTGTTATTGTTTGTAACAAAATAAGCGAAAGACTAAAATACCTGAAATCTTAGCATGGCTTCCCCTAATCCTACCTCTGGTTTGAAGTAAGTCTTTAAAAGAAGCAGATGTGAAATATTTTCAGTTTTCGGTACAGTTCATATTTAATATTGGATAAGATATTGATCCTAATTAAAGAACTTAAACTCCCAAAGATAAATACCAGCGATTAAACCATTTCGTCTTTTTTTTTGCCTGAGAGCAACCTTGTCTTCAAATTGAAAGTCTGTTCCCCTTTGCGATTTCTAACTTTTATTTAGACATATTTCAAAGTTTTAGAAAAACTTTTCTAGAAGCAAGAAAATTCGTGATTTTTCTGATAATCAAGTCGAATTTTTCAAACATCACTTTCTAAATTAGGGCAAAATGTACCTTTAGGTTTAGAGTAAAATATCCCTTAAAATAACTGTTTTAATTTTTTAAAAACAGGGTCAACAGAATGGAGTCGGAGACCCCGGAATTTTTGGAAGTGCGAACCGAACCCGAACCGGAGCAGAACATTTTTTTCCGCCCGAACCGGAGCAAAAAAAAGTCAAAAATGGGTTCGGTTCAAAAATTATAAAAATATATTTATAGATGCTATAATTGTTAACTTTGCAATTTTCCAATATATCTAAATGCACACTCAGGAAAAAATGTGGCACGAATTTAATTAAATCGCTTAATTTTTAAACTTGCCTGGTGTTAAAATAATGTTTCTAATAAACAGAAAAAGTTTTCTAGAACTTCGAAAAATATGACATAAAAAGGTTTAAAAAAATGTTTCTTAAAATCAGAATATAAGAGATTTGTCGAATAATACAGGATTACAAAATAAGGCCAACTTTTGCAACAGGAAAGATAGCCAAGTTTTCATATATTGGCAGTATATTTAAAATTTTTGGTTTTTGGAGCGAGAGCGCTTCCACTAAATGTAGTCCGATCGCAGCCAAACTTTTTATTATATCTATCGCGACCAAATCGATAGTTTTGCCGCCCGGGCAAAAGCAAAAATCAGAATCTCAATATATTAATAATTCTTTGAAAAAAATACCAAAAATAATTTAGAAAAATTGGCCCTTTTGATATGATTCTGGCCAAGTTTACGCTCAAAGTAAGACACATTTATATTTAAAATGTTGCTATGATATTCCCCTAAAAGGATATAAAAAGAATTAACACATAAAAGTTTATTTTTGAATTTTTTGTGATTAATTCCGAAACTCATCACCTGTATTTCCCAAATACAGCCAAACTTTTTACTATATCTATTGGGACTAAACCGAAACTTTTTCCGCACAGTATTTTGATATCAGAAAAAAAGTTAATATAAGGGCCAGTCTAGTAACCTTTTCTAACGAAATTTGTTTTCATGTTAGCTACATTGAATGACGTTACAAAATACAAATTGTTAGATTGGAAAATGTAGTTATGTTTTGATAAAACCGTTTTTTTTTTTGCAAGTTTTTTGATCTTCTATGTTGCAAAAGCTTGTAAACCTGTGTAATTATGTCGAACTTTTTTAGTTACTTCTTTAAAACTAGTTCAAAATTTACCTTTTAAAGTAAAATTCCCTTATAATAACTATTATTGAGCTCAAATATTATATTCCAAATATAAAAACTGAAATTCCAAATATGTATGAACTGTTTAAGGTTTTTCCACTTAACATACATTTTTTGGAGTCAGCGAAAACAAAATTATTCCTGAACCCCGGTTTGAACCTGAACCTAGGTTCAGCGACCTTCTGAACCCGCTCCGAGAGCTCGAACACAAAAAGTTTCAAGGGTTCGAACCCGGAGTGAACCCCTCCCGATTTTTAGGAGGTTTGCAGCCCTGAAAAATACTATTGCAATTTTAGATTTAGATGATCCTCTGGATCCAATCCTTTTTTGGGATTTTCAGAGTCGATTTATTTTAAAAACTATATAATGGAAAAAAGGATAGTTCTTGATCTTTATTCTTCATTCAAAAGAGCTGAAAAATGTGAAAAGGTAATTTAAAAATATTTATCCTCATCTGGATATTTGGAATATCCATTCTACGGGGATTTTTTTTCCTGCTTGTTACGCTGAAGACGGTTGCCGAAGATTAACCGAAATGTATCAGAAAAAAGAAACATAAAATTGTTCATTCTTCCACACTGACCTCGAGCCGGTTTAACATTCATCTACAATTTCAAAAGTCGCCAAATCACAATTGTATTAAAACGAGGTTTTTCTAAAAATGATATTCTTAATTTTCCTTTTAAATAGAGAACGTAACCATTGTTCTTTCAAAATCGGTGAATATGACGTAATTTTTCTGAAAGAGATGCCACCACGGAAGAAAAAAAAACGTCTTAAAATAAACCCACAGAGCGACATCTAACACTCGAAGAAGGGTTTGTAGGATGTTCCTATTTAAAATCGTCCCGGTTCGTTTTTCACTCGCATTCAGATTCTCGCGAGAATTCGCTGGCGAACTTTAAAGCGGGTGGGTTTGCTTAAAGATTTTTGTTCAATGTTTTATGCACATTTCACTTTTGTTGTGTTGTTGCAATACGTTTGTATGTATAATTCTGGGCGCTACCAAGGACGGACGAAATTTTAGTATGGTAGCTACTGTTTTTCGTTGCGAACTATTACCATATAAATGTTCAAATGATAATTTTTCATTCAGAAGGAGTCACCATATATGGCTACGCCACGCTAACTATTAAGTTTAAAACACAGATTTGGTATTAGTTGGGTTTATTAACACAGAATGTACGGAGTATTTACAGTCGGGCTTGATAGAGTTATTTTTATATCAGCGGTGGGCAGCCAATGAAAATTAAAATTTCTTACAAAGAACACTGTTTCCTGAAATTTTAAAGAAAGATACATCAACTTCATATATTTTATCTGAATCTGTTACCATAATGAGAAGTTATAAACCCGTGTGCTTTCGTTATCCATCATCCACAGCTTCCCCATCTTGGTTTTTTGTGACGAAATGAAGTCGTGCATGTATATTACACTTATTAGTCTCATATACTTCCATCGTTTGATGTGGCTGCGTCCATTAAGGCTTTTGAACTCATCCTGGTTTGCCGTTGTCGTTGATTCGGTTGAGCGGTTTAATGGTGCTTTCGCTTTTATGACACTTATTTACGCTCGCCCTCTGACTTATTTACGATGTATTTTCGTGTTGGTTGACCTTTTGGTTTTGGCCTTAATAAACTGTCAGATGGCAGAAATTTCGAGCTGAGCTTTCATAATTAGTGTGGACTTGAGTGGGCTTTAATCGGGTGATTTTTAAAGGAATTTCTTCAGCAGTTTGGCGCTGGCCCAATGCAAAGTGGGTCGCCACTTGGGCGACAGTCGCCTGAAATATGTTTGTTTTACTTATTTCCATTTCTTGGTTTTTTTTCCAAGGTTTTCCCTAGAGGGAAAGTGGCTGGCTGGCATTTTTCTAATTTTCTAGTTGAGCATTTTTCCTACATGCATATTTTGTATTGTTGGCTGCTTCCTTTGGCATGTCGGGTAAATAAAGGATTTGGCTTATGCTTAGGCAGCCGCCACTTGCCTTGGCTCACATATCCTCGCCCGCATTAAATAATAATGCAGTCAGCCGAGCGGCGCATGAAAAATGGAAATTGTTGCTGATAAAATCTCAGCGCTATCAGCAAAAGCAAAAGAAAATGCAAAGGCACAAGCAAACGCAGTTGGCAGCTGGCACCGCACTGCAACCGCACACACACACACCGACCGACATCCTTGCTGGCTGTCATCATTGCAAATGTCGCAAAATTATGCCTTCGTATGTGTAAATGCAGTAGAAGCATCAGCAGCAGAGCGGAAGCCCCGCAGGGATTGAACCTAAAATGTCAGAAGCATCAACGTGATCTGGATAATGTGGTAGCTGTGGCCTAGCTATGGCAATGTTGGCCAACAATTTGCGGTGCAATTTGACGACACTCATCCTCTTGCAACTAATGCCTTGTCTTGAAATAGAAGCATTTTCCTGATATTCGTGATAAACTTGCTTGATATCTAAATGTGACATTATATGACTTATTATATTTATTTATAGTAAAATAAGGTAGGACTTAGGATTCACCTTTTGTAGCTTCATTTCTAAGATGCTATCAACACGTTCAGTGCTGCGTTTGAATTAGTTTAGCTGTGCTCATTTCGTTTTATTTAAGAATATTACAAATTTTAATACCTTACGAACAACTACCCCAAAGCAGAGCTAATGCCATTTACATCTACCCGAATGGTTCTAAGCTCAACTAACTTAAAGGTTGTACGAGCGGAGGTGCTGGTGACATCCAGGAAGCTACCACCTAGCTGAGCACACTATCAGTCCACGAAGGAAACGTCTTTATATACTCAGAAAGTCAAACTGCACTTAAAGCACTTGACTCACATACCAACAAGGGTAAAACGCAATATAGAAGAATAGGTCCTGACATTAAGCTTCTTTCAGAAAAGAGCACAATGGGGATGCTAATAGAACTCTTCGTCTCGCTACACACTTTTAATTCCCAGAAAAGCCCACATATCACTTCTGACCATGTCGGTGTCTTATTGGCAAACACGCAGCACGCCTAGGCGTCTTTTACCAAGACTTCCGCAAAAGTTGCAGGTACGAGAAAAGGGTACAATACCTTCACTGCCATTGAGAGCGAATTGAGTAGAAGGGGACCCACGACACTTAGTCAACCCCTCCTTGTCCATCTCTCGGAGACATCTCTACTCAAATTCATTCTGTCCACACAATGGTGCAGGAACGAAGACTACACGCAGTATTAAAAGTGTTAACAGGGAAAGAGATCTAAGTGGGAGTGTGTTAAAACAAGAAAATCCATGCGTTTGACGCCTATACCCACAAGCAGACAGCGCAACAAGTGCAATTGCCTTGCTTTGAAGGGTCTTAAAATAAAAAAAATGTATGGCGCCAATACAAATAATCAGACGGTGCAACAGGTGTAGCTCGTTCAACGGAGACTCCCTGATAGAGGTTGATTTTCTGTTGTTGTTATTGAACCGCTCTCAAACATAAATTTCGTGTCCACCGTTGCTTTATAGGATCGGAAATGTTTTCTTCTGTCAGTTTCATCCAAATGGATGCTTAACTTTCTTACCAGAGATTAAAACCGAAACGAATAACGCGTTAGGTCACGGTTACTGATTTGGCTGATCGATTTTTTCCTGTTACGGTTTTATATTTAGGTTGTGAGTTTTTAGCCTTAATCTGTTTCGGGTTTTGGTTACGGTTACAGTTATTAGTATAAAATATTATGGCTCAAACTTCTTACACAAAATTGTCTAATTTGTTTTCGCTTTCTTGAACGTTTACCATAATAAATTTCAACGAAAAGACACTAATAGCCTATTTCCACTATAATCACATATTTCGAAATGTACATATATTTTTTTTGAGCGTTTCCATATGATATGTACATATTTTGCAGTGTCGTGAACATGTGAATGGCAAGTTGATAATTTGAATTTAAATTAATTGTGTATAACATCTTTGAACAAAATTCTACAGAGCTTAGATCAATTAAATCAACTTACATATTGCGAGACATTATTATTAATATGACACTATGAATACTTCTCAAATTGACAAAACACAATTTCAAGCTTGACATTGTTTAACGCATTTTTTGTTTTGCTTTTATTTGTGTTTGCTAAATAAAGATAAGGACAAGTTTATTAAATTCTTGGCTTTCTCTTTGCGCACCATGATTTCCATAAAAGTAGTCGATTGTAGATCTAGCTTATCCGTTCGCTCTCACGGACACCAACACCAAATAATGTCATCTATGCCATGCCTTGTCCAGAATTCTCGTTTTAGGTTGAAATTTATGAGTGTTTTTCTGGGCGTACCTTACCGCGACCATGTTTTCCTTCCGCATGTCTGAGCAAGAATTCATATTAGTCCTGCCAAGTTAAAACAAATGCTTTATTTTAAAAGAAAACCATACACATTTAAAAAAAGCGCCTACCTGCGATCGCATCAGGGTAGATGTTTTGTGTTATCGATATAAAAATAGCTAGTATTGATTTTTACAACACTGAAAACATTCCGGGTGAATGGACACATATTTTAAATATGTACATATTTTTCCTATGGGAAATATGTTACATATTTTTTTAGATATGTGATAATATGTGAAAATATGTACATATTTGCTATAGTGGAAATAGGCTATAACACAAAAGTATTAGATAAATATACATTTGTCAACGTATTTACTATTTGTCGTTGTCAGAATTCTCTCGATTAAGAAATTGTAATTACATTCAAATATCATAATAGCAAATAGAGTTTGACTGTCCAAGCGAGACCTGCAAGGCGTCATTATAAATTTTCACTCTCAACACTTACTTGTGTGGGCGGTTTTGCTAGCACAACTTTGGATAACTCAAAAAGATCTAGAAATATTGTTGTTTTTTTTTCCACCATTCCTATATGTCTACCTTTCTTTGTTTTAGAAACAAATGAAATGAAAAAGTGAGACTGTAAATTGGAACTGATTTATTTTATTAATATTCCCCAGATAATTCAATCCAATTAACTCGCAAGTGCGAATGTGTTTGCAATCTTTCTAACAATCAACCATTTTCAATATCGTTTAACTAAGCACGCATCATGTGTATACATGTATACCTAGCTTGACCTTATCGTATTGAGACAGAGTTAAACAAAGTGCTACGCAAAAGCCACAACTGGCAATGGCCTTCCCACTTATGATAGGGAATTCAAAAACGTCCGTGTCGAAATTAAACACAAAGGTTATGTTTCTTTGCTAAAAAAATAGCAAAAGCTACCAGTGCACAAAACATTACAATTTACAAATATTTCCGCCTCCAGTCCACGGACCTGGCTGTGAACAAAAAACCGAAATTAACACGTATATTTGTTTCGATTACGGTACTGATAACCGGTTACGTAAATAAAAGTTATACGGTTATGGTAATCAGTTAATTTGGGTTTAAGCTGTTAAAAATGTAAATGGAACAGCTTGTGAGAGTGCGTTGGGTACCAAAATATAACTAAGGACGATACAACAACAACAGTGCGACACTGAGGCGCAGTGTTTTATTTTAAACCATTTACACATTTCCGACCATATAAAGTATAAATATTCTTAATCAGCATCAACTGTCGAGTAGACATAGCCCTGTCCGTGTGCGAACATCTGGATCTCAGAAACTAGAAGAACTAGAGAAACCAAATTTAAAATGTTTTATTGTCTGCACGCAGATCAAGTTTGTTTTAAATTTTAACCACGCCCACCCCCGCCCTCACAATAAATAATGTTGAAAAACTCCCACAGTTTTTAAGATATTGAGTTAAACTTACATTTAAATTCGCAATATCTATAATCCCTGAAATGTTCATCAATCGGATAATAAATAGCCCAGTTAAGAAAGAAAGAAGGAGCACAGGAACGCAGTTAAACATTTCTTCCCATGAGTAACGGGTGTATCGAAGTCGGTTAGAGCCGACTTTAGCTTGCGCTCCCATTGTTTATGGTTTACATGAAATTGCGACAACTTTTCAGATTGTAAGCTCCCACTGAAATGGAAAATATTCCCATAGGTAGACTTATAGAATTATATTCGACAAGTGACTTGTTTTGACTGCCTCGACAAGCCTTCATGCAAAAAGTTAAGAATCAGTCGACCTAAGCAGCTTTGTTGCCTCTGGCTTACGCCTTTTCCAGGGCAAAGTAGCAAAAAATAAAATTTATATTTTACTTTTTCCGCCAGCCACAGCAAAGTCAAATGAAGCCCAAAAAAACTAATACTATTTTGCGAATAGTTTTTGACAAAAGAAGTTGTCACTGTGTGAGCCGGGTAACCAAGGAGGTTGGAGGTTGCCGCAAAAATCCAAAATTAAAATTTTTCAACACACACACAGGCATGATGACAAAGTGAAGCAGGGAGCGGGGTGTTCAGAAAAGTTTGCATTTTCGGGCTGCAACAGAATTAAAATATGCCTCAAAGCGCGGCACGTTGAAGATGCACACCCACACTATGTCAAGAAAGGCAGCCACAGCAAAGCCTACCAATGGTTAGGAGAGGAAAAGGGAACGTTGATGAACCCTCAGTGGAACTTTCAGCAGGCAATGCCAAACAACATTACAAATTTACACAGTAGACAGAGGAGAGAAACACAGCTGAGGGTGCGGGTATGGGCAAAAGTGGCGCGCGTACACGTCCCACAGGAGGAGACATAGACATCATCATCATCATTTGGCACTTTGCGGCGCCGCCAGTGATGACGTGACCAGCCAGCAGCAGAAAGGAACGGCGGGGGGAGAATATGCATATATATTGATACTTATCAGAAGAATGCAGCAAAATGATACGTTTTGCAGTTTAAGTGGTGCCCTAAAAAGTATGCTATATTCTGCAAGGTGGCTGCTTGAACGGGTTGCAACATTCAAAAAGTATTTTATGTTATGACTTTAAAGTAAGCTTTAAAAAAAAATTTGACGAAACCTAACCTAAGCTTTTCATTCTCTCTTTTCGTTTGTGCAGATTGACATCTCGTGTCGGAATACCAAGAATACGGTGAATGCACTTCTGACGCGCACAAACTTTGTGACCCTGAAGTATGTAACTGATGGCTGGGGTACAGATGCGAATGGTTTCAAATTGGTGATAACCTCAGTGAAAGATCCTAGTAAGTGGAATTGTTTCTTTCTACAATCTTGAAATAATCATTGACCAAATTTCTTTCCCTAGAGCACACCTGTAAGGATTTCACTTGCGCCACACGCGAATTTTGCATACATCCTGATCTGCTGTGCGATGGCGTTAATCATTGTGGCGATAATTCCGATGAATCAGTGCAAAATCTTTGTCAGAGTAAGACCTCCCCCTTCTCTTTTCTATTTCGTTTGCTGTATTAAGTCTCTTGTCTCTTTCAGGTGAAACCACCAGCACGGTTTTTGGCCTTGACATGACTTGGTTCGTGCTTATCGTAGTCGGTGTACTACTCGTTCTGAGTGCTTTGATAGTGGCCGTGGCCATTTGTGTGTGTCGACGACAGGACGAGAATGTGTCCAACCAGAACACTGTTCAAAGTAAGTCACTTAACTGAAGACCGCTGCATCATTTTCTCATCCAATTCTTCACCCTCAGTGCATCACAATGCCGACACGAATGGCTCGTCGAAACATTTGCACTACCATGGCGTAGGCATTGGCTTGGGCGGTACCCTTACCAGGGAACACACACAACTGCCGCCGTCGTCGGGAAACTGGCATCACCCTGCGGGACCATCCGGGTACCACCGCATTCCACACAACTACTTGAAGATGGCCACCAAAGTCCGTCCCATTTGGTGCTTGGCAAATTTCGTCAATTAGGTCAAGATCTTTCACAACAAAATGCCACCGGTCTCAGTCAGACGAACATCGCTGTGGCCGGCAGTCATCCAAATGCCAATGCGGCCGCTGTTGGCTCTGCCCAGAAGGACGAATGGTTTGTCTAAGAGCCAGAGAGAGGGGGCAAACAATGTGAAAGAAACAATACCAATCAACACCTTTACTTGAGCACAATAATCTGTAATTTCTTAAGTAAATGTATGGATTTTTGCAAAAGCACTAAAATGAAGTGAGTAACGAAACCCCCTAAAATTTATATATAGAAATTTTATATATATATATTCGAAACAAAGTCGTGGCTAGACGGTTTTTTAAGCCTTTGTTATGCTGAAATTGATTCCGCCCCGAATAACAAGCAAAATAGACAAAGACAATCGGCCAAAAAAAAAGCTATAATTAGTTTAGATTTTCATCAAGATTATAAAGTTTGCAATTACCGACGGGTAAATAATAGAATTATGCCATTCGATCCAAAGAAGTCGCGAAATGTGCAAAATTGCATAATAAGTTTAGACTTAGAAAATCATGAAGATTTAATTGTTGGCAATGGTCGACGGGTAAATAGGAGTTGTAGGCCAATCAGTTCAAAACAGACAGACAGACTGACAGGGCTAAATCGACTCGGCTGTTGATGCCTATCAAGACAATATGATAGGATCGGAGGCGCTTTCTTCTGGCTGACACACATTGAAACAAACTAAATATATTCTTCTACCAGGCCCGGCGAAGATATCCAAGAAATACGTATATCCAAATGCTTAGAATCGAATCCAAATGTAAACAAAAAATATATAGAACAAATGACAGCATTTGTCAAATCGCTTGGTCTCATTCAGCGAGTATTACTGCGATTTTTGAGATCAGTGCCAGTAAAACCCTACTAAGCCATGCAAATGCATCAGCAACTCTGATTCGTTGGGAAGAGGCCCATTCACAAATTGTGGACAAAGTTAGCAACAAAAACAAAACCTTTTCAACAACAAGCACAGCCAAAATCAAATTTTCGCACTATTCAGAGCAAGATGAGAAATGCTACATGGGCATGGAAGTCAATTGCACTTTGTGCAACCTTAATGTGAAGGAGGATAAGACCCTTTCTTAGAAGTATGTCAGGTATTAAGTGAAATCAGAGAACTATACCAACAACAGGCACAGCTCTCATCGGAACAGATTGCCTATATTAATATATTTAATATATTAAAGATACTTCAACCTACAGATGGCGCATACACACCGAAGCTTTTTAGTTTAGTTAACGTTAAACCACTTTTTCGTATTATTAAATGTACCACACACCAAATCTGACGGTACCCTACCAAAGCTAGTTTTTCCCAGATTTGATTCCCATATCTTAATACTTTTTTCCAGTATTGAACTCCACGTCAAGCGGAACAGACGTGTCATAAATTTTGTCCCTAAAGACGAAGGCCGATGTGCTTCCGAAATATATGGGAAAATAATCCTTGAAAAAACATTGTGTTTTTATTAGCGACCTAGAGACAGCTAAAATCAATTTTTAGTCAAATCTTTTTTACGATATATTTAAAGTTATTTATTTTTAATTATTTAATAAAATCACATTACCACTACTACAGGAGAGTTAATCTTTCCCAACAAAGTCATAATGAAATTAGGCTTCGTAATATTACGAATCAATCCAATGAGAAGGATGTGAAATAGCACGAAATGAAAGCTATGTTCCAGTGAATCGAATTGGTTGGGAATAAGAAATCGTCGAGCACATCTCAACGATGAACAACAAAATAATTTTCCACGCGCAAAAAGAAATGCTTCAAATATTCGTTCACATTGGTCGAATGGACGTTCTTTGTGGGCATTGTGGCGCTTTAAAGTTTGCTGGAGCAACGCCTGGACTGTGTTGCCTTATATGGCAAAGTCAAATTGTCATTACTGACTCCCCCACTTGGGAAACTGCATTCATTCCTTCCTGGCGATATACCAGAATGCCGTACGTTTCTAGCGAATTCTCCAAAATAAAATGGTTTTTTTCAAATGACTTTATTGGGGGCAGACATTGTCCAAGAACACGGTTTTTAATCCACTATTCAAGATTCAAGACGAGACTCACAAGTGAACTGAATGGAACGTCCACACAGCAATTTGAAGAGTAGTTCTTCATGAGCTGCAGCAACTACTTCATAATCATCAGGCATTGATCAGGCTGTTTAAGTCTGCGGTGGTGCACATGCCAAAGGATGACAAAAAAGTCGTGGTCAGAGTGTTGAAACGACCAGCTGGAATACACGAACGTAGATTGAACGCTCACATTTTTGCAAATTTTGCAATTTTTCGGACCATTTGATCTACAGTTTCTATTTATCCGTCTATTTACCCGTCTATTTACACGTCTTTTCCCCATCTATTTTCACGTGTCGGAAAACCATCGTCCCTTAACAAAACGCAAGGTGCATCACTGTAGAGAATGAATCCAAGCGTACCCAATTTTTCTAGGCGCTCGAAAATTCCGGAATAATGTATAAGTCCCTTCCGTCAAGTTGATGTGAATTTCAATATCTAGAAAATATAACAAGTTTGTGGATTTCACAGCAGCATCAGCATTGCTTGCCCATAGTAGGGAGCGTAGAGATTCCTAAGACTTTCTCAAAATTTTTAGAGACAATATCTATTAATAAAATCTATTTAATTCTAGTTTAATTCAAATGACTTTCCACCTTTTTGACCAGCCCCTTCTTCCCAGCTCTTGATTCTTTTCCCTCGCCCCCTCCCTCTTACAACGCTCTCCACCCATTCCCCGGCCCATCTCAAATCTCTTCCTCTTCCTCTGCTCTCCACTCTTTCCCGTTCCCCCCCATTATCTCTGGCACATGTTGGCATTTAAAAGCTTTCACTTCTTACTCGCACTTATTTGCCAGGATACAATAAAAACAGATTTTGCGAACGGCACCACCTCATACTTATTGCATCATGCAATACCTACAAAACCTAATTTGTGTGTGCCAAATAAAAAATCTCAAGTTGGATATTGATTATTTTGTTTTTTGATCGTTTCGGAATAAGTTTAAGGACTAATTTAGAAACATGAAGTTGCATACTTTTTATAAGTAACAAATATTCTGCATTAAATCAAAATTAACAATAAGATGCTGGACTAAGACCGATTTGTTCAGTGTAACAATATTTTAAGTATTAATAATTTTCGATTGCAATTTTAATGCGTATGTGATTTCTCTTTTGCAGGACTGTATGACTTTACTGAAGAACAACTAATAATGTGGACATCACCGCGCAGGGTGTATTAAGAAGAGATCTCTGCTCGTACCCAAGCAGAATCTCGCTGGCATTGGGCAAAATGCGTTTAACTGCATTTTGTCGGATAACCAATGCAAACTGTAAATAGTTTATAAATACAAACATAAATATATAATTTCCATTGAAATAAAATACAATAATATTACACAAATGGCTAGACACAAGGTCCCTAACCCCCCATCCTGGATTTAATTTCCTAGAATAATTCTTAGAAAGCAATTAATGTCCCTTTTCGAAATTATGTTGCGGGATAAATTCTTAAAAATAATAATAAAAAATACAATTAAAATTACAATCGACTCAAAAGCATTTAAATGAAATTTGTGAAAAGAAACCGTAAGAAGTATTAAAGCTCAACGATAACTGTCATTAGTACGTACATATATACAAACAAATAAACAACTTCCGAAATCAAGTTTACAAATGGACACAACAAGAACAAACCAAAACAAGGGATGTACATAAAGTAGTAGACAATATTATAATAACAAATTCAAATTTCGCACTTGCCATGGTCCCATATTATAGCAAAAGCAGCGCCTACAATTCATTAACTTCTCATTAAACAACAACCAACTCAATGCAATTCTGAGACATTAAGGACAATACAAAGAACAAAAACTTTTTGCTAAACAAATCTAAAATCGAAGTCCGCATACATTTTCTACAATCAAAGCAATTTAAAGAAAACCAATTTTGATAACAATTATACTAAAAACAAACGAATAAGAATGCTTCAAAACGATTGTAGTACTTCCCGCCGTTAATATTTTTTTAAACCACATACATAACAACTAACAATAATAAAACTATTAACGAAATATTAACAGATAAGCTGCTAACAATA
Source organism: Lordiphosa clarofinis (assembly GCA_018904275.1). Lineage (NCBI taxonomy): Eukaryota > Metazoa > Arthropoda > Insecta > Diptera > Drosophilidae > Lordiphosa > Lordiphosa clarofinis. The sequence continues at coordinate 1,871,256 of JAEIGQ010000007.1, read as the reverse complement.
TGTCTTTCAATTAACTTCCATAAGCCAGTTCAACTTCTTTCTTGCCCAACCAAACTAATAGAAAGTTAAAATATTCAAATCCAATTAAAAATATACTAAACTCAAGTGTCTGGACAGTTTGTAAAAAATATACCAAAGTAAATTGTAATCTTAAGATTTTTTTGCAATGTGTTCGACCCGGTTCAATTAGTTTTGTACTTAGATTCCTCTACTTTTGCTTTGTGGTTTCAAAAGTTGACGAAAATGGTGTTTTCTTTTAACATAAATTATAGACAAAATTTTTAACCAAATCAGAAAACTGAAAACTGTATTAGAAGTCAAATTTTAGAAAATACACGTGTGTATGTGGGAACTTTAACTGCTTACATACATACCATAAATTAAATTATTTCGGAAAAGAAAATGATAATAAATTATACTAAATAAATGAACTTAAATACTCACAAAAGCTAAATTTATGCAATACAGGAATATGGAATACTGAAATTTATGCGTAAACTGTATGTAAATGGGTTAGACAAACATTTGTAATACATCTAATCGGAAATATTGAATGTAGTTAAACTAAAGTATGAATATATATATATAAATATAAACAACTCAATCGGTATAGCAAAAAAAAAAGAAGTAAGTTAGTAAACCAATTAAAGAGGATAGGTGACTTTTCTATTAATGAAGAGGTTTATGTCAACGAAATTGCATACCAAAATAGAAATATTTGTTCTTAGGCCCTTCGCCTTAAATTGATTCTTAAATGATCTGATCAGATCTTTGTTTTGCGACTTCTACTCTTGGACGGGGTTTAATCGTTCAATTGATGGTAACTCTTTCACAAAAAGCGGGCGTTATAATCTATTTTGTATACTTTATGCTCGCTTGTGGTTGCCGGCTATCAAGATATCATTTCGATAGAGATATTTTATTGTAGAACAATTTGATTTCATTGATATTTTCAATAAATATGTAGAGCTTTTGATTTCAATTTTGTTGTAAAAACAGTTGTTGAATTTAGTTAAGAATTTATGTAGGAAGAAAATGCTGAAGTTTAAAACGTAGTAGGCGAAATTTACAGCAAATTTTGCTCTTAGAATCATCATAACATCATTTTCAGCTCTATTTTTTACACTTGAAGATGTAACTTATTCAAACTAAATTAATCGATTCACAAAACATTAAAAAAAGGAACTTATTCAGTTGATGCCAGAGCAACAGAAATTTTTAAAAGACTCGTTTTGTTATGTGCTTCTGTTGTCGGAAAACTAAAATTTTTTTACGCAAAGCCAACAGAAATAAGAACTAAAAACATTATTAAAAATATATTTGATATACGAAACATCGCAGCAGTAAAATATTCCGATAGTGTTTATTGTTTTTAAACGGAAATATCGATATTTTTACCTGCGTTCCTGTTTACGCACTTTTTCAATTTAATAATTCCGAATTTTCGTACAAATTTTCCCATTATTAGGTCAATGAAGCAAGGTTTTTACTTTGAATCTTTCTTCGACTAGAAATCTAATTTGTGGTGATCCGAGCTCGCCCTCGTATGCTTTAGTTGAATATCGACAACAAATTTCGATCGTATTCCTATTAAGCTAACTCTGCGCATTAATCATTTTAGCTTAACATGTTTTATAAGCATGAAAAGTTCAGAAGTTGATGTACAACAGGATCATTGTCTTGTCATAAATGCTATCAAATATCATATTTCCACCAAAGAAAAGATACTTTAGGCCTGTTATTTAAATCAAAACATTCTGCTGTTTTTCTTAACGCCTCATTGTGAATGTCAAAAAGATGACCATCTGTCATTGGAAACGGTAATTATTTTAGAAATGAAAATGGTAAGAAATTATGCCAGTGGAAACGGTTATAAGTTCAGTATTACGGAAGACGCTTTTATTTAAATGTCGGTCTTCAATACTGCACATTTAATAGAATTTCTGAGGTTTTATATATTAATAAGCAGGCTTGAACCCAATCGGCTTGAAGCCCTAATTCCAAAATATTTTTACTGTTGAAGATTTTTCGAATAACAAGCTAAACTCAAAACCACTTCGAACACAAAAGCTCGGTTTGGTTCAAGAAAAAATAAATAAATTCAAAAATCTAACCTGCTGTTTATTGGAATTTTTGTGGTATGGTCGATATTGTGCGTCTCAAAATCGAAAATTTTTGTATATTTTTTATAAATTTAAATAAATTTGTTGAATTTCTGTAAACTGTGGGTGAAACAAGGCTCGAACCAAAACGTTTGCCGACCTGCAAGTTTATAAAGTATTCAACCCGATTTGACGATAATTTAAAATATTGTCTCGGCGCTGAAAGTGTGTAAAATGATTATAATGAATGAGCTTTTTCCCAAGTGAGAGCTCTGTTATAGATGATTCGATTGAAAGCGAAGTGTACACCCATATTTTTGTATAATTAACATTAAAAAACAATTTAAAGGCGCTTACTATTTCAACAACTCTTAGTGGGTTTCCTTATTTTGTAGTTCATAGTAACTATGCTTAGATCGCCCAAACTATTCCCGTTATATTTCTTTTGAAAAGTAGAGTATAGTTCCGTACTCTACTGGATATGATAAATATCACATAAGAATTTTATCTGGTGATATAAAAATACAAATAAATTCCCCTGTGAAGAAAGCTAATTGTTTGGGTGATGTTCATTAAGGTGAGTTACGTGTTTGCTCAAAAATGAAGATCTAGCAGTATCTGAAGTATTTTCCAGCATTTGAGCATTTGCTTGCACTGCAGGCTGAATATGGTAAGGAAATAATAAATGTTCATTTGAAAATATTGATTCAAATCGTTGGTTAGGCTGTGGCTTAGCTTTTTACCGACGGTCTTACTAAGTTCACTATTTCACCAATGGCCGTCAGATTTTTCTCAAAATCTCTCTTAACACCCATCGAAATTTGGCATACAATTTCATATCCATAAACCTATTCATATTATAAACAATAAATGAAATTTCTGTATGAAGTAAATGGTGTGAATGTTTATGCTAACAAAACTCTCCAACATAATCTTAGGTGAGTTTATTCATTTTCGATTGTAAATGTTAAATTTTGTTCAACTCACACAAAAACACACACACACTCTCTTGAAAAGACTTTGCCGCTAATAGTCAAAACTTGAATTAATCTAAATGTATGTGTATGTATTTAGATATTAAAGAAATTGCTAATTTTATGTTTAAAACAAAAACTAAGCATAATATTCGCATAATACTCATTGTCAAATTATTGATACCACATGCATACATACATTTTATTTGAGCATACATACATACGAGTATATTAACTAAGTGTGTATGTACGTGTAGACTAACTAGGACTAGGCCATGAAATTGGAAACAAACAAAACGTAGTGCAAATGTTAGACGAAATTTGATCCCACACTATCGGATTGTACATGTAGTTCAAAAAGCATGGCTACTCTTTGCACTTTTAGTTTAGTTGAGGGACTATTAAGAATGCTTTAAGAATGGAATAGAGTTGCCGTTTTCCTTTAAGTTATCACACACACAGAGCATTTTTAAACCAAGAACATATAAGTTTGTGGTGTAATTTTTGTATGAATATGTAACTATAACCAATAACCAATAGAAGAGAAACCCCCTAACAACATCCAAGTGAAGAAGTCAATGCTTAGCTTTTGTGTTAAATGCTGTTGAATATAAATGTACTTGTACAATGATAATAAATATGATGGCATTGAGCAAACATATTGTATTACAATACTACCAAAACACTCACGAATAACAGATCAACACAACAACAAACAAATAAGGAAATAAAGAAATCAGTAAAACCGAAGAACCCAGAATGCAAAATGAAACTAATTATAATGAAATAAAGAATACAAAACGTTAACCATTTAAAATCTCTTTTTTGGGAATAAAGAGCACGGTTCTGGGCGTACCCGCTGAACATCCATTAAAAACAATCTGGAATGTTTGCCAATTGAACTAACTAGCAGAATGAGTTAGAAGAAGTACATATATGGAAGTAAGTAAGTAATCATCGAAGACTAACTTTTAATATACAACAATTGGGTAATCTCTTTAACATAAAATTATTCACATTTCTCAGTAGATGCACTCATATCATCATCATTACCTCCAGACTTTTCGATCTGGACGGAGTCACTTTCAGATGAAGATTCTTCGTTAGGTTCGGCATTTACCATTAATGTTTTGCGTTGTTCCTCCTGCAGTCGTTGGAAATGACGTTGTGCCAGCGATTGTATTGTGGATATGGCAAACCAAACAATCATTAAAAACGAGCAAAGCTGAAAGGCGTGTACTACCAAGCCCAGGCTTGAGGAGGAATCATCTTGGCCAGCGTTGTGCATGCGCTTTTTGGTAGCGGAAAACAGTTCCTTGATGTGTGACTGTAACGAGGGACCCACAAAGGGCACTTGTCCAAAGCAATCGATTACGCTGTTGACCAAATTATCACTGAATGCCACGATGATCGTCAACTGTTGTAGAGTGGCCTTAATCAAAGCCTTACCAATTAGAGTGGCCATGAAAAACTTCCAAAATGGTACCAGGAAATGGCCACAGGTTAGACCAGCCAGATCAAACAGAGGATTGGGTACACTGGCGCAAGCCAGTATACCCATAAAGCCAACACGGTGTAACACTTGCTCCATCAACAGTTTGGCGCGATCCAAAGGACATAGTCGTCCCTCGAGACGATTAGCTCGCAGCTGTTCCAGTTCCTCAATATCCTCCGATTCCTGGCCAGATAGGCGGGCCGTCCTGGCCATAAAATAGGGTGGCAGTTCACCCAAGGCTGTGCCTATACCCCATAACAAAGCCTCTTGGCGAACTTTGGCCAATATGTCCCATACACATAAATTCGGTGACTTAAGATACGGCTCCTGTGGACAAATCTTTTCATCTGGATACGGAGGAGTAGGAAAATCAAGTGTTTGACACTCGTAGGCGGCCAATGTTACACCAATTATGTGGGGTCCCAGATATAACAAAAAAGTATGCACACCCGTACCAAAACCCACTGAGGACAATATGCCGAGACCCAGCCAATAGAGGGCAAATCCCAATTTGTCGTGGCACTTGCGCATATGACTTGCGTGTGGTCCGGGCAGGTAGAAGACGATGGCCCATATTAAGAGAATGCTTATTATATATTTATTCAGCAGCTTAACTCCAAAAGTAAGCACCAATTCGAATGCCTCCAGTATACTATACCAAATGGTCATCAAGGGTCGACGCCAAAGTACCAGACTCTTCCGCTCCAGACGTTCCTTTGAATGCAAATCAGTCCTGTCCATATCGTGGACGGGTGGCGTTGCAGTTGTGGTTAAAGTAGAAGTCATTTTTTTTTTCTTGATTATAGCAAAAATATACAGGTTTTGGCTCCAAAATTGTTCTATATCTTATGACAATGGAGGCAACGTTGTTATCATAGGAAACAAATTTATAATTTTAAGAATCTTATTGAAACAACTTTTATTTTCCGATAGATCTGCCTATCTCAAGACCCCCAACTGGTAAATGTTTCATAAGAAAAGATAAAAATTAAAAAAAAAAAACGAGAAGGCCAAGCTAACTTTGTCTTCGCCGAAGTTTTTATACCCTTGCAAATGCTTTAATACATCATAGTTTACGAACGTTAGCATTAAAACAAACAATTTTTCTAAATAAAATCCACCTTTCGACCGATAGTTTCTATGGCAGCTATAAGATATAGTCATCCGATTTTGACCAAAACTTTCAAATCTGTGTTAAAGCGTATAAAACTAATAATTACTGAAGCGGGAGGCGTTTACATTAAAAATAAAAAGTTTTTCTCACAAAGACCCACTTTTCGACCGATAGTTCCTATGGCAGCTATAAGATATAGTCATCCGATTTTGACCAAAACTTGCAAATCTGTGTTAAAGCGTATAAAACTAATAATTACTGAAGCGGGAGGCGTTTACATTAAAAATAAAAAGTTTTTCTCACAAAGACCCACTTTTCGACCGATAGTTCCTATGGCAGCTATAAGATATAGTCATCCGATTTTGACCAAAACTTTCAAATCTGTGTTAAAGCGTATAAAACTAATAATTACTGAAGCGGGAGTCGTTTACATTAAAAATAAAAAGTTTTTCTCACAAAGACCCACTTTTCGACCGATAGTTCCTATGGCAGCTATAAGATATAGTCATCCGATTTTGACCAAAACTTTCAAATCTGTGTTAAAGCGTATAAAACTAATAATTACTGAAGCGGGAGGCGTTTACATTAAATATAAAAAGTTTTTCTCACAAAGACCCACTTTTCGACCGATAGTTCCTATGGCAGCTATAAGATATAGTCATCCGATTTTGACCAAAACTTTCAAATCTGTGTAAAAGCATATAAAACTAATAATTACTGAAGCGGGAGGCGTTTACATTAAAAATAAAAAGTTTTTCTCACAAAGACCCACTTTTCGACCGATAGTTCCTATGGCAGCTATAAGATACAGTCATCCGATTTTGACCAAAACTTTCAAATCTGTGTTAAAGCGTATAAAACTAATAATTACTGAAGCGGTAGGCGTTTACATTAAATATAAAAAGTTTTTCTCACAAAGTCCCACTTTTCGACCGATAGTTCCTATGGCAGCTATAAGATATAGTCATCCGATTTTGACCAAAACTTTCAAATCTGTGTAAAAGCGTATAAAACTAATAATTACTGAAGCGGGAGGTGTTTACATTAAAAATAAAAAGTTTTTCTCACAAAGACCCACTTTTCGACCGATAGTTCCTATGGCAGCTATAAGATATAGTCATCCGATTTTGACCAAAACTTCCAAATCTGTGTAAAAGCATATAAAACTAATAATTACTGAAGCGGGAGGCGTTTACATTAAAAATAAAAAGTTTTTCTCACAAAGACCCACTTTTCGACCGATAGTTCCTATGGCAGCTATAAGATATAGTCATCCGATTTTGACCAAAACTTTCAAATCTGTGTAAAAGCGTATAAAACTAATAATTACTGAAGCGGGAGGCGTTTACATTAAAAATAAAAAGTTTTTCTCACAAAGACCCACTTTTTGACCGATAGTTCCTATGGCAGCTATAAGATACAGTCATCCGATTTTGACCAAAACTTTCAAATCTGTGTTAAAGCGTATAAAACTAATAATTACTGAAGCGGTAGGCGTTTACATTAAATATAAAAAGTTTTTCTCACAAAGACCCACTTTTCGACCGATAGTTCCTATGGCAGCTATAAGATATAGTCATCCGATTTTGACCAAAACTTTCAAATCTGTGTAAAAGCGTATAAAACTAATAATTACTGAAGCGGGAGGCGTTTACATTAAAAATAAAAAGTTTTTCTCACAAAGACCCACTTTTCGACCGATAGTTCCTATGGCAGCTATAAGATACAGTCATCCGATTTTGACCAAAACTTTCAAATCTGTGTTAAAGCGTATAAAACTAATAATTACTGAAGCGGTAGGCGTTTACATTAAATATAAAAAGTTTTTCTCACAAAGTCCCACTTTTCGACCGATAGTTCCTATGGCAGCTATAAGATATAGTCATCCGATTTTGACCAAAACTTCCAAATCTGTGTAAAAGCATATAAAACTAATAATTACTGAAGCGGGAGGCGTTTACATTAAAAATAAAAAGTTTTTCTCACAAAGACCCACTTTTCGACCGATAGTTCCTATGGCAGCTATAAGATATAGTCATCCGATTTTGACCAAAACTTTCAAATCTGTGTAAAAGCGTATAAAACTAATAATTACTGAAGCGGGAGGCGTTTACATTAAAAATAAAAAGTTTTTCTCACAAAGACCCACTTTTTGACCGATAGTTCCTATGGCAGCTATAAGATACAGTCATCCGATTTTGACCAAAACTTTCAAATCTGTGTTAAAGCGTATAAAACTAATAACTACTGAAGCGGTAGGCGTTTACATTAAATATAAAAAGTTTTTCTCACAAAGACCCACTTTTCGACCGATAGTTCCTATGGCAGCTATAAGATATAGTCATCCGATTTTGACCAAAACTTTCAAATCTGTGTAAAAGCGTATAAAACTAATAATTACTGAAGCGGGAGGCGTTTACATTAAAACTAAAAAGTTTTTCTCACAAAGACCCACTTTTCGACCGATAGTTCCTATGGCAGCTATAAGATATAGTCATCCGATTTTGACCAAAACTTCCAAATCTGTGTAAAAGCATATAAAACTAATAATTACTGAAGCGGGAGGCGTTTACATTAAAAATAAAAAGTTTTTCTCACAAAGACCCACTTTTCGACCGATAGTTCCTATGGCAGCTATAAGATATAGTCATCCGATTTTGACCAAAACTTTCAAATCTGTGTAAAAGCGTATAAAACTAATAATTACTGAAGCGGGAGGCGTTTACATTAAATATAAAAAGTTTTTCTCACAAAGACCCACTTTTTGACCGATAGTTCCTATGGCAGCTATAAGATACAGTCATCCGATTTTGACCAAAACTTTCAAATCTGTGTTAAAGCGTATAAAACTAATAATTACTGAAGCGGTAGGCGTTTACATTAAATATAAAAAGTTTTTCTCACAAAGACCCACTTTTCGACCGATAGTTCCTATGGCAGCTATAAGATATAGTCATCCGATTTTGACCAAAACTTTCAAATCTGTGTAAAAGCGTATAAAACTAATAATTACTGAAGCGGGAGGCGTTTACATTAAAAATAAAAAGTTTTTCTCACAAAGACCCACTTTTCGACCGATAGTTCCTATGGCAGCTATAAGATATAGTCATCCGATTTTGACCAAAACTTTCAAATCTGTGTAAAAGCGTATAAAACTAATAATTACTGAAGCGGGAGGCGTTTACATTAAAAATAAAAAGTTTTTCTCACAAAGACCCACTTTTTGACCGATAGTTCCTATGGCAGCTATAAGATACAGTCATCCGATTTTGACCAAAACTTTCAAATCTGTGTTAAAGCGTATAAAACTAATAACTACTGAAGCGGTAGGCGTTTACATTAAATATAAAAAGTTTTTCTCACAAAGACCCACTTTTCGACCGATAGTTCCTATGGCAGCTATAAGATATAGTCATCCGATTTTGACCAAAACTTTCAAATCTGTGTAAAAGCGTATAAAACTAATAATTACTGAAGCGGGAGGCGTTTACATTAAAAATAAAAAGTTTTTCTCACAAAGACCCACTTTTCGACCGATAGTTCCTATGGCAGCTATAAGATACAGTCATCCGATTTTGACCAAAACTTTCAAATCTGTGTTAAAGCGTATAAAACTAATAATTACTGAAGCGGTAGGCGTTTACATTAAATATAAAAAGTTTTTCTCACAAAGTCCCACTTTTCGACCGATAGTTCCTATGGCAGCTATAAGATATAGTCATCCGATTTTGACCAAAACTTTCAAATCTGTGTAAAAGCGTATAAAACTAATAATTACTGAAGCGGGAGGCGTTTACATTAAAAATAAAAAGTTTTTCTCACAAAGACCCACTTTTCGACCGATAGTTCCTATGGCAGCTATAAGATATAGTCATCCGATTTTGACCAAAACTTCCAAATCTGTGTTAAAGCGTATAAAACTAATAATTACTGAAGCGGTAGGCGTTTACATTAAATATAACAAGTTTTTCTCACAAAGACCCACTTTTCGACCGATAGTTCCTATGGCAGCTATAAGATATAGTCATCCGATTTTGACCAAAACTTCCAAATCTGTGTAAAAGCGTATAAAACTAATAATTACTGAAGCGGGAGGCGTTTACATTAAAAATAAAAAGTTTTTCTCAAAAAGACCCACTATGGCAGCTATAAGATATAGTCATCCGATCCGGTCGGTTCCGACATATTATCAGTGTGCAGTAAAAAGAAGACTCTGTGCAAAGTTTCAGCCCGATAGCTTTAAAACCGAGAGACTAGTTTGCGTAGAAACAGACAGACAGACAGACGGACAGACGGACGGACAAAGCTCAATCGATTCAGCTCGTCGCCCTGATCAAGAATATATATAGTTTATAGGGTCGGAAATGAATATTTCTATGCGTTGCAAACTTCTGGGCAAAATTATAATACCCTTTGCAAGGGTATAAAAAACAAGAGGACGAAGTTTTTTTAACTGTGCAGAAGTTTTTATACTCTTATACCGGTTTTGAATTTTTAATGTTTCTAGTAAAACCTAAACGGTTTCCCTATTAAATACAACCAAATCGAAATACCTTTTGTATTTCTCGTCTAGGCACCGCTAGAATGATCAGTGAAGGATAATAACCTGGGAACACCTTCTACACCCATAACAAAAATTTTACGCTGAAATTAACAGCTTTATATTCACACTAGTGAAATTCTCAAGTCTTTATTCGGCAAGTTGGCCTATAAATAGCGAGATTTGCAAGAGGTTGAAGTAAGAAAAGCAACATAGTCTGCTGATGAGTGAATTGAGAACAATTCCGAAACAAGCTTGTCTAGACATATCATTGCTATTCCAATAAATGTTGTGAGCTATCTCTGTTGAATTGTGTGGATTGTATTGAATTATAATTGACCGTTGATCTTGAGCCAGGTCTGTAAAAAGTAAAAAACTTTGACTAATATAAGGATATTAAAACACTAAAATCAAATATTAGCTTACTTCCTGCCTATCGTCATCCGACTTAGATTACATTTTGCGAATTTCTTTAAAAGCATAGTCATCTGACTTCGACCAAATTTTGCAAATCTGTTTAAAAGTTTGTTTGCGCACATATGGTCTGGCCAGTCTCCAAAGAAATACATTAGGGTGTCCCGAAAAAAGAAATGTTTTTCCACCGGCATTTTTTGAAATCTTAGAGTAAAGTATTTTTGAGATTTTTTAAAGATTTTTCGACGTTTACAGGTCGCACAAATCGAGTTTTTCCCAAAAATCGGATTTTTCGGATTGAATTCGAATTTTACTTATAACTTGGTCAATAACCATGATTTTCTTAGTTTTCAAATCAACATTTTAAGGAAAAATATCCAAACTTTTTTTTTATTTGCATTTTTGGCTTTGCTTTTGCTTGCTATTAAATGTTTTCGTAAATTTTTCATAATTGTTGTAAAATACGCATTAAATCTTTTAAAATGTCTCAAATCAAATAAGATTTTTTTAAATAGGTCAAAAAAACAGCCTCGACATGGAGAATACACCCTTAAATTTCTACAGATTTTATATGACGAACATTTTGATGGCCCGTGTGATGACTTTACACAGAGAAAAAAAAAGGATAGTTTCAGATGATCCTCAGGATATTTTCGGTATCCATTTGGACTGATTAGTTAACTATCCTTTTTTGGGATCCATTGGATATTTTCGAAATCGTTTTATTTTCGCTTAAGAAGGATATATCAGAGAAAAAATATTTCATTGATATTCTTTCTTCATCCAAAGGAGCTGAAAAGTGTGCAAAGGATATTTAAAAAAATGGATCTTAAGTGGATATTTCGAATATCCATTCTACGGGGATCTTTTTTTTCGGTGTATGGAAGCCCATAATAGGTTGATTTCAAAAAAGGACTTTCCGTGCAAGAATCGCCAAATAGTGAGCTGAAGTTATACCTTAGGTTGCCGCAAATATCATGGTAAAATAATCCCTAAATCTTCTAGAGTTCGCATAAGGCGGCCATGCCGGGACTATGCAGACTCCCCCTTATGTACCCCTGTTAGCTCAGTGCCTTTAGAGCGAAATGCGTCATTTGCAACTCCCGTAATCGTATGACGAATTTACATTTTCGCAACGCGTATTTTTAAAGTCTGCTAAATCCATGTATTGGAACTAAAAGTATTTAATATGTGTAATAAATATATTGTTATGTTTGCTATATCTTTTTATTGTGGGGGCATTTTATTTCGGAATAAAAAGGAACAAATAAAAATATCTATTAAATCAAATATCATTTGATATTTTCAAATCAGAATTTATCGTCGTTACGATATTTTAAAAATATTCAACAAACCTAACATAAATTCCACGATAGTTATGTGGGCTATTTGTGTTACCTTTTTTAAGAACAGGGAAGATTATGCTGTTTGAATGATTATGATGAAATATAGACAAGCAAAAATTCATTGGTTAATCCATCTTTTCCTGGTGCTTTATTGACCTTGACTTTGACGAAAGCGAATTAAAGCTCTTCCATAAAAATATCTGTATCGATCATTTCCTCCACGTGATAATTTGGGGCGTACAGCATGCTTTGCGACAGTTGCGGGGGGATTTTACACTATAAAATGGTATAAAAATTTAAAATATTTCTTAACTGGAAAAATTGTCGAGTTTTTTGTAATTTGTATCACCAAACAGATCAGATAATCCACATTTCTATCGCTTTTGTTATGTCTGTCTGCCGTTCCATTAAGATTAGGGTGCGTACGTAGTATCAAAGTTTTTTTTTGTTTATTTTCTCGTTTTATTTCTTGATGAAAATAAATTTTGATATATTCACCATATCAATGATATCAAATACAAATAATCGTTATTTTTTGATTGAAAAACTCCTGATGTGCAGCTTGCACTTTTGTTGTTAAAAATAAAATTTGATATATTCACAAAATCAAAGAGTTGGAGGAAAAATAAACTATACTTTTAAATTAACAAATCTATGAAATGCTGCTTGCCTCACTAGCGTCTCCAACTAAGCTGGGGTTGTTCTCTTCCAGGGGGGTCAATACCATCTTCATTTGCCACTTGGTCAATGGGCCGTTTGGCATTGCTCTTAATTTGCCAACAAAATTCTCGTTATTGGCTGCATTCGTCAACTCATCTTCGCAACTATATTTATGTCGGCTGACTTGCGTTATAAATGATTCCAATTCGTCCTTATCACTGTTGCCGAAAGCTTTCATTTTTAAGTTATAGGTAAAACGAGCGCTAAGCAAAACAAAATATAAATTAAACTATGGAATCTGATTTAAAGATATTACCAAAACCTACATTTCCATAAAATGGCATTGCTCCAGGCGCAACGGTGCCACCAGTAGCATTAGTTGTTCCAACGGCATAAAGCGTTTCCGTTGACCAAAAGCCTCGGGACGTCGCACACTCAAGTTTTTGATCCAAAGTTGCAAAGAAGCATTGAAAATGATCAAACGCAATAGCCAGGAATCCAAGGCGCTGGCGTGTTTCTCAATCAGTTGTATGTGAGCGGCCACGGCGGCAGCCACACGCTTCTTGTTGCTGGAGCGATCACTACAAATGTGCAACTGAATAACGGCCAGGCAGTGGGCATAGGTTTCCAATCGATGTTGAATCAGAACACCCGCCAGCTGCTCTAGTTCTGGGCTACTGTCAGACTGGAAGAAAGGCGGAAAATATTTAAAGCCGCGATTAATGAGATTGGCTTACCATCTTGTAATGCTGCAGCACCTTCCAAATGCGATTGCTGGGCAACGCAATTTGATGGCTGGCATGCAAACGGCGAAATAGCCAATGCATTTCCGCCCAGTAGCTTTGGCCAAGCGCATTACCTCGTGCTTGTAAAGCCAGAGTAGAAATGGAAAGCTGCTCTAGCAGCGCATCATAGGTTACAGACTCCAAAGTCAAGCGTTGCTGCAGTTCCAGCTGTAGCAGCAAAATGGTACAAAAGTGAAATTTGGTACGCTTTAACTCCGGTGTGCTTTTTGATAGCTCTTGCACGCACTTGTCTCGCAATTGAAGAGCTAACCTGACCACATTGTCCTCTTGCTCTTCAATATGCTGTTTAAATAGCAGCCCCAGCATGTAGGCGAGACTTTCGCAACCATAAAGAGCTAAGCGAGACACATAAGTAAGAGCATCAAATTGTTAGATGATTAATCAAATTACCCAGATTCTCGTTACGTTCCGCTAGTTGCTGTAGTTGTAGCGCCAAAAACTCGTACAGATCGCTTACTTGATCTGAACGTAACTTGTTGGCTTCGAGCATTGCATGCAGTCGACGTAGGCACTTGCCATAGGTCTCCAGCAGCTCTGGTAGTTGGTCATCCTGTGGCCCAATCCCATTCATGTGTACCTGCAGTAAACCATATTCAAATCGCAGATTATCGGCTGCAGCTTGATGCACTTGATCATTCCCCGATGCTTCCACAGAACGAGTGAGATTTGTGTAGAGACCATGGAATTCTGTTTCTGTAAGTGTTTCGTCATTTAGGAAATGATCCAGGCAGCAAGTCTCCAGAGTGTGGAGCAACTGGAAGAAAAAAAGCATAAAAAAATAAAGCAAAAATTTTGATTAACTTTAACTTGATTTAACTTTTTTTAAAATAAAAATCGAGTTCTGGTGCACACCCTTAAAGAACGTGTTGACTGATAGGTTGCTTGCCAAAAGTTAGGTAATGAGCAGGGAGATACTTAACATAAACAAAAGGTTGTAATTTCTTCTTTGTGGACAATATTCACGTGGCTTACCACCCCCAGCGGCAGAACCCCCCAATCTCCCCTACAAATTCCTGCCTTCTTCTCTTAGAAAATTATTAATTAACTTTCTTTCAATAGATCTCGAATTAGAAGAATTTATGCGTTTCTTTTTAAACGAAATTTGAAACATTCATGTTATTCAAAGAGAAAAAAAGATATATGGTTTTCATCAAATATCAGATAATTAATAATAATAAAAAAAAATTTAAGCCTAAGGTCCCGGAATTTTGATGAAAGCTTGGCTAATTAGCAATGATTGCAGATTTGGCTTGACTTTAATCTAAAACTATTGATTTATACGTAAATAAGTTGATCAAATATTTCCGAAAAGTTACCTAACTTGGGCTATTTTAGTAAAACATTCATCAATTTATTGGCCTGTGGTATCTTAGCTACAACTCAATGTTAATTCTTTGAGCGTATTGTGGTTAGATAATTTAAAAATCTTTCGTGCCTTAAAAAAAAATTTGCCTGCGGTGCTCCCTTTCCCCCCAATCTCTTTTACCTCAAACAATTTAAAATTCGTTGAAAAAATGTATGTTTACAGTCTGTGTTTGTTTTTGTGGAAAAGGTATTTGTATAAATTTTTTAAATATGTATTTCTCTTCTCTGCGGCCAAATGTTGCGATTCGAACATTTCATCCCGGCAGATCCTTTTTACGTTTTGTGTGGGTTTGAGTTTTTGAAAAACCCATTGTCATCGAAAATTATTTGATGAAGTATGCTCTTTGTGACCACTAAAACAATTTTTAGATGGTAAAATGCAAATCTCGCGATTTTTTGGTCCGTTTGATCAACTCATATAGGACACCTCCCATTTACCAGTTTTCAATTGCCAAAATCTTTGGTATAATCTAAGTTCATTATAAAATTTTGCGAATTCCTGGTATGTATAATATACAATTTATATTTATCCGTCTATTTACCCATCTTAATCTAAATGGAGTTTTTGCAAATTTCGCAATTTTTTAAACCAATTGTCCGATTATTAAATCTTTATGATAATCTGAACTATTTATAAAATTTAGCAATTTTCACCCGTCAATTTACCCGCCTTTGTGGACTGTTCGGTCTAACCATTTATGCTTCTACAATTGCTTACTATTAAATCCTCATAATACCCCAAACTCATAAAATTGAGCCAATTTCGTGATTTTCATTTTTGCCGTTCAGTCTACAATCTAGTATTCTATAGCTAAATATCAAATTTGTGTGGTAATCTGAACTCATTATAAAATTTTGTAAATTTCTACCCGTTTGATCTACACCTATTTACCGGCCAGTTTAGCCGTCCTCTTTATTAATTTAAACTTCAATGAGAATATTGGAAATTTCGCGATTTTTTGGCAAGTAAAGAAAAAAAATTATAACTTTTAACTAAGTTTTTACACTTAAATAAGGGCGTCCAACTAATCCTCAATGTTTCATTACAATCGGGTGAACGGTATAATTTTGAAAATTTTGCAGTTTTTTGAAAATGTTTCGCCTATTTTGACTTGGACAAAGCTTATACATAAATCTGCATACTTAAAAATTATGATTTTTATCTAATTTTCATATTTTCACACTTACATCGATGTCGTATGATGCCACAGCCTCAAAGTCCACGGCTGTATAGATACTCAAGAGCACAGCTCGTGTCTCCATTTGCTGCGATTGTAGAAGACGCGGCCAGCAGCGCAGAAACTCGTGTATCTGGTGACGAGCCTCCTCAGAATCAGCATATTGCAGTGAATGCAACTCAAAGAGCACACATACAGCTTGAGCAACTATAAGGCTTAGTTCGAGACGCACCTGTTGGGCTGGAGTACTGAGCACATGAACATAGAACTCAAATCGTTGCAATGCAGGCAAATGTAAAAACAAAGCCTTGAGATAGCGCATCAAGTGGGTACGAAACTGTTCATAGCTAGGATTCCGACGTGGGCTATGCTGTGTCTTGACATAGGTTTCCAGCATATGAACAACAATGTCCTGTTCATTAAACTGTCGCTTGGCGAGCTCTATGTACAGCCGAGCGGCCTGAGTGCCAACTGAGTTAGCAGCTAATGGCAAGCGAAGCAATACTTGAAGAATTACCTCCAGAAAGCGCAGGGAAAAACACTCGGCGCTAGCTATGTGTCTGTCGGGAGAAGTGAAGTAAAATAATCATATATCGAAATCGGCTTTTTTACCTCTGTAAAGTCATCAGATACTGCAGAGTGGCTAGAAGCAGCGGTCTGGATTGGTGCGCCTTGAGTGTTTCGAATTGTATGGCCAAGAATTTGTCACTAATAAGCTCATTGGTAAACAAACGCAAATAGAGGATGCCCTGCTGATCGCGCTGCTGACTTCGTGATAGTTTCTTTATGATTGTCTCCAGGAACTGATAGGCCTGCACATAGCCATCCTCTTGGGGCATCTGCAAGTGATGAGATACAATACTTAAGTGAATACAAATTACAAGCTTTAAATTCTCATCCCTTACCACCACAGAGAGCACACAATAGACAAAATCCAGGGCAGACTTTTCAGTGCCACAAAATGTGGTGCAGTTCTTCTCAAATATGTCCAGCATGGGTTTTAAAATGACTTGACTGGTGGCCTCATAGCTGCAAAACATTAAAATATTTCAGAGCTGTTCAACTCAGACCACTCAAACCACACTCACAATATTCCGTAGCGCACATAAACGGTAAGCATAAGACATAACTCACTTAGCCCCGAAAACTCTGGTCCATACTCGGGCAACAATTTGGCCAGGCCACTCACAAAACTAAAAGCTGTGCCAGAAATGTTCAGTACAAAAATAAACTGACCCAAGGACCAAAATTACTTACACAATCTAGCCAACGGCTCGCATAGAAATTTATCCACTGAAGACGACTGCAATTGCATATTTCTGCATATGGCATGAACAACTTTGATCCAGATGAGCACCATCTTAAGATAACAAGTCAGCGGCTGGGTTAACTCCTGGAAGCGTCTGTCCGCTGCCGTGGCCAGCTCTTTATTTGCCTCAATCTCCTTTAGTTGGCGGCCATAGTGAGCCAGCCGTTGAGGCAACTGATCCAGAAATGCATCCACTCCCTCCAGCACAAATGGCACCACATCGAAAATGTAGTTGGCGTTGTCATTGCGATATGGATGATCCTGCGTCTCGCGAAAGGCAGCTACACTCACATTGAACTTTAGGCCCAGAGCCTGGAAACATTGGCCCACAAACTGATGTGAAGCCTTGGAGCACCAACTGTGAGGATTGGCTGTGACTGCTTTTAGGAAAGCATATGCATACTCCTCCACCACATACTGAAAGGGTAAGATGGTTAGCGGAATTGTCGGCAATTGTGTTTAATCCAATTACTTCGATGGAGGCTCCTGTTGAGATGGCTGTGACGAAATCCATTTTGCAAGTTCTTAACTTGGCGTCCAACTGATGCTTCCGTTAGTTTATTAGGGATGACAACAATTCATAAGCAATCGCTTATCGATGTTATCGATATTAAATTGTTATGCACGGTCACACTGGCATTCATTTCTTTTCAAATCAAAACTACAAAATCCCGCCAAAGAAGACAAAATGGTAGCACAATTTAAAACGCCTCTTTTTTTAAGTGATGTTAGCTGCTTTCTGGCTTAGGGATACTTCATTGTGCCAACAAGACACCTTACTCAAAATTATGCCGCTTTTAAACTCACTGCCTAGATATTGACTTACAAGCATTATGTTTTTAAGGGTAGTTTCTAACTTTCAGACTCTTTTTCTATGCCACGCTAAAAACTAAATATCCAAAAAACTATTCTTGATATTGGCAGATAGTTATTAATTAATGGAGTCAGGGTTGCAAACTCAAAATTTCGAAAGTCGATGTTTCTTTGCATAAACTCGGTCAATGTTCAGGCAATTCTGCCAATCAATTTTTGTTCACTACGTTAAAAAGACTTTAAATCTACTTTAAAATCTACGTTTTCACAGAATAGTTCGAGAATATGAGGCAAAACCCAGAAGTGTACTTTCAAAACTTCTATAAGGTTGCTCAAAATCTGCGGCCTTCTGATGGAGTCTTTTATCATCTGCACCCGCATTTCAACTGTATCTATCTTCGAGTCTATGCAAATGGCTGTGGATCTCATTTTAGTTTGAACTGTGGAACTAACATTGGTATCACTCAATGTCAGCTCCAGAGATTTAAGCCGTAACGAATAACGGGTAAGATTACGGTTACTTTTTGGACGATCGCTTTTTTCCGATTGCGGATCTATTGCGGTTGTAGTAATTAATATTATTCGGGTTTCATTTACGGTTATTGGTTAAAAAAAATCACTTTAATAAATCATGCAGACAATATCATTTATTAAGTAAATGTATTAAACTCAAATTTCTTATAAAACGGTACATATAGCGCTGACGAATCCAGGTTTTTTGAAACTGCATTGACGGCTAGCTGAAAGGTATGGGCAGCACATTTAACCACTTTTTCCTTCCACCATTTTAACAATATTACGTCCGTTGTTAGTGGACCTTAAGAATACCTGTTAAGTCCCAGTCCCAAATCGATTCAGAACTTGTATGATAACGTCATTAGGGTGGATAGCCGTGTGTTGCGAAAACATGCACTCAGTTACCAAAGTTCTCAAATCAACATATTTTATTTGCAACAATGATTTTTATAAAAGGTGCATTTTAAGACGAGTGTATTACATTCTTTCTAATAAATGGCCAATCCATGTCAACCAAGCCATCAATTTTAAGCAATATATATCATATTTCAACATCTGTTACATTTTGCGGCATCACCTCTAATTTTCGCATCCCATGCCTTTAATAATTATTATTTTTACCAGGGAATCAAACCGGAACCGGAACCGTATACCGAAAAGAACCGATTGAAAC
This sequence comes from Lordiphosa clarofinis, assembly GCA_018904275.1. Taxonomy (NCBI): domain Eukaryota; kingdom Metazoa; phylum Arthropoda; class Insecta; order Diptera; family Drosophilidae; genus Lordiphosa; species Lordiphosa clarofinis. The sequence continues at coordinate 1,851,951 of JAEIGQ010000007.1, read as the reverse complement.
TCAGAACCGTTACCGGAACCGATATTCTGAATTTTTTGTATACCGGTATCCGAGAACCGATATTTTTAGAACCGAAAAGAACCTATACGTTGTACCGGTACGGTTTCGGTTCTGAGTGCAATACTAGACTGCAAAACGAGCAGTTAGATTTGGCGGATTTTTACTCAATTTGGCTGAATTGTTATTTTCAAATAAAAAAATATTCTGGCTTAGCAAAACTTTTGTTCAGTGAAATACAAAATCGCTAGACCCTTTGAAAATAATGTGTGGTTTTTTCTTAGGCCCTCGTTATAATGTCAGGCTAACCTCTGAACAGAAAAGTACATGTTTAACTGCTTCGACTGATATGTATATTTTCAAGAATTTTATCCACTTCTGTTTAATTGAATCTAAATGAAGAAAAAAGCTCTAACCCAACTAATTTGTCTGAAAGTGGAGATGAAGTCGATTTATATATTTCTAAGAAAAGAATCAGGACAATACAAATAGTTTAGTATTTTCACAAGACAGTTTAAGGTATGATGCCTGATCAAGGTTTTCCTGAGCTTAAAACGTTTACAAAATAAAGATAATGTACTTAAATGGTGGTCAGAAAATTCGACAAAGTTTCCGAAATTGTAAGAACTATCAAAAGTTATTCTTGCTGCGTAGAACGGCGTGAAGTTTATTATGACTCCGCTAGAAATCAGATGGACGGAAATACATTGACAGCTATCATGCTTCTAAGAAATAATCATTAATTTACCTTCTTTGTAACTAATTTTAAAGTAGTTTAAAGTAAATTAATAATATATGTACTCATACATGTGTACTGTTGCTTACCCACTTTGATTAAACTTAAGTTTTAAAATTTATGTTAGTTTTACCGGTTCGTACCGGTACGTACCGGTACGATACCGAAATAAGAGGGTACCGGAACCGGAACCGAATACCGAAACAGTAGCAGAACCAAAACAGTTTACCGAAACGTACCGGAACCGGAACCGAAATTCGTTTCGGTTTGATTCCCTGATTTTTACGATTAAAAATGGTCTGCCATCTAATAAAAAAAATTTTTTTTAGCACATATACATATATGAGGGAAAGAAAGTAATTCTAAAACGGAGATCGCGCAAACCACAACCATATTTGTAAGTACGTACGTTTTCGTACAAACAAATTGGCAGTGTAATAACATATATAAGAAAAGATGAGGATGGTAAAGATTTTAGTTATCTGCGTTGTCTCTTTCTCTTTCGCTCTATTTCCTTTGTCCCCATTAGCAAAAGTGCGGCGCATTATTTACAAGAAGCCAATTTTAGTAAATAATTTCATATGTATTTATGTAAAACGTTCATTGTACATACAATCTAATTTAAATTTTTACTAGTAGCGGAAAAACCGAAATTACGGTACTGATAGCCGGTTATGTTAATAAAGAATTCATAGAATTTTATGGGGAAATTTAGGCCTACTATATATCAGGGGTCGAACAGTTGAACTTCTAACTTTAAAGCTAAGGTCCCACAGGCAAATAATTTGCCCAAATTTTTATGAAAATTTGGCTAAATAGCTATGTTTGCAGATCTTGCAGGACTTCAAACTAAAACTATGGATTCATATGCAAATACTAAGATAAAATATGACCGAAAAGTTGCCTAATTTCGTCGATTTATCCAGATTTTCATAAAAATTTGGGCAAATTATTTGCCTGTGGGACCTTAGCTTTAGCCCCATACGGAGTACGACGAAAAATTCGTTTTTTTACAGTTTTTCACATAAATAGAAGCACTTTCTAACAGCACATGAACATCAAAGCAAAGCCAAGGTGTTTCTAATTATATGAAATACTGTAAAAAAAAACGAATTTTTCGTCGTACTCCGTATGGGGCTTTAATAAATAAATCAGCTAAAATATTTTATTCATTTGATGAATTAAATTCAAATAACTTTGGGTGGTTACTTTAACTTCTTTCTTCTTTATTGGCCCGATGCTTGCATCACAACCGTTTGACGGTCTCGGCCGCTGCAACTAATGTCCGCCAGTCGCTTCTGCTCCGTGCGAGCTGGCACCAGTTTTTCACGCCAAGCTTAGAAATGTCTTTCCGCACCTGGTCGTCCCACCTTAGAGGTGGTCGTCCCACCTTGCCTTGTCCCAGTTCTTTCGCATTCCTCTTGTAGACCATTTTTGCTGGAGCTTGATCATCCATACGGGTAATATGTCCCAGCCAGCGCAGCCGCTGTTGCTTTATGCGCTTGACCAGACTAGTATCCCCATAGAGCTTATACAGTTCGTCATTCCTTCGGATGCGAAAGTCCTCGCCAACTTTCAAAGGTCCATAAATCCTGCGAAGAATCTTTCGCTCGAAAACGCCAATCGCCGCCTCATCCGCTGATGATATTGCCCATGCTTCTGCGCCGTATTGCAGGACTGGGATGATAAGCGACTTATATAGCGCTATTTTTGTTCTTCGCTTGAGGTTTCTGCTCTTGAGCTCCCTACTTAGCCCGTAATAGCATCGGTTTGCGAGCGTGATTCTTCTTCGAATTTCCAGGCTGATGTTGTTGTCGCCGGTTATCATCGTTCCAAGGTAGACAAAGTCCTCTACAACTTTAAAGTTGTACTCTCCCATTGCAACAGATTGCCCAATTTGTGTGTACTTCTGTTTCGAGGACACTAGGTACTTCGTCTTGTCCTCGTTTACCGCTAAACCCATTAGCTCAGACTGCTTCTCAATCTCTGAAAACGCATTGCTTACTGCCTGTTCGGTTTTGCCGATAATGTCAATATCATCGGCATATGCGAGTAGCATTACATCTTTATTAAAGATGGTGCCCGATCTGTTGGCATTTGGGCACTGGCGCAGTATATACTCCATCAGCAGATTAAAGAAGTCACACGATAAGGTGTCACCCTGCCTAAAACCTCTTTTGGTATCAAAAGGCTCGGAGAGGTTCGTTCCTATTTTGACGGAGCTTTGAGTGCTTCTCAACGTCATCATGCAAAGTCGAACGTACTTTGCTGGAATACCTAAAGTAGACAGGGCTTCGAAAAACCTTGACCTTATCGGCGTGTCGAAAGCGGCTTTGTAATCGATAAAAAGATGGTGATTTTCGATGTTTCTCTCATAGGTCTTCTCCAGAATTTGGCGCAATGTGAATATCTGGTCTGTGGTGGACTTACCAGGTCTAAAGCCACACTGATAAGGTCCAATCAGTGTATCAACAAGCGGCTTTAGACGTTCACAAATAATGCGGGACAGAACCTTATATGCGATGGGGAGGAGACTGATCCCGCGGTAGTTGGCGCAAACTGCAGGGTCCCCTTTTTTAAAGATTGGACAGAGAACACTTAGATTCCAATCGTCAGGCATGCTTTCGTCAACCCATATACGGCACAGAAGTTGGTGCATGCACCTTACCAATTCTTCGCCTCCAGCCTTGAACAATTCAGCGGGCAGCTCATCAGCGCCTGGTGATTTGTTGTTCTTTTAGCCTTCGTATGGCTAAACAGACTTCCTGTTGGGTCGGGGGTCTATCTCAATGTTGTCGATTGGTGGCATCGTTACTTCTCTAGAGGCGGTATCATGTTCGTCATCGCCTCCCAGTAGGTTGGAAAAGTAACTTCTCCATTTGTTAAGCGCCACTTGCGGATCTGTGACCAAATTCCCCTGTTCGTCTTTGCATTGTGCGACTCTGGGCTTGAAACCTTCTGTTAATTGCTTAATCTTTTGGTAAAATTTTCGAGTCTCACTCATGCCGAATAACATCTCGACTTCCTCGCGCATTCGCCTTTCCTGCTCCAACTTTTTTCTTCTAAAAAGGCGTTTCTCCTCTTTCTTTTTCTCCAGGTATCGCTCTTTAGCAGCCCGCGTTACTCTCGACTGCAGAGTTCTCCTGTAGGCAGCATTTTTCTCTGCAGTAGCGCGTCGGCACTCCTCGTCGTACCAAGACCGCTTTCGAGGGGGCTCGGAGTAACCGAGTATCTCCTTGGCAGCCGTACTCATAGAGTGCGATATACGCTGCCACTGTTCGCATATATCGGAAGGGAATGGGGAGGTTTCCCTGAGCAGTTGGGCGAGTTTAGCTGAGTAGGCTTCAGAGGTCCCTTGTGATTGCAGCTTCTCGACGTTTAGCTTTCGACGTGTGCCAGTGCGTGAGGCATGTGCCACACTGAGCCGCGTGCGTACCTTGGCTGCAACCAGGTAATGATCCGAGTCTATGTTGGCTCCTCGAATCGCACGCACGTCTAGCACACTCGATGAATGCCTTCCGTCGATCACAACGTGATCAATCTGATTTCGTGTTCGTTGACCAGGGGACTTCCAGGTCGCCTTATGGATATCGAGGTGTTCAAATCTAGTACTACTTATGACCATGTTCCGGCCAGCAGCGAAGTCTATTAGCCTCTCTCCGTTACCGGAGGTTGTTTCATGAAGGGTTACTTTAACTTAAACTCTTCCAAAAAGACGAAAGATTTCAAACTGACCTTAAGGGATTTCCATGACTTGAAATTGGCTTTTGGTTGGCAGAAATTTCCATAAACCCTTGAAGTGCACTTGGCGGTTTCATTAATGGTTCAAAGTCATGTTTTTAGACTATCCTACTGTATATAACCCGTTAGTATTAATGAGATTTCCAAACAAACAATTTATTAAATAGATTTTGCAAGTAAACATATGTATGTATCGTATAGATGTAGCATTCTATAATGCGCACACTGTATAATATCTAAATGCAATATATTTACAGAGAAATGTTATATTAAATACAATTATTGAAGTCTACAAATTTGTTCGCACTCAAAAACCCTGCGGTTTAAATAAATAACAAGCGTTTTGTTTAATACAAATTCCAAATATATATATGTACTTCCTTAGCTTTAGTTGAACAGAAAGAAATGCATCGTCAGCGTCATCAACTGTACAAATTCTTTAAATGCGCCCACTTTCTGTCTCTAAGGCAAGGTTTATAGCGGCTATTTGATAGCCAGCACTTTAGTGTGTTCTTCTCCATTTCGACTATGAACCTAAGAATCCTTATTAATCTTTGTATCGTTTTTGTTTTTTGGTTTCGAAAGCTTAAATACAAAGGCTGGTGCTAATATTTCTTGAGTTGCTCGTACGTGATAAAGAATATTATGTTCCAGGGACCCATGCGCACCCATGTGGGTATAAATCCTTTATATAAAGCAAACAGTCCTTCGTTGCGTATAGTTTGAACAGCACAGTCAAGGCTGCCGCTGTAGAGCTTTGGTGTGGCGGTGGCTGCGGCTAGGCCATTCAAGGACAGGTCGACATGGCGTTGATTCATTAGGCGAGTCTGGAAACATTTAACGATAGGATGAAAATTTAGTCAGTAATAAAATAGCATTTACTTACCCGTATGACATCAATGGGTGTGGAGGCTATGGCGCTGCCCAAACTGGCTATGAAACTCGATCTGTTGTATATGGAAGACAGCACAGTTGGTTAGTGTTTATTTGAGTTTATATTTAAAGTCACACTTACATAAAATGATTGGCTACATGATCACCAAAGGCGCCCATCAGTTGCAGTTTACAAAAGTCATACACCGGCAGCTCCACAGAGGCTATAACCACCGCCCTTTGAGCGGTTGGTCCCACACCGCGCCACAGTCCACGCACACCCTCATACTTGTAGATCTCACGGAAACATCCAATAAGGCCCATGTGTTGTGTACCCTTGCCATGCACCTGCATGCGCACCTTAAGAACATCTGTAGGATTTGCTATGGCCGATGAGATGGCACCAGCTGCCGCTGCACAGAGTATATTACTCCAAACCCGTTCACTGCCATCCTCATTTGTCAGTAGACCACGTTCGTTGGCCAATTTTTTGAGTGTGTAGTAGGTTCCGAATTTGATGGTGCCATAGGTGGCTTGACGGAGAACAGCTGGCCAAATCCTACAAAATTAAAAGTAAATTTTTTATCAGATGGTAACAATAAACAAAGTCTAAGGGGTTGGCTGGCTGGCTTATCTATGGCGGGCAAAGTTTGCCAACCATACGCATAATTAATAGCCATTTGTGAGACTCCTACTTTGCACAGTGGTTCAAATGAATGATTTTTAAATTTTAATGGACTTTAATGTAAAGAAGCAACTGTAATATTATTTATTTTTTTAATTTTCGGCGAAACAGTAATTAAATTTCAGTTGAAACATAACTTAAAGAGTAACAAAAACCACTAAAAATAACTTTTTATCTAATCGTAGAACAGTTTCCCTTATAATCATGACCAAAGTTACGGAAAATAAGATATGTGGGCAAATACATAAATATTTGTAGAAGGTCCAAACTAGAGGTGTACCCGTGACGTGATTTCAATTCAGAATATAAAAAAAAAAACATTGAATTCTATCTTGTGCGAAGCAGAACAATATTTTGCTTAAGGTAAAAGAAATGTGGAGCAATTTTGTGATTAACAGTATTGTGCGAAACGAAAATAAAGAGCTAAACTCTTCTAAGAGCAGTTATGCACGATTTACTTAGTTTTTAGATTATTCATACAAAATCAGTAATCTTATAAAGAATATGGGGGAATGGCCACCAAAAGGTCAACCAGAATCAATCATTTTTATTAAGGAAACAATACAAATGAAGTAAGCGAATCTTACAATTACTTATGACCCATTTGGTGATTTTCGGTTTCAAGGTCGTGCTGGCGCAATTTGCCCCGTTTTTACAATAAATAATATAAAAGTAGATTTGCTATTTTACTGTTTAAAATCTATTTGATGGTACAAAGGGGAATAAAAGAATGCATAAGAAACCATGAGAAACTATGTGAATGCAGATAACTGCAAGTTTTTGCTTAGCATTATAACAGAAACCACATAATTTAAAATGATAAAAAAAAATTCCCGTGCAAAAATGCACGCCACCAAAAATTAATTTTTATTGACAACCCTGTTTCCTACAAGTGAGTGAAGTGCACAAATGTGAGGAAACCCGGCAAAAGGGAAACAAAATCGTAACAAGAGTTTTAGAACTTTTGATTTCTGATTTAATGAAGCTTCTCGTTCATACTAAAACTAGATTTTCGACCGAACGTTCTTATGGCAGCTATTTGCTATAGTTATCCGATCCAGCCGGTAGCTTAAAAACAGACAGGTCAGGGATATATCAACTCAGCTTGTCTTGCTGATCAAGGATATATATACTTTATGTGGTCCTTCAAAGCGTTGCAAACATTTGGACAATTTTAAATATACCCCCTGAAAGGGTTAAAATATTGTTTGATTGCTATGTTATGATAATTGATTATGTTATATTTTTTATATTTCACAATCTGAGATTTCCTATCGGTTTCAATTTAAAATTCAATGCAATTATCTGCAACCGTGAACCACTGTGCAACGCTTTGCGTAGGCGCTTATCAATGTCCATTATGTTGTCTCATACAGTCAGAGGAAATTGACTATGGGTTGATAAGCATGCGAGTTGCACGTTTCTATGATAACCAAAATGCATCAACTCGACTCCACATCCATGTGAATGGAGCATGCTCTCAATCTTACCCGGAATACAGCGCTCTCGGTCCTTCCTCTTTGGAGATTTTAACAAAGGCGTCTGTCATGCCACGGTAACGCAATTTGGAGAAAGTTTGATCAATTTTTTGACCTTGGATTTGGAGGCGCGTCTTTGTTGTGTCAATGGGAAATGTGCCTGGCAAATTACAGATTTGTTTATTTGTTAGTTTGTTTACAATAGATTTTGGTGATAAGCAATTATTGCCAGTCAAATGGCAACAGTTGGGACTGATTTAAATTAAGTTACATTTACCGAATTCCGCTGTAATGGAGGCCACGCCTCCGTACACGAATGGGCGCCAGTCCTTGACTTCAGTCATCGTTATATTCTAATTCTGATCCCTGCCGCACCGCACCTGTTGATTGACAATTCTTGGCCAATTTTGTGGACAATGTTTCTGTTGGCAGTGACGGTGTATTAACTCGGTTAGTTAGCTAAGTGCCGCCTGAGCCTAGCGGCTCTTGGTTATCGCTTAATATTGCAATAAATATTGCAAAAAAAAAAATCACGCAACGACCGTCATGCTGTTTTAACTGGACAACTAACAGCTGATTCCGCTTGCCAGCCCTGGTCAGTGTTGCCAGAACAGCTTTTTTTCCGCCAAATGTGGCCTTTTTCAATTTTCGATTATTACAATATTTTTGTTCTGAACATATTGCACGCCAGTTCATTGCCACATATTTAACAAATTGGAAAAGTTCTGAACATACCAGAAAATTTTGTGAGGAAGTGTTGTCCTATAATGATTTCAGAATAATCAACGGGTTGTCCTTGCTTGGGTCTTACCCTGAAGTTAAAACGAAGCTACAATATAAAATGAACTATTTTTATTTTATGCGCAGTTTCGGGTTGTGTAGGTCCATCAAATGTTATTTGGACTTCCAAACTGGCCCAAAAATGATTAATGTTAATTAGAATAGCGGAAATTTGTTGAAATCGACTAAACAATTAAATGTGTATATAAAAAATGAAAACCAATAGTTTGATCAATCAGTTTGAAGACTAAAACCAGCCTTTTTTGTTTCTGTAAAGTTGTCAGCACTGGCTGTTAGCAAGTCTGGGACCAGGCTAAACGGATGGTATTTTATTAATTTATCCTTAGGATCATGACAATACACTAACGATATTACATTAGTATTAGTGGTATTTTGAAAGTGATTTGCTTTCGATTTGATTTGGTGAAAGCAAAAGTAAAGCAGTTGCTGAAACGACTCTCAATTGCTTTCGCTTGTTATCAATTGGCGCCAAATTTAAATAAATGCAGAATGACATTGTTAAATCTATTTTTTTAAGCTTCTTTAATTACAGTTTGTGGGTGGAATATTTAGTTTAAAATTTTTGCAACTTTACTAAGGTGAATATTTGTTTATAGCTGGGAATCAAACCGAATCGAATTCAAAATTTTATTTCCGTATTCGGTTTCGTACCAATACCTAGATTTTTATTTCGGTATACCGATACGCACCGGTATGGACCGACAAATAAACAGATATTTCAAAACTTAAGTCCAAACAAAATAAATTGAAATAAATGATCATTTTCAAGTTTTTATTTAAAAGATGATTAAATAATATTTTATTACCAAGATTCACCACACTTAACTTTACTCAAAGTAAAAAAAAAATTAATTGCAATAAAGGCAAATTTATGATCAACTCTTAAAAGCATTATAGACGTCAATGGATTTCCGTCCCTCTGATTTCTTAGCGAAACATAATATACTTCACTCCGGAAAAGAAAGTTATACGTTTCGTACTGCTTGCGGTTTAGTAAAATTAGCAACCCAGTAGAATTTGGCGGAATTCGAGTTCGTTCATCAAAGTAACCATACGCATCTCTAATAGACCGTTTGATTATTGCCACACGAATACTGGGCTTAAACAATTCATCAATGCACCTGGAACCAGCAGCTTTCTTTTTGCGTGTTTAATTCGTGCTGATCGACTTGATTCTTAAGCTTTTTTAAGTCAAATAAGTCATTTATTATCCCTTGAATGCTGGTATATGGACATTAATATATATACAATAATAGCCATTAATAATATTTTGGAAGTTAGAAATATGGGGTGTCCGAGTTGATATGGAATGTCCCATATGTAAATGCACAATGTACACACAAACATAGTTTTCGCTCCTTTTCGACAAGGGCATGCAAACCTAGCATGCACTCACATACATAAAGGCAGTCAATTTCATTTTTTAAGCACTTAAATAGGTAATCAGTATGTATAATTGACTAAACTTACCTTTTTGACTAAATATATATGTAATGTTTTCTATATTTCTGCGCACTTTAAAGGCGTAGGAAGGTTGCGTTCGCAACTGGCATAACTCAGAAGATACGATTTTTGACTTAACGATGCAGAAATATTCGCTGTATTGTGTACTGTTTTGTATCAAAATTTTCGGATTTATAAATATTTTCTACTTTCCATGTTAGAGGAGAATATATCGCAATATCATTTTACAGCTTCATTTTCATGTTAATGCAAAAACGTGATATCTCAGTTGTCCCTCAGTCGATATGGAGCAAACAAACTTCGGCTTTCAGTAAAAACATCATATTTTCAAGTATTTTTAATAAGCATTCCAGTTTAATACCGACTCGATACCGGTTCAATGCCGGTCCTGATGCAGTTAAACATCCAACTCTATTTTATAACCTACAGTCTAGATTTCAAGTTTATCGGCCCCGATCGACATAATCATACTGTGGAAATTTCGTGAAGATCAATTGAGTGGGTTAGATGCTTATAAGGAACAAACACAAATATTCAAACATACTTTCGCTTTTATATATATGTTTGTTTGTATAGAGGTTTGCCACTCCCTTTCACGACCCCACGTTCAAAAATGTTGAATAACTCCTACAATTTTATATATATATACCTTATATTTATAATCTCTGTAATTTGCATAAAGATCGGATTATAAATAAGGAAGTTATTAAAAAGATGCCTACTTTTGGAATTTTTTTTAAGGAACACGACTTTTGTTATCATAATGATCTCGGTAGCAGAAAATAAGTTAAAGTTAATCTTGAGTAAAAATGTTCGTACTCATTTGTAAACATACTCGGCGATTACCATTTTACTTACTCGTGCAGGTCTCTAATACCTACCTAACTTGAATTTTTGACAGGAAATAGATGCTTTCGTTCAAAATATCACATGAAGAAAAGTTACACCAAACTTAATCTAAAGCGTGATTTTTTCCCCTTAATTCTTATCCAAGATCATTGCAAAATGCTTCCCTTTATGGAGGAAATGTTATCAATTTTAACATTTCTGGATTTCCCTAAAAAAATTATGGAATATTTCTTTAACAGAACCCAAATTGAAGCTGATTTCACTAGAATGGAAAAGGAAATCGATGCTTCCGTTTAAAATACAACATATGCAGAGCCATTACACCAAACTAGATCTAAAGCGGAAGCTTTTCCTCTTTATTCTTATCTAAAATCTGAGCAAAATGCTAACTTCTTGGAATCATGCTCGTATGCCTTGGAATCTTGGAATCATGCCCGCATGCCCAACTATTTCCGTTATACATTTTTCTCGAATATATTTTTGGCATCGATATTTTATATTCCCATCAGCTTTGGGTCTCCCCGTGCAATAAACTTTTGCTCACCTTTTGGAGTATTTGCGTTTATGTGAGGAATGTGCGATGTTTGCTTAATGAAAGGCCCCGCTTATGAATCAGCGTGCTGATGGGGCTCTCAGTCTGCTAATTGACAAAGTCCAAAAAAAAAAAGTTAAGATAAAAACAGGCGACCGCGTAATACCAGCAGTGGACACGGGCCACGAAGCGTGGCATCGAGCTGAGTGAATTAATTAAAATTAAGATGAAAGATGCTCAAATATGGACATGACGAAGGTTCCAATGTTTTCCGCAAACAAGATATTATACATATATAAAATCTGAAAAGAAGGAAAGGGAATTCCAACCTTTTTAACCGAAAACAACATCAAAACAAAACTGCAAAAAACACACACAGACAAAAAGTGGATCAAAAGACTAACTGATTGAACTTTACAAAATGTAAATTTTTATCTGGGATTTCCTAACTTCAGCCTCCTCTTGCAAGTTCTGCGCTGTTTGTTTTGTTAACAAATTCGCCTAATTAAATTGGATTTTTGCAAAGATTTTGTTTTTCTATTTTGGATTCACGTCACTCATTTGAAATTCAAGCGCAGACTTCAGACCCCGGACCGGATCGTGAAAGTTAACTGCGGCGTCAGACAGTCGCCGTCGCACTTTGTGGACCAGTTCAACTTTGCTTATGGAAGAGCAAGAGTAGACGTTGATTTTTTTGTGTGTTTAGTGGGTTTAACCCGAAATTGGACAAAGAATTTAGCAAATTAATTTTAAGCCGACATCCTATTGTTTGTTAAAATGTTTTTTTTTTCTCTTTGGCTAAAATGTAATTTTAATCTTTCATTATTTTACAGTTAATTTAGTTTAATTGCGCATTTCTTTGTCGGTGGACAAGTGCTAAGTGATTTTTGGCTGTGGAGCGTAAAACCCGCAAATTTGTGGGCTCATTCCCAGGCTCCCATTTGCTTGGATGATGTGGATTAGTTCAATTAGCAACTCCACTCAACCTTTACATAGTGCCACGCCGGGCGGGGCTTAATGGATCGTCCATTTAATGCATGAGCTAATACGGAGAGACCAACTTTATGATAACGAGACTTTTTTTCAAGGCAAGAAGACATTTCCTGAGTCAATGATGATGAGAGTTAAAATAAATGTCGACATTGATCCAGTCACTTCGTGGTAGAAATAGAAATTCTGGAATAATCGGGACAACTAGACAATTCTGAGAACTGAATGCAAATCACTGCCGATTACCCTTACCACTGATCTTTAAGAAATTCGCCAGCTAAGGGTTATAAAAAGAACTTCCCCTATAAATGAAGTCGATAAAGTACCTTACCTAAAATGGAAAAGCCACCGAATATTTTGCTGTCAGCTTATTCTCAACTAACACAACCAATATTTATTGATCATTGTTTAAAAAAATAAATTTATTTTCTGTTTATAAATTTAAAATCTATGGCATAGTGGAGTGTGGCTACTTTCGCAAGTACTGGGTATGCGCGGTTGGGTACCCCGCGGTGAGTTTAAGGGACATGTGAAGCAACTGACTTAAATGAAGAATGGGCTAGAGACCTCCAAGTATCACTTTGAAGGTTTCACCATAAGCGCACACGAACCAATGTCATCGGCCAAAGCGAAGTAAATTCCAAAAGCGATAACAAAATTTTGCGGAATTTCTTGAAAAAATTAAATAAACATATGAATTTTAATTAGGTAAACGCGTGCCAAAAAAATCACTTGATATACGTAATATTTATGTATGAGTATGTGGCTGTGTACTTTGTTAGTCACATGAGTTATGGGGGTCCAATCTTGAGATTGGGCTTACATCCACTCTTAACTAAATAGGAGAAAAACGGAAAGTTTAAGCATGGCAGGCAATCTGGATTTACAGGATATTCTACTTAGCTAGAACTATTAAGGCTTGGCCCAAGCCTTTTGAACATCTATCATTAAAAAAGTACTTACTTTAATCTTTTTTAAGATGACATGTTCATAAATTAGAGAGCGAGAGCTTAAGTACATTAGGATGGACGCCGATAAGAAACTTTACTGATTCTTTATTAAGACATTGGTTATTTCTTTTTGTACATTTTTGGTTCTACCCCAAGCATCGTTTTTGACTTTCCATATGGTTGTGCGCTCTTATATTTCTAATTTATTGATAACAAAAGTGTCCCTATTTTAAGGGTTTTGATTTTGAGGTTTATACTTGATTCGTACTTGAGTCAAAAGCGCATGTAGCGGTCTTTAAATACACTGTTCAAATATCTTTGAATATCGATTTTTACCATCCGTCTATTAAGCTTTTTTCATGATAATCTAAATTTTATATAATATTTTGATCTACATCTCCTACTTACCCGTCTCACGACAATCAACCCCATTATAAAAATAAGCAAATTTCCGCAACTTTTTGGAGCGATTGAACTTCACATCATATTTACCCGTCCATCACATCTTTCTTATATATATATAAATTGGCAATAAATTGGCCTTTTTGACAAAAAAAAATCTGTTTGGTGGTGTGTTTTTTGGTGGTGTTCAGAACTTCTAGTCATAGAGCTCTGGACCTAATGGGGGCGTATGTGGTCAGGGAAAGCTTCTGATCGGTTCAACTTGGCGAACCCAGAGTGATCCTGGCTTACTACGTCTCAAGTCGACTCACACCTCCTCGTGGTGACCACCGGAAGCAGTGGCAATGCACCCGCATTGCTGCTGACTAACGTGAGCGGCGTCCCCCCCCCCCTTCCCTACAGGGTATAATATATAGGGTTAGTGCGTCGGGTTTGGTACCCACCATCGTAAAAAATCTCCACCAATGAAAACTGCGACTACAATGCCTCGGATACGGACCCCCCCTGATGACGACTCACGCAAACGTTTTAAGGACCACGATTTGAGAATAAGCACCTGGAATGTCCGCACCCTCAACGGAGATGGTGATGATATTTCCTTGGTGAATGTCCTCAAGGAATATTCATCGGACGTTACTGCACTCCAGGAAATGCGATGGATTGGATATGGAAGCAAGAAAATAGCGCCACCACAGGATGAGACAGGAAATAAAACACCCCCCTGGGAGATCTACTACAGCGGTCATGCTACCAAGCACGAGTTTGGGTGCGGCTTTGCAGTGAGTGATAAACTGCGCCACTCTGTCATCAGCTTTACACCAGTTGACGAGCGGCTTGCCGCGCTCAGACTTAAGGCAAAATATTTTAATATTAGTCTTATCTGTGCTCACGCGCCAACAGAGGACAAGATAGACCCGATAAAAGACGAATTCTATGAGCGCCTGGAACAACTATATGAGCGCTGCCCCGACCACGACATAAAGATCGTGCTAGGCGATTTTAACGCGAAAATCGGGAGAGAAGGAGTTTTCGGTTCGACAGTCGGACGCTTTAGCCTTCATGAAACAACCTCTGGTAACGGAGAGAGGCTAATAGACTTCGCCGCGGGCCGGAACATGGTCGTAAGTAGTACCAGATTTGAACATAGAGACATCCATAAGGCGACCTGGAAGTCCCCTGATCAACGAACTCGAAACCAGATTGATCACGTTGTGATCGACGGAAGGCATTCATCAAGTGTACTAGATGTGCGCGCGATTCGAGGAGCCAATATTGACTCGGATCATTGCCTTGTTGCAGCCAAGGTACGCACACGGCTCAGTGTGGCGCATGCCGCACGCACTGGCACACGTCGAAAGCTAAACGTCGAGATGCTGCAATCACAAGGGACCTCCGAAGCCTACAAAGCTAAACTCGCCCAACTGCTCAAGGAATCCTCCCCATCCCCTTCCGATATAGGTGAACAATGGAATCAAATATCACACTCCATGAGAGCAGCTGCCGAGGAGGTACTCGGGTACTCCGAGTCCCCTCAAAGGCGGTCTTGGTACGATGAGGAGTGCCGACGCGCTACTGCAGAGAAAAACGTGGTGTACAAGACATTTCTGCAGACGAGAGCGGAAGCTGATAAAATTGTTTACAAGAAGAAAAGGAAAGAGGAGAAGCGCCTATTTAGAAGAAAAAGAATGAGCAGGAAAGGCGCTTGCGCGAGGAAGTCGAGATGTTATTCGGCATGAGCGAGACTCGAAAATTTTACCAAAAGATTAAGCAATTAACAGAAGGTTTCAAGCCCAGAGTCCCACAATGCAAAGACGAACACGGGAATCTAGTCACAGATCCGCAAGTGGCGCTTAACAAATGGAGAAGTTACTTCTCCAACCTACTGGGAGGCGATGACGAACAGGATGCCGCCACTAGAGAAGTAACGATGCCACCGATCGACAACATAGAGATAGACCCGCCGACCCAACAGGAAGTCTGTTTAGCCATACGAAGGCTAAAGAACAACAAATCACCAGGCGCTGATGAGCTGCCCGCTGAATTGTTCAAGGCTGGAGGCGATGAGTTGGTAAGGTGCATGCACCAACTTCTGTGCCGTATATGGGTTGACGAAAGCATGCCCGACGATTGGAATCTAAGTGTTCTCTGTCCAATCTTTAAAAAAGGAGACCCTGCAGTTTGCGCCAACTACCGCGGGATCAGTCTCCTCCCCATCGCATATAAGGTTCTGTCCCGCATTATTTGTGAACGTCTAAAGCCGTTTATTGATACACTGATTGGACCTTATCAGTGTGGCTTTAGACCTGGTAAATCCACCACAGACCAGATTTTCACACTTCGACAAATCCTGGAGAAAACCTATGAAAGAGGCAAACAAACACACCATCTTTTTGTTGATTATAAATCAGCCTTCGACACACCGATAAGGTCAAGCTTCTTCAAAGCCCTGTCTACTTTAGGTATTCCAGCAAAGTACGTTCGACTTTGCATGATGACGTTGAGAAGTACGCAAAGCTCCGTCAAAATAGGAAAGAACCTCTCCGAACCATTTGATACCAAAAGAGGTTTTAGGCAGGGCGATACCTTATCGTGTGACTTCTTTAATCTACTGATGGAAGATATACTGCGCAAGTGCGAACATGCCAACAGAACCGGCGGATTTATTTATAAAAATCTAATGCTACTTGCATATGCCGATGATATTGACATTATCGGCAAAACCACACGAGCAGTAAGCAAGGCGTTTTCAGAGATTGAGAAGCAGTCTAGATTAATGGGTTTAGCGGTAAATGAGGACAAGACGAAGTACCTAGTAACCGCGGACAAAAAGTCATTGCGACTTGGGCAATCTGTTACAATGGAGGGGTACAACTTTAATGTTGTAGAGGATTTCGTCTACCTCGGAACGATGATAACCAGCAAGAACAACATCAGTCTGGAAATCCGACGAAGAATCACTCTTGCGAACCGATGCTACTATGGGCTAAGTAGGGAGTTCAAGAGCAAAGACCTCAAGCGAAGAACAAAAATAGCCCTGTACAAGTCGCTTATCATCCCAGTCCTGCAATATGGCGCAGAAGCATGGACAATGACAGCAGCGGATGAAGCGGCGATTGGCGTGTTTGAACGAAAAATTCTTCGGAGGATTTATGGACCTTTAAAAGTCGGCGATGATTTCCGCATTCGAAGAAACGACGAACTGTATAAGCTCTATGGGGACACCAGCCTGGTTAAGCGCATAAAGCAGCAGCGGCTGCGCTGGCTAGGACATGTCGCCAGGATGAAGGAAGAAGCTCCAGCAAAAAAGGCGTATAAATCGAAGGCGGCTGACTATGGAGGCGGCAAGGTGGGAAGACCACCACTAAGATGGGAAGACCAGGTGCGGGAAGACATTGCCGAGCTTGGTGTGACCAACTGGTGGCAGCTCGCACAGAACAGAAGCGAATGGAGAGCGTTAATCGCAGAGGCCCAGACCGTCTAACGGTTGTAATGGCCATTAAAGAAGAAGAAGAAGAAGAATCTGTTTTAAATGTTTTTCTGCTACTCGGGGCAGAGACGAATCCAAAAATATCATTCAAATCGGTCCAGCTGTTCTTGAGTTTTTAATGGTGGACTAACCCGAAATGTCTTTTTATATATATATAGATGATTAGAAGGGATTCGACTTCTTACTTTTAAGAATAATATATTAAGTTTGTATCCTTAGATTTCCTTCACCAATACCTTCTCACTCTCACTAAATTCTTCCGAGTCCAGAAAAATACCCATCTGTAAATTCAACAATCATTTTCGACTCTAGTTCGTTTCATTAGTATGTTTTCGTAGGGCGAATAAATCTACTTATGCCACCGACAAACCCATGAGCTTTATTCTCCTTAAAGGGTCCTGGAATAGGCTTCAGACATATCTTTTCCATAGCCAATAGCGCCGACTGTTCATTCATTTCGATGTTCCGATGTCGGTTGCAAATTTAGAAATATTTATGTAATTCCCTGCTCCCATTTTCGCTTTCGCAAAAATTTTCCGATTTCCGAAAGTTATTATATTATATTATTGTTAACGAATTATTTTATGACTATTCTTAGAAGCATAATAGCGGTCAATGTGAGGCAATGATAAGTATATCGGTTCCCGGATACCGGTATACAAAATACTAAAAGGTTCCGGTACCGGTACCGGTTCTGGTTCTGGTTCTGAGTTTTAATAGGTACTTTCCGGTTCCGTTTCCGGTTTGATTCCCCGAATGAAATGAATTTTCAAGAATAAATATAGATTTTTTGATTTATAAACAAATTCCCGGAATTTTTTGCCCACAGTAGTATAGTAATCCGCATTGTTTTTAAATCTTTAAAGTTTGTAAATTATCAAATGAACGATAGTCTAATTATAAGCAGCAGTGTACAAATAGACTAAGCGGAGTGACGGCCGCAACCGTGATGCGCAGCAAAGATATCCTGATAGGCTCATGGTGTACGGCCGAAACTTGCTTTCATCTAGAAGTAAACAACGCAAAATAGAAGAAAATGTATATTTAGTAAATATTATTTACATATTGTCTTGGTTATATTTAAAACAAGTTTTTCAATGGTCATGACCAAGTCTACGCCAATTACTTTAAGTAAAAATGAAAAAGGTAGGCAAGGGCAACGGAACGTATGAGTGATAAACTTTGAGTTCAATTCGCAGACACAAAAACGCAATAAAATATTATTATTTATTTGTTGTGTCTAAGGGGGTATCAGTATGGCCATACATTTTTTCACACCACAAATGTCCCCCCTAAAGTACACTCAGAGAAACAACATTTTATTGTGCTTGATATCAATAGGTTTTGATGTTAAAAGTAAGGTAAGATGAAATATTCCAAATTCCAAGTTTGAGCATGAGTTTTCGGGTTTGAAATTATCTGGTTTTTAAATTAAATCGACTTCATATCAAGCAGATACCTTGGTTGTAAGCATTAAAAGTATTGATATCAAGCATATGTAGATTCACCAAGTATATTTTCCATTTCTTTGCATTGTTTTATTTCTTATTGATTAGAGAATAGGATTTTTTTAAATTCGAAATACTTTTCAAGATATAGCCTTTTTTGAAGAACAATGTCTTCGCTAAAACAAGTCATTTTATTTTCGAACTGACGGCCTTGATATATCCAGTTACACTGAACCGATTTCGATCAATCAAAGTAAAGTCGACCCAGAATTGTCACCATTTTGAACTTAACCTCAATCATACTAAAACACAAACTGCGAAAAAAGTTTCAAGATCTATTATTCATTTCTCTATGGCCGCCATTTTGTAAAAATAATCACATAATTGTTTTCGAGGTTTAGACTAAAATGACGTCTATACTGAATATAACCCCGTTCTTAGTTTTCATTTCACACAACCTTGAGACAAAATATCGAAGCTGCCAGCATTATACCTTTTTTTGACCCCCCAATTGGTCGGCCGTGAACTTTTTGAACATACCTCATATCAAAAAATTATTTTTTCTTACACAATACCAAAAAGAGAATCGAAAAAACTCTTTGCGCTTTGAAAAAAGATTATTTTTAAAAAGGTCCAGAAACACCCTCGCTATGGAAAATCACACGAGCAATCCACACCAAACCACTATCAAACACCCGTTTTTTTCAGCTGAAACTAATTTTAAGATAATATTTATAAAAAAAATTGTCTTACTCACTTTACGTGGATTTAAACTCTGGATCTTCGAGGACTGAACACACGGACGATGCCTTAGCCCACTCGACTACCAGCCATCAGCAAAAGCTGGCGTCAAAATCATACTTTGCCGCTCAGCGAGCAACAAGACATTCGCTTAGAAATCGTGGACAAGTCCCCGTATAAGCATAGTTTTTCTTTTTCTTTTATGTTTTTAACATTTTTATTTAAGCTGTTTTTAACATTGTTAGTATTTTATTTAATCTAACGCACGAAAGTTCGAAGTCGAGATCAATTGGTTCTCGAATTCGAGCAGGTTTTGTCTTATGAAATCAGGAAGAACAAAACCTAAATTAAAACCGTTTTTTGTCTTGCTAATTCGTTTTAAATATCTTTGGGTGCATCATTTTAGACAGGGTTTAATGCCGTTTCATTCCATACAAAAAATTTCAATTATTTTTTTTTTCAGGAGTTTTAAATAAACCTAAGACCACCAGCTTAGGAGAGTGTTTCCTTCAAACTCTTAAATTTTCTCTTGATCTAATAATTTTCATATTCATTCTTTATTAACCAATTTTTCGCCCTAGACTGTCCTAAATAAGTGTGACTATACCACACCACATATTAACTATTCACGGTCTTCAATTTATTTCCACAAATCAATCATTAAGTAGCTCGCTTAGGTATTCCCCAGAATTGGTTGTATGTAGGTGAAAGAGAAAGAAATTTTTGCTTGCGGACTTAAGTAATTAATTTCAGGCAGAAATTTGCATTTGGAAACCCCCCTCCCGCCGCCTTAAAGATTTCGTGTCCGGTCGGTGTCTGGCGCCAAAGAAATTGCCAACAATCCATCAAACGTTATGAACAGTTTTGATTATCCAGCCCCTACGCCTCGGCCATGTGCTAATCACTGGTCTGGGAACGTAGTGTGAAGTTTTTATTACACGTTGGCCAGACCGGTCTAATGTTGAATTTGAATCTATTTCCCGGTCGAAAATGAAATTATGCAGGAATTTTTGACGAGCGTCGCGTCTCCAAGTCGCCACCATAAATTCAACGAGTTAAAAAAAAAAATATTTTTTTCTTAGAATTCCCCAAATCAAGTAGGTTGGCAGTAAACTTTCATAGGGCTAGGCTAGTTGAGGTGTCGTTTGTTACATATCTCATTCACATTCAAATTCCATACCAGTAACATAAAATAGTAAAACAATATTAAATAAAAATACATTTTTTTCCGAATTGTCTGGTTGAAGTGTCGGTGTAACTTTTCTCACTCACATCCAAATTTACATACGAGCAACAATATAATACTGAATTTAAATAGCTTTTTTCCGATATATAAATAATGGCCGACGAAATAAATGGCAGAAGCCTAATTGAGTGCTTGCGAAATATAAACGAGCCTACGAAATTTGACAGCATATTTCAAACTTTCTGTAACGGTAATATGAAAGAAGAGGAGGTTAACACTGCCAAAGAAAAACTGCAGCAATTGCTTGATGCTGCAGTACGCTTAGGAGTTGTGCAGAAATTTAGTGAACATTATGTTGCCGCCACACATGAAGAGGATATTGCTCAATTGTTAAACATGGACTCTTCGACCAGTTTGAGTGATCTTAGTTCGGATTTCGGAAGCAGTATGAGCGAAATAAGCATGGACTCTTCGTGTGAAGAAGACGATGAGAAGTAACGGAAGATAACTTAATTCAGGTAAATATTAAGGGATTTTTTAAAGCTAATATAAGCTGGTCAGAGCAGACACCGGCTGTTCGAAGACTAAAGATGGTACAGGAAAAGAGTAGAAACGGAAAGGTGAGTAGCGAAAAGGCAGGCGTGTGTGTCAGCCATCTGCTA
Organism: Lordiphosa clarofinis; assembly: GCA_018904275.1. Lineage (NCBI taxonomy): Eukaryota > Metazoa > Arthropoda > Insecta > Diptera > Drosophilidae > Lordiphosa > Lordiphosa clarofinis. The sequence continues at coordinate 1,830,929 of JAEIGQ010000007.1, read as the reverse complement.
CGCTGTCGAGGGCCACCGATATTTGCCGATAAGGCATTTGTCGCTCTGATAGCCTTATCTTCCACATACGCTAGGTGGCTCTCAAAATTTAGGTATTTGTAACCGGAACATCGTAACGTTAAAATTTTCTCTAGACCGAAAAGAGCCTAAACATTATGCCGGTACAGTTTCGGTTATTAATTTTTTCCGGTTTTTAGTAAAAATATTTTATCGAACGGAATCTTTTAAATTTGCTTCAAACTTGAATTCAAACCGAAACATCGTATCGATACAGTTTCAATTTAAAATTACAAAAAAATTATTTCTTATTTTAATCTTTTGATTTAATTTAAATTTCTAAAACAAAAGTCTTGCTGTTCAATGTACAAAAGGTGAAGTGAATTGAACAACCGTACCTTTTACCGGGTGTAGCCCAGCGGTTAGTGTGTTGGCGTTCCCGCCTCGGACCATATATTAAAAATTTTATTGAGATTCGGCGTTAAAGTGTAGGTCCCTTTCTCTTGTGCGAAAAATGTGCAAATGCCAAGAGATTGCGAGTTAATTAAGCTCCATTTACACGACCTTATCGCTCAGATGAGTTTTCGTCAGACGAACACTGTAACTTGATAAATGCTACTCAGATGAGTGCTCAGGCCAAATAGAACCGGTTCTATTTCGTCTGATCGCTCATCTGAGTAGCTTTATGTCTACTTAGACGCCTTTTTACACGATCAGACAGCAAATCAGACGAAAACTCAGATGAGTGATCAGGTCGTGTAAATAGAGCTTTAGCTTGGCCCTTTGGGGCTGTATAGCCAAATTTATATTTTTACATACCAAAACCGGAAGAGAAATATTATTCGGTTATATTCTGATTAGAAGTGTTATTCGAAACCACAACTTTAATTTTAACTCAGAGAAATAATGATTTTAATAGTGTTGGGTTGTTCATGAGTGAGTGAGAGAGTTTTCATTAAACTGAACAATTCAACATGTTCTTCTTCAATTGGTTATTTTTGTTCAGTGAAAGTTGTTTAGTCTGCTTTGCTCAGTGAGTTGTTCTGTGAGCTGTTCCACAGTGGTTCCGCAACTAATTTAGTGTCATGACAAGTGTGACCTAATCAGTGACTGTTCACTTAGTTCGGTGACTGTTCACTTAGTTCGGTGACTGTTCATTTCTGTTCTCAATGTATGGCACTTCTGTACTTAAAAACCTTCTGATGTTTTTAATCAAAAAGCACAGCTATATTCGAAAACATTTCACCGAAATGGATTTATAATCCAAGCTTCAATTTATTCAAATGATCGTTAATAGTTGAGCAATTGAACATCTAAGTTGACCGAGTTAGAAAAAAAAACAATTAAACATGTTCAATGAAATGAACATACCTAACATGGATTAATGGATTAAATGTTGCTTAATCATATAATATATCTGGTACAACATAACTTTTACCATTTCGGTATTTAAAATGACAATTAATATAATAATAACTATTTAATTAATATAATTATTATTAATTTCCATATAAAAAGAGCACAAATATATTAAAAAAACTCCCCGAAAGAAATGTAAGCTACAAAAGCATTGAATTGAGTATCTGCATAGCATCTCAATTTAAGTGTCAATAAGCCCATAAGGAAATGCCAATATTGGGGTTATTTTTTAATCATTTGATAAATACCTAAAATAACCAAGATGAGGTAAATTCAAAATTACCTAATCGAACCAGAAGAAAAAAATGCATTGCCTCGAAATTTTTAATTGGTAAATTGGTGTAAAATGGCATAGCCGGAATTGTAGGGAAACCGGCCCCGATGCTATTAATTTTTAGAGTATGTATTTTAAAAGTACATCAACTGGAAGTAGTTTAGCGATTTTTTTCGCTTTAAGTACCAACCATAAATTTGTAACAGCAATTTTTTCCATTTTAATCACATGCCTTTTTCGGGCAATCTGTACTTTAAAAAATTCCAATTTTTTGCTAGTCAATGCTGGCATGTGTAAACTCCACCTTAAAAAGTTTTTCAGTGGTTTAAAATTCAAGTTGTTACCTACAAAATTCCGCGATATTTTTAACACCATTCATTTAAGGCTTCTAGTTGAGGTTCCTCCATTCCAATTTTAAGACCTCGGTTCTTGCTCCAGACCATAGGTGGTCATCAACGCTGAGAATTGTGGCAGTGAGGAAGCACAACGATTCCTCGATGGTACAAACCACGACAAAAGCTCCCCCTGTATTATTTAAGGCCATTTGACTCAGCTAGGAAAAGAATTTTAGAATAGCCGCTTCAGTGGGTCGATTAAACTGACCATAAAATGGAAGAAGCGCGCGATGAACTTTCTTAACAGAGCACGCATTTTGATAATAAAATTCCAAATTTTGCAAGCGTTTTTCGTTTGTAAGACGATTCATGGTTATATTATAGACCAAACTGAAGATATTTGACAGTGAAACAAAACACGAAACGTGAGTGAGCTGTTTAAGCCAGTGTTGCGAAAAAGATAATAGCTAAAAAATCACCCTTTTTATTTGGATTGCAATTGCTTTGTCTGAACAATACGGTTTCACGGTCCTTCCGGTCCTCTCATCAGCAGACTTTCACACACTTCAGCACGAGATGCAAATTAGTTGTATATCAAATGTCCAAGAAGAATGAACACTTGGAAAGGAACTTCAACCTAACATTCCAACTAAATACGCAGTTGGTATTTTGTGGCTCAGCCAGCAACGAGGGCCGTGGTTAAGTGGGCAAGACATTCGCCTAAAAGACGTCATTGTCTTTGAAGATAAACCCAAAAACTTTATTCTTCAGGTCTTCAAACATTTTAAGAAAGGAGGAAGGATTTAGAAAAACTTGCTTTCAATTGCAGTTATTTTTATACCCTTGCAAAGGGTATTATAATTTTGCCCAGAAGTTTGCAACGCATAGAAATATTAATTTCCGACCCCATAAACTATATATATTCTTGATCAGGGCGAAGAGCTGAGTCGATTGAGCTTTGTCCGTCCGTCTGTCTGTCCGTCTGTCTGTCTGTCTGTCCGTCTGTCTGTCTGTTTCTACGCAAACTAGTCTCTCAGTTTTAAAGCTATTGAGCTGAAACTTTGCACAGAGTCTTCTTTTTACTGCACACTGCTAATATGTCGGAACCGACCGGATCGGATGACTATATCTTATAGCTGCCATAGGAACTATCGGTCGAAAAGTGGGTCTTTGTGAGAAAAACTTTTTATTTTTAATGTAAACGCCTCCCGCTTCAGTAATTATTAGTTTTATACGCTTTTACACAGATTTGAAAGTTTTGGTCAAAATCGGATGACTATATCTTATAGCTGCCATAGGAACTATCGGTCGAAAAGTGGGTCTTTGTGAGAAAAACTTTTTATTTTTAATGTAAACGCCTCCCGCTTCAGTAATTATTAGATTTATACGCTTTTACACAGATTTGAAAGTTTTGGTCAAAATCGGATGACTATATCTTATAGCTGCCATAGGAACTATCGGTCGAAAAGTGGGTCTTTGTGAGAAAAACTTTTTATTTTTAATGTAAACGCCTCCCGCTTCAGTAATTATTAGTTTTATACGCTTTTACACAGATTTGAAAGTTTTGGTCAAAATCGGATGACTATATCTTATAGCTGCCATAGGAACTATCGGTCGAAAAGTGGGTTTTTGTGAGAAAACTTTTTTGTTTTTAATATAAACGCCTTCCGCTTCGACAATTATTAGTTTTATACGCTTTTACACAGATTTGGAAGTTTTGGTCAAAATCGGATGACTATATCTTATAGCTGCCACAGGAACTATCGATCGAAAAGTGGGTTTTATGTAGAAAAATTGTTTGTTTTAATGCTGACGTTCGTAAACTCTGGTGTATTAAAACATTTGCAATGGTATAAAAACTTCGGCAAAGACGAAGTTAGCTTGGCCTTCTCGTTTTCTCTATATTTTAGGATGTATCCTTAAATTATTTAATAATTAAATAATTTGTTTTTAAATATACAAATTTTTTCCCAAATTTTAAGTGGATTTTGATAGAGAAAAATAGTTTTTTTTGAGTATTCAAAGCGTACCTTGTGCCGGCTAAACAAACACTTTGACTAAAATCAAATCGTGAAACTTACCAATATTAATCATTGTATTTTCCACTTTCAGAGAACGACGGTGCACGGTTCAACAGCTCTGTCATACAACTATTTTATTTCTGTTGGTTGAATATTTTGAAATTCTCGGCAAGAACTGCAGCAGCAATATGGCTTACATCCTTACCTTTTCCTCTCACCATAAATATGGCGCTGGCAATTAATATTAAATTAATTTTTCTTTCATTTCGTGTTAATTTGATCGAAGACAAAAGAATGTCTCAAAAAAAGTTGTGGCTACCGTACAGAATGAATTGCTAATTATGCGTCGTCAAAACAAGAACTTAAGCGTAAATATTTATCAATTTGTCTCTGGGCTTTAATTACAATACTAACCAAGTAACTTTTTGACTGTCTTACAGATCACAACTCCCATTCGTTGGACGGGACACGGCACGTAGGCCCAAACAGAGCAATAACATCAAAACGAATAAACAATAAATCAACTGTAAAACGGTGGAATCTTTCACATAGTTTCAAGCCCTCCCAAACCTGAATTGCGAAATTAATAAATTCCAGCGTGCGCCGCAGCATAAATTCGCAGGGCCCAAACAGACAAACAAGTTGACGTCACAAACCAAGTGTCATATGCGTATCAAGGCATTGAGAACGGGTTTATCAAGTACAAGGCAGTGAAGTTACTTCCATCAAACAACTTACAAATAATTTTGATTTCGAACTGTTACAATAAAAATATCATCTCCAGCTGCTCCAAGTGAACTTGACATTCGATTTGTTGCCGTATCTTTGGTATGCAATCAATTCTGGAAAAAAATAAAACAGGCGGCAGCAGGCGACAGCAACTTGTTTCAGTCATTAAGGGTTACGCCCTGTCCCACCAGAGTGGCGGAGGCGACAACTTGGCGTCAGCCAAATGGGATAATAAGCACGCACTACCATGTAGCTCTTGTGGAGCACTTGCAACTATAATTGTTTTTTCCAGTCGGGTTCATCAACCCTTCAGAGCAGGTAACTTTCCGAAAAAAATATTTTCCGTTATAAAAGAGTTTATATTCAGTCTTACCGGTATTAAGCCGGAAAATTTCAAGTTTATAGCTTAAATAATAATGACAGTTAATCTAGAAACATTTCTCAATTAGTCTGACGCGTAGTCTCAGAAAAATCATTCCTACTTTTTAAAGACGCATTTGGAGTTCTGATACAGGATGCTAAACAGATCCTTTGAAAGTCGTGAAGAAATATAAAAACGGCATCTTGAAATTAAGTTTGGAGAAATAATTTAACTAAATGCATCAAAATAGAGGCTGATAGCCTTAACTTAAATTCAAGACGACTGTTGGTTAGAGATCTGATAGTGTGCCTGTTTTCTTGAGTACAAGTACACTCGCTTTAAAAACCCTCGAAGCACTCGAAATTATTCAGTCCAGTAAAATACACGCTCGTCGTTTTATTGGTATTTTTGCAACTAAGCGTCTGATTCTGTCCTTTAGTGTCGCACGACACGAATAGCACTTACACTAAAAGTACATTAATAAGGACAAATAGCAGCGAGGTCACCGGTTGCCCCCAGAGGCCGAAGACATTACCACGAGCCGAACGCATGCCGAAGCTGAGGTCAAAAGATTAAACGGCCCTTCAGGCGCTGGCTAGATCGAAGCCGGTTGACGGCTTTTTTTCAGCAGACTAATACGCTCTTACTTTTTGGTCTAGCTCTCGTTTTTTTACCGCTTTCACTACCCTCACCCTCTTTTCTCACAAATAGCAACGGTAAACGCAGTTAAGAAAGAGACAAATGCGCTGGGTATCATTCGCACTTCTATGCGAAGAACAAATATGCCATAAGTGGAGAAAGCTCTGCATGCATATTTTGCCGTTGTTGAATACACGAGACACCTTGTAGTTGCAGTGCACTCGTGTAGATCTCTGCTTTTCGGTCAGTCTTATCGACTTCGCAAAAAGACATCTTGAGGAACTGCTCTTAAGATTCTGCTTTAGGGGAACACAACTATGTGAAGCTGCTGTCCTTTTGCATAATTCCACCAAGTTTTATGAAAATCGGACAAGGTCTGACAAAAAATGCCTTAGGAAGAGAACCTTTTTTAGTGTCAATGCTCTTGCTTTCAAATTTGTTACTGATCAATATGCTACCCCACAACTCTGCCAAGTTTGATTCAATGATTCGGATGACTCTGGCACATATCTGCCTTAAAAACAATCGGTGAAAAAGGTTTTTGTTTTTAATGGTAGCGTCTTTATACTTTCCAGTTATGAATATTATCGATTTCCACACAATTTTGGGGGAATTTGGTCAAAATGTGATGAGTAGCTGTCATATAACTAAGCGGTACAAAAAATGGTCAAAGTAAACATACAAGCTTCAATGGTATGTAAACTTCGGTAGAGCCGAAGTAACTTTTCCTTCTTTTTATTGCTTATAAAATGGCCAAGTCAAGCATCAAGAACCAACTGACCAATAAACCAACCCTGAAGTACGTGTCGTATGGCTTTAAGGCTCTGTCGCGCTGATTTAATATTAAAATAGAATTTTTTGATTTTCACAATAATTAATTATAAACCAAATGTTAGCTTTGGGAATGCTGAGACCTGTTTTTTTTTTCATTTTGCTCTTCAGGGGTCTGACCCACTGACCAACCTTAAAATAAATATACACAGAAAAAAATAGTCTAGATATTTTCCATCTTTTAAATCTTAACGTAAGCCCGGCATGAGCTTGAAAATTCAATCTCGACTTCCAGGATATTTTGCACAATTCAATCTTATAAGGATAGACCCATGCCTTTCAAGCTTGTATCATTCCAAATGGGCTTACTTCAATGCCTTTCGAGACCAAATGTCCATAAATTGGAGAGCAAAGTCAATTAAATAAACCAAAAGAAGAATACTTAAATAACGATCCTGTGTTCCTGAGTGTTCCATATTTTATTCTAGGGGCGGGGTTGGGCGTGGCAAACAATTGGAGTCTACATATCAAATTTGGTTGCTTTAGTTCTTCTAGTCTCCTGGATCTAGGTGTTCATACACGGGTTCAAACCCACGGATCGAAACTTCTGCAAAATTTTTTAGGTTTGCAGCCTTGTTTTAGATTTCTTTTATATTAATCTGTCTTTTTGATATTAGATGGGTTTTTTGCTGTTTTTTGCTCATAACTTGAGAACCACTCAACCGATCTTTATGATTTCTTCAGCACATCGATACCTAATGCTAATTTCTAATTTCTTTGTTAAAAAATTTTAAAAAACTGTGAAAGATATGTGTTTTTTGATTAAATTGTTTGTTCATACGGACGGACGGACAGACGGAATTGGCTATATCGACTCGGTTGTTGATTCTGACTAAGAATGTATTTGTTTTAAAGGGTCGGAAATGATTCCTTATCCCTGTTACATACTTTTCCACAAATTTAATATACTCTGTGTACCTTTGGTACAGAGTATAATTCTGGACACACTCTTAGCGTTCGTCACGCACTAAACTAGAAATTTGGTGTGTAGGTTGGTACCAGTTTTTCATTAAGGAAAAGAATTAAAGGCATCTTTAGAATATAATATCACTAAATATTTAATGTATCGATGACCTGGAGATAGAATTTCTTTTATTTTCGTTCTGATTTGTAGCATTTGAAAAAAGCTGTAACAATTAAGATATATACTTTGTACTAGTGAAAGCGTATGCTCAGTATGAACTATTGTTCTTCCGATGTTTACAAATCCTTTTTCAGATCAATATATACTGCAGAGATCTCAACGGACGGCCTTAAACTTTTAAATATTCGCCATAGCATTTATTTTTACAAATTTGTAAACTTGTGCTGTTGTTTCAAGCGCATTGGCTTTTCCCTTATGTTCTGATAAGAATCAATAAATTTTCTTATAAGAAACTTTTTCTCATAAATTGTGAATGGTCCAACTTAAGTATGACTCAAATCATTTGATAAAGAGGTTTCGTTTGTTGTGTTTATATTTCACTAACTCAGTATAACTTCTGAGCTCTACTAAAATGGATCTACAGCGCAGACTAACGGAGGCGTTCGAAAAACGCAACATAGAGGACTTTAAAAGTGCCCTATCCGAGGGAGGCAAGCCTACGGAATTGGATGACAAGAAGCAATGCATTTACGAGAAATGTCTGGCAACACCCAACAGTGCTGAATTTATAATAGCGTGCTTGGAGAATGAGTGCACTGCGGACTATGTAAGTAGGCCTTGTGAGGGCAAGGGTTGCCCATTAAGAAGAATAATTGATGAACATTCTAAATCAAAATCAGGAATCTGAAAATATTGCTTCTTAAACATAATTTTTTCGAAGAACGTCCACAAATAAAGAATCGCCCAGGTCTTCCAATTGACGAACAAAGATTTTCAAAAGAATTTTTATTAGGAAATATTAAATTTTGTATTAATTGTTTTACTTTTCCCAAAGATACCATAACTTTCACTTTTTTTCTTTTTACCATAACATTCAAACAGTTCAACCAATTTTAAAAGTCTAAAGATAGCTATACATTTTTGTAAAGCCGCCTTTACACTTGTCATATATCTTTAAAGACAGTTTGAGAGTTAGAGAACCTTCTATGAAGAAGTTAATGTTCTTTAAACAGTTCCTTTAAATTCGAAAACTTTTCGGACTTATCAGTTTATTATCTTGATCTTTTAACCAATTGGCAAGTAATAGTCCTTGGAGTAAGTTTACCCGGAACTTAACAAATATTACCAAGTTTTTTCTGTCAGAGTAGTATATTTCAGAGAATTTGTTTTAATTGTTTTATTATGCTTACAGATCAATCCGGAGCTGAAAAAATCTGCCATTAACTATGCTGCGGACTCGCGTTGCAGCGAAAATCTAAAGGTGCTACTCGATCGTTCTGACATTCGAAAGGATCATCAATATGCAGAACTTACTCCACTCAATTCCCTGGCTAAAAATTTAAACAACGAAAACGCAACTGAGGTGACCTGTTGTATGAAAGAACTTTTGGCCCATGGAGCTTCACCCAACATACCGGACCAAAATGGCAATTTGCCACTGCATCTTGTGTTATTAAAAGATGATCAACAAAAGTTTAAAGATTTGGTCGATCTATTGCTGAAACAACCCAACCTGGATATAGATAGCTCATCAAATCTGAGACAACTTTTAAAGCATAAATATCCGGATTTGCCACTGCCAGCTAAAAATTCGAAATTATCTACGACACTGGAGCAACTCATAACCCTGCTGCAAAATAGAGAGGAGCAAAAATTCAAGAATCTACTGCCTACCTATAAAGGCACCAAGGGCGGAGAAGAGCTAATCAGAATATGTGTTGAATGGGGTCTAAATCAGTCCTTTGATTTGTTGCTAAAATCAAATCTGTTAATTGATGTTAACATTACGTACAAAGGAAAAACCCTGGTGGAGCTTGCCATTATAAATGGCAACTCGCATGCTTTAGACCTACTTTTAAAGCATCCGAAGCTGGAACTTCACCCGAAGATGCAGTTACTCAATCGTGTGATCAGCAAACTGGATGAACCTTTAGCTCAACCCAATTACTGCGATTATAACAAGTGCTTTGACATTTTACTCGAGAATGAGAAGGTGCCAGTCAATGAAATAGATGATTGTGGTTACACACCCTTACACTATGCTACGAGATATCAGCAAGATGAGGCCATCAAGAAATTACTTAGAAAAGGAGCATGGCTGGTTCAGACCAGTAAATTTAATGAGATGCCGGTGGAAGATATTGATGCTGAATTGCTGGAAGAGCATTTCAATGAGTGCATTAGCTACAATGGAGCTAGTCGAGCTGCCAAGGAGCTTGAGGTAGTCATTGACTTTAAAAACCTGGGGTCAAACCAAGGTCTAAGCCTCTTAGAGTACTTGGCTCAGTCGAAGCACCTTCGTCATTTATTAAAACATCCTTTGGTCGCCAGCTTTTTATTGCTCAAGTGGCAAACTGTGAAACGTCCCTATTACATACACTTCTTCTTTAATTTCCTGATTACGCTTTCTATTATTGCGCATGCAGTATTCAAATTTACTACGTTAGGTAATCCATTCCTTGTAACTTTTATGGAGGTGGCAGTTTGGATAGGTTGTGCCTATTTGGGTATCGTTGAGGTTATTCAGCTTTGCCATCGACGACAATCTTATTTTTCATTCTCTTCTTCGTTTTTCAATTCGGTACTCAGCTGGGTAATAATCATACTCCGCCTTTTGCCCAGCTGCGTAATAATCATACCCCGCTTTTTGCCCAGCTTAAAACTTGAAGTAGGACTTTATGCTGAACGTACTATGGCCGTTTATGCCATAATTTTAGCGGCCATCAAGCTTACCTTGCTATTGGGTTCATTACCCTGGAGCAGCGTATCCACACATATGCTCATGTTTTCTGGGGTTTTCTGGACTTACTTAAAGAGTTTTTTCTTCTTTATCATTATTATCTTGGCATTTAGTGTTTCATTTTATATACTCCTTCCCAAAGATGTAAAAGGTGCAATTGACGATGCAGCTCCTCCAACGGGGCCAAGCCAAGCTTCTCCCGAAAATAAAACTGAATATTTCCATACCTTCTCAAATATATCTTCTGTCTTTATTAAGACTATTATTATTGCCACGGGAGAGTACAATGCGGGTGAATATCCATTTGAAAATATTTTTGATTATATATTTTTCGAAATTTTTGTAATAACCGTGTCCCTGGTAATATTTAATTTAATGAGCGGTTTGGCCTTCGGTGATACACAGGTAAGACATAAAAGAAATTGGTTAAGCCCACAAAATTCTGATTCGTTTTTTGTTTCATTTTTTATTTCAGGAGATTCGTGCACAAGCCAAAATCAATGGCTCCATTTGCCGTATACGTTTGTTACGCCACTTTAAGATCTTCCGTTTTGTGTCGTTAATACTATTTCTGGAGCAGGATCTTCCTGCCACTAAATTGTTCATAAAACCGAATCAAAAGAATGTGATGGAGGCGGAACTAGAAACCATATACTCAAAAGACATTGAGGGGCATCCCAATTCGACACCAAAGACCAGAAAGCCTTATAATTTTGTGGTGGATAAAAAGATTGTCAATCGAGCACGAGCCATACTACACCAAAAATTATAATATAGCGTTGCCATTCGGTCCAAGATATCTGTTACACATTTTTGTATATTGGAGTGGACCTCAATCAGGCAAATTCAGAAAAACTGTCGAACTTGACAGAAGCATTGTATTTGTCCTAATATTCTCTTAATCAATTTCTATTCTAATATTTTCCATTTATGTCAAACTATTTATTCAAATATAACCTCCAACATATGTTGTACTTATTCATAATCTCCAGCTCTGTGAGCATATTCATACCTTATATAAATATTATAACAACACTTACTTAATAAAATTTGAGCATTGTACTAGTGGTGTTTTGATATTGGGGTGGAAATTCTTCGTTTATTTGGCGGTCTTATATTATCAAGGTTAATTTTTGATGTTATTAAATTATTTTTTTGTAGTTTAGTGTAAAAAAAATAGTAAACATTTTTTTTTAAATTATGATTGAGGTTCAGACCAGAATGGTGAAAATTCTGCATCGATTTCAGTTTTAATCATCAAAATCGTTTCGGTGTAACTGGAGAAATCATGGCCGCCAGTGGTTTCGAGACTAACGCGTTTAAAGTTCCTTTTTTTGGGAAAAAAAAAACAAAAAAGGAAAAATTCAGTTCTAGAATGGCGACAACTCTGCGTCGATTGCATATTATTTCATCAAAATCGGCTTAGTAGAACTGGAGAAAAGTGGCTTGGCAGTCTGAAAAGTTGCTTTGAAAAATTATCAAAAAATATTACAGAAATTATATACTTAGTCGGCGATGCCAGCTGCATACAGCGGACCTTCCCCATCTTCAGAAAAACTGTTTTCAGCAGCAGCTCTCTCTGATCTGCGGGCCATTCTGACTTCTTTAGATGCGGCCGCAGCTCAAACAAAGAGGGCGACAACATTGACAGAGGGAGCCACTGATGTGTTGGGCTGAGTTTAACATTGAAAGACATTAACATTATTTAACATTGCTTGCAATTGCGAAAATTACTGAAACGCAATTTTCAATGTTTAAACTAATTAAATAACTTATTCATTTTATGCAATATATCCAGAAAAATAAATTTGCTTACATTTCCAAAATAAAATTTGCTTATCAAAATTGTTCGAGAGATTTGAAACCAACCGAAAAAGATTTCTGTGACAGCGCGAATGGGTTTTGGAATTTGGTTGAAAGAGACGATTTCAGAAACAAACAACCATAAAAAAACGGCGCTTGCGACGCACTGTATGGAGAGCGGACACTCGCCTGACTTCAAAGCATCAACAATCCTCTAGCAAAAAAACCACAACAAACGCTTCACTCTAGAGCAGCGATGGCCAGCGAAAGCGGGGCCAAAAAGTGAGATTGTATTAGTGTGCAAAAAGAAACCTCCGTAAATTTGCTTCGACCTAATCGCTTCGAACTCTGTCAAGCGACTGAAGCTTTCTTACTCTCTCAGTGTCAGCTTCGGTAAGCGTTCGGGTAATGTACGTGTGAATAGCATAATGTTTTCGGCCCCGGGATGGAACCGAAGGCCAACGCTGCTCTAGAGATGTTTTATATTATAAACACAGTGACAATAGACTAAACAACAAAACGGACACGAAAAACAGTGCGCACCTATACATACACTTACTGACCAAACAATAAATCAGTATCCAACACCACGCCAAACGGAACAGACGCGTAAAACAATGTATGAAAAATGTTTGGTGTTTTTTGATCAAATCAATGTTATATTATAATTGGAAATTGTTTTGTAGTGTCCCTGAAGATGGTTGTCGAGGAGCAACCGAAATATATTGAAAAACCTCATACGTTGACCTCCTACACCTTGACCTTCTACGATTAAGAAACGTTGCTAACTATCAACGATTTATTATAACTGTATAATATAATTAAGGCCCATTTTCTCAATGTCCGGTTAGTCAAACTTACCGGCAGGTTAGCCGAATTTGAGTGTCTCATGTTGTCTTTGGCGAAAACCAGCCGGCAACTTTAACCGCAGCCTCACGAGGGGGTCAAATTTTAACCGGCCGGCAACTTTCGATAAAACTATCGATACTTTTACTCGATAGACAACAACTGTGTCAAACACTTGAATTATTCACTTTGCTAATTGGCAAACCAAAATGTTTATAAATAAACGAATTGATATTGGGACGCAGGCAGTGAGACAGGAAGAGACATACGGCGATCTGGAACAGAAAGTCCAGCAGAATGGCAGCCGCCGCAATGGCAAATGTCTTGACCGCCGAGCCGAAAAAATTTAAATGGCACCAATCGCAAGGCAAGCAAACTCATTGCCCACCGTCTGCGAAATCGAAGGATCAACTAGACCAACGGCCTTGTGATGTGGCATACTGATTGAGATCCAACTGCAGATACGTGTGCACCATAACGAAAATACTATCCACACGCATTGCCAGCAACAGGAACATGGCGACATAATCCTAGACGGAGCAACGAGTTAATAAAGCAAAGGAGTATTTACAGGGAGGGGGCTAATTATTTAATGCTCTGGATGAAGTCTAATTTTTTCAACGATTCAGGTTGACAAATTCAGCATGTCATATAATTTTTTTTTGCTAAAGCTTAGTATACACTTCCACCAAAGACTCGCCAAAACAAAAAACTCCATATAAAAAAAACTCACAAAAATTTTTGTGCCAAAATCCTTTGGCAGTCTCTTTGGTGGCAGTCCACACTCAAAACAAAAAGGCCTCGATTAAATACCGATAAAATACTAGATCCGTAGTTTTTGTATTTTTATCGATAGCTCCCTGAATAATTAATTTTAATTATTTCAAGAGGTATCGGACATTGTCGATACACAAATATGCGTAATCGGGTGAAATTTGGATAATTTTCCCATCAATGATTGAGCGCAATATTCAAAGTAAGGTACAAAACACCGTGAGACTTCAATCATACTTAAACTGGGTTATAATTATGAATTTAATCATTGCAAAAGTGTCATATCTGCTCATCAGGCCCAGTAGCCAGGGTTTGGCCATGAAGAACGCATGTTAATAACTTGTATTTATTGCTTGTAAAACTTATAGTTTAAAATTAAACCAAAAGCTACGGTCTTGGCAAAGTGACCATTTTACATGCATACATCTTAATATCTGGTCACATTGTCCCAAAACAAAAGAATTGTCACTTTTGGTATTTTTGTTTTGGCGAGTCTTTGGTGGAAGTGTATACTAAGCTTAAATGATAACCAGCAACAGCAATAGAATTAAGAAAACCAAAACAAACACAGCTGATTCGTTGACAGTGTTTGGTCACACTATGGCAGCGATAGCAATCTATTGATATCGGGCGAACCTGCCGGTAAGTCTCGTTGAGAAAACCAAATGACTTACCGGCAGGTTATTCCGCCCGGTACCTAACCGCAACTTTTGAGAAAATGGCCCTAAGTAGGATAAGACAATTTAAAATCAATTGTCTTACTTTTGTGACAGGTGCAATAATTGATAAGTATTTACTTGTAATAAATCTTAATCTAAACAACCAAACCAACAACATTAAACCACATCAAAGTCGTTCCAAAATTAAGGTCATGCTGACAGTTCTGAAGTTACCCAGCAAACTAAAGCCAAAGGTCACACAAAAAGTGTTCGATTGATAAACGTTTGTCTTCAAAACGCACCAAATATGCACATGCGGAATGTATAACGTGGCTCATCAACCAAATAGGCAATGATCTTGCGATATTCAATTTGTATATCTCAACACCACTTTTCAGCCGGTAGATGACTAAGTAAATCTCAATTGGGATGAGTTGGCCTTATATGTCTGTAAGCGAATGAAAGCAGCCGAAAAGGGTGGGCGATCGCTCTTACATTCCAAAGCCGCCTAGGCGTTGCCAAACCATTTGAAAAAGTTGGATAATTAATTACACAAAAGTTGCAAAATAATGCAGAACACAAAAATACAAGACTGAAAGGGCAAAGGGGGGAAAGCATTTCGCTGGGAGAAACAAGATAAATGGAATACCCCAAACCATGTGCTACTGCGCGAGAGCTTCAGATTAAGAGAGCGCGAGAGTCTCTGACTTAAATATGAGCTGCCCGAACACCACAAGCTTCAGTTGGTGATTGTCCAGCGATTCAAGCTAAGCTCTGACAAAACACGCGCAAGAAAACCAAAAACCAAAACCTCAACATATACAAATTCTACGTCTAAAGTGGAAGTGAAGTGGTTGAAAACAAAAACCCAATCAAAAACAACAAAAAAAAAACATAAATTCAAACAGAAAATGTATGCAAAAATAGTTTGTGTGGCTTTTGCCTTAATGGCCTGCCTGATACTGGCTGAAGCGGCGGTCTATACACAGCCTGCTGTACTACATGCTGGTTAGTATTTGTGCTAATTTGTTGTTGTTTAAGTCATTGGTTTTGTCTGGATAAAAGTTCATAAATAAATAATTGCGATTTTTTTTATATGATTTTTAATTTGAGGAATTTTTTAATTAAGTTTTTGTTTAATTAAATCTGTCTGCGAAACATGGTCAAATGCCATAAACGACGACCTCTGACAAGCCATAAAAAAAAAACTAAAAAATAATTAAACAAAATAGTTAAGTTATGAGTCAAGTCTAAAAAAGAAATGACATTTTCAATAAAGATTTCTTTTAGGAGGAAAATTTTAGAACTAGTTATGGGATATTTATGATATTGCAGGTTAAAAAATTTGATTTTTAAACTAGTTTTCTAAAGTTTGAAATTTGTTTGTAAGACTTGGTATCTGGGTTCTTTTTAAGTTTCCAGAATCAATTACGAGTGTAGACTTATATTCATTGCTTTTAAATCAAATATGAAACATGGACGAAAAGTCTAAAATTTTTGCAATTTGTTATATTTTCTTCTTGAACTCGAAAACTCAAAAATATTTTTATCTTATTAGTTTTCAATTTGTAAGTTCTCAAAACTTTAATGAGAGTAAAGCAAATGAAAGGCTGCAAGCTCTTTAAAATCTTCTGAACAAAGAATTCAGTTTTCTATAACGACCTAAGATCATCTTATATCCCATTCATTAACTTTTTTTTGAAGCTCCTTTCTCCCAATATTATTTCCATTTTTTGACGTCAGTTGTCAGCTTTAATTTGATTACGTTTTTATTGTCTGTTTTGGTTTGTTGTTTACTTGGACATGTGATTTATATTTTGAGTTGCTGTTTTTTGTTGACGTCAACAGACAAAAAACCATAACAAAAAATATTTAAAACAACGCATTTTGCTTGGCCCCTTTTTTTGGGTTTTTCGCATTTGCCAAAAATTAGCATAAGAAATGTGCTGATTATTTTTTTTTTTTCGAAACTAATTTGCATCGCTATGCGGATTTAGTATGAGAAATAGTTTCTTCTACATTTGTTTCATTTTTTTTTTTTTTTGGCTACTTTATTCATTTGCGTGAAGGTCGTTGGAATTTCTAAGCCGGTCATTTGGTTCACTAATCTATAAGAAATTAGCGCCAGACATATTAAAAATAGTCGATGAGTTCACGCAGCCATCAATTAAATGCTGACCACTTGGACATTATCATAAATCAACATTTGGCCTTTCTACAAGTCATTTTGGAACAAATTGAACAATTGCTTGCCGGCGGCAATTTGTGATAAATATAAGTACGCTTCAAATTACCGCAGACTTCAGCTTTAAGCTAGAGTACTTGAAATTTAAAAATAAATATGCCACAATCACGACCATAACAATAGCCTGGCCCCGGTCTCTTTGTGTGGGTATTTTTAAACCATTTCGGACGCTTTTTTGAAGACTGAAGTGTTTATTGTGCCAAATATTTGTTTTTTTTGCTGGCATGACTGTTAGTTTTTGTTCAAGTGTATGCCTCGAGTTAATATAAATAAATTAGTTGATCAACCTATTAATAATTGAAGTGTTCTTCAACCGAATTAAGCTTTATAAATAAATTTTTTTAAGCCTTGTTCGTTTGTTAGGAACTCAGAATACTTAAAAGAATTTCTTAGAAGTTCCATCTTCTTAGATTTCTTCAAGCAATCATTTGTGAGAAATTTATATTTTCTCTCAACAGAAGCCTTGATATTGTTTTTCTCGTGTTTTCTGTTTTAAAGTTCAAGATAAAAGGAACACAAGAAACTGTCTTATCACGCATACACACTTGCAGTTTTCTGAAGCAATAAGGCGACACACAAACATACAGGCGCAGAAGACACTTTGTGCAGATTCTACCCGGCAAAGTGTCTCATGAAAAAAGTTGCGCAAAGTAGTCTGTACATATTCTCTTTCATTGAGTAAAGACACAAGTGAAATGCCATTTCGTTTCCCTTTTTCATCTTTGCCAAGGGCAACTGCATTTTACTGAAAGTCTTTAAAAGGGGCCACTTTTTGAGAGCTCTGAAAAAAGGCATGTTCTTAGATTAAAACAAAGTTGCAAGAAGGCCCAGAATAGAACCCCGGCAAACCGAACCAAGAGCCGGATCTTCTTAAACTTAGACTATCCGAAACTGTACCTGAATCGGATCTCATATGCTTAGATTCGGTTCCAAATGAAAGTTTAACTATTTTTGAGGTTTTTTAAAGCAAACTTGGCCTCGAGCCGGCTAAAACTTGCTTTTATTGATTTTCAAAAAGGATCACTAAAACATTCACAATAAAAATATAAAAAAAAAATGATATTTTAAAATTTTGGTCAGCGAATACAATTGTATAGTACTAGATCAGAACGTTGGGTGTATTTAGCAGATAATTCCGATTAGCGATTGGAATCTTCAAAATCTTCAATATGCATGGATTTATTAAAAAGAAAATTCTATATGAATTTCTGCACAAAGATAGGCTGACCCAGCAAATATTAACAAATCAAACGTTTTGTTCGATTTCGTTTAAATTTTACAATCCCACTCGGCAATCACTTTATTAAGCAGGTAAAATCGGCAATCATGAATCACAAATCTTTAATCGGAATTATTAGCTGAATGGACCCATTGGGCGTGTTTAGCAGAATAATTGATCCCTGAGCAAGTAGCATACAAAAATTATGCATCAAATAGTTTCTGCTGAACGAATTGCTACATTTGCAATCAATGCATAAAATGCGCATGATTTTATCGATGGTAACAATTACTATTGATGGGAGCAGAATCACTTCAAAGGAGCGTACTATTTCTTCGATACATGCTCCTCTATCATGATACTTGAAATTGGCTATCATGATACCGGATCACTCGAGTTCAGCAGAAGGATTAGTGCGAAATTATACTTGATCAGGGAGCAAGTTGTTCTGCTGAACAAGGCCATTGTTTTACGTTATATGTAGGCGAAGGCCGATGTGTAGAAAGCCAAACTATATCTTTTAAGAAAGTCTCTGTTTTGAAACTATTGAGAACAAAAAAATTTATCACATAAGGCTCACACTGTGACGGGAATGATTTAGTGCAGGGGTGCACTCCGCTCACAAGTTGATGCTCAGGCGCATACACAGATTCTCATCTATGTCTCCTGTAAATTCGACCGCAACAACCAAGGGACCTACAGTTTAACGCCGAATCCGAACGGCAAAGTTTAATGAAGCTTTTTGATTTTGTTGAAGTTTAAAAAAACAGCAATTCTCTATTTCTTGTGGTTTTTATTGCCTCAAAAAAAAATTTCTTCATTTATATTGGTGTCTACGCATCCGTAAGCTGGCTGTGGGCACACTTGATTTAGTTACTGATAGTTCGCCCGTTTCTACGCTCATTGGCGAGTATTTCGCGAATCTTATTTCGATAATAATAATTTTAATGGACTATTCGACTGTTGTTTGATGTAGTTTGGTAATTAAACCATTTTTGCTCTAAAGGGAAGGATGAATTAACCAAGAGGTTAAGAAACGCGAGCCAAACCGTAGACTTTATTTATTGTCAAATTTAATAAAAACTAAACTTGGGTCTAGTTTCGTTCAGTGATTCTAAGAGATTTTAACCATCGAAATTTTAAATTGAAACAACTTTTATTCTATATTCTGAGAATTTGGTTAGACCATGTTTTAGTCAACCGTTCAAAATTCATTGAAAGACTTAAAAAAACGTTTATGATAAGCCCTTAATAGATCATTCTTAAAGTCAAATAAATTTTGAAAATACTCTGAAATGTGTTAGACGAAATAAGAAATGATTTTTACTCATATAAACATACTAGGATCTCTAATTTTTCAAAATCGCTTCTCAGGGCTCATTAAGGTCATAAAAGGAAGCTTATGTTTCAAAATGTAGATTCTCAGCATTTAGTGTTTTATTTGGTTGTTATTTATTTGATTTGTATAATTATTTGCAGACTTACAATTTTTTTTAGGCGACTGGGGAAAATAAATGTATAATAACGTAAAGTTCATTAGAGTGTAAGGGTGACTTCACACTGTTCGACACATGAGATATGATTCTCTAGTAGTTCTGCATATTTTGACATACTTTATAACATTTAATTAATTAATTTAATAATTAATAATAATAATATATAATAATAATAATAATTTAATAATTAATTTTTATAATTTTTATCCTCAGTGGAATTTGAAAATTTTTTTTACCCAAACTGATAAGATTTTCAACTTGCTTAAAATTTTGAATGTAAAATTGTGTGCCAAGCATAATCACGAATTTATGGCCACTTCCTCATCCAGGGAATGCATAAATAAGTTAAAATATGGCAGCGTAATAAAAATCATGATTACAACCAGACAAAACAACAAAGAAACCACTTCCGCCCATTAAACATAACTGAAAACACATACATACATACATATATACCTGTGTGCAATCTCAACTAACCTCGTCTCCCCCTCCACAATTTCCTCAGCTCATCCCGGCAAATGCTTCGACAAGTTCACCAGACGCGCCATGCTGCCCGACAAGCTGTACAAACCGAAGGGCATTTGTGCCACAATGACGTGCAACATTGAGGCGCGCGAGATCAATATCGAGACCTGTCCCTATGTCGAGGCCCCTGGCTGCGAGGAGCTGCCCAGCGACGTTAACTGGAGCTTCCCCAAGTGTTGTCCGCAATTCAAGTGCGTCGATTTCAAGACCGGCAAGGAGTTCGTCGTGTCGCTGTAGATGAGGGCAGAAGAAGGCTGCAAATAAAACGTGATTTTACATGAAATGTATTCGTAGATTTAGACGTGTGGGTGTGAGTGAGTGTATTGGCGTGAATGTTGCATTAAACTACTTAATTTATTTATTATTATACAATTAATTTTGTACATAACTTACTACAATTTTGCATAATTTTCGTTGTAACCAAATCAACTGACAACTCTATGACTCTTGGTCATATTTCATGTGTGAACTGTTTTTTTTTTCTTTTTGTATGTTGTTTTGATTTATTCAAAAGTCCATGTATGCGATATTTGCAAAAGATATAAAATAATGATTAAACAAGTAAATAAAAACCATTGTTAAATCTCATAAGTTTACAATAACAAAATAAAGGAAAAATTGATCTAAAATATGTATGTGAATGGTAGTTGCATTAATGGGATGGGAACTAAGAAAGGAACACCACCAAAAGTCCACTGCACTTTTCAGCTAAAACTGTAAAAAAGAAAAGAGATAACGCTTTCTTTGTGGTCTCTGCTTTAAAACTCCCTACTGAGCCCGTAGTTGCATCGCTTTCCGAGCGTGATTTTTCGTCGGATTTCCAGACTGATGTTGTTGTCGCTGGTTATCATCGTTCCGAGGTAGACAAAGTCCTGTACAATATTAAAGTTGTATTCTCCCATTGTAAGAGATGTAAGAGATACATAGGCACATACTTCTTTTTGCTCTCATTTACCGCTAAGCCCATCAGTTCGGTTTTGCCGATAATGTCAATATCATCGGCATAAGCGAGTAGCATGACATTTTTATTAAAGATGGTGCTCGATGTAGTGGCTGCGCACTGGCGCAGTATATACTTCATTAGCAGATTGAAGAAGTCACACGATAAGGTATCACCCTGCCTAAAACCACTTTATCAAAAGGCTCGGATAGGTTAGTTCCCTCAACGTCATCATGCAAAGTCGGAAGTACTTTGCTGGTATATCAAAGGTAGACAGTGCTTCAGAAAACCTTGACCTTATTGGTGTGTCGCAGGCGGCTTTGTAATCTACAAAAAGATGAGGATTTTCGAGTATACTGCGCTGGAAAAAAACTCTAGTAAAGTGGGTGAAGCGTACAGAAGACCCGGCAATCTTAGGGCCAAGCAGGAAGAAGGGCAAGAAGAAGATGAAAAGAGTACGGGTACAGAGTATATTACAGACAGCAGGGTTTGACTGACTTTTTTACTTCTTTGTTTGTAAAAACTTACAATAGAACAAAACGGAATTCGTAGGTATTCTGAGTGATGCTAGGGAAAAAAGAATTGTTGTCCTTTTTTAGGTTGCTGCAACACAACCATTATTAGAGCTGGAGAAACATCGATGGAAACATCGATGTTTTTATCTAAGCTGCTGACATCGATAATTTTTTTTCACAATCGATGTTTTTGCCCTACATTAACAAGACTCGGCCAAACTATTTTCTAATAAAATTTACTTGGCGTCCACCAATGACCAATTTGCGGTTCTGTCAAGATCCCATATGAAACTATTCAAAAAAATGTTATTGAACTGTGGTTGATGCTCCACCATTTAGATGCTACTATTAAAAAAGGGTGCGATTTATTAAAAAACACAAACGTGGTTTCCAAATGTACAGTTTATTTTAAATGATAAAGCAAATTTGACTTCTGTCTGTCATTTATCCATACTTTTACTCCAAACTCTAATCAACTCCGAAAGACCCCAAATAGAAACTTTGCAAGAAATGTAAGATATCCCATACCTTTTTTATAAAGTCACTTGGCTAATTTCTGGGGGAAAATATGCCACTATTAAACAATTTATTATATTTAAAGTATTTATCCCACTAATATGCAAGATGCAGCAAAACACACAAAAAATGTGAATTAATATCAAGCAAGAACTTGCTTTGGGAAGGTACATCTCCAGACTTTCTGAATTTAAAATAAACATCGGTGTTTCATCGATGTTTTACTGCTAAAACATCGAAGACATCGATGTACGTAGACAAATGGCACACCAGCCATATCCAAGTCGCTTCCTGGATACCAAAAAATTTCTTCGACTCAGGGGGGAACAAATCATTATATTTGGTATCACCCTCTTATATAAAGATCACAGGCGACACTGCGTATAATTAATATCAGAAAACTTTGGAGCCTCTTGATTTCAAAAATTATTTTTTCACGTTAAATAAATTAAATTAAATATTAAATTATTTGTTCATATAAATATATGAAACTCTTGATCCTAGGAGCCGCACTCAAGCAATCGTGTTGTATCTTTGACGGCTATGTTCCAGCAGTTCGCCAATTGACCAAAGCCAGGGTACTGATCCTTCCACTGAGTTCACAAAATCCTTAATATAAATGCGAATGTATTTATGCAACCTTGTTTCCGACGATGAAAGACTGCTTTCCAACCAACCAAGAAGGCATAGTACTTTTTTATTAAAAGTGCTTAACAGCTGACTGATCGAGTAACCATGTAAATTTGAGATGCATGGTCACTCTCTGTAAGTTATGTTCCACACAACAAATCGCAAATTTCTGCCAGGAAGTTTTCGCAGTGCTGGATAGAATTATTAATTATAAAATTTCCAGGAAAATTCTGCAGATACGTAATCCTAAACCTCTTAGACTACGTCAAGTGTGACTGCTCGACGCCAAAAAAACAACCGTTCAACTGCACAACACTACCAAAGACTGTCACTTCTATTTTCTATTTGGTTAATTGTTGTTTTAAATACTCTGGGTTATTTGAAGGATATATGGAATGCAGAAGTCTCGGATCGGTTAAAATCTTACCGTTGGTTTAAAGTTATACCAATCGATGAATTTTGTCTAACTTTTTCTGCTGTATGTAGGTGTCGATCAAATTACA
Organism: Lordiphosa clarofinis; assembly: GCA_018904275.1. Taxonomy (NCBI): domain Eukaryota; kingdom Metazoa; phylum Arthropoda; class Insecta; order Diptera; family Drosophilidae; genus Lordiphosa; species Lordiphosa clarofinis. The sequence goes on along the minus strand of JAEIGQ010000007.1, from coordinate 1,807,828 downwards.
AACTATTTTTTCAGCTTATACCGCATTGAATCAGCTGTTGGTGCCGGTCAAGTTAGCGGCTCCATGAGCTTTTCGATGGCCGTGAACGGAAATTTTTTGTTTGTCTGAGCCATAATGAAATAAGTATAAGGTAGGCTCGTCGGCTGCCGACGCTAGCTCGTTTTTGTCCCTTAAGCTCTATTTACATGACCTGATCACTCATCTGAGTTTTCGTCTGATTTGCTGTCTGACCGTGTAAAAAGGCGTCTGAGTAGACATGAAGCTACTCAGATGAGCGATCAGACGAAATAGAACCGGTTCTATTTGGCCTGAGCACTCATCTGAGTGAAATTGATCGAGTTACAGTGTTCGTCTGACGAAAACTCATCTGAACGATCAGGTCGTGTAAATGGAGCTTTAGCGTCTTTAAAACACACAGTCATCAGAATGCATTTTATTGGTCAGATTCCAAAAAAATGGTTGAGACTCGCACACTTTGATCAGATCCACTTTTTTGTCCACCTCGCTGCTCTCAAAATAATTGTAGTTTTGTTTTTGGCTTCTTTGTTTAACATTTTTCATTGTGTGCTCTATTTTCAAAGGTACCTCTGACAATTATTCATAAAGTTTCATAATTTCCTGAATCCCTTTGGCAATTGATCAGCTGTTTTTGAGAAAACGATTTGAAAGGTCCATGTTTATTGTTGAAGCGAATTGCTGGTGTCTCAGTATTCACTCTGACAATCATTGTCAGACAATGCGCTCTGGGCTCCGTCAAAATTTCGAGCGTCTGAGTACCTAGCTTTACATTTGACTTGCAAAATCAAACTCCGCAAATGCGATAACAGTTTGACAAACAGTGTTCACATTGCGTTCCCACACAATTCAAACTTATTTAGTTGACAAATTAATTTGACTGTGTGAACTTAGCTTTAGTCTGTTATAAATGCCTTGACCGAAACGGAAATTCTGAAATTTGTTTAGTCTTGTTTTTAAAGGATAAGTAACATCTTTGTACCTATACCTCTACCGAGGTATAGGAAGGGTATATTCTTTGGCACCCCTTGTATCATACCAGATAAGAAAAATGAATACTGTTCCAATAATTGGATGAGATAATGTATTTTCTTTGTGAAAAATAACAGTGACTTCCAAATTTGCTGTAAAAGCTTTTTATAATTTGGCGCCCAAGTAAATATCTTACTTTACAACACTTTTTGACTATTTTTCAAAACACACTTTATTCTATCGATATATATCGATACCAATAAAAATTTCCTTTACAATTTCCCTATATCAGCTAACAACAAGCTGGGAAGTTTCAAGCCTTACTTAATTTGGGCGTTGCTGTAGCAATATTTTTATTTTTTGTTATTTATTTAAAGAAATACATTGTTTAATCACTGTAAACATATTTCCCAATGCAAGCCACAATGATGCCGCTAGCCTTGCTGCTCATGGCAGCCCTAATTCAACCAGGTGAGTCGAATGAAAATACTTTTGACAAATTGTATGCTTATTTGTTTACCCCCACCACACCCCAGGTGTAGCCATTTGGTGTTACCGCTGCACTTCAGCCACTCCAGGTTGTGCGGATAAATTCAATTGGCGCGGCATAGGTTATCTGGGCGAACAGTGTCCAGAGTCCAATGATATTTGCGTCAAAGTGACAGAGCGACGTGGAGGTAAGTTATATGAGAAAAATAGTTGAGGACTATAAATCATTTACCTTAAACTTGTTTAGCCAGGGAAACCATTACACGCGACTGCCTTAGTGCCTTGAGCTTCCGTACAGATATACCCGCTGATAAGTACGAAGGTTGCCGTCCTGCGGCCAAGGATGTGCGCTTGGCTCACTATGTGAATCATACGATTAAGGAACACGATGTGAAACGTGACTATTTCTCGGATACCACATTCTGTTTTTGCTTTCTGGATCATCGCTGTAATGGAGCCAGTGGTCAGTCGCTGGCCCTCAGCCTATTGATGGTCCTGGGTGCAGGATTAATTTTGTATTCGTTAGGGAGCAAAAGGAAGTGCCTTAATTTTATACAAATCAACGACAGTTCAAGTTGAGCTCGAATCTTGTCTAAACATTCCCGTCCGTAAGGCCGTAAATGAACAATTTTATGTAACATTTTTCTCTATGGGCAAAAGTTAAACAATTTATAAACAATATAAGTCCCATAAAAAAAAATGTTTAAAAATTGAAAGTGTCATCAAATAACTTTTCCAACAATTTATAAACAATATAAGTAAAGTGTGGCACAAAAAATGAAAAGCAGTTTGTTTATATAGTCTTTTTGTTTACTCCAACTAATTAAATAGCATTTACAATATTTTTATATAAAAAAAAGAACCAAAATGTGAAATCATTAATCATTGATGGATAATGATGTCCTGGGTGCCCTATAATCGTAGTCAGCCACCTCGGGATATTTGTTTACATGCTCCTTGTAGACTTCTGCCAGACGCAGGCACTCTTCCACCGATAGCTCAAAGGGACGCAAAGTATCCACCACATCAGCCTGCCGGAACAAAGTCTGTGCTTGCTCCTCACGTCCATCGGGTGGCAGCAAGGTACCAAACCCACGACGACAATACTTCTGCCGCATGCTAAATATATGTCGCATCACACGCTCCACCAAAGCAAAAGGCAAATGTGTTTTGGGCTGCTTCAAAGGTATCAGCTTGACCACACCCACATCCACCTGTGGCTTGGGCACAAACGCTTTGCCCGGTATAATAAACTTCAGTACAGGCTGGGTCCAGATTTGTGACATTATGGACAGACGGCAACGTTGCTCGCTGCCCAAAGGAGCGCATATACGTTCGGCCACCTCCTTCTGAAAGGTCAAAGTCATGCAGGTGTCCGGGCGACGAAAGGCTCCACGTCGAGCGGCCAAGTCGGCATACCAGTTGATCAGTAAACGTGTGGAAATGGCAAAGGGCAGATTCCCTATCAAATGAAGACGCTGCGACGTGTCCTTTATTTGCTGTTCGATGTTGAAGCGCAAAATATCCTCATAGTAAATGTCCACCTGTATATTAAGTGGTAGAGCACATTCCTTAAGCAGCTTTAGAGTCTCTCCAAAACGCACATCCTTCTCCACCAGCATCAGACGCTGTGGCTGTCGTCGCAATATGGATCTTGTTATACCCCCCGGTCCGGGGCCCACTTCCAGCACTACATCACTCGAATCTATACGTCCGGCTGACTTGACTATCTTATCCGTGAGACGCTCATCCATTAGAAAATTTTGACTCATTTGTTTGAGAGCCTGCAGCTTGTACAATTTGACCAGATCTCGTATGGTGGGCAAGGGTGGCAGGCGCATGCCACTGCTTAATACGCGTGCCGTGGCCTGGGACATGATTTCACAACAGGAACAGAAACAGGAACTTACGAACTAAAAAGAATTAACAGTTAAACTAAGACGGTGACACCAACTTCTGCTCCTAGTTGGTGTTCACTTTTTTGGGTTCCTCAAAGTCGTCCAGGAATTTCTCCTGCTGCACCGAGAAGATCGAATAACCGTAAATGGCCAGCACGGAGACACCCAAGGCGCCGGCTGTCAGCAAGTTGTTGCGTCGCACACGCTTCAATTTCTGCACACGATCCAAATTCTGCTCCTCAATTAATTTCATAAACTGCAGCTGGGCTTTGTCCAACTTGGGTGCGTTCTCTGCGTACTTGATTTTGGGTCCTGGCTCCGACATTATATACGTTGGGGGCGAATAATTAAAGTACAATTCGGCTTTAGCTTTTGTATTTTTCGAGTTACAAGATTATGAAATGTGAGTCAAGGTAGCGACAGGTCGGTAGCGGGAAAATTCAGAAAGCCCAAACTGATATGTGCGTCAAAATAGCGTCGTTAATTTAGCATTGAATTGGAACTGTGGAGTATGGAACAAAAATAATTTTTTTCTTTTTAAGTTTACTCACTAACTACTTATAGTCTCTGCACACTGAGCACATTTTTGAGGAACGCATGGAATTATATTATGATGTGAAATTAAAAATTACACCGGTCACATCTAACATCTTACATATGTCAGTCATTGCTCTCAAAAATGAGTTGTATCAAAAATTACACAAAAATATATTGCGAAGAAATAAATTGGCATGAAATTTATTTAACATTTCCTCAACAATATCAGGCTTAAAAATATCACGGTGGTGATTAAAAGGCAGATATGATTGATCAGATTTTTAGCGTTTTGGTATATTGGCATTGGTATTACCGATGCATTTGCAACTCGAAATTTCAGAGTTAATGTCAATTGGGACCGAGCACCTTTTAAATCACTATCACGATTTTGTCAGATGTCATCAATATTGTCCTTTTGCTAGCTGCACGACCTCTGATAGGCCAGTTATTCATCCTGTTGTGGGAGGTCAATTCTTTGACTTGATGGTTTCATTACCTGGAATGCTCATATCCACCAAAACTGCATTAGCCTTAATAAGTTAAGTAGTTAGTGAGTAAACTTAAAAACAAAATAAAAATTATTTTTGATTCACCGTTCCAATTCGTTGCTAAACATTCGACGCTATTTTGACGCACTCACAGTGTGACCGTACAACATAACATGTTATCGAAACTAATTCTCCTACCTATTTTACACTTACCCTCACTTGGTCACACCGTATTATAGTTTTCTTGCTTTTCCGTTACAAACTTTACACCAGTTCACTTTTGTCGGTGGCTCGAGTGCAACGTAAATCGCTCTGAATTTTTTGAAAGAATTTGTGGGGCAGGCAGCAGCAGCAGCATCATCATAAGCTTTGGCCATTGTCATTTTAGTGTGTTATTGTGCAGTGCTATTATTTTACAAATAGCCAGGCAAAAAGTGGGGGGGGCTGGGCCTGAATAACTGCCGTGCAGGCCGAGGCTGCAATCACACCACACACACAGCTTGAAAGAAGTAAGCCAAAGCAATTAGAAGCAGTCTGTAATTGAGCACTTGTAAAGTGCGTTAATAGTTTTCCGCAATTTGAAATTGCTTTATAATTTCAAACATTGTTCGGAAAAAAAGAACTGCTTGCAAAAGCCTTTACGATGACTTTGAAATACGGAAATGAAAGCAAAAATTTTGTTGCGTGTTTTGAAACTATGAGCTGGAAAAAAATTACAGCAAATCACAACAACAGCAACAAAGGCAAAACAAACGCGTAATTGCAGAAATCAGCTGTGTACCTACAGTTCCACGTTAAACACACACACACAGATACACATGCAAGCGAAGCAACGGCAGAGAAAACCAAAACACTCCAATTGAGAGACTAAACAGCCCCACGCGCCCCCGCACTGTGGGTGTGTAGGTTAAATCTAAGTGAAAAAAACTATGATTTTTATACGCATAATTGAGTGACTCGTTAACTTGTATTGGTTTTCCAATTTGACTTTATTAATATATTTTTAATTTTCGACTTTTTCTTTGTATTGGAAACTGAACATGTAGGTTCACAATAACAAGAAGGATTTGATAACAAGCGTTGCCTTACTACTACCAAACCAAAGTAGGAGTACATCTTGAACTTTCAGACATCAGGGAGATCAATAAAAAATAAATTATAACAAATCATCTCTCGCTTGTTTGGTTTTATTTCGAAACCTCAAACATTTAAGTTCTTAAAGCGAAGTCCGTTCGCGTGTCTTGTTTTGTGTAAACCCGTTTTTTAATAAAATTGTTCATTAACAAATTAATTCGATTGTTAAAAAAAAGTGGAATAAATAAATTCAAGTCCTTGATGCAACTATTTAATTTTGCGATTTTTATACCTAATATTATAACAGCGGATTTATATTATTAAACAGTTTTAAGTCCCAGTACGTCAAAATACAGTACCCAATATGACAAAAAAAAATAGGTTGTAAAACTTATAGTAACTTACTGCCTACTAGGATTAAAATCTGTTTCAAAATGTGCGAAATTCGCTGTCTACTAATATTATTTACATTTTCTCACTAAATCGGTAGCCCCCACCCACTGTGCCAACGACGGTAAAGAACAGCTGGTCAAAGCTCTCTCTCTCTCCCGCTCTCTCTGTTTCTGTTGTCGTCGTGCTCTCATGCTTGTGTGATACATTTTCTATTTTGTTTTGGTTTTTTATTCGACGCTTGTTGCCAGCACAAGTTTTCTATATAAACGTTCGAAATGCCCTGTAATTAAGAAACTTCCGCTATCTTTCCTTGCAGTATATAGAACTTTTACACAGTATTTATCGGGTCGAATACTTATCACACTTATTGTAGATACATAACTGAAGGAAAATGCGCAACAAATTTTTGCCCATTTTAAGATTGCATTAAATTTTGTAATTCATTTTTACAGACCCGCGTTTCGTAAACTGCCGTCCGCTTAAAGTTTAACAAACAATCAACAAAATAATAATAATAATAATTACAAAACCAACAACAAAAGAGTTATTATATTAAAGCGACCAATTCAGTAATTAGTGCAACCAAAGAAATAAAAGAAACTGAAATTTAAAACAACAAAAGCTTCCAAACCGACAGAGACATGGCGTTTATTTCGAAAGATTTTCGGTCACCTGGCGAGGCTTGGGTGAAGACCGATGAGGGCTGGGAACGGCTTAAGGTGCTCGAATGCGGTGGCAAACGTAAACGGTGAGTTTTTTAATTTGATTATTGAAAATTTACTACGCATTTTTGATTAACCCTTTCATGAAGTGACAATAACAATAAAGTTGACTATTGAGAAATTCTATGAGGCAGACACAATGGAAAACTTAAATTCATATTTGCTATGGGTAAATGGGTCAGGTGCATCTGGCATTGGTTTAAGCATTATTTGGCCTGTCCTATGATATTCGCCAAACTACGTTTTATTTTGTGCACTGATAAGATAAAACGACCATGCTGATTTTGCCCAGTCTCATTCATCGACACAATTTGTTGAGAAAGCCAAGTAAATATTCTGTGAGCCAACCAAGGCCACGCAACGACCTACAAAACGCCTTATCAGTTAATAGTCTCAATGTTGATTTGCCAAAAAGTGTTTCTTTTGTTTATAAACACTATTTGATAGCAATATAAGTATGAGTAAAAAACCAAACAAAAATATACATATAAACAAACGGCGCTAATGTTGTTTTTGCCTTTAATTTAGTCGTAAATTAAATTTAAATTGAAGTGATATTCGTCTGGATCGTAAATCTGGCATAAGTGTTTGCACTATTTAAGTTTATTTGTTTGTTTAATTAATATTATATAAACAAAAAAATTGCTTACAATGTAGCCCTAAACTTTTTCAAACATTACTCATACGACACGTAGTCAGGATAAAAATTTTTACATCATAATCTGAAGTACATATTAGACATTGTTAAATTTGGTATGTAATAACTAAATTGTGTAACAGTTTAGTAGAGTGGAAGTCTATCAGGCCGGTTCCGGTTTTCACTTTCGACAAAAATTGTCGAATTCGATTGATTTGGCTTATCAGATTAAAACGTTTTAACTTGAATCAGTCGTGTAAAGAGTAAGTAGAAACTATAGGTTTGATACGGATTTCCTTGATTGTTGAATAGATAAGAGAACATGTAAAAAAATCGAATTCACTTTAGTGAAAACCGGAACATGGCAGTTTAGCTATTGGAGAACAAATATTTTAAATGAATTATAAATGTAAAAATTTTACGATGAATGCCTTGAGATATATGCGAAAGAATGAAAATTGAGTTCTGTGAGATTCACCACCTGATCTCTCAGCTGGGTTTTTGTTAGACCTGAGTGTAAAAAAAACTCAGCAGAGCAATTCAGTTTAGCATTTATACATGCCTGAGAAGATCAGATGAGTCAATTACAGAACAAATGATTCATTGAAATTATCTAGTTCATTTAAACATTGTGCGGTAGCTTTGCTTACACAAAAAAAAAATAGAGATTGACTACGGAAGCAGTAAAAATTATAATTGTGTTTTTGTCATGTGAAATACAGGACAAACTAACCATGAAATCCAAAGAAAATTATAAAACGGAAGTATAAAATCTAGAGATGGTTGCGTCTTGATCCCGACCACGTCTATTCCTAGGATGGCAACATATCCCACCTGCTTGTCCCTGATTTCTATCAATTTGAAGGCAGGCAAAGATCGCTGATGATTTTTATGCAATAAGCCCTTTTGAGCCACATTGTTTACATTTTTTTGTTTTAAAACAAATGCAACATCTACCCGCAAACTCCGTATAGAATGGCTGGACCAAGACTTCTTGTCCAATTTGTTACGAATTTTTTGACCAGACTCCAACATCACGGAGAATAAATTTCCTTTAAAAATTTAAGTAAAGGCATCTTAACTATGGATACCAATCTATTACTACGTTTATGCTACGAAATTCATGATTTCTTCAATTTGCAAAATCATATTTGTTCCTGTTTATGCAGCTTTTGTAAATTCATCAAAATCAACAGCGCACATATGAGAAAACAAAAGATCTGGCAACACCAACTTGCAATGTTAAAAATGTCTACGACCGCCGCTTTTCTAGCAATTAACTGCGAGTTCCTAGTCAACTTTCGTGTGTAAGCGAATTCATGACATGGTGTTTATGCACTCACTTTCGAACCCATTTCATGAAATGATTTTGCAAAATGAGCATAGCATAAACGTAGTATATTTCATCTTACATGCACTTACAATTGGGCGTGTTCACCACCATACACCAATCATCTAACAAAAATCATCAATCAAAATAAAATGGGCTAAGAGTAGAGATTTGCGAATAAGAACAATTCGTTCCCGTTCTGTCCCGATCCCGACCAACAATTTTTAATTCAATATCGTCGCGCATGATCCCCTACTTCTCTCGGGTCCCGCTGGAATCCCGTCGCGAGCCCATCTCTAGCTATGAGTCCTTAACGATGCAAGGGACATCTTAAAATAATAATTAAATTTGTCCATTCTTTATTTTTGTAATTCCCAACTAGTGGTGTGACCAAAAGTTTTGAGTTTCATAAAAAGATGAAATAACGTCTTCTCCTTTTCTTCTAAAGAACTTGAGCTACGCCGAAGCGTGTAGCATGTCTGCCAATAAGGCAGTGACCCGTTAGGGCCAAGACCACAAGTAAGATGTTTTCGATTTCAGGTTTAGCGAGGACCCCGTGACTCTAGGTACAGCGCAAGTCGGTACCATTCTTCCGTAACCAGGCGCCGGGTTTCATACCTTGCGACTATTTTGTAAGAGTATAAGGGCGAATGGTGTTGCCTTGACAAACTATGTTGAGGTGTCCATGTACCCATATGAGGCGGTTACTACGCGTACGCAGGGCATCTTCTTTTCAAGCTTTCCTCCTCCTCCACAACAACCAGTAGAGTCTTCAGAGCCTTGCACGAATTTCCGTGAGCTACTTGTGAAACCACATCCTCTGCCAATTCATTTAATAACAAAACAAAGAAGTTTCCACATTCATTTTGCATTTGCCTAAATTGCTTGTTTGATTACTTCTGACAGCTGTGTGCTATCGATAACAAATCAGATTCAAGCAATTTTAACAAACTATTTCTTTGTTAGATTCACATCTAATAGCCTATTCCACCACAGTCCATCACGTTTACATTACCGTCAAAGATGGTCCGTAAGAACTTGCCGTGCCACATTTTCTTAAAATATTCCACCGTCAGCTGGGGATGTTCCTAAATAATTGCCTATCACAAATAAAATATATGCAGTCAACAAATGCCGCGCAACTGAAAACAGACGAAATTTTAAAATATTTCAAAAACTTTTAATTTTGTTATAAAATGCAATGTATTATTTACTTAATGACATTAAATTATCTCAATTGCATCTAAATGCTTCGATGCACTGGGCAGGTTGTTTTTTAACACCTAGGTATTATGTAATGCTGCTGATAAGCAGAGGCCAACATTATTGCTAAATTTACAGAACTCCAATTATTTTCCTTTTATAACTGGCATGTTTACATCATGTGGCAAGAAAAAGCTAATGATGGTGGCCATGTGAACACGAATTTCATTTTTCCACCGTTTTCTCAGCGTTCCGCCAAGATGGACTGCAGTGGGATATGGCTATAACACAATCACGAAAAATAGCAAACATGATTGCTCATCATGCCCGTTCACCAGAACAATCTAACAAAAATAGTCGATTTTTTGTCATCGATATATGCTACTGAACACGCTCATTCTTTTCATTGATGCTCAAAAACTTTCAACTGATATCGAAAATTTTAGTCGAAACAACTAAACCTTTTCCGGGAGCCCCAAAAATGTCCATTAAAAATAGTAATTTTATGATCTAATCAATGGGATAACCTCAAGTTATTCTTTTTGGCTAAGTGCTTAGAGGTTAACCCCATTAATCGAAATGAGATACTTCTATTTTTACTCAAAGAAAACTTTTTTAATCTCTATTAAGACAAGAATTCGTAAAGTATTGGACGGAACTTTGTTATGTTTAGCTGTTCAAAAGAATTGAGTTATATTTGTTATACCCGGGCGACGAGCTGAATCGATTGAGCTACGCAAACTAGTCTCTCAGTATTACAGCTATCGAGCTGAAACTTTGCACAGAGTCTTCTTTTTACTGCACACTGCTAATATGTCGGAACCGGCCGGATTGGATGACTATATCTTACAGCTGTCATAGGAACTATCGGTCGAAAAGTGGGTTATATTTAGAAAAATTGTTGGTTTTAATGCGGGCGATCTTAAACTCTGATACATTAATACATTTGCAAGGGTATAAAAACTTCGGCAAAGACGAAGTAAGCTTGGCCTTCTTGTTTTTTGTTTTCAATGCTCTTGCTCCTAACCCTCACACTTATAAGTTTTCAATGATTTCACATAATTTTAATAAGATTTGTCAAAATCGGACAACTATATTGTATAACTGCCATACAAAAGTTAGGTCCGAAAATTTTTTTTAAATCTGATCCGTTGTCGAAAATAAATAATCAAACTCCGACTCCTAATTTTAAATATGAATTTTAAATTTTTTGCATCAATTTAAAGAAAAATCAGCTTTGAACAGTTACAATTCAAAAACCATTCGGTGAAATGGTTTCAAATTTTGACATAAAATAGATATATGTATATATTCAATATCATTTCCGACCTTTGTTTTATCCATTCTCCCAAACAAGAAATTTTAAACTGTTGTCCAAAATTTCGGCGTACCAGATTATCAGGTCTCATGTGTCGAGCAGTGTGAAGGCTTCTTAGTGACACGTAAAAACTTCACTCAAAATAATTGTGACAAAGGGAAATACGGTGATTAGAGCGAGACCGACCAAAAATAACTCAAAGAGCTAAAATGACAGTGAACAGCTGTTTAATATCTGAATTGAAAGTTGTCGAAAATGTGTTTCTATGTTAACCTTGGTCTTTTAGAACGCCCTCAAATGGCCGCAAGGCTAGGTCCCTTCTCTGTTTTCATTTTAATAATTATTGAAAGGCTGAATACCAAATACTTAGTCAAGTGCTCAACAATAAATCAATGAATCAAATAAATTATCTCTTGTACGTACTTATTATACAATCTAAATATAATTCAGCTTTAAATTCTATACAACTTAACCACAAATTAGATCACATTTTATTAAACTGTCATCATAGGACAAACTCCCCTAACGGATGGAGCTCATTGATTTAATCGATAGTGGTATTAAATTGAAGTAAGTTAAACCAAAGCAGAACCTTGAGCTTTTTTGATGCCGACCTGCTGTAAGCTCAGTACATTTTGGCCTAAACTTGACCGAGTTTCATGCTCAGCGTCAATAGTTTTGTATAAGTTTGTTTGTTTGTATGTGTGTTGAAGTTGCCAAGGCTATGCTGGGGCTCTGGCCCCCAGTCAGTCGATGGTCTCGGCTCCCAGGGCGCTTTCGTTTCGCAGCTTTCAATGCGTTTTTAATGAGAAAAGTAAAAGGCAGGCCATAATGCAATTTGGGGCCTAATTCTAATTTTGGAACTCATTTCATTTCAATTTTCTGGCCTGACGGTTTCCGCATTTTTTTCCATTTACGAGTCGACAGCTAGAAAATGACCAAAAATAGTTTAATATTCATGTGGCATATATTTAAAATGTTCTTTATGACTTGTCAAAAAAACTTCACTTCCAATGACATTTTCCGTGCGTGTTACTTTATCGGGTGACTTTTAAGTGGGTCAGCTACACTATGTATAGGGAAGAATATGTGTTTTGTGCCTAATCAGGTTTTAGGTTTTGTCAATTCTAATTTGTGTATACATAGAAGTTTTAAAGTAAAGTTGCGTGATTTGCTTTTTGATTATTTTTTATAATTTTCCTGTTTATTATCCAAAGCCAAGTTTACTTTTCCATTTAATAAAACGAGTGTATAGAAAATTTCATAACCGTGTTAAATACTCTGTGACTTTTCCGTTTTACTCATTTTTAATTGCCAATTCCCCAACGCCAAATTCATTAGATAATGGCGCTGAAAATCATAATTAGAAATTCGCAATTGCATAAAAAAAAAATCAAAGTGCAAACACGAATGCGGATCCACTTTCACTGCACTGCACTCTTCGCTGAGCAGCTGTGGCAAATTATTGCCAGTGTCAGCCAGTTGATCGATTTTCCTTCTTTATTTTCACACTTTCAAAATTAAGCACGCAGTCTAAACGTCATGCTCATGAGCATGAGCATTACAATTGAAGTAGGAATTAAGTTGGCGCCTAACTTAATTTTCCTAAGGCAGCGAAATCTGTATATCCTTTTAAAAATGATTCAGCTTGTAACTCGTTGACAAGTTGACTGAACTTTCAATTAAATAATGAACTGCCCATATAAGCCCATATAAGAAACCAGAGTCTACAGCAGTTTGAAAATGAGAATTCTAGAAAGTATTTATATGCTCGACTTTGATATGATGTTTATGCTTGATTTCAGCGAAGCCGATTCTAAGATTACTCCTGTCTATTGGGACTGTAAATATTTTATTAGACACCAGCGATATCAGCTTGTGATAAGTTTAGTTTACATGCAGGTCTGTTCTCAATTTCACTTTGACTTACGTTGGTTAAGATAGCTTTAAAACTGGCGGAGGAGATAGCATAGAACATGCCTATATAAACTTAGCTCGTCACTCTGATCAGAAATATATATACTTTATGTGGTCGGAGATGCTTCCTTCTGTGCGTTACAAACATCCGGACAATTTTAATATACCCTCTTTAAGAATAAAAAAAAAAATTATAAAGAAGTTTCTATTCCTAAGGTATGCGGAATGAAAAACGAACATTTTTCTACAGGCACTCACAAAATTTTAAAAAAAGACAATCAGAAAACAAATTATTGAAAAAGTATCGGTACTTTTCCACTATGAATTATACCAAAGTTAATGTAATGTTAGCTTCCAAATCTTGACCCGTAGCAGGCTTATCAACGAAACATAAATTTATTTCAAAATATATCTAGAATGTAATTTTCTCAGACATCAAATGTATTTTTTCAATTCTTAAAGGATTTGTTCTGGAAAGAAGATAAAAAAAAATGTTTGTGTCGTTTTACCTTCGGCAGCTTTGCGTTTAGAGTGCCCAAAAATACCCCTCACGATTTCCTTGCAACATAACTAATTAATGGTTGGCTCTGAATGTTGCACCAGGCATGGAGGTAAGTGCTGCTTCGCAGCTATGGCTTTCATAAAATCGCTGCTAAAATTGTATTCCCCATTTGAAATCTAGCATATCTAGGAGATATACTAGTAATATCATAGTACAATTTTTGGCCATGCATTGACCCACGCGAGTACACTCGTCTCGGGAGCGCGATCTAACTTGCCGAATGCTTGCCGATATAATACTTCATTGTGTGTTAGAGAGAGACACAGTCACGTTTTAGCGCTCTCCCCTTGGAGAACCCTGACCTAAAACGAGTTTTCGCGTCCGCTCTTCTGTCAACGTTTGTTTGTTGTATACTAAAATGACGCAAGGAACATTTCGAAACTCCTTCTGTACTCGCTTGGGTACAATGGCTATTAATGGGTTTATATAAGCTGCATTAAATGACTTACTGAAAAACCAAACATGGGGTTTCAATTTTGGGCATAAAAAGATAGAAATTTTTTAATTTGAAAATAGAAATTGTGGGTTTTTTTTTTATAAAATCGTTTTCTTCCCAATTTTAAATAATTTTGGAAAACTTTCTGCAGTTATTAATAATTTCAGAAAAAAAAGTAGCTAGTTAACTAACAGTCACTTTTTTTCATATCATTGCTTTTGAAAGTTTAAAGTAGCCATGCGAGAGCGCACTGTTTTATTTATTGTTGTTGCAAAAGAGAGCAGTATAAACTCCTATACATTCGGTGTGTTAACGTCGCTGCCGCAGAGCGTTGTTGTGTACACATTAAATAGAACGTGCCAGACTCTAATACAATACAATTTACAATAAGCGGCTACTTTCAAAAAACTTTTTTGATTTATTTTGTACAAAATTCAAAAGAAAAGTTCATCTACAAAAAACCAACACCAATTTCATGATTGCAATTTTCCACGCTGTTGTAATTTTTTCTAGTGCTCGCAGATAAACTGTCTGCAATTATCTGGTGCTATGCATTACAAAAATAGCTGCGGGGCCCAAACAAAGAAATTGTTACTTTTTACTATCTGACTGCTTCCAACTCTGTGCCGGCTGTGGCGACCAACGACCACGTGATTCATATAAATCACTCAACGACGTCATCATCAAGCGTTCATTTACCTTTCCTCCATCGAAATTAAACAAATGAACAAATGCAGGCGGATTGGCTGCCATGGAGTTAGTTGACTGCAATTCGCTTGTCTATTTTTAAGTATGTTGTGACCTTTTTCCACATTCATAGTAAATAATTGGTCATGGAGGCTAGAGCAGGCCAGAAACTGCTTAGAAAGACGAGTCTGAAAGAGGGAAAGCAAGTTCTTTTCCTAATTTTAGACAAAGTTGGAAGCTATCACATATCTTTTGGTTTGGGAAATGGTGTTGTACCTAAATAGAAACCATATACTTGTAAAGTTTCACTTTGTTGGGGGAATAAATATTTAAAAGACAGAAATTAGTTTTGTCATCAAAATGTTTAAAACTGTTTCATGGATTTGCATTTGACCCAATGGACGATGATGCTGCTGCCATTGAAAAATGTCGAGCAAAGCAAAACTGCAGATAATTGTTACAACTATTAATGATTTCTCAAGTGCAAGTTTTTGGATGACAAAATATCACAACAGCGAGAAAAAATAAACAAAATGAAAACTTGAATGTTATTGATGATGAGTGCATAACATTTGTAATAAGCTAAAAAACATTATTTGTTGTGTACTCAGCAGTCAGCAGCCCATCTGCTCCAATTGAACCCATCTGAATCATTTTGAATGCAATGTGAAAGCAAAAGCACTTAAACGCCAGCTGATGGCCCTGGAGAAGGTGGTCTTCTGTTTAATTTTCTGCCATTCCGCTGATCGATTACGATTTTGTTTTTTGTATGCGCATTCGTTTGATTGATGGCCATTGTTTGCTCAAATGAAAGACGAATTGCATGAGGGAACAAGAGAAAAGTTTGCCTACTCACACAAACAATAGAGAAAATATATATAAACTAAATCGAACCAAAGTGGTTTGATTTTAAATTTCGAATCATAATGAAAAGTTAAAGAAAACTTCCATACATTTTATAGCTTGGACTTTAAAATTCCACTGTTTGACCCAGAATTCTAAGAGAAGTAGCTGATGTAGAAGATTTTGTAATGCAAACTCAGGATCACAAAGAGAAGTTAACAGAACAGTATCGTAAGCGTACTTGAACACCATCAATTTACTGATTTTTCCTATGTTTGAGAAAAGTCGATATAATTTTTTACTTAAGGTGAGTTTTTGGAAACGACAAAAAAGACCCCTCAGTTTTTGAAAGGTTTTCAAGAAGAAAAAAAAATAATGTTAGCCAAAAGTACAGACTGTCAGTTTCGGATAGACAATTTTTTATCCATACTGTTCGCTGTTGGAATCGATTACCCCACAATATAAAGACTATAAGGAACGCCACGAAATTGAGGCTTAGAATAGATGCTCACCTATGAACTGCAAACACAAACAGGGATCTTATAAGATCATAAAGGAAATAATAACATTTTAAATTTAAACTGTTTAATTTTGTATAAGAACTTTGTACGGTATCGATGAAGTCAATTTATACATATGTATATGAATTTGTACGAAAAGAAAGGGGACAACACAAAAAGTTTTGTATTTTCACAAAGCAGTTTAATGGCATTAATCAAGGTTTTCCTGAGCATTAAACGCTTACAAAATAAAAATGATAAGTACTTTATGGTGGTTAGAAAATGGGACAAATTTTCCAGAATTACATTAACTATCTAAAGCGGTGGGCAGCAGAAATAACGGAAAGGGTACAACAACATTATTATTTTTGTCATTTGCTTTCGATCAACGCGATGCAGCATGTGTTTGTTGTAGTATCTATTGCGTCGTAAAATTAGAAAAATAACGGGCCGGGTTGCGCGGGTAAGAAGGGCTATGAGGCTGCCCACCGCTGATCTAAAGTTATTCTTGCTGTTCCGTAGAATTTGTATTGTCCGGTGTGAAGTTGATTGTGAATCCGCAAAGAAATCAGATAAACGGAAATACATTAGTGGGATTTCTGAAAGTTGATTTGCTTTTGATTTGCTTTCGTGAAAGCAAAAGCAAAGCAGTTGGTGGAACGACCCTGATTTCAATTTCATTTGCTTGCATACAATTTCCACACATATACAATTTGACAGATCCAAAGAGGAAGGTCAGAATAAAATTGTGGGAGAACTTGTAACTTCGAACTTTCTAAGAGAGCTGTGCAGATAACTAACCATGAACATCCATGTCAAGCAGTTCTCTGAGAGAACTGTCACACTAAAACGAAAGCAAATCGAAATCAGATTCGAAGCTGATTTTACGAAAGCAATTAGTATGACCTTAATTTCCTTGCATTTTCTGGGCACACTGCTCATTTTGTATGGAGCAGCTGTCATCAGCTGTTTCACGAAATCAAATCGAAAGCAAATCAAAAGCAAATCACTTTCAGGAATTCCACTATTGATCGCTATAATCCTTTTAAGAAGTAATCATTAATTTATCTTCCTTTTAACACATTTTTTATTTATTTTCTTTTATTTTAATCGTCTTATGAATATAAACACGCAAGATAATTGTGTTCACATACATGTGTACAGCTTGCTTACCCACTTTGTTGGGACAATCGTTAAAAAAAAATGACCAAAACAGAACCTTTTACCGAAAGGGCTGTTTCATTACGTACCACAACCGGAACCGAAATTTGATCCAAGCTGACAATAGAATTTTTCTCAGCTGCATTAGCACTGGGTTTTCCATGTTGTAAAATGGACTTATTTCATTGCATGCCACCAAATGTACTTATATTGGTAAACACATACTGCTAAGTCCGACTAGGATGTTGCCTGAACAAAATTGCTCATTTATTTGCTGCGCGCCTGCAGAACTAAACGAAGGTCTTTGACAATTCTTAGATATGTCAGTCTGTCACTCAGTCGGGCCTACAGATCTTTAAGTATAGATGAGTTTTGACTACAATACGAGACCAGAATAAATTCTCTATTAAAGATCTCATAAGAAATGTAAAAAAAAGACTTAAATTTCACAAATACAGATCTTGTGAAATGAGTTTAAACCTGTTTGGATGAAAAACATAAGAGTTTCAAAAACAGTTTTCCAGATTTTCAAAATTAAGTTAAGTTACTTTCTTACAATTTTCATGTTACTTTGAAGATGAGTTTGGGGCTAATATAAAGTCGTTCACCCATTTGACACCCAGGACCCTGGGGGAAAGAACTTAACAAAAATTGGTATGTAGTCAAGATGAAATTTTCATTAATATTTGAAAATCAGTTTCAAGCTTTGTACAACAGTTTAAATAACAAAATTTAGATTTATATCTCTTATGGTCTTGCCTGTGCGGCAGGCACCAGTCGATCAGTCAGTCAGAGACGTTAAGTGGGTTTTTCCTTTCAGCACGAAATTTCAGTATTTCTGTTGTCTAATCCCCAAACATAACTGTCAGCCCACATAACGTGCTTTATCCTACAACTTACTTCCTTTCGACTGCGGCCGTGTATTCTGTTCTCGACAGCTGCTGGTGGCGGCGGCCAATAAAAGCATTGACCTAGTTTTTTTTGTCCAGTCAGAAGCTTTTTGCCTGTTCTGTTCCACTTTCGTCTCGCCTTTGAGGGTTTGCGTTTCGCATCTTTGACCTGCTTGGGAATTGGATTGAAATTGAATTGTAAAAAATTAAATGCTCTTTACTCCTACGCCAAGGATTAACATGGATCGATTTGCCTTGACCATTTGCGGTGTGTCCAAGTAGCTGGGTACATTGTCCTTGGGTGCTAGCATTTTTTCTACCTCAAACTAGGTCAGAGTTTCATTTTGCTGGTGGGCCAACTTTTTGTGGACTTTTCTAATTACATTTCTTTATTTTCGAGTCACAAAAACTGTTTTGACGACTGGGAAATCTATCCACTTCCGTCTGTTTAAATGCGGTGCGCCAACATTTGGTAACACTTGCTTAACCAGGTTGTGCTTACTAAAAACCAACAGTCACTTCCGAAATGTTTGTAAAAATTTGTCTTTTGGCTTATCTCATTCGTTGTTTGCAGCCACAACTCAGAGGGGAGCAGCTACCATCATGAAACAGCCAGCCAGCAGCGACAGCTGCAACAGCAGCAACAGCCAGAGGAGGAGGAAGAGGAGACAGCCATTATGCCACCCCACTACCACATCACGATCCGCTGCACGCGTGAGATCGCTGGTTTCAATGGTCTCAGCGAGGCGGTGAAGCGTCTCGACTTCCGTCGTTCGGTGCGCGATCGCAAGCGCTTCCATTATATATGTGCATTCCTCTTGCTGGTCTCCAATAAGGGCATAGCCAGTCTGCCAGGCAGTGCCCAGCGACAGTTATTGCAAATGGTCGAGGAGGTGGCGTCGCATGGTAAGTGAACGGGGAGCGGTACACTAATTGGCCACATAATCCAATTTCCAATTGCAGTCAATGACAGTCAGCAGCATCCCAATGTATTGCGTGGATTGGCCTTAAAGCTGGAGCACATTGTCAACCAGGAGAATCAAAAGTGTTGGGGCAAGCCATTGGGGAGCACGTATCTGTGGCAGGAGCATATGGCCACCATTAAGCGCATTCAACGTGTGGCCAGCCAAATTGAGATCAGAGAGGTAAGCTCATAAATGTTCCTGTGTCCAGACACCCACAAACACACACGGAAAAAGCGGTTGACTTTGCAAATACAAAAAGCAAAGACAAAACATATCCCAAAAGAATCTGTCACAAAGACAAAATTTTTCTGATCTTAGTACTTCAGTCGAAAGTTCGCTCTAATAACAAAATCATGTATTTTCAGTTACATTTCGTGCGACTTTTTGATCATTGATCACTTCCTCACAATTGTAGTGCTTTTCGCTCCCAAAAAGCATTGGGCTTGTTCAGCGGAATAGTTGATCCCTGAGCAGTTATCAGAAAAAACTTTTGCATATAGTAGTTTTTGCTGTTGGAGGGAGCAGTATCACTCGGAAAATACTCCTTTGGGCTTATTTTCCGACCGATGGCAGCTATAAGATAAAGTAGTAAGATTAAGAATTTTATGCTTCCATCGATATTTTGATTTTTGGCGAAATGGTGAGTTTTTGAAAAAAAAAAAGCGATTAAAAAAAAAAAAAAACCTTAAAAAATTTAAAAAAAAAGTAAGCCAAATATCGGAAAAATCCTACGTGGATCGATAGCCATAGGTATTTCCAATTTACTCTTAAAATTTCAGATCGATCGGTTAAGATTTGCTTGAGTTATGTGTCCGGCCACGGAAAAATAAGGTCTACGGAGAAATGATACACGACCGCCATTTTGTTTTTGATACAAAAAACCCGAAAACCATTTCGAGTAAATGTATCAAACTATAATACCTCATTTACAAATTTTCGATTGGCCCTTCCATTTGGCCAAAAAAAATTCTGAAAATCCCCTTTTTTTTGTGCTACTTAGATGTCCGTACGGAATACCGTTGGCATTCGCAAACGAAAAACTCCATATAAAAAAACATTGTAAAATCACTAGCAAAAGGTTTGACGTCAAACGTTTTACGGTGTGTACGCAGACAAACGAAAAGTGTGGCCTTAAAAAAATATACAAACATCGAACTCGATCGTCGAACTCGGAATTTGTGGATGGTATGAGCAGCTGTTCAAGCTTTGGTTGGGCGCCCAAAGTAATTAAATTTAATATTTGAGTATTAATTACATTTTTGATTGATCTTGTACGCCACCAGATTCGTACTGGGTCTGGAGAGGTTGATTCGTTAAGGCTATTCCAACAATTCAAAGAGGCTTATAAAACTGTTGGCGCTTATATGGAAGTTTTGTTTTGAATTAGGAGGTGCTAGTCGGGAGCCAATAGCCAGGCTCAGGGTACCGTAATTTTAACGGATCTATTGAACATGACATTCTTAGTGTCTTCGAATTATCAGAACCTCAATCAAATCTTCCCCTATTTTCCCTGTACCGAAAATAATGCAACTGATAAATAAATGGCTGCTTTTGACATCCTCATCTTTCTTTCTTCTCTTCCAACACGATTTTTGCGGAAAAGGTGCCCCCTGGCTTCACCCTTAACTATCCGTATTTCATATTCTGCATTTTTTTATACCCGTTACTCGTAGAGTAAAAAGGGTATACTAAAGTCGTGCAAATGTATGTAAGAGGCAGAAGGAATCATGTCCGACCATATAAAGTATATTTGTTCTTGATCAGCATCAACAGCCGAGTCGATATAGCCATGTCCGTCTGTACGTCCGTCCGTCTGTATGAACACCTAGATCTCAGAGATGGTAAGAGATAGAGGTTTGACATGTATGGGACAAATGCTTCTTTTATCTGCACGCAGATAAAGTTTGTTTCAAATTTTGGCCACGACCCCTCCCGCCCCCGCAATTTGGAAAAAACGTTTTATCTCCTACAGTTTTGAAGATAGACGATTTGTTCCTTCTAAAAATGAATCGATTTGCCGAAGAAATAATAAAGATCGGATGAATGGTTCTCAAGTTATGAGCAAAAATGTTGCATACTTTTCAGATGGTCACCCTAAGAACCGCAGGAACACTGTTAAACATGTTTTTTCATGAGTAACGGGTATATCGAAGTCGGTCAGAGCCGACTTTAAATTACGCCCTCGTTTATTCATGCTTTTAAATCCTCATACATTTTTATAAAAAAATCGTGTGAGATTAACTAAAAAATTCCGAATTTGGCATTGTTTTTGGCATTTTTTGGCTATCTCAGCACAATTTTTTGTTTAAAGGATCCACTCGCGCAATAAATGACTTTCTTGCCCAAACAGTTTGGAGTACTCTGTACCGTGCTTTAAGCATAATTTTGACGATTTTGAACAAATTCGAATAAATATGCGAAAATGAAATTTTTCTATGAAATGTAAGAGTATATAAACTTCGGTCGAGCCGAATTTATCTTTCCTCTAAATTTAGCTCTTTTTCACAATTACTTTAGTTTCTCAATCACGAAATGCGTGAGTTATTTCTTTTTTCTTCCAAGTCTGACAAAGACTTAAGTACGCAAACCCATTGATGTTCCTCTATAATTCTGGTCAGCTAAATAATTCTACTAAGTCCAAAGAATCTATGGAATTTTTAATATTTCTAGGTACCTGTACTTACTTTCCTGTAATTTTGATTTTTTCATTTTTAATAATTTTTTGATCGTGTTTTTCGAATCAATTTAGGCAGCGATCGCAGGATCGTGGACGTTCATTTGTAAAATGAATGAATTAAGACCGCGCGGTATTGTTTTATTATACACTTTTGCAACGCATAGAAGGAATCATCTCCGACCACATAAAGTATATATATTCTTGATCAGCGGAGCTGAGTCGATTAAGCTTTGTCCGTCCATCTGTCCGTCCGTCTGTCTGTTTCTACGCGAACTAGTCCCTCAGTTTTGAAGCTATCGAGATGAATTTTTGCACAGAGTCTTCTTTTGTCTGCACGCAGCTAATATGTCGGAACCGACCGGATCGGATAACTACTTCTTGTAGCTGCCATACAAATGATCGGTCGAAAAATGGATTTTAATGAGAAAAACTGGTTTTTCCTCAATATTACCGCTCTCAATCACTGTCATGGGTAATATTAAATGTTTTTAAGCTAATCTGCGAAATTTTGGTCGAAGTCGCTAACCGTTGAGACAAGCGTCAAGTGTATCAAAACTTCGGCACAGGCGAAGGTAGCTTTGCCTTTCTCGTTTTTAAATTCATTTAGAAAAATAGAGGCCAGCTAACTTCGGCTCGACCGAAGTTTATATACCCTTGGAGCTTGATATATGCCTGACAGTTTGTATGGCAGCTATACTATAAGGGTCCGGTTTGACAAATCTTGTTGAAATTATGTAAAATCATTGAAAACTATAAATACGAGCGTTGGGAGCGATAACATTGAAAACAAAAAGTTTTTCCATAAGACTTTTTTCAGACCTAACTTTGTATGGCAGCTATATATAAGTTGTCCGATTTCGACAAGCGGTGGTGAAATCATGTGAAATCATTAAAAACTTAAAACGAGCGTTGGAGCGATAGCACTAAAAACAAAAAGTTTTTCTCACTAAAACTAGTTTTTCGACCGATCGTTCCTAGGCAGTATATATAGTCACGACGCGGCGACAAATGTGCAGCGTATTTATACCAAAAGACTTCGGCAAAGTTTGGTTAAGATAGCTTTAAAACTGCGGAGGAGATAGCTAGAAACAGACGGACAGACGGACAACGGACGCGGGGACAGACGGACGGACAGACGGACGGACGGACGCGGACAGGCTTTCAACTCAGTCGTTGCTGTCGTATATACTTTATGTGGTCGGAGATGCTTCCTTCTGTGCGTTACAAACATCCGGACAATTTTAATATACCCTCTCCAAGGGTATAAAAATTACCTTAATTCACGCTGACCTAATTTACATCTCCCTCGGTTCGTGGTTCGGTTTAGGATCAGAAATATATGGTTTGGTTTTAAACCCAGGTTTAACAGTTCTGTGAGTTTTCTGCCCTGGGGTTCGAGTATTTCTCACACTTAAGGATTGCTGAATAACCGTTTAATTTCTTTTACTTCCAGCCCGATCCAAAAGCCAAGCCTCAACTGCATGAGCTGCCCGAGGAGTGCGTCCGAGAGATTATCCTTTGTATAGCCGATCATCGTGATTTAGAATCGGCTGCCGAGGCCTGGGATACCATGGCCAAGCTGGTCTCTGAGCAGCGCATTTGGCGCGAACTCACACGTTTCCATTTCAACCAACGACAAATTACAACAATTTTGGAGCTGGATAAGTTCAAGCAAATGGGCGAGATTAAAGACTGGAAGAAAATCTACCATCAGTTGCGTCGTACCTATGGCGTCAACGATGACTATCAATTTGCCGAGGTTTTGGCATTATGCCGTTCCTGTTGTTGTCTCTTCTGGCCCTCGGATGGACATCCCTGTATTGTGGATCAGAGTCCGGATTATAAACAACGTGTGGTTGAGGCAGGTGGTCAATTGGCATTGGCTCAACCAGTGCCACCCGCACAGTTTTTAAAGTATTTCTCATTGTAAAAGGGGGTTTGGGTGGAGAGGTAGGCGGCAGACCAAGGGAGAGAGAGAGACAGAGATACAATGATATTTTTAAAGGATTGCGGAGGTAGTTTGTTGTGCAGGCGTATAAAAAAGTTTATAAAGTGCGTGTTAAAGTTTTAACATTGAACAGAAAGCCAAGTGATAAAGTTTTAAAATGCAAACCTATAATTTTATGTTAATTGTTTACATTTTTTTTAGTTTTTGTTTATTTTGTTGATGAAATGAAAAGGAAGAGATGCGTTTAGCAGGGCATCTGGAAATTAATAGACTAGGCGATTTTCAATCAAAATTAAGAAATTCAAACGGCTTTTGTTGACTTACAGCAAACTGACGTCGAACTGCTTGACTGGAGGCGCTGAGAGAAGCATGCAATGCCGGATGAGGAGGGGACGGAAAACATGACTCTGGCGCACTCTCTCGTGCTCTCAGCACTAGCTCTACATTTTTTGTCTGAGTGTTTCCAAGCAGTTCCCTGTTAAGTGCGTGCATTCAGCAGAACAGTCTGATCTCTGATCAATAATTTGATTTATTTGAACAAATAAGTGATCAAGTGTCTCTGCTAAGCGCGTTAAGTGATTCTAATTATGTATAAAACTTTGTGTACTTCCCCCTACTAAATTAAGAAAATGGTCCCGCATTTTCATAGACTATAAAATACAGAATTCTGTCCTATTTTGATTAATCAAACTGACGAACTTGAGATGTTAATGTTTTAAGCATAAAATAAAAATTGTTTAAATTTAAAGCTATATTTGGCCAAATGCAAAAAAAAAAAGGAAAATTTAAAACTGCCACAAAACGAACTTTGAGCAAAATTGTATGAGACCTATTTTAAAACTATATTTGTTTAATTTAAGCTAATAGGACTTTGGATTGATCTATTATATATATATTAGAAATTAAGTGTAGTTTCTTTTTATCAGCTGCTTTTGGTGCTACAAAGTTTTCTTATGCTAAGTTCAACACAAAACTTTACTTTACCTGCCCGAAATACAAAAAACATAAACAAAAATCATGTGATGTTGCAGGAAGCAAAGCTAGAAACGAATACACCTACCTAAATCGTCGAAAACCATATGGCATAGATCGAACAGAAGCTTAATCTGTACATGTGTAATTTAATATAGTAAATATATATATATATCCAGTCAGGACAACTAACCTTAAGATCCACTATGGATAACGTGTCTCTCATTTAAAGCTTCAACTATCTATAGTAAAACTGTTAAACTGTATAAATATGTACGTACCAGTAGACCACTCGAAAAAAAACAAACAAAACCATTGTTAATATCTGGCCAAGTGAAATATATTTTTTGGATCAACCATACCCCGCTCTAACTCTAAATACGTACGCATGTATATGTGTACTATGTGTGTAAGTAGGGAACTTTTAGCATTCTGCTTAACTTATGTTTCCAATCATTTCGACTGAAGCCCGAAAGAAGATTCATTTGTAGATGCACTTTATGTCTTTGCAAGAATAAAACCTAAAATATCTATCGATCTTTAAATTGTTTCTCTGTTTTGATGCACATTAAATTAAAGATAATGGCGAAAGCCAAGAATTACTATAGTTGGGTCATAAGAGGGACAATAAAGCTGTGACACATTTTTGAACTTAAAAAAAGTTGACCGCGTCCAGACAAAAAATTCTGGAAGTGTTCTAAAAAGTCGAGGAAATCAAATATTATCCATCAACATTTTAGTGTTTCACAGTGTAATTATTGATCACTTTGTGAAGAACTTTCTTGCGGTAGGCGATTGGTGTGCACAGATGTTGTTGTTCCGAGGATTGTGTACAAAACTTGGTTTTCCAGTGGACGAGGCACAGGTCATAGCCAAAGCTGTGAACTAGGGATGTCGAAATATCGATATCGAGTTCGTGTTGAAAATATTCAGAAGGTCGCTGCTTTGTTCTGAAAACATGTAAGTAAACTGAAAAAAAGGTTAGAGGCTTGATTAGTAGGCCTGCACTTCCCTATGAAACTTTTTGTATTTGACAAGCTATTCAAATTTAAAACATAGCAAAAAGTAGGACTACTAGAATGTCATGTGTCATGTGTCGAACAGTGTGAAGGCAGCCTTAGAGCGGTGTTAAGCGATAGTCCGCATTAAGATTCCTCCATAGGAAGATTTCGCATAGGAAATCACAGTAGTTAGAGCGAGCCGGACATATTCCAATTCATAACTTTAAAAATAAGACACTATAAAGGAAGATGGTCCACTGTAGAGCTGTTTCAAAAACCTCGCAGTTGCCTATCGTAAATTTCCAGAGGCCATCCCATGCCAGCATTGCTATGACTGGAAGATCCAAAGGCAACGTAAGTGCTCAACAGACAGCTCCAAATTGACAAAAGACGGTGTGTGTGTACCCTATTTCGGCCTTTCTAAATTAGTGCGGCAAATTCTTTCCCCTCAGTTAACGCACTGTATAAATTAATCATTAGTGTGTGTTCCAGCAAATCTTTCAAAAAAATCTTTCTTAGAAAAAGTGCACTAGACTGATTCTTGTGTTGCAGAAACTGCTAACACAGCAAATGCGATGTTTAAAGCGTAAACATTTCTTATCGTGTTAAAGATTAATTAATTGTTTTATTTTCCATTCTTAAAGCTTTAACTTATTAATTTCTTTTTAATGTTATAAAATGTTTCTTTGCAAGCTGTTTTTATTCCAAGGCTTAAAAATTGTGTGAAACGACAAACTTGACATATATAGCAGCTTGAAAAAAAGTAATAGAACATATTTTTAGAACCGAGCCCTTTTCAACTATGTTTGCCCCGGTTCAGGTTCGGGTTCGGGAGGAAAATAATTGTTCTGTTCCGGTTCTGGCTCGGTTCGGTCCGGACCTGGTTGTCAGATCTGCTTAAAAGTTTTTCAGATTGTTTTTAAGACCCTAATAGAAAGTTTAAGAAAATTTAATAAAAAAAAAAAGAAAATGTTCTAGACCAGAATCAAACACACACAGATGGTGTAAACTCAGAAAAATACAAAACTTGAATTTTCGAAAAATCTAATTTTTTAAAATCCCCTTTTTTGATGACCTCCTTATCCTCCAACTTAATTGCATACTAACACTGCTCGGCAGCATTTTTCGCCAAAGCGCCAGACCTACTTTTTCTAAAGAAAATTCTATCGACTAAATTCTATCGATAACTATCGATTTTTTATCGTGCCCAAAGCAATAAACCCATAAATATGTTTAGAGCTTTTAAATCGGTTGACAAAAAAAAAACAAAAAAGTTGTGAGAGAAAATCGACTATCGATAATATCTCGATGACTAACCTATCAGGCATGTTCTCAATTCCAGTTCCACGGCAACGTTTCGAAAGTGGAATTGATTCATGTTCTCGCAACACCAAAACGAAAAAGTTTTTCGTTTTGAAAAGTAATGCTTGTTGTCAGTGGAATGAAAAGAAATTGTTAAATTACCCCCTTTTACAGTTGCTAGATGTACATAAAGTACATTTTTCTTAATTCTGTGATCAATTCAGAAATTGTTAGAGGAGGATTGCGAAAAGTAAAAAGAGAGCAATTTCATTCGAAATTAAGAACACAAAAGCAAATTCCTTCAAAAGTGGAATTGGGAACACGTCTGTATATAATTTTTTTTCATGACGAATTTCATGATTAGCGGGCCAAAACGTAATTTTGGTACAACAGGGGAAGATAGACTCTTATTTTGTCGAGCAGAGTAAACATTTAAAATTTGTGGAACATATTAGGAATTTTTTGAGCCAAGGGGGGGCCTCGTCCAGAAATTGTTTTTTATTTTGTGATTTATTTTACATCGGACAAAAAGCAAATACATATTTTTAAAAATAAAAACCTGAATATTTCAAAATGCGTTTTGAGTTATTGCTTCAACAAAACAGCTGTGAGACTTTTGCTGCTGGCAAATCATTTTATTAATGGCCCAAAAACATTGATGAATTTCGGGGAACAAGAAAAAACTCCCACAAATAAATATATAGAACAAACAGTTCTGGCCACCTCGGCTGTGGATTTCTTTGGAGCCGCGTGCTGCTGATCTGGAAAACGATGAGTTGGTCATCTTGGTCATACCGCTTGAACGACTACGACCTTTGCGTTGCAAGTATTGGAGCGCCTTGGGAGCTGGTGAAGTTAGAGGTTCTACATGAAATTCGTAACCAATGTGGAAAGGTTTTGGTCTTCGATCAGCTGGTTTTCTCCCTCATCCATGAGCAGCTACAAATGTTTCCCAGCCTAGGTGTTAGCTAATGGTTCTGGAAGCTCCAGTTTCAAATGTTCCTCGGTCTTGGCTTTATTCACTGGTTCTGGTGGAAATTGATTTCACTTCAAGTGTTCCCAGGCCTCGGGATTAGGTACCGGCTTTATTAATGGCTGCGCCTGCGATTGAAGTGGCTTTAGCTTTAAGTGGGTCAAGCCTCGAGTTTATCCACAGCTTTTGGTGGGGGCAGCGCCTGCTCAAAGTGTTCGTACACAGAAAAAAAAAAAGATCCCCGTAGAAAGGATATTCGAAATATCCCCTCTAAGATCCAGTTTTTTAAATATCCTTTTCACATTTTTCAGCTCCTTTGGATGAAAAATAAAGATCAATAAACTATCCTTTTTTTGACATATCCTTTTTAAGCTAAAACGATCCAAGGGAGCTTAAAATAAGGTGAGCGGGATCTTATATTGGTTGAAGTATCGAATTTTGTTATCGACAGGCGATAGCCCGATAGCAAGCAAGTCGAGTATGCCCGTTGGTGCGAAAGAGAAAGACGTAGGATATTTAAAAAAAAGATAAAAAGGATAAAAAGGATATTTCAAAAAGACCCAATGGATATATAAAATGGGGATATTTTTCAACAGTTCAAATGGATAGTTGTTAAATATCCTATGGATCTTTTAATATCCTTTTTTCGAAAATAAATCGACTTCGAAAAGATCCAATGGATCTTAAAAAGGATAGTTAACTATCCAGTCCAAATGGATAGTTAAAAATCATCCTAAGGATCATCAAAAACTATCCTTTTTTTCTCAGTGTAGGATAATAAAAATTAGCAATCAACAATTTTTGGGAGCAATCAACCGTCTTCGTACAAGGGTCCGAATTCTTTGCTTACTTTGCAGAAAATCAAAGTTTGCTTCAGACATTCCTGTCATGTTTATCATTTTTCATCATTGTGCTCCATCGCAGATAACACAAATGAGTTGGGTGCATTCATTTATATTTTGATTTTTATTAAAGCTGTTTTCGGAATCTTAACGCAATAACTCAACCTTGTGCCAGTATAAACACCAATTCTGAGCTATTGCGTTGATGATTTGCATGAAAATGCTTCATTATTAGCGGTTAATTAAGAGAATTTTTGAGTTTATTTGAAACAAGGCCGTTTCACTAGACAATTACCAGTTTTACTTTGGTTTTTATTTGCTTTCCTTAACATTTGGTTTGAACAATATTTTGTTATACTTGCAGAGGATGCGGAGGCGGTTGAGAGGTTCGAAATTTTAATAGCTCATACCAAATATATATATTCGTATCAATGGGACTTTCCCGTTCAGTTTTGAAATGAACAAAAGACCAGTGCTGGGTAAGTACACTTTGCCAATTAAAATTAGAGATGTCAGTATCGTGTCAATACATCGATAAGCTTACTTTCGATACTACGTCGATACGACAACCCTACAATCAGCTGTGGAGCCAGACAATCATTTCACACGCGGGTGCTGCGCTCGGTTTGCAACAATTTATTTAGTTAACATTTGCACAGAAACTCTAAATTGATAAATAATCCAAATTTAAAACAAAGGTAAGTTATTAAACAATAAAAGCCAAACAGAAATCGGCACACAATGTAACAATCTTCTGGTGTGCGCTCCCACACATTACACTCTGCTGCAAACTATAAAAATATATAAACAATTGGCAAGAGAATTAAAACTAAAACAAAACAATTGAAGGTCATACTTTTGAGATTTATGTAAAAGAACTTGGTTAAAAGCAAAGTGTTGGAGAGTTCATCCCCCGAAAATCCATCAGACTTGTCCTTGTTGCACACTGTTCGTCTGCCTACGTGACTCAGAAGACATTATCAATGGCGCACAAGCAGCAGCAACACCAACAACAAAGCGAGAAGTTCACTGACCAAAATTTTTAGTGCAACGACAAACTCTGAGGCGAAGAGTTCAAATATTTGATAATTAAAGCAGGCCGAATTTGAAAGTTAAATAATTGTTAATCATTGACTAAAGAGAACCACTTGAATTCAGTCAGAACCTTGGCAATTAGCAAATTTCGAAAGTTGCAGCTGAAAAGTGAACTGAAGGTGAGGGGTCTGAGTCATTCTGAGGTGTTTTGCTAATTAATTAAGCATTTACGATTTGCTTGTTGTGTTCCGGTTTGTGTACAATAAAAATAAAGAGGCTGGGCCGTGTGGCGGGGGCCCGTCCTTTTTGGGAATTACCTGTCAGCAGTCACGTAGGCCGCCCAAGCGATATTTAAATTTTGTTTTGTATGTTTTTATAATTACTTCCAGGTGGTGTCATGTTGGACCTGATCCAACCCTCCGGCGAGCTGCTCAACAGCAACAATAACAACAACAACAACCATACCAGCAGCGATGTGGTGGTCATCCGAGCTAAACCCAAAAAGGTCTTCAAGCCCAAGGCTAGAATTAATCGCATACCACAGGAATTATTGGATGATCCTTTGCTGCAACGGGCGATAGATCGTCTGCCCTCGAATTATAATTTCGAGTTGCATAAGACCATTTGGCGTATACGTGAGATGAAGGCAAAACGTGTGGCTTTGCAGCTTCCCGAGGGTTTACTCATGTACTCCATGGTCATTAGTGATATTATAGAGCGCTTCACCACAGCCGATACTGTGATTATGGGCGATGTCACTTATGGTGCCTGCTGTGTGGATGATTATACGGCCAAGGCCTTGGGTGCCGAACTGTTGGTGCATTATGGCCATAGTTGCCTGATACCTGTGGATCAAACCTGTGGCATTAAGGTTCTGTACATATTTGTGGATATTAAGATTGATCCCTTGCATTTTCTGGACTCGGTTAAGCTGAACTTTAAGCCGGAGATGGGTCAGATGGCCTTGGTGAGCACCATACAGTTTGTGACCACTTTGCAGGCGGCTGCCACGGAGCTAAAGGCAGCTGGCTTTGATGTCATAGTGCCACAGGCCAAACCTCTGAGTCCCGGCGAGATATTGGGCTGCACTTCCCCCCAGCTGCCGGAGACTGCGCAAATAATTATCTATCTGGGTGATGGGCGGTTTCATCTGGAATCAGCCATGATAGCCAATCCCTTGCTTAAGGTAACCAGACTATAATACTCAAATTTTGTTTTTTTTTTAACTTATGTTCTGTCCTTATTCCAGGCCTTTAAATACGATCCCTATGAGAAAAAGTTCACGGTGGAGCAGTACGATCACTTGGCCATGCAAGAGTTGCGTCTGTCCGCTGTTCAGCGTGCCAAACAGGCTCGTCGCATTGGCATTATATTGGGCACATTGGGACGACAAGGCAGTTCACGTGTTCATCGATTTCTGGAGAAACGCCTGCATGCCAAAGGCATTGAGACCACCACCATTTTGCTCTCTGAAATCTTTCCCCAGAAACTGGACCTTTTCTCCGACATTGATGCCTTTGTGCAGATTGCCTGCCCACGTCTCTCCATCGATTGGGGTTCAGCGTTTACGCAACCTTTACTGAATCCCTATGAGTTGTCTGTGGTATTGGGTGATGTTGAATGGACGCCGCACAATTCTTCACCCCGTACCAATGCGTATCCCATGGATTTTTATGCCAGCGGCAGTCTTGGGCCTTGGACGCCCAACTTTAAGCCACCGGCATTGGGCGAATGTGAGAACAAACCATCGGCAGATTGTTGCGGCCGTTGCACGCGTGCGGAGCTCGAAAAAGATGACACTGGCAGGGCGGCCGCTTTGGCCGATATATTGGACTTCAAAAAGGGATAGTCCCAGCAGAGTTATCTGGTTCTCTTCTGGTATTGTTTACTAATTTAGTTAGTACAAATTTGGTTTCTAAGTTATGTCTTATGTCAAGGGCGGGCAACGGCAACTATTTTGTGTTCATCAAAGACAACTTCTCAATGTTTGCAATGTCTTTCCTTAGTTTAGTTTAAATTTTTAATTTAGATTTATTTATAACAGCTTGGCAATTGTTATACAAAACAGCAAATTGTAAACTATTTTTAAAAATAAAACATTAATTAAAGTGTTGCAGAGTAAAAGGAAGCTACTTATTATTTGGTTACTAGAAAAATTCCTAAAAACAAATATCTTCAATGGACAGTGAATTATGAAGAATTATCATGCAAAAAGTCACGGCTGTCATCCATGGATTCTTTTTAAATTAATTTTGAAATATGGACCACAGCCGCGAACGCAACAATCGTACGTTTTTGAAGTGCAGAGAAATATAGAGAACAAAAATAATTTTTGATTTGTTTCTATTTTTTCGTAGAACTTTGGTAGCAATAAAGGTGGTTTCATTCCATTTGACGATTAAAATATACTTTAAAAAATAATGCGATTTATCAAGCGACGAAAATGGAAGTCCTTTTCGACTGCATCTAAAAAAAAATGCATAAATCTGCGAATAGTAAAGATAAATTTTGAAGCAGTTAAACTTTAAAATTTAAAGCCCTGAACAATCTGCACAAAGTACAGAGAAGTGAGGAAATCTGTATTAGTGGCGCTCTTCGAACCACACCAACGGAAGCGCTTAACACTATTTTTCACCTTCTACCACTAGACCTTGTCGCAAAACAACTGGCTATTACAACAGCCTTAAGACTAAGGGAATCCGATGCCTGGAATGGGGGAAATTCGGGACAACACTCGATTATACTCGAAGACCAAACGGGTATACCATTAAGAACAGACTACTGTATACCACAAACGACGTTCGACAAATTATACGACCTTTATATTCCAAGCCGACATGAATGGGAAATCCTCCCCCACAGTAGAGCAAACGCCATCAACATTTACACTGATGGATCAAAGCTCGAAGTAAAAGTAGGAGGGGGCGTGTTCTCCCCCAACATAGACCTAAACATATCGTTCCGCCTTCCTGACCATTGTAGTGTGTACCAAGCGGAAGTGGTAGCCATCCAGGAAGCTGCCACCTACCTAAGCACACTCACGGTCAAAGAAGGCAACGTATTTATATACTCAGACAGTCAAGCCGCCCTCAAAGCACTTGACTCTCATACAAACAATGCTAAAAGACTTACTAAATGTCGTTCATCTCTCAACGAGATCGTTGACACCTTATATGGGTACCTGGACACCGCAACATAGAAGGTAACGAGTCTGCGGACAAACTGGCCAGAATAGGAACCACCATCGAGCTCCTTTTAGAGAGGAGCACGATAGGTATGCCTATGGCAACATTTTAACTTCACACAAAAGCAGAAACACTTCGTCTCTTCATGTGCCGTAGCAAGACTTACGTGGCCTACATTCAATCAAAAACGTATCACACTTTTACGTCACAGAAGGACCCTCACGGGTCACTGTCTTATTGGCAGACACGCAGCACGCCTAGCTGTAACTCACCATGAATTCTGCAGGAGTTGCAGATATGAAGAAGAAGAGGAATCGATACAACACTTTCTCTGCCATTGCCCCGCCCTGAGCAGAAGGAGACTAAGGACACTTGGTCAGCCTCTCCTACTCAACCTCTCGGAGATGTCCGAGCTAGAGATCCCAGCTCTACTTAAATTTATTCTGTCCACACAATGTTTCAGTAACGAGGACCCCCCTCAGTTCTAAAAAGGGTTAACAGGAAACAAATATGGCATCGCAATGGGCCCAATGTGGCCTAAGTGGGGGAGCGACTTGTCGCTCTCAGCCATCGCAACCCTAACCTTATATTATGGGGAACGGGACATTTAGCACGCGACATCTTACAAAAAATATAACAGAGAAATATACATACGTATCTTCAGTATTCAGGCCAATTTTCTGATAGTAAAGATATATTTGATAATAAAAGTCAGAAAAGCTGTAAATACCCAATTTTATATATATTGATTTTTGTTTTCAACGTAATGTTAAGAAAAATCACTTAAAAATTGTTTTTTTTTCGATTTCGGTGGACCTTTCTGTGGAAATGCCCATCCTTAAAAAACAGGGTTGAATCTCTTAATAATATAATACAAAATAATGCAAAATTTAAACATTTTTTGGCGCCAAACATGAGATATAAGATTCCATCCCATATTCCGCTAGCTTTCATGTAGAGGGCGCCACCATCGACAGAGGGAGTTAGTGAGAAAAGAGCTTTGCTAAGACCACCCCCTATATGCTCGATCTTAAAATCCTCGACATCGTAGTCCAATGTTGCAAGACGAAATGGTTTGAATTGCCAAAACATGTTAACTATTTCATCTGTTCAAATTTTGATATATTGGCTTACGATTCCAGCGCTTGCTATCCGATTTTTTCAGTGCAATCTGAGCTCTTCAACTCTGTGTTCTTGCCATGCTTGAACCACAAAATAGTTTTCTGTTTCAGATTGGTTCTCTGCAATTGTTTAAGCCCTTCTCACAAAATTTGTGTATGATGCTGGAATCAAACCCTCTAGAGCCAGAATACCAAAAACCTTTCCAATAAATCTTAGCTTAGCCTCTGATGATGTCTGGCTGTCTCTATTATAATAAAGCT
Source organism: Lordiphosa clarofinis (assembly GCA_018904275.1). Classification (NCBI taxonomy): domain Eukaryota; kingdom Metazoa; phylum Arthropoda; class Insecta; order Diptera; family Drosophilidae; genus Lordiphosa; species Lordiphosa clarofinis. Next base: position 1,773,474 of record JAEIGQ010000007.1, on the reverse strand, counting down.
TTTTAATGCGAGCAAAAAATAATTTTTTCCAAATAGTTTTGCCTGTTGTACGATGAAGAAAATTCTAACTTTAATGACCTAGAGCCTGCTTAAAAATGTGCTATGATTTTCAATCAAAAAGGTCACTCAAACAATCACTTTGTTTCAAGGAATATTTCCAGCTTTGGGCCCAAAAATGGTACCTAAGCTGTTAAGAAGCGTATGCTTCGTTGTGTACTAAGCATAAAGTGAGATTTATATTTTAGTTCTCTGTTCATCGCCTTTTGAACGTATGTATATTACTCCCCATTACCACATATTGAAAAAATATAAAATGCTGTTTTTCTTTTGGTTCTTAGTAAATTTAATTTTATTGCAAACAATATCACTTATATTTGGAATATACCTTAAGAAATGTATAAATTTTACTAAATAATTGGCTAATTTGTTTTTTTTTTTTTTTTTTTCTTTGTTATGTTTTTTGTTTTGTATGTACAATTGAACTAAATAATTGATCTAGTATTAACATTTAAACAAAATATGTACAATTGAACTTAAACATTTTAACTACAATGTACAATAATTTTTACAAATTGACTAAGATTTGCTGACACCACAAGCGGCAGAGGCAGCTCCAGACATCCATCGAAGAGGAAATAACAGCCAGTGGATGGCTTAACTTGCTCGACGTGGCCCAAAATCGCCTTCAGGAGCCAAGGCGCAGTTGTTTACAGTTAGAGCGCATCGCTGGTAGTGCAGGTCGAATCTAGGCTGAGCTGGCTCTTTTATACGTTAACAGGTAGACCAAAATATTCCATATGACGGACACATTTGTTTTCGGCGCATTTTCCTAATGACTTTGACCTTGTCGCGATTGCGGCAAAACAATTTCCGTGGTAAAGATAAGCCCAGGTCTGAAATTCCGCAAAATGCGCAGGGCAATTAAGAAGGTACCTGAGTTTAGGTAGAGTTGGCAAATGAAAATGGTTAAGCCTTTTACGGTTGATGCTTAGTTTTTCCAAGAAAAGACAGACGTTGTCTTAATTTTTAAAATTTAATCTAAATTGATTATTGAATGGTGATTTCAGTAATTTATCTCTTTATTTAAAGAAGTTATAGGTTCAAAAAGATGCTGTAACTCGCTAGCAATAATGTAAACGAACAATCTTTAGGAAGCAATGAGTTCAATCTATGGATACTTTGAAGCTGGATGAAACGAGAGCGTAAGTTAAAGTCGGCTCTAGCCGACTTCATGAAAAAAACATGTTTAACAGTGTTCCTGAGTTCCTTAGGGTGAACATCCGAGAAGAATGCAACGTATTTTTAGGGTGGGGGGTGGGGGGGGCTTGGTTCACTGTTTTGCTCATAACTTAAGAACCATTGATCAGATCTTTATCATTTCTTCTTTCTCTAGAAGGTACCAATCGTCTATCTTCAAAACTGTTGGAGATATAACGTTTTTCCCCAAATTGCGGGTGAGGGAGAGACACATGACACATGACACATGATAGTCCAGTAGTCCCCCTTTTTGTTTTGCTTTAAATTTGAATAGCTTGTCAAATTCATAGAATTGCAAGGGGTAATGCGGGCCTACTAGATATCGTGGGTCATTTGTCGAACAGTGTGAAGGCAGACTAACTCAAATTACAATTCGACTTCACTTTTTGGAAGTTGCCGATCTCAGCCTCCTCAGCCGACATCCATAAGGCGACTTGGAAGTCCCCTGACCAACGAACTTGAATCTAGATTGATCACGTTGTGATCGACGGAAGACATTTATCAAGGCGAACAGTGGCATCGTACATCTCACTCCATGAGAGCGGCTACCGAGGAGATACTCGGGTACTCCGAGTCCCCTCAAAGGCGGTCTTAGTACGATGAGGAGTGCCGACGCGCTACTGCAGAGTAAAACGAGTTCTACAATATATTTTTGCAGACGGAAGCGGATGCTGATAAAGACTTATACCGGAAGAAAAGGAAAGAGGAGAAGCGCCTATTTAGAAGAAAAAAGAATGAGCAGGAAAGGCGCATGCGCGAGGAAGTCGAGATGTTATTCGGCATGAGTGAGACTCCAAAACTCTACCAAAAGATTAAGCAATTAACAGAAGGTTTCAAGCCCAGAGTCGCACAATGCAAAGATATGTATGTATATATATCACATACACTCACAAATTTATTATAAAGTTAAACAATTATAATTCGAAATGCTAAAACATCTAAAGATTCATGAGAAACACCCACATTTGTCAATATAATGTAGGGGTGGTAGATAATTTTAGTAAAAGAATGGTTCATGGTTTCAAAATTCGATTCCGCCGTCGCATTCTGCATAGAAAGGAACTTTTTGTTCGATTTTAAGAGAAACTTTTATTGAACTATATAAGAGCTGGCTTAAAAAAAATACGTCAATAAGGATGATAAAGAATTGGCACAGCTCAAAAATGTGTTTTTGGTATTTAATTTGAGTTCTACTTAATAGTTTACTTTAACAAAATTCATGCTTGTAGTTAAATAAACATTAAATACTATTTTCAAGGGATATGTACTTAAATCTAATCAGTCAAATGTGTCCATTTACTTAGGTTCTCTGGCTTGCCGGGTAAAAAGCATTACAGTCTTTTTCCTGGCATTTGATTTTATAACCTGCAATTAACAAACAATTTCTTAGCACATTTTACTCTCCATTAAATACATCTTTTTTGTTTTTAAAAGCATTTTAATTTTTTTTTAGCGTAAATTGCTTACCTTTCCGCCTTTAATTATCTGTTTTAGCTGCTCTACAGCCTCTTCACGCTGGAGCTGAGTGTTCTGTAAATTGGCTTTGAGATTGGCAATTTCTTCGACTAGCTGCTGGCGTTCATCTTTTAGAAAGAATACCTCTCGCTTCAGGTTGCTCCTAGCAAGAACGTTGAATATTAATTTGGGTTATATTCTATGTTACTCAAAGCTTACACTTCAATTTCCAAATGCTTAACATAGCCGTCACCAGCAGAGTCAATGATCTCAACATGATCTTCAGAGTTTGTTGTAGGATTGAGGGCATCTAGAATTTCTACTTCCATTTGCACTAGCGGTTCCTTGGCTGCCTCTAGCTCCTTCACATTACTGGCATAGTCGTATGCCTCAATTTCTATAAGTTCATCAGCTTCTGCCTGCAAGTCTCTCTGGTTTTGAGTACAATGGTTTGGATTGTTTTCTTCCTTTTTGTTCCTGTTGCCATGCTCTTTTTTAAGGTGCGGTTTTTCTAGCGCCAGCGTTTGCGGACCCTTGATGGTGGGGCAGGAACCTGGTTTCAATTTTGTAGGGTTTTTACGTGTGAAACCCAACTCGTATTGCATATTACGCTCAAAGTCTTCGTCAGCGAAATGTTCATTGCATATACAGGCTGCAAGAGGAATGTTTTCAGTTAACAAAATATTTGTGTTTAAATAGTTTATGTTTATTTACCTGTTGCCGTGTTTATGGCCACGCGCCCACAGAAATCAAACCATTTCTTAAGTTGCTTTTCATCTTTGGGAAAATGGAAATATCGCCACTTGTTTCGATTACCGTTTCGATTGTTATTGCCACAATTAGTTACGGCACAACGCATTTTAAATTTAAGTTTAAACAAAATAAAAACACAAAATTAGTTTCTTCTATTTACATAAACAGCTGATCTTGTACTAGAGCTGCTTTCGTGTCACGATATGTGGCAGTGACTTGCCTCTTACCCAACACTGGACAATCAATCAGCTGTTGCTAAATAATTTCCAGCATTTGGTTTTCTTATTAGTGTTATTTATTATTTACGATGTTAAAAAGTAGCAATCTCAATAGGTAATTTATATTTTGTATTAGTATTTATTTAATTTAGTTGACAAATTAGTTGCCAACATTACACCAAGTATTAGACTAGTTCAGACTCCGTCGGAATTTGGAGAATATATTTATATTTACTTTGTGCTCCGACTAACATCAAGTGGTTGCCTCCGCCCCACAATTTAATTTAATTTAATTTTTTAGGAAGTCTATTTTAGGACATGCATATAGGAAAAGTTCAGACATGCAAATATGTGGATGGTAAATATGTGGAGAGATACCAATCATGCTTCTAGATATAGCATTTTGTTTGGTGTGTTTCTGGGCAGTCGGATTAGTTTATTCAGGAAATATCTTAGCAGGTTCTCAACCTTATCGTACTGCATAAACTCCTTAGACTTATGCGTCATTATATACCATGCATATAATTCAAAAAAGGATGTGAGATTCGAAATTAGATCTACTTAAACTTATTTTAAAAAATTATCCGGAACTTTCAAGTCGGACCAGACAAAAAAGAAGTTTTTGCGATTTTAAGATATTCATAAAATGTGCTTTCATCAACTATTGTCAAAGAATGGCAATAAATTTAGTTTCTCTGAAACGATTTGATAAATTTCAACAGCGTTATCCATGACCTTGCTGAGAGTACGAGCGATCCTGCCCCCAACAGCACGCAAACACTCTCCCAGATTGAATCTGATGACGATGACTGCCCTAACCAGGATAAGGTAACCGACTGTAGTCTACAATTGTCTGCGGGCTTACTGCAAATAGCCGAACCCCCTTTGGATCGAGTACGAGGTCAGCTCAAGGAATTGATGTAAGTCATTAAAACGATGGGGATCCATTTTAAACTGCTTATAAAATCATTTTTTTATTTACATGTCGAACCCCAGAGGGAAGCAAAATAAAATTTACATTGACTTGTCGAAGGAGAAATACAAACTGGATTGCAGTGAGGTGGCCAAGCTAAATGATATGGTAAGTATATATTTATTAGTGAGATGGATATAGAGAAGGGGGATTTTCTATGGTAACTGTGAGACTTCGGATTAACATGGTCTCGAGTTTGCTTTTGACAAGATGGTTTCCGAGAAAAACTTCGAAATAATGCACGAAACTTTCTGATCGGTGAACCAAAGTTCGAGGGCTTTAAATAATTTGAGTTTTCAAGCCTTTTACCGAACAGGACTTACGACAATTCCTGCAGAATGGATGTGGGTGGAAAGTGAGTGGGAATTGGATGGAAAATCCAGTAGCAAAGTCGTAGCGGAGAAAAGGTATTCGATTTTTATATATATGGACTATATAGATTAAATGCAGAACAACGTTTGCTGGGTCACCTAGTATAGTATAGTATAGACTTACATATGTAAGATTCATTTGTATCGAAAACTTTAAATTGAAAATATTTATAAATAACTAAAAATTGATTAATAGAGCAAATACAATCTTCCGATTTTTTGTTTGTGTTAAGTTCTATTTTTTCCCTTATTTTCCCTCTAGTATAAAAAAATATATACCAGATATCTTGGAGCTTGAAACCCCTTAGACCGGATGGCAACATTATATTATCATTTTTTGTGTACTATGGCTCGCGCTCGATTTACAATCTTTTTATCCAGCACAAAATCATGAAGCGCTTTGATCTTTGGTTCCAAATTGTGTTTCAACTCCAAGTCCCTTGAGTCCGGTTTACGGTGAAATACGGTTTCTAGTTCCGCGTGCACCTGAATCTTTTGATTCGGTGTTATGATCAATTTAATGACAGAAAGATTCTGCCCCAGCAATGGTTTTAATATGACCGACAAAAAACGCTCCCAACAGCTGTGGGGTTGTTCCAGAAAGATCTCAAATTGTCGTAACAAACGTATACGACAAATGGAGCCATTGACTTTGGCTTGAGCACGAATCTCCTGGAAATAAAGATAGAAACAAAAACTAATCAGAATTTTGTAAATTTGACCAATTTCTTTCATGTCTTACCTGTGTTTCTCCAAAGGCCAAACCGCTCATTAAATTAAATATCACCAGGGACACGGTTATTACAAAAATGCCGAAATATATATAATCAAAAATATTTGCAAATGGATATTCACCCGCATTGTACTCTCCCGTGGCAATAATAATAGTCTTAATAAAGACAGAAGATATATTTGAGAAGGTATGAAAACTTTCATTTGCATCTTGGGAAAAGAGTATAAAAAATGAAAAACTAAATGCTACGATCAGCGTGGAAAAGAAGATAAGACTTTGGATGTATGTCCAGAAAAGCTTAGAAAAAATGAGCATATGTGTGGATACGTTACCCCAGGGCAATGAACCCAATAGCGAGGTAAACTTGATGGCCGCTAAAAATATGGCATAAACGGCCATAGTACGTGCAGCATGTAGTGCTAGACCAAGTTCTAAGCTGGACAAAAGGCAGAGTATGATTATAACCCAGCTGAGTAGCGTAGAAAATGTCGAAAAATAAGCTAATCGACGATAGCAAAGCTGAATAAGCTCTATGATACCCATATAGGCACAACCTATCCAGACTGCCACCATCATAAAAGTTACACAGAATGGATTACCTATCTTAGTAAATCTAAGAACTGCGTGTAAAATAATTGCAATCGTCATCAGGAAATTTACGAAGAAGTGTATGTAATAGGGACGTTTCATAGTTTGCCATTTGAGCAATAAAAAGCTGGCGACCAAAGGATGTTTTAATAAATGAAGTAAGTGCTCAGACTGAGCCAAGTACTCTAAGAATCTTAGTCCTTGGTTTGACCCCAGGTTTTTATAGTCAATGACTACCTGAAAGAGGAGAAAAGACCGTTTAGTTCCATTGTTTCTAATGCACTCATTGAAATGCTCTTCCAGCAATTCAGCATCAATATCGTCCACGGGCAAATCGTTCAATACACTGGGCTGAGCCAGACATGCTCCTTTTGCTAGTAATTTCTTGACGGCCTCATCCTGCTGATGGAGGGCCGCATAGTGTAAGGCTGTGCAATCACAATCATCTATTTCATTGACTGGCACTCGCTCACTTTCAAGTAAAATGTCAAAGCATTTCTTATAATCGCAGTAATTGACTTGTGATAAAGGTTCATTCAGTGTGTGGACCATTCGAATGAGTAACAGCATCTCCGGGTGAAGTTTCAGCTCCTTATGCTTTAGAAGTTGGTCTAAGGCATACCAATTGCCATTGTCAATGGCCAGCTCCACCAGGGTTATTTTTGGTTCTCCGTATGTGAGGTTAATATCAATAACTAGACTTGATTTTAGTAGCAAATCAAAGGACGGACCTAGACCATTCTCAACGCATATTCTGATCATCTGATCTCCGCCCGCGGTGCTTTTATAGCTAAGCAGTAGCTCAGCGAATATTTGCTCCTCTCTAATTCGCAGCAGGAATGTGAGTTGCTCCAGGGTCATAGACGATTTCGTTTTTTTCAATGGTAAGTCTGGATATTTATCCTTTAAAAGTTGAATCAGATATCTATCTATATCCAAATCGGTTTGTTCCAGCAAGAGTTCTACAAAACGTTGGCCTTCACTTAAATTATCTTTTAATAACACATGATGCAGTGGCACACTGCCATATCTGTCCGGTATGTTGGGTGAAACTCCATAGGCCAATAGCAGTTTCATACACTCGTACACCTCAGTCGCGTTTTCGTTGGTTAAACTTTTGGACAGGGAATTCAAATGTGGCGTTAGGCTTGCATATATAATGCCGTCAGCATAGAATGCCGCATTATAGAGCACCGTCTTTAGATTCTGCAAACAACGCGAGTTCTTGACATAGTCTATGGCCGTTCTGTTCCACTTTTTATTAACCTGTAAGTATAATAAAAGAGTTTAGACGAATTTACTAAAACATATTAGGGTTGTCTATTCTAATTCAGCACTGGGTATTTAATTTGAAACTTCATGAAAAGTTTGGCGCAATTTAGCGACAAACTATCTTAGTATTTTATATATTATACAGGGTTTGTAGGGAAAGTAATAGTACTGATTCGCTACCGCCGCGACTGTACTTCGGAGTGTGCGCGCACCGACTGGATTCGGTAGAGGGCGTTCCTCACTAACGAACGAGCGTCTGGTCAGTTGTCTCCGAGCACCTGGAGAGTTGGGACAGGTATTTTGGCGCGACGTGTTTCTGTGAGTGCAAGCCGGCAAGAGGTACGGGATTAAGTTCTGGGTGAAACTCGGTAAATCTGCGACAGAGACGTTTGATATGATCAAGCAGGCTTACCCTAATGTTGCTTTAGCAAGAAGTGATGTGTTTCAGTGTAACCAGGCCTTTGTAGAGGGCCGGAAAAAGGTCGCTGATGAAGACCGTGCTGGAAGACCTTCGACAAAGACCGACAATGTGACTCGTGTGCGCAAAGTTTTAAACTCCGACCGTCGACTAATCCAATTTTGAGAAAATTTGAAAACAGTAAAGTTTTTTCTCACTAGAAGTACTTTTTCGACCGATAGTTCCTATGGCAGCTATGTGCAATAGTCGTCCGACTTGAATCAAACTTGGCAGAATTGTGTGGTAGCATATAATATTGATAAGTAGCAAGTTTGGGAGCGATAGCAGTTTTTTCAAACTTACCTTTTGTACGGCAGCTATACTATATAGTTGTCTAATTTTCATAAAACTTGGTGAAATTATGTGAAGGCATAGAAAACTTTGAAATTTGGGGACGATTGCGTTGAAGACAAATAAGACTAATTTTTCGACCGATCGTTTCTATTTAACAAGGTGTGTGGTATTAGCTTTTAAACAACAACTCTTGCTTTTCCACGTATTTTCGTTATATTTTAAGCAAATTGCCCAAATTTTACTCACTATTCACCACCTAGATTCTACCCTGATCCCATCCAGATCCCACCCAGTTCCCGCTTAGATCCCAACCAAATCCCACCCAGATCCTACCCAGATCCAAACTAGCTAGATACCACTTAGATCCCAATCAGATCCCACCCACACTCCACCTACATCCCACCCAGATCCCACCTAGATTCTACCCAGATCCTATGACGTCAGCGTCACGTGACGCTGAAATCAAAATTTTCTCCTACTAAAATCGTCCGTACCGAAATTAAAGATGATTCACATCAAAAAAGTGAAACTACACTGTAGTACGGCGTAACGGTACTGGATCTAACGAATCCGCTAACGAATCGATACTACCAGCCACCAGCCATGTTATTTGCCTAACGAATTTTCTATGGGAATGTCCGAAAAACGTACCGTCGGTGTGACTCTGCATTACCAGTCGTTAGTGTAGTGATGCATCACCATGTTGTGCAAAGAACTTGACATGTTGAAAATCGTATGGAGAAAAGACCGGTCTAATGTACACATGTTAGCCTACTTACATAGTTCACACTGCAACCATTCTCCAAGCACGCTATTATATACTCAGCACTTTGGGGTGTTTCCAGACATTTCTCGTAGATACATTGGTAATTGTCATCCAATTCACATGGATTGCCTCCATTGCATAGGGCTTCTTTAAAGTCATTTATATTGCGATTGGTGAACGCCTCCGTTAGTATGCGCTGTAGATCCATTTAAGTGGAGCTCAGAAATTATACTGAGTAAATAAAATATAACCGAAACCTCTTTATCAAATTAATTGAATCATGCTTATGTTGGACCATACACATATTATGAGAAAGGGATTTTTAATAGGAAAATTTATTTATTCCTATTATAAAGCAGGAAATCAAAAAGGTTGTCCATGGTCAAAAACCGCAAAATGCTTAAGAAATTGATTTTGCTGATAAAAAATGTATACTCAGCTGTTTCACTGTTAATTAGCCGAAAAATAATTTTGCGCTTTTGTTCCGCTTCAACTGAATTTATTTTTTCATACATTTGAATTCCTTCAAACAGCCAAATTGCTCCTTTATTAGGGCAAAGCAATGTATAAAGAATGTAGAAAGTTTTATTACAGTGCCATCAACGTAGACAATGCACTCCCTCGTCAGCAAAAGCTCTACGCTCGGTAGAATTTGGCCAACGGATGTACCTGTAACGATCTAACTTACGCTAATATAGCTTTAAACACCCCCGACTATAAAGAAAGCATAAATTATCACCAGAGATTTAAACCCGAACGAATAACGGTTTTGGTTACGGCTACTGTTTTGCCCGCTCGCTCTTTTCCTATTACGGTTTTATATATTACGGTTGTGGAATTTCGGTTACGGTACTAGTAACGGTTATTAACCTAATTCTGTTTCAGGTTTCGGTTACGGTTACAGTTTTTAGTAGTGACAAATGATACAGACAAATGGGGCCCCATTTATCATCTCATATATTGAGTAAATGTATTAAGCTCAAATTTCTTGTTCAGAATTTTAAAGTTTAACATTATAAGTTTTAAAAAAAAAAGATATAAAACTGCTCGATAAACAAAGTATATACTATTGCTCACACTCAAATATAAACACTCTAAGGGTACTTTTTCTTATTTGCTACGTAGCTGCTATATGTCAGCTAAACTTAAAATTTACTCTTTTATGTGACAGAGCGACGTGAAAACGGTCCTGTAAAGTTAAAGCTTGAAAAAAGATTTTTAACGATTATAAAAACAACAAAGTTAACCATCCAAAGTTTTAACAAAGAGGCTAGAAAAGCTAGAATAATTTACAGTTTGAGTCAACGTCAAAAAAATACAGTGAATTTTTATCGAAATATTCTATTAAAATTCTTGAGCAGGGCTGTAAATCGAATTACCATTACAATTTGATCGATAATCAAACAGCAAGTTTAAGCATGTTCGAGGTCATTTTATGTTTGTACAAAACTATAAACATAAATTGCAGTATCCTTGGCTTCCTGGAAAATAGCAAGAGAGTTGTTGTTTTACAGACATTAAAGGTTTGGGCATTAATACCATTTAAAATTGGTTTGAAAATTCGTACATTTTCAGTATTTCAATCTTTTAAAAACAATAACATTCTTCTATTCGGAAAAAAACACCCCTTTGGAACAGAAATCTTAGCTATCTTGAGCTCTTATCAACTGACAAGTCTAATCATTGCTACAAAGTAACTTGTTAACTAATAAAATTGTTTTACAATACCATTTTTTTTATCTAGATGAACGACGTGAAGCGCTACAAAGAGAAACTGACGAGAATCAAGAAAGAAATGCAGAATATTTACCAGCGCACAAAAGACTTGAAGGTAAAGATATAAAAACAAAAAAACTTTATTAAGGCATTAAACACTTAAAAAGTACAAGTAATCAGCTACATTTTCATGCAAACTTAAATTGAAACCTCTTTTATTATCGTATTTGGTGGTGTTGATTACAGAAACGCGCAGCGAATGTGGCCGCATGCAAACAACGCGATTACCAGCGCAAGTTGGAGAAGCAACAGCACGAGGAGTCGCTCATTGGTAGCCAGACGCAGTAGAGGTGTGAAGCTAAGCTAAGTTTATTTAAAACATTACATTTAACAACAATATTTGTATACAATTAAGTAAATACTTTTTGGAGATTTAAAATAATAAAAACAACCCATTTACTTATGCTAATTAACATTTACGAAACTAATCAGAAGTATATTAAATAGAGTGGAACGACAAAAGTTTAACATTCTCACAGCACATGCAGTTCGACTTTATATTAATTTAAACAAATCTTAATGTGTTAGGCATGCTTAAGTGTGTAACTACTACAGAAATTAAAGCACATTTATATTGTATTTTGTATACATTTAACTAAAAACTAATTCAACATGCAGCATCAAGTGGAAAGATGTCCTGGTAGCTGCTTGTTTTGGTTGATTGTTTGGTTGACTTGTTCCAATTTTTGTTCATTATCAGCTTTTAGCTAACACTACTATATTCCTGTTCATTCAGCATGTGCATAGCATCTGTCGGTGCAAAATATTTGACAGTGCCTAAAAAATAATTGATATGAGGGAAGGGTATAATTCATTAGTCATTTGAGAATAATAATTTGTTTGATAATAAAAAAAAAGAAAAAATAAATGGATTTTTATTGTTTTGTAAAGTTTTATTTATAAATGTTAAGCTATTTATGTCTAGATCTTAAAGCAGTTATGCTTTAGTATTTGACCTTAAAATAATTAATGCATTTAATGAAATATTTTTCGCAACACCAATTTTAGGATTTAGGTACGCTTTTGCTAAGTGGACTATCAACTCGCTGGGAGGATTTCTAAACTAAATATAGAAAGTCGCAATCAGAACCTTTCTTGTGGTTCTCTAGTTTGAACTGTCCTCAACTGGAAGTATTCATGTAGAAAATTATCTAAATTATCATCTACAAATATATGGTTAAACCTATGAAAGCTGCTCTGTAGTTTAAATGTTGCAGCTTTTGAGTGACCACCCAGCCTAAGTATTTTCCTCAAAAAATATATCTCGTAGCTTCGCCTTTGACAGTTTATCCGAGGCTGCGGAAGAGTGAATTGACTATTGGAAGGTTCGGATAGGGGTGCGGCTACAAAATTACACTCTTGACTCTTTTTATTTTGTTAAGAAGAACGCGTTTTATTTATGGAGCAAATGGAGCATTCTTTTGACCTTTTTCACGTCTTCCAAAACTGCATGGTCGTTAAAATTAAAATAATTTGCGTCTTAGGTTCACACATTCACAACTTGGCTTTCGCTTTATTTTTCTTCTCGAATTTCACTTTGAATAGACCCGTTTGATCAACCCGTAAGCATTCAGCAGTTAATCTCCTTTTATAAAAGAGCTTCCGCTTATAGGCAGCGCCTTAATGTAAAATATTTCTGAATAATTCATTACACTTCTAAATTAAGCTCCAAATTGTCCTCACAAAATAATGTAAACAACAAGGTGCTCTAAGTCAGCGGAAACTTTGTCGACCTGAAACTTTTCCAACCAAATAGAGTCAGATACAAGCTCGACAGATTATAAGTATAGAAGGTTCCGTCGAATATTTGAACCGAAACGATTCTACCAGTTCAATTCGACAAACGATTTTGACCATATCTTATAACTGGACATCCGATTTTAGGTTAAAACATATTTTTAATGGGTGGTCCAAATCAATTTCTGGTTGCATACAAATTCGTTTCTTAAAAAGTATATTATTTTTATTTACCGTGATTTTCGAATCATTAAAATTCAATCAATGAGGATTAATAGCGGTACCAAAACGGAACCAAATTAGATAAGATGCATATAACCAGGTCCACTATTGAAGTACAGAAGCCAGGCAAATGCAATGAAAAATCTAAATTTCATTATATTTTTATGAAAAGACTCGCATCCTTGACTCAAACTTTTTGCTCGTGCGTCTACTGAACACATTCACAAAACTACCTTTTGCGGTCTACGGAATTACAATAAGATACACACTATTTACCGTAATTGGGCTTTGATTCGTGCTCCACGAACAATCTACAGTGTTTGTCCTTGCATAACACCTTCTTCTAATTATAATATTTGGACCTATTCAGGACCTTTTTTTAACATATTTCAGCATATGCAGCAAAAAAACATATTTTGGATATGATCATTAGGTCGGACATTTTATATATGGAAAAATGTAAGCACATACTGATTCCCCCTTAACCGATAAATATTTGTGTAAAAAAAAAAAAAAATTTTGAGAAAAAATTGGTCTTAGGGTCTGCGACTTGAATTCAAAGTTTATCACTCATACGTACTGGTGCCCTTGGCTACATGTATAATTTATATGATCATTGATCATCTTAAAAATAAACTTATATTTATATTGGTCCAATGCCATAATTTTTTAATATATAAAAATATTAAATATAATTGTAAAATTTAAATCTTACACATTAAAGTCTTTAAGAATCCGCTTATTTAAAAAAAATTGGTACTAAACTTTCCTGTTACAAGTACTTATACTTTTTTATTTTTGACTGATTATGGTACGCAACGTGACATACGTTACCTGAAAAGCTATTATCTAATATGGCTTCCTCACTGAAGCACATTTTCAAAAAAGTTATCGTCATCACTGAAAATGCAATTTCCTGTCCTTATTGTGTTGCTTCTGCATTTGCATTTTAACTATTTACAAAATGGCTGGCAACAAAGATAACAAATAAAACAAAGTTTATTTTGCTGCTAGAAACATAATATCTAATGTTGGTAAAGGTTTAAAGTTCTTCTATGTCAAATTGTTTAATGTTAATGCTAGAATCATTTCGGTACCCAAGCGAACCATTGTTTTGGTCAGACTAGAAGGCTTGTGGTATTTTGAGTCCAATTGAAGACGATTCTAATATCTGCAATTCATTGTGTTATCATTGATATTATTGGTAAACATTAATAAGTATAAATTAATTTCAATTTAATTTAATTTAAGCAAGCATGTACATTTTGCCCAAAATGCGAAAAAGCAAAATGCAATTGTAGTGAGGACAGCACATTAAGCAGCTATAATCTGATGCTTTTGGTTAATCTTTATATGTAGCCTTTTGCGTAATCATTAAAAAATTAAATAATTGATTCAGGAACTTATACTGATATACATAAAGAATCGATTCGATCGGTTTTTGGTTGACCTTTCTGTGGAAATGCCCATATTCAAAGGTAATTGACTGATTTGGCTTGTACTCTTTGGGTTGGGAAATGACAGCAAGTCTGTATCTACATCAGCGATGGCCGCCGGCCCCATCCCGGGGGCAAAAACATTTCGCTTTTCACACGTACATGACCCGAACGCTTGCCGAAGCTGACACCGAGAGAGCTAAAAAGCGTCAGTCGCTCGACAGAGTTCGAAGCGATTAGGTCGAAGCAAATTCACGGAGCTTTGTTTTCGCGCACTAATACACTCTCCCTTCTTGGCCCTCGCTCTCGCTGGCCATCGCTGATCTACATATATCATATATATTTTGAAATCGGATCGAAATACTATACAGAATACCAAGAAACGATTAAAATTTTCGGTCAAATGTTTTAGAGCCATGCAAAATTCATTAAATGCACACTAAAAATCAATTCAAGTTTCCTTTTTAGGCAAACAATCAAATTGAACTGGAATAAATACAAAAAAAATGTGAAAACGGGCCAAAGAGACTTCTTTGTGAATCGTAGGCTTAAGGTTGTCGTGATTGTAGCGCTGCTTGATGTTGTATGTACTTAGGGGACGATTTTACATTCGGAAAAAATATAGTTTCATTTTGTATTTAGTCAAACAACACTTTCTTAATACCAATATTGTAATTGTATCTGTGTGTTGCTAGTATAAATGTGCCCATTAAACGCGAACTTGACGTGATCAAGAAACACTGGGTATGAGGAGCTGCCAAAATATGTCTCTAGTTTCACAATTTATTGGTCTCAATCCCAGGCTATTTTGAGTGTTCCTCTGTGATATCAATGCGATATTGACAATCCTATTCCCAATTAGAGTTGCGTCTTATAAATATAAATCTTATATATTGTAGGGTCTTTTATTCGAATCACTACTACTTAATTGGATAAAATGTGAAAAAAGGAATTAATGTTGGTATCTCAATGAGGAAATTCAATTAAACTCCCAGAATAAAGTCTTTTACAAGGTGTCGTTATCCTACTATAATTTTTGAATAAACTTTGTTGCTGAATTAACAAATTGTTATCGTAGACAAAATATCGATGGGCATCATCAGTGAATTCATTTATTTATTTACAAAATAGTTTTGTTTTTTTTTTTAGAAAATAAGGAAAGCCTCAAGGGGCAATATAAAAATCCAGGCCTCAATAGTCAAAGTGTTTCAAATTCGTATTTCTTCTGTATAACTTACAGAAAATTTCTTTGTTAAAATCGTTTAGGTAAACTTAATACTTCTATAATATAAATTCTTGAGCAATTGTTAATTGGAATTGGATCCCTGGCTTTATCTTCAGCTCAAATCGACATCACAGAACCCATCGGCGCCATTTAAGTTAATATCTTTGGGCTTGTCTGCCGCTGCTGTAGTTGTTATACTACCCTTACCATTTTCAGCTTCATTGCCCTTGCGCTGTAGAAACATTTGAACCGACACATGGATAAGGAAGATAACAAAGGCGCCAATACCGAATATCTCGAAAGTGGTTCGAGCACTGACAGCCTCAAAGAGTAGGCCTCCAATAAGACTGCCCATGGATACACCTACACCCTCAAAGATGGCGCCCACAAGACTCTGTGAAAAAAATGATTTTAAGTTTAGCTTTCAGCCAACATAAATCGCAGAAGTCTTACCTGCATGGTGGCCTCTGTGCCAGGTGGTGCCACTATGCTAGCATACGAGGCCATGGTGGCATAGAAAAGACCAAAGGTTACACCATTCAACAGCTCTATGGGCAATATATACCAGGGATTTTGTAGCATGGAATACAAAATGAAACGCACACCAAAGCCAAACAGCACCAGGCTCATGGCATTCACATGACCTATGCGCTTGAGTATCCAGCCGGATAGGAAGAAGAATGGCAATTCGCCGCCAAAACATTGTATGCCCATGACCAGACCCTCCAGGGTCTTAATCGAGCTATCACAACCCTCATAGAGTTTATCAAGTTGCTCCAGATAAATGAACAGAAAGTTCCAAATCAAAGCGGTGCCCAATCCAATGGCCACACACCAGAGAAAGAAGATCACACAGCGCAGCGAGAGAAACATTTGACCCACATCCTTCAAAATATTGGACGACAGATGAGTTTGCGTGTGCTGTAGGGAGAATGAGATCTATATTAGTTGTTCAACTGATTCAATGTAACAAACTAACCTTTAATTTGCTGGAGGCAAACACATCAAATCCCAATATAATCAATGTCATCCAGAAGACAATGGTATAGTTCTTGTTCACTTCACCCACCGACATCTGATCCACTAGAACGCCCGCCAGCACGGCCATCAGTCCCCAACCTAGCGAACCGCATAGGCGCTGCTTGCCATACAAATGATGACGATCTCCCAGTATGCCAAAGCATATGGCATCCCCTATGCTGACCACCACAGCCATTCCGATCCAGCTGACTATCAACATACCAAAAAAGAACCAAAACTGAGGCAGACCCATGGCACTGTGGGTATTTATCACAGCACTTTCAGCCAGCTGATCCTTCACGTACTCATCGTGGCAATCCATTTGGCATTTGGCCTCAAAATACTTTTTCTCTTTGGGGCAATACATGGTCACATTTTGTCCTCCCACCATACCGTGATCACGGGGTACAATAAAATGCAAACACTTGGAATTCTCCTCCAGTTCGAGTATGTCCTTCATGCTAATGATGGTGTCAAAATCCAATATTGTATTCGTACGATTCGCTGAACAGTTTTCGGTTTGATTCTTTAACCAATCCTCACATACAATGTCCCACATATAAGGTTCGGCCTCACATTGCATGTGGCAGGCAAGCGTTTGATTACCATAATGCTTCTCGAGATTCTTTTCCACACAATCTCCATACTCGGAACAGTATCGTACATTAACCGCACCCGCATGGCAATGGAATAGCACCTGGGGCAGGGGTTTCTCAATGGCGGGCACAAACATGATCATAAAGAAGGCCACAGCGGTGAGTACCTGACCGCCCAAAAAGAGGGTGCGATGTCGATGAAACCTGTAAAATGCAAATGGTGTTAGGAAAGGAATATTTCTGGGATAATTTCATATTTTTCTAATTTTCTTAGGCACACAAAAGTATGATAAATAGATTCAAATTGGAAAACAGGTAAACTGAAGATCAGATTCTGGTTCTAACGTAAATACGAGCAGTGTGTTACCTGAGTTAGGTACACCAAAAAAAAAGTATGCGCGAAAGTTATGGTTACAGTTTTCTGTCACAGTTCATCTGTCACAATCACAAAACCCTGCAAACATGATTGCACATCACATTCGTTCACCACAACAATCGAACTAGATCATTAGATCAGTGGTGCCCAAAATGCAAAATGCCTATCCCATGGGATAACAACTCATAATTCTACCGTCGTCGCAGGAGAAACTCATAGAGAGACAGAGAAAGAGAGAAATACTGTTCTACACCTAATTGGAATACAAGTGGAATATAACTGGTAGCAGAATTGCTAAATTCGGGTGAGTGGGGCAGTAACACACATTGGCTTTCGAAGATATGCTCGGGAAAAATTTTCTCCCAACTATGACATCTGTCACTAAACTGGATGCAAATGGCTGCTGCTGGAGACAATTGTCACATTTCTATGACATGTAGTATAATGGACGACTTCAATTTGGATATTAAGTGCAATCAGTTGTAACTTTTTAGCGACAGGTACAGTTTTGGTTGTAAAACAGACACTTTGTCTGCAGGGAGATAGAACACTTGGCGGCTTGCTCTTTCACGACTCGTGCTTTCGGCTTTATTTTCTCACACGAGGCATTTGTTTGTTTGCTTGTTGATCATGTTTGACGGAATGACGTTTACTTCAGAAGCGCAAAGCTTGATTGTGTGAGTTTGGGCACCACTGAAATAGATCCATTGAATTATTGTTTGTGCTGGTGAACACGGACAATAGTTCAGTATTTTCATAATTCAGTCATCGGAGATTCAGAGATTATTGTTGTTCGCTCATCGCTTAATATTTTAGTCGTTTACTGGTTCAATCTTTCCATAGGTTAGTTCAGTATTTCTATAGTTCTTCGTTTAAGAAGTTCAACAGTTCAGACAGTTCAATTCAGTTATTCAATGGTTCTGTCTATTAATGTATAAGCATTTTAATAGTTCAGTCCTTAAAAAGTAGTTAAGTAGTTAAATAGTAAACGATATGTGAGATCTGTAGTCTGAGTCGATGGACATCTTCGTTCTTGGATAGAGCATTGGATTGTAAAGAGTTGGTATGAAGAATTCGTAGAGCGAACCAGAACCGAAATCGAATTTTTGTGTGGGTCGTCGTTTTAGGTGCTTCGTATCCGAAGCATTGCTGTCGCACCGACCCAGTTAACCCTAAAGCCAGGATCGGGCTGGATTCAATAAGCTACGTAACGCTAGTTACTCTACTTATATTTCAAGAACGGCTAAAAGGATTTTTAAGATCTTTGATATGTTGCGTTTGGACGCCGAATCCGAACGGCAAAGTTTGAAAATCTTTTCAGTTGATGCCAATATCTGGTGAAGGCGACCGTTTGTATTAAAATTTTTTTAAAATTGTCATAAAAATGGTTTCTATTGTCATAAAGAAGGATAAATATTCACATAAATGGAAGGTATACATCGATCGGTGCCACGTTCTGGAAGTTTTATTTCAAAATAATAATCGAAAATTAGTCTTTCGTATGAGTTCAGATTATTTCGAACACGGGTGAGTAGATAGATGGATAAAATCGAAAGGTACACAAAACTGCAAAATATTTAGTTGAGTTTAAATTATCATGAAAAATTTACAGATGGCATTTGTAATGTAAGCTTCATTTCTTCCTTTTGAGTTTAAAATACTAAAGGGGGCGTAGTAAAGTGAGCCGGGACCGTTACTATCTAAATTAAAACTAGGAACCATTACAATTACCACCCTTCACTAGTGTATCACTACATAACGGAACAATAAACAGTTCCGATATACGATTTATTTTGATTCCCAGTGTTCTTTAGATTGCGGATAATCATTCTGGGCAATAATGTGCTTCAAATAAAAAAGTACCCTAACTTTCTATGCAAGATCTTCTTAAATTCCTTCGGGCGCTGAAAAGGTTTCACACAGCGTAAGGTCTACTTTTTCCATTTTTGGTTTTGGTATATATTTTAATAAAGCACAAACCTGCTTCATATCATTATCACAGCTGCAGTTTTTTATAGGGTACTTAAGTATGTTTTTATCTTACCGATCTGCCATATAGCCAAACAAAGGCTTTGCCAGCATACCAATAATTGGTAAAATCATGTACATGGTACCCACAACGACTGAGGAGTATCCCAACTGTTGAGCAAGTGTGGGCATAAAAGGCACAACGGGTGCGGTACCTGAAATGATATGAAAGACATATACATACATATTTAATCGAACAATATTAAACATGTTTCCACAGAAGATAACCCAGCAGAGACAAAGGCAATTGGAATCCAAACTATTGAATGATGACTTAGCTTAGTAAAACATGAAATTATGTACATCAAAATGGGTGTTTATGACTGATAAGTAAAATGAGGTACCGCATGCAATTAACCTCAAAGTCGAAGTCCAAGCCCAGAGAGTGGAGTAGGATGGAGTGAAGCGAGAAGTTTGTAGTCTTAATTAATTGAAAAACGTAAAGGTAAAGGCATAACTTTTAATTGCTGAAAGTGGTTTAGTTGTAGTGGAAAGGGATGGGCACCAATGGGACTGTCGTATGCTGACATGCCTTGAAAGACATTTGACACAGGTTGCGCTATTATTTTTTTAAGTAATTGTAGATAAATGGAAACCGTCCAGGGACGGATTTTCGTTAAAAGCCGGAACAAAAATTGAATCATTATAAATAGTAAGTTCATTTAATTAAGATTCGCAATAATAGTTTTCTTTAGTTTTAGTTTCTTTAACAAAGTTAAAGTTAAATAAAAGTGGACTCCCTCTGAATATTTCGCTTTTATCAGTTGCAATTTATCGTAATTTCAGCTATCGTAATCTATGTCTAAGCTTTTAAGCTTCAACACATTTGTAAATTGTCAAACAAATATTAAATAAGTACAGCTTATCGTGAATACAATTATTGCCAAGTGTATTTGACAATCTAATTGTTGCAACAAAAACGCTAAAGGCTCTAACTTATCTGTACTCTTTTGCTTTTTTAACCTTTGTTTTATTAAAATCTTCATTTTCTTAAGCGAATTGTTTAAACAAAAGAACTATTTAAGTTTTGATTTGTGTGGACGCTGAACAAGTCCAGATTGATTATCAAGAACAATAAATGTGACTTATTTGCACGACATTTGTGAAAATTTTTAAAAATTTCGACCTTAAAGTAGTACTAGCAAAAGAAATATTAATTTCACTGAAAATGTTCACTGGTTATTTTTTCAAAGTGAGCCACCTCACTCAAATTGCTCAGTTGTTCATTATAATTCAGTTGTTTAGTTGATCAGCTGTTCACTTGCTCGTTAAATTTCAACAATTCAACAACTCACACTGAACAACTCACTGTGAACAACTGACTGAGCCAAAACAACGCACACTGAAGAAAAATGATATCTCCTCCCACAGTTTTTAAACTGTCTTGACCTAATACGCTGCACATTTGTCGGAACTGGATAGATCGGATGACTATAGCATTTAGCAGCCATAGGAAGTTTCTATTACAAACGGTTAGTCGAAAAAGTAGTTCTAGTGAAAAAAAAATATTTTTTTTTAAACTTCTACTTTTTATTTATGAATATTATCGGTTTCCACACAATTTAAACAAAATTAAATCAAATCAAATTATTAAAATCTATTACTGAGTTTGGGAACTAACTTGGCTTATATGGTACAACGCTGAAATTAAATTTTGGAATGAAAATCATTTAAAACCTTTATTTATACAAATTATACAAGCTTTTTCCAACTATTTATTGATTTTTATACCCTTGGAGAGGGTATATTAAAATTGTCCGGATGTTTGTAACGAATAGAAGGAAGCATCTCCGACCACATAAAGTATATATATTCTTGATCAGCATCACGAGCTGCGTTTATATAGCCATGTCCGTCTGTTTCAATGCTATCTCCTCCGTCAGTTTTAACACTATCTTAACCAAACTTTGCACGAAGTCTTTTGGTATAAATACGCTGCACATTTGTCGGAACCGGCCGGATCGGTTGAAAAACTAGTTTTAGTGAGAAAAACTTTTTTGTTTTTAATGCTATCGCTCCCAACGCTGGTATTTATAAGTTTTTAATGATTTCACATAATTTCACCAAAACTTGTCAAAATCGGACCACTATATAGTATAGCTGCCAAACAAACTGTCAGGCATATATCAAGCTCCAAGTGTATATAAACTTCGGTCGAGCCGAAGTTAGCTTGCCTCTATTTTCAAATAATCACACTCATGTTTTTTCGATTTTAGAAAAATTTTTCATAAGGAAAATGAACGGTAATGCTTATATAGAAATAAAAATTTTTCATTCGATTTACTTGAAACCAGAGCTCGCAAATAACTATTGATAGGCTGGTTCAGACACAAGTTTTGAAAATTTTTTAGAAAATCCGGTTTTGAACTGCGGGCTTAATGATGGTAACGGTTTCAGCGAAAAAAAGAACACTATTTTGTGAATTTTTTTAAAGTATAGATTGAGCAAATTTGTTCAAACTTTTTCTGCATTATTAAGTACACCTTTAAAAATTTTCAGTAATCTTTTTATGAGGAAATATTGAAAAACCTGCCGATGACAAAGCTTTCCCCAGACCGTCTTTGAAATAAAAGGAATTTGTTGTTGTATTCCTGTTTAAAGTAAAGCAAAAATTTAAAACATAGGCCCATGGTTGCAAAAATTGAGAACGGATTGTCTAAGGGTAAAACTGAAAACGAGGTTTTGCTAAGAAATTATGTAGTTCTTGAGAGAACTCGGATATATTTTGGATCGGTCTATAAATAGCGGTGTTGAGGGGTTTCAAAGTAGAAATTTCGAAAATGAACTTTTTTTTCGACCGATGAGTCGATTGAGCTTGTCCGTTCGTCTGTCTGTCTGTTCGTCTGTCTGTTTCTACGCGAACTAGTCTCTCAGTTTTAAAGCTATCCAGCTGAAACTTTGCACAGAGTCTTCTTTTTACTGCACACTGATAATTTGTCGGAACCGACCGGATCGGATGACTATATCTTATAGCTGTCATAGGATCTATCGGTCGAAAAGTGGGTTTTATTTAGAAAAATTGCTAGTTTTAATGCTGGTGTTCAAACTCTGATGTATTAAAACATTTGGTTTGGGTATAAAAACTTCGGCAAAGACGAATTTAGCTTGACTTTAGCTTAGCCTTCTCGTTTTTTTTTTTTTTTGAAAATTGTAAACATCTTAAAGTTTCTCGACTACAAAAAAAAAAATTTTTAACTTTCTAAAAATACGAGGTTCGATGAAAATTGTTTTCATATAAAAGAGTGTTCGCTTTTTGTTGTGGATTAGCTTGCAAACTAAATTGTGCCACAACCAAATTCAGGATTCCTTTCGTAGCTATAAGATTGGTGCTCAATATCCAATTACACTCAATTTCAATTTCAGAATTCTTAAACCGAAAAATTCTATAATATTTAAAGTGCGAAAAGGAATCAATTCCACTTTCGAAAAATAGCCATAATTATGGAAGTGGAAAAGTGGCGTCGAGAACATGCCTAATAAACCAAATAAAAAATATATCATATTCTCAATTATTATTTTGCAGAAGCAGAATCTTTTACTCGCTCACACCAGCGATATGATTGATAATATTGTTGTCTGATTTTGATAGTGAATTGCAGAACCGTTACCAAACCTATAAAATACCTAATGTTTGAGTTTAAGTTGCGTTAACATTGTTAACATTGAAATGAAAGAGTTTTTCTCAAGATTTCACAATTTTGTACAGGTCGGACCTATGTCAGTCATACGATATTTCACATGTTTTATAAACAAACAAAAAACTGAGATAAGACAGATTTCACATCTTCTACATAGCACAAACTGTCAAAAGGGATAGCATATAAAATAGTAAGGGCCGATTTCACATAGCTATGTTTCAAATAAAGTAAGAGTTTACGCTGTTATCTGTTATTTTATATGACAGATATGTAGTGCTATGTAGGAGATGTCAAATCGGCCCTAAATTTGTTCATTTATCTGACAGCTATCAAGATTCTAGATGGTAATTCGGCCCTCATTTCTTGTTTATCTTACATATAGCAGCTTTCCATAAGATGAGAAATCGACCCCAAATGTAGTTAAAGAAGTGTACTGGTTTACTAGGTGATAATAGATTACGGGCGCCATTAGCAAGTTAAAACTCTCTTGATTTCCACACCTGTTCAGATTTTAATATTTTTGCTTAATTGTGTAAGTCCCCATTAGGTTTCGGGATAATATTTAAATGAAAAGTTTACAACATGATCAATTTTGAAAAATGAAAAAGATGGGGAGCAGATTTTGAGATGAAATCAATTTTTTTTGCAGTAAACTGACTTAATTTTTTCCAGAGTAACTAGTTTATTAATTAAGAAAATGGTCTTCGGTAAATATCAAAGTGCCAACCCTTGTACTCGAGAATTAAAGCACGTGCTTGCGATTGCCGCAAGGCCGGCGGCATTGTTTGATTCCGGCCCTTGGTTTGCCCCCTCAGCGCTGATGTAAGCGATTCAAGTAGCTAAGATTAATGACTTTAACTTAATTGTGGACTATATATTGTGCCATTTCCATTGCTACTTACCAGCATTAAAGAGAAAGTAATGCGCCTTCATGGGCAACAGCTCCTTATCGATATTGACCTTCATGTTGGCGGCTTTTTGGTTAATTATGGAATTCTGGAAATGCTATCTGCGCAATTAAGATCAGCACAGTTCTGATTTCGTTTTAAATTTGTTGATTCGTTCACACAAAGTGCTTATCATAGCATAAATTAACCGAACAGTAGCATACAAGGGCACGTGTATGCTTGTATGAATGTATTTGTGTGCAAACGTGATCACGTTTCTTTTTTTCCAATTGGATTAGAGGGTATCAGCATTTCATGATTCACTTTAATCACAGCCTGTAGCTTTGTTTACATATATTATGTGCATTATTTTGGATAATTCACTACGCATTTTATTACTTTTATTAGCCATACACACGTCCGCCACGAACTGTTGCAGCCAGGGAGAAACGGCGACTGACAAGTACAAACTTTTGTTTGTGTGCGTGTGATTGTGGACACTTGTGGCTGTTGCTCTTATCTGTGGCCCACTAATTTATGTAAACTAGGTACGCCCACAACTGATAAAAGCATGACCACAGCGCCGGTTAGCTTTGCATATGCAAAAGCAAAATATAAAAATACAATGAACTGAAAACAGCTGTTTACCTAGAGATGGGCGGCAGATGTCTGCAATATATCGCTTGACTTGGCACGCTCTTGCAATGTATCACACGACTTGGTTGTTCGCAATAAGCATTTGATATTAGTTTAAATTAAAGAAATATATATATGTGCCTATCCGTCCTAAACTGAACTAATATACATATCATTTTTCAAGCCATAAATATTCTCGGCATAATTTTTGGAACAGAAACCTTCATAAAAGAAGTTTTCACTAGACTTCATTTAAATTTAATTTCTTATTTTTAGATCAAATCCATCTTTAAATAACAAAATTTGTTGAGAAAGTGGCATTAAAAACAAGCCCAATTTATTTCTATTTGGAATCTATATAAAGGATTTTTGAAAACCATTTTCATATATAATCGGCTTGCTTTTTTGTACAATTGTTCTCCGGTTCTAAGAAGCAAAAAACTTAAGTTTTAACAATGACACTATAAGCATAATTAGTTCTAATTGCGTCCAGTCTCAAGTGCAGACTATCTTCCTTGAGTTCAATCGTAGATGTGACTATAATGCTGTTGATAAACATGTATATAGTTCTCCCTCTCTTGCGGCGTCATTTGAGCAATGAGTTTGTCATCCAATTGATCCAAAGGATGTGGACGTCCAGCGACCAAAACGGTGGGCACATCATCATCCTCTTCGGCTGAATCGGAATTGATGTAATGCTCGTCATCAAAGTCGACATCGGCTGCGGTTAACACCATTGAAAGGTTAATACAATTTACGGATAGACTCACTAAATTCAAACTTACGTATCTTGACATTATCTATGTCCTTCTCATCATCGCTGGAATCACTGGAATTGGCATTCGAGGAGCCCACACGCAGACCCTTCATATGCGTCTCTTTTTGACCCGGCTGCTTTTCGTGCTGTAGCAGCACGGACATAATATCCTCATTCTCTTTTTTATTGCGCTGATTTCCGCCTGCTCCTGAACTGCTGGATGTTTGGGCATCCGCTTCGCTGCCATCCGCATCGGTTATCACAGTGCTTTCGGTCATCCAGATGGGACGGGATTTGCGCTCCACCACTGCATCTGAGGTATCATCGCCGCCAATGGTCACATCCACTCGTGTCTCCTCCACGGCAAAGCCTTGATTGCGCGTAGCCTCGCCAGACCATTGCAAGCCATCGGGACGCATGGCATTCGGTTTGGTAATACCACGTATGGTGTCTATGTCCACAGGCTCAGGTTCGAGTACTTCGGGCGCCAGTTTAATGCCCTCCACCTCGCGTAAAAGATCATACAACGGCTGCAGCTGCTCATTGAAATGGGCCAGCATTAGGCGTGAATCCTTTTTGGGCATTGCCGCACTGTCCTCCTCCACAGAGCTGCCGCAATAGGTGCATCTGAACTCACAGGTGGTCATGTCAAAGAGCTGATCTGCCTCCAGATCTGTGAAAGTTTTCGAGCACGTGGAACACTTGAAACTGGCCCGACTGGTCGCATCACGCTCCTCTGTCTCCATGCGTTTGCGCATCAAATCCAATTTGTATTTGACCACATTGACGAATGTCTTATAGTTAATGAAATAATAGTTAACTTTCTGAGCCTTGCCATCCGGACCCGTTTCCATTTTCAGCCTGATCTGGATGAACTTGTCCGTGCGCAGAGTGGTTATTCTAGCTCTCAGCTGCTTTTTCTCGAAGCGCAGCAATTCACCAATGTCATCCTCCTTCATGCAGGGATTCCTTACCAGCATATCAATGATCAGGGCATCCTCCTGTGAGTAAAAGCCACGCACCACGAGGCGGGCCAATTGTTTTAAACTGCTGGGCACTTCGGTGACATAGCGCACCTCTGTTTTGGTGGTGTGGCTGTTGTTGTTTGATCCCGTCGTTGTCGCTGCAGCATTTGATGAGGACGCCGCCGATGTGGACGACATGGTAGCTAGAGGGGGGAAATGTAAAATTTGAACTGGAAAAGGAACAATTAGGAACTCACTGGAGTCGGCGCGGGTGTGGGATGTAAGCTCAGCTTTATAGGTGCTTTGGATGCCTCATTTGCTTACAATTTTTAATTCTATTGCACTTTTTATGCCGCTAGTGCAAAACAGCGACCAAGCAGCGCTGCCAGCCAGAGATGTGCTGTTCCGCGCGGAACTAGTTCGACCAGTTACGATAGCTTCTTTCAAGGATGCGATTATCTTATCGATAGGTATAGTTAATCGATACTTTTTCTGGGCCTAAGGCGGCAAGTTTTCAAAACCAGACGTTCTGAAAGCTTCAAGCTGGAGGTCTTCTTCACGTATGTCTTTCTTAAGGCGTATTTTTCATCATTGAAAAATGGTCAAAAACCAACAATCAATCAATGACCGCATCGAAGTCTAGTCAGTTTACTCTCTTGGATTCTTCGGCATGCGTTTGGCTCGTGTAAGTGTAAGCAGCGAAACGACTTCGGCCCTGGGGGTGTCCGGTGAACATCGCTGATTACAATACTTGTTACATTTACATTGTGGTTATGTGAGCTTGTGGTATTTTAGCCAGAAATAAAGTATGGTCACAATTGTCTTGATATGGCGAGGCGCTACTGTTCCCCAACCCTTGGTCCCGCCAAAAATTTATGACCCCTATACATTAATCGACACATTCCCAAGCATTCGAAATGATCTACGAAATCACGACGGTATGATTGATCTTGAAGTCGGGACGGGAGATTTGAAAGCTAGGATTAGCCTAGGATTCCTGTCCTAGTTAATTGAATATTTATAATTGCTATTTTCACAATTTAAAAACTTAGTGATTATTTTAGGCTCATAAAGAAATAGTGCTACTTCTCCAAGTATTTTAAAATTCCATAGAAAATAAAAATAATCCACAAAAAAGGCTACAAAGCATTATGTTTTTTTGCTTTTTTATTTTCAGTTTTGAAAGTATGCAGTTTGTGCGCCTGGTGTTTTTTATACACTTGAAAAGTGTATTATAATTTTGCCCAGAAGTTTGCAACGCATAGAAGGAATCATCTCCGACCACATAAAGTATATATATTCTTGATCAGCGTGACGAGCTGAGTCGATTAAGCTTTGTCCGTCCGTCTGTCCGTCTGTCTGTTTCTACGCGAACTAGTCCCTCAGTTTTGAAGCTAGCGAGCTGAAATTTTGCACAGAGTCTTCTTTTGTCTGCACGCTGCTAATATGTCAAAACCGACCGGATCGGACAGCTACTTCTTGTAGTTGCCATACAAATGATCGGTCGAAAAATGGGTTTTATTGAGAAAAACAGGTTTTTTCTCAATATTACCGCTCTCAATCGCGGTCATGGGTAATATTAAATGTTTTTAAGCTGATCTGCGAAGTTTGGTCGAAGTCGCTAACCGTTGAGACAAGCGATTTCAAGTGTATAAAAACTTCGGCACGGACGAAGTTAGCCTTGCCTTTCTCGTTTTTTTTAAATTTGCAGCAAATATTTTCTGACTTTACGTTAGGGTTGCCGAATATTTTTAAAATATCGTATTGATGATATTCTCTGATTTAAAAAAATATCAAATGATATATATTACTTTTAAAACATCGATATATCGATATAATTGACTGGGATAATAAGTTACCTTACGGCTAGTCTGGATCAAGGTGTACTAAACAAGGTAGGCTCACTCACTCTCTCGCTCTCTTGACATACGTTTGCGCTGCCTCTCAATTTTGCTGGTGCTAAGCGATAGTGCCCAGTAGGAAATCAGTAGGAAATCACTCTGGTTAGAGCGAGACGACCATGACTTAAACGTATCCAGAGAGAGCGAACAGCTGACCAAAAAGTATCTAGAGAGCGTAAATGAGAGCGAACAGCTGACCATTTTTTTGACGGAAGCGGTGTCGACTGAGCAAAGTGTCCCTCTAATATTCTTTGTTCCATGAGTTGGCAACTGTTGTAAGCAAAGCATCTTCGCGGACGATTTTTTTGTGTTTTACTTAGCAGGTTAGTAGGCTTTGTATTGAAATATATTACTCTCTCGCTCTCGCTCTCTTTGATACAAATATAAGGAATTTTGAGAGAGCGAGTGGGCCTACCTTGTTTAGTATACCTTGGTCTGGATAGTCCCGGCCGCCTTATGCGAATTCCATGATGTTTGTGGCAACCTAAAGTATAACTTCAGCCCGTTGTTTTACGACTCTTGGGCTTCCATTAAGTCAACACACGGGTCATTTGGTCGTGCTAACGCTTGCTTTAAATACTTTTCCGCACGAATTACACTTGCTTTTATCAAATTTGAATCCATTTTCTGTCTCTTAAATGCGCTTTCGCTCGCTACCCAGATCAAAGAGTTACCAACGCACATATATCATAAAATATCCCAAAAAAAATCGATATTCGATATTTGGTCAAAAAAATCACGATATAAATATATCAGTTTGAAAAAATATTATCGATATATTGATATTTTGATATATTTTCGACAACCCTACTTTACGTGCGCCTTCTTTAAAAGTTAGAAGTAATCCCTTATAATCCTGACAATCCTGGATCATTAATATTTGGGAGTCTATATATACACATAAATCAGTTAACTAAGTCTCTCTAGGTTAGAGATGCCAAAATTGGCAACTTAAGGCTTGTCGTTAAGGGTAGGGTACCTTTGGAAACATTTTTTCCGTTTTTTTTACTGCACACTGCTAATATGTCTGAACCGACCGGATCTAATGACTATATCTTATAGCTGCCATAGGAATCGGTCGAAAAGTAGGTCTTTGTGAGAAAAACTTTTTTGTTCTTAATGTTAACGTCCCCCACTAAAGCGACTATAAATATTATACGCTTTTACATAGACTTTGAAGTTTTGGTCAAAATCGTTTGACAATATCTTATAGCTGCCATAGGAACTATCGGTCAAAAAGTGGGTTTTATTTAGAAAAATTGTTTGTTTTAATGCTGGCGTTCTTAAACTCTGATGTATTAAAACATTTGCAAGGGTATCAAAAACTTCGACGAAGTTAGATTGGCCTTCTCTTTTTATACCCTGTACCCATTGAAAATGGGTAAAAGGGGATCATGAAGTTGTGCAAATGTATGTAACAGGGAGAAGGAAACATTTCCGACCCTACAAAGTATATATATTCTTGATCAGCATCAACAGCCGAGTCGATTTAGCCATGTCCGTCTGTCCGTCTGTCCGTCCGTCCGTCCGTCCGTCTGTCCGTCTGTCCGTCTGTCCGTCTGTCTGTATGAACGCGTAGATCTCAGAGACTATAAGAGATAGAGATACAAATTTTTGCCTGTACATAGGTATGGGCCGTACGCAGATCAAGTTTGTTTCAGATTTGCAAAATTCCCCCCCCCCCCCCTTAAACCGCAAAAAACTGTCAGAGCCACAATTTTAAGGTTACAACATCGTCGCTTAATATATATTATCTTAGGCCTATAATCTATCTATTCTGAAAAGCACATTGTGATCTGAGCAAAAACACAGAAGTTATTAACGAAACCATTTTTGCACCCCCCCCTCCCACCACGCTTAGCTTATCACGCTTTACGTTTGCTGCTTGCGCCCGCGTGTGTGAGGGCGCGTTTGTGTGTATGTGTGCGTGTGTGTTTGTTTGTGTATGTGTGTGTTTGTCAATTGTACAGGGTATTTTGAAGTCGAGCTAACTCGACTGCAATGGTCTTACTTGTTTACTTCATCCCTTTAAGATAATTCCGAAAAAAGCCTGATTCATCAAACCAATTTTTTTCGTCCTGCTTTGTTATGCGATAAAACAACAACAGCACAACTTAATTTCATTTGTCGTAAGTCCGTTTTCAAATCGGACATAATACCCAAATTTTTACGACTTAACACTTATTTAAATATTTGAATACATATCTAAATAAATATAAGAAAGGCTTTGCAATCTTAAAAGATTAGAGACAACTCCCAAACATTCAGTAGCTGGAAGAAACCGGACGACGAGTGTTAAAGTGTTACCTTTGACTGAAAAGACTAGTAACGTCCAAGACAACCATCTGATGGGATCAACTTGTCGTCGTGCGATATGAAAGCATTAAAAGGGAGTTCTTCCAACAGCAATGGGTGCGATAGAGCCATGTGGTTAACCGACACCAGACTGTGGTCTGAAGAAAATTATACATTTTGCATGACAACGCTTGGTCACATCTTGATAGCGAAAATTACTTAATTAATTCAACATTATTTATTACAAATACAGAATTTACATTCATTTTCATTTTTAACTTTAAATCAATTTGTTATATGTTAAATGCAACCAAATGCAGTCAGGCTGCTTCATTACATTTGTATTTGTAAACAAACAAAGCGAACATCTGATTCTCACTTATGTGGGCGTCACAATGTCTGCTCCGTCCAAATAATATAAAAACGACGCTGAGGACAAAAATATATTTTAGCTGCCAAATAAACACAAAAGCAGTCTCTGTCTACCGAAGCTCCTTCACCCTGACCCCGGCCCCAGTTCAATCCTTCGGGTCTGCTTGGCACTTTTGTGTGGGCGAGGCGCGCAGCTCTGGTGGATTACACCAGAATGCACTCGAACGAAAGACGAAGTTGGCATTACAAAATAAAAATAAAAAAAAATAAAAATTGACGACCGTAGACAGCGGAGCATGAAATATTAAGTACTCGCCTGGATAAACAAAGAAGGCGGCAAGAAAAAGACTTGTTGGACTTATTTTTATTTATGTAAATTTTTACATATGTAAAATACTTAAATACGTATGTGGAACCGACTTAGGTGCAATCAAAATAATTGAGAACTAAAGGGACAGAAAACTTAAAGAACGATAGAAAGAAGCCGTTTGCAATGGAATTTTATGGTGTTATGTTTATTTTGGGCTGAAAGAACTAACTTCTTAAAGATAATTCCATTCAAATGTTAACTGCGACTTTGCCGTAATGGTTGAGTTTTGGATTACTCTTTCCAGCATTGCTTGAATTAGACGTGTAATGTTGGATCCGAAAACTTGAATCGTAGCTCGTACACCAAACAGTGCATTTTTGTGGATGTAACGGTAGTTCGAGAGTCCCTTCGGGTTGCGACATCCTAAATGCGACAATTTTGTTTGTCCATCCATTCAGGCAGAAATGTGCCTCGTCACTGAAGAAAACTCGGCGCTAAAACAGACATATGACTTGTCAAACCATACTTAATAAAATAAGATGGCAGAAGGACTCCAGACCCGCGTGGTATCTGAAAAAATAATATTGAAAAAACATCTCTTAATGAATCACCTTTTTGTAAATAAAACTAGAAATAATTATACTGTAATGGCGTTTCCATCATCGTCGTGAAAGAAACTGAGGCCGCTAATTTATAATCTATTTACAAGATAAAGCAGCCTGGAACTGGAAGTGCTTAATATTAATATTTCAAAAGTTAATTAAAGTCAAAACCTACGGAATGCACAGAAAAAAAACGTCAAGATATTTTCAATCTTTTAAATCTTAGAGTAAGCCTGGCACGAGCTTGAAAATTTAATATCGATTTCCAGGATATTCTACACAATTCAATCTTTTAAGGATTGGTCCATTCCTTTCGAACTTGTATCATTCCAAATGTGCGTCCCTTTCGAGATCACATGTCCATAACTTAAAGAGCGAGAGCGAAGAAATATAAGTAGCCTTTCAGACACGCTGCAACAACCAATGGGTATGGTGGTGTGCGTTGAGATGCCGTTCTATTCCTGTTCAGTGCGAGTCGTCGTGTGTTCGAATCCCAGTGCAGCCAAAAATTTTTATATTTATTTCTTTGTTTTTCAAAAGTCTTAAATTAACCAAAACTGGTGTGGGTGGTCATTGAAGTGTATGAATGAGAATGTCCTATGGCATGGCGGAGGAAAGGAAGAATAATTATCTTTCCTGAGATCAAATCAATATCACATATCGATCTAGAATAGGCATAAAATGATCCAGCTTTGGGATTAAGTTGTGCTCGAGTTTTTTGCACATTTCAATCTCTTATAGGATTACCCCAGGATATATGTAATCCTTCTAAGGATTAAAAAAGTCGGGTCAACTCAATCTTTTTTCAGATCGGGTCAAGCAAATTCGGGATTTGATCCCATATGGGTTGATTTTTTTTTTGAGTGTGAGCTGTTAAAATATTGGGTCTTCAGATTTTGTTGGTGTGATCTTACTACGAGATTTTAAAAACCAGAAGATAGTCTACCCATTACATTGACTTCTAAAATAGTACAAACGTGATTAGTTTTTGTCTTTTACCTATACCCATACTGTATCAATCAAAAATCGATCAAAAAAAAGATTGAGTTGATCCATCTATTTTTACCCTAAAAAGATTTCATTGAATTATTTTAAGCTTATTCGGAAATCATGGAGTTTATTTTAAATTTTTTTAGTTGATTTCTATTAACTTGTTTGGTCTGAGTTGATATAGCCATGTCCGTCTGTCCGTCTGTTTCTATGCTATCTCCTCCGTCAGTTTTAAAGCTATCTTAACCAAACTTTGCACAAAGTCTTTTGGTACAAATACCTGCACATTTGCCGGATCGGATGACTATAGCTTATACCTTTCTGTGGAAATGCCCATATATACTCGGTGCCGCTGGAATCTCCATCTCTCCCTTAAAGAAAAAGAGATAAGGATGCCATTCATTTTCTCAGCACATTAAAGAGAGCAGAGTAATCATCTAGCTGAATGTTCCTTTTGCCTATCGAAAGTATCAGGCTATTCGACAAGAAATAAAGGTAAAAATTCCATCCGTATCATCTGTTTAAAATATGCCTCTTTACAATGATATTGAATATGGAAATCGACATATCTTTGACTATATGACAGATTCATCAGTTAGACTGCCTTCACACTGTTGGACACATGACCCATGACATCTAGTAGGCCCGCCCATGAAGTTCTATGAATTTGACAAGCTATTTAAATTTAAAACAGATCAAAAAGCAGGACTACTAGACTATCATGCGACATGTGTCGAACAGTGTGAAGGCAGCCTTACAGTAGTGATCCTTCTGAAACACGCTCAATATCTGCTTAAAGCTACAGTGGTCGGGAAGAATAAATTCTAATGACATCGCCCATAAAGTCAACCCATAAAGTATGGGTTTCAAATAGGTTGACCCATCAATTCGTTTCATGAAGCATGGTATTATAATTGGATCATCCTGCTTTTTGAGCTCTGTTGGTAATAAAAAGCTTAATAATTTAAAACTTCAAGAACGGTTCCAATCCAGATTGCACCGGTTCCAAAAATGGTTCCTACACAAGCTTCAGAAATTTTTTGAAATTAGTTCAAGTAGTAAGATATTAACTACAAATCCTTGCCTTATGGTTTGGCTATTCTGTAGATTACTTTCTCAGCTTCCATCTTTAATAACAAAATTTAAGCTCGAAAGCTTTTATTTTGGTGGTTAGCCCATGTTACCTTAGGATAACACCAAAAGCTACATGATTATTATCAATGCTCTCTTGTCAACAATAACAATTTGGTGCACTTAAGTGGGTTTACTTGGCTTCTTCTTTCTTTTGCATTTTACGGTTCGGTTTAGAACCGTTTTGCATATCTAAAAAAACTAGCCCCTCCTGCACCATGTCCCTGACAAAAGCTTTCTGGCTAGAGCATGCTGTACGGAAAACTGCGCAGGCTCGCTCTCGTTGGTTGGTTCTTTGCGTAAAAGTCTTTGGCTTTTGCCTTAGCCACTTTCGCTGGTCGCATCCGCCTGCAGTTTGAATTCGTGAGTCGTGCGCGTTAACGCTCGAATTTTCTCATTTTCTCGGGTATGCGAGCAAAAGCGTGCAAATAGTTTTGTGTGTGTTTTTCTGTGATTGTTTTTGCACTTTCTGCGACATTCAAAAAATTTTGTTCGTTTTGGCGTCGGCGTGAAGTGATTTTGGATTTGTGTTTGGGAAAAGCAATAAAAAACGCGAAGCCGACACGTTTGTAAAAATTGATTTTTATTGCCTGAGACAGGCCAAGAAAACACAACAACCTAAAGCACAAAAAAAAAAAAAAAAAATATACAACAAAT
The DNA here is from genome assembly GCA_018904275.1 of Lordiphosa clarofinis. Taxonomy (NCBI): domain Eukaryota; kingdom Metazoa; phylum Arthropoda; class Insecta; order Diptera; family Drosophilidae; genus Lordiphosa; species Lordiphosa clarofinis. Next base: position 1,738,780 of record JAEIGQ010000007.1, on the reverse strand, counting down.
ATCTGTTTATAAAAATCAATTTAAATTTTTATATAAATATTTCCACATCAAAAGGTGCGTGAAGAAAGATACAAAATAAAGGAAAATATTTAAAGTATAGAACAAAATTTAGGCAAATGCAATTATTTTTTTGTTACACGTGATTTGGTTTGGCTGGTTTCTCCTCTCTGTTGTTGGGTGGTTGGGTCGTGGCGTGCCACCCTCTTACGAGACGCGAGCCGGTTGCTCGCTAACCGCCCCCCAGAGGGTGGTGGCTTTTTACTCGCTTGTGATGTCATTCCAGCCATATCCATGCACATACATACATACCTCATCATAATAAAGAATTTTAGACCCAGCGGTTTGTGTCTTTGATCTGTGAGGGACTTTCATCTTAACCTTATCCCTATGTACATATATATTAACTACATATGCACTTATATGCCTACTTTTAGACAAATCAGGTCAAAGTTGCATAGTTTGACCCAGATACAAAGGCACTGACGTACAGCCCAGCTGTGCTATGTGTTGAATAGTAAATATCTAACCGCAGGGAAGGAACAGGATTCGATTATTGAACGCAAACACAATTTTATTAGCGGCTTCGTTATAGAATAAGGCTAAGGCTATCAGGTCAAATGATTGCGCTGAGAGATGTGAATCACAAAGCTAATTGATTAAATGTCTGCCGGGAATGTTCTATAAACGAAAATCAAGCAATTTTTTCTTAGCCTTAGAGGCAAACTGTAATTGAATGAATCAATCTGGAGAAAAATTAAGGCTTATGCTAGAAAGAAATGAACTCCCTTTTCCCAGCTCAAATATTGAAATTGGTTCCGTCCCTAAACCACAGATCATTTCGGCTTGTGCTACATTCTTATCGTGTCAAAAGTTTAAAATTAATTTTTAATCCCCCATAAAAGCTCAATATAAGTCTGTACGTTTCTGTAAGTCCGAAGATTCAGTTCTCGGGATCAATTATGTCAACTCCATTGCAGATAAAAAGTGCTTATTGTGCTCTAACTTACGGCTCATGGAAAGACAAGAGAAAGTTGAACGCATTTGTTTGATACTTCATCCTTGTATTTTATGGTCATTGATTTTACACTTTCTGTCAATTTTCGGACGAGGAATAGTCCATACCAAAAAAAAGTTTGGTTCAAGTACTAACTTTTGTAAATATATAGGTATTTTTTTGTAGGGTTTTTATTACTGAACGATACTAAAGGATCACTAGAACGATTATCCAGATTAGGTTGTCCAAAAAATGTAAATGTTTTTGCACCGTCATTTTCCGAAAGCTTGTGTAGTAAATTATTTTTGAGATTTTTTTAAGATTTTTCGAAATACGTTAAAAGGTCGCGCAAATCGAATATTTCCAAACATCGGGGTTTCCGTTCTGTTTTTGAATTTAACTTATAACTTGGCTATAACTTTGTCCTGTTTTCAAATAAATATTTTCAAAGAAAAATGTCAAAATTTTACTTTTATGAGCATAAACCATAAGTTTTGACTTTGCTTTTGCTCATGTAGGTCCATATATTGAATTTTTTCGTACATTTTCACTGTGTTTGAAGACGGTATTAAAACAAAAAGCGCGCTCGATCGTTACATTACTTTTTGGAATTTTTTGAAAGTCATCAAAAACCCGACTTTTAAGGAAAATTTTATATCTTATATCTAAACGTCTTTTAAAAAATCTTAAAAAAATCTCAGAAAATACTTTACTCTATAAGACTTCAGAAAATACCGTGCAAAAAAAATTATGTTTAATTGTGTTGATGATTGAATTATAATTAACTGTTGACCTTGAGCCGGCTAAACAAAATATTGATTTTCTTATTAACATTATATCAGCAGACAGCGCATGCTTACCCCAAATCCGGAGAGCAACAATTTGAAACAACCTAGATCTGCGTGAAGATAATGGAAGTATACATTTCAAATTTGATTGCTCAAGCTCTTCTAGTCTTCGAGATCTAAGTGTTAAGAAGGTATTCTCCATGTGCTTGGAAAGCTTTGATGAATATCGCCCCAAAAGAATTTTTTGAAATTCAAAATACTATAGAGGATATAGACTTTTGTTTCGACCAATCTCTTTGATAAAACAAGCTATTTTCAAATTACTTCAAACATTAAGCTTATTTATCCCGAAACCACGTTTTTCGAACTGGCTTTTGGTCTGACCCTCAATCATAATTTTAAAAAAAAATTTCTATATTATATATATTGAAATTGTCGGAATGTATGTAACGTACAGAAGGAAGCATCTCCGACCACACAAAGTATATATATTGCTGATCAGCGTGACGAGCTGAGTTGATATAGCCATGTCTGTCTGTCCTTCTATGCTATCTCCTCCGTCAGTCTTAAAGCTCTCTTAACCAAACCTTGCACGAAGTCTTTTGGCACAAATTCGCTGCACATTTGTCAGAAACGGCCTGATCGGATGACTATAGATTATAGCTGCTAGAGGAACGATCGGTTGAAAAACTAGATTTAGTGAGAAAAACTTGTTTGTTTTTAATGCTATCGCTCCCAACCCCCGTACTTATAAGTTTTTAGTGATTTTACTTAATATTACCAAGATTTGTCGCCATCGGACAACTATATAGTAATGCTGCCATACAAGAATTTGGTCTGTAACAAAGTCTTAGTAAGAAAAAATTTCAGTGCTATCGCATCCAAACTGGTTACTGATCAATGTTACATGCTACCACAAAATTCTGCCCAGTTTGATCCAAATCGGATTACTGTAGCATATAGCTGTCATAGGAACTAAAGGACGAAAAAGTAGTTCTTGCGAGAACTATTTTTTTGAACACTTTACACTTGTCAGTTATGAATATATTGATGAATATATTGTTTAGCTGCCAAAGAATAAACTGGGTATATAAACTTCGGTCGAGCTGAAGTTAGCTTCCCTCTATTTTTAGTTTTTATTTCACACAACCTAAAGACCGCAGCACTATACTATTTTTTTGGACCCTCCACTTTGACGGCTGACAGATTTTTGAACAGCTCTCGTATCGAGGCAGTTAAATTTTTTGGTTTACCTTAATCTGTATGTAACATTTTAAAACAAATACACAGAATTGAACAAAAACTCTTTTATTTAAAAAAAAAGGTCCAAAAACCAGTATTGACATGAATAATGCCCCCTTTATACAGATAGACGGTCAGAAGTACAGACTGTCGGACTGTCGACCGGACAGGACTATATCGACTTGTCTGTTTAGGCTAATCAAATACTTTATACTATACTACTAAGTACTATACTATATAGTTTAAACTATAGGAAAATTACCCCAAATTTCAGACATTAATTAATAACTTAAGAACTAAGCAAAATATTGCGGCCTAGTTTTCTGCTTAAGGCTATATATACCGCTGCTACACTTCTGCCCAAAATTATACGACACCCCGAACATTTAGTTTCGAGAATGGGAAATCATAATACAACTAAATCAAGTATGCAGAATGAAAGCTTAATTAATTCTGCTTACAATCTGATGTTCTTATCTCTGATCGCATCTCGCGTTTTCAAGTAGCGGTATAAAAACCATAAAAGTTAGATTTTTGTCATTTCTGAAAGTGTATCAAAATTATACGACACATTTCAATTATTGCGGCTGGAGAGAAAGATTTGGTTTCAATAATTTTTTTTTTCATCTCTGTTAACAATTAAATGAATTTGTAGCAAAATGCGGAGTGGACGTTTGTTATCCGACGAGGAAAAGGGAAGGATAAGAGCCTAAAACGATGCTGGCTTTAATGTAAGCCAAATATCGGAGAAAATCGGTTGAACAAGTTGTGTTATCACCAAATATTTGAGCAATTCGGATGAATATGGTGTGGAGCAAAGCTCCTGAATAAAACCCGAGTTGTCTGACCGCGAAAAACGTCGGATAATACTTAAAGCTAGCACTTGCCGCATGTTGCACTAAGCCTGTGTCACGAATGACTGTTTGGCGGACGCTGCAATCATCGGAGTGCATTGTCAGAGGAGTTTTAAAAAAGGCTGCGTTCTTAAAGTTGCACTACAATACAACAAGACTTCAATTTGTGGAAGAAACCTTGGAGAGAAACTGGGCCTTGGTATAAAATTTAAACTTTATTTTGCTTAAACAGCTTTGTTCAATATTTTTCATTTAGATAATTTTTTCTGATGGAAAAAAAATGTAATCTTGACGACACAGATGGGTTTCGGTTCCATTGGAGAGATTTGCGTAGGTGGAGAATACAAAAAAATATTGGAGGATAGTCTTCTGCCATTTTTGGAAAACAATATGGAAAGAGATCATGTTTTTATGCAAGATAATGCATCTATTCACAAGAGCAGAGAGACCGAGCGCTTCTCAAGTGATCACCATAAAAATGTTTTGGATTGACCAGCGTGCTCCCCTGACCTAAACCCAATTGAAAACATTTGGGGTATCTTAGCCAATGACAACAAATTTGAGAATGTCGAAAGCCTCGAAAGTGAAACTTTGGCTCAATGGTCTATTTTAGACCAAAATGTACCTAAAAATTGAGTGAGTTCAAAACCTAAGAGACTTTTCGAGGTAGCAAAAGCTCAAGGTGGCTCTATTAATTGTTAAATATTGATTATATACCATTATAAAAATAATATATAAACTAAATCCAACAAATTGACATGTGTCGAAGTATAATTTTGATACACTTTCAGACATGACAAAAATGGAACTTTTGTGGTTGTTTTACCGCTACTTAAAAACGCGAGATGCGATCAGAGATCAGATTTTAAGCAGAATTCATTAAGCTTTCATTCTGCATATTATGATTTCCCAGCTTTACAGCTCTTCCGAGTTTAAATCGGGATCAAGACAAGAATACCGGGATTAATCAATCCGTACTAAAATCAATCCTTCTCGTAATTGGTTTGAGAAACTCGGAACTCGACCCACTTCTGACACCGTTTGGGCTTGATATCCGGATATTTCGGATTTTTATTTTTCTGTGCACCAATCTTACTTTAAGGGTTAATTACTGCATTCACTAGTTAAAATTGGTTATCGAATATTACAAATCGGCAATCATATCCGATACCGCATAATTTTATACAAGCTAAGTTGAGCTTTGAGTTTTGGAATAAAAAATACCTGTTGTTTCTTTACATTTTGATGGCAACCGTTTTGTGGAAAGATTAAATAGTAGGTAATAAATAAAAGCTATCCATATGGACTTAAATCATATTCAAGATATTCTTTCACCTTTTGACTTCATGAAAAAATTATATATATTTCGCGGTGATCCCATACAAATTTAAAAATTGATTTGATGAAGCACTCAAAGAATATTTGTATTGAATACTGACTTATCAGCTGAGAGCGACTTCACAGCGCTATCCCTTTTGCCCCTGTAAGTTTACACAACACATCGATGGTATTGGACCACTTAACGAAAACCATTTCCATATCCTCCATTATCCTCAGTGTTGTGATAACGCGTACTCCTCTTTGAATGCCCTTTGTTTTGTTTGCCTTTTTCTGTTTTATCCTTTAAGGTGTTCCATTTTCTACAACAGCTGACAAAAACAATAAACGAAAATGCCGCACAGACACAGACAACACTGAACTTGAGAGCAAAAAGCTTGGCCAAAGGAAAACCCACAATGGGAAATACAACAAAATATATTGACACAAGTCTTAGGGCTGTCTATCCGGGCTGAGTTTACTATGGGCGCAAATGGGCATGAACACAACAGGACGAAAATCGATATTGCCAGCAAGTCCCCGCGCAGAGGGCACAGCCACGGGCACGAGCCCAAGTGGAGCAGCAGAGCAGCAGCGATTTAAAGCGTGCGGTAGTTACCGTTGGTACTGGGGGAAGGCACTGGCAAAATCCAATAAGCACACGAACCCAACAAACTCTCAAACCAACTCCAAAAATAGACACCGCACACACACACGGACAGAGCCAGGCGGCGGAAAATATGCACAAAGTGGAAAGCGTATAAAAATGAAATACACGCACACCATTTACAAAAAAAAAGCCCAGCTAAAATGAACTGGTGGTGGGAGCAGCGGCCATGCGCCTCAAAGCATGCAACATGATTTGCTGTTCGTACGCAGTGAAAGCAAAGTTGCATGTCCCAGCTGCTGTGGGTCCAGGCGAATGCACTTACTGCCATTTTAATCAAATTACTTTGATGTAATTACACTTTGTTGAAAGGCAAAAATGTTGTTGCATACTTTTGCGGGCGGCCAGCGCATAAGCTCTATGAATTTAAAAGCTAATGGAGAGAAAATTGAAACTAAAACGAACTAAATTCCATTAAGAGAAAACAAAAATTTACATTATTTGCGAGGGGGCTGAACCAAAAGCATCTGCTATTAAATCGACCCATTTGTTTGATTCCATTTCATGCTGAAATTCGGTATTTTAAAGTCTTCTCTCCGCATCTGTAGCAGAGAAGGACTTTTTTTCATTTGCTTTTCACATAAAAAGACATCTGCGATTCCACTAGAGGACACATTTACAAAAGCCGAGGGTTTTTACATTTTTCGTCAGTGTCTTCCTCTCTTTGTCATATGCAGTTATTTGCGCATCTCGTTTCGCTTACTCTTGAACAAAATATGCAAGCAAACTGAATCATTTGTGACCTTAGTTCAGGGGCCCGCAACACACACATGCTCGTTTTGGCGTTGCGTGAGTGTGTTAAGCCACGCTCATTTAGCCATTCGTATACTGCATGTGTGTCGTCTTTGCCGTCTTTGCCTTCGCAGAGCAGTATTGTATGCGCAGAAGGTAGGAACGCGCCGAACTCTGCCTTAGTTGTGGTACGCTAGGCTGATTGGTACAGTCTTTAGAAGTGGTGGTGATTATAGAAACTTTTTCTGTGATAATCATATATCTGTTTCGGGAAACTATTGTCACGTCAGGATTTTTGATTGAATCCTCCAAAGGGGCCAAGCCGAACTTCTCTCAAGCTTGAACATAAAGTTGATAAAAAATCTAATTTTTATCATTTTTAGGAATGTTTTGAAGAGAATCTGTGTTCGGAATGGTACGCAATTAGGATTAATTTGAAAGGTCATTGTATAGTCCAATAGAATGATTTCTTTAAAGGTTCCATAATAATACATATGGACTTATCCCACAGAAAAAGCCTAACAATGATCAATATACAAACAAGATTATGGTCTAGAGACCCTGACGAAAACGGTTAACAAAGACGAGAAAATCTGAACTCAAGAATATATTTCTTATTAATATCTTAATTCAACAACCTTGGATAATGATAGTTTGTACTCGACTATAAGATAAAACAATGTGATCTTTTAATATAATAGCGAAAAGACAAAATAAAGCATTTTGTACTTATTGGTTATTTATTTTAATGTGAAAAGAAGAAATAAAGAATAATTTCATTTTGATAATCACCTGATTACAATAAACTTTTCAAAAATAACAATTTTTTCATATCATTTGGAAAGAAAATAATAACTTTTTAATCCAAAATAATATCGTTCACTTAAATTGATATTAAATAGTTTTGAAATGATAATAAAAATGAAATATAAATGAAAAAACAATTAAAATGAATATGTTTAATAATATCAATTTCAATTTTATATATATTTTTTTATATCTGAGTAAAATTAATCCGAAAAATATAATTTTTTTTTGGTGTGTGTAGTTGGGATTGCAATTTGTTCTGTTGGTAAGCATGCAAAAGCTTTACAGAGAACTGTAGGAGGGTTGATAAGTTGAGAGATGATGATTCTTGTCTTTAAGATTTTTAATCTTATATTAAAGTATTTGAATATTCACGTCTTCTTTAATTTGAAAAAATCAAATTTTGGCAGCATTTTGTTCAAAATCTACAGAGAAGATTTTCGTACCTTTGGCTTTGAAAACCCTTTTAGGCAGATCTTTGATTTTTGAAGATTTTTGAAAGTCAGATTTAGATCAGCTTAGGCTTGAACGTTTCCCATAAAATGAACATACTAAAGTTGATTTAACAAAATCAATCTTTTAAGGAATATTTTAATTTAGTTTTTTTAAAACTAAACAACGTCCAAAAATATATTTCCAACATTTATGTAGTACAATCCTCAAACCTTCTTAACAGAATAATGTTTAATTTTGTTCAAACTGAAAATCTGTACCGAACGAATGCCCTTAGAATTGGTTCGCTCTAGGTTTTCGGGGTTGGGGGATGGTCATGGCCAAAATTTGAAACAAACTTGATCTGCGTGCAGGAGTCTACATGTTAAAATTGGTTGCTCTAGCTCTTCCAGTTCCTGAGATCCAATTGTTCATACAGACAGAAGGATAAAGCTATATCGATTTGGCTGTTGATGCTGAGTAAGAATATATATATACTTTATATGGTCGGAAATTATTCCTTCCGTCTGCTACATACATTTGCACGACTTTAGTAAATATACCCAGATTTGGCAGACTCTGAAAACAAAAATATTGTTCTCCCTTAAACTAGTTATTCGACCGATAATTAAATTTATATTTAACATAATATATATATATTTAATAAAATATTATATATAAATTATACTATAATAAAATATACCCTCTGCAAGGGTATAAAATAAATTGTGCAGAAGCATTCAGTAAATACGCTTACCGAAAATGACATTTTAATATTTTTCTTTATGACTTTGAAAAGAGCTGAAACAAAACACCGAGCTATAAACCTGCCACTTGTGGTCTTTAATTCCAAATTTTCTGATAGCCCTCTTAACCACGGCTGCAAGAAGCGGTGGATCAAGCCTGTTGGAAAGTCTAGGGCTCGGATGATTTGTTAATATCGATATCTTATTTATTTAATTATGTCTTTTAGAAAATGAAGTCGAATTTAATTGATTATGACAAGTCGCAAGGGCCAAAATTATGATATAAAAAAAAAACAGTTAAATTTTTTTTTTATCAATTGTATTAAGAAAGGGTTTGGCTATGCAACTTTGATTTGAATTATACGAAAATTTGTTGTGATCTAAAATACACCAAAAATCTAAGCGCAAATATTTTAATGTATCAAATGTTCAATAGAAAATTTCTTTTTGTCAGGTTTGAAACTACGAAACTTTTAGTGGTTAAAGAGTGCCTTTCATCTTGTTGTCCAATGCATCCCAGTTGGTAATAGACTTTTGCCTTCGGACTTATTTGCTACCTTTTTCTTTAATTATGTCATCTAATACCCCATTTCGCATAATTAATTATATTTTATTTTATATATAAAATTGTGACAAAAATGGTTGTAAAAACAATCTTAGGGCATAGGCTGTGTCCTAGAATCAACCATAATTTCTAGAAGCATTTAATCCGGAATCGGTTGCATATTTAAATTTTAATAATTTTGTCCTTTCCCAATATTTAAAACCATCCATTTTTTAATGTTAACTGCCTCCTCAGCTCCTCTCATCAAAAGGTACAATTTAATGGCCGTAAAAACGCGAATACTGGGCCTGGGCTCTGCTCAAGGTGAGCCTCGTTGCAGCCGCTTATCGTTGTTGGTCCGCTTCGCTGCGTCCACTTGGAATCAACTTGAGCGGCTAAATCTTTTGCATTTGTCGTTGTCTTTCCGGCTTGGACGTGAGCACAAACAAAGGCAGAAATATATGTCCTCCCATGGAGAGTGGGGTTGAAGCAGTGAAGCTTTTGTCTGTCAATTCCTGCGATGTCGAAACACGATGCAAAATTTGTGTGAATGAAAAAGTGAAAATCCTAAAAAGCTTTTAAAGGAAGGGCATAGTATAGTCAGATTACAACTTTTATTGTTGTAGATTTGATTGTGTCAGAAATGCAAATACAAATTTTATGCAAAAGTTAAATACAAAAAGTTGACATTATACAAGAGGCTTCTTCATGTCCTTTAGCTTTTGTCTTTACCCACAGAAAGTTACAAAATTCTCCTTAACTTTGAAACTGAAAGGCGGAATTATGTAAAATGAGTCCAATTAAATGTGTTCCGGGCAGTGCAAAATTAACTAAAGGTTTTTCAAACCAATAAGTTAAAGTGGCGAACTTTCTTATACTTAGCTTAGGTCATCGTTCACAATTTCTTGAAGCATCTCCATTGCCTGACACAGATGGCTGTAGTTGCATTTTAACGACTCTGTTCTTCATGTGACATGCAACCAATAGAAAAACTTCTTGAATTTATGGCCCATATACATTAGCGTGCCCAAATCGCTGTTGCATGTCATAACCAACGCCATCGTCATGGTACACACTTACTTCTACCTACATTTTCTTAGCTCCTTTGCCATTTGCGATTTGTTGTGGCCGCATAAACTACGACGATTAAGCAAACAAAGTATATTTACAACAGCAGAAAAAAAGCTAAAACTAAGTCAAGGCAATGTGTGGCACGAAGTGCATTGCCTTTTGTATTGCCAAATGCAGCCAGGAAGTTGTAAATCCTTCAAGCAGGGAAAATAAGCAACGAACTCTGAAGGTTACCAGTTTGTATGTTGCAATCCAAAAGGAAACAGTTGAGATTAACGTAGATTTGATAAGCACTTAGTTTAACTATAGTACAGAGTGATAAAGCGTTTTATATACATGGTTTATCCCTTCTTGATTCACTTAATCCGAGAATGGTAATTAAATGGAAAAATGTAAGTGGAAGAAGTAAGAATGTGTGAGTGAAAGAATGAAAATAGGATATATCCTATAGAAATGAAACTTAAAACCTGTGGGACCTTGACTTAGAAGCTGTGTTTCTATAATCCAATGTTCTTATATTAAGTTCAATGACTGAAGAACCAAGTTTTATTTTAATTTAGAGATTTGCAGAAGAAAAGATGAAGAAAAAGAAAAAAATTAGATATAGGTAGTAAAACAAGAATGTGGTACGATATTCTGCATAGGAAACTGATGAAGAAGTTTTAAAGCTTGATGAATGATTTCTACTTCCGAGAACATGTATGTAAAATAGAATTGTCTAAGTTTATATAGATACTGCCAATCCTACACAGAGGGAAAAAACCGAGAACATTGGACTCAAAACGAGCACAAACGTTATCAAAAAGTATGCATGAACGGGGTTTCTCACATGTAGTGCAATGTTCTCACTTCGAGAACAATTTATTGAGAACGCGAAAGCTCAAATTGAGTTGACATTGTTCCATTTTTGAGAACAAGATTTGAGTTTATATTGTTCCGTTTTCAAGAACATTTTAAACTCACCTGGAAAAAAATTTGATTGCACGTGGGACCAGGTGTGGGCGGATTTCTCACTTTTGGGTGGAATAGGGAACGAGGACATACCTCTTTTGATTGGAAGTAAAGAGAGGCAAGGCTTGTATATGGGCGCTGCTGCTTCTGCACCCACCCATTGTGCCATAGGAATCAGAAACATCGCTTCAACGACCCAATTCACCTGACTCGTTTCATTTAAGTTTCCAAAAAACACAGAAAAATTTGTTCGGGCTTGACTGGGATTTGAGCCCGGTACCTTATGCACTCAACGTATGGAATGACGGACTTGACACTTCAGCCATTGAACAGTTTTGCAGATGCACGTCAAGAGGGCTACTTATGCTTTGTTGAGCAGACAAGAGAGAGAGAGAGCAAAAAGAGAACCAACTCGCTGACTCTCTTGTATATCTCTCTGCTGAAAACCGGTGTTGTTGTTGTTTAAAGTAAATATTATTCGTTTGAGAACAAATTTACTCATTCCAAGAACATTTAGAACATTTGTTCTCAAAAATTTCGAGAAAGTTCTGTTCTCATTTTATGTTGACGGCAACTTATTTTCTGAACACGTTTTTTCCCTCTGTGTAAGACTTCCCACTCAGCAAGCAAATGGCTCTCGGTACCGGTATGATGCTGAAATCGTATATAAATTTGTCAATAGCCTTGAGAGCAGATTTCTTTCAAACTTGCACTTTGAAAGATCGCTTTTACTTTAGCTTTTCTTGAGTCTTACTCTACAGTCTAGACCCCTATCACCCATCAGATTCATCTGTTCCAAAAAACGGACAAGACGCCTGGTTGTATCGATTTGAGAGCGCTGCTTTCACATCTTGAGAATTCCAAAGGCGACTTAAGAGGTAGCCTTTATGTGTGTATTAGGTACAACATTTTGAAAAGGACCCGAGAATGGTGAAACAATTTTGGAACCTTATCCAGTACCGAACTCAAATTTTAGGAATAGATTTTATTGCAAAATTATTGTTAAGTTTCAGTTAATAGGACCTTACAATTTGCGACTGATCAAAAGTAAAGAAATTATATTTATTAAATACTTGCAGATTCCCGACGTGCGTTATCCATTAAATCTTCATCCATTAAATTTTAGTCTTAGGCCATTAGAAAAATTGGCAAATTTTGCATTATTTTGGAATGTTTAATCGACGACTTTTATTTACCAATTAGCAATTTTCTTGACCACTTTATCTGCTCCTCCTAAAATGAGAGACACCTCCTTTATTTAACCGTGTACTATTGCCTTATATAATATCTATATAATAATCTTAGCCTCTTTATTAATATAAACTCAAATCAGAAGTTTGGAAATTTCGCGATTTTTGGTCAACTATCATTATCTACTATCTCAATGCCAAGTTTTATCCGAATCCTTTTAACCATTTGTGCGTAAATGCGCTTTCATAAATACTCTTTTAATAAGTTTCCGAATTTCGCGATTTTTTGGACCATTTAAATAAAAGTTATATAGCCTATGTTCAAGTCCAGGTAATCAACTATCTGATTGCCAAATTTCATCTGAATTCGTAAAGCCATCTGATCGTGATAATGAAACAAACGGGCAAACATAGAAACTTTCACATTTTGAATAGAAGTAAGAGTTGACTCGCACATTGCTTTAGTATCAAATTGGGTAAAGCATGAACCAAACCAAACCTAACTTTCAATAACCTAAAACAAAAGCCACTGGAAAACCTAGGTACGGACATGAGTACTAGAAAATCGTAATCTTAATGGTAATTACACATTTATCCGAACAATTCGAAATGACAATGGTAATTTCGGTGAACAGCTTTGCTTGAAGCGTGTGTTGGTTGCAAGTGAAGTGGACCCATCCTCTGCTGCGTTCCTGTGCATTCTCTCATAACGTCAGATGTAAATATTAACAATGTAGTCCAAGTCACAGCGAAAATTAGTTTTTAAAATTACCACTCGCTAATAAGCTGATCACAAAAGGCTCAGGTAATATTTTAGAAAGCTCCCATCTGTCGAATAACTAATCGATTGAGAAGAGTCCTTAATACATAGACATAAGCGAATACGCCAAAGCATCGTTTAGTGTCATTCATCTGGAAAAGCACATGTTGGCAGCGGATAAATTCTGAAAAATAGACCAGAGTTATATTCCGGCATTTCTCTAGGCATTCTGTTTAGCAGGGAAGCAAATATATGGGACCGGTAAGGGATCATTTTCCTCGGCTTTAGTATTATTTACAAAGGTAAACCTGTCGGCTCGACGCTATCTACTGTGCACACAAAAGTGCTTAACAGCAGCGCAGTCGACACACCGAAAGTATAAGCTTGTTTCTGCACTGATTCGCCAACAATACCGATGAGCAAAATGAACTTCGTGTTATTGGCTACACTAAGCCAGCTTAAGCTACTTTGGAGATAATAGCGTTTAAAACTCATGGATTTGGAACTTCGGGATTAAATCTTAGACAAATAACGCTTTTGGATCAGATGTTTTAAGTCTTACCGGACTTTTGATAATAAAAACTTTGGGAAACTTTCTGTGAAGATTTTCGAAACAAAAAGATCTAACTAAGAAAGTTTTGCTCAGAACCTTAAAGGGTTCTGATTCCACCCTTGGTAGATGCTATTCGCTAGCTCTCTAATTGTCTCTCTTGTCTGTAAATTTGCACTCAAAATATACGCACTTAAAACAAAAGAAGTTATTCCTCGAGTTGAATTCGTTCTTAACTTGGTTTTTGTATTAGAACTAGAAATTCGAAAATTCTTGATCCAAATACGATGTTCTCTATTGATCCTTTGAGTGTAGACATTACTTAAACTATTTTTTTTAACCAACATTTTTATGTTTTAATCTTTCAGGTTCTTCGGCCCGAAGACGTCGTTGATATTGTTGAAGTATGCCCAGTGCTTTGGTGTGAGCGAGACGCGTACAGTGTTCAGTCGCTACGACGCCTGCCAAAAGCAAGGGAGGCAAAGTGAATTTGTTTCAGCATACCATGTCATCGATTTCGGCGCAGGGTGTGGTCGAGCGTGCCTCTGCCGAACTGTCGAAACGGATAAATGGATTGGGATTGCGCTCGAAGCATCATCATGGCGGTAGCACTAACAGTGATGGCACATCAACAAACTCCACGTCCAGTAGCAACGCCACCACGTCCAGCGGCAAGACTTCGGTAATGGAACGGGTGACTAATGCTCTCTGTGGTGGCGGCAACAGCTCCAGTTCCAGCTCCTCCTCCTCTGCCTCAGCTACAGCTGCAGCAGCAGCCGCCGCCGCTGCCACTGCACCACCTACGCCGGATAAGCCATCGCGTGGTAGCCAGAGTCCAGTTAGTGTTGGCTCCGGGTTGATCTCCATACCCAGTGCACAACAGCAACAACAACAGCAGCAGCAGCAACAGGTGCCACCCGTCAGTCCCATACTCTTGCAGCAACAACAACAACAGCAGCAGCAGCATCATCAGTTGCAGGCACAAATGGCCGGCTCGACTTTGATCAACTCCAATCATCTGCTGGCCATATCCGCGGGAGCTCCAGCGCCACCCGCCGGCTTGCCTCTGGGTGCTCCACCCACGCCCACTGTCAAATCGATTGCCAAGCAAATGAACATAACAATTCCAGGCGGTGTGGGTGGTTCCCCCACCTTCAGCACCATGGGCATGGTGGCCGCACAGAAAGCCGCCAGCGGTACTCCACTGCAGTTGCGCAAACAGCTACCCAATCCCCATCTGCATCATCCGTACAGTAATGTGGTTGGTGCACCGGTCCAGTCCGCCCTAATTCTACACAAGCACCCGCCTCTCATACATAGTATCGATGTCCTAATGCTCGACGATCGCTTCCTAAATCGATTTTTCCAGTATTTCTCACCGTACGAGCGACGAGTGCTCGCACAGGTGTGCATCAAGTGGCGTGATATTCTGTACCGTAGTCCACGCTATTGGTCCGGGCTGCTGCCCACGCTGCAATGTCGCGAACTGCGCCTTATGCCGGGCTGTGACCGCGGCAAATTGTACAATTCGCTGATACGTCGCGGTTTTCATGCTTTGGGCCTGGTGGGAGCCTCTGATGAGGATGCCCTGGATGTGGTGCACTCATTTCCGCTGGCATCGAAACACATACATTCGCTCAGTTTGCGCTGCTCATCGATAAGCGATCGTGGTTTGGAAACGCTTTTGGATCATTTGCAGGTGAGTCGGAGCTTTGGACAAAGAAAGGGGGAAAAACAATTGAAGTCCAACTTTAAATTGTGACAAAAATAGGAAGAACATACCTAAACGAACCAATTCCTCTCATTTCTGCTGCAATAATTAGTGTGAGTTAATCTACCGCATAATTGATGGGGTATTACCTCCTCAGCTCAAAATCAAAATGTCAACACACTCATAAATGATGCATCATGACCAAACGTTGCATTTTGCACAAAATATTTATTCTACTAAAATTAAATATAATTTATGTCACAGCTTTGAAGTGAAATTTGTGAAATTGATCGCATCAATTCATTATGATGGCAAACAGTGCCAAAATTATCGCACGCTACTTCTCCATACATACAATTCATTCATGGGAGAGGGGATGGTGCATAGCAGGACTGCCACTGCCACTTGGTGGCTTGATGACACACTTTTCCCTGTGACATGTTTCATTTGGCTTGGCGTGCCGCACAAAAATACTCAAAATAACATCAAAATAGTTTTTCTTTAGACAGGCACAGCAGCATTTTGTGTGGATTTATTTTTGGTTTCGCCGTGTGACTGACCACTGTCAACTTGTCTTTAACCACACCAAACACACGCCCACGGTCAGGGGCTGAACAAATTTTCTTAAGGCAAACTGTCTTGACTGTAAAGCAAAACGAAAGTCATTTATATGGAACAGCTGAGACGGGTTCAAACTAAGAGGGCGTTTGGGCACAGCACTGCAGCTCTGGAGACTGAACATATTGGCCTTGTGCATTTGAAATGAATGACATACTATTATTTCAGTACTTGACAATCTAAACTGAATTGAAACTTGGCAAATAGAAGAAGAAACTCTTGCGAGCTGTTTGTGTTCTTTGAGAATTTTATTTAAGTTGAGAGAGAGAGAGAGAGTGTAAAAAAAGTTAAACCAAGAAAAAAATAAGGAAAAGGCTGAACTTTTAAAATTCAATTTGGAACGAGAGTAGTTGAGCTAATGTTCTTGTAATCAAGGCTGCAAACCTCTAGTTTGCAGAAGGATGGGTCCGGAGGTTCGAACCCCTTGTAAAGTCTAAGAACCGGTTCTTGGAACCCCTGAACCCAGGGTTTTGTTTCGATCCTCGGTTCGCTGGAATATGAATACTTTCGATTAATAAAGTTTTTTAGTTGTTTTTTCAATTTTTTAAGGAATATATAACATCACTTTCAGATTTGATATCTTATATGTGTTTATTGCATTCTATTGCGTTCATAAACTTCTCTTCTTAACAATCAGACGGTGAAGTTTAAGTTTGAAAACTCTCATTATATTAGAAGAATGTTCATCGAGGTAATTATATAGTTGTAAACACTTGGTACAAATTGTAAATCCTGCAGCTATAAGAATTTGTATAAGTTGACTGCTGTAATAAACAGATATTTTGAACTATGTTCCATATAAATGTATAAATTTTTATAAACGATATATCGGAAAAATTACTATGGTAATTGCAGGAGCAAATTGTCATAACAAGACTGTTGATTTTGTTCTGCGCAAAGCTTATAGAAAAAACGAAATCTTCTTAAAATTTTGTCCAAAAACCTAAAACAGTTGTGCCCACATTTCATTTTCCCCATTCCGTGTGATAGGAAGTCATAATTCTGCCAGCGTGGCAGCCGACACACGCATAGAGAGAGAGAAAACGTGTGCTCTAAAAATAGCACGCGCACACATATGTGTGTTTGTTCCCAGCAAAAGCCAAAGCGCTCTAAGAGCGCTATTAGAGCGCTCAAAAGGAGCAGTGAAGCGCTCAACTCTCCTAGTAACTAGTGCTCTTTTTTACATTGTTATGTCATTGGATGTCAGCGCTACGCTCTCGCTGCGAAAAAAGCGCTTTGAAGCGCTCCACTCGCAGTGGAAAACGAGCACTATGGAGCGCTACACTCTCGCTGCGAAAAAAGCGCTTTGAAGCGCTCCACTCGCAGTGTAAAACGAGCACTAGGAAGCTCTTCGCTCCCAGAGTAAAAAGGTATTGAAAAAGCGCTCCATATCATAAAATATAAAAAGAAGAATATCAATTATGGTGAGGGTAGTCATGGAGGATGGGTTGGGGTAGGAGGTATGGGAAGGGGATGGGTGAAGGGTAGGGAAAGGGGTGTGGAAGGGGGGAATGGTAGTGGGAAGGGTTTTGGGAAGGTAAAGGGAGGGGGAAGGGAAGGGGAGATGTTTAAGGGGAGTGGGAAGGGTTGACGGGAGGGCATAGTCTTCTTTCTGAAAAACGTAAACTTTCAACTTCAACTTTTTTTTATTTTTAATTACCTTTACTGGGACTCGAACTCAGGACTTCGGGCTCTTAATCACAAATGCCGGCGTCTTAGCCCATACGGCTATTCAGGGCTCGCGTGACGGCAGCAAGTCTCAGTTAAGAACACAGATAAATGTTAATTATGTTCAACATACTTTTTGCACAATTTCAAAATTTCAATTTTAATTGACTCAACCTAATTTTATCAAATCTTGCAACGCACAGTGTAAGATTTTGCCAATCTAGGGGGACTTAATTCAATAGCATTCGTATTTTTTAAGCTATCGACTTGAACTTTGGACTAAATGTTCAAATATTCCCCAAAGAAATTTTTGGACGAAAAGTTAAAATGGGCGTTTTCACTTTTTTAACACACAATCCGCAATAAAAAACAGGAAAAAATTGTTTTCATAAAAGTGTCAGGTTAGTATTTTTTGTTCTGATTTTAGCCAATTTAAAAATATTTTTTTAAAATAATAATGCAAAAAAAAAAATTTTTTTTATTAAATTTATTACTTTTGTTAAATATTCATCCTTTTGCTTGTAACTTCAAAAGTATTTTCCGTACAAATATAAAAATGGTTGGGTTTCAAAGGAAATTCATTTATTCAAAGAAAAAAGCGAATTTCATATTTTTCAAAATTTTTTTTTTTATTAAAAAAAAAAAACTCAAAGTTGATAAAAAGATTAGGCGAAATTTTTTTGTTGGCAAATTTAATCAAAATCTGAATTTTAATCACAACTTTTTTCACTAGATTGATCATAGTTTTATAGCTCTTTCGATGCGGTTTTAGGTTGAAGGCGCGTCATCAATCCTATAAGCATCGCCTTTTATTTTGCCCTGAAGCCAACTTGCATTATCGGTCATAATTTTGGACTTACCCCCCCTAGGTTTAGTCCACCACAGCTCAAGTTCATGGCACATGCTTGTTATGTGCAACTTGAGCTTTTTATGTTCAATATCGATGCCAAAAATCATCGCTGCGTGCTCTAGGAGTGATTTAAGCTTACGTTACTTGAGCAAACTTCGAAAAACTCTGCCCATTCTATTTCAGTCATTGCTTAAATGAAGGTCTTTGTGCAAAATAATAGCAAAAATGTTGTATGGAGTCCCTTTATAGCGCCAAAAATCAATAATTCTACCACTATTATGGGAAAAATAAGTTCGACCGCTCACAGTGGCCACACGATCCAATTGAGAACACTAAACTTTCTCAACTGATGCTCGTTGTCCAATGCAATTTTGCATGCATTTTAAATGCACCGGTTTAAGTACCGTTATCTTCTGAACAAAATTGTTTGTTTTGTTTTGGGCTTGTATTCGTAACACTTAAACATTTCTAAATTGACTTCTAAATGCTCATTGACATTAAAAATAATTTATTTTTCAATTAAGTCCCCCTAGATTGTCAAAATCCTACACTGTGTACCGTGCAGAGCGTGCTATTCAAAGCAGAAACAAAAAGAACAAAATAATGAAAAACGAGAGCGTAAGTTAAAGTCGGCTCTAACCGACTTCGATATACCCGTTACTCATGAGAAAACATGCTTAACAGTGTTCCTGCGTTCCCTAGGGTGACCATCCAAAAAGTATGCAACATTTTTTAGGGTGGGAGGGGGGGGGGGGTGCTTGGTTCACTTTTTTGCTCATAACTTGAGAATCGTTCATCCGATCTTTATGATTTCTTCGGCAAATTTATTCATTTTGCTACTAACTATCTGTAGAAGGTACGAACCGTCTATCTTCAAAACTGTAGGAGATATAACGATTTTTCCAAATTGCGGGGGCGGGAGTGGGCGTGGCCAAAATTTGAAATAAACTTGATCTGCGTGCAGATAAAAGAAGCATTTGTCCCATACATGTCAAACCTCTATCTCTTACCATCTCTGAGATCTAGGTGTTCATACAGACAGACGGACAGACGGACGGACGGACAGACGGACGGACGGACAGACGGACATGTCTATATCGACTCGGCTGTTGATGCTGATCAAGAATATATATACTTTATATGGTCGGAAATGATTCCTTCTGTCTGTTACATACATTTGCACGACTTTAGTATACCCTTTTTACTCTACGAGTAACGGGTATAAAAATTCACGCAGAAAATTTGTAAAATTACTGCTTTCGTGGCCGTATGTGGCCCAGTGGTTAGTGTGCTGGACTGCTGGGCGGGAGGTCGTGGGTTCGATCCCGCCTCTGAACATCTAATAATAAAAGTTTTTTTCTTTCTTTAGAGAATAGCTTTTACACATACGGTCACCTTCACCTGCAATTGGCGCCAGCTGTGAAGTAACTAGCCATGAAAAAGCAAGTTCTCAAACTTTGCCGTTCGGATCCGGCGTTAAACTGTAGGTCCCTTTCTCTTGTGCGAAAAATTTAAAGCACACACGCCAAGAGATCGTGAGAAGCTTGGCTTGGCCCCGTTGTAGGAGCTGTATAGCCAACATTTACATTTACTGCTTTCGTGGAGCAGTATTTACAAGGAGAGTGGAGCACTACAACTGAGCGCTTTCGAGGAGCAGTACTTACAAGGAGAGTGGAGCGCTCCAATGGAGCGCTTCTGCAGTGCTCGTAGTTGAGCGCTTCGAAAAAATTTGCTGGGTTTGTAGCCTATATTTGACATAACGCATTTACTTCGTGTTGCTCTGCTACACACACAATCTCAAGGCTTGATAGTGTGTGTTTGGGCACCACTGGTCTAAAATGAATTTCTCCATTCAACTTGATCCAGGTACGGTATTTCGGCATAGATTTTGTTCTCTTATACGGTATTTCTTCGTAGAAGTCGGTTTTTTTATGTTGAATAAATAAAAATTCTTGTTATCAGTCCTGTTGGAATAGCCAAAACCTTTGTCTTAAATATTTGAGGTGGAATTGCGCGGGCAAAGAATTTATTTTAGACCCATGGCTTCTTGGAGAGATTTTCTGCACTTATACCCTTTTTTCTTCGTAGAAGTGCGATGTGTAAGTAAAATAAATGAAAATTATTTTTCCAGTCCCGTTCAAAAAGACAAAATCCTTAAATATCTATAATATTTGGAATCGATTTGCACCGATTAGGAATTCATTTTGGATCCATGGGATTCTTACAATTTTCCGTAGATTCCGTTTTTGCTATCCGCTATAATCTTCATAAGCTTTAATATTCTAGTATCAGAAAGTTAAGTCACCTTAGTCATAAAGTTATCGCATTAGAAAAATAAGATATAACGGCGACTAGAAATGGTCACTTGGCGGTAAGGACGTTCCTTAAAAACTTTTCACTTTTATTCAGCTTTAGAAAATAAATATATATCGATGTTTCCTGCGCCCGATATATCAAATATCTATATTGAATATGTTGGAATATATTGATATTTTGAGAAATATCGACAACCCTAGTTCTATGCGAACCTTACTAAAGTCAAACTAAGCTTTCTTCAAAAAATCGTTAAGTACTAATTTCAGAGTGTGTGCAGCACAACAAACTAATTATAGAATCCTCTAGGGATTCTATTGAGGTAGTTTGGTCATCATCCTCTTGATTCAAATGAGCAACTGTCATCAATATTACATTCTTTCTGCTCTGCAGTTGTCTTTTTAAAGTGCTCCTCTCCATATTCGCTCCTTTATGGACAGTAAAAGTATAAATCCGACATAGAGAAATGACGTAAGATTGGAGATCTTATTGAATGTATGTAAAATGTAAATGTTGGCTATATAGCTCCTACAACGGGGCCAAGCCAAGCTTCTCACGATCTCTTGGCGTGTGTGCTTTACATTTTACAAAGGGACCTACAGTTTAACGCCGGATACGAACGGCAAAGTTTGAGAATTTGCTGGCTAGTTACTTCACAGCTGGCGCCAATAGCTGGTGAAGGTGACCTTATGTGTAAAAGCTATTTTCTGAAGAAAGAAAAAAACTTTTATTATTAGATGTTCAGAGGCGGGATCGAACCCACGACCTCCCGCCCAGCAGTCCAGTACACTAACCACTGGGCCACATACGGCCTTGAATGTATAAATTTCTATATTTTCCTGTATGCATCTTTGGACAAACTAATTTGGTGAACCGAACCTAATTTTTCGAAAAAAAGGTCCGGTTCGAATTCAGGTTCGAGGAGTAAAAAATATCAGGGGTACGGTTCACGGTACGTTTCGTCGGACCCAAAAAAACCAGAACCGAACCGGTTCTCAGGTCGAAACATTAAGCATTGATTTCGAATGGGTTCCTGCCTGTCTCGAATTCTACCAACCCGATTTTAGCGATCTAGGGCTTAATGGACGCAGAATTAACGTGGCCATAACTTCTTCAGAAACTTCTTTATTCGAGTTCTATTTTTTCTATTTTTTGTACACTGGGCTGCAAAAAAACCTGTCAAAAATTGATTTATTAAATAAATAAATGTTTTACGCTCTTTTGGTTATAACCTTAGAGTCCTTCAGCCTATCCCTATCATTCCAAAGTTTATACATCCATTGACCTAAAAATAATATTGTTTTTGTATATTCACGGGCAGCATTTTTTAGAAGCTTATAAAGTAGTGTATAAGATTTTGTTCAGATTTTTTGAAAGACGTTTAATGGTCGCGCAAGTCGAATTATTCCCAAATCGTGTTGATGATGACCACGACTTTCTTAGCTTTCAAATAAAAATTTCTAAAGAATATGTTGAACCATTAGTTTTGGCAATGCTTTTGCTCATTTAGGTACCATATACTAAATTTTTAAGCCAGCGAGAACATTTAACAATTTCGATTGCGCATTATTTGCCATCTTTAAAATCTCTTCGTTTATACCGGCGCACAAATGAACATGGCAATATCGACTCGGCTGCTGCTGATGATCTAGAATTTATATCAGGGACCGTAACTGTTATAAGTTTAAAACTAAAAATTGTGACTTAACAATTATTTCATAACTTAAAGCAACAAAATTTGCCCTCACTTTCTTGTCTTTATGTGAATTGTTTATGTGATCTAGATGTAGGGGAGATTGGGGGGTTGTGATCATAGTTTTGTTTTTCGAACATAACTTAGCCAAAAATCAATATATTTTCATTCTGTAAATTTTGTATTTTAGGTAAAAGATGCACGAAACTTTCCTCATCACTAGTTTAAAAAAATAAATTTTTGGGGTTTTTTTATTTGATATTGAAAAAAAAGTGACTTTTTGAAATTTCAAAAATTTGTGGGGGGTTGTGAGCCACCCATCTAAAAGTTCAAAATTTGTGTTTTTAAGCAAATATTCTTTATTAAATGAAAAAAATAAAATTTTTTCTCATATTCTGAATTAAGAAATATCAATGAAGAGTGAAAATTGATTGACGGCATCAGGCTTGTTTTCTTTTATATAGGAGCACTTTTTGCTGGTGACTGTTCTTTTGTTTGCCTTTTTTAATGGGTTTTTAACTTCTTTGGAGAGTTTTTCATCTGTTTTATTGCGTATCATTGCAATATCCTCTTTGGAAGTCAAAACCAACATTTTTCCAAAGTGGCTCACAACCCCCCCATATCTCACTTTTTTTTGGTGACGTCACATAACAAAAAAAAAAAATTATTTAAAAAAAAAAACATAATTCTATTAAAAAGGCAAATGACCAAAGATATTTCCCTCATACTTACTCTTGGCATTACGAAAGATTTGTATAATATTCACAAGTCAAAAATGAAAAAAAAAACTTTTTTTTTTGAAAAAAAAGTCGAGTTCTGGTTCTCAAACTTAAAGAACGGTAAAGATCGGTTGCTAGCCAAAAGTTAGATAATAAGAAGGGAAACACTTGACATAAACAAAAAGTTTAAATTTATTTTTTTTTGTGGCCAATATTCGAGTGGCTCACAACCCCCAGCGGCTCAGAACCCCCCATTCTCCCCTATGTATATAAAATCCTTGTGCAGCAGCATTTTCTATTCAAAATTTCCAGCTTGCGGTTGCTGTAAGGGAAGGCGTGGTCGGATCGTTCGATTTAATGATGTGTACCTAAGTTACAGGTCTGTAACACAAATACATCGTACATGTTTCCACTCTGCGTGATGTCAATTTACATGGTCGAACCATGATACTTTTGGTGTTAATGTTGTATTTGCGTCTCGATATCTTTTTCCCTTGAGGATTTATTCAAATTTGGTCTTTATGTGGATTCCATTAAGTTCCATTGCGAGCTTATCTAACAATTTGCCCTTCGTTAAACTAACAAGTAAAATTTTTGATACAAAAAGTGAGTGCCCTAATTGCTGCTGGGTTGCCATAGGCAATGAAAATCTAAGATAGCGTAAACCTACAGGAGGACCAACAGGGGGCAAAAGTCAGTAAAGTGAATAATATTTGTGGTACTCGTTGTGTGTGTGTGTGTGTCACCCTCTACTGATGCTGTCGGAATTAATCCAATGTGATGCATGTCAGGTTTATGAGCCTAGTTCTTTCTCTCTTCATGTGTCTGTACTTGTGTATGATGGAAGCCTCAACAAAATGTGTTTGATTGCAAATTGTTGTCGCTGGAAATGTCAACAGCAATGACACGCTAGGGACAGGGAGTCAACCGCAGTGTGTAGAGGAATTTGACCTTGGGGAAAATGACTGCAACTGAGTAGGCTGCATCTGGGTGTGTGCGTGTGTGCAGTGTACACTATGCACCCTTTCTTCTCTAACAAGTGCATGCAATTTGTTATTAATGTGCTATTAAATGCCTTAAAATGCGACGGAAATGCGGCGATTCGTACATATTTAATGGTCATATGCGGCAGTTGCCTCAGGCATTCACATGGCGTATACATAATTTGCGCATTACTGCCTTTTTGAACCACGACGCCACTTTAGCATACTAGTGGAAGGTGAATAGCACATTGACCCATAAAATTATGCTACGCTTTAGCACCTCACGGAAATGCAGTTGCAATTTTCTCACAAATTATGGCTTTAAAATTTAAGTTATGATGAAAACAGAGTTTTATTTTACTAACTTCTATATAAACGTACAAGCATTTCAGTTTGGAATTTCGTTTGCGTGGTGCCTTTTGGTATTGATTTTGGGGCTTAGCATGTGCACAAAAAAATTCTCATGCTGGTCGCCCTCTTCTATGGATACGTGTTTTGGCCACCAGCTGGGTGGAAAAGTTTTACCGACTGTTCATGCCAAATGGAATACTGACTTTTAAATGAGCCGACTGGTAATTTTACTAGAACCAATTTTGTCTTTTCATATCTCTACCGGTACGAAGAAAGTTTTTGATAATTTAAAGTGGAAGTTTTGAAGATAGTTTGGTAAATTTTAAAACAAAGGGAGTGATCCAAAATTAAGATGGCTTCAATTTAAAAAATGCTTATTCTGCTTTAATTTTGTTCTTTGATTTTTTTTAGAATGTTTTGTTCTTTTTAAATTCTAGAATAAAGCAAGAATTCAGTTTTTTTTTTTTTTTTCCGTTAATTAAAAAAATGGAAACTTCGAAATGTTTGACAGTAAAGTTAAGTCAGTTCGCTTAATAAATTTCTTGCATAATTTTATTAATGATTTCATTTACAAAAATCACTTTTAGTACGGTGTTTGAACTGTCTTTACCAAAAGATTAAGCAATTAACAGAAGGTTTTAAGCCCGGAGTCGCACAATGCAAAGAAGAACAAGGCCGCCTTCGGCACACCGATAAGGTCAAGGTTCTTTGAATCCTTTTCTACCTTTGGTATACCAGCAAAGTATGTTCGACTTTGCATGATGACGTTTAGAAGCACTCAAAGCTCTGTCAAAATAGGAACGAACCTCTCCTAGCCCTTTGATACCAAAAGAGGTTTTAGGCAGGGAGAATATACTGCTAATGGAGTATACACTGCGCCAGTGCCCAAATACCAACAGATCGGGCACCATCTTTAATAAAGATGTATTGCTACTTGCATATGCCGATAATATTAACACTTTCGGTGAAATCGAACGGGCGGTAACGATATGATAACCGGCGACAACAACATCAGCCTGGAAATCCAAAGAATTATGCTACTACGTTCTCAGTAAGGATTTTAAAAGCAGAGAGTGGACGAAAAAGTTCCAGCTAAAATGGTCTACAAGAGGAATGCGAAAGAACTGGGCCAAGGTAAGGTGTGACGACCATTACTAAGATAGGATGACCAGATGCGGAAGACATCTCCAAGACTTTGAATATTTATTTTAAAAAATTATAGTTCTGTGTGTTTTAAATTTCTAAAAAGATTTTAGTGCGCAGGACCCATTTACTTAAAAAAAGAGTTTCCACAAAAAACATTTACGTATTTGCGATAAAATTTTGAAAAATTTCGCACCTCTCTACACCGAAATTCGAATATCTTGCTATATTCTTGTTAAATATTCGGCGGATTTTAATTTTACTCAGGGTTGGGCAAACTACTCGATCAGCAGAAAATTTCTTAGCTTTCTCCCCACTCCACCAAAAGATATAGAAAATGTTTTTTATAACACTTACACTTGGAAAAACTCCATCGAAAGAGTTCTATATCGATCGGTATAGAATTTATACCGTTGTACTTGAAATTTCAAAAATGTTTTGTTCCTGGATGTACTTAAATTAAGTACGATACGTTCAAGAATAGGAAAACGACTGTTAAAATTATTCAAATGAAAACAAACGTTCTTGATATAGTTAGCCCAAAAATTTAAGAAAATATCGTACTTAGTTCAAGTACTTAATTTCTTGGATTAAGTACAAAATAGACTTACAATGCAAGCTCCAAGAAGTATGCTTTATATAATGCGAATTATTTTAAGTTAAATCTGTTCTTAAAATTCCGTCCTGGTTTTAACACCAAAGGGTATTATACTTTTGCCCAGAAGTTTGCAACGCATATAAATATTCATTTCCGAGCCCATAAACTATATATATTCTTGATCAGGGCGACGAGCTGAGTCAATTGAGCTTTGTCCGTCCGTCTGTCTGTCTGTATTTTTCTACGCAAACTAGTCTCTCAGTTTTAAGTCTATTGAGCTGAAACTTTGCACAGAGACTTCTTTTTACTGCTACTATGTCGGAACCGACCGGATCGGATGACTATATCTTATAGCTGCCATAGGAACTATCGGTTGAAAAGTGAGTCTTTGTGAGAAATACTTTTTTGTTTTTAATGTATACGCCTCCCGCTTCAGCAATTATTAGTTTTATACGCTTTTACACAGATTTGGAGGTTTTGGTCAAAATCGGAGTACTATACCTTATAGCTGCTATAGAAACTATCGGTCGAAAAGTGGGTTTTACTTAGAAAAACTTTTTTGTTTTAATGCTGACGTTCGTAAACTTTGATGTATTAAGACATTTGCAATGGTTTTAAAACTTCGGCAAAGACGAAGTTAGCTTGGCCTTCTCGTTTTAAGTGTTATTTTGCTTCAAAAATAATTTGGGTTGACGTTAGCATTTATTAGACTTCGATGAAGAACCTTTTTGCACTTATTTCGAGAATTAATGGGGCTGTACTTAAGACCATAGAAAATTAATTGTATGACCAAAAAGATATTATAGTACATAGTTCGAAGTTTACTTAAAATATACTGGAACAGTCTTAAAACAAGTATGAATGAAGTATTTTCGTACTTACCGTACTTTTGACACTGTTCGTACTTGATTCAGGTACAAAGTTCTTGCTTTGTTTTCTGAGTGTAGGGTACTATTTATATTTCGGACACTGGTCAAAACATAATTCTTTACTACTTCACAAATACTTTTGCTGGCACGATCTATGTAATTTGACAACAACGAACGGGCTTAGGGCTGCCAAGTTTAATAACATACATTAATAGAAGTAGTATTTATTTATGTGAAATTTTCATTTTTTCATTGTAACAAAAATATTTCCCCGAATATGTTAGTCAAAAGTTTGCTGATTTCGATTTTGCTGTTTTTTTTAAACAATTTAAAACAAACACGCGCAGCGGTAATTAAATTTTGAACCAAACGATGCTAGTTTAACCTTCTTATTTGCAAACTTCAGTTGATTGCTGATGGTTTGAAAGTGCAAGAAGGGCGACGTGACATTGCACCGACTCCACAAATGTGGTGTAAACAGAAACAATAATTTTTGGCTGCATACATGAAAAATGTTAAATGTGTCAAAATATTTAGTAAATTTTGCTTTTTATTCCCTCGATTTTTGTTTGAAACTTCTCGTTACTTCGCTTGTCCGTAGAGACTTAAGAGAGGAGACAGGCACCTTAAGTAGAAAAGAGATTTTGATAACATTGCCCCTTAATAAGGCTACGTGTCTTTAAAGTTCCAATCTATTTCTACTATTGGCATTTTAAATCTCTTATCCTTTCTGCAAATTATTGACTTTACTTCTCAACAATTTGGGTTTTAAGTCCTTAATTTTGTTTCGCAATTGCTGTGTATTTTATTTTGATTTCTTTTACGTGTGCGGCATTTCCGTTTACATTTCTGGCTTATGTCGCTTCGTTTGCTTTTTGTTTAGTCAGCTTTGTTTTCGCTTCACGTGTGCGACCAGGAAAAGTTCTGGAGTGGCGCCAAACTCAACTTCAATGGGCAACAACAATGGCGACGACAAAATATTACATACCTACCATAGTTCCCGACATATTGTCTGGCAATCGAATTGGGGTCGATTTGGAGTAAAATGTTTTGCTGGCTGCTCTTGAAAAGGTCAAAGTTGAGTAAGAAGACTTTAAAGGCTGGGGGTATACTTTAATTGCAATCTATTCAATTTGTTAACACGGATTCTAATGCCTTGATAAAACGAAAGGCCAGACACAGAGGCTGCGGATTAATGGCATAGAAAAGCGGGCACATTACTCAACTTGTTGATACACTTTAGCTGTACTTTACTGGACACATATTGATTTTATTGTATTGCCTCATTAAGGCCATTCTAATGATTAGCTGCTCTTTTGGGAATAAAATATAAATAGCTTGCTTAATTTGAATTGTTTGTTATGTAAAAGTTGATTCAACTTTTCTATAAACCTCGTTAAATGCCATTTTCCAAGGATAGGCAACCACTAGAAATATTTTTACCGGTCACAAACAAACACATAAATATATAAATACGTATATACAATTCATGTGTGAAAGATTTGCGCCAAAGTATTTCAACGATCATTAACACTCGGCGAACGGTGGGTCATAAAAAATGACAAGTTGATGAGACCATCAAAAATCTGAATATGTATTGTGTCTTAGGGTGGACTTTCGTAGAAAGTGAATTTATAGGTCAGATGTTCAGCCTCCCACCAACTAACTTACTTTCTTATATCTATTTTCCAGAGTTTGTTTGAACTAGAACTGGCTGGTTGCAATGAGGTCACTGAGGCTGGTCTCTGGGCCTGTTTAACACCACGCATTGTCTCGTTGTCACTGGCGGATTGCATCAACATTGCGGATGAGGCAGTGGGGGCAGTGGCACAGCTGTTACCCTCATTGTACGAGTTTTCGCTGCAGGCAAGTGTCGTGTAGAGGCGAAGCAACTATATTTACAATTTTAATTGAATCTTTCTGGCAAAAACAGGCTTACCATGTGACAGATGCTGCCCTGGGTTACTTCTCACCAAAACAAAGTCACAGTCTGAGCATATTACGCTTACAGTCATGTTGGGAACTAACCAACCATGGCATTGTTAATATTGGTAAGTGGAAAATTGTAAACTTTTTATTTATGGGTTCAAAGAAATAAGCCTGACGAAGCAATTTTATATTGAAACATTTTGATTAGTCTTGGCTTTTAAATTGTCAACAGTTGAGTGTTAACATTTAAAGTTAACTAACTTTTAGTTATGTTGCTTAAACCGAAACATTTGCTAGCAACATTGAGGCTG
Source organism: Lordiphosa clarofinis (assembly GCA_018904275.1). Lineage (NCBI taxonomy): Eukaryota > Metazoa > Arthropoda > Insecta > Diptera > Drosophilidae > Lordiphosa > Lordiphosa clarofinis. The sequence goes on along the minus strand of JAEIGQ010000007.1, from coordinate 1,709,379 downwards.
CTCCTTTACATAAATGTATTATGGGTAATCCGGGAAAATTGCACTGGATATCCTCCTGGTGTTTGTCAGTTGAAAAGGGATCTAAAATAAAAAGAGTTATTATATATTAAAGTAAAAAAATAAGTTTGGAAATAAAATTTTAACTGAAATATTTTCTTTTCCACTTACTTTAACGCTACAAATAAGTACAAGTTAACGCAGCCACAATTTTAATATAGCTTTACCATTCAAACCCAATTTTTTCGAGATGGCTTAAAAAATGATAATTCTAAAGTTGGAAACTAGAGATACTCTTCTTCACATTTACCTCCGTCGGGGCATTTAATCATGCTAAATGTTGTTTTGGTTCAAGTTAGTCAGCTTAAATTTTGAGTGACTCGAAACAGATCAAGCTCAAATAGATCAAGTTTCAAACAGATCAAGCTCATGTGGATCACGACAAGTCATTAAATGAGCCGAACAAAAAAATCTTCTCTGAAAAATCGGGACCGAAAGACCCTAATAAAGACAATATGGCAAGACATTGAGAACTGAGAAAAAAGGATAATTTGGGGATCCTTAGGATATTTTCGGTATCCATTTGGACTGGATAGTTAACTATCCTTTTTTGGGATCCATTGGATATTTTCGAAATCGATTTAAAAAGGATATATCAGAAGAAAAAAATCTTGAATTGATCTTTATTCTTCATCCAAAGGAGCTGAAAAAATGTGAAAAGGATATATTTAAAAAAATGGATCTTAATGTGGATATTCGAATATCCATTCTACGGGGATCTTTTTTTTTCTGTGCAAGCAAAAAATTACAATGCTATACATAAATGAAAAAATGGGTCTTCATATTAGTTACAGACTTTGTGGTAATCGAGTTATTTAAACCTATTTACCATTAACTGAATTCTTATTAAATCGCGAAAGCAATTACCAAAGAGTATAAAAAATGGAACGAATGGAAAACTTTAATGCCAGTGGAAAATTATGGCAGGATAAATGCTTAAGCGCAAAGTGTAGCTAAGGGATCCCCATGGTAATAGAACCGCGAAATGCTTAAGAAGCTGTGCTTGAAGACCACAAATGACCACACACGCATCTAGGTAACCATGATTATGACAATACTGAGCCGCGATTAATAACATGGATGACAGTTCACACCTACAGGATCTTCATGGTAACTAAACCGAGCTTAAGAAACTGCTTTTTAAAAATTTCGCGTTATTTGAACCTTTGAATCTTTACTGTATTATAAAATTTGCAAATTTTCGCCAATTCTTGATCCGGTTGGTCTACACCTACTATTTACCCGTCGACAATTTCCAACTGTTAAATCTTCACGAAAATCTGAACGCATAATGAAAGTTGGCAATTTTTTTCGAATTTCTTTGGACCGATTGACTTTCATTTCCATTTCCTACAATTAATTAATAGACTTAAATGGAAATTTGTTTTTTTCGCGGTCTTTGGACCATTTAAATAAGTTACAAATAGTTATTCTGCTCTTCGGAGCGACGACGAATCCATCAAATCAGAGATTATTAAAATCGGTTAATGTTTTAGACGTTTGACTTGAAATGTTGAATTATTGTTACGCTTAACTGCAGATGTGTGGAATCTATGTAAGTAGGCTCTGGACCTATTTTTTGTTTTGAGCAACTGACGCCACATTGTTGCCACTCAATGTGCTAAAACTAAATTATAAACGAGAACACTCTGAGCTGTTTGAGTTGAGCTGGTCTGAGCTGAATCATTTCGAACAGGTCAAATAGCTCATGGCTTATGTCATAATTCTATGAATCAATAATTTTGTGAGCGATTAGAACAAGTTCATATTTAGATAGATCAAATCAGTAACAAAGTCAAGGAGAACTTTGATTCAAATCATGAATGGCTCTTGTAGATATCGTCAAAATACTCCACAGAAGCGATGGCTTAAAACATCTAATGCCACTGGCGGACCCCGCTTGTACTACTCAGACCAGGTGACATGCATTCCCAAGTCACAATGTCGAAAGCTGAAACAGTCAACTAGTATTAGGTGTTGTTCTAAATGATATTTCGTAAATAAATCTAACAGGATGCTTACATATTCTTTATCTGTAGAAACGTAAATTTCCAAATTAGTGAACTTGTTAAACCATTCACTCATCTCTCCCTTTTTGAATACTTTTTTACTAAACAACCCCAAAAATATTTGCCTGCTTGTCAAAAACCAACATTTGGCTGGTTTAAAAAAACCTCTCGTACATGTTTTGCTCTAATGGCACTTAACTAATTGAAACTTTTTGTGGACCTACCTGGGGGAACAAAATAACCAAATTCTGTTAGTTTTTTTTAACCTCCTTTGACGTCATTAAGAGACCTTTTGAATGTACCAACCCTTGTCAGTTTGAAATTGACATGGCATCAGCTAAAAAAAAATTGCATTACACAATGGCCTTCACATCGTCTCTATCTGAGTGGGATAAAGACTTCATGAATATTAGTCGATGACGAGCAAATTGAATAAACATTCATCGTGACGAGCTCCAATTGAGGCAGCCATCTCACAAATCAATTGTTGTGCTAGGTTTTCAGTAAAAACAAGCAGAGGGTAAAAGCGAATAGGATGAAATAAATAAATAATAAATAAATTTTCATTGGGGAAAGAAATAGCTTTGAGCTACTCGAAAAATTACATTAAATTTTGTTTTGGTTCACTTTCCATACATGTTAAGTAAATGCCACAAATATATATAAAAGAAATATGTATATATGTAAAGGTTGATTCATTTATACCTTTTTATTTGAATTTTAAATAAGACACTTAAAATAGAACTGGATGTCAACATTTTTATTATGATCCGAAATAACCATCTCTGACACTTACATGTGAAAAATAATATTCTTCAAAAGTTGGCAGCGACTGCTAAGCTGTAGGTGGTTAATTCGAAGGTTAAATTTTCGAACACTGTTTCCTGAATTACTCCGCGGTTTCTTGCGAGTCGTCAGTTCTGAAACGCGAAATAGTAAATTAAGCCAAAATGCCGTGAGGTTCTTGAAACTTGCTTCTTACTTTATTTTCCTTCTTAAAGTATAGATATGATTTTCAAAACACATCTTCTTTAGACAAGGCAACGTTTCAGGACAATACAATTATTTGATTATTCCCAAATATTAAGAAAATGTAAAATCTAAAAAAAGTTACCTGACAGTTTTACGAAATGTGCAATTCTCATTTTCGAGCGACAGATTTGGCCGTTCTCGACATCTGACAGCACTGGCCCACTTGGCATGTTTGCCATTTGCTGTAATAGTGCATCAAAACACACAGTGCTGAGTTTTGATTACTGAGTACTACGTATCGAGTTTTGAGTATCGAGTTCTAAGAAACGAGTACTGTGCATGGAGAGTTAAGTATATTGTACTGAGTATCGAGAACTGAGTACCTTCTATAGAGTAATGAATATCAAGAATTGAGAATCGATAATCGATAAACACACAAACACACACATACCGGGAGTGCCACGACGCCCACTCTTTTTTTCAAACAGTTGGTATTCCCGTCCGCACTAATATATTTTCACGGTTGCATAAAATTTAATTCACACTTTATATAAACCCGTATATAATCGTTCAGAATTTTGGGATCCGTGCCATGTCAGGTATGTAACATTAGATTGGACCTCCTGAGTATGAAATTCATAAGGTCATGGTCTTACCCTCCTATCCTATCAAGAGTAAAACAGTCAAGTCCTTACGGGCGCGTATAGGTTCTAAAGTTTTTGTTATTTAATAATATTAAAATATTTGTTTCATATATAAGCAGTAGGCGTTGATTTAAATTCAAAATTATTCCGAATCAAACCAAAAAAAAGGACACTTTTTTAAGAATCGCCTTTTTAAATTTCAAAAGATTACAGCAATTGAAGTGAAATAATAATTTCGTTAAAAAATGTTGTATTTGATACAAACGATACTATGAATAATTTTTTCCAATTTTTAAGGTCTATTTTTTTCCATTTATCCGCTTCGAGGTCCGACCTAATATCCATATATTAATCAAAGAGATTTCTTTTCATAACAATAACACAGTACAACACTAAATTTTTCAAATACAGTCCAGATTCGCGATATAGTGGAATTGCTATTACAAAAATTCAAATAGTCCGAGTACCAAAGCGTCCTTGGTTAAGATGAAATCACAGTTCGGTCTGTTATTGGGCTCTGGATTTTTCACAAATTGTCAACCTAGGCTGTGTTCGAGGTTTTGCTTAAGAAAGTTCCTTGAATGTTTGCCTGGTTTTATTTTTTGGAAAAGTTCCTTTTTGCTGTTTCAATAGCATATTTCGCTATCGACTCTAGTTTTGCCATTGCCTATGCACCCACATCAATCGTTTTTTGTGGACTTGTTAAAGGATAAAAATAAGCAGATTTAGATTAATCTCTATTATTAAAGACAGGATAACATTGAAGATACTTCAAGACCAACCGTTCAAGAAGTCTTAGCTGCTCTTAGCTACAGACTATTTAGCTTAAAGCTAGAGTAACGTAACGCCATGGCTTCGCTTTTCCTTATTAACCGAAAATCAATTTCGTTGCATACTTATGGGGTGCCCCTTCCCCAGCGCAAACTCATTTAATATGTAATCAACAACATGTGCAAACACTAACCCAGCCAACTTTCATTCCTTAGCTCTGGAAGTAGGAAGCTCGAGTTGGTCGTAACTTTGCCTATGCGCATAAGTTGCTTTGACCTTTACCCTGGCGACGACTTTACGCCCACCTGAGTCCTGGAGCTTCTGGCGTGTTATTCCTTTTTTTTTTTGTTACCACTTGAACTTTGCCAGCCATTTCATGGCATTCCTTTTTCTGCTGCTTTATTTCTTGTTCTTCTGGCGGTTATTAGAAATTACAAAATGGCTGCAGCAGCTCCATAGATTTCCCCTTGAACAAAGCGCCGACTTTCAAGTACCGCAAAATAACGCTGCCTGTGGTGGTGGTGGTGCAGGTATTGGAGTTAAATGGAAATGAATGGCGTTACCACGCACTGCCGCTCCATTGCTTTGCACACATTCCCATTCTCTTACACATGAAGAAAACGACTAGTTAGTTCGTTTCAGCTTACAGCGGCCCCACCAAACTGATTTATTGCACTTGGTTGGTTCAATGCGGTGATTGCAAATGTACTGTAGTACATATAGGAGTACATATATGAATTTATTGATGGGACGGTAAATTGCTAGAGGTTGGTTCTCATAGGTCTAATATCTTACACTGCACAGATTAACATTTTTTATATCAATTGGGGGGCGGGGAAATGATATGACTTTCATATCAATTAAAATTTAATTAAATTCGAATAACGGAAGCGACGTGAGTTAGCTGAGAGAGTTACATAATGTGAATGGTTGTGGTGCAGCGGGTAGTGTATGAGCTTGCTGTGCGGGAGACGTGGATTCCTCGAAACAAATAAAATTTTATGCTTGAAAATACCAAAATAATGTTTTTAAACATATTGATTTGATCTTAGGCTTGATATGAAAAAATGTGAAAATTACTGCCATTTCATATAAATTTTGTTCTCGCTGTGTGCTTGAAGATTTGCTAATTCATTCAAAATCAATAGAAAAGTAGACTATTTCTTTAACAACTATTTCTGAAAAACGAAAATGATTTTGATTTTTTAATATTTATCCGGAATTGTGAGCTGATGACGGATTTCCTGGCCCAAACTGTTTTATGTAATGTGTTTAATCAAATGGATGATGAATAAACTAGAATCTGGGTCTCGCTGCCCTGTTTGTTAAGTCTAGAAAACCTTTTGAATTCTCGATAATTCAGATATAACTTCTAGTCTAAAATGTTTCTCACTAAATTAAAAAAAAAAATTTTTATATAAAGATTATGGATAGCTTTTCTAAAACATAATGCAAATTTTTCTGAGCAGAATATTAGAAAATTATTTATATTATTTGGAATTTATTTCTAAACTGTCTTAACCAAAATATTTACCATTTGAAAATTATATTTCGACCAGTCTTACGATACTGATTATAGAAAAGTGCACTCTATTTAGCAGAAATGCTTAGAACGATTTTGCTAAGACGATGTTTAATTTTACAGCATCTTTTTGGAAACTAAAGAAAACTTTTTGTACTTAAACCTCTTACTAAGAACCTCAGAAAATTAGTTTCGTCACAGTATTTCTTACAAATAGAAACACTTTCCAACAGCACATAAGCATCAAAGCAAAACCAAGGCGTTTCTTACTATATGAATTACTGTGACGAAAGGAGCTTTAAGATGCTCAGAAGAGATAACAATTTAGTTCGGCACAATACATCCTATGAATAGAAATAATATTGAACAGCCTTTAAATGTTATTGCTATAGAACAGCAATATTACCTGTATGAAAAATAGTGCCGAACCAAATTTTTATCAAATCTAAGCATAGGCCCTTATATCACAAATTCTGTGAATGTATAAATTTTTTAAATTGTAGTGAAACGATTTTAATGAAAAAATAAAATCGAGAAGGCTAAGCGAACTTCGCTTGTGCCAAAATTTGTATACCTTTGCAACTGCTTATTTTGAAATATCAGAGGTTATGAACGCTAACTCTAAAATAAAAAATTTGTTTCGTACTTCCGACCTATCGTTATCAGGTTTCGAGCAAAATTGGCGTATCTGTTTGAAAGCATATAAGATTAACGATGAACGAGTTTAAGGATGCTAAAGTTGGAAACAAGACTTTATTCATTAAGACTGATTTTCCGACCGATCGGTTCTAGGCAGAAAACTAAAAGTTTTTCTCATTATACAGTCCTTTTACTTTCCGGACAAACCCTTTATATATTTTTCGACCGATACACTGGGAATTGGAAACCTTTTGCCTTGGACAAAAGTCTGTAACTTTTGTGCCATTAAAAAAATTAAATTCACTTTTTGTTTTTTGATTACGAATTGCACATATTCTTTTTCATATTCATGTAGCAAAGAGTGTATTATAAGATTGAAGGGTTTGTGTTATTCTGGTGTTATGAAGTCCGAATTTCGTAGAACATGTTTCCTGTAAAGCACCTGTTAGCCATATTAATATTACTAAGATGACGATATTTGATCAAAATTTATGAAATTGAATACTCAGCTGATTTTTCAAAATTAAAACTAATCGGTCTAGGGTTAGTTGTTGGTTTGCGAAAAATTTACAATGATTACGAGGTTGTTATAATATATAAATTGGGAAACAAATACAGGCAATATTTTAGCTACCTTAATTTGTGTATTTTAACTATCGATTTAGCAAAAAAAGCATTACTTTTCAAAAAGGGAAAGCAAAAAAAGCTTAAAATACACTTGAAAAAGTTCGGTTCAAGGTTTAGCGATTCCGACATATTGGCAGCGTGCAGTCAAAAGAGGACTTTGTACAACATTTCAGCTTCATAGCTAGTTTGCATTAAAAGAGACAGACCGACGAAGCTCAATTGAATCAGCTCGTTATGCTGATCAAGAATATATATCCATGCGTGGCAAAACTTCTTCAAAATTATTTTACCCTTTGCATGGGTCTAAAATTGAATTGAGTTATAACAAAAATCTGGGGTACCTGCGCCAGGTTGGCGCACAAGCAGAAAGCAAACGGTTACAATAACAAAATACAGGCAAGGTCAGAGTCCCTGCTTGACTTATTAAAATCCTTTTTTTTAAGATTTGATGATGCTCGAACACTTATACTTCAAGGGCTGTTGATGACGTCAAATGATGACATCAAAAGCATTCAGCTCTCAAACGTATTTAGAAGAGTTTTTATTTAAATAAAGTATTGTGACGAAAATATTTTTTAATCGATTTAAGAATATTCTCATGACCGCGGTCTACGCTACTGATGCCAAACAACAGAAAATAATTTCTCAACAGATTAACCAAGTCGACAATCCCCTTATAGAAAAATCCAAATTTCAATCTCACAAGATTTATTTAATTTTTGTCCGTAAATTATATATTTTTTTAAGATTGTTTGTTTTATTGATTGATTGATTGTTTTATTCATTTTTTTTTAAGTGGAATTATACTTCTCAGTCTTTTGAATCAAATTAAAATTCCGCCGTATTTTCTCATCTGTTGACTTTGTCAAAGATCACTGCATTTGCTTACCAGGAAGCGAAAAATATAGCATAAATTTCTCTTCACATCCTACTTAATTCTTAGATATAAGGATTCTGTGAGCGCTATCAGTGAACGTTACACGTGTGTGTTAAGGGTGAGCCTAATGCAAGAGCCTTTAAGGAATATCCTTAGGTGTGAGCATTGTGAAAAATCATTACGCGTGGCCTTATGTGTGAGCGTTACACATAAGCGTTCCGCAAATTTATGCATAATCTCTATGCTGCGCGTAAGCCTAAGCGTGTGCTGTGAACAAAATTCGTTCATTCAACAGAAGCCGTATACTTTACGATTATGGGATGCTCGAATGCCTTGTTAAAATCTCTCAGTGTCTGTTGGAACGCAAACTGAAGATGCGATCGAATTCCAACTTAACCGCTTAACATCCTTGTTAATTAGCAAGCCACTTGCAGTAGCTGTATGCCAAATCGAAACCCACTATTGACAGCATCACCTCAAACCTGTGTACTCCCACACACACCCACGCACAATCTAAAACACAAGTTCAAAGTTGAAAACGAAAAGACCACAAGCCACATGGAATATAATTGCGGGCTGATGTAATGCGATTTGAGAGGCTGCCAGATGCAAAAAGTGAAATCATCAGTAGAGGGCAGAGGTTGAAAAAAAGAGAGGATGAAAAAAAACTGACAGTTGTATGGCATTGCATACACACCCACACACATGTATAGAAAATAAGTGCAAGCGATGACGTAAATAGCAGCAGCTGAAGCAAGAACGCATAAAAGTAGGCAACAGAAATGTCTGAAACGCACTGAATTCACTTTGCACAACAACAACCACAACAACAAGCAGGATACTTATACTCTAATGATGCTGTACACAGCTGGGCTGCTTAGGCAATAAGCATCAACGTCATCAACCACAAGTGGAGCCAGTAGCAGTAGCCCACGCACACAAGCTGACGTAGTTAAGTCATTTCACAAGGAAGAGAAAGTGAAGTCCAGGAAGAACAGTTGTCACTTTCAATTATGGACAAGGGTAGAAAAAGAACTCAAATATGGATTTTAATTTGCCATGGAAATATATTATTTATATTATCAAATTTTGTGTGAAACACTTCCGCTAATTAATTATGCGCGTGTGTGAGTTTAATTTTAATCGATTTATATAAAAACCCGACGCCCCGTTGTGGATTTGGTGATAAGAGAGATTCGGCAGGGAATTAATTAAAAAATGTCTGGTTAGTGGTCAGCAGTTTGGTAAGCATTTAAATTAAAGCGCAAAATAAATAAATTGCAGCCCTTATTAATATTTTTTTTTGAGTAAACAATTTATGATTAAGCGGCCATTTATATAAACAATTCAAAGGGAGAAAAAAAAATATGGCACAACCATGTAAACAGCCTTCCCCCCTCTCTCTGTGCTTACACAGGGCGGATGTGTAATATACTTTTATACTCTGCCTGGTGCCTTATTGACATTTTGTGCCTTTTTAATGTTCATTCATCAAGTTGGTTACACACCACTCACTCAACTCATACATTATATACGCACATGCATGCATATGTACAATGTACATACAACAATTTGATTGCGCTGAAGCTTATTATGCAATAAGAAAATAAGGACAGGAAATGTAGTAACATGGCTAATAATATTATAATACTGTTTAACCAAAAACATTGAAAATCAAATTGGTGACTGCTTTTAAGATTACTACACAATCATTCCAAAGGTACACAAAATAAGCACAAACACTGTTTGTTGGATTCACTTGCCGCAGCTCTTCTGCAAAAAGCTTTGGCGAGGACTAACAACCCTATACTTGTCGAAGTTTAGACCTGCTTACCTTGCTAGCTGTCATCACAAACATGGCTATAATACTACAATTTAAAAAATACAATTTTTAATTAAATGATGAAGAAATATTGCTATATTGTATACAAATTTTATTTTAATACATATCTATTAGACTTTCCATGTGAGATGAGGATATGTTGCAATATCATTTGCAGGTTCATTTTCATGTTAATGCAAGAGCGTCATAACTCTGATGTCCTAGAGTTGATATTGCACAAACATACTTGAAAGTCTAAGCAGTCTAAGTTAAAATTGTATTTGAAGGCATATTAAATTAAATATTTTTTAGGTTAACTCGAACCTTAAAGAAACATTTTTTCTGTGTTAAGGGCAGAAAGCGGAGCGAATCACAGTCTATCCGCTTCAAGTCAATAACTGGATATCAAATGCTACTCGTCCCGAATTGATGACTAACCCGTCCTAATCACGAACTCCAATTTTAGATTTAATCCCATCCCGTCCTGTTCGCGACCTTACATTATCACTTGTTCCGCATGATTTCAATCCAGCCTGAACATTTGTCTAGGAAAACGAATGGGCTTTTAGGAAGGTGTGAAAAGATCTTCTAAATATTTCGTATATCACAACAAAATTTCTATTCTGCGCTGTTCACTTCTAGATGGACGCAAGTTTTAGCCGTACAATAAGAGGCTCTCAGGATATCTTTGAAGTGAGGTCCCACACGATCGCATCACGGTTGCAGCCGTTTCTGCAAATAGTCTATTTTTATTGTGCTGCTTATGAATAGACATGGAAAAAACAAGGAATTTGTTTATAGATTAAAAAATTTTTATTTATTCATGTAAATTTATTTCATTTCCCTGAAAGTGAAACATAACACTTGCGCCAACGTTTTTTACAATTTTAAAAACATGCTGCAAAGTCATTTTCCGGAATAGTCTTCAGTTCCTTGGTTTCCACGGAGCGCTTTCTTGAGTTAGGAGAATTGCCAATGGTTTCCCAAATGGTCACTCTAAATGGTTTCACAGCTATGTTGGTAGTATCTGTCGGGAATGTCCGTGCGATCATGCGGACATGACCCTTTTTGGAACCCTGCTCATGGACCGTGCTGACTGTAAGCCACATTAGTCGCTCTTTCTGAAATGCAAAGTCTAACCGAGTAGATAAAACACATATCTTGGTTGGAAATGATCTCGCTTAGTCAAATTAGGTCTTAGTTTTTAATGCACGATCAAATTTAAATTTGATAACTTTTAAAATGATGCGGAGAATTCGTTGACAAATTTCGATCAGGTACACCTTAAAAGCACTCATTTGAGATGGTATCAGTTAATATATATATATATATATCTTACATGGGTATTGAGGAAGGCATTGAAAAATAAAAAGCAATTTCTGTTCTGGAGGAACCTTTGATGGTTCAGGATCGGGTGGTGGAACCACCTTTGCGTACCAGAGGAAGACGCCCCAGAGCAAGGCGAACGGTGGAACTTAAGCTGACTCATACTGGAAGAGAAGAAGAAGACGACGCAGAGTTAATTAGTGATATAGTTTAACACTCGACAGCAGCAATACAGGATAGACTCAAGATGCTTCTGAAGCGGTAAAACAGAGCTTTACAATCCATTAATTAAAATTTAGGTAAATGGATAAAAATATAAACAAATATGATTGAAAAAAAGGAAAACAATTTAAAGGAAAAAAAAAAAAATAGTTTTAGAACCTTTCACCCTGACCTTCCGAGTGAAAGTAAGTTATACAATGAGAAAGTCCTATGAGTCTCAGAGGTACATTTACTAAGGCTGCTTTGTTTCTTTTTTTACCCAGGCGACTTATTTTTTTTTCTCATATTGGATTGTTGATGCTACCTTCTGGATGTTGCCTCACTTTTCATAAAATTATTATTCTGTGTTCCTTTGCAAAGGTATTAAAACTTTGACCGAAAGCTGTTACTGCACCCACCGAAAGTCGGGCTTGACCTGCATTCTTCTCCAAATTAAATATATTTTTATAGTTTCACAAAAATTCTGATTCATGAACGCCATGACTTCCAGGCGATCAGTCACTTGAAGATTAACTATCTTCGCCCTCTCTCTTGTGGCGGCCAACATCACCTTCTCAAAAGAGATCAACTCGGCCTTTCCTCGTCCAGAATTCTTGTTTGAGTCAGCTAGATGCGAGAAGTGCAGAACTGTTTTGGTGTTCGTACCTGTGGCGCTTAATTTAAGTCCTTTCATGATAAGAATAAGCTTTTTAGAATCTTGTAAAAGGTGAAGGGAGGTAAGGCTCCTGTATATGCGTCGCTTGCTGTTTCTCCCTCCACCCTTATGCTCCTCCGCTTTTAACTCGTTTTATTTAAGTTTTTCAGAAAAACACAGAAAAATTTGTTCAGGCTTGGCTGGGATTTGAGCCCGGTTCCTTATGCACCCATTCAGCTGTTGTACTGAATTAAAGAGCTTCTTATGATTGGTCCAGCTGACAAGAGAGAGATCAAAAGAGCAATGTGTTTGATTTCCGCTCCGCTTTCTATATGCGGGGGCCCTTAATCCATTGAGAACTTTAAGAGCGTGTTTATCTTCTGTTCCAAAGGAACAAACAGATCTCAGAGATGGTAAGAGATAGAGTTTTGACATGTACAACACAAATGCTTCTAATAGTTGCAGGCAGATCAAGTTTATTTTCTATTTTTGCCACGTCCGCAATTTGAAAAACCACATAACTTCCATAGTTCATATAGAGGGTTTGTACCTTCTAGAGATAGTTAGAAATTAGCATTATGTGTCGATTTGCTGAAGAAATGATAGAGACCGGATGAGCGGTTCTCAAGTTATGAGAAAAAAGAACAAAATCTCCTCTTCTCCAACCTCCGCAACCAACGCCGCTATCATGTATTTAAAAGATGAGTTGGAACGAGCACTTGAAAGTGTATTTGCTTTGCCTTGTCATATTCTCAATCTTTTCTTGACTCAATCTGTAATCAAAATTGATTTGGTGAAATTGTAAATTGACATTTAAAGTGTCAAATACTGTCCAATGTTTCGGACACTTTTTTATAACAAAATTTCTCCTGTAATGGAAAAGCAGAGTTTATGGTCTAAGTTAAATTGCAGGATATGACCATGGAAGTAGTTCTGCTTATCCTACACTAACCTTGTTCCAAAAGATAATTAAATAAAGTTTAATTTAATGTAAAAGTTTATTATACTTATACTTGACGCTTTACTCTTTTCAGTTGCACTGAAAGTTTGCAAAAGTTACATTTCCATGCCGTTGCATTCTGCACTGTACTTTGATTAACATTTTCAGCAAAACTAAAGCAAATCACGTTAAGTTCATGGTCATTATCAAGCACAAAAGCACTGACAATTGATTGACAAGTTGGCCAAGTGCTCATCGCGGGGGAGGAGGGTCTGGGGGTGCTACGCACGACACTCCTCCCCAAAGAACTTTCTATAAAAATAAAGTTAATTAAAAATTGCTTAACAAAGAGCGCATGGCAGGCAAAGAGCCAAACAAGACGACAACCGCAGATGACAAGAACAACAAGAACAGCAACCATCGAGCACCTTGAAAAATGCAAATGTAATTAAATAAACACAAAGTCCCCTGCCTAGACTAGCATGCAGGGGGATAAGGCGGTGCTCGGATTAGAAAAGTGAAGGAAAAACGGAAATTGGTTGAGAAAGAAAATTGCAAGGAACTGAACTAGCTGACAATCTGCTGCCAGCTGCAAGTTGAGAGATTTATCAAAGCGGGGCGGACAACAACGATGGGTTTGCTCAGCGCTGAAGAAGACGAATTTGCTTTTCCTACGCGCAAGAATTTCTGCTGTTACAAATTGCCACAAAATAAGACAAATGAAAGGGAAATTCAACAAAGATAATGAAAATGCACAAAATAAATATGTACATAGATGCATAAATATTTATATTCATTTTACACAGACAAGCAAATACAAGTGTTAGATGAAGATGTGTCACTGGCACAGTGACTTTTGCTTGAAATGTTATTAAGCAAATTGGTTTAATTTGATTGATAAATAGATAAAATACACAAATATAAAGTCATTTGTGTCTTGTTTGGCTATATATTACAAATTCAAATAATTTATTAAATCAGTGTGAAATTCTTTGAATTTGAATAAGCACTATTTTATTATGCAAGTAACAAAATGTACATCAATTAAGGGCACTTACATTTCAGAAGACATTAAGTAAATTGACAAAATACAAAATATAATTACGAATTTGTCAATAAATTACAAATTATTATTCATTTCTTTAATTGTTTATATTTTATTAGCTAAACCCGCGGCGACTTTGTCCGCGTCCAAGATTTTAAGAAATTTTGTTGTTTTATCTTGTAGACATCATTCCTTCCTAACGGACGAAACCAAATTTTCTATCGCTCGGAAATTCCGTAATTATTTATATGTTAACATACTTCTGCCGCACGACCACATAGTGAATTTCGGGTCTAGCGATATAATTTGAAGACTGTGCATTTCAAAGCAGTATCAGCACTCTTAAATTCAATTCAAATTGGCGTTCCCCTCCCTCCAGAGCTCACGATTCTTACCCCTTGCCACCGTCTCTCACTTACAGCGCTGTCCACTTTTTTAGGGCCCCCCTTTACCTTCAACATGTTCACACACGTTCTGTATGTGCTCCCTCTTCTTCTCTCTTGTTAAATGCTTTTTCTTTCTAGCACATGTCTCTCATAGCATCTACCATCTGTCTCAGGGAGCCAAGCCACATATATGTATATTCTATATCAGAGGCGGCCAAATGGAGAGGACAAAAAAGTGCGCTTGTTTTGATGAACAAAAGAGCTCTCTTCAGACAACACGCGTTTTACTTGCAATGCAGTGCTCACCGACTCACACAACCAGAACTTCGGCTCGCGTTTGCTTAAAAACACGACTGACTTCGGCTCATATGGGCTATGTGGCGGCATCTGTTCTACATGAGTGTGAGTTGGTTCAAAACCACCGCACACAGCACACTCTCGCTTTCTCTCTCGCGCTCTTAGAAAAACAGCTTAGTCCACAATACTTTCATTGGCTTTTTCACTCATTTCACGTTAAAATTTTCCAAATTTATTTAACTAAACGAAGGTCTATGCCAAATATTAGATTTCTAGAATGAAAGACTTTTTGATCTATTCTCCTTAGCTTCGGCATGCGTTCGGCCCGTTTGTCCATCGCTACACAGATGTAAAATTTTATATTATTCAACTATAAATAAAATAAATAAGGCAAGTATTTTTGCTTATATCTGGTACTCGCTGGAACAATCAGAACTAGGCTTAAATTGGTTCCTAGATGTGTAAATATTCTTTAGTTTGTTTTTTTTTATACCCTTGGAGAGGGTATATTAAAATTGTCCGGATGTTTGTAACGCATAGAAGGAAGCATCTCCGACCACATAAAGTATATATATTCTTGATCAGCATGACGAGCTGAGTTGATATAGCCATGTCCGTCTGTCCGTCTGTCCGTCTGTCCGTCTGTCCGTCCGTCTGTCCGTCCGTCTGTTTCTATGCTATCTCCTCCGTCAGTTTTAAAGCTAACTTAACCAAACTTTGCAGGAAGTTTTTTGGTACAAATACGCTGCACATTTGTCGGAACCGGCCGGATCGGATGACTATAGCGTATAGCTGCCATAGGAACGATCGGTTGAAAAACTAGTTTTAGTAAGAAAAACTTTTTTGTTTTCAAAGCTATCGCTCCCAACGCTGGTATTTATAAGTTTTTAATGATTTCACATAATTTCACCAAGCCTTGTCAAAATCGGACCACTATATAGTATAGCTGCCATACAAAAGTTAGGTCTAAAAAATAGAGGCAAGCTAACTTCGGCTCGACCGAAGTTTATATACCCTTGGAGCTTGATATGTGCCTGACAGTTTGTATGGCAGCTATACTATATAGTGGTCCGATTTCGAAAAATTTTGGTGAAATGATGTAAAATCATTAAAAACTTATAAATACGGGCGTTGGGAGCGATAACATTGAAAACAAAAAAGTTTTTCTCACTAAGACTTTTTTTCAGACCTAACTTTTGTATGGCAGCTATACTATATAGTTGTCCGATTTCAAAAATGGCTTGGTGAAATTATGTGAAATCACTAAAAACTTATAAATACGAGCGTTGGGAGCGATTACATTGAAAACAAAAAAGTTTTTCTCACTAAGACTTTTTTTCAGACCTAACTTTTGTATGGCAGCTATACTATATAGTTGTCCGATTTCAAAATGGCTTGGTGAAATTATGTGAAATCACTAAAAACTTATAAATACGAGCGTTGGGAGCGATAACATTGAAAACAAAAAAGTTTTTCTCACTAAAACTAGTTTTTCAACCGATCGTTCCTATGGCAGCTATATGCTATAGTCATCCGATCCGGCCGGTTCCGACAAATGTGCAGCGTATTTATACCAAAAGACTTCGTGCAAAGTTTGGTTACGATAGCTTTAAAACTGACGGAGGAGATAGCATAGAAACAGACGGACGGACAGACGGACGGACAGACGGACAGACGGACAGACGGACATGGCTATATCAACTCAGCTCGTCATGCTGATCAAGAATATATATACTTTATGTGGTCGGAGATGCTTCCTTCTATGCGTTACAAACATCCGGACAATTTTAATATACCCTCTCCAAGGGTATAAAAAAAGTCTAAGTGAGAAAAACTTTTTTGTTTTGAATGCTTCCAACGCTCGTATTTATAGGTTTTCAATGATTTTACATAATTTCAACAAAATTTGTCAAAATTGGACCACTATATAGTATAGCTGCCATACAAACTGTCAGGCATATATCACGCTCCAAGGGTATATAAACTTCGGTCGAGCCGAAGTTAGCTAGCCTCTATTTTTATACTCTGTACCAAAGGTACACAGAGTATATTAAGTTTGTGCAAAAGTATGTAACAGGAAGAAGGAATCATTTCCGACCCTATAAAGTATATATATTCTTGATCAGCATCAACAGCCGAGTCGATATAGCCATGTCCGTCTGTCCGTCTGTCCGTCTGTCCGTCTGTCTGTCCGTCTGTCCGTCCGTCCGTCCGTCCGTATGAACAAACAGATCTCGGAGATGGTAAGAGATAGAGGTTTGACATGTATGGGACAAATGCTTCTTGCTCAGGCAGATCAAGTTTATTTTCAATTTTGGCCACGCCCCCTCCCGCCCCCGCAATTTTGAAAAAACGTCATATCTTCCACAGTTTTGAAGATAGATGATTCGTACCTTTTAGAGATAGTTAGTATTTAGTAAAATGTATAATTTTGCCGAAGAAATGATAAAGATCGGATGAGCGGTTCTCAGGTTATGACCAAAAATAAATTCCCGCCTCCCCCACCCCCTCCCACGCGCACACAACCAACACCGCATTTTTATTCAACAACGTGTGAGTGAAAGAGAGAGGGAGAGAGAGAGAAACTTAGAGATGAGCGCAGCAGAAACGTTGCATTTAGCTCCTGCTCTTGGTACAGAGTATGACATAGTCGGGCTTGTACGACTTTCTCACTTGTTTTTAAATGAAAACAAAAAAACATACTGAAATCATACTCTAAACTGCTCCGCTCAACTTTTCGCGTGCTGTGTGGCATGTGGCACCGTCTTGTTAAAACCACACTTCAATCAAGTTCCTTTCTTTCATATTGTACTTTGACTTAATGACTGTTTCCTTGCGGTTTTCAATATTTTTGAAAAAGTTCGGTCCAATGTTCCCGCCGGTCTACAAACCGCATCAACCAGTACAGTTTTCAGGGTGCATTGCCAGATCTTTTACTGGCTCGGCCTTCTCTTCAGACACAATTCGGCAATCTGGTTTGTTGATGTTCCCATAAAATTCCCATTGAGTCAAACTGAGCTTCGTCGATGTAGACACTTTTCCGTTAAAAAAGTGAATCTTTATTTAACTTTTGTAAGCCCCTTTTAGAAAACAAACGAAGTTGTGTAAGGTCATCCGGCTTCAGTTCTTGCAGTGGCTATATATTTTGTATGGTTTCGTACCGTGGTCCTTACGTAAAATCTGTGGCGGTCCCAGTTCATCCAGCTTCAATCACAGACTCAGTTCCTCTAACTATTTGACACATCACTAATTCGATACTGCTCGATACTTCTGCCCAAGGCATACTAAACAAGGTAGGCTCACTCAAGGCATACTAACCAAGGCAGGCTGACTCGCTCTCTCAGAACTCCGTATATTTGTGTCAAAGAGAGCGAGAGCGAAAGAGTAATATTGTATTGAAATATATTACTCTTTCGCTCTCGCTTGTAAATATACGGATTTGTTGCCTGCTGCAATTATGTTCTTACATCTCTAAGGCTGCTTTCACACTTGAGACATGAGACATGCTTTTTGTAATGTTTTTTGAATAGCTTAATGGGGAAATGCAGTCCTACTAGATAACACACTCAACACTCTGCCATTGCACTACACTCATTCTTACCGTCAACACGCCGTCTCCAATAAACCAAACTTGAATCTAATCTGTGTTCTAAACTAAATAGTTAACGTGGCTTAAGTAGCCTCAAATCTTCCAGATGATCGAATAACACTAGCCCAATTGTTAAGAGCGGCGACAAATTGACATAATCTCGATCTTCTTTAATTCTCGTCCGCACACGGGATGGTGGATAAAGTGTTGGATAATGTGAAACTGGGGGGAAATATGGTCATAATAACTTAAATACCCTGTGGGTCGATTTTACACAAAACTTTTGAAACCAAAGGACTTTGTTTTGTGAGTTATTTTTATATGGAGTTTTTTGTTTTGGCAGTTGCCTTTTTTTTCTCTTTTCAAATAAGTAGAGAAATGATAAATAAAATTCTGATTTTAAAATTTATACAATTTATGAGATCCCATCATCCAACTACCACTGTGCTCAACTTTTGCCTGGTTTGTGTGGTGGCCCCATCATCATCAGCAGCAGCGGCAGAATGGCTCGTTGTTTTTTGGGAACCTCAGGCGGCGGCTGAGTGCACTTGTGGTCAAATTGATGGACATTTCGTTTTGGCGGCGACATAAATGACAAATGCAATTGCTCAGGCGCGAAACGAACCGCAACCACTTCATTAGCCCGCCCCAAACAGCATGAGAATGGGGATGATGATGAAGAACTTTGTGCTTGCTTTGCTCGCGCGTTTCGCTTGCTAAATGAATTCGAGCATTTTTGTTGACAGTGTTAATTAATGTACGATTAACTTGCCTGCGTTGTGAGTGCCAAAGTTCGCCAATTCTTTTTTTTTCCTTTTTTCGCACGTGCGAAATCATAAATCACGCATACGCCTAGTTGAACGACCTCGAGGCGACTCGCTGCCAATTAGCCCCGCGGCAAGCGAAGGCGTTGTCAATGCATGTCAATGTGTCAGTTGGGTTTCCGTTTCCGTTTCGCGTGCCAAATGATGTGTCACCTGGCAATCAAAAATTCCAAACACCAATAAAAAATACAAGTCCATTGACATTTGGCGCCCGGCCAGCTAATGAGCCGCTGGTTTTCTTTGAGTGGAAAGTTTCTCCAATTGAATTAGTAGATGTGAAATGCAATTAGCTAAATGGCTGCTCCATGTGATGACTCTGCGTCGGCGAGTTATTATTAAAAGTTTGCAGCAAGTTTGGGTTAAAGTTCAACGCTTGACAGCACGAAGACGGCGGCGGCAACTGTGAAAAGGTTTTTCAAAAGTTCTGACAATGGCTTAAACTTAAACTCTTGGCACTTACTTAGTTTACCTTGACATGACAAGGTTAGACTTAAAGTTTCGGGAAATGCAAAAACCAGACTTGTCTGTCATTTTGCGAGACAAATGAATAGTGAGTGAAATGTGATTTTATTTGAGTTAAATACCTTCAGAATTTAAATTTGTATAAAAGTGAATGAATTACATCCCTTTTGTCTGACTGACTGTTTTTTTTCGAGTGTACTTGTAAGTACATCATTTGCACACGTGCATACATATATTTTTACATGAATTTTTTAAAATTTAAGGACACAGCTCAACTGTCGCTTAAGGGTTCCCCAGTGCCTGGCACTTGCTTAGGCAGCTCAATGTCTCCCTGAAGTCTGAAATTGTCTGTTCCGTCCACCATTTGATTGGCAGTTTTGTTGCCTGCTTCATTCTGAACTACTGCAAACGTTTCTTCTCTTTGGACGCTGTTAACCCAGTTTCATATCCTTCTCTTATTCTTTTGTAGCAGTGAAAACTTTAACGACGTTTATTATGTTTAACCCATTAGGTTGTGCCACTTTCATTTCAAAAGATTTGCTTTGGCTAATTGCATTTTTCTGAGAAACGACACAATTGTGAAAGTTTCTGCTCCAGTTAGTCAGAATTATGAATATTTTAATTAGCGAGTGGGTGAGTCCTTAAATCATAGCTAGCTTTTTGAAGCCCCCACATATAATATAGAAGTTTGCCAAATCAACTGTTTCATATTGATTTTCCCAACCAACTGCCCACAAAATTAAATTTGATTGAAACTGCCAAGCTGCCAAACAAATAAAGACTTATCTTATTTGTATGCAATTGTGTGCAAACGATTTTATGCCATTAAATCAATTTAGGTAATTCAAATGTCAATTAAAAGGGACCGAAATTTGCGCAATCGTTATAACAACCATAAGGTTTCGAAAATTTTATGTATTTTAGTACACATTTTGCATTTTATAAATTTTCTTCCTAAAAGTCAAAAGTGAGCCACTTCTAATTGGAGAAAACGGTAGAAAATGGCTTCATTTTTAAAAGAAGCCCTTGAATACCAAAGAGTTCAAGTTAAAACAAAAAACACAAAATTTGAATGGGGCCAACAGTAAAGATAAACAAAATTGGGAAAATTTTTTTGTTAGGGGGAAGTTCTTTAACTAGAGGCTCAAGCAGATCACAAACTTTGGCGCTGATTACCCGATTGTGAGAAGGCAAGAATATCGTCTAAACATTTCCTTCCGAATACTTAGATACTTTATAGTGCCAGTAGGAAATCATAGTGGTTAAAGCGAGACAGACAAATTCCCAAATGTACCCAAAGAGCGTAAGTGAGAGCGAACAGTTGACTAGTTTCTGACAAAAGCGGTGTCGATTGCGCAATCAGTCAGTCCATCCTCGAAGAATGGATATTCAAACTTCATCAACAGATCCCTTTCACATTTTTCAGCTCCTTTGGATGAAGAATAAAGATCAATGAAATATGGTTTTTCTAATATATCTTTTTTGGGAGAAAATAAACCGTCTTCGAACATATCCAATGGATTCCAAAAAACGATAGTTAACTATCCAGTCCAAATGGATACCAAAAACATCCTGAGGATCATCAAAAACTATCCTTTTTTTCTCAGTGTGTTGGTGAACAAGAGAGCTCTCTCCAGACTAAAGCCGTTTTACTTCCAATGCAGTGTTGACCGATTCACACTTCTGTTTGCAAAAAAAAACACAGCTGATTTCGGCTTCGGGGAGCAGTGGATGGCCTCCTCTTGTATAGATATAATATATATCTGAAGTCCACAGATCTGCAAGAGTGCCTGTTGTTTTGACTGCATCAATACTCTCTTAAAATGCGTATGCGGTGTGACTGACATTTGAAATTTTACAGTCGAGTCGAACACGCTCCCTGTTTGATATTGGTATTTTTGGGATTGGATGTCTCAGTTGATCATGTCAAAATGGTTGCTTGTGTATAAATGCCGCAGTCACACATAATATAAACATGAGTTTTATTGCTCTTGCTCTTTTCTCTCTCCTCTCCTTTAAAATTGCAACGGAAAATGCCATTTAGTTGTTGTTGTTATCTGAAGAGAGCGAGAGGGAAATACAAAGAGCGATTTTGGGCTGCTTCCATCAACACTCGCTCTCCTTTAGGGAAAGTAAACAAATTTAGCCACACGAGCGACAGCGGGTATTATTGGCACTCATAGCCGAAGCACAAAAATGCCATGAGTGTTTAAAGCACCGCGTAAATTTTTGGCAGTTGTTGGAAACACTCGAGTGGGGAAAATATCAAGTACGAATTCGGTACTCTTGTAGTTGTCGTGCATGTCTCTGATCTGGACTTAACGAGCAACTAGTGGAATGGCGTGCTAGCACATTATTCCATTTGCTACTTGGTAACTAGATGTCAACACTGCTATGGTGGTTGAGTTGTGTACAACTTAAAATGAGAAAGCTAAGCTGCATTTTAATATGCTTAAAAAAGCTCACTTCAACGTTTATCGATGACGACCTATATTGGCAGATCAGTTTGAAAACATACAATATTTATAATGACCGAAGAGCGCTAACATTGAAAACCAAAAATTAGTTTTCTAACTAAAACTTATTTTAATAATACACACAAAATTATAATTATCTTTGGAATGTTTGTTCTCATAAATTTCGCCAACTTTGACAACGATTTAGACCAAGTTTCATTACTTAATACCTAACCTATAGTCTCTCCGGTAAGAAAAAATGGTTTCCTCCCTTTTCCATCTGTTTGATTTACAATTAAACTATATATTTCTAAAAGCTGTTCTCGCCTCTGGATCCAAAAAAATTCAGATTAAAGAACTGTGATAACGTTTATCAAGCACTTTTTTATTATGTACGAACAAACATAAAAACACCAACAAACAAAATGTTTGTTTGTCTTAACGCATATATCATAAAATGTCAAAAACAGGGATGGAAACTGCCAGAATATAGGGACTGATTCGGTTTATTGGATTACACAGTTTTTAAACCCCCTGTTCGGTTCATTACATGTTTTTTTGAGCTTACTGAAACTTAAAAGATCAATTCGGTCTGAGATGTACTAATCGGAAAAATACTAAACTTAAGGAATCTAAAAAACTCCCAAATTCACAAGTATTATTCTCTAAAGTTCAGGGCTTTTTGTAGTAAGACTCACACAGAAAAAAAATAAAATCCATATTAGTTTTATATAGGCTGGTTAATTTGACATTTTGTCAAATAACATTTTTTTTTATATAATTTCTTAACTATAACGTTTCAAACCATCAATATTAATAAATATTAATAAAGCACACACATGTCGATAGCGTTTAATTTTGACCGTAAATAATATCAATTAATCAAATGGTATTAGAAAATATTAAAAGGAATTTAATCGTCAAAACCTCACAATTCGAAAGGGGTTTATAGAAAATGCGGAAAGGAAAGAGACAGTGGTGCAAATCGAAACTTCAAGCAACATAAAAAAATGTATAAGAAGGCTCTCAGCCATGTGTCCACAAGCATGTCCGATAGCGAGTTCGATCCCCAGTCAAGGAGAGAGTAAAGAATTAAAAATTCGTTCTTCTATAAGACAATTAATAATATTGCTTAGCTAACTAAGCATTAATAAAAGTATGTAGTTTGCCTTTGTAATTAATTTTTTTCGTTTTTTAATAATGAAATTATTTAATATAAATTTTATCTTAAAAATATCATTTTGATATGGTCGAAAAATTCAATTTGATATTTTCAAACAGTTTAATTTCAAGATTGTCATATCGGCTGATTTAAAAAAAAATATAATATTGAGCCCCAGATCATATCATTTTTTTTCTGTGCATCAGTGAACTGAACCGAAACATACCGATTTGATTTGTGGTTTTCGGTTCTGCATTTTTAAAAGACGACGGTTCGGTTCTCGGTTCGGTTTATTAGATAGAAAGAGCGGTTCGGTTCGGAGCTGGTTTGTATCCCTGGTCAAAAATAACATTTATAGCCGCTAGAAAAAAAATACAGTTGGAATGTTATTTCTGGATCAAACCTTTTTCTACCTTTTATTTGCTTTATTTCAGATTCTGACTCGGACGGAGAAAATTCAGGTTAGGTTCTTACTTCCTAAAAACTCGAAAACCTTACAAAAATTGAAATAGGCTTAGTATTGGAATATATATAGCTTTTGATTTTAGAACAAAAATCACCAAATCGGAGATGTCCTTAGTCCTATGAAATGCCTTAAAAATCTTGATTCCTGCCCAAGTTAAATACTTTTCCTCCACCCTTTAATTTATGCATAAATCTAATAAATTTAACTAAAATCCTACATATATTATTTCTTGGGCTGCATGTCTTGTAACAATTTGAATTTCGACGGCTGGGCTGGCACCAGTTGGTCCTTTCTCCGCTTCGTCTGTCGACCTTATCGGCCATTGCGTAATCCTATCACATTTTGCGGCCGTTTAATCTGCTCCTTTTGCACTTCTTCTCATGCTACGCATTTGGCTCATCATGCCTAATGAGGCCTGCACGTTTCGAACATTATTTGCCCAAGACGCGACTAACATTTTCCGGCTCCCGCGAGTCCCCTTTCCACTTAGCGTGCTACTTTAGCTAATTTACGCTCTCATTGTTTGGCCTCAAACTTTGCACGTTAATTGAGAGACAAGTGAAACACTAAAGGCAGACAGAAGACTTAAATATTTGCATATACATATATATTTTAAATATACTTTAAGCTAGCCCACTTCAAGGTTACTTTCCCTGAACGCTAGGCTGAGTTCAATAAATCTGTGTGTGGGTAAAATTCAGAGTGCGGTGGCAGACATCAAAGGAATTGACAAGAAATTGCTTTTTAGAATTTGCCCAATTAAAGACTTTTATATTTTGTTAATATGCAAATATTTTTGGAAAGCATAAAAATTCTTTAAATATATGACCCCACAGCTGACAATAGACCATAGTTTTGTATTTATTATGGGAAAAATCCAAATCGGATAGGACCTACTTCTTCAGTGTAAATACGTCCAGCTGTAGCTTTAAGCGCAATTCCTATTTTTACCATAAAATATTCAAATTAATTTCATATCACCGAATTGATATTCATTGCAAGTTTGGATAAACAAAATTTGAATTCAAAGAATTAATCGATTGTAATTCCAAAAAATTACTACCCCGCATCAGCGAGCAACCTTTGGATAGGAGAATCAAAATTACCGTGAAAAAGAAAAAGCGAACATCTACACCTACTTGATATGTAAATGGAAATTTGCGCATGGCAAAACATTATGTCAAAATAGTGCCGAAACCCGCGGCCATGGCCATGCAGAAGGAGGCGAGACAGGAATACAAACATGTAAGGCAAACAACTTGTAACTGTTGTGTATCTATGAGATACATTTACATTTCCCCATAACAACTAGCTAAGGACATTTGTGTGTGCCTAGTTTGGCATTCGGCTGTTGTCGCCTGTCACAGCAGATTTTACTTAACAGATTTGAGTCATAGTCAGTGGAATGGATGGGCAACTACCTCAACAGTTATCAACTTTTGTCATTGACAAGGCCATTAAGATTCAACGACAACAACAAAAGAAAAACCAATATGTTATATTGATTTTCTCTGGCAAAACTCAAATCGTTTATTCAAAATGTCATGTAAGCGTAAATCCATTCATATTAAAATCATTAACATTTTACGCTTAAACATTAATACATTTTGGTTCAAATTTACATAATTGCTGGGAAATGTCATTCAGCGAATTAATTAATTGACATCAGAGTTAAGTGCGTGTCATTTTAATAACTGCCAATGGGTCCTGCATGTCTGAAAATTCATCAGTTGGTGTAAACAACTCAATTAAACTCAGGGCAGACATATTTTTACCTTTGGCTTAACGTGTTTTTATTCAATATTTAAAGCTAAAAATGAAATTTGTAAAATAAAACTTTGATTGAATTTTGTTTTTGTTACCTTCTTTTGAATAATTTAAAATATAGGGGTCGTGCTGCAAGGGTAAATTGGGAGACTAAGTGCCAGTTGCAGCCATATGTCTAATGGACATGCGAGATAGTATCTAGAAGTTTTTTCAGATTATTGCCATTTTAGTAAAAAAATTAATAAGTTAAAAAAATTGTAAGCTGTAGGGTTTTATTTTTCAAAATTTAGAAAGGCCAGGAAATTCTTGATTTAAGTACACAGTTCGTGTTTTAAATACAACGCGACACCTAGCTGATGATGGTGACCGGACGCTAAAACCTATTTTCGAAAGAAACAAAAAACTTTTTATTAAATGTTCCAAGGCTGGATCGAACCCACGACCTTCCGACACCAGCACACTAACCGCTGGGCAACACCCGACCTCAACTCGAGATAGATTGGAGAACTAATCGATATTGACTTAAATATATATTAGGAATGATTTGTGAGCGCAACAGTATGAAATTAAATGCAAATGGGATTAGTTCAAGAACATATCGGAGAATTTATTTTATAATTTTAAAACTAAACTTGAACTTAGTATATTTGCGTCTTATTTAAGTATCAAAGTTCTTTATACAAGTATTATTCGTTCTGAAGCAGGACATAATGTACCTAGTTTAGGCTAAATCATGCTTAACTTATATATGTGTGTGTGTGTTGAGCTCTTAAAGTTCATACAATATGCCATATTTAAAACGTACTTGAAATCAGGAATTAAGCGATTTTAAAAGATGCTCTTGAATCCTAATTTTTCTTGCTTAATTCAGGAATGATACGGCTTATTAAAGCTTGAAACTGAAAAGTCTTGATTCAAGTACGAAATTTCTTTATTTTTCTCTAAGTGTAGATTAGGTTGTGTTGGCTGAGAGCGACAAGCCGCTCTTCTGCGTAGGCCTCATGGGTCCGATGCGATGCCATATATTCCCTGTTAAAACTTTAATCCCGAGGGGGGTCAATGCTGAACCATTGTGTGGACAGAATAAAATGTAGTAGAGCAGGAATCTCTAGCTCGGATATCTCGAAGAGATTGGTTAAGATGGGTTTACCCAGGATTATAAGTACCTCAGAAGGTGCTGTACAGGAATCGTGTGCTACGCGTGACTGCCAATATGATAGTGACCCGCTAGGGCTCCTACCAGAAGCGCTATGTGTTCCCTTCTCTAACACAAAAGTAGTAATGGGTTGAATGTTGGCCACGTAAGTCTTTCTACTGAACACTAGGAAGGGTTTTCCCACCTGTCAGTAGCAAAAAGTAGTATTTCGGCTTTTATTGGAAGCTTGTAGGTAGCTATAGGCATCCCTATTGTGCTCTTATCTGCAGTGCGCTCGATGGTTGTTCCTTGTCTGGCCAGTTTTTCCCCGGACTCATTTCCATCTATGTTTCGGCGTCAAGGCACCCATATCAGATGAATACTAACGTGTCGGTCAATCTCGTTAAGGGATAGGCGACATTCAGTTAGCGCTGAAGAGTATGTAAGGCAAGTGCCTTCAGGGCTTCTTTGTAAGGGTGCTAAGGTAGGTGGCAGCTACCTTGCTTGGTACACAATGCCGTGACCAGGATTGAGGAACGTTAGTATAGACATGCACTCAGGAAAGATCGACTGGCAGAGTTTTCGATTGAGCGGAATAGATTTAATACTGTATTGTACTTTAAATTTCAAATAAAAATTCTAACAATCTAAAGTCCATAACAACTTTTAATGTTAAAGGCATATAGTCAGATGAGATAAAAATTAAGTACGGCACAATACTTCCTATAAATAGAACACCATTTCACAATCATTCAGATTTCAAAGCTGTTTAAAATTGTTTCTATTCATGTGAAACATTGTGCCGATCTAAATTTTTATCTCATCTGAGTATATGCCTTAACGATTTACTAGTATAAGTATAGGATTTATAATTAAGAACTTTTTGTACCAGCTGTCAGCCAGAAATGTTAGAAAATGCCTTTTTAATTTAAGTACAATATATTTCCGATTGGGTACAAAATAGATTTACGGAAATGCGTATTATATTAAAATGATTCCCTTCCTTAAATTTCCTTCTTAAAATTTCCTCCTGGCTTTATCGGTTTGTTTATGGAGTGAGGACATGATTGCCGACCTACTGTTACACAGTACCACTAAATATAACGATTTTTTAAAGCCTGGGAACAGAACCAATAAATTGTAAAACTAGAGGCATCAGGAAGCAATACCGTATACCCAGTACACACAGCTACAACTTATGTTACTGGTTAAGAAAAGATAGCAAAAACTTTGTAAAATTCACCAAAGATGATAGCAGGTCACCACAATTGGAGTGCCAATTTCCCATCCTGCCCATAGAGGTCTAACTTAGAAAATGGAATTAATGAAAAACCACTCGATGGAGATTTTTAGATTTTAAATATTTTGAGACACTAACCAATAAAATGTGTACTTAAAAGAGCATCGAAAAGCCGCGATAGTAGGTACCACACATTTGACAGCAATGAGTCCATATAGGCCATAAACAAGAGATAAAAATATACCGTGCTGCGACCAATATGCACTGTGTAATATTAACTTGGTCTTTGATTTATTCATGGCCTTTTGTATTTTTCTAGCCTTATTTCTAGCCTTTTAAACAGAGACCTCGCTACAAACTGGGAATAGCATAAGGTTTTTATGGGCTTTAGCCAAGAACATTCTGTAGCTATTTTATGTACTTTATTTTGTTTTAGAAATAAGGAATGTCTTGAGAAAGTCTAATGACTTCAAGAACATAATTTTATTTTTATTTTAAAGAGTTATTTGGGTGGGGCTTAAAACTATAACAACTTAAAAGTACACCTTGAGAAATCTAGCACGAATAGACGAGACCGAAATCGGCTTCAAATTGTTTTCTTTTTTTTCAATTTAAAAGTGCCAACTGCTTTCATTCTTAAGTATAATTTTGGCGCCAGGTGCTGCTTATGCCTAGTAGTCGTGTGAGCTAAGGCGCCGTGGTCTATAGGTTCAACCTTTGAGGTCTCGAGTTCAAGTCCCAATAAAGTAACAAAAAAAAAAGTTTAATGGTATTTCAAAATCAATCACGGTGTGTCCCAAAACAGTCTAAAATAAAGTATTTCTGAATCGAAATTTGATTTTTTTACCTGAATCAAGTATTTTCGTACATGCCGTACTATTGACATCGATTGTACTTGATTCAAGCAAAAATTTTGTGATTTTTTCTAAGTGTACCAGCATGATGAAGTACATTTACGTAAATTCGCCCTATCTACACAATTTAGACAAAACACTATACGTACAATCATGCAAATCCAGTATTAGAAATGTCTCTAAAATGAAATTCACAATATTTTATTTTGCTTTGCCATTTTCCACGTCACCGAACAGAATCGCTCGCTTAATCTCACTTTGGAAGCTGCATATCGTTGCTTTTGGCTGCAATTTCAGAATTTGTGATCGCAAAAACGAGTAAGAACCATGCGACTTAGAAAGTGGGACAAACTACCCGTTAGTGTCGGTCACAAAATGAAATTGCAACACAGGACAAAATCCAAAGCAGTAGAACTGAACTAACTGAACTGCACACTGCACTCGAATTGCGAACTGAATCACCCACGAGATGGTTGCGCGCCGATGGAACGCTGATAATGAAATGAATCTCGGCGGCGATTACAGGCGTGATAAATATGCGATCTGAGCGATCTGAGAGGCTCCTAATGCAATGGCAATGATTAAGTTTTTTTATTTGTAATTCAATCGATGTGTGTCTCTTTCTCTCTCTTCGCTTGCGGCGGCACTTAATCACAATTTTCCAATACGCAAAGTATAACAAGTATAATGCAATTGTAACTGTATCTGTATCTGTTCTGTTGCATAGTGTTCAGCATTTATTTATATGTATGTAAGTATGTACGAGCATTCCCCTTGCATAGAGGCGCCTTTGTTATTGGACTGATTTTGCGGTTTTTAGCTTTGAGGGCGTCGCGACGCGTCGTTGTGGCCCCCTTTGTGTGCTTACAACATTATTGTCGCAGCTTCCATTGATAGATACAATTACAGTTAGCTAGCTGTTTGCTCCTGCGGTTAACGTTGCCCTGATATTATTTAGGGCTCCCTGTTCCTTCCCTCACCGCTGGTGGTCGTCGTCAACGCTACGGTTATTTTGTCATTGTTGTGGCTTCAGGCCATTTATCGCTCCACTTCATTTCTTTGATTCGCTAGAATTTTGTATATTTCCTTGAACATTTTGCGTTCAATTCAAAAATTTCATATTTGAATATGATTTCATCACTAGACTGACCAATCGATAAATACAGATAAAGAAAGTCACAAACAAATCGAGCTGCACCCTAGTGATGATCTTTAAGAATTTTGACAAGTACGTTTTAAATATGTGATGCTTTCTAAATTTCGATAAATAACAAATAACAGTGTTGCGGTCGACTGCCCCGACAGCAAAATACCCTGTCCCAAGTAATGTGGTTCCTACAGCTTTGAATTCCTTGAGGCTCTATTACAGTCTCTGAGATCGACGCGTTCATACAGACAGACAGACAGACGGACAGACGGACATGGCTAAATCGACTCGACTGTTGATGACGATCAAGAATATATATATTTTATGTGGTCGGAGATGCTTCCTTCTCCCTGTTACATACATTTACACAACTTCTTGATCCCCTTTTTCCCATTTTTAATGGGAACAGGGTATGAAAATGGAATATTTGGAAAAATATCGATAATAGATCTAGACTTTTATCAGAAAAGTGAGTTCAACTTTTGCCACAAATATTAAGCTATCAGAACATTTAATGAATGTTCTAAAAAATGTGCCTGTAGAGCCAGACATTTATTGTTTATTTAATTCTAGTTCAATTTTGATAGGAGAATTTAACAATTCGAGTATAAGTAAGACCTAACTCTTATGTTTAGATGTATCTTGAAACAAATAACTCATAATTTAAAAAATATGTTAATGCAGTCATCTTGGAACTTTGCTTTTTAAATTGTTATTGTCGCCGATAGCACCGGAACGTAATCGAAACGTTGGTATCGGTACAGTTTCGGTATTTTTCTTCATCATCTGCTCCAACTTGGCGGCTGCAGATAACGACTTTCTTCTGAACCAGAAAGTACAGCTGAGGTGGCCACAACAGAAGTTCAATACGAAAGTCAAGTTTTAGGTGATTTTAATTCCATTTGGATACACTTCATATGAGAAATATCACAACAATTCGTCCTCTCTAGCGAAATTTAAATTGAAATAGAAAAGCAAGAAAAATCCCGTTTTGAAAACAATGCTAGTACATAAGTCGAACTTTCTTACTATTATTTCTGTCTATAGAAATAATTTTCTTTATACCAATTTATTTTTGTCCCCTTGAAATTCGCTTTATGAAAGTTCGATTGAATATGTAACACATATTTTTGGACCGAATCGAATTTCGGTTCCGGTTCTGGTACGGTAAAAGGTTCTGTTTTGGTTGTATTTTACTTCGGTATTCGGCTCCGGCACCTAGATTTTTATTTCGGTATGCCGGTACGTACCGGTATGGTACGGAAAATTTAACATAACATTTTAAGCGATAGTCCAAACAAACTGGGTAAACAAGCTATAGACTAGTATGTGTACACAAATTATCAAGTTTATTTGCCATAAAAAATGCACAAGTTTATATTCATATATCGATTAAAACAAAAGAAAATTAATAAAACCTTAATAACAAGGAAGGTAAATTAATGATTACTTCTTAGAAGCAAAATAGCGGCCAATATATTTCCGTCCATCAGTTTTCTTAGCGGAATTCACACAAGACAAAAATTATTCTAAGGAACAGCAAGAATAACTTTTGTTAGTTTATGCAATTCTAGAAAATTGGTCAAATTTTTTGACCACCATTATGTAATTATCATTTTTATTCTGTAAACGTTTCATGCTCGGGAAAACCTTAAATAATGCCATTAAACTGCTTTGTGAAAATACTAAACTAGTTGTAGTGTCCTCTTTCTTTTCGTACAAGTTTATATATGTACAACAAAGTAATATATGTCAGACAAAGTAATTGCTTTCCTCATTTAGTTGCAAGTGAACAGAAGTGTATAAAATTCTTAATATATATACATATATGTCACAGGAATGCGTTATTTCAAAGACACTGGGCTCGCTTAATCTATTTTATCTATTTTACTGAAAAAAAGGGTTTTCTATTGAGCCAAATTGCGTAAAAATTCCCCAAAACTAACTGCTCACCTTGCAGTCTAGTTGTTTCACTCAGAACCGAAATTGTACCGGTACAATGTTTAGGTTCTTTTCGGTTCTAAAAATATCGGGTTTCGGATACCGGTATAAGAAAAATTTTAAAATATCGGTTCCGGTACCTGTTGTGGATTTCAATTGGTTCTTTTCGGTTAACGGTTCAGTTTCCGGTTTCGGTTTGATTCCCTGGCATAAGTATAAAATACTTTTCGCACTCCGTGGCTTAAATTGGAATTCCAATAGGTATCTACCACCATACGAGCACAGACTACGCTTGTTGGATCTTCCACCCTTGAATAATCGCAGGATCTCTGGGAAAATCTATAGAGCCTGTTCTGAATTCCGACTCGATTTTCGTGTAAACATGTGAATTTCGAATGCAATTTATATAAATTTAAACGTAAGTGTCATGTTAATTTGAGGCTACTAGATCCCGTCGCAATTTTCTCTCGATTTGAATTGATTTGGGATTAAGCAATCGGTTTCAACTGCTGCCACAATTCCGAGTTCTGTTATTCCTGATCTAGTAGCCGTAGGTATATTTGTCGTCTTCTATACAACGTTTTCAAATTTGACTGCAAAATACTAAAGTTTACACGAAAATCGAGTCGAAATTCGGAACAGGCCCGTATAACAATGTTTTTGACAGACAGTGTATTTTCCGGCGTGCCGCAGCGTAGGGCGCTGAATGCATAACTCATAACTTATGTGTTTGACCCCTGGAGCTTAAAAATAAGATTTTATTTTTCCAGTTTTATTATCGATTGTGTGTAGCAAGAGGAGAGCATATGCTTTAACATCTTCTCTTACCTCAGCTATGGTTTTGGCCATTTAATACAATTTAGATACATTCAGCAAAATACAATACGTCAAGCCTATCCACTGGGACAACGCCTATTCCGCATAGCACGTAGCAAAGCTGCCTTTTACGATCTATATATAATATAAAATAGTGGAGGCTTGATTTCTCTCTGTGCACATTACTCAAAGTTGAAGCCAACACTTAAACTAAGTGGCAGTTGGACAGAGCCCCAGTACGAAAGTACGTGTGCTTAAAGAAGCCGCACCAAACACCAGAAAATTCCAACTTGAACAAAAATCGAAGACTCTAAATGCAAATTTAATGTAGGTGAAGTGTGCCAACAATGCCAGGACACGAATTCATCATCATCTTTCAAGCACACACAACGTAGTGGTAATTAGATTTGGTAAAATGATGAAGCATGACTCGGAGATTTATTCAATTTCCAGCTTTCGTTTGATTCCGTTTCCAGACTAATGTATTTATTTATCATATTATCTTATTACCTCGCTGGCTTTGCTCTATTCTGGGTCAGAAATTCTTGTGAATTATAATACCAATTTAATGTGGAGACTCATTTGACTCAGTCAAAAGTCTCCGTTAAGGAGCAGGACCCCGCTGACTGAGGCTAATGAGCCAGGCAACGGGTTGCGCCGCCACTGTCGTCTGAGCATGGTGATAAGGGATAAGGCAGCAGTGCACACGGCTACAATTACCGTACGTAAGCGGCTTAAGCGAGCCGGACTCACACGCCTAATGGATTGGCTGGGGGAGGCACGTGCGGCTGCAAAAACAAAGATAAAAAGGCGCTAAAGAAAACAAACTTGAAGAAAAATAAAGCGAGCTCCTCTATCTCCAATAAAAGAAGAAGTCCAAAAAATGCAGGGTCGGGTAAGCGGATTTCTATGTGCACATATGTATATGGGCTAACTGTGTCCCACTTTGGTTACAAAAGTGCATCTCCCTTGTTTGGCTTCTGACCAAAAAAACCACAAGGCACACAAAAACGATTTGAATTACAAAATACACATACACATTCGCTGTACAACGGGTTTACACAAACATTTAGCTCACCGAATGATGAAAAACTAACTAAAGGCGGGGCCAAAATTGTGGGCGGTGGCTGGTGGGGGTGAAACATTTGAAAGATGTATAAACTAGCTAGCTATCTCTGTGATGAAGCTTTTATGCTTGACAGAATGACCGACTTCTGTTGGTTGCCATAGAAATTGGAACTAATGAGGAATGGTACTTTATGTGATGTTCGCTATTCGGGAAGAGAGGAAAAAAATTAATTTGCATACTATACTACAAAGCGATTTTCAAGTTCAAACGGTTTTATGGAAAAGGGAAAGCTTTTTACAAGAAGGGAATTTTCAACCGGGGGAATTTTCATTCAACTACGGGGGGAAAAAATTACGATACTATACTAAGCGATTCAGTGAAAAAAAAATTTTGGAACCACGGGGGGAAATTCGGAAATCAAATCATTTCGCATACTATCCTTAAAAACCGAGTTTCAATTCAATCGATTTAAAATAGCGAGTAAAAATTTCAGACCATTTTCCTCGGGGGCAGTAATGCCGAAATCGGGAAAATGAGTGTCCAATTATTTCGCTTACTTTGCCTACAAACAAGCTAATTTATTTCCAAACAAACTTTTACAGCGAATTTTCCAAACCCAATTCTTAGTTCACATTTTTACCACTACTGTCCAAATGTCATAATTGAGACAGATTAAGAGAAGCTTGGCTTGGCCCCCATAAGGCCGTAAAGTGTGTCAAGTGCTGCCCATCGCCGTTGAACCGGTGCTACCCAGCAAAAAAGGGTACAGATCTTTGATATGGCTAGAGGTTTGACATCTTCTTCTTCTTCATTAGCCATCACAACTGTTTGACGGTCTCGGCCGCTGCAATCAATGCTCTCCAGTCGCTTCTGCTCACTGCCAGCTGGCACCAGTTGGTCACACCAAGCTTGGCAATGTCTTGCCGCACCTGGTCTTCCTATCTTAGTGGTCGTCTCCCCTTCTTGCCGCCTCCATAGTCAGCCGCCTTCGATTGACATGTATGGGACAAATACTTCTTGTAGTTGCAGGCAGATACATTTTTATGTCACATGTAGCCACGCCCCCTCCAGCACTCGCAATTTAGAAAAAACCTCATATTTCCCTCAGTTTTGCAGATAGATGGTTTGATATTTTTTAATCATAATTATTTATCGATTCGCCAAAGGAATGGTGAAGATGGGATGAACGATAGTCGAGTTATAAAGAAATCAAACATTTTGGCTTTTTTTGGTTCTCGCCGCATGTACGAGGATATATATATTGAAATTTAGCTATACGTTTTCTGAATTAGCTATAAGGCTGAGAGAAAAATTTACAGATATTATAGATGACACATGTAACGCAAAAAACGATTTATTCTGGAGAGATGACATTGGATCCCAAATAAAAAAATTTGTATGAGATGTAAACTCATATTGCAAATTTTTTGTCGTATTTACCCGTCTGTTTTCCATATAAAACTTTTGCAAGATTTGAGATTCTTTGGACCGTTCGATGCAGATCTTCTATTTACTCGAATAGTAGTAGTAGTAGTAGGTTTAATTATTTTCTTATTATTTCACTACAATATGGTATTACATCTTAAATATTAAGCGTGTTAAGGCATGGTATTAAAGAACCGTCAGCCCATCTATTGACTTTGCACCCCACGTTGAACCGTCTGGTACTACACCGGGCTGCCAAGCTCGTCGCGAGATACCCGATCGTTCCCATTGAGTTCAAGATTTTTAAAACTAACATGTAGTTACCTAAGGAAGTTCATTCATTTACCACATTCTGTACTTCATGGCATATTATAGGTAGCTAGTAAAGTGCCCAACCCAACTTCCATCTATGTCACCATTAAAAATATTTAATGTTTCCTGTTAAGTTAAAGTAAAAGTTGCAGAGCCTTGAGGTTGTTTGTTGATTGCCTTTTAGTTTTAGCAAATCGCCCCTACCTTTATGAATCCATGTTATGTGTCTTTGAGTGTTTCTTTCGTTACAAAATAGTGCTCCTTTTGTATATTCTAGATGTTTGTATATTCTACTAACGCTAGCTCTTGCTTTTTCAGTGTAGTACTCAAATATTTACCAGCCTTCATGACAATCTATATTAATAAAAAAAAGTTTAATATAACAGATTGCAATCTATAATAAATGAACCAAAGACCGAATGAGAATAAGCAATCGCAAGTCATAGATCGGTAAACGCTTACCGTAATATCTACACACAAAAAAATAAAGATCCCCGTAGAATGGATATTCGAAATATCCACTTAAGATCCTTTTTTAAATATCCTTTTCACATTTGTGGGATCCTTTGGAAGAAGAAAACAGATCAATTAAATATTTTTTTCTGATATGTACTTTTTAAGCGAAAATAAATCGAATTCGAAATTATCCAATGGATCCCAAAAAAGGATAGTTAGCTATCCAGTCCAAACGGATACCGAAAATAGCCTTAGGATTATCAAAAACAATCCTTCTTTTCTCAGTTGTTGTTATTCAGATCAATGATTCTAGAACCGAAGTTCAGAGCTTGAAAGATTTTCAGCCTTGACGACAACATACTTCCCAGAGCCTCTACTCTACCTTTTTTTAAACTAAAAAAAAAAAATATTGTCCATTTCCTCGTCGTTTATGAGTCGTTGTGGGAGCTTTTCCGTCTTCCTTCACTGTCTTACTCTGTGATAAAAGTTCGCTTCCTCTTATTCATGTTTACCTCTTTTGAATTGTAGCAAGCTTTTCCCACTTTAACTAAATATATTGATCTTTGAGAATTCAATCAAGAAGTTAAATAAAGTTGGTGCCCAACGCTACAAATCCTGCTCAATTTCTTACTTTGTTGGAATAGCAAAAGTTGAGTGGCTCTGGTCTATGGGTCACAAAGCCCTATCCTTTGCGCTGCTAAAATAAATTTAATTTGCCTTAAAATCACACGCCTCATGAACTCGGCACAAAATTGCCTGAAGATGCAGCGCCGTGCGCGTTTGCACTGCAAAGCATCAACCTACTTCTGTTCCGGACAGGCAGCTTAACTACAAAGACCTCATTTCGTGTGCTCGGGGCAAAGTGGAGCAACTGCAGCAGCCGTTTGCAGTGGCTTAAGAGACGTGCCTTAAAAGTTTCCAACTTAAAGTAAACTTTTCCCCCTATTCCCTCTCTCACTGTGTCTCTTTTTCAATTGCAGTGCACTCCTTGCCGCATCTGACGGTGCTCAGCCTGTCGGGCTGCAGCAAACTCACTGACGATGGTGTCGAGCTGATTGCCGAGAATCTGCAGAAGCTACGCGCCCTGGACCTGTCCTGGTGCCCCCGCATAACGGACGCCTCGCTCGAGTATATCGCCTGTGATCTGAACCAACTGGAGGAACTGACGTTGGATAGGTGAGTTTTTACCCTGGTCGTAATTATTCATGAGTGAAATTCAATTTCCGTCGCCACACACCTACTCGCACCTGCATTCTACTTCTGTACATATCGCTCCGGCAGCCATTAGTCGTCATATTTTCCCAGACGGAAACCACTGCAGCCAGACGCAAGGTTGCTTCCACTCTGCTTCTCTACTGGTAATCTGATTGCACTCAGTCTAGAGTGGTGGGTGGAGAATTGGAAAGTGGTTGGGCGGAATGAATCACAGCAAAAGTGTTTCGGCACAGATTAACCCAATGTGCATACATATATGAATATCCTCTCAAA
This sequence comes from Lordiphosa clarofinis, assembly GCA_018904275.1. Taxonomy (NCBI): domain Eukaryota; kingdom Metazoa; phylum Arthropoda; class Insecta; order Diptera; family Drosophilidae; genus Lordiphosa; species Lordiphosa clarofinis. The sequence goes on along the minus strand of JAEIGQ010000007.1, from coordinate 1,671,980 downwards.
TGTTAAGCTGACAGGCTATTATTGATTCGGAGAAATATAGAGGTCAGGACATTGCGTTTTTCACCGTGCAAATTATCTACAGTGGAAGCTATTCTTGGATTCAGAACCCTTAAATTATGTATGTTCGGAATTTGAGTATCTACACGTTTCAGTCAAGTTCCAAATATTTGATCCGAAAATTTTTAAGTATTTTATATAAGCGATAATCTTTCTGCCATTTGCCAAAAAAAAACCTTGGTAAATTCAAATATTCGCCCAAAAGTTTTTTTGAAACACATGGTGCCTTTTGTCTAGTTTATACGTTGCAATTTGGAAAAATTAAGAAGAAAAATTATTAAATTAACAATTTTTAGCCAAAAACAAAAAATGTTACATTTACAGTTTTTTTTTTTGTGTGTACCGAAGTATTTTCGTTTATTCTCAAAATGACTTCTAAATCAGGATTGTAATTAGATCCAAGTAATATAATAGAGCTAAGAGTTTAATGGTCCAAGCAAACCCTGTGACTGTGTATAAATTTTCTTCCTGAAAAGAAACGCAGAACACTAATTTGTGTGAGCGCTACTTAATAATTCATTAAATTCTGGAAATATTGTGGAAGTTTTTTTGCCACGCCCCCTCCCACTACAATTTTGAAAAACGTCATATGTCCCACAGTTTTGTAGATAGATATTCCTTTTAAAAATCTTTAGCATTCAAGTTTATTTATCAATTTGCCGATGGAGCGATAAAGATCGGAAAACCGATACTCCAGTTATAAGAAAAAAAATTAACTTTAAGTCTGACTCTCGGGGGATCAATCATCACTTCTAAATAGACTAGCCTATCTTAATTCTTTCTTGTAACTTACAAGATTCTTGTTGTAAGACAAAAGTTTGGTCAATGAATCCTGATAAAATAAAATTCACCAATTCCTCTGCGTTCTTGTTGTTGCAAATTTTTCTGCTGCTTAAACTGTAAGCACTAATCTTGAACTTTCTCCTGCCAAGTCGTGCCTTTTTGGATCGGCTAAACATGACTGTGTTTATAAAGAAAGATGAGGAAGATAAAGATTTGGTTAGCTGCGCTCTCTCTTTCTCGTTCACTCTGTTTCTTGTGTGCCATTAGCAACGTTGCGGAGCAAAAAATTGATATGAAATGGCAGTGATTTCCACGTTTTTTCATATCTTATTCCGACAAGAATGAGATCAGGTTAATATGTACAAAATGTCACCACAATATTTTCAAACATATAATTAAAAAAAAAAAGAACTGTTCCGAACTGAGTGCGACACATACGCTTCCCGCACAGCAGGCTCACACACTACTCGCTGCTCCACACCAGGCCATTCTATCTTTCTCTGTCACAGCTTATACCATTAAGCATGCCGTCGCTTTCCGTTTTTTGAATTCTTATTGAAAGTCATATCATTTTGTTTACAAATTTTAAAGTGTTTTTAGCTGTAAAGGGTTACGGTTTTGTATACAGTTTTAATCTCTGGTTCAAGCATTTACTGGAGCTTAAACATGTTTGCTTTAAAAGTTCCAAGGATATTAAGAATATCGTCGAATTGATGGGGATAGTTTAGTTAGTTAAGGAGTAGTACTTTTCGATAACATCAAAGAAAGTCTTCACAAAAGTTAATACTTTCCCCAAAAATAGCGTCTGAAAAAGGTCGAAATATGAATTTTCAACTCCAGACAGAGCAAATGGTCCAATTACTGGAACTGAACGGCCGTTTTTTTGATTGATTTTCACATTCACAAATGTTATTTTTGATGATCTTTTGGAAAATATCCAATTAATGTAAAATTTATCTCAGATTTTCAATGGAGATAAAAGTCGTAAAAATAATATGAAAAAAAGACATTATCATATAAATAAAGCAGGAAAATCCATACCAAATGGATCTTAGGCTATTTGTTGATTTTTCTGTGAATGTATACAAAGTTTGTATTAAAAAGCCTTCTTATCTAATTTTTGCTGAGCATAGAGCAGGACTTCTTTGGCCGATTCCAGTTCCAGAAACAGTTTTTGGAATAATTTAAAGATGTGGCATTAATGTGTTTAACGAAATATTCAGCACCAGAGTTGCCAGTTCCGCTGCACATCTATTAAATGTGTCCCATACTCGCCCAAATGGCCGGTCGTCATAAATGCTTAACTCCGCCGCGAAGCAAATGGCCAACGGGTGATTTGGCATAAGTAAAGCGCTTATGGCAGGAAGTGATGCTATTAATTGTCTCTGAAATCCCCGCTTAAGCTGCATAGATTTGCGCGCAATGTCGACAATGACAACGCCGTATCTAAGCTTCGCAGTGGCTCACTAAGTCCAGATTTGTATAAATTATCTTTAAAAATTCTTCTCTCTTTTTGTTTTACAGATGCGTGCATATAACGGACATTGGTGTGGGCTACATTTCCACAATGCTCTCGCTGACCGCCCTCTTCCTGCGCTGGTGCTCCCAGGTGCGTGACTTTGGACTGCAGCATCTTTGCTCCATGCGCAACCTGCAGGTTCTATCGCTGGCCGGTTGCCCGCTGTTAACGTCATCGGGTCTCTCCAGTCTCATCCAGTTGCGTCATCTGCAGGAGCTGGAGCTGACCAATTGCCCCGGTGCTTCGCATGAGTTGTTTGACTATTTGAAGGAGCATTTGCCGCGCTGCTTGATAATCGAATAATCGATCGAATCGGCCAGATTACTTTACTTAAGAACCTACTGGAAACTGATTTTGATTTAGACTCAGTTGTACAACTATTTATCTTAATTGTATGCTAATTTCTCTAAAACAAACTTAGTTCCTTGAGGGCTATGAACTCCTTTTAGAATTTTTATGATTTCTGCTGTGATTTAAACAAACAAAAACCAAAAGAGAAGAAACCAAGAAACGGATCTAAGTTAAGTTGTAACATGAAAGACCCCCAAACAAGAAATGAGATTTATTTACATGCAATACAAAATACTTCTAATCTATATATACATACATATATACACACATACATTATATACACATAAATACCTTATTTATATTATGGTAGTTTTAAACAAACGTTTTAATTATTCTCGCTGTAATTAAACACATGAAACAAATATGAATGTAAATTACAAACCAACCATTGCGCCCAAAAGACACAAACAAAAACAAAAGTCGAAATCAAAAGTAGATAAATTATTGTTCAAAAACCACAACAAATATTAAAGGCACAAGTTTGCCAAACAGCTTTAACAACTTTCCTCAACTTTGCAATACCTAAAACAAAGCCCGACCACTGGAATACAAATTGGATGACAATTGTACCATATGCTGTAATTAAACCTAAACTTATCGAACTATTCTAAGGCGAAGAAGCAAAATTCTAACTTATCCGCAAATAATTGACTTTGTTCACCCTTCACCCTTAGCATTAAAATACTAGATGGACAGAGCGCGCTGTTCTACAAAATTTCAAACTATAGTTGTTTTCAAATCCCAAATGCGAAAAAAGCCTTTCATCATCAACAAACCTAAACAACCAGACTCCACAAACGAAAACAAACTCTAAAAGTACATGGCAAAAAAAATAAAAATTAAATGCAAAAATGTAAATGGTTTTTTATTGTATTAAATGGAAGATAAAGCAATTTGTTTATTAAGCTCTTAGAAGTGAAGTAGTTGCAAGCGCTTTCGAATAAGTTCAAGCTAAGGCAGTAGCAGCTCAGCAGCATGGTTACGAGTTATTTCAATAAGAAAAGTCAGTGGTTCTTATCGATTTTAGAAATATAACTTGTTTTTTTTTTTGAGTTGCTCTGGTATTTGGAAAATTTTTCTTTAACCTTTTAAGCCCCGTACGGAAAGCGACGGAAAATTCCTTTCGTCACAGTATTTCATATAATAAGAAATACGTTGTCTTTGCTTTGAAGCTCATGTGCAGTTAGAAAGTGTTTCTATTTATGTGAAATACTGTAAGGAAAGGAATTTTCTGTTGTTCTCCGTACGGGGCTTTAAGAGATTACGTCACTGGTATTAAATTAAATCGGACAACGTGGCTGCCAACGTCATTCTAAAGCCTCCTCATTAGGCGCTCTTTTCAGTATGTGTCGTTAAGCTGAAGTGTAAACAGCATAGTTCTTGTGTGCGCCGAATATGGCATCTACTGAACTCAATTGATGCGTATGAGCCGAACATTGAAACAAAGAACGACTAGAATACGAGCAAAGGCACCACAAGGTAATTTCACAACATGACAATGCTCGGCCACTTGTTGCGCAGCCGGTCAAATCATACCTTGAAACGCTGATATGGGAAGTACTACGCCGCATTGCCCAGACATTGTCAAACATGAGAATCAACATTTTCGCTCTTTTAAAGAACTCCAAAATTGGATTATTATAAAAGAGGCACCTTTTTATACCCTTGGAGAGGGTATATTAAAATTATCCGGATAATTGTAACGCATAGAAGGAATCATCTCCGACCACATAAAGTATATATATTCTTGATCAGCGAGACGAGCTGAGTTGATATAGCCATGTCCGTCTGTCCGTCCGTCCGTCTGTTTCTATGCTATCTCCTCCGTCAGTTTTAAAGCTATCTTAACCAAACTTTGCACAAAGTCTTTTGGTATAAATACGCTGCATATTTGTCGGAACCGGCCGGATAGGGTGACTATAGCATATAGCTGTCATAGGAACGATCGGTTGAAAAAATAGTTTTAGTGAGAAAAACTTTTTTGTTTATAGTTCTATCGCACCCAACGCTTTAATTTATAAGTTTTTAATGATTTCACATAATTTCACCAAGTCTTGTTGAAATCGGACAACTATATAGTATAGCTGCCATACAAAAGTTAGGTCTGAAAAAAAGTCTTAGTGAGAAATTTTTTTTGTTTTCAATGTTATCGCTCCCAACGCTCGTATTTATAAGTTTTCAATGATTTTACATAATTTCAACAAGATTTGTCGAGATCGGACCACTATATAGTATAGCTGCCATACAAACTGGCCTCTATTTTTTTGAAATGGTATACGAAAATTGGCAGAAAAACGGGAAAAAGTAGTGGCTAGCTTTGAACAATTCTTGGGAAAATTAATGAATAAAAAAATTTTCATAAAAAAGAACTCTACGCAGTTGTCAAGTAACGAGAAATAACGTTTAAATATCATACAACAATTTTAACCAAAAAGCAAACGTAAAATTGTTTGAATAAGATTTTTACTTTACTTCTCTTAGCTTAAGAGGGTATTCGCTATTTCCGGCTTTTTTTTTTAGACCTATTTAAAGGTCGATTTTCGACCCATGTTTTGTAGTTTAGTGTGCAAAAATATAGTAAACATTTTTTTATACACTTGAAAAGTGTATTATAATTTTGCCCAGAAGTTTGCAACGCGTAGAAGGAATCATCTCCGACCACATAAAGTATATATATTCTTGATCAGCGAGACGAGCTGAGTCGATTAAGCTTTGTCCGTCCGTCTGTCTGTTTCTACGCGAACTAGTCCCTCAGTTTTGAAGGATCGGATGGCTACTTCTTGTAGCTGCCATACAAATGATAAAATGGATTTTAATGCGAAAAACAGGTTTTTCCTCAATATTACCGCTCTCAATCACGGTCATAGGTAATATTAAATGTTTTTAAGCTGATCTGGAAAGTTTGGTTGAAGTCGCTAACCGTTGAAACAAGCGTTTTCAAGTGAGAAGAAGTGAAGTTAGCTTTGCCTTTCTCGTTTTCAATTATGATTGAGGGTCAGACCAGAATGGTGACAATTCTGTGTCGATTTCACTTTAAATCATCAAAACCGGTTCAAACTGGAGATAGTACGGCCGCCAGTTCGAAAAACGTGGTTTTGAGAGGAATGCGTTTAGAGTTGGAAATAATTTGAAAATTGCTTGTTTTATCGAAGACATTGGTCAACAAAAAAAGCAAACAAAAAAGTTTTTCTCACAAAGACCCACTTTTCGACCGATAGTTTCTAAGGCAGCTATAAGAAATAGTCATCCGATCCGGTCGGTTCCGACATATTAGCAGTGTGCAGTAAAAAGAAGTCTCTGTGCAAAGTCTTAGCTCGATTGCTTTAAAACTGAGGGACTAGTTCGCGTTTGTAGTTTGTAGGGACGAAACTTCTGGGCAAAATTATAATAGCCTTTGCCAGGGTATACAAATATGAACACATTTAGGAGGACCCGAGCGGCTCCGGGATATCAAATCTACATCGAGCTAAATTCGGTAGTGGACATTTCAATCTTCACCATCCGTAAATTTCGAAATTTCTGGATTTTCTGGTCCGTTTGATTAACACCTCTCATTAACTCATATAAGAATTTTTGCAAATTTCCAATATTTTTAAAACGATTGACCGATCCACCTACCAAATATTTATGATAATCTGAACTCAATTTACAATTTTGTAAATTTTTTTGATAGTGTGATAAACACTACATAAATTTAGCCTCCGCTATTGCAGTCTATCAAATCTTCATTATAATTTTTGATCATATACAATTTTTGCTAATTTCGGGAAAATTTTTAATTCTTCGGTCTACACCTCCTATTTACCCGTCTACATTGCCATTTCTAAACTTTGCAATATTTTGAACTGTTCAATCTCTCAGAAAATACTCAAAAATTGGCAAATTTCAGGCAGTTCTTGGTCTACATCTTCAATATATGTGTCTTTAAGTACCATTCATCCCATATTCATAAAATTCTTAGGTCCTTGAAATACTTTGCAAGTTGGGATTTTTTTGTTTGTAAAGATTTTATAATAATCTTAGGTTTTTTCATAAATTAGCAAATTTCGCAAAACAACAGCGTACTGAGCATCATGCATTTACTTACTTACTTAAAGTTTGTTTATTTTTCTTATAATTAAAAATTATAATTATTTATGTACATTTTCAATTAAGTTTTCTACTTAATTCCTACTTCTTTATGGTTCCCAACTTTTCTTTGCGTTTCTTCACATGCTTTTTGACTTTCACTTTGCGCTGCTCAGCTTTGGCCTCTTTCACAGCCTTTTTTCGTGCCTTTTTACTTTCCGGAGACTCGTCACGTGGACGGGATGAGTTTTTGAATTTGGTAGCATCATCATCAGCTCCTTCGCCATCATTTTCACTTTCACCCGAAGCCGTCTCTGCTTCGCTGTCACTTTCCCCTTCTGTCTGCTTTGGTAAAACATCTGGTTGCTTTTGTACATCCAAGTTGGAGTCAAGACCTGTGACTTTGCCATAAATGAGATTTTGTTTCTCGCCCTGCTTGGCCTTGGCCACATCACGCTCAAAGTGACGCACCTCATCCAGACGCTTGGGTATGTAGGTGTTCTGCCACACAGCTTCATCGATCTTCTCCTGTGCTGTAATGGCCTCAAAGTCACGATCGGCAATCCGTTCCGAAATGCTTTCCAAACAGGACTCCATGTTAAGTTGCGTAATGGTTTGATCGGTGATGAAATCGAAGAGTTCCTTCACCGTCATGGTGGCTACCGACTTTTTGCGAAAGAATTCCGAAATGTTGGTGCAATCTTTGCGCAAAAAGTCAAAGGCATGCGGATGATCATGCTCCACGGACTGGCTGACATCAATAATGACCAGCTTGCCATCCTGATAGAGTATATTAAACTCGGACAAGTCGGCATGAACCAAGCGGCATTGGTTATAGATGCGCCACATGAGAACAACACAATCGCGGTACAACTCTCGGGCTTTCGAGGAGCTGATCTCCACATCTTTCAGTTTGGGAGCGGGCCAGCCTTCGCGTCCACAGAAACGCATGACCAACACATGGGAGCGCAACAAAATAGGTTCGGGCACAGGAACACCAGCGTTGTGCATGCGCAAATAGTTACGCATCTCCTTCTCTGCCCAAGTGCGTACCATTTTGCGTGGATTATGCTTACAATAGCCATGACGGAAACGGAATTCACCCGACACATATTTATCGCGATCCTTGAAGACCAATATGGAGGTCTTGTAGATTTTAATGGCAAACTCTTCCGAGCCATTTTTTGCGACTGCGTGATAGACATTGGCCTCTTTGCCCGTGGAGATGCATCCATTGATTTCCTGGATCAGACCACGATTAAGCAGCTTGAATAGAATCATGCGAGTACGTGGGTCCATCACCTGTTCGGCAGTGGCGCGGTCATGCTTGTCCCGTACTCTCACACGATCCGTCTCCTGGCGACGATCAAAATTGACAAGTCGATTGGCTGCCTGGGCACTCATATTGGTGGTGGGATCATATTTCTCTACATTGATGCGAGCGGAATAGCGACGCAAGAGCTTCTCATTGGGCTGAAAGCTACTCAGGCGCTGAGGACCAGCACTGGCAGCTGGTGTAGCTACCTGTGGCTGAGCATTGGGCTTGTTAAAGCCATTGTAAGTCTCCTCATAGGCGTCATAGCCATCACTTAGGTCATAGTCTTCCTCATCTTCATCTTCTTCGTCAGAGTTTTCATTTAGGTGTTGCTCATCCTCCTCCTCTTTTTGTTCAGCTGGAGCAGTTTCTCTTACTTCCGGTGGCTGCTTGGTGTTATTTTCAATGACTTTACTTTTAATTCTCAGCGATTTGAAATCCTGCAGCCACTCGGACTAAAATGAAACAAATGCGCGTTTAGTTTTTAATTCAGTTTTCCTGAATATTTTGGGCTTACACTTCGCAGCTCATCCTCATCCTCTTCGGCATCGCTGTATTTGTGAAGGTCACTCATCTGGCAGTGGAGTTTAAGCTAATTAAGCAATTAATTAGTTACCAATCAGCAATTAAAACAAATTTCACAACAATTTGTGGTCAGCTATAAATGCACGTGTTGGCAGTTTGCCATTCGCTGTGAAGCGCCTGCATTGTTTTGGTATTTTTTGTATGAGGTCACACTTATGTGAGCCTTAGAACTGCTTCAAATTAGAACTTACACAGTGGTTTTTATTGCAAATACATTTTAAACTGAAAATCAAGAATTCCACTGTAAATAATTTATGTATTGAGTTTATTAAGCCTCTAGTGTCAAAACTTTTTTCGCAACCATAAATTTTGTTTTGGTTTTTGCGTTTGCGTTTCTGTGCTTGAGGTGAGTTCAATGCAACGGAGTAGGACTTCCGCTTGAAGTTACACAAATCTGTCAAAATTACCGCTCTTTCAAAGCGATTGATCTTTCTCGCAAACATCATTTTTAAACCTTTATTCGGTTCTATAAGAATCGGTCTTGGGCACTAGAGGAATAAGCAATTTCAATTCAACGTACAATCTGAAAAATCAGTGAATTATAAATCATAACTATGTCGTTATCAGTCCCTCCAAGGCAAGCCGAAAAAACTATAAATTGAAGCTGGGGCAGACATGGTTCTGAAGACCCTTCGTGAATCAAAAGCAAGAGTACCTTGAGGACCGAAGCTTTAAGTCAACCAGATTTTTACTTGAGAGCGTTGGCACTGCGCTGCAAACCTTTAAAATCTGGATAAGTCAAAAAATATTTATACAATTCAAATAACAAGTTCACATAGAAAATTAACTAGTTCCCGGTAGTTGCTTTGGTGCGCTGGAACCAGTTCAAAGGGTAAATTTCGTGGTGGACCGTTTTCATGGAATGTTTGTTTATATTCGGCCGCAATGTTTGTACTCGCCGAGCTAAAGGATAATGTACGCATAGCTCCAGATCAATTCAATTTGAAGCTGGTGGATGCAGTACGGGACGAAATTGACCGCAAGCTGGCCAACAAGGTGACTGAGGAGGGGCTTCTATAACTACAGGATTTTTTCATAATTGGTTTACTTTTAGGTTTTGCTCAATGTGGGTTTGTGCATTGCTCTTAAGGAAATTGTTTCACTGAAGGACTCCATCATTCTACCCGGTGATGGAGCCTCACACACCGAGGTGCTCTTTCGCTATGTGGTATTTCGGCCCATGGTGGGCACTGTGATGACCGGCAAAATACGCAACTGCAGCCGCGAGGGTGTTCATGTGACTTTGGGCTTTTTCGATGATATACTTATACCACAGGCAGCTCTGCAACATCCTTCACGTTTCGATGAGGCCGAACAGGCCTGGGTGTGGGAATATCCATTAGAGGAGGGCGCCACGCATGATCTCTTTATGGATGTGGGTGAACCCATCAAGTTTCGGGTTTCACGTGAAATATTTGAGGAAACCTCACCAATTGGGCCGCCCAAGGCGGAACAACAGACATCACAACAGGCCAGCACTTCGGCAGCAGCGGCAGCTGTCGGAGCTCAGGAAGTGAAGACACCGTATAAAATTATTGTAATGAATTGGTAATCTTAAATTGAATTCTCTTATGCTCTTGCTTTAAATTCTTCTGCAGGGAGCCATAAATGAGTCTGGACTGGGCGTACTCTCCTGGTGGGATCAGCAGAACAAGGAAGACGAACAGGAAGGCGATGACGGAGAGGACAATACAGAATATGACAATGATGAGGACGGCGAGGGGGCATGCGAAGAATAAAATGAAGTTGAATTAATCTTAAGCGTTGAGTTAATATATTTTTATATTAATCTAAATAATTATATTGAAAGATCAGCATAAGCTTATTCAGTTCTTTCTTATCTCACTCTTTTCTCCAAAAAGTGTCGAAAAAGTGTAGGAAGACTTTTTGTACTGGAAAGATTTACCAGCAATTGTTCTCTTGCTTTAGTTACTTACCATGTCATGGATTAAAGCGTTAAATTGTTAATGTATCACCTAAGCTGCACCATTTGAGTGCCATTTTCATTCACCAGCAAGATGTGGCTGCTGCTGTTACTTCAGCTTTTACTGCCGCTCTCCTCGTTGGCCTGGCGACCCATTGCACCCACGGCTAAGCACATTTCCAAATTGTTACCCACCACTTTGAAACCTGTAACTTACAATCTCACCATTTTAACCTCTCTCGATGGCGGACCAGGACAGAATCGCTTCAACGGCATGGTGGCCATTGTGGTCTATGTGAACAAAGATACGCGAGATTTAACGCTTCACTGCCGAAATTTGGACATAACGCAGGACAAGACCATGTTGACAAGAATGCAAAGCGGCCGTCGCATCGGTATTTCGAGTCAAAAGTGGATCGAGAAACACGATGAATACAAAATTAACTTTAGCAACAAACTGGTAAGGGGCGAACACTACACCCTGCATATGGTCTTCTCGGGTCGAATGACCAGACCTCAACGCACCGGCTATTACGCCATGGTCTACAACTGTGAAAAGAACAACACAAAAATGTACTCAATGACCAGATTTGAGCGTCAGCATGCACGCAGCGCTTTTCCCTGCTTCGATGAGCCGCAGTACAAAACCAATTTTACTCTACATTTGGGTCATCATAGGGATTATACACCGCTCAGTAATATGCACGTGACCGTCAGTAAGCCGCAGTAAGTTAAATTGAAAAAAACACCATAGGGTATCTTGAAATTACTTAAAGATTTAATATATATCCAACTCGGACTTATAGGTGGAAAATAACTCGGAATACATTTGAAATATTTCCGATTTCTTCCGATTTCTCATCTTCTACATTGAGCTATATGTCACATAAGCTTACAAATAGCAGACTAAGGGCCGATTTCTGTTCTCCCAGATAGCTGATATGTGTCAGATAGTCATCGAACTTAGGCAGCCTTCACACTGTTCGACACATGACCAATAACATCTAGTAGGCCCGCATTTCCCCATGAAATTCCATGAATTTGGCAAGCTATTCAAATTTACTAGATGTCATGGATCATGTGTCGAACAGTGTGAACTTCACACTGTGAAGGCAGCCTTTCACTATTATTTGTTAGTTTATGTGACAGATAACTCTTTATGGTAGATGTGAAATCGGCCCGAAATTGTGAGCTTATCTGACACATTACAGCTATCTGGAAGAAGAGAAATCGGCCCTTAGTTTAGTTCTAGCTGGAATTTAAGGGGATCTCCATTGATGCCATGGGAGGCCGCCAATTCAAAGGCAACGGAGCCTAGAAAATAAAGGTGTTTCACCTAATTTCTCCAAATATTTCTTACCTTATTTCGCACCATTCATGATCGGGACCAATCATTTTTGTATTAGAAATTTCTTTTTTGGAAATCACTTTAATGGCCGGAACAGCGCCCAGAACTTGCTCCGAAGCGGGAATACAGAAGCTGTTACGTCAGTCGGGAAATATTTAGCTACTTACCTGGTCGCATGCCAACGCTGTTTACACAGTTCGATAAAATCCAACTTTTTTTTAAAAAAGCCCGGCATAAGACCCTTAAATTATGATAAAAGACACCATTGTAAGCATCACCTCATACCCAGTTTTTTAAATGAAGCCTCTATTCGTGTTTAGTGGGTACTTTTGTACTTGCAACACACAACGACAACAATTTTAACTAAGTTTTTAATGGCTTAAGATAAAAATCTTCAAAATTTAGCAAATGTGGACGACATATAAAAAATTTACTTAACTCGCGCAAACGGTTAAGATACCTCCAGAAGGGGTTAAACCTTCATTCTTGAATACCTTTAAAAGCGCACGGTAGATTTTTATTAAAATCGTTTTTTATGATGGTATAATAGGCTATTGCATGTCCCTAAGATATGATACTTGACCCACAAAGCAATTCATATAGGCCATAAACAAGATCTAAATATAGACAGTTCTGCGCTTTCAGTTTTGCCAACGAAGCCTTGGTTCGCGGTTTATAGGCATTTTTGTTTGTATAATTATACACACGATCAATGTGTTGAGCCAAAATCATGTTAATGACTTCATCTGAAAACAAATCTCTACGTTTCAAATGCCCCAAAAATACACCACAAAAAACTTACGTTTAACAGAGTAAGTGCGTCTATATTGGGCCATAATGAAGTAACCCGATTCCTAGCGAGCTACATTATGGTTGGCATCATGAAAACTACTTTTGACATGTGAATTGTCCTATGGAAATGAGTTTATATTGTGGTTTGTAGTTTTATAGTTTGTTAATGAGTCTCTAAAACATCAAGTAAATTTTTTTTTCAAAATTGTTAAAAAGTTTTCCAATTAAAAGTCTTCAGAATAAAAACAGTAAAAAAAAAATGGTAAAAAATATTGTCATTTTTAAGTAGAGCTTTGGTTATTGTTCAAATTATTGAAGTCAATCATATAAGCTAATCTCTTTGCGTAGTGCAACAGAAGTAGTGCGACGTCTGATCTGCGTGATATTGACATATTTGAAAAGCATGAAACTGACTGCGTATAACTTCAAAAATTTAAAATTTTTAAACTATAAAAGTCTCCAATTTTTTTAAACTATATTTAATGTATAATATTTAATTTAATGAACAAAATTGTAAATCCTTAGAAGCTAATATGGTGGTTAACTCTGAGAAAAAATTGTATATACAATTTAGCAACAAATATTTAATATTATAAAATTATTTTAAAACTAATAAAATTATAATTTGTGTAGATACAGTAAAATGCAATTCACCATTATCAACTTGAGACCTGTCCGATAAACCAAACCTCAGATATCATGTTTTTAAAAACCCTTCTTCTCTTTTCCTTTTTGACTATTTATTTTAATTGTTCATAAATTTTACAAAAATTTCACCTTTCGGTGCAAGGAGGCAAAGGAATGATGTTTGGGTATTAACTACCTACATTAGCTTCAATCTGTACATTACTTAGCGAGTTAAGGGTATAAAATCATCCCATTATAAAAACAAAAGATGCTTTTTAAGTTAAGTAAATTCAGATTAGATCAGAAAATGATAAGGCTCAAATGAACGATCCTTAAGTTATGACCCAAAAGAAGATTACTTTTCACACCCTGGCAGTAGTGTCGTCATCTATTGGTCAATTTTGAATTCCCCCATTGTTTAATGGAAGTAGTGGCCCAATCTATTGTTCAGCAGCGTATTACTGTCGGGCTAGACCGACTTTCATACTTGTTTTTGTATTATTTCTTAAAAAATATACATTATCGACTATATCGACACAAAAAAATATCATATAGAAACTCGCAAACGTCGACCGCCGTGCAGTCTTGATTTCGAATGCAAAATGTTATTCTCAAATTTTTGACCCAATAGCGTTCCGGTCCCTACTCATGCTCCGCGGTATTTCCGTCCTGCCCTAAAATTGAATTATTTGGTACCGGGCCTATTGCGTTCCTCGAAATTAAACTTTGAATATAGTTGTAGAATGTAGGATGACACATTGATTTGTTGTCGTTAGATCGATTCACAAGGTTGATATATTTATGCCACCTTTTTTGGAAATGACATTGATTTAGTTTGAATGCTTTAATATTCTTCTTCAATCCGTTGTTCCAAACTGACATAATCGATTTCCTGTTAAACGTTTTTCCTATGAATATTGGTAAATAACGTTCTATTGCATTAAGTTGGAATGGCTTTCCAATTATGTGAAACTTGACAAGAATATTTTCGTTTCAATTCCAGTCCTACCCTGGAAAACTACACTTGGACTTCGTTTGATGAATCTCCCCCCCTGGCTCCGTACATGTTTGCCTGGACCCTGCATCAGTTGAAGAATCTCAGCTACATCGTCACACCGATGGGTGTTCAGGTGACAATTTGGGGTCGTGGCTTGGACAGAGAGCAGAAGGGTGAGGGTATAAAGAAGATCCTAAGGATTACAGTGGCGATGCTGATCGAGGCCAAGCAGATGTTTGGTCTACAGTTGCCCAACGGTAACAGCACTTCCGCCAAATTCGATCATGTGGTATTGCCTCAATATCCCAGCTTGGACAGTAAGAAGGGTCTGTTGGTGTACGATGAGGATGCGCTGTTGCATGGACCGGGGCAGATGCGACAGTTTTACGAAATACTGGCTGATCAAATGGTACGTCAATGGAATGGCATCCTGGTGAGTGTGGCTAAATGGGAGGATGCCTGGTTGCGTGACGGTTTGGCTGAGTATTTGTCCCATCAACTGGTCAGCCGTTCCATGCCGGAATGGGATTACAATGTGACGCGGATGTTGGAAATTGGTTTGGAGGTGCGAGAAGCCGATGCGATGTCCAATGTATTGGCTGTGCGTACAGAGTCTACAACACGACAACAGGAGGAGTTTCGAGCCCAGAAGACATGTCTTCTGATATATATGCTGGAGGGCATCATAGGGCATCGTATTCTGGATAACGCGTTGCGTAGCTATTGGAAGAGATATGCCAATACGACGGCCACTCCCCATCAGTTGTGGTCTGAGGTGCAGCTGTCCGCTCGTCAAGCCTATGTTCTTCCCAACGGAATTGATGTAATGGAGGTGATGGAGTCGTGGGTTAAGCAGCCGGGATTTCCACTTATCACGGTGCATCGGGATGATGACGAGCAACTGGTCAAGATAACGCAACAGAGGTTTGTGCCCACCTGGGATACCACCAACAAAAACTGTTGGTGGCTACCACTTACCTACATAACCGAAAGTCAAAGACAGCCCCAACAGGAGTGGTTATCCTGTGCAAAGAATGAACCGCAACTGGCTTCGTTTACGCTTCAGAATGTGGTCCAGCCGGATGAGTGGATATTGTTCAATGTGAGGGGTACCAATCTGCAGCGTACTCTCTATGATCTCCACAATTGGAAACTGCTAACTGATGCTCTAAACGCAGATTTCGAACAGATACCTGAAGTCAGTCGTGCCCATCTGGTGGATGATGCCCTCAATCTAGCCTGGGTGGGAGTGCTGCCGTATAATATGGCCCTGGGTTTGGTGAGCTATTTGAAGAAGGAGAATAGTCATTTGGTGTGGCAGGTGGCGCTGAATGGTCTTGAGAGATTGCATTCCATAATGCACGGCACCACAGGATTTCGCGTATTCAGAGTGAGTGCCTCAACTTGGGATGACCTGAGGGGTTAATTTTAAAAAAATTTTTGAATACACTGGTGATAGTTTGAAAAAGAAACCTCTAAAAAAATTGAAAAAGGGAACGTTTGGAACGTTCTTATATCAGTTATATATGCTATGCTTAAGCTAAGGTCTCACACGCAAAAGAATATTTGTACATATTGTGCAAACAAAGTTTGTTAGTTTGCGCAAATTTTTACCCTCCGCAAATAGACATTTCTTTTCCCCAAACGGCTATTGATTATTGAAGTAGGCTAATTTGCCAAAAAAAAATTCTCGAATGCACTGTTTGCCAGAAATTGCATTTTTTGGCCAAAACTCTGGCATTTCAACACAAGCCTAGCTAGGAAGCTGAAATTTCGACAAATAATCTCAAAAGATTGAACTTAACGCACATAATTTAAAAAGCAACAAAAAAACTGTATTGGATATTGATAGTCCAAATCAAAGTTGAAAAATATTTTGAAAAAAAAAAAATAAAAGTTTTTTCTCGATTTTTAATTATAGAAAAATTGTTTAATGGCTTATGAGATATTAGCCCAAACAGATACTAACTTTGACTGCCCACCCTGCCGAGGATTTTCAGTCAATCTGACTACCCTCACCGATTTTTCCATCTATTGTACTTGCTCTTTAGATTCAATACTTAAAACAACAAAATAAAAATCCAATTTTTGTAATATATTACAATTTATCTTCAATGGACTTAGTTCCAAAGTTTAGGAAAAAAAACATACTTTTCGGCTGACTGATTAGAAGTACATGTGCGATTTCAAATCGAAATTAAATTTTTAAAGAAATTTTAAAAGCTGACTGATTGGAAGTACATGTTCGATTTCAAATGGGAGTATATTTTTAAAAGCAATTTTAAAGTTCAAAGCAAAACGGAGCAAAAGCGCATACCCCAAGCTATAGTAAATTATTATTGTAAAAAAGGTTCCAAATTTTCCCGTTAAACAGCTATATTTTTAGTTAGTAAGTTTAGCTGGCTCTAGGTCCGAAAAAGTTGTGTTTCTTCACAACTGAAAACAACTTATGCATTTTTATAGGTGACATGAAACAAAAAGAGCTGGTTGCCTATGTGATACCGTTTCCGCTGGAGAAACTATGATTTCACTTGCCTTTCCATACAATCAATGCTTTGATCGGTTGGGAAGCGCAAAAAACAATAAAAGTACAAATAGAACAAGCCACGATGTCTTCGACGTTTTGGTGTTATTACGCTTAAGCTTTAAGCAGCAGAAATTGATCAGTAGCAATCAGTAGTATTATATTAAATTTGACAATAGTTGTATTAATTCTTTCTTTGTTGGTTTAAGTAATGGTCACACTGCGCTTTTTGGCAAGTGGAAATAGCTTTCAGTCGCTACAGTAAATTTTTCGAATTCCGCATATTAGAAAGACAATCGACAGTTTCCCTCAAATAAAAGAGAACTGCATAATATTGCAGAGTTTATATATCTTGAAAACTTAATTAGAAAAGCGCAACACATACATAATTTTGTGTTTCTTTGCTATAATGATTGGCCGGATTTCGGATGGAGGAGTTTTCGGTCAATCTTTCTTATATAAAACCCGGTCTCTAACTGCTTTAACAAGCCTGAAGACGCACAGCGCGTGATTGCTGTTTCATACTGCTGTTTCTCTTGCTGAACACTTCTAAAATTGTTTGCCCAAAGATATGTATCTTCTGTCGGATTTTTAATTACAATCGAATAATATTTGCTTTAAACAGCAACAAAACCGGTTTTCAACTAACCCTCTAGTACGGCTGGGGTCAGTCAGTCTATATACGTCAACCCAGCGTTGCTCTTTGTACGGTGATGAGTCATGACGCCTGTCAAAATTGTTAGAGAGAGGGAGAGAGGCGTACGCTCTAATTTTTTTCCTCTCTTGGGTTAAAGGAACGTCGCTTATGTCGCTCCATGCATGACATTGGTTCTACAGAGCGTGCCTTATGTCGCTCCATACATGGCATTGGGTCGAAAGAGCGTGCCTTATGTCGCTCCATACATGGCATTGGGTCGAAAGAGCGTGCCTTATATCGCTCCATACATGGCATTGGGTCGAACGAGCGTCGCTTATGTTGCTTCTCTGCATGGCATTGGGTCGAACGAGTGTCGATAAAGTCGCACCATGCATGTCATTGGGTCGAACGAGCGTCGTTTACGTAGCTTCTCTGCTGGCATTGCATCGACCTAGCGGGCCTGGAGAGTCGTTAACGTATTGAGCGGACATCCCCTTGCAAAATACGTCAGTCGAGCTCATTGTGAGGGAAATAAGCGTGCGTCGACGACTGTCACAATATCGTCGACGGAACGTTGATATAGCGTCGGACGGCCGTACTAGAGGGAAGAGACATGCAAGAGAGAGAGAGAGCGAGTTGGCTTTTTTTATCGCTCTCTTGACCACGCGTAAGTAGCCCTCTCAGTTTGAATCTGCAAAAGTGTACAACTGCTGAATGTGCTGGCGCGTCATTCCATTCGTTAAGTGCAGAAGGTACCGTGTCTAATTCCCAGTCAAGCCTAAACAATTTTTCCGAGTTTCTCTGAAAAACTTAAACGAAACGAGTATGGTGGATTGGGTCGTTAAGCGATATTTTTGAATCATATTAAATATATTGAGGTGGAGGGAGAAGTAGCAGCTTGCATATCCACAAGAGTATTGCCTTCCTTCACATCCAATCAAAATGAGGTATGTCAACGTTGACGTTTCCTATCTCACCCACATCTAAGGAATCTGCTCTCACCTGGTCCAAGGTCAATCAAAACATTTTCCCAGGTTAGGTTAAATTGTTCTTGAAAACGGAACAATATTAACCCAAAGCATGTTTTAAAAAAATGGAACAATAAAAGCAAATATTTGTTTTAATTTATTGATGCTCAAACATTGGCAAAGGCTACTTGGCTAATGTTTGCCCGCAAAATATTTGTAGTTCCCATTAAAACCCAACAAAATAGACAAATTTTAAGAAATATTTCCGCTTTTAATATTGCGTGAGGAACCTTAGCTTTAGTCAAACGACTGTTCACCTTATTAATAAACTGTCATTTCTCTAGATGTTTATGCGCACACTCGTAGTGGATCAGTTCCAATATTTTAAGAACCAATCAGACGATTTGCCACAACCAGGAGCTCCTTACCAAAATGAGTCGGATCATTCCACTAACTTAACAGCACGATCGGTCTTAGCACATATTCCGAATAAAAGGGCTCTGCGACCCATTATCTACCGTTTGGCTTGTCGTTTCGAAGTGCCCGAATGTATAGAGGATGCACGTAGTCGGTTTAATCGTGGCATTACATTGCCCGCCAGTAAAGGACTTCCACCGTCTACAGATCCACGAATACCGCCAGGCATACGCGAAACGGTCTACTGCACAGTCGTCCAACATGGTCTCGAGGCCGACTGGATTTTGTTGCGCGATAGGTATATGGCGGGCAAGTCCTTAGGCGAACGGCGTGCTCTACTCAAAGGCTTGGCCTGCAGCACCGAAAATTGGGCCATCAATAAGCTAGTCATGTGGGCCTTTAGAAGACGTCTGATACCCAAGCGACTTACCTTTCCCCTACTAAAGTTTATAGCCCAAAATGATTTGGGCTATTTCTTGGGCAAAAGGCATTTGTCGGACAATATGGATGTCATTAAAAAACTGTAAGTAAGCCATTTGTTAAGGCAACGCCAAATGCTAAATCTCCTTTTTTTCAGCTATGACGATACGATTATATTTGAAGTATTTCGGCCGTTTGTTCAAGCCGTTTCTACTCAACAAGAACTAGACGAATGGAAATCATTAATGATGCATAATTTGCCAGCTCAAACAAGTCATTCACTAAAGCATCTGCTGGAGCCAGCCACCATCAATGTGGATTGGCGTACATATCGTTACTATGACTTTTTGCGGGGCATACGATATGTTGGGTTAGGTAACTAACCAAAGTTAGAATGAAATTAACCCCCTTAAAGCTATTTTTAATATTTACAGATTTAAAGAGAACCAGCGAAATTAATTCCAATGATCAGTATGAGATAACTGGTAAACCACTAAACCTAACGAAACCTGTGAAAATTGGAAGAATTTAATTATAAATAAAAAAAAAATCTAGTTGCACTTTTTTTACTCCACATAGGATCTGAAGGAAACAGAGCAAACGCGGCACGGAAATTATGTCTAACATATAACGGTATTTTAATTTTTCATTTAATAGACGAGTAGAATATATTAATTATTGTGCCTGGTCTTTAAAACACAAGTTTCTTTCAAAATATAAGGTCATTGCCTAGTAGAGATCTCCCTTGCTTACAAATTAACTTAGATGGACTGTGCTCTTTACGCCTTTTTAAAAAGGATTCAGTATACCTGAGTATTACCTTTTACAAAGTAAAATCGAGTTTATTAGATTTTTTGCACTGTTCATTAACGATTTCGTGCCCAGTATTTCTGATTTTTAAACTCAATGATCACCTTAACAACATTTGGCACGTCATCTTTGACGTTGAAGGTAAACGGTTGATGGACTGTAGTGTGAAAAGGCTATAGGTAGATCGACTTATTAGTGTAGCTTTTAGACTACCCCCCATTTCACTTACCTGCCTTGTACTCATCCTAATCATATCCTTTAATTGAAAAATATAGCTCTTGTTGATCCTGAAAGCCTGTTTGAAAAGCTAACAATTAATCAACGTTACATGTCAGATTCTGCAATTTCATTTTATTGATATGCAAAAATATGTATTATTGTAAAAATTAAGTTTCAACACTTTAACCACATCATTAGAAAAAAAAGTCTTAAGCAGTTATGTATGTACAATGTTCATGTATGTATATAGAGATAATCATATTCATTATGTCTTTTTTTCCTAAGTCTAGTTACAATTTAAGAGGCGGTATTGTACTATTATTGGGTCTGCAAAAATACTCGCACCATACGTTTAACAAGTAGAATTATGTACTATGAGTAATACATACCAAATGTATGTCTGTATAAAATCGAACAATCACAGCATTTGATTAATTGCTACAACAACCAGATATATCAGTTTTTCATGTATAACAACGCTTGCGCAAACTAATGTACATCAGGATGCGAAAGAAGAACATCAACATGGCAAGCAAAGCAAACTGACTCAAAATGGAAACTTTCTCTACATCTAGAAATTTGAGCAGTACACGCGGATCACTAAAATGGCAGTAGATTTCATCACAATCGAGCTCCTCGCGCTGAAATCCAAAAACGGCAAGCACCATGGCCACAACACCGACGCGTACATAACTGAATTTCATCAGCAGATTCATGCCGTACGAAATTTGAGGAGCAAAATCGAATCCATAGACAGCCAGACCCATCAGCGGGGCAATGATCATGGGACCCACAACACTGCCGTTCTGTAGAAAATAGAGGGAAAGAAGCTATTAATGGGAACTCTTTTATAAAAATAAAAAAAAACAGGAATGCAAACCAATCGTAAATTTGTGAGCACATGGATGCAAAGTGAATGTTATGGAATATTTGAACAGATCGAAGACAATTGGAGAAGTCAGGCTGCCTTCACACTGTTCGACACATGACCCATGACATCTAGTAAGCCCGCATTTCCCCATGAAATTTTATGAATTTGACAAGCTATTCAAATTTAAAACAGAACAAAAAGCAGGACTACTAGACTATCATGGGTCTTGTGTCGAACAGTGTGAAGGCAGCCTAAGGAATCAACTTTTTTGGACTAAAAGGATTCTTGAGATAATACTGGGTTTTGAAAAGTCAGTATTAATTTGGTATATGTTTGAAATAGCTGTCTTTACACTTGTCATAGTCGATTGTCATCTCTCATCAAATAGAGCCAAGTAGAGATGTTTGATTTGCTATTAAACTATCGTCAGAGAGTCTCTTTAAAAATATAAGTCAAGTGTAAAGGCAGATTAACCGAATGTCAAGTAAACCTTCTTTTGAAAAACAAATGATCGAGTAGTATTATAATCCGAACCGTTTTGTTTATATTGAATTAGTTCGGCTCAGCATTTTCTAAAGATTTATCGATCTATTTCGGTTCAAACCCAGTTTGTATCCCTTACTCAAAGTTTTTTAAGAACTTACCGTTATACTGAAGGTGGCCCCAATGGCCAGACCCATTCCCTCAGCCACCAGTGAGATCATTAATCCCACAGCCACAAATATAGCAAAACGCCAAATCTGTTCCGGCAGGCCTGACATCCAGTAGGTGACTAGCATAAAGGTAATATTAAGCATTATTTGTAAGGGCAGACGCGATATGGTTAGGGCCAAGTAGTAGGGCATCAAAGAATACCAGCGATTAAACGTCTCTTTCTTCACCACTTTCACCTCGGCAGGATCTGTAAGTACATAATCATTGTTGATCTCTCCTTTATATTAGTTCTCCTTGTCCTTTGAAACTTACAACTCAGTATGGGCACCATCACTTGCGTATATACGATCATCAGCACGGCTCCTATACAGAATTTCAAATGATCAAACATCCTTGCACCTTGATTGCCAAGTTGAAAGAATATAAGTCCAAAGAACAGGCCGCACAGCAAATGATGGAACAGCTGTATGGCCAGAGCGATTCGAGCCCGCATTATGCGCAACAACATGACACGCATGAGCACCGTGAATTGCCGCAATCCCGAGATGTCCCGCCGTTCATCGTATAGTCGTCGCGAAAACGCCTTCACTTGCTCCAGCACAGCACTGGCTCCGCTCATTAAAGTGCCATCAGTGGAAGCGGCACTGCCGGCAAACAATGTGGGTAAAAATGGTCGCTTTGGTTGCTCTACAAAAAGGGTGGTTAGAGCCTGATATGATTCCAATTCCCGCATCTGCTTGGCCCCATAGGTAAGTTTGCCATTATCCGTCAGTTCACTCAGCACAGGCACCAGATGACCATCCTCCGCATCCACTAGTTCAATAACTAAAAGAAGTGAAAGCGAAAGAGTTTTGAAAAATTAATATTTTTAATAGAACTAGTGAGAGCTGGAATATTTTTGTCTTCTAATATGTCTAATGTTTACGTCCACCAGATATTGATGTCAGCTGTGAAGTAAGATGAAAGTTTCTTAAACTTTATGGAACCGGTGGGAAGTTTTCCACGAACGAATTTTGAGTCAAGAGAACAGCCTAAAGAATGAAAGAATGGACTAATATCGAAAAGAAGGCAAAAGCTAGATATTTTACTGGATCAGAAAAAATTTTAAACACGTCAAAAAGGGTTTAATGGCATTTCTCAGAAATTGTTTTAGCAATGAACTGAAAATTTGGTTGGGTTGGTAAGGCAGGAATTAAAACCATAACAAATATCAGAGTACTTTTGCACACATGTGGGTACTTATTGGAATTTTCTTCCTACCATTCTTATTTAGCTTGTGAACGAGAAGAGGCCTGACAATTTTCACGACACCTATGTATGCGTTTCTCCATAGGTAGTTATTAATCTGTTGGCCCAACTGACTGACAGACTGACATATTATCAACCCACAGCCAAAACTACTTATCGTACAGGTCTAAGGCACGCACTAAGATAGAAAATTTGGAAAATTTCTCCGCAAAGTGAGTCAGAAAGCCAAAGAAAAATTTGAATGGAGCACATAACATGATAAGCTGTTTCAATAAGAGCGCGAGAAAGAGTGAATCACACTCTGAGTGGAGTATGTGGCAGTATGTGTGTTTACCCTTGGAGAGGATATATTGAAATTGTCCGGAAGTTTGTAACGCAGAGAAGGAAGCATCTCCGACCACATAAAGTATATATATTCTTGATCAGCGTGACAAGCTGAGTTGATATTGCCATGTCCGTCTATTTCTATGCTATCTCCTCCGTCAGTTTAAAGCTATCTTAACTAAACTTTGCACGAAGTCTTTTGCTACAAATACGCTGTACATTTGTCGGAACCAGCCGGATCGAATGACTATAGCATATAGCTGCCATAAGAACGATCGGTTGAAAATCAAGTTTTATAGTGCCATCGCTCCCAACGCTCGTATTTATAAGTTTTTAATGATTTCACATAATTTCACCCAGACTTGTCGAAACCGGACAACTATATAGTATACAAAATATAGGTCTGAAAATCATATCTCAAGTTGCAAGGGTATAAAAACTTCGGTCGAGCCGAAGTAAGCTTGCCTCTATTTTTTTTGTACAAAAAGAAAAAAAACATATATGGCACAAACTAAACACATAGATAGCTTTAAAAACACGTTTACCGTATTTAAAAATATAGAAGTTGGAATTTTACAAAGATAACAGCCAAAAAATTTACATACATATTACGCCAACAAAAAAAAGCAACGGCTTTTGGCGCTCATATAATATTTTGTACTAAACTGTTTTTCTAAGAGCGCGAGAGAGAGTGAGCATGAGAGGGAAAATACTGCCACACAAATTGGGTCAAAGAGAGCCATTCATCTCTTGGCTCTGTAAGACAGTTGACAGCTGCTACGTGCGTTAGAATGAGGAGGGAGGGGAAAGAGTGAAGAGCGGTGGAAGATGGAAAGAAGAAAAAGGAAAGAGTGGTGACCAGGTGATGAGGAAGTGGGGAAAAACGTGTGTGCCAATTTGAATTAAATTATAATTAAAGAGCGCTAGACCCGAAATTCACTACAAAATTCACTTCACAAAACAAGAAATTTTTTGCATGATTACCGGAGCACACAGGCAATCGTTTTTGCTTGAGTGATATGTAAAATATTATCGACTTAGGATTGGTTTTTAAATTTGAGATGCATGGAAAAGTCAGTATGCCCAGACAGAGAAATGAGACCTCGTTTATTGATTTTGCTAAACACATTGACTAAATTGCCTTAGCTGCTGCTGCCGAATCCTAGAATGTATGCATCTACGTACATGTCATTTGCTATTGATGAACACTTTCATTACCGATGAGAGTGTGACTTACGATTAGTGAAAATATAAAATTATTAAAATATTTTTTATCTCGTATTACTTAAAAAACCAAAATGGAACCTGTTGTTTTGTTTCGGTTATAGTTAACCAAATAAAAACAATTTCGGTTTCCGTTAAGGTCTCTTTATAATTATTTTTTCTATATATCATTAATAAATAATCCTACAGTCACCTAAAACAACATTTTTCAGTTATGGTTTCGGTTTGATTCGTTTATACCGGTTAAAGATAGCGGTTGTTTTTTCGATTGGATACTCTGGTATAAAGTTTGACATTTTTTCGGTTCCAAATGAACCAATTCAGGGGTTTCAAAAATGCACAAATTTGAAATATTTAAGTTTGAACTTGATATTTGGTCTGTACATTTATAATGTGAGTGTTGGGCATTTATCCGGTGCAAGACTAGAGTTTGTCGGTTCAAAGGGGAAAAAGTTACATATATCTTAGAAATTATTTGAGAATGAAATAAGGTCGCGCGGTCTAATTTATTTTGTAATGGCGGTCTAAATTCACTTTGCAGAATGAAAATAGACCGCCATACAAAATGCACCGTGGTCTAAATTCACGCGGTCTAATTTCACAGAGCCTAAAATAACTTACAAAACTTTTTACACCAAAGTCCTTTGATTTGTGAGATATTTTTATTTGCAGTTTTTTGTTTTGGCAGTTGCTTTGTTGAGGTGTTAATAGCGATTTTCAGCCAGTTTAAACTTCAATATAAGCTCTCTTATAAGAAACAAATCCACATAATGCAAAGGAAACGATTCCGCTAATAATGGTACAAATCAATTATTTTAGTTCTGATACTTGAATAATCAATCTGCGTAGACAACTGTTTACTTCTAGATCACTGACTTTAAGCACCCACAAATACTGTCTTAATTTTAAAATGTTCTTAGACTTCTAGTCGTAATAGCTTTCCATGTACTCACTGTAATCCGATGGACTGTAGTGTCTGGGACAATCCAACTGAGCCAATCTCAAAAACGGTATGGTAGCCTGAGGGCTGCCTTGATACACACAATGTCCCTTGGCCAGGACATAGATGCTGTCAAAGTAATTGAATATCGTTGCTGATGGCTGATGTATGGTACACACAATGGTGCGCCCCTCATGCGCCATTGCTCTTAGCAGGCGAATGCACTGCGCCGCTGTCACCTCATCTAAGCCGCTGGTCGGCTCATCCAGAAAGAATATGTTCGGATTGTCCACCAGCTCCAAGGCAATCGAAAGTCGTTTACGCTCACCGCCGCTTAATTTGTCGGCTGTCACTTTACGGCAATGATTAAGATTCAAATGTTCCAGAATTTCTGTCATTATTTCTGTTTTTTTGTGGCGATGCTTCAGCTTAAGGTCACAGGAGAGATTCATTAGTTCCTCAACGGTTAACAGGGTCTGGTGGTGATCATCTTGGGTGATGTAGCAGGCATCGTCTCTTCTCATTTTGATGTGGCCCTTTACGCCGTCTCGTCTGCAACCACAAAAAAAAAAAGAAGAAAATAATTAAGTAAATTTTTCTGTTATTTTTGAACGAAGGTGATAGATGCGGCTTAACCTTGAAACTGAATTGATTGAGTGCCTCACCAAATAATCAATGCTGCCTGGTGAACTTCGTTTAAAATGTAGAATAAATGACTTTTTCGTGACTATGCAAAAATATGTTGAAATTTGAGAATGAATAGCAATTTGTCATTATATTGGAAGTATAAGGTTAAGTAACTTGTAAAATTCCATGATATTTTAAGTTTTAAACTAAATCGAGTTGGCAAATTTAAAAATGGCATTAAGCAAGTAAGAGTGTTGCGGTAGATTGTCCCGACAGCAAAATGTCCTCAACCAAGTAACAAAGGTAAATATAGATTTGCTTCAAAATCAAAGTCATTTTAATTAAAAGACCTGCTGACACTTACACAGCAGCAAGTTGCTGAATTTAATAAGAACTTGTTCTTTTATTCAGTACAGAATAATTCAATTTGGAAATGTTGTCAAAATACTTATGCTTTACTACTAATGTAACGATTTTGGTATGATCGTTAAGTTTTTTAATGGTTTGTTCTTTTTTTTTGTGTTAAAACAACGGAAATAAATTCTAAACTTACTTTTAAAATGCCACCAAATTTGGCCTTGTAGCTCTTTTAGTAGTTCTTTTTGAATAATAATTAAAGAAAATGTGTATGTGGTTTGCTATTGTTCAAAACCGTCGAATAAAATATGAAATCACCCCAAAAATCCAGTATTTTTCTCATCTAACCGGTTAAATTTCAATTGGCCCAAGTTATACGCAATTTCAGTATGTTTTTTTATTACTTAAAAGTTTCGTTTTATGCATATTCTTACCTGAAACCCGAAATCGCATTTAACAAACTGCTTTTACCGGCTCCCGAGGGCCCCATAATAGCCGATAGTTGGCCATTACGGAAACTGCCGCTTAGACCATTCAAAATTTGCCGCTCACCAGTGACGCGAACTAAAATAGAAATAGAAATAGAAAAGGGCCACAAATATTAATAAATGGATATTTTTGTTTGTTTCTGTTAGGCTGGTGGAATACCACCACAAATTAACATAAATGAATCATTAAACTAAAGCTGACGCGACATGAGCATGTTGTTTTGGAGGTAGCTCATCAGCTGGTCAGTCGGGTTTTAATTAAATACAAACAAAAAACAAAAATGATTCTTTCACATTGAGCGATTAAAATGTCATTAATTCTGTTTATCATCTGGCTAATGTTGGCATTCTTCAAGCGTGAAAATTTACATAAACGTGGTAAAAACAAAGTTTATAAAAAGTTTGATCAAAAACAGTTGATAAGATCAATTAGATACGCAAGGGCGCGATGAAGAGAAATTACGAAATTAAACTGAATTCTGAAGACTTATTCATGGTGAAATACGTGCAAATTCATAATTGTGTCAATGACGAATCATTCTTATCTCTAGGCCCTGGACCCAAAGGCATCTCTGAGTGCGAAATCAGAGGCATGTTCTATGAAGGAAGCAATAAATGACTGTCTGACCACTGACAACAAGTCGTTAATTGAGCACCGATTTCATAATCCGTAATCTTGTGCCAGAACCCATACTTACTCAAGGGTCGATGAGACTCATTTGTTTATTGTTACCAAAGGTACAAGGGCTAACGTCAACTGTACTCCGTTGTGCAAGTGCAGTACAACCAATTATTTTAAAGAACTTGTAATCATTTTAATTACCATGTTCAAAACAGTTTTGCATTAAAATGCTAATCAGCGTAAATACTATTGGTATTTATTGAAGAGAAGCGACTGGCAGAACTCAAAACAAACTTAGGAAGAGCGTCGAATAATAGTTTTAAATGTGAAAGACTGGTCCATTCAAGTCAGAGACAAATACCACTCCGAGCTAACTCTCACAGAATCTCCAAAAATATGCAAACACTTCAGGTTTTAGTAAAAGTAATGAATTTGGTGTTCGACCTTTGAGCTAAAGCGTGAGTGTTAAAATTCTTGACTTTATTTTTAATACTTTAATTTCAAAATTCAAAAAACACAGTTAAGCTAACATCGGCTAGTAAAGGTTTTGGATGATTTTCACAGCACAATTTCATGTTCGTTTTAAACCATGTTAGCTAGCACAATTATGTGGAAGCATACACTATAAAATAGCTAGATCGAATAATTTGAGTACGAACGCTCTAGGAAAAAAATGTATTCGTTCTTGAATATTCAAGAATTCCGCTCTTGGAATCGAGCTAAATTCGTTCTTAATGTGGTTTTACGGGCAGGGGAAGTAAGGGAACGCAAACTTTGGACGCGTTCTCTCAGAGAAAGACAGCGCGTGCGCAGTTTGTCGTTGTCAGATGAGAGTGTTCGGCCGTTAATACATTTACTGTTGAACATTTAGATTGTGCAATAGTAATTGATTAAAGGACAATATAAAGACAATGTTTAAAACACCACATATAAAAATAAGCAGCTTGGACAAGAGTTCTGCAGGTGGTGAGTTGATGATGGTTAGAGTAGGGTCGGGTCGTGTGTCTTTTACTCCGTAACCAAATAATACAAATAAGTAGGGGAAGATGGAGGATTTGAACCAAGGGGGGTTGTGAGCCACGCGAATATTGGCCACAAATTAAATTACAACATTTTCTTTAGGTCAAGTTTCACCCTTGCTATTACGTAACTTTTGACAAGCAACCTATCAGTCAACACGTTCTTTAAGCTTGTGCACCAGAACGCGATATTAAAAAAAAAGGTTGAAATTTGAAAAGTTCGAAAGAAATATCTTTAGTCATTTGCCTTTTTGATAGAAATATGAATTTTAAAAAAGGGTCTTTCGGTTATGTGACGTCAAATTAAAAAAAAAGTGAGATATGGGGGGTTGTGAGCCTCTTTGTCAAAAAGTCGGTTTTGACCTCTAACAATGATGCGCAATAATTCAGAAAAAAACGCTCCAAAGAAGTAAAATAAACATTAAAAAAAGGCAAACAAAAGAAAAGTTAACAGATAAAAGTGTTCGTTTATAAAAGAAGACAAGCCGGTCAATAAATTTTCACTTTTCAGTGATATTTCTTTATTCAGAAAACGAGAGAAATTTTTCGTTTTTTCTTTAAATAAAGAATAATTGAACTTTAAATGGGGGCTCACAGCCCGAAATGAAAAAAAAATACTTTTTTTCAATATGAAATGAAAAAACCGAACAATTCGTTTTTTTTTTTAAACTAATGATGAGCAAAGTTAAATGCATCTTTTAACTAAAAAACAAAATTTACAGAACAAAAAATATTGATTTTTGGCGAAGTTATGTTTGAAAAACAAAACTATGATCACAACCCCCCATCTTCCTCTATTAATTGTATACTCACAAATAAGACCTTTGTTGAGGATATACTTTTGTTTATGAACTACAGTTATATGTGGCAATGACAAAAGGTTCAAATACATACTTGTACAAAATAATTTTTTATTCGAATAAATGTAATTTTGTAGACAAATAGTTTATTCGAAGATTTATTTGAGGAATAATTTTATTTAAATAACGATTAATAATAATAATAATAATAATGGTTTGCTTTATTGTCCAGTAATATTTACAATGTGCTTAATGCTACCAGTTCAGTCGAAGTCAGTGATTACATATTCATCTTTACATCTGAGAAAGTATTTCAATATGTTTTTATACCCTGTTCCCATTAAAAATGGAAAAAGGGGATCATGAAGTTGTGCAAATGTATGTAATTCTTGATCAGCATCAACAGCCGAGTCGATTTAGCCATGTCCGTCTGTCCGTCCGTCCGTCTGTCCGTCTGTCTGTCTGTATGAACGCGTCGATCTCAGAGACTGTAATAGATAGAGCTACAATGGAATGTATATAGGTGTATACTGTACCTACATCGAGTTTGTTTCAGATTTCGAAAAATCCTCCTCCTCCATCTTTAAACAGCGAAAATCTGTCTTTTTATCTGTATGAACGCGTAAATCTCACAGACTATAAGAAATAAAGCCAAAAATTTTTGCATGTATGTAGGTGTGCACCGTACCCAGATAAAGTTTGCTCCAGGTTTGCCAAATTCCTCCTCCATCATCTTGTAACCGCGAAAAATTTTCAGAGCTACAATTTTTAAGTTTGAACCTAGTGACTTAATATATTTTCAGTGAGGCCCAACATCTATCTATTCTGTGTACCACAATGAGATCCGAACAAAAACACCGAAGATATATACATAAGTGCGCCTGCCCATTTATTGAAATAAATTTTAAAATAAATGGAATTCAAAGCTATAGGAACCACATTACTTTACAGGGTATTTTGCTGTCGGGGCACTCGACCGCAACACTCTTACTTGTTCAATTTACATTTTCGAGTATTTAATTAAGAATAGCCCAAGGAAAAGGCAGGAAAAAAAACCTTAGCAAGAAATAACGATTAATGTTTTTTAGAAATTTATATTGAATTATTTACAAACAAAACCTGACAAAACAATTTATTTTAAATAGTTATCTAGATGATTCGTTATTCGAATAGTGCCAACTCTGCTTTCAGATCTTTGGCATTTTCCCAGCTCATTATTTTGTCAGTTATCTGGCAGCCTGTTCACACTGATTACATTGGCAGATGTCTTTAAACATATGCATATGGCAATAGTTAACTGGCACTGCAACTGGCAATGCCTCTGGTAGCTAATTTGGCCCTCATTTACACGACCTGATCACTCATCTGAGTTTTCGTCTGATTTGCTGTCTGACCGTGTAAAAAGGCGTCTGAGTAGACATGAAGCTACTCAGATGAGCGATCAGACGAAATAGAACCGGTTCTATTTGGCCTGAGCACTCATCTGAGTGGCATTTATCGAGTTACAGTGTTCGTCTGACGAAAACTCATCTGAGCGATCAGGTCGTGTAAATGGAGCTTAAGTAAATAAAGTCATACATTTCCTTCTCTCCAGACGAACATATTCCTTATCAATTATTTCAATGTCAATGGCAATTTGCAAATTGTGTTTCTAGACCCAGACATGATTAGACCATACATACATAAGTATGTAGAGGGAAAACTATATGGTAAACATCTGGTCCAACGTCCATTGTGAATAAGCGCTTTGGCGATAGCACTGAATGTCTAATTCCTGGTACAAAAATCAGCACATTAAAAAAGGGAGAAAGAGGGAGAGAGACTAAAATAAGTTTGAACCGACTTTGATTAGAAGTTTACACAAAAGTCTTTGCATATGGCTTTGGCTAACTTCGGTTAATTACTTTATCATTATGACCATTAATTATTGACCCAGTTCCTAAACTATCAACACGACAAGACCCCCCTGGAACCAAAGCACACAATTAACATTCCTGGGGCAGAGCACAGTCAAAAAAAACATGTACACACATAAATCAAAGAAGGTCAGTAACAAGGCATCCACACTCGTACTTACATACATTGTACATATGTACACCTTGTTTGTCGTCCAGTAGCCAAGTGTACATATCAATTAGATGTCGATGTCGCGGGTGTCAATAACAGAACTTGCTACGAGTGTTTACTATTTGCCGTTGATCAACCAAACTTTTTGTGTGTCATGCAAACAAAACGGATTTTCTGAGTTTTTGTGTGTGCAAACCAGTGGCCAAAAATGCAAATAATTGCAATAGTTTCGGAAAAACGAGCATTGAACTCTGCTCTTCCTATTTTGGGTGGGCGGCACCTAGCTATTTATCTATCTACATTCTGAATCACTTAACGTGAGACGTGACAAATTTTTGGAAAACTAATTTATGCTGACTGAGTGTGGCGCGAACTCACACGTTGATTTAGGACAGTGACAGTTTCTTATTTACAGATCTCTAAGAGAACGTTTTTGTATTTTGTACGCTAATAATTTTGGAAATATGGTTTTTCTCCAACCCTGTTCTCAGGAAGAATTATCCAGCGTGTATTTCTAGACTTAACGGCAGATTCAACCTCTTAATCGTCGGCAAATCTTTTCATTCGAAGCCATTTTCTTGGGGTGATGAAATTATTCATCGTTAAATAAGCAAAGCTGTTTACACGTGCATCTCAAAACACTGAAACATAATCTTCCCTGCGAAACGACGTAAAAACTTCGACTTATTTCTTTGATTCATTTCCATTTCTTGTGGTATTTTATTTCGACAAGCTGCTATTAGGAATCTTAACTTAATATTTTATATGTGGCATAACGTTACTCGACTCCATAAGATCAAGAACGCACCATCAAGATTTATTTTTATGGTCTAATATAGGGCTGCGAGCCCAACTGGCTTAAGTCCAGATTTCCGATTTTTTTAAACTGTAAACCAAATTTTAAACAAAAGCAATGTTGCGGATTGCTGAACCCCAATCTAATCGAAAGTATTTGAGATTTTTATTTAAAATTCTGGAACAACATTTAAAAAAAGACATTTTAAAACTCGCCACCCAGAATAAGCTTTGTTTTATAGATCCCTGATTTCAAGTTCAGAAAATGATGAATGTTGTCTTCGGTACAAATGTGAAACCAACTAAATAAAATATTTTAAAGATTTTGAAAAAAAAAATTTTGGTCGAACCCATCCCTCCTAATAAACCCATCACCAGAAATCTCAAACTTTTAATAAACTTCCTCAAACATACAAATCTATACCACAAATTCTAAAAAATATACACAATAAAATACCAACATAGCATACACGTATATTCCATCTTAAGCTTTTACTCCCTATTTATACCTAAGCACAACAATTTAAACTTCTACTTAAACACACACACTATATACAAATGAGTAATAATATATACATAAATATCACTATAAATGGAAATTGGAAATTTTTGGATAGTGTTTTTTATACCATATCTTGACGCACTTTGACCCGAATTTCTCGAGGACTATTTAAACGATTTTGATAATTTGGTCAAATCAATTTTTTTGGAGGTTCTGATTTTATCGAAAACAGTTTTCGTAACTTTAAACGCGATTATCTTTATAAATGGAAAAATATATCAAAATTATCTGTTGAGCGATTTTGAAATTTTTTAAATACCTACATTAGTATTAACCCACCATTCTGGTCTGAACTAATATGTTTGGGATCGGTCAATAAATAACTCTGGTATTTTACACCATTGGATTCCCCAAGTGTTTATTCGCCAATAAAATTGTAAAATTGAAATTTGCAGATTGTTGAAGCATCAAGACCTCTGACGAGAGAATTGTGGGGATTATAGAAACAGCGCTGTACGGACATACCATTGCTAATCAAGTGTTGTAATTAATCTCTGTTGGTTTTGGTTGAAGTAAATGTAAAATTGGCTATACAGCCCCAAAGGGCATTATTTGGGTGTGTTCCAGAAATCTCTAGATTCTTTCGTATGAATGTTAGCATTTCATATTAAAGCTCTTTGAATTTATATGTTGAGATGCTCAAATATGACCGGCTACTAGACTAGATGACAAATGTTGAGTGATTTGAAACCGCCTGCTCAAAGCCAAGTAGATTTGTTGCGTACGGTTTTCCTTCCACATAATCTAGCAGGCGGTCTGATTCTTCGCACTTCGCAAATAATGTAGTCCCAGTTTAGTTCGAAGTGCAATCATTTATACGAAAATCTCTAGAGATTTCTAGAACACCCCTGATTATATGAGTTAATAATTGAATTATAATTAATCGTTGAACTAAGGGTTATTCGTTTCTTTTTTTGGCATAAGCTCAAAAAAAAATTTTGTTTTGTTTTTAAAATAATCTTTGATATTATAATACACTAATTAAATAAAAAATGAGTCGATAACATTTAACATTTTTTACGTTCACACTGATTGTACGGTAAGCAGTCCGAGTTAGATGATTACGCACGTGGTAGCTTTGTGTACAGTTTCGTAACGCATTGTTCAAGTTTGATTGCTTACGTACAACTTTAAATGATGGAAAATTGTAGATCATGTATATAAAACTAGAGTTTAATAGCATATTCGTTAACTTGATGTGTTTTAGTTGTTGTGCAACGTGTTTTTTCAATTTTAGCTGTGTTTCATGGAGTAGAACTCTCAAGGCACTCTGAGGTGCTCAGGCCTTTCAATGTGGAGTTACTAACTAAAGTGTTTAAAACAATATGCAATAAAATTTTGGTTGCTTGAACTAGCTTTTTCTCGAAAAAAACGCATTTTTTTATTAGAGGTTAACGAAGATTTTGATGAAGAACTTGAAAAGACTACTTCAGACGAAGAATATTTTATAATAGATGAAAATTATGTTCTCATAAGTCGTAAGGGCCTATTTTTTACATTGAGAGCCCAACACTAACTTAAAAATCGTCATGCTTTGAAAGAAAAACCTTTGTAACTAAAAGACCCATTGGTCTGCTGTTTAAGATAAATTGTTTAAAAAAATTTGTTTAAATTGGTCATTTTAAATGTTCCTAACTATAACCAATTGATTTAGAAAGTTCATGTTTTTAGATACCATGTTCGAGGAAAGGGATATAGGCGTGGTCCAATCATTTAATAAACAAAATCCGAAATTCTTCTTTAATTTGAATCTATGTGCAAAAACTTAACTTTCTAACTTTTAATGTGAATTTGATGCGAAAAAAACGAAAAAACTACACAATTCTACATTATAGCATCAGGCCCTCGTATATGCTTTATTTGGGCATCACTGATTTAGAGCCTCTGAACCTATTTCCAACTGTGTTTTTGACAGTCAGCAGCAGGTTTTTAATTATGGGAATTGTTTTGATTTTTTGTTATACTAATTTGTTTACAATGAATCTGCTAATTGACGGCCCAGCAATCTTGTTTTTCAATTATCGCCAGACGGTTAAAAAAAACCATTTCTAATTCGATTGTTCCAAATGCGACTTACTTTAAATAAAATGTTTGGTTAACTTGTTATTGTATACAATGGTTACACATTCAGCGATTGGCTAGCCTATTATTATCTGGCAGACAATATGTCACGACATGATGGCACTTCCGTTTCGTCATTATTTCAGACCAATATCGTGCTGCATGTTCAATTTTGATGAGTTAGTTTGCCTCAAGCGAAACAATTGTAGTTTTTATTTAATTAGTATACTTTAGGCCATAGGAAGTTTTTGTTGATCGGCGCACTTCAAAACAAAGGGCGTGAAGCTTAATCAATACGATCTCTGGGGTGTTCAAGGGGTTATGTGAACTTTGACTTAACAATGAGTGAACGTGTAAGCAAAATCTGGGAAATATATAATATAATAATAATATACCGGCATGAGTCCCTTTTCAAAAGCAATTGAAATGTCTGGGTTTGGTTTTAA
This sequence comes from Lordiphosa clarofinis, assembly GCA_018904275.1. Taxonomy (NCBI): domain Eukaryota; kingdom Metazoa; phylum Arthropoda; class Insecta; order Diptera; family Drosophilidae; genus Lordiphosa; species Lordiphosa clarofinis. The sequence goes on along the minus strand of JAEIGQ010000007.1, from coordinate 1,636,514 downwards.
GTACTAAATATTAGCTAACTACTTGAATCACTCATAAAATTATAACGAGAAGCTGGCGGCTGGTATAGAATTATTCCAACACCCAATTGTAAAAGTAAAAAAAAAAATTCTATACCTAGGCTCGTGCTTAATGTTTTTTACAAGAATTTTTGATTTGCCAATATATTTCAAACCCTTTCGGGATTCGTCTTTAGAGTAAAAAACACAGCGTCCATTTAGCCAGCTTTGGAGTAGATATGTTATCGTGTGTGCATGCGTTTGTGTATGATTGTATATGTGTCTCAATTGTACAGGGTATTTCGGAGTCGGGTCACTCGACTGCAACGCTCTTACTTGGTTAGTTATGCAGGAGAATAAGCATTTATTTTAACATCTCTTCTAACTTGGAAATATACGAAAATCTCTACAAATTGTTTGTATACTTTTAAAGTTTGCACATCTACAAGGTTAGAAATTCATCTACGATTAGTAGTTTACTTTCCGTTAATTCTAGTTATATTTCACACATTTGGGGGAAATAATGTGTTCCATTTTGAAGGTTACTTAAACTTGGCACACTAATTTAAATGACGTAAGAAAGCAACTAAGTTGTAGCTCAGCCTATTCCACATGACTGATCCAATAAAGACAAATCGAAAATGCACTCAGACTGACTTTGACCCTCTGCCAAGTGCATGCAATTTTACCTTATCCATTTCAATTTGTGGCTTCTATTTCGGTGTCAGTCGCGCAAAAAGGAAAATCAAAAAACAACCAGGTCAGCTTTTGAGGTGGAAAACACAAAACGTGAAACTAGTAACTGCCCATAACTGAGTACAAACGGCTTCAAGAACGTAATAAGTCACCGACTTTAAGTGAATTAGCGAAATATGTTTTGTAATTGGCGGGGCATTAGATAAGAAGCGTAAATTGCTTGCTTTATTTGCCCAGTTGTCCACATAATTATGATGGAGCTGTTAGTGCTTGGGCTGGCGTTAGGCAGTTGCAAAACATAGCGCACATTACCTACATTTTGTAACACTGAAGCGCTGAAGAAGAAAAACATTGCACACACAAAAAAACATCAGTCAAATAGAAAATATTTGCATGCAAATTAGGTTTATGGCTAACATTGAGTTGGGGCATAGTTATGGCTGGAAAATGTGTGTTAAACGAAATTTACGACCGCAACTTGGGGATGGGTGTTGGCCAATTTATAACTGAAGGATTGTTTGGCCACAACACATTTATTTGATATCCAAGTATTTTTGAGTTACTTAAGCAGGTTAATGTATACTTTTTTTCTACACAACTTTAATGATAAACTAGCAGGTAACTGGAGTGCGTTGCTACGCCGCCTATAGAATTTTACACACAAAGCGAAGAAGTGAAGCTTACTTGCAAGTTTCTAATATTTGTAAGCCGATTGACCGACACCTTTATCAAATCTTTATGATTATCTGAACTCATTATGCAATTTTGAACATTTCGCGATTGTTGGGCAGTTCGGTATACACCACATATTTTTTCCCTCAACTGTTGCTGTCTTTAAGTATTCTACAAATTTACAAATATTCATAATTATTTTAGGAATAAAAAAATTTAGCAAACTTCGCATTTGCAGTTGTTTAATTGTTTGATCTACACCTCCCCCGTCTACATTGTCATTTCCAAACTTCGCAATATTTTGGAAAATTTTACAAATTTCGTGATTTTCTTGATCATTTGATCAACTTATCCTATTCACTTGTCGACTTACCCATCTTTATGATAATCTAAACCCAAATGAGAACTTTCGAAATTTCGCGATTTTTTGGACCGTAATTGTCCGTAATTGTCAAGTTTCTTTAAAATATTTGGTCTGTTCAATCTATACTTCTTATTTACCAATGTCTGCGCATTCGTGAATACTTAAATGAGTTTTGCCAAATTCCTAGCATATCCGTCTTCAATTACCTTTTATCCAATATTCGTGATGATATATATATAATATATATAAAAGCTTCATCGCATATGTTTAAGACCAGATTATCAACTTTTCTTTTGCAAAGTTTAGTCCGAATCCTTTCAGCTAATTGTGCGTGAACACGCTTTTATAAGAACTTTTATAATAATTTTGCAAATATTGCGGATCTTTGCTCAATTCTAGGTTGTCAACTATCTGCGTGCCCAATTTCATCCTAACTATTTCAGCCTTTTGTGCGTAAAAGCGCTTTTAAAACCATTTACAGACTTGAAATATAGCCTATGAATCTCTGTTAATCACCATAAATTTACTGTGAAAATTTCAGCGGTTTAGAAGCCCATAAGGACTAAACATACTTACTAACATACTTTTAGTTTTATATATATGTATAGATTAGTTAATGTGTAAAATTGCAGGACGATAGTTTTACATCTTATAAATCAGCTTTCGGGTTTAATTACAAAAATTTTTCAATATTTAAAGATAATTAATAGATAGAAGATAACTTGAAATAAACTGTTCACCCAACTCGCCTTTCAATTGGGCCATTGTTTCGGGTGCTATGTGGCACGTGGTACCCTCTTATTGAATCCACATGTCAGCCAAGTCAAGCTCTTCCCTTTTGAGTAGCGCTCTTCATTCACAGTAACGTTCCTGCCTTCGTCATATTTAAAAAAATACGGTCCAATGATGCCGCCCCATAATCACTACTAAACAGTGCATTTTTCGGGTTGCATTGGCAGTTTTTGCAATGCTTCTTGTTTGCTCTTCGCAGAAATGCGGCAATTTCGATTGTTCTCGTATCTTTTCAACCAGAAATGAGCTTTGTCGCTGAACACAATTTTCCGCTGATTCAATTCTTGCAACAGCTGTGTTTTATAAAGATTAATACCCAAATCCTTCTGCAAAATTTTCACGGTAGTAAAGTAACAGATGCCCAATTGATGCTCACGGCGGCGAATCTAAAATTCACAGTCATTAACAACACTGGCGAATACAGCTGCGATATTTTCCTCTGTCAGCACTTAACGTATGCGTGTTGGTGGTTTAATGTCCAATAACACTGTGCAACACTAAAATGTAGATAAAGTTGAGACCGACAAAGTCTGAAAGGCTATGATTGTAGTATAAAAACCTTTACTGGGTTCGGTCTGGTTAGCTGCCGTTTTCTTTTTATTGGCACCATGAAGTTTTAAGCTTATGATCTTTGCAACCATTTGGGAAAAAGTGCTTCCGAGATAATCGCATTTAAAGCTTCGACATCTGTTTTCGATGAAATAAAAATTATTTTTAACAAATGTAAAAATTGGATTTGGTGCATTTGGGTGTTAGCTTTCACCGAAAAAAAGATTATCAAAATCGGTTAAGCAGTTCTCAAGAAATTTGAGTCAAAGTGCGTCAAGACATGGTAAAAATGAAAACATATCGATCATTTTATAAATATTTATAAAGTTTTCAACTAAAAAAGTGAAAAACCTAAGAATTTCTTAAGATACGAGGGTCGATGAAAACAATTTTCATATAAAAGGGTCGAGAAAAATAATTGTTTTAGTTTATTTCTTTAAAACTGAGTTTCGGATCTGCTTGAAAGTTTTGCAGGACGTTTATAAGATCCTAAGAAAACGCATAAGCAAATAAAAAAAATAGAGGCAAGCTAACTTCGGCTCGACCGAAGTTTATATACCCTTGGAGCTTGATATGTGGCTGACAGTTTGTATGGCAGCTATACTATATAGTGGTCCGATTTCGAAAAATTTTGGTGAAATGATGTAAAATCATTAAAAACTTATAAATACGGGCGTTGGGAGCGATAACATTGAAAACAAAAAAGTTTTTCTCACTAAGACTTTTTTTCAGACCTTACTTTTGTATGGCAGCTATACTATATAGTTGTCCGATTTCAAAATGGCTTGGTGAAATTATGTGAAATCACTAAAAACTTATAAATACGAGCGTTGGGAGCGATAACATTGAAAACAAAAAAGTTTTTCTCACTAAAACTAGTTTTTCAACCGATCGTTCCTATGGCAGCTATATGCTATAGTCATCCGATCCGGCCGGTTCCGACAAATGTGCAGCGTATTTATACCAAAAGACTTCGTGCAAAGTTTGGTTACGATAGCTTTAAAACTGACGGAGGAGATAGCATAGAAACAGACGGACGGACAGACGGACAGACGGACAGACGGACATGGCTATATCAACTCAGCTCGTCATGCTGATCAAGAATATATATACTTTATGTGGTCGGAGATGCTTCCTTCTATGCGTTACAAACATCCGGACAATTTTAATATACCCTCTCCAAGGGTATAAAAAAAGAAAAAACATTTTTTCTGAAGGTATACAGTACCCTTAAAGAAAGTTGTTGCTCTAGCCTTGGTTTACAAAACATTTCTAAATAGAAAGTTTTGTATTATCATCATGTTTTCCCCTCATTTTGTACTGTTTTCAATATTGTCTTGAAAGCTGTAACGAATTTGACTGAGCTATGAAGAACAAAAACATAGCTAAGACTTAAATAAACATACTAACTTACGGGCCCTAAAGCATGTACAATTTCAACCAAAACTCGAAAATGGCAGTTTGTGGTAGCAAATGGCTGACAACATCATAAATTCCGATTGTTTTTTATTAAATAAAAAATATGGTGAAAAAATATAACTTAAATATAGTGACCGATAAAATTTTTTTTATTCTCTGTACCGAATGTACATAAAGTATATTAAGTTTGTGCAAAAGTATGTAACAGAGAGAAGGAATCATTTCCCACCCTATAAAGTATATATATTCTTGATCAGCATCAACAGCCGAGTCGATATAGCCATGTCCGTCTGTCCGTCTGTCCGTCCGTCCGTCCGTATGAACAAACAGATCTCAGAGATGGTAAGAGATAGAGGTTTGACATGTATGGGACAAATGTTTTTTATAGCTGCAGGCAGATCAAGTTTATTTTTAATTTTGGCCACGCCCCCTCCCGACCCCGCAATTTTGAAAAAACGTCATATCTTCCACAGTTTTGTAGATAGATGGTTTGTACCATTTTGTAGTCAGTAATTGTCAAAACGTATCGATTTGCTGAAGAAATGATAAAGATCGGATGAGCGGTTCTCAAGTTATAAGCAAAAAAGTGAACCAAGCTCCCCCCGCCACCACTCCCCCCCTTTTACAACCAACACCGCACAATCTTAGAGAGAGAGAGAGCGAGAGAGAGAGAAAGAGACTGAGATAGAGATAGAGAGAGACACAGCAGCAGCACTGCATTCAGCTCCTATTCCAGGTACAGAGTATGTTATAGTCGGGCTTGACCGACTTTCTCACTTATTTTTACTTTATTAACGATAATATTCCTTTTTTCCGAGTTTTAGTGACAGTTTTACAAGCTTTTGGGCTTTTAACTATATGAAAGAGTTATTAAATTAAGTTTGTTCGTACTAAATATAACTGAAAATAGAAGATAGTTTTTTGATTTGCTACAATGAAATGCTTTGTAGGCCAAGCCAAGAGCAACCACTTTGCTAAAGATATAAAAGCAAAATTTAAAATAGTTTACGAGATATAGAATCGATAAACCTACTCTGAAGCTGAAAAAATTAGAGTGCATTAAAAAACAAGTGAGAAAGTCGGTCAAGCCCGACTATAACATACTCTGTACCTGGAGTAGAAGCTGAATGCAATGCTGGTGGTGCGCTCATCTCAAAGTTTCTCTCTCTTTTTCTCTCTTTCTCTCTCTCTCTCTAAGATTGTGTGGTGTTAGTTGTGAATGGGTGGGAGGGGGTGGGGCGAGGGCGATATACTTTTTTGCTCATAACTTGAGAACCGCTGATCCGATCTTTACCATTTCTTCGGCAAATCGATACATTTTGCTAATTACTAACTATCTCTAGAAGGTACGAAACGTCTATCTTCAAAACTGTAGGAGATATAACGTTTTTTCCAAATTGCGGGGGCGGGAGGGGGCGTGGCAAATATTGAAAATAAACTTGATCTGCCTGCAACTATAAGAAACATTTGTCCCATACATGTCAAACCTCTATCTCTTACCATCTCTGAGATCTGTTTGTTCATACGGACGGACGGACAGACAGACGGACGGACAGACGGACGGACAGACGGACAGACGGACATGGCTATATCGACTCGGCTGTTGATGCTGATCAAGAATATATATACTTTATATAGTCGGAAATGATTCCTTCTCCCTGTTACATACTTTTGCACAAACTTAATATACTCTATGTACCTTCGGTACAGAGTATAAAAACGGCACCTAATAAGATCAAACCCAGACCGGGTTTTAAACTACCATCGTACCGGTCCAGATTTTTTTTGCGTTCAAAAATGTGTCACAGTGTAATGTAAGATTCCGAGTAGCCGCCTCAGAAAGTCGCCCAAACTGCCAATAAAGTGGAAAAGTGCACAATGCACTTTCTTAACCGAGCATGAATTGCATGAAAAATAATAATCTGCAAGCGTTGTTCGTGTAAATCGATTCATGTTTTAATTATAGACCAAACTGACAGTAACATGTGATACGAAAACAGCTGAGCTGCTGAAAACATTGTTGCCAAAAAGAAAGTTGCTAAAAAATCACCCTTTACTTCGCATGCACATAAATAGATACATAGATGCACCACAGCCTAATAGTCTAAACTGGTAGGTGCAGAAAGTAGTTCAGCCAACAAAGACTGATTTACCCACAAAAATTGCTTAAAGATCAACATATGATAAATGTTGCCCCGCGCCTACACAGTCCGAAGATTGCACCCATCTTATGCGCAATGAGTAAGCGGTGTATAGAAAACCCGACTTTGGACTGCAGACAACCATGAATGTTTAGTTGGTACAATGCCCAAGTGCCAGACTGTGCAATATATCTTAGACTCTAAGCTAATCTGTCATTCCATTGGGAAACTGCCCCAGTGAACTCGAACTACAAATGTACCCAAACATACTTGTATCATTTGCGGGCATAGGCATGGCTGCATGGCTGAGTTTTGATTCAATCACGCCAATAGTTGTTCACATGATTGGAGGAAAAGCGCACTTAGGCAGCCGCACAATAACAGCAACATGTCCACGGCAAAAACAAAACTCAACGAAAGCGTCGTTTTAGAGGGGGGGAAAATTATTCAATCAATGTTGGGCAATTTTTGCTTTTCACTGCGCGCCAACATAATCGGGTTCCTGACGATGCTTGTGGCGACGCGACGATAGTTTTCATTGGTGCGGGGCGAATCGAGGAAGTGGCCATGTAACTGTGCACAATTTTTAACAAATACTCGCCCATACATACAGATAATTGTGCATACACAATATTCCATGCTGAGACTTATCGCCTATTATTATTGTACAGTATAAATATATTCCTCCATATGGCAACGACATTTGGAGACATCGCGCCCGCTTCAGGCTCGTTGCATGCTGCACATGGCGTATGGACTAGGTTGATGATTCATTTGCCAAAGTTCAGATGAGGAAGCGGCTTAGTACATACGATTGTAAGTTTGATTGCGTGAGTATGGAGGCCTGTCAAGCACGTGAGAAATGAGTTAGATTTATAACGGAGATGGGTGGAAAAGTAGTCATTTGTGACAATAAACTAATCAAGATTTCCGATAATATGCGAGGTTTGTTCAAAAGTTGTTCAACAAGTGTTTATTTATTCATTATTTTGATTCGCGTATTAACAAAATTCTCGTTTTTTTGAACTAGTCAAAGTCAAAGTTCAGTGAGACCCCAACACCATTTAACAGCTAAATGTCATCAAATATCAAACGGTCGCACTGTTTTCTTACTTTTTTGTTCATAACTTGAGAACCGCTCATCCGATCTTTATCATTTCTTTGCAAATCGATACATTTTACTAAATAATAACTATCTCTAGAAGGTACGAAACTTCTAGCTTCGAATCTGTAAGAGATATAACGTTTTTTCCAATTTGCGGGGGCGGGAGGGGGCGTGGCCAAAATTGAAAATAAACTTTTGTCCCATATATGTCAAACCTCTATCTCTTACCATCTCCGAGATCTGTTTGTTCATACGGACAGACGGACGGACAGACTATACGGACATGGCTATATCGACTCGGCTGTTGATGCTGATCAAGAATATATAAGGTTGTCAAAAAAGTTTTGCGGTATTTTTATTGAATTTTCAATTTTTCATAAAATTGGTTATAATAATGCGATTTAAGTCAAATATGCACCGTTTTGTTCGATGACGAGTTCCCAACGAGATGCCAACTTCATAATGCCCCTCTGATAGAAGCTCTCTTCCCTATTGGCAAAAAACTCGGAGAGCCTATTTTCACAGGACTCTCTTGTGGCCAACTTCCGACTACCAAGCTCGTTCGCCATGGACAGAAATAGGTGGTAATCACTTGGTGCGAGATCCGGACTATACGGTGGATGCAAAAGAACCTCCCATCTGAGCTCCCGGAGCTTCTGGCGCGTCACCAAAGATGTGTGTGGCCTGGCGTTGTCCTGATGGAAGACAATTCGGCCTCTGTTGATCAAAGATGGCCTCTTCTGCATGAGTGCTGCATTCAAGCGGTCCAGTTGTTGGCAGTACAGGTCCGAATTGAGCGTTTGGCCATAGGGGAGCAGCTCATAGTGGATGATTCCCTGCCAATCCCACCAAACACACTGAAGAACCTTCCTGGCCGTCCATCCAGGCTTGGCCACCGTCTGGGCAGCTTCACCGCTTTTCGACCACGACCGTTTGCGCTTCACGTTGTCGTAAGTGACCCACTTTTCATCGCCAGTCACCATCCGCTTAAAAAACGGGTCGATTTTGTTGCGATTCAGAAGCGATTCGCATGCATCCATACGGGCAAAAATGTTTTTTTGCGTCAAGTCGTGTGGCACCCATACATCGAGCTTCTTTTTGAATCCAAGCTTCGTCAAATGGTTTATAACGGTTTGATGACTCATGCCCAGCTCTTGGCCGATGCTACGGCTGCTACTATGCCGGTCTCTTTCGATCAATTCAGCGATTTTATCGCAATTTTCGACGACAGGCCTTCCGGACCGTGGCGCATCTTCGATCACCTCTGCACCAGAACGAAAACGTTGAAACCATCGTTGTGCGGTGGAAATGGAAACTGTATCGGGTCCATAAACTGCACAAATTTTATTGGCCGCATGAGATGCATTTTTGCCTTTATCGTAGTAGTACTGTAAAATATGCCGTATTTTCTCTTTATTTTGCTCCATGTTTGCGACGCTATAACTCACGAACGACTAAAAACAAACAACAATACATCAAACACGTGTTAGCGCGTTAGAAGAGCTTTCCAAAAAGCTCTAGCGTGAGCCGATGCGACGAATACAACAAGAACTACGCGCTTGCAAAGACAAGCTTGCGAAAATACCGCAAGACTTTTTTGACAACCTTATATATACTTTATATGGTCGGAAATGATTCCTTTTCCCTGTTACATACTTTTGCACAAACTTAATATACTCTATGTACCTTTGGTACAGAGTATAAAAATACGATTTCTGGCATGATGTCTCCGATTTAGATAATAATTGGCCCAAAGAATACGGAACGGTAACGATAGAAGACTGATTTTTTTTCAAATGTTCAGGGTTAGAAAGCTCATTTGGAAAAATTTTGTTTTATTTTAACTTTTTAAGTTAAATGTTGAATTATTCCCATAATTTTTGAGATATCGATCTGATTTTTAAAATTTATTTATATTCAGAATATCTTTAATCCCATAAAGATTGAAAAACAAATAGGAGAGTTAAACAAATTATGCATACTTTTCGTCTGTCCCTCCTCATTATTAAACATTCCTTCCCTTGAGTAACGGGCATATTAAAATCTGGCTTGGCCGATTCCCACAGGAATCTACTCACAATAGTAGTACAATAATGTTCATTGAAAATGCTTTCTTCAGCCTGTTACATACATTTGCACGAACTTAGTATTGTCTCTTCACTCTACGAGTAATGGGCATAATTATTGTATTACTTTTCCCTTGGGACGCATTCAGTGAAATTTAAATAAGCAATGACTTTTAAAAAAATAATCAATTAAAAACATTCACAATTTGTGGCTATCAGAGCTATTGACAGCTATTGATGCGCATCTTCTATTGCCATCCATTTCATACAAAACAATTATTTCTATTATATACTCAACGATTTGGATACAACTTGGAACTTAGAACCTGTTCTTTTTCATCATTGAATTGGCTTTGCAAAGAAACTCAAGACAAGAGTAAGGAAAACTTTAAAGATCTGTGCTCGATTGAAGTGCGTATTTATTAAGATTGATTCTAATACACAGAAGAAGAAAGAAACCTATTCCGAAAATAAGTTATCGTCAACTCATTACGGGAACAAAATATTCGCTTTTACTTGCAGATGTTCAAAATGTTCGTGACATGAACTTTATTGGAGTAAAATTTTTCTTACAGTTAGAACGTTGCAGTACAAATGAGAAAATCCTTTCATGCACTATTTTTGTGCTTATCTTGAATCCAATGTTCATAAATTTTTTACTCCGTGTTGCTTTAAAGCAGGGCCGAATAAACTTGTATACTGTTCAAGTGTTGACGTCGCTGGCCCAGAGCTATACACAGAAGATACGGACGTGCTTGACTCTGCTTTCAAACGAAATCAGTATAATCATGAGTCTAAAATCTTCTTTGACCCATAGGTTATAATAGGGAACTGCAGTTCTTATTTAGGTTGAGAACTACTCCAATTCAGAAGATTCGTTTCCGGTTGAATTAGAGAGATCCGACCGGGAATACAACAGTGTATCAGAATTAAATCTTTAGAGTTTTGATGGCTATCAGCAATGCTCCCACTGTGGGTCGAATCGCCAAATTATTGGCATAAAATCGTGTGTTGCAGATATCGAGTTGAAACTTGGTACTTTTGATAAATACATACAACTAACACCTGTAAACACCTATAATATTTAAACACAATGTTAGGTTAATTTGACCACGCCTATGCCGACCGCCCTTATATGGCAATATTGCGTATACGTGATCTAAACATAAAGTTTTGAGAACAAAAAGTTACAATTTAAAATTTAAAATTAATTTCTAGTAATTTATAGTCAAATTTCAAGCGTACATTCCCTTAGTTGGCCAAATATCCCGTTTTTAAAAGCTGTAGAGTTGCCATTCATACGTCCAGCAGCGTTGCATGACAGAGTTTAAGCTCATTTTCAAGTTTATGCATCGAAAAAGCCGCAAAAGCCGCAAACAGGATAATTATAATCTTTTAATACACATTTTCTACTTTATTTTAACATATATTACAAATACACAGAAATGCTTCCATTTATTCATTCTACACACTCTGGCCTTTATTATCCAAAATTTTTTGTGCAACTTTACATGAAGTGCAAGTCCTCAAAGTTAACAAATAGTTGACGCCAAATTTATCGCAACAATCACTGCACTCAACACCTGACTTCGATAACACTGTGACACATTTTTGAACTCAAAAAAGTTGATACGGTCGAGACCAAAAAATTCTGAAAGGGTGTGATGGTAGTATAAAAACGCTGCATGGGTTTGGTCTGATTAGCTGCCGTTTTCTTTTTATTGACCTTTGAACTTTTCAGCTTCAGTGTAGGATTAATGATTTCATATCTTGTAAGCTATATTGAATTTTGCTTTTGTGTCTTTAGCAAAGTTGTTGCTCTTGGCTTGGCCTACAAAGCATTTCTTAGTAGCAAATCAAAAAAATTACGTCTTGGTACTTAAAATTACAAAAGATGTCCAAAAAAATCAATTTTTCACAACTTTTTTCAGTTTTTCAACTTTTTCCTGAAATCCGTTACAAATTTGGACAAGTAATGTAGGTAAAAGTTGTTGCTTAGACCAAAATAAACAAACCGTTAGTACGAACACTCTTCATTTAAGTACTCTTTGATATAGTAAAAAGACCAAAAGCATGAAAAACTGTCAAAAAAATTCGAAAAAAACGAATTTTATCGGTAAAAAAGTAAATAAATTAAATTTTTTTAGCTACATTTTTTAAGTTATATTTTTTGACAATTTTATTGATTTTATACAAAACAATCAAAATTTTTGATAGTGTCAGCCAATTTCTACCAAAAACTGTACTTTTTCGAGTTTTGGTTGAAATTATTCATCTTTCAGGGTCTTTAACTATATGAAGGACCATTCGAATGAAGTTGGTATGTTCCAACCGATTAGGTTAGTCGTCCTTCATTGCTTGGTCAAATTCGTTGTAGTTTTCAAGAAAAAGTTGAAAAACAGTACAAAATGAGGGGAAAACATGATGAATTTACGACATTTTTGCAATTTTGAGTTTAAAGATGTGACTATTTTGAATTGTTACATAAAAATGTTTTGTAAACCAAGTCAAGAGCAACAACTTCTTTTCAGACGTCAAAGCGAAATTCCAAATAGTTTACGAGACAGGGAGTTACAAGTCCCAATCATATGCTTAAAACTTCAAAGTGCTATAAAAAGAAATCGGCAGCTAACCAGACCAAACCCACGGAAGGTTTTTGTACTACTGTCATAACCTTTCAGAATTTTTTGGTCTCGACCGTATCAACTTTTTAGTGTTGCACAGTGTAATCAATTTCAGGGTTGCCAAACAATCGAAAATATTATTCGATTCTTTGTGCATAGACTATGTAGTTTTAAGGTGTATTATTAAAAATGAGTTTTGTTTCCATCAAAATTCCGACTTTATGCCAATTATTTGACGATTCGACCCACAGTGCACTGTCAATTTCGCAAAATTTTAACGAAGCATGAGACAAAAATAGCTTGATGTAGAATGTAAGAGATCGGATCTAAAAGTGCAGAATTCTGTCGGTTTCTACGCAAACTAGTATCTCAGCTTTAAAGCTATCAAGCTGAAACTTTGTACAGAGTATTGTTTTCACTGCACCCTTATAATTTATTGGAACCGACCTGATCGGATTACTATATCTTATAGATGTCTTAGAAACTATCGGTCGAAAATGGGTCTTAGTGTTTTTAATGTTTTCAACTTCAAACTCAGCCATTATTAATATGATATGCTTTTACACAGATTTGTAAGTTTTAGTCAAAATCGGATGACTATATATGTATTATAGCTGCCATTGGGACCATAGGTCGGAAAATGGGTTTTAGTTAGAAAATGTTTTTATATTATTGCTAGCGTTCTTAAATTCTGATATTAAAGCTTCGGCAGAGACGAAGTTAGCTTGGTCTTCTCTTTGTTTCCTTGAGTTAATCCTTAACGACATGCATTTTTCAATAAACATGTAAATAGTTTTCCAAATAAAATATTTGTATTTAGCGTTCTTAGTTTTTTATAAGAAATAGGTTTCAGCTGGCTCAAGGTCGTCTAAATATAAGGTGCTTCAATAAAGTAAATAGAGTTTTTGATTTTTCTCAAATATCATTTGTCATCAGGATGAGTGCAACAGCGTCCAATTAGTCAGCTTCGATTATTCAGATTTGAACTCGATTATAGAACCTGCCTTTGCTTGAGTCAATGCACGAGTTAAATAAATGTCACCCAAACAGAAATTAAAGACGGGAAAAAAACCTTCAAATCTTTTTTTGCACAGCTTAAAAATATAATATTTAAAATATCTTATAGTAAAAAGATATTTAAAAATAAGTTTCAATATTTACTTACTGAAATTCTTTCGCTCCTTAACCGTATAGAAGACATCTTGAAATTCCACATCTTTGGATTGTTTGTTGAGCAGGCTTTGGGCTTGTTCCATTATGGTTTATTGTCTTTTAATTCAACTTTCAGATAAGTTATTCTATGGCTGATATGGTGGTTGTTTGTTGTTGCACTCGCTTTCTACGTGCAAGGCTTGCCGAATGTGTCATTACCTACCACACACCAAAGCGGAGATGGAGAATGGCTTTCGGCTAGGTCTTATAGTTGGCTTTTATTTATGTTTTGTTTATGCGGTGTCTCTTGCACGCATTTTTTCGCATAGCAAATTTATTAAGCGATTTGTTGTGGTTTGTGTCGTCGCCGATTACGCGCTGAAAATACAAAATTGATGATTATAGGGGATTTTGCGTTGTACGACGGAGACGGAAAGAGCGTGACAATAACAATAATAACATATCAACTTTAGATTTGGATTTTTTTCTTCGCTGCGCCAGCGACCTTGAATGTTGGAAGGCGAAATGGTGATAAGACATGGCCCGTATTCGTGTACCCGTATCATAGAATGATAGTTCTAAAAATACTGACAGACAAGTATGGACAAGGGTTTTTATAAATTATATTTCTTTAATTGTCATGTCAATGACCCATCCAGACAGCAGTGACACTTCAGTTTTGGTCAGCACATTTTGCACGGCAATTAGAACTGAATTCATTAGATATATCAGGGTGAACCCTAATTCATTTTCTGGTCAAACCTAATCAAATCTTATCAACATTTTTAAAATGCTCTGAGTAAGCTGAGCCATAACCGGTTCGATTATCTTGCTCGCCAAATTTAGCTCAGATGATTTGAGGAGACCACAATTATGCAGAATGCATTCCAAACAAAAAAGAATAAAAACCTGAACCGAGCGGAAAGGAATTGCCATAAAAACAAACTGAAACAGAAACCTGAACCTGTCAGCAGGATTTCAGACGATGCCTATCTTCAGCTCATTAGCTAGCACTCGCCACAGGGCTCAGTCTCTTTCAATCCAAATCAATGCTGACTCACCCTGCGCGTGCTAATGCACTTAGACAGCTCACGAGTCTCCCATCACATTTGTTCCGCTTTTAGCACCATGTCTTTATCGCAGATACATCACGTCTTTGTCTCCGAACTCAGTGTTGGGTGGCCAGAATATACACGTAATAACCTATGTGCATTAATTAGTCAAGTTACTTGACTAAGTAAAATGTGATGATGTTTCAAATTGCAATTAACATATTTGAAACGCTTCCGAGATTAATGTCAATCTTCAGAGAAAAGGGAAATAAATTATACAATTTTAATAAGCAGGGATTGCCACTGGGTTGTTAAAGTTTGACGAATTCAATTGAAAGACGTTGAAGGCAGTAAAGTTTGCTTTGATTAGCTGGTCTACACACAGAGAAATCTAGCCCGAAGAGGCGAGACTTCTGAATTTTGTAGTACAAAAAGTGCTTGAAGGCGAAAAGACAATTAATTCTGATTCCGACTTGGAATTCCTAGGCGAGAGATCAACAAATTAGAGGCCATAAATATATATTTTTCAATTCTACAATTTTTAAGCCCAAAACTTAGGAAGGCCTATAATAATATTATATCGATATTTACGTTTTCGTTAACTGAGTGTACTCTTTTAAGTAATAGTGAGAAAAAATTTTAGCTCCACGTTTTATACATGAAAATATATTTTCTATTCAAGTTAATCATCTTTCTTCACAATAAGATTCTCAATAAAACAAAATAAATTTCGTCTTTTTACGACCTTTATAATAATTAAACTAGCAAGTTTTACACGTCTCTAGGTTATGTTATTTTTCCTCATAACACAAAATGGGCTGCTCGAGTGTACAGTTGCTTCAAGAACCTACCGGTGCTATCTTCAGCAAGGCTGCAAACCGTTCCTGGAGCGAACTTCTTAGAACCGATTCGGTTCGGGTGTTTTAGGTCCGACGAACCGGACCATGAACCGCACCCCTAATATTTTTGACTTCTCGAACCTGAACCTGAACCTGAACCGGTCCACTTTATAAAAACTAGAGTTAGACTGTGTGACGCTATGGAACTCAACCTACAAAATGTGCGAACGTTTACTTACTTTTAAAGATTTATGCTTTCAGAGTTCCGGCTAATAAATTTGTATACAATATTTTTTAAAAAAATGAGTATTTATAATATCGAAACTATTCTTCTATGTTCAAGCGAATCGAGGTTCGAACCAAAACTTAGATTCAAGGGTTTCAAGAACCGGTCCGCGCACCGAACTTTAGTCTTTACAACGGGTTTGAACCCCACACCGAACCTTCTGCAAAATTTTAGAGGTTTGCAGCCTTAATCTTCAGTAATATATTTCCATCGGCTACAAGTCAGCAGACATCATTGATAAGACTGCTTGGGAATCCAAAGTCAGCATAAGTGCAAAAACAGACAGCAGAAGACAACATTCTGTTTATCAGCCTTCTTTGTGGTTTTGCTAGTTCAAAATTAATGTCTTTTGTTAAGGCCTATACTCAGATGAGATAAAAATTTAGTTCGGCACAATATTTCATATAAATAGAACACCTTTTCATAATCATTTAGATTTTAAAACTGTTTAAAATTGGTTCTATTCATGTGAAACATTGCGGCGAATTAGACTTGTATCTCCTCTGAGAATATGCCTTCAAACTAAATAAAAGCATACCTACATTTAGCGTCGATTTCACATCTACAACATATAGCTATGTGTTACAGAAACAGTAAATCATAAGCTTATTTGACGCAAATCATCTTTCTGCAAGAAGGGAAATCGTTCCTCAGTCTTTATTTTTACCGTTTTTTCGTAGCTCCAATCTTTAGATTTTAGAATACAGTTTTTATACCCGTTACTCGTAGAATAAAAAGGGTATACTAAAGACGTCCAAATGTATGTAACCGACAGAAGGAATCATTTCTGACCATATATGGTATATATATTCTTGAGCATCAACAGCCGAGTCGATTTACCCATGTATGTCTGTCCGTCCGTCCGTTTGCCTCTGTCCGTCCGTCCGTCTGCCTCTGTCCGTCCGTCCGACTCTCCGTCTGTATGAATACCTAGATCTCAGAGATGGTAAGAGATAGAGGTTTGACATGTATGGGACAAATGCTTCTTTTATCTGCACGCAGATCAAGTTTGTTTCAAATTTTGGCCAAGCCCCCTCCCGCCCCCGCAATTTGGAAAAAACGTTGTATCTCCAACAGTTTTAAAGATAGACGATTCGTACTTTCTAGATATAGTTAGTAATTAGCAAAATGAATTGATTTTCCGACGAAATGATCGGATGAACGGTTCTCAAGTTATGAGCAAAAAATAAACCAATCCCCCCCGCTAACCCCCCTCCCACCCTAAAAAAAATGTTGCATACTTTTTGGATGGTGACCCTAAAGAACGCAGGAACACTGTTAAACATGTGTTTTCATAAGTAACGGGTATATCGAAGTCGGTTAGAGCCGACAATTTGTTGGATAGTTAAAAATTTACTTACCATTACAATTACACTTATTTCGGATATAAAAACTTTCGTGTACTGAAAAATACTACTACTTCAATTGCTTTTAATTAATTAACATTTCAACTACTTTTATGTAATGCAGCACAGTATAAATAGACTATTCGCACTTCAGTTCAGTTCGTGTGGGACCTTACTTCGAAGATATTCAGATAGCCTCTTAATGTACGGCTAAAACTTGTTTTCATCCAAAAAAGAACAGCGCAAAATTGTAGAAGTTTTAGTAAATATTATTCACAAATTAAAACATTTCTTTCAATGGTTATGGTATTTTTTTGTCAAATGTTATCACTTCAAACCAAGTCTACGCCAACTATTTAAATAGCATAGGCAACAGTACGGATGAGTGATAAACTTTGCATCCAAGTCACAGACCCTAAATCGAATTTTTCGCAAATACTTTTTTATGGCCTTTTTACACAAATACGCATCGATTATGGGGGTATCAGTATGGTCTTACATTTTTCCATACATAAAATGTCCGACCTAGTGCTAAAGAAAGCTTCTCCGACCACATAAAGTATATATATTCTTGATCAGCATGACGAGCTGAGTTGCTAGAGTCACGTTCGTCTGTCCGTCTGAATCTATTCTAAATTCTACGTCAGTTTTTAAGCTATCTTAAACAAATTTTGCCTGACTGTTGTATATAGCTGTCAAAGGAACGATCGGTCTTTATACTTTCCAGTTATGAATATTATTTGTTTCAACACAATTTTGAAGAGTTTGCGTAAAATTGAATGAATATAAACTTCGGTCGAGTCGAATTACTATTATTCGAATGTTCACACCTATTGAGGTGGTCTGGCAAACCAATTTAAAGCAATTTATTCAAAACAATAGACGTGTTATTGCATAATTGACTTGGGTGTATTTTAAACTGTTAAAACGAGCAGACAAATTAATGCATTTTCCTTATGTGAAATCTTATTTAAATAAGTCAAGTTAATAATTCATCATTATTATTTTTCATTTATTAGTTCAATTAAAATTAAACTGGATGTACATGTGTTCTTAATCTCAATTGAGAACATGCGCCGTCTGGACCGGCTTTGATATGGAAAATACCTTGTAAGGGGTCAAGAGTCTCTAAGTGTGTTCGGTTGAGTTCTGACGTCTCGTAATGTGTAATTACCATAACTTCTGTGTATTGACTTTTCCATTTGTACAAATGCACTTTCCCCAAAAAACACAAAGTTCGTACCAAATTTGTATGTTCTGTTTTATTTTTGGCGGCAAATCTGGTTTTGCCAAAGTCCGCATTTTAAGAAAATGTTTTAGAATTTTAAGGCAGACAATCAAATGGCGCCACATACATTAAGTAAGCAAATAAATGAAGAGAACTTAAAATTAAAATCAAAGCAAAGGAATTTTGAAAAATTGATTGATTGAGTACAGAAAAAGTAAAATGTTTAGATCTTAAAGAGTGGAGACGCAAAACAAGGGTCAACAGTTGTTCAGTTCAGCCCCGCATTAATATTAATATCGTTCATATGGAAATGATTTCCAATCCCAGTTAGTAATTAGCATTATGATTCGATTTACCGAAGAATTGATAAAGATCGGATGAACGGAAGAACCATCGAAACGACGCTAATTCTAAGAACTCATAGCAGCTGACTAAATTGGAAATACACTGAAATAGACAAAGTCACAAACCAGAGCGAAGACAATGTTGCCTGTGAAAAGTAAATTACACACGTTTTATAGAATTTCAAATCGTGACTAAAAACCTGGGACACCCTTTGTGGTGACCCATCATTTCCCACTTTTAAATTCCTAGCATTCATTCAATAATTCATAAATGTTTTGATTGCATAGTTAAATCAATTAGTTTTAAATAATCAGTTTTAAATGCAATTTCTATAAATGCATATTTGTATGTGTAAACATATGGCTACATTTCAAAAGCACAAAGCAAACGCTTCTATTTACCCACAATGTTGCATCTGTCATGCTTATCACGTTTAAACAAATTTGTTCTGGATTTCCCCAGACACAATGACCAGGTCTGTCTATACCAAACTTCCTGCCTCAGCAGCGTCTTAGGTCAGTGTCGAAAAATCAATAAGCAAGCATCTCTGGTTTTCAATTGAGTACTAAAACACGCGCAACAGTCGTCAGTTGATAATGAAAATTATGATTAAAGTGATAAAAAAAAGTCAAGATTTAAATTAAAGTCTAGTGCAGATAAATTGTTATGTGACAAACAATGAATAATAAAAAGGCAATATTATGGTATGTAATTAACCAGTTAAGTGTTCGTTGTGAGTTCATACGCTTCGCCAATTAACTATGATAAGGTGTGTCATTTCATCACCTAGTCAATTAGTAAATCCAAAAGTTGTTTAATAGATTCAGTCAATAAATATTTTAGTTAAGACGATACCCGAATGGTTGTTTCTGAAGAATTAAGTTTATATAACAAACAATGTTTAGTACTTATTACCCTTTACAGTGTTCTAACAGACCAATTAAAGAGCAACTAAGTGAAATTCAGGCTCGCTTAAATCGCTTAAATTGTCTAAGAGTTCGGATCAGGGTTCATACATATTAGTCGGTCAAGCCCGAATATAACATACTCTGTACCCACAAAGTTTATACACACAAAAAGAGATCAATATATTTAATATCATGCGGGTATTTTAAGGCTGGGTATTGCGGCTTTCATGTGGAAAAAATATCAATATGATATTATAAGGTTTAGATAGAAATAGTGTCAAATTGATATGAAAAATTTACAATATTTTGATATTATTAAGGATAGGGCTGATATTTGACCTTTTTATTCTGCACAAAGAAAAAAAGATCCCCGTAGAATGGATATTCAAATATCCACTTTAAGATCCATTTTTTTAAATATCCTTTTCACTATTTTCAGCTCCTTTGGATGAAGAATAAAGATCAATGAAAATTTTTTTTGTTTTTTGTTTTATTTTCCGTATAAATCTGCTATCGCTCATCCGATCTTTCGAATCTTTCTTTCTTCGGCATATCGATAAATAATACTGATTATTAAATGTGCGTAAAAAGTACGAACCACATCAACAGAACTGTGAGAGATATGATGTTTTTATAAGAAGATTATGTCCCGTACTTGTCAAACTTTTATCTCTTACCATATTGAAAATCTTTTTGTACATACGGGCATATAATAACTTGAACGGTGGTTTTTACTTTGTCTTAGTTAAAAAAATATTTTTGTACGAGCATCAGAAATCCTTACAGAATCGTTTCAGGGTTAGTAATTAAATCAAATAACCGTACTCAATTACAAGTTCAATCATGTTGGTCGCCAAAAATATAGTCTTCAGCATTCTAGTTTGTATGTACTCGGAACGGGAAAATGAACTTACGATTGCCATAAGAAACCATTGCTTTAATATTTAATGTTCGACAAAATATTACGTGAAAATGTAAGATAAAAATAAAATTTAAATTTTTGGACTTCTCCTTAAGTGTCAGTATAATCTGAAAAAAATTTGTTCCGGAGCATCGAATCCGTCTTAAAGCTTAAGACGATCCCAAGGTTCTGAAGTTTTGAAATTTGGTTATTATGAAATGAGATTCTACAAACACTTTCGGTGTTATTTTAAGTCACTTTCACATATAATACATTTTTAGATGTAACGGAGAATTCGTTTTAAGAAATAAGGTTGAAAAATATGTTATGTTCGATAAGCGTCATGTGACGGCAAATTTCTACCAAAAAATTTAAAGTTATCAAATGCGAAAGAAAATGATTTAAGGTAGCGTTATAATGTTATATTACGATAATTTATTATTTGAATTTGCCAACTGCCAAAACTAATATACCCTTTATTAAAGCGCATACGGAATTCCTTTGTTTTATAAGGGTTTAATTTGTGGGGGCTACAATAAAAAATCCAACCGGAATGAATAATTGTGATACAAAGTAAATGAAATTGATTTTTATTAGAATTATAAATCAGATAATGGTTTCAACTTGCAATAATCTTGCTAAATGTATTCAATTATTAACAAATGTGTTTGAACAGAATTGCATCAATTTTAAAATAGTAATTATTTCATGTTATGACAGCATTATGCTGACGATTCTTACATTTGCTGGCTGATAAGTGATTGGCCACTTTTTAATCAAATACGATGATGCCAAATACTTTGTCTTCATTGCTTCTTGTTGATTTTTTTTCGCTAGAAAGTCAACCCATATCGTTTCTACATTCTAAACTCCGCAGTCTATTAATACATTTTTTTTAAATTTACTAAATTTACAAATCCGCTCTTGACAACTTTTCGTGGCTATTTATTTTTAATATTGACTGCGACTGCACTGAAATCTGTCTTACCATAACAATTAACTGAAAAAGAATGCAAACAAAGCAAAGAAAGATCAGTTAACGGTTATTTTTCAGTTCGCTTTCAATAATATTCGAATGTCACGTGATTGTTGTAATTACTTCTGCCTTAGCGTATGCTAAGAACGGTAAACAAAAAATGTAGAGCAAGTTTAAGGAATGGAGAGAAACAGAATTAAAGCTGGAGAAAATCAACTATAAATAAAAAAGAAAGTCGACTGTTAAAATACCCTGTACTTGACAAAGTTTGTATTTGATAAAATTACAAAGTGACCACATTCAAACTGTGTGTTCCAAAGTTTATTACGTAGCATCACTTTTTATGATTTTATGATTAGGAGTTTTCGAACACACAATTACAGAATATTTAATTTATTTTTTGTACAGTCATTTGAGTTTTTAAAGCTACAACTAAATGCTCTAACCAGAGTTCAGGAATAATTTTGTTTTATTGCCAATTCGGACGAAATTAATTTAAATTGGAAATTACTAGGGATGTCGAAAAAATTATCAATATTTTTGCCCAAAATTACAAACATCATTATCGCATATATTTCCGAGGCGATATGTCGGAAATCGAATATTTTTGGTAATATTTTTCGGTGATATTTTTGTCTTAGCCTTCGGTCACACTGTTGCGAACAACTGTTTCTTGTGCTCTGGACATGTAAAGCAAAATGTTTATAAGTCATTTATCAAGAAATCGCATTGAAAACTGAGCAATAAGTTGTAAAGACCTGTGGCAACTCAACAAATATAAAGGCGCACTAAATCGCAAAGTATTGAGATGTTTGGCTGAAATGCAGCTCATTTTTAAAAATGGTAAATGAAAGGCTGAGAAGAATGATATGCTTGCAGCATGACGACAATCGTCAAACTGTGGCATTCGCCTATCACGCATTATGTTCTTCCTTTAAAACAGGGTTTGTAAATAACACACACTTAAAATAAATTTTTAAAAAACAGAAAAAATATTTTTACTTATATATAAATAAAATGTTTTGAACAGTGTTTTTTACACTGAAAAATATCACAAGTGTTTCAAGCACATACATCGAATTTTTAACACAAGTGAGCGATGTCTAACGCTTATATTTGAACGATCACTCTTCACTGATTACAGTATTGTTACTGCCATTCGTTCCATAAATTTAAGTTCATGAAAAAGTTAATTATGTTATAAATGAAATAACAACTAAATATCTTAGTTAATTTAAAAAATATGCAGTAAATCATATTTTTTAAGCCCAGTCAGAATGCGGTTTTATTACGAGTCAAAAAACGCATCAATTACCTCTATAGACCTGTTCATTGTGAAAATTCGGGATTTTATAGAAAAATATCGGTTTTTTTTACAGCAAAATATTTATATCAACCCTAGAAATTACCCAAAAATATATATCATTAAGAGAGCGCGCAAGCATGGGGCTGAATGATGAACTGACGGGGGAACTTAAGGCTGACCTTGACAAAAAAAACTCGCTCCACGCATGCTAGCGTGCACATAATGCACCGGTTTGATCTTTAAAATTCAGTTGTAAGCTCAGCATTGCAGAATCAATCAAGCATGTTGCCCTACTAAAATAGTTTTCCCAAAGGTTTAAAACATTACAATTTTTAATCAATCTTTTAATTCCGTGAAAAGGATCCATATAGTCGTTCACCGATATTTGACACACTCTTATAATTTTTGTTATTAAGCAAAAGATTCAATTTCATCTTCTTAACAAAATGAACCAGAATCATTGTACCGTTTATTTATTACTTACTTTTAACGCTATTTTTGTTCTAAGTCAAAAATATTTGGTCTCTTAATTAGTATTGAATTAAAAATGTGGGAACAATTTTCTAAACACTTTCTATATAATCTTAAAACTTACAAAAACCTGTATAAATACATTTAGGTGTGTTGAAAATTTAGTTAAAAAATAAAAAAAATAGTAAAACCATATTTCTGAACCAAACCTTTCTCGATATTTTTTACGCCGGTGCGGGTTAGGGTTCGGATAGAAAAATTTTTTTGCTTTATAGTGCCTTTTTCATAATAATGATGGGGTATATACGGCACATATTTCATTCAAGGTAAGAACCGAAGTAATTTTTACCTTACTTAACTTTGAGGTCCTAAGGAATGAAAGCAATGTTTTAAAAATTTTCTAAATAATAGTCTAAGAAATGGATTTGCATGTGTCTTTTTCATGATTAACTTTTAGAAATTAATTGCGTTCCCAAAACTGGAAAGAAATTTCAAGAAATTATCAAATTTTCTTATCATCATCATGTTTGATCTTTCAGTTACAGTCTAATTCCGGATCTATAGATGCACCCTTCATTTTTTATTATTAAAAAGATTACTTAATTCTTACTTAGTAACCGCTTATCTCATTATAGAAATATTTCTATTTTCTATTTTTGTTAGAAAATTACCACAAAAATGACACAGTCACTTCTTTAACTTTAAGTTGTTTGTGTTTGGTGCAACCACATAAACAGACAGTGGACAAACCCAAATCAAGTCGAGACCAAAACAAAAACGAAACAAGGAAAGAAAAGGTACACACCAATAAACGCCAAACGGTACTTTAAAATGTACTTTTCCTTGGATGGTTTCAATTTAAATTTTGTGGTTTGTTTCTTTATTCACTTTTCACATTTGAATAATAATTTGTGTGTGTATTTATTTAATTTATACACTCAGTTTTTGGGCAGAAAAATACAATAGAAGAGTCAACAAGTGCGCGCGCTCGTCCACACTTGACAGCGATACGGAAACAACTGACCGAAGCAAAGAAATCGAAAACAATTCAAAGCTTCGAAGCAGCCCGCGCGCGCCATGGGTCGATGTGTGTACTATGTGGGATGGAGTGTGTGTGGATGAGTGTGGTTTTATATGCTTCAAAACACAACAAGTTTTATTTGCGCTTAGGTTTTGCTTTATTATCGATTAAGATAAAACTTTTTTAAAACTAGCTTTGCTTGAACGTGTATAGAGCGCCTGGCTTGGAACAGTGCTGCAGCACGTGCCCTTAGACAGCGTTGTGCAACACTGCTGCTAAAAGGCGCATAAATTCAAACATTTGATTTAATTTTACTTACTTAGAGGACGGCACCGCAAACAATACCATTGAGACAAAATAAATTTCGTGACAGTGCTTTAAACTCAAACCATTCTTCCCAAATTTGTTTTTGAACTTGGATTTTTTCAATTTGATTGCTTTACATAACTTTATTTAGTTTAACTCGCTCCACCAAGTGCAGCAGGACGATTTCCACAGCTAATTTGTAGTATTATCATTCATTATGCCTAAAATTTACCATAGGTATATATTGTATGTACAAAATCAAATAAATCACTAAAAAAAATACAATCACGACATCTCTGGGAGCCACGCCATTTTCATTTTCCTGACTAGGATGAGGTGAAGGAACTACACTCTCTTTCACACAAACACACCAAATTCCAAGACCCTACTATGTTATCTGACAGCATTGCGCCTTTCCATTATTTAAGCTCTGGCCCTCCCAATGTGTCTGCAAATATATAGATGAGAGAGAGAGAGAGAGAAGATGGATAAAGATGGTAAGTGATGGCTCTGCTGAGGACTAAAAGAAAGTTAAGGAAATCAGTAGCGTTTTGTGTTTGATTTTTTGCAAATGTGATATGTATTTTTTTTTTTTTAATTTAAACAATATGAACGTTTTTTTTTTTTTTGGTTATAGCCACGATCCTACAGATGGTGCGACTGTTGCTGTGTAATAAAATAAAAACGGAAAAGAAAATCAAAAAGGATAATCGTGAGCAGTTTTTTATAAGCTAAATATGAGAGAGTTACACTTGTTCACATAACTCGGCGTACAACCGCATTGATTTTGGTTTAAGTTCTTCTTAAGACAACCGAATTGAGTTTTGGAAACGGTTTCGGGTTTTGGTAGGTGTCAAAGACTTATTTCGGAGCTTTAGTACCTGTTTACGCTATGAAATAAGAAAAGGCAGTAGCTTAGTTCCACTTCCAGATACGAATTCATTTCAGAATCATCTTTTACAACTCTAACTAGGGTTGTCGACAATATTATCGATATATCGAAATATTGATATTTTTACCCAAAATGACGAATATCATTATCGATTATTTTTCAGAGGCGATATAGGGGAAATCGAATACTTTTTTGTGATATTTTAGTTGCGAATGACTGTTTCTTGTGCTCTGGACACTTAAGATGAAATGTTTAAAAGTTTTTTAATTAAATTTGGTGCACATAAATCGCACGCAAACAACCAGTGGAAACTCAACAAATATAAAAGCGCACTTAAAAGCAAAGCGTGGAGATGCTTGGCTGAAATTCAGCTCATCAACGGTAAATCTTAGTATAAATGATTTTGAATTCTGGGAATTTGGGTCCTCTGTGTGTCAAATTGGCTGCTATTTATGAGTTTTTTCATATTTTGGATATTTATATCTTGATGAACATATTACATATGTTTGTAAGTCTGTAAAAAGGTCATAACAACATTTGAACAATTTTGGGCTTAGTCCCTCCCCTTCTCCAAAGTGGGTTGGCTTTTCTGAACCAGCAAACAAGTGTTAGCCTGGTTTAAATGGCCTTTTAAATCAGCTGCGCAAAACCAGAAAGCTTGTGTCGTGATTCAACACCCTCCGAATTTTAAGACTTTTGACACAGGGACATTGAAGCTGGCTGAAATAAAACAAGGAATTAATAGAATTTCTCATGTTCAAGAGTTCGGATCGAGATAAAATTGGGCAGTCAAAAAAAAATCACTTTTGAAATTTGTAATATGCAGTTTGGATATAATTTCGAATTAGTATAAATTATTTTTTAAACGGTCTAATTAATTGGATAATTTCTGAAGCTCTGAAGACTGACTAACTATCTTCTTTGAACCGAACGATTTTCAAGCAGAAGAAATTTAAAAGGTTCAGTAAGATTGAGCCAAGCCGAACTGGTACTACGGTTTCGGTTCAGGAACGGTTAAAAGTGGAAGCTGAGTGGATTCATACATGTATTTGTATGAAAAAAAACTGGACAATTTAAATAGATCAGTTTAATGGCATCATAAAACTTCATAATTTTTACTGACAAACTTTCTAAAAATAAAGAAGATGAGGGCAAGCACACGTAAGCAAGGTTGTAGAAGCGTTATATCTGCTACGAGCTGTTCATCTAAACTAGCTCTTAGATTGGAACGTGATGAAAAGGCCCTTTAAACTGAAAGCGGACTTTCTGGAACGCAATATTTTTTAAGTCCTCGTTATTTTAACCTTTTTTAAAACTTAAAAACATTAGTCGATGTTTTGGACCATAGTCGAAGGAATCTGTTTTATGCACAGGCTTTAGTTCGGTTTATTGACGGTTGGCGTGCTGCCGGTAAGAATGAATGTAACACATTGGTAATGAGATGAGTGTGTGTGTGTGTGAATTACAGATGTACATACAAATGTGCAAGTATCGAGCATTGATAGTTGTTAGTAATGTGTGAAATAGATAGAGGAACTGGAGGTGGATGAACTGGGACCACCACAACCCTATAACATCATTTACAGTATTGATACTTGATTATTGCTTTCTATAGCTTTTGATCATTCATTCATCTGTAATGTTGAAAAATCGGGATGATAATGTTAACATAATGTGAACATCTCCATAATTGCATTTCATTTATACTGTGCAGTTGTCCTGCTCGATGTATATTCGCTTCATTATCGACTGTGATAGTATAAATTTCACCTAGAGAAATGTCGTAGGATTGGAGAACTTTTGAATGATACAAATCAGATAGCAAGGAATTTCTATATTGTGTGTGTCGTTGATAAAACTACTTAATTTGTTGAAGTGGTCCGGTTCGGGTTCAGGTTCGTGGAGTCAAAAATATTAGGGGTTCGGTTCATGGTCCGGTTCGTCGGATCCCAAAAACCCGAACCGAACCGGTTCTAAAGCTAAGTTCACACAGTCAAATTAATTTGTCAAATATGGCGAAAATGTGACAAAATAAGTTTGAATTGTGTGTGAACGCCATTTTTATTTGCAGTCAAACTCATATGACGACCGATTTGACGAGTTTCACCAAGCATGCTTTCGATAAGTTTGTGTGCTGTCTGTACGCAATGTGAACACTAGGGTGGACGCCGATAAAAAATATAACTGATACCATCTTAAACGATTACTTTTGAGGTGTGCATAATGAATTAAAAAATCAAAAAATTTTATATCATGTTTTAACCTCTGCGAAAAGCCTTCAAAGTTTCCACAAATATTACGTATACGACCCGTTCACCGAATCGAAATTCTGTCGACGAATTCTTTGTAAAGTTGTCAAATTTGAATTTAATCGAACAACAAATAAAAATGGAGCAGGAATCGAATATATTTTTGGTTGGTAGACTAGGACCAAATTTTGACGAAGCGAGCCCATTTCCAACGAAGAGATGCGTTTTTTCCACGCTTTTATATAGGACTGAATTCTTAAGACTGCCCATTTCAGAAAGTGCGACTAGTGTGGCTCGCAAGTTGAAGTCAGCATGGTCCACGAGCGGGGTTTCAACAAAGGGCCATGTACGCATGAACGCACTGTCCTTCTAGTCAGATGCTACAGACATCAAAGTGAAAACCATTTTGAGTGTACATTTTGGCTACTATGGGCAATTTGCTAAACTCAAGAGATCGCTCCGTGGACACCGTTTTGAATCGATAAAGAGACAGAGCCCCAAACGAAGAAGAAATTAAAGGCTATACCAGAAGAAGACTTTGCAGCATGTTCCTAAAATTGTCCTACAAACACAAACAAAATTGTAAAATACGTTGGCACAAGTGTAATGCAGTAGGGGGAGGTTACTTTTAAAGGGAATGAAATGAATTGACAATATTAAATAAAGAGTTTTTGATTTATGAATAATTCCCTGTATTTTTTGCCCATAGTAGTATAGTAATCCGCACTATTTTTCGATCCTGAAGACGCTTAATTATAAGCAGCCCAGTAAAAGTAGACTATTCGCAGGAACGGCTGCAACCGTGATGCGCAGCACTTCAGTTCAGTGTGGGACCTGACTTCAAAGATATCTTGATAGCCTCTTAATGAACGGCTAAAGCTTGCTTTCATCTCGAAGTAAACAGCGCAAAATAGTAGAAATTTTGCCGTAATATAAAATTTTTACCAAATATATTAAGTATCAAATATATTTACCAACATATTGTGTCTGTTATAAAAAAACATTTTTTATTGGTCATGGTACCATTTTGTCAAATGTTATGACTTCAAACCAAGTCTACGCCAACTAATAAAAAATTAAAAATGTAGGCATGGGCAACAGTACGTATGAGTGATAAACTTTAAGTCCAAGTCGCAGACCCTAAACCTTATTTTTTCTCAAAAATTTGTTTTGCTATGCGTTTTATTTACAAATATGCATCGTTTAAGCGGGTATCAGTATGACGTTACATTTTTCCATATATAAAATGTCCGACCTAGTGAACACTGTTTGTCAAACTGTTATCGCATTTGCCGAGTGTAATCTTGCAAGTCAAATGTAAGATCAAACTTTGGCAAACTTGTGATGATAGTCCGAGTATTTTAATTGCTAGGGCTTTTGTAAATCAGTTTGGATAACTAATTTGGATAATAATTAGCATAATGAAACTAGATAAAGTAGAATAATATATTTTTTTTATTAAATTATCACAAAAATTGCAAAGAATTATCGCAATGTTTTCCATATATGTTGGACTTGTCATCTCTAATATAACAGTCCCGCAGAAATGGTCTTTGAGGTGACGATTGCGTTTCAATTTAAATATTAAATAAGAATTTTACTTTAATTTAATACAAGTCTTCGATCAGATGGCCGAATCGTTTTTAAAAGTAATTTACGACGAGCCTCCGGCAATGCAAGCACGCAGTCGGCCACGAGTGTCCAGACCCTTAAACGAAGAGGACACCTTGAAATTGATATCTCTGGTGGAAAAGCACCCAGCAATTTGGAATGCCTTTGTTTTTTAATGCCGATAATTTGACTGCGGCTATCGACATTCCACAATAGTTTCTGTGAAACACAAATTTGACGTACACCAAATTTCCAGGTGTGAACACTAAGCCAAATTCAATCGAAACTTCCAAAATTTCGACAAATTTCGATTCAAATTTATTTGACGTGTGTGTGAACACCCAGACAAATTCGAACTCGAATCAGTCAAACTCCGCCATGACAGTTTGTGTTAATTAATTTGACTGTGTGAACTTAGCTTAAGGGATTCGGTTCAGGAACGAGTTGCAGCCTTGCAAAAAATTTTAATGTCAGCTGATGAATTACTAAAATTACATTATATAGCATATTTCCACCAAAGAAATGACGAAAATGATATCATTTCTTCCATATGATTTGTCTTTTCATTATGCCCTGCATTGATGTCATTTCTGAAAAGTGATGGCATTCCCCATGAAGGAATTTGGTACCTATTCTTAAAAAAGTACTCGCTACTCTCTGGAAGCAGAAAGTGTCATTAGCAACAAGTTGTTGTTTTGAATTTAAAAAAATTTACCCAAAAGATGACGATTTGTCAAAGGAAACGGCAAAATTTTAAGAAATGAAAATAATAAGAAATTATGCCAGTGGAAAGGGGATAATAGATATAAAGAATATTTTAAAATTGTTATGTATTAATAAATCGAAACTATTTTTCTATGTTCAAGGGAAACGAGGTTCGAACCAAAGCCTTGGGTTCAGGGGTTCCAGGTACCGCTCCGCGAACCGAACCTTAGACTTTACAACGGATTTGAACCCCCGGACCGAACCTTCTGCAGCCTTGATTTTTAGTAGCATAATTCTTATGTGATCGCTACCAAATTGGATAGACGCAAAACTAGTGACCGATCTTTCTTTATATTATAAGGGTTCGTATATGTTATACCGAAGTAAAAATTTAGGTACCGGTACGGAACTGAATTCCGAAATAATTCAATTCGATTGATTGAAATGATTCAAGAATTCGATTTAATCTTTTTGTCATCAAGAGGTTTTTATGAAGGTAAATTGGACTTTGAAGTTAAAAGCCGATGAACACAGTCGGTTTTTGTATACCGTATGATTTGATTGGAATCGAAAACGGAAACAGCCCTATAAGAACCAAAACAGAAGCTTTTAACGAAACATAGGTTTCGGTACGTAGCAGAACCGTTAACTTAATCGAAATATGAAAAATTATTGGGAAAGATTAATAGCATTGATCAAAGCATATTGGTTATTACTTTTCTAGTCTTTTCGTATCAAACGGTTTAATCGATTGTTTGTTTCAAGAAAATTGTGAAATTCATAGGGCTTCCTTTAGTTATTTATACCATTAGATTTCGCAAATAAAAGTTGTTTTTTCATTTTGTACGAGGAGTTACGTGAACAAGTGTCTTTTAATAACAAAAAAATGACCAACTCAACACTCTTAGCACAGATCTAAAACCCAAATACTGAGTACATATATGTACATTAGATTTTAAAGATTGAAGAAATGCCGTATCTTACAGATAAGACCCTGTTTTAACAATCTAATGTACATACATCGCTGTGAGAAACTAAACACGTTGAATCCTAGATTTTTGCTGAAATACCAATTGAATAATGTTTGACAATAGTTTTTTTTCACTAATTCGCCTTTGTTTTTGGTTGGATTATATATATATAACTTTATTAGTATGTTCAATTATTCAATTTTCAAATCAGAAATTAAGAATGTGTGTGTCCCAAACCAAAAGTAAAAGCAAGGAAAATATTTTAATAGTTTCCAGTTTGGCCTTATTTTGTTGTTGTCTTTTGTTAAGTTGTGTGTGTGTGTGTGTGTATAGCTACGTATTTAATTGATATAATTGATTGCTTTTTGAATTGTTGTTCTCCATAATTAGGCTAAAAGAAGTTTAGAGAACCCTGTGAGTTGCTTACTGCGCTGGGAATTTGTTTTTTTGCTACTTTACAAATTGTGATTTTTCTTGTTTTCTCTAGTGGAACGCTCGCACAGCACACGGGCGGGTCATGGAAAAGGTGCTAAAGTGCAAATTTTGTTGTTGTTTGTTTTGGAAATTAGTTTACCCATTTACTGATTATGTCCTGCAAGTGAAAAGAGCAAAATGAGCGTAAGGAAATTCTTTAGCGTTGCGTTACAAAACGAAAAAAACTGAAGCAACCCTCCGCTCACCTTGACATCGTCCATTTCGTCATCAGACGATGAGTGCGAAAGTCCGTTGTAGGTTTTAAAGGTGACATTCTTCATGAACGATTTTAGTAGACTGGCGCTCAACTGGCCAAACTTGTAAGGCACCACCGGATCGTAGTCGCCGTGCGCCTGGAAGATCTATAAGAGGGATTAGACAACTAATTGGAGGCTGGGACAGCGGGATCTTACCGGCATGTCATCACTGTTGACCTTGGCCCCGGGAAATTGTTTATGCAGCGGCAGCCAGCAGGAGAGAGCCACTACACCGGCCAGCGGCTGATTGTACGTCAAGGCCGAGTACAGAGCCAAGGCACCGCCTTGGGAAAATCCGCCCAAAACTATACGATTAGCTGGTATGCCCGAGTTTACCTCCTTCTCAATCATGTTGTGTATGTTATCACGTGCCGACTGTATGCCCGGCTCATCCTCTGGCCCAGATACATCCAGGGTCTTGAGATCAAACCAGGAAGGCATACGAAAGCCAGCATTCAGAGAGACAGGCTGGGTGGGAGCCGTCGGACAGATGACCTTCATAAATGGTGGCCTAATGGCGGCCAGAGCACTGCTCCAACCGTGACTGTGGGGTGAGGGGAAAGACAAATAATTAAGATAGACAGCTAACAATTGCTTCAGTATGCAAATCACTTTGTAATGTAATCTGCATACTTTTTCAATTACAAAGTAAGTGGGTATTGTATGCAGAGTGTTCTACAAGGTGTTGATTAAGTCAGTAACGGGACTCTGCCGGCAAGTCATGAACGAGTGTAAATGTGTGTGTGTGTGTGCGATTACATACCCAGTGTCGCCCAGACCATGCATGAAAATTAACTGCAAAAAAACAAAAGGAGCATTTAATAGAATAAAAGTATTCAAACTAAATCTCAACTCACCGTCGCCGTCTGCTTGGCCGTGGCCTCGATAATTACCGGGGCGGACATGTTTGTTAGCCTCTTTTTGTTGTTGCTGCCCAGGTACTGAGAAGGGTTAGTGCCACTTGATTTGATTTCTCCCAGTTATGTCACTTTAAAATGTAAAGCCAAATTAGTAATATTGATTTATTTGACGGTAAAACCAAAGTCTACGTTGACCACGCCACCCGGCCGCTTTTTTAATGGGCAACACAACTTGGACTCTGTTGACAGTGCAGACCAAGTTCAATTACCTTAAACCGCACTTACCTATTGGTGTTTATATTGTTTCCAGCCAAAGCCCTATGGTGGCCAACTCCTTGCGGTCAAGATTCAGTGGGTGGAGAAGGATGGTCACATCGCGGTTGGGCCAGAATCCCGAAAAAGTCGAACGAATTTTAGTGAGACCGTGAGTGATTTGCCTAAAAATACTGCCTTTTTAGTATTTTTTCCAAACTCCCCACGCAACCGCTTGAAAAATGGCGTGGGGAAAAACTTTCACCACGGCAACATTTTGTGTGGTTGCGAGGTGAGGTGAGTTTTTGAGTGCCCCAAACAATTTTTGGTATTTTTGCACCCTGCGGTCACACTAAGAACGCTCGGACTAAAATTTACAACTGCATTTTGTATACTCTTACATTTCGCTCATGTTTGGCACCGTTAATAACTATCTTTCCGGCATCCTGCGCACCGCCGAGGACTATGACGGTGACAACTTGGCCACATTTCTGTCATTGCGCGACGTCCATGTACAGAATCACAATCTCTACATTGCCCAGCCCGAGAAGCTGGTGGAGCGTATGCTGAAGCCGCCTCTGGACGAAATCTTCACTGCCCATCTCAAAGTGCTGTACTACCTGGCTCAGGAACCGCCCAACTATATGGACGCCTATGGTTGCCAGGCGGCCAGTTGCTCGGCTGTGGTTAAGCTGTTGCAGCAACTGAAGGATGAAAACTGGTGCCTTCCCCTAATGTACCGGGTGTGTCTTGACTTGCGCTATCTGGCCCAGGCCTGCGAGAAGCACTGTCGTGGCTTTGCTCCCGGCCATATCCTAGAAAAGGCTGCCGACTGCATGATGGCCTGTTTTCGTGTATGTGCCGCCGATGGCCGTGCCTCTGAGGAGGATACCAAACGCCTGGGCATGATGAATCTGGTGAATCAGTTGTTCAAAGTCTACTTTCGCATCAATAAGCTGCATTTGTGCAAACCCCTGATACGAGCCATCGATAATTGCACGTTCAAGGATAGCTTTCCGTTGCCCGAACAGGTTACCTACAAGTATTTTGTGGGTCGACGTGCCATGTTCGACTCCAACTATCGCCTGGCTGTGGAGGATTTGTCGTATGCCTTTTCCCATTGTCCAGAACGCTTCACCAGCAATAAGCGATTGATACTCATCTACTTGGTGCCAGTGAAAATGCTCTTGGGTTACTTGCCACGCAAATCTCTGCTGGAACGCTATGACCTGTTGCTCTTCCATGACCTGTCGGTGGCTCTCAAGGCGGGCAATGTGAACAAATTCGATGAGATTGTAAGGGAACACGAACTGGTGTTAATACGCAGTGGCATTTATTTACTGGTGGAGAAACTTAAATTTATT
Source organism: Lordiphosa clarofinis (assembly GCA_018904275.1). Classification (NCBI taxonomy): domain Eukaryota; kingdom Metazoa; phylum Arthropoda; class Insecta; order Diptera; family Drosophilidae; genus Lordiphosa; species Lordiphosa clarofinis. The sequence goes on along the minus strand of JAEIGQ010000007.1, from coordinate 1,602,317 downwards.
GTCTATCGAAATTTGTTCAAGAAGGTGTTTGCTTTAAGGCAAACCCATCAATTGGACATGGCGGACTTTTTAACGGCCCTGCAGTTTGTGGGCGTGACGGATGTGTCATTGGATGAGACACACTGTATTATAGCCAATTTGATATACGAGGGCAAAATCAAAGGCTACATCTCACATGCCCATAACAAATTGGTGGTATCCAAACAGAATCCGTTTCCACCGTTGATATGTACGTAACTACAACTTAAAAATAAATAAGCACAGTTTTTGTAAAACTCAACTACACCTGAAATTGCAGTTTGCATTGAGACCATTGCTTAGTAAACTTTGAACTTGATTTCAGGGACGAGAAGCTGAAGGACAGCTTTACAGCCAACAAGCTCAGCACAGCATGAATGTATCAAGGAGCGATATTAGGAAGTGAATAAGCAATATCCCTGCACAAGCAGGTCTGTGTAGACCTATGTATATGTAATATGAATGGTGCGGCATGCGATTGAAACTCGGACTGTCTGGGTTCCTAAAAATAGTTAGTTTTCCTAGAAAACTTTCATTTTCGCATTTACATTTACATTTTAAGAGTGTTAATAATCTTTGAACCAATTTGAATCCAGTGTGAAGCGGCTTGAGGTTTCGGAGACGTTCTTCTCGCTCCCCGGTTCCTTCAATTGCTCTAACACTGTAAGGTCGACTTCAGAGTCCACGAAACCGTTCTTTTCGCTCCACGGCTTTTTTCGTTGCTATGACAGTTGAGGCTCGAGTACAACCTCCACTGTGGCGGTTTTCACGCTCTTCAGAAGTTTCATTTGCGCATCGTGATTGACGTCTCAAAGATTTTGACACATGGTAATAACTATTTGCAAGTTTTAAAATTTTATATAAGTCAAAGACTCTCTTTCAAATAAAATAATTGTATGTGTAGATTAATACTTACTAATTAAACAACACTTCTTAACTGCTTTTTAATCGACAACGGACAACTTAATTTTTCCTCCCTACAGACCAATTTTAAAGTTCTGAGCTTAAATGACGTCTAAGATATGGCTCTGAAACAATTTCTAACCCGTTTCTAACAGTTTCAGAGACTTGAAATTATAACCTACATTTCACGGTTTTTATGACCATTTGATCTACAGTGTACACGTCATTTATATAATATTTATAATAACCATTAGATCTACACCTTCTATTAACATACTTCTGTATTGTCATTAAACATTTAGCGCTTTTATAAATAGTCTTATAATAATATTGCAAATTTCGCGGTTTTCGGACCATTTAAATAAAAGCTATAAAGCCTATGTTCAACTCCAGGTTGTCAACTATCTGTGTGACTAGTTTCCTCCCAATCTTTTTATCCATTTGTGCGTGAAATTGCCTTCATAAATACTCATATAATAATTTGGCAAATTTCGAGCTTGTTTTGACCTTTCACTATGACTCTTTCCAGATCACTATGAGCACTGTGAAAATTTCCTGAAGATCGGTTCTGCAATTTAGACGCCCACTAGAACCACACACTCCATGGGGACACTAGTCAGGTCAAGCGCATTAAGCAACAGCGGCTGCGCTGGTTAGGACATGTCACAAGGATGGACGAAGAAAAAAAAAAAGGCCAAGACCGTCAAACGGATGTGATGGCCACATTCACATATATACATATATGTATAGATTTTAGGACGGTGATGTCCGCTTGAGAGCAGCGATGGCCAGCGAGAGCGAGGCTAAAAAGTGAGAGTGTATTAGTGTACAAAAACAAACCTCCGTGAATTTGCTTCGATCTAATCGCTTTGAACTCTGTCAAGGAAATGACGTCTTTAATTCTCAGCTTCGGCGTACGTTCGGGTCATGTATGTGTGAATAGCGAAATGTTGTCGCCCCCGGGATGGAACCGAGGGCCAACGCTTTAGAGGGACCATGTCCAGTCCGCATGATACAACTAGTTGTCAATTTTGTGGTTTTTCCATAAAATGGCATCAGCATCAAGTTTTGATAATGATGTGTTGGACGTGGTGAATCGCTCCAGAAGAAAAATATGAGTTTATCGGAAGAAGAGAAAGGTTAGCCGAACGGTTGGCTGGTACTGACGGTAACACGATGACGGCACGGATCCTGATTATGTGTTCCTTTAGAACAGAGTTCCCCAGCTTTAGCCCCGGGGGCACGAACTTACTTGCCAATTCTTACCGAATGCTTGCCGAAGTCATGCTTCCTTGTGTGTTAGAAGGAGACACAGTCACGTTTTAGCGCTCTCTTCTTAGGGAACAATGCTTTAGAAGATGCGCCTTCCGATGCTGAGACAGACATCGCCATATGAGCCGTAAATCCAAATTACGATGATAATTTAGAAGATTTCTATGAAGTCGCTAAAATTGATCGAAAAATACGCTGGTTCTGGACTAACAGCATATGACGATAATTTCTATTTCGTCAAATGACTTGGCCGCGGTTTTGATAAAACCATTGCGATTTGTAGGTTCTATGCGCAAAACCAAAGCCTGCATACCGAAGGAGTAGTTGTATCCAAGTCGAGATGTATTTATATTCTCATAAATGCAAAAAAAGAAAAAAGATATAGTTCTCATTTCTACCCAGCATTGTTATAGCACCGTCGCCTGATTGAAGCCATTGCATTGCCAGCATTGAATACGCTTAATAAAAGAGGATATTTTGTTACCCTAAATGTATAAATATGTTTTAATTATTTACCGTGTCTTTTGGACACACTATTTAAACATACAAATTTCATATACGCGCCAAGTCTCACATAGATTGACTCAAAAACGTGCTTATATCAAATTTCAAATCAATAAACAACGACCAAACAGATTCACATATTTAATTTAAAGATTGCAAAGATAAGGATTGACTCAAGAAATATATATATAAAAATATATACAATATATTGTACATCAAAAACAGCGCCTTCTTGTGCTTGCACAGCTCTATTTGCTTTCCATTTCGAAAGGATGATAAGGATGTCCATAGGCCCTGTGGTGGTATGTAATAAAATAAATAAGTTATCCTTTTTTCATCGTCTTCACCTACGCTTTCATAGTCATAAATCTCCCATTGCAGTCCAACGCATCGATTTCGTTAAGGTCATTCATAGCCAAGCCAAAGTCCCAGATTTTGAAATTCTCATACATATGCTGTTTGCTGATGGAACGTGGTATCACAATTATTCCCGACTGTGTCTGATAGCGCAACAGCACTTGGGCCGGAGTATGCTCATACTTTGCCGCTATGCTCTGTATAACCGGATGCATTAATAAAGGAAAAGCGCCCGGTTTCTCGTATGGGGTGTGTCCCGATCCCAATGAGCTGTAGGCGGTAACTGCTATGGCATTGTCATAGCATAATGTGATTAGCGACTTTTGTCTTAAATACGGATGACATTCAATCTGTAGTACCACCGGCTTTAGCTTGGCCACACTCAGCAATCGATTGATTTGCTTCTCATTAAAATTAGACACTCCAATGGAATGACAAAGTCCGCTATCAACCAAATCCTCCATTGCCTTCCAGGTCTCCACATAGTCGGTATCTTCGAAAACGGCTTTGCCCGTATCGGGGCAAGTGGGATATGGATTTTCGCCAGTCTTGTAGGCCATGGGCCAGTGCATGAGATAAAGATCTAGATAGTCTAGGCCCAGATTACGAATACTGGTCTCACAGGCGGAACGTACCATTTCCGGTTTGTGATAGGTATTCCACAGTTTGCTGGTAATGAAGAGCTTGTCGCTGGAATAAGTATTCATACAATTAGCCTCTTGCTTTTTATTCTTATTCTCAAGCTTACCGCGTTACAGCGCCCTCGTCCAGCTTCTCCTTGATGGCCGCCCCCACCTGTGCCTCATTTCCGTAGATATGAGCGCAGTCAAAGTGTCGATATCCAATGTCAATGGCATCTTTAACCGCCTGTGTAACAACTTCTGGTGGACTCTGCAAACACAAAAGAGAAATTGTGTCAAAAGCTAACAGAAAAGCTGGGACAAAATGCAACCGAGAGCTTTGACATTGACCATGAATGCGGTTGCGGATTATTCAATAATTTTAAACTTTTACTCACACGCCAAGTACCCAGACCCACCATCGGCATGTTCTTGCCGTTGCTCAAAAGAAAATTAGGCGTCGCCATGCTTAACAAATCCTAAAATGTTGGAATTATTTGGTTGGTTTATTTGGTTGTCCTACTGTACCTTCCCTCTGGAATGTGTTTATGTTGGAAAATTTACCATTTACCGAAAGAATAGCAACTCAAAGGCTTTGTAAATTTGACTACAATTAAATTTTATTATGTTGACAGCTTTTTCGTACTGCATACTTATACATTTTTGTATGCGTGTGTAAATTGTTTAAATTTAGACATTTTTGGACGCCCACAATAGTGTAACAGCCTTGGGTCATAATCGGTTTAGCGTCACACAGTTTTTTTCAAAATTGCAATATTTAACATTTTCAGATTAACCGATTCAGATTAATATACCGTTAGTCGATTTATTATTATTGACACTTTGAAATGATGTCGGTGTGTACACACTGAATAAGGGGAAATTTCCTAACGCGTTGCAATTTTGATTTGCCTTTCGAGGGTGTAACTAATAGTTTTAAAACTGATTTAGATTTCGTGAAAGCACTAATTTGTTTTGGGTTTCGTTAACAGCCGAAACGATGATGGATATTTGGAGCACAGGAAAATAAAGGCACAAATGCTGAAAATTCGGAAAAAAAATAAGAAAAAACTAATTTTCTGAGCCTTTGAAATACAGGTCTGATTCCGTTTTCGATTTCGATTAGATCATGCGGAGTCGGAATTGCTGTTCCCGTTTCCGAAAAACGATCTATCAATTCGGTCTTAAAAAAGTAATTTGCTACATTTTTATTAAATATTTTTAGTCTATAGAACTCTTAAGCAAATACTGAGAAGATTTTGAAGTATCCATAGATGTCCAGATGTATTGAGCAAAAAACGGTAAAATTTATTTTCTCAGAAATAGAGACGACAAAAACGAAATGAAACCGAACCGACCTGTTCGCAATTCCGAATCAGTTTATGCGAAAAGTTGATCAAAATTGTTAAGCTGAATTATAGTTCGAAAACGACTCCGGCATTCATTCGAAAAGAAAATCGAGTATATTTTCTCTCGGAAACGGGAACAGTTTTAGGAAATCGATTTCTGATATTTCGTTTGCGTTTGTAGGTCAATTTATTATACACTTCACATACAGAGTGATAAGTTTTAACTATTTTCAAAACTACCAAGCTACCAAACTTCCTAGCTGATGGCTAGATTGTAAATGTTGGCTTTACAGCCCCTCCAACGGGGCCAGCCAAGCTTCTCTTAATCTCTTGGCGTGTGTGCTTTAGATTTTTCGCACAAGAGAAAGGGACCTACAGTTTAACGCCGGACCCGCGGCAAAGTTTGAGAATTTGCTTTTTCATGGCTAATAACTTCACAGCTGGCGCCAATAGCTGGTGATGGTGACCGTATAAGCTCATTTTCAAAGAGTTTTATTATTAGATGCTCATAGGCGGGATCGAACCCACTGACCTCCCGCCGAGCAAAGCTAACCACTAGGCCAATAGGCTAGATTAGTAGCACATATTGTTTCGACCCTCAAAGTTTTTGAAATTGGTGAAAAAAAAAAGGTGTGTTTTTTGGGCGAACAGGTTTTGTCTTGGGCGCAAACTACTTTTTCTTATAAAAAATTTCTCTAATAAAGGTTTTAAAAATTATATGTTTTTCGGTAGTTTTTCTTTAAATACTTTTTTTTTTCGAGAACAACTTTTAAAAAATCAGAATATTTGCACACTTTCTTTGGGAAAAATGAAGCTCTTGAGATACCAAACAACTCTTCTAAATAAGGTTCTACATCCTCTAAAATGACCCGAAAAGTGTAAAATTTCCCAAAAAAATTTACTTGTGAAAGAATTCGTGACTTTCAACCACGGTTTCCTATTTAGTATTTAATTTGATTTATAATCTACCCTTAATAAATTGCTGAGCTTTGTGTATGTTGGTATCAGTCCATTGGCCGCCAAGACAACATTACAGCTGCAATTGGTAAAAGACTATCGAAAATGCTGCCAATTTATGTTAAAATTGTAGCTTACGAATGGACTACCTTTGGCGAAGCCGCGGGCAAGATTTTTATGAAATAATTTTTAAAACGAAAATGGCAGGCAGCGAATTTTTAATTTATTTTGTTTTTGTAATTTTCAAAATTGCTTTAAAAATTGCCATATATAATCCAGCTTTTTAAAATCGACTATGGTATTCCATTCATCCCATATCCATTCGACCGGGTTCATGGCTAATTGATTTTCAGAAAGTCACCTAACTGATTGCCAATTTTCAATCGAGTTTGGAAACAAGAACAGGTCTGAATATCTTTGACATTCAATTTGATCTTTTTTAAAGAAACATAGCTATTTTGGAACGTACGGATATACCGAAATAAAAATTCAGTTATAGTATCGAAGCCGAAACAAATTGAGAGCCGATAGCAAACCTTTAACCGAAACTCTCATTTCAGTTAGTACCAAAATTTGTTTCTAGTTGCCTCAAAAAGTAAGAAGAGAGGTTTAGAGTACGATGGTAAACTGATCTCACGACCCCAAACCAAGAAGAGCTAACTATAAGAACTGCTTCTAAAGAGCAAAAATATATTTTTTTGGCATCTAAGAATTGGAGTTGGCTTAGAATTTGTTTGAATGGCTTATTAAAAATATTTTTTAGCACTTTTTCAATTTAGCAAAGCATTTTATACAATTTAAACAATATAAGACCACCGGCATACATCAAACACCATCCATAAAAAAGGTATGCTAAACGCTTTGATGGAATATAAAGTAAGAAATAGTAAAAAAAATTAGAGGCAAGCTAACTTCGGCTCGGCCGTAGTTTATATACCCTTGGAGCATGATATCTGCCTGCCAGTTATATGGCACCACAATTTTGACAAAATTTTGAAAACAAAAAGTTTTTCTCTCTAGAACTACTTTTTCGACCGATCGTTTCTATGGCAGCTATACAATATAGTCATCCGATCCTGCCGATTCCGACAAATGTACTGTGCATTTGTACCAAAAGAGTTCGTGAACGTTTGGTTAAGATAGCTTTTAAACTGACGGAGGAGATATCATAGAAACAGACGGACAGACGGACATGGCTATATCAACTCAGCTCGTCATGCTGATCAAGAATATATATACTTTATGTGGTCGGAGATGCTTCCTTCTATGCGTTACAAACATCTGAACAATTTTAATATACCCTCTCCAAGCGTATAAAGATGCGAAAAAGTATATTTTATTTTTCACATCATGCGAATTTCGAGTTTGTTTTAAAAATAATTATAAGTACAAAAAATGATCTAAGAAAAAACCAGAGGTCGCAAAATCTGCTCAACCAAAATTTTCTGCGCGGTCTGCTCACAACAAAGACCGAAAAAAATGAAACGGCATTGCTCAGTGTCTGACCAGCAACCCTCTTTTTCGTTTCTTTCGTGTTCTCGCTCTTCGGTTTCGGGTTGAGCGCAACACACGAGTCGGTCTTTTACTGACCGCGCGAAGCGAACAGAACCGGTTGTTGTTCAGCTACTGAGAGTCAGTAAGTGAGCGAAGCAAGGAAAAAGTCAGCAAAAAAGGTTTTTATTTTTGTTGTTGCGTTTGCCTTATGTTGTTGCCTTAGAATTTCGTTACAGGCAAAGCATTAAAGAGGAAGGGAGAAGGTGATATGGCGCTCATTTGTGTGCATATGCGTATGTATGCGTATGTTTTGCCCATCCACACGCGCAACTCACATGCATACATACATGCGCAAAAGACCATTTGCCGATTTTTTACGACCGAAAAGGTCTCGAGTGAACACTGAGCCGAGCGAGCGACCAAAAGCGGTCGGCGGTTGAGCGAAGAGCAAGCCAAAGAAGAACGAAGTTTGTGTGTTTTTTCGCAACAGTTACGCATCGTGTCAGTGAATGAGCGGTTGTTTTCTGACAACAAGCACGAGAGAGACCGATTATTGCGACCTCTGGAAAAAACAGAAATAAAGCGAAATTAAGTAGTGCAAAAACCGGAAAGCTTTGAACATTCTATCAACGGTAATTTGCATTCTCCATGCATCCATTCTATGCATTTAGATCTGGTGTCTTTAAGATGCAATCTGTTTTCAAAAATTTAAAAAATGGGAATATCTATCATATCATATATATTTATATATATTTTTTGGTGATATTTTTGTTTTAGCGATCGGTCGCACTGTTGCGAATTACTGTTTCTTGTGCTCTGGACACTTAAGACAAAATGTTTAAAAGGTTTTTAATTAAATTTGATGCACAGAAATCGCAGTGCAAAAAATGCAATAAAGCCTTAGGGAAGTGGAAACTCAACAAATATAAAAGCGCACTTAAAAGCAAAGCATGGAGATGCTTGGCTGAAATGCAGCTCATCAAAGCTAAATCGTAGTATAAATGATTTGGAATTCTGGGAATTTGGATCCTTTGTGTGCCAAATTGGCTGCTATTTATGCGTTTTTTGAAAAACTTTTTTCATATTTTGGATATTTATATCGTAATGCACATTATACATATGTTTGTAAGTCTTTAAAAAGGTCATAAATAGGCTCGTACATGTCCAATCTCCGGAAACTTACATTAAAGCAATTTCAATTATAATTATGTTTAAAATCTTCGATTTTTTTAGACGAAAAATCAACCAAAGCAGACATAATGCGCTTAAAAATTTGGGAGCCTTTTAAAGTAATTATGGAAATTAAGTAATTGAATTTTGACGCCTCAATTACCCCAAAAGACCTGTTCATAGTTAAGATCCGGGTTTTTAAAGAAAAATATCGATGTTTTTGACACCAAAATATTTATATCGAAATTATACTTTTTCAAAATCGCCAAAAATATCGATATAGATATTTTTGAAATATTCGACAACCCTACACCACATCAATTGAACTAGATCCATAGGTTTTTTTTGTCATCGATTTGTGCTGGTGTAAAACTCAGTAACCTTTGAATCTGTCGTAAACATATTGGTCAGTAGACTAATAGAAAATATCAAAAAATCAAACCAGTTGTTGGAAGTCATTCAATTTCGTACGTAAACGAGCACAATGAATTTTCTATTGAGATCACAATTAGGTTTGCAGCTAATGCGCCCCTTGATGCGCACATCCATTCGAAACTATGCAGAACCAGAAAGATTCATGTGGTATGTAACACAACAGAGACAGCCTAAAAACGTGCCCAAATATGAGTTTCTTTTTTTCAAAAGGTGCCAACCACCAAATCTCAGTAAGACACCAAAAGCTATATTAGCCGATGGCAAGGAAGTTCCATTGATTGGACTAGGAACTTGGCTGGTAAGTAAATAGCCAACATTATATCGTTGAGAATTGTGTAAATAGTTTATTATGAGCGTGAAAATACAATCATGTGTTTATCGGGCGATCAAAAGTCTACGCGTTACCCTCTACGAATACGAACGACTGCAACAGCAGAGTATGTAGGTTGAAATTCAAAAATAAACCGTTGCACAGCTGTTGAAGCTTGGAGCAGCCCAGCCCTGGCATGGAAAGCTCTACCAAAAGTGTATAAAAGCCACTAACAGCTGTGTTTTTTAGTTTAGTTTTTGTACAAGCCGCCTGCTTAAATTAACATAATTAAATCTTTTCTAAAAGTAAGCAACAACTGCTCAAGCGCAAAATGGCTAGCAAAGTCCCAAATGTTAAATTGAACAACGGCCAAGAAATTCCCATCATTGGTCTGGGAACCTGGAATGTAAGTACAATCAAAGCAATTTGCAGTTGCTCTTATGTATAGATGATGTACATATGTATGTGAATATGTATGCACTTGCAACTAATCGGGCAGTTTGCGGCCCACAACTTCCCGTTTTTTCTAATTTGTTGCGATTTCCAGAACCAACAACAATGCCACGCGGTCTGTGGCTGATAATTTGCCGGTCAGTGTCTAGATATCTACATACAAATGTATGTTAGTGTGGGTGGACAGCAACAAGCTATAGTGAACACTCTGATATGATCCTCACTAATTTTTAGGCACACAAGCTAAGTCATTGTCAATTTTGATTTTCTTAGCTGCATTAGTTTTGCACCAAGGTGCAAGGTGTCAAGGTGACCCTGATCCCCTTATAATGATAATGGACATATTTTAGAAAAATATCTCTCATATCTTGACTTCATTTAATACATATGTCGAAAGTCTATATACTTAAATACATTTCAAGTGAAGTAGAACAACTGATAAAGTTTCTTATCTTGACAATTAAGCCTGTTATTTGTAAAGTATTTTATGTGATTGCTTGATGCTGCTACTGAAATACATTAACACATTAAGTTCAATTTAAAGATTAGGTTCAGTAGTTCGATTCGATTAGTTTATAGCTTGCAAAGAGCATTTTAATTTGGCCTTAAAGTTGACAGACTACTAAATGAGTGTGCAGAATATAGTTAGAAATGGTGACATTTTAGAATCAAGTCAAAGAACGAGTGAGAAAGACTGAAATTTTTCTTTCGGAATCCTCTGAAGAATCGATAAATAATGCTGATTATCAAAAATCTCTAAAAGGTACGAACCATCTATTTACAAAACTGTAGGAGATATGACGATATGTGTATATATTACCATCCCTGATATCTGTGCTTTCAAACGCACAAACAGACAGACGGATATGGATAAATCGGCTGATCAGGAATATATGTACGAAATACTTTATAGGGTCGGAGATGCTATCATATGGCTTTTACTATACTTTTGCTCATGTCCAATATACTGTTTGTACACTCAGAGAAAAAACCAAGCTGATAGTGCTTGATATCTAGCAATTTTGATGTCAAAAGTACGGTTATAACGAATAAAATAGAAAAAAAATATTTTATTTAATGAAGAATTTTGCTGTTCAATTTCATTATGGGCATTATATACCGTCCGGAGAGACTCTCGCATTTCACTATTTGTTATAATATTATTATAATAAGCAGCGTCATTATCTCCACTGTTTTCGTCCATTTCATTTTCGACCGCTAAACGAAAATTATTATCGTCCTCCCTTTAAACCTCCTCAATTATATTTTCGTCCGTCATGATACTTTTACATGATAATTGACATCACAATCGTGACCCAAATGCAGGAAATACGCTTTATGCAGTCGAGAGAGCAATTTTTGAAACAGGCTCTCAATCACAATTTCATTCCTGTAATGGACTTTTTAACATATCATTACCAACTTACCAAAATCCATTGGTTGAATATTGTAATTTTTGTTGAACATTTGTTTTGTGCCCAGAGCAATTATCGAATAAATATGACTTTTCGATTTTGTCTGGGGTGAATCGAATTATCGAGAGCTCAAATTCACAAGGTTTGACCTGTACAGATCTTCTTGGATTAAAGTAGAATATCCTCATATGGGAGGCGGAGTCGAGACAAGACAGTCCAAAACCACACCCCACTTAATTTTTTGAATGCTGTAGTTAATTTCAAGTTACCATTAAACTTTTTTCTTGCTTTACTGGGACTTGAATTTGGGACCACAAAGACGGGTCACGACGGCACCTTAGTCCACTCGACTATCAGCCACAAGCAAGACCTGGCATCAAAATCATACTTAAACGAGAGCGTAGGTCGGGTGGACTAGACATTCGCTTAAAAAACGACGAGGTCGTGGGATCAAGTCCCCGTAGGAGAATTTTTATACCATTAGAGAGGGTAAATTGAAATTGTCCGGATGTTTGTAACGCATATGGGTCATTCTTTTATAAACCGAACAGCTAAAAAAATTTTTATTTTTCATTTCAATAAAAAAAAATCCGAAATTAGATCTCGACATGCCCACCAAAACGTAATTTGCAGTTTTGCACAAAAAATTTTTGTTAATTTTATAAACAATTTCAAAAATCGACAAAACGAAAAAATGGAAAAAAAGGGTTTTTTAAAAACGTGATATTTTAGGATTTGTTTATCGGATAGGTCTCAAGTTGATATCGATGGAAAGATTTTTACTGCATCTACTCAAATTATAATTTTATAGATTTTTAAATTATTTAATAATATTAAGTGAATGTTGCTAAAAATTACATATAATTTTTTCTCAGTGTTAACCACTATGTTATAGCTGCTGAAGATATACAATCAAATGTTCTAAACATAACTTAAATTTTGGTGTTTTCAAAAAGATGGAGACTTTTATAGTTTAAACGTTATGAATTTTTGAAGTTATAAAGAAATTAAAAGATGCCCTTGAAAAAAGCTTCGCGATGCAGTCAGTTTCAAAGCTGTTTGATTGAAACTTGGCACGTGTGCTTTATATTTATCAAGCTTTTCAAAAATGTTAACATCAGGCGGATCGGATGAGTATATCATATACGAATGCTATGATTAATTTAATTTTGTTGTGAATGAGGCTGGCCAGAGCTTGCAAAGTAATTTATAACACTACTAAATTCAGCATTTGTATGGCAGCTACATGATATAGTCGTCCGATCCGCGTGAAGTTTACATTTTTGAAAAGCTTGATAAATATAACGCCCTCTTGCCAAGTTTCAATCAAAAAGCTTTGAAACTGACGTCATGGCAAAGCTCTTTTCAAGGGCATCTTTTTATTTGTTTATAACTTCAAAAATTAATATCTTTTAAACTATAAAAGTCTCCATCTTTTTGAAAACACCAAAATTTAATTTATATTTAGGGCAATAAATTGTTTATTCTTAGAAGCTATATCATGGTGGTTAACACTGAGAAAAAATTATAAATAATTTTTAGCAACAATTACTTAATATTATTAAATAATTTAAAAATCTATGCAATTATAATTTGAGTAGATCTAGTAAAATACTTTTCGCCAATATCAACTTGAGACCTGTCCGATGAACCAAACCTGAGATATCACGTTTTTAAAAAACCCTTTTTCCATTTTTTCGTTTTTGACGATTTTTGAAATTGTTTATAAAATTACCAAAAAATTTTTGTGCAAAACCGAAAATTACGTTTTGGTGGGCATGTCGAGATCTAATTTCGGATTTTTATACCCTTGGAGAGGGTATATTAAAATTGTCCGGATGTTTGTAACGCATAGAAGGAAGCATCTCCGACCACATAAAGTATATATATTCTTGATCAGCATGCCGCGCTGAGTTGATATAGCCATGTCCGTCTGTCCGTCCGTCTGTCCGTCCGTCTGTTTCTATGCTATCTCCTCCGTCAGTTTTAAAGCTATCGTAACCAAACTTTGCACGAAGTCTTTTGGTATAAATACGCTGCACATTTGTCGGAACCGGCCGGATCGGATGACTATAGCATATAGCTGCCATAGGAACGATCAGTTGAAAAACTAGTGAGAAAAACTTTTTCGTTTTTAGTGCTATCGCTTCCAACGCATTTATATGTTTTTAATAATTTCACCAAGACTTGTCGAAAGCGGACAACTATATAGTGTAGCTGCCATACAAAAGTTAGGTATGAAAAAAAAGTCCTAGTGAGAAAAATTTTTATTGTTTTTAATGTTATCGCTCCCAACGCTCCTATTTTTAAGTTTTCAATGATTTCACATAATTTCACCAAAATTTTTCGAAATCGGACTACTATATAGTATAGCTGCCATACAAAAGTTAGGTCTGAAAAGAAGTCTTAGTGAGAAAAACTGTTTTGTTTTTTTTTAATGTTATCGCTCCCAACGCTCATATTTATAAGTTTTCAATGATTTTACATAATTTCAACAAGATTTGTCGAAATCGGACCACTATATTATAGCTGCCATACAAACTGTCAGGCATATATCAAGCTCCAAGGGTATATAAACTTCGGTCGAGCCGAAGTTAGCATGTCTCAATTTTTATGTTTTCGTCAATAGCGCACGAAAGTTCAAAGTCGAGATCAGTTGTCTTTTCGAATTCGAGTACATTTCGTCTTAAAAAATACACAAGAAAAAGAATCTAAATAGAAGTCGATTTCAGTCTCGCCAATTCGTGCTAGATTTCTTTGGGTGTACCTTTGATCACAAAATGTTCGCTTTAATTCAGCAATCAATTGGAAAAAGTCCAAAAATTTCGATTCCCATTCTTTTGAACACTTGTTTTAGTAACTCTTAAATTTCTCAATAAAATTGATACAAAGCACTGTAACGAAAATAATTTTTAGACGATCTGAGAATAGGCCAGGACTTATTTTAAGTATTAATTTTTGTTGAAGTTGCGGATTGGTTCGGGATGACCATATCCCTTACCTTTTTATGACTAATCTACTTAATGCTAGTTGGACCTTAAAAACCGAACTTGGCTGCAACTCTTTGTTGTTTTCGTTTCGTTTTAAGTTTGCTTTGTACAACAGTAAATGATTTTTAAGACGTGCAGGGCTTATTACCCCCTCAATAAGGGCCACTTCGTGCCGGTCACTGGTATTAACGTTTTTTTCAAATATATTTGTGTAGGTACAAAAAAACCACCTAAAAACTAATATGCCCAGTTGAAGGAAAACACCCACTCAGCTCTCTAGACTTATAATCAGATGATTACACAGGAAATATAAAACAGATCATCTGATGTTTCAAATATATTGAAATGCCTATTAAATTGTTGTCATAAATAAATAGACTTTGGTTAATTAATTAGATTGATGGCTTTAAATGATTGAGCATTTCTTCGGGCGAACATTAATCATTTCAATTATTTAGAAGATAACCCTAAATGGGGTTACAATTCATCTCTCAATCCACTTACCATTAATGTTCCGTTTTGTTGTGTCATTAATTTGATCTGAAATAGCTCTCGCTAGCTATTATCTCACACTCCCCCAAAGCTGCTGATATAGAATCGCAGTAGTTCTTCACGTAGTAGTGTCAGTATTTTATTTAAATTGGCCTTGTCATACTCATGTGAACTTTGTATTCTTTTTGACTTTTAGAGCCCTAAAGGTGAAGTGACTGAAGCTGTTAAAGTCGCCATCGATGCTGGTTACAGGCACATTGATTGTGCATTTGTTTACCAAAATGAGAACGAGGTCGGTGAGGGTATTGCGGCCAAAATCAAGGAAGGTATTGTAAAGCGGTAAGTACATACCACATTCCACTAGAACCACAACTAATCATGTATTCATTTTGTCAGCGAGGAGCTTTTCATTACCAGCAAATTGTGGAATACATTTCATCGTCCGGATCTGGTTAAGACTGCCTGTGAAAATACTTTGGAATTGCTGAATCTTAAGTATCTCGATCTGTATTTAATTCACTGGCCCATGGGCTATAAGGAGGGCTGTGAACTCTTCCCACTCGATAAGGCAGGCAAAACTATGTTCTCGCCAGTCGATTATGTAGACACCTGGAAGGAAATGGAGAAACTGGTCGAAGCAGGTCTCGTCAAATCCATTGGTGTGTCCAACTTCAACAAGAATCAGGTGGAACGTGTGCTAAAGGTGGCCAAGATAGCACCAGTTGTAAATCAAATTGAATGTCATCCCTATTTGAACCAAAAGAAATTGATTGAGTTCTGCAAATCGAAGGATATTGCCATAACGGCATACAGCCCATTGGGTTCACCCAAGCGCCCTTGGGCCCAAGAGGGAGATCCAGTCATTCTGGAGGAACCTAAGGTATATATTTGAAGATATTTCTATAAGCATATGAGTTAGCAATTACTTCTTTGCAGATTAAGGAAATCGCTGAGAAGAAGAAGAAAACTACAGCACAGATATTGATACGCTATCAGATTCAGCGCACCAATATTGTTATACCCAAATCTGTGACCAAGGAACGCATCGAATCAAATTTCAAAGTTTTTGATTTCGAATTGACACCCGAAGAGATTCAGGTCATTGAAAGCTTTGAGCGTGATGGACGCCTGGTGGATCTAAAGAAGTAAGTGAAAAGTTATTTAAAATGGAAAATTAATGGGATTTTTAGGTTAAGTCTAAGGGGTGGTGGAGTAGCTCTTTAGATTTAATCCCAAATACCTGAAGGGTATATTTAGGAGACAATTGCAAACTTTTTTGCAATCAAGTTCTTGTTTTAATCTATTTTTCAGTTGTTTTTCACAATCCGAACCGAATCACTTTGAACTTTGCATTGACTTGCAAATGCAAATCCAGGATGCACTTCTGTATACTCTTTCGAAATACTTCATATGGGTCATTCTTTTATAAACCGAACAGCAAAAAATTTTTTTATTTTTCATTTTAATAAAAAAAAATCCGAAATTAGATCTCGACATGCCCACCAAAACGTAATTTGCGGTTTTGCACAAAAATTTTATGTTAATTTTATAAACAATTTCAAAAATCGTCAAAATCGAAAAAATGGAAAAAAAAGGGTTTTTTAAAAACGTGATATCTTAGGTTTGGTTTATCGGACAGTGCTCAAGTTGATATCGATGGAAAGAATTTCACTGTATCTATTCAAATTATAATTTTATAGATTTTTAAATTATTTAATAATATTAAGTAATTGTTGCTAAAAATTACATATAATTTTTTCTCAGTGTTAACCACCATGATATAGCTTCTAAGGATAAACAGTTTATTGTCCTAAATATAACTTAAATTTTGGTGTTTTCAAAAAGATGGAGACTTTTATAGTTTAAAAGATATTAATTTTTAAAGTTATAAACAATTAAAAAGATGCCCTTAAATAATAATTTCTCACGCAGTCCGTTTTAAAGCTTTTTTGGTTGAAACTTGGCAAGTGTGCTTTATATTCATCAAGCTTTCCAAAAATGTCAACATCTCGCGGATCGGACGACTATAACATATAGCTGCCATACGAATGTTATGATTAATTGAATTTTGTTGTGAATTAGGGTTACCAGAGCTTTCAAAGTGTTGTATACCAAGACCAAACTCAGCATTCCTATGGCAGCTATATGTTATAGTCGTCCGATCCGCGAGATGTTGACATTTTTGGAAAGCTTGATGAATATAAAGCACACTTGCCAAGTTTCAACCAAAAAGCTTTAAAACGGACTGCGTGAGAAATTATTATTTAAGGTCAACTTTTAATTTGTTTATAACTTCAAAAATTCATAACTTTTAAACTATAAAAGTCTCCATCTTTTTGAAAACACCGTTTTTTAAGTTGTGTTTAGTACAATAAATTCTATATCCTCAGAAGCCAAAACATGGTGGTTAACACTGAGAAAAAATTATATGTAATTTTTAGCAACATTTACTTAATATTATTAAATAATTTAAAAATTTATAAAATTATGATTTGAGTAGATACAGTAAAATTCTTTCCATCGATATCAACTTGAGACCTATCCGATAAACCAATCCTGAGATATCACGTTTTAAAAAACCCTTTTTTTCCATTTTTTCGTTTTTGACGATTTTTGAAATTGTTTATAAAATTAACAAAAAATTTTTGTGCAAAACCGCAAATTACGTTTTGGTGGGCATGTCGAGATCTAATTTCGGATTTTTTTTTATTAAAATGAAAAATAAAAAAATTTTTTGCTGTTCGGTTTATAAAAGAATGACCCATATTCGAGAATTTTGATTGTTTACGTTGCAGTTTGGATTAAGATAGGCCGATCTGTCAGACATAAAAAGCATCTTCTGGCTAAACTTAAATCAAATCGGCAAGTCTGCTGAGTTCAGTTTGCTAGTGATTTGAATTTTATATATGGGAATAAGTTCAAATCTTTGTGTAGGATTGTCCCATTTGATACCCCTTTGAGCAGATAAGCTCCGTGTCGAAACTCTTGGACTGTTTTTTATGGCAGTAGCTACTCCATCGATAGTTTTCTCCAACCGAATTGAAGGAATTCGATGGTAAGGTCTTCTTACGCCTGTCCTAGCTCGCTAATACTGCTTACAAGCCTCATTTAAGTCCATTTACTCGAAAGATTGAAGGAATTCGATGGTAAGGTCTTCTTACGCCTGTCCTAGCTCGCCAATACTGCTTACAAGCCTCATTTAAGTCCATTTACTTGAAAGATTGCCCCCAAATGTGCATCTATTCTCTCTTTGAGTGGAAACTACGGACTTTAAGATTTTTTCGGTGTCCCAGTTATTGTAAATTTGCTCAATCTATTATCTGAACATGTTCACTTGTTTTTTTTCTAAGTGAGTCAATTCACTCAAATTTCTCACTTGTTCTCTTGTTCACTTGTTCTTGTTCTGTTTTTCTTGTGTCCTCGGAGAGAGAAAGAAAACATATGAGTTGGTAGTTAGAGTTGGCAACTCACATCCTAGGCACTGTGATAAATTTTCGATTAGCTTCCTGAAATCTGGCTGGTCCACAATGCTCAAGGCATGTTGTCCTTTAGCGATCATTCAAGCCAATTGACGGTCCATTTGCTGGCTCCAACATGCAGGGCTGGCTTATACACAAAGCTTGTAATCCTTTGTTGGCTTCTAAGTCCGAATATCGATGTTCTGCCATAAATTGACCTCAAACAGTGAACTAAGTGTACAGTCAGGTCACACTGAAAAATTCACTGAAATACCTATTGAACTAGATACTGATCACATATCAGTCCACAACCCACAGAGCAAAAGAGAGACTGAACAGCTCATAGAGCAGGAGAGTCTGAACATTTAACAGAGCAAGACAAAACAACTCGCTGAGCAACAGAGTAAGAACAGAGCAGTGGAACAACTGAGAGCAAGAAAGAGTAATCAATATAGACTGAACAGGACTCGCTGAACAAATATGAACAATTAAAAAAAAAACACGTTCTCTTGTTCGGTTTAAAGAACAACTAAATTTTGGTCACTCACTTATGAACAACTCAACACTATGGCTCAAATAGAAAATAAGTTATTATTCTATTTTTTGGTAGCGGCTTGCATCAGCCATCCTTTTTTTTTATATGTTTTCAACCTGTTTAACATATTGTTGATATATTTTTGCATAAAAAAATTCATATTTTTTCTATGTCGCTTATCTGCCATATAATTTCATGGCTAAATGCAAAATTTTGTTTATTTTGTGCAGATATAAAGAAACACAATAAATCCGGGATCTGCTGATTACCCAATGTTTACACTCAATTTTTATGGTATTTTCCTTTTATTTATATAGCGTGGCTGGTGCCCATAAACACTATCCATTTCACGATGAGTTTTAAACGAAATGCAATACATCCAATAACAAAGCTATTAAATAAATACCACTTCAAAAACAAACTAGAGATTCAACATCAAAGGCAAAACAACAACTCCAGAAATGGTGTCTACGTATGTGAAGTTTTTATTTTAAGCTGAGTTTAGTTGTTACCCTTGTGTATGCAAAAAAATTAAATATTTAATTGATTACAAAATGTTTACACTCAATATTCATGGTGTTTCCCTTTTATTTATTTAGTGAGGCTGGCACACATAAGCACTGGCCCTTTAACGATGAGTTTTAAATGAAATGAAATCTATCCCATAACAATGCTATTAAATAAATACAACTCCAAAAACTAACCAGAGATATTCAACATCAAATGCAAACCACAATCCCATAAATGGCGTCTACGTATGTTAAGTTTTTATTTTCAGCTGAGCTTATTTGTTACCCATGTGCTACTTTAATAATGCTGGCTAAAAATCGTATTTGTAGTGTTTAGTTGCTTTATGTATCCTACTAACTTTTAATGAACTCTTGTTATAGTTAATCGATTTGATTTGAAAGCTTTATTAAATGTATTCTATCTGTATTATTTCACAGCATTTACGGCCATCCCCACCATCCATTCGAGAATGATGAATTCTAAGAAACAACAGAAGATAGAGAGAGAAAGCGAACTCTACAATTTAAAAATAGAAATTTGTTTAACCATATGAATTAATAAACAAACAAAATAAATCAACATTTTATGTGAATTTTCTTACAATTGCAGTCTGTTCTCTGACGTTGTGTACCAAGTTGCCACGAGTGGTACACTTCTTACGTAAAGTCAAAAAGTGTCGAGCGACTTGTTTAATTTAAGCTTGGAGCAAATATTTTACACAGATGTTCGTATCACACACAAAACGGTCTTGACTTTGACGTACCCGTTCATTTCACAATAGAATAACCAAATGTTTTTTGAAACAATACCACCAAATTTGCAAGCCACAAAAAAGCGTCTACGCAAACAACCAAAAAAATGTATAAAAGGTTCCAAATTTTCAATTTTTGCCAACAGAACAAACTGACGGATCATGCGTTTAGTTTATATCGCGTTTTTAGGCGCTCTACTAGGGTTTGCTGCTGGAGCTCATACTCGTGCGGAAACAGCCATAAGTACTACCCAAGAAGTGAAGACAACACCCTGCTGTGAAAGTGTTCGACAAACTCTGGTTGAAATAAGAAAAGATATACGTTTGTGGTTGCTCGATAGGCTTTTCGGAAAATTGATTCTGCTACATGATGGTGAACTTTTGGGGAATCCCAACACGGTAAATTGTGCAAATGGAATAACTGGTGCCACAAAGATAATTCAATCCGATCCAATCGCTGACTTCGTCTATAATGGGATTACGGATCAGTCCACTTCTTCCAAAACGACAACAACCACCAACACTTCTGAAGAAACCAAACCATCGTCTTCAACTTCCGAAAACAGTGGACAGTCTAGCTCGTCATCTGCCCCAGTTGTAGAAAACACCCAATCCAGTACGGTAGTTCAAAGTGGAAGCAGCGATCAATCCAGTTCTTCCACAAAGACAACAACCACCACGGTAATTACAGAAGAAATCAAGCCATCGACATCTACTTCTACGAAAACCACTGAAGAAACGAGATCCTCTTCTGCCCCAGTTGTTGAAGCTGTAGTCAATGATCAGTCTGGCTCTGCCACTAAGACAACAACTACCACGGTTACCACTGAAGAGATCAAGCCATCGACATCTACTTCTACGAAAACCACTGAAGAATCAAGCTCCTCGTCTGCCCCAGTTGTTGATGCTGTAGTCAATGATCAATCTGGCTCTGCCACTAAGACTACAACTACCACGGTTACCACTGAAGAGATCAAGCCATCGACATCTACTTCTACGAAAACAACTGAAGAATCGAGCTCCTCGTCTGCCCCAGTTGTTGAAGCTGTAGTCAATGATCAGTCTGGCTCTGCCACTAAGACAACAACCACCACGGTAACTACAGAAGAAATCAAGCCATCGACATCTACTTCTACGAAAACCACTGAAGAAACGAGCTCCTCGTCTGCCCCAGTTGTTGAAGCTGTAGTCAATGATCAGTCTGGCTCTGCCACAAAGACAACAACTACCACGGTTACCACTGAAGAGATCAAGCCATCGACATCGTCTTCTACGAAAACCACTGAAGAATCGAGCTCCTCATCTGCCCCAGTTGTTGAAGCTGTAGTCAATGATCAGTCTGGCTCTGCCACTAAGATAACAACCACCACGGTAACTACAGAAGAAATCAAGCCATCGACATCTACTTCTACGAAAACCACTGAAGAAACGAGCTCCTCGTCTGCCCCAGTTGTTGAAGCTGTAGTCAATGATCAGTCTGGCTCTGCCACTAAGACAACAACTACCACGGTAACTACAGAAGAAATCAAGCCATCGACATCTACTTCTACGAAAACCACTGAAGAAACGAGCTCCTCGTCTGCCCCAGTTGTTGAAGCTGTAGTCAATGATCAGTCTGGCTCTGCCACTAAGACAACAACCACCACGGTAACTACAGAAGAAATCAAGCCATCGACATCTACTTCTACGAAAACCACTGAAGAATCGAGCTCCTCGTCTGCCCCAGTTGTTGAAGCTGTAGTCAATGATCAGTCTGGCTCTGCCACAAAGACAACAACTACCACGGTTACCACTGAAGAGATCAAGCCATCGACATCTACTTCTACGAAAACCACTGAAGAATCGAGCTCCTCATCTGCCCCAGTTGTTGAAGCTGTAGTCAATGATCAGTCTGGCTCTGCCACTAAGACTACAACTACCACGGTTACCACTGAAGAGATCAAGCCATCGACATCTACTTCTACGAAAACCACTGAAGAATCGAGCTCCTCGTCTGCCCCAGTTGTTGAAGCTGTAGTCAATGATCAGTCTGGCTCTGCCACAAAGACAACAACTACCACGGTTACCACTGAAGAGATCAAGCCATCGACATCTACTTCTACGAAAACCACTGAAGAATCGAGCTCCTCATCTCTTCCAGTTGTTGAAGCTATAGTCAATGATCAGTCTGGCTCTGCCACTAAGACAACTACTACCACGGTTACCACTGAAGAGATCAAGCCATCGACATCGTCTTCTACGAAAACCACTGAAGAAACGAGCTCCTCGTCTGCCCCAGTTGTTGAAGCTGTAGTCAATGATCAGTCTGGCTCTGCCACTAAGACTACAACCACCACGGTAACTACAGAAGAAATCAAGCCATCGACATCTATTTCTACGAAAACCACTGAAGAAACGAGCTCCTCGTCTGCCCCAGTTGTTGAAGCTGTAGTCAATGATCAGTCTGGCTCTGCCACTAAGACAACAACCACCACGGTAACTACAGAAGAAATCAAGCCATCGACATCGTCTTCTACGAAAACCACTGAAGAATCGAGCTCCTCGTCTGCCCCAGTTGTTGAAGCTGCAGTCAATGATCAGTCTGGCTCTGCCACTAAGACAACAACTACCACGGTTACCACTGAAGAGATCAAGCCATCGACATCTACTTCTACGAAAACCACTGAAGAATCGAGCTCCTCATCTGCCCCAGTTGTTGAAGCTGTAGTCAACGATCAATCTGGCTCTGCCACTAAGACTACAACTACCACGGTTACCACTGAAGAGATCAAGCCATCGACATCTACTTCTACGAAAACCACTGAAGAATCGAGCTCCTCATCTGCCCCAGTTGTTGAAGCTGTAGTCAACGATCAATCTGGCTCTGCCACTAAGACTACAACTACCACGGTTACCACTGAAGAGATCAAGCCATCGACATCTACTTCTACGAAAACCACTGAAGAATCGAGCTCCTCGTCTGTCCCAGTTGTTGAAGCTGTAGTCAATGATCAGTCAGGCTCTGCCACTAAGACTACAACTACCACGGTTACCACTGAAGAGATCGAGCCATCGACATCTACTTCTACGAAAACCACTAAAGAATCGAGCTCCTCGTCTGTCCCAGTTGTTGAAGCTGTAGTCAATGATCAGTCAGGCTCTGCCACTAAGACTACAACTACCACGGTTACAACTGAAGTGATCAAGCCATCGACATCGTCTTCTACGAACACCACTGAAGATTCGAGCTCCTCGTCTGCCCCAGTTGTTGAAGCTGTAGTCAATGATCAGTCTGGCTCTGCCACTAAGACTACAACTACCACGGTTACCACTGAAGAGATCGAGCCATCGACATCTACTTCTACGAAAACCACTGAAGAATCGAGCTCCTCGTCTGTCCCAGTTGTTGAAGCTGTAGTCAATGATCAGCCTGGCTCTGCCACTAAGACTACAACTACCACGGTTACCACTGAAGAGATCAAGCCATCGACATCTACTTCTACGAAAACCACTGAAGAATCGAGCTCCTCGTCTGTCCCAGTTGTTGAAGCTGTAGTCAATGATCAGCTTGGCTCTGCCACTAAGACTACAACTACCACGGTTACCACTGAAGAGATCAAGCCATCGACATCTACTTCTACGAAAACCACTGAAGAATCGAGCTCCTCGTCTGTCCCAGTTGTTGAAGCTGTAGTCAATGATCAGTCTGGCTCTGCCACTAAGACTACAACTACCACGGTTACCACTGAAGAGATCAAGCCATCGACATCTACTTCTACGAAAACCACTGAAGAATCGAGCTCCTCGTCTGTCCCAGTTGTTGAAGCTGTAGTCAATGATCAGCTTAGCTCTGCCACTAAGACTACAACTACCACGGTTACCACTGAAGAGATCAAGCCATCGACATCTACTTCTACGAAAACCACTGAAGAATCGAGCTCCTCGTCTGTCCCAGTTGATGAAGCTGTAGTCAATGATCAGCCTGGCTCTGCCACTAAGACTACAACTACCACGGTTACCACTGAAGAGATCAAGCCATCGACATCTACTTCTACGAAAACCACTGAAGAATCGAGCTCCTCATCTGCCCCAGTTGTTGAAGCTGTAGTCAACGATCAATCTGGCTCTGCCACTAAGACTACAACTACCACGGTTACCACTGAAGAGATCAAGCCATCGACATCTACTTCTACGAAAACCACTGAAGAATCGAGCTCCTCGTCTGTCCCAGTTGTTGAAGCTGTAGTCAATGATCAGTCAGGCTCTGCCACTAAGACTACAACTACCACGGTTACAACTGAAGTGATCAAGCCATCGACATCTACTTCTACGAAAACCACTGAAGAATCGAGCTCCTCATCTGCCCCAGTTGTTGAAGCTGTAGTCAACGATCAATCTGGCTCTGCCACTAAGACTACAACTACCACGGTTACCACTGAAGAGATCAAGCCATCGACATCTACTTCTACGAAAACCACTAAAGAATCGAGCTCCTCGTCTGTCCCAGTTGTTGAAGCTGTAGTCAATGATCAGCCTGGCTCTGCCACTAAGACTACAACTACCACGGTTACCACTGAAGAGATCAAGCCATCGACATCTACTTCTACGAAAACCACTGAAGAATCGAGCTCCTCGTCTGTCCCAGTTGTTGAAGCTGTAGTCAATGATCAGTCTGGCTCTGCCACTAAGACTACAACTACCACGGTTACCACTGAAGAGATCAAGCCATCGACATCTACTTCTACGAAAACCACTGAAGAATCGAGCTCCTCGTCTGTCCCAGTTGTTGAAGCTGTAGTCAATGATCAGCCTGGCTCTGCCACTAAGACTACAACTACCACGGTTACCACTGAAGAGATCAAGCCATCGACATCTACTTCTACGAAAACCACTAAAGAATCGAGCTCCTCGTCTGTCCCAGTTGTTGAAGCTGTAGTCAATGATCAGCCTGGCTCTGCCACTAAGACTACAACTACCACGGTTACCACTGAAGAGATCAAGCCATCGACATCTACTTCTACGAAAACCACTGAAGAATCGAGCTCCTCGTCTGTCCCAGCTGTTGAAGCTGTAGTCAATGATCAGCCTGGCTCTGCCACTAAGACTACAACTACCACGGTTACCACTGAAGAGATCAAGCCATCGACATCTACTTCTACGAAAACCACTGAAGAATCGAGCTCCTCGTCTGTCCCAGTTGTTGAAGCTGTAGTCAATGATCAGCCTGGCTCTGCCACTAAGACTACAACTACCACGGTTACCACTGAAGAGATCAAGCCATCGACATCTACTTCTACGAAAACCACTAAAGAATCGAGCTCCTCGTCTGTCCCAGTTGTTGAAGCTGTAGTCAATGATCAGTCTGGCTCTGCCACTAAGACTACAACTACCACGGTTACCACTGAAGAGATCAAGCCATCGACATCTACTTCTACGAAAACCACTGAAGAATCGAGCTCCTCGTCTGTCCCAGCTGTTGAAGCTGTAGTCAACGATCAATCTGGCTCTGCCACTAAGACTACAACTACCACGGTTACCACTGAAGAGATCAAGCCATCGACATCTACTTCTACGAAAACCACTGAAGAATCGAGCTCCTCGTCTGTCCCAATTGTTAAAGCTGTAGTCAATGATCAGCCTGGCTCTGCCACTAAGACTACAACTACCACGGTTACCACTGAAGAGATCAAGCCATCGACATCTACTTCTAAGAAAACCACTGAAGAATCGAGCTCCTCATCTGCCCCAGTTGTTGAAGCTGTAGTCAACGATCAATCTGGCTCTGCCACTAAGACTACAACTACCACGGTTACCACTGAAGAGATCAAGCCATCGACATCTACTTCTACGAAAACCACTGAAGAATCGAGCTCCTCATCTGCCCCAGTTGTTGAAGCTGTAGTCAATGATCAATCTGGCTCTGCCACTAAGACTACAACTACCACGGTTACCACTGAAGAGATCAAGCCATCGACATCTACTTCTACGAAAACCACTGAAGAATCGAGCTCCTCGTCTGTCCCAGCTGTTGAAGCTGTAGTCAATGATCAGTCTGGCTCTGCCACTAAGACTACAACTACTACGGTTACCACTGAAGAGATCAAGCCATCGACATCTTCTTCTACGAAAACCACTGAAGAAACGAGCTCCTCGTCTGTCCCAGTTGTTGAAGCTGATGTCAATGAACAGTCTGGCTCTGCCACTAAGACTACCACTACAACGGTTACTACTGAAGAGATCAAGCCATCGACATCTTCTTCTACGAAAACCACTGAAGAATCGAGCTCCTCGTCTGTCCCAGCTGTTAAAGCTGTAGTCAATGATCAGTCTGGCTCTGCCACTAAGACTACAACTACCACGGTTACCACTGAAGAGATCAAGCCATCGACATCTACTTCTACGAAAACCACTGAAGAATCGAGCTCCTCGTCTGTCCCAGTTGTTGAAGCTGTAGTCAATGATCAGTCTGGCTCTGCCACAAAGACTACAACTACCACGGTTACCACTGAAGAGATCAAGCCATCGACATCTACTTCTACGAAAACCACTGAAGAATCGAGCTCCTCATCTGCCCCAGTTGTTGAAGCTGTAGTCAATGATCAATCTGGCTCTGCCACTAAGACTACAACTACCACGGTTACCACTGAAGAGATCAAGCCATCGACATCTACTTCTACGAAAACCACTGAAGAATCGAGCTCCTCGTCTGTCCCAGCTGTTGAAGCTGTAGTCAATGATCAGTCTGGCTCTGCCACTAAGACTACAACTACTACGGTTACCACTGAAGAGATCAAGCCATCGACATCTTCTTCTACGAAAACCACTGAAGAAACGAGCTCCTCGTCTGTCCCAGTTGTTGAAGCTGATGTCAATGAACAGTCTGGCTCTGCCACTAAGACTACCACTACAACGGTTACTACTGAAGAGATCAAGCCATCGACATCTACTTCTACGAAAACCACTGAAGAATCGAGCTCCTCATCTGCCCCAGTTGTTGAAGCTGTAGTCAACGATCAATCTGGCTCTGCCACTAAGACTACAACTACCACGGTTACCACTGAAGAGATCAAGCCATCGACATCTACTTCTACGAAAACCACTGAAGAATCGAGCTCCTCATCTGTCCCAGTTGTTAAAGCTGTAGTCAATGATCAGTCTGGTTCTGCCACTAAGACAACAACTACCACGGTTACGACTGAAGAGATCAAGCCATCGATATCTACTTCTACGAAAACCACTGAAGAATCGAGCTCCTCGTCTGTCCCAGTTGTTGGAGCTGTAGTCAATGATCTGTCTGGCTCTGCCACTAAGACTACAACTACCACGGTTACCACTGAAGAGATCAAGCCATCGACATCTACTTCTACGAAAACCACTGAAGAATCGAGCTCTTCATCTGTCCCAGTTGTTAAAGCTGTAGTCAATGATCAGTCTGGTTCTGCCACTAAGACAACAACTACCACGGTTACGACTGAAGAGATCAAGCCATCGATATCTACTTCTACGAAAACCACTGAAGAATCGAGCTCCTCGTCTGTCCCAGTTGTTGGAGCTGTAGTCAATGATCTGTCTGGCTCTGCCACTAAGACAACAACTAGCACGGTTACTACCAAAGAGATCAAGCCATTATCTTCAGCAACTTCGTCAACAACGACTTCCTCCTCAACTACCAGTACATCTTCTGGTGGTATTTCATCTACAACGTCTTCTGGTCGTAAGAAATCGGGTAGATCAGGAGCTTATTCAAGATCTTCATCCGGATCTAAGCGATCCAGATTTTCAAAAAGAAAATCCAATACTGAAGTTAACACAGCAGCTGAATTAGAAGAGAATTCGGAACAAGATGGTTCTGATTTCGCATCGAAATCATGGTCTGGGCGTTCCTCATCTCGAAAATCGAACAGTGGTAGATTTGGATCATATAGAGGACACAAGAGATCAAGATCTAAGCGTTCCAGATCCTCAGACAAAAAATACACAATTGATATCCCTACTTTGTCGATAGAAGACGACAATGCAGATGAAAGCAGTGTTGATATCGGATCAAAATCCTGGGGTAAGCGTACCTCAACTTCATCTCAACGATATGGTATTCCGGAACTCAGCATTGAAAAAAAAGAAAATAAGTTTCCATCAGGATCGCATTGGACGAAGTCTTGGTTAACAAAGAAGGCAAAACGAACTTCGAAACGTTCGTCTGCGCCAGTTGTAGATGCAACCACCACAATTACAACTGAAGAGATCAAGCCAGCGGCATCTGCAACAATGAAATTCACGAAACAAATGAGCTCCTTGTTTGCCCCAATTGTCGCAGCTGTAATCAAGGGCAAAGCTGACGCATCTTCAAAGACCACAACCACCACGGTTACTACTGAAGAGATCAAGCCATCGGCATCTGTATTAGTGAAGACCACGAAACAGTTGGACTCCTTGTTTGCCCCAATTGTTGCAGCTGTAAGCAAGGGTAAGGCTGGCGCATCTTCAAAGACCACAACCACCACGGTTACTACTGAAGACATCAAGCCATCGGCATCTGTTACCCTGAAAACCACTAAACAGTCGGACTCCTTGTTTGCCCCAATTGTTGCAGCTGTAATCAAGGACAAAGCTGACGCATCTTCAAAGACCACAACCACCACGGTCACTACTGAAGAGATCAAGCCATCGGCATCTGTATTAGTGAAGACCACGAAACAATCGGACTCCTTGTTTGCCCCAATTGTTGCAGCTGTAAGCAAGGGTAAGGCTGGCGCATCTTCAAAGACCACAACCACCACGGTTACTACTGAAGATATCAAGCCATCGGCATCTGTATCAGTGAAGACCACGAAACAGTCGGACTCCTTGTTTGCCCCAATTGTTGCAGCTGTAAGCAAGGGTAAGGCTGGCGCATCTTCAAAGACCACAACCACCACGGTTACTACTGAAGATATCAAGCCATCGGCATCTGTATCAGTGAAGACCACGAAACAGTCGGACTCCTTGTTTGCCCCAATTGTTGCAGCTGTAAGCAAGGGTAAGGCTGGCGCATCTTCAAAGACCACAACCACCACGGTTACTACTGAAGATATCAAGCCATCGGCATCTGTATTAGTGAAGACCACAAAACAGTCGGACTCCTTGTTTGCCCCAATTGTTGCAGCTGTAAGCAAGGGTAAGGCTGGCGCATCTTCAAAGACCACAACCACCACGGTTACTACTGAAGACATCAAGCCATCGGCATCTGTCTCAGTGAAGACCACGAAACAGTCGGACTCCTTGTTTGCCCCAATTGTTGCAGCTGTAAGCAAGGGAAAGGCTGGCGCATCTTCAAAGACCACAACCACCACGGTTACTACTGAAGATATCAAGCCATCGGCATCTGTATCAGTGAAGACCACAAAACAGTCGGACTCCTTGTTTGCCCCAATTGTTGCAGCTGTAAGCAAGGGTAGGGCTGGCGCATCTTCAAAGACCACAACCACCACGGTTACTACTGAAGATATCAAGCCATCGGCATCTGTATTAGTGAAGACCACGAAACAGTCGGACTCCTTGTTTGCCCCAATTGTGGCAGCTGTAAGCAAGGGTAAGGCTGGCGCATCTTCAAAGACCACAACCACCACGGTTACTACTGAAGACATCAAGCCATCGGCATCTGTTACCCTGAAAACCACTAAACAGTCCGGCTCCTTGTTTGCCCCAATTGTTGCAGCTGTAATCAAGGACAAAGCTGACGCATCTTCAAAGACCACAACCACCACGGTTACTACTGAAGACATCAAGCCATCGGCATCTGTATTAGTGAAGACCACGAAACAGTCGGACTCCTTGTTTGCCCCAATTGTTGCAGCTGTAAGCAAGGGTAAGGCTGGCGCATCTTCAAAGACCACAACCACCACGGTTACTACTGAAGACATCAAGCCATCGGCATCTGTTACCCTGAAAACCACTAAACAGTCCGGCTCCTTGTTTGCCCCAATTGTTGCAGCTGTAATCAAGGACAAAGCTGACGCATCTTCAAAGACCACAACCACCACGGTTACTACTGAAGACATCAAGCCTTCGGCATCTGTATCAGTGAAGACCACGAAACAGTCGGACTCCTTGTTTGCCCCAATTGTTGCAGCTGTAAGCAAGGGTAAGGCTGGCGCATCTTCAAAGACCACAACCACCACGGTTACTACTGAAGACATCAAGCCATCGGCATCTGTTACCCTGAAAACCACTAAACAGTCCGGCTCCTTGTTTGCCCCAATTGTTGCAGCTGTAATCAAGGACAA
The DNA here is from genome assembly GCA_018904275.1 of Lordiphosa clarofinis. NCBI lineage: Eukaryota > Metazoa > Arthropoda > Insecta > Diptera > Drosophilidae > Lordiphosa > Lordiphosa clarofinis. Next base: position 1,572,083 of record JAEIGQ010000007.1, on the reverse strand, counting down.
AGCTGACGCATCTTCAAAGACCACAACCACCACGGTTACTACTGAAGATATCAAGCCATCGGCATCTGTATTAGTGAAGACCACGAAACAGTCGGACTCCTTGTTTGCCCCAATTGTGGCAGCTGTAAGCAAGGGTAAGGCTGGCGCATCTTCAAAGACCACAACCACCACGGTTACTACTGAAGATATCAAGCCATCGGCATCTGTTACCCTGAAAACCACTAAACAGTCCGGCTCCTTGTTTGCCCCAATTGTTGCAGCTGTAATCAAGGACAAAGCTGACGCATCTTCAAAGACCACAACCACCACGGTTACTACTGAAGACATCAAGCCTTCGGCATCTGTATCAGTGAAGACCACGAAACAGTCGGACTCCTTGTTTGCCCCAATTGTTGCAGCTGTAAGCAAGGGTAAGGCTGGCGCATCTTCAAAGACCACAACCACCACGGTTACTACTGAAGATATCAAGCCATCGGCATCTGTTACCCTGAAAACCACTAAACAGTCCGGCTCCTTGTTTGCCCCAATTGTTGCAGCTGTAATCAAGGACAAAGCTGACGCATCTTCAAAGATCACAACCACCACGGTTACTACTGAAGACATCAAGCCATCGGCATCCATAACAATTAAATCTACAAAACAGTCGACAGCCTCTTCTGTTCCAGTTGTTCAAGCTGTAAGCAAGGATCAAGCCGGCTCTTCGACAAAGACTACAACCACTACGGTCACTACTGAAGAGACCAAGCCATCGTCTTCAACAACCTCCAATATTAATGTTGGAAACAAAAGGTCAACGACAACTACTTCATTTACCAGTACATCTTCCGTTGGTGCTAAGCAATCTGCCCCAGTAATTGGGGAAAGTCAGACCAACACAGTTGTTGAAGGTGGTATCAAGAGTCAGTCTTCTACAAGGACCACAAAAACCACTGTTATATCAGAAGGAAGCGGACCAACTTCTTCCTTGACGGCCCCAGTTGTTGAAGGCAGGAGTTTGGACCAGTCTAGCTCTGTTCCTATGCAAGCAGGTCACTTTGGATTTTATCCAAGATTCGCTTGGCCTAAACCATCTGGATTCTTAAGCAGAAATTTTAAAGTAGGAGCTCCAAATATGGTCGTAGGAGAAAATGCAGATCAAATGGGTACCGGATCGAAATCTTGGACTAGTCGTTCGTCAACTTCAACTCAAAAATTGGAAAGTCCGGAATTTAGCGGAGAAGAAACAGAAAATGATGGCCTCTCTGGATCACATTGGTCGCAAAATTGGATGAATAAGAAGGCGAAGCTACCTTCCTCCATGGGTCCACACTCTTGGTCCCAACGTTCAGGATTCTCAACTCATGACTCCAATGTGCCCATGGATTTCCGTGCTGGAGAGGAAAATAGCAACTGGTCTCGCAAATCCAGTTCTTTAACAGAGAACGGATCTGAGACTACTCAAAATGAGGAAGGAATCGACGCTGATGACACAGAAGCAGGCAAACCTGGCTCATATATTGAAGAAGCCGGGGACTCGGCTGCTCAAGGTGGTAGACCATATCCCTATGGTTGGGGATACAGAGGTTGGGTTGGCGGTAGGCCCAACTGGCGATATGGTTGGAGGCCATACCCACAAGGATGGGGTGGCTGGAATCGTCGTTATTAAAAGTTTACTTTCCTTAGTTTAGAAAGTGGCTTAAATAAGCGAAAGCCAAATAAATATGCGCATGAATTATACCTAAAAGAGTTTTCTTGTTAGTGGGGTGAAGGTTGGGTTCATATCTATTCAACCTTTTGTTGGTTTACCTTTTTGTCAATATTGACTCAGTTGTTCAACCTAATGATTTATAATATAAAATGATAAATAGAAGCATAGAAACATATGTGTCAATATTTATATAATTCTTTTGAATTTTATAGAAAGTACAGTGCATTGTTTAAAAGAAAAAGTACAATTTGTTGCCCCGACTGTTGCGAACAAGATCGAGTATATCTTTCCAAGACCATTTGGGCGGTTCGGGCATTTGGGTTGAAGGCTCTGTAGTTGAGAATGTTATGTCAGCGTCTTCTGAAAATGGATCCGGTATGGTATTTGATGTAAAAGCTACTTCTGCCATCAAAGAAACCAGCAGGAGGAGCAAAATTGACTTCATTCTTGCACAGACATCAACAACTTACTAATTAAAAAGGTGCCGATTTGGGTATATTTATACATTTCTTAAATTTTTGGCAAGTCGTTACCAAATATTTATTCAAATGTTTCAGATTTTCTTTCAACAATTACAATAAAATAAACATTCGTAATGACATACGCTTGCCTGTGTATACATCAAAGCCTTTTGTCACTCGATTTCATTGCTTCTCTGCCAAAGGTCGAATAATCTACGGCAGGTCAAATTCAGAACAGTTGGAGAGATGCATTCAGGCACTACGAAATACTAAGGCTGACTTAAGCTCAAATATTTTATTTTGTTTTTTATTTATTTATTATTTTTATTTTTATTATTTATTATTATACAAAAAGCTTATCGGCTTAGGAAGCCTAACTAAGAAAAACTAACAAAATTACAAAATAAACTAAAAACGACTTTAAAACGAGGGGGGAATTTTATTGGCCCGTCCGGCCAGCTATGCCCCGACTCTAGAGACATTATTAGAGCCAGCAAAAACTTTAATAATACTGTGCAACACTAAAACGGTCGCGACCAAGAAATTCTGAAAGGGTGTAATGGTAGTAGAAAAACCCTGTCTAGGTTTGGTCAGATTAGCTGCCGTTTTCTTTTTATTGACGTAGGATTAACGATAGTATCTCGTGAACTATTTTGAATTTTACTTGGCTACATATAATTTGCAAATGTTCAAATGTTTATTTTACACTTTGCAGAATAAATCAAAATAAAGTGGCTCCAAGCGGAGGTGTGTAATCAAAGAGGATCCCCAACGAAAATCTGCTTGGGGTGTTATCGCTTACATAATGCAATAGCAAGACTTGTGCTCAAAAGATTTAATTCTTTCCATAGTATTTTTTGTATTTAAAGTAATATTTATTAATCAGAAATTATAAGGTAGACATTCTTAGAGATGACACTTTTCAGTAGTGAGGATACAATGTAGTAATCGATAACATATTCGAGTAAATACTTAATAAGGTTTATGAACCTATTTGGAACGTGGTATTAAAACGTAAACGTATATATTCCATACACAACATTTCTTCCCCTTCATCTATGGTGAGTAAGTTAATGGAGGTCTTCGATTTCTTGTCGATCGTCTAATACTTGATGGAGCTGCTGGACGATGTTGAGGTGCTTGGGGTATCTGTTGATTACTTATGCAAGACCTCGGTGGCGTCATAGGCGACGTTGGAGTATTCGGGGTTACAGTTGGTTGTTGGGCCGGAGGGTAGTAGTGTATGCGTCTTTCCTGAACTTCACTAGGACGATATCCGCTTTGTAGCGCTGCTTTTGGGTTATCATCCAATCCTTTCTTCTCTCCCTTCCGCATTTGGTTGATGTGGCGCTTATAAATCCAGTTATTATGTTGTATTTCATAGTGTATGTCACCTAGTCGCCTGACAATAACACCCTGTAACCATTTATCTGCTCTTGGCTTATTGGAGAGGAACCAAACTCTGTGTCCTGTTTGAAATGTACGAAACTGTTTGTCAAGTTTTTGAAATTGCTTCTCCTTGATTCGTACATCCACCGTGTCAGGAGTTATAAGATCCAAACGTGTGCTAATAAGTCGGCCAAAAAATAGCTGTGACGGAGCTTGGCCTGTTGTTGAGTGTGGGGCACGTCGATATTGTCTCAGAAATTCGTTAATGTGCCCTTGGATTGTAGCTGGAGTAGTTTTCATCGCTTTTAGTGCATTTTTTATCGTTTGAACTGATCGTTCTGCTTGTCCATTGGTTGCTGGATGATAAGGTGCCGTTCGTTTGTGATATTTGACTCCCACGCTTATTAAAAAATTTTCGAATTCTTTGGAAGTGAAATTGGTACCATTATCAGATACGAGGGTAACGGGAACTCCAAAAGTAGAAAAGACTTCGTCGAGGATTGCAATAGTAGCGGATGTTGTAATTGTGTTGGTCGTCTTGACTTCCAACCATTTGCTGAATGCGTCGGAAATCACCAATAGCATTTTCCCAGCTACAGGCCCAGCGTAGTCGATGTGGATTCTCTCCCATGGTCCTTTAGGATATTCCCAGTGATGTTGACTAAACTGAGGTGGGTTATGGGCATTCTTATTGCAGCTCTCGCATAAATTTGCTAGCTTCTCGATGTCGGCATCCAATCCCGGCCAATAGACGAAAGACCGTGCAAGTCCTTTCATTTTAACGATGCCTAGGTGTGCCTTGTGTAAATCCTGGAGTATTCTTTGTTGTAGCGACTGTGGAATCACAACGCGATGTTCAAACAGAAGGCATCCTGACATGAGTTTGTAATTCATTTCTGGTGACTTAAATCCACATCTAATTAAGTCCTTTCCTGCCTCTAACTCCTTTACGATTTGTCCCAGTTTCTCGTCCGTTTTTGTTTCTTTTGCAATTCTGGATGCAGTAATTGGTAATTGTTGGATTTGGTTGACAATAAACAAATCGAATTCGTCATAATTCCATTTCTCGTTTTTGTCCTTAACGCAATTTATATCGTGAACTGTAATTGCTCGGGAACAGTAGTCCGCATTAGCATTTGCTTTTGTCTTCTTAAAACAACATCGAAATCGAAATTAGCCAAGAAATCCGAATAGTTTGCCATGCGACTAATACACAGTGTCGGAAGTGACTTGTGTGGATGAAGAATCTGTGAGAGTGGCTTGTGGTCAGTGATTAGTGTAAAGTGACGAGCGTATAAGTACAAAAAGAATTTTTTTACTGCCCATATGATGGCTAGCGCCTCTTTGTCCATTTGCGGGTATTTCTGTTCTGTACCTGTCAGCGTACGACTCGCATAAGCTATAGGCCGTTCTTGACCGTTTGACAACCGGTGCGATAATACTGCTCCTAGTCCCGTTTTGCTCGCATCTGTGGCTAGGAGTAATGGGAGTGTGGGATCATATTGCATTAAGACTTCTGACGACGTTAGTGCATTCTTAATGTCCACGTACGCTGAATTTGCTTCTGGTGTCCATTGAAATTTGTCTTTTAGAAGCATGTCTCTCAACGGTTTACTTCGCGCTGACAAATTGCATATAAATGAATTGTAATAGCATGCCTTACCTAAGAAAAGCTGCATTTCTTCTACTGAGGAAGGCTTAGGTGCCAGCAGAACTGCTTTAACGTGTGTATCGGACTTCTGAATACCGTTGCAATCAATTTTGTGACCTAAAAATTCTACCGCTGGGGCTGCGAATACACATTTGTCCCGATTTAGACGTAGTCCATGATTTTTCAACTTTTCTAGCGTATTTCGTAATGCGATGATCAGCTTATTAAAGTCTTCTGCGTAGATCAGGATGTCATCAAAAAAACTGCAAACGTTGGGTAGGTCTTTCAACACGTTCTCCATATGTCTTTGCCAAATAGCTGGTATATTTGCAGCACCATATACTGCACGTGTCGGTCGTATCAAGCCATGAGTAGGCGTGTTAAGGGTCAGTGCGTGAGCAAAATCGTTGTCAATAGTCAGATGTGAGTAGGCATCTGTTATATCCAAATGGCAAAACAACTTGGCTTTACTCATTTTGTTAAGAAGGAATTCGACCTTCGGTATCGGATGTTCATCAATTATCATTCTTGGATTTAATGTTGGCTTGTAGTTACCCGTAATTCGAATTTTCCCATTTTTCTTTGTAACCATATGTGTGGGTGAAGCCCACTCCTAAAATTCTACTTTCTGAAACAGGCCTGATTGAATTTTGGCATCTATTTCAGCTGCATAAGCGTCTCTGAGGGCAAGCGGAATTTCTCTAGCTTTGAAAAATATTGGGGTTGCTCCTGGTTTGAGGTGAAGTGAGGCCGGAGCTCCAACCAGTTTGCCCGGTGTATCACTGAAAATCTGTTGATACTCTGAAAGAATATTTTGCAAACGTCGCTGCTCACTGGGACTCAGTGCTGGTGTGGACACCTTGATAGCCTTAATTTGCTCTTTTGAAGTGAATAAATTTTCCCAGTCGATTTCTGTTGAGAAATGTCTGATCCATTCTCGCCCGAATAGCGAGTCGAAATTCCCATCAACGACGTACACATTAAGCTTCCGCTTAATTCTCCCAATTTTTACCCATACTGGGGCTCTACCCAAGCAAGGTATATTGTGCCCCGTGTAACTTGTGAATTGTCTGCCCGTTCGCTGCAGCGAACCTGTATGCTTGATCTTTGCAAAGGTAGCTTTGCTTAAAATTCCACACGGAGCACCCGTGTCTACTTCCATCTGAACATTGGAATCGTTAATGTTTACTAGGAGTAACCCTTTGTTTGTACTCCTATTATTAATGAAGTTAATCTCACTGTCGCCTTGTGATGACTCATTGTCGGAATCGCTCAAGTCCGATTCATTAGCAATTTGATGAGTCTTGGACTTGCATACTTTAGAAATGTGCCCTTTCCTTCCGCATCTGTAACAAGACGCATCACGAAATCTGCATTGATCTCTCGAGTGTTTTCCTCCACAGCCATGGCATATGGTTGCCGATGGCTCACGTCTGTATCTCGAACTGCCAGTCGCATTGTCTTTCTTCTTCTTCTTTGCATCATAACCCAACTTATTTGTTTGTTCTTCTTTGAATTCCAGGGACGGCGCTTTCACTGAGATCGAAGTATTATGTACTGCCTCCAATGAACTGGCCATTTCGAATGCAACGCTAAATGCTGTAGGATTTTTTGATATTATTTCGTCACACATGGGCCGTGACGTCATGCCAAAAATCAATTGTTCAATTAGCATTCTATCCAAGAAGTCACCGTACTCGCAATGAATTGCTGCTTGTTTTAAGCGTAGTCCAAAAGATGAAATTGGTTCGCCCTCCAGTTGAGTAATTTGTCGAAACTTGATACTCTCGACGTACTTGTTTCTTTTGATATCAAAATGCTGAATCAATGCTGACTTCATGTCTTCATATGTAGCCGTATCCGGGAGTGCCGGGTGTAGCAGACATCGCAGGGCCTCATACAAGTGAGCACCCATATGTACTCGTGCGTAGTTGGCGAAGTCATTTTCAGGAATTTTGCTGATACTAAGAGCCAGCCCAAACCGATGGAAGTAGCTTTCCACCGACGACGTATCTGTCGCTTTGTATTCTTCCATTTGGAAGGAAGGAACTTTTACCGCTGCTGAGGCGCCATTTTGTTGAGACGCACTGGTCTCCGCTGCTGCTGCCGTAACCTGTGACAGAGCTTGCCGTAGCGCATCGGCCAGGCTTGTAGTCAGTTGGCGAATGTCCTCTGTATCTAGTGGCATGTTTTCATTCCAATTCTAACACCACTTTTGTATTTAAAGTAATATTTATTAATCAGAAATTATAAGGTAGACATTCTTAGAGATGACACTTTTCAGTAGTGAGGATACAATGTAGTAATCGATAACATATTCGAGTAAATACTTAATAAGGTTTATGAACCTATTTGGAACGTGGTATTAAAACGTAAACGTATATATTCCATACACAACAGTATTAATCAGAGATTAAAACCGTAACCGAAACCGAAACCCGTAACCGCTAAAAACACTTTAAAATTTGAACCCGAAACCGAAACCGTAACCGTAACCGAAAAAAAAAATTTTTATAACCGTAACCGTATAACCTTTATTTACAAAACCGGTTTTCAGTACCGTAACCTAAACAAATATAAGGGTTCATTTCGGTTTTACCTCTACTAGTAAAAATTACTACAATGTATGTACAATGAACATTTTACATATATATGAATTTATTCACTGCTTATTTATTATGCGCCGCATTGTTGCTAATGCACTGGCATAGCTACGAAGCGCCTGGAAAGAAGAATGATGGAGGAAGAAAATTTTGTTGAGCTTGACCATTATCCAAATGTCATCTATTGATTAAGCTAGGTACTCAGACGCGGACAATCAAAAACCAAAAAGTCAGCTGTTGCTGCGGGAGCAGAACATGACCACTAAGACATTCTGCGACACCGGGCGTATTAGTTTAATACGTATTAAAGGAGCATCAAAAGCTACCTTAGTTATAATGAGCTGTGGAGACTGCAAAGGCTTAGGGCTGTTTGTCCATGGGCTGTGGCGGCTATGGAGGTTTGGACTCGGGTAGTGTGCATATATTGCAATGCATTGGCTAAATGACATACCAGCCATAACAACTGGAAAAGCATTCCGAAAAAGATCCTGAGCAACATATGTAATTAAATGGGCTCTAACAAATTTGTCAGCGTCTGAGAAACTAGCTTTAATAACACAAGTTTACAAAAAAAGGACATTTTTTGCAACAGAGAACTTTGCAACCGTTCCTTATGTATTTTTGGCCGCTGAACTCAGATAAATTGTCCGTTTTCTTCCAGCACGTCAGGTTCACGAGATATTTGCATTAGAGAGGTATCCTTGCATTTGTTGGTCGTGTGGCCACATTAAGTGTCTTCTTCGAACCAACTTTGTTTTAATGTAAGCTGCATTGAATGACGTTAAAGAAAAACCTAACACGAAGTTTTGATTTTGCTGATAAGGTACAAATTTTCTGATTTTAATATTAAAAACGTGGTTATTTTTTTATAAAATCCATTTTTTCCAAGTTTAAAAAAATTCTGAAAAATTTCCGCTGATAGATAAAATAGTACAATATTTTTTTTAATATTTTTTCTATCAGCGGAAATTTTTCAGAATTTTTTGATTTTTTCTTATTTTACATATTTTCAGTTTTTCGATATCATTGCGCATTTAAAAGTTACAGCCCAAACTTTTCGTAAGCCTGACGTGCTGGGAGAAAACGGACAATATCTCTGAGTTCAGCGGCCAAAAATACATAAGGAACTGTTGCTATCTTCTATGTTGTTTTTTGTGAACTTGTGTTATTTTTCATTGTAGCTAACTGAGAACATCGTACAATACATAGAAGGTAGTGCATTGCGTCGCTTGTCAAACAAATAATTCAAATGTGACTTCACAGACTCACAATTTTGTCTCTGTTAACAATTTTTCAAAAGCCCAGCGGCGCAGAGCCGCAGAATACAGAACGTATTCTGTGGAAAATATGCATTACGACTGTCGAAAATGTAATGCAATACAATCGCTGCTTTTTGTAAGAGAGATAGTAATCGGTAACGAACAGAAACTACGACTCGTGCCACACTCGAGCCGATGACAGTTTCCTTTGCTTTAGTGCCTTCCCCCCTTGTCCATAAGCTATTTTGGCATTCCTTTTATTTGCTTCAATTGTATTTGTATGTAGAACAAATGTGTAAGTGTAGCAGGGACTTGACACGTACTTGGCGAGGAGTCACTTAAATTTGGATTAGTTTTTAGTTTATTTAAGTGTTCACAATTATGATTGTCGGGAAGCCAGACTCGCAAAGTTAAAAATTCTATTGGCAAAAGTAGTGGAGGCTCAAAACACGACTATGCCGAACCAACCAAAAATTTTTAAAAGCTAAATTGAATTATTGGCCATACCTAAAAAGCTGACGAGAGAGGACATTCCCCCAGATTAACCCGTATTTCCCAATTGAAGTCTGGACAATTTACAGCTTTGGAAAAGCATACGTCTCCTTAATTGTGTGTTGAATTCTACACAGACTGCAAATATTCTGCATTACAATTTTAAAAATACTGTACGCATTCGTAATGGGAATCCGATGGCAGTTCGGCTCTGGCATACATCCTTTATTACTAGTAATGCAGGCAGTGCGCACCCCGTCTAAAAAGCGGCCATGCTCATGGCAAGGTAATGCAGATTGTATGGGATTACTTCCCTCAAACTAAAGGCAAAGTAACCTATTAGTAATCTATTATGTAATGCCGATTTGCGCCGCTGGGAGTGTGCTTCGTTAAACAAGTAATGAAAATAAATTAAAATTATATTTACAATTAAACTAAATCAAGTTAATACTAAAAAACTCCAATTCCTACCCTAAGACTAATCTGTCAAATGACGTCATAGACTCACAAAGTTATACGAATGCAAAATGGAGCTAGTGTATGCACTACCTTGTATCATCAACTGGGAATAAACTTTTTTAACACTTTAAATTTTTGATTTTTTTTGTTTTTGTTTTGTTAAGCGCTTAAACTAGGGGGAACTAGATTCTAGAATGATTTTCCTGTGTCAAAACACTTTCTTGACATTCTGCAATTGCATATATGTGTGTGTGTATGTGGGGAACTAGATTGATTGTATAATATAAATTGTTAGATCGTACTTAATTTTTGCAGTCCTATGTTTTTATTAAGTTTTAGTTTTGTTAACAAATCATAAAATTCGTTAATCTATCGATAGTAAATCTAGCCTTTTATCGGAAAAAAGCTAAATGTTGTGACAGTTCGTCGCCTCCATGGGCATTGATCAATTTTAAAAAAATACATAGAAAAAATGCTAGTTTTTTTTTTAACATTATGTGAATGTATTTATGAAAGGCTATAAAAGATTTTCATTTTCACCGTTAATACCCTTTTTGCATACTTTAACCTATTTTAATCGAAAGCACTAGTGCGATAACATTTTTGTTTAGGGCTGCATGCGCAAAATCAAAGACTCTGAAAACAAAGATGAGTAGGGGCTATACAACTTAATATATAAAATCAAAACTTTTAGTGGTTTTACATACACATTTACATGTACAGACAGTCCCTTGATTTATTCACCCTTATTTAACACAACGAAACAGTCAGCACATATAAGTTTAATCGTGGGTTCACGAGTTAATTTCCGCTGACATCTGGAAATCATCTGTGTGTTACTAGAGTCTTTGGCATTACTATGCAGCCCTTAACACAATATTGAAATGAAAGTTTGTGTTTATTGTTAAACAATTGTAAAACACAAAACAGTTTTTAAACTACATACAAATATTCAACATACAAATAATATCAGCTTGAACTTAACTAAAAGCCAATTGTAAGCAAATACCACAAGCAGCACACTCGCACATACACACATTAGCAAAAAAACTCACACACACACACACACACGGACAAAGCAAATGAAAATCTCGAATTTTCAATCATTTCGTTTTCCAGAGTTCGTGTGTGTCTGTCATCTGCTACGGAATTGAAATAATTAACATTAAAAAAATATTGTGAAAGTCTTACGCTAACAAAGTCCGAAGGAGAGTCTGTGCACCCCCGTGTGCCCGCCTGCCAACACGCGCACTTCTCCTCATCTCGTCATCGATCCGAAACAAAGAACACAAAGTGAAAGACGCAAAAGGGAAAAGAAATTGAGAAACCATGACAATCAAGCCAGTGAGTGCACCCAGTGCCAAACGCGTGGCTGGCAATGTTGTGGATGCTGAAAACACGGACACGCATGTCGGTGGTCAGGTGGTCGTCGAGCAAGCTGTGGTTAATCAATCACATCGCAATGTCGTCATCGATGGGCACGGCCAGGTGGGTGATGACACACATGTGTCTCGGTTTACACTTAAGTTTACATTTTGCAGAGTCCACAACGCCGAGGGGAGGTGTACGACGAATTGGCTCGCACACACCGTTGCAGTCCACACAAGAGGTGAGTTTTGGCTGAGACCGCCACCCCCTCGTCTAACGGTGCGTGTGCATGCTTTCCCCACAGCTCACGTTCCAAGCGACGTGATCACCACGACAGTCATGGCCATCATCATAAGCGTGATCGCTTGGAACGCGAAAAACTCAACCATCCGGTGGCTGTGGTGGTGGGTGGCGTAGCTGGTGTTTCTAGCAAATGCAGCAGTCCGCATGCTGTAGTGGCCGCCTCCGTGGCCACCACTGGAAGCAATAACAGTAATCCAAACGCGGTGGGTCGCAAATCGCCAGAACAATTGGTCCCGGGTACCTCGTCCAAGCCAAACACACAAATGTCGCCCACCACAGCGGCTGCCAACATGCTAAAGGCGGTGGAGGAGACCTTTTCAGGTTACAACAGCGGCGATGAGCATCTGCAGCCCAAGGAACGTAAAATACCGGCCGAGGAATGGCAACGCCGCGATGGCGAATTTGCCAAATGCATGGAACAGCGCGGCTACGAACTGAAACCTGTTGAGGAGGATGGAGCCTGCCTTTTTCGCTCCATATCGCTGCAAATCTATGGCGACGAGGAAATGCACGATGTGATACGTCAGCATACCATGGATTATATTGTGAGTAGAGGAAGAATAAGTGGGCGTGCTTGATCTAATGGTTTGTGTTTCTTCCCTCGCTTTAGCATGAAAATCGCGAATACTTTGGTCAGTTTGTCACCGAGGATATCAACAGCTATATACAGCGTAAGCGTGCTCGGGATGCACATGGCAATCACATTGAAATACAAGCCATATCAGAGATCTATAGTCGCCCCGTTGAAGTCTACTGCTATCAAGCGAGTAAGTACATCTGGGAACTAATTTTTCCGATTTTCTAATATTTGATATTCCAGCACCCATTAACATCTTCAACTCTGAGCAATCACAGGCAGGCTATCCTCCTTTGCGCTTGTCCTACCAGCGAGGCTCTCACTACAATGCCATTTTGGATCCCTATAATGCCACTGTGGGTGTGGGCTTGGGTTTGGCTGGCTACAAACCCGAGTTCCAGACCAAGGAGGCTGTACGCCTAAGTGAGCAATTGGAGATCGAACAGACCATGTTCGAGGACAAACTAAAGACCACAGACTGGGAGGCCACTAATGAGGCCATCGAGGAGCAGATAGCACGTGAATCCTATCTGCAGTGGTGTCGTGATAATATGCAACGTTCGCGCAGCACCAACACCAATACAGCCGCCGGTTCGGCCACATCCTCGACAGTGACCTCAGCTGAGGCTTTAACCGATGCCTCCTCCGATGCCTCGCCCTCGAAGTACTCAGGCAGCGGCAGCAGCAACTCGGCTAGCACTTTGGCCAGCCAGGCCAATGGTATTGATGCTGGCCCAGCTGTGGCCTTCGCTCTGTCACCCAAAACGCTTAGCCAATTTGCCCATAAACTGCCGCCCGATGTGAGTGAACTGGCGGGTGGATATGACAGTGATGCCACTGATATGAGCAGCACTAGCTCGGTGGGCCACTGTGGAGCTGGCAATGCCTCACCTAATACACGTGCGAGCGCAAAGGCTGCAAAATCTCAGAGACGCTCCAATGCCTTGCGCAAGAAACGACGTCATGAGACTCGTGAAAGCAAGAGGTGAGTGATAACACTGCTTACTTATGATGCTAATATAATCCCCTCTGATTGCAGCCAAGAAGTGCTGGAAGCACCTATGCGTAAGAGTCCTAAGCGTGATGCCGTGCCTGCTGCCCCACGTGCCCACACACCGGAGGCAGAGCAGCAGCCTTGCACCTCAAAACAATCATCTCATTCGCCGCAGAAACGCGGAGAGCAGCCACAGCAGGCCTCCCCGAACAAACAAAATTACTCCAGCTTCTATCAGGAATTGCTCGAAGCGTCCTATGCCAATGATGGTAAGTGTGGAACGACAAATTTTTCAAGTTAAACAAGTGGAAAGTCGTTCTTCTTCTAGTAAAGTAAAGTAAAGTTAATATGCAACTGTAGGTATACTCTAGACTTGGATAGTTTCAGTATCTCTGGGTAACTCTTTTTCACAAAACTAAAAAAATCTTGTTAGCGAAATTTTTTAGCTTTGAATCAGGATCTTTTTATCATCAAATCTGTACACAAAATCCCACTCAATCCTAGAGATAGCAGCTAGCTAGAATAGCCATTAACATCAAAAGAAAATGAGGTAAGATGCCTTAGATGTTGATTCATTTAAAGCAAAACCTTGAAGCAATTAGTATTAGGGAGAAAATTTGCACTGACTCTCAATTTTGCTGGTGCTAAACGGTAGTGCCCAAAAAGATTCTTTATAATGACAGTGGGAAATCACTGTGGTTAAAGCGGGACGACCATATTCCCAAATCTATCAAAAGCGAACAGCTGACCCAAAAGTATCTAGAGAGCGTAAAGCTAAGTTCACACAGTCAAATTAATTTGTCAAATATGGCGAAAACTTTAAAAATTAAGTTTAAATTGTGTGCGAAGTTCACACTATGAGTGCCATATTCATTTACAGTCAAACTCATTCGACAACCGATTTGACGAGTTTGACAAATCAAGTTTTCAATAAGTTTGTGCGCTGTCTGTACGCAATGTGAACACTGTTTGTCAAACTGTTATCGCATTTGTCGAGTTTGATCTTGCAAGTCAAATGTAAAAATAGCGAGCTAACTTCGGCTCGACCGAAGTTTATATACCCTTGGAGCTTGATATATGCCTGGCAGTTTGTATGGCAGCTATACTATATAGTTGCCGATTTTGACAAATTTTGTTGAAATTTTGTAAAAATCATTGAAAACCTATAAATACGAGCGTTGGGAGCATTCAAAACAAAAAGTTTTTCTCACTTAGACTTTTTTCAGACCTAACTTTTGTATGGCAGCTATACTATATAGTGGTCCGATTTTTGACAAGGCTTGGTGAAATTATGTGAAATCATTAAAAACTTATAAATACGAGCGTTGGGAGCGATAACATTAAAAACAAAAAAAAATTTTCTCACTAAGACTTTTTTTTCAGACCTAACTTTTGTATGGCAGCTATACTATATAGTTGTCCGATTTTGACAAGGCTTGGTGAAATTATGTGAAATCATTAAAAACTTATAAATACCAGCGTTGGGAGCGATAGCTTTGAAAACAAAAAAGTTTTTCCTACTAAAACTAGTTTTTCAACCGATCGTTCCTATGGCAGCTATATGCTATAGTCATCCGATCCGGCCGGTTCCGACAAATGTGCAGCGTATTTGTACCAAAAGACTTCCTGCAAAGTTTGGTTAAGTTAGCTTTAAAACTGACGGAGGAGATAGCATAGAAACAGACGGACGGACAGACGGACAGACGGACAGACGGACATGGCTATATCAACTCAGCTCGTCATGCTGATCAAGAATATATATACTTTATGTGGTCGGAGATGCTTCCTTCTATGCGTTACAAACATCCGGACAATTTTAATATACCCTCTCCAAGGGTATAAAAACAAACTTTGGCAAACTTGTGATGATTCTCTGAGTATTTTAATTGCTAAGACTTTTGTAAATCAAACTCCGCTATGACAGTTTGTGTTAACTAATTTGACTGTGTGAACTTAGCTTAAGTGAGAGCGAACGGGTGGCTAATTTCTGACAGATGCGGCTTCGACTGAGGAAAGATTCTATAATACTCTAATTCTAATTCTCCATGGCAAAACTATTTTATTTCTTGAGACTTTATATACATTCTCGGTATGACGAAAAATGTTGCACTTCGATGTTTGAAGATATTAATTCGTCAAGCATTAGATTGTGTTCGCTGTATGCTTTTTTATGGTCTTCTGCTCGAGACTTTTTATACCACAGTGGTTTATTTTCGCCTTTTTTTGGCATAAACTCCAGTTTTTAAGTTATAGACCCCAAATTTGGTTTATAATCATATTTTGAGCGCCAAAGACAACTTTGAAAATTTTACTCAATTTGGACCAATATTTCATATAGCTGCCATATAACCGATCTGGCCGATATTCACCAACTTCGTTGGTTTTAAAGTTTTTGAACTGAAATTCGGTTTGAGCACGTATTTTAAGCTTCTTTAGCGACTTATTAAATATGGTTCGATTCGGCATATTATTTCATATTGCTGCCATATAAATGATCTGTCCGATTTGTTCCAACTTGACGCTATTGAACTACGGTTTGAACTTCTACTTATAGCTCTAAATACGGCTTAAAAAACATTTTTGTGTTTGTCGCTACCAAACGAAAAATTTGTTTAACTCTCTCTCTCTCGAGTAATATCTTTAACTTAAGCACGAGTTCAGTGCAATAAAGCCGATTTTCGCGAAAAGTCACACTTTGCCACGTTTTTAGAACAAAGAGTAAGCAAACAAATTTTTGAGTCTGTGCGACCACGGCCTCTCGTGCCTCCCATACAAATAAATTCGTAGTATTATTAGTACAAATTGGTATGATTTTTAATTCAGACAAGTTATATTTATTTTAGGGATGATTAAATATCTTTCATAAATATATGTAATATATATTAATTACCTTACTTAAAACTTTCCCCGATATAGTTACATTTTGGAAGTTTTCTTCTTTTTTCATAAATCCAATCTGACACAAATGATATTTTGCATTTGTTGCTACGTCAAATATCGAAGAGATCGCTACAACGAAACTTGAACGTCCCTGAATATTGTGGAATTGTGAGAAAAGGGGGACGAACGGGGAAAAGGTGTTAATTAGCGATGAAAAACGACATTTATTTGTACAAGCTGGCGTACTTAGTTTTTGTCAGCAGACGTTAGCTCGTTAGTTTTATTCCACGAAACACAGAAGACCCATTTTAATTTTCTACAAAAATACACATAAATTGGACACTAAACACAACTCGAAGACTAAGACTACACAAAAATGTACTATACCTCTACATACCTTGATCTTCAATTTCCATTATTTTCTTGATTTTTTTCGGAGAGAGAATTTTTATTTTCACGCACAAATGTAAACAATCTAATGTGGCGCCAATTTCTTAACCCGGCTGATCGATTGTGTACGTTTGAGTTTTTACATGTATGATCTATTAACTTTAAGAATTAAAAATCAAAAATACAAAACATTAACATAAATTTTTCGACTTTATGCCAAAAAATCGGCCTCTTGGACCATAGTGCATTGCAAAGGGTCTGTCTGTCCGTCTGTCTGTCTGTTTCTACGCAAACTAGTCTCTTAGTTTTAAAGCTAGCGAGCTGAAACTTTGAGCAGAGTCTTTTTTTTTATTGCACACTGTAATATGTCGGAACCGACCGGATCGGATGACTATATCCTATAGCTACCATAGGAACTATCGGTCGAAAAAAGGGTTTTAATGAGAAAAACTTTTTGTTTTTATTGTTAACGCCTCCCACTTCAGCAATTATTATTTTTATACGCTTTTACACAGATTTGGATGTTTTGGTCAAAATCGGATGACTATATCTTATAGCTGCCATAGAAACTATCGGTCGAAAGAAAATTTTCTGGCGAGAGATTCAGCCCTACTTTTAGAAATGGAACATCAATTGGATCATCTGGTGTTTTAACTAGATTTTTTAATAAGAAAATTAAATCTCTCGAAGTTCTGTGGGGCTGACGAATTTTTCGAGAGATTTACAAACAGCAGGAGGACAGCTTTTTCTCTATTTTGGTAGTTCTTTCCCCCTCTTAAGGGGAGATGGTACATACTTTGGCTTGAAATATGCTTGTAAATTGTTCCATTGCTTCAGGAAGTTTCATTCCTCGGATCGTCAGGGACACATATGCGTGAATTCTTCTGTGGTTGCATCTATTAAGAACCATTCTATCTTATTACTTTAATAGACAGTAAACTCTTTGTCGAAGTGGTACTTAGCCATCATTTCGTCTCTGGGTTGTGTGGGATTTTAGAGCTTCCTTCTCCAGCTTCTCAGAGTCCCTAAAACTCTTTCTGCCGTCAATCTAATAGGTGTTGCTTTTTACTTCGGGGAGATGTTATGGAGAAGCTCCATCCAAATTTAAAGTCTGGGAGTATGTGTGGGCCGTGGGAGTATGTGTGGTGCCATGGCATGTCCGGCTATGCAAGAATGATAATGTCATTTGTGTATCCTTGGAATGTTATGCCCGGGGACGCGAGTCTTCAACAAGTTGACTCCACAACATTGAAGAGAAAACTCTTCTCTAAGGGCATCCTCTTGTTGTGGTTACTGTAATGGTTTCTTCACTTGCTTTTTCTTTTCTCTTATTTTTAAAGATAATTGCAAAAATTCTAAAAATCTTGCTCAAGACCATTGCTTGCTAACAGCCATTCTAGCCTTACCTGATACTTCTTTACAAATATGCGTAAATCTTTGAAATTAATTGCCTGATTGTCTGTGTGAATTTCAATATCTGTATCTTACGAAAAAAAAAAAAACACCATATACATATAACCCCTTATTAACCTGTTACTAAATCTCCCTTCTTTGTTTTTCTTTCTTTTCTTAATCACGTTTTTAGGTGTCAATGAGAACGAGATGCTTCAACGAGCCATTCAAATGTCCACTCGCGACTATATGGAAGATCAGAAGCGAAAGTATCTTTGTGGGCCATAGGGAAGATGGAAATCGCTAGGCGTAGTTCTTTTTGTACAGTGATGGAATTTTTCTTTTCGCAACGGAAACGAAACGTAAAACTTACCAAAAACACAGAAACGCAGAAATTATGTACGATCTTAAATTTCGATGGGCAAGATCCAATGAATTTATATTATACACCCACAACACATACCCCCCATACTTATATATATATATATATAGATATGTATATATTCACACACAAACATGCATATATATTTCTTAGTTAAGACCTTTTGCTGTAAAATCAATCGTTTGGATTCCAAATGTAAATTTACAACTGTTCGTCGCTCACTTTGAACACTTGTAGATTTCAAATGTGTATAAAGAGAAAAGCACAATTTATGCTGATAAGCTTAAACCAAAATCCGGTCCGTTCTACTACTATTAAATTTATGTTAATTTCCTTAAATCTTTACATCCCTTCCTTTTATAATACTTATGTTACGTGATTAACAAATAAGCATTAAGGAAACAATCAATCATGAAACACACAACAGACATACAGAACATAATGTTTAATGATTACAATATTTAATACATGAATACTTGAAATGGTGCATAATTAAATATAAATTATAATTACTCCTAAATAAACGTAAATAATCGCATACATAAAATTCAATTGTGTTTGAAGATCTTAAGGGAATAAAAGGTAAGTCGGAGCATGTCTGTTTGCCTTCTGCAGATAGGACACACATTATTCTTAAAGACTTTATCAATTCCTTATTTATTATTCATAATTTGAAATTCCAAACAAAGCCTTTAGTTCTGAAAGAACCACTTTATCGCTGCGCTTATATTCCATTAGTTTTGCTTCCAGTCTGGCCAGTAAAGAATAATTCGGTTCGTTAGACGGATAACCACGACGATACAAATTCAAAAACTAAACATAATTTCCATTAATATAAAGCAATTCGATGTGATGTATTACGCACCTGTATAAGCTGGTCACCTGGCGGTTGGCTTAAAAACACGTCCTTATCGATTGTCACACTTGAATCTACACACTGAACGGGAATAGAACTGTCGAAGAGTGATAAATATAGCGTTATCAAGTGGCACAAATCATGAAACATTTGTTTTTGATTAATATCAATCCCATCCCACATGAAAGATGGCCATCGTACAGCAATGTTGGGGAATCCAACAAAATAGCGATCGTTATCGTTGGCAAATTTTACGACGAGTGAAAACGGAAATATTATTTCACGGCACGGAGGATCTTCTGCTTGAGGATAGGCGACGATTTTATATTTTTTATATCCGTTACACTCAATTGAATTAAAGCGGAGCGTATATATAGAGCCAGTTGCACATGAGACCTGACCAATTCTTCCTATAGCTTTCTTCATTTCCAGATCGAATAACATTTTCAAATATTCAACATTGACGCATCCGTCGTGGATAATTGGATGGTTGATGGACGAGTAAAGTTTACAAACCGCCTTTTCCGAAGATAGGTTACCAATGACTTGTGGCTGTATCTTGAAGGGCAATAGAATCTCAAGCACAGGATCCCAATTATTGGGTGCTCCCAAAATTGGACCTATTTTGTATTTACCTAAAATGCGTATTGGTTTGTATTGAATGGATGTGTGTTTATATAAAACTCTTACCGGTTTGCTTTAGATTTGTTAAAGTGCCCTTGAAAATTGAGTTCATCTGATCCAATTCTTGATTGATGTTCTTGGATATTTCATCAATATCCTGCAGGTAATTTTGGTGCTTTGGTTCTGGAGCGTTTATTACCGATTTGAATAACGCTGCAATGGCCTCATGAAATTTAAGAAACATTTTTTTTCTTGCTGGTTTGCTGAGAGCGTTTTATTAAACGAACTTATTAAGTTGAACGTTGAATTTGTTTTGAATATTTCTCGTACGGATTTGATAAAGCAGAAATTTTGGATTAGAGTTCATTTGCACAGCCTTCTATTTACATTCTCTAGACATGCCTTTGGAGTTGGTGAATTATGCTTGGACTTGTATTAATTTGATGTTTAGTATAAAAATTGAAATTTAATTTTGCTTAAAAAAAAAACGGCTCGATATTTTTCAAAGGTTGGACGTATTTTGGAAAGGTTGGTTCTTGTCACTTATTTATG
Source organism: Lordiphosa clarofinis (assembly GCA_018904275.1). Lineage (NCBI taxonomy): Eukaryota > Metazoa > Arthropoda > Insecta > Diptera > Drosophilidae > Lordiphosa > Lordiphosa clarofinis. Next base: position 1,551,764 of record JAEIGQ010000007.1, on the reverse strand, counting down.
AAAAACGATTTTGGTCAAATGACCACCACGACTGACTTGGCAGTAGCCCACTCGATTTACCCAATTTTTCAGAACATTTTCTATTGTTGGCGCCAATGACCATTTGAAGAACAATAAACAAATAAAAAATAATACGAGCTCGCTAGTAAAAAAAAATGTTTACTCATTTTTCAAGGAGCTATTGCACATAGTCCTAAAGGTCAATCTACTAAGGAACACTCATAAACTCACAAAAAAAAAGATTTTCTAAATTTTGGGGCGTTTTTGGCCTGTATAAAGTTGTATTTTTTATGAAAGGCCTTTTCTAAAATCAAAGCGAACTTACCCAAGGCGCAAAAATATGGGCGAATTTCTTAATTTAAGGCGATTTTGGCCTATTTTAGAAAGAACATTTTTTAGGTGTATCATGAAAATACTGATTGGAACAAAGTAAAATAAGTAGCGGAGAGTGGGGGGTTCTGAGCCGCAGGGTGTTGTGAGCCACTCGAATATTGGTCACAAAAAAGTGTCTCCTTTCCTTTAAGTTTGTGAACCAGAACTCGACTTTATGTTACAAAAAAAGATTTTATTTTCATTTTCGACTTGTGAATATTATACAAAATTTTTTTCGTAATGACAAATGTAAGTATGAGGGAAATATCTTTGGTCAATTGCCTTTTTACCGTACCGTATGTGGCCCAGTGGTTAGTGTGCTGGACTGCCTCTGAACATCTAATAATAAAAGTTTTTTTCTTTCTTTAGAAAATAGCTTTTACACATACGGTCACCTTCACCAGCTATTGGCGCCAGCTGTGAAGAAACTAGCCATGAAAAAGCAAATTCTCAAACTTTGCCGTTCGTATCCGGCGTTAAACTGTAGGTCCCTTTCTCTTGTGCGAAAAATTTTAAGCTCACACTCCAAGAGATCGTGGCTTGGCCCCGTTGTAGGAGCTGTATAGCCAACATTTACATTTACAATTGCCTTTTTAATAGAAATATGTTTTTTTTAAATAATTTTTTTTGGTTATATGACGTCACCAAAAAAAAAGTGAGATATGGGGGGTTGTGAGCCACTTTGAAAAAAGTCGGTTATACTTCCAAAGAGAACATTGCAATGACGCGCAATAAAACAGAGGAAAAACTCTCTAAAGAAGTAAAAAAAAACATTAATAAGGCAAACAAACGAACAGCCACAAGCAAAAAGTGCTCGTATATAAAAGAAAACAAGCCTGAAGCCGTCAATCAATTTTCACTCTTCATTGATATTTCTTAATTCAGAATATGAGAGAAATTGTTAATTTTTTCATTTAATAAAGACTATTTGAACTTTTAAATGGGTGGCTCACAACCCCCCAAAAATTTTTGAAATGTCAAAAAATCACTTTTTTCAATATGAAATAAAAAAACCACAAAAATGTATTTTTCAAAACTAGTGATGAGAAATGCCTTGTGCATCTTTTACCTAAAATACAAAATTTACAGAACGAAAAAATTTTGAGTTTTGGCGAAGTTATGTTCGAAAAACAAAACTATGATCACAACCCCCCACTCTCCCCTACTTGATGGAGTTGTAGGTAAATTGTTCTGCGTGTGTTAACATCTGTCCGACGCCCTTGTCTCTGCTCCAATTGTTGCTTCGTCTTCGGAAAGCTTGTGCCTCTTGCTATTGAGAAGAAAGCAGTTGCAACATTTTGACGCGCGTAATTTCATTTATTTCATGTAATTGTTGATCTGTTCTTGCTGCCCTAACAATTCGCATGTGTGTTGCTGCATTCGTTCGACGGCCCAAATAGCCACCCTTCGTGATGCTGGGCTCGGTTACTTTAACAAACACACACACACAGATAGTCCAAACTGAAACGATGAAAAACAATATCACAACCGATTGATCACAACCCCCCACTCTCGCCTACATCCCTAGTATTTAGATGTTAGAAAAATTATGAAAATTTTGAAAAGCTAAATGCTTATGGAATATCTTTGATAAAGAAGTTAGTTGTTAGATGTAGCCTATAAAAAGTGTTTCTATTTATATGAAATACTCAAACGAAAGGAATTTTCTGCAGAGCTGGATACAGGCCTTTATAGTAAAGTTTGTGGACCGGAAATAGTAGCTCTAAAAATAAATAAAACAATGCTTTAAATTTTCATAATTTGCTGCATATTTACAACTTGAAATTTAATCATTTTTAGTAAAAAGTTATACATTCATTATCTCTTAAACGTACGCACTTAATTAACTAAATTGCAATCGTACACATATCGATCATTATTACAAGTATATGTATAAGAGTTGGATTTGTACAAAAATACATTTTACTAAAATATGTCACTTAGAAAATAATGTTTTCGTTTGCAAATTTCTCTTAAAATATTTGATGGAAATTTTTTTGGGGGCGGATGTGATGCTGGGACCGAGTAAAATAATTTACTGTAGCGTTCCCATTTGTGTAAATAATGAGTCTTGAGTCTTCGCTATCTACATGGATATTCGATGTGTGAGTGTACCAAAATATATTAATATTAAAGTATTTCACTATCTACTATTTTCTATTAGATTTGATGAGATTTGTTTATTGAAAGAGGAAGAAATAGAAATTTTAGTGTAAGTGGTTGTGGTATTCAACAATCTGTGAATTTCGAGATTGAAAAAATATACTGAACATGAGAACTTTGTACTTGTAAACCTAATAAGAACGCTTAGCTACGGTCCCAGCTGTAAGATCTTGAAACAGAGTTGTGGGCTTAGATTACAATTGTACAAGGCTGTTGTTGTTGTTGTTGTTTTTGAATATATTTGCTATGGCTATGGCTGATATCCGATTTGTGTGAGTCAATTAAATTGATTGGACCGAAACAGTTGAGATCAAGTGGATGACTTAAGATTTGATTTGGAATTTTGATTTAACTGACTTTACAAAAATCATTTGGCTAATTTAGCATTTGTTGTTGTTGGCCCGGTGGAGCCTGTTGCTGCTGCTGCTGTTGCTGAGTGATCACAATGTGATGTTGCTGCTGTTGTTGTTGCTGTTGCTGCTGCTGTTGCTGCTGTTGTTGCTGTTGCAACTGTTGCTGCTGGTTGGCTAGTTGATTGGCATGTTGCAGAGCTGCTGTGGTGGCCTCCGTCACCACTGGCTGCAGCATGCTGGTACCATTCTCTCGCCTCACATGACTATTCAGTTCAGCTTTCACTCGACGCGCTATGTGCGAACGTGTGTGCTTACGCAGGTGATCCTTACGATAGAAACCCTTACCGCATTCCTGACACTGATGCCTCTTCTCACCCGAGTGGATGACAAAGTGCAAACTGAGCTGCTCTTTGCGCTTGAAGGCCTTCAGGCATACGGTACAAATGTAGGGTCTTTCCGGATTATGCGACTGTTTGTGCCGCGTCAGATGATCCTTGCGCTTCAGCGAGGCTTGACAAATATCGCAGACATAACGCTTCTCTAGATTATGTCCCACTAAATGTACCTCAAGCAGCTCGGGTTCAGGATAGGCCACATGACATTCGGGACACATGTAGAGCGGACTGCCATCCAGAGCGGTGCTGAGACGAATCTCACCGGGACGCAGCTTGGGCTTGCGTTCCTTGTTGCGCTTTTTACGTTTCTTTTTCTTGGTGGTGGTGGCTCCAGAGGTGACCGTTGCTGTGGCTGTCTGCGCCGGCTGCAATTGCAGGTTGGCCTGCACCTGCGGCTGTTGCTGCTGTTGCAGTGAGGCCAGTTGATCCTGCTGCTGTTGCTGAGGTATACTAATGGTTGCGGTGGTGCCCAAGGTATTGATGCCTATGGCTGGTCCCGTTTGTACTTGCAGCACCTGGATGGTTGAATTGATTACTCATCTAAATGCTTCACTGATTCTGTACACTTACCACATTCTGTTGGTTTTCCTTTTTAATTGTTTCCGCTGAATATTTAAGAAAATGATGCAACGACAGGGGCAATGTATTGGCTGGAAGATGCGAGAGGTAGTCCGCCACAGTGGTGCCCGGCGTCAGTGTCTGCCAGGAGGTATTCTGTAGCACTGTGGACATAGAAAAAACCCATTAGATTTTTTTGAAGATTGATTCTTCAACGCTTGGACTCACCTTGTTGCTGTAGTATGGCATTGCATAGATCTTGGGTTAGCTCTTGCGGTGCCGTAACCTGTTGCTGCTGCAGTTGCTGCTGTTGTTGTTGCTGCTGCTGTCCCGAGGTGCTGGCTTGTAGTGCCTCCGCTTGTGAGCTGGTGGCCGTTGCGCTAGGCGCATAGGTCACTGTTGTGTACTGGGCCTGCTGCTGTTGCTGCTGCAAATGTCCATTGTATTTATCACCCTGCAGCGCCTCCTCCTGTCCGCTGCGAAACTTGTTGTTGCTGCTGCTGCTGGCTCCTAGACCAGCTGGCATATTGGACTGACTAAAGTGCGTCAGTCCCACTGCTGTGCTGGTAACCTGCTGTTGTTGCTGGTAACGATTGCTGCCAGCACTCCCACTGCCAGCATCTTGTTGTTGCTGCTGCTGTTGTTGTTGTTGTTGCGGGTTGTTAGTGGCCGTTACCGTCACATCGGTCGCGGCAGCCGTTACCGTGGACACTAGGGGCGCTGTGCTTGTGGTGAACTGCGGCAGACCCGGTATGTTGCCAGGAAAGGTATTACCAAATGGTGTGAAATTCATTGTGCGTTCGTTGCTGAGATCGTTGATAGACTTAAGAGGATAGTTTCTGTGGGTGAAATTGTGCGTTGAGGCGTTTCAGGCAGCTGAAAGTTGGAAGAGCAAAATTGTTAAGGGAAAACTGCTTGGAGATAGGGTTACAGCATATATCCTCTTCATCATATTTATACACAAAAAATGGGCGGATCAATCTTTTTATTCTGAAAAATAATTCTCGACTTACAGGATATTCTACTTGAGCTTGAGTTAAGCTTTTATGACTTTTGAACTTGTATCATTCCAAATATGCTCATTTCAATCCCTTTCGAAAGTAGCAATTTAGAGTGCAATGTTATTCCATTAGTGTTCAGTGCCAGGTCGTGGGTTCGATTAGACTTAGCAGAATTAGAACAACAAACAAAATTTATTTTTTGTGTTATTTCAGAAGAAATAGCCCAAAACTGTTGTGGGTCTTGAATATGGAGGAAGGAGAGAAGGGAAGGGATTTTTTGGGAGTTTTTTGCTTAATTTGATCTTTATAAGATTTCAGTGGGAGAAATTTGATCTTTTCAAGTTGGGTTCAAATTAATCTTCTTCGGCTCGGCTCCGGACTAATGAGATGACGCCAACAATCTCTAATAATAATCTGGCATTTACTTGTAGTAGGATAGCTGCGACATATTCAAATACTCATGCTCAGACTAACGGCTACTCCATTAAATATTAACATAACCCTATCACTCATGTATATAGTGATCTCTTTCACACATACACCTATCGTAAGACTACTCAGTGAAAGAACTGTAACGGGAACTCGAAAAGAGACGTCTTTCCTTTCATAACGTTGATTTTGAAAGCCCGCAAATGCAAATTTCCTCCAGATTTATTGAACTTTCCTCGAAGACTTATCCTATTCTCTTGAACTAGTTGTATAACCGATCGTTTCTATATCAGCTTAGTTAGGGTTGTAGACTTTGGAAATGTTTTAAAATAGCCGCCAATATGTACATTGTGTACATAATATTTTTAATATTATGTACATAAATATTTTAAGGTTTAGGTATTTTAAGACAGAGACGATGCTCACACTATAAGTGGAGAGAGAGAAAGGCGTACGAAGAGAGACGCTGCGTATAAAATGGATAAAACAAACCCGTTTTGACAATGTAAATAGTCAACCGTGTGTGGATGGAAAACCATGTAGTCTAAATCAGAGCCCGAAAAAACTGTTGTTTACAGGGTATTACTTGAGTCGCACTATAGATATTTCAAACCACTTTGAGCTCAAATTACCAAAAGTCCAAACGTGATGCATCAATTCCACACAACGGATTTGTATTCAGCACACTAAAATCATCAAGAATGGCCACCATCTTTTCCATAAACATATAACTGGTACCTGCTTCAGGCTCGAATACTTTTGATTTCCGCTAACTCTAAAAAAAGATGAGTCGTAACCGTAATCGAAAAAACATTTTTAAATGTAACCGTAACCCTATAACCTTTATAAACATAACCGGTTATCAGTACCGAACCATATACAAATATATGGGTTATATTCGGGTTTTCCTCTTCTAGTTAAAATTTCGATATACCTAAATGTATTTGATGACCAAATAAAAGAAAAGATGAAAGAAGTAAAGATTTTGTTTAGCTGTATCTGTTCCTTTATTTATAATGCCAAATTTGTTTGTATAAAAACGGAGGTGTTGGCACATATTGTTGATGTTTGCGCGATCGCCTTTTTCAAGTTACTTTCTTCCCCTGAGTGTAAATGAAAAAGATAGCCTTTAACATGCTTGATTATATATATAAATCTCTACGCCCGACTGACTGACTGTCAACACACAGACAAGACCGCATATCCTAAGCGCGCACTAGAATAGAAGATTTTTAAAATTTGACCGCGAAGTGGGTGAAAAGTCAATTAAAAGTTTGTAAAGGGAAAATGAGCAATAAAACTCGAAACCGTCTGCAAGATAAAATAAAGCCAATCATATTAATATCTAACAACTCCATTTCTACAAATTCGTATAACCTTGGACTAGTGTATTTTTGTGAGACAAAACTGGCGCGAAGAGGATCTAAAGTTTTTGAGAATCGCTCATACGCAGTGTTTTCCCCTTTTGATAAATTTGTTTTATTTACAAATAGTCCGCGTTGACTTAATTTGTTATTTCGAATTAAAAAATTACAAGTAAGAAAGTTGGTCAAGCCCGACTGTAACCTACTCTGTACCGGGTAGCAGCTGAAAGAAGCGCTGCTGCTGCACTGCGGCAGCAAACTCCCTTTTGGTAATAACTTAACACGGTTCCTCTACTTGTATAGAACAATGTTTTAAAAACTGACCCATAGATGACGCTCCTACTGCGTTTTTTGAAAACCAGCTAGCCACCGCTGCGGCAGAGAACTTTCTGTTGGTCATATATTTATTACAGTTCATCCAATCTGTTCCAACTTGAACATGACACTCGACCACGATTATAACGTTGAGTTAAAAGAGATATACTGGATGAGTTGCTGAAGAATGTTCAAACTTTAACATGATATTCAACTCGGCCCACACATAATCTAAATCTCATATTCATATAACTCAGCCTATTTCATCAATATGTTACCTTTTGTAATAGCATTAAATATTAATAGTGTCTGTGGCAGTCTCCCATCTCAAATATCGATTTCAACAACTATTGTATGAAACCTCGTTGACGGCAGCTTTTTCAACCCCTATAATTTCATATAATTTAAATAAACGTGATTATTGGAACCTGAAATATATTCTTGGTAATTCTGGGTACAGGACACCACTTAAAAGGGTCGACCAGTCGTGGAACCACTTAACGTGCATTGTTTGGGAAACTACCCTTCGGACCAAGGCGGATCGTTTATACACAAATTTGTCGTTGCGTTAATATTGTTAGTTCATAATTTAGTTAAAGAAAATAAATATATATATATTTATATTGATAACCTCTGATGGAAATGTACCAAAGATTTCGTTGTACAATATTTATTTGGTAATCGTGTCGTATAAGTAATTCCTTTAATAAAATATAATTGTATGGTTATTAAATAATTAACAAAAATAAACTATTGGAATGCTGAGACCTACTTCTTTCCATTTTGCTGTTTTGAAGTCCGCTCTAAGACATTCATGTTTGTATTTAGGTAAATTAGATAATGGCAATTGTAACAGCTAGACAATTACACTATGCAACAATTTTTTGATCCCGGCTTCTAAATAGTTGATCCTTATGTAAAATTTCACGCTGAATTCAAAATTTGAGAGTATTTTTTGAAAGTTTTTTTTAACTTACGCTCTCGTTTTTATACTGAAAAAACTAGCAAAAAAATACTCTCAAACAGAGGTATGTTTACTTAATTGTGAATATAGCGTTTATTTTTCATCCGATTTTGATGACCAAGGGCAAAAAATGCTCGTTAAAGATTACCCAATCCTGTCAATATCTGAGACCTGAGCAATTTTAATGGTAAGATTGAAAAAAACTCAATAAAAGTCAGCAAAAAATTAAAAACAAATTATCAAAAATTTTTCAAAAATCCAACTTTGAAGTGCCATAACTTCGTCATTTATGGTTGGATTTACAACAACTGTCGATTTTTGAAGAAATAATTTTATTATCTTTAATTTTTGTTCCAGTATATACATATCGGTGGACTAAAATCAGAGAAAATGGCATTTTAGTAGACCTACCTTTTTCAAAACACTAAAAATAAAAATTTCGCGATATCTCAAGAACCGTTCTACTTTTGACATATCTGAGAGCAGATTTGAATTCAGCGTGAAATTTTACATTAGAATCAATTGCTAAAAGTGCGGGATACAAAAACTTTTCAAATTTTGTGACATAGTGTTATTCATATATTATTTGAACCGAACCCATCTCGTTTCGGTTCGGAGTTTTCGAAAATCCCGTAGTCTTCGATTCCGAAGCGGTTCGACCGAACCCGTTTGCGGCCCTGCTTATACTTTGCTCTGTGATTTTTTACTTTAACTGACGCTGGATGTGACCCCAAAAAGTATGCTATCATATTTCAGCATCATGAAGATTGAACATTTCATTTTTAATTCTTCAACTTTTGCAGTCAGTTCTAAATTTATATGTTGTCATGAAATTACTAAACTCCAAAGTTTGACTACGTGCGTATAAGATAGGCACCTTTTGAATGAAAAGTGAAATCATAGCCGCAGTTGTTGTTATAGCAGTTATTGTTATTGTTGGTATGCACCCACACCCACTCACACAGGCCAGTTGGCCACCCGCCGCGTAAAAAAAGAGCGCCAAACCTGCGCGCTTAACAAAAACGAGAGAGAAAGAGAGAGATAGTGAAAGGAGAGTTATGGGTTTGGGTTTGGGCAGACACAGGCAACGATGACGGCGGCCAGTTAGTATGTCGGTAAATTGAGTTTAGGTTAGGATTGACTTGTAAGTGTTCAGAATTTGCAAATGACTTTACCACCAACATTTAATATCATCTCGAATGGCGTTAATATCGATTTTCACTAAGTAGCCCGACAGTCGCGGTAAGTTCAAGTTAAATGACTTTCACTTGGGCCGTGCATAAGAATCTTTCGCGTAACCGTGGCACAAAGCATAACAACAAAAAAACCCGATCGTTGCAACCAATTGCATTCGTTTTTACTACGTGTCAACCATCCATTGTGAGTCTGGGGACAGGGAGGCACAAAAAAAAAATATGGTATGTGTATTGTATGTGGTGGGGCGGTTGCGTGAGGCTTGGAGCTCTTGGGGGAAATGTTTAGTGGGCTACCTCTGCCACCTCCATATGCACTTGCACCCACTGTCTGGGTCGGTTGCCGCATCTATAACGCGGGGCCACCTAACGGCGTGTGGCGTAAGTTTGCTACTGACCCGCCGCCGTCGCCAACTTCCATTGAGCAATGCTCTCCAGCTGCTGCCGCTCCTCGTGTGTGTGAGACCGACAACAGAAGCTATGTCGGGCCGCGCAGAGGCAGCCGGCATAGTCTGCCTGTGTATGTGTGTGTGTGTGTTTGGGGGGGCCACGTGTGTGAGAGAGCATTGATGACTAAAAATTTAACCATTCTCTCTTTCTCTCACTGGCTTTGACTTCTTTTTAGTCTGGTTCAATTTTCTGACTTGGCAATTAATTAAAAGTACATTTTTTTTTTATTTAAGAGAAATTTTACTAAGGACTTTTTGGGTAAATAGAAAAGAACCACCTTCTGTACCTACTAAGGTAAGGATAGCTTAACAAATTTCCGTGGTCCGCGGTAACTAGCTTTTGTGTTGTCTTTGGCTTATGAAAGTTCTCCAGTTTTTGGGTTCCCATCTGTGGAAGAGCTGCAAAATGTATCCAATTTTCATCCCTAAACAGACCGGGAAGGTCAGTTAACAAAAGTGATGGACTTTACATACATATATTTAATCCAATATATCCAATCTAAGACGAAGAACTTGATCAGCACCAACAGCCTTTAAGTTGGTTTGAATGAAAAGATTTTAGTGATCGGAGTGATGATAGCAATGGGCAGCACTAAACACAGTTTGTGTGGAGCCACATTTAAAAATTATCTGTTAAAATCTAAGTTTGACAGATATAGACTATTTTACAGTCGCATCTGTAGTCGACATTTGGGCGCTTTTTGTTCCCAATCAGTCGAGTCATTTGTGTAATAAGACTGAACGTTGTCAATAGTTTCCTGCTGTATAATCGCCCTCGCCATGAGACCCAAATGAGATCAATATATACCGTTTATACATAAAAGGTTTCTTCTCCCTGACTCATTCAGTGACGGATAGCCTGGCAATCTAGGCAGAGTGAAACTTGGAACCGAATTTCGAAAACAACCTGAACCGTTACCAATTTATTGAAATTTTTCTGATTTCGGTATTCTATAACCCTGAAACTTTTTGGGTTCGGGTTCACGGAGTGGGTTCAGAAGAGCGCTGAACCTAGCTTCAGGTTCAAACCGGGGTTCAGGAATAATTTTGTTTTAGCTGACTCAAAAAAAAATGTGTTAGTTTGAAAAACCTGAAACATTTCATACGTATTTGGAAGTTCAGAGTCTTGATATTTCGAATATAATATTTAATATATTCCATAATAGTTAGATTAAGGGATATTTTACTTTTTATTATTTTAAGATAGCAAACTTTCCATATATTTATTTGGTCGCTAAACTCAAATCAAAAAACTTAGAAAAAATCCATGTTAAAATCCTAAAGCCCTGTTCGGAGAACGACAGAAAATTCCTTTCGTTACAGGTAGACATCGGATTTTAGGTTTTTTTTGTTGTTGGTCTAAAAAATTCGAAAGTTTGGCATTGGACTAATAAAAATATTTTTGATTTTTTAAGATGAGCATACTCAAAATATTTTTTTTAGGTAAAAAGCATATGCTAAAATAGGCCAAAACAGGTCAAAATATGCTCTACTCAAATACCACTCTAAATTCCGTATTTATGATTGAAATGATGAAAAATACCGAAGACAAGAATGTACCATGTAAAAACAAGCCCTGTGGATGGTTCGTAGCGTACAAATCAAAGCACAATTACAGTAAATATCTGTAGTTTGTATCTTACTGTAATTTCGTTTTCTCGTAATGTATGCGTCGTATGACGTACAAACCGCAAAATTTAGTTTTGTGAATGTGTTCAGTTGACGTACGAGTTTTGAGTCAGGGACGCGAGCCTTATTATAAAATACATTTTGCATTGCATCTGACAGGCTTCTGTACTTTTTTTTTTTTTTTTTTTTTTTTTTTTTATTTATTTATTTAGTCGACAAAAAAAGGCTGTCAACTCAATTACACATACGTTATAAAAAAGCCTTATTGACTAAGAAAGCCTAACAAAGAAAAACTAACAAAATTACAAAACAACTAATAACGAGTCCGACTCGATGGGGGAGTTTTATTTGCCCGTCCGGCCAGCTATGCCCCGATTCACAGCCAACTGTAGTCAGAGACGTTATTAGAGCTACCAAAAACTTTAATGATGTAGAGATAGAGAAGAGGAAAAAAACAAAACCAGAATAGAGGCAAAAGAAAAAAATAATAATAACACTAAAATAAATCAGATATAAAGAGAAAAAAATTTAGGAGAAAACCATAAAAATAAAACAAATACTAACTAAAAGTGAAATTTAAAACTAAGTAATAATACAAAATTTAAAGCTATACTTAAAATAAAATAACTAGAAATCTCTGACCCGGTGGGGGAAGATTTTTTAGCCAGTCCGGCAAGCTATGCAGAGTTGAACTTAGTTGAACGAGAAAAAAGTGGACCTGGTGACATCATTGCATCTTAACTGATTTGGTTCCTTTTTGGTATTTTTTTCGCAAATTAGTTGTATCTCAGTCATAGTAAAATTGTACCAAACATTCTGTATGCTGTACTCTATTCTCTTCACCACTGGTCATCCATGGTATATTATCGCGGTTCGGTAAGATCATAATAATAGTTATGCACTTATTTATTGTATTTAGAAGAGATTTCTTAACTTAATATTGAGTTGACCACCATGGAGGACTCTTAGCTAAAAAGCGCGCTAATGCAATAGATCAGAAATGAATTTCATCTTAATTGTCATTTAAGTTTGGTGCAATACTGCCGATAATCCTCATTGATTGTAATTAAATGATTCGCAAATCACGGCAAGATGGTTTGAAATAAGATTCTGATTTTTCCTCCGTTTTTTCCATTCTGTAAACTCTATCGTGCCTTTCAAAGTGTAACAAATCTACTCAAGGTCCGCACCTAAACTTATTTTACTCTTGTCTCTAATGGAAAACGGATTTTGTTCGCTCGCATGGTGAACACTAGAAATTGGGAACTTCTTTTAGTATTGGCCTCTATACGGCTGCCCCAGTAAGTTACGTTTTGAACCCTGAGTAAAAGGCATATTTAGATGTGCAGATGCCTACTTGGGAGCATATATTTACTCTCTAAATATGTAAAAGCATATGACATATTCCAAAATAGGTCGAAATAGGTTAATCATATTCTCAAATATGCTTTTAGGTCGAAGATATGTAAATATGTCAAATATGCAAAACGAATAAGGATTTAAAATAATCTACTTTTCATGAAACGAATTTGTATGCAACCAGAATTTTTTTTGGACCAACCATTAAAAATATGTTTTAACCTAAAAGCCGATGTCTCATATTTTTAGAAAAGTTTTTTCTTAAACTTTTGTGTATGTCATATTTTCGAAGTTCTTGAAATCTTTTTCTGTTTATTAGAAAATTTACCAGAACAATTTAAAAATAGGATAGTTCTTTTAATTCACGCCACAAATTTTATACTCTGTACCAAAGATACATAGAGAATAAAAGTATGTAACAGGGAGAAGGAATCATTTCCGACCATATAAAGTATATATATTCTTGATCAGCATCAACAGCCGAGTCGATATGTCCGTCATGTCCGTCCATCCGTCTGTCCTTCCGTCCGTATGAACAAACAGATCTCAGAGATGGTAAGAGATAGAGGTTTGACATGTATGGGACAAATGCTTCTTATACTTGCAGGCAGATCAAATTTATTTTCAATTTTTTGCACGCCCCATCCCGCCCCCGCAATTTGGAAAAAACATTATATCTCATACAGTTTCGAAGATAGACAGTTCGTACCTTCTAGAGATAGTTATTAATTAGCAAAATGTATCGATTTGCCGAAGAAATGTAAAAGATCGGCTGAGCGGTTCTCAAGTTATAAGTAAACAAGTAATTCACATCCCGCCTCCACGCCCTCCCAACGATTCACAATCAACAACGCACAATTTTAGAGAGAGATAGAGAGCGAGAAAGAAAGAGAGAGACTTAGAGATGAGCGCAGCACCAGCATTGCATTCAGCTTCTACTTCAGCAGTGTTGCCAATTTGGCCTTTTTCCGGACAGATCTATCCTGTTTTTAACTGCTTCAGCCGGAAAAAATGTCAAACATCCCCTAACCGGAATTCTATCCTTTTTTTAGTTTCCTTATCCGGAAATCTAGCCTTTTTTAGACTAGGTTTTTTTAATGTTAAAATTCTACCGATTCTAGAATTATTTGAAAAAAAAAGCAGCGACAAAAGAAGCAAAATAGTTGTTCAATACGCAAACATCCACCAATTAAAATGGGAAAATGATGAAAACACTTTAAAAGTGAAGTAAAAAAATATCGGGACAGCTCAGGTAACAACACCTTTTCGGACCTGGTAGCTTTCGCCCTGAATCTTCTTTCGTTGCCATGGTCGAATGCGGAAGTAGAGAGGGTATTTAGCCAAGCAAATTTGGTTAAAACCAAAACTAGAAATCGAACTAGAAACAATTTTTTAAATGCTATTTTGACAGTCAGGAAGTTATATATGGGTAATTATTTCTGAAGTGGGCAACTATTTTTTTCATAGTCTCCAAAAATTTAAATATTTTTGACACGATGATACCGCAGTTTTCAACGATTTTTGATAGATTTTTCAGAGTTTTCCCATTGTGGGATGCAAAGATATAGCGACTGTTTTATTTTTTTGAAGTTGGTTATAACTAAATATTAGATAGACCTAAAAATAAATAAAAATTTTCAAAATATATTGTTTTTCCCTTACTTTGTGGTTAAAATATTTGCGATAGTTGATCTGGAGGAAGAAACCGCCGAAACTTAAGAAAAAAAATTTAAATCGCGGGTTGTGCAAAAACGGCCATTTTGAGATTTAAAAAAAAAATTAGGACTAATCTATATGACATTCTTAGTACTCTGAAAAAGGCTTTATGATGGGACGGCCATAAATTTTTGAGAAATGCAAAAAACCGCCAAATGAAGTACCATTTTTTGATTCACCAACGATCAACTTCATACAGGCCTTAAACCATACCTATAAATAGACCGAACTACGTTTATAGATTCTCCAATCAGGCTTTTGTTCACGGATTATGGTAATTTTTGTTCTCTCAATTACCTTTGAAAAATATTAACCAATTGGACATCACAAGCTTCTCCAATATTATGCAATTGATCTTATTAGTGATATTCTTAATCACCAGCAGGAAAACAGCTCAAATCTTCTCATTACTTCAGTTCCAGGCATCTTAGCGTCTTGCGGTTTGACTACCAAAGACATTTTTAAAATGAGACTTTACTTTTTCTTGCTGGCAATTAAGAATTTAGTATTAAGACCCAAAAGGTCAATGTTTTTCAAAGACAATTGCTAAAACAAAAATGCCCACAACCCCTGAACCAAGGCTACATTGGTGGATCTGGAAATGCAGTTAGGTGTGTTTTTAGGTCTTGTCTATTGCCTATATGAAGTTGTCAGTGGGTGAATCAAAAAATGGTACTTCATTTGGCGGTTTCAGGTATATATACATATTTCAATTTAAATCAGTTGTACATATATTTACATTTTATTTAGATTTGGATTGCGTCGGCATAGTTTTGTTTTGCCACAATTAAAATTTGCCGGATAAATATTAATCATTAATTGGATCAATGGCAACATATGAGGACAGAGAAATGACCGATGTAGAAGTCATTGAAGATGCTTTAAAATTATTAAATGAATAAATAATTATAAATAAAACTTTTTGTCCTTGTCGAAGTCATTGAAGATGCATTAAAAACTGTTGAATAAATAAATACATATTAATAATTTTTTTATCCTTTTTTTCAGCCTTTTTTTGTTTTTCATCCCTTTTTCCTGTTTTTTTTTTCCAATCTGTCCTTTTTTTTCGGAAAAATATTGGCATCACTGGTACACAGTATGTTATAGTCGGGCATGACCGACTTTCTCACTTGTTTTTTATTTATTCTTCGGGAATTAGTTTCCTTGCTTTCTTTGGGTGCCCCCTACTCGGTATATAATTGTGAAATTTCCATTTACCACAATAATCGCATTATATGCAATTGGTTTCAGTTAGCCTAAGCTCTTGCTTTTCAGTACTTAGCCAAAATGCAGGGCCTATGGTTAGTTCCGCTAGCTACTTTATTGGGCATTTGTTCAGTGTGTAGCAAAATCCCAAAAAAGGGTAAATAAAGCGTCACTAGTATGAAATATATAGAAACACCCATTCTCCACAGCAACCGACTACTACGAAGTGCTGGGTGTCTCATGCCCACATAACGAAGAGGTTAGCTGCCTGCGTATTCAATGCTCTAACACAGTTCATTACTGTCCAGCGGAGAGATTTTGCTATGATCCCAAGTGCATTTGTCGTCGCGGATATCGTCGTGTCAGAGGAGAATGTGTGCCAAAGTAAGATAAAATAAAAATCTCACACCGTCTATGCAATGCAATGTCCCATATATACCAACATACGTACAAACAAATCTGGGTCTGGACCAGAATTTGCATAACACTCACAGACAAGCCACCACAACAACAACAACAAGGCAGAACAAAGATGCTTTTCCGCCCCCTGACACTGAATTCCGCCTGCAAGGCCAATCGACGAAATCAGGCCACGCATACAAACGGCGCGGTACGACGTAGCCTGCCATAAAGCAAACTCCCGGAAACTGCCTACCAATGCACCCACCCTGCACAACCGCAAACCCAACAATACCCAAACCCAAGCCCAAACAGAGGTAAGTGCAACGCATTCGGCGGTGGCGTTGAGTAAGCAGCGAGAGAGTGGAAGTGCAGCTCTCCCAACATGCATTGCATCATCACCAACATCATCGTAGTCGTCGTCGTGGTCGAAACGAACAGAAGCACCGCGTTCTGGTGGTCACGGCGAATGTGTTACAAGTGGCAGGCAAAAATGGAATTTTATGCCCACTTTGTCACTGCTGCCAGGTGGGAGGCTTGCCACCAGGACATGCACTGGCCCTGAAAGACAAACTGTGAGGCTGAGTGCAAGTCGCGTGCCGTCTGCTTGTTTATCGCCCGCCTGCATGTGTGTGTGTGCGGCTCCATGAAAGTGAAATTTGCACAGGCCGAAGCATCTATGTATATCTCTATCGCCGAAAAGGCCATGGCGTGGCCGTGGCTGTGGTCGTGGTCGTGGCCGTGACCCGTCTGGAAATGCACTTCGACACAGATGCATGCACACAGATTTTCGGGGGAGAAATTCGGGAAACGCGGTCACATTCACATGCGTAACACGTTGTCGGTGAGGCGATGCTACCGACCAACGGGTCGTATGAGTAATGTACATAAGAACGGAGTGGAGTTAAATGATGGCCTGAGGTGCATTGGGTTTGGTTTGGTGGAATGCAGTCAGAAAATAACATCAGTCACAGTTTTTTGTTTTTAACGTTTTTCATTCTTGGGAGTGGAAAGCAGTCAAAACTGGTGGGCTTTGGCTTGAACAGGGACCATTTGTCCACTTGTGGCTAGCATTTGCGCCTAGCATTCATTTGGGGCAAGGTTTTTTGTGTTTGACAAAATAACTAAGAAAACAAAGAAGCCTGGTGGTGCAGATGGAAAGACCGTTGCCTCAGGACTGAGAGATCGGGGTTCTAAAAAATAGTTCGTAAAAATTTAATGTGTAAAGATTTGAAACTGCTTTTAAATACTTGGTATCGTCCTAATTTATATATCTATCATATGTTGAATATAAAAAACAAATTCTGTTTGTTAGTTATAGGCTTCTTAACCGCTAGACCGATCTTCACGAAATTTTGACAGTATGTTCGGGTGTATTCCGGAAAGAGTCATGGGCTATGTCTGAAGCCTTAAGATTGAAAAGCGTTTAGAAACTTTAAAAAAAATTACTCAAAAGTCATGCAAGCTACGAACTTCTGGAAAATCTGGTTTGAAGGTATTACCAACCTTATGGAACAGTGGTATTCAACTGGGTTTGAACCGAACACTTATTAGTGTTACAGAGCCATACTCATTTATTTAAGCAATGAACTTGAAACTTAGACTGTAGGTTGGTACTACAAAATCGCATATTTTACTGGTTCAGGGCCAGTATCTAACCGGTTTTGAACCGGATAAAATGTGGTCTCAGAAATTATTTAACCTATGAACTAGAAATCTAGTCTGTAGGTTGGTAATATGTGGTTGGAAATTTTACAGAATCAGGTTCGGAATCGAATCGGTTTCGAACCGGTTAAAAAGTGATTCAGAGGCTTACCACAAAAGTTATTTAAGCATTGACCTTAAAAAATAGTCTTTAGGTTGGTAGCAGGGAATCAAACCGAAACCAAACCGGAACCGAAAAGAAAAACCGGAATCTTTATTTTGAATTTTTTGTAAACTGGTATCCGAGAGTTGATATTTTTAGAACCGAGAAGACCGAAAAAACCTAAACGTTGTACCGGTACGGTTTCGGTTCCGAGTGCAACAACTGGACCACGAGCAGTTAGTTTTGGCAGATTATTACACCATTTGGCTCGATTGTGAGCTTCAAATAAATAAGGATTCTTGCTTAGCAAAACTTTTGTTCAATTAAAAAGAAAAACGCGAGACCAGTCTCTTTTGAAATAATGCATTGCTCGTTATGCTTGCACATAACTTCAAAAAGCAGGAACACAACACACCGCAAAGGAGGCTTGTGTATCGAACAGCTGTTTGATTGGTGTCTCTACCAAATCATCAGCAATCTTTGCCCACTTGTACCACTTGCTGAGACCGGTTTGAATAGACTATAATAATTTCAAACTTGTGAATTTTCTATGTCAAAAACACGCTTATTAAATTGATAATTTATGTACACACACTTGTTAATAGCTTGCTTACCCACATTATTTGGACTTAAGTTTAAAATTTTCTGTTAATTTTTAATTACCGGTACGTACGAAAGAAAAATTTAGGTACCGTTACGGAACCGAATACCGAAATAAAAAAGAACTATAATAGAATCTTCGACCGAAACGAAATTTTCGGTACGTACCAGAACCGTACGTTATAGAGTTGGATATTTAACTGGATCGAGCCGGGGTTATAAAAGAAGCTTTGGGGCCATATCTCAGAAGATATTTAAGTTTAGGACCGTTTATGAACCGGTTCAAAAGTGGTTCAGAGTCATTTCTCAAAAGGTTTCTAAGATACGAACTTGAATTATAGACTGTAGGTTGGTAAAATCAAGTTTGTTTTTTTTTTATTGACCAGGGTTGGCGGGAACCTGTTTTTAACCGGTTCAAAAGTGGTTCAGAGCAATATCTCAGAAGTTATTGAAGGTATGAACTTGGAATTTATGCTTTACACAGAAAACAAAAGATCCATTAATATCCATTTATCCAAAATCCAACTTTTTTTAAAAGCCCGGCATAAGACCAATAAATTATGATAAAAGGCACCTTTTTAAGCATCACCTCATACCCAGTTTTTCAAATCCACCCTTGGTTTGCGTTTAATGGGTACTTTTGTACTTGCAACACACAACTACAACAATTTTAACTAAGTTTTTACTGGCTTAAGATAAAATTCTCAAAAATTCAGCATATGTGGACAGGGTCATTGGGAACGACATATGAAGAAATAAACCGCGAACCAAGGCTTCGTTGACAAAACTGAAAACGCAGATCTGTCTATTTTTAGACCTTGTTTATGGCCTATATGAATTGATTTGTGGGTGAATATAAAATTGGTACTCCAATTCGCGGTTTTTTGGCTGTCGAGTACCATCTCTTAGGGAAATGCAATAGCCCATTATACCATCATTCACAACGATTTTAAGAAAAATCTACCGTGCGCTTTTAAAGATATTGAAAAATTAACGTTTAACTCCTTATCGAGGTACCTTAACCTTACCTGATGCTTACAAAGGTGCCTTTTATCATAATTTATTGGTCTTATGCCGGGCTTATTTTTAGTGTTGTACTGTGTTATAATAGATAAAATTTTCATATTCCTTTTATTAATATACTTTTTTTTATATTATTAATATCCAGTCCAAATGGATATCAAATCATTAAATGGATTATTAATTAACATCCTTATCCATTTTGGTCCGTAATAAAAAAAAGTTAAATATTCGAAGAGATCTGGACTGGTATCGAAACGGCTTAAAATGTTCTCAAAAATTGGGTGGATCGAATGGGCTACTGCCACGTCAGCCAAGGTGGTCATTTGACCAAAATTTTTTTTCATATATAAAAGACATGAATAAACCTTTCTAATAAATGTTCAACCTTTGAAAAATATCGAGCCCCTTTTTATACCCTTGGAGAGGGTATATTAAAATT
This sequence comes from Lordiphosa clarofinis, assembly GCA_018904275.1. Lineage (NCBI taxonomy): Eukaryota > Metazoa > Arthropoda > Insecta > Diptera > Drosophilidae > Lordiphosa > Lordiphosa clarofinis. The sequence continues at coordinate 1,532,030 of JAEIGQ010000007.1, read as the reverse complement.
GTCCGGATGTTTGTAACGCACAGAAGGAAGCATCTCCGACCACATAAAGTATATATATTCTTGATCAGCATGACGAGCTGAATTGATATAGCCATGTCCGTCTGTCCGTCCGTCCGTCTGTCCGTCCGTCCGTCTGTCCGTCTGTCCGTCTGTTTCTATGCTATCTCCTCCGTCAGTTTTAAAGCTATCTTAACCAAACTTTGCACGAAGTCTTTTGGTACAAATACGCTGCACATTTGTCGGAACCGGCCGGATCGGATGACTATAGCATATAGCTGCCATAGGAACGATCGGTTGAAAAACTAGTTTTAGTGAGAAAAAATTTTTTGTTTTCAATGCTATCGCTCCCAACGCTCGTATTTATAAGTTTTTAATGATTTCACACAATTTCACCAATCCATGTCGAAATCGGGGAACTATATAGTATAGCTGCCATACAAAAGTTTGGTCTGAAAAAAGTCTTAGTGAGAAAAACTTTTTTGTTTTCAATGCTATCGCTCCCAACGCTCGTATTTATAAGTTTTCAATGATCTTACATAATTTCACCAAGCCATGTCAAAATCGGACAACTATATAGTATAGCTGCCATACAAAAGTTAGGTCTGAAAAAAAGTCTTAGTGGGAAAAACTTTTTTGTTTTCAATGTTATCGGTCCCAACGCTCGTACTTATAAGTTTTCAATGATCTTACATAATTTCAACAATATTTGTCGAAATCGGACAACTATATAGTATAGCTGCCATACAAACTGTCAGGCATATATCAAGCGCCAAGGGTATATAAACTTCGGTCGAGCCGAAGTTAGCTGGCCTCTATTTTTATACTTTTGCAAAGGGTATTATAATTTTGCCCAGAAGTTTGCAACGCATAGAAATATTCATTTCCGACCCTATAAACTATATATATTCTTGATCAGGGCGACGAGCTGAGTCGATTGAGCTTTGTCCGTCCGTCTGTCTGTCCGTCTGTCTGTCTGTCTGTTTCTACGCAAACTAGTCTCTCAGTTTTAAAGCTATCGGGCTGAAACTTTGCACAGAGTCTTCTTTTTACTGCACACTGATAATATGTCGGAACCGACCGGATCGGATGACTATATCTTATAGCTGCCATAGAAACTATAGGTCGAAAAGTGGGTTTTTGTGAGAAAACTTTTTTGTTTTTAATGTAAACGCCTTCCGCTTCGACAATTATTAGTTTTATACGCTTTTACACAGATTTGGAAGTTTTTGTTAAAATATGATGACTATATCTTATAGCTGCCATAGGAACTATCGGTCGAAAAGTGGGTCTTTGTGAGAAAACTTTTTTGTTTTTAATGTAAACGCCTTCCGCTTCGACAATTATTACTTTTATACGCTTTTACACAGATTTGGAAGTTTTTGTTACAATCGGATGACTATATCTTATAGCTGCCATAGAAATTATCGGTCGAAAAGTGGCTTTTATCAGAAAAATGGTTTGTTTTAATGCTGACGTATTAAAACATTTGCAAGGGTATTAAAACTTCGGCAAAGACGAAGTTAGCTTGGCCTTCTCGTTTATAACAAAATTAATTTCCAATTTTTAAATGGACCACCCTTTACATGCTGTATGCGTTGTCTGCGTGGATGGGTTTCACGCCTTGTTTATTTTAAAAGGATGAGTACCCTGTAACGATTAATAAAGTGTAAAACAGGACGGAGAGAAAAGCCAAAAAAAGTATCTGCGATCCTATTAAGTATATATATATTTTGATTAGCTATGTCCGTCTGTCCGTAGAAACACGTCGATCTCAGGGACTATTAGGAATAGAGCCACAAATTTGTGTATACCGTAACCAGATCAAGTTTGAATCAGATTAAAAAAGTTCCCCCTCCTTCCCCTTCAACCTAGATAAACTGTCCAAGCCACAATAAAAAATCCCGAAGTTTTGCATGAATACTTCACCGCCCCCTTTATTTGAAATATATTTATATAATTTTAAACTGGAAAGCGGGCCTTTCAAAAACAGTAAACTTAAAATAATGAGAAGCATGTCAAGCAGCATGAAAATATGTTCAATCGAAGAAGTAAACGCAATATTAACTTAGGAAATCAAAGTTATAGAAGCAACACTACTTGGTACAGGGTATTTGGCAGTTGGGGCACTCGACTACAGCCCTCTTACTTGTGTTTTTTATTTGAAACTTATAAAATTTTAAAAATTATAAACTGTGCGACATTGCCAAGTCTCCTGTTAAAAGCATGAAACGGTTGCAAATGGCGGTTTAGGCCATTAATAGTCTGTGACATTACCATATCGTGCTCCAATCAAGGTGTTCTCACTTACAGAAAATGTGGAAAAATCCCAAAGCCATGAAAATAATATTTAACCATCCAAAATTTTAAGAAAATATATTAGCTTCTTAGAATATTGACTTTAAAATATAAAAAATACTTGATTCTTAGTGACTGACTTAAGTAAATTTTTAAACCGAGTCGTCTTCCCCAAAGAAAGAAATCCGGTTCTGGTTCTGGATCCGAAGGTTAAGCACTTAGAAGGTTCCAAGATACACGAACGTTCCTGATCCAGGTTTGTTTTCATAATGCAAATAGTTCGAAACTACAAATATTACTTTCAAGATTGGAAATATCGTTCTTAAACTATGGATTAGAGACTTCTATGTATGCACCGAAAAACAATTTCCATATCAATGGGCGTATTCAGCAGGTAATTCCGATTTACGATTTGTGATTTATGATTGCCGATTTTACCTGCTGAATACAGAGATCGCCGATTGGGATTGGAAAATTTGACAATCATGTTTACTAAATAGAAATCGAACAAAACGTATGATTGCTTAACGATTGCTTGGTCAGCCTATCTTAGTGCAGACATTCATATGAAATTTTCTAATTAATAAATCTATAAATATAAATGATTTTGTGTAGATATTTTCTAATTTTTAAAAGTACCAAACCCACGGATTATCTTACAGTCTGCCATCAATTCCATTCAGCAGAGACTCATCAGCAATCGCAAATCGTAAATCGGGAATCGCTAATCGGAATTATCTGCTGAATACGCCCAATTTTACTTCAACATGAAAAATATAAAAATATCAATCTAAAACTATTTATTCGGGTGTGTCCCAGAAATCTCTAGAGGTTTTCGTATAAACGTTAGCATTTCATATTAAAGCTGTGTAAATTTATAAGTTAAGGGCTCAAATTTGCCCGGCTACTAGATTAGATGACAAAAGTTGAGCGATTTGAAACCGCCTGCTCAAAGCCAAGTAGATTTGAAGCGTACGGTTTTCCTTCCACATAATCTAGTAGGCGGTCTGATTCTTGACACTTCGCAAGTAAAGTAGTCCTAGTTTAGTTTGAAGTGCAATCGTTTATACGAAAATCTCTAGAGATTTCTAGAACACCCCTGATTAACAATTTAAGTAAGTGATTTTATTTTGGATCAGAGACATATTGCTTTCTTGTCAAAATGAAATGAAATTAAATATTGATATTTGTGAAAAGTTCATTTTAATCGTGTGAATATAAAAATGAAGTTGACCTGTGTGCTTTGTTAGACACGCATTCGGCTGTTATAGGAGCACAAAATCTAGATGTGATGCACAATTTCCCAAACCGGATTTTTAGGACAATAAAATGACAAAAGTTTTTGGAAAGCGTTTTAATAAAAAGATTTGGTCCGTCGTCCTTCACTTCAAGGGACCCTTCAAATATAAACTTAAAGCGGCCTTAGTAAATCCAGTAAATTTCAAGACTCGGATTTGATCACTACATCATTTAGCTGCCGTTGGTTCGTTTGAGAAAATTTGCCGTAAAAACAGGTAAAAACAGAACTAACAACCAAAAGATTCACGGTTTCAAGAAAGAAGCAGCAAACAAAATTCGCCTGAGTTGTAGGACCCAAATCTTGATGCTTGCTATAATTTACAATCAAACGGTTTGGTTTGACTTAAAGCCGGTTCACACGATTTACACAAAGCGGTCTGCAGATTTCTGTGAATCAGTATTTCCCTTTTTGGTTTTGCTCGCTCTTTTTAGTTGTCGCTACTCACTTGCTAGCAGGTTTTTTTAATAGTTGTATTCAGTTCGCATCGCGACTGTCGCGTTTTTTTCACTTTCACGCGACGCGCTGACACGCACACACTCAACTAAATACACCAATACAAGTGAAAGAGTCACGAAATACCGTAGACAATTAAAAACAGCGACTGTTCAGCTCGATGCAGTTTTACGGCTCGATGACGTAGTGTCGATGCTGACGTTATAACGTAAACTGATTGAAAGTGTGTGTCCGGCCGGCTCCGGTTGCGGCTGCTGTAGCTTGTTGTGCTGTGCTGATGACCGGCGCCTAAAATTGTGTAGAGTTTGGTGACGAGGCGGCCGGTAAGGCCCAAATGTTTGCCACCGGGCAGACAATTATTTACTCTTTAAAATGCCGACACACGCACGCACACACACTCAACGCTTTCGCTTTTGTGTTTGTCGTTTCGATGGGTTTTAGAGTTCGGTTCAGTTCGGTTCGATATGATTCGGATGCTGCTCTCTTTCTCGGAATCTCTCTCTCTGTATGTGTGGGTGGACTGCGCTCTGCCGGCGATGCAACTCAGTTTCAGTTTTGCCCCGTACCCGTTGTCAATTTAAGCGCGCGCCGGCAAGTATGCAACAGTTTTTTCCTATAGATTTTTATAAGCATTTTTGTATGTATCAAATCTAGCAAAACTCATTAAAATACATATACATGCATATGTACAATATATATATATATTTATATATATAGCGCCATATTGTGTACATCAATAGAGAGTGAGAGGCTGATTTGAATTAATGGTCGGAGGTGGGTAGTGTGAATATTGTGGTTATGTGCTAGCACTGTACATGTGTACATATGTGTGCCTGAGTATGTAATTGAATTCAAAAAATTGATTTATTTTTATTAACGAATTGAATTATAGTTTCAACGGACACGACATTGCCTGTACAATTTTTCTAATGTTTCTTTAAAGATCGGATGAACGGAAGTCAAGTTATGAGCAAAAGAAAGTTCGCAGCGGCAAACTACTGCAGCAGCTAAATACATACATAAGATATCAAACACTTAGTTATTTATTTATATGGTTAACAATGAACTGCTAACGTAAAATATTAGATAATGGTAGGGCGTAAATGTATAGAACAAAAAATTAGATGGGCTAGTTAGATGAGTCAAGGTGATGATATATTTCACTTTATACAACAGATAATGATTTTTTAAATTTAATAATCAAGAAATGGGAATTAATTTTAGAAACGAAAAGGTTGGGTATTTGGGTATGTATTCAGTGATATGCTGGAAATCTCTATAGATTTTCCTATAAATGATGGCAAATCAAGCTATATTTCTATAAGTTTATTGTGAAGTGACAAGAAAAAGTTCGGTTACTAGATTATGTGAGTACAAAACAGTACGTTTTAAATCTACTTGGCATTAAACAGTCAGTTTTAAACCCAGTAACCCAGAATACCTAAGTTATTCCACATATAAAGGAAAACAGTTTTAATTCAAAATCATCAGTTTTTACAAAAGTCTCTAGAAACCGAACCCATTTTTGACTTTTCTGCATCGGCTGCGACTTCTCGAAATTCCCGGAGCCTCCGACTCCGGACCGGTTTGCAGCCCTGTTGCCTATGCTTATGCCTATTATTTGTATTCCAACTAGTGCACAGATAAAAAAGATCACGACTTTGAGTATTATACTGATATTTTGTGTATTGAATTGCCCTACATTTGAAAAAAATCTGAAGATGTTATTATCGCTTCTATATGTATAGGTGGAAATAGCATCACTTTGATCTGATAAATTGATTTTATTAAAGATAGGTATTTCATTTTTTTTTCTGTGTGCCTTCTATTTTCTATAGTAATAGCTCTACCAAATATTAAAAAATCTATCAGGCCTGTTCCCGTTTCCGAATTCGATTGATCGGAATGGGTTAGTGCTGTGATTTCTAAATAACGATTAAAGAATTCAAATTAATCTTTTTGTCATCAAGAGGGTCGACTGAAGGTAAATGTGGTTTTTAAGTTAAAAGCCGAAGAACACAGTCGGTTTTTGGAAGCGATTACACTTAAGAATTTCGATTCCGCATGATTTGATCGGAATCGAAGACGGGAACAGGCCTGTATAGTAACAAATAAGGTAGCTCGGAACACCATCATTTTCCTGACACTCTGTCTCCATTTCAATTTCGATTCTTCCTCCTCTTCCGCTTGTTGCTTCTTAGCCGTAGCGTGGGCGAGGAAATTTTTAAAGTTATCGTCGTCTGTAGTCCTCAACCAGTTTATTAACGCCCCGATAAGTTAGTGGGCATACGCACTTTCTTTTAGTGCCAACCTTCAGGTACTCATTATACCCGTTACTCGTAGAGTAAAAAGGGTATACTAAAGTCGTGCAAATGTATGTAACAGGCAGAAGGAATCATCTCCGACCATATAAAGTATATATATTCTTGATCAGCATCAACAGCCAAGTCGATATAGCCATGTCCGTCTGTCCGTCTGTCCGTCCGTCTGTATGAACACCTAGATCTCAGAGATGGTAAAAGATAGAGGTTTGACATGTATGGGACAAATGCTTCATTTACCTGCACGCAGATCAAGTTTATTTCAAATTTTGGCCACGCCCCCTCCCGCCCCCGCAATTTGGAAAAAACGTTATATCTCCTACAGTTTTGAAGATAGACGATTTGTACCTTCTAAAGATAGTTAGTAATTAGAAAAATGAATCGATTTGCCGAAGAAACGATCAAGATCGGATGAACGGTTCTCAAGTTATGAGCAAAAAAGTGATACAAGCCCCCCGCTACGCCCCCTCCCACCATAAAAAAATGTTGCATACTTTTCGGATGGTCCCCCTAAGGAACGCGGGAACACTGTTGAACATGTTTTCTCATGAGTAACGGGTATATCGAAGTCGGTTAGAGCCGACTTTAACTTACGCTCTCGTTTTAAATAAATGTTTGGGTCGCGCAGCCCTATTGAAAAGCAGCCTATCTGACTGAATGCGGGACATTCGCTTTCCATTTCTGTTCAAAATTGGGAAATATTTTAATCAAAAACAAAATAATTCAACAGATTTGAAACATTGACAACCCCAAACATGAAGCACAGATTTCATTGTTGATTTTTATACCCTTGGAGAGGGTATATTAAAATTGTCCGGATGTTTGTAACGCAGAGAAGGAAGCATCTCCGACCCCATAAAGTATATATATTCTTGATCAGCATGACGAGCTGAGTTGTCCATGTCCGTCTGTCCGTCTGTCCGTCCGTCTGTTTCTATGCTATCTCCTCCGTCAGTTTTAAAGCTATCGTAACCAAACTTTGCACGAAGTCTTTTGGTATAAATACGCTGCACATCGGATGACTATAGCATATAGCTGCCATAGGAACGATCGGTTGAAAAACTAGTTTTAGTGAGAAAAACTTTTTTGTTCTCAATGTTATCGCTCCCAACGCTCGTATTTATAAGTTTTCAATGATTTCACATAATTTCACTAAAGTTTTTCGAAGTCGGACTACTATATAGTATAGCTGCCATACAAAAGTTAGGTCTGAAAAAAAGTCTTAGGGAGAAAAACTTTTTTGTTTTCAATGTTATCGCTCCCAACGCTCGTATTTATAAGTTTTCAATGATTTCACATAATTTCACTAAAGTTTTTCGAAATCGGACTACTATATAGTATAGCTGCCATACAAAAGTTAGGTCTGAAAAAAAGTCTTAGTGAGAAAAACTTTTTTGTTTTCAATGTTATCGCTCCCAACGCCCGTATTTATAAGTTTTTAATGATTTTACATCATTTCACCAAAATTTTTCGAAATCGGACCACTATATAGTATAGCTGCCGCGAAGTTAGCTTGCCTCTATTTTTATACCCGTTACTCGTAGAGTAAAAAGGGTATACTAAAGTCGTGCAAATGTATGTAACAGGCAGAAGGAATCATTTCCGACCCTATAAAGTATATATATTCTTGATCAGCATCAACAGCCGAGTCGATTTAGCCATGTCCGTCTGTCCGTCCGTCCGTCTGTCCGTCTGTCTGTATGAACACCTAGATCTCAGAGATGGTTAGAGATAGAGGTTTGACATGTATGGGACAAATGCTTCTTTTATCTGCACGCAGATCAAGTTTATTTCAAATTTGTGCCACGCCCCCTCCCGCCCCCGCAATTTGGAAAAAACGTCATATCTCCTACAGTTTTGTAGATAGATGATTCGTACCTTCTAGAGATAGTTAGTAATTAGCAAAATGAATCAATTTGCCGAAGAAATGATAAAGATCGGATGAACGGTTCTCAAGTTATGAGCAAAAAACTGAACCAAGCCCCCCGCCACTCCCACTCCCACCAAAAAAAAATGTTGCATACTTTTTGGATGGTCAAGGAATGCAGGAACACTGTTAAACATGTTTTTTCATGAGTAACGGGTATATCGAAGTCGGTTAGTGCCGACTTTAACTTACGCTCTCGTTTGATGTTGTTTACGGGGCGTATAAGTAAGTTTTGCTCTAGCCAGCAAAAATCTGTCAGCAAAATACGAATAGCACTCAAATTTATGCTTTTGGCTAACGCAATCGTACTTATCATGGAAAGCAAAAGCACAAAAATCAAAACCCCGCAACTGTGCTACTGCTTTGCTCTGAGAATTTCGAAACAATCACATATATAAAATACTTTCGTAGCGGTGTGGTAGCCGGTTTTGCAGTCAAATTGTAGCCAATGCTATCTATTTTTCAAATACATTAACCGAAAGTTCAACCCTGAATTTTTAATATCGATTATTACACAGTACAACACTAAAAAAAAGCTCGGCATAAGACCCATAAATTATGATAAAAGACACTTTTGTAAGCATCACCTCATACCCAGTTTTTCAATAGCACCCTCGGTTCGCGTTTAATGGGTACTTTTGTACTTGCAACACACAACGACAACAATTTTAACTAAGTTTTTAATGGCTTAAGATAAAATTCTGCAAAATTCAGCAAATGTGGACAGGGTCATTGGGAACGACATATGAAAAATTCACTTAATTCGCGCAAACGGTTAAGGTACCTCCAGAAGGAGTTAAACCTTCATTCTTCAATATCTTTAAAAGCGCACGGTAGATTTTTGTTAAAACCGTTGTGTACGATGCTTTAATGGGCAAAAGCATGTCCCTAAGAGATGGTACTTGACAGCCAAAAAACCGCGAATTGGAGTACCAATTTTATATTCACCCACGAAGCACTCCAAATGGACTATATACCCGACGTATAAATAGACTGAACTGTGTTTTCAGACTCAGCAAGGAAGCTTTGGTTCGCGGTTTATAGGCAATTTTGTACGAGCAATTGCCTTGAAACAATATTGACCATCTGGGTATCACAGCCTTCCTCAAAAATTATGCAATTAATCTTATGAGTAAAATTCGTCGATGCCACCAAGAAAATGTAAATCTTTAATAAAAATTTTCTTTGGTGGGCCATCCGTGGTACACCAAGATGCGCTGAACTGAAGTATTTAAATGATATAATCTGTGTTCCTGCTTGCAATGAAGCAATTTACTTATAAAATTAATGTCATAATTTTTGTGAAGCTGGTTTTACCTAATGGTCAATGTTGTTCTAAGGCAGTTGCTGGCACAAAAATGCCTATAAACCGCGAACCAAGGCTTCGTTGGCAAAACTGAAAACGCAGAGTTGTCTATTTTTAGATCTTGTTTATGGCCTATATGAATTGATTTGTGGGTGTGTCTAAAAATGGTACTCCAATTCGCGGTTTTTTGGCTGTCGAGTACCACCTCTTAGGGAATAGCCCATTATACCACCATAAGCAACGATTTTAACAAAAATCTACCGTGCGCTTTTAAAGATATTGAAGAATGAAGGTTTAACTACTTCTAGAGGTACCTTAACCGTTTGCGCGAATTAAGTGAATTTTTCATATTTCGTTCCCAATGACCCTGCCCACATTTGCTGAATTTTGGAGAATTTTATCTTAAGCCATTAAAAACTTAGTTAAAATTGTTGTCGTTGTGTGTTGCAAGTACAAAAGTACCCATTAAACGCGAACCGAGGGTGCTATTGAAAAACTGGGTATGAGGTGATGCTTACAAAAGTGTCTTTTATCATAATTTATGGATCTTATGCCGGGCTTTTAAAAAAAGTTGGATTTTGTCGAACTGTGTTATCATTTCTATCATCTATCCATTTCTTGCCATCTATCCATTAAAGAATTCGGTCAAATCTGGCAAATATACATTCATCCAGAATAATTTGTTATATTTTTAAATGCTAGCGCTTACCTACAAAATTCCGCAAAATTTTTAACACCATTTGAGTTGAGATACCACTTAAGATTTTTACATGTCTTACTGTCATTCCTAAATAAAATTTTTATTTTTTTCAAAATTTTTTAAAATTTGTTTAGTACAATAAAAACAAGCAATACAATAAACAATAAAAAAATTAACTATAACAATAAAAGGTATATATATTTTTTAAATTGTTTTATTTATTGTCGCTATTTATGTATTTACTTTGTTCATAGTCCGCCACGTTCTAATCTTCTGTGTATTCAAGAGCTGCCCACTGCGGCAGCGACATCGACATACAGACAGCATACGAGCTTATGTAAATGTAAATGGAAAATGGGCTTTACAGCCCCAAAGGGCCGATCCAAGCTTCTCTTAATCTCTTGCCCTGTGTGCTAATAAATAAGCACGTGTATAATATTTTGACGACTTTAGATACACACAGTAAAGGTTCACTTTATATTCTAGATAGGGGGAAAGGGATACAGGACCGTCAATTACATAGATTGTGCTTGCAGCCTGTCAACTATGAGCTACCGAAGAATATAAAGCCAAGATCGGCCACTGTTCCGAAACTCTAACGTGGCTTGTACCATCAAGTAGTTCTTGAGTTTTCTCACCGACACAATTCACGGCGTTGATGACCTATGACCTCGGGATCTTAAAATTTAAGAGCGAGGTCTGTGAAAAAAACAGATTCGATTATTTACTGATTATTGTTACACTTATACTTAAGATCCGTACAGGACAGGCACACTCGCGAAAAACCGCAACTTTTAAAATTCTGAAAAAAGTACACAAATTATCAGGGGTGCCACAAATTATCAGGGGTGCCACAGAAATCACTTTCGCTCTAAATTCGCTCGAATATGATTTCGCCCTGCCACAGAGCCTGTTTTCGAGTGATTTGAAAATCGCGCACTCTTGAGTCGGCGATTTGCTTAAATAAACCCTTAAAATGCTTTTTGATAAAATAAGCCTTTTTAATTCTTGAAGGGTGTTCAATTAGTGAATAATCTACATCAAAATAATTAAACATTTAACATGTTAAGTTTAGTAAATAAGAAATTTACTCAATCGCTAGTAAATTCGCTAGTTAAATCGCTAGTGAAATTGGTAATTCAATGCAACTCACAAAATCGCTAGTATTTCAGTGGTGCCAGTGGAAGGTCAAATGCGGATCCAAGGAGGCTGCACTCTAGCGTCTTCTTACAGATTTGCTACTTCCCTAAATCGCCGACTGCCATCTGTCCTGCGGGAGTCATTTATTTAATTGAAGCAAATCTTTTGCTAACATTTTCGATCATCGTTCTGGCGTGATCGCGCAGCAGCTAGAGTTGCAAGGTATCATTTTTTTTGGCGGGCAGAAAATTTGTTTTTTTTGTGTGCGAAATAAAAAAATGTAACTCAGTTAAGGAAAATCAAGTTTGATTTGTTTAAAAAGAACTTACCAAATAGCTCACATTAAAAACACAAGTTAAAAATCACATGAAAAGGCTTAATCTAGTTAGCACTTGTCGGGTGTCTACCCTACGAAGTCAAGTTCGAAAGGGTTTGTGAACAAGCTAAAAAAAACGAAATCGCTCGAGGTTCTGTGGCATGGCGAAAATATTCGAGCGATTTGGCAAATCGCTAGAAGCCAAATCGCTAGTGAATTCTGTGGCACCCCTGTATATCTAGGAATAGCAGTTAGACATGTAAATAACGAAAGCGGTACCTCCTCTAAAAGTCTTTGGTTCTAGAAGTATAACAAAAATTGCAAAATAATTTTCAGTTAATGTACTTGATAGTTCAAGCTGAAATAAAATTTAAACCTTAGAATTTTCTAGCGATTGCTTTTCATTTCTTTTATTGCCTAAGACTAAAGAAAAAAGACTTGAAATTGCATTGGGAAATATATTTCGTTTGTATTAAAATGAGGGAAACTTGATTTATTATTCGTTAGGGATGCGATTTAATGCAAAATGATTAATAGCATTTGAATATTTTTCTCAAGGTATTCTTGGTAAAGCGTTTATTAAAGCTGGATTATTTGAAAAATTCTTTGCTCACTTTAAGTAGTGTAAGTCTTAATAACTTGAATAAGTTGAAATTGGTTTATTTCTTTACTGTTAAAAAAAAAATTGGTAGATTTTTAAAAAGGAATACATGCTCTTGATTTAATTTAAAACGTTTGAAATCAAACAATAAAAAAAAAGTGATTTAATTTTGAAACGAACTAATCTAACCTTATGTTTAGTAAGCCACCGCCTTAAATTAATATTACACATTGAAAAGTTCCTTCTTGATTTTAAGCAATGTGGCGCCCAATTGATGGCAAGCTTTATCATCATTGATTCAATCGACCATTTCAGGTGTACTTAAATTTAATTTAAGCAATATCTTTTTCTAAAGTTTTAGTTTGTCTATGTTAACAAAAATCAATATGTACCATTTCTGGTCTGCAAAAAGTCAAGAGTCAGCTACCCAGACATTGCATATTTGTGCCAAACGGCAACGTTCAATTTCTAAAAATGGCACAACTGCAGGAAAACCAAATCTAAACAAGAATCGGCATCCCCATTCCCCTCTATTGTCAAGCCATGGCAAGGTCGGACCAAACACACACCCCTAAAAAGTTGGGTGGGTGACTAAAAACTAACCAAAAACTAAAAGTGAGTCCACACAAGCGGCGAGCCAGTAGCAAGAGCGCTGAAAATTCATTCATAAAATTCTAAAACGCGCTAAAATCTAAAATTCTAAACAAAAACTAAACCCCCCCAAAAAATGTGTGCAAAAGCCGGCAGAGGCCGTCGCCCCCATTTTAGATACCAACAGCAGATGAAGCCGCCTTTTGGGGCCAGGGGTGGGTAGAGCTGTTGGTACTCCTGAAGGCACAGGCACCGGCACAGGCACTGGCACCGACACCAAACAGTTGAGTTGTGTTCAAAATTCAAATGGGCCACCCAATTTCTATGGCTCTGTCTCTGTGTGTTGTCTCTTTATGTTTTGGGGGTACGCGTAAAGCAAATAAAAAACAAAAACAAATGGAAACTCACCCATTTTAGTTTAGAAATGTGTGTTACTTGCACTTCAAGTTGGTCCCCAAGAAGTATGCTACAAAAAACTGCAGCAAAAAGCTAGTTTCACTGTGTTTTATGCACAACTGTACCGACTCTGAATTTTATTTGTCAGCAAATCAAACTAAAATAAAAACCAACTGAGCTTATTTTATATAACAAAATATATCTATTATGTGTAAAGCAAATACATAAGCCATAAAACATGAAAAAAACCACACATTTACATACATACACATGCATTTGTCCTAGGCATGTGCATACATACGTGTTGTAGAAGTTTGTGGCAGGCACCCTAAGGCCTATCAAAAACTCTCCTCTACTCGACATGTGCGAAAATTGCAGCAAAATGCAAACTGCGTTTTTCTGCCTGCATTTTGCACAACCCAAAAAGCCAAACACCTAACTTTCAGTGCTGAAGTGCAACAAACTTTACACACACACACATGGAGACACACACACAAACACACTCACACACAAAAACACCGCCCGACAAAATGCAATCAAATGGCAAAAATTTTACCCAGACTGCAACACAACCAGCCACAAAAACAGGAGCGGACTGATTATGCTAAGGGGGGACTGGACGCCGAATGGCCGATTTGAATCCAAAAAAAATCAAATTGAAAGAAAAGAGAAAGTGAAAAAAGTTCAAATAAAAAGCGTTTTTAACTTGATTCTTACTTTATAAAATAGCTCTATGTTTGCTCTTAAAATACAGCAAGGTTAGGTTAGGTTAGGTTGCGATGGCTGAGAGCGACAAGTCGCTCTCCCACTTAGGCCACTATGGGCCCATTGCGATGCCATATTAGTTCCCTGTTAACCCTTTTCAAGACTGAGGCGGGTCCTCGGTACTGAACCATTGTGTGGACAGTATAAATTTTAATAGAGCTGGGATCTCTAGATCGGATGTCTCCGTGAGGCTAAATAGGAGAGGTTGGCCAAGTGTCCTTAGTCTTCTTCTACTTAAAGCGGGGCAATGGCAGAGAAGGTGTTGTACTGTTTCCTCCTCTTCTTTATGTTTACAACTTCTACAGAAATCATGGTGAGTAACGCCTAGGCGTGCTGCATATCTGCCAATGAGACAGTGCTCCGTAAGGGCTCCAATCAGAAGCGATATGTTACTACGTTTATGCTACGAAGTTCATGATTTCTTCAATTTGCAAAATCAAATTTGTTCCTGTTTATGCAGCTTTTGTAAATTCACAAAATGACCATTACACATATGGCAAAACAAAAGATCTGGCAACACCAATGCAACGAAAAGCTTTTTGCGACGCGGCATTTCATGAATTGACAGCGAATTCATAGTCAACTTTCGTGTGTAATCGAATTCATGAAATGGTGTTTATGCACGCACTTTCGGACCCATTTCATGAAATGATTTTGCAAAATGAGCATAGCATAAACGTAGTATGTGTTCTCTTCTGAGTCGTAAAAGTGTATTTGTACGTTTTTGGTTGAATGTAGGCCACGTGAGTTTTGATACTGAACAGTAGGGAATGGTTTCCCACCGATCCGCAGCGAGACTGAGTGTTTCAGCTTTTATGTGCAGCTTATATGTTGCCATAGGCATCCCAATCGTGCTCTTCTCTGAAAGGAGCTCGTTTCCCTCTATGTTGCGGTGTCAGGCACCCATATACTGAAATGTCGTGCGATCTCGTTAAGAGATACGCGACAATTAGTAAGGGTTTTTGCATTGTTTGTATGTGAGTCAAGTGCTTTGAAGGCTGCTGACTGTCTGAGTATATAAATACGTTGCCTTCTTTGACCGTGAGTGTGCTAAGAAATCGGCTATTTTTCTTGAAGTTTTGGTCAAAAAAGGAAGACTGACAATTTTTCAAATTACTTGAGCATTTACTGAAACCAAGTATTCCCCTGAATGTACGTTGCACTGTGATGGTATTGACATTGAAATGTGACGCCCTTGACGCAGTGTAAGCCGAGCCTTAGTTGCTGTTAGAAATTATTGATAGCGTGTTTACCCCTAGAAAAATTATGCTTAAGCTTAGGTTAATTTATAAGAACGTTTGGTAAAAAAGTCCAGAAAATGCCCAAATTTAAATGCAAATAGAGCGTTACGGGTCTACCGGTCGAGATATCATAACGGAGTCGCTTAAAGTAACTTATTTTAATTACTTCAGACTGGCAATAAAAAGCGATGATGCTAATTGGGTTCCACACCTGCAATGCTAAAATTGCCGTGGAATTTTGTAACAGCGAGCTTCAGAAGAAAAAATAGTTTTCCATTAAATTGAGATCCAGAGGACGTTCGATAGTATTTATACGGAATCTTCAGTATTTCTCGCTAGTTTTCAGGTAATACGGCTTAGCAATAACCTAAGATCCTTTCTACAGATCAGTTCAAAGATGTCGCTTATCAAAAGTTTTCACAAGTCTCTGAAAATTCATTTTCTAAACTCGCACCTTAACGTATTCTATAAAAATTTGGGTGTCGAAAGCGTTGAGCAAGGAGAAAGGATTCACCAGGAAATGATGTCAATTAAGCACAGGTTCGAAGACAACTGGGGCTTTATTTATCCGAGAGTCAAAGAAACGCATACAGCCGCAGAAACTGGAGGTCTATATTTTGAAAGTGTTTAAAATGAAATTTTATTAATTTTACAAAAAATTGTATATATTAGAATTATCTATTCTACCCCTGAGCTTATTAAAACCACTAAGTCGGTATTTCACGATGATGCAAACTTCATGAAGCCTACTATGGCTTGAAAATCAAAGGGATTTTACTAGACTTGTTAAACAAAATGTATAGAACCACACGTGTATGTCTCGCCTACTGAGATAACTTCATGAAGTTTGCTTCATCGTGTAAGTCCCGTCTAAGTTTAAGTCAGAAAAAAAGCAGTTACTGCGGAATCTGAAAAAACTTGATTTTTGTCTCTTTTCACAAAAAAATTCATAAAAAATCCACATAATGTCCGATTTCTGTGTTTGAGGGCTTATTTAAAAGTAAATTAATGGTTTTTACAGTCCATTAAAAAAAACAGAACAATTTTTTATAAGACTTTTAGATAAATCGAAAACAACGATTATCGATAATATCTCGATATCGCATCTATAGAATTTTTTATATGGCGAATTTCGTGATCAGCGGGCCAATTCACTTTAGAAAAAGTTGGTTTGGTCCAATGGGGGAAAATCGACTCTCATTTTGTCGGGCAGTGTAACCGTAACCGGTTAAAAGCGATCGCTCGAAACAGTTACCGTAGCCCGTTATTCGTTTCGGTTTTAATCTCTTCCTGCAGGAAAACAGGACAGAATTACAACGGAAATCCAAAACTAGGGCGGAACGACAATGGCACCTTGTCCCTGACTGTCACATCTTCCGATCACTCTGGTCCTGATACTGACCTAAAAGATAACGAGAGCGCAAGTTAAAGTCGGCTCTTACCGACTTCGATATACCCGTTACTCATGAAAAAACATGTTTAACAGTGTTCCTGCAACACTTTTTTAACTCGGCTATTTTTCACATTTTTGTTCATAACTTGAGAACCGCTCATCCGATTCTTATCATTTCTTCGGCTATTGTTTTGCTAATTACTAACTATCTCTAGAAGGTACGAATCGTCTATCTTTAAAACTGTACGAGCTATAACGTTTTTTCCGAATTGCAGGGGCAGGAGGGGGCGTGGCTAAAATGTGAAATAAACTTGATCTGCCTGCAAGTATAAGAAGCATTTGTCCAATACATGTCAAATCTCTATCTCTTACCATCTCTTAGATCTAGGTATCCATACAGACGGACAGACGGACTTGTCTATATCGACTCGGCTGTTGATGCTGATCAAGAATATATATACTTTATATGGTCGGAAATGATTCCTTCTGCCTATTACATACATTTGCACGACTTTAGCATCCCTTTTTTACTCTACGAGTAACGGGTATAAAAAGTGAGGTAATCTTTTAAAAAATCCATAAAGTGATGGAAAAAATATAAAATAAACATTAAATAGAAGAATACTCGAACATTACGTCGAGTAAACCTTTCTATTGGTTTCAGCTTGTCTGTGCCCCTTGGACACTCTTATGCCGCTCCTGAATATGTCACAACAACAACTAAAAACAAAACGTTTGTTGTTGCTACTCGGATGCAGCTGCATTTGCAGTCTCGTCTGCCTGTTATATTGTAGGGGCGAGTAGGGAGCTGCAGTGGTTGCGGGTGGGGGAGGGACAGGTCAGGCCAGACACTGTCCATAGCAGCAAAAACAAATGTATGAAACATTTTAGTTGCATTTTCTATATAGAAAATGCTAGGACATGCACAGACATATGCACATGCACTTGAGCGTGTGTGTCCGTGTGTGTGTGAGTGCATAATCCTTGTATATACATACATGCAATTGCATCCCTTAGCCTATCATAGTAAAAAAATATATATACATATAGAGTAAAATAAATTTTATTTAAATTAAAATAAATAAAACACTCCCCTCGGACACTCACCGACTCAAAAAAACAAAACCTTAGACAAAACGCAGACACATTCATCCAGAATAGCCCCAAACAGACCTGGGTTTTTGATTAAGGGTGAGGGGGAATTGCATAGGCCGCCTGTGCATTTTAATTGATTGCCGAGCTTCTTCTGTTGCTTTTGCTGCTGCTTCTTCTTTGTGGCCAGCCAAAATGGTAGGCAATTTATTTTTCAAAATTTCATTAATTTCTTCCTGGAAAACCAATGAACGAACAGCCGTACATACATACGGACAAACATACCTACTCGTATATGAAATTGCTTGGGATGTCATTAAGCTAAAGCTTGCCTGATTCGCTAAGGGTGAGGTATGGGAGTTCAAGAGCACTTCTAGAAATTGCTGCATTGCAAAATTAATTGATTTTCCCTTCATTAATTGATATTAGCACAAATTTAACTTCAATTAAAATCTCACAAGTAAACATGTATAGGAAAATATCAACCAAAATGGTGAAAGATCATTATTGCCTATCAACGAGATGTAAAAATAATTATTTAAGACTTGTCCTTTTTGTATCAATTAGAAGTAAACTATTTAATATTAGAAACATTTTTATACAATTTCATGACAACCTCTTTGGTCAACCCGTTTCTTGGTTAGCCTGTTTGAACCATTGAATCAACCCTTGCCCCCAACTAAAGATAAGGAAGTGCCAAATTAAAGATAGGTTGTGGTGATAAGAACATTTCCCAAAGACACACTTTATAAGTTGACAACGTCAACTTGACATCAAATTGGACTAGTTAAGATATATGATTTCAATACTTGATTTGTTGCTAGATCACAAACTTACAATTTATCTTAAATTTGGCTATTTTGGAACCTTGTTAAGCAAATCAAGAAGTTTAACGTTCCAGGGCTGTAAATCAAAATATCCATTACAAATATTTGGGTAGTAATAAATTTAGTTACCATTAGGTACAATTGGCAATTATTTCGTAAATTAAAATTAAATTACCTTGCAATCCTTTTCATGTAATGGAAAATTGCATCAGAAATTCCTGCAATTCTTTAACCGAATTTCCTATGGAATTCCCATTCTTTAACCGAATTTCCTATGGAATTCCCTATCGTTATAGGGAATTCCTGAGGGAATCTTTGGTAGATAATCCTTAGGAATTCCTTGGCAGGGATTCCTCGGTAGGGAACCCTTTGGGATTTCTTAGAAGGAAGGTTAGGTTAGGTTGCGATGGCTGAGAGCGTCAGACGCTCTCCCACTTAGGCCACTTCGGGCCCATTGCGATGCCATTTTTATTCCCTGTTAACCCTTTTTAGTACTGAGGGGGGTCCTCGTTACTGAACCATTGTGTGGACAGAATAAATTTTAGCAGAGCTGCGATCTCTAGGTCGGATGTCTCCGAGAGGTTGAGTAAAAATGGTTGACCAAGTGTCCTGAGTCTCCTTCTACTCAGAGCGGGGCAGTGACAGAGAAGGTGTTGTACCGTTTCCTCCTCTTCTTCATATTTGCAACTTCGGCAGAAGTCCTGGTATGTCACACCTAGACGTGCTGCGTGTCTGCCAATAAGACAGTGACCCGTGAGGGTGCCCACCAGAAGTGATATGTGGTTTCTTCTGTGACGTAAAAGTGTGTTGGTGTGTTTTTGGTTGAATGTAGGCCACGTAAGTCTTGCTATCGTACAGGAAGAAAGGTTTTTCCACCGATCCTTAGCGAGACTTAGTGTTTCAGCTTTAATGTGGAGCTTAAACGTCGCCATAGGCATACCTATCGTGCTCTTCTCTGAAAGAAGCTCGATGGTGGTTCCTATTCTGACCAGTTGGTCCGCAGACTCGTTTCCTTCTATGTTGCGGTGTCCAGGCACCCATATTAGGTGTATACTGAAATGCCGTGCGATCTCGTTAAGAGATGAGCGGCAGTTAGTAAGAGTTTTTGCATTGTTTGTGTGTGAGTCAAGTGCCTTGAGAGCGGATTGACTGTCTGAGTATATAAATACGTTGCCTTCTTTGACCGTGAGTGTGCTGAGGTAGATGGCAGCTTCCTGGATGGCTACCATTTCCGCTTGGTACACACTACAGTGGTCAGGAAGACGGAACGATAATTTCAAATCTAGGTTGGGAGAGAAAACCCCCCCTCCTACTTTTTCGTCGAGCTTAGAACCATCAGTGTAGATGTTGATGGCGTTAGCTCTGCTGTGGGGCAGGTTGTCCCAATCGTTTCGGCTTGGGATATAGACGTCGTACAATTTGTCGAATGTCGTTTGTGGTATATGGTAGTCTGTAAATAATGGTATACCCGTTTGGTCGTCGAGTATGGTAGAGTGTCCAGAATTTTCCCTATTCCAGGTATCAGATTCTCTAAGTCTTAGGGCTGTAGTGATAGCCATTTGTTTTGCTACTAGGTCTAGTGGCAGAAGGTGAAACATGGTGTTTAGCGCTTCCGTTGGTGTCGTTCGGAGAGCGCCACTAATACATATCTCAGCACTTCCCTGTACTTTGCTGAGGTTGTTCAGGATTGATTGTTTCCTGAGGGCTGGCCACCATACTAATGCTCCGTAGAGTAGTATGGGACGCACTACGGCTGTGTATATCCAATGCACTATGGCGGGAGAAAACCCCCATTTGCGGCCTATGGCCCTTTTGCACGAGTAGAGGGCAATGGTTGCCTTTTTTATACGTTCATTTATGTTGTCTTTCCAAAATAGTTTTCTGTCCAGAATGACACCCAAGTATTTGGCATTGTCTCCAAATTCAAGGCTTACTCCGTTGATTTTTGGAGGAATAAGCGGGGGAATTTTGTCTTAGGAGGAAATCAATAGGGATTTCTTGGTGGGGAATCCTTTGGGACTCCTTAGTTGGGAATCATTAGGGATTCCTTAATAGGGAATCCTATTGGATTCCTTAGGGAGTCCTTGGCAGAGAATCCTTAGGGATTCCTCAGTTGGAAATTCCGTAGGGAATCTTCGATTGGAATTCATTGGGGATTCTTTGGTAGGAAATCTATTGGGATTCCTTGGGAGGGATTCCTTAGAGAATTCCTTATGGAATTCCCTACCGAACAACCGAAAGGGAATTTTCAATTGGAATTTCCTATGGATTTCTTAACGTGACGTAAAGTGCTAAAAAATTCCCTAGGGATAACTGGCAGGTAATACTTAGGGATTACTCGAAAGAGGCAATATTTTGGAAATCGAAAATTTGTTTGGTGACAGTGGTGGGCACAATTATTTTGAAAAAACAATTTCATTAATAAACTATTATATCTTTAAAAAAAATATAAAAAATTCTCTAATAGATAAACTGAAAAATGAAAATTAAACTGCTTATTTGACCATTTTCCACGGACCCTATGTCCTAGAAACTGGTTATTTTAAAAAAAATTTATTTGTCAAGTAATAGTACTTATTTATACTCTTTAAGTCCAAGTGACCTTTTCGGCTGGAGTTTTTAAGGAAAGCATCTTCGGCCTTAAGTTGGAGCAGCAGTAAAGGGTTTCCGGGTCATGACAACGTTGGTCATTGTAATTCTGACTGCAAACGACTTGAACAACTTTGGATTCTACAGTATGGCGCCAGCGATCGCTTCTGTGCGTGTCATGTTTAACGCACATGAACGTATTTTGATTTTGCCTTAGCCCCTTTATTGCCCTAAGGGGCTATTATGGTGCTTTCCAAAAGTTGAAGAGATTTATTGTTCAAAAGATATTAATTAATTAAGTTGTAACAAACTTAAGGAAATCCGAAAAGTATGCAACGTTCCTTGTATTTATTGTCATAATAGTCACCACAGTCAAGGGGCGTAAAACGGAGATGTGAGTGTGGAACTCTTTTGGCCCATTCGTATCCCAATTCATAATATTGTAATGTCATTCTCGGGAGGTTTTTGGGGGAAATTGTTTGAATCTAGCACTGCTTGAATCTTAATGTACATTTGCTTGATAAAAATAGTGCGGTGTATGTCAGATCACATAATTCTTTAATATCTCCTATACACATTTTGTGTATCCATCTAGTTATCCTGCTTTAAACTTTAATTCATTTTTCGGGTTTAACCGCCTGAAGCTTTGTTCAACAGGCTGATATAAATGCAACAACATTTTTGAAAATAGAAGGGTTTTTGGGCTATTTTGCATATTATCCTATATGGCTTGTAATGACGATCAAATAAAAAAAATTTGCCACAACTTATGCAATAACTCTCTTTAAAGACCAATTTGGGCACCTCTGGTCGTGCTGATGCTGCTCGCTCGATTTTTTTTGAGCTGCATGGATAAGTGTTCTGTCGCAGCTGTTGCGCTTACTATATATAATACAATTTGTTTATATGTACGCAGTTTAAGAACACACTAAAAATATTCTGATACTATACGATTTCTATATATGTGGATGCCTCCACTAGAAACTTGAACAGACTGCCCCAATTTTGGGGTTTGGGTCGCAGTCGAACGTCTCAACAGGTGCAAACTTGAGGCGCATTGGCGGTACCGACTTGCCAGTCGATTTATAAGAGACTCGGCATTAAGATGATAAAGTTTTTAACTATGCCCTTTCTGAGACTAGCGTGGTTTTAGAAAACGCCTTTGGCCAGTTAAAAGCGCTCATTCGCAGAGTTGGCAAGTCGACAACCGATGTGACAAAACGACCCATATCATTATGCCCTGTTGCAATTTGCATAACTATTCCAATTGTAAAAATGGTAATATGTTGTAGAATTCGGAGAACTTGGAAACTGAACGCCACGGAAGTGTTCCTGAACACATAAGACGAGCAATAACAGTTTACATAAAACCTAAGCAAAAATTAAATTAAATTTTAACACAACTTCGATTTGTTTATTTTAATTTATTAACAAAATTATTTATATTTTCCAAATTGTTTTTTAAATTAATCAGCATTTCCTTTTCCATTCTTTTCATGGACGATTCAATACGCTGCAAAGATTCTATCTTCAAGGCTTTCAGCTCCTCAGTCCTTTGCTATCCTCCCATCCTTTGATAATTCCTCTTTCTTTCGCATGTTTGGGAATGACGATGTCGAACAGTCCAAGGGCTATTGGCTTATACTGAACATACCTGAGCTTTGGACCATGCATTGAACAAAGTTTACCGACTTGAGGCCGCCTATGGACTTTTCCAAAGAATTCCTATTTCGCGAGAGTTTTTTCGGAGTTAATGCCATCATGGATGATGTACATCGTTATAAATATAATATAATATAATTAGACCAAAGTATAATAATATAAGTTATAATACTTCAATTAAGAATTTTTGGATTTATTTTCAGAGTGATTCAGATTATAGGTCAAAAATAATTTAAAATAGATTAAAATTTAAAAGATGCTTACACTCTCAGCAATCCACTTAAAGAACAATTTCTTGTGAGGTTCTAAATGTGTCTATCGATTGGCTGAAGTTGAAAAACAATTGGTCGCCATTTCCTTACTCCAACTGTTTATCTATCTTCTATCAACACTTTATTTGCTTTAAGCATCTTTTATTGCAACTGAAAGACCTTGGTACTCTCCACCAGTCACAACTTTCTAATCCCCATAATCTACAAAAAAGAAAATACAAAAGCAACGCCCGGGTAAACCAAACACCATACTTAACCCTTAGCCAGAGGCACAAGACAGTTAAATATGGGCCCGGTGCAGCTGCTAAAAATGGGGAGGCCAGGCCACGACAACGACACGGATACGGACACATTAACCAAACGGTGGCTAAATGGGAAAACGACGTCCTCGACCTAGTTCAATGTCAATGTCATTGTGCCACATTATCGCCGTCGCCTTTCAGGCAACCAGGCTGGAGGGAAACGAGCGCACGAGACGAGGCCACGGCCACGAACATTGCCAAAGTGGCACACGGCACTCCCAGGCCCCCCAAACGAGACAACAGAAACCAAAGCCACGACGCCCCAGCTGCAACGATGCACACCCAGACCATGGACCATAACCAGAGTCAGAGCCAGGCGGAGGCGACAATATCCTTGCACTTGTGCAAGCCGCGAGGCTGGGGCACACTCACTCACAATCACACCGCTAAGCCTGGCAACCAATCCGCCGCCAGCAGCAGCACCAACTCCCAACTCCAACTCCAGCATCCTTTGGTTTTGCAGTCTCCTCCTTTGGACACGTGCCCGTGTTGTTGTTTTATGTGTGCATGTGTGTGTGTGTGCGAGTGTGAGTGTGCTCCGGGTGCAAGGACCCGTGCCCCAGTCGCGTTGCACTCCAAGCTGCACTGGCAAGCAGACAGGCAGGCATCCACCCACCCAAACCCTAACCCAGCCACGCTCTCTCTCTCTCTCTCTTTCTGCCCCACTCTCTTTGGATTCAGACCTCTTTCCTGCTCACACTATGTTATGTGAGGTTCTCCCCCAGGGCCTCCCATCATCACCAGACAAAGTCTCCATTGCACCAGACAAAAGGGTTTGGGGCACTTCAACACATTCTCTCCACTTCGTTTTGGTCTCTCGATTTCTCTCTAAATTTTCCACTTGCCTCGGCTGTCTGTGTGCAGGTGGAGCTGGGTCTCTAGTTTTGATATTTTGTACCGTTTTATAAGGGTGATTCAATATGAGAAAGCATATGAAAACAATCAAGTTTTGAAATTAATAGTCGAATAACACAGTCGACTTTTGGAAGCGAAAACAATTAACAAATCCGATTCTGCATGACTTGACCGAAATCGAAAACCTTTTTAAAGCAAATTTTGTAGAATTATGTGAAAACATTTCAAGTCCGACAGGAATCAAATTCACCCACAGACAGCACTGAAATGCTAACACTTACTAGGATCTAATAAAAATTCTACACAAAATTTAGATATTATTCATTTGAATTAGTTAAGATACTTAAGCTATGTTAAAGTCTGCGAACCAGTTTTAAATCTGCAAGAATCCGCAAATCTACATCTGATTTAAAACCAGATTGAACGGATTAAAAGGTTATTAAGATAGATTCCTAGAAATTTTGTAAGCTGTAACTTTTGAATTTGATGTTTGAGTTGGCCACAGATAATTTTTCCAAATAAAAATCCCGATTAAAAGAAAGAATTGGAAAGTGAGGTTAGATAATTTTCCGTTTCAAAACTAGTTCCAAACTAGTTTGATCCAGCTGGTTTTTAACCGAAATTGAACTCGGAGTTAAGATTTAAAACTGAGCGCCGAACCACGTGTGGGTAATATGTTGTACCTGAAACTGTTCCGTACCTAACTTTTCTCGGTTCAACAAAATTATAGACAATCTGAAACCCAACCACTTGTTATCTGATTAAAAATTCTAGAAAAAATGTTTTTAAAAGGTTATTAAAACGCTACCCATTGTGATCATGCCTGTTCAGACCCTTAGTTCCCAAGTTTATTAAACGAAAAATCAAATGCAAGAAACACAAACCAGAAGGACAAGCTTTTCATATGCCTAATAAGTATTGAGGTTCGGAGTTGACCTTGTCGTCTTCACTTTTAGAATGTATAAAGATAATGTAAAAAATTCTGCTAAAAACCTCGAACCCGTCCCTAGCTCGGCTGAGTTCGAATTAATCATGATATTTGCTTTTTTTAAAAACACTATTGATTTTATTTCTTGAATGGGACGAATGACATTAAGCCAGAATTACCAAACATATGGATTTACACAGATCACGTCGCTAAAAACAAAACACTAGGGATTGAATTTATATTGTTTTTCGACGTTCGGATCCAATCAAGAAGGTCCAATACTGGTGTACACTCATTATTCGTACTTTTATAAATACCAGAGATTACACTGAGCTCGGTATAATCCACGTGAAAAAGGACTCCTGCAAAAAAGCTTAAGATTAACTTCAGCACGATATTCTAAGATGTTTTGATTGCAAAAGATAATTTAACAACTTTTTATAAAGACCTTTAATCTGGCATGTTTTAGCCAGGTCCTTAGTTGTTGCATACAACTTAAGAAACAGTTCACACAGAACATCACAAATAAGGCAGGGCAATGTATTTAAAGAGGACTATTAAGAGACATCGACTGCAAGTCGGCAGCTTCATTCCTATGGCAGGAGTTCCATAACTGGTAGGGAATTCTAAGGCAGCATTTTGTTTGGATGCGATAGCACTGAAATCAAAAAAATTTTCTTACAAAAACCTGTTTTTCCGACCTATCTTTTGTATGGCAGCTTTACTAGATAGTTTTCCGATTTCGACAAATCTTGGTGAAGTTATGTGAAATCATTAAAATCTTTTAAATACGAGCGTTGCACAGTGTAAGATTTGGCCTATCTAGGGGGACTTAAATCGATTGCAGCCGTAGTTTAAGAGATATTGACTTGAAATTTGAAATGGAAGAGTTTTTAGGCCATACGAAAATATGTTTCAAAGATGAACAACATTGGACAAAAACTACTCCTACCTCCCATACAATATCGCATTTTTCAGTTTTAGCCAGAACCCGATTTTTATATGGGAGCTATACGATAGAGTCACCCGATTTTGATGAAACATTGCAGAATTGTGTGAAAGCATATTAAAATACTAATTGCCAAGTTTGGTGACGTAATCACAGAAAACAAAAAAAATTTTTCTCTATAGAACTTGTTTTTAAAACAATTGATCAAGATTGTTTTTACTGACGAAGGAGATAACGTGAAAACAGATTCGTATTCGTGTCAACTCGAGATAATGTTCTCTTAAAGAATTCGCGGTAATTTCTTCCATCTTTATTTCTTGACTCCTGAGCTTCTTCCTACCTATGGGAAGGATGCAAGAAAAAATTATATCATGTCCATGGTATAAAATTTTGTGCAAAGTTAGTTCTGATAAATTCAGTTCGGTAGTTTTTTTTGTGAAGCGTTCAAAAGCATGTATATTTATCGGGTATCCACTTCCCATGCTGGTTAGTATTGTGCGAAACCTTTTTACCAGATCGATATTTAAGCCTGCTATTTCCGATGTTGTTTCGGCGTCATTGAAAAATCTTCTAGCTGTATTACCATCATAAAACTATTTTGAATTTCTTTCTTCCTTTCTGCTACTTTAGCCTTATTAACCTCACCTGGCACGTACCACTTCTTTATTTTAATCCTGTCCGATATGTGCCCATGTTAAATCCAGTGTGACCGTTCAACGGCAAAATACCACCAAATAGTATACTGCTTTTCCAGCAGTGTCTCGTTAACATGTGAATTTGATTGCAGGTTTAATTACAATAAAAAGGAAAAACTCAAAATGGCGGAAACATGCGGACGGTTTTTTTTTGGAATAATGTTCTGGAAATCCACCCGCTTGTTGTCCATGTGGTGGCATCGCCGAACTCGATGGAACTTAAAAGTTGTAGTGCATAAAAGCAACATGTTTTTTTTCAACTTGCCTAGTTTTTAGGTCCTTATAAAAAAAATTATATAAAATGTTCCAGTAAAGTTATTTAGACTTGGTTTTGAAATTTTTGCAGTTTAACTATTCAAGAAGAAGAAAAAAATAGTTCGTCTTGGAAACAAGACACTGACGGCTAAATTTTAATCACTTTAATTCTGTGCCTGATGCGAGATGTCAAATCGAATTTTTGAAGCGTTGCAATGTGGCATGTTTAATGACTATTTTATTGCTGTTAATGAAAATTTTACTCTGATTTTTGATTACTTTCATAATAACTGGATATTTTACTAATATTTAAAAAAAAAATTGTTCAATTTGAAGCACTTTTTTTTTTTGATTAAAGTCCCCCTAGATTGGCAAAATCTTACACTGTGCGTTGGGAGCGATAGCACTGAAAACAAAAAGGTTTTTCTCACTAGTTTTTCAACCGATCGTTCCTATGGCAGCTATATGCTGTAGTCATCCGATCCGGCCGGTTCCGACAAATGTGCAGCGTATTTGTACCAAAAGACTTTGGGCGAAGTTTGGTTGAGATAGCTTTACAGACGAACATGACTATATCGACTCAGCTCGTCATGCTGATCAAGAATATATATACTTTATGTGGTCGGAGATGCTTCCTTCTATGCGTTACAAACATATGAACAATTTCAATATACCCTCTCCAAGGGTATAAAAATACGATTAGTTGACAGAATAATTTGGGTATGTGTGTGCAGTGCACACTGTGCACCCATTTAACCTGACTGTATCAGTATTAGAGCTTTTTTAGTTAATTTTCGAACTTGCTCTCGGTTTCTATTAGGTACTTCACTTTTTTGGACTTCTGTTCTTGCTTTAATTTCTATGCAGAAAAATTTGATTTTCATTTACGAATCGTACTTAAATTAGCTTTTTCATCAAGCCGAAACACACAAATTTTGGGATTGATCCAATTTCAATCTGAAGGTCGGACTAAAATCAATTTTTTTAACATTAATTACACAAAGTCCTAGATACTTACCTTAGGATTAAAACTAAAACTAGAATATGCACAATCATAAAATACAAACACGATATTCTAACTTGAAAACATAATATAAATCTTACGTTAAAATCCCAACTAGAAGATATAAACAAATATGAATTAATGATAAAACTACAGTATTAGTTATTTTTGGAGTAAATTGTAAATAATTTGGAATTAGGGTTTCTGAAAGGAATTTTTATCTTAAAAAAAACATTCATTACACTATGAAACATTTTTCAACAAAAACCACAAAAATTTGTAGGTACTTATGTTAGAAAAAAATAAAAACTTTAGATAGGTTTGCTCTGATTTGCTAAGGTTTCTTGTAATAGACTCGTGAAGTTTTTAGATTTAAAACAAGTGAGAAACTCGGTCAAGCCCGACTATATCATACTCTGTACCAAGAGTAGGAGCTGAATGCAACGATTCTGCTGCGCTTATCTCTAAGTTTCTGTCTCTCTCTCCCTCTTTTATTTTTTGGTCATAACTTGAGAACGGCTTATTCGATCTTCACTCAAAGGCAAAACTTTTAAAACCGAATAATTCGATCGCTTTTAAAAACAGGAACAGCGAGCACTTCCGATTCCACATGATTTGATCGAGATCGAATAAAACATAAGGCCCTTTTTATTTGTCTATGAAAGTGATTTGTAGGCCTGGTTAAGAGATACAAAAGTGCTGAAAACAGCATAGCAAAAAAAAAACTGAAAACTTAAAGATTCCACTACAAGAAAACCATAGCTAATCAGGAAAAACCCAACCAGGGGTTTTAAGTACCTTATAATTATTTGGTCTCGTTGGTATCAAAGATTTTTTTCTGCGTAGATACAAATATCCGGCTCCAGCACAAACATACCGTTAGCTTGTTATCTACTTTGACAGTAGCTGGCTGAGTTGACAAGATGTAATAAGGAAGCCAAGTGATCTTAATTGTTTATCTAATCTGTTTGACCATCACCTGTTAGTCGCGTGCTGCAGTTTTCCTCAAAGGTGTTAAAGAGCACAATACAAACAATTTACAGACTATTTCTATTGCAGGTCGCCGTTAAGTGATACAACACTTCAGGTATTAAAACGCACCAGCAGAGACAGTCGGAGAGAGAATGAGAGAAGGCGAGAAAGGAGAGTCTACAAAAAATAGGTTAAGAACCAGAAGATATTCAAGCGGCAGCATCAACAGCTGCAGGCTAAGGCAAACGGTCCGCATTCCAAGCCAAGCAGCGCAGTCGACATCTCACCACGCTAAGCAGCAGCAGCAGCCATGGTCGTATTCGTGGGCCATTGTCAGTGCATGTGGAGATCTTGAACGAGCAAGTTGTGGGCCAAATTGGTAGACAAAACAAAGGCCAAGCGATCGTAAAATATATGCGCGTGCGCTGAAAGAAATATACATATTTATCGTGTGTGCGTGTGTGTGTGAACTTTCTTCAATAAGCATATGTATAATGCCGATAAACAGTCAACAAGTGGCCGCGTAGTGGCAGCTAAAGAAAGTGCGAAAGCGGCTATACCAACAGGTTTGCTGTGGTCTGCGAAGACGTGGCACCAACCAGCTTAATCAGGCCCATACGTATTCCTACTCTGAATTATCTCATATCGATATAATAAAAGTGAAAGCCAGGAAATGCCTGAAACAAAAACCGCATAAAGCAAATTCTCACGCTTAAAAAAAAAGTAAAACACACACTCAGCATGTCCACCTACTCAAGCACCATACAACGTCGCAAGACGACACGCTCCAAATCAAAACAACAACAACAACAGCAACCACAACCGACAAGTACTGCAGAAAATCCAATCGAAAATCAAACCCACTGCGAACCGCAAGCAAACGAAAGACTTCACTTTCGCGGCACAAGCGACAAACGCAGTCGTTCAACAACCTCAGCCGCTGCCTCTGCCTCTGTTACTGGCAGCGCCAATTCAACTTCACCACTGTGCTGTAACGGCGCTGCTGTATCCACCATACTCAATTGCTGCCGCGATATCAACTGCCACCTAAACCTAAATACGGCACCGCTACGAGGTAGTGTGGAGCATCGACGTTCTGAGAGCCGGCAATCCATGACGCTGACGGCGACGCCAACGCCGACACCGACGCCAAAACAAACATCACCTTCGCCTACATCCACTACCTCCAAACGTTCGCGCTCGCGTTCCAGCTCTGTCGATGATGACATCGAAGATCGCCATAAACACCGCTGCTCAGTTGCTGAAACGCCGCAATTTACCGTTAGTCTGAGCATCGATCTCTTCAGCTGGACGTTATTTCTGTTGGCATTCTGCACACGTTTCTACAAATTGGCAACACCAGCGCATGTTGTGTAAGTATGGAAATTCCAAGGTAAAAGAAAGAGAGTGAGAGAGAGAAAAGGCCTAGACTAGGGGAGCCTGCGACATACTTACTAACTACATGGGCAGAGAGCTGTCTTCTCACCAGTTAAGTTTTACAGGCGATATAGGCTGCGGAAGCTTCGGTCAGAAGATTTAAAAGGAAGACACAGAAAAGGTGAGACTTCGGCCGGAATCTCGGAACGGCATAGTGGGAACATTTAAAAAAAATTCTACTCCCGGCAATTTTGTAAGTTCTCGATTTTTTAATTGAAAAAAATTCAGCGAATACCGAAATATTTTGACAACGTGATGAGATTAAAACTCAACATCGAAATCATTCGGTTAAGAAGACTTGAAGACTTGATAGTCGTAAATTCGGCAACTGTATACATCAGTTTCTGCTCTGGCTCGAACCTGAGCCACCGCCTTAGAAACTTTAAACGCTATGTTTTTTTGCTCATAACTTGACTATCGTTCATCATATCTTGACCCCTTCTTTGGGTAATTTGTTAATAACGCTGATTGATAAGTCTGTCTGAAATTTAAGAACCGTTCTTCTTGTTCAAAATTCAACCAATTTACCTTATTCTCCAAATCTTCAAACATTTGAAACAAATCTTAATTTTGAACTTTACTATGTAAGTTGTTTCATTGCCAAAATCATTTTTTAGATAGCGGTGTATGTTCTTGCGTCTTTTATGTACAGCATAAATATGTTTTGTATCCAAAATTTTGGAATTATAAATCAAAAGCTCCATCCATACACTAATGTGCCGAATATATTTTTTAAGAGTAGAGGCACGAATCAGGCAAAATAAAAAAAATTAAAACAAAACCAAGGATCTTAGATTAAGATCAAATTTTTCTTTATTGCATAAGCCTAGGTAAGCTCATTTTAAGCTTAGGATATAAAAACCAGGTCTGCAAACCCAAAAACATTTTCAGAAGATCGCTTAAAGGTTTCGAACCAAAATTTAGGAATGGTTAATGTTCCAAATTTGAGCTTTTGGTTTTTGGAAAAAGGAATTATTCGGTTTATTTGGAGCCTTGGTTGGGCTCACATTCAATAACCTTTTGAATCAAGCATCTTTAAAGATCCTTTTAGATTTTGTAGTACGACGACATGGTTAGCCAGACAGTAGTTCAAATGTTTTTTATTAATGTATAATTTTTGTTGAACCGAGCAGAAATCTTGGGAAGGTGAATACACTGGACTGAGAGCACTATATGTAAGTGTAAAGCCATCTTAAGCATCATTTTTAGTTGTTTTTTAAAGACAGGCCAAGACTGCTGAAGTTTGCATAGTTATTCATGAAATTACTATACAACAATACAATCAACCAGCCTCCTTTGTCGTGTTGTGCTTGTCTTGTTTTAGAAAAGTTAGGGGGAAAATCATAATTTATTGACGTAGAGCCTGCTAAAAAGATCTACGATTGATAATCAATTATATTCTTTTAAAATACATCTGGAACGAGAATTGGAGCTACAGGACCTACCACTACAGCTAACTTTTAGTGAATGGGCACTGGCAAAGTTGGATAAAGATCCTCATTTTTGTCGGAAAATTATTTTCAGCTACAAAAGCCCCTTTTTGGTTGAAAGGATACGTGAACAAACAAAATTGCCGTATTTGGTGTTAAGAGCAAACAGAAACATTGCAAGAACTGCCAATGTTTTCCTCAAAATAGGGAATATGTAGATTATGGGCATTATTGGACCGTACTTTTTTAAAGATGACGAACGCAGAAACGTTACTTTTAATGAAGAGCGTTACCGTGCGATGATTACAAACTTTACATTGCCTAAAATGAACGAGCTGGATTTTGCTAGCATGTGGTTTTAACAAGACGGTGCCACATGCCACACTTCACGCAAAACAATGGCCCAATTGAAAGACGAGTTCAGTGAAGAGTTTATTTCATGTTTGATGCCGGTCAATTGGCTGCCTAAATCGATAATCCTACGAGGATCGATAGCCATAAGTAGTTCCGATTTACTGAGAAAATTTCAGATCGATCGGTTAAGATTTGCTTGAGTTATGTGTTCGGCCAGCTGAAAAAAAGTGGTTTCGAGATAAACGCGTTTAAAGTTTTAAGTACTGTAAAATCGTGTAATTTATTCATGTATATTTATTCTGCGATGCCTGCACCATACAATTGGCCTTCTAGGTCGATGCCCTTCTGTTCATTCTCGTTCCGAGCTGCTTTTAAGTCAAGGCGAGCCTTTTTTGCTCCATGGATTGCTCAGCCTTATTAATGCGATACTGGTCCACTTCCTGGCAAAACTTGAAATTTTTAGAGCAAATTGTCAAGTCCATGACATCAAATGTTCTCAAAATTGAAAAAAATCACTTCGCAATTTTAATAAGTAAATTAATTTTGTTTTTTTTTTTGTTTTTGTAAATAACCCCTTTAATACTTAGTGCTGTTATATTTTTCTCCCATACCCATAAATCACAGCGCGCGACCTTTAGCATAAAAAGCGCTTGGTATAGGCTTCGCCGTAGAATGGAAAATTTTGACACTTAGGAACTTTTGGCGGATTCAATCTTTTGGTATGTTATTTTTAAGACCCTAAAGCATTATTTAAGACAAAAAAAATTTCGATTTTCAAAAAATTCTACTTAGATGTCCCCCTTAAAAAGTTTACGTATAAAGATTACCCGAAGCTTAATTCTACGCTATATTAAAGAGAAGGTTTATTGAGTTTGAACTGCGAACAGAAAGCAATAAGAATTCTCTTGCACAAATTTAATTCTATCTTGATGGGACGAACATAGCGGAGACCACAAACATGATTAATAGAGAGGTGTTCAGTATCTTCTTCGTTGAGATAGTCAAATTTTTTTTTACCAATGCCTAATTAATTTTGAAAAAAAAAACAGCTAAATGGCATCCATTATTATCAATTTTCCAAAGCTTTTCAAAATAGGGAATATGTAGTTAAAAGGTGGTCAGAAAACTAGACAAAGTTTCCACAATTGTACTTAGAACGTTTATTTTACAGGGTATAATTATTACTTCTTCGCTAAATCCGATGTATGCAAAATCCTTTTTATTTTAGTAGTTAATACCGGTACGCACCGGTATACCGAAATAAAATTTCTGGTACCAATACTGAACCGAATAATGTTTGAACCAAATCAGAATTTTTTAAGAAAACACAAGTTTCGGTACGTAAATAAAACGGATCTGAATTACAATTGGGTTTGATTTTCTGTTTGAAAATTTAAAATCTATTCTCTCTTTTATTTTTTCTTAAATGTGTGTTCCAGCTTCACTGGTCCTGTTCGAAATCATGAAAATGTCTATATATATATGGGCGATTCCATGAAAAATCGCCCACTGGGAAATACACTTAATTCGCGGGTAAAGTCGATTTGAAAATTGACATATTTGAAAAATTAAATTATTTTCAATTGCTTGCTATCCAAAGCCATTGGTAATAAAAATTTTTAACAAATCTGAAAATTAACATTTGAATCCAAGCTTTCAAATAACTCACACTAAATAATTTTTAAATTTTTCTTTGGTCTTCAAATCGCGAAAATAAGTAAACAAAAATTAATTGCCGCGAAAGGGATTTTTTTTTGTCTTTATTTTTTTCTCAAAATTTGGTCTTGTATCCAGTAATTTTCTGTATTAAGCTGTTAATGGGCAATCCAATAGTTCCAGAGCTATGGCCATTTTTCATTTATTTAAATTAATTTTCTGTAACAATATCAGCTTTAGTATGTTTAATTTTAAGAGGGTAATATTTTTGTGGTCGAATATAGTGAAGTATATCATCATAAAAATTATTTTAACAAATCGGCGGAGTGGCATTTCCATGCAACAGCCCAAAGGGCCTTGCGATGGAGCTGGATATACACTAAAAAGAAGGGCTAGAAGGGCAAGCATTCAAATGATTACCGATAAACAGATTACCCCTGCCCTGGAACTCTATGAATGGGTCAAATAATTTTTACCAAACATCACAGTAAGATACAGAAACACAAATTACTAAAGTAGGGCCACAGAATTATTAAAATTACGATTTAGGAAATGCCAAACTATACAAGGGACACTCTATTCAACCACAAAATAATTATCTTCTTAAAACCAAAACATTTTCACATTCTGAAACATCTGATATTGTTAGTTCCTAAAAAAAAGTGAATTTTAATAAATGAAAAATGGCCATAACTCCGGAACTATTGGATTGCCCATTTACAGCTTAATACAGTAAATTACTGCATACAAGACCAAATTTTGAGAAAAAAATGAAGACAAAAAAAAAATCCCTTTCGCGGCAATTAATTTTTGTTTACTTATTTTCGCGATTTAAAGACCAAAGAAAAATTTAAAAATTATTTAGTGTGAGTTATTTGAAAACTTGGATTCAAATGTTAATTCTCAGATTTGTTAAAAATTTTTATTACCAATGGCTTTGGATAGCAAGCAATTGAAAATAATTTAATTTTTCAAATATGTCAATTTTCAAATCGACTTTACCCGCGAATTAAGTGTATTTCGCCAAAATGCTGAAAATACGTATATACTATTTTACTACAAGGAATACGAAAAAAATTATTTCGATCCAAAAAAAATCCCAGTGGGCGATTTTTCATGGAATCACCCATATATATATATATCTCCCTACTTGTGCTTCACTTTTACTTATAAAAAATATTATTTCATTTTCTTTTCTCAGATTCGATGAGCTACACTATGGCAAATATATTTCGCACTATATGCGTAACATCTTCTTCTTCGATCAGCATCCGCCGTTGGGAAAGCAGCTTATAGCTGGCCTGGTCAGTTGTGCCGGCTATGATGGCAACTATACATTCTCACGAATTGGAGCTCCCTATGCACCAAATGTACCCATCTTTTGGTTACGCTTTATACCCGCTTTGTGTGGCAGTCTTTTGGCTCCCGCGGTCTACAAACTGCTGCAAGAGGCGCAACTAAATCGATGGGCATCCGCTTTGGGTGGTCTTTTGGTGGTATTGGACAATGCTTTGTTAACGCAATCGCGTTTTGTGCTGATGGAATCGATGTTACTGCTGGGCAGTACCTTGGGCATAGGCTGTCTGTTACGCTTTCAGCGCTGCCGTCTCGGCAGTTGGCAATGGGTGTGTAGTGGAGCGGCTGCGGCGCTGTCTTTGGCTTGTGCCGGCAGCATAAAGTATGTGGGCTTTCTGGCGCTGGCCCTGGCGGGTTATCTGCTGTGTCGACATCTGTGGCAATTGCTGTATGATGCACGATTGACAAGTGAGTAGATTAACATGAAGGTAAACGTAGGTAATATTTTAATTTTCAAACTTTGCTCTGCTCTTTAGATGCTCAACTCTGGTTGCATGCCTTGGGTCGACTCGTTCTATTTTTGGGTATACCCGTATTGGTCTATCTGAGCGTGTTCTATGTCCATTTACGCACCCTACATCGTGCTGGTCCTCATGATAGCATAATGACAAGTGCATTTCAAGCTTCGCTGGATGGTGGCCTGGCTTCGATTACGCGTGGTCAACCCTTGGAGGTGGTGCATGGCTCACAGATTACCTTACGGCACACGCATGGACGCACCTGTTGGTTGCACTCTCATGCCGCTGTCTATCCTGTACGCTATAAGGATAAACGTGGTTCTTCACATCAGCAACAGGTTACCTGTTATTCTTTCAAAGATGTCAACAACTGGTGGATAGTTAAGCGTCCCGAACGTGATGATCTGGTGGTGGGAGATCAACCCGATGTCATACGACATGGTGACATTATACAGCTGGTGCATGGTATAACTAGTCGAGCTCTTAACTCACACGATGTGGCAGCTCCCATGACTCCGCAGTGCCAAGAGGTCAGCTGCTATATCGACTATGAAATCAAAATGGCCGGCGAGCTGCTGTGGCGCGTGGAGATTCTCAATCGCAATACCGAGGGAGATCACTGGCATGCCATTAAGTCGGAAATTCGTCTCATACATGAGTCCACGGGGGCTGCTCTCAAGTTTAGTGGACGCCAATTGCCCGACTGGGGCTTCAATCAGCATGAAGTTGTGGCGGATCGAGAGCAGGTGCATGAAGATGCCATCTGGAATGTGGAGGAGCATCGCTATACCAGAAGTGAGTCCACATTTACGCCCTTCTTTAAGCAAGCCTTATCAATTTTTTTGCTTTATTCAACAGCCCAGGATCAACGTGAACGCGAGCGTCAACTACTCTCTGCCGAGATGATACCCACTCAACGTACTCGTCTGTCCTTTTGGTCTAAACTTTTGGAACTGCAGACAAAAATGCTTTGGCATGGCAAACAATTGCAGAGTCATATGTATAGCTCTCTACCCCATGAGTGGCCCTTGCTGGACAAGGGCATTGCCTACTGGTTGGACTCGAATTCCAGTGCTCAAATCTATCTGTTGGGGAATGTTCTAATCTGGTACACGGCCAGTGCTGGACTATTGATCTATGCCCTTCTCCTGGCCTTCTACGCGGTACGACGACGTCGTTTGTGCTACGATATCTCTGCTCATGAATGGCACCGCTTTATAGCCGCCGGCGATACCTTCTTTGTGGGCTATCTGTTGCATTATCTACCCTATTTCTTTGTGGATCGCACGCTCTTTCTGCACAACTATTTACCAGCATTTCTATTCAAATTACTTTTACTGTGTTTTGTGCTGGAACATTTGGATTATCTTCTACGTCGTCATTGTGGCGGCAATCGTGGAGTTCATCTGGTTAGAGCTTATCGAGTGGGTCTGCTCGTCTGGCTGCTAGCCGTGGGTTGTACTTTTATCAAATTCTTGCCCCTAAGCTATGGTTCAAGACAAATGACTGCAGAAGAAATTATAAATTTGCGCTGGAAGGACACTTGGGACTTTATATTGCAGAAAAATTATGCGCTTAATTGACCATTTACCGGGTACCATGTACCATAAAAACTTGTTGGAAGTACTCACTTAGCTTGTAGCTAGAGAAATAGTGTTATTTTTGTAATATTTATAAACCTACGTAACATATGAACCAGGAATAAAGCAATTTATTCAATTAATTTAATTAGCTAACTGAAGTCTGGTTTTCTTTCCCATTTTTCCGATTTTTTTAAAGGTCCTCTAGGTGTCAGGACACTAGGATCTATGTAAGTTATTAAACCAAACTGTAGGACAGAAAATGCTTCCTCATAATCTTTGTGTTCCATTTGAAGCTGCTGCCAAATTGTCAGACTTCACGAGAAACACATGTCTTATAAATACTCTTCATTTGTTCCCGTCGGCGCAAGCCTTGAAAACCACGAGTAGAGTGAACATTTCTGGTGATATACAAGGGTTGTTCGTACTACATGAAGCTTTCTAAACAATAGATGGATTGAAGGTCATCAACTTGTCAACAACGTTTCACTTTTCCATCATTATTATTCCATTAACAAACTAAAACTACCGCGACGACCATAGGGTTGACTATATCTGAAAAATTTCCAATACATTTTTAGGAATCCTTATAAAATAATAAATTATACCTACATTCTATACACATCCTCAGTTGAGCAGGCCATCCACACACGAATTTGTTCGACGAATTTGTTCAGTTCGACGAAATGTTCGTCGTTAGTGGAGGTGTTCGTGGCAGAATTTGTGTTCGACGTTTTGTTCGTAGAGAATAGAAATGTTTCTATCTTGCGAGTGTTCGTGCGAACATGTTCGTCAATGCATGGGAACATTTTGACGAACATCATTTGTACAAAATATTTGTAGAATGAACAAGTGCCCAAATGAGCAATAAATTGTTGCTGGAGTTTATTAAATGCCCACAAATTGATCAAATAATGCTCTAGGCAAACTTGTATCGCCAAATACTAATTGCTCCATGACCGAATGGGAAGAAGAAGAACATTTGGTAATAACTTCTAGTGAAATCCCTCGTCTGAGTCCAAAAATTCATTCCACAAAGAAATCGCGGAAAAGCTAGTTTTTTGATTGGCAAAAAAAAGTACCTTTAGAAAAAGTGTATATCTTCATTATCGGTTCATTCATTATGAAAACGTAATGCTTGTTTGTTATGTAATTGAACGCCATAACATTAATTTATACACCACTTCTTAATCCGGTGCTTGACTTCGGCCTTATAAAGCTTTTGTCGATTCACAGCGTTGAAACTCAGTCGAACGTGCTCAATATTTTCTGACTTCTATGGGGATTCAATGAGTTCATCCAAAACTATAAACATAGAAATAAATACGTTTTTAATAAAAAATACGGCCCAATGTCAAAAAAAAAAGAGTTTAATGTTTGCGAATACACCCGAAATGTCCAAAAATCAGTGGGAATTAAGGACAATTCGTATTGTGACATCTTTTCCAGCTCT
Organism: Lordiphosa clarofinis; assembly: GCA_018904275.1. Lineage (NCBI taxonomy): Eukaryota > Metazoa > Arthropoda > Insecta > Diptera > Drosophilidae > Lordiphosa > Lordiphosa clarofinis. Next base: position 1,493,160 of record JAEIGQ010000007.1, on the reverse strand, counting down.
AATTGTATATGGGTTTTCCCCGATTTTAAAAAATCCGCTTCAAGGTCATTCCAAACAATATTTATGAGCATATATATATGGATCAAATTAAAGAAAGCAAGATTTCGAATTTGGGAAAAGATGAAGATATGGAGGTAAAGCGAGTTCAATTAAAATACGACAGACGGGATTTTGTCGTGAGTCGATAACAACTCTGTGCTCGGGCGCGAATAGTTTGTTAATCTAAAATTCCCTGACAATTAAGGAGTTCTGTCACCAAGATAATGGATCACAAGTCATATTAATTCATGATCCATAAATTTTTGGACAGCTCATTTAAAAATTTTTAAGTGGTACTAATTTTTTTTATATCAAAAATTTAAACTTTCTGTTAGTAAACAAATATTATTTATTGCATTATGTAAGCATAAATTTGCGAAAGTATGGACGTGGATTTGGAAAGGGTGGGACGGGATTAATTCAGTGGCGTAACTAGGTGGGCCCTTGGTGGGTGCATAAAAAATATGAACTATTTAAGTTTTTTACTGCATAGCTCACAATAATACTTAGCTGGTCTGTTTTCGAAAGGTCCTGCGTCGTATTCATTATGATGGTGATAAACGGCGACATTCTAATTTGTTCAAGCACTCAATCAGTTCATTTTGAATAGATAGACATAGATCCCAAAATCAAAAAAGCACGAATTAAAACCAAAATTAAAATTTATACAGTTCGAAAAATAAACAATTTTAGAATAAAACTAAGAAGAAATAAAATACTTTAGGGCATATCCAAAACTTCTATATCGAACTGCAAATTTCCATGATACCCTTTCTCACTTGAGTTTTTTCGATATCCTCTTAGAGCCAAAGAACTCTTATTTTTTCCAAAATTCATACACAGCTCAGGCTTCCGTATGACCACTCGAGAATCAGTGTTGTTTCTGAAAGATGACTAAAATCTTGAATTCCGGTACACCATGTATGGGCAGCAGGGCTTACAGTAGGCAGCATTGAGCATTTTAGAACAGCACAGCCCAAAACGATGAACTGAGCCATATTTAGAATTTGAAAAGTATTATCAGGCCTGTTCCGGTTTTCACTTTCGACAAAAATTGTCGAATTCGAATTCGTTTAATATGCTGTTGCATAAAATTACTTTGGCTAATCAGATTAAAACGTCTTAACTTGTATTAGTCGTGTAGCGAGTAAGTAGAAACTGTAGGTTTGATACGGATTTCCTTGATTGTTGACTAGAGATGAGAACATGTAAAAAATTCGAATTCACTTCAGTGAAAACCGGAACATGGCAGTATAATTTTGAAATATCCTTGTTTTTCTGGTGGGCATCGTTTGGAAAAGGCCCTGAAGGCTGTAAAGGATATGGGATCAAGAACTAAAGGTTTTTCATTATTGTTTAATTTCTTGTTTGTATCGTTTCCCAAGTCATAATACGATGATTGAAGGCGACGGGGACCCCAGAGCTTGAGGGCCCCAGTGTTCCCGCTCCCATCATTTTATAAATGCCTGGGGAAACAATATTAATTGGAACTTTTATTATTAATATCAAGTTCGACCCCCACTCGCGGTGCTTTATAAAGTATCTAGCAATTCATAACAAACTCTACAGCTGTTTTTATTTCACTGAATTCCACCTTAATGACAACTGCCTGCTGTTTAGAAGTTGCAGCTCATAATTCTTATTACACTGCCGTCTGCTTTGATGAAAAGTCACAAAACTATGAAGTTTGCTGTAATTTTTTTGCATATTGTCAGTCAAAGTATTAAGTTAACCTACGCCATGCATAATCCATTCATACATATCCGTAAGTTTGGCAAAGATTTAGTTGAATTGTTTGATTTTTTTTCAGATGTATTTATGTATTTTCAGATTGTGATCTGGGTGAACATTTAGATTGCACTTTACATTTTGTCATTTGTTGGAGATATCATTGTGTGTGCTTGGATCATCATATAAATCTGGGACCAAAATTGGGATGCTTGTATGAGGAATTTGGAAAATAGAGAAATTCAGCAAATGTAAATACTGAAAGGTATAAAGAAAAAATGTTTAATTTAAAAAAAAAACTTCAAAAATTAGAATAAAATTATTTTTTATGTTTTTACGCCCTTAAGTTATTGCTTCTCTCATCCTAGAAACTATTTATGTATGACATTAATGACTCATTTAAGAAAGCAAATTTGTTTCCCTGATTTCCAGATATTTTTAAAGGAATGTCCTGACATTGATTGCCTGCACCCTGATCTATTTTACAATTTCAAAATACAAATCTACATGCTAAACACAACACTTTATTTACATTCGATGTTTGGTACACCACTTCAATTAGTTTCATATATTTGTGCTATTTCGCATTGTCCATCAAATCTTTGGCCTCATTGATTTTGGCCGCCAAATATGGTGAACCACCCCGATCCGGATGATTGAGCAGCATTATTTTCTTATGCGCATCCTTAATCTGCAACAACATCTGGAGTTAAGCATATTCCATTATTTACTTGATCCCCCACCACTTACCTTTAATTTGGAGGCACCAGGACTGACGCCCAATATGAGAGCCGCTTCGCGTTTATTCATCTTCGGATCGAAGCCACCTTTATAGTATTTGGCTGCGGCCATACTTTCAGCATCAAATTTGGGCAAATTCTTTATGGCCTCATTGAACTTTGTGGTCATCTGTGGCATCCGTCGAATAAGATGCTTCCCGGCAAATCCCACAGCGGCCACACCAAGTCCGGCCAATATAAGCGAGCTTGCCTTGGAGTGGGAAGGCGCGACAACAATGGAGGAGTTATCATGTTGCATATCGAAAGAGAAATATTAGTTACAGTTTGTATGTTTCACACGTGAAGTAATTTTGTACCATTTTTATGTAATTGAAATTGTTGTGTGTAGATCAGCTGTGAGGCAAAGCCAAAAGCCTGCTGCTTGCCTGTGTGTCAACGGCCAGGGCTGGCAGTAGCTAGAGATGAGCAATATATTGAATCACGGTGACTCTCATCATTCACGGTAGCAGTGACTAGGAGATGATTGATATTCAAAATTGGAGTGTTTAATTTAAATTACCTTTGATTTCATCTATTTGTTATGGGTTACAAAAGTTGGTATATTTCGGTTTTAAGCTGAATTTGGTTTTTGGCTTAGAATCGGTACCTGGAATTTTTTTTATTGGAAAAATTTAATTTAAATCGAAATCATTTTTTTCTGTGTAAGAGGGTTTTTTAGGGTATGTTTAGCATGATTGTCACTTTGCAACTCGTGCATGTGTGATTTAAGTAATTTCAAAAATTCATTTTTCTAATTCAAAAGGGAGTCCAGCTCACGGACGATGCGCCTGGCGTTGGGCGAATTAAAGTTATTGTAGCTGCAACTTGCACCCACACGATTGCCCTCCTCACAGTACATAAAGTAGATAGATAAAATTTATGTGGATTGTTTGGCATAGGCCTTTGATTTTGAAAATTTAATTATATGGCTGACCCTTTGCCGCATTATTTCTGTTGCTCCGAAAGAAGACTTTTGAAAGCATGAATTAAATCTACGAATGGACTTCAAAAACAGGTTTGATTCTGAATCTGTGCCGAAGAGCAAGCCGTTCAATACTTTTTCTGGTGGCGTCTCAATTTCCGGAAGTTGTAGTTCTCCTGATGCTCAAAACATCCCGGCTCACTGATTTGTGAATTTGAGTGCATGACAATTGAGACTTTCTTTGTTTATAACACCAATCAGGATTTTCGGATGAGTGGAATGTTCGATATCTGTCTCATACTTGAATGCAAGGCGAAGGAACGAAGCAGATGTAAATGCTTGATTTTTGAACATGTTTTGACACGCGTAATTTCATTTATTTTATGTTATTGTTGATCTGTTCTTGCCGCCCTAACATTCGCATGTGTGTTGCTGCATACTTTCGACGGCCCAAATAGCTACCCAAAAAACAATCTTCTAATATATATTGTAGTTTAAAAAATTTTGATTAACGAGTTTAGCTGGATCTAGGCCCGAAATAAGTATACAAATTATGCACTATACACCAAAAACAGCTGGTTGTCTATACAGTAGGTTACAGTACTATTTCAGTAGGCTTTTCGCTGAAGAGAACATGATCGCTTCTTTTACATTAATAAATCGCAAAGTGACACAGAGAGAGCAGCCTTCTGCGTCGTCAATTCAAAAGAATGTCCTGCAGAGGGACACCCCAATCATCTAGCGTTACGAAATATAGCTAAAAACATATTTTCCGTCGTCCGTCTGTTTCTATGCTATCTCCTCCGTCAGTTTTAAAGCTATCCTAACCAAACTTTGCACGAAGTCTTTTGGTACATATACGCTGCACATTTGTCGGAACCGGCAGGATCGGATGACTATAGCATATAGCTGACATAGGAACGATCGGTTGAAAAACAATTTTAAGTGAGAAAAACTTTTTTGTTTTTAATGCTATTGCTCCCAACGCTTGTATTTATAAGTTATTAATGATTTCACATAATTTTACCAAGACTTGTCGAAATCGGACAACTATATAATAGAAAAATAAATCTTTGTGCGAAAAACTTTTTTAATGCTATCGAAGCCAAACTTGCTACTGATCAATGTTAAATGCTACCACACAATTCTGCCAAGTTTGATTTAAATGGGATGACTACAGCATATAGCTGTTGTTCTATATAGTTATTATAGTTGTTCTAGTAAGAAAAACTTTTTTTTTAACAATTTACACTTTTTAGCTATGAATATATTAATGAAATTATTGTATAGCTGCCTAATTACCAACTAGCAAGCATATCTCAAGCTCCAAGGGTATATAAATTTCGGTCGAGCCGTAGTTAGATTGTCTCTATTTTTATACACTGTACCGAAGGTACATAGAGTATATTAATTTTGTGCAAAAGTATGTAACAGAGAGAAGGATACATTTCCCACCCTATAAAGTATATATTTTCTTGATCAGCATCAACAGCCGAGTCGATATAGCCATGTCCGTCCATCCGTATGAACAAACAGATCTCAGAGATGGTAAGAGATAGAGGTTTGACATGTATGGGACAAATGCTTCTTATACTTGCAGGCAGATCAAGTTGATTTTCAATATTCGCCACGCCCCCTCCCGCCCCCACAAATTCGAAAAAACGTCATATCCTCCACAGTTTTATAGATAGATGGTTTGTACTTCTGGAGAAAATTAATAATTGTCGAAATGTATCGAATTGCTGAAAAAATGATAAAGATCGGATGAGCGGTTCTCAAGTTATAAGCAAAAAAGTGAACCATTCCAAACTATTTCGTATTCTTTTCTTCCACTTTTACCACTAACGAAAACTTCTGTCCAAATTTCAGCTTTCCATCTCTTACCGTTTAGGTTGTGCGATGATTGCCAATCAGTCAGTCAGTCAATCTTTTATAGAGATAGAGATTATATATTCATATTTATTTAATTATCTAAAATAAATCAAAGAATAATATATAAAATAAAATAACGAAATGAAACTTACATAATTATAACCAACTATTTAAGCAACACGAAAAATTTCGCGATTATTTAGACAACTTGATCTACACCTTTTCTACCCGTACATTTACCAGTCTATTTGCACGTCTGTTTACCCGTCCATTTACCCGTCTTTAGGACAATCTAGTCGCATATATGAATATTTAGATTTTTCGGAACGTTCGAGATACGTCTTTATGACAATCTAAACTCATTATTTTTTCTTCATAGCCTATTAAATCGTCGACAGTGTATCTATATCCTACTGTTAGGTAAATAATAGGGTTGCCGAATATTTTTAAAATGTCGTATCGATGATATTCTCTGATTTGAAAAAATATCAAATGATATTAAATATATCACTTTTTAAACATCGATATATCGATATAATTGATATTTTTATTATTTTTCTGTTTTTACCAAAAAGAGGAAATACTCTGCCCCAAAATAAAAAGATATAGTCTATATTAAGCAAACATAACAATATTTTCCATGGGATTCGAGTTTTCTTTGTATTATACATATAAAATACTTTTAGTTCCAATATTTGATCTAAATTTTACATGTTTTTTAAAAATTCGTGGAAAGAAATCTGGAAGAGATTTTGTAATTATGTTTTTTGTATTTGATTGTACAATTCATTACAAAAAACACAAAATTAAAAATTTGTGAATGCGAGGGCTGTTCAAAAAGTTCTCGGGATCCAAAGTAGGCTCTTCCAAAAAAAGATGTGTCGATGGTACCCACGTTTCCGGGAGTTACAATTATCAGAAAGCAAAACGGAAGATGGGAAGTTTGTTAGTATGAATGCCATTATCGTCCGTAGCAGAATTTTGAAAATAAAATTTAATTTAAAAAAGTGCGGCCTTTCTAAAACGAAAAATCGATTTTTTACTATATTTTTGCAGTCCAGTGTACAAAAAAATAGTAAAAACTTTTTTCTCAAAGATTGAGGTAGGGACGATAGCCACGTTAACTTTGCGTCCATAAAGCCCTACATTATCAAAATCGGTTCGGTAGAACTTGAGAAAATGTGGGCATCAGTCCGAAAAACTTTGGTTCGAGATAAATGAGTTTAAAGCAGCGTTGGCCCTTGGTTCCATCCCGGGGCCGAAAACATTTCGCTATTTACACATACATAACCCGAACGCTGCGTCATTTGCTCGACAGAGTTCGAAGCGATTAGGTCGAAGCAAATTCACGGAGCTTTGTTTTCATACACTAATACACTCTCACTTTTTGGCCTCGCTCTCGCTGGCCATCGCTGGTTTAAAGTTTAAAGTAATTTGAAAATTGCTTTTTTTACCAAAGTCATTGGTCGACAAAAAAAAGCTATATAATCTATGGTATTTCGCATTTTTAAAAATCCATTTGGGATCATATTTTTGAATATCTAAGCTAAAAAATGAAAAGAAAAAAAAATTTTGGAAAAAAAATTTTCTAGACCAGAAGAGGGCCTCAAAAGTCTTTAAAAAGACGCGTCGCTTTGACGCATATGGCGCATTTTATAGCAGAAGCAAGTCGGTCCGAAGGCACCGGGTAAGGTAATAAGATACCTTACGGCTAGTCTGGATAGTCCCGTCATGGCCGCCTTATGCGAATTCCAGAATATTAAGGAATAACTTTCCCATGACGTTTGTGGCCACCTAAAGTATAACTTCAGCCCGCTATTTTGCGACTCTTGGGCTTGCATAATGTCAACATACGGGACATTTGGTCGTGCAAACGTTAAATACTTTTCCGCACACATTACACTCGGCTGTGCCTTTTTTATGTCGCTCTAATTTGGTTTTATCAAATTTGAATCCATTTTCTGTCTCTTAAATGCGCTTGCGCTCGCTACCCAGATCAAAAAGTTACCAACGCACAAATATCAGAAAATATCCCAAAAAAAAATCGATATTCGATATTTGGTCAAAAACAAAATCACGATATAAATATATCAGTTTTAAAAAATATTATCGATATATTGATATTTTGATATATTTTTGACAACCCTAGTAAATATGCATGCAAGACATGAGTGAATTAATCATAACTCAAACACAAATCAGTATACTACTACTACTGAATATTTAAAATCTAGGTTATCCTAATTCAAAAAAAGGAATATAAACCGAAGTTTATATCGCCTGGCCTGCTAGTTTTTTATATCGCTCACTTACTTCAATACTAGCATAACTCAAAATAATCCATTTTGAGAAAAACACGTTCAAAGTTCTCAATGGGCTTAACTCAGAAAAAAATGATTCTTTTAGTGTTGAGTTAATTTAGTAAAATATTATATTTGAAATTCAAAATGCTCCTTAATCAATATTTAAAATATGATGTTTTAACTGAAAGTCGAAGTCTGTTTGCGCAATATCGACTGCAGGACAACTAAGATAAGACGCTCTTGCAATAACATAAAAATTAACCTTTAAAATTATATGTCGACATATTTTCATCTCACGTGAGAAGTATAAGAGATATCAATACGAAAATTTTTACACAAAATAGTACACAACACAGCGTATATTTCTGCATCAAAAAGTCAAAAATCGTATTTTTTGAGTTATGCCAGTGTTGAAGTAAGTGAGCGATATGTCAGCTATACGAAATATTCATTCGATTTTGATCAAACTCTTCAAAATTGTTCTAAAGCAGGTAATATTCATAAATGGAAAGTATTAAGATACTATCCTTGAAAAAAAATAGTTTTTTACTAGAATTACTTTCTCGACCGATCGTTCCTATGGCAGCTATATGCCATAGTGATCCAGTTTGGATCAAACTTGGCAGAATTGTGAGGTAAGCATATAATACTGATCAGGAACAGGTTTGGAAGCAATAGCGTTAAAAACAAATAAGTTTTTCTACACTCAAAGTACTTAAACTATATGCTATAGTCATCCGATCTGACCGGTTTTGACATATGTGCAGCGTATTTTAAAACTGACGGAGAAAATTGCATAGAAACAGACGAACGACGGACGGACATGGCTATATCGACTCAGCTCGTCAAGCTGTTATATTCTATACGTGGTCGGAGACGCTTCCTTTTATGCCTTACAAACATCTAGACAATTTTTAAATACCCCCTACAAGGGTATAAAAATATAAATTTTTATTTTGAGCAACTATTTCATGGTCCTGGTCGAGTGTAAGAACGTGAAACTTGTTTTGTAGAAAACTTTGAAGTATTGAGTACTGTTATTGGTGATATGCAAAATTCACATTTTTTGCCATGTCTTGGACTGATAAAAGAAATGGAAATGAGCATGGTGTTGTGTGGTTATTTTCTGTAAAAAATTAAGTCAAGTTCTTTAGACATTTTGCGCTGTTCATATATGACTTCGTCCTTTATTATTTTCAACTCAGTTAATCTCTCCTGTTTACTCCACTTATTGATACTTTGTGTGAAGCTAGATTAAAACACGTGTCCTTATAACCAGAGAATGTTTATTCTGTATTTGAAAAAATTAAATTAACATTTTATGTAATATAACCAGTCTTGGCAGAGGTTCTTCCTCTTTATATTTAAGCTCTATAAATCTGTTTTCAAATGTGCGTAAAAATCATGTATTTTAAAAAAGATTTGACAAATGTGCTGAATATAGGATTAACTCAAAGATGTTAACCCATTATCAAAATCAAAGAACATTTCTTTTCACTTTCTTTTAAATGTAAATGCAAAAATTGAAAATAGTTATATCTGTTGCTCTGTATTACTAAATGACTTTATCTTTTAATTTTTGAGCACTAAAATATTTATATGTATTAAAAAAAATATTTTAAATTTTTTAAAATTTTGCGAATTAAATCGAAATTCGTTTAGGAAGAATCGTCTTGATCGAAACAGCCGATATCCGCCTTATACAGGATTTTGCTTATTTCATATTGGGCTCGGTTTCTGCTTTTGTTCGAAAGCTCATTAAACTTATGTACCAAATATTGTACATAAAACGGAACATTCCCGGACTCTGGAATGGGTGCGGTGGTGGAAACATTAAATTTCTTGTCTGAAGCATTTGAGGGTGGAGTAATGCTGGTAACTGCCTCTGCGGCGGATTGTTTTGGTGTCATCTGCTCCAAAGACAGTGGACGCGTGACTGGGATCAGTTGCAGATAATCGAATATTTGCTTTTGTAGAGGCGGCTTGGAATTGGTTGATTCCGGCAGCTGATACTTGACATTCGACGGTCCCGGGAGCTGATTCTCGACATCCGACGGTTCCGGCAGCTGAACCTTGACATCCGGTGTTTCCGGCGACTGATTCTTGACATCCGGCGCTTTCGACTTGGGAATGACAGCTTTCTTGGGTGTTTTAAAGCCCAATTTTTTCCGCGACGATCGGGTAACCGGAGGATCTCGTGCCAAATGCAATTGTCGTAAAGTTTTCTGCTGCAACAAAACCATCTCAAACTCTTCGTATTTCTGGGGATGCTTGCGCCTCAGATGACGCTTTAGGTTTTCGGTGTGCTCGCCTGCCAAATCCGCAAAGCATTCCTTGCACCTGCTCTTCCCGGTCTCAGGTATGTAGATAAAGAAGTCTTTCACCGGATGTGGTCTGCCCCAAGGCATTTTTACAAAACGAAAATTATTTGCAAAAAAAAAAGACAAGCAGAAAAAGCACGCTGCTTCTTGAATATGGTGACCGTTCATTTATTTTACTTAGATATGGGCACACTGGATTTAATGAGAATGCTTCCGCATAGGTTTCCACTGGCAACATTGGCAACTCTTAGGCCGTTTCCACTATTAAAATATGCTGATTGTTTGTGGTCTTCAGCAAAAAGCTAAAGTTACGAATTTAAAATCATTTACATCATTTGTTTACTGATTTAAGTCTTGTTAGATGAAAAATTAATTACTTTAAAAATGTCAAAATTATCCTTCATAACTTTAAAAGGCGTTTGTTGTGAGATTTATATATAGATGTGTATGCAGTGTTTGAAAGTACCTAGGTACCTCTTACCTTAAGCAGCCCATTCACACAGAGCGCTACATTCATTGCCTACAAAAGTGAACATTGAACAGTTTGAGATAATATAAAATAATTAAAATTTGTGATCGGCGTGAGAACATGGCAGCAGGCAATAAGTCCCCAAATTTGGGGAGTAATTTCATAATGATATAATACCCCAATTTGAAGTACGAAATACGGCTCCACTGCGATGAAATAAGGCCCCAAAAAAATGAAAAAAGCCCCTTTGAGGTGATATTATATATGAAATAATTCCCCAATTTTTGTAAATATTTTTTTTTATTTGGATTTTTAATAAAATAAACTACATATCTATAACATACAGGGTGGTCCATCTAGTGTTTGGAGGTTCAACTATTCCTAATTCGACTTTATTTTTTAAGTCATGCAAAGCGTCAAATGTCATTCGGAAAGCGACTAATATTTAGTAAAAACTTTGACATTTACGAAATGGGTCGCTATTCGCTTGGAGACAGTTGGAATATATTTAAAAGATATTTCCAAGTCGGTGAGTCCTGGACTCAAGCTGTGTGAAATTAAAAAAAAAAAAAAAACATTTAACCAAAAAAGTGTTCCGAAAACTCAATTGGTGGACCAATTCGCGAAACGAGTTCGTGATTCTGAAATGTTGGTGGATAAACCAACCCGTGTACGTACTCGTCTGGTGCACTCGAAGGGAAAACTTTGCTGCGGTTGCTGAAAATGTGCGTCAATGCACGCAATGTTAAGTGCTTGGTTCTTCGAGGAAATTAAATCGGAAGACTTGAACGATATTTGGTTTCAACAAGACGGCGCTACGTGCCACACAGCGCACGCCACAATTGATCTTCTTCGCCCTATCTGCGTAAATTGAGATGTGAATTGGTCACCAATAAGCTGTGATCTGACACCGTTAGACTATTATCTCTGGGACGCGGTCAAGGACAAATGATATGCAAACAATCCAGAAACAATTGATAAGTTGAAGAATCTGATTAGAGTTACTTTTGCTGACATACGTGCCGAATCAATTTAAAATGTTCTCAAAAATTGGATAAATGGAATGTGCTACTGCCAAGTCAGCCGTTTTGGTCATTTGACCGAAATTGTTTTTCACAAATAAATGACATGAATCAACCTTTCCAATATATGTTCAACCTTTAAAAAATATCGAGCCGTCCTTTTTTATAGCAAAATTAAATTCCAATTAGTAAATGGACCACCCTGTACTATTTTTAATACGTTACTTTTTCACATCTGTACACAAACTCTGCGCATCAAATACTTAAGTCGAAGAACACCTCCAGATAAGAACATGAAAAGTTATTGAAGTTCTTGGATTTTTTGTTCATATCTTAGCAAAAGTAAGAAAAATGAAATAAGATACCAAACAAATCATATTAACAATTGGCGTCTTAATCCTGATAAAAAATTATATAAGGACCAGAAAATTAGTTTCGGGGTCTTATTTCATCTTGGAGATTTATTTCCAGAGATACAAACCACTTGGAAATGAAGACTGGTTTAGTTCAGGGACTTACTGAACCGTGGTTAAGATTTAAGATATACTTATAGTTCAAAGAATTATCCGTTATTAACGTTTTGAATTTAGTTGTATATTAACATTAAATAAGATTTAGCTCCCTTTTTCCTTCTTCTGAAAGCAAGATTGATTCCTGGAATCTAAGAAATCGAATTCAAAAACAGGCGGAGCTCTTTTTTCCAAAGAGTTGACAATTACTCAGCTATGCGTCCTCTCTTGTTTTTAACATGAATTTTGCAAGCCTGCCAGCCATAGAAATACTCATACTCATTTACTATTTCAAGCCAATCTCAATTAAAGATAACTTTTTATCTTTTGTTTGAGTTTAAAGTAAGTTGACCCCCAACGGATAATACAATAAGGACTTGGGTCCTTAGCAAATTAAATAATGTTTATGTTCTTAGCTTTTTTTTTAAAACATTTCGGTTTTTCCAAGTATTTTTCTAATATTTTAAAGCTTATTGCTGATTTTGATCACTTTTCGCTAGTAACTCAATACCTAAGTGAACCGAACCAAACCATTTTATTTTTAGGTTTTTAGTTCGGTTCAGAATTAAAAAAAAACACCGGTTCGGTTTGGTTTCAAAACCGGTTTGCATCCCTGCTTATTTCATATTAAAATTATATTTAGGAAAGAATGCCTCAATTAATGAAAAAAAACACCCCAAATTTGAAAATAAAGCCGTGGCCTCCACGTTGAGTAGACGTCCGAGATGTGGCCCAGTTTTTCACTTTTTTCCAGTTGAACGTTGAACGATTTTCTAACGGATTTTCATTTCCCCGACTCCGGCAATCTGGCAGCCCTGTGCGGTCGTGAGCAGTCCGGCAGCCCCGTCCTCGGCCATGGAATTTGGCGTTGCCACATCGGCGAATTCGATTACCATCGAAATTGACAAATTCATCGGAATCCGTAAGTTATCGGAATAGACAAGCTATCGAAAAATTAGAGACAGCGCGTGACTGGCCGGCGTTGCCGGACTTTTGGCGCTGCCAGACCGGGCGAGAGTGCGGCGGTCCGGCAGCCCCGTCCTCGGCCAGTCTGGCCACTTCAATCGGTGACGGTTCGCATCGACAACCTGCGCGTTGTTGTTATCGACTGCTTTCGAGGGGGGGTCTCAACAAAGTGCACAAAACAAGTGAAGAAGAAGCGAGAAAATTTTTTGAGTTGCAATAGTTTGTTAACAAAATTCCCTATAATAATTACAATTACAAACAAATAAGTGTCAGTGCTCCGCTAGTGCGTTGTGCGTGTGTGTGTCTGTGTGTGTGCGTGCGGCGACCAACGATTTTGGCAGAGGAGGAGCAGCAGCAGCAGCGGCCGTCAAACTGGAGCGGATTCCGGAGTATTTGCGCGACACGGTCGATTGGTTGATGGGGTGAGAAAATATATTTTGATTAGCCCTCCTCCACCCCCACCCCCAGGATTAAGAGGCGGCAACGATGATGTTACGATGTCTTTTATGTCCTCTGTTTTTTTTGCGCTTCGTCGCCATTTGGCCTTTTGCCAATTGGCCTCGTTTTTGGCGTCTTTCAACAGAAATTTCTTTTTTCGTACGCTGCTGGTGCTGTGGTTGGTTGATGGGCTGTCCATTGCCTGCGCACAGGAGTTATGTACATACATATGTATATGTATGTTAGCTATTTACATATATTAACTGGCTTTTGGGCAATGTTGTTGTTGTTGTTTTTTTCTGCTCTAAAATCAATGAGCCATAGCCATATTATCGATTTCTCAACCGTTACACTTGTATCTACATACATATGTACATTTGTATGTAGGTAAACTCGCTCTTCTTCTTTCTGACCAGAGTCTCTCGCTGGGTTGCAAGGCCATTGCAATTTGATTGCGTTTATTTATCTTCATCTTCGCCTTCGTCTCGTCTTTTGTTTATGTTTCTACGCATCCACATCCACACACACACATACAGTCAATGGCTCTCATACTCACTGATGCTCTGCCAGGGGCAACGAGATAAGAGCAGCCGGTTTAATGAACTTGCTAATTTTATTACATTGTTTAATCAGTTCACGCATACATACATGCATATGAATGTTTATACAATGCGTGTGTCAGTACATAATCATAGATGCATTTGAGTATTTATGTGACCATATTTCTAGTCTTTAAACTAAAACTAAGCACAGCTGTTTTTTATTCATACAGTAAACACTCGAGTTAGAGATCGGTGAAAAAAATAGGGCATGAAAAGAGATTTCTTTATATAAAATATATAAAGAAATTCAGAATTTTCTCAAACTGCTAAATCATATTTATATCTTTCTATAAATTCACAAAATGATCAGCTGTTTTTTTGATTCTTCTTTACCGCAAAATCTATGTAATCGATTTTTGGGTTATTTTTGCTGTGAAGCGGCCCTATAATGATTCTGACAATTTTGCTTTGAAATTATTTTGTTAATGTGACAATCTACAGCTTTCCCACATAACCCTTTTTTTGGTCGATGCTCCAGTTCGTCGAAAAACCCTATCAGGCCTTTAAGCGTTTTTGATTTCAAACAAATCATGCTGAATCGGAATTGTTAAATGTTCCCGCTTACATAAAACCGTGTTATTCCGCTTTTAGTCTTAAAACTACATATTTACGATCGAATGACCGTCTTGATGGTAAACTTTTCACCCGAATTTTCGATTGGTTCCTATAAATCTTTTGCCAAATCCGATCCATCGAATTGGGAAACTAGAACTGGACTGTATTAGTCCAGGTTAATTGACTAAAAATACCGCCCAAAACGTAATTTTTTCAATCTTAGGAACATAAAATCAGGCCTGTTCTCTACTCCGAAAACGAATGGATTTGTCCCATATCGATCTAATGTTCTTCTGAACTCCGCAAATCGACAACATTTCTCGTTTTCAAAAGTTCTGCTGAAGGGGTGATGGAAATTAGACCGCGTGAATTAAGACCGCCGTCGGCGGTCTAGTTTCATTTTGCAAAATGAATTTAGACCGCCATGACAAAATGAAATTAGCCCGCGCGGCCTTATTTCATTTTGCAAAATGAAATTAGACCGCCATTACAAAATGAAATTAGCCGCGCGGTCTAATTTCTTCTCAAATGAACTTAGACCGCCATCACAAAGTGAAATTAGGCCGCGGGGAATTCATTCGGAAGAATGCCGCCAACAAAAAAGTATTTTTGGTTTCTAGTAAAAGAATTATCTAAATATACTATAAGAATAATAAAAATTTGATACAAAAAATCGCGCGTTTTTTGTATCAATCCTCGCTAACATTAAGTTAAAAACCATATAAGTATTAAAAATAAATAATGAGAATTTGATACAACAAAATCGCGCGATTTTTTTGTATCAAATTTTCGCCTGCGGGCTAACATCGATTCAATTTTTTAAATAAAATAATGAAAATTTTGCACAATGCAAATCACTAATTTATCAACATACTTTTGCACATCTGTACAAAAGTCAAATATAGTCTAAGATCAAGCCCGCGGTCTAATTTCATTTTGTGATCGGCCGTAATCATTTTTGAAAAATGAAATAAGGCCGCGCGTGCTACATTTTGTGATGGCGGTCTAAATTCTTTTGCAAAATGAAATAAGGCCGCGCGGTCTAATTTCATTTTGTCATGGCGGTCTAAATTCATTTTGAAAAATGAAATAAGGCCGCGCGGGCTAATTTCATTTTGAGCTGGCGGTCTAAATTCATTTTGCAGAATGAAATTAGGCCGCCATACAAAATGCACCGCGGTCTAAATTCACGCGGTCTAATTTCACAGAGCCGTGCTGAAGAGGCGACAAAATTAAGAGTAATTCATACTTCAAACAAACTAATTAAAATAATTAGGGTGTTCACCAGCCCTCGTAAAAGCGTAATTGGTGAATTGGTACCACACATGAGCTAGCGAGCGCCCCTTGTGATTTACCCTAGTTTTTGTTGTCATAAACCAGCTTTTTTGAGCAGCCTATCAAAAAAAATGTTGCTTCTTAGATCCGTCAATACCAATTTTAGGTCTGAACACGAACGTTACACGCTCACTTGTCATTTATCCCCTCATCTTCCTCTTTGTCCCTCAAGACAACCTCAATAGTGTCAAGGAACTCGTTAAAGAGGGAGACAGCATTTTTTGTCATGCCACACCTGTATTTACTGCATTTACTGCCGACGCCGATGAACTATGCAAATACAGAAAAAATTAAAGGTAAAATATCGTATTCGATACATAAGACTGTAATGGAAAATATACTGACGGTTTGCTCCAAACTGTAAAATTGCGAAAAGCCTCTTGGGATTTTGCTGCAGAACTCTTCTTATCTTTGGATCCAAGTAAATGCTGCACACAACCACATGGTTTTCTAATAACGACTCCTCTCTTTTTTCGATGCACTTATATAATATGAAACTGTAGCTGGTTTTTGCTGCACAAACTGTAAGTCTAAGCTCAGACCAATGCTTGTAAAAATCTCCCATATATATATGCCTGGTTCCATGTTTTTACAAGGCTTCTTATTTCAACCCATTCCGATGAACAGAGTTTCAATGGAAACTCCAAGTGCTTCTTGTCTCCGAACTGTTCTAATTTACTAACTTCGATTGAAGAATCTGTTACTATTTTAATCTCTAATTAAAAGTATTTGTCCATAAAACAATTTAAAAATACATTTTTTTAACTTAAAATTGTTCGAAATATGTTCGTCTTGCTTCATTTATTATGATTATTGATCAGTATTTCCAAAATTCACTATGGTAAAGCCGTGATTTCTTCATTATTTCATTATTTTTGAGTTTTATTTTTTTTATTTAATATCAAAAATAATTATTAAATCATTGATTAAAAAATAATGAAATAATCATTATGGTTGAGTTTGAAAAAAATTTCAAAAATAATCATTATGGCGTGAGTTTATAACAAGGGTTGAAGTGATTTGCTTTGATTGCTGATTTGTAAAACCTATCAAAAGCAGTGCCCAAAAATGAGGAAATTTAGGTCATACTAATTGATTTCGAAATCACCTCGAGCTGTTTCGTTTGCCGGTGAAAAGGCGGGTAAATTATTGTGCTAACAGAGACGTGTTATTGTATTTTGCTTCAATTTAAGTAATTTAATGATAACTATTTATTGCATCTTAGACGCACATAGACTACTGGAAAAAGGCCCGCGGCCTATAGTGCTCGAGTTCTTGGAGCTTGTGTTGACGTATCCAAAGATGTTCAGGGTAAAATTTGCACAACCCTAGAAGGTCGAAATCACAAATATTCTAATTTTATCCTGTCACTTCCCATTGGTTTGTCAAATCATGTCCCTTTCGGTGGCCATAAACAAATACATAACTAATTGAATTCACCTTAGTAAAGTTGCGAACTTCTTAAAACTACAGATTCTGCCCACATACTATTGTTAAAGATTAGAAAATTCAATTTTACAAGCTCATTCTATAATTTTTTGCTTTCGCGCCATTGTTTAAATTTTGCGCCAATTGAAAGCAAATCAAAATGAAATCAGGGTCGTTCCACCAACTGCATTGCTTTTGCTTTCACAAAAGCAAATCAACTTTCAGGAATACCACTAATGATTGCGGGTCTCTGCTTTGAACACTTCAAGTTTTTACACTTTTACCCTTTTACGAGCAATTTCATAAACATACGCTAGCGTAATTTTTTTCCTATGCATTTTGTTGTTGTGTCGTAAACTTTTCGAGTTTACGCTTTTTGATTTCCGCTTTTACGAGGGCGCTATATATGGATTGTTAAACGTTCTAAAAACGATTTGCGGCTTTTACTTATTTGTTATAATATGTTTTCGAAGAATATTTACTAAAGCATCAATAAAATTTAGCATGAATGCCATTATCTAGAGACTGAAACCTAACCGAACTAAGTATTTTGAATTTTGTTTTTTTATACCCTGTACCCATCATAAGGATATGCAAAGGCATGTAACTGCCATACAGTATCAAGCATGTCCGACCCTATAAATTATTCTAGATCAGCATCAACAGCCGAGTCGACTTAGCCACGTCCATCTATTCGTCCTCCGTCTGTCTGTCTGTATAAATGCTTCGATCTCACAGACTATAGAAAGTTTTTTCAGTGTACGCATAAAAACAGTGGAGCTAGAAAAACTTTGCGATTACCAATTATATTTATTTAAATTATTTAATATATTTTTAGTCACTTTAATAATCTATTTTTAGTCACTCCTTAGCACTAATTTCCTTATAGATTCTATTCGGCATACTGTCTACAAGATTTTTTAAATCATTTCTTTCCATGCCTGCCAATTTGAGCTCTTTAGTACCATTGAACTTAGGGTTTTGAGCATAAAACCTGCGGACCAGCAATGTGCACTGGTTTTCAATCGGAATTATGTCCAGGAGCACTCGGGCAACTCCAAAAATCTAACATTATTGCTTTGTGTTGCGTGAATTTATGCTTTGTCCTGTTGGAAAATGAACTATTACCTCCTTGGACTGCTATAAGAAGGCAATAAACTCATTTGTAAAATGTCCTCTAACTCCCTGGAGTTCATATAAGTGCTTGGAAAAGCCAGTTCCAAGCATATAACTTCGCAGAACGCAGCCCAAAGCATTAATGTTCCCCAACCAAAATTTCTCTTAGAAAAGTACAGGTGTTCCTTCCTAAAATCCGTTCAATAGTTCAAAAATTATTCAGGGCTATTAAAATTAAACTTTTTTTTCATCCAAACAAATTCTTTAGAAAGATGAATAATTTTTTGCAGACAAAAACTTTTTAACTTCTTACCTTGCTGCCACCTCCGGGTCCAGCAAGACACTTTCGGGCTAGATTCAGCAGCTAACCTATTAGCGGTCTTTAATGATTTACTTGCATCTTCGGCTTACGCACTCCGAGTCTTCTTTTAAACTTTAATTTTTTTTTTTCAAAATTTTCGCACAACTTTGTCGGAGCGACCAATTTTTATGGCAATTTCATTTTTAGCGGCAAAATTTTGGCCTTTCTCGAAAACTGACTTCACTGACCCAGTTGGCTTATTTACAAATTTATTTAGTATATAGTTAATAAAATCGCCGTCAGAAAACACAGAATAAGAATTTAAATTATGCTGCCAAAATTATGGCAAAATTTTGTAGTTATGAATTTAAAATAACGTTGAATTCGCAAATTTTATTTTATTAATATGGTAATGTTTTTCTAAATTTGTAATGTTAGCGATGTGGACTATACACCGAGCAACCCAGTTGCCAACAACTTCTTCGCCCATAGACCTATCTACTACCCCTTCTCTTCTGTCTGAATTCATTAATTCTTAGACAAACTGCGTTGTAAGTCTTTTTTATTGGTGTTCGCCCAGCCCTTTATTGATATAAAAAAGCAATTTAATGCAAACAGCAACACTGTTGTGTTAGAACACTATTGTTAGTTTGGTTGTTCTCCGCTGCTTAAGAGATGCAGCTACACTCCTAGCTTCCATATTTCAAATTAACTGTCTGAGGCGTGCGTCCTTTACTATTTTCTACTTTTGACCATGTTTTGGACGTCCTAAAATTACTATATGTTTTATAAATTGGCCAGAATTTTTATTTGCTAGAATATTTGATCAACAATGACTTTTGACGTTCTCTTTATTGAGGGTGTACTGTATCTAATTGCCTTATGAGCAGACCACACAAATTGTCTGCCCTGAGTTTGTGTAAGCATTTTGACACAAAACATCAACAAGTCAGGATGGCCGAGTGGTCTAAGGCGCTGCGTTCAGGTCGCAGTCTACTCTGTAGGCGTGGGTTCGAATCCCACTTCTGACAAGATTTTTTTTACTTTTTTTTTTAATAATTTATTTTTCTTTTATTTCGCTTGTTAAAAAATAATTAAAGGAAAACGTTGTTGGCGTTAGCAGCTATCCGACAGCCACCATTTATAAAAACTATTCATGCCACCATTTAGTTAATGCATGTAATTGCAAACTTTCGCAGAAAATATATAGAGCATTAAAAAAATAATTTAATAAAAATTTAAAAAAAAAAAAGAAAAAAAAAGTACTTAAGTCTTCACTAAGGCCCCGGCGAGATTCGAACTCACGATCTCCTGTTTACTAGACAGGCGCTTTAACCAACTAAGCCACGGCGCCGCTGTTCCATGTGTGGGCTAATATTCCACTTGAGACAAGCAATGGTTTGGTGTTTGGTTTTTCATACAAATAAAAGTAACACAAAATAAATAAAGAAGCAAAACAAAAACCAAAATAAATAATAAAAACGCTGAGATTAAGCAAATGCCTTTGCCATTTAACAATTGTTATGCTTAAATTTTTAAGTCCTTTTTTTTTACTAGAAAAATGTACAAAAATTATAGATAATAATTAATAATTATATGTTCCTTTATAAACATGGTATTTAAAAAAAATTTCAGTACGACCTTGATTTTAAATCCTCTGTCGGTAAAGAGAGTTAATCAATAAATAATTATTAGTTTTCTATATGATAAAGCGCTGGTGATCGTTGTTCGATCATTTTTCCCAGCCTTCGTCGTCTTCTTCATTTAATCTTTCAATTATTTCATTTTCCATGAGTGACGATTTTCCAAAGAATCTAACGTATGTTGGTATTTGATTATTATTTTTGTTGCATTTATCTGTCAACGGTTTGTTTAATATAAATACTTAATCGTGAAAAAATATGTTTGATGAAAGGAAAAGGCAAAAAAATCATAGATAATTAATTAAAAAAAAAAAACAAATGTTATCCACGAAGGCCCCGGCGAGATTCGAACTCACGATCTCCTGTTTACTAGACAGGCGCTTTAACCAACTAAGCCACGGCGCCCTTCGGCTCGGTGGCGTTGAAGTAGCCAATTTGTGAGAACTGTTCCTTGATAGCATTAAAATTGTTTGGAAATAAACAGGAAAATTCCATTTGCCTAATTAAAACTGAAAGGTTGTGAAAGCTGTCAGACAACTAGTTTAATATAACATTTCTGTGACTTTTTGTTGTCTTAAAAAGGAATGCCATAAATAAAGTGCGAGATGTAAAGTCCCGTACGCAGAAAGCTAGAAAATTTCTTTCGCCACACTATTTCATTTAAAAAGAAACACCTTGGCTAGATTAAGAAAGTGATTATATTTATTTATAAACTGAAACGAATGAAATTATTCTTTTATCTACAAATAATAGTCTTGTCTTACCTTTTTCTTATCATATGTACAACTTGGCTACTTCAATGGCGTCGTGGTTTAGTGGTTAGAGCACCTGTTTCCTAGTAACCAGGAGGTCGTGAGTTCGAATCTCGCCGGCGCCTTTCTATGAGGGAGTTGTATTTTTTCTTCCTTCAACGCTCAACAGTTAATTAAGACATGTATAAAGTGATGAATGTTTAAAATGGTTCAATCGAAAATGCTGAAACCTTTATTTTACCATTTTTTTCAGCCATGCTCCTTAATTTGGTCTTCAATTTGCATAGCAAACCTTTTTCGAAAGTTAATATGGAAGAAGCAGGGTTCTCAAAGTACCGTAATTATTTTGTACACAAAAAGTTTTGAACAAAGCCAAGTACAGTACTTGATGTGTCCGGTACTTTTGTTGTCTTTACGAACCATGGAAGAAGGGTTAAATATTCAGAATCCTCCTGCATTTGTTTTTTAAGTATTTTGAATACTATTTTCAGTTGAGTTTATCCCAATATTGTATAATAATTGCTTAGAATACAATGTTCTTTCAATTCGAAAGTAACAGAATTTTGGAATTATAACGACTTTATATAATAAATCTAGCTTTGAAAAAAAAATGGATATAATGGATCTCCAGCAAATGGTCAATAATCTCGAAACCAGACTTCAGAAATGATTTTGTTTTCGCTAATTCAGAAAACATTAATGTAAAATAAAACTTGCTTTTTAAGCTGTTCAACTGCTATTCGGTTTTGAACACATATTTTCAGCTTCTAATAAGACGTATTTAATCTGTTTCGGATTGGCACCAACTTTATCGTTTTTACGCTATTAATGTGAAAAGTTAAAAAAAAATTTAATTAAGGTGCTTAAAACTTAAACATTTATTTTTAAATTTCGTTTAAATATTTATTTTTATTCTTAAAAGCAACCAACTAAAAGAACTTACTCGCTTAAACTTGTGTATGAAAGCGGGCGAGCGGCAGGGGCGCCGTGGCTTAGTTGGTTAAAGCGCCTGTCTAGTAAACAGGAGATCGTGAGTTCGAATCTCGCCGGGGCCTATACACAGAGATTTCTGTGTGAGTTTAATTTTTTTTTTATAGTTTTGTTTTATGTTTTAGCAAGTACGCAAAATCCATCCAACCTTACTGTAATTATAATTAGGGACTGGTACGCCGCTTGACTTGGCTTAGCTTCTAATTAGTCTCCTTTGTTTACATAGCAAATTAAGTTTACCCAAACCTCGCTGTCCACATGATTCTTTTACTTCCCATCCAAGTTGGTGAAATTAGTTTCAGCCATGTACTAGTAACTAGTTAGTGAGATTTTTTTTGGTTTTGGGGATGTGTCAACAAAATCCAAAGGGACAATGAAAAGAAAAAAATGATGCAAAATTGTGTCACATGTCACACCCTATACATGGCAAATAAATAGAAAGAAGTAAAAGAAAAACATCAGTTGATTGGGGAGGATGGGAAGAGCATACTGACATTTATGTACATATGTACAATGTACATATAACTGGCGAATGAGTTGACTAGCCTTCATCATTTGGCTGTCCCTCTCTCTGTCTCTCCTTTTCACAGTGCAGTGCTTTGAGACTTTCATTAGTGCCTGTCGCCATAAGGCGACATAATTACAAATGGGAAAAACACTATTTCATGAATTTTTTGTATGTTTTGAATAACAGTACAAGATAATTTTTCCACTTTTGGAATTGAGAAATTTGATTTGATTTGAAGAAGTGATTTTTAAGGCATGGAATCAAAGTAGGTCCCAATATTTTACAAGTCAAATTTGCCAAACAATCTCTTTTATGACTATCACAAGTACTAGGTCTTTTGCATTACGAAAACTTTATTAAAATTATCCCTGGAATTTTAAACTCGTTTGAATAACAAAATGTTTTTCTATAAATATTTATCAATATTTTTTAAACTTTAATTAACAATTTAAATATAAAAGTAGAGTTCTCTGCCAGCAAATAAATTATTCAATTTATTTAAAAACTAATATAAAGAGCAATTTTTATAGAATTTTGTTCTTACCAAAAGGCAGTGCGGTTAATATTCTGAAAGAATAAAATTTGGAAGGAAGACTTTCATCATCTGATAGATAGGTAAAATTAGATAGTTCGTTCTCCGAAGTCCTCTGGTAAGTCCGTTAATAAAAAGAAAACGAAACGGAAAGTTAAGACTAACATAAGCTGTCTTTGGGGTAATTTTAAAATGAAAATAGACCTGATACAGTGAACAAAATGCCGGGAATATTTCTAGCATCAAAAGAATGATTTGATTTCGGCCGCACTTATGAATTAATTTAAACGATTTTAAGATTTGTACAAATTATATAGACAATTTTAAAAACACCTCAAAGAAAAATAAAATAACATTTAAAAACAAAAAATTCTTAAAAACGAGGACTTGAACCCACGACTTGGACTTTTTCAAACGAATGTTATGTCCACTCGTCCACGGCTCTTGTAGCTTGTTGTGTGGAAAAATGCCAAATACATTCTTAGGTATGATGGATGATGGCCGTGTTTTCAGTCTTTGAAGTCCCGAGTTCAAGTTCCATTTAAGTAAGGAAAAAGAATGTTTTTAAATGGTATCTGAAAATTATTTACAGTTTAGAAACAAAAGGGTGCTGTACTTTTTGTTAGCTTTTCTAATACTGAGTTTATATTTCCGATTTCGGATTGCGGCATGTAGAAAAGCTATATGCCAAATGTGGAAATAAGAAATGTAAACGCGGCGGCATGTTTCTAAAGTTTGTTTGCTCTGTGTACTTTCTTCTAAGCTGTACAATTCTATTTCATTCCATAACGTTTGATCATTATTGTTTTCATCGACTTCTTCGTCCTTTTCCGTTGCATTCTGACAGATTTTTGCTCGGGATCGGGACGGGGCGGGATATGTTACTCCCGCGGGACACGAAAAAAAATTGCAAGATCAGGCGTAACGGAACTGATTTGAAAATTGTAGGTCGCGATGGGGACGTAATAAAAGTGGTAGATACTGCGCCAACCACTAGTAGCTCCCATACTAAGTAAATAACTGGTTTCATAGGAAGTACTCCGTGGCCGTGTGTGGCCCATTGGTTAGTGTGCTGGACTGCTGGGCGGGAGGTCGTGGGTTCGTTCCCGACTCTGAACATCTAATAATAATAGTTTTTTTCTTTCTTTAGAAAATAGCTTTTACACATACGGTCACCTTCACCAGCTATTGGCGGCAGCTGTGTGAAGTAACTAGCCATGAAAAAGCAAATTCTCACACTTTGCCGATCGGATCCGGCGTTAGACTGTAGGTCCCTTTCTCTTGTGCGAAAAATTTAAAGCACACACTCTAAGAGATTGAGAGAAGCCTGGCTTGGCCCCGTTGGAGGAGCTGTATAGCCAATTTTAAATTTACTTTTTAATCCAACAACTAGTCAGATTAGGACAGTTTATGGTACGCTTAACTTATTTAAAACCGAATATTCTGGCCGAGGTTCGTTAGAATCGGTAAATTTTTAGATGTAGCTCCCATACAATCATAGGTGGCTACAGCCATCCAAAACATGAAAATGTGTGATTTTTTAGTCTGTTTCTTTCATTAAATTTTACGTGCTTTCCAGTTTCGTACCGCAAATAAAACAAAATATACATAAATCAAATCATGGGATATTAAAAATTTTTTGTATTCCGGTATCCGAGAACTGATATTCTTTGAACGGAAAAGACCGAAATAAACCTAATCGTTGTACCAGTACAGTTTAGTTTCAGAGCAACAACTAGGCTGCAAAGCTGGCACTCAGTTTTGGGGGACTTTTACGTAAATTGGTTAAATCGTATGCTTTCAAAAAAAGAGTGTGGCTTAGCAGATCCTCATTATAATGTCATGATAATATCAGAGAAACATGTAATTGTGTTATCCATTTCAATTCAAGTAAAACTTAATGACAAAAGCAGCTCTGACCACTGGCTGCAAACCTCTGAAATTCTGAAGAACATTCGGTCCAGGGGTTCAAACCCTTTAGAAAGTGTTAGGTACATGAATTCTGATATCGTTGATATATTTCTTAAAAAGCAAGCTTTTAGTTAACGAAGCTATTAAAAACTTTTGGACCACATTCTTTATAGTTATCATTCATTAGTTCTCTACCAGGGCTTGTGTCTGGACTTTAATATGAAGAGCATGCCGCACCTTTTATGTAAATCATAAACGGAAAGGTTCGGTGTGGTTCAGGGCCGGTAGAAAGTGTAGGCTAAGTTATGTAATTTATACATGTATTTGTATGAAAAGAAACAGGAAAATTTAAATCGATCAGTATTTTCCCCAAACAAGTAATGTCATTGAAAATTATCATTTTTTGTGAAAAAAACGTTCCTATAATAAAGAAGAAAAAACTCGACAAAGTTTCCTCATTTGTCTTTGAGAAGGGTTTGTTAGCGTGTAAAGTTTGTTTTTTGGAGTGCAATTATTATGTCATGGCTAAAAAATGGGATGGGCACAAAACCAATTACCGATCCTTCTATACTTGTCAACAGTAAATTCTGGGACGTTCCGGTATACCGAAATAAATACCGGTACGGAAGCGATTACCAAACCAATACAGAACCTTTTAACGAAACATAAGTTTCGAAATTTGATTTGGTTTGATTTCCTGCTTTAAAAAGCGGGTATCTGCTAAAAATGGTCCAAAATGAGACTCCGTGCAGAGTCCACATTACTAACTTTGTCTACTAGACCTAAAGGAACTCTACCAGGATACCGTAGTTTGGGAGGTAGACGGTACCAAGATCTAATGGTGCCACGCTATTTCATCATCATCTCATTCGGTAAAGCATACCGCACTAGACATCTCTTTAAGTGTCCCGAAACTTCACCAATCTTACGACCTTGAATTTATGGACCCATCCAGTAGGGGCAGCATTCTTCCTAGAACTTAAGTGGAAATTGCATATTTCTCATTTTTATCATTCCGTTAGAGCTTCTTTCGAATCTGCCTCACAAGATAAAGCCAACTTTACAAAGTTTTCTTATTCCAGATTTTAAAAATCAAAATCATTGCAGAATTATGACATGACATGTTCTGGGTACAACCCTGGTCCCCGTGTCGGCATGTGCCTGAGTTGTGGACAGCCTTGAAGTGCACTTAGTATAACTCTAATTGAATTAGACAACAGAGGGCGCAAGTGCAAAATAGAAAAAGTACAAAAAAAAAATAAAAAAAGAAACGGAGAAAGGGAAGGCAAACAAACACACATAAACAGACAGCGGGAAAGGGCCCGGCAACAGTTCGCAAAACAGTCAGTGGACAGTTGGCTGGAATTCAATGATTGACAGACCGAGGCCGAGTTGTGCCTCTGTCCGCTAAAAAGGGGTTGTACCGGACTGGACGCAAATCACATAGACAAAATCAATTTTGCAAAAAAAAAGAAGCAAAAGTATGCAGGAAGGTTGCATTCATTTGCAGTCCAGAGCTGCATGCGTTTAGTTCCTAGCTCGTACTTTCGGTCGGTCGGACGTTTGTTTGGTTTGTCATGAACTGGGCCATCTCGAATTTGACGGGCAGTAATCGGGTCAGCCGTGCCATACTTGTACGTTACTCTTCGGTACCGTTGGCCGAGTCCGGAGATGGTACTTCCACCGCACCACAAACACCCACACCGAATACACCAAGGGCCACATCCACCTCATATTCCTCATTGTCCTCCACATTTGCGGCGACCTTTCGTCATGTACCGGGTCGGGCTGTGCCGCGACAGCAACAGCAGCAGGCCAATGGTAATGGTGGATCTGATGCAGGCAGTGCAACACCCATGTCATTGCCTCTAGATGTGGAAGAGACGGTGACTTGTTTTTGTCGGTAAGCGGCGAGAAAAGAGTTCAAATAAACATTTGCATTTCTGTCCCAAAATGGAACAATAATTTGAACTAATTTTAGATCCTTAGGAGGGATCATGGGTATTTATTTCATAATAAAATTCTTTACATTTCTCCATAATAAAACGTTTTCCGACTTTCATTTCAACCCGTTTGAAAATGTTTTAAAAAGTATTATATTGGGGATTACTTTCGAAAAGAGTTTCCGTTCCAGTAATGCTTTCGGAACGTCTAGGATTGAGAGTTTTGGTCAAAGAACCATTTGTTCTGTATGGATATTTCGTTTCCAAAACAAAATCAAAATTTTTATTTTCAAATTTTGTTGAGATTTTAGAGATTTTTTTAGCCCTTTAAAATATGAATCCTTGAACTATTTAGCAGGCTCTAGGACAGTAAGTTATGTTTGCTCATAACTTTTTCAAAAACAAGAAACACACACTCTCCACAAAGGAGACTGGTTGACAGTGTAACCAAATCAGCTATTTTCCAAGATCTAGCTATGTTATGCAGCTTTGCCGGAACCTGCAATTCTAGCTAGTTAAAAAAAAACTGATTGCTATTTTCTAGCTATTTTGAAAGTGACAAAATCTGATAAAACAGACTGGGATTAAATCTCTTTAAATTACAGGAAAATCGACTTCAATTTTGGAATAGACTTGTATGTATAGGCAGCTGCTGACTTGTAGTTTACCGCTGATGATGTGTGTTCCTGTTTTAAAGTTATGTGCAAACATAACATGACTCCGAGCCTGCCTAAACTTGCTTGTTTTTCGTAGCTATCCTTTATAGCTATTTTAAATATTTTTAGTTTTTTTTTAACAATCGATTTAGCTACTCTTGGCCTTCAACAGTTGGCAACACCGCTGGCCGACTGCAAGAATCACTTTAGAGAGTTCTAATCGAGACCTTTTGATGATTGAAAAGAGATTAGCTTAATGTTTGGGGAAGACTTGAAAATAACTCATGCATTTGTTTAAAATGGGATTCACTCAACATTTTTTAGTCATAAGATCCTTCAGAAGATCCTTTTGTGGAGAGAAAACGGTACCCTAGCCGCGCGACCCTTCCTAAAGAAAGAGTCGTTTATACGCCGATTTTCTGATTAGTTTCTAGTCATTTGCTAGTTTTTTTCGAGTCGTTTTTAATTAATCACATGTTAAGCAAATGTATGAGTTATTTTCGACAGGGCTGCAAACCTCCTAAAAATCGAAAGTGGTTCACTCCGGGGTTCGAACCCCCTAAAATGTTTGGGTTTGCGTTCAAAAGGTCGCTGAACCAAGGTTCAGGTTCAAACCGGGGTTAACATTAAATTAGAAATTAATTTAAAGTTTTAATCATTAAGGACGCGCACACATGTGGCTGAATGATGAACTGATGGCAGAACTTAAGGCTGACTTTGCTGGTTTAATCTTTAAAACTCAGTTGTAAGCTCAGCATTGCGGAATGCGCGCGCCCTAAAAGAAGATTAAGGTCTTTATATTTTCTTTATAATATTAAAGTATTTAGTTTATTTTTTTTTTAGTACTGGCTCTTTGGCTGGAAACTTCTGCCTTAGGAAGAGCTAATGCAACAAATGTGATATTTTTAAGTTCTTCAGAATGATTATTTATCGAAAGCCTTAGAAAAAAAGTCCTTCACTTGTTTGATATTTGTCACATTTTCATTATTTTCTTGCTTCTTTGAGAAAAATTCAATTTCACTTATTACACTGTGACACATTTTTGAACTCAAAAAAGTTGATACGGTCGAGACCCCGAAAAATTTTGAAAGGGTGTGATGGTAGTATAAAAACGCTGCATGGGTTTGGTCTGATTAGCTGCCGTTTTCTTTTTATTGACCTTTGAACTTTTCAGCTTCAGTGTAGGATTAATGATTTCATATCTCGTAAGCTATATTGAATTTTGCTTTTGTGTCTTTAGCAAAGTTGTTGCTCTTGGCTTGGTCTACAAAACATTTCTTAGTAGCAAATCAAAAAAATTACGTCTTGGTACTTAAAATTACAAAAGATGTCCAAAAAAATCAATTTTTCACAACTTTTTTCAATTTTTCAACTTTTTCCGAAATCCGTTACAAATTTGGACAAGTAATGTAGGTAAAAGTTGTTGCTTAGACCAAAATAAACAAACCGTTAGTACGAACACACTTCATTTAAGTACTCTTTGATATAGTAAAAAGACCAAAAGCATGAAAAACTGTCAAAAAATTCGAAAAAAAAGAATTTTATCGGTAAAAAAGTAAATAAATTACATTTCTTTAGCTAAATTTTTTAAGTTATATTTTTTGACAATTTTATTGATTTAATACAAAACAATCGAAATTTTTGATAGTGTCAGCCAATTTCTACCAAAAACTGTACTTTTTCGAGTTTTGGTTGAAATTATTCATCTTTTAGGGTCTTTAACTATAAGAAGGACCATTCGAATGAAGTTAGTATGTTCCACGTATGTTGTTACGTTAGTCTATGCCAACTTTTCGTCCTTCATTGCTTGGTCAAATTCGTTATAGTTTTCAAGAAAAAGTTGAAAAACAGGACAAAATGAGGGGAAAACATGATGAATTACGACATTTTTGCAATTTTGAGTTTAAAGATGTCACTATTTTGACTTGTTACTTAGAAATGTTTTGTAAACCAAGTCAAGAGCAACAACTTCTTTTCAGACGTCAAAGCGAAATTCCAAATAGTTTACGAGATAGGGAATTACAAGTCCTAATCATATGCTTAAAACTTCAAAGTGCTATAAAAAGAAATCGTCAGCTAACCAGACCAAACCCAGGAAAGGTTTTTGTACTACTATCATACCCTTTCAGAATTTTTTGGTCTCGACCGTATCAACTTTTTAGTGTTGCACAGTGCACACTGGGCCAGATTTCAGTTTGGGCGGCATAAATTCGAAAAATGTAGTTAGACAATTGCAATTTGGCACATTTGATAGACATCAAGTGTGTAATAACTCGGGATAATTATAAGACAATCCGACCACGCCCACCCTTACTGCCCACATTAGATAAGGGGCCAACTTCTGGTATAGTTTGACAGTTTTTTAAAACTTCTGGAAATCAATCGTGAAAAAATTTTTTAATTCTGTTTTTTTTAAAGTCATTGTACTATTAATTAAAAAAATTTAAAATGTGTCATTGCGAGGGCTGTTTAAAAAGTTTTCGGCCTGCAAAGTAGGCTCTTCTAAATAAAGGTGGGTGGATGGTTCGCAACTTCCCGGGAGTAAAAATTAATGTCTTTAGGGCCCGAAGCAGAATCATGAAAATAAAATCAAATTTGTAAAAATGGCGCTGTTAAATATCTTTTTTTAAATCATGCATTTCTGTTACCTAAATAAAGAATGCTTATATTATTTAATATTTATGTGATTTTTATATTGTGTATTTATATTTTAAAGTCATTACATTTTAAATAGTATGTATATAAAACCAGTATCCATATTTTTTCTTGGCATAGAACAAATCAAATGTCACACTCAAACTTTTTCTTTTAAGATCACTTACTAACTATTTTGTATATCCTTGATTAAATACTATTTAAATTTTATCTAGCTCAAAATCTAGTTCAATAGCAATAGACAGTGCTGCCACATGTACAAGCAGATTTGTGTTGTTCTCTTGCTTGTCTGCCAGATTACATGCCAATTTCCTAATTAGTCGAGATCCACCGTCGTTGTATGCCACACGTAGACTTCCCCCTTGATTCATTGTTGATTTGGTATTTACCAAGAATACCATGCTCGACGATAACCATTTTGAATTTTTTGGCAAAATGTTTAAACATTTCGAGCGCTTTTCGCAACCTTTTTTTCAAGTAAATCTCAAAGTTTTTAATTTTAATGTCAATATCGTTTCTCTTCTCTGTGCTAACTGCATGCTCCTTAAGCTGCTCAAAAATCCAGCTTGAAATTGCACGGGCACTTCGGTTGTTTTCAGCCCATACATTGAACAGCGTTGCATGGCTGAACTCAAACTTAACAGCAAATATCAAGAGAATGTGCGCAAAGCCGCAAAAAGCCGCAAAAAGCGTTAAGAACACGATGAGATATACACTTTAAGGTCAAACTCCTCATATTTACTTTTTGTCAGAAATTGTCAGAAAGATAGTTTATACTCCATAATTCACGGGCACGTTGGTTAGGTTTTTTTCTATATAAGGACATAGCAAAACGATAAATATAAACTAAACTTTACAAGAACAACACACGATTTGTTTCAGAATTCACATTCTACACACCTTTGCCTTTATTTTCCATATTTCACATTAAATTTTTATTCACGGAGTGATAAATGGCACAAGCTTAAAGTTGAGTAACCGTTTCTCGTTTTTTTTAACACAACAAGCAGCTGACCGAACAGTTGACTTTGCAGCCCTGCGAAAAATTCAGGGTTGCACTGATAGTAAAACGCTTAGTGGATTTAATATATCTAATGTATGCTCTTTAAGAATAATTGATTAAAATCACGATTTGTTTCCATAAAAATTTTGAATTTATGCCGCCCAAACTGAAATCTGGCCCAGTGTGCAGTGTTATAATTAATTATATTATATAAACTTATATTTGAACCGAACCCTTTTTGATTTTTTTTATTCCGGTTCGGGTTCAGCTTTGAACAGAAAAATTTATTCTGCTCCAGTTCAGCTGCTTCTCAAATATGCCGTAGACTCTGACTCCGAAGCCGTTCAACTCCGAACCGGTTTGCAGCACTGATTTTCGAGTCAT
Organism: Lordiphosa clarofinis; assembly: GCA_018904275.1. Lineage (NCBI taxonomy): Eukaryota > Metazoa > Arthropoda > Insecta > Diptera > Drosophilidae > Lordiphosa > Lordiphosa clarofinis. Next base: position 1,461,478 of record JAEIGQ010000007.1, on the reverse strand, counting down.
CCTTTAATCGGGGTGGAGGGGTTAACCCAAAAAAACCCAACTGGTGCATTTCAAAAGAAAATTCAATATCTCCGAGTTCTTACCCCATGTCTTGGCGGAACACAGCTTTACAAGGTCACAAAAGTGAAGTACCTGGGTGATATAATAAACTCGAAACTCACCTGGAATAATAACTTAATTTTTATCATAGTGAGGTTAAATGGTAAACGGGTGATCGATCATGTTTTGCGAACAAAACTCGGTCTTAAAAAAAATCAGATGATTGTGCGACTTTCTGCATAGGGGCAGAGAACAGGAAAAATTACTACTTCCTGATGATTGCCTAATACACAAAAATTCGTACTTACATTTAATCAATCAGCAAAACTTGGCGTTGAATATATTTAGCTCATACCGGGAAACGCGTCGAGCGGTTGATCCACAGTTTCTTGATTGGACATTTATGTGTTCGATCGAACAAAACTCAGCGTTGACCAGCCAACCGCGGCCTCTCTCTCTCTCTCTCTCTCCATTTCTATTAGCAGAGCCGTCTCAGCCTAGAGCTGGAGAATCATCGGTGTTTTTGGTGTTTGAGCAGTAAAACATCGACGAAACATTAAGCTTTCAATTCTCACTCGCATTAACTGAGTGCCATACCGTATTATTTGCATCATAGTTGGAACTTTTTAAGATGCCGTAGCAAGCTCCCTCTCTCTCTCTTTTTATTATCACCTCTGTCAGCAGCGCTGTCTCAGCCCATGCGAAAACTCATACGAGGTGATTCTCGCTCAATCGTTATTGAGCCTTTAAATCACGCGTTCTCAACAAGAATACGGTCAAAATGTAAGAGTGAATTTGTGTGTGAAAATAAAGCTACGCCAACCAGCTCTGGTCTAACTCTTCGACTGCTGGCCAACGACTAAAAGCTGTTTGCTCTTTTGGTCCCAGCCTCGGTATGTGTTCGGTTCGTGTCAGTGTAATTAGAGAAATTTAAATTTGGAAAGGAGGCAAGTTGAAATAGCATTTTTTGATACAGTAGCTAGCTTTACTTGTCAGTGGCAATGAGGCACGTATGTATAAGAAAACTGAGCGCTTTGTTTATGTGGCTTTTGGATGTTTGCCTGATTCTGTCTCACTCTGTAAATTAAAGTGTCCGAACCACCTCGTTTATAAAGATGTAAGCACACTATTAAAGGGGTTGCCCAGCACAGCCATCTCTCTCTCTCTCTCTCACTCACTCTTATTCCCCCTACTTAGCAAGCGTTCCCCAACAGCTGACTTTTGTGTGTTGGTCTGCTTGGTCCATGTGGCTTTGTTATTGTTATTGAATTTTTCAGGGAAATCCCTGCTCTTTGGCTGGCCCTCTCCACCCCTCTCAACCTCTCATTAAATGTTGCTGCTATTTTTGCTGCGCATTTTCTGGCTTTTGTGGGGTTTTCATTTTGCAGACAGGCAAGAAACCCTTGTGGCTTTAGTCCAAGCTGCGTTCACAGCGTGCATCTCTTTTTTTTATGGGCACGCCCACCCCTTTTGGCGTCACATAAATAACACGCATATGGTTACATATGTATGTATGGATGTGTGTGTGTGGCGCTTATTAAAATTCAGTGTTTTGCTTTTTTTGTTTTTGCGCACTTCCTAATTTGATGGCTACGTCTGACGTCATTTATAGTGCGCATGACCCACAGCAGCAGCAGCAACAACAACACATCTTGATGTTGTCGTATTTGTTGTTGTTGTTTCGTCTTATTTATGTGGTGGCGTGACCGACTAAACGGAACTCCCCGTCTTCGTCTCTGCCTGCGCCGCAAGCAAGAGTGGAAGCAAATAAACAAGCCCACATTAACAATAGCAATAGCAATAACAGCAACAACAACAACACAAATGTATTTATTTATTTTCTCTCTATGCACTAGGAAAACAATCTCTATTCCTCTTTTGCATTGCAATTATATTGTTGCATTAAATATTTATGCTGATTTATCATATTCAACTGGGCATTTGGGGGAGCGGAAGGTAATCGTGTTTGTGGAGGAAATGGTGCAAATAAATCTTTATAAATCAAGCAAGTCGACTTTCATAAACCTGGGTTTGAAAATATGTCGGGTTTTTGGTGTTCCAAGGTCAAAATTTTTTAAAAATTTGGAATTTTTATTTTGAAGAGCTTTAACTCTGAACCCTTCAAATTATTAACCTATCGAAGTTTTTTTTTGGAAAAAGATTGGGTCCAATAAATTAGTTATTCCAAAGTCTTTGATAGTAAAGTATGAAATACCCCCTCTCTACCCCCTCTCTCACCTGCCTCTTCAGTTAAAAAAACTAACTCCAAAATATATAATTCGTTTAATTAATTTAATCTAGCTTTTTAAGTCGACTCAGTGTAAAAATTTATTAGTATCAGAGATACAAACTATTCGGATGTTTAGGATTAGTTGCTTGCAGCTGATTTTTGAGCGGGTTTTTGAGCTTACACAAATGGGTTAGTAACTTAAGCTTAAAATTTAATCAGAAAACTTCCTCTGGTTCAATTTCAGAATTTTCTATTATCCATTTTTAGTTTATTTTCCGTTTTTCACGTATTAAATGCTTTGCTCGCTTCCGAGTATCAATCCATGGTTTGTATGTGTAGCTTTAAAAATAAACTTGAAAATTAAGACCAAAAATTTGCACGCATAAAAAATTTGCTTCGAATGAAAAATACAAAATTTGTTTAACATAATTTTTCGGATTTTCCAAAATGTTATCAACACCTTGGGTAATATTCTGTTATGTAAAGTTGCATGCAATAGTTTTTTGACCATTTTCCAACTTTATTAGCACACCCAAAAAACAAGCGTTGATAATCGTAAAATTCGAACTCGGTTCCTGAATTACGATGTGACTGACGTCTGCGTTACGCCGCGCGTCTGAGACAATGTAACTAAAACATTCCTTGTATTTAATGTGTATTAAATGTTTGTATAAAATGAGTCCATAAATGCTTTCTAGCAATACTCAAGTTTTAACTCAAAACTCAGCTGGTATGAATGCCGCAATTGAAATTTCCAAATCAAAAGTGTTAGCATTTTGAAATCAAAGGGACGCATAGTTAAAGTTAAGCGACTTTTTTGTTGTTTATACGTTGAAATTGCTAAAACTATCAAGAAAAATCTTTATTAAATCAATCATTTTTAGCTAAAAGCGAAAAATGTTACATAAACCATTTTTTTTTAAAGTGTTTTTATAGAATAGATAGAGAATAGGGGCTGAATTATCCAAATGATTGGTATGATGCAGTAATTGTTGAATTAATATAGATCTATCAAAATAATTTTCAACCTGATCGTATGACAAACAAAACAGTTTCATACAACAGATTTTTTGGTTTAGGCTGTGTAGCAGTTACCAGTCGGTGGGTCACAATGAACTCTCATACAAGCATCCGCAAGGAGGTGTTCTCCCTTCGGAATTATGGATCGTAACAGGTAAACAACTGCTTAGGCTGTTTAAACTCATGCAAACCGAATAAAACTGAAATTGTGCTAGGAAATACTTGTTCCTTCCAAAATCAATAGGGTAAGCCTTGAAAGACAAGACCAAATACTTTTAAGTCGTTTTGGATGAGAAGCTATAAAAGAAAATCTAACATAGGAGCACACTTTGAAACGAATCTCTTTTTTGAGTAACAATCATCCTGACAAAGAGAACATTGATTGCGAAACTCAAACTTTTACGCAAAATTTTTTTCGACTTTGGAAAACGAATAGGAGGGGGGGGACCAAAGCCCAAAAAAAAAAAAAAAAGTCAAAAAATGACTCAGAGAGCCAAAATGACAGCAAACAGCTGACTAATATCTGAGTGAAATGTCGACGACGCAGCAAAGTGTGCTACATATTTTTTTTTTTTTTTTTAAACCCCCTCTAAAAAATGGAATTTTACCCAAATTTAAGGAAAAACCCCCTTTCCAATAGTGCTCAAAACTTAAATTTTTTTGTTTCATTAGACCACAAATACATCAGTCTTCAATGTTACATACCACGAATTTTGATTTAACAGAGCTCTGTTAAGTGAGCAGCTGGTAAAGTCAGGTTATGCTAACGAATGACAGTTCAATGTTAAGTGTGTGTTTTCTGCTGCAATTTGTAATTGCCAAATATTAATGAAAACAGAAAGTTTTGTCGAATATTTTTGATTGAAACTAATCGTTGTGGTATGTGCTATGTTTTAGTGCCTTTGATCTGTAGAAATTAATCGTGGCGTCCCTGTATTTGGCGGTATTCGTGATTCATCTCACAAAAAAAAATTGGAAAGAAAATTCAACTTTGCGAAGTCCTACCAAATTTTGTTTAGATTTGTTAGAGCTGGGAATTTACCACCTTTTAGAGCTATCAATTCCGCTTCTGATTCACTTTTGCTCAACCGCATCTATGCGCACTTCTTTGCAAAATTTCACTTTTTAGGACACAACCTCATTTTCTCCAATGCCTACTTGCAGGCCAAATGAAAAAATGTGACGAGTCGGGAAGATGTTATTTTTGATTGCTTTAGAGAAGGGTTAGGCCAAAGTCTTTCAGTCGCATATAAAAGATATTTAAAAGAAGAAAGGAAGCATATTTTGTGCAATTCTGGAGATGAATCGCGAAAATTTAACCGAATAATGCAACAAATTGAACGCAGAAATTCAATTCTAAGCCATTGAGCAGAATATGAACACAGAGAGTCGTTCCCGATGGTCATTAACGCTAAAGCGTATTAGAAATCGTAGAAATCAAGCTGTTGGAGATAAAATGGTAGAAGAAGCAAGCACAGCTGCTCGTAATAAGTTAAAAACGACTAGCTGACCATGCAGCAGTTCTTAAGATAGTTTCTATAAGGCAAAAATGATCCGAAATTTTATGTGCTAGTATTGTGCAGTTAGAAATGACAGTAAGAACAGAACAGAAATCGAAAAAAATAAATGAGACGCATTTTTTTTTCAGGAATTCCGATATTCCGTAAAGTTTGCGGCCGAAAAATATGTTTCCTATTACGCGTCAATAATGGTACATTCATTCTTATGCAAAATTGCAAGAAAAACCAATTTTATCTTGTAAAAAAAAAATAATATTTTTTTTATTTATTTTTTTTAAAGGCGGGTTGAATTGCTACCACGCCCACTTTTTAGCACGTATAGAGCAACGGTATACCTAACATAAGGCAAAAAACTAGACCGCAATATCTTGCTTAGTTTTTTAATTAAATAAAATGGGAACCAAAAAAAAAAACCAAAAAAAAAATTTTTTTTTTTATTAAATAATTTGAAAAAAAAAAAAAAGGGAGAGGGGAAAAAAAAAAAAAGGCCAAAAAAAAAAAAAAAAAAAAAGGTTTAGGGTGGGGGCCACATCTGTTTTTTTTTCTTTGGTGTTTTCCCAGCCAAGACAGCCCCCAACAACAAATGCTTGCTGATGTAATGCATCACTGTGTTTTTAAAAAAAAAAAACAATTTTTTTTTCTCTGTTTTTTTGGAAGCCGGCCCCCTGCCCTTTTTTTTTTGATTGTTAATATTTATTGAATGATTTTTGATGTTGGATGTAGTGAACACGGCCATTGGCTTCACACAGCCGTAGTAAGCCCTATACTAATATTTATTATAATAAGTGTTCACATCATTTTGAAAGGTTTGATCCACTTCGGATGACTCAAGCATATAGGAACAATCGGTCGAAAAAATAATTTTAGTGAGAATAACTTTTTTACTTTTTAGTGTTAGCGTATTTATACTATACAGTTATGAATATTATCTCTTTCAATACAAGCGAGTTTAATCAATATCGAATGAATACATCGTTTTGCTACCATAGGCCGAAGAGAATACTTTTTTTCCCTTACCTAGTCTTGTGCTTATCGTTTCGTCTTTCTTATCACTGTAGTATGTTTCAAGCGCAGGTAGTAGTCATCCAGGAAGCTGCCGCCTACCTGAGAACAGTATCGGTCAAAGAAGGAAACGACTTCATATATAGTCAAACCGACTGTAAAGCACTTGACTCACCTACCAACAATGCTAAAATACTTATCTCTAAATGAGATCGTTGGACACTTCAGTATTCACCTGATATGGGTAATCAGCCTGTGGACGAACAGTGAGGGATGCTTATGGCTACCTGGAATACTACATGGCGGAAGCCCTTTCTTCCTGTGCCATAACGATACTTACATTGCACAGAGGGAAAAAAACGGGAGCATTGGACCCAAAGTGCGCACAAACGTTACCAAAAACAAGGCATGAACAGTTTTTCTCATTTGTAGTACAATGTTCTTACCTCAAAAACATTTTTTTGAGGGCGCAAAAACTTAAAATAAGTTTATATTTTTGCCTTTTTAAGAACTTGTAAATGTAAAATGTAAAATTGGCTATACAGCTCCTCCAACGGGGCCTATCATCTTGGCGCGTGTGCTTTAAATTTTTCGCACAAGAGAAAGGAACCTACAGTTTAACGCCGATTCCGAACGGCAAAAGCTATTTTCTAAAGAAAGAAAAAAACTTTTGTTATTAGATGTTCAGAGGTGGGATCGAACCCACGACCTTCTGCCCAGCAGTCCAGCACACTAACCACCACACACGGCCACTTTTTTAAGAACTTGACTTGAGTTAATATTGTTCCGTTTTCAAAAACATTTTAAACTCAAATGGAAAAAAAATTTGATTGATTTTGGACCAGGTATGAGCGGATTCTGGATAGTGAACGAAACGATGCGTCTTTTTTGATGCGATCCACGAATCGATACAATTTTGGAGTTGAAGAAGTGCAAATAGTAGGGGCAATGTCTGCGCTGCTATAATCGTTTGGAAATTCCTAAACGACTTGACAACAAAAAGAGCCACTCATGAGTACAGCGAAGCTATGTGAAAGCATAACGAGACCTCGATATTCCATATTGATCAGAAACATCGCTTCAACGACCTACTTCATCTGACTCGTTTCATTTAAGTTTTACAGAAAAATTTATATGGGTTTGACTGGGAATTTATCACGGTACCTTATTCACTTAACCTATGGAATGACGCACCAGCACATTTAGCAGTTGTACACTTTTGCAGATTCACATCTAGAGCAGAGTTCCCCACCGATAGCCCCGGGAGCACGAACTTACTTGCCAAATGCTTGCCGAAGTCATACCTCATATTATTCGATTGAGAACTACTTTACTCATTTTGGGAAGATTTGGATCATTTGTTCTCAAGAAATTTGACTAAATCTTGTTCCGCTTGGCCGAAGACATTCATCAATATGGGTAACTTTGCCTAATCTTATTTGGGAAACAAGACCCTTTAGTATAGCGTTTGTCACCGGTTACACACGATCCGAAGCTCTGTTAGAGTCTTTTATTATAAAAAAATAGAGGCAAGCTAACTTCGGCTCGACCGAAGTTTATATACCCTTGGAGCTTGATATGTGCCTGACAGTTTGTATGGCAGCTATACTATATAGTGGTCCGATTTCGAAAAATTTTGGTGAAATGATGTAAAATCATTAAAAACTTATAAATACGGGCGTTGGGAGCTATAACATTGAAAACAAAAAAGTTTTTCTCACTAAGACTTTTTTTCAGACCTTACTTTTGTATGGCAGCTATACTATATAGTTGTCCGATTTCAAAATGGCTTGGTGAAATTATGTGAAATCACTAAAAACGTATAAATACGAGCGTTGGGAGCGATAACATTGAAAACAAAAAAGTTTTTCTCACCAAGACTTTTTTTCAGACCTAACTTTTGTATGGCAGCTATACTATATAGTTGTCCGATTTCAAAATGGCTTGGTGAAATTATGTGAAATCACTAAAAACTTATAAATACGAGCGTTGGGAGCGATAACATTGAAAACAAAAAAGTTTTTCTCACTAAGACTTTTTTTCAGACCTAACTTTTGTATGGCAGCTATACTATATAGTTGTCCGATTTCAAAATGGCTTCGTGAAATTATGTGAAATCACTAAAAACTTATAAATACGAGCGTTGGGAGCGATAACATTGAAAACAAAAAAGTTTTTCTCACTAAAACTAGTTTTTCAACCGATCGTTCCTATGGCAGCTATATGCTATAGTCATCCGATCCGACCGGTTCCGACAAATGTGCAGCGTATTTATACCAAAAGACTTCGTGCAAAGTTTGGTTACGATAGCTTTAAAACTGACGGAGGAGATAGCATAGAAACAGACGGACAGACGGACGGACAGACGGACAGACGGACATGGCTATATCAACTCAGCTCGTCATGCTGATCAAGAATATATATACTTTATGTGGTCGGAGATGCTTCCTTCTATGCGTTACAAACATCCGGACAATTTTAATATACCCTCTCCAAGGGTATAAAAAAGGAATCTTGTTGTTCTTGGTCTTCTGCAGAAATCATTAAGTGGCGCATGCATCCCTATCTTTCTACTGCGCCTAGTGTCTAGGGAGGATTACGCTCAAGAGAATGTATTTTCCACCGGCACTCAACTGCTACGAGGCGCTGCCTTAAATAATGGGCATAAATCCATTCAAATATTGGCAATTGACTAAAGAAATAGCGGCATAGCCAGCCGCTAGAAAGCAACCAAGCGTTCCAGTTGCAGCAAATTACCTCGTGAGAGTATGATTCATGCATGTGTGCGTGTCTGTGTGTGTGTGTGTGTGTCCTATGGAAAAGTGCATTGCATTTGTTCCGTCGGTAGTTCACTTCAGTTGCTTGGCGGGCGGTCACAGGTGTTTGCTTGCCGAACGTTCTCACCTTGTTATTCTGTTCTGGAGCCGAACAGATGCTTGTCTTAGATAGCAGTTGTTGGTTTTGTTGTTCCTGTTTCAACTTTATTTGCCCTCAATGACGCTGCATCTTGTCATGTTCTTTTTGGATTCCCTGAAAGTCAGGCGAATGCAGTTCCTGTGTTGTTGTTATATTTGATTTTTGATTTTCGTTTCTTCTTTCTCATTAATGAATCCGAGGAGAAAGAAAAACTCGAAGAGCGTGATAATTGTACCCCTGGGGAGGTCTTCTCTGGGTGCTAATGATGTGTCATATTATGCGGGCGGGTCTTAAACCTGTTTTGACAAAAAAAGTAAAGGATAACTGTCTTTTCATTTATTTTAATACGTCTTATTTGTTTTCTTTAATTTTCAGGTGAGTACAACAGCGGTTGGAGCAGGAAAAGATATTTTTGGAGCGAACCCAGCTACACTAGCTTCGATGAGGGATTTCAGGTTTGGCAATCAGAAAAATATTATGGTCCCTAAATTATGAACAACCTTACAGTGACTTATTAGGGGAAAAAGTAGTAGATCTTACTACCAATTTTATTAATCTTAACCACCTACACACTTCATATACATACATACATACGCCATCTGGCAACGCTAAAATTGTGCGCCGTCAGCTGCTGAGCATCAAACACATGCACATTGTGGTGTGATGGGCTCAGCTGATGCGAGAGAGAGAGAGAATTACATTATACCAGTCGACAGAAGAGCGAGTTCAGCTCAGGGGCGGATTCAAGATAATGCGGGATGATTTTATACGCTGAAGAAGTCGATATTTGTTTTTCTGTTGTGATACTAATCCTTCATGCACTAATCCTTTTCATCTTCGTATAAGAACTAAAAGCCCGAATTATCCACCCACTTCTCTATCATTAAAAAATCATATATATAAAAATAGAGGCAAGCTAACTTCGGCTCGACCGAAGTTTATATACCCTTGGAGCATGATATCTGCCTGCCAGTTTGTTATATGGGATCACAATTTTGAAAACAAAAAAGTTTTTCTCACTAGAACTACTTTTTCGACACATCGTTTCCATGGCAGCTATATGCTATAGTCATCCGATTTGAATCAAACTTGGCAGAATTGTGTGTTAGCATATAATATTGACCAGTAACAAGTTTGGGAGCAATAACATTGAAAATACCAATTTATAGTACTTATGTATATGTAGTGTTGGGATAATACAGAAATAAAATTAAATTAAAACAAAAAAGTTTTTCTACTAAGACGTTTTTTCAAAACTATCTTTTGTATGGCAGCTATACTTTATAGATGTCCGATTTTCATAAAACTTGGTGAAATTATGTGAAGGCATAGAAAACTTATAAATACAAGGTTTGGGGACGATTGCGTTGAAGACAAAAAAGTTTTTCTCACTAGAACTACTTTTTCGACCGATCGTTTTTAAGGCAGCTATACGATTTAGTCATCCGATCCGGCAGTCTCCGACAAATGTACTGCGCATTTGTACCAAAAGACTTCGTGCAAAGTTTGGTTAAGATAGCTTTCAAACTGACGGAGGAGATAGCGTAGAAACAGACTGACAGACTGACCGACGGACAGACGGACATGGCTAAATCAACTCAGCTCGTCATGCTGATCAAGAATATATGTACTTTATGTGGTCGGAGATGCTTCCTTCTATGCGTTACAAACATCTGAACAATTTTAATATACCCTCTCCAAGGGTATAAAAATCTCGTGTCGTGAATTCGTTCGGAGCAACAGAAATAATGCACAATTCAGCTGCAAATGATCGGCAATTAAATTCAACCATCAAAATCAAAAACCAAGTGTACCATAAAGTGTGCTTATTGCTGCCAAAAACCTCAATTCGCCTTACATCAGGCAGATCGTCGTCGAGCTGTGTTCCCTTTTGAATGAGCACAATGAATTATTGAAATTATTGAAAGAGATAATCCTGATAAAACACCAGCTGGAGATCACGTTCGTAGATTTAATGCGACTGGCGTTGGGCGAATCGTTATATTTTGTTTCACAACCAAAATATTCACCAAGATATTTACTAGAAACAATTTATATGGCAAAACAACTTTGCCGGGTCAGTTAGGATGTATATAAATATAAAGAAGACAAATATGGTGAGGAATGCTCACTGAGGATACCCAAAATTTTCAAGGACCAGACACTAAAACGAATGTGTTCCTTTCGACTATTGAATGACGATTTAAACTTTATAGCTTAAGTCAGCGTTCCCCAAAAAGAGAGGACGAAAATAACACAACGTTCAAAAGCTAATAGAATGTGAAAAGTTAACCGATTTGCATTCTGCCAACGAGTACAGACTTTCACCCAAATCAAAAAAGATTTTCGACTTTTGGCTGTCTCTTTGGGACTTGGGGCCACTGTGCGTCAGCCTCTGCTGTGGGCCAGTTAATGTATGCCTGATTCACGACGAACTGGATCCCTCGGCCCTACAAACAGATGGAGAGCTGTCTCGCTCGGCTTCACCTTATTAATTCCACCTTGTCCCAGTCATAATTGTGCATCACTTTGTGTTAGAGAAAGATACAGCCATATTGTCAATCTCTTTTCTTGGGAACCCTGCTTTTCATCGGCATTTATTCGGTTTGGATTTCCGAGAGTGCTCTGTTTCCCCAATGGAAAAAGCCCCTCTGCTCTTTCAGTGCGGCCCTGAGTTGAGCTGTCAAACAAGTGGTTGGCCGCACTCACATACTAATGTCGGTATGTACGTTTCTTGCTTGACTGCCGCATTAATATGCAAAGCACACAGACACATGCGCTCTCCCGCTCTCCAACTCGCTCTCTCAGCGCGAGTGAGAGAAAACAGATGATTACAAGTGTATGTGTGTGTGTGTATTGCTGTTTTGGCCCCCAATCATCGTCATCTTTGCTGTGTGCTCTGCTTTCGTTGCCAGCCTCTGTTGTGTGTGTGTGTGTGTGTTGCCAGCCATTCCGGCCAGTCAGTCAGCCCGTCAAAGAAAACCGACTTCAGTATAGAAATTTCCTTTCGCATGTTTGGTTGTTTGGCACGGTCGTAGGGTCGTGGTCTGGTCTGGTTTGGACTCGTCGTCGTGGTTTGACATTGTTTTTAGGCGCCATCGTCGACGCGTAGTAACAGCGCAGTTAAAAAACAAAACAAATGCAGTGCAAATTATCAACAAAATAAAGAAAAGTGCATTAAACAACAACAACAACAAAATTTGTATCCTGTAAAACCAAAATGTAAGCCAGGAGCAGCAGTTGGCTCGAAGGCTTTGTGTGTGTGTGTCTTAGTGTGTGAAACTGTGTCATTCACTCAGGTTTTATAGTTTTGCTAACTCTTCTGCAACTCTGGCCACGGTTTGTTGCTTCACTGATTACGCGCAATGCAGCAGCAGCAGCAGCCATTGAGTTGAGTTGCAAAACCGGCGAAGCGCGACTGTTGCCAATGCAACGCTTAGAATTGGCACAGCCACAACAACAGCAACAACAACAACTGTTACGGTACATTCAGCAGCAGGCTCTGCTGCAATGCTTTTTTTATTTTTTGTCGTCTTCTACTTCAGTGTATTGTTTTTTAACCACTTCCTTTGCCGCAGCGGCAGGCATGCACTTCCACTTCCTGACGAGCTTCCTGTCTGGGGGCATCCCGCATATGCATTGTCAGGTGGCTTACCACCGCCTACGTGTTCAATATGTGTGGACTTTTAGTACTTAGACTTTAAGTTGGTTTTTTTTTTTTTGCAACCAGCAGCAGCAGCATGTTAATTCTCACACTTTCCCCCCGCCTTCCCTTAGCTGCTTAAAATGCGTCACCCCTTGAGGGTTTGTAAGGCGAATATCGATTTTGTTTTTATTTGCCTAAAAGCTGTGTACAAAGAAAAATTTTAATACACTTTTGGTGGGGAAAATTTAGCAAGTGAAGCACAAAATGTCTGGCTTTAAATTGTTGATTTCTGCAAATGCCTAAAACTTGAGTTCCTCTACACTTTGAACCAATACTTTTGATTCCCACCTGGGATTTTAAATTTATTACATTTCCTGGTCAAAGCTGTTGGTTTCTTATTTCCAAATTTGATCTTTACTAAACAATGCAATAATCCAGAATTATACAATAATGGTTTCGTTTCAAAATATTGATAAAACATCTATAAAGTTTTTATGAAAGTTATCCAAATCTTCCTGTTACAAAGTCACGTAAGGTCAACCATACATATGAAAGGTTCGGTGTATGGTTCGATTTTAAACAGATAGAACATTTATCCTTTCATTTTGCACGATTTGCTTTCATGTAATTAAAATGTAGCTTGATTAAGGGTAAGCTTATTCAGCAGACAACTCAGTCTTTCGCCCAATATACATAAAAACAAAAAAAATCTAAGATTTTTGGACTAAAAACCATCCTAAACAATGTCAGAAGTCGATCAAGCCCGGATTTTCTCAAACCAAGTATGAGAAGGATTTTTCAATGCCGGAATTCTAGTCTTAGTCCCGACTTTAGCTCACAGGGGATTGATTTAATCTTGTTATTCGACCTCGATTTTGATCCCAAATTATCCCAAGTCTTGTTTTAGATGTCGAAAGGAGTATTCTCTGTTGCGGATATTGAGGGAGTCTTCGATGAATTGGGATTATATGTCCCAGGATAAAAAAAAGGATTTCGGGAACATTTTTTGGTATTGCCGAACATATTTTTTAGACCTATCTTGCAGAAAACGCAAAAATTTTGCTTGTAGGTATTCCGGTTTTTTAAAGGGTTAAAGTCGGCTTGGTGCAAGAATACCCTGGATAAAATTGAGCCTCGATACTCAAACAACAATCAAGCCGAAAAAAGATGGCATCAAAAATGACTGAGATGGACTTTAGCTCGAACTGTAACCCCATTTTGACCCCAGCAAAAGCATTTCACAAGAACTCCAAACCACTTTTTTAACGATGATTTTCAAACCAGCCGTTCTAGCAGACTCGAAGTCATTAGTTGCTAAAACAGGACACGAACAATATTACAATAGAATCTGCCAGCTATGGAAGTCTTTTCAATGGACTTGACCGACTCATCGCCTGTAATTCAGCAGCTACTTTCACATGCTGGAAGGGCTACTTATTACACTGTGACACATTTTTAACCTCAAAAAAGTTGATACGGTCGAGACTAAAAAATTCTGAAAGGATGTGATGGTAGTTTAAAAAACATGCCTGGGTTTGGTTTGTTTAGCTGCCGTTTTCTTTTTATTGACCTTTGAACTTTTCAGCTTTAGAGTAGGATTAACGATACCATATCTCGTAAACTATTTGAATTTTGCTTATATGTCTTCAGCAAAGTTGTTACTCTTGGATTGGCCTACAAAACATTTCTTTGTAGCAAATCAAAAAAATTACATTTTCTTACTCGAAATTACAAAAGTTGTTAAAAAAAAAACTAAGTTTTCACAACTTTTTTTTCCAGTTCTTTAACTTTTTCCTGAAACCCATTACAAATTCGGACAAGTAATATGGGTAAAAGTTGTTGCTTAGACCAAAATAAACAAACCCTCAGTACCAACTTCATTTAACTACTCTTTCATATAGTAAATGTAAAATTGGCTATACAGCTCCTCGAACGGGGGCCATGCCAAACTTCTCTCATATAGTTAAAAGCCGAAAAGCACGAAAAACTGTCCTAAACATTCGAAAAAAAGAATATCATCGGTAAAAAAGTTAATAAATTAAATTTCTTTAGTTATATTTTTTCCCAATTTTATTGATTTAATCAAAGACACTACATATATTAATATGGCATACAAATCGAAATCGAAATTTTCGATTGTGTCAGCCAATTTCTACCAAAAACTGTTATTTTTCAAGTTTTTGTTGAAATTATACATACTTAAGGGGCCTTAACTATATGAAGGACCAATCAAATGAAGTTGGCATGTTCCAACCGATTGTTTATTTTAATCTATGCTTAACTTTTTCCGTCCTCCATTGTTTAGTCAAATTCCGTATAGTTTTCAAGAAAAGTTAAAAAACAGCACAAAGTGAGGGGAAAACACGGGTGATTATGCAACATTTTTCCAATTTCGAGTTTAAAGATGAGTCTATTTTGACTTGTTACTTAGAAATGTTTTGTAAACCAAGTCAAGAGCATCAACTTCCCTCAAGACGTCAAATCCAACTTGAATAGTTTACGAGATATGGAGTTGAAAGTCCCAATCATATGCTTTAAAAAGAAATCGGCAGCTAACCAGACCAAACCCAGCGAATGTTTTTGTACTACCATCTTAACCTTTCAGAATTTTTTGGTCTCGACCGTATCAACTTTTTAGTGTTGCACAGTGTTATTGGTAGGGAATTCCAAGAAAATTTAATGGAAAAAACCCATACCCAAAACTCATAAACTCGGGGTATTTTCGCTCTTAAGCTTTGACAGAGGAATTCCGGACTTTAATCAATCGACAATCCGTACTTGAAATAAGCATTTTCGGATTGATACTATCAATCAAACCTTTTCAGATTTTTCCAATCCTTTCGTACTTAAATTAAGTAGAATCTAGTGCGACTCGTATTTAAAATTTTAATCCGAAGATTAAGATCAAATTAAATTTTTTGACCTTGATTTTAGCTCGCCTTTATTTTTTCTGTGTAGGCACCTTAATCAATCAGTCTTTTCAATGACATCCTAAATTTGTATAAAATAATTTCTATTTAACTAAAAAAAATAGATTAATTTAAAAACCACAAAAATCCCTGTTTGTTTGCATTTGGGCAATTCAAAAAGTTGGGACCTGTGATAAATGCGCAGAGTGAATTTCCCCCACTAAAAACAGAAGGGCCGGTAAGGGGGGAATGCACACTCGAGTGAACGCCGTTAAGGTTTCAATTGCTATAAGGGTTTACATAATGTATTAAAAAACCCAACAATTTTAACATGAGTTTTAAATTCTGCGAAAAGCTTTCAAAGTTTTCACAAATATTACGTATACGAAACGTACTATATAGAGTACTATATGCATTCAGAAATTTAATTTTTTTTTTATTATTTTGTAAAATTTTTTAGCTATTTGACTTTTTTGGTCAAAAGCTTTATAAATATTTATAAAATGTTCAATATTTTGGAAAAAAAAATTTTACTTGGAAATTTTTGGAGATTTTATTTTTTACCATGTCTTGACGCACTTTGACCCAAATTTCTGGTGTACTGCTTAACCGATTTTGATAATTTTTTTTCGGTGAAAGCTAACACCCAAATGCACAAAATTCAATTTTTACATTTATTTAAAATAACTTTTATTTCATCGAAAACAGATGTCGAAACTTTAAATGCGATTAGATATTTCTTTTATTGATTTACAGGACGGTTAGCAACTAACAAACGAGATCAAAAGGCGATTTACCCTAAATGTTTGAAAATTTTTCTTAGGAAAACTTTTCTAAATTTTCAAAAAAAAATCCCTCCCAATTTTTACGTCGAAGTTCACATGAATAGAAACACTTTTGAACTGTTTTTAAATCTGAATGCTAATGCAAAGCAGTCTTATTTGAATCAAGTATTGTGCCTAAATAAATTTTTATGTCATCTGGAGTCAGGCCTTTTAACAAAAGCATTTTTTTTAAATTTTAATTCGATTTTCCAAAAACAAATCATTTTCTTAAGGTAGAAACAATTGTGTCTTTTAACAAAAACCTTTTTTTAAATCATTGAAAATAGTCCTTTCTTCCCAAAGATTGACAGTTTGAAGTAATACAGCAAAATGCGAATCAAACTCTCGGGTTCTTCTTTTGCAAAAAGAGCCTAAAGCTCTTCTAAATCGTCTGTTTTTCGTTCGTCTTTGCGATTTCCCACGTTATCTTTCCCTTCCAATAAGTAAACGTCTTAAATAAAGCACAGTTTTGATATAGATCTCTTGATTAGTTGGTGTTTTCTCCCGAGCTAGTTTGTAAGCTTTCATCTTTCTAAGAATGACATCCATTATTAAGAGTTGGTTTTTTGTTTGTTTGTTTGTGTATTCCCCCAACTTTAAACTTATCCGCCTTCAATCGATGCGCCAGTTTTTGAACCCGTTATACCCCCATATGTCGCCAGGCCAGTGTCTGTCTGTCTCTCTGTCCGTTTGCCATTGCATGTGCATCTTGCGGTGCTCGGCTCACGTCACCGTCGTCATCAGCGTCAGCAGAACAGCGCCCGGCAGCAAGGTTTCCTGCTAAGCGACAGCTTGTTTGTGAAACTAGTTTTTATTTCTTTTGATACTAATAATTCTACAGCTTTTCTATGACTTGAGTGAGAGCAAGCGAACGGGTAGTAGGCCTGTTTCGTTCTCTCCCTCTGTGTCTCTGAGTCTTGTTTTGCTCGTTTGACCTTTAACGGTGCTTGTTGGTAGCTCTCACACACATGTACAAAATCGGCAACAATTAAGCTCATTCAAAACGCACACTCAACGTCGCGCCATTAGAATCACTTCATAAAATTTTGATTTAATTGTCAGCGACACAAGACAAAACATCAAAATTGGCTTCAATGCGAGTTGAAGGTTACGATGCGGAATTAAATTTTGTGTTGTTTCTTTTCAACTTAATTAGATATCGAGTGTTTTAAAGAGAAGATCGAAGAGTAAACAGTAGCTGAAATAATCTGACGATTTGTCTGTCGGCACTCAAATTATTAAATTAAAATTTAAAGAGAAACCTCAGAAGGGGACAATTTGGACAACTTTTTGAAAATATTATGCTGATTGCGTTTGAAATGTATTTTGAAAGCTTCTTACTAAGAAATGTAGATAAACAGCCTTACTTTTGCGATTTCAAATCGGGTTTGGAACAGCCCTTCCTCCATTTTCACTTACGCAAAAGAAGAAGAAGACAATTGCCAACTAACTATTAAATCTTTACGATAATAAAATTTTATAAATTAGGCAATTTTTTGACACATTTGATAAATATTTTTATGTACCCACTATTTATCTATATTCATGACAATCTAAACCAGCAATGGCCTCTGGTTCACCCCAGGGGGCGAAAACATTTTGCTATTCACACTTGCACAACCCGAACGCATGCCGAAGCTGGGACCAAAAGAGCAGAAAGCCGTCATTCGCTCTCTAGAGTTCGAAGCGATTGGCTTTAATTTCGCACACCAATACACTCTCACTTTTTGGCCTCGCTCACGTTAAGTATCGCTGATCTAAACTCATAAAATTTTAAGGATTTTTTTGGAATCGGTTGGCCCACTGTTAAATCTAGTTATAAATGTTCTTTGCTAATATCATCTCAAAACATAATCCCTCAGGAATATGTCGACGAAAAATATCATCGAAATATATTCCATATCCAATATATCGCCTTGGAAAATGGTCTTTTTACCAAAAAATATCGATATTTTGATATATGCTTCGTTTTTTGCCATTCCTTTGCTATAGCAAGTGCCTGGTGCCTGGTGGTGTTCGATATTTTTACTTTTATAAATAACCTTAAATGATTTTTGTTTTTTTTTTTTTGCTGCGCCGGCGGCACCAGCAAAACACACGAAAAGTGTCAATGTCAGCTGTTGTGTGGTGTTTGTGTGTGTATGAGTGAGAAAGGCACCAGCAAAACCAAAAACCAAACCAAAAACCCGTGCTAAATTTATTATTCAGCTGTTGGCAATTCGGTTCCTAGTCCTTTTTTTTTTTTGCTGCTTAAAATAACACACAGATACACATCGGCATATTGCACATGTTTTATGGGCAAGACACTCTGGCAAAGTTCTGCAGACCACTTCAGAACGACCTCCTGCTTCTCCTCGTCACCTTTCTCTTTAAGTGTAACACGCGCCGCTAATTGCAGACAAACCCGCCAAGAGTGAGATAGTTAAGCCTCTCGCACATGTTCACCCGACTTCTCAAAATAATTGTTAGCTGTCACTTTTTTCTGTTGCGGCCCAAAAAAAAAAAAAGAAGAAAAATATGTCAAAAAAGCAAAAGGCCAGAAAAGCAAAATCAAAGCAAAGAAGATGAAAAATCCATGTTGCAATCATGTATTTTTCCATGCCTCCAACTTTTGTAGTACCAACACTCGAAATGTTGCGGCTGTTTTGTGTCGCTTTTGCTCCCACAACATTGCGGCGACGCCGCCGCCCTCCCCCCTCCTCAACCCTGAGGTGGTTTTTCCATCTGTGAAGGCACTGTGGTTTCAGTATGAACATAAATTATTCGTTATAGCCAAGTAGAGTGTACGGGCTTGCATTTGTAATGACAAAATATGAATAAATAGATTTAATAGTAAACAATTTTCATATAGTTTTTATTGAGGAAGCAAATGACATTTTGGATCGTCAAAATCTTTCAAGTATCTCATAAAAGTTAAAGCAATAAATGAAAAATAAAATGATATATAGACAAGGGCATAAGTTACAACACAATTATTAGCCGAATTCATTTATCGATTCTGCGAGTTTTTCACACAGAAAAAAATTCAAGAATCTCGGGCTGAAATCAAACCCTAGCGATGTCAGAATGTAAGACTGGAAAGAACGTTTACAATAATTGTCGTAGCTTTTTGTTAATGGACAAAAGTTGCTCAATTCAGATATATCAACTACTTTTTCATGGACAAAAACTTATATGAATCATTTAATATCTCCGAAACGAGAATAAAAAGAGTCTTGTATAAGTGACGATTGTATAAGAAATGCTGCACGTCTTTCTAAAATCATTTATACTTGCCTGGCGATTTTAAGACTCTGACTTCCGACTAAACAGAACAAGTCGATCAGATATTTGAATTTATATCATTTTTGTTGAAACAAACCGAAAGTGTAGGTTCGGAACTGATTTCGCTTAGGCTTACAGTAAAATAAAAGCTAAAAATCCGAAGAGATCCGGCTTGGTTCTGTGAAAAGTGACGATTCAGACGTAACCAAGCACTCAGGGCGTTTAAATCACTTTGTAATAGAAGTGGAGAAAATGGATCGTCAAATGACGCTCATAGCTTGAGATCATCAGCGTACATAAGTTGGATGGGAAAGAACTTGCGGGATGTCGTTTATGAAAAGGTTGAATAACAATAGCCCGAGATGACTGCCCTGTGGGACCCCAGAAGAAACGTGAACGATTTGAGATACAACAGACTAGAAACGGACACGTTTGGCTAAGTTCCATTATGTGGATTTTTATATGGTTCACTTACCGCCCGATAACCTCAAAGCTAAGAGTTATTATTATATTTAAAGGCCTACGAGTCAAATCGTAGACCTCTTGCTTAAGCGGTTTGGATCAGGGATTGAAACCGAAAGAAATATTGGTTTCGGTTTAGGTTACGGTCATTAAAACAAACTTATTACGATTACGGTTATCTGGCTTTATTTTCGGACGGTTACGATTCGGTTACCGGATTATAATTTAATTTTTAATTTAAAGAAAATTACATATGACAGGGTTTTAGTTTCAGAAATGTGTTAAAAGTTTTTACGCCCAATTTGTTTATTAATGGATTCTTTTTACATTTTACACTCGACTCTTACTTGAGTACAAGGAACTGCTAATACCACACTCGATAACTCTTATATTTCGGGGTTTTTATAGGAATTTTACATTCCCACCAAATGAGTATATCGGTCATATTAGATCTCAATTTTTTAATAAATCACCAGAGGTCGCAAAAATCTTCCTATGCTAGAAATCGTCCTGTGTTAGTAAACGACCGCTTTTGCGCGACCATATTGAACAGAGGTTTCGAAAAAATCTAACTATGCTCTCTGCTAACTATATAAATTATAGTTCCCCAGCGATAGCCCGGGGGGCACGAACTTAGTTGCCAATTCTTACCGAATACTTGCCGAAGTCATGCTCCATTGTGTGTTATAGAGAGACTCAGTCACGTTTAAGCGCTCTCTTCTTAGGCTACCCTGATATAAATGTAAGCGACAAACTATATGCGCTCTCTCGTTCTCTCTCACACTGACTCGCTCTCTGGTTATGCAAAACTCTCTCTAGAGATTGCAACCTTTTTAATTAACATTTTTACAGTTTGGTCTGCGAGAAGCACGCATTTTATAACCGATTGACTGAATTGGGCCTGGTGGTGTGTATCTAACCACAGCCACTGAACAGTTAGGTCGATTGCAGCACACATTCGGCTAAACATTGGTTTGAGAGTTATTTAGGAGCTATGTAAAACACTGCGGAGAGAAATAAAAGATTTACTTTTTACAATTAAACATCCATTCATAAATATAAACATATTCACAAAAATACAAAGCAGCGAAATTAGTATGAAATGTGGGACACCTTGGTTTTGACTGTCAGTTTATGAGCTATATGACCCAACTCTTTAGACAATTATCCTACTTCTAAAATGCTTAGACTGTGGAAGTCTGTTTCGACTGCTTATCCTGTTTCGCTTGTTTACTTTAATCATTACTGAACATCCGCAGAGTATTTTACATATCTGGGAGATATCTAATGCTATTTCGAATAATAATTTTAAAGAACCTAAATCAAACAAATAAAGAATAGTTTGTGTCCAGAAAAAAATGATTTTCCTTTTATTTCCACGCTCGTAAAAAGTGGTCTTTTTTTACAGGCTGTTAAATGAAAAACTGTCACCCAAGGACAAGATGAAAAGGGAACGTTTTATTTTTTAAAGAATATTTTCGGTTTCTTTAAGCTTGGGCAGAATCTGACGAAAGTGTCTTTTATGCATGTATGCGCGTGAGCCTCAGCTAACTTCAAGTGTGTATGCAAGCGACAAAATTTCTAACGCGAAAAAAATTGTGCTGTCGCTGGTCTCGATTTGCTCAGTTGTTATCATGTGATTGTATGAGTTTCTGTCATCGAGCTATGAAACAAAAAACAGGATACAAACAAAATCAAGTGTTCTGTTGAGAGAGCGGTCTGTTAAATGTGTCCCTGATATTTCAGTAAGCGGATAGCATAATTGATTGACCATATTTTGGGAGCTCGTAATTATTTGTATTATACACCATGGGTAAAATATATACTTTTTATAATAATTTTATATATTCCAATAAATTTTATTAAACCAGAACTGTAAATCGAAATTACCATTACCATTATTCACCTAAGTGTAAAAACGTAATGATAGGTAATTAAAAATGAGTTGTTGATCAAATTCGGTAATTAAAAATAATTGCAGTAATATACAATGCAATTTCATATGTGCAACAGGTCATTTGTGAACACCTTAGAAAATCTTTAACTCGAACAGATTTATTTTTAGTCTCGATTTCAAATCCACTTTGTTTTGATTCGCTGGGATTGTTTGTTCGACTATTATTTGGGTTTGTTGCAATTGGGTATAGCTTCTGTTCTTATTGAAAGCAGCAGGATCTCCTTAAAATATGAAATAAAATTTAACCCATCTTTTAATAATTTCTTAATTCTAGATATGTACGATAGTTCTTTCGAAGACTTTAAATATTATATGTCTAAAAAAACGTAAAAGTATTTCTTTCTTTTCTGTGTCTTGTTTAATTCATTCTCATTTATAAAAAGATATCAAATAGTTGGCTATTTACAGTTTTTCAAAATTTAAGTGCATTACAAATTCTTTAAAATTAAACTGTGAAATATTTAAACGATTAAAAGAAATAGTTAATTTTGAATTCATTTCTTAAAACGCAAATGTGAAAAGGGAAGTACAAAATGGTAACCTAAAATTGACTCAAGAATGGATAACATAGCTTAAGAAAAAAGGCCTATCAAACTCCCGTTTAGAATATTTTATACAGTCGTCTAAGCATGTGGCCCACCGTAACTTTTTGTGTTATTGGATTAGATGCTGCTCTACCCGCCCACCATCCGACCCATCGTCTCGCCAACGCTGTCAGCTGTGATCCGTCGGGGTCTATAATTATGCGGTTGTTCGATTGCGCCGGCATCTCTCCGCCAGAGCCCCCTTTGTAACTGGATAGTGAAAATTGCGCTGGTTTCTTCTTCAATTCTTCAATCTTGCTTGTAGCCGTTGCAGCTGGGCAATTTTCGGCTACTTTTGTGGCAATCGACTCCCACAGTTCCCTGGGCTGTGTTGTTGACCGCTTTTCCTATCATTTTTTCAAATTGAGTTAGCAAAATTACTATAATTTTGTGGGAAATTTTATGGGTCAAATTTCAGTTGTGTTGACAAAAGTGGGTAACGTGAACGCGTCGCTGACCGCAGCAGTTGTATTTTTATTTTTTTTTCACTAATTTGCTTAATTAGCGCGTCGAGAGAGGCCCGATTTAATTGGGTCTATGTATTTATTTTTATTGTTTCTTTCTTTGAGGTCTTCTTCACTTTTTTTTTTTGCATTTCTCTCACGTTTTGGGCTTTGCCTGAGAGCGAACGCCGTCGTGAATGGAGCAATAGCTATAGAGATACTCCTCATGGAGGGTAGGGGGAGGGAGGGCGGAGCGGAGAGACCCCCATTAAAGTAGCTGGAAACGTGATGTGCGGCGTTTTGTGTAACTCGCCGTGAGAACTCGACGGGTTGGCAATCGCACTCAGATTTCGCTGCGTTTTAAATGACAGCAATGCAAGTATGCAGATCGATTCATGATTAACTTGGCGTTTTCTTTTGAAAACCCACACAGCTGGCTTTATTTTTTTTATGTATGGCCTTCAGAGTGTGAAAATTGTGGCTATCAGGTGACTTGGATCAAGCGCACATACATACATATTATGAGCGGAGTAGAGTGGGGTCGAGCCCTTGAGGTTCGAGCTGGTTGGGTCATTCGATTGAGATACCAGAGCCAGTGATTGATATTCCAACCACTTGACCAAATGGAAATGAAATCATAAGCAGTGCGAAAGCTTTGATATATTTTAGTATTGAATATTTGTTAATTTTTCGTTACTTGTTTTCAAAGTTTCTTATTAATAAGTTTAAGTTTTGTTGATCAGTTAACTTCACCACCAACTGCATATATTTAGATGCACCAGAAACGCCTACCTAACCCAGTTCATCGTTTTAAATCTGCCCTACTACATTTACGGGGTCCTTCGAGCCGAATATAATTCTGTTCAAAACTCTGAGACACATCACATTCCATAAATTTGCTATAAATATATTTTTTGTCATATATATATAAAATCTTTCTTTGTTTCGTCAGAAGTTGTCGAAAATGACATTCTAATTTCCCTGTATTCCGGCTATTAATTGTCCATTCAGGATTAAACAGATATTCATACAGATCCAGTATTCTAACCGTTCAGTATATTAGTACTAGTTCGGTTCAATATTCATACAGATCTAGGATGCCAACCGGTTCGGTAAATTAGTTCGGTTTAGTGGTTCACTAAACGCGTTTTTCGGTACGACTCGAATTTATTATATATTTTATGAAGGCCCGTTAAAGTTTTGTAATTCGAAATATTATGATTTAAATAGGTGACCCCTCGCCCTCTTTTAATGTATGTAGTCCTTCCAAACGCTAAATATCTTAGAATATGGAGAATATCGTCCATTGCTAAGGATTAATTATGTCTATAAGTAGTCTCCCTGGTATAGGATCTATCAGCATTATCGGTCAGTGGACTCTCTCGACAGTGGAGTCTCTTATCCGACAGTGGAGTCTGTATTAAGAGAGTAGAGTTTCTGTTCCAAAAGTGAAGTACCTCTTCCGACAGTGGAGTCTGTCTTCTGACGGTGGACTCTCTCTTTCAACAATGGACGCTCTCTCCCGATAGTGGAGTCTCTTATTTGACTGTAGACTCTTTCTTCCGACAGTAGAATCCCTCTTCTGACAGTTGAGTCTCTCTTCCGACAGTTGAGTCTGTCTTCCAACATTGGAGTCTCTCTTTCGATAGTTTAGTTTCTCTTCCAAAATTGGAGACTCTCATCCGACAGATCTCACACCAATGCTGCAAACCAGTCTAGAATCGAAAGATGTAGAATTGGTCCGGTTCGAGATTTTTAGGTCTTTCGAACTGGACCATGGACCGAATTTTCTAAATGGATTACCTTCATAACCTCAACCTGAAACGGAAATCCTGTTTTGAAAATTATTTGGTTACTACAATGAGAAAAAAGGGTAGTTTTTGATGATCCTTAGGATGTTTTCGGTTTGTTTTTCCATTTGGACTGGATAGTTAACTATTATTTTTTGGGATCCATTGGATTATTTCGAAGTCGGTTTATTTTCACTTATAAAGAAAAAAATATTTCATTGATCTTTATTCTTCATCCAAAGGATCTGAAATGTGTGAAATGGATATTTAAAAAAATGGATCTGGAATATCCATTCCCCCGTAGAATCCTTTCTTTTCTTTGTGTACCTAAGACGATTTTTAAAGATTTCATAAATATTATCTTATTACTTGTATTGAAGATATGTTTCCTAAATCATATCCAAACTCAGCTTATGTCGACTTCGAAAAGGAAAAAAAGCAAGAGTTAGAGTTGTGACAATACAAATTTTTCTGATTTAGACTTTTGGAAGGCGACTTTTGATTGATACCATTAATTAAAATAGCCCATTCCTAATCTAATTTATAATCCTTTCAAATAGTTTCGTAACTATTTGGTCTTAACCAAAAATAAATTTAATTCAGCGGTCTTGCTAATTGTTTTCTTGAAAAAGTTAAACTCGTCATGTTGCAAAAC
Organism: Lordiphosa clarofinis; assembly: GCA_018904275.1. Classification (NCBI taxonomy): domain Eukaryota; kingdom Metazoa; phylum Arthropoda; class Insecta; order Diptera; family Drosophilidae; genus Lordiphosa; species Lordiphosa clarofinis. Next base: position 1,436,217 of record JAEIGQ010000007.1, on the reverse strand, counting down.
AATCACGTCTTATGCTCGGTTCTCTAGAGAATTTACAAACTTTAAGAATAGGCTCAAAAAGAAGCAGAGTTTGTTTCTATGAGAATATGAAACGCCCAGTCTTCAAACCACATTTCCGTTTGGAAACAAACTTTTTCACACCAAAAAAAAAAGTTTCGGGAAATACTAAGAATTTGGGGATAGTCCGATAAGAATGTTCTTGAGTCAGTGAAAAAAAACCTTGCCACTTACCCTTATAATGACTCTTACGCTTTGATTTAAGCTTATCAACTCGCATATTCCCTAAAGTATACGAGGTCCGTCTTTTATGTACATATCCCGCCATGTCAACTTTGAGTCTGACCAGTTTCGATTAGGACTTTATTCATTTAAATACCAATTGAAAAAAGCGTTTGTGTTAGGTACCGCTTTTGAGTCATAAATCAACTTAAAAATGCAGTTTCCGAAAATATAAATTTTACGATTTAGTGACGATTTAGTTTGGCCACAAAACAAAGTTCTCTATTATTCAATTAAACAGATTACAGATTCTTTGTGACTCATTAAAGTATTATTTCTTCTCGATTAAGTAGAAAAGACGAGAGCTTATCGTCTTCTTTTCTACATTAAATGAAACAAAACGTGATGTGACGCAGCCTATAAGTGTGGTTTTAATGATTCAATCGAAAGAAAGAAAACTTGAGCACGAGACAAGTGAAAAGTTAAAAAGTAAAAGAAAAAGGTGTGAAAAATAGAATGGCCTCAGATTTTGACACTTTCACAACTTTTGAGGGTACTCAAAATTGGTTTACTAGGTAAGGGGGAAAGGAGTGCACCTAACTAAAACAAAAACTGAAAGTAAAGACTTAGGAGTTTGCCAATTTCTCATAACTTTCTACAAAAATTTCAATTAGTAAAATTACAAATCTTCTTTCGGAAAGTTGCTTGTTTATTGGGTGGGTGATGATGACGATGATGAGGCGATACGGGAGCTAGAAGCAACAGTTGGTTGGCTGTTCTCATTTTCATGCAAAACTCGGTAAATTGACATAGCAGCAGCACGCTTCAAGAATTTTAAAATGAAAGTTCGTGCTTGTTCACGGTTGAAAAAGCATGCGGAAATCTTTCAAGAAATAAATCGCTAAAGAGCGCAGAAAAAAAGAAAGATAAAAGTCTAGCTAAGAAAAATAATTATATTATTTTAATGTGTTTTCTTTCTTGCCTTTTCCTGTTTATCTACACAGCAGCTGTCGTTTTCAGTGAATTTTCAATTAAGCCAAAGCCAAGCCAAGCTGCTGCTGGAAAATGATGAAAGCTTTCTCTAGTCTCTCCCCACACTTCATACTTTTCCCCATTCCTTTGGAAGGGTTTATTAAAGCCAAGTGTCAATGCACAGCTAGCCAAGCAAGAAGTGTCATGAAGTGGCAAGGTTATGCGTTGTGCATAACCAATTAGCTGACTGACTGACTGATGAAGATGTGTGTACACATATTCTCAAGTTTTGAGGTCATTTACACACCGAGAATATGGAATGGCAATGGAACTATTTAGGGGGTATTCTCTCAGAAAAACAATGCTATTGCCGGAAAAAACGGACAATCATACTTCTCTGGAAATAAAAAACCACCACTGTGGTTCACAGAGCCTCTGATTCCAGAAATTTGTATGATCAATTTTTCTCTTTAGCTAGGTTGGGAATTTAATTGAATTTCAAGGAAATTGAAGAATTCCAAACATAATTTGGTTAATTTCCAATCATTCATCCAACAATTAGTGGTTTTTCAAAAGAAGATGCTTACTTTAGTTTTTTCAGTATAGGCACATCCCATTAATGGTTCTTTTTTTCCTCAACGTTCAAAGGCTATCTAATAAATTTAAATATCTAAAATAAATTGTCAAGTTCCTATGCCTAATAATGCTTAGAAACTTTTTAATTAAAAACTTAAAAATTATTGACAAACCGTCAAACTTTAAAGTGGATATGTAAAACCCCACCTGGTCACACTAAAATATTTCAATTCGGAAACATAAGGATTGAGTTTTTTGGGCAAAGGTTTTGTGTTCGAAGTTTAAACTTTGGTTCAGTCTATTCTTTTCCCAATATCATTGAAAATTTTAAAATTCGAGCTAAATTAAAAAATTTCTGAATAGAAATTGTTGGTTCATAAAAAAAGTAATTTTTGTGTATTATTTCAAACAATTTTACTCGGTTATACCAACGACTTTTCTATAGACGAAAAGTTGTGACTAAAATCGTCCCTACAAAAATTTTGTGAATCATTTAATGAAATTTTGGACTTAAAAATATACAGAGGCTTTTATCGCTGACGTTTTCAAATTGGTTAGGCTGAAGTGACACGATGGTAGGCTCCACATCAAACACAATGACTTCTGTAGAAGCTGCAATTCAGTGGATGAGGAGGAGAGTATACAACAGCTTTTCTGTCATTGTCCAGCTCTTGGCAGAAGACGACTCACAGTTCTAGGTCGACCTTTTCTAAACGATCTGTCAGACACCACCATTTTGTTGTTCTTGTATTACGCATGAATCAATATTAAATTTAGCAACAGAAGAGTAAGAAATATATTTTTCATCAAGTTTAGGGTATTTTACAATCCAATGTCGAAACTAAAATGAGAATTTTGTACTCAGATTTAGAAATTTGGAACTTAAGATCTCAAAAGCTCACATAGTTCGTAAAGTCTGAGAACTAAATTTTAACTTCAAATCAATTTAATAATCGAACTTCAAATTAGAATTTTGTTTTCAGATTAGGATATTCGCAACTTTGGCCGCTTCTTAAGCTTTCAAAGATCTCGAAAATGGCTTATTTCAGCATTTCAAAGTCTAAAATTAATTAAGAATGGCATTTTTCCTGATGAAGAAGTGAAGAAATTCTTGCAGTTTTTAGTTGCACGATTTCCAAAAATCAATTCTTGACACTAGATCGCAGTATTTCTTTAAAGTCAGATTAATAAATCATTCGTCCTACTTTTGCACCACAGTGCGCCATCATTAAAACTTTGACCATTTGCTTTATATTTGAATACTTATATTTTATACATATATAAATGCGCGCGTTTCTCTATATGTGTATTCAAACATATAAACGTAAATCTGGCGCTAAAAAAAACGCGATCGCGTGCGTTTTTTTTTTTGACTCATGGCGAGTGTATGTAAATCCGCTTATATGTTAATTAGATTTACTACAAAAAAGAATTGTATATAAGTATTTTTGCCTTGTTTGAGTTTTTACACCACCAAAAGTCGGCGCTAATTTGTTTTATTATATGCACGTTTTTCTTCTTTTTTCTTTGCTTTTGAACAGTAGCACGTTAATTCATGCAAATGCTTTTGCTTCAAGTAAAAATAAACACTAAGATGCTTTTTAATTTAAATCGCGTTTTTGTTTTTGTTCCTACTTTGGCACAGGCCGAAAAGAAAGTAAAAGGCGTCATCATCATCATTCCGCTGCTTACGCAAGAGTTAAGCAAAAAAAAAAAAGAAAGAAACGAAACGTCGAAACGACAAAGCGAAATTAAAACTCATCATTAAAGAAGCGTAGCATAAGAAATGGGCTGGGCACAAAACTGGAAACGGAGAAGTTGTCAGAGCCATGAATTGGCATTATGAAATTGAGTGGAACTTGGCCATGCAGCGTATGGAAAAGGAGTTTGTGTTGACCAACCGTTAACCTTCACCCATATAATGTACTGGTATCGGTACTTGTTCGAAGAGAAAAAGGAAGGGAATAGAAGGCAATGAAGGTGGTTTGAGGAGTTAGCTAATGAGTCAACGGTTTGGTTCACAAAGTAGAATCAGTTCGGTGCTGAATGATCAGATGTATGAAAGTCCTTAAATCTCGTTTGGTGTTTTTTTCTAGACTAGAAAGTCTTTTTGTCTTATCCCTGAAATGCTATCTTAGGATATTTTTTGTTCAACTCTGGCCACACAAAACGTACGTTCGACCTTGACGAAATATATGACAAAGAATGCCAAAGTAATTGCTTCTTCGGTCCGCAAATGTACGACTCAAAGTGAATGAACTGGCTTATCGAAGTCACAGCGTTGGCAAACTGATACATACCGTGTAACGCGTTAGTAATGGAGCCAAGAGCTTTTAGCCCATTTTTCAGTAAAACTTTAATTCCAGTGTGATTTTTTTTGGTTATAATTCCTTGGTACTTAAAAAACTTCTCTTTCATTCAAGGAAGTTTTTAAATATTATGCTACCGATACCTTAGCATCTAAAAATAATACGATTCAATGAAACATGCTTTGAAATTCATCAAGTAAGGCTATACAGATGAATAGTACTGCCAAATTTAGTTCTGATATATCGTTAAAAGAAATATCTATTATATCGCCACTAAGAATATCCAAATCATCGATATATCTATTTATCGATACGATTTTGAAAACCCTAGCTGGCACCAGTTGTTCACAACAACGATTCTACAATACAATAATTTAAGAAACAGCTATACAAAAGAATGTTAGTGAAATTTAAGATAAAATTTGCAATGTGGACTTTCGATTTTACATCTGTTCGCAAAGTTTGTCCTGCAAAACTAGCACACACCTGTAAAATCGAAGGTCTTAAAGCAGGGGTGCCTAGAATGAACTCACTCACAAATATATCTCAATCCAAAACAACTACAAGAAATAGAAGAAAACCCCGATCTACTGGTTTCTGGTGTACACATTTAACTTTGTTGTTGTTCTCCGAAGCCAGATGCTTTGCGAAGGCGCCGCCAACAACGAAACCTCAGCTCGGAAGAAAGAGTGGAGAGCACGCTTATGAATTTGTTGTTGCTCTATGGCGCGCGTGGGCCGTATATGCGCCAGCTATTCCTTTTGTAAAACAACAATGAATGCGTGGCTTGTGGAATGGGCTTGGGCACTCCTGTTCTAGAGACTTGTTCACCTGATCTTGTCATCTCAGTTTCGGTCATTCTTTCCTGCCATGTTTTTCCTAATTCTTAAGCCGAATTGAGTCCACTTGTCATTGAGCTGTCGGTTTCAACTGCTTAAGTAATTCCTCTTTTACTGAAACCGGATCTAGTAACAGTAGATATAACTGTCAGTTTCCATTTAACCTTATTAATATTGAGTTTAGAGTACAAACGCTTATACAAAACCCGAAGTGTAACAGATAACAGGCATAAGTGTTTAAGATATGAATCCTGGGGATCGAACCTTGGATCATAGATTCTTGGATCGTTAATTCATTTTCCCCCGATTACCGTTTTAACGATTGGGAATAAATTGATACATGTTTATTGTTGTTATTCTAGCTTATCCTAGTCTATTAAATTAGAAGATAGCCCCCAGATTTAGATTTAGATTTTCTTTTTTCATAACACTGTCTGAACTTTGCCTCTTTTCCTTGTCCATCTCGTCTTACATTAAATTATGAGACCTGTTCCCGTTTCCGAATCCAATTAATCGAAATTGTTAAGAATTGTGATTTTTAAGAAACGATTAAAAAATTCGATCGAACCGTTTTGCCATCTAGAGGATCGAATGAAGCTAATTGGGATTTTGAAGTTAAATTCGGTTTTTGTATGCAAAAACTTTTAACAATTCCGATTCCGCATTATTTGATCGAAATCGAAAACGGAAACAAGCCTGATGAGTTTACAAACGAATCTTTACAAGATATTAAAGTGAGTTGAATAATTTTCTTAACCGGATATAAATTTATAAGGTCCATTTCGACCTTCGAACCGCTTCAACGAGGTTCGACTCTGCACCGGCTTGCATGGGTCCCACTCTTTAAACATAAAGTTGTTAAAGCCTTCTAGCTCTGGATTAATATATTAATCCACAAATTTCAATCATAGGCTCATCGATTTTTTAAACCAATATTATATTCCGGTTCTTTAACCTCGGAGTGAAACCCTTTCGTATTTAAAAAGTTCTCGGTTCTACCCGTAATATAATTTAATGGTTACTTTTACCTGTCATATTTGGCCCGAATAGCTCGCCGCCTATTTCCAGTTCTTCTTTTTAGGTTTGTCACATGTCCCATAAATTTGTACACAAACACACACACAAAGCCAAAAACCGCAAAAAAACGTTGAAAGTTTAACCAAAAAAACCTCTTTCATTTTAAAATTTAATACCATATTCGCTTCTTTTTTCAATTTAGAAGAAAGTTTAGTTTAAGAAATAAACAAAATTTAAATGTGTGCAATATTTAAAACAAACAAAATACCAAATCAATTCACAAAAGTGACAACAACAAGAAAGGCAGAAGGTGAAAAGTGACAGTGAATAATGTTGAGAGCGCCCACACAGCACATTGTGGAACTTGGTTTCGGCAAGACGCCATCAGCAACAACAACAACAACAGCAGCAGCAGCCAAGCAGTCGGGCAAAATAACTTTGCTACAAAAACTCAAACAACAACAGCAAAAGCTCCGGCAAAAGCAACAACAAGCAGTCCGTGAGACAAATCAGAAATCAACAGCAACAGATTATTATTTTAAACATCAGCAACAGCAGCAGCAACATCCCAGCTTGTTGCTGCTGGCCAACACCATAACGGCTGACGAGCAGCAGCAGGCTCTAAAAAAGAAGAAAGAGCCCAGCAGCTATAGCTTTACCGCAGCTCTCAGGCGCAATAAGAAGCCAAAGACAACTGCCACAACGAGAGCAACAACTGGCGACAACGACGACGACAACAGCAGCATAAACAGTTTGTCTAATAGTTGCATTAACAACCATAACAACACTTATTATAAAAACAGTAAAAACTGCTGCAACAACAACTACTACAACATCAGTAATTACAATTGCAAAACAAGTGAACAACAACAACAACAACAGCAAGAAAATAGACAAGTGTGGAAAGCATCAACAACTCAGCAACAACAACACAACATCAGCAACAGCAGCAGCAGCAACAGCTGCTCATTAACAATCACAACAGCAACACTGGTGGCCGCATCATGTCGCCCACTTCGCAGGCGCCCACCCGAACATCTCTATTTGATTCCTGTCACCGCAAGATTCGTCTCATAGGCGGCGGTCCAGTAGCCTTTTTAGGAGGCTTAGTGGCGTAAGTTTTTTCTTTACAATTTTCATTTAAAAGCCCAAAAAAGTTTAAGATAATTAAAAAAGCTACACAAAATGCTTCAACTTAAACGTTTAATGAGTATCATAAGACATAAATGCTTTAATATCCAAAGGCGAATTTGATACCATATCCTTTTATAGATGAAAGAAAATTTGCGTCCATAAAGGTCCCGTTCTCTGCTCATTAATTTTTACCCCACATTTTATGGTCGAAATCACAAAAATTTGAGTAATTACAGCAAGAGTGATAATTTCATGCGTCTTTTGTACCTTAAGCCATAATTTCTCTAAAATTCTGCATAAAGTTTGGTGCCTACGTTTTTTAGAAGCTTTATAACTCATTCTAAGGTTTCACCTCGGTTACTTATTAAGGGAGCAATAAACTTTTGCCAAAAGTGCCTAATTGATGGTTAATTAGATGCCAATCGATAATCGAATGTTTCTTAGACAAAACTCACTGGTCAACATGTATGCGGTTTCTTTATCAATTATCAACATTTTCTTACTTTTGCAACGTTGAAAAATGTTCTGGAGTACGCAAAAACGTTTTCGATTAGTTGTACAGATTTTAGATTAAAGAACAAGCAAGCTGATCGCTATCTAAAAAAGTTTATTTCGGGATTGATTTAAGAAATTTAGGATTGTTCTAAACTTATTTTTGTTCAATTCCGCAAACTGGTCCAGAGTCTAAAACAGAGGTGCCCTAAATCCGTCCACGACAGAACAGATACTATTACAAATAATGATAATATTTGTAAAACAAAAACAACCACAAGACAAAGAAAGAGAAAACAGGTTTTTGTTTGCGCGCTTTGTTTCTCCGCCAAAAACAAAACCTTTGCTTTGAGAGACGTGCGGCTATTTATAGGGCCTAGATATTCCTGATATAAACCATTAAGACTATTATATATATAAACCAAACCTTATACATTTCTAACGTCCCGACCTTTTCCTCACTAAAGATATTTACAATTTTCGATTCACCTCAATTCATCGTTTTAATATTGACTGCCGGCATTGTAAGTCTTTACTTATTCCTTTTCTAACTTTGCCAAAAAAAGCGGGTTTGATTTTAGGACGTAGACTTGCCGAAGTGGTGGGATGAAGGGACCCTAAATAACAAACTAAACAGTTCCCGGTACGATTTAATTTCTGAAAAATTTGAGAACGGCGTGAACTACGAGAAATGGAAGCAGTCCAGTCCCGATCAAAAAAAAAAAAAAAATTGAAATACTGCCCGAATTCACAGATTATTTCGGTTTCCGTCGAGTTGTTCACTTGGAGCCTGGTTCATTTTCCAATTTTCATCCATCACTTTGAGGTCCATTTGCATCTTGGTATAAGAAATTAATTCCGTCTCGATCTCAACCACAATATCTTAAAAAATCTTTACCCGATTCCGCAGTTTATTTAATACAATTCCGCCACTATATAAAGATATCACTATTCTTTGACTTCAGCTTAATAAAAACTGTTTCGCTCTTAGTTGTGTCCAGAGCAATCGAACACAACTTATGTTTCATACAGCTCTGCACACGATTTGGAATAAACAAAAATAAGCCAAATAAAAATGTTTCCGGCCGGCTTCCGAAGTCACTTGCTTGAAACACAGAAGAAAGTTGAACTTATGACTGAAGTGGCTAGCACTCTCAGCAACACAAGCACATTTCTCAGTCCTCTCAATTTGGCTGGCCCTAATCACAAAAAAAAAGTAATCATTAAAATGACACTACTTTGTCATCAACTTGAATCTATTGAGTATCAAATTTTCTTTATCTAGTTGATATATTCAAAAGTGATGAAATGATATTAGCTTTAATCCATTTAATATTTTTCCTTATCAAGTATGTAGTATAATTTCAGTGCTCCACAAACTTCCATTAAAATTAAAACACAGCAATTTAAAAACTTTTACTAAATTCTTTACTCTTACCAGCTGTATTTTAATTATTTATTTACACCCTTACTATGGGATACATTGTTCTCTCAATATGCATGTTCCGTGCATTCTGTAGGTGTTTTCGTTTCGAACCTTATTGTGCGTCATCTTGAAAAGCGCTGAAACAGCCACAGAAGCATTTGTGGCATGGTATATGCTCTGTATAAAGTGCTAAATTATTAATTTACTTTTGTGTTTGCTCTTAAATCAATTTGATAATTGAGCATCGCCAGCAGCGAAATTCGGCATGCTTCGTTTCACATATTAGCATGTCTTTTTGATTTCTCGAACTAATATTCAACATTCAAAATATTAATTTTGAGTATTAAACTAATATTCTAAATATCAAATTTAAACCCCAAATATCAAATTGATACTCTTTAGGTTTATATTGATACAAAAAAAAGGTTCTAAAGAATTTTCAAGTTCTATTTGAGTTTCCTGTACTTTTTAGTGAGCAGTTTTTGACTCTTTCTTCTGGTCTTAAAATTAATAAGTACAAATCTAGAGAAACCTTTAAAACAAAAAAACCTTGTTGTAACCTTGATTCGTTTTGAAAACATTTTCCAAATTTAATGAAACTGGTGCAACTTTTCCAGTTTGCTAATTTGTAGCCTAAAACACAGGCAACAAACGTAGAAACCACAAACGAGCCACATTCATTGAGGGCTTTGTACCTCTGTTATGCTCGACAGCGTTCAATTAGCCCAAAGTACAGTTAACATCAAAATGCACAAAGTGTGAAGTAAGAAGAAGAAAAAGATGATGTGAGTAAGCGAGTGAATGGTGTTTGGGGCCACTGTCTAAGACAATATTACTCATTTACGAAGATTTCTTTTCATATTTATATTTGTTTACATCATTTTTTATTCAAATTTCAACTTCTTGAAGCGACAACAGGGTGATTATTATGCAAATGTCTTATGCTGTCAGCGACGCTGCTGCTTAGTGTGCCATTGACACTGTGGGGCAGTGACAGGTTTATCACATCTGCACACACACACACACACACAACAGCTAGTCATTGTTGCATGCAGAACTTTTAGTAGTTCTTTTGTATTTGAATTTTGTGTACATATTTATGTCCGTACTCTCAACTCACTTAAGTCAATATTTAGTTTTCTAACTAATTATCAGTTCAGCGCACTTTGTGTTGTCTACTGAAGTGTTGACAAAGGCAGCCGCAGCAGCAGCGTTGGCGTTAACGCTTTGTGGCTGCCACTCACCTCGCCGTAATTGGAGAGTTCATTTAACTTTACTGTTTTGATCTTGTTAACAGTGCCTTAACAGTGCGCTGTTAATTTAACTCTATTCTGACCTTCAAAACGCAGCCTATGCGCATTTTTGTTACTTTTGTTTTGTTTTTCTTCTTTTATTTATGTGTGATATTTTAATTACCGCTTGAACCTTGAATTTGCACCACAAAGTGCTTTTTAGTGGTCACTTGAGAAATGATAGTAATTAAAGTCATAAAAAATTGGGCAAAATAAGACATTTGTTTGAGACTCAGACCGGACCGCCTAAGGTGGTAGTTTTTCTTTTTATATTCATTTGACCTTTTGTTTGATATTGTTTACTGCAATTTCCGGGCAAAAGCTTTGCCTTTGAAGCATTTGGTCCAAACGAATGTTGGTTGGAAAATCTTATCTGTTGGTGATTACGAGGGTGTATTATTAAGTAATCGTGATAATTTTGATTGAGATGAACCTCAATAACAAGCTGGTTAAAAAATGGCGTATGACCTATGGCGCTCGCGTAACACAATTACATTTTATTAATTTTTTATTATATTATAATCAAAACACGCGGACAACAACAACAACAAAACACATATACTTGTGTATCACACTTGTCCAATTTACATACCGTTAGCATCGTTTTTTCCATATTAATTCTGTTTAATGTAATGCAGCTTTGCTTGTTTATCAGCTTTGGAAATACAATAAACTATTATAGCCAATTTTAAGCAGTTCATTTGCTATTCACGCCTACACGAGCCGATCGCTTGCCGAGACTTTGTGCTGAAAGAACAAATAGGTTTTTAGTCGCTGACCAGCGTTCGATTAAGCAGGTTAAAGCTGTTTTTCATCTAATAAAAAAAAAAATTTGAAAGTTGGTTAACAGTTAGTCTTTAAATTTCTGCAACCATTTTGGAAAAAGTGGTTCCGAGATAATCGCATTTAAAGTTTGGACATCTGATTTCAATGAAACAAAAATTATTTTTGGTAGAATTCAAACATTGATTTAATGCATTTGGGTGTTAGCTTTCTTCAAAATACATTGATCAAAATCGGCTAAATAGTTCTCATAGTTCTCATTGAAAAAATTTCCTTAGTACCTTTTTGTAAAGGTGCCCCCTTAATCGTCTGTAAGACGACTGTTGCCAAAATATTACTCTTAGATCAATGGGAGCAATGTCGTCCATGGTATATATCGTGTTTCATTGTGGTCATAATCATAATCATAGTCTTGTCTTGAAAAATATTATATATATAGCGGTTTTATTACCAAGGAGGTCCCTTATCTGTGAATTGAGCTCATGCATTGATCCTTGCATGATTTTCCACTTGATTGAGAGTAGAGTTTTTTTGAAATTGTTACAATTTTTTAATTTCTTTAAATGTTTTCGATTTAATGATTTGTCATTATGACTTTGACTATGTTCTTTATTATTGGTCATCCACGATATTTATTGCGGTTGTGTATTGTCATAATCATGGTTTCCATATATATAAAGCTCGCATTTCTGCGTGGTGTGTGCGCCATTTTTATACACGTAAAGTGTATTATGATTTTATTTAATGTTATTAGTTTTATTTGCTTTCGCATTATTGATTGAGTGTGGTCATTTGTGGTTTTGTAATTCTGTTTCTAAAGCATTTTGCGGTTTTATTCCCATAGATAGCATTGAACCTTATATGATTTTCCAGCCCTTCATACTCACAAGGTCCAACTTCCTTTACAAATTTCTTGTAACGATTGTTGTATTTCGAACCACAAAGTTTTAGCCGGCTCGAGGTCATATTATTATAATACCACAAAAAAGGCTGGTCAAATTGGCGTTGTTCTTTGCTGTCGGTTTTCGCTCTATGGTTGCTAACTTTATCATCATGGTTGTCTGCTGAGTTGCAGAAAATCGGCAATTGCGATTTAAGATAGTCCGGGAATTTCTTGAAACAGCTCTACAGTCTTTGTGGTGTTGTGTGTTTATTTTAAAGGTTATGTGATCTCGAGCTGGCTAAAATAAAACTTGAAATCCAATAGAAAAATGGGTCTTAGAGAGAAAAACTTTTTTGTTTTCAAGTGTCACCAAACCCGGCCTATACTAATACTAAATGCCAAAGCACAGATTATATAACTTTGGTAAAAGTCGGATGAATATGTCTTATAGCTGCCATAGGAACCATCGGACGGAAAATGGGTTTTATACAGAAAATTTTTGACATTCTTAAAATCTGCGACTTCAGAACTTTTGGAATGATATAAAAACTTCGGCACAGACAAAGTTAGCTTGGCTTTCTTGTTTTATGTATAAAACGGAGAGCTAACATTTTTGGCGTTCACTCAAAAACCTCATATTTTGGCGACGAAACAAAAATAATGACGAAAAATTTAAACAATTTCATAATATCGATATCAGATACATTGCGTCAGAATATTATTTGATAATGTTGTTTTTTTTAATAAAAATATCGATATTTCGATATATTGATAGGGTTTTGGGCATCCCTACTTCTTGGCCTCGCTTTTTTTGACCAAAGAAAAGGACAGAAAAATGTTCTTATGTCTTATGCAAGAGAGCGCTCTCCAGACTACAGCAGTTTACTTGCAACTCAGCGTTCTCCGATTGGCACAATCATGAGATCAAACTTGTTAATCTAGCTAAAGTATTTATATTTAATATAAAAAGTCACCACGATGTTTTAAATTTATGTCAGAAGAATAAGACTTTCGGCAAAGTACTTCGGTTTGGTAAAATACACGGAGCTTTACAAACCTTGTGGTTAAAAAAACTCACAAAATTTTTTGCCCCAAAGCCCTTTGGTGATATACTTGTTGGTAGTCCACACTTCCCACAAAAAAGCCTCGATTAAATACCTTAACGGAACTATACTAGATCTGTATTTTCGGTACTTTTATCGATAGCTCCCTAATTAATCAATTTGGCAGTTCTTTGGTGGAAGTGTATACTATACTTCACGCTTGAAATGATATAAGGCCAACTGTGGATTCCTCACTAGCGAATCAGGGTAAAACTCGATCTTCAGTGTCCCTTGTAGCTTGATACACTCTGTTAAAAATTAAATGAAATTTTTCGAGTCGGTAACTGAAATCGAACTAAAACATTGCAACAGAATCTTCCCCTTTAAAACAGATTCAAACTAGTGTAAGCTATGGTCAAATGGCTGAACTTCTTAAGCCACCCTCGTACTAACATAACCATAAACATAAACATGTTGTGTGGCAGCACCCTAGCAGACCACCATCCAGCTTGTACATGTAGAAAACATTACACTTTGCTTTCATAAACTAAGTTTCACTCCCCAAACATTAAGCCAAGTCGACAAAGGAAGTGGATACCAGCAGCAGTAGCTGCAGCAGCAGCAGCAAGTGGAGCTCTATATTGTAGTTGCCCCCAACTTGCCACATGTTATATACAACCAGCCATTTCCACATCCAACAACAACAAGCAACACTCTCACACTCACTTCGTACTTGCACTTTTTCTTCATGTCTTAACATTATTAATCTTGGGTCTTGGGTCTTGGTATAGCCACTTTCTTCCTCGCTGTTCGCTGCTTTTTATGACCCGTATGCCCTTTTGCTTCTTCTCAGTCCACCGCTCACTGATTGTGTTTCTGCTCCAGCTGTTTGGCTAACATTTTAATTTCCTGTTCCAATTTTGATGATTTTACGCAAAATTTATGTATGGAAATGTTTATAGCTTTCCCATAAAACCGCTTAAACGGCATTTCTTACATTAACAAGATTAACAGAAAGAAATGACAAATTTGTTTGCCCGTCGCTTCACCAAAACCTTGAGTTCATGTTTAAACAAAAAGAACAGGTGCCCCCGTCAAGAAGCGTTCATTGACACAACCCTGTGCACTGGACCACTTAATGTGTTAGCAGCCGCAACAGCTGTTGGAGAGACAACCATCGCACAATGCTCAGATTAAACACAAATTAGTAAAGTCAGCAGGCGTATCAGATGGTATTAGAGTTCATCAAGCTGCTTCCTGTGTGCTTAAAGCACAGCATGGAAATTATAGTTTTTTTTTTTCAAGAGTTATTGTTTGCAAAACAAATTTGGTTTTTAGATTTCCTCTGAAGAAGAGAAGAGGTTTTATTACAATTGTATCTTAGATTGTCAGAGGTGAAGTACGCGCCTCACAATAAGTAATAAATAAAATAAGGTAATAAGTTCTTTCATAGATGCAAGCTGGAGTTTTAAAAATTTTTTAAAAAGGGTGATTTCTTAGGCGTTTATTATTTTGAATATTTTAGAAAACTAAACAAAAAGTTTTCAATAGTGAAAGTAATTTTTATTTGGAGCGATAAATCATTTAAGTTTTAAAGATTATTACATGTAAATGATGCCTGCGGATACACCTAAGGCAGTTCATTCTTAAGCTCCAATTTTGGCCTCCTTTTTTTGGCCGGTATCTCACCAATGACAGCAGTAATGCTGTCCTCCAGGGCGGGAGTTGTTGCTGGCTTGTCCCTTTACTTGACAGACTTCACGATGCTGCAACATGAGATTAATTGCTTACCAAACTCGCCTCTCAATTGGTGCCGTGTGGAATGTGACACCGTCTTGTTGAAACCACATCTCAACCAAGTCCGATTCTTACATTTTCAGCATTTCGTTGTCCAGTCCAACCTTTCAGGTTGAATACCCAGTAAACTGTTGCGAAATTTGTTCGGAATTGCTTGAATAGCGTGTTCGGTGCGTCGATTATGACAATATGAAATTTGAAAATATTGTGTGGCAATCCGGGCTGAATGCTGCCGAAAAATCCATCCCGTAAAAACCTAATCAATTGGTTTCACTAGATCCTACAGAAAATTTTGTAAAACAAGGCAACTTTGCTGGGGTAAAATGGGTTAATAACGTACTAAGACCAACAAATTCTCATTTGTGTAAGTGAGCTTGTTTGTATACTTTGCATTAGAGTAAGCGATGTGAAAACTTGCACTCGCATACGACGTAAGAGAATGGCCACCCCCCCATACCACACACTCTTTTGAGTGTCTTCCTTTAGAAATTGAGGTCAAAAATATCGTTTGTTAAATGTCTGTGTTACTGCAATTATGTTTAAACAATTGCCATCAAAAAACAAACTAAATAGGTTCTGCTCTTAGCTGACCCGACGACGACGACGTCAATGAGCTAGCTGCAACGGTAGCGACGTTAGCGTTAGCTGTCCAGTTGATGCTGGCTGTAATTATTTGTCCATTAGCCGTGTGCCAACTGTTTGGGAAATTTGGAACACAGCACAATTGGTCAGAGACCCATGGGCAAAACGCCCAGAGGTCAACGGAAATTTCTATTTCCAAGAATTATTTAAAGAAGAAAAAAAGACGGCAAAAGCATAAAGTGATGACAATGACAGTGTAAAGTGCGGAGGCTAATCTTTTGACATTGAAACTGTAACCTAGATTTGGCTTGAGGATTTGAATTACCCATCCTCTGGTGAAAGGGGGTCTTTGTTGATGTTTTTTGTCACCCGTTTGGTATATTTCAATTTCACCCGCATGCAAAAAGGCAGCTCATAAAACTTTACCTTGAAGCTGGTTCCGGTTGCCTCTTTTGTTTTCTCTGTGTGGGTTTTTGGACACCAGCCACCATTATAATCATCATCTACCTGTCGTCGTCTTCTCTCTCTCTTTTTTCAAATACTTTCCATTATGATTATTATTATTATTATAATTTGGTTTTGCCTTCATCAGCACACATTAATGTCAGTTGTCGTCACCCGCACCTGGTGAGCAGCGACGTGAGAGGGGAACGACGTGAAACATGACTCATCCCGCGCTGCTGTCATCCATCAGCACAGCTCTCCACTCTCATCAACAGCATGGCACACGATTCTGGTTTTCGTATGCGAGCTGGGTACGGGCCAAACTGGGCAAAACGGTACTTTGCAATTTATGGCTCTGGCTTTAGTTTTTGGGATTGGAAATTTGTTCACATTTTGGCAGCCAGCTGATTCATATCGCACGACTTTAAGACATTTACAAAACTTAATTAAATTGTATATTTAATTTCCAGATCTGACAGTGCGTTTTGTCTGTTGTTGGTAGTGATTAATGCGTAATTTTGTATTGTTCAAATT
Organism: Lordiphosa clarofinis; assembly: GCA_018904275.1. NCBI lineage: Eukaryota > Metazoa > Arthropoda > Insecta > Diptera > Drosophilidae > Lordiphosa > Lordiphosa clarofinis. The sequence goes on along the minus strand of JAEIGQ010000007.1, from coordinate 1,419,875 downwards.
GACATGCATACATAGATTTGCTTGTCACACACACATCGCCCCCGTCTCTTTTTCTCTCTCTTTGTAGCTTAAATGGAGCGTGGCTTTTAATAGATTAATGCTTCTGCCCCACAAGCTTTAAATTGTTGTAAATATTTAGCCATTCATATAGGAAATCAATAAACCGCTTAAGCGGGAGTGATTAGCTTGTAAAGGAAAGCAGCAGAGTAGAAAAATGACACACAAAAAACTTTTAAGAGGGAAAGTCTAGAAGAGAATACCTTTTAATTATCCACTAATCCGCCGAACTAATCATAATACTAATTGGATGTCCATCGCTCTACACTAAGTAAAATGTAGAACAAATAATTCGAGGAGAAGTATCGAAGCTACTCAAAGCAAAGCGAAGCACAGCCTAGCCGCTTTTGAAATCAAACACATTGAATGCATAGAGATCGCGCACACCAACAGTTTAGCCACGCTGAGCGGAGAGTGGCTTATCAGCTGTAAACAAGAATGCTTGATTATTTCCGCTCATTCGCTGGAATACTATTATTTTCCAAGCATTTCGTGGGAGCAAATAAGGTATGCCTATGGGGGCAAGCAAACTTTGAGAAAATACCGTTGAACACGCTCTCACAGTTTCGTGAGAGGGAATGGGGCGGAAAACTACTGAAAGGAGAGCGCTTTCGGTTATTGAGAACATAAAAGAGCTGTGTTCTTGTCAGAGATCTTATACACTTTACCACGTCCCTTATTGCTAGCTGAGCGGCAAAGTGTAAACTGCATTCTAATGCCGCCCAGAGAGCATTCTGAACTATGATTTGGACGCCAGGTCTTTCTTATGCCTGGTAGTTAAGTATGCTAAGGCGCCGTCGTATGTGAGTGTTCTGTCTTTCGAGGTCTCGAGTTCAAGACCCCGCCACAATCACACTTTTTCTTGGAGTGTAACTCCATTGGGTGCACGATTCTCACAGCTCTCTCAGAGCTTTACGCACGAAAAATGCACTAGACAATGTGGTAGAGCAATCTCTTTTCAACTAATTACTCTTCAGTATGAAGCTTAAAATGGCTGAGAAAGGTTGTGTTTGGCAGTTAGTTAGTTATGGTTAGTTAGTTACATTCACTCACTTTTTTTTACAAACACATTTCTCCCATAATAAGTTGTTTCCCGGATATGTAGTACACATTTTGGGATTGGTTTGTGTTTTGGGTACACAGCAGCCTTTTTGTCCAATTTAAAAGTTTATTTTTGTCGGAATGAATAATTTTCAAGTCATTATGCCTTTGTATGTGATTGTTTTTATTAATTTATGGTTGCAATTTTGACACCTTCACCCAAGAGAGAGAGAGAGAGAGAGCAGCAAGAGCGACACTAATTGCAAAACACACGGAACAATATGAATATTAATTGTTTTAAATAATTTTGAACTTGGCAAAGGCAAATGACAAGCTGACTGGCAAACGTTTGCCGTCTGCCTCCGTTGGCGCTTCTTCAATTTGCTCGCAGCTGTTTGGTTTATTGTCATTCCTCTGCCGTCTGTCGTAGTCATCATCGACATTTGTCTGCGTCATTCGCCACTGCAGAACATTTAGCGTGCAGCGGCGCATGTTTGCATAACGTAAATTTATGTGCGCTTCATATTTGCGCAATGCAAAGCTCAACTGCAGCAAAACAGCCGTTACCAGTTGAATTTCATTCAAAGAGAGGGAGAGCCAGAGCGAGAGCGTGGGAGCTCACAGCTGATTCAGTTCTCCACTTTTTTATTCTCTTCTTTTAGCACACACGCGCGCGTTCACAATCAAAGCTCACTGCGCTGGTGGCAAAGGTGCGCGCTGTCGCGTCTGACAGCGGCAGCGACAGCAACAACCAGTCTTCTGATTCTGCTGCCAACAGCGGGGCGCGCACGCACGCAAGCAACAGAAACAAAAACAAAAATATTAAAACTAAATGATCTTTTTCCTTCTTCATTTAACGGTACGCGCGACATGTGTCCGTGTGTGAGTGTGTGTGTGTGTAAAAAATTATCCATAAAACACATAAATAAATAAGAGCAATTGAATCAACTATCAAATTGTACAACCAACAGCCGTTTCAATGGACTTGAAAAACGCGTTCAACCGGCCGACGTCAGTGTGTGAGCCAGTACCAGCTAGCTCGATCTTAACCTTCAAAAAAAGTTTGTCATATGGTTCCTCTCCCTCACCTCCGCCATTGCATGACGCCACTTTGTCTGTGCTTGTAAATTGGCTTCACTTAAAGCAAAAAAAAAAAACGCTACGTTGCTTTTTGTATGCCATTCCACCTCCAGTGATCGATATCGTTCAGCCATTGGGCCTGAGATCATTGAAAACAATTGATGTATCTATTTGGCACTAGAGATTGTTGTTACGAGCGACTGAAAACTTTTAAAAGATTTAAGAAATCTTCCATTCAATCCTTACTTCTGAAGAAGAGTTTTGAAACTACTTGAAAACATTTGGACTCGCTGTTAATCTCGTTATAAAATATTTACCCTGACTTAAATCATCCATTATCTGAAAAATCTCAATCTACTAGGATAAGAACGGTTTTGAAAAAGCTTTCGTATGTAGAAAAGAGGATGGGCAAGCATCACCAGCCAGAGCTTTTTGGAAAACTTCAAGTTTGTTTCATCGTAAAAATTTCGACTTAGGCTAAAACCCATTAATTCCCCTTTGATTCTTTGGGCCTTACAAATAAAAAGGAAATGTACGCCACCAGCAAATCATTGCAATTTTGGATTTCATTGACGTATGGTCATTACTTTTATGTTAAAGTTATCTTAAACATACAATGGTTGACTATATTCTCCTAATCCTGCTTTGTTTTTATAGAACACCGACGATTTTATTCCATCATTCACATTTCAAGGGCTCAAAATTCGGTGACATCTTAAGGAAGTCGCTTTTTTCATCGGTGAAAAATAGTACGAAATTAAAATTTTATAAATTTTTTTTTTATTATGAACTGTGCTGAATCGTTTTTATTGGCAACAATTCTAGATCTTGTAAATGCTGCACTTTCTGCATTTCTGTTCACTTTGTTAAGGGTTCCCGTCTGAATGGCGATTATTTTCATGTCGATCGTTGTCTTTTAAGGCTTCCCAGGATTAAGGCTTCTCTTTTTCATGTCCCAATAATGCTCTTCATTGACCGTTACCGATTTTCCAACTCTGTCATCGATGAAGAACAATCCATTGATTATTTTCGTTGGTCTTGGTAAGGATACTTATGAATAAAGAAAGGGTTGTCATTTTATTAGAAACCTTTATTAGGTTGGGTTTTTAGATTTCTGTACGGCACCATTTAAAGAAAAATGAGCCTCCTCAGCAAACAATTTTAATCGCCGAATAGTCGTAAAAAGAAAAAAATTCGATCGCCAGCGATAACACATTTTAAGAATTGGGAGAAAATGAGTCACTTCGCAAGAGAGTCTTTGTGAAGACGCCCGAGAGAGTCTCACAAGAGGCTGTTGTAATAGGATTTGAATTAAATAAAAGTAAAGTAATAATTGTTCGGTGTAGTGCCCGAGTCACCAGGCAAAATCTGACTGATTCTTTATTTTATTATTCAAAAGTCTTAGAGCTAAAACATATAAAGTTGTGTTGTGCTTATGCACATATATACGTGTATATAAGTGGCTCCACGAGCTGCCATACGTATGTATGTGCATGACACATAAACAAAAGGGATTCAATTACTCACAGTGGCAATGCTAAATGCTATCCAAAGGCTGTGTGCTCTTATTTGGTATGTGAATTGGCAAGGTGTAATTGGAAATGTACAGTGGTCACTGCCAATATACATATACTACACCTCCCTTTTAGAAGAAAATTATATGGTAAATTTTTTCTGTTAAATTTTTTTTTTTTTTTTTTTTTTTTTGAAATATTCCATTTATATTTTTTTTTTTACTTTGGGTTTATTTTTAACCTATCTTTGTGTACAACTATTGTTTTTTTCTGTCTGCTAATATATAATTATTTCTTTCGTCTATACCGATTACTTTATAAGGTCCTTTATAACTACTGTCTAACTTATGACCTGTTTCGTTTTTTACTAATACTAAGTCTCCAATGTGTATGGGAATTATATTTATATTCTTATCAAAGTTAATTTTTTTGTTTTTCTTTAGCTCTATTTACTAACTCATTAGTTCTTTTAAGGGCTACTTGTAATCTATACTTAACTTCTCTATCGTATGCCTCATGATTGTACAGAGGACTTATTGTAGAATTCTCTAAAAAGTTATATTTGGGTGGTTTTTTGGCAAAAATAAGTTCGAAAGGGCAATAGCCATGAACTGTAGATGGTGTTGTATTGTAGCAATAAGTGAAAAATTTTAACCAATCGTCCCAGTCATCTTTTTCTAATGAAATATATGATCGTACATATTCATTGAATGTTCTATGAGTGCGTTCGACTGCACCAAGTGTTTGATGATGGTGGGGTGTTGAAGTTTGATGGTTTATTTTTAACAACTTGCATAGTTCAGTGAAAATGCTGTTCTTATATTCTGTACCCATGTCCGTTATGAGCGTCCTCATTGGTCCATAGATCAAAATAAAGTTGTCGAATATTGCTTGAGCTACTACTTTTGCGTGTTTGCTTTTTATTGGTATTGAAATTAGATATTTTGTCAAATCGCAAAGGATTGTGACTGCGTATTCATTTCCGTTTTCTGATTTTGGTAGGGGTCCAATTGTGTCTATTTGGACTATGTCAAAGGCTTTGATAGGTGTTTCTGTAATAATCATTGGTTCTTTATTGTGTATTGTAGTTTTATTTTTATTACATTTTGCGCATTTCTTTATATGTTCTTTTTATGTCATTAGCCATATTATTCCAACGATACTTCTGTTTTATTTTATTTGTTGTACGATTGATTCCTTGGTGGCCACCATCATCGTGATATTGTTTTATTATTTTTTCAATTATTTTTCGATCTGATACATATTCGGTTTTTGGCGTTAACGCGATTTTTATGTCATTAAGGCATTTATTTCCCATATCTTTAAAATCTTCCACCCGGGTGTTATAAAATATATTGTCTCCTAAGGACAATTGCAAATTAGTGATTCCTAGATTACCGGCTTCTCGTTCGAGCCTCGAAAATAATTGACCTAAGTCGATTTTCTCGGAAGTAATCAAGTCATTCACATTAATATAGCTACATATTCTTTTTCCCTTTTTGAATAAAATATTCGGGGGGATTGAAAATGAGCTCGACATGTCGTTTTACCTCATATTTATATAGCGCTTCATATACTTTGGGAACCTTAAGACTTCTTTGGTCATTGTTTGCTAATGATTTTGGACTTATTCGCTCTTGAGCGAGTAGTCATTCTCATAATTTGACAAGCATTGCTTGTGAGATTTTTCAAATCAGTTATTTCAATGCGGGATAGAGCATCCGCAGCATAATTTTCTTTTCCGGCAATGTACTCCACCACGAAGTCATATTCTTCTAGGTAAAGTCTCATACGTGTCAGTTTAGATGAAGGGTTCTTCATTGAGAACAAATATGTCAGGGGACGGTGATCGGTTTTTACTAAAAACTTTTTACCGTATAGGTATGGTCTAAAATACGTAACTGCCCATTACCCCGACCTCCTTGACCATTTTGATGGTTGGGGTGGTTTCGATGGCATCATCCATAGTGTTGAATGTGCCGTTCCTTTTAATTTTGTTTTTATGAATGATACTGCCGTAGCATCATGCGTATCTTTTATAGTGTTATCTAGTTGTAAAGCGTCTTGGAAGCTTTGTAAGTTTTCTGCCTTACCGTCAAACTCGGGAATAAGTTTGGTGGCAGTGTTTAAAAATTCAATGACTGTTTGAGGCATTGTGTCGTACCAAAGACAATACAAATGTATATAGATACCGCATCTCATACAATATTTTTTTTTTTGGGATCCAATGTCAGCTCCCAATAAAAATCGTTATTTGCGTCACATGTGTCATCTAAATTATCTATAAATTTTTGCTCTTAGCAGAATAGCTAATTTAGAAAACGTATAGCTAAGTTTCAGTATACGCATCCTCGTAAAGGCAGCGAAATGCAAAAATTTGCATCCAATGTCAGCTCCCAAAAAGACTCGTTTTTAGTTTCACATGCGTCATCTATAATATAAATAAATCTTTGGTCGTACTCTACTTGTTCCATTAAAGTTTTTTCTTCCTCTACCTCTGATACGGGCAGTGGCATAAATGTGGCTGGTTTGTTAAAGTGATTTGGTATAATTACACCTAGTAGGTGTTTTTCCGTGACTAGTATTAATCTTTCTTTTAAACGTCTACAAATGTCAGTAGCTTGGCATGTTTCAATATTACCTAATCTTGGCTGACTTCTATAGACTATTTCTCTTACTCTGTTGAAACTATCTATTAATATAGAAGTATGTTTATTTACTGTTGATGGGGAAATAGATACATTTTTATTTAGACATTTATATGATTTGTCAAAGTTGTCTTTTATTTCTAAGATATTTTTCAAAACTACGGTCCAGTCCATAGCAACTTATACTGACTGTACGTTACCGAGTGATATGGCTCTTGCCATATATTTCTTTTGAGCTGTTTCTTATGTGTGGAGTAAATCTTTAGTGATAGGTGGAGTACCAATATTAATGTTATAATTAATAACATTATTTGGTTTATTCCAAAATTGCTCTCAACTACTTCTACTTCATTAACTACGTTTGCTGACGCATTCTCGAACTTTGATTGTTTTTGCCCATTTTAGTGGCGAAAATATAAAAAATAAAAATATATGGAATATTGTGTCGAAAAGTTAAATTCTCAAAGGATAGATTTTTGTCATTTATAAAAATGTTTGTGTCGGTTTTTTACATAAGTCTACCTGTGTTTTTTGGCTTAGGCTATTATGCCACTGGCGCCGCTAATACCGTTGCCGAGAAGGTCCGGCAATAGTTTTACAAATTGTTCATTACATTTCATATTTTTTTAATTATAGTTATGCAAACAAATATTACAATTATTTAATTTATTTATTCATAAAAGTTGGCGCACTCTGTTGCGCTGTTGGTCATCGGGTTGTTTTCGATCTTTGTAACCGACATCAATGTGCGTTTCCTTCGCTGGTGCAGGGGGCGGCTTTTATGCCTCCCGACAATTAGTTTTCTCTGTCTTGTGGCCGGTGCTGGTCACAGGCTTTTTGTGTTTCGATCTAGACGTCGGTACCGTGCCTGGGACGCGAGGCTAGTGTTGTGTTTTGGGTTGAGGGAACAATGGGTGTTTTTTTATCGAGAGGGGAAAAAGAGTGTGTGGGTAAATAGGACAACTAATAAGCAGGAGAGAAACAAAAAGAAAATTGAAAAAGAGTGGTTGTCGGGGGGTGGGATTTTTTGACGCGGTAAGAAGGGGGGGTTCTTTTGACCGAACCAAACGCCCATAAATATAAAAAATCGTTCCGCGTAAAAAAAAGAAAAGAATTGTAGAAGAGAGTAGAAATTAGAGAAAACAACACCTAACATTTTTATTTGTGACCGTAAACGAATTTCGTATGTACGATTACCGAAAATCAAGAGAGTTACGTGACCATACGAAGAAAATGTTGTTTTAAACCATAATTATTTCGTTTTACATAAAAAATATATTTCAAACTCATTTTATTTAAATAAAAAAGCATTTATCCTAATAGTAAGCAAAAAAATAATAAAAAAAAAAGAAAAAGGTTGGGGCCTTTGTTTTTATCACCATGTCCAGGAGTAGAAAGATGTGTGAAAAGCTAGCAACAAAAGGAATAATTTATCAATTTTTTGTTTACTGTTGTTCTAAATTCGCTTATTTTTTTTTCACAAACATTTTCAAATGTTTTGAAAGCAAGGTATAGAGCAAGGCAATAAACCGACCAGATAAAGCTCTTCTTTAAAGTGAGAGATCAATCAAAGCAAACAAAAAATTTAAGAGAGTTATTTCTACAAACGAAAAATTGAAAAAGGACGGATCTTTGGTTGTTACTTACGTTGTACTACGTTACGATTTTGGTCGGAATCTAATTTTAGAACAAGAGCACAGTGAAGAAAAGTGAGTTTAGTTACCGTTAGTGCTTGAACGGGAGTCCAGTAATATTGTAAGGCGTAATGGACAGTGGTTAAACGTGCCGGCCAGGCTGTTTGCGGTGTTTTTTGTTTTGAGCTCACACTGAGTTTTCCGCGTATATCCTCAAAAAAAGACAAAATAGTTTTTTGTTGAAAGAAAACTAAAAAAAAAACTTGATAATTTACATTTATTGACCAAAAGAAAATTTGCTGGATAAGCGCGACTTTTTGCCGTTTTTTAGTTACGATTACTAGGGATCACACGGCGTGTACACAATCTTGACACGCCGAAAGCACAGTTGAATACGACAATTTGGTTGGGTGGTAACGTAAGCCCCAAAGCAGAACACAAAGAAAAGCAGTTGCGGCCAGGCAAGCAGGGAGTCTGTTAAAAACAAATACTCGCAACCAACGTTTCGTCTGGGGTATAAAAGACCGCCTGTGGTTTCGTTGGGACATGTAAGAAAAAGTAACTTTTGTGGTTAAAGTGAAAAAAAACACTTTTCAACTAGAAAACTAACGTAGAGTCAAGCCTTAAGTTGCAGTGGGCGGTGGAAGAATTCCAGATTAAACTTGTAGTGGAAGAAACTCATAATTTGCGTTTCAACAATACCGGGCCAAATGGAAGAGGAGCTCGAAGTGGCTGTATAGCTGACCCCATATGAGTGGGAGGAAGCATGCGCTCACTTAACAAACGCGTAAACGAAAAATCGGTGTTTATGTCCCGCTAAGTGACCGTTGCAGAATTTAAACAGTATCGATGCTAAAAAAACGAGAACAACAAACGACCCAGTCGTCCCACAGACGGCATCAAAGATAAAAGACCGTGGTACCAAGCTCCAAGACTGACATACGTCAACACGTCTTTTGGAAATGCTGAGGAAATCCGCTAAAAACTGAAAGCGATATTTCTATAACGGGAATTACGATTTAAACCAACGTCTGTGAGCGGTTACGGTCAGTTAGTCGAGAGCCGTAGTATTAAAATCAAACCCGGGGCGTGGAGAAAGACGACAGGCGCAACTGCGGCCCACGGGTTCCGTAACGACCGGAACGCCGACGGGAACATACACAGTTAAGAACCCGGCGAAAGGGAGAGGCCGGGCGAAGGAAAAACGGGACGAAGAAATCGGGTCATAAGAAACAGTCTTGCACCACTCGCGAAACAGTATCATCACGTCGCACGAAAACGTGAAGCGAGCCGGTAAAAAATTCGGCGGCGGAATACGAACTGGTCGACCGGGTCAAAGGTACGACAAAAGTACTACATTACGAGGCACGGAAGAAAAGACAGTCACACGGGTCAGTGTATCAAACCCAAAGACCTCCGGAAACGCGTATCGGCTCGGCCACCGAAAGAAAACAAAATTGAGCCGGATTGCGCGATGGTAACCGGAAGAGAAAAGATGCAGACCTCTGACGCCGTCTGATGACAACGAGAAAGAGCCTGAGAAAAACTGTAACGTAGGAGGAGAAGTAAAAGCTGCGACCGTCGAACAACACGAACGAGCGGGACGGTATGAGACGCCTCGAGTCAGATGGTAGCCGAGAGACCATAGTCGTTTAGTGTACCTGGACACAATACAACGAGCAGCAACGAGTCGTATTTTTAGGTGTCACAAGAGCGATATAGGATGGGAGGGGGAATTGGGCATCATGTGAAACAGAAGCAAAAACCACAACTCTACGGGAGGGATAACAAAAACTGTATTTCTCTACGACTTTTGACCGTTTTGACGGATAAAGCTAAAGGCAACAATATCCCGGTCAAAGTCCGTGTGATCGAAGGAACCGTAGTATCGACCACGTCTCATACAAAGTACAAACTTTTTTTTGTTTTACGCACGTTCAGAAATTCGTACGCCTTACGCAAAAGGTATTTTAAAGCGGTAGGTTGGGTATCGTTGCGAGCACGTATTGGTGTGTTGGATGTTAGGGCCCGGGGTCGGCGTCAACGAAGCACGCCAACGAAAGACCCGGTATAATTTTTTACGGGAATCATGTTTAGTGACGTTTTTCAAGACTCAGTTAGGTAGCTTTTGTAATTTTAAAAACTCGATTTTGAAGCGCAGAACCGTAGGGATATGTGGAATGCATTTTTTTTGTTTTTGTATTTCTCAAAAATCCCATCCGAATCCTGAACTGTTTGTTAATTTTAAATCGGACCATAACAACCCTTTTCCTAATCGAATGTCGCGACTTTTCCAACTAACAAATTGTAGATTTTGCAAGATGGAAAAATCACTGGAGGCTATCTTGCTAAAGCCTTCATACGAATTCCTGGACCGTAGGACCTTTTGGGATGCGTCGTATTTGGTTCCAGCTTTGTATAATTTGTGTAGCCTTTCAGGACTTAAAAGGATCTTAGAACTGGCTGATGTTCTGACTCTTGATGCGGGTGAAGGTGGTTCGGAAAACTATTTTTGATGAACTCTCCGAATGATCGCGACAAACGGCGGTCGTCACATGAGGACTCACTGTACGACTCTAAAGACTCATTCGGTTTAAGGGCCTGGGTGTCCTGTCGTCCGTCTTTTTGTTGGGATCCGGGCGTACATCCATCCTTTTCCCAGCGTTGTTTTCACCTCAGTGTATGTCTGGTTGTCCTTTGAGCACCTCGGTTACGTAACCAGCTCGGTCCGGGGACTAGCTTGCAAATATTGCTCGAGTCCTAATTCGAACAGAAACGTGTTGCTTGTTTGTTAACAAGACCAGCGGGGGTTATTCCAAGGGGGACTCGAAGTATATTTTTGTAGTATTTGTTTTTTTTTCTTTTTTTCCGTAATTGGGATAAGCTTGCAGAGGGTAATCTGTGTAGCGTGTTGCTTGGGTTATTGTCAAAGAAACTAGCTAGAACGCGAAGAGTTGTTCTGCTACGCTTCAGATGGAACACATTTAGAAACAAAGTTGTCATAAATCAGATTGAGATCCCGCCTCACAGGGTATGTTTTTGGTCATGTGCCAAAGAATCCATAATTCCAATACTAAAAGAAACTTTCACTATCAAATTGTATATGACCACCTTGCCTTTCTACATGCTTAAGTATAGATTTATAAAGAAAGAATAGTCTAGAAGTAGTAGAAGCTCCTGAGGACAGTGTTCAGCATTGCATGTTGATACTACTGTAATCCTCTAGGGCCTACTAATTGAATTAAAAACCAAAAGATTTTTATTCAGTTATCACACCCATCTCTTATAGGAGAGAATCAAAATAATTGTAAGAAAAAGGCGAACTAACGGTCGGTATTTTTGGTCTTTCGCCAAAAGTCGATGTTCCGTAGCTCTTTATATTTCCAACACATTAATCCTCTAAAGCAGGTATAATAAAAACAAATTAGTTGCGAAATGAAAGTGAAAATAGATTAGAGGGATTTATTAAAGAATTAGAGCCGACGAAGATAAATGTTAATCTGATCTTCGCTTGCCCCACGAGTTGGGCGCCAAAATATATGTAATGTACAATCAAAACCGAAAACTTTCAACCTCTATTTGTGTCATAAAAATTCATAAGGGTGTATCTTATGCCGAGGGATGTATTGAGAATTTTCTGGAATGTACTCCAAAAACAACGGAAATGGGACACCTAGGACTTTTTATATCCCAATTTGTATAGGTGTTAATATACACTGACCAAACAAAGCCTAGTTGATTTTCCTTGTCTTTAGATATGGGTTGTCTGTTGAAGATGGAGAGTTGTGTGGGATTTTTTTGACTGCGGCTAGCAGAAACAGCCTGTGGGGGGGTTCTTTTGACTTTCGTATACCACAACGCCCATAACACATATAAATAAAAATCCCGTTTGCCTTGTAGCCGTCAAACCAAAAATTAGAATTTATTAGAATTGTAGAAGAGAGTGAAAAGAAAATGTATGAGACAGCAACAACTACCCTAACTATTGTTTTATTGTGTGCTGACTTGATGTTCTGTCAGCCGTACTCTTAACCCGCCCTTCCAATTGATTTTTCGTATGTACGATTTGACCGAAAAATCCCTAAGTCAGATGATTACCTTTCTGTTCGCTTACCCCATTACGGAAGAAATATGTTGTTTTAAACCTTCATAATTATTTCAGTTTTTATTCATAAATATCTAACATTATTACTTTTTCAAACTCCATGACTTCATATAATTTTATTTAAATATTAAGCAAAAGCATTTATCCTAATAGTAAAGCAAAAAAAATTAATAAAAAAAAAAATAGCTAAATATGACTTAATTAATTTGTATATGTATATGGTTGGCATTCATTTTAAGTTTTTCTTGTATTCATACCATAATTTTGTCCAGTGTATTGCATATTGTATAGTTAGTTAATCATTTATTATTAGTATATGTATATATATTTAAATGTGAAAATGCATAGCAACAAAAAGGAATAATTTCAATCCAATTTATTTAGTCTTTACTGTAATGTTCTAAATTCAGCTTAATATATTTTTTTTTTTCACAAACATTGCTTGCATTAATCAGCTGTTTTGAAATGCATAGGTATAGAGCAAGGCATATTAAACCGTAGCCATGTAAGATAAAGCTCTTCTTTAAAGTGAGAGATCAATCCAAAGCAAACAAAAAATTTAATTAAGAGAGTTATTTCTGACAAACGAAAAATATAGAAAAAGAGAGCGGACTCTTTGGTTGTTACTTTACGTTAAGTTACATTACGTTACGTTATCATCTTGGTTTTCTTCGTGAAATCTAATTTTAGAACAAGAGCACAGTGAAGAGAAAAGTGAGTTTTAGTTACCGTTTAAGTACGCGCTGCATTTGATAACGGGAATAGTCCAAGTTGACTTAAATAAAATTTATTTTCTGTTGTTTCACACTCACTTTTCTTACACTTTTGGCTTGTTCTACATGGTGAAAAGAAACACAAAGTTGGTATATAAAAACTCACCCTTTCGATGCTCCGTTGAAGGCCTTCAAGGTTCTCGATGGTTTCTTAGTGTTTTTGCTGTGGGATTTTGTTGTTTTGATTTTTGTATATTAGCTTTTCACACCATGTTCTCTTTGTTTGAAATAGTTTCTTCTTTTCGCTCGCTTTGCATATCACTCAAAAAAAAAAGGAATTTGCCAAATATATAAATGATTTTGTTTTGTTTGCAAAAGAAAACTAAAAAAAAATTATGCCACCACTTCAGAATAATTTAACAATAATTAATTTGACCAAAAGAAAATTTGCTGGTATAGCTTGAGCGACTTTTCTGCCTTGTATGCCTTGTTTAGTTCACTTTCTTAGCGAGCCACTTTTCACTTTTCTCTCACTCTTTGGGGATTTTCATTCTTGCCACTGGGGCGTGTAACACAATCTTGGACTTGCACCTCGCCGAATTTTAGCACAGTTGATATACTGGGATTTCTGCCAATTTTGATGTTGGGTTTGATGGTTTAAATGCTGCGACGTGATAGATAATGCCCCCAAAAGCTAGCGCACCAGCCTACCAAAGGAAAACAGCTTATTCAGCCGATTCTCCTTGGATCTTGGAGGGCTCTAGTTTGTTGGTTGCCAAGCAAGGGGAATGTCTGTTAAAAACAAAATTTAAATTACTTTTCATGGCTTCCATGACAGCCTACAACTTTTATATTACCTGATTTTTCAGATTTCTTCTTTGGGGTATAAAAAGAATTAATGCCGCCTGATTGGAGTTATATCCATTTAGCCAGTTGTTGGAACTGATTGTAAGAAAATGTTTTTTTAACTTTTGGGTTAAAGTGAAAAAAACACTTTTTTCAACACTTTCAAGAATATTATATAGCGGATACGGTAGAGTCCAAGCCTTTTAAAGTTTAGCTTAGTTTTGTGGCGGTGGCAGATTTTCCAGATTAAACTTTTGATAGTGGAAAGAAAACTTTATCAAATTTGCTAAGTTTTCTAGCACAACTACGGGCCAATGGAAGAGGAGCTGGAAGTTGGTGTATGTGAATGAGAGTGGAAGCTGTCAAAAGATAAAGTTTTAATCAAACAAGCCTGGTAAAATCGAAAAATTTCCCTGTGTGGTTTATGTCTCCGCTAAGTGACCGTTGCAGAATTTAAACTAGCTATCTGAACTGATTGCTAAAAAAAAAACTTTAGAAGTAACTATAAATCCTACAATAAAATATACGGAAATTTGACCAATGCTTGAACTTAACTTTTTGCCCAGTAACAGTCCCTTACAGTGCATGACACATAAACAAAAGGGATTCGAATTACTCACGTGGAATGCTAAATGCAGATCAGCATAAGGCTGTGTGCTCTATTTGGTATGTGTAATTGGTCAAGGTGTAATTGGAATATGTACAGTGGTCACTGCCTATGATATACATATACTACACTGTATTGAAAGTCTCGCATGTAGTCACCCAGAAGAGTCACCAAATTATTAATGTTTATATTTTTAGAGTTGTTTTCTAGCGGCCTTTATAATAGTAGAATGTGATGCTTGCCGGCATATATATATTTCGGATGCACATCGGCATCCGTCTTCAGGGACACTACAAAGTATAATGCACAAATTATAACAATACACTTAAAACCAAACCTTTTAACACTTTTGCTATACAATATTAAACACGTCTGTACCGCCTAACGTGGAGTTCAATACTAAGCTATTTTTTTGTTTTGGTGTCCGCCTTATAATTAATTCTCTTGTCTGTTCTTGTGTATATGATATGTAACATTTCGAGAATAAAGCGGTTTACTGAATTTTTTCTCTTGTTGCAAGATTGTGTTCTCTTCGATATTCTGTAAGTGTCCGCTCTCCATACGGTGTGTCGCCAGTGCACTTTTTTGGATGGTCGTTTGGTGTCCCCGAGCCAGCAAGCATAAAATTATGTTTATTTTGCTAACAATGGAGAAAATCTTTGGAATCTAAAGTTGCACGAAAACAGTACGTTACAAGTTGAAGATACAAGTTTACATGCCCTAACACCTTAAACGCGGTCTTTTATAAGCTAATTGATCAAAAATACAAAAAGTTAAAGCATCTGGCAACCATGCTGAAGCATTTGTTGTTGTTTGACGCAAAGAAATAGCGGGCGCGTATACGAATTACACGAGCCATAAGCTTTCATAAAGCAACCTTAAGCTCATATGCGTGCTCTCCTCTCTTTCTTTCCTAGCTAAACTTTTGTTGTTGGCGAGTGCAGACCTACAACAACAACATCATATATGTCCCTCTTCTCTTTCTGTCTCTCTGATATCTCACCATACTCGAACGCAACAACAAAGTTGCTTAGCGTAGTCGGCACATGCCTCGCCTGCAGTGGCCCGAGCTCTTTCAGTATTTACGGCGGCTCACAGAAATTTATTGCAGTTGTTCTTGCTTAAATACATTTTGTGCATTAGTATTTTATTTCACGCGGTCGTAAGCTCAGTCAAAGATTTAACTATTTGCAGGGTTCGGTCTATAGTCCGGTTAAAGAAAGAAAAGTACGGGCGAATATTATTATATTTTACATTTGTTTCATCTTCTCAATGTTAATTGGGTCGTACCTTTGAAGCGATGGATCCTAATTTCTTAGGAAGTGTTTCTGTTCGACAGAGAAAAAGCATAGAATCATGTTTCAACAATTTTGGACGGTTTTGCAAATGGATTTATCATCAAAATGTTAATAATTGCTGTTGGGTTATGGTTTCCTTCGAAAGCGAAAATAGTTTTAATGTTTGGAATAGAGCAAAAAATGATTGAGAAATGACAGGTATAGAAATCTAATTGCCAGTGATTGTTACTAACGTGGCTCGAAGGCTGAAAAAAAAACTCTTGGGACACCGGCATAGTTTTTTATGAGCGCATTGTTGATGTAGCTTTGGATATATGCATGTTTTTTCGTATCGCTTAGTCTTGGGCAAAGTATCTAATAAGTAGATAAGGATGGGAAACAACTTAATATTTTTGCGTCCAGCTCAGAACATGATTTCCTTTGTATTAATTTCAATACATTTCCCAATACTTCTCCATATTCTCTCCTCTAACAGCATATGGTAAAATTAATCAAATGATATGTTTACGTTTCTACACACAGACAATACAAAGAGTTGGTTGGTTGGTTGCTGTTTATCTTTAGAGATTATGACATTGGTCTATGCCTGATGATGAAATCAAATAAATGGGCAAATAAACGACGACACGGACGAAACTGATTACAATGGGGGAAGAGCTGAAAATGGTTCATGTACAAAAACATATTACCAAATATGTATCTAGAGACAAAGGCAAATGCACGACAACAATAGACAATGGCAAATGGAGCTCATAACTGCTATCATCCAAGTACAATGTACTAGCTAAGTGTTTGAGTGTGGGTGGGAGTGTTCCTGTTGTTGACGAGGTTGGAAATTACGGCGCATGTAAGTGGCCAAAGGTGTTGAAATGACAACAGCAACAACAACAAAGATAAGTTAATAACCATAAAAGCTGCTGCAGCTAGATAAGATATAGGCCAAGCCATTGGTCAGAAGCTTTCACTTCTTTGAGAACTCTGTCTAATGCTTATAGCCTGCTCCCACTGCGTTGCTGCTGTCAATGATGACGATGATGTAATATATATGAACTGAAGGCTATAAATACTATATGCTGCCTTACTGTTGTTGATGATTGTGACTCGTTTGATGTTTTTTGTGTTTACACACAAAAGGGCCAACTCACAATAACAACAACAGAAACCACAGTCACAACAATTGAATCATACCAAACTCTAGCTGCCAAATGGCGAGCATGAAAACGTGACAGAATAATGGCAAAACATAAAAATAAAAGATTCATTGAGTTACAACTTCAGACAAGTAGAGGACGGCGATTAGCCTTACCCCAAAGAAAAAAAAATTAACTTGAATACGTTGGAAAAAAACACATGGGATAGTTTGGTAGAATGAAAAAATTAAGAAAGCCGGAAAGAAGGGAAAAGGGAAGAAGCAATGATTAAAAAATAGAAAGATAGAGAGATGGAACAGAAAAAAATAGTATTTCAAGAAGAAGACGCAATCTAAGAGAAAATTCTGTTTCGGTTATGTTCTTCTTTCAAAAAAAAAAAATTGGTTAAATTTATATTTATTTTATTTATGTTTTCAAATTTCGTCAACAATGAGATTAAGTTGCTGGGAAAGGGGACTACAAATTGCCTTGAGTTAAACTATTTATTTGATTTTGTTCGTTGATTTTCGTTCCATATTCGCGTTGACTCACAAATTGACATCGATCAAAAGAGGGCAAAACCTTTTGTCTACAATGTACGTATAAATATGTATATGCTTGATCTTTGTACTTGACAATTTTTGTATTTGTGCGTTGTTCGTAATTGTCATTAATTAAACTTTGCGATCGTTTGATTTGCCCTGATAATTTATGCACAGAAGCGACAGTCTGGACAGGGAGAGAGAGAGAAAGGAACATATGCTTCAAAAAATATATTTATTTGTTTCTTTGGTAAAGTCTAATTTTGTGCATCTTTGTAAAAAAATTAAAGATTTGGGTATGCTAAAGTAATAAGTGATTGATAATTATAGATACCTAAATGGATCAAGTTAAGAAAGTTTGTTATGACTTAAAAATGCCAGCCATAAAAATAATAAAACTGCCAAGTTATGTTTCTAAATTAGAGGACTTATCCACTTCTGATAGGGGCTAAGTCGCTTGCGCCGAAGTTTCTTTGAAACCGAACCATAATAATAATTCCCCTTCCCCGTCGTTGCTAATGAGAGTCACCTGCTTGATGGTTTCGTCCATTTTGCTGTTGCCAACAGTTAACTACATTGTGTTTTTCAGGGAAAATATTAAAAATATGTCGTACTTATGTCATAATGTCCTGCAGGGGTCTTTGTATGAACGTAACCGCTCCTGTCGTTGGCAGAGCTGATCCATTTCTTCCTCGTTGCCTCTTATGCCTGTGTGACCAGGTACCCAGATGAGAGTGATAAAATGTTGTTGGATTGTATTCAAAGCCGTCACCGTGCTATTGCTAGTTGTAACGACCTGACTAGAATTTTTATGTTCCTTGGGGTTTTAGCCGCTATCTCTTCTATGCCATCTTTCTGCAACGACCCATCAGTGTAGATCAGCATTCGTTGTTGATTGACGCAAAGGTATAGTTGTCGCGTATACGGTCGACGCGCGGCATAATGTGCGTGCTCTCCTCTCTTTCTTTCCTAGCTAAAAGTTTTGTTGTTGGCGAGTGCAGACCTGCAACAACAAAATCATATATGTCTCTCTTTCTCTCTCTCTCTTCTATGTCTCGAACGCAACAACAAAGTTGGTTAGCGCTCACCTCGCTCGCACACACAGACACAAATTTCCTGTAATTGTTTCTGCTTAAAATATATTTTGTGCATTTGTATTTCATTCCACGCGTCCGCAGGCTCATTCTGGGTACCCTTGGCGTAGATGGTAGTTTCTAACTTGCAGTGCTCTCTCCGGGACTCAGGCTTTAAAATTGTCGTTCCATTTGTGAACTACTGTAAAATAATCGCTTTTCTTTGCCTCAACATTATTGCTACTTCCAATTGGATGAATGTAATGTTAATCGATGAAAATAATACATTCCGAACGATTGTTTTTCTTTGTTAAAGTCCCAATTTGAAGTCTGGACCTAACCAAAGCTTACAGGCATCTTCAATCTAAGCAAATGAGCTCAAACTCTGCAATTTTTAAGTAAATTGTGTTTCTCAAAAACCGGAAAAGTAGTTATCAAGACACAACAAATATATGAGTTAATATTTAAAATGGTATACAACGCTTTTTTCTGGTTCTTCGAATAATTTCGGAAAACTTCAGATTAGTAAGACTCCAGATAGTTTTGTTGCTCGTGAAGATTTGAATTTAAGTTTGACATGCGTGGGACAAAGTGATTGTTTTAGTGACCTTTTTGATTGAAAATCATAGAACTTTTTTAAGCAGGCTCTAGGTCATTTAAGTTTAGGATATTGTCCAAAACTTTTCTAAAACAAGACACGCACAACACCACAAAGGAGGCTGGTTGACAGTATAGCGCTATTTCATGAATACCAATTAAATCTTCAGCTGTCTCTGCCTGTCCTTAGTGTGTTAGCAGAAGTCACTCCATGACAGAATTGCTATAACCGCTTGTGAACCCCAAAGGCAGACTTGTAGCAAAACCCGGCATCAGCAACAAACGCCAAATACACAAAGGCCTTTGTGTGTGTGTGTATCCCGTGTATCGGCCCTTCTGCTGACATATTCTTCTGATAGTTGCAGGAATATCAAGATTATATTCATTTGGTTACGTGGGGTCAATAGATGGGCTGACGGTTCTTTAAAATCATACCTTAAAACGCTTAATATATAAGATGTAATACAATTTTGTACTGAAATAATAAGAAAATAATGAAACCTATTACTAAATCAGCTCCAATCACAGATCCAGTTTATCTATCTAGTTCACACATCACTAACAACTATCGATGCTCGATACTCCCCCCAATTAATATACATTAGATCTCTAACTTACACACACACGCGTATAACTCTTTGCCATTGTGTTACATTCATTCTTATGGGCAACATGCCATCGCAAATTAACCGAACTAAAGCCCTACCTGTAGCCCACAAGGTCACCGTAGTGGCGCCATCTAATGTTCAGTTTTGAAAATTCGTTAACAAGCATTGTTCAAAGCAAAAATGCGGTAACTTAGAATCAAAAAAACTAAGGCTTGTCAGAGACTTCGAAATCGAAGACGGAGCTCATCATCCTTAGATGTAAAAAAAATTGTTTCTCATCAACATTTTGTTTTAGCAATCAACAAAATGAACTGAGGAAGTATTCGAATCAGCTGTTTGTCTATCTATGAAAATATCGATAGTTATAACCAGTCTAAACTAGAGTTTAAGAGTAAATCTGAACATGGAGGTGCAATTAAGTTTGTTGCTCGGTTCTCGCCAATAATCTGGGGTTTGATCCATTAATGTTTCTTCTTGCTTTCTTACATAAGGTTTAAGGAACCTTAAAAGTATTTCAGAAATCGTTTTAAGCGCCTGTAAAAATATATTAGCCCTATTTTGATTTCATTTATATATCTTACATATATATAAAACTACCATTTTCCCTACCTGTATCATCAAATTATAAAGCATTTACGACGGTATCACTACCACTCGACTGTCTGGCATATACTCAAACATTTATATATACATAAAGTTTATCTGAAAGTGTGGTAACAGCAAAAGCTTTTTAATTGTTAGATCAATTCCACGGTGCTGGTGCTTGTGTGTGTTTGAAAGGCCTATCGAAATGTTTGAGTAAATGGAAATAGAAGGGACGGGGTACACACACTTATCTAAGGCGATAAATGGAGCGTTGTTGTGGTAAGTGGGGGGACTCCGCCCCCTGTATCCATAACATGTGTGCTCATGGTCAGTTCGAATGGCCTAATGGAGGTGTGTGAGCTGGTGCATATGCCCCAATTTTTATTAAGCCAAATGGCACGAGCACATTTACAGCCCATGTTTGGTTAATAAATATATCATTGAGAAAGGTTCTGTTTAATAAGTTCCCTTTTAGCCCGAATTCTTAGCCATATCCCCAACCCTATCGGAAATGACGTAGTCAAAAGTTGATTTATCGTAATTTTTATGCACCTTTTCGCCACACGCCGTTTCGATGGCTTTATCGTTTTTAGTTGAACCATTTAGTTTGCCTCGTTTTGACGTTCGAAATGCGTTATAAAGTTGGCTTAACGTGCCAATATTTTTGCGGAGTCTTTTGCCCCCTTGACTTGAGGTTTTTATTGAATTGAGTTTTTATAGTTCAGTGTGTGTGATAATGTTGGTGTGCGCTCATTGAATGTTTCTTGTGAAATTCGTGTTAAGTTGAAAAACCTTCTTATCGATAAGCATACGTCATGCTGTGCTGCGTCGTATTTTCAATTAGGGGGAGAGTTGAAAATGCCCCACTTCATAACACTACAGACCTTTTTCTTTGGGTTGGAATAGTTTCTGACAGACTATTTCCCAATATCCCCTCTTTAATTTTTAACTTGAAAGTGAATGCAAT
The DNA here is from genome assembly GCA_018904275.1 of Lordiphosa clarofinis. Taxonomy (NCBI): domain Eukaryota; kingdom Metazoa; phylum Arthropoda; class Insecta; order Diptera; family Drosophilidae; genus Lordiphosa; species Lordiphosa clarofinis. The sequence goes on along the minus strand of JAEIGQ010000007.1, from coordinate 1,398,830 downwards.
TTGTATGCAAAGCTTACCCCCTGAGGGCCATCTTTTAGCATTAGTAGAAGGAAGGAGGTTAAGTACTTCCACAAAAAGCTTGCGCCCTCGATTTCGCAAGGGCCTCGCCTTGATTTGCACAAAAATCTTTTCATGCCATCAAAGGCTAAATTGTAGTGCATTAAAAATGAAACCTGAGCACCTTTCCGACAACGACAACGACGACCTTTCATCGCCTCTGACACGCCAAGAGTTGTAAGTGCTAACAAATTGAAATTGAAATGTCGCACTAGTGCCTTGGCATTATGGTTTACTCCTGGAGTAAAGCAGCAGGAGCCATGAATATTTCAATTTACCTCGTTTTTTTTGGACAATGACAATGAAGAGAAAGATGCGGGCAAATATTCATTATCACCTGAGTTGGGGGAGTGCTGGGGCGGGCCAGTGAACTGAGAAGTTGATTGTGTTTAACCAATGCCACGCCTCGGCGCACGTTAAAAGTCGTAAGTGTACAATTGTATTATTTAGGTTTTATCGCATGCTCTGTTGCCCACTGCCGCCTGACTGCCTGCTGCTTGGTCATAGGCATTATTATAATCATTTGTGCCTAAACAGTGCCGCTTTGCCCCTGACTTTAAAGCGGCATGATGATAAACATTTCGAATCGTACGCTACGCTACGCACTTTTTATGGAGATTTGTTGAAAAAAGGAAAATAAACAAAAATAAAGCAAATTTAAACTCATTTGTTGATTTTGAGCTTTTTGATAAGAAATTGTTTTTTCTTTTCTTGGCTTTTGAAAAAGGTAAACATGAAATTTTACAGTCATGCTTCTTAAACAAGAACTTTTCTAACTTAAATAACAACATATTTATCATCAAAATGTAATAACTACACTGAGAACAAAAATCAATCCAAAACCAAGATTATAGTCTACTTAGAGGCCAGATAATCTTAACCCATGAATTTATTTTCAATTTATTGGCGTACACAACAATCCTTCAACAATCTTGAATTGAGATCGTATATTTTCGACTTTGAGAATAAGCAGTCTGTTAGCTCGCTTCGCCATCGGGCGTTATTTTTTACCGTCGAGATTTATTCCACTGAGTTCTTACACTGCAATTGGTTGACCCTTAAAAGTGACGCTGGCAAAGCGAGCTAAGAGGCCATGCTGAAAGCTTCAACTCTGTGTCTCAGAGCGAAGAGGTCGTGGTTCGAGACCCAGGAGGGATGGAGTGCATTATACTAAAATTGTGTTTTTTTTTTTACAAAATAAATATAAATTGGTTGTTGTAGCGACCTTTTTGATTGAAAATCAATAAACTCTTCTAAGCAGGCTCTAAGTCATTTAAATTAGGATTTTCTCCACAACTTGTCTAAAACAAGACACGCACAACACCACAAAGAAGGGCCGATACGGGTTACACGCACATACACATAGGCTTAAGTGTTTTTAGCGTTTGTTGCTTGATGTCGTATTTTGCTACAAGCCTGCCTTTGAGATTCCCAAGCGGTCATACCAGTTCTGTTAGGTAACTTCTGCAGGCAGAGACAGCTGAAGATTGAATTGGTATTCATGAAATAGCGCTATACTGTCAACCAGTCTCCTTTGTGGTGTTGTGCGTGTTTTGTTTTAGACAAGTTATGGACAAAATCCCAACTTAAATGACCTAGAGCCTGCTTAAAAAAGTTCCAAAATAAATATATATAAATATTACAGAGTTTTTCAACTGAAGCTTTACAGAAAACTGTAAGAGGGCTTTAAAGGTTTTTCAATCTTGTTTTTATAGGATTGCAAGTTTCTCGAAATAGAGATTTTCAATCTACATTTTAGATAGATTTTTTTCTTAGTGTTAGGAACACTGGGTTACTGATCACACTTTTAGCGGTTATATAACTTGCCCATTTGGATATGTCGGTGTAAAAATTAATAAAATAATAATAAGTATGTGCTTTAGGGTGGACGCCGATAAAAAATATAACTGATACCATCTTAAACAATTACTTTTAGGGTGTACATAATGAACTAAAAAATCAAAAAATTTTATATCATGTTTTAATCTCTGCGAAAAGCCTTCAAAGTTTCCACAAATATTACGTATACGACCCGTTCACCGAATCGAAATTCTGTGGACGAATTCTTTGTATCATTTTAAAAGTTGTCAAAATTGAATTTAATCGAAAAACAAATAAAAATGGAGCAGGAATCGAATGTATTTTTGGTTGGTAGACTAGGACCAAATTTTGAAGAACAGAGCCCATTTTCAACGAAGAGAAGCGTTTTTCTACGCTTTTGTATGGGACTAAATTCTTAAGACTGACCATTTCAGAAAGAGCGACTGGTGTGGCTCGCAAGTTGAAGTCAGCATAGTCCACGAGCGGGGTTTCAATAAAGGGCTATGTACGCATGAACGCACTGTCCTTCTATTCAGATACTGCAGACATAACAGTGAAAACCATTTTGAGTGTCCATTTTGGCTACTATGGGCAATTCGCTAAACCCAAGTGATCGCTCCGTGGACACCGTTATGAATCGATAAAGAGACAGAGCGTAAACGAAGAAGAAATTAAAGACTATACCAGAAGAAGACTTTGCAGCATGATCTTAAAATTGTCCTACAAACACAAACAAAATTGTAAAAAAAGTTGGCACAAGTGTAGTGCAGTAGGGGGAGGTTACTTTCAAGGGAATGAAATGAATTGACAATATTAAATAAAGAGTTTTTGATTTATAAGTAATTTCCCTGTATTTTTTGCCCATAGTAGTATAGCAATCCGCATTATTTTTCGATCCTGAAGAAGCTTATTTATAAGCAGCCCAGTAAAAGTAGACTATTCGCAGGAACGGCCGCAACCGTGATGCGCAGCACTTCATTTCAGGGACCTGACTTCAAAGATATTTTGATAGCCTCTTAATGAACGGCTAAAACTTGCTTTCATCTAGAAGTAAACAGCGCAAAATAGTAAAAATTTTGCCGTAATATAACATTTTTACCAAATATATTAAGTACCAAATATATTTACCTACATATTGTGTCTGTTATATAAAAAACATTTTTTATTGGTCATAGTACCTTTTGTCAAATCTTATGACTTCGAACCAAGTCTACGCCAACTACTAAAAAATTAAAAACGTGGGCATGGGCAACAGTACGTATGAGTGATAAACTTTAAGTCCAAGTCGCAGACCCTAAACCTTATTTTTTCTCAGAAATTTTTTTTGCTATGCGTTTTATACGCACAAATACGCATCGTTTAAGCGGGTATCAGTATGATGTTACATTTTTCCATATATAAAATGTTCGACCTAATGTGCTTATTTGGACAAAAATCAAAGTAATCTTCCCCGGATGCAGCATACATGCATTTGCAATACATGCTTTCAAGTTCTTTTCCGGTATATCCTTCAATTCCTTTTTCGTTTCGGTTTCCATCTCTTCTATCGACTCAAAACGGTGTCCACGAAGCGGTCTCTAGAGTTTTCGAATAGCTAGAAGCCACATGGAGCAAAGTCAGGCGAATACGGTGATTTCGCAACGATGTGGGTCGACTTTTGGTCGAAATGATCATGGAATTACTGTTTCTGATTTTCCACCAATCGAGATTTCACTTTTCTGAGACCCGAATAGTCACTCATTGGTTTTTACTGATCCTTACGATATTCCAACAAGGTCAGCAAGATTTCGGACTGTCCATCGACAATTTTTCATTTTGTTGTTCTTTGCCAATTCTTGGATTTTGTTGTAGCTCATCACTTGATGTTGTGGTCGTCCTGGCCATGACTCGTCTGCAAGGCCGTCTCGACCCTTTTTGTTCACGGTAGAGCTTGCTCACTAAAGACCTTCTGCAACATTTTTTTTAACACAAATTTTAATGGAACTCCGCTGTTAAGAAGTTTCAAGCATCATTAAAAACGAAAAATTCAGTTATCTGTTCACAAAATGACGCTTTATCTAAAACATAAATGAATATTTTTACGTGTAATTCTGCACAGATGTCAGTGACAGTGTTTGTGTTGATGGGCTTAAAGGGGTTCGTTTCGTCATATTTTTATGCCCATTTAATGAAATCTTTTAAAAAACGCTGAGCATATAAATATTTTTGCTAGAAATAAGCACAGTTCTTCACAATTTAATTTTCATTTAGGAATATTTAAACATCATCTTAGATGGGATGCGATTGTGTAGTGCTGTTACACCAAAAATTTGCGTTCAAAGCTGAAGGTCCTTAGTTCAACATTTAGTCTATAATTTGATGATTTTCAGAAAGACATAAATGACATACAAATGGTGCCTTGTCTTTAAATGGTAGAGCATTGTTTTATTCTAGGGAATAAGGCATAGTCGACGACTCTGTAGACTCGCAGACTCGCCTTACAATACTTAAGATATTTTAAGGTATAGTGGTTCTGGTTTAAATATGTTGTCACACTTGTTTCGGTTAAAGGGTTGATTCGCTGTGAGAAAATCCGGTTTCGAACTCACATTAATTCCACTCTTCGCGGGACCCATTTTCCTACCTTGGGGCAGATTTTCCAAAAGAAAATTCCGAGTCGATTTTTATCTGAACAGTTGAGTTTCGAGTTATAATTATATTGCATTATTTGCTTACAAACCGGTGTATTAAAACAATGACACAGACGAAATATACTTTACACTACTGACAGAAAATTTTAGTAAAAAGTACAATAAAATTATATTTCTTTGTCTCATTTGAACTCATAAACTAAAGTACATAAAGTATAAACCAACAAAATTCTTAAATAATAAATTAGTGTTATAAGATCCGCAAAATATAAATTTAATTTAGAATATTCTCGATAATTTGTTTGAAACTGTGAACTATTAGCACTTTTATTTACACAGTTAGATAAGAGGTGTGAAAATTTAAGAATTAAATGTCACCAAGGCATGATTTATATAATTATGATTCATTTAAGATTCTAGAAGGTGCCAATTTGATTTGAATAACTGGTTTAAGAACTGTATAAAACTCAAGACTGTTGCCTTCATTTGTTCTTTTGGTTGGAATGGGAAAAAAAGCTAGGGGGCCGGGCTCCCCTTGTAGATTTAACATTTGGAATATACTAACACCCTACAAAGTCAGTTGATTATTTTTCTTTTGGGGGGGAAACACACAACAACAGTACACCTCAGCAGTGTACAATTTCTTTGTCTTGTGAAGTTCGGAACGCGAGAGAGCCTCGTGTTTGCTATCAAGAACACAACTTACTGACTTACATAGTGTGTTGTATTCAGGGGCGCTGAATTTTTGTTTTTAACCGACAACAGACGACGATCGCCTCAGTGCCATTCATTCATTGTGCGTTCCACGACGACGGCGACGGCGACTGCTTTGGGCAGAAGGGCGGGCGGGCGTTGAGCAAAATAACATCGATAACATTTGAAACAACTCACTTGAGCATTGCTGGTGCTGGGCTACGGTTTTGTCTATTGCAGAAGACGGGCACACAAAATGACCAAAGCAACTACGTAAACAATACCAAAACATGAAAGTAACGTCCAGCTCAAAGGTGCCAATAATAACAACCACATTCGAGTCTGAAAGAATTCTAAGTAAATCACAAAAATCATCCTCCACCAACTCCTCCTTCGGTTCGGACTCTGCACCGCCAACGTCGCCATCGTCTTCCTATGTGATTAAATGTCTATTGAAAACGGCGCGTTTTATGTGGCAAGTGACAACAATTCCTGCAAAAATTGGTGAAACCATAGGCACCCTATACCGTTATGCACAGGATTCGGTTGATAGTTTTCTTTGTGTAGCTGGGTGAGAGTTTTTTTGTTTTGTTTGTGCTGCGGAACGAATTAAGTAACTAACCTTACATTTTGTTCTTTCTTGTGTCTTTGCAGCAAAGCCCGTCGCAAGGAACGGGATGGCGATCAAAATTCAACAGACACCAAATTATATTTGGAGGAAAGCGTTTTAGAACGTAAATTACCTGAAGCTGATCTCAAAGCCTTAGTGGATCTTCCAGCTGGTTTGGATTACAATGAATGGCTAGCGTCACACAGTAAGTGCATACAAAAGTTTTCACGTGATTTTCCAAATTGTGTTTTGATTTACTCAACTGGTTTTTCCATTTTCGTATTTACACTTTATCGTGTGATTTATACACGGAATAAAAATAAATATATTAAACAATGCAAAGGCAAAGTGTACAATCGGTTAGACCTAGTGCTGGCTTCGACCAATCAACAGGTGCCTATGGAGATAAGACTAAAGTAAAGTCTTTGGGGGATCAAATGTGTGTGTGAGTGAGGGTGAGTGTGTGATCTACGACACAATTTGAAAATAAATTAGGATTAGTTCTCCTCTCCAAATACCACACTACATTGCACGCAGACATAAACTATTCATTTTATGTGGAGGAGTGTGAATTTTTACTGTCAGCAGGAAAGACATTTGGATCAAGAAAGTTCAGTCATAATTCAAGAGAATTGGCCAAATAGCTTGCCTACGAGACAATGCCGTACATATTGTTTTTGCTCCATGCAGCAATACATTTTACCCTATATGTGCCTGCAAAAGTGCTTAGCGATTCATCGACAATATATCAGGGATGCAAACCACTTGGAAATAAGGACTGGTTCGGTTCAGTGGTTCACACAGTTTTTGAACCGCCGGTTCGGTTCATTGCATGGTTTTTGGGGCTTACTGAACCGCGGTTACGGTTCGGTTCGGTTCGCTCTTTATTCATTAAATTAACTAAAGAAACATATTTTTGATACAAGTTTTCGGATTATTCATTAACAAAGAATTAGGTTTTCAGTTAATCGCGTTTGTACAAAATTTCGACCGCAATTTCCGTATGAACGTTCTCATTTCGTTGTGAAATCCTACAACTTTACATATCAAGTGACGGAAACATCTTTGGTCACTTGATATTGTTTAGAAACTTTGACGGTTTGAAATCGACTACTAAAAGCCAAGCGGATCGAAATCGTTTAATAATTACAATTTTCTTTTGACCTGATCAAGTAATCTCTTACATATTTGGTACTCCACATATAAACTTAAGCAATTTTAATTCGAAGTCCATAAGTTCATTCGGAAATCGACGTCGATATGTGGAACACAACCTATTTTACAATAAACATTTAATTTAACAAATTCCAAATTTTCTTTGATAGATCTTTAAGACTGGTTCATTTCATGAAGACATTTCCATTTGAATAGTTTTATTATACTTGTATATGAGATTTTTAAAACCACAGGGAATAATATAGATTTTTAAAAACTTAAATTAACTTCAATATGATGGAATTTTAGTTAAGACTTAGTAATATTGAAAGACTTAAGAGCGTCTGACAAAACAAACTCCAATGTGGAAAATGTTCATTCTACTGACACTTGTGTGGGTGGAACTGCTAAAACTATTCGAGCTATACTTAAGTTGATTTTCCTGACAAATATTCCAACATTTAATAATCTTTAGGTAAACGCTAACAATCGATATTTTACTTTTACATGGAATTGAATCCCTATTATTGAAGTGAACCGAACCGAACCATTTTATTCTTCGGTTATTGGTTTGGATCAACATTTTTGAAAACACCCCGGGTCCGTTTTTCGGTTCGGTTCACGAGCGAAAAAGCGGTTCGGTTCGGTTTAAAACCGGTTCGGTTCAGAACCGGTTTGCATCCCTGATATATAAACAATGCAGCAGAGCAAAATGAACTTCGTGTCAGTGGCTACACACATACACACTACAAAAAATAGTATTTTTTATGATATCTCAAGGACATGGCATCAAAATGACCCAACATTGGGCCAGATCAGTTTGTTTTGAAGTTATCTATCCAATTATAAAGGAAATTTTAAAATCCCAGACTTAAGGCCGCACCCCTTCCTTTTTTTTATACCCTTGGAGAGGGTATATTGAAATCGTCCGGAAGTTCCGACCACATAAAGTAAAGTATATATATTCTTGATCAGCATGACGAGCTGAGTTGATATTGCCATGTCCGTCTGTCCGTCCGTCCGTCTGTTTCTATGCTATCTCCTCCGTCAGTTTTAAAGCTATCGTAACCAAACTTTGCACGAAGTCTTTTGGTACAAATACGCTGCACATTTGTCGGAACCGGCCGGATGATTTGAGTCTAAATATTATTTTTTTTCATATCAATGACAAACGTTAAATGGCTTTTTCGAAAATATCAAAGTATCGAACATTTCAAAATGATATTTTTAAGATCAAATTTATATTTTATAATTTAATTACTACACAAAAAAAAAACTAAATACAAATGCAGTCGAAGCAGGCAAAGCTTCATGGCCTAGCTGTGCATGCAGTTTTTCGATAGTTTCTCTATGCCAGGGTTGAGTTTTTAGTCGATCGATAACCTGAGGTGATCGAACAAGCACGGCAGTTTTTGAATTGTCTCACAGCAGTTCAATAAATATAAAATAATTTGCACTTCATCCGCAGCCTCGAAGTCTCTGAATCCTAAATTCTTTTCGTGACTTTAAGTGCAGCCTTGATTAAGTTTACTGCTTTTTGAAAAAAAGGGTCACAATAAGATAGTAATCGGAATGTACGAACAAAACAGAAAACTTCATGAAGCACTTTTCCCGGTGTAAATGCGAGTGCAGTTTTGAAGTGCAGAAATCGAAGAGAGCTTCATGAAGCAAACTTCACGCTGTAAACACGGACTCATATATTTCTTTACCTTGCTTGAAGTCTCGATTTCCAACCCTATCAGGCCGTTTTCGATTTCGACCAATTTATGCGGAAATTGGAAATATTGAATGTACTCAGTTCGGCTTTTTAACCTTCATTCGACCCTCTTGATGACAAAAAGATTCGCCCAAATTCTTTATTCGTTTCTTAAAAATCGCAACTGTTAGCAATTGCGATTAATCGAATTCATAACCGGGAACAGACCTGTATTTGTCTCTTACCTTTTTCGCATTTTCTAAACATTCTTTTCATTTTGTGAGAGTTTCGAAAATTAAACGAGAATGCCAAGCTAACTTAGTCTGTGCCAAAGTAATTAGTTAAGTATGGGCAAGGTATACTAAACAAGGTAGGTCTACTCTCACACTCTCGCTCTCTTGACAACTTGTTAAATTTCAGTCAGTAAGCAAAGAAAATCTAACATAGAAGCACACTCTGGCAGCGTCGTCAACATTTCACTCAGATATTAATCAGCTGTTTGCTGTCATTTTGGCTCTTTAAGACATTTTTTGACACTTTGAGTAATTATTATTACCAAGTTCGTCTCCCTCTAACCAAATGGTTTTCCTATGTAGACAAAAATTTTGAGTAAAGTTTTGAGTTGTCAAAATAAATGTTCTCTTTGTCAGGATGGAGGTAAATTCACTCAAAAAATAGAGGCGTTTCAAAGTGTGCTTCTATTTTAGATTTTCTTTGCAGGAAGCAATTGTTGTAAGCAAAGCATCTCCGCGGACGAATTTTTTGTGTTTTACTTGGTAGCTTAGAAGCAGAGGCGGCCAAATGGAGAGGAAAAAAAAGTGAGCTTGTGTTAGTAAACAAGAGAGCTCTCTCCAGACAACACGCATTTTACTTGCTAGGCAGTGCTCACCGATTCACACAACCATAACTTCGGCTCGCGTTTGCTTAAAAATACGACAGACTTCGGCTCGTGCGAGCCTTAGGCGGCCGGGTCTGGCTTAGAAGGCTTTGTATTGAAATATAATACTCTCTCGCTCTCTTTGACACAATATAAGGAGTTTTGAGAAAACGAGTGAGTCCAAGGCAGAGGCGGCCAAATGGAGAGGAAAAAAAGTGAGCTTGTGTTAGTAAACAAGAGAGCTCTCTCCAGACAACACGCATTTTACTTGCTAGGCAGTGCTCACCGATTCACACAACCATAACTTCGGCTGGCGTTTGCTTAAAAATACGACAGACTTCGGCTCGTGCGTGCCTTAGGTGGACGGTTCTGGTCCAAGGCATACTAATCAAGGTAGGCTCACCCGCTCTCTCAGAACTCCGTATATTTGTGTCAAAGAGAGCGAGAGCGAGAGAGTAATATCCCTCTAGTACGGCTGGGGTCAGTCAGTCTATATACGTCAACCCAGCGTTGCTCTTTGTACGGTGATGAGTCGTGACGCCTGTCAAAATTGTTAGAGAGAGGGAGAGAGGCGTACGCTCTAATTTTTTTCCTCTCTTGGGTTGAAGGAACGTCGCTTATGTCGCTCCATGCATGACATTGGTTCTACAGAGCGTGCCTTATGTCGCTCCATACATGGCATTGGGTCGAAAGAGCGTGCCTTATGTCGCTCCATACATGGCATTGAGTCGAACGAGCGTCGCTTATGTTGCTTCTCTGCATGGCATTGGGTCGAACGAATGTCGATAAAGTCGCACCATGCATGTCATTGGGTCGAACGAGCGTCGTTTACGTAGCTTCTCTGCTGGCATTGCGTCGACCTAGCGGGCCTGGAGAGTCGTTAACGTATTGAGCGGACATCCCCTTGCAAAATACGTCAGTCGAGCTCATTGTGAGGGAATTAAGCGTGCGTCGACGACTGTCACAATATCGTCGACGGAACGTTGATATAGCGTCGGACGGCCGTACTAGAGGGATATTTCAATACAAAGCCTACTAAGCTACCAAGTAAAACACAAAAAATTCGTCCGCGGAGATGCTTTGCTTACAACAGTTGTTTACTGACTGAAATTTAACAAGTTGTCAAGAGAGAGAGAGAAAGAGTGAGCCTACCTTGTTTAGTATACCTGGAGTATGGGTTAATTTGATGATTATTTGATTGTGTTATATGTTTTATGTTGCATTTTTAAATTTTAATTAAAATATTAGCCAGATTCTCTACAAATATAATACAAAATTTAAAAACTTGATGGCGCCAAAATGAGGTATAACTTGCTGGTCCTTAATCCGCTGGCTGTCAAGAAGATGGCGCTACCATTGACACAGAGAGCCACTGTGAAAAGAACGTTGACAAATCTCCAAACAAAACACGGGAGGTTTGAAACCAACCAAATGAAATTTCTGTGGCACCCTAGAATTGGAATTCGCTTGGAAGAGGATTCTGTGGCTTCCCCGTTAACGATTTTGTCTCAGCAACAATATTTAGCCACAGTTAAGTTTTTGCCATACGCTTTGCTTAACTTTTTTCCATAATATATTTAATTTAGTAGGTATCATTTAATAAGGAGAAATTTGGCCCTTTTTAGCAAATAAATCCGATTAGTGATGATTAATGATGCCGAATGGCATTGATTGCAGACTTTGATATTCTTTAGTATTCTCTCACACTCTTGAATATTTAAATAAAAACTATCAATATGAATGCATGCACAAAATTAGGCTGACCCAGCATTCGGTGGATAACCAATTATACTTTTTGTTCGACTCCTTTTCAGCAATCATGATTGTCAAAATTAGCAAATTGCAAGCGAAAATCACTGTATTCACATAGTAAAATCAGCAATCACAAATTGCAAATTGAAATTATCTGTTGAATGGGCCCATTGATTAGTTTGATTACTTGACACTTTTGAAAGAGGGGATCCATTTCATATTAATTTCCATTTTTCATTATCTTTATGTATTTCGTTCAACATAACTGCAAGGCCCACCTGCTGTGCCTTTTTATGAGTTTTAAAGATAAGCTCAGTCTGTAAATTTGTGTAGGGTCAATGTCAATTTAATATTTATACAAGTGTCCCACACATTACGTCAGTCAAACTTGCATTATGAAATGGACATTCGATGAACTCATTCTTCGCCACTGGATAAGTCTCTGAGATAGCCAAAGGGGGGAAATGACTGCATTTGCCTTTAACCTTGAATGTTTTTACCACCCACGCCAAGAATACAGGCATATAAACTGCCTGGAGACTACAATTTTCTGATAGATTGCCAATTAGTTGCCTCATTAGAGTCTACAAAGCTGTGCGTTAATTTGAATTTGGATATACCCCAAACAGATTATTTACAAAATGATGTAATTTGCTGGAAATTGGTTAAAACACAGCACGAATAAGCGTGTTCACAGATGATGTAAGCCAGTACGCATATATACTATACAGACTCCTCCAGACGGAACAGGGGGAGGGCAGCAGCAATTAATTAAGATGTGAGTCATTGCTGCGTCACATGAGGTGCTGTCTGAAAGCAAAAAAAAGGGTGCACTTAAATAACAATGTCTAACAATCAGGGTATACCCAAAATTCCAACCAATTATTTGGGCTTTGAGAACTTCCAGGTTTTAAAAGTTGATTCAAAAGCGTTTGGAAATTACGCAGCAGGGTTTTCCCTAATGGAAAAAATTAGTCAATGATTCCTTTTATATTTAGCAGCAAGTAAAGCGAAGTTTTGAGGTATAGACTTTGATGTACAGGCCTAAGAAGGTTACGACTTGATTGATTTTCTAGTCTTTGCTTTGTTGATACTTATGAATCTGTTGGTCCGACTGACTGACATATTATCAACCCACAGCCAAAACTGCTGTTAGTAGAGATCTAAGATTTCGCATAGACATTCATTTAGTTATGCAGGCGCACACTAACAAAGAAAATTTGTTAAATTTGTGCGCGAAGTGGGTGAAAACGCCAAAGAAAAGTTTGTCTAAGCCACATAAAATTAACTGAGGCACTCAGGTTATATTGTGGACTAAGTTGTTTTGAGAGAGTGCGCGAGAGAGTGAGAAAGGGAACGACTCACACTCACACAAATTAGGAATATGTTGTATGTATTTGTTTTGGTTCTCTGAGACAGTTAGCTGCTATGAGATACAAGAAAGAAAGAAGAATAGGGAGTACACACAGATCAAAATGATAGGGCGTGGAGTGAAGAGGAATGAGGTGGGGACGGGAAAGAGTGGAGAGCGCAGGCAGAGGGAGAGGGCTACGGGAAAGAGTCCAAAGCAGTGGTGGAGGAAATGGGGAAAAATGGAGAAATCCAATTTGAATTGAAAAGTTTTAATACCTAGTTCGTAATTAATTGGTTCAACAAAACGAGGCTTATGTCGAACTTTTATTTAAAAATATTATCCCTTCAATTTTTGGGAAAGACTTAGGAATCTTTACGTTCCCAATTATGGGCCAGCAGTCCTGATGCTGCAGTGTAATCCCCAATCTTAATATATATATTTACTAAATGTGGGTGCGGGACGGAAAAGTCTCTAGAACCGAAAATCTTGGACGCGGACAAAGTCGCGGTCTTTATATTTTTCTTCTTCAGTTTCACAATTTATGTATACATGGATCCTTTCCAAACACTAAACTAATTGAATTCTTCTTTCTCTCCTCTCTTCCAGCCCTGGCTCTATTCGAGCATGTGAATTTGGTATATGGAACTATTAGTGAATTTTGTACACAATCCGGTTGCGCAGATATGACTGGACCGGGCAACAGGTAAGCATTCATTACTCACGACAGACTGACCCTTGGCTAACAAACCCTTCCATTTTGCAGAACGTACTTATGGTTCGACGAGAAGGGCAAAAAGACGCGTGTGGCGGCGCCTCAATACATCGACTATGTGATGACTTTCACACAAAAGACGGTCAGCGATGAGTCGATATTCCCAACCAAATACGCGAACGAGTTTCCCGGCTCGTTCGAGTCGATCGCGCGAAAGATTTTACGCTTGCAATTTCATGTGATAGCGCATCTGTATGCGGCGCATTTCCGAGAAATAGCGCTGCTCGGCTTGCACACCCATTTAAATTTGACATTTGCGCACCTCACCGCACTGCACCGGCGCTTCAATCTGATCGATGAGAAGGAGACGGATGTGCTGCGCGACCTGGAGGTGGCCCTGCGCCTGACCGATGACAACAGCAGCAGCAGCGGCCTGGGAGATTCAATGTCGCATGAACACCACTCCTCCGGCTCAGCGGCTGTGCCGGCCGCCTGTGAGCAGCAGCAGCAGCTGAACAACAGCAGCAGCAATAGCACCTCCTCGGCTGAGGCGCTACATGTCAATTCACAAAGCAACAATACCACAACATCCTCGCTTATAGATGGCGATGCGGTAGCGGCACCCATCTGCACGCAACCGGAGGCGGGCGCCTCCTGCAAGCCGGCCGGCAGCAGTGGACTGCTGGGCGGCATACTGGGCGACCTGACCAGCGGTGAATTTGGTGATACCACGCGCTACTGCACCTCGGCGGTTCCTCCTCAGGCGGCCACAGCAGCTGCCAATGCCGCAGCGGATGCATCGACCACACTGAACAATGGCGCTGGCGCATTACATTTAAACTTTAGCAACAATAATAACAATAATCATAATCTGAACCATCACCACCATCACCATCACCATGGTCATCATGGGCATGTGGCAGCGCCGGCGTCAACCTCCCAGCAGCAGCAGCAGCACAGTGGTCTCATTCAGTGCAATGCGGCAGGTGCGGCGGGAGCGCCACCAGCATAGGCCTGGAGTGCGAGGGGAGCAGCAGCAACAACAACAACAAAAAACATTAGAAATATTAGAATTACGCAAAAATGTTATTTAATGTTATTACTTCTATGATCCTAAAGTTGAAAATATTGTAAAAATAATAAACAAAAAACAAACAAAAATCAAGCAACACCAACAGCAACAAGAACCACAACTCTCGATTCAAGCAAGAGCAAAACAAACAAAACAAAAACCGTTGGCATTGTAGTTCCATAAGCCGGTAGCACGTTGATCTAGTTATGTATTGTATGTACGTATGATGTATGTATGTATTGTACTTATGTTTAGAGCAGAGCAAACTGCAGAGCATAGTGTTTAGATGTTTCTAGCTTATGCTTTATCCAACTATTTATACACCCACAGTCACCAATCACCACCGTCACCATCAGAAAACCAACCCAAGTGAATGAAAGGCCTAGCCTAGAGGGCAACAACTACCAACACACACACACACACACACACAACTTTTAGTTAAATTATCCAACAAACAAATTAGAAAACATTAATAAAAGTGAATTTAATTTCAATAAAACCTGAAATTATCTAGAGAAATATCAATAGTGGAAACACAGCCACAGAACCTACACTGACTACTTGAATGCATCATGGATCACATTTGAGAGGGCTTAATTTTGAATATTTCATTCATTCCTACAAATCGTTTTTCGCTTTACAGTAAACAAAGTAAGTTGCTAGCCTTTTAGTGATTAATGAAAATTAGGTAACTTTGTTGAGTAAATACTTTTACTCCCATTTCCCATTTCTTACTTTTGTGAACCCAGTTGCAAATTTAACGATGCTAAAATGATACAGTGCGTTCAAACAATGACTGAACTTGCTCCATGATCAAGTATAAAATTGCAATTATCTTCCGACTGAACTCGACTGATGTTTCAACATAATATGCAATTTGAGGTATAATGATACAGGATCATGTATCAATGAAATAGTATGCTACTTGAATGTGATACTGCTCCCTCCAACAGCAAAAACAACTAGATGCAAATTATTCTGCTGAACAAGCCCAATGTTCCCTGGTCAAAGCCTCTGGGGGTCGAAGACTCTTGGCAATTCACACCAAATGCTTACCGAAGTCATGCATCTCTGAGTGTCAGAGAGAGACAGTCGTGCCCTGCTATAAAACAGCGTTTGTCAGAAAGAGCGTGTCTTAAAAGTAAGAGTGTATTGCTGTGTTTTGCACTGGAATGCTGGAATAACTTACTACTTAATCATAGATTTGTTTATATTAGGGTTGCCCCAAGCCCATTCCGCAAGCCGCCCATTCGTTGTTGCTTTACGCAAAGGAATAGCTGGCGCAAGGCTGCTGTTCAGATAGCAATCGTCTAGATAGGGATCTCCTCTTCATAATCAGGTGTGTCCCAGTAAATCTCTAGAGTTGTTTGTATAAACGCTAACATTTCATATTAAAGCTGCTTAAATTTAAATATTAAGGTCACAAATATGGCCACCTACTAGATTACATGACTAAGTGCAAAAAGAAAAGTTGATTTTATGCGTAAGGCGGTCTTATTCTTGTCAATGCGTAAAATCAATAGTCAATGTTTAGTTCGAAGTGCAATTGTTTATACGAATATCTCTAGAGCTTTTCAGGACACCCCTGAATAGTTTTGATTAGGTATATTAGTTTTTACGTATTTGGTTGAGGGTGTTTTCTAAAATGGATTCGGACCACAATATACCCAAATAAGAAATTTGCAAACTCAAAACTTTTTAAGTTTGGTTCTTCGAAGTTTTTGGAAAATAACTATTCTGCAGTTCTAAGTCACTGGAACAAGGCAAGTAGGATAAATGTTCAGCACATGTGTGAGCGCTTTAGGCCTAGGAATAAGGACATTTAAATAGTTCTTATAAGTTGTTGCTTTTGTGTCAAGAAAATATAGCTTTTGTTCAGTTAATTGTGTGTTATCGTGACTGGACCTTTCTATAAACTGGATCTGTATTGCCTTCAATATAGTTCGAGGTACAGAAAATTCGATTAAAAAATCTCAAGCTAGAGGAGTTTTTACAATTTAATATTGTTTTCGAACTCAACCGATTGGAATTTGATACAGTTCGGATTTCGAAAATGCCAAAAGGTCTGAATATATTTTTTTATTGTCCCAAATTCAACCTCAAGAATTTCTACATAACTTGTAATCCATTTCAGCAAGCCTCCACCAAAACCAACTAAAGAAAAATGAGGAATTGGAGAAACCCCGATTCCAAAACTTGAATGGAACAGAAAATTTCCTTCTGCTAAAATTAATGGAGTTGCGGACTCGGTTGCTTTGCAAAACGCTCGAAAATTCCATTGGCGTCACAGAACTTTAAGAAATTGCATTTTCTTATTTGAGAATCTACATAGAAGGTTTGTGTTCAAGATAATGGACAAACTGCTCACAAAGGGTTGCATCTCTTGCACAATTTTTTACCAATTTGTGTTAATTTGATGTTTGATTAAATTTTTTTTAAATTGTTTATATTGTCAAATTTAAGACATATTCTTAAAAAATGAAATTTAAAAGCAGCCCGTTAGATGGTACATAGATGGCGCCACCATAGATAGATGGCGCCAGCTGAGGTTGAGTGGCAAGCTGGGTTTAATGGATCCGGCAGACTTTGGTTGGTGCGAAGAAATATTGGAACACAAATTTCAATATTACGACAAATGAAATATTTAAATCATTTCACATTGTTGTTCACATTTTCAAAATTAATTTGTTTGGGTGGTGAATTTTACTAAATTTGCTAATAAAACACGAGAGATTTAAAACTAAACCAAAAAAGATTTCTGAAACTCCGAGAAGAGATTTTCAAGAAAGAAGAAAGATTTGCAGAGATGAAAGTATTTTTTTTGTAAAATTGCAATTACAATTGACTTAACGTATTAAAAGAATTGCTCAACATCCACCAAAAATTGCCCGATCACTCACACTTTCATTCACACACACATTTTCATTCTAATCTTCACTTTTTCTCTCTTCACGTTTACTGGCTTACTAAGAGTCCCTATCACAAATCTATACCTATAAATTCTATTTCCAAGTCAAACTGAAATCTAACAATATACCACACTTTAGTTATGTAAACTAAACACAGAATTGCACTTAAGAGTTTGTCAAAACACAGTCTGTATGAAAAGTCTACTCACCTGTTCACTTTGAAAGTACACTAATGGGCATAATTATTTTGACAAAAAAAACCATTTTATCTTTTTAACAAAAAATCCAAAAATTTTGTAATTTATATCGAATACTGGTATAAAAGTAAGCTTTCAATTTAACATAAGTAGTACAAAATTGGTTGCATATGTTAGCGAAAAAAAATCAAAATGTGAAAATGGGGTGGACATAAGTATTTTGACAAAAATTCAAAATTAATTTATTCTCAGCTCAGGACCTCAAATGCTAAAAGAATAATTGTTCTTAGACAAGTTTTTCATGCTGAACCCGAATCTGGCTCTAGAAATTTCATATCTCGAATGGATTAAGTGTAAAATGGACATAATAATGTCGAAAATGGCATATTTGCACATTTTCCAAGGACCTTATGTCCTAGAAACGGGATATTTATTTAAAATTTGTAAATGTCAAGTTATAGTACTCAGTTTAATCTGTAAAATGATGTGCATATCATATTTATATCATAAGATATAAGTTCGTGATCAAACTGCAAAGTATGGGCGATTTGCATGCAAATTTAAATTTTAGTACTAAGCTACTGATTTACAGGCAAATCGGCCATACTTTGCAGATCGATAAGGAACTTATATCTTATGAAACTGAGGAAAGGTTGAACTACAATTTTCAGATAAAACTGAGTACTATAACTTGACATTAACAAATTTGAAGAAGAAGTCCGTTTCTAGGATATAATGTCCTGGGAAAATGGACAAATAAGCCATATTTTTGCATCTTTATGTCCATTTTACAGTCAATCTATTAGAGATATGGAATTTCTAAAGCCGGATTCGGGTTCAGCGTGAAAAAATTGTCTAGAAACAATCATTCATTTACCATTTACGGTTCTGTGATGTTCTGTGCGGTACTTGTCAAAATACTTATGCCAACCCCCATTTGCACATTTGATTTATATTTTCTAACCTAAGCAGCCGATTGTGTACTACTTATGTTAAATCGAAAGCTTACTTTTATACCAGTATTTGATATAAATTTCAAAATTTTAGGATTTTTCGTTTAAAAGATATAATGGATTATTTATGAAATTTTTTTGGTCAAAATAATTATGCCCATTAGTGTAGGCCACTGAAGGCTTAAAAGTATGCTATACTAATTAAACTACCAGCTTTTAATAAAAGTGCCGAAAAGTAGGCAGCTGACAAAACAATTTCCACTAATGTTCCACGGCTTAAGAGTATGCTTTACTGTTTGTAAACCAAAAATGCCAAAAAGTATGCAAAGCCTCTTCTTTACATGGCACTATGGGGAATTTGACCACTTTTGGTGACCAAAATTAATAACTCAAGAACGGAGCAAGATATTTGACTTCTGTTTTTTGCATCGGATTAAGTTGACCAATATCTTTTATCAGTAGAAAAATAGTGGGCGTGGCACCGCCCATTTTTTTTTAACTAATGTAAATTTTTTTTGGGTTTTTAGAGAATTAATTAAGAAGTAAATAAAAGTTCTGTGACAGTATTAGGTTATAATTTTTGGAAAATAGTGGGCGTGGCACGCCTTTAACAACGTAAAGTAACATAAGTAAAGTAAACATTAAAGCAACATAAAGCCCATCTAAAGCATCTTGTGGCCCTGTAATGAAAGACAATTAACAATGTATATTAAGACATATAATTTCCCTACACACCTTTTAGAAAAAGTCCTGCTCTTCGTTCTCCAACTCAATATTATATTGATGTAAGAAGTCCACAACATTAAAAGAGCTTTCATCCTCACCCGCGGTGGTGTCATCGGGATTTAATGGGCATTCTAATAGGTCCAAAACCTCTAATGGAAGACACATTCTTTTCTGTCGCTGAATTCTTCTATCCAAATTCACTGAAGAAATAATTGGATCAGAAGTATCTGTAGCTCGCTGAAACACGTCTGTTAAGTTTTCAACCCTCCCACATTTTCTGGCGTGATGCAGACGATCAGATTTATAAATGTTTTTTTTTGATTGGTCCCGTACAGCTAAGTATTGCCCCTTTGTAAAATTTTGGTCCAGAAGAAAAGCTAATGCCTCATTAGGGGACAAAGCTTCTGGCTTTTTGGGGCATATCGAAAGAAGCTTGAGAATACTGGCAAGATCATATTGCTTTTTTTTTCGTGCGGCCAAGCTTGCTGCATGAATAAGCAAACTTACATTTTCTTTTCCTGACTTGGCCAGATCTGCAGCGCGCCTTCTGCGAGATGTGTAGCTCTTCGCATTAAAAGGCAGTTTTGGCCGCCCTACTGGCTTCTTGGTTTCCGGATTTATCACAGTTTTGGAATCCAGCCAAACTGCATGCTTCCGGCGCAACTGACTTAAATTAGCAAAGCAACTCTTCCACATTTGCGTCAAGCGGTAGCAAAATTTTTTACTCGCTTGGTCTATAATATCGCTGTACTTTTCAAAATCTACTTCTGATATGGCATCTTTCATAAAATTAAACACAGCATTCTCCTTTGCGACTTTTCCCCTCGCTTCGTGCCACTTGCCAAACAAATCTGCGTTTGCCAAATTGAGGTTATGTCCTAAAAATGAAAAATTATTGCAAAATCGTAAAAAGTGATATTTTTAATAACATTTATTTGAACAAACATTTAATCCTCTACAACATACAATACATCTCATGGATGGACTCTTCTGGACTCACTTTAAATCCCTTACGGAACATGAGACTTTATCCAGAATATGCACTTGCAGGGCTACTTAGATTTCTGCTTTATTAAGGGGACAACACGATTTTTTTTTCAAATGACGCTCACAAACACATAATACAAACCACACAGATTCGAACTCATTTTAGCGTTTTTAGTTATATTGTTTAGTTTTATAATTCTGATCACTTGAACTTGAGCAACAAAACTTTAAATGGCAGGCGCGCGTGCTTTGCAAATGCAACAGCTGTTTTATCAGCTGATTCCTTTGTTGTGGCGCCCTCTATAAAAATTTCTGTTATGCAACACTGAAGATTGGTGTATTGTGAATGCATTGCACTAAAACTTTTTTTAATTTTCCGACTTTCAGAAAATGGGTTTTGGTCACCAAAAGTGGTCAAATTCCCCATAGTGCATAGCCCGGCACTTCTTCAGCGCAAAGACTTGCCAAACCAAAAAACTCCATACTCCAAAACCCTTTGGCGATCCCCTAACCCAGGGATTAACCTTATTAGGGTGAAACAAACAAATGGCAATGAAGCTTATTTACTTTACAAATCGTAGATTATTAAATGTTAACATGTGTGCTACTAAACAATTCACTTTTCCCGCTGTAGATATGAACCTCCTAATCTCACCCAGAACTGTCCAGGCTTAAGCTACTACACACACACACAAATTTGATCTGTTGAATGTTGCAATAAACAAAAACAATTAAAAAATATGCCTAGGTATGAGTTAAATGTCGGTTGGAAATGCAAAAGCCATAATGTAGATTGAAAGATAACAAATGCAAAATAAAACAACAACTAAGCGCATCAGCGAAGATAATGAAATAAAATGTTATGTTCAATTAAAATTGGTGTGTTCTTTTTTTCCCCTAGTCGAAGGAAGCTGCATTTCCAAGCTTGGCTTACTTTCCTCACTCACACACACACAGACACAGCAAGCTTCGGGCCACAAATCGTGCTTCGTGTTAACTCAAAAGTTCGGCTTTTGGGCGTTCCGTTTGGCTCTGTGACTGCCGCACTCCAAAAACGTTGCTTGGCTTTAATAGACGTGTTTCGCTTTTTTCTTCGGCTACATTAAAATGTTTAATTTCTGTGCTTTTGGTGTTTATTTATAAATTGATCAAATCTGAATCAGGATACGGATGCGTGCCATGCGTTTTTGATTATTGGTGGGTGATCCGTCCATGTTCTGTGTGTGTGTGTGTGTGTAAAACGATAAATTTGTATTGGCCCCATCAAACTGTCATTTATTGGTAATCGTTATCTCTAGAATCTGCTCTTTTGTTATTTGAAGGGCCACAGATCGAAGTTGGTCTCCAATTGTGCATTCATGTTTTGCGGCATTCGCAAAGGAATTTCCTTCAGCTAATGAGTGCCTGAGAGTGTTTATGTGTGTGTGTGTGACTGTGTTGTGGGACTGTGCTCATGTGGATATGGATACGGCAGTAAATGACTAAAAATGCAATCATGTAGATGTCTATCTGCAGGATTGGGGAGCGGCTTGAAAGTTGGGTTACTCGCTCACAGACAATCGGTTCCAGTAAGAATGCAATTAGTCAATTCAAAGCAATTGACAGGCCCACCCATTTCAAGAAATTTCATTTTGGACACGATCAGGTAATAAAATGTCATGCCATATTTTTTTACCGAAGAAGATTAGAAAAAGACGACAGTAAATTTTAATTTTAAGTAAAATGGAATTAAAAACTACAATATCAAGTTTAAAGTTCAAGCTCTTACTCTAATTTATTTATTTATACTAACTAAAGGAACTAATTCTTTTAATGCGAAACCATTTCATTAGCCTTGGAAATCAATTCGTAGACCAATTTATGAATTTTTGACTTTAACCCATACAAATCTTTATCATTTCCAATTTATTTATTCGTTTCTTCGCTTTACCAAAAACCGAATTGTATTTTTGCAAAACTCTGCGTATTGGGCAAAGTATTTTTTTCAAACATTTTTCTAGTATGATTTAAAATAATTTAAGTTTAATTTCCAAGCTGTCATATTTCAAAAAGACTTTACCAGACGTTACGTTACTTAAATTTCTTTGTTATGCAGTTTTGCTCCCGATTTTAACAAATTCGTATACGAATTCAATTATCGATTGTTATCGATTAACTTTACGTAGCAGAAGCAGGCGTAACGAAAACTCACCGGTTATCGGTCCAGCCAAATCGGAACTTGTTGTTTTTAAAAGGGAAGGTTAAAAAAAATTGTTTAAGACAAGGGTACAATCCATATTGTATAAAAGAGCCTAAAACAATCTAAAATAGTTCATAGGAAGCGATTCAAATAGTTCTTATCTCTAGCGACTCTTCCCATTTACTTATCAGTTCAAGGACTCATTCGCCGCCGGCTTTAAGGGTATACCTGTATACTGTATACCTTCAAAAATGTTTTTTTTTTCATTTTTTTTTATATGCTTAAACGTTAGGATCTTATAAACATCCTGCAAAACTTTCAAGCAGATCCTAAACTCAGTTTTAAAGAAATAAACAAAAACAATTATTTTTTCCGACCCTTTTATATGAAAATTGTTTTAATCGACCCTCGTATTTTTAGAAATTGTTAGTTAGATTATCTCGGAACCACTTTTTCCAAAATGGTTGCAAAAATTTAAAGAGTACCTGTTGACCGCTTTTCAAATTCTTTTTTTTTAATTGCTCCTAGGATATTTTTGATCGGTCATCAAATAACGGAGCTAGGACCAATACAGTCGGAAAAAATAGTAAATTTTCGAAATTTTGACTTTGAAACCCCATAACTCCGCCATTTATTGACTGATCCAAAATATGCTAGTTCACACCAGAATTACATCCATTTTAACAAAACCCCAGAGTTTTTTGGTGCAACATTTTTGTTCAAATTTATTCACGCAACAAATATTTTCAATCAAAGAGACTCAACTCATACCGACACTTGTTGGTATGTTCGACCGAACAAAATTCAGCCAACTCGGGCCAACGCATTGCGAGAGACATAGGAGAGAGAGAGAGAGAGAGAGAGAGAAGAGAGACACATATGATGTTGTTGTTGCAGGTCAGAGCGACAACAACATAACACAGCTGGCGCAATGGCCATGGGCGCCACTGTTTCAGGATATGCATGAGTTTATTCATACGAGATGATTTTCGTTCGCTCAGAATAATCGTCGTCGAGCAAGCGATCAAATCACCCGAACTGAATGGAATCAAGCGAGCTTGATTATTGATCAGAGTGCCAACAACTGAATTGAATGAAACTCAAGGGCGAGCATGTTGCGCATGCAAGTTCGGAGCATTGATCGCAACGCCAGTTTATTCGTGTATAGATTAATGTGTGAGCGATTTGCAATCGAATGAAGCCGTTCTCTGCTACACACAATAATGCAATCAGAAAATTATTTTTTCTGAATTTAAGAAAGTTCAGTTAAGGGTTCAAATTGCTCAAAAATTTAGAAAAAAATGTTATATTTAAGATATTTTTTCTAAATATTCTTTTTTGGGGAAACTTTTAGAGAAAATGTCTTAAATAAAGAAATAATTTCTAAAAATTTCTTAATAAAGAAATCATTTAAAAATCTTAGGGCGACCCTAACCCATGACAGATTTTTTTCAAATATGGAAAAATACTGACATTTACTTTTGGAAGATTCTTTCATGTAATTGTTGCCCGCTGCAGCAGAGCACCTAAGGGTTCTCTATCCGTAAGCTCTAAATTTGGCATACTTTTCTAGCATTTTTGGCGGTATCTCCACCAATGGCAGCTGTAATGTTGTTTTTCGTACCTTTCAGACATATTTAGTTATAAGAACCGAATAAAAATCATACAAGCGAAAGTCAAGTTATGAGCAAAAGAAGTTTATATCAGTAGCGTAGCAGCAGCAGCGCTACTTTTACTGCTACTACAGCAGCAAAATACAGTCATATGCCCGACTTCCTTTCTTGTTTTATATAATAACTCCCTTAAGCTGCATTAAATTTGTCATATATCTCTAAAGAGACTTTCTGACGATAGTTTAATAGCAAAATAAAAAATATCCCTAAATATTTGGAAAATTAAACCCCTTTTGATGGATTCTTTTTAGAGAAGTTTCACCACCAACGAGTTAAATGACAAGTTTAAAACAGCTATACAATTTTGGAGAGTTTGATCCAAATCGGATGATTCGCTTTTCAGGGATAAAAAAGCGTTTCGCCCCTAAAATAATGCAAGTTTATGCGCGCGCTACTGCTGCTCTGCTAGCTTGCTGCTGATTGCCTCAATTATTTTGTAAGTCCAAATAAACACGAATTAATCAAACTTACATTTATTACATGAAAACTTTAACTTACTCTTGCTACGTTTATGCTATGCACATTTTGCAAAATCATTTCATGAAATGGGTCCGAAAGTGCGTGCATAAACACCATTTCATGAATTCTATTACACACGAAAGTTGACTATGAATTCGCTGTCAATTCATGAAATGCCGCGTCGCAAAAAGCTTTTCGATCGTTGGTGTTGCCAGATCATTTGTTTTGCCATATGTGTGCTGGTCATTTTGTGAATTTACAAAAGCTGCATAAACAGGAACAAATTTGATTTTGCAAATTGAAGAAATCATGAATTTCGTAGCATAAACGTAGTATCTGTTGGTATTCGAACTCGGTTCCTTTGGACTGTGCTACGCCGCGCATCAAAGGCCAGGCAACTAAAGGGTTACTAATATTGAATCTGTTTGAAATCATTTATCCATAAATAATTCCTTGTAGTTCTCAAGCTCTTATTTATCAGAGTGATTTAAATAAAGAGATATTAACTGCTATATAAATAGAGCAAATGAAATTGATACCAAATATTTCTTATTTATCACTTTTATGTTTGAAATGCACAAACACTTTCCTAAAACAATCGTCAAACTCGAAGTTTGCACACAAATGTGTGCTGGGCTTTTACTACATTTAACACACACAATTTATTGTGCTTAGTGCCCTTTAAAGTATGCAATGCCTTTGAAAAGGGATGATTCAGATTTATGTTTATTTTATTTTTGTATACCTATAACTGAACCGTTAATCTAGAGAAGTTTATAGTGTGGATTATGAATGACTCTCCTAATTGGCTATCAATATCTCCGTTCTAATATAAAACACAATTCGACAAAATTAATCTTTTTTTAAAAGTCCGACATAAGATCCTTAAATTATGATAAAGGCACCCAGTTTTTCAAATGAAGCCTCGGTTCGCGTTTAATGGGTCCTTTTGTACTTCCAACACTCAACGACAACAATTTTAGCTTAGTTTTTAATGGCTTAAGATAAAATTCTCCAAAACTTAGTAAATGTGGACAGGCTCATTGGGAACGACGTATTAAAAATTCACTCAATTCGCGCAAACGATTTTAATTATAATTATAAAAGGAAATAAAGTTTGCCTACTTTGAAGGGCATTAATTATGATAAATTTGTTGGGTGTGAACGAAGTAAATTTAGAATTATTTTAAAGGCTCAAAAATAGGAACTTATGACTACTTTAAATGAATTTATACTTTTGGAGTTTAATAAAGATTTTTAGGCATTCTCTCTCTCTCATACCATTCAGAGAACTTTGTAAAGGACTATGACTACCAGTTAGGAATGTTTCCATTGGTTTGAGCACGTTTAAGTGCAATAATAGTCTTAATGGAATTCAGTAGCTTATTCGTTGACGCATGTGTTTTTGCCATTAATTTTCATTTCATTTCAGTTAAACTACTTAGTATTAAAACTGCATTCATTATTAAGCAGTTATTGATGAGCAACAGATTTCCAATGATTGCTTAATTGCGCTCTGCAAAGGTAAAAAAAGATTCGCAAATTTTACCGATTCGTTTTTAAGAATAAAGGTAATCTACTATCGGTTTTTCCTGTACATGAATTGAACCGGCTTATCACTGTTAACAGTTCCGCTTTGAGGATTCATCCCTGGTTTTTTCTTAGGCCAATGACTTATATTCCGATCCATCTAAACGGAGGAAATGTTGGCTATGTAAATTCGTTAAAAATATTTAATTGATCAGGAATTCAACTGTTCTGCCGAATTTGCAGTTTTTTCTATCAAAATGGAAAAGGTTGCGCATTTTTGGGATCCATTAGTAAAGTTTGGTGGTTCTTTTTAATTAAGAGTGGCAAATCAGAGTGAGATTTTGACTTAGAGCTCATTCTGAATGTAGATTTCTCATTTATCTCTCGTTCTTTCTCTTTTCACATATTATTTCCAATTATTCATAACTCTTATGCCGACTCCAAATTGGAGCTGCCAAGGACTTGGAATGCTTCATATGCAAAATATTCTAGGAAACTGTGACTGTCTGTCTTCGTAGGTGGCGCGCTTGCAAGATGCACCAAAAAGATACATAAACGAGTCAGTGATTTATATAGGTACATACCTTCAAAAAAGTACAACAAGCATTTGCAGTCAGTGCACTTGGAGCGAGCTGGCGCCGAAACCTGAACTGCTACCGAAAAAACAAAAAATTGCATTTTATGACTCTACTTAGAATTGGAGGAGGGGGCGGGGTCTATTAACCTTTTCTGCTGAACATACCGCTTTGGCAATGAGTCATGTGTCCGGGGTATCAATTCGCACTTCGAGTTCTCAATTATATTTCAACTTTCAGATGGATCAGCACTTGGGCCCGCCCATGGGTGTAGAGGTCAGCAGCGTGACGGACGAACAGCCGCAGCAGCCGCAGCAGCAACATCCACCCACACAGATCACCTCCATCGATGGGTTCTTCAATCGCAAACGCGGACGTCCGCCCAAGAATCGATTTGTGGAGGTCTACAAAAGCGTAAGTAAAGGGATATATGACCCGATTTCCCCCTACGGCTTGTCTGGCGACCCAATATACCTCGACTCAATGTAATTAGGAATTTAGCTTTCCAAGCATCGCCTCGCCTGGGCCTAATGTGGCTTTTTATGTTTTCGGATTTGGTTTTTGCCATATTCGTCATATTAATATTGACAACGAGTGTTTCCGCATTTATTTCACTTGCGTCGACGGCGACGGCGGCGACGACTCAGCGATCCCAATGAACGTTTTGTGCTTTTAACTGTCATTTTCATAATTTCTACATTTTTGAGCCGAGTTTGTCGGCGGTTAAGGCACACGCACTTGTGTGTAAGTACGATTACCCAGCCCACGCAGCGGCAGTTAAAAGGGGGAATAGGAGGTACGTATGTACATGCGAGTGTCTGTGTCGTCTGTGTGAATCGAAAACAAATTTGAATAAAAATTTTGTCCATTGCCATTTGAGGTATTCTTTTTTTTGTTTTTTTTTTGGGAAATAAACTGAATTTGTCAGAATTGGGGGGGAAATCTGATGGATCAATTTGGTGACCTAATTCGAAGATTGCATTTCTTTTCATGCCCAAATCAAATTTGCCCTACCAACAGATATTAAACAGAGCAATAGGAAAATTAAGCAAATCAGCGCCAGATTACCAACATTGCATTGTCGTTTCACATATATATTTTACTTTTTCTTTACTCAGAAAATTACTTACTTTGGTCCAAAACTAAATAAAAGGTTGCATTAAATATACATTTAAACTCTACCATTTCGAATTCTAACTGATCTAGGATATTTTCTTATCAAAAAAAAAGTTTATTTTGTTTTACTTCAACTCTGTCCAAAAGATTTTCATATGGTGTGTGTGCTTGTCGGGCCACTCGACTGCAACGGGCTTACTTGTTTGTATACACTTGAAAAGTTTATTATAATTTTGCCCAGAAGTTTGCAACGCATAGAAGGAATCATCTCCGACCATATAAAGTATATATATTCTTGATCAGCGTGAAGAGCTGAGTCGATTCAGCTTTGTCCGTCCGTCCGTCTGTTTCTACGCGAACTAGTCCTCAGTTTTGAAGCTATCGAGCTGAAATTTTGCACTGAGTCTTCTTTTGTCTGCACGCTGCTAATATATCGGAACCGACCAATTGTCCTACAAATGATCGGTCGAAAAATGGAATTTAATGAGAAAAACTGGGTTTTTCTCAAAATTACCGCTCTCAATCACGGTCATGGGTAATACTAAATATTTTTAAGCTGATCTGGTCGAAGTCGCTAACCGTAGAGACAAGCGTTTTCAAGTGTATCAAAACTTCGGCACAGCCGAAGTTAGCTTTGCCTTTCTCGTTTTTTTATAAATTCGGTTTATTTCCTACTTAAATAATTCTGCAAAATTTTCTTAAAATAATAGTTAATAGACTTTTATAGTTTATCAAATTTTTAGTCTTACGATATAATCGCGCTTTTTAAAGTTATAGACCAATAACTTTACAAAATTTCGACCTTTTTTGCATAATATTAACGGAATTTGTCGCTGAGCGAACTACGACCATGATTGAATTAACTATACCTGCTATACACAATGGCATATTTGATATTTCCATTTACAGCCAAATAGATTTTTTCAACTCACTGTCAACAACACAAATTGCGCTCGTAAAAGAAAACTTGGTGAGACAGTTAATGCAAAAAAATGTCAAACTTTTTTTGGTGTTACCGAATCTTAGCTATAGATTTCAGTGTGACCAGTTCCCAAAATGTAAGCAGAACATATATGAAAATTACAAAGTAGATGTGGAGAAACGAAACAGTGGATATAAGAAAGTGATTTTTGTTAATTTAAAGAAATTATTGAGGCTAATTTTTTTTTTTTAATTTTTATTTTAATTTGATGTTCAATAAAAATTCGTAAAATGTGTTCATTCACATCGGGGTCCAGACCCGCCAAACTATTTAGATTGAGGTTCACGGAGCAAATTCATAAGGTCGGTAAAAATAGGAACGAAACGGAAGACAGGGTAATGTTTGTTGTGTATTCAGAAGAAGTGTTAAAAATAAAAAATTTAAAAAGTAAGAGTGCTGCAAACGACTGCCCGATCGCAGAATACCCTTTATGGTAGAGCTGGAGAAACATCGATGGTAACATCGATGCATCGATGTTTTTATCTAAGATGCAGACATCGATGTTTTTTTTTAAACAATCGATGTTTTATGCAATCCTACATGAACAAGACACGGCCAAACTATTTTCTTATATAAAATTAACTTGACGACCCTAAGAACTGTAAGATGCCCAATTTGCGGTTCTGCCCAGATGCCATATGCAACTATCGAAAAAATGTAGTTGGACAAAACCCTTTTTTGTAAAAATTTAGACGCAACAACCAAAAAAGCGTGCGATTTACCAAAACTCATAAATTTCCCATGATTTGAACACACACAATCGCTTTTCAAAATATGAGCGAATTGTCACTTTTTAAATCAAGTAAAACAGTCCAAACAAAAAGATGTATGGCATTATTCGAGAAGTCTTTACTCGGTGAAATAGTTTGAAAAGCGAATTTTACTTCTGTCTGTCCATTTATCCACAATTTGTCTTCAAACTTTAAGCAATTCCATAAGCCCCCAAATAGAAACTTTACAAGAAATGTCAGAAATCCCTATCATATTATCTATTAAGATGCCACTGCAAAGTTTTGGTAGTGAATATGCAACTATTTTACTTATAATCCCACTTATATTTGTGATGCAGTCAAACACAAAAAAATTGGAAGTAAAGTTAAGTCTGTCCAAGCTGTCTGAGCCTACTAATAGAAATAGCTAAAAATATTTATGTATTCCGGCAAATTCACAGCTTTTAAAAGGAAGGTAAGTAAAGCTGGACAGATCCTCTCGGACGTTGATCTTCAAAAACGCTGGACCCAAAGAAGTTTCAGCGCTTATATGTTTCTTTTCAAACATTTGAATGATTTTAAAAAGACTTAACAAGAAATATTTAATCCAGAGCCCTAGAAGGAGCATTGGTTTTATTTTTTATCAAATTTATTTGTAATTCGGACATTCTTTATTTGTTTTGAATTTAAACTCAAGCAAGAACGTCGTTTAGGAAGGTACATCAGACTCTCAGAACTAAAAATAAACATCGATGTTTCATCGATGTTTTACAGCTAAAACATCGAAAACATCGATGTACGTAGACATCGATGTTTCTCCAGCTCTACTTTATGAAGTATTGCGGTTCCTAAGGCTTTAATTTTCTACGTTAATATATTACATTGTTAATATATTTAAAAAAAATGGGGCGGTGCAGACATATTCACTCACTTCCACGGCAACTTTTCAATAGTCGTGTTCCTTGAGGGAACACGATGCTCAGTGTTGGGCACCGAAACGAAAAAAAAATTTTTTTAATTAATTCTCTTTAGGTCGGTGGAATGAACAGAAACTGCTTCTTCTTTCACAATATTGGCCAACCGTATCGGTGTCAAATAGGCATTAAGAAAATTTTGTCTAATAATTTGGTGAACTTCTCAAGTATTTTGAACAACTACAAAAAGTTTAAAACCAATCAAAAGAGATTTTCTTATCAACTAAGAACTGGAATAGGGTTTAAATTTGGTTGCTCGCATTGCACACTGGGACAGAAACTGACCGGCAGAAATTAATAAGGTTGTTGTATCGGGGGTTTTGGGGTGCTCTTTTTAATTTCTGGCCATATTTTTTTGATCAGGGGTAAAATTAATGAAAAAATATAAAATGAGGTATTGTGTTATAGATTCATTTCTGGCAGTATTTTTCCGATCACCAGATCGATGAGAAGAGAAAAGCTGGGCTAATCGTACAATTTCCACACAAAAAAAAAAATTTGAACATTTAAAAGCTGTCTAGCCCATTTATTCATTTTTCTTTAATTTCGTTCTTTTTTTTTTCTTCGGTCTTAATTTAAAAATAATATTACACTGCTCGACAGCATTTTTCCCCATTGGACCAAACCAACTTTTTCTAAAGTAAATTGACCCGCTGATCACGAAAATCGCCATGAAAACAAAATCTATCGACGCGTTATCGAGATATTATCGATAAACCGTTTTTTCGATTTTTCAAAAAGTTACCCCCACTTAAACTCTCATAACTTTTTTGTTTTTTAAACGATGTTAATGATCTAAACAAATTTAAAAAGACAAAACTTGACCAAACAGTTTGTTTTCGGACAAAAAAGAGCTGGGTAGAGTGCTTTTAGCGCTATGGGCTCAAATGGAGAAAAAAATGTTTTTTTTTTGCCAAATTTGAAAATTTATCGAAATTAAAACGCTTGTAGATTCATAATTATACTAAATTGTTATGTTTTTTTAATTGGACAGTAAAAACAATTCAATTTACTTTTAAATAAGCTCTCAAATACAGAAATCGGACATAAAGTGAAGTTTTTAAGAATTTTTTTGTGAAAATAGGCAAAAATTCGAATACCGCAGTGACTGATTTTTCTGACTTCTACTGAGTGGTTTTAATAAGCTCAGGCATAGAATTATTCTAATATGTATACAATTTTGTTGCAAAATTAATAAAATTTTATTTTTAACACTTTCAAAATGTAGACCACCACTTTTTGCGGCTGTATGCGTTCCTTGTAGACTCTCGGATAAGACCATGACAATTACACAGTTCAACAAATATTGGGCCATTGAGGTTGATACTGTTCGACGGAGGCTTTCAAGCTGAGAAGAAGTCAATTTTCAAAATTATTCTAGCACGTCATGTTTTTAAGATATCAATGGTCAAAGTTGGTAAAAATGCCTATAAAGGCAACTTTAAAACAAGTAAGAAAGTCGGTCAAGCCCGACTATAACATACTCTGTACCTGGAGTAGAAGCTGAATGCAATGCTGGTGCTGCGCTCATCTCAAAGTCTCTCTCTCTTTTTCTCTCTCTCTTACCCTTTCTCTCTCGCTCTCTCTCTCTCTAAGATTGTTTGGTGTTAGTTGTGAATGGGTGGAATGGGCGATCTTTATCATTTCTTCGGCAAATCGATACATTTTGCTAATTACTAACTATCTCTAGAAGGTACGAAACGTCTATCTTCAAAACTGTAGGAGATATAACGTTTTTTCCGAATTGCGGGGGCGGGAGGGGGCGTGGCCAAAATTGAAAATAAACTTGATCTGCCTGCAGCTATAAGAAACATTTGTCCCATACATGTCAAACCTCTATCTCTTACCATCTCCGAGATCTGTTTGTTCATACGGACGGACGGACGGACAGACGGACGGACAGACGGACGGACAGACGGACGGACAGACGGACAGACGGACAGACGGACATGGCTATATCGACTCGGCTGTTGATGCTGATCAAGAATATATATACTTTATATAGTCGGAAATGATTCCTTCTCCCTGTTACATACTTTTGCACAAACTTAATATACTCTATGTACCTTCGGTACAGAGTATAATTATAGGTACCTATTAAAAAGTCATCTTTAACGAAATAATGCTTGTTAAAATTTAGATAAATAGGTTGATTTTTCCTCTATTAAGGGTCATAAACCAAATTCTTGATTGATGGGCTGTGGTGGCCGCCTAAACCCTTAACCTCTCTGTCAAAGAAAAAAAATACGGATGCCATTGATTGTCCCAGGACATTAGAGGGAGCAAAACAATCATCTCACTGATTGTTGTTTTTGCCTATCGAAAGTATCGGTTTATTCAAGAAGAAATAAAGATCATAATTCCCACCGAATCGTCTGTTAGCAAGATGCCAATTTACAATGATATTGATTATGGAAAAGTCTTTCTCTAAGTGTATTGACTAGCGTCTTATTCTCTATTTAAGTGCAATAAAAATAAAGAATAGGATGCAATATATTAAAATTTGCATTGAATGTGCTACATTATTCAACATTGTCTTTATTTTTATTAACAGAAATAGAAGTTGGAAACGAAATCCAGTTTGAATTTCTCTTATAGGGCACATTGTCTTCGGAGATTAGAGTCTCATCAGGTTTTAACCATGGTATCTTTTTTCCATGTTGGACACGTCCTGATAAAATTTTTTCACGTATACTAAAAAGTGGTGGAGTTTATTTTGAAAAAGTTTAAAATAAATAGTTATTAGTCTATTTTAAGCCTTATTATTAAAATCACACACTTAAAGTTCGAAAAAACACCCCTTGAATGAAAACTAAATTTTTGTCTATTTTCACAAAAAAATTCTTGAAAACTCCACTTTATGTCTGATTTCTGCATTTGAGGGCTTATTTAAAAATAAATTGAATAGTTTTTACTGTCCAATCAAAAAAACATAACAATTTAGTATAATTATGAATCTACAACCGTTTTAATTTCGATAAATTTTCAAATTTAGCAAAAAAAAAACATTTTTTTTCTCCATTTGAGCCCATAGCGCTAAAAGCACTCTACCCAGCTCTTTTTTGTCCGAAAACAAACTTTTTGGTCAAGTTTTGTCTTTTTAAATTTGTTTAGATCATTAACATCGTTTAAAAATCAAAAAAGTTATGAGAGTTTAAGTGGGGGTAACTTTTTGAAAAATCGAAAAAACGGTTTATCGATAATATCTCGATAACGCGTCGATAGATTTTGTTTTCATGGCGATTTTCGTGATCAGCGGGCCAATTTACTTTAGAAAAAGTTGGTTTGGTTCAATGGGGGAAAATCGACTCTCATTTTGTCGAGCAGTGTTATCTAAGACACCGATTGGCAATATAGGTATTCTGAGGCAATCTGTGACGGTTGTTTTTTTCAACATAAAGTTATAATATAAAGTTCCTTAGTTTCGATAAGATTGGCCAATTTTTAGACGTAGCTCCCATACAAAGTAAGTAAGCAAAAATATATGGGCACCCCATTTGGCAGTATCTGGCAACCAAATCGATCAGAAACTTCCGAAAAGGTCTAAAATATTAAAAAATTACAATCTTAGGCCGAAACCTTCAAAACTGTACATTTTCGAACTCAGTGTTAAACATAGTGCACCAGAATTACAACCTTGATTTTTGAAATTTCTGCCGGTCAGTTTCTCCTTCTGTCCCAGTGTGCATTGTTGTTGTAGTCTTCTTAATTTTCTGTGCCTGTTCCAAATCGTGCGTATTTTGGTTCTCAAAATCGCATTTGTTACATTCAAGGGGTAACAGCGCCTAGAACGAATGACTAAAATTTTGTAAAAGACTAAAGGGGGTGGGGCTTACAGTAATTTTAGAGCACCCTCTCACACAGTTGCTCACCGCCCTCTACAAATGCATATGGGGATTCCAAAGAATGATACAAAAACAACAACAACAACAATAGCAAAAGCAATAAAAATAATAATAATAATACCCATACATATGTATGTACCTACTTATATTGTATTTAATCAAATAAGGTGTGTGAGTACTTATACGCTGAGTGTGTGTGTGCATGTGTGTGCCACAACTTATCAGGTAAAGGCAAACTCGTTTCATTGTCTTTCAATATTTTTGGTGTAATTATTGTGGCTGATACTCTGCCTGGGATTAACTATTACAGTTTGGACAGTTGAGTTGACCTTCAATAAAAAATTATAAGGCGAAACTGTTGTCAACATTTCAAGTGCATGCCTGAAAATGTGACCATTTTTTTGCCAACTTCGGGTTTAGGGTATACAAAAGTTGGCTTGTATTTCTGTTGTAGTTTCTCTTAAAATATTTATTATTGATTTCAAGCGTGAACAAAATTTAAATAGTGACATTTTGGGCCAAACAGAAAAAAAAACATTAACAGTAATTTCGGAAATACTAAAAACTGGTTGGGTTGACTGTCATAAGACCAAAACTATGACAATGAAAAATTCCATGAAATGGCACCCACAAAAAAATATTAATTCGTGTTTTTATTCGGCAGGCTCAACTCTCACCGCAGGCCATTTTCACCAGCTTCAAATTGGAAAGAAATGAATCGCACTCAACGATTGCACTGGACACTGGCGAAGAGCAGCTGGCAGCCTCACGTCTAGCCTCACAGAAAGCTACAGATCTCACACCTAGTCGAAATCGTAGGAGATGTCGCTTTTT
Source organism: Lordiphosa clarofinis (assembly GCA_018904275.1). NCBI lineage: Eukaryota > Metazoa > Arthropoda > Insecta > Diptera > Drosophilidae > Lordiphosa > Lordiphosa clarofinis. The sequence continues at coordinate 1,363,752 of JAEIGQ010000007.1, read as the reverse complement.
AAACGCCGCATCAGTGGATACCAGCAGGAATAGCGGTGCAAATGAGCAGCAGAATGGACCACAGGAGTTAAGTGAACAGCAGAAAGTGTCACAGGTAAATTTACATGAATCGCCCCTGGGGGCCGAACACACTCGGCATTTCACAGCGAATGCTTGCCGAAGTCAGGCAACACTGAGTGTCCTCTCTTTGTGTATAACACTACTTTAAAGCAGTGCTTTAAAGCAGTGTTGCCGAAGTTACACTCATTGTGTGTTAGAGAGAGACACAGTCGCGTTTTATCGCTCTCCTCTTGGGAAACCCTGCTTTAAAGCAGTGTTCTTCAAAAAGAGCGAGTTTATAAAGTGAGAGTGTATTGGTGCGAGAAAATAAAGTAACGCAGACCAGCTCTGGCCTACTTCATAGAACGCTGGCCAGCGATTGAAAAGCTGTTTTGGTCCCTGCTTCTCAAAAGAAGTACTCAAGTATCATCTCTCATTTCAGACAATTTCGCCCGCCTTTGATATAGGAACAGCAAAGAACTTAAGTAGATGTGTGGAAGGAATTTCAGGTGCGTTGGAACCACTTAACTATTCCCAGAAATAAACCTCGACCATATCTTCCCCATTTTAGTGGTACGCGCCGCTGGCACTTTTTATCCGGAAAACGCCAGCTCATCTCCAGAGGTCCCTCATAACGCTCCAAACCAACCGGAGGCGGAATTGGTGGACCAACCCGAAGATCTATCAATGCGCAGCACTGCCGCTGCACGTTCTGATCCCCCGCCCACGTCTTCCACATCTGCTCTAAATCTGAATCTGTTGCAGTTCAAGCATCTAATCGATCTTTATCAACGGCAAGTCCTATTGCCTAGTTTTCTGGCTGCAGCCAGTCAACCCTTACCCCGTCTGGATATGCGCCTGATGCTGGAAAATGCAGCTCAACAAAAACTAATGCTAATCAATGCAGCCACAGCTGCAGCTGCGGCAGCAGCAGCCTCGGCTGCAGTCCCCACTGAGGTGAAGGCGGAGGAGCGTCCAGAACGTCCGCCGCCCAAACGATCGCGCAGCGAGGACATTCCCCCGGGTTATCTCAAGTTTCGCTTTAATGAGGATTGCCACTTTGAGCGTTGCGGCTATCGGAATCATCAGTCGCACTTCCACTGCAATAGGCGGGATTGCCATTACAGTTTCTGTGACAAGACGCGGTTTGTGCAGCACACGGCACGGCATGAGCGCATGGATACTCTCATGGGTGACGATTTCCAGCAGTATCGAGCCAATATGCAATGCGGCATGTCCAACTGTGGCTACGCCACGTCCTCCAATGACAATTCAGCCTTAGGTTGGTCCCGGCTTGGCATCTTCTAGACAATTTGTTAATGGTCTCTGACTTGTTTTGCAGATTCTGTGGCCCCCAAGAAATCCTCCCATTTTCATTGTCGCAAATGCGATTATGTCTGCACCGATTCCAACAAGGTGGTGGCCCATCGGCGCTTGCATTTGCGTCTGGAGTATGTACGCTCCGCTGGCTTTCGCAAGATTAACAGCACTGAGCCATGTGAGTCCTCTGCTTGTACCTATGCTCTAAGGCACACGCATTACCATTGTGTGACCTGTGATTATAGTGTACTGTCAAGGGCACAGCTCGCCTCGCATAAGCATAGAAGCACCACGAAAGAACCAACGGAGGGTGCAACTACCCAGACATGACTCGGAGATGGAAGATTGGATGGGCTATGAGTAGAGTAGCACAAATGGAATAGACGTTGATGTGAAGAGACTAGAACAAAATAAAGTACCAACTAATTAAAACATGACACTTTGTTAAAGTTCCTTGATTGATATTCCTCAAGCTTTAAAGCTCTAAAGGACTGACCCACGCCTATTAAACTTATATCGATTTTGAAGAGTATAAGAACGTCCTGGAGTGTATGGAATTTGGAAGAATGAAAGGTAGGGATCTTTCCTGTGATCCAATAAATATTACATATTGAGCTTAAAATCCTTAAAATAAATCTGATTTGGGATTAAGTTGTTAAGTCATAGTACTACCTCGGGTTAAATGAAATCCTCTTTTTATACTCTGTACCGAAGGTACATAGAGTATATTAAGTTTATGCAAAAGTATGTAACAGGGAGAAGGAATCATCTCCGACCCTATAAAGTATATATATTCTTGATCAGCATCAACAGCCGAGTCGATATAGCCATGTCCGTCTGTCCGTCTGTCCGTCTGTCCGTCCGTCCGTATGAACAAACAGATCTCGGAGATGGTAAGAGATAGAGGTTTGATACAAGCCCTAACCACTTTTAATTCGTACACCACTCATTTTCTGCAAAGTGCCACGTTCAGTAGAAAATATTATTGAGATAAAGGTAGCAACACCTACATGTTTATATGTTTTTGAAAGGTTATTTAATTATCTTTTATTTCATATATAGTTTGGTGCAAAAACTTACAAAAAATTATATTTCAACTTAACTTAAATGTTACCACTTCATGGAGGACGTAATTTATACCAACCATTTTTAATTCGTACAGCAGATAATATTACTTTTAAAACTGGGTAACGTCTCCCTTATTTTTTATCACTGCTTCTATTCGGGCTTTCATTGAATTGACCAAGTTTTGACACTCCTCAGAAGTAATAGAGTTCCAAATTTCCTCAATTTTTGACTTTAAATCGCTTAGATTGCGCTGTGGCTCATTTCTGAGTTTTCTTTTCATTAATGCCCATAGGCTTTCTATAGGGCTCAGGTCAGGGCTGGATGATGGCCAATCGAGGACATCAATTTGATTTTGTTGAAGCCAACTTTTCGTTTTTTTAGCGGTATGTGGTGATGCACCGTCCTGCTGAAAGGTATATTCGCCAAACTCAGCCAGCTTAGGTGCTACAGGAATGAGATGATATTGTAAAATATTGATGTATCTTTCAGCATTTACGGTTCCATCTATAAAGTGAAGATCTCCTACTCCCTTTGCAGACATGCATCCCCATACCATAACACTCGCAGGAAACTTTACTGTGCGTTTAAGACAGTCTCTATTGTATGGCTCCGTTTTCTTTCGTATTACTCTTTTTCTATCATCTCCGACACACACATCAAATTTAGATTCGTCGCTAAATATGATGGTGTTCCACTGTCTTTGTACCCAGTTCCGCCTTTGTTTTGCCCATAGCAAACGTTTTTTTTTTTGCAAAACGGTAAGCATGGGCTTTTCTTTGGCCTAAAAAAAAACACTCATAGGTTATATAAATATATACTACAACATTAGTGAAATTAACTTACTTTGTAGAAGCTATAACCAATTGATTTTATTTGCTGGCGCGTCCATTCACGTTTAACAGTTTTGCCAATACTTTCAGACCAACTTGTTGCTATTTCTCGAACTGTGCTTCTACGGTTTTGTTTTATTATAGCAGACAAAGCCCTTTTATCGCGAGGGGCGATTTTCGAAACCCGACCCCTGTGTGCTACATTGTTGTTATTATTGCCATTCTTTTTAAAGTTTTTCACAATACTTTGCACGGTTGATCTCGGAAGATTAACATCATTTGATATTTCCCGATAGCTCTTGCCTGATTTAAACTTAGCAGTGATTAGCCGCCGAATTTCTTCACAAACTGGCCTACCACGTGCCATCGCAGAAAAAATAGTCAAATTAACAAGAAGAAGCACAGGTTTTCGGTTTTGTCACTTCTCGTTGTTCTACATAACGTAGTTCTTCTGCTGGTTTGTCTACATTTTAATGTTTACAATTTTGTTTAATAATTCGAATCAGCTGTACGAATTAAAAATGGTCGCAATCATTTCGTACAGAAATAAAGTGGTCTCATGTAATATAAATTATAAAATTGTTTTCGCTTATATGTGTTTCATGTTATGTAAGGAACAATACATAATTAAGTAAACTTTCAGAATAATATAGTCATTTAGCTGCAGCTACCTTTATCTTCTAAGTGTTTACTACTAAACTTAGTAATTTGCTGAAAATAAGTGGTGTACGAATTAAAAGTGGTTAGGGCTAGTATGTATGGGACAAATGTTTCTTATAGCTGCAGGCAGATCAAGTTTATTTTCAATTTTTGCCACGCCCCCGCAATTAGTTAGTTACAGTTTTGAAGATAGACGTTTGGTTCCTTCTAGAGATAGTTAATAATTAGCAAAATGTATCGATTTGCCGAAGAAATGATAAAGATCGGATGAGCGGTTCTCAAGTTATGAGCAAAAAAGTACATCACCCTACCCCACCCCCTCCCACCCTATTACAACTAGCACCGCACAATCTTAAAGAGAGAGAGAGAGAGAGTGAGAGTGAGAGAAAGAGAGAAAGACTTAGAGATGACCGCAGCACCAGCATTGCATTCAGCTTCTACTCTGGGTACAGAGTATGTTATAGTCGGGCTTGGCCGACTTTCTTACTTGTTTCTGATCTGATACCATCGTTTAGATATGCAGGCGCGCACTAAGAAAGAAAATTTGGAACATTTTCCGCGAAGTGGGTAAAAACCGCAAAGAAAAGTTTGTATAGTGAGAGAGGGAACGACTCACACTCCCGCCCGCAAAAGCTTTTGTTGATATGTTGAAGTCGTTAGTGTGTGAGTCGAAAGCGCAGGAAGAGGGAGGGGCGGAGATGAATGAGGCGGGACGGGAAAGAGTGGAGAGCGTTGGAAGAGGGAAGGGGCGAGGGGAAATAGTCGACAGCTGTGGAAGAGGGGGTAGGGAAAGGGTCAAGAGTGACTGGCATGAAGTCAATTTGTTTTGAAATTTATATCGTAATTATTGGCTTAACGCAGTCGCAGTTATATCAAAATAAAGGTCATTAACACTTATTAGACTTTAAGAGCTTATGTTCATAATCACAAATTCTCTTAATGGTATATAAATCAGCAAGGGCACTCCTTAGAAAGAAGAGAACTAACAGAGAGTAGAAATTCCAGCAACATGATCACTTGCTGTAGTGTTCTTTCATTCTTTCAAGTCTTGTTTACTGTTCCGTTCCACAGATAAATGATGATTTTTCACCCAACCAGATACCACCGAGGTGATATCCCAGATCGAACCCAGATCCCACCCAGATACTACCCAGATCTTTCCCAAAATCCACCCAGTTGCCCCTCTTCAGCATTATTGCTACCTCTTCGCTTCCACCCTCTAGTGTGTGTATTTGCCGGGAAACTCCACAAAAGCAAAACACAAAATATGAATAGCGTCAACGTCATATGACGCAGAAATCAAATTTTACTCCTACAAAAATCTCCCTTACCGAAGTTAAAGATGTTTCACATCAAAATATAGTAATTTTAATTTTTGAGTAAGACATATCTATAGGAATCGTTCATTCCTATCTATACGTTCCCAATTTTGAGAAAGCAATGCTAATGGTACTGTGAAATCCACAAGAAATAGGCTTTTCTAGCGGATTAGTCAAGTGCAAATCGGATAGGCTGTGCTCCGTTTCGCTTTCTGTTTCTGTGGGGCCAAATGGGTATTCATTTTCAATTCACGAACTACTATTGACAACCCTCTCCGCGTTGATCTCTTATCAGCATTATGCCGGTCTCTGGCTATTCAGTCCGTCTGTGTGTACCCAACAAACAAACAACAGCACACACACACACAACACACCTTCCAGTCGCATACATAACAATTCATTCGTTCCATTTGGAAAGCCTCGCTTAGATGCCGCTGTCTGGCTCTCAATTTAGTTATCAACTGAACGTGCACAATGAAGCAACACATTTTAATTTGGATCGCATGTTTGGCACTCAGTGTCATGTATACACAGGCCCAGGTGCCGGGTCCACGCACACGTTATGAACCCAATTGGGCCAGCCTGGACCAAAGACCCCTGCCCAGATGGTATGATGAGGCAAAGGTCGGCATCTTTCTGCACTACGGAGTGTACTCGGTGCCCAGTTTTGGTTCTGAATGGTTTTGGACTAATTGGATAAGTAATATTTAAATCGAATGTAGTAGTTTAATTGCCCACTAACTGAGAACTTGCAGATCTTCGCGATCCGGAGTACATACGGTTTATGCAGCGCAATTACAAGCCCGAATTTACTTATCAGGAATTCGCAGAGGAATTCACCGCAGAGCTATTCAATGCCACACAATGGGCGTTGCTCTTTCGAGATAGTGGAGCCAGGTATATGTGTTTATAGTATATATCGAGATTGTATTTGAAGTAAGTGTTCCACCAGATATGTGGTGCTGACCAGTAAACATCATGATGGTTATACACTGTGGCCCTCCAAGCATAGCTTCGGCTGGAATTCCATGGATGTGGGACCCAAGCGGGATATTATAAGTAAGTTTAGACTTAATGCTAACCCTTCAACCATGGTGGAATTCACAAGGTGAAGCCCACTGCTGAGGGCCAGTTGAAGTATGTCTGTTAGAAAGAAAGAGACGGAAGAAACTTAATTTGTTTGTCTCGGTTTGTGTATTGCCGTTCGCTTTTAGCACTCACAAAGCACTGCCCCTTTGAACCTACAAACAGAAAGAGCGCAGCTTCACCTTATTAATTCCATCACCTTATTCTTCACAGAGGAGCTAGCGGCGGCGGTGCGTAGTGTTTCCAATTTGAAATTTGGACTCTACTATTCACTCTTCGAGTGGTTCAATCGTTTGTGGATGGATGATAAACTGCATTTGCTTATGCAACAGAACTTTGTCAATCACAAGGTACGTCCCGAGCAAATGGATCTGGTGCAGCAGTATTTACCCGAAATCATTTGGTCTGATGGTGATTGGGAAGCGCCTGCCAAATATTGGAAATCGGAAGAGTTTATTGCCTGGCTTTACAATGACAGTCCCGTGAGGGATACGGTGGTCACTAACGACCGTTGGGGGTTTGGCACTGCTTGTCTGCATGGTGACTTCTATAACTGTGCCGATCGCTTCAATCCCGGTGTCTTACAATCACACAAGTGGGAGAATGCTTTCACCCTGGATCGCACTAGCTGGGGTCAGCGTTTCGATGTGAGTCTTAAGGATTTTATGAGCACCAAGGACGTCATCAAAGGTGGGTCCTTGTATATAGCTATTTTGCCTATTTGTTTTATAGATTTCTCTTAGAAATCGTTTCTACGGTCAGCTGCAATGGCAATGTTTTGATCAATGTGGGTCCCACCAAGTATGGCACCATATTGCCCATTTTCGAGGAACGCTTACGCGACATGGGTCGCTGGCTCAAGATCAATGGAGAGGGCATTTATGGCAGTGCTCCTTGGATCTATCAGAATGATACTATTACGCCAAATGTCTGGTACACCCGACAACCACAGGCGAACAATGGCACCGTTACCATCTATGCCTTTGTACTGGAGTATCCCTATGACAACAATGAGTTGGACATTTATCCTTTAGGCAAGGATATCAGCATCTTTTATAATGTCATGTTGATTGGCCTGGATATGGGCACTGATAAAGATGTGTTGACTCAGGACACTACCCAAGTCGTAATGCTGGGCATGGAGGATACCAAAGTAGAGGTAAGTGTTGATTGAATTACTTGGTTAACTTTTATTTTATACACTGATCTTTTACTTCGTCGTAGTGGACATCGGTTCGGAACAAACTACATATAACTTTCCCACCCAAACATCACATAGACAAGCGAGGATTGGATTATGCCTGGACTTTTAAAATTACCATAGGATAAGTTTGTATGGCATTTAACTCAAAGCAACATTAAAATAGTTTTATGTGCGAAGTGCACCGCAGAATAGGAATGTGGCAATTTGGATCCCCTGGCAGTCGAACTAGAGATACTTTCCTGGATTGCAATCCAGGAGTAGATTAGCCTCTGATGGTAGAGGGTGGGTCAGTATCTGATAAGCAGGGTAAGTATCTGATAAGCAGGGCCAGCCAGCCCATATCCACCGGTGGCCGAAGTCGCTTGTGTACTTCACGCAGTCGAGAGCCGAACTAATGAATGTGTGGATCAGTTAGTAAAGAAAGCAAGTAAATGGACTGAAATATTTGGTGCAAACCAAAGATCTGCACGATTGCACAGCAACTACAAGTGTACTGCATACCCACTTGATATTTTTCACAGTCAAGTATTTCCAAACACCGTGTTGACAACACTCATGTCATACGGGTATGAGTGCCAATAAAAATACCCGCAGTCACTCGTGCTGCTAAATTTGTATACCCGTTACTCGTAGAGGAAAAAGGGTATACTAAAGTCGTGCAAATATATGTAACAGGCAGATGGAATCATTTCCGATCATATAAAGTATATATATTCTTGACCAACATCAACAGCCGAGTCGATATAGCCTTGTCCGTCTGTCTGTATAAACACCTAGATCTCAGAGACTAAAATAACTTTCTCCTTATTAAAGATATTGTGTTCAAATTTAAAACTTAAATTTATATTAGCAGTAACAATAATCCCACCTATGTGGTGGTCTTACAATTTGTTACATATGTATACCCAAAAACAAGTGTAAGTCTATGAAGTTTTATCGTTGAACCCCTCTTCTGATTAACTTCATCCGGGTATTACACTCGACAATAAACTTTCTTTTGGCACTCACATTGAACTTTCGGTGAATAAAGCCATGGGGCTTGCTAAGTTTTATTAAACGTTCCAAGATCCCTACACAAACAAGCTCTTCTTTATATCTTTTGGGAGACCTATTTTGGAGTTAGGAAATAGTGGCCGAGCTTCTACAAAAAAAGGTATGAGTGGCGTTAACACTCACGAGGCTTTGATGTGAAACATGATGCTACACTTATGGCCAAAATTACAAGGTCTCTCAATGGTATATAAGTCAACAACAATATCACTAGCTGCTGAGTGCTCTTTTCTTTTCTGTTAAGTCACTGCCAAGTCACTATCAAGTCACTGCTTAGTCACTGTTTAATCACTGCTATGTCAAGTCACTTCTTGGTCACTATTTATCAAGTCACTGTTTAGTCACTGTCAAGTCACTATTTAATCTCTGTTTAGGCACTCTCAAGTTACTGTCAAGTCACCATCAAGTCACTTCTTGGTCACTATTTAGTCACTCTTTAATCATTGTCAAGTCCCTGTTTAGTCTCTATTAAGTCACAGCTTAGTCACTATCAAATCACTGTAAAGTCACTGTCAAGTCACTATCAAGTCACTATCGTTACTGTCACTATTTAGTAAATATTTAGGCACTTTCAAGTCACTGTTAAGTCACTATTAAGTCACAGCTTAGTCCCTATCAAATCACTGTTAAGTCACTATCAAGTCACTGTTAAGTCACTGTTTGGCCACTACTAATTCTCTGTTTAGTGTCAAGTCACTGTTTAGACACTGTCATGTCACCGTTGAGTCACTATCAAGTCACTATCGTCACTGTCAAGTCACTGTTAAGTCACTTAAAGCTCCTCCTTTAATGCCCCCCTTAAACATCTCTTCCTTCACATTTCTTCCTCTTTTCTAAAATCTTCCGTACCGAAATTAAAGATGTTTCACATCAAAAATCAACTTGGCATCCAAAACTACAGATAATCGAGCAGTGTGACCAACAGCTAATTAAACTAAATATACCAAAAAGTGAAATTTTTGGCGTAATTTTTTCTTAAGTCCAGTCACACGGCTCTTACGTTCCACGGCGACGAAACATAGGGGGAAGTTAGCTAAATTAAGAATTTCGGATGTCCGAATGGGCCTTTAAGCTTTAAGAATTACCTTCACTTGAGCATAGACGTACTATGTGCAGAAATACTTTATCCAAAAAATTAAAATATAACTTTAGTATTTGTCACATTTAAAAAATTTATTGTATTTTTTATTCAATTTTGTTTTATTCGTTTTGTTTTTGTTTATTCAACTTTTACACAGAGAAAAATTAAATTGCAATTTGTTGCATTTTGTTTAATTTGATTAATTAAAATTTGTTAAATTGCTAGAATTTGTTAAGCGCTACTAAAATTTAAATTGGTTTTGTTTTTTGTTTTTACATACATTCATATTCATCGTTTTTTATATATATATATAGGTGTATATATATAGAGATTGGTATTGTATATGTGTATATATATTGTTTGTTTGCTTTGTATTCTTCAGTAGAGACCTGCCTAGTGGTGGCATCTTTCTTTTACTTATGAAAATTGTGTCACATAACTACAACATAGAATCACCTACGAACGGAAACAGAAAGGAATTTACATACTCTAGGAGTTACAAGCAAATCGGCAAAAAGAGATCCATGCTAACTTTGTATCCCCAATTGATAATCGATTGCGCACAGCTGATGATGATTGATGCAAATGGAAATGAAATCTTTTGTGGTGGGATAATCGTTCCAAAATATCTAACCGTGGGCGACTGTGGGGTGCTGTGCTATATATTTTAACGTAATATGGTTTAAATGTACTTTGTATGTAGTTAGAGAGTTTTATTTGCTTTCGTTTTCACTTGAGGCGTTATGTTAATTGATTTGCAATTTGATTTTCTGAATGCTTTTTGTGGTTGTTGTTGTTGCTGTTGTTGTAATTGGTTCCCTTAAACACACACACATAGTATTTAGTAATACATGAATAATATCTGTATGTATATATATCGATTTTTATATAGTATGTAAAAATTCTACAATATCTATTTCCTATGTAAATATTTATTATTTGTTTTTGCTTATGCGCTTGATACTTTGTTGTCACTTTACTTTGTTCTTTTTCTTCTTTTTGTGTATTATCATTATTGTTTACAAAATACTTTGAGGAGCCACTGGACGTGTCTAAGATTCATGTCGCTTTATACATTTCACACCCATCCATCCATATGTGTAGACAACAAAATGAAGAGTTTCAAAAAAAAAAAATTGCTTCTACATATGTCAAAAAATATATATTTATATATATATGTATGTATGTATGTGTTTGAGAAGCTCAACACAAAAATACAACTCAAAATGTCTATTTTTTCAAACAACATCAAAAGCGTTGCGTTTCTACTTTATAAAGCCTGGCCAAGAATGGAGTGTACATTAAACAAAAAGTGAATCGCATCAAAAATGAAATAAAATACTTTTACAAAATTTCGGTATTCACATAAAATTAGAGATACAAAAATCTCTCTGTAGGGTGAGTGCTACTGACAAACATTCTATTAAAGTTAAGTGAAATAATAGAATTGGTTCAAATCTGTCCAGAGTTGGTACTGTTCTCTATTTATGCAGGCAAGACGTTTGTTTTGATCTATTTGTATGTAGATCGACTTTGGACCACCTTTCAGAAATTCTTTGGCTATTATATAGGATAAAAAAAATTTCAATCCTATTTCGAGAAATTTAAAACTTATTTTTGCGTTTTTGTCTAATAATTCTACACAGCCAACAATCATTAGCAATCATTAAGTCCAGCAGATTTTAAGAAAATCTTGATACCAATACATTTTTGTAAAGTTTCAAAGGGATAAAGTTTCAGAATTTATTCCCCAAGTCCTTAAGTTTTGCGTGCGATTAGCGATTGGAGTAATGTATTAATGAACTGTCTTGAAAGACTACTTACTACATGGGTTAGGTCACAATAAATATTAGACCGCATGGATTCCAGATGAAGTTTTTTTTTTAAATTACCGGAATTAAGGTAAGTTCTGCATATATTGTCTCGGTTTTTGAACCAATTTTTAGACTCAAAAACTGAACAATCATTTCAAAATATCAAGAAACTTGGCATACAAAATTAAATCTTGGATCAAAAAGTTTAATTTTAACTATATTTTTGATCAACCCTGGAAAGCAAAGAACAATTTCATTGAAAAAAAAAAGATCCCCGTACAATGGATATTTGAAATATTCACTTTAAGATCAATTTCTTCTTCTTCTTTCTTCTTTTTCTTTCCCTTGGATAAAGAATAAAGATCAATTAAATATTTTTTTCTGATATATGCTTTTTAAGCGAAAATAAATCGATTTCGAAAATATCCATTAAATACAAAACAGGGAATAGTTAACTATTTAGTCCAAATGGATACCGAAAATATCCTAAGGTTCATCAAAAACTATCCTTTCCTTAGTGTGAGCTCTAATTTGAGGCCTAGATTAGAATTTATCAAAGATAAATGTTTGTAACTCTCAGTTTTGTATCCGATTTTGATAACAAAATAAAAATAGCGATGTCTTGCAAAAGCCGAACTCATTTTACACCGACACAAGCTGAGCGCATGCAAGTCAGTGCTGGTTTTGCGCTTTTTGGCCTGGCTCTTCTTGACAAACCCTGCTTTAAAGAGTCATTGTTGTTCCTTTATCAGAATAAATTTATTTTAAGTTAGACCTTTGAATATCTATCATATTTGGCAAAAGAAAACTTAATGTTCAATTCACAGTAGAAAAATACGAAGAGTCTTTATTTTGATGAACTGATTCGTTAAAAGCCCCTACTGCATCCTATCTATACGATCCCGTTAAATTATTTATTTTACGCTGAGTTCACAGCTTATAGTTCATAGCATACTTGATAAGATCATTTTTTATGACAACGATATCATTTCCAGTTGAAATGAATTGTTTTCGTAGTCGTAGTCAAAAAATCATTTTAGCTTAGTCAATATTTAAGTCTTTTTGGAACCCTGGTTTATACTTGAATTTGTGTTTTTTGATAGCCTCAACTGAAACTATTAGTTTCGAATAGACTTCAGGTACCAGAGCTAGCTTATGAGAAGTCTTACATCGTGAGATTATAGACTAGGCCGGCTTCCGGAACTTCTAGTTAGACAAGACCTCTGTAGCCAAGTGCCCGACTTCGAAATACCCCGTACCCTTGACGCGTTTGTACTCGAATATATAGTAGCGAGGTTCTAACTCTTATAGGCTCTTGCCAAAGACCAATATTATCTCTAAGATGCCGAACAGCCATATATTGGTGTTTGTTTTTTTTTGGTGACGACGAGCTCTCTTAGCTCACACAACGTAGAGAGCGTACAAATCTAAAAATAGAATGCAGTTGCTTGTGTGAGTAATGCTTGAGAACACCTGTGCACACTTACAGTTGTAGCTGTCGCTGTATGCGTTCAAAAAAGCGGCTGACTCTAGAGCAGTGTCCGGCAAAACACACAGTCTTATTTTGCCTTTGAATGTGTGCGTTCACACACGCGAGAGCGCTCTCAGTTAGCACATGTTTGTTAGTGCAAAAGAGAGCAGTGTGCGCTCGTATAGTGTCTGTGTATCGACGCCGCTGCTACAGAGGATGGACGTCGCTACTTCTATACACAGAACATTGAACGGTGCCGGACACTGCTCTAGAGCAGCGTTGGCCCTCAGTTCCATCCCGGGGGCGACAACATTTCGCTATTCACACATACATGACCCGAACGCTTGCCGAAGCTGACATCAAGAGAGCAAGACAGTGTCAGTTGCTTGGCAGAGTTCAAAGCGATTAGGTCGAAGCAAATTCACGGAGATTTTTTTTCGCACACTAATACACTCTCACTTTTTGGCCTTGCTCTCGCTGGCCATCGCTGCTCTAGAGCGCTCTCTCTGGCTTTTGAAAAAAATTTCAAGAGAGCCAAAAGCCATTTGAAAAACCAGCACGAAAAAATCGTATTGCGTGACTTATATTCATATTCTAATGTCTTTGCTCTTGCTCTAATGGTCTCTTAGATCGTCTGGCCATATCGACTCTGCCATTAATGCTGATTCATAACTTCGCTCACTTACTTCAAGACTGTCCTAACTCAAAAAATACGATTTTTGACTTGATTATGCAGACATATTCGCTGTATTGAGTTCATAATATATTGTGTAAAATGACCATATTCTGGCCTTTTCCCGTTTCCGAATTTAATTGATCGGAATTGGGATGAGCTGTGTTTTTTAAGAGACGACTGAGGGATTCGGGCGAATCTTTTGGTCATCAAGAGGGTCGAATGTAGGTAAATGGGGTTTTAAAGTTAAAATCAGAAAAACACAAACGATTTTTAGAAGCGAGTACATTTAACAATACCGATTCTGCATTATTTGATCGGAGTCGAAAACGGGAACAGGCCTGATTGATATATTTTATACTTTCGATATGGAATGAGAAAATATGGCTATTTTATGTTACAGGTTAATTTTCATGTAAGAGAGTCATATCTCAGTTGTCCTGCGGTTGATATTGCTCATATATTCCTTCGGCTTTCAGTCAAAACATAATATTTTTAAATTTTTACAATGATCACATTAAATTTTAAATTTTTACTAAAATAACTTGAATCTAAAAGAATTTTTTCCTCGTGGTTTATTCGATTGGGCCTGGGATTGGGACCAATGAATTGTTAAACTAGAGGCATCAGGTAGCAACACCTCATACCCAGTTCTTCTTGACCACGTCAAGTTCGTACAAATTTACTCGCAAGAGTGAATTTAAAATTACAACCGTGCTCAATAAAGATGTGTAGTTCTATAAAATCTGTTTGGAAAAGTGCTTAAAATACTTTCAAATCAATGAAGAAACCATGACATTCGATTGTTAATTGACGTTTCAAATTGTCTTGGTAGCGTCTAGCCCTCTGAACCAAAAACGAGCCAAAACGGCCCTACTACGGCCCGACTTCAATATACCTGTTTCTCAGATGAGCCTTGCTTTATGTTAATTAACAGAGCAGTAACATTAATGTTAACTTATGAACGTAATGTAAGCAGAAAGCGCAGGCTGACGCCAAACATACGTCAATAAATTTTTCATTATAGGAAATGCCTAAAAGCAGGCAACATATTTGAATTAAATATAAGAAAAAAGTTCATATTCTTATAACTTCACTATTTATTACCAATCTTAATGAAAATTTCACAGATTATTGATGTTGGGTACATAAATGGGATTTTAAAAGTAAAGATCTATATCTTTAAAATTGTGGGAGTTCTTCAACATTATTTATTGAGATCAGCGTGCAGACAAATAGGAGTCTACAAAGTAAAGGGAATAACAAGTTCGCTTCGGAAAATGTTTTAACGATCTGAAAAACAGATTTAAAAAGATGTGAACCAGGAACAATAAGCGATGGGTTCGAAAATTAAGAGACTTTTACAGTCCAGTTCAAACTTTAATTTAACTTCAATTTGTCCGGCATTGAAAGGGTCACTTCATTGGCTCGAGGGACGAATTTTTTTAAGGTTATCACTCACGTACCGCTTACTCTTTATGTTTATTCAAGTCATTCTTATTTCAGCTGTTACCGGACGCACAGTTTACTTTTGCGGGTCACTTTTTAGAAACAGGATATTCATTTTTGACAAGGCGATTCATTTTTGGTGGAAGTACCTGCCCTTAAAATAAAAATTGAAATATTTCTCTTGGTTTGTTTGTTTTTTTTTTTGTTTTGAATGCGAAGTTGGCAAAGTATATTTGAAAAAAATTGCTACAAATTAAAAATGTTTACAAATATTTAGGTAATACTTTTTTGTTTTTGTTGTTTTTTTTTTGTTTTTGTTTTGCGTGTTTGAATGAAAGAAATGTATTGTATATATGCATTTACGTTTTGTTTTCTTGATAGATTTTAGATGCTTTTTCTTGCGTTTTTGTTTTTGTTTATTAAATAGATCACATTCATGGTTCTATTTTTCACTTGCTTCAATTATGTTCACATTGAGTTGAATTGTTAATCGAATAGTTACATATACTCGTACATATATATATTTTAATATTTTTGTTGTTGTTTATTGCTGCTGCTGCTACGGTGGCCCTATTTACACTTGAGTATGTGTGTGTGTGTTAATGTGTGTGTGTGTGTACTTGAGTTGCCATGGCTAATACATATTTTAAATGAGAATAAAGCCAGTTTTGAATACGTATTTCGTGATTCGAGATCTTTGAGGGGGGGAGAGAAATTTAATAAATAAATTCTTGCTTGTGTGTGTGTGTGGTGAGTGTTTAAGTGTAGATAGAAATGTTTGTTGTGTTTAGTTTTAACATTAATTTGTGATTTCTTTTGTTATTCTAGGCTAAAAATTATTTTTTAAAATTTATTAACACAGATGACTTTATATTTTTCCGAAAGTTTCCCTTTGTTTTTTGTTTTTGTTGTATAAACAATTTCTAAATTTTGTTTTGTCTGTCATTTCGTGTTTTGTTGTTGTTGTTTTATTTCTTAACTAAATTCTACAGTTGGAAACACACAGCTGCTACAACGCACATCGAAATTTGTTCGGATTTTTGTTTTGTTCTTTCTTTTTTTTTTTTAATCATAAAATCTTACAATTAGAAACACATTAAATTTTTTATAAATATTTCTTCATTTGTTATGGTTTAAGGTGTATAGAGAGTGTCCCAAAGTATTGAAGCTAGTTTTTATTGACAGAAAAGCTAAGCAGAACAGGGTGGGATTTACACGAGATGAAGCGAAAGTGATGATGTCGAGTTGGAGTTCAACGCGGAACATGTTGGTAAGAAGTGTTTGCAGTTTCAATCTTTGAAAGGATTTATGACAAAAATTAAGGAACAATTATAGGTTTTCGATTGTCTAACAGTCATAAAATCCCAAGAATTTGTGAGATTCTTAAGTAAGATTTTTATATTGTTAATCAAACTATTCTGGCTAAACCACCGTAGACTCGTTGCAGTCGTTGTAACAGAGACATATCGTCTACATGACCATGCCGGAAACAATGCCATGCAAATCAATTAAATATTTTCAACCCGAGGCAAGGGCAAGAATTTTCGGTACAGACTAATTTGGGTCTCAGACTAATTTGAACCGATTTGGTTCGAACCTTGGTTCATAGCTAATTGGATCTTTGAAAAATTTGTCACGCTTATTCTTAAGTGACTAATTTGAATAACTTAACTTGAATCTTTTGATTTTGAAATTATTGAAAAAATACTGAAAGCAGATTATAAAGTTAAGTTTGCACAGAAATAAGTTGGAAATTCCTACCTCTGCAGTACTGAGGAAAGTCCCATCATCAGTAGGCTTTTAAAGTTTTATATTAAGGCCTGTTCTATGTAGGGGTCATTATTTTTTTTTTAATTTTGAAAAAGAATTTGAGATCTAAATCCAATCTAAATACCTTTCAGCTTCCCTTTTAGGACACCCTTTTTATAACAAGGTTAAAGGTTTTTTCTTTTGTTTTTGTATGTTAAGAGATTTAGCCTTATTGTGGCTAACAAAGTTTGAAACTTTGCAAAACCGAAAAACACAAAAAAATCATTTTCAAAATTTAAATTATATACTTGGCTGTGTGTGTGTGTGTGTATGTTTGAGTGTGTGTGTTTTTTATGCATTTATCAATATTCCATATTTCATAATTATTATATAATATCACATCAACTTTGTTTTTATATTTTTTTTCGCTCTTCTTAAACTTCTCTTTTTTGCTTTATACCAATCATTCGCCTTAGATAAATTTGTTGTTTGTTAGCCTAATTAGTTGTTGAAGAAAAACATTTATATGTATAGACATGTATCTCAAACTACTGGGTTAATGTTGGTTGATGTTACCATCCATAGCTAATACTCTTTCTCTTTCGTTCTCTCTTCTTCTGTGTTTTTCTGGGGGAGTTTCACTGAGTGAAGTTCAAAAAGTTACTTTTGTTTTTGTGTAAGCCAAAAAGTCAGTCCAATAAGAGTTTTGAGTTGCCTGCAACTGCAGTTGATTTGTTTCAAAATAATTGTTTTTGTTTTGTGTTTTTGAGTTGATTTGTTATTTGCAGGATTAATTGATTTGTGGTCCAAAGTTTGCCTCTATTTTGTTGCTGTTGTTGTTGTTTCTGACGGCCGACGGCTGCTACTTGCTGCTGCTGCTGCTGTTGTTGCTGTTCGGAGGGATTAAGTTTTGAGTAGCGCGTCCACTTGCTTTTCAGGAAAGTTGCTCACTCGGATGAGTAGAGCTTATTCTTGGTCAAGGTGAAATCGGGACTAATGATGATGGTATTGCTACGAGTAAGATTTCTGCAGAAAGGGGAGATTATAAATTAAAAATAGTTTCTGGCTTTAGTTAAGTTTCACTTTAAACATACTTGATAAACTGTGGGAGCAGCGAGGTCCAGCCACTTTTGTCCTGTTTCAAAGTCAAATACAATTCGAAAATGGATACCGTATCGGGATCAACCTTAAATGAGGCAATGCGTCTGCAATAAAAGATTTCAAATTATAAATAAAGAGCTCAGAATATATATGTAAACGAAACAACAAACGAAACGAAAATCAGAAACAGAAATTTTTCTTATTTTTTTAACAAACTACAAAATTTGTCCAATATTTGGAAAGTTCTTAATTTTAGTTTATGGTTCCAGAAGGACCCAAAAAACGACCTGGTTTCGGTTCAGTGTGGTGCATAGTCTAAAATAAAATTCTATATATCTGAACATTAGTCTGCGTTTTTTTGTATTCAAAATGTAAGATCAAACGGGTGCCTCTTGATTCGTAAGTTTATGGTGTATACCTATATCAAAAGATTTTGATAACTTTTCCTTTTTTGTTTAATACTTGCAAATTTTGTTATCAAAATCGCTATAGTTTGACAAGTTTGTATTTCGAAATATGAACACGTTGAGCTCTGCGCCACTGGGCAGCGCCCAGTAAAATGTCAGTATCGATAATATAAAAAATCAAAATACTCAATATCGATATTTAATATATCGCGTCTAAAATAACATCAATATATCGGGTTTTTCTTAAGCTTTTCAAGAAAAGTCTTCACCACAAGACTACTGATGACCAGTTTTAGTCACCGTTAAACCTTATCTTTCCAATAGGATAACATTCGATTTAAATTACTCAGTTTTTTGAAAATTTACTATAAATTAGGGTGTCGATTTGTATAGGTCGGAAAAAGTCACTATAACAAAAACGAAATGTACGGTAAATACTAAAAAATTCCGCCAAAAACTCTTGGGTCTAAAATGAATTCCTAGCCCGGTTAAGTACATTTAAGGATTTTGTCTTTTTCAAACTTGGAAAATCAAGGGCGAATTGTGGTCATTGTGCCCCCTACTAAGATCAAATCTCTCCTAGCAGCTGTATTTCCTGGACGAAAGTCTAGATTTTTCTATGTTTTCCGATATTTTCCTTCTGCAATTACCATAGTAATTTTTACTGATATAACGTTTATAAAAATATCAAGAAAAAAATCATATTGGAATAACCACGTAAAAAAAGTATATTGAATAGAGGCAAAAAAAAAAAAAGTTTTAAGATGATTGACTTCTTAATTGTTCTATCTATATCACATTACGATTTTAGCTTTTTTGAGTGTTTTTGTTCAAAAAATGATTGTGTAATTCGGCATTATTATTTTTAATTCAACTGTCTTGAACTTCAAACTAGCTTAAAAGTTTAACCCAGTTTTTAAATTCCCATCACTCGAATTCGAATACAAGGGAAGAAATTAAGTTTCGGATATATTTAGATTTTTTTTGAGTTTGAAAATGAAATGATTTTATTTATTTATCTTTATAAACTTATCTAGTTTAGAATTACGAAACATTTAAAAACTTAAACTTAAATGTTCATTACATTACATGGATATCTAGCAGTTACGCAATTCTGTTGGTTTTAGATTGTGGATGTTGAAATATCGATTTGGAATACTTGTTGAATATATTTTTGCAAGTTTCGGGCGCAAAAATGAAGGTTTTCTGAACGCACTCTACTAGTAACAGTATAAAAACAAAAAAAAATATATTTGATATATTTTAAAATATTTCGATATTTCGAAAACCCTCTTTTAGATCCCTGTTATTTGATGGAAAAGTTTCCAATGAAAAAATGTTGTGTAAAATTTATTAGTTTCGCAATTTTTCATTCCAATAAAAAAACTTACCAGCAATAGTGTGACTATATTTACAATGGAACAAAACCAATAGCTAGACTCACAAAATATCGAAAAACTGGGACTACAAACAAAAATGGTATTGCCACCTTATCTCAAAATCAAGTTAAGACAGCTAATTACTTAATTCTTGGTGTCAATAGAACTCTGGTAGATATCAAAAGATAAATTTAATGATGAAATCATTGCTTAACATTTCATCTTAAACAGAAAAATATATACAGCTTAGCCTGCACTCTTTCATTCGCAAAAGTTTTGCGATTTGGAAAAAAAATTTGGTCAAAAACCCGATAGTGAAAATCGATCGATCGATGCACTTGAAATTTCAAGTAAGTTCTGTTCTTGGATGTACTTAAATTAAATACAAAACATTCTAAAATAAAAAAACGGCTGATGAAATTATAAATTTGCGAACAAACGTATTATATCAAAAACATTTGTTAGCCGAACAATTTAGTTAAAGTACAAAATTTTTGGGATTCATGGTTTGATGGAATCATGGTTCTAACACTTTGACTGAAGATAGATTTTTGACCTACAGTATAAACATCTTGCTATTTGGTAAATTCATTTCTTCTGGATTTTGATATTTTACAGAGAATTAATTTCAAGAACGAATTGTACTTATTTGTACGTATTTTTTAAGTATTAAATGTTAAATGGGATGTACCTAAGACCATAGCAAACTAATAGAATGACCAATAAGATATTATAATAGTCCGATATGAAGTTAAAAGATCCCGAAACAGTCTTAAAACAAATATTTTTAGATTGATTCAAGTACAAAGTTCTATGTTTTTTTCTAAGTGTAAAGAATGAACTTTACAGGTTGTTGAAGCGTGAAATGCAACAAGTCTGCTGATGAGATGATTGAGGTGTTCTCGAAACAGCGATGTACGGACATACCATTGCTATTCCAAATACTGTAATTAATCTCTAATTTCTTAATTCACTTTTGAAAGGAAACACCAATTGTGACTCAAAGTATCAAGTGGATGCCCAAAATGGTTTCAATTTGACGATGGACAAGAAGATTTTACTATCTATAAACACAAAAAAGGGATTCCATTTCTCACCTAACATTGTTGGGCTCACTCTCGAAATTGATGAAAATGGTGCAGGCGCGTTCCCCGCACGGTTCCCGCTCCGACATGCGTATAATTTCGGCAGCAATGCGCTGCGTGAGATCATAGGGTAGCGTCACCTCGGTACAGGCCAAATGACGACTCTTGGCATCTCGCAGTTTGGTTTGCAGCTGCTGCGACAGCTCCTGCACAGCAATGGCGCTCACATCGTCCAAATTGTCGGCGGGTCCGAAGCGTGCACCGGCCGTCGATTGCAGGGGCGAGGCGGGCAGCGTTGGGATGTGGCCAGCGTTGTTGTTAGCCGGCGGTGGTGACGGTGGGCAAACAGCCGAGGCCTGGGTACTGGCCAGTACATTTGTCATATAGGCATGATGATAGGCAGCTGCACTACCCTGGACCACATCGAAACTGGCCGCCACCGATGATGAGGCGGAGGCTGCCTTGGGAATGGGCACGGAAGCCGTCACCGCCGACCGTCCAGTGTTGAGTGCCTGGTGCTGACGCATGTGCAGCACTGATGCGGGATGGCCGTCCACCACATCCACGTCGAGAACGAGATCTACGTCCGCCACGTTCACCTCCGTTGCTGTTGGCGACGCCGTAGTGCCGGTTGTCCCCGGTGCAGTTAACGGACTCGTCCAGTCTGCAAAACAAGGGAATGTCACTTGGTTTAGTAATTTGATAGGAAAGTAAGCCAACGACTGCCGGCAGAAAAACAGCTGATGTCTGCACGCTCTCACTCAATCATTCTCACTCAATTCGGTGAAGCGCAGTGCGCAGGCTTGCCAACTCACTCACTCGAGAAGCTTCCACGCGGCGGAGGGGAGACAGAGGAAATCACCTGGCAACAACAGCTGGAAAATCAGCCGTTCAGCCATTAGGTAATTCGCTTTTGCTTCTTCGTTTCCAGCTGACGAGTGCTTCCCCCCCCCCTCCGGGCCACTTCTCGCTGCCAAATGCACCGCTCGTTTGTTAGTCAGCAGTTTTTTTTTCCTTTTGGGCTTACAGTGCAGAGCCAAATAGCACCTACCCCGCCCCGCCCCCTTTTACTCTTCGCTGCTTTTCATCTTGTTTTTATATGACGTCTTCTTCACTTCTTCTGCCTTGACTGCAACGTTTTTATTTCTTTTTGGTGTTATTTTATTACTTGAAACCATGCGCCTGGGTTGCGCTCCCCTCAGCAACGCACAGTGGGATGGCATGGAAGAAATGCTAAGTAAAATGATGGTATAAAATATTCAAACTTGCGAAGATAGTTTCAGAACTCTACCAAGCCATGATTGAAATCCTAAAGTAAACTTGCCAAAATAAAAATAAAACCACTTTGGAACTGCATTTTTGTTAATCTTCACTGACAATGGCCTAAGAAACTATACTAAGTCCGTTAAATTATGCTAAAGAAAAAAAAATATAACGAAAGTCCAACATTTAAATTGAGATGTGTGTTGTATTTCCATATTTGCCCATTGTCTTTCGATTGCCTTTGTGTTTATTTATGTGCGTTTGGTGTGTGTACACACAAATATGCATACAAACATACATATGTATGTATGTACATAAAAAGCAGTTAAATTTTGTTGCTGTTGCCGTGCTTTATAATATGCAAACATACACACTCGCACAGACAATGAATAGAGGACAATACAATACAATGTGTTCGTATGTACGTGTGTACATTTGTTAGTATGTACAAATTAACTACTTGGCTTGTCTCGACAACGTCTTGTAATTAGCGCGGAAACTCTTTGAAGAGCCTCTCTCTGGCCTCCCACATGGCAGCATTATGTTAGATGTTGAATGGACAACATAGCGCTGACTCTCTCTCTGTTGCTACCTCGCTTACGTTTAGGCAGGCAGCGCACACCCGCGTAATTAAGAAATTAACGGCACATGTTTGCGGCTCTGCGCTGCGGGTGCACATTTGTGTCTCTTTCTTGCTCTATTGGATTTTGTCAAGTGTCCGTTAAAAAAGGGTTTCAAAAGCGAAAGCTAAAAGGAAACACACCAGCCAGCCACCACACATTTAATTACAACCAAGGTACACATACATACATACACATATGTACCAATGTATGCATGTTTGAATTAGAAACAGAGACGACGCATCCCCCACTGTATTTGTGCATTCGAAATCAACCATAACAGCATCTCCTAACAGACAGAACTCATCCGAAGTTAACCGCACACCTCAAACATTATTTTTGTTGCTGTTGTGGCTGCTGTTTGCTCACTCATTCCTGTCGTTATTGTAATTCAGTCACAGGAGGTGAGTGCTTTATGGATATATGTACATACATATGTACTTGGATCGTATTATGCATGGCCTTGAGTCTCAATATACACAATCGACTACGTTAAAGCTCGAGTGTATGTACAATGTACACAGTTAAGTTGGAAATAAATTGAAAAAAAAAAACGCGGTTTATCAAATGCGTTAAATAAATGCACAAGTACATATGTATATATGGGCATTTCCACAGAAAAGTCCACCGAGACCAAAAGTGAAAAGTACTTAAAAACACTATTTTTATCGTATTATCATGGGGAAAAAATCAAAATGAACTAATATCAGTCAATCTAAAGTTTTTTTCATTTACTCATTTGTAAAGATTTTGTTGTAATTAAAAAACCGTTAGATTGCGCGGATTTTTGGTCTCTAAAATATTTCTGAGGGTAAAAAGAGTTAAGAATATGGCATAAACCACCATAAGAAACTATATGATTGAAATTAATTGTAAGTTTTTGCTTTATATTATGAATAAAACAGCAAAATTATCATAATGTTAGGTAACGTCACGTCAGATACTACTTAAGTTAAGAAAATAGGGTTGAATGAGATAACCTAGAAAATAAACATGTTTTATTTTAAAATCTACAAAAAAAAATTTGTTATACAAAAAGCTTTGTCCAATTCGCAGAGTCGTACTAAACAGACTTTCGTTTTTTGTAACGTCACGTCAGCTCATATTTTTGCTTATATCTTTACCTCCTTATGATACAGATGATATCAAACAATCTTTTTGAAAACCCAAGACTTTCATATTTTTTTAAAAACATTTTTTTGTACAAACCTAACGACACGTCAGTTTGGTTTCAGAATTGGAGACCCATCCAATACGAATTAAAATCTAAATCTTATATGTAGTTTTTATAATCAATGAAAGACAAAATTAGTTATAGGCTACTGGATTGGTTCACATCACGGCTGTAAAACAGTTCAGAACCGAACACCTTAACTCTGGTTTGTTTGGGTTTCGTGGGACCCTAAAAACCTTCTAAACCTCTTAAACCGGACTTTATCTGCTTGAAAATATTTTGGTCCCTTTTTTGCGGTATAAGATTAGATTTATAAATTCGTATTCGTATCATATTACGAAAACGAGAGTATAGAATGTGGAAAAAACACTTTAATGTGAAAAAACCAGACTTTTGGAAGCCGTGGATGAAGGATAATTATTAATTAATGGATGACAATAATGAATATGGTTTGTTCGACTATTGATTAGCGTATACTAACGGCCTCTTCTTAAAATCGATCTTTAAATCGATCTAAAATCGATTTTAAACCGCAAAATATTTGACAACAAACTAAAAACTCGCTTAATTTCATCAAAAGAAAGCAAGTTTTAACCAGGGTTTTAAACCGGTTCGGAGCTGAACTGCTCTGGCGTCGAAGATTCAGCGATTTTTGGAAAATACGAATCAAATCTGAACAGAAGCAGAATGAATGATTAAATCCCAAACCGGAATCTAAATTGGAGCAAGCAAAACGTCGAAGAGGGTTTAAAAAATGTATTTTAATCTTTTTCTACACTCAGAGAATAAGATTTTTAAAATCAAGAAAATTGGGCGAAGGTTTTAAATCGATAACTTCCAGTACAAGTAAATAAAACTTTCTTAAAAAACAGATTAAAGTTATTATGCCAACCGAATCTTTTCCCAAGCGGAGGGGGTTCGGTTATGTTCGGTTACCAGCTTGCTGCCTTGCTATAAACTGAGGCTCGACAAGCTTAGAAATCGGTCTGACTGCAAACCTTAATTTAGACTTTACAATGGAGTCGAACCTTCGGACTGAAGGGAAATTTAGAAGTTTCAAGGCTTGATTAAAATTGTAAGGAATTCGAAAGGATATTTTTAATTTAAAAAATAGATTCACGTATTTTACTATAAAACAATCGTAAACAACGCTAAATACCAGTTTAGCAGAAATAAAAGATTAATAATGAATCATTCAACTACATTGGAAAAAAATCGAAGAATTCGTAGAGGATAGTTTATTTCAAAGTTTGGAAGTACTTTTTTGTTCGATAATGTCAAGGAGAGTCAAATCAAAATAATAGATTCCCCACATAACGCGTCTAAAATAGCTAAATTAGCTCAAATTACTAATATCCTCAAAACAGATTCGTGTTCAGCACACGAAATTGATATAGAATTACCACCAACCAGTCAATATACTGCAAAAAATAATAATTTTGCTGCCTTGTGTTATTTATTGTTAAAAGTCTAAAAAATCTTTGTAAAATATTTAGATTATTTTAAATTTTAGAGACTTTTTTGTAAGGAGAAATGCTAAGACTTAAACCAAAAACATTGGGATCAAAGGTTTCTTAAAACCAGAACGAATAAGCTAAATTCATACATTAATTTTTTTAAACGTGTCAAAACTTAGAGCTTAAGAGAGGTTAACCTCTCCGCTATTAAAAGCGACTATATTATTCGGCTTCTAACTTCAACAACCCATTTATCGTCATTCGGCCCTCTTGATAGTATCTTTAATTTAGATACAACTCTGACCAATTCTGATCAAACAAATTTGGAAACGAGAGCAGGTCTGCATATTTTCTTAGATTTCTTCACGCAAAAGCACTTACTTTTATATTTTTTCATTGTTCTAGAATATCATTACTTTTTGTGAGAGCCCTTTGGCTCAAATTTAAAAAGTTTTCCAAATACATATACTTAATTTCGTCAGTTATACCATCCCCATTTTGAGAATCCTCGAACTCTTTTTGTTTTGCCAAGTAAAATCAAAAAATTTTTGCCTAGTTCGCTTAAGTTCTTGGATAGTTAATGAGTTCAAAGGCAAAGGTTGTGGAGGAGCTCGTCTAGTATGCAAATTGTTTTTGTTTGTTTATAAGTAATCGATAAACAAATGATAAATTATTCATTTGAAAACAATTTTGTAAGTCATTCACTTAGGAAAGTTTGGGCAACCTGCTACTACACACGTGTGCACAAATGAATGTATGTATGTATGTGTGTGTGTGTAAAGGATGTTAAATTTTAAATCAGCTACTGTAAACCCTTTGGTGGAGGAGTCAGAGGAGCCGGTGCAGGACATGGGCATAACTAATGTTTATTCAAAGAAATTAAGTAATTAATTAAACAACATTATTGCCACTGGTCACAGGACAGCTACAGCTACAGCTGTGCGCTGGCCCAGGCCAGGCCTGGCCGTGTCTGTGGGTTTCGACATTTGACTAGCATATGCATGAATATGCATGCCCAGGTCTGGGTCTGGGTCTGGTTCGGTTGGTCGTACATGTCCTTCGAAAATAAAATTGCATGCGCTCAGTCAGTCATGAAATTAAATTGACTGCAAATACGTTGCCAGCGGGCGAAGGCGGGGGGAGTGGATCGGTGGGGGCCTACACATTGTGTGTGTGTGTGTGTGGCGACATGTTGTTGCATGTCGTCGTCATCGTCATCGTTGGTCGTCAGCATGGATGGAGCTCAGCTTGGGTGATTTTACATTTTTGTTGGTTGCAGACATTGTACATACGTATGTGTGTATGTATGTTTGTATGTTCTGGCTGTGGGTCTCCTGTCTAATTTGCACAACTCTTTCTTCGAGTCGGGGCCAAGTTTAAAGTGACAGGATTAACAGGATGTTGCATAATCCGAGCGTCAGACACCACAACAAAATACACATACGTTTGTATGCATGTATGTAAGAAAGTACAAGTACACAAAGTGCATCATGCAAATTATTTTTCAACCCTCGCTGAAAGACTCTCCACTTTTTTTTTTTTTTGACACCGGAAAACACATTTGTATGTACCTACGAAAGGCCAACCATTCATTGGATTTACCTTTCCAAAATTAATTGCCCTGCCAATAAAATATTAGATTCAACACCATACACGAGACTCGAGATCGAAATGAATTTTTAATGTCTGGAAAATTTGTTGAAAACATCAAATGAAATGTTTCCCCATGCCATTAAATTAATTGAATCAAAAATTGGGCCATAAACTGAAATACGCACACAAAATGTTTGTAGCTCATTAAAATTATACGATATGTGTCTTTCCTTGGAATGACTTCTTAAGAATGTTTACCCAATTTACACAATCTATACAATTTGACTCACTTATTTCCAATGATTATTTAGAATAAGCTCGAGGGAAAACCAAAGTAATTAAAGTAAGTTCCAGGAAAATATACGAAATCTGCTTAGCAACAAACAAGGAACCAAATATTTTAGTTTCGATCAAATCAATGATAAAGATCGGATGAGCGGTTGTCATGTAATGAGCAAATAAGTAAACCACCCTCCCACCACCCCCTCCCGCCCTTACACAACTAGCACCGCACAGTCTTAGGGAGAGAGCGAAAGAGACTTAGAGATGAGCGCAACACCAGCACTGCATTCAGCTTCTACTCCAGGTACAGAATATGCTATAGTCGGGCCTGACCGACTTTCTCACTTTGTTTTGATTTGTGAAATTACATATGAGGGTCAACTATCCGAAAAACATCGGTCATTTCGAAAGAAATCAGGAAAGCGGATTCTTCTGCTTTATTTAGATCAGCAGAGGTCAACCGCATAACCCCTCTTACTCTCGCAACGCGTACCATGGCTTTTCAAGTGGCTCTTCGATCTTCAAAAGCCAGAGAGAGAGAGAGCGCTCTAGAGCCAGGCCAGCTTTTTGTCCCGTGAATTGCACTAATCGCTGAACCCCAAGCGACAGCCTTTTGATGTCAGCGGCAACGTCGGGTATGTTGTGTGCACAGCGAAATGTTGTCGCCCCCGGGATGGAACGTATTTTTGTAAGCTCAAGCATTACTCACACAAGCAAGTAAATTCTATTTTTAGAATTTTTACGCTCTCAACTTTGTGTGAGCGGAGAGAGCGCGATTTTCGTCTCCACCAAAAAATTAGCTGCATATTGCAAGACCATTGTATGGGCGTTCGGCATCTTAGAGATTATATTGGTCTTTGACGAAATAGATTTTACAACAACTACGCTGATCGAAAGTAAATAACGGGGAAAAATGTGGTAGTCGATAATTTTATTCTTCTTGTAGCTTGGTCACACTGTTAATGTCATCTGCGCCTGCTTATTCCCTTTTTTTGACTCCGCGTGACTTCTGACTATTGAGAGAGACCGCTACGGGGACAACGTTTTGCCTCGATTGAGATGATAAAAGAAAAATCGCAAAACCATTCTGTAGGAGGACTTTGCCAAGCTCTATGATTACTGAAAAATTTTGTTTTTTTTCCAGGGGAATGGGAATTACTTTAAGGGAATAAAATAGATTAAGATAACAAATAAAGTTATTGAAAATATAAAAAAATTCAACTTTTAATTACGGTACGGTCAGTGATCAAAAAGGTACTTAATCAGGCCTGTTCCCGTTTCCGAATCCAATTAATCGGAATTGGTAAGGGTTGTGATTTCTAAGAAACAATTAGACAATTCGATTGAATTTTTTACCATCCTTAGGATCGAATGAAGGTAATTGGGATTTTGAAGTTGAAAGTTAAACAATTCCGATTCCGCATGATTTGATCGAAATCGAAAACGGGAACAGGCCTGTATTTCTCACAAGGTAAATGATAAAAAATATGCATAGAAAGCTAAAAGGTTTCTGGAATTTCCAGTACCTTGGTAAAGGGAAAGGTACAAATAAGGTACTTTTAAATTTAAAAGCAAGGCTTATCCAGTCTTAAAAACATAACAAAACAAATTTCAACAATATTGACCATGTTTACACAAAGTTGACATTTCCCTTTTCGGATTGAAAAATCAAGAAGAGGTAAATCTTTATTCTTTTATTTATTAAGGACTGGGATAGAATTAATTTTACGAAAAAGTAATAAAATTTAAATATTAAAGGCTTGTAGCAATTTGGGACTGTTTTCAGCTGTGGGGGAAATTTGCGAAAATGAAATTATATTTTTATGAATAATACAAACTGCAAGAGTAATCATCTTCGGTGGAGTTTGAAAACAGGTTTAAGACAGGTATTCATAGCGGTTCCCGTACAGCTTTTGGACTTCCAAAAAAGAATGTGGCGGTTAAAGATTCTCTGTCAGTTCTTTGTTAATTTTGGTTTTTGGTTCTGATAGGGTATACGGATTTTTATTACAGTAGTTCGATAAATTGAATTGAGAGATAAATTTTAAAAAAGTAGCAGAACTGAATATTTCTAAAAGGGTAATTGATAACACCAACAGTGTGTTGGTGCCAGGTGCAGGTCTATTTCGATCTGTTCATGTTTATATAGATTGCATTGAACAAAACTGCTTGATGGGTTTTGTTCTATCAGCTCATGTTTACAAAATATATTGGAAAATCGGATTTGTAATAGTAATATTACTCTTCTACAATTTTTGAAGGCCACAATTAGAATAAATTTCTGAATATGGGAATTTCCAAACTCACGTGACGTAACGTTTGTACGAAAAAATGTTTTTAAGCAATATAAAAATCTTGCATTTGTAAAAAGATTATTTTATATTAGTTTTGAAATAATACAAGTTTATTCAAAAATATTTTCTTAAATTTTTTTATGCTTAAATATCTGACGTGACGTTACCACAGACATTACCTTAGTTATGTTGTTTTATTTATAATTAGGGTGTTCACTTTGTAGGGCACATATATTAGTCAGGAAAACCTGACCAAGTGCCTATGTCCTTAACAAAGTGAATACCCTAAATATATAGCGAATATCTTTTCTATGGTGTTTAGTGCCATTTTTTAGACTATTCTCGATATATCAATAATTATATCGTAACTCTGACGGACAACTGATTTTAATTGAGCGACCAAAAATAATCATTAAAAGTTTAATATCTTTCCTTTAGCAAAAGTTGGCCTTTTTTAATCCTGTGTATCAGACAAATCTCTTAGATTCTAATTTTTAGAAAAGTTTTTTCTCAACCTATTTTTACATATTTCTTACATATTTTTCGAAGTTCTAGAAACCAATGTTTTTAAAACAAAAATGTTGAAAGAATGTCCCCTTCAGAAACTTTTAGGCAATTACAAGACCCTTTTTAAAGCATTTTAAGCTTAGGCTGCATAATGATTTTTAAAAGTAAATTTTCCTCATTTTCACCTCGACTACTTTTCAGAAAATTTCGGAGATGTGACTAAAGAGCAAGGTAAACGATTTCACCAAGATATTAAGGAGATGGAAAAAGATGAAGGAAAGACGAAGCGTCCCAATGACACTTCAGAGAGACCTTGCAGATGCTTCCTGCAAGCGGAAATGTACCAAAGAAGTCTCTCTGGGTGAAATAAATGTATTTCGTGCTTACTAATGAATTTATTTAGATAAAAAATAAGTTTAGTTACGCAATTATAAATGACAAATTTTTTGTAGTTTTTAATCTTTTATTTTAAAACGTTAACTTGTATGGAAAACGTGACACCATAAGACCAAAACTAAAGGAATTGTTTTTGCTTTTTTTTTTGCTTTTATTAGTTCAATTTGCTTGCTTCCCTATTTAAGTACAATAAAATATAGTGTTTTTAACCAGTTTTAAATTGTTGGTCCAGGTTGACCTATCACATACTTCAAGACACGATTTTTGAGTTAATAATGTAATAATATTTGGTTTATTATGCAACATTTTCATATGGCCAACTTTTATACTCTTCGCGTGAGATGAAAATATGTTGTTATTTAATTTTTCAATTTTGATTTTATGCTTCATGTTTTGTTAAAAGTTTTATATTAACATGTTAAATTTATAATATATTACTAAATTGATTCAAAAATAAATGGTTGAAGTAAGTGAGCGATATAAAATCGTCTTATAATTTGAATTGAAATTCTCTGCATTATACAGTACAATAAATCTAAATAATTTTTCTATTGATTTAAATTTATTTTACGAAACCAAAATGTGAGAATTGGTGAAATGTATGCTTAGAATTTTAAAAGTCAACGTTCAATATGGCATTTTAATGATCTGATCGCTGAAGCATTAGAGCATTCATACGAGTTCCAAGCGATTTGAATATAATATGCACAAATCTCGACTGCGACTTCCGTATAAGCGTTTGCATTTTGAATTTAAATTATTCCTTTTTGGTTAGTAAGTCTAGTTAAGAAAAGCGACGGCTCCGAAGCCCACCGATATAAATATCGTAAATTAATTTTATTATGATTTTCACTTTACAATTCTTATTTGAAAAAAAAATCCTGTATAACCTGTCCGATAAACTTTGTCGGCATTTTTAGAAAGACTTGAATTATCTCCTAGCTTCTTCTATTCTATTCTTTTTACGAAAAAAATTAAAGAAAACTATGTTTTTTTCCAAAACGCGAACCAATGTTGTCTCAAGCTGGTTTTATTTTTAAAATTTTTTTAGAATTTCATAATTTTTCCCAATTTTAGAGTTTTGCTTGAAAATTTCACCATATTGGTTAATATTTGAATTTTTGAGGCTACAGAAAAACGCAACTTTAAAGGCCGATTTCTTTTTGCAATTTTAAAATTTTAACTCAACTAAAATTTTTCAAATTTGAAAAAAATGAATAAAAAATTGGCCAAACATTTTGTCTTCAACTTTTTCACTTTCACACACACACACAATCACAATATTTAATAAAAATATATTTAAACTATTTAGTACTCACCTTTAATTTTATTAACACCAAATTGTCCCTGAATATGATTTTGTACTGAGAGCACTTCCATCTTCATAGATGCGACGCCGTTGGAGTTTCTAGTTGGAGTTTGCCTCTGCTGCTGCTGTTGTTGTGGCCTGCGGCTGCTTTTGCCTTTGCTGTTGTTGTTCGTTGCGTTTTTTCTTCTTATGGTGTATGGATAGTTGAGAACATACATATGTTTGCACATATGCAATGTATGTATGTATGTTTTGTATGTGTTAGAAATGCACTTTAATCACAAGAATTTGATTTTTATTTTGTTGTTGCTGTATTTGTTCTTGACTCCCTTCCTTCCTTTGCAAATTTTTCATACGGCACACTTTCCTTAACGACTTTTTGTTTAACAAATAATTGGAAAAGTATCAACAACTAAATTTGTTATTCTAACATTTAAATTTGTTTAATACATTCTAAAAAATTTCTAACGGAAATTGCCGCCCCGTCCGTCCTGTTGCCAAGCCCCGCGTATGTGTGTGTTGATTTTTTGTTCGATTTTCTTTCTTTTTTGTGGGTGCGGAAGAATTTTGAAATTTGAATTTCTCAGCTATTTCATTTAATACGATGCGTGGCGTGCGGCGGCTGCTGACTGACTGCGACTGCCAGTTGCTGTTGCTGCTCGGCTGCTTGCTGCCTTGGCTTTGGCTTGGCTTGCTCTGCTTCGGCGGCTGAGCGGGTGTTTGTGGTTGATTGTTTGAGTGTGTCTGTGTGTGTGTGCATTAAAGAGAGACAGAGCGAGAGAGAGAGAGCGACACAACTACAAAATCAGCTGGTGGGGAGCTGCTGCTGCTGTTGCTGATGGTGTTGGTGGGGGGTTGTTGCTGCTGCTGCTTCTGCTCTAGCTTATTGAACTGGGGCGGGCGGCAACTTCTGTGACGGAGCAGTTTTCCAAAGCTACTAAAAGCTTTTTTTTACCGCTGCGGCTTTTATAGGAATTTTCCAAGCCGGCAGCGCAGCCGACTTCGCGACGTCGAGGTGGTCGTTCTGCAGTTGGAGTGGATTTTCCCTTGGCCGTGAACTGTTCCTGTTTCGGAGCCTCTTGAGTGAGTTTACAGCTGCTGCTTTAGCCACTCCATTTAATTTGGCATCAGCTGTTTGTAGGCACTCAAAGAGCGCACACCAAAATGGACTCAAAGAGTAAGCTTGATGCTCTTGAGCATAAAAATTTTCATTTTCAAATTTGCTCTGTGAGTGGTTGAAGTCGAGCAAGAGGAATCTCAGAGCACTGAAATAACTGTTGAGTAAATTGAGAACAAATGCTCGAGTTAAATTTCATCAATAAAGAAAATTTTTTTTTTAAATTAAAACCGGCTGATTTGATTAATGATGAAACGTGTACTTAAAGCATTTATGAAAATATTTAAAACTAGCAAAACCCGCCGCGACTTCGTCCGCGTGTCAGTTTTAATAGACAACCATGGAAGAATACTTTTGTTTCATTAGCAAATAGCCCGTCACGCTTCGCCGCGCCTTCAACAGTATAGAACCAACGCACACCCACTTCAGGCCCACATCCCACCCACTTCCCTCCCACTTACCGTCACAGCCACCCACATTCCACACACTTCCCACCCTCCCGTACTTCCCGCCCAAAAACCACCCATTTACATTCCACCCACATCCCTCCCACATCCCTCCCACTTACCGACACATTCCACCCACTTCCCATTTCCATCCCACCCACTTAACACCTACATACCCACCCCACCCAAAACCCAACCACTTTCCGCCAACTTCCCACCTACATCCCACCCACACTCCACTCACTTGCCACCCACATCCATCCCACATACCGCCACATTCCACCCACACTTCAACCACTTGCCCACAGACCACTTCGCGTATTATGCTTATAACTTATGTTTTGTTATGTGTAATTTTGAAAATGAGTTTGACGCTAATCGCTGGCAACTATAGTTTCGCCCATACAACCTTGACCACCCACTTTCCACCCAATTTTCCGGAAGATTGGTATGCAGTTGTGATCGAATTTTCATATAGATCTTTGAAAATGAGTTTGAACTTGATCGGATGAAAAACAAAAAGTTTCATACAACAGTTTTCCGCGAATTTTTCCACTTTGGGGATAAATTTTCCAAAATTGGAAAGTCACTTTTTTATGTTTTGTTATATGTAAATTTGAAAATGAGTTTGGAGCTAGTCGCTGGCAACTTAAGTTTCGCCCATACAATCTTGACCACCCACTTTCCACCCAATGGGGGTGAATTTTCCGGAAGATTGGTATGCAGTTTTTGTTGAATTTTCATATAGATCTTTGAAAATGAGTTTGAGCTTGATCGAATGAAAAACAAAAAACCGCGAATGTTCCACATGGGAACGCTGTCGAACGGGATTAAAAGTATCTTATGTCCGTCTCCTGGCTCTAAGCTACCTCCCTACCAATTTTCACCCAAATCTGTTCTGCCGTTCTTGAGTTATAAGTGGTGTAACTAACACGACTTTCTTTTATATATATAGATAGTCTTAAACCTAATATAGAATCTGTCTTGAACAGACGACAAACAAGATTTACTACAAATCTGCTCACAAAAGTAGGCAATAGAAAAGAACAAAATAATTTTTAAAAAATTGTTCTACTTTTTTCATGGACAAAATACATAAAAATATAATATATACCTGAAAAACACCTTGTGAACTGCCTGCTTGAGTTTAAGGATTTGCTAGCTGCTTACCCGATGATGTCCGGGACCTTTGATTTGGGCGGATTGAACATTTTTTGAGCCAGTTTTGAATTAGGAAAGTGTCAAACGCCACATTACCAAAATTCACAGCATATTTAATGCACAAAATTTGAATAACTTCAGAGATATGAAATTGAATCGGTTTTAAAACGGTTCTTAGGTTTGGTTTCTATCTTGAACCCGTTAAATGCCAAACACTTATGTTAATAATTTACAGACCATTTTTCCAAACAACTTCAATTATTTCCGAGATTTGGCTTTGAAGAGCCGGTTCAACAGGCTGGCTCGGTACCGGAAAATTATATATAACTTTATCCTAACAACACACTCATCAAAATTTCCTGTTCATAGCTCAAATTGTTTCGGAAATATGTGTCTGAAACACTACTAAACCAGTCCAAACCCGGTTCTGAAGCAGTCCATTTCCATATCACCAAACTACACACCATACTTTAGTGCTTATTTATAGGGAACCTGGAATTAAGCTTTGACTTTTTTTTTGATATTTTTGCAAAGTACTGTTTCTTGACTTTAAAATAGACTTTCCTAAACAATTTTACGATTTTTTAAAGCAAATGAAAACCATTTGGCATATATATATATATATAGTGTTCAAAAGATGTTGTTGAACATTATTACTAGAATTCCACACAAATGACTAGAATTTGGCCATATGTAAAAAATGTAACAATTGGTATTTTGCGGCACACTATTTTGTTTTAAGGTTCCGAGCTCGCTGCACGAATTGATCCACAAATTGAGTTTTTGAAACATTTTTTTGTAAAATTTTTTTTTTTCTTTTAAATTTCGCACAGTTTGAGTCGAGGACTTACCACTTTGGAAATATATTTTTGATATTTCCCAACTTTCTTCAAGCTAATAGCGACCCATTTCGTAAATGTAAAAGTTTTTTCTAAATATTAGTCGCTTTCCGAATGTCATTTGACGTTTTTAAAGTCGAAATGTCCGACAAATAGAATGGCTTGTAGTAAATGGTTTAGTTTGATAAAATTGCTATAAATCAAGTAAAATTTGACTTTGAAGCCCAATTTCGACACCATTGGCAATAGTTTGATTTTTCTCAGTTGCATTGATATGTGTACTAGAAACTTCATAAAATTAGCAATTATTGCTTAGTGTGGCCTATAAAAATTCTAGAACGGCAAAAAGTTGAAAATTAAGTTTTTCGCGAATATCTTTGAAACGGGAACTAAGTTATGGCTTTGACATACCATTTCGTAATCAGCATGAGTAGGCACGCGTGAGTTTGCCTAAGATGTTTTGGATACTTTTCACTGTAGAACTGTGTTATGAATAGTTCAAATTTCAAACACTTGATGGACCACCCTGTACAAGTATGAGTCTAGTAGTAGCGCTTTCTTATACCCCAGATGGAGAGGGCATATTGAAATTGTCCGGATATTTGTAACGCAGAGAAGACAGCATCTCCGACCACATAAAGTATATATTATATATTCTTGATCAGCATGACGAGCTGAGTCTGTCCGTCTGTTTCTATGCTATCTCCTTCGTCAGTTTTAAAGCTATCCTAACCAAACTTTGCACGAAGTCTTTTGGTTCAAATACGGATGACTATAGCATATAGCTTCCACAGGAACGATCGGTTGAAAAACTAGTTTTAGTGAGAAAAACTTTTTGTTTTCAGTGCTATCGCTCTCAACGCTCGTATTTATAAGTTTTCAATGATTTCACATAATTTCACCAAGACTTTTCGAAGTCGGACAACTATATAGTATAGCTGCCATACCTACTGTCAGACAGTCACATTTTCCGTCCTCTCTTCTTAGACCTACAATTGAGAACTGCAAGCTCACTTATGCTAGAGCGAGATAGAAGTAGATACTTTCTTTGTTTTTCATACTTTTAAACTGTTTTCAACCTTTCAGTTTGATTTGGCTCTGGTCAATGACATGATTAGAAGTCGTATCGTCATCCATTGAGGAAATTTTTGCCGCCGCCCCAACATCTCATTTGACAGACTTCCAGGCCCAGCGGGACGTATTTAGGTTAAAGTTGGAATATAAATCATGCATTTGATTAATTGTATGCCACTGACTTTTATCCTGCTCGACACTGCTCCTACTGCAGGGCCTTTAAAACTTTGCGTTCGATGGGCCAGCGCCAGCCAGCCCCCCGCTGCTGAGCGTCCGCTGCCCACTCCCCACTCCCCCCCGTCACCCCATGCCAGAATGGCAATTGTGTTGTGTAAACATTTTTTTAGCATTAACTGACATGTGTAAATCCCCACATCACTGACAGCAACAACAACAACAACAACAACAGCATCAGCCAGGAAACGGGCAACGGGGACAAAATGCTAAAGCTTTTCTCTAGATCCACTGGCGTCTGCCTGCAACAGGACCGGGGGCAGGGGCAGGAGCGGGAGCCACACCGGCACCCACAGTCATTTCGGCAACGAAGCAGTGACAAATAGCTAAGCGGGGATTGGAGCAGAGCAAAGGACTTGGCCACCAACACCAACGGCGCCATTTTTTATGTGTATTAAGATGAATTGTTAAAACAGTGACAGGCCTCGCTGCCAGCATTTTCCACCAGCATTTCCCTGTTGTTGTTGTTGTTTTTTGTTATTTTTCCACACTGAAACGGGAAGCCATGGACAATCGAGAGCTGGGGCCAAATTTTAATCCATCATTTTGTTTAGTTCTTAAAATTTCATGTTGATTATAGTTGTAAAATCCGGTGGGTACATACCACAGATTTGTAGAGAGCGAGCTATATAAAAGAAATTTTGACATACGACCCCTTACCCAGCTCAAGCGAAATTCACAAAGACATTGGTATGGAATTTCTAAGGCTCTGTGTGTCAGTTTCAAGTGGAAGAAAAGACCACATTACACTATATGCACGAATTAGTTCTACGACCATAAAGGACTTGTTCGGAAAAAGAGTAAATCATCAAATGAAGAGATAGCACCTTCCTATTTTAAGGGGTTTGCAGCCCTGGTCTTATTATCCCCCACACAGAGAAAAAATATCGAGATTTCGTTCTTGAAATCAGTATTTTCAAACGGTCATTGTCTAATAGCTCGACAATCGTTCATCCTGTATTTATTACTCTTTCGGCAAATCGATAAATAATGCTGATTACTAAATATCTTAAGAAGGTACGAACCATCTATCTACAAACAGTATTACGTTTTTTAAAATTTGTATAACCATCGTTGTAATCTCTTTGTTCATACGGACGTACAGACAGACGAAAGACGGATATGGCTATATCAGCTCGGCTGCTGATAAGGTCAGAAATGATTCCTTCTTCCAGTTACATCCTCCGCTTTTGCACAAACTTAACATATTCTGTGTACCTTTGTTACGGAGTAAAAAAAACGTATAAGGATTGTAATTGTTTAAATCACTTCAAATAAATAAAGAAACATTAAAACAAAAAATAAAAAATAAAAAAACTACGCCCTTGCGGGGACCATTAAAAAAAATAAAATAATAAATAGACCTAAAATAAAAAA
Organism: Lordiphosa clarofinis; assembly: GCA_018904275.1. Taxonomy (NCBI): domain Eukaryota; kingdom Metazoa; phylum Arthropoda; class Insecta; order Diptera; family Drosophilidae; genus Lordiphosa; species Lordiphosa clarofinis. Next base: position 1,325,824 of record JAEIGQ010000007.1, on the reverse strand, counting down.
TAGACCTCGGATTGATGATTTTCTTCATTTCTGCACGAAGAAACCCAAATTTTGCATTTAGTCATGACATTATATTGCGGATCGAATAAAAACGACATTTTAGAAATATGCATTTTGTTATGCAAAAATATGTTAAATATGTCGAAAACATATAAAATATGTCAGAAACATTAAGTACTCAATATAATTGTTTTGATGAATGCAGAAACAATACAATGGCAATATTGCATTTAACACATGTCCACGCAATCTCCTGCAATGAGAATATAAGTGAAAAACTGAGCTAAAGTATGAATAACATTTAAGACTTTAATGTTATTTGTAATTTTGTTTAAGTATCCAAAATGTTACCCAATTTTTTCCACACTCAAAAAAAAAAAGGTGTGAGTGTCGATAACACTCATCAGGCTTTGATGTGAAACATGATGCTAAATTTAAGGGCTTATTTTTAAAAGCACAAGCTCAAGGGTAACTAAATCAGCAATGACAATCTTTTAAAAGAAGATAACAAGGAGCTAGCGTTTGGAAGATCATTTGAACAAGAATAATCTAAGCGAGTCATATTCAAGATCTTGTAATGATTAAAATGAGATAAGTAATTTTAGGAAGACTCAGAAATGGCTAATGCATTTGCTCACAGTGATTGATTGAAAAACGAATCGAAAAATACTACCAAATGACTGAAAAATAAGTCTCAACTGATCTGAAATTAGGGGTATAAACGACTCTTGATGAAGAGTCGCAACTAGAGTACCATTTTCTTCCGACAAAAGTGTTATTTACGAACAGAAAACGAGCGCATTTATAGCGACTATTTTAATCAGACTGAGGAATTGATAAAAGACTCAAATGAGATCAGAGAATTCATAAAATGCTTGCTGGGTCTTCCTTCTTTTCTGTAATGCTGTTAAGGCACTGTCAAGTCACTGTTTAGAAACTTTTAATCAAATCACTGTTTACTCACTGACAAGTCACAACTAAGTCACAGTCAATTCACTGTTAACTCACTGTCAAATCAGTCTTTAGTCACTGTCAAGCCAGAGTTAAGTCAGGTCACTATTTAGTCACTGTCCAGTCACAGCTTAGTCACTGTTTACTCACTTTCAAGTCACTGTTTTCTCAATCTCAAATCACTGTTAAGTCACGTCAAGTCAGTGCTTAGTCACAGTCAAGTCACTTTTTAGTCACTGTAAAATCACTGTTAAGTCACTCAGTTTAGTCACCATTAACTTACTGCTAAGATACCGTCTATTCACTCTCCAGTCACTGTAAATTAACTTTTTGTCAATCTCAAATCACTTTTAAGTCAAGTCAAGTCACTGTTTAGTCACTTTCAAGTCATTGTTCAATCACTGTTTAGTTACCTCCACTTCCCTCCTGCCACTTTCTGTCTCTTTCCCCCCTCTCCACTTGTGACGCTCTGCCAAAACAACACAATATATGAATGACGTCAGCGCAGCGTTGCAGCGTCACGGGACGCTTATATTAAATTTTACTCCTACTAAAATCCTTCTTACCGAAATTAAAGATGTTTCACATCAAAAAAAACAGAACGTTCTTAAAAAACGCTCTGGATTTTATCCTGTTTTAGTCTAGAATTTGTTATGAGCGATACGCATTTGAAAACTCTTACGTTGAGTACGAAAAGTTCTTAAATTCGTTAAAAATTCCTAAATAGTTTTTTGGCTGTCGAGCCCATTATACCATCATAAACAACGATTTTAGCAAAAATCTACCGTGCGCTTTTAAAGATATTCAAGAATGAAGGTTTAACTCCTTCTGGAGGTACCTTAACCGTTTGCGCGAATTAAGTGAATTTTGCGTTCCCAATAACCCGGTCCATATTTGGTGAATTTTGGAGAATTTTATCTTAAGCCATTAAAAACTAAGCTAAAGTTATTGTCGTTGTGTGTTGCAAGAACAAGAACCCATTAAACGCGAACCGAGGCTTCCTTTTGAAAAACCGGGTATGAGGCGATGCTCACAAAGGTGTCTTTTATCATAATTTATGTGTCTTATGCCGGGCTTTTTTTTTAGTGTTTTCTGTGTAATAATTATGTCGGTAAAATTCTGATCATTTAAAATATGTGTAATATGCAAAAATAACTTATGTCCAATGTTATTATATTTTTATGAATCAATTTTAGTGCAATCAGAACTCATTTCTTGCAGAACCCGTTCAAAATATGATTTTGCCTTAAATGCGGGGTCTTAAATAAAGTTTGTATAACTTATAATGAAATTAAATAGAGAAAGAGAAGTGTAGAGCTAAATAAATACACTAAAGAGAAGTGTAGAGCTACAGACTGGCCACAAACGCAACAGAATAAATATTTTTATATCCGGAAACATTGTATACTCATTAAGCTGCTTTTGCAATTGCACTTGCTTAATAAAAAAATTCATACAATTACACTCAGCAGGGAAGTGAAATCTGTTCAATAAAATGCGTTTATGTCCCGTTTCTAGCTCTTCTCTTCCCATTTGTGATTTTTTCCATTACACAGTGTTACAGCGAAAATATACTTTCGAAATGACCTAGCACACGCTGTAGAGCAGGTCGAGTATAGCATTGCCTCATACTTGGTTTTTTCCTAACACCCCCAAAATCTGAAGTTTTAACCGCTTTTGCTATTTTACCTCACTTACATGTCTGTTATGTCTATTACATAACTCGCGAACGGACCGTCTGATTGCTCATAGCCTTATCAATTCCGATAGCCACGAGAGGGATCTAAAACATTATAATGAATGGTTTGACTAATTTAACGCGATGGCTGAGAAATGCGGCTTACAGATTTGTACTGACATCATTTTAACTATTTTTCTTTTTTTAAAGTTTGAGAGCCATTTAATTTCCGTACTTTTGACCATCACTGGTTTAACTATTTTATTTTTGCTATCACTGCCCTAAGTAAACTTTTCTCCTTAAAGTTTGTAATACTAGCCACATATAAACAAGGCCCATTTCATTCTCTCCGTACACAACAGCACAAACCACCCTTATAAGCGAGTTAAAGTCGCCCATACTGCACTTGCTGCGCTGTGTGCTTATGCGGGCTGACGTCGACACTCTTGGAATTATTTGTTTTATCTCACTTCAAATCGAGCCAATTACACTTTTTGCGACGTCAGCTTGTGCGGGTCCTCGCCTCAAAAGAAGGCAATTTACTATGCGCCGAGTTTTTAGACAGGATAACGGGCCGGGCGTCGCGGCCCAAGCGAGCAATGCATTACCCATCGCTGCTTAAGTGCAAGCTGATGTCACTTTCTTCTCGTTTTTACTTGGCGCGGTCCACTTTGGTTTTTATTTGGTATTTAATGGTTCGTCCATCCTGTTATAGTGGTTTTTATATTCTTCATCATCGGTCATCCATGGTATTTTATCGCGGTTCTCTACAATCGTGGTTAGACAGTTATCATTGGGCCTTGTTTGTAGACTTGAAAAGTAATATCTTAGGTACCAAAGGGGTTTATTATTAAATAGAACCAGCAGCTTAATTCTCTGCATTAGACCAGATATGTCCAGGCGTGGCCAAGGCTTGCGCCACGAGAGCAATCTGCTTTTCACAAGCCTTAACAGTGCCTATTAGAGACCGTTAATATTTGCGAAAAAATGTTTATACATGGAAGTTTATATATATTTGCATTTTAAGTATTTAAAAATATTATTTGAATCTGGCGCAAATCAAAACTGAGTTTACTTCTAGAGGCAATTATTTGAAAGCAAAAATAAATATTGTCGATGTGTACTCAGAAAACCGCGCATAACTTCGTCAAACGGTATCCAAATTCATTCGGACAACAACCGTTCGACGGAGAATTAAATGGGCCTTTATTACAAACTTTAAGGAAAAATCGCATAGAATAAAATAGTTAAGCCAGTGATGGTCAAAGTACAAATTTCTCAAAAAAAGTTGAAAATGCCAGATCTGTAAGCCGCATTTCTCAGCCATCGCGTTAAATTAGTCAAACCATTCATTATAATGTTTTAGATCCCTCTCGTGGCTATCGGAATTGATGAATTGAAGGTTATGAGCAATCAGACGGTCCATTCGCGAGTTATGTCTATTTAAGTGAGGTAAATAAGCAAAAAGCGGTTTTTGAGCCATAACTTCAGATTTTGGGGGTGTTAGTAAAAAACCAAGTATGAGGAAATGCTATACTCGACCTGCCCAACAATATGTACTGGGTCTCATAAAAAGTATGTGCAGATTTTTTTTTTTGAACACTGTGTTATTAGTTAAATGAAGCCAATACTTTATTTAAGGTTAATAACTTTAATTTTTATGTGTTTTTAAAAAATGTTTGTACTTTATTTAAGTAAAACGAACTTAATTCAAGTCTGATTATTAAGTCCGCTTCGAGTCTGTTTAATCTTAGTTTTAGTACGACTTTTTTCTCTCTTTCTCTACTTACTTTACAGCTGTTCCCAGTAGCTTGCGAAGGTGACGGTTAACAGCTTTTTATGAGACACTCCAAAAAGCGGTTGAACCGTACCAATAGTGTCATTAACCGCCTTACTTTGCTGGCATTTGGAAGGGTATAAAAACGGGCTACCCTTTTTGACAAGTGCTCACATACATATGTTTGTGTATGTATATATGTATGTACTTTGTACATCTTCATATATTATCAGCTGGTCCAACTTAAGGCTGTCAGAACTAAGCATACCCCTGAGGGCTGGCAGGGCGAATCAACTGAAATTGAGCTGCATACGAGGCATCGTCTTATCAAACCGCACACGCGCCCATCAGCCGCATCAACATCATCATCATCCTCATCTGGAAAGGAAAACGAAACGAAAAAACCTTCCTACTACATCATAAACTAGGCACATGTGGGTGGAAATTATGTTGATAACCTCGCCTGATCCTGACATTAGAGCTGAAGCTGAAGCTGAGGCGGGCGCTGCTGCTGGCGCTGGTGCTGGTGGAGATGGAAATGCTCACGTACTTGGCTTAAGTATATTTAAGCATATGGAGAGAATCAAGTGAAAATCAATAAAACCCAAACACGTCTACACAAATCACATGAAAATCGATGTTCCGGGTATACATAGTAGGAGTTGCTACTAGTTGCTAAAGGATTGCTCTGCCCAGGCTGGTTGTTGTCCTTACTGTTGTTGTTGTTTTATTGGAAAAACGTGCCACGCCTGGCAAAAATGGCAACCGCACTGGGACACAAAAGGGCCTCACTAAGTGGTTCATTCGTATCCTATTTTCAAAGCCCTCTGCTCCCTGCTTTGATTATACGTACATAGTACTCTACTGGGGGCCTTACATCAGGTAGCTGCCACTAAGTTTCTGTTTAGAATTTTGATTTTGTGCTAGAAAAAGGTTTCGCAGCTGCTTAAGTGCCTTAACTGTGTATGCTTTCAGTGTAACTCTAACACAAAACACTATTTGGCGCTGTTTTTCAAGTGCATTTCAATGTTTGGGTCATTTAATGCTACAATAGCTTAATGATGCTTAACAAAAAGGGATCCATTGAATTCAATGGAACTAAATTCTAAGCTGTAAATTTTGTACTCAGGGTGGATGGGGGGATCACTTCTTACCATGGGTCGGCAATGATAGCAGAGTAGGTAGTATACGTAAGTCAATATTTTCATTCATAAGTCATTAATTTCACACCTTTTTTGAAAGTAATTTAAGAAAAGAGTTTTAGTTTAACAGTTGACAAAGCTTTCTATGGGAAGTTCCGACCTCAAGAAACTCTGTTAATATTCTATGAATTTTCTTCAAACTTTAATCGAAGTTGCATTTAATTGTTATTTTGACTTTGTTATAAAAATAAATATTGTTTTTTAATCTAATGCAACAGAGTGCGACACTCAATAAGGCCTGGGAGCGGGACCAATATCATGTAGCCACACCTCATACTCAGTTTATCTAGATCATGTCGTTTAAAATCATTGGCGTTTGAGAATCGAAGTGCTTATGTGCACATTCGCGTCAGTAGATCTATTCAATGTAAAGATGTGGGCTTTTATAGAAAAATATGGAAAATATCAATAATATCGATGTTTTTGCCACCAAAATATTTATATCGAAATGATCATTTTTTCGATATCGCCAAAAATATCGATATAGATATTTTTTAAATATTCGACAACCGTAATTGTAATAAGATCTAAACAGCATTTAGAGTTTTACAGCTCCAGCAACTCCTGCAAGGAATCTAAAGATCTGGGGTGTTTATTTCACTTATTAATAATATCTTTTTTTAAAAAAAGTTAATATTTATACCGCTCCTTTTGGGACGGTATGACATTTTAGTTCTCTGGCTGTCAGTCGCAGTATAAGAGCTGGCAGTGCAGCAGTGCCTTTGAACGATGAGTTTGTGGTTCGAGTTTCAATGGGGGGCTTTCATTGCAACCGAAAGTTGTTAATTTGTTAATTTTGTGCAAAATCTATCTTTATTTATCAAATACGATTTTTCAACTGAAGCGTTATACCAAACTGTAGAATTTTTGATAAATAGCGAGATGAAGAATCTTGTTTTTGAAATTTCAAAGCTCAACACAGAACTTTAAGCAAGCTCCAGGTCTATAACTGATGACTTTTTTCTTAAGCAAGACATATACACAACACAAAGAAGGTTGGTTAACTATAAAACGATTTCAGAAATTACCACATCATCAACAGTCTTTGCCATTCTTCAGCGAGTTAGCAGAAGTTACCTCATGCCAACATTGCAATAATCGCTTGGGAATCCCAAAGGTAGGCTTATAGCAAAATCCAACGTCAGCGGTCCTTCTATTTGTTGGAGAAAGTGTGCATCATAACTTAATGACCTGGAGCCTGCTAAAAAATTCTAGGTTCGATTTTCAGAGAGTTCATTAAAATAGTAAAATTGATTTCAAAGCTTAATTCAAGTTTTTTGAATCCTTTTCTTAATCTTGTTTTTATAATATTGAAAGATATTTTCAATCCAAACTTTAGACTGATTTTTTTGTCTCAGTGCAGTGTCATATTAGCTTTATTATGACCCATATTTGAGTGTAAGGTTTTTATAACAATTTAATGCAGTTATTTTTCTGCTCTGCAGATAAAGAAACATTATAGTATCTCAGATCAAGTAATAGACTACATAGGCTTTCTAAGCTTTAACTCGTTAAACAAAAGTTTGTCCATTGCTGAGTTTTTGTATTCGATTTTAATTTTGCATTGAATTCAAAATACAAACTAAATGTTCGTTCTGCATTCTTGTTGTTGCCCACATGTTAGGTTTCAGAAAAAAATCAGAGCTAGCAGCTGCCAAAAAATGAGCAGAAATGCTGCATATTATTTTACAAACAAATCTTTGCATGTTCTGCATGTATGTAGGCGGTTACTGCACTTACTTTAATATCCTTTTCACATTGCACGTCGTTTATTTCAATAACACACGTGCAAATGTCCTTTCCATTTCAAAAGAAAATAATTTCCGGAATATGATTGTTTTTGATGTTTGGGTAACAGTAGTGTTCACAGGCAATGTTATAGAGAGTCAAAAGCGAATAAAAATTGTTCATTCCTCTATTTTATCCAGTGCCAAGATTACAGCGCAAATTGTCAAGTTAACTAAGACAGTAAGGAGCGAAAATAATGATTATAGAAATTATTTTAAAGTTATAACTTGAAAACAGTAGATGTCAGCAAAGAAAAACCTTGGAGGAAAAAGAAAATCATGTTTTTATCATTAACCAAAGCTTAAAAATTCATGTCACCTACCTTTAAGTACAACTTACTAATTCATAACTAACTTATTTTGGCTGCCTTTTTCACCAAATTTTTGGAAAATATAAGAGAGTGGCAAACCATCAAGTTTATGCCGGCTCGAGGTCCCCTTATGCTAGCTCAAAAGCAGGAACACACCACACCACAAGGGAGGCTAGTTGACCGTACAGCGACCTGAAACATCTTTACCTAATCATCAGCGGTCTTTGCCTGTTTTACTGTCAGCCAGCAGCTGGCTCTGTTGAGATTGGCTTCAATACAACAATTCTGAAAGTTACTCAAGTAATTCGGGTGTGCCTCAATAAATGTTCTTAAAACTTCGAAAAAAGTTTGATCAAAGCAAAAAAAATGTTGGCCCCATTACGAACATAACACCCTGCAAATATAAATTTCAATTCCCAAAAAGTTGTTTAATCCTTGATGACCTACTAGATGCCAATCAGATTATATTCACTTAGTGCTTAAGAGTAAGAGAATTTAATCAAATGCTGCTGCTGCTGCTTCCAAGGGAAGGACACTTGATATTTTAGCTGTTGATTTATGCCACCAGCAGAAGCAGCAGCGGCCGCCTCCTTGGACCTTGACAAAAAAAGCGTTTCAAGTATTCCATTTCCCAGCCAAATAAGATATGCAATTGTCAATATTTGATGGCCTCATCAATTTGCCGCAACACGAGACAAGACAATCGAAATTGCCCCACTGCAGAGTGTGACGATGCGGGGGTGGTCCACCACCTGGTCCCTGGTGGTGTTTTGTATTCCCGCATTTCGTTTCAGCTGACATTTGACATGATTATGTACATTTGTTTATCCCCCCGTCCCAGCCCATTTCGCGTAAAGCTGACGCAATTTGCATGCCAAGTCGAACCGTGGCAAACGACCAGACCACCAAAACTCTAATCTATCAGCGGTTTTTGCGCTATTTTTGCTCTTAGCCAGGCTCTCATTCACACTTCCTTGCCTTGCCTTGCCGTTGCCCTGAGCATGCATAGAAGTGTCCTTACCACATTTTTTACTTTGTAACGCAAATTCTGAAGTAAGCATGAATAATGCATGCATTGTGTGTAATTCTTCAAGTACTTTCCCAGGCCGACGACAAGCACACATCAGCGACCCGAGCGACCCCTTCAGTAACCACACACATAGGCAACCTATTTAGATTTTCCACTTTTTGGCAAGTTGTTTTTCATGGGGGGAGGTGTTGAAATTTATTGCAAGCTTTTTGAATTACAAATTTTATTTTAATATTTAGGTAAACGAAAAATGGAAAGAAATTGCGGTGCAGCGAGTGGTAAAATATATTAAACTACAAATCGACTGTTGAGAGTATTTTATTGTAAATTGCACAAATGACCAAAGCTTTCGGAAAGGAAAGCTTGCAGAAATGGAAAAGCAAAGCAGAACTTAAGTCGGTCTGGGGTCGGCACTGAAAGCTGACAATTTGGCAGAGTTTCAGCCGCATTTCGATGAACACATAAATAATCAAATATCGAAAGCAAAAAAAGCATGTTTCTTATACAAAAATCTCTTAAATGGTAGAGAAAAACTATCATTTACCAAGCCTTAATACGTCCCGTTCTGACCTATGGTACAACATATCCCCTTGTTATATAGAACGACTTAGAGTCTTCGAAAGAAAATGCATTATATTATGTATCTCCATGCATAAGAGACCAAATAGCGAGTATACAAAATACTATACAAATAGCCAAATTAATAATGCTGCTAAGCTTATTAGAAAAGACAACTTTATAATTAGTTTAATACGAGTCCATATAGCAAACTGCTTGACAAATGAAAATAATTACACTAGTTTACAAAAATAAAAAAAAAAAATGACCCATTTCAGCTGAAATTTTTTCTTAGTATAGTTTGGAATGGTGATCTAAAAAATCGATTTCAAAAATTTTTTCATGGCTCCGTTTTTGAAATATTAATTTTTTAAATTTTTTGGTAGGTACTCTTACACTTTAAGCCATATCTCAGTTCATAATTGTCAGATAGAGTCAAGTAAGAAAAAAATCGAAAGGTAATGGAGCTGCCAATAATTGCGTGGAGCATTGGGTTTAAATCGGTTCAGTAGTTTGAATTCAACAACCAAGAATATATCAAAAAAATTGATTTTTTGCTCGAAAATCCAAGAAATTTCATTTTTAAACGACTAAAAAAAATAAAAAAAAATACAAAACAATTATTTTTATTTTTTCTACTTAAGAATCGCACTTTTACGAAGAAAATACGGTATTTGTGAGGAAAATCGTGTGACACGTACCATAGATGGATCAAATTGAGTAGAGGAACTAACAGTCAAATTTGAGTATATTGTGTGTTTCCAAAAATTAACATTGTACTTTTCCTCGTTTTTTGGTCAAATTATGAAGTGAACGAAAAGCCAGAACAAAAATAAAAATTAAAAACGGAACAAAAGTCGAAGCAAACGAAAACATATTTTAAAATATTCAGGAAAATATCACATTTTTTTGCACTAAATTGCTTACAGCTCCTGTGTTTGTTCACAGATTTTGATCATCGATATCTGGGTTTCTTCGTAGAAGTGCGGTTCTTGTGTAGAAAAAATAAAAATAGTTTTTTTGGATTTTTTTATATTTTTTCAAGGCAACCAAAAATTAAATTTCGAGCAAAAAATCGATTTTTTCGAAATATTTTTGGATATTGTAGTCAAACTAATGAACCGATTTAAAAACAATGTTTTACTCGATTACCGGCAGCGAAATAACCTTTCGATTCTTATCTTGCTTGACTCTATCTGACAATTATAAAGTGAGATATGGCTTAAAATGTAAGTGCCCCTACCAAAAAATAAAAAAAAATTATATATCAAAAACGGAGCCATGAAAAAATTTTTGAAATTGATTTTTGAGATCACCATTCCAAACTACACTAAAAAAAATTTTCAGTAGAAATGGGTCTTTTTGGCTGTAAACTAGTGTTATCTTATACTAGCTCCTTTTCACACAGACGAAACATATATTAAAACTGCTATACAAAATGGTTATGATCCCCCTGAAGCATTTATATACCTGGATAAACATGGGATAGTCCAAAACCATGAGGGTATACCAATACTGTACCCATAAATATAGACGAGCGACAACTAAATCTATTGATTTAAATAGGGTAATAATGGCAAATGAGTGGCGACCAGAAAATATCGAACAGAGATAAACTAGAATTAGCAATTTCGCGCTCTATGCTCTGGTGGCTGTCACTAAATTAATAGAGTAAGACTAATAATGAATTGGCATAAATAAACAATAAATTACAAAAAAAAAGTTTATCAAATTTTGCAATTTGGCAGCCGATCCTAAGTCACTCTGTTGACCTACAATAATAGACTTATGGTTATTTTAAATGTACCTACTGAAATTATCTGTGACATTTCCTTCGGAATTTTTCAAATATCTCTTTTCGTTCAAAAGTTACGATTTTTGCAAAGCGAATCCGTCGCGCTGCTCCATTTTATCTCAATACATTGAGTATTCGTGCATATTAATATGTAATATCGGCGCAAGGCTACATGAATTTATTTTTATTTCAAAATATGTATTTTAAAAAAATTTTCACTCTAGAAGCGTGGACTAGCGTGGATGCCCTTTTCGCTGTCCATCAAAGTGGGAAAATAAGGTACAACAATAGTACTTCAGTAAAACAACAATAACTCAACTAATTTAAAAAGAAATTTTAATTTCCTAATTCATTTTTCTTCAAAATTGATGCATCTTTAAAAAGCAAAAACCAAATTGCAACCGGAATTACCGTTTGGTTTTTACACGTTCCCAAACGTAAAATTTAAAACCAAAAAATATACAAAAATTGATCAGTTTGAACAATTTTTCAACTTTAAGCCACTGTAAAGTCCAAAATAATTGACCAAATTTAATAAACCACACATTTTCCGGCTATCTGGGGTTCCCTTTATTTAATTAAATTAAATCGGTCAAAAAAACCGATCAGCAATTTTTGATTTTTGCAAGACTAAATTCGGCAAACCGGCCACTGTGCGGCGTAGCTTTTCTCTTTAGAAACATCTATAACATCCGGGTCGAAGGACCAAATCAATATGAACCACCCATTTCCCTCAAAGTAAGATGTTCAGGTGGTTTCCAATTGTGTTCTCTGTTAATTTGACTTTTGCTTCGGTTTACGAGCTTAAAAAGCGTTCAACAAAAACTTAGCCTTGCTTAGATCTAGGTTACAGAGTTTCAAATCTGCTATTGCCTACTACAACCATTGAACTTTAAATCTCCATCGGCCCTGTTTCGAATTCGGAGTTCGAACTTTATAAGGAGGGCAAGAAGAATATCTGTGATTACCATATTAGGTCATTTCTTTTTGATAAATCAAATTCACTTGGCATAGAGCAATCGGTTTCTACTGCTTTTAGAACTTCAATTATGCTTAACCCATTTTACGCCGCGCTATACGAAGTTTTTTATTTAGAGGTGAAAGCAACTTTTATTGGGTAATTAGGACCCAGTAAACACGAATCCGAAGTCAAAAAAATTCTACCTATGATAGTTTCGCCAGGTGAGATGGTTTAATTACTCGAAAAGTCACATTCACAGGTGTATTAAAGTCTCCTGGTTCTACTTTTTCATCGGGTTTTATTATTACTGACTATTTTCGACCTTTTCTTAAAATTTTACATCACTTTCGGAATAAAATATTTATGGTTACGTGTTTTAATTTTTTTATTTTTTTGTTGAAAATTCATCTTTTTGTAAGGTTTATTTCAGCCACCACCAGAACCCCACCTGCAAGGTGGGAGGTGTCCGCAATAATTTTTATCTGAAAGCCAATGAAATTTACTATAGTATAATGTAATTACGTAAGCAATTGGTTTTACTAGATCCTACAGAAATTTTTTTAAAAGAAAGCAACTTTGCTGTTCGACTAGTCGAACAGCGGCGTAAAATGGGTTAAAGCTGTCCGTACATATGCTTGTCATTTTCCATATAATATTGTTAAATTTAAATTCTACAGGAGCTCGGCCTTATAAGCTCTGCCTCTAATTATCGAATCGTCAGCGGCCGAGCAAAACAATCAAAGGAAAAGAGTTAAGCTTTTAAAAGCTCTCAAATCTTTTTTTGTATGCACAGTAGATAGAGCAGCGCCAACACTGAAGAAAATAAACATATTCTCAGTTGCCAGTGGCAACTTCTCTGCTTACTATGCCGACCCCAGACTTAAGATTACTTTCTCCAAATACAAATCGAATTACGAAATCACACTTTAATAAAAAAATTTCATCACTTATAGAACTTTTTGTTGTACAATCGGTGCAAATACTACAACCATGAAATAGTATTTGCTTAAAAATTAAAGGAGTGATTCTTGCCACTCTTGCAACTTGAATCGATATTCACTATAATATGCAAGCCACAAGAAACTAATGGCTTAGAGTACGGAGTGGGGTACAATATGACGCCCATTTAATTGACCTGTTTACTTAAATAATGCAAAAATCAAATAGCCAATCCAAATGTTCCGTGTCCAGCATATAGCAGGTGACTTCAGCGTGGCCCATACGATTGCATCGGTACATAAAGTAACCCACTTTGCTGAATTTCCCACAGTTGTCAGAGACAAAGCGAGCGACCCGCTTATTACGCTAAAAGTAAACGACAATAAAATTATGGACCTAACAAATTATGACAGCGAAATAAACAAAAGAACAATAAACAATGGCAAAGGGGTGGGTGTTCGGAGCGGGGGGGACACAAGTCATATTTATTCATCTAATATCCCTAGGGAATTCTATTTCCGCAATTTGTGAAACTCAATTTTCAATTTGATCCTCTTAACCTTATACTTAACTAAAATGGGCTTAAATTTCAGGTTGCATACTCCTCCCTCGTCTCCCTCATTTTGTCATCTTTTCAGCTTAAAATATACAAAATTCTGGCTGCCTTCAATGGAAATTCACTTTGTCATTTACACAGCCATTAGCAGCCATCCCGTGTCACGTCAAGAAGTGGACAAGCCTCCAAGAGCGCTGACCAAATGAGCACCGCCTCCCCAAAAAAGACTCCCACCAACTTTCCATTCAAACTTTTAAAAGTTTTCAGCTTTTCACTTCTATTTTTTTTTGCTTTTCAATTTCAGTAAAGAAGCTGGCAGGAGTGGTGGATGGCTGAAGCCACCATGGTGCGTCGTTAATGGTTTTTACGAAAACTTATGAAACAAACTATGTACAGGCGGAGTCCGGGACAGAGTACAGGTCCTGGGTTCAGGTCCAGCTTCAATGGTTGTCCAAGCGGTACGCTGTGCACGTCAAAGTCATCACTGACAAGCTGTAGAGAATGAAGGCGGAGTGGATGGAGAGTGCTGACAGAGGGTTGGCCAAACAGTACGGGGCAATAAAATGATCGGCTCGATTTTTCACTTATGACAAGGAGAAGCAAAAAAGTATCCAGAAGAAAGAAAAGGACGACGAATCAACAAGAAAGAAGAAGATACTTACAACAAACACGGGACAGAAGATAAAAGAAGAGGAAACAAGATTGAGTTAGGAAGAAAACAATCAAGTATTTAGAAAAAAGAGAAAAAAAAGAAAGATAAGGACGATGGAATGAAATAAATATAAAAAAGAAGAATCCAAAGAGTTATACAGAAGAGAAAGGAGAAGAAAAGAATTAGTACAAGAAAGAGAAGAGAGAGCTAGCGATGAAGATAGAGTTAGGAAGAAAGCAAAGGATTATCCTGAAGAAAGAGAAAAGGAGAAAAATAAGGCGAGAAATCAAATCAAGAGAAGAGCTTTAACGAGAGGAGAAAAATCTGAAAACACAAAAAAAGTATTCAAGTAAAGGAGGAAAGAAAGAAAGAAACGTAAGGACGAGGAATTAACACGAAAGTAATTGAGCTATAACAAATATAGAAGATACAAAAAAATTCCAAAGAAAATACAAGAAAAAGTGAGGGTTAATAGGTAAACAAAGAAGTATTCAGATGAAAGAGGAAAAGAAGGCAGATAAGGGCACGGAATCAACAAGAAAGAGAAAGAGCTATACCAAAAGATGAAGAAATTCGAATGAATATATAAGAAGAATAAAGAGTTATGAGAAAAACAAAGAAGTATCCAGAAGAAAGAGGAGAAGAAGAATAAAAAGGATGAGAAATCAACAAGAACGAGAAATAATTCGATAGTCGACAGGAGAAGAAGAAATGGTAAGGAAGAATACAAAAAGTATCCCGAAGAAAGATTGGATAAATAATAAGAACAATGAATCTTCAAGAAAGAGGAAGAGCAATAACAAAGGAATAAGGAACAGAAAAGCAAATCGTAAAAAGATAAAAAAAGACTTATGAGTAAAAAACAAAGCAAAGAAGTATCCAGAATATAAACAACAGATAAATAATAAGGGCAAAGAAACATTAGGAAAGATTAAGAGCTTTAACAAAAGATTAAACAGAGCTGAAACAAAAGAAGAACAAGAAAAAACGAGAAAGGCAACGCTAACTTCGTCCGGGCCGAAGTTTTTATACACTTGAAATCGCTTGTCTCAACGGTTAGCGACTTCGACCAAACTTCGCAGATCAGCTTAAAAACATTTAATATTACCCATGACCGTGATTGAGTGCGGTAATATTGAGAAAAAAACAGTTTTTCTCAATAAAATCCATTTTTCGACCGATCATTTGTTGGCAGCTACAAGAAGTAGCCATCCGATCCCGTCGGTTCCGACATATTAGCAGCGTGCACAAAAGAAGACTCTGTGCAAAATTTCAGCTCGCTAGCTTCAAAACTGAGGGACTAGTTCGCGTAGAAACAGACAGACGGACGGACAAAGCTTAATCGACTCAGCTCGTCACGCTGATCAAGAATATATAAACTTTATGTGGTCGGAGATGATTCCTTCATGCGTTGCAAACTTCTGGGCAAAATTATAATTATAAATTATAAATATTTAATTATAAATTATAAAAATGAGAACAAAGATGAAAAAGAATGAAAGAATCTGAAGAGAGAAGCTCAACGCAGAATGAAGTTAAAGGATGTCTAAAAAACTTAAAAGGAAAACGAAGAGGATGATGAAAATAGGCGGGGAAGAAAACTTTAAAAAGAAAAAAGCAATATCTACAAGTTTGGTAATTTCTTAAAAAAATAATCAACTAAAATCCGAAAAATACAACGATGAAGACTTGGTCGACGAAAGAGTTCCAAGAAGTATCCAAAGTATAAAAAAAGGAGAAGAAGACAGCTAAGGACGAGAAAAAAAGACCTGTAACAAATGCAATAGTTCGAAAGAAAATATGAGAAGAAGAAAGAATTAGGGGAAAAACACTTGGATGAAGAAAGTAAGAGCAAATACAAACAAATAGATAGAAGATTTTAAAGAAAGAATTAAAGACAACCCCATAATGACAAGTAGTAATAAATGGTTAGAAAGAAGAATGAGCGACAAAGAGAAGGAAAAACTAAAAGGTAGTAAGTAAATAGAAGGATAAGAAGAGAAGAAGGCGAAAATAAGGAGTAAGTAGAATATAGAGTGCAAAACTAGAAAGGAACAAGAAGAAAAAATTAAAAAAATAAAGTAAATAAACATTATTAAAAAAAAAAAAAAGGAAAAAAACAAGAATACGGGAAAGCCAAAATTAAGAGCCGAAAAGGGATAAACTAAACCACGAAAGGAGAAGTAGCAATAAAATGAAGAAAACAGAAGCCGCAAGGGGTAAAAAATTACGCAAGCACAAAGAAAGAAAACGCAAGGATATTAAAAAGAAATAACCAGAAAGGAAAAGAAGAAAATAGAATACGCAGTTGAAAGAATATGATGTGGCTGAGATTTTAGAAAGTACGAATTTGGAGAATGGAAAAAATTAAGAGTAGGAATTATTAGAAAAAGAAAGCAAACAGGGGTAAGAGAGAGACAAAGAGCAGAGAAAGAAAGTAAAATTGAGAAGAAGAAAACTGGAAATAGCATAAATAATACCAATGAGGGCTGTTCCCGTCTAGAATTCGAATTGTTAATGTATTCGCTTTTAAAAACCGACTGTGTTATACGGTTTTACGCTTAAAAATGAACAATTCAGATCCATCGAATTCGGAATGAGAAAAGTGGAATAGTCTGTGAGTTAAACCAAGTACGAAGTTGGTTGAAAAAAAAGCAAAGAAAGTGCGACAAAGTAGCCAGTGAAAAAAAAAGAAGAAAAGGACAGAAAGTTAAAGTAACAGAAAGAAATCAAAGTAGAAATGCCGTAATTTCCCCACTGTCTCAACCACCCCTCGCTTGTATACATACTACGTAGTACGTACCAAGTACTGGCTAATGTCACGTACTTTCTTTAACTGAACTCCTTGCCTTTAGCTGCCCCCATCCCCATCACCGTGTCCCTGTCCACTGTCAGCATAAATGGGCATTGCTCAGCGTCAATGCGCCGTCGCCCTTCGAAAACGAACCTATTCAAAGCCTCCTCCGTGCGTTTGAATTCTATTAGCCCAAGAAAGGATTTACTCTGCTTTGAACGCAGGAGGTAAGAGAAACGCGGCAGGACGGGGGTCGCTCAGAGTACGGTTGCTGTCATAAGCACTTTTACATGGCAGCCACTGGCCCATACCCCCGTTGCCCCGCTGCCCAACTTCCTCCTGCCCCATTACGTTTGTCATTTACCCTGGGGTGTATTTTCATCATTTTCATTTCTGGGCTTCAGCCCCGGTCCTCCTACTGGTCCCTGCTCCTTGCACATCCAATTGACATTTCAGCTTAAGTCATTGTATAAGGCAGCAACAAAAGGAATGGCAACAAAACGGAAAGCAAGCACAGTCCGGACAAGTAGCAAGCTGAAGCTGTCCGCCATTCAAACACCCAGGCTAACCAAGCAACCAGCCATCTCTCACTCCTCGGCCTCATCCTGCTGCTCCGGCGGTGTCGCTACTGCTGCTGTACATTTATTCTGCTCGCTAGGCGAAAAACAAAGCGCCAGGAAGGAAGCAAAGTGCAAAAGCTGCAACGGCAACAAAGGCGCACACAATTACAGGCCACTGTGTGTCCTCCAATGGAGGTGGTAGGAAGGGATTGAGAATGCGGGCTTTCGTGTTTACATAAAAACATTTAGACTGATCCAGAGATAGGCACACAAAGAGCGAGAGGGAGAGGAGCAGAGCGTTAAGGATTCGGTAATGCCATCAAATGTGGGTTAATGGAGGTTCTAGCTAAATAGAAATAGAAAAGAAAGTGACTAGGAGGGATGAGTGACTATTTTTGTTCGCTCCCCATTAAAGCATCTCCTTTCACTTTCTGTGATTAGTGTCCGAGCTGAGTCGCGTCTTAAATTGTGTTTGATAAGAAGAGCGAGAAAGTAAAGCGTCTCAAGACAGCTCTGAACTGCTTCACCGACCGCTGATTGCTCTCTGGGCGCTAGCCTCGGCTTGCGTTTGTCCCTTGCGGGTCAGGCGTGACCATCGCTGGTCTAAAACGCAACGCAAACCAGGTCCGACTTGCTTCATCGACCGCTGTTTGCTCGTTTGGCATAAAAGCCTCGTCATGGGTTCGGCTCGTATCTGTGTAAATAGCGAAGTGAGTTCGGCCCCTGGAGGGCAGGCTTGGCATACAGCGACGCAAACCAGCTCCGCCATCACCATCGACCGCTGGCCAGCGACTGAAATAAATCTCGGCATGCTTTTGCCTCAAGTCGGTGTAAAAAGCGAGAAGAGTAAGGCCCCTTAAAGCAAAAGAGGGTATTGGTGACTCAAAGCAGCTCCGACCTGCTTCGTCGACCGCTGGCCAGCGACTGAAACTAAAATCACTTACTTAGAATTCATTTACTTCGTGTTTTTGTGTGCTCCCAGCAATTTATTGATTCACCATCATGAGCCTGGGATATCTATTTTCATTTCTTTTGTGTGAAGCTCCAAAAATATGTTTTGTATGAAGTATGATTATTTCAAAAACGGTTTCAATTTCCTTTTGTACAGTGGCCGGACATCGCTCCTGCTGCTGCTGGGGATTCATTTCATACAAAAGCCTGGCAGAAGGTCATTGCACAGCACGGAAATGGCAAAACTCAGCAAAAGCCAAAAACTTATGCCCTAAGCATTGCCATGGCAAAGCGCCGGGAGGAGTCAACTACAAATGTCAAAGCTTCACAGTCAGTCACCCAGTCATTCAGTCAATCTTTGAGCATTTCACATTTCGCTCAAAATCAAATTTATTTGCCCAACCACACTGAAATTATGAGCAAAACTGGGGAGCACATGTGCGTTTTATTGCATTCGCAGAATCCTGTATGCTCGAGCACCCAGGGGAGGGCAGGATGCTTCTGCCACCCAGAACTATTAACGTTGTCAACGCCCGCCCGAGGGGTGGTGGCAGAGCAGTCTTGGCCTTTTGTACGTTCGAGTATTTTTATTCATTCTATTTCTTAGCTTTTCATTTTATTTATTTATTTCGCCTGCCCCTCGCGACGGCAATGGCAGCAACAAAAAAAAAGGAGAAGAAGAAAAAAATACGATTTTTATTTTATGCTCGCAGTATGTTGTAAATCTTGTCCCTGCTGCTGTTGCTGATGAAATGAAACGAAATTAAGAAATTTTTTTATTTTCCCTTCGCAATTTCTGTAATGAAAGAAATGCCAGTCATGAGGCCAGGATGAGGGCTGCTGCTGCTCCTTCAGTCAGCCCGCCTGGCCTTCTGTCATTCATTATGAAATCATTTGGTATTTATTATTTCGTTTATGTGGTTCCCATTTGAGATATTGCCTTCATTTGCTGCGTTGTTAGTGGCGACAGTTCATGCTGTTTGTTCCTGAATTGGAAGTCCTCTTCAGCCATAATACCGACAATTGCTATTTGACGCACTATTTAAAGTTAAACGAAAGAAGCTAATCCTTAGAGGGGGAGGAGGAAGTGAATAGATAAAGCAACTTTGGAGTGCTAGACTTAAATCTTTTAATTTCTTAGCTTCTTTTAATAAGGCATTTGCTCTTTTTAATTGGAGGAGGTTGTGGCCCTAGAGTCCTTTCTTGGATCATTGAAATAGAAAACATATTTTGATTGTTTATGATTGAGTGAACTAAAATAAGTTGTGAGCAAGTAAATATGTTCTTCCCTATGTGTTTTTCTTTCACTCTTTCTCAGAAGTCAAAGGACCGCAGTGGGACCAGCAATAAACGACTAGAATTACTCCTAATGTTTACTAATCGTCAATATTTCTTGAGATAAGTTGATAAGTATTTAATAGCCTTCCCTTATGTTAATTAAAAGAGCATTTACATTATTGTTAACATGTTAACATTCTGTTCCAAATATATGACAAATGTTGATTTTTAATTTTGTTTCAGTCAGCAAAAAAAAAAAAAAAAAAAAAAATTAGACTCTCCAGTCTGCAAATTGAACTTAGACCGCGATCTCAGAATGAAACAAAACCCCGCGGTCTTAATTCATTTTTGAATACTTTATATAAGAGATCGCAGCCTAAATTGATTCGAAGCCTAATATTTTGTATTTTGATTCGCGATCAAAAATTCATTAAAAATTAAACAATTTATTAAGGCTAAGCGGTCTATCATCATTTTGTGATCGCGGTTGAATTGCCGACTTGAGAGAGCTAGGTATTCATCTTAGACTCATGGTTTCGTTGTTGCTATTCGAATCGACCCCTGATGTATGTATGCGCTTCAGTGTAGAAGATAAGCTCGATGTCTCTATGATCACGAGGAAGTGGCAAAATATCTGCCTTCAGACAACAAGAGTATACATTTTAAATTTGCTTGCTATACACCCATAAAAATTGTATCATAATCAATTTGATACGCGTTGTCTCAAATTTAGGCTTGTCGAAAATATTATCGATATATCGAACTATCGATATTTTTGACCAAAATGAAGAATATTTATTCGATATATCGGATATCGAATATTTTATGGTGATATTTTTCGGCGATATTTTTGTAATCTGTTGCTCTGGACATTTTTCTGTTTCTTGTGCTCTGGACATTTAAGACAACATTTTTAAAAGTTATTTAATTAAATTTGATGAGCAGAAATCGCAGTGCAAACTGTGCAACAAAGTTTTAGGAACCAGTGGAAACTCAACAAATATTAAAGGGCACTTAAAAGCAAAGCATGGAAATGCTTGGCTGAAATGCAGCTCATCAACGGTAAATTTAACTATAAATGATTTTGAATTCTGGGAATTTGGGTCCTTTGTGTGCTGCTATTTATGCATTTTTTCATATTGTGGATATTTATATCGTGAGACACATTATACATATGTTTGTAAGTTTATAAAAGGGGCATAAACAGGCTCGTACATGTTCAATCTTCGGAAGCTTTAATGTAAAACAATTATAACTATGTTTAAAATCTTCAAATTCGTTTAGACGAAAAATCAACCAAAGCAGACATTAGTAGTGTATGCAATAAAAAATTTGGGGGCCTTTTAAAGTAAATGTGGAAACTAAGTAATTAATTTTTTTTGTGTGTGTATTTTTAAACAGTACACTAAATCCATTCCCATTTCTACTGCCAACGACAAGTGGTTATTTATTTGGAAATGTAAAAATATTAAAATTTATAATCGCGTCTTTGTCAGAATTAATTGAAGAAAAGCATTCACCTGCGACGCCATTACCATTACCAAATTCAATTTGTGAGAGTTTAAAATTAAATAAAAACTTAGAAACTTTTGTTAATTTAATAAATATTTAATAAATCCATATTTTTATTCGCAGATAGATTATAGTTCTTATTGCGCCTCAATTACCTCAAAAGACCTGTTCATAGTTAGGAACCGGATATACATAAAGAAATTTTTTCTTAATTCTGTTATCACTTTAGAAATTGTTAGTGAAATTTAATTGGCATTCTGATCTTTGATTGATTTATAAAGATTTTATTGTTATATGTGTCCAGAAATTGGCATTGCCCAGCCAAACCGAAAAATGAAACCTAAAAGTCAGCCCCTCTCATTTCTGACTGTTCCTTTTTCGATCGTTTCGCTTGGAATTCTGGTTTCTCTCTGGTTTATCTAGTGCCATTCTCGTTTGGTCCAGCGGATTGCGAAAAGTAAAAAGAGAGAAATTTATTCGAAATTGAGAACACAAATACAAAACCGAAACGGAATTGCGTTCGATTTACTTTTCAAAATGTAGTGGAATTGAGAACATGCCTGAGAATGATTTTGAGAACCTAGAATTGCTTCGAAAATCTGAGTGTATGTAAAACGTGAAGTATGTGTAACGCTACCATAGTTGACCTTGAATTTGCTCGATCAAATGGACAGTTTATAATTCAAATAAAGTTTGCACACATTTTCTTAAAAGCATTATCATGATAATTTTTTTGTGTATAAACAGTATAAATGATAATTAAAAGTAAAATGAGAGAAAAATTTATCACACAGTTAAAGAATTCAAAATATAAGTAAACATATGTTTTTCAAATGTTTTGTTTTTTAATTCAATTTCAGTTTGTAACAAGTGAGAAAGTCGGTCAAGCCCGACTATAACATACTCTGTACCTGGAGTAGAAGCTGAATGCAATGCTGGCGCTGCGCTCATCTCAAAGTCTCTCTCTCTCACTCTCTCTGTCGCTCTCTTTCTCTCTCTCTCTCCCTCTCTCTCTCTCTAAGATTGTGTTAGTTGTGAATGGGTGGGAGGGGGTGGGGCGAGGGCGATGTACTTTTTTGCGCATAACTTGAGAACCGCATTTTTAATTACTAACTATCTCTAGAAGGTATGAAACGTATATCTAAAAAACTGTAGGAGATAAAACGTTTTTTCCGAATTGCGGGGGCGGGAGGGGGCGTGGCAAAAATTGAAAACAAACTTGATCTGCCTGCAGCTATAAGAAACATTTGTCCCATACTTGTCAAATCTCTATCTCTTACCATCTCCGAGACCTGTTTGCTGATACGGACGGACGGACAGACAGACAGACGGACATGGCTATATCGACTCGGCTGTTGATGCTGATCAAGAATATATATACTTTATATAGTCGGAAATTATTCCTTCTCCCTGTTACATACTTTTGCACAAACTTAATATACTCTATGTACCTTCGGTACAGAGTATAAAAATAAAAAATTTTACTACTAACATGAAAGGTAGTATCGAATTGACTCTAAAAGTTGATCATTTGAAATATCAAATTAATATTAACAAATTATACAAAAAAAAAATGTCAGCCTTTACTTTACTTTCTCTTATTAAAACAATGTTTCGAAGATGTCTAATTGATACAAACTTGTGTCAGGCTGACACTTTTCTGATTTAATTTAATTTGTCATATCATTTTGATACTAGCTTTTATCAATTTAATCGAAAGCGAATATATCAACTTAATGCTTCGAGTATTAAAGTTTTCAGCGTAAAAAAAAACACTTTTTTTGTGATTTTTTATCTCAAATACCGATTGAGCAATTTTATTCAACCCTTCTATACATTATTGAGCATAGTTTTGACTATGTTCTGTAAATTTTTCATGCAAAAATATTAAACCGTTAGCCCGTGACAGAGCTTCTCCCAGGACGTCTTGAAAAAAAAACAATTTGCGGTGTTCACTGTAACTCGGCCGGAAATTATTTGAAAATGAAAAACCATAAAAATTTAGTTAAATTATAAACAAATCTTCCCCCCAACGTTCTCTGATTATTTTTTTTTTAATTTAAAAATTTTTGGTGGCCTTCTAAAGTGTGAACCGTTATTTTCGACTAAGAATTCCGCCATTTTGTGGGTGAGAAACACCCTTAATGTTAAAAAAAAATTTTTACTAAACGTGGGGGGGAGGTATTTTATATAAAGAAAATGTGTGGAAAGTTTGAAATGAATCGGTCGAGTAGTTTTCAAATGGTAGTGAACACGGACTTTGAAAAAGTAGTTTTGAGAAAAACGCGTTTAAAGTTTTCATACGCTCACTATTGCTCATTTTGAGCGTGTTTGAAACGCTGTAACTCCATTAGTTTTACTCGGATTGACTTCAAATTTGGACACAATATTCTCGACATATTGTGCATTCAGAAAAAAAATTTAAAAATAAATGAAAAAAAATTATTTTAAAACCCAACCCCCCCCCCCCTTAATTTTTGGCAATATTATTCCAATCGATGTGGAGATGTGGAGAAAAAGGGTAAAATTTAAAAAAAAAGGAATTATATTTCCGATCGGTGAAAAGCGGGCTGATTTATATAGAGGTGAGGTCATTTTCTGGTTACTTCTTCGGACCCCGATATTTTTTAAGAGCATACCGAAACTAAAAAAATCCCCAAAGTACTTGGCCCTATCACATCGTAAAGGTACTTTTTTGATACCCAACATATTTTCACCCCAAACTGAAATTATGGAAAAAGTTCAATTTTTGTGAAGTTCATATATCATAGACTGTTTGGAATTTTGTTTTTATATTTTCAGCAAAGTTAAAGATATAAGCTAGAGGAAAAAAAGTCATATACAGACTGATTCAAAAAATTGGCATCTTGTGCTTCAAAAGTGCAAAAACTTCAAAAAAGTACAATTTAAACAAATTTCTCGTACATTCCAGCTTCTGGAGAACACCCCTTCATACCATTTCACTATTCCGAAAGTTATTTTTTAATTAGTGCATGGGAATCAAAATTCATAAAATCTCTTTGAATGAAAGTAAAGGAACTGTAAGGTTCAATATTTGGTAAAAAACGCATAAGACTTATTTTAAAATTGCAACGTAGGAGAAAAACTTTATGGCTTTTTTGGGTTTTGAATTCCAACCAGCTGCCAGGGTATGTAGGTTTCGATGCTACCCAGCTATGCTTAGACTTATCTTATTTGGTTCCGATCGAACGACTCAGGCGTAATGTTGATAGAAAACCCTTTGGGGTATATGGTTGATGGAATCTTGGTCCATTTATTTTGGCCAAAAACTTTTGCTGACCATTGAAACCACACGCATCAATTGTGGCAAAGGACAACACCGACAAAGAGGCGCGCATCCGCCTTTAATTTTAATGTCTATTTTGGTCTTTTGGCTTATAAACCAGTATATCATGGACTTAAGATTCTGCCTTGCGTCGGATGTGGAATCTTTAGTCATTCAGTCCAGTCACTCATTCAAGCAGACATTCATTGAGACTCACCATTTAGTTCTCCTTCTTGTTGTCATCATCATCAACTAGATCAGCATCATATGATTTTGGGTTTAAGTTAAGTTTGGATACTCTTTGGTTGGAAAAGGGTATGTGGCACCGGGTGAAGTGCTTTGTTTTAGATTTAATATGTATAAGGAAAGTCTAGGAGACTTCATAAAGTAAAGTAAAGTAAGTATTTTTTGTTCGATTTGTTTACATATTAGGTTCTGAACTGGATGAGCCCTAAATGTTCGCCATTCTAATTTTTCCGGGTGTATACATTATGGATTACCAAAAGCGTATAGAATCTTCGTATTGTTAAAGTCCAGAAAGTTGGTATTTTCTTTCTGGTTGTGTGGACTTAATTTCATTTTCGTATTTCTGCGGCTGGGTGTCCAATGATTTGGAAACAATTTATATATTGTGTATATGAGTTTCGGTTGGACTGAGACAGAGCGAGAGAGAGAGAGAGAGAGTGGGAGAGATGGGATATTTATTTCTTGCTGATTTCATCCCAACTCATCTTATTCCACCCCATCCCAAGCCATCGCACCCCATCCCATCCCATAAATGCGAAATAAACACTAAATGTGTAGTAGTTGGTTGTCTCCTTCCCTTCCACTTTTTTTTCTGCTGATTGAAGCTTTTCCTGTTGGCAACACCTCAGAGGGACGCTTCACCCTCACCCTGCCTCGACTTTGACTTTTGTCCTTTGCCCAATGGCATGTTTGTCCTTTGCGTTTCCGCTCTACGCGCTTCCTTTCGACCTCCTCCTGCTGCGTCTCCCTTCCTTTTGCCACTTTCGGTCGTTTCTTTCATCAGCGGCTGCTTGTGCTGCGCGAATGTTTCCCTTTGCATTGAATTATATTTTTTGCACATGGCTTTGGCTTTCAATCCGGCGTATTTGATGGGTGGTATATAAATATATATCATTTACGCTGGGACGCATCCTAACTATGTCACGATGCGCCAAAAGGGGTAAACAGTTATATTGACTGATCAACATACATATTGCACAGTTGTCGAATAACTCTTCTTTGATTAAAACTTCTGGAACATAAATACTTTCTAGGTTCGCAGGTACATACATCAGGCGGTAACATACATTTGCACAACTTCATGATCTCCTTTTTCCCCTTTCGTTTTTGTTCACACTCTTTTATAAAGCAATTGCCTATATTTTCTTCAATGTCAATGTTCAATGTTCTTCGCCTCGGCTTTTTAAACGATCGTTCAGAACGGTGCTGCAGTTTGGCAGCACAAACACGAATATTACTTTTACAACCATTAACCGCTTGCCATGTGTAGGCGAGTTAACTACCGAGTTCTTTCGTTTTGCATACATAAGTAACAGAAAGCTAAGACTTAGCGGAAAGTGAACGTGTAAAAACAGAACTTAAGTGAGAGAGTGCCAAAAATAGTTTTAGTTTCAGTCTTTCACAGAAACATACGGGACGTCAGAAGCAATATCTATTGTCTCCTCTCACGCCTCGGTCGTTTCGTTTCAAAAAATATTGCTTCTCGTATACAGCCAAAAATTAAATATATCCGGTACTGGGTTCCACCACTATAAATTCGACAATCACCGCGAAACATGAACAATGTCGGCGATAGGGAATGGCAAAAAACGAGAAGTGCAACCTCATTGTTCTGAATAAAATGTTCATTACCTCGGATCCTATAGTATCAAGGCATTTCAAGAGTCAGGAGAAAAAAAAAACCAACTGCTAAAATCAACTTTAGATTTCTTTCGAAATGTACCTGATGTAACAGAAGAATAATCTTATATAAATGTTTTTTGGAAAGTAGCGATGAGGAATAAGGGAAATTGTTGAAAAAAAAGGAGTGAGTGTCGCTAGCACTCACGAGTCTTTGATGTGAAACAGGATGCTTAGCTTAAGAACTTATGTTCAAATTACAAGCTCTCTCAATGGTATATATGTAAATGAGCAAGGGCACTCTTTCGAAAGAAGAAAATTAACGGGGAGTAGAAATACCAGAAACAAGCTGCAGTATTTCAGGGAGATTATTCTGCTAACATACCACCAAGGTGAAATCCAAGATCCCAATATTTCATTTCCATTCCAGATCCCACCCAGATCTCCCCCGGATACTACCCAGATACCACACAAATCCCAGCTAGATCCCAAACAGATCCCACCCAGATCCTACTCAGATCCATCCCAAAACCCATCTAGATCACACAAAGGTCTTTCGCAGATTCACCCAAGATCCTATCCAGATCCCGCCCGAGACTCAACCTGATCCCACCCACATCCCACCCAATTCCCATCTAGACTCTACCCGAATCCCAACCAAATCTCATCCAGATACCACCCATATCGCACCCCGATCTCACTCAGAACCCTTCCAGAACCCGTTGAGATCCCACCCAGATCCCATCCAGAACTCAACCAGATGACGACCAGATCACTTCCAAATCCCGCCCAAAGTCCTTCCAGATGCCACCCAGATCCCTCCCAGATCCCACCCAGATCCTTTCCAGATCCCATCCAGGTACCGCCCAGATCCCACTCAGATCCCACCAAGATCCTACCTAGATTCCTTCCAGATTCCACCCAGATCACGCAAAGATCCCACCTAGATCCCGCCGAGATCAGACCCAGATCCCACCTAGATCCCTGTCAAATCCTACCCAGATCCCACCCAGATCTCACCCCGATACCACCTAGATCGCGCCCATATAAGACTCCACCCAAACCCCTTTCAAATACCACCAGATCCCACTAAGATCCCACCAAGATCTCACCCAGATCTTTCCCAGAACCCACCCAGTTGCCCCTCTTCAACATCTTTCCTAACTCTTCGCTTTCCCTTCCGACCATTCTCTTGTGTTTGTGTGTGAGTGTTTGTCGGGAAACTCTGCAAAACAACAACACAAAATATGAACGACGTCAGCGTCACGTGACGCTCAAATTTTATTCCTACTAAAATCGTCCGTACCGAAATTAAAGATGTTTCACATCAAAAAATTATTTGTTGTTTCTGATAATTATCAGAGAGATTATAATCTCTCAAATCTATAAGGTTATGCAAATTTGGCCCGATTTTACATACCTACGCAAATGCATGCAAATGCATGAAATCTTTATTTAAATCGATAGTACGGTCCATATAATTTAATGTTTGAAGATTACTTCATGCAAATGTTGACCGTGGCTGCGCCTCAAATGGTCCATTCGCTTAGTCCAATTTTGGCATACTCTTTCCAACATTTCGGCCGGTATCTCACGAAAAAATGCTTTAATGTTGTCTTCCAATGCGTCAATTGAAGCGGGTTTGTCTATATAGACATAAGCTTTAACGTAGCCCTACAAAAAATAGTCTAAAGGCGTTAAATCGCACGATCTAGGCGGTCCCGAACGGGAAAAATAAATCCATTGTTGCACTTGCTGTGTGGTATGTGGCACCATCTTGTTGAAACCACACGTCATGCGAGTCAAGCTCTTGAATTTAGCCAAAAAAAGTTGGATATCATCGTACGGTAGCGCTCACCATTCACATTTACGTTACGATTCGCATCACGTTTGAGGAAGTACGGTCCAATGATGCCACCAGATGCCCATAACCGCACCAAACTGTGACATTGGTAGCTCTTGCAATGCTTCAGGCTGATATTCACTCCAAAATCGACAATTCTGCTTATTTACGTACCCATGAGCCAAAAATGAGCTTTGTCGCTTTCTTAACTTGAACTTTCTTAACAGAGCACGCATTTTGATAACAAATTTGATAATTGTTCGTTTGTAAGACGATTCATGCTTAAATTATAGACCAAACTGAAAATGTTTGACAGTGAAACAAAACACGAAACGTGTGTGAGCTGTTTAAACCAGGGACGGTAACAGTTATAACTTTTATTATAAAAGTCCTTAAATAATAGTTATTTTAAGAGTTTTATTTTAAACTTTAAACTAGTGTTGCCAAAAAGATAATAGCTAAAAAATCACCCTTTATATATATTCTTGATCAGCATGACGAGCTGAGTCGATTAAGCTGTGTCCATCCGTCTGTCCGTCTGTCTGTTTCTATGCGAACTAGTCCCTTAGTTTTGAAGCTATCGAGCTGAAATTTTGCGTAGAGTCTTCTTTTGTCTGCACGCTGCTAATATGTCGTAACCGACCGGATCGGATGACTACTTCTTGTAGCTGCCATGCAAATTATCGGTCGAAAAATGGGTTTTAATAAGAAAAACTGTTTTTTTTCTCAATATTACCGCTCTCAATCACGGTCATGGGTAATATTAAATGTTTTTAAGCGGATCTGCGAAGTTTGGTCAAAGTCGCTAACAGTTGAGATAAGCGTTTTCACGTGTATCAAAACTTCGGCACAGACGAAGTTAGCTTTGTCTTTCTCGTTTGTAATACTTTAATACTCCTAAAAAGATAGCATCAACATATTTTGGGTACAGGGCTTTG
The DNA here is from genome assembly GCA_018904275.1 of Lordiphosa clarofinis. NCBI lineage: Eukaryota > Metazoa > Arthropoda > Insecta > Diptera > Drosophilidae > Lordiphosa > Lordiphosa clarofinis. The sequence continues at coordinate 1,296,599 of JAEIGQ010000007.1, read as the reverse complement.
TCTTTTCGACCCATTGTGCGCTGTTTGCTTCAGTGGGTCGGTAAAGTGTTTAGCCTTTAGTCTCGTATTCTCTGATTTAACAATCGCAGCCGTCCTGAGACACCTGCGGAAACGGCGTGATATAGCCAGGTGATCAATCTGGTTCCGGTATTCACCAGAAGGTAAAACCCAGCAAACTTTCTATGCGATCTTATGCAGAAACAGGGTTCTGACAATTACCAGTTTGTTTGCTGAGCAAAAATATGCGAAGCAGACTCCGTTTCTGAGGACGTAAGATAAAATATGCTCAGTGTGCTTTGAAAAACATGTTCCACATTGTCATTAGGAAGTCTACAATAATATTCATTCATCAAAGCATACATTTCCCAAGCTCAATCAGTAATAATGTACAAAAAATGCAATCCTGTCTAGACAATTTACTAATCCTTGTTCCATACCCCAGAAACCGAAAGATGTTCGAAGCTAAAGTAACTACAAAAATTGAGAACGATGAAGATAGGCCGCCATATGCCTTGTTTTTTGGTGGCATGGGTGCTGCATCAGCCATCATATTCTCAGCCTTGGGAGCGGCCTACGGGACAGCGAAATCGGGCACCGGCATAGCGGCCATGGCAGTGATGCGTCCCGAATTGATCATGAAATCGATTATTCCCGTGGTGATGGCTGGCATTATAGCCATCTATGGACTGGTGGTGTCGGTGCTTATTGCTGGCTCCTTGTCTCCCACCTATACCATTCGCCGGGGTTACATACATCTGGCGGCGGGACTTTCGGTGGGATTTTCCGGTTTGGCAGCAGGATTTGCCATTGGCATTGTGGGTGATGCGGGAGTGCGGGGAACGGCACAGCAGCCGCGTTTATTTGTGGGCATGATTTTGATATTGATCTTTGCCGAGGTATTGGGTCTGTATGGCCTTATAGTGGCCATTTATTTGTACACCAAGTAATTAATAAATGAATGATTGGAAAATGCCTCCAAAATATATATTTGAGTTTGAGCTTATTCCCATTAAAGTTAGCTTGAACTCCATCTTTTCGATGCCACCTCATAAATTTTTTGTACAATTATGCGGCACATTCCCCGGCGACAAATCTGTATCACCTGGCACCAACTCAACAATCACAACCCCCGGCAAGACACACTCAGAGTGCCACAAGTGAAGTCCCTACACCCTACACCCACTGCCAGGTCCAGGTCCCAGAAGCAAACCGTGTACACATACAAAATGCAAAACATTCTGGGAGCACAAATAAAAATGTCATGTTCTGGCTGGGATTGTGTGGCCACCGCATAGAGACAATTCGTCCCCAAACAGCAAGAGCAGCAAATTTCCATTTTCCGTTGGGGGGGTTCATATTTTTCAATTTGTTTAATTGAAACAAAGTGAGCAGGAAAAACCCAAGTAACCACAACACTTCGATTTGCAATACTCCAAATGGATTTTTTTGTGGTGGCTTACCCGGAGTTTTCCTTCATAAATTGTGAGAACGACGATTGGAATTGTTGAAAAAGTTTATATATGTTTTTGTAAGCATGTCTCTAGCCGAGGCCGACAACGACAAGCCGGATTATGCCATATTATTTGGCGGTTTGGGAGCTTCCTTTGCTATTATCTTTTCGGGCTTGGGTGCTGCCTATGGCACCGCTGTATCTGGCATGGGCATCGCCTCCATGGCCGTGGAGCGACCCGAATTGATCATGAAATCGATCATTCCGGTGGTAATGGCTGGCATTATAGCCATCTATGGACTGGTGGTGGCTGTTTTAATTGCTGGATCCCTGGATCAAGATTATACTATTCAAAAGGGTTACATTCATTTGGGTGCTGGTTTGGCGGTGGGACTGGCTGGTCTTTCTGCGGGATTTGCCATTGGCATTGCCGGGGATGCGGGTGTACGTGGCACGGCGCAACAACCTCGTCTATTTGTGGGCATGATTCTAATTTTAATCTTTGCCGAGGTTCTGGGTCTGTACGGTCTTATTGTGGCCATCTATTTGTACACCAAGTTGTGAATGCAAAGAATAAAGTTAAGAAAATGCTTTGATTTGACTATTGGACGTTGCAAGTATTTCGCTAGTTGGTTGACGTATTGAAGATCGAACTTCTTGAGAAGCAGGGTTCTTATGATACCATATTCCAAAACAAGAGACATCAATGTTAGAAGGGAATACTGATTCCACTTGTAGTCTAAGTCTAAAATTTTTTATTGCCGCTATCAGATTTTAGTATCAAAAGATAAGACTGCCTTCTCACTGTTCAACACATAAGACATAATAGTCTAGTGGTCCTGCTTTTTATACCCTTGGAGAGGGTATATTAAAATTGTCCAGATAGAATGAAGCATAGAAGGAAGCATCTCCGACCACATAAAGTATATATATTCTTGATCAGCATGACGAGCTGAGTTGATATAGCCATGTCCGTCTGTTTCTATGCTATCTCCTCCGTCAGTTTTAAAGCTATGTCAACCAAACTTTGCACGAAGTCTTTTGGTATAAATACGCTGCACATTAGTCGGAACCGGCCGGATCGGATGACTATATCATATAGCTGCCATAGGAACGATCAGTTGAAAAACTAGTTTTAGTGAGAAAAACTTGTTTGTTTTTAGTGCTATCGCTCCCAACGCTCGTATTAATAAGTTTTTAATGATTTCACATAATTTTACAAAAACTTGTCGAAATCGGACAACTATATAGTATAGCTGTCATACAAAAGTTTGGTCTGAAAAAAAGTCTTAGTGAGAAAAACTTTTTTGTTTTCAATGTTATAGCTCCCAACGCTCGTATTTATAAGTTTTCAATGATTTTACATAATTTCAACAAGGTTTGTCGAAATCGGACCTCTATATAGTATAGCTGCCATACAAACTGTCAGCCACATATCAACAGCGACGTCGGCACACCGACAGTGTACGAGCTTGGACTCCTTTCTTAAACACACACACGCAACGCGAAAATGAGCATGTTTGTTTGACCGGCCCCTGCTCCGTACCAAAGGTACACTAAACCGCACTTTTCTGCGAGATTTGTAACATTACAACTTCTTTGCAAAACATGAATAAAAAATTCTGTATATCTTCTTGCGATGTTGAACGATCCTTTTCCATTTATAGAAATACTTTGTCGGACAGGAGAGAAAGTCTTACAGCCGAAAATACTGAAAAAATTATTGTTGTACGTTGCAACTCTTCATAGTTTTGTAAAAAAAATAAATTACTTGCTCCATTTTTTATTTACTTTTTCGCCCCCCACCAAGTTTTTGCTATGTTTGACTTCAATTGATGAAATGAGAATTTAAAAAACCATTATTTTTTTAAACTGTTACAAGTGTGCTACCCTTTTCAACCGAGATGTTTATTATTTTCTTATGTATGAAAGACTTTTAGGCTAAAAGAAAAAGTTTTAAAAGTTTTAGCATTTTGCTAGTTTTTGCCTATAATCAAAAAGGGCCGATTAAGATCTTACGTGGGAGACAGAATTTCCAATTTCCCGGAAATCCAGTATGTTGAACTATTTTTTTGTAAATCTTCATATTTTGAGTGTCACAAAAGAAAATTTGTTCGTTTAAACACATTTCTACGAATAACTAAAATTTTAAAATTAATTTAAAAAATTTAGTCCTGACTGGGACTCGAGTTTGTGTCCCTTAGACTCGTATCCAAACACTTTACATATTCGCCAATTCACCTTTATTTTCTGACTCATATGCTTTTTAGAAGATTTTGTGGGAATATACTCATAGCATATTTATGCGGACTCTATTTATGACATCCTTTTTTCGAAATTAAAGAAAACTATCAGGCATGTTCTGAATTCCCCTTCCACGGCAACTTTTCGAAAGTGGAACTGATTCATGTTCTGGCAACACCAAAACGAAACACGATTTCGCTTTGATAAGTAATGCTTGTTAGTCGGTGGAATGAAAAGTAATTGCCCCATAACGCACTCTTACAGTTGCTATATGAACATAAAGTAATTTTTTCTTAATTCTGTGATCAATTTAGAAATTGTTTGTGAAAATTAATTGGCATTCTAGCCTTTAATTGATTTATAAACACTTTTTTTGTTAAATGTATCTAGAATTTGGCATTGCCCAGCCAAACCGAAAAGTGAAACCTTAAAGTCAGCCTCTCTCATTTCTGACTAATCCATTTTCGATCGTTTCGCGTGGAATTCTGGTTTCTCTCTTGTGTACCTAGTGCCATTCTCGCTTGGTTCAGAGGATTGAGAAAAATAAACAGAGCAATTTCATTCGAAATTGAGAACACAAAAAGAAAACCAAAGCGAAATTGTGTTCGATTTACTTTTCAAAAAGAAGTGGAATAGAGAACATGCCTGTATTTGTGTTAATTAGAAAAATTTTCAAAAGTTCAATGAATATTTTTTTATGGTCGTACATAACAAGCGATTACTTACTCTCTTTCTTTCGGGAACTCCAAATAAAACGTACGGTCCAACTCAGTCCAACTAAAATTTCCGTTCCTGAGCACCGCAAAGATCATGGTGTCGCTAACTTGACAGGCACAGGCGCTTTCTTGACAGACTGAAACAGCTGATTTAATTCTGGCACTCAGGAGCAGAAAATATTCGGGTGTGTCCCAGAAATCTCTAACGGTTTTCGTATAACCGTTTGCATTTCATAATAATGCTTTTTGAATTCGTATGTTAAGGGGCTCAAATATGCCCGGCTACTAGATCAGATGACAAAAGTTGAGCGATTTGAAACCGCCTGCTCAAAGCGAAGTAGATTTGAAGCGTACGGTATTCCTTCCACAAAATCTAGTGGGCGGTCTGATTCTTGGCACTTTGCAAAAAGTAGTTCCAGTTTAATTCGGAGTGCAATCGTTTATACGAAAATCTTTAGAGATTTCTAGAACACCCCGGATAGTTTGTATCGATTAGCGAAGTTAAAACCTTAACCTTACTTAAATAATTTTTTTTCTCAGTGCTTGAATTTTATAACCCGAATCAACTCCTTTAATTATAGAAAACCAAAGTGAGAACTATTTCAAGAGTAAAATTCTTAAAAAACTATTAAGAAATAAAACTATTTGTTACATTTTTTGCAAAACATAGCCAAATTGTAGTTCATCGTAGAGCTTCTCGCAAAGCAAGAATATTTTGAAAAAATCACCTAAAGCAATAAGACCAAGGGTTTGGTTTTTCATGGTATTATCTCAAATTAAGTTAAAATCAAAATTTGTCAATCTTATCGCTAATTATTATTGATTGTCGACCTCAAGTTTGCCACTTTGACGGCAGATGAACAGCTGGCGCCGTGGCTTAGTTGGTTAAAGCGCCTGTCTAGTAAACAGGAGATCGTGAGTTCGAATCTCGCCGGGGCCTTTGTCAGATGAAACTATTTCTAACTGATAGCTGTTTTTTTTATTTTATAGATCAATATTTGTCACAATAAATCTACATTTAATGGCTTTTCTCAAAACTTTAGCCACTTTGCCAAGGGCCCATTAAACGTAGTATAAACATCATAAACTGCTGCCTGAAAAATGTACTTTATATATATTAGCAATAATTCGAAGCATCAATTTTTTTATTGTCGCTGGCAATCATTTAATCATCTCGAGTCATCAGTTGTTGTCGTCGTTGGAGTTGCTTGGGCAGGGTGGGGGGTACTGTGAAGGACTCCGAAAGCAATGGGAATAGCAAATTTCGACGCGCCATCGCCCATTTGACACATGTGTCACTTGCAAACCGTTCCGCTTGCTGTGGCTGCTGCTGTAGCTCTGAGCCTTCGGTTGACAGCTGTCAGTGTCAGTTTACATAATTTATAGATTTCAACGCATAAAAAAGTCATAAAATTTACAATGTTGCCTTTCAACAAAAAAGAAAAAAACACATTCGAGCGGCAGTGCTCTCTGACGCCCTTTTATGAGCAAAGACATCCATTTTCGCACAGCTACAATATCTCTCAATTCTCACAGAAAATTGTTTGCATTGCCATTGGCATTCGAAATGCTTTTGATTTATTTGTATTTATTTATGTGATTCTTTTCTCATATTCAACTCCAGCGATAAATTCTCGCACTCAAGCAAAATACATAAACGATTTATAGTTTGCCAGACAATAACTAACCAAACGCAGCGGCAAAGGCAACAATATGCGGCAGGGGCTTAGTGATAGAAGAGGAGCGTATAAATCTTGGCTGCAAAAAGCCGACATAGAAAGATATGCCGGGTTGATTGATTCAGAGCTAGAAACTAGACCACATGGCATCAAATGGAAAAAGTCATAAAAAATGAACTCTTATACTTATAGATTGAAGCAATTTAAATTATATAAGCAAACTAATAAAAAAAAAAGTACACACACTTTCAAAGTGCATAGGCCCCGGCGAGATTCGAACTCACGATCTCCTGTTTACTAGACAGGCGCTTTAACCAACTAAGCCACGGCGCCGCTGACGCTGGCTGCGGCCAGAATCTTATTTGAGACAAGCATTGTGCTGCGCATATTGATTTTCATACAGAATTTGTTTGTTCCTAAAATAAACTAAAATTGTAAACACGCACTACAATATTCCCCTTTTGTTTGTTTCTTTTAATTTAAATAAATTTAGCTCACTGGGTTTAGTAACAAAACAAATTAATTTTAAATTTGTTGTAGAAAGAAGACGATTGTTATCGAACTCACGACTTCGCCGCCGTCCTTATGCCTGCATTCTGTACTTCTATTCACCGCAACGCACAGTGGGTGAAATGTTCGCGCTAGCGGAATTTAATTATTAAAACCTGTAAATAAATAGATATACATTAGGGTGGTAATTTTGCCCAAGGAACCATACCTCTTAAATCAATTTCGCCCTCAAAAAATTTGCTGAAGATATTTTCATTTCAAATGTAAAACAATTATTGAAAATTGTTGTGTATCCTTTGACCTTTTTGGGTAAAATTAATGTAATTATTGCACAAATCGACGAATCTTTGACTTTCCCATATTTAAAATACCCAATGGGTACTACCCATAGACGACCTATTTCATTACGAATTCATTCAATTTTAGTCAAAAAATTAAATTTTTATTTATTTACTAACGAGTAAATAACGGAATAAACAAATATATTTTTTCTTTATTTGATTTTATTATTTCAACAAAAATATAAATACAAGTGTTGAGCCAGTAAATAAATTGTTTAATTTTTTGTGTATTGGATTTCTCGACAATAGACAACTGTGTTTCTTTAAGTTTTATTTGTGACTGTTTTCAACTTCTTTTGCTTAGGCTAATGAACAAAATACGTACCACTTCAGTGTGGGTTTTAAGAGCGCAATTGCATACATATGAATGTGAATTTTAAGAGAGAAATGGATATCGATAGCTATGACAGTGGGATTAACAATGCAAATATTGAGTTTAAACATAGTAGATAATTGAAAATAGATAAATGTAAAATTATTAAGATCAAAATTGAATATATACGATTCAGCCCAAACATTCTCCGCCCATTGAAAGGACGAAGACTCTTTCAATCGCTTGGTTGAAGTGGGAGGGGAGCCACCTTATGGATAGGTCTGCGTATGGTGCCCCTCTGCGTCTGAATGTCGATTACACGAACTCGGCCATCTGTTCCTGGGATAGCTCGTATAATCCTGCCCAATAACCATCTTTGAGGAGCAAGATTATCTTCGTGGACCATGACAACTTGATTTGGCTGAATATTTGGTTGTGGCGTCAGCCACTTAGATCGCTGCTGGAGCGTGTGCAAATAGTCACGCCTCCAAATGTCCCAAAAACGCTGTTTGAGATATGTGACTTGTTGCCACCGAGTCAAGTTTAAGATCTTTGTGTCATCCACCTGAGGCTCTGGTAATGATGCTAGTGAACAACCAATAAGAAGGTGTGCTGGCGTTAGAGGCTCGCCATCGTTCGGGTTCTCGGACGGCAGTGATATCGGTCGAGAGTTTAAAATTGCCTCGACTTCTATCACAACCGTTTGAAGTTCTTCGAAAGTGAGATTCGAATTGGCCATAGTCTTGATCAGCAGCGCCTTCATGGATTTAACAGAGGCCTCCCAGAGGCCTCCAAAGTGTGGAGCTCGCGGGGGATGAATTTAAATTCACATCCTGTGCCACTGCTGAATTGATGCAAGTCCGCCTCTGCTTGCTGACTGAAGAAGCGTTTTTTGAAGTCGTCCAGTTGGTTGCACGCACCCACAAAGTTCGTGGCGTTATCACAATAGATACGCAAGGGAATGCCACGACGACCTATAAAACGTTTTAAGCAAAGGATGAAATTATTAGTAGACAGATCAGACAACAATTCCGCATGAACTGCTTTTGTAGCAAAACATACGAAAATGGCGATATATGTTTTGTACGGAGGTTTACCGCGGATGCGATAAGACGTGTAGAATGGTCCACACAGGTCAACCCCTGCAACCATAAACGGACGTCCTTCTTGAAATCGATCTGCCGGAAGTGGACCCATCACTTGACGAAGAAGGCGAGGCTTATAATGAAAGCAGTGAACGCAGTTGCGGACCACCTTTCTGACCAACTCCCTCGCGTTGATTATCCAGACTTGCAAACGCAGAATTCCTATGAGGACCTTTGAACCTGCGTGTAGGTGCTTCTGATGCAAATATTCCACATATAGCTTCGAGAATCGATGATCTTTCGGTAAGAGGGCTGGAAATCTTGCGTCGTACTGTAGAGGTGCTTGCGCCAATCGCCCGCCAACTCGCATTATGATGATGATTCCAGATGGTGTACTCAGCTCGTCCAAGAATGGTGTAAGAACTTGAAGCTCTGGTCGAACAATTTTCTTTGCTTTCAGGTTCTCAATTTCCGACTTGTATACTTCATGTTGAACGTGTGAAATGATTCGATAAAATGTAGCTTGCCATTCACTTGGCATAACCTTGACTGCCTCCACTTTGGACAGCGTACGACTAGGTGGAATCCCATTCCGTACCCTTAGTATAAATGAACAAATTCGGACAATTCTCCGATATGATGAACTTCTTTCGATAATTTCCTTGAAAACGTGATCCTCAGTTTTAGCCGTAGTGCATTTAAACGAGATTGCCTTTCGTTGCTCCAGACATGGATCCAATTTGTGAGTAGCATTTAGACTTGGTTTAGGCCACTCTGAATGATCTAGTGATAAGAACTTTGGCCCAGTAAACCATATAGACTGAGACATCTCCTGAACCGTGCACCCACGTGACACGATGTCGGCAGGGTTCTCCTTTCCTGGCACATGATTCCAGATCACTCCTTGTGATTTTGTCTGCAAGCTCGAGACCCTATTTGCCACAAAGCAATTGAGTGTTGCGGAATGCATTTTTAGCCATTGTAACACAATGCGCGAGTCTGTCCAGAAATAGATTTTGGTAGTGTACTCCATGATGTTTGCTCGAATCTTATCCCATGTGTTGCACAGCAAAACTGCTGCGCACAACTCTAGCTTTGGCAGAGAAATAGCCTTAAGCGGTGCCACCTTCGATTTAGCAATGAGCAATGAAGTGATGAACTTTCCGTTTACATTTGCCCGTATGTAGATGCAGCAGCCGAGGGCTCGCTGTGAAGCATCTGCAAACCCATGCACTTCACAATCGTGCATGCCAGACAAATTGACATATCTCGGAATTTCAATAATGTGCAACTGTTGCAGGTCTGCCTCAATACGCTTCCAAATGGAGATTAAGTGCTCTGATAATGGCTCATCCCAGCTAACACGATTAATACAAAGCTCTTGGAATAGAATTTTGCACCTGATCACAATTGGGCTAAGTAATCCTAGCAGATCATAAATGCGTGCTGTGACCGACAATATATATCTCTTAGTTGGCATGTGCATAGAAGAAATGTTGTATCGAAAGCAAAAATGATCGGTTTGCGGCTTCCACGACATGCCTAGTGTTTTTGCGATATCTCGATCGTCCAACTTAAAATTTACCTCTTGAGCGGCATCCATCCACTGTCGGTGATTTGAGTTCCATTTGGCCAATTTCAGTCCTGCCTTTGCAAGAATTCGTGTTACTTCATCCGCCTTGGTTTGCAACATTTCAATGTCATCTGCTCCTGTTAACATGTCGTCAACATACATGTTGTGCTGTAGGACTGCAGCTCCGATTGGAAATTCGGCTTCGTACAGGTGGGCGATATACAATAAACTTTTAATGGCCAAATACGGGGCGCAAGACATCCCATAGGTAACTGTATTTAAATGGAATAATTGCAAAGATTTATTAGTATCATCGCGCCACAATATCAATTGATAGTTTCGATCATCTGGATGTACCAGAAACTGGCGGTACATTTTTGATATGTCTGCAGTGAGAGCATATCTGTGTAAACGGAAGGACAACAGTGTGATTATAAGATCTTGTTGAAGTTTTGGTCCAACCATAAGAATTTCGTTAAGAGAAGTTGAAGACGTAGTCCGCGCCGATGCGTCAAAGACTACTCGTAGTGATGTTGTGGTGCTATCTGGCCTCAAAACGCTATGATGTGGGATCACGTAGTGGGGTTTCGTCTGATCTACTTCCTGGACTGGACTCATGTGGCCTAGTTGAAGATACTCGGACATGAATTCTGTATATTTTCCTTTAAGTTCAGGATTCCGATTAAGTCGCCGTTCTAACATCAAGAACCGACGCTCTGCATTTACATATGAATCCCCTAATATTTCCGGTGCATCTTTAAATGGCAACTTTATTTGAATTCGACCATTTTCAAGTACCTCGACATTTTTATTAAAGTGATTGTCGCATTCACTATTGACATCTGTCTCCTGACTAAATTCCTCAATTTGCCAGAACCTTTCTATGGCTTCATCCAACGACTGAGATATGGATAAATTGCAAGTAGCGATATGTCTGTGCTCTTCAACTGGCAGATCCAACTTTCCGCCAACTATCCACCCTAGCGCTGTATTGACTAGGCATGGCAGTCCTTCTCCTAGGCATATTTTACCTCCATTCAGCAGGTCAAAGAATTCTTGCGTGCTAATTAGCAAATCAATCTTTTGGGGCTTAAAAAACAGCGGATCAGCTAATTCAATTCCATCGGGAATGTGCCAAGCTGCGGTAGAAACAAAACGATCAGGATGATTTAGCGAAATGGATTTGGTGACGGCAAACTGAGACAACCAACTATGTGAAGACGTTCGTGACTTTAATGTCGTTGTCACTGAAAACTGTAGCTCTGTCCGCACATCAGAAATTCCTGAAACTTCCTGCCTAGCTCTCTTGAATTTGAGCTGAAGACGTTTTGCAAGTTCTTCCGTCATAAAGTTGATCTCTGAACATGAATCTAAGAGAGCTCTAGCTGGCTGATATAACCCGTATTTATCTTTAACGAGAACAAGTGCCGTAGGAATCATTGCCCGACGGTTTGTTTGTAGCACTAATGATGTGGCTACTGCTTGTGATGTACCTCCGTGGGTACTTTGTTGAGAAGACGTTGTCTGCGATGTCACTTCTGTGGTTGCAAATCTGTGTAAACATGTGTGGTGTGTGCCCTTGCACACTTGGCAGCGAAATTTAGATTTGCACATTTTCCAGGCATGTCCTGGGCAAAGGCAATTGAGACACAACTTCATCTGACGAATAAACTTGAACCTTTCTTCATATGACAGCTGCAAAAATGAGGAACAGATTCCTAGACTGTGATCTGCACTACGGCAGTGTAGACAATTCGATTGCGTATTCACATATACCTTTCGTTGGGTAGGGGTTGGCTTTTGCTCTCTCTTCTGGTCCCCTGAAGGAAGCTTAGTTTGGCTTTCAAGGAATTGGCAATGCCTTGACAAGGTTTTATAACATTCGTCCCAAGTTGGTAGAGTCTCATAGTCTTGTTTTGAATCATACGCTAATTTGGTCTTTGCATCTACTTTGGATAATACGAGTTGAATGATAATGCAGTTCATTATTTCACCTTCTGATCCTAATGACAACAGGGAACTACGAATTGCTGCTGCAGTATCTAAAATTGATCGAAGAGGCAAAGAACCTGACTTCTGTGACATCGGCTCAAGATTAAACAAGGTTGAAATATGCTCTAAAAAGATCAATACCCTTTTGTCATAACGTGTCTTTAATTGTTGAATCGCCTTAGGGTAATTTTTCTCAGTAACCTCGAACGATGCGATAGCACTTAGTGCTGTTCCAGACAAACACCTGAGCAGGTAATTGAACTTATCAATTACTGGAATGGATGGATCATCGTGAACCAAATTTTCAAATGAGGTCATAAATCTCTTATACTCGCCATATTTGCCGTCGAACGTTGGCAAATTTAATGAAGGAAGTCGGCCTTGCGTTACAGTTTTGTTAGGAGTGCTGGTATGCTTCTTTAAGCAGCTGAACAATTGTGCCTTTGCTTCGACATACACATCTTCTAAATCTGCGCATTCATCATCGTCTGGGTTGAGATTTTCGATTTGCAATTGGTACTGCCTAGCTTCTGCAAAATATGTTTCCAACAGCTCCAACCTACACTCTAAAACTGCGAAACTGGGCTCATCTGCTTCTTTCTTAATTTTCGCAGACAATTTAGTCAAATATTTCTTAGCAGTTGCACGTTGCTTAATGAGTGCGGCTAGCCTTTCGCTTTCCTTGCCTGGAGCCATAATTAACAATTGACTCAATTTCTTTTATGAGTGGAACTGATCTGCAACACTTGCAATAGAACTCAAATGTAAATTGAGTAATTTGTTACAATCCACAGCTAGAAAGAAGCTCCGCTACTTGAGTCGATTTGATGTGCAGGTTAGACGGAATGCGAATGTACAAAGGAATTAGAAACAACGGCAAGCGCAGCTGCATACGATTGTATGTGGATATATATGCAGCGCAGCGCTGAGTACATGTATATTTGAGTGTAAATGTGCAATATGTATGTGAAGTTTACCGTTTTCGATGATCTCGTGGTCGACAACTTCTTTGGCGGCTACCCTTGAGTTCACCTTGGCTCACCTTGGAGTGTCCAGCGATGATGCGAGTGGCGAGCGATTTGGGTGATGTCCAACAATGACTTGATTCAGCTATGCCCTGGTCACTGATGCTGCGTGCGATCTGTATGTATTCCATGCAGATGTTGTTTTGGCAAAGCTATGTGGCTGGTGACGATATTCTCAGCAGTCCCAGGCCGTCTTGACTGTCTCTACTGCTTGTTCCTAGAAGCGATAGAGGGGGATGATCCAATGATCCAGATGCTCCGAACTCCTGGCGAGTCTGCGGCAGCAACAAGTTGGGTAGTTGATGACTAGCACCCTGCACTAGTATTGGTGGGTAATTGATGACTAGCACCCTGCGCTAGTATTATTAATGCCGGTTGGCATTAATTTCTCCAGTAAAACTGCAAGTTTTTTAACAAATGGACATTCTGTCCTCTTCCAGACAGTGTCGTCCTGTCACGGTCGCCAAAATGTTGAGCCAGTAAATAAATTGTTTAATTTTTTGTGTATTGGATTTCTCGACAATAGACAACTGTGTTTCTTCAAGTTTTATTTGTGACTGTTTTCAACTTCTTTTGCTTAGGCTAATGAACAAAATACGTACCACTTCAGTGTGGGTTTTAAGAGCGCAATTGCATACATATGAATGTGAATTTTAAGAGAGAAATGGATATCGATAGCTATGACAGTGGGATTAACAATGCAAATATTGAGTTTAAACATAGTAGATAATTGAAAATAGATAAATGTAAAATTATTAAGATCAAAATTGAATATATACGATTCAGCCCAAACAACAAGAATAAAAACATATGAATTCTAAATGAAAAAAATTCAATTGAATTCAGTATTTGTAGGAATGGAAGGACAGACTATATCAACACACCTCGTCATGCTGATCATTTCGTCGGAGTTTGTATCCCCTCACTCCCCTGGCGAATAAAAACTAAATTGAGAACGACTTTCGCTCGATTCCAAGAAAATTCAAGAATACTAAATTTTTTTCAAGAGCGTTCGTACTCAAGTTATTCGTAGAAGTTTTTTCTTATTGTACGATTGTTTGGTATGATATTTTGTGAGGTCGGTTCAAAAATCAAGCACTTTCGTTAAAGATTTAAATCTTTGTGTCATTTTGTTGGCTTAAAAGTAAATTTAGATGTCTCTTTCCCTTTTCTTATCCACCTTACCCTCCCTTCTCTGGGAATCGAACTCAAGACCTTGTTGTTTTACACCAGCGATGGGCAGCCTCATAGCCCTTCTTACCCGCGCAACCCGGCCCATTATTTTTATACCCTTGCAAAGGGTATTATAATTTTGCCCAGAAGTTTGCAACGCATAGAAATATTCATTTCCGACCCCATAAACTATATATATTCTTGATCAGGGCGACGAGCTGAGTCGATTGAGCTTTGTCCGTCCGTCTGTCTGTCTGTCCGTCTGTCTGTCTGTCTGTCCGTCTGTCTGTTTCTACGCAAACTAGTCTCTCAGTTTTAAAGCTATCAAGCTGAAACTTTGCACAGAGTCTTTTTTTTATTGCACACTGCAATAATATGTCGGAACCGACAGGATCGGATGACTATATCTTATAGCTGCCATAGGAACTATCGGTCGAAAAGTGGGTTTTTGTGAGAAAACTTTTTTGTTTTTAATGTAAACGCCTTCCGCTTCGACAATTATTAGTTTTATACGCTTTTACACAGATTTGGAAGTTTTGGTCAAAATCGGATGACTATATCTTATAGCTGCCATAGGAACTTTTGGTCGAAAAGTGGGTTTTATTTAGAAAAATTGTATGTTTTAATGCTGACGTTCGTAAACTCTGATGTATTAAAACATTTGCAAGGGTATAAAAACTTCGGCAAAGACGAAGTTAGCTTGGCCTTCTCGTTTTTTTATAATTCTACGACGCAATAGAAATTACAACAAACACACGCTGCATCGCGTTTATCGAAAGCAAATGACAAAAATAAAAATGTTGTACACTCTCCGTTATTTCTGATGCCCACCGCTGTTTTACACGAAAGTCGGCATCTCGACCTCACTTGAGACGGCGCAATCACAGTGAGTAAGGTTGTGAGTTCGAGACACCGTCAAACCGAATATGTTTTTTTAAGTTAACATTTGTTTATTGTTTTAGAATGTCAAAGTTTTCTCCATGCACAATGTACGCACTGCGCTTATTAGTTGTGAACGCTTGAAAGGTCGTTTTTTTCTTAGAATATCGGGCTTAAGCCGCTCTTGAACCGCTTTCTGATCGGCATGAACATACTGCGAAAATACCATGTCAGCGGATAAGGCGCCCGTATAAAACTTACATTCATACTTATTTATAGCTGGTTTTATCTCATTTATTATCAATAAAGCTATTTTAATTGAGTAAATTGTTTTTTCAGGTATAAAATAATAATAATCTCCAATTCAGTTCTTAAGGAATTCCCAACTGAAAAAACGAACAAACTTAGCATCGTCATCAAGGCCCATTAGCTCAGTTGGTTAGAGCGTCGTGCTAATAACGCGAAGGTCGCGGGTTCGATCCCCCCATGGGCCACAATAATTTTTTTTCTTTTTCAATTTTCTGTAAGTATTTGTGCCGGAAATTTTAGCCCTTATTTATTTAACATTTTACGTGGTGTCAAATAAGCTGCTAGCATTATTTGGGTTTGTGTTTGGTGTGGAGTAGCATTATCAGCCCACAATTTCACACACACTTCAACACAATACCAATCAGACTTAATGCTAAACAGAGCAGATTCCAGAAATACAGAAAAAAAGAAAGAAAATACCATTTCGGTCTAAGGATTTGCATTTGTACGTATGTCTGCTTGTATGCTTTTACGACGCGTGTGTCACTTTTGGCAACTCAACACCACCAATTGGCATTACCCACCGTTTGTTGAGTGTGTTTGCATAATAAATATGATAACATAAAATATCGATTCGATTTAACCACAAATCTCTTGGGCTCAGCTGGAGGGTTGGACTTGGGTTCGCCCGGTTGACATAGAAAGTAATAAACGAAATTTGCAATTTACTTTTGGATTCGAGGATTTATGTTTCACCTTCCTGAAGATAATTGTTTTCACTTCCTTTGCCACTCAATGAACTTTTAATGCTGAAATAACAGTAAAATGCGTGCGACGCTGTCGGAAGGGGGTGGTGGAGGGGGGAGGTCGGAGGTTGCTGCGTTAAGCACAAACGGAAGCAGAAGCCGAAGCAGTTGAATTTGCAAAAGGGCCTCTCCCTGTCTTTCTTGGCAAACAAAGTGCTTAGCGAAATGGGTTTATTAAGTGCAAACACTTTGTACAAATGGCTGGGCCACATAAATAAATATGTATTAGGCCTACACTAAGTGGGCGGGGGCACACTTGGTGCGAAAAGTCGTTCATACATATGTATGGGCAAAAGTTTCTAAGAGGATAATGTTAATAGAACTTTTCGCATTTTACTCAATTTGTGATTAAAAAGTTTTCGCGGAATTGTTGGACATTTTGAATGTCGGCATCAGAAAATGCATTGATTGGCTCAGGGCTCAGGCTAATATGTCAGAGGTGTCAACAGTTTTGTTTCAGAACGAGCAAGTTGTTGGTTTTGCTCGGTTATGAATAGATCAAGCTCGTCTAAGCTCAGGACCAGTCATCCTGATGCTGACGATTACACGAACTGTCTTCGAGAATCCAGAGATTCGCGCATTTACCCTCAACCCGAGTGACTGGAAATGCAAACATCGAGCATTGAACACAAATGAAAGAGAGCGAAAGAGGAAAAGACAGCGCAGCTAACTAAAATCTTTACCTTCCTCATCTTTCCTTATATTTGCTATACACAGCCAATTTGTTTGTTTGAAAACGTAATTACTCATAAATATTGTTGTTGCTCAATGTGAATAGAAAAGAAATCATAAAACATGGTTATGTATGTATATCTATATATGAATGTTTCTGGCCCGCAAAATGTTAGATATTATTGTGTAATTCGCCAATGAGGCCTTCTTGCAAAGGACGTTTAAACCGACAACAAAGGGAATATGATTTTCTATTAAAATTTATGGCTTGGCTTACTGAATGGGCTATTTATTAAGAATATATAAGAATATACTTTGTACCAGAGATTTCGCATCTACATTCTGGTTTGGACTGGACTTATTAAGGTGTGCTCATAAAAAGTGAGAATCATCTGTTTATCTTTTTTTCTGATAAAAATCCAATTTATTTTATAGCTTGTATGCTAAGGCTAGTGCTCATCTTTAAAAAATCGTCTCTCTCTTCAAAACTCTAAGATATATGCAGTTTTGGTTGTGAATTGGTGGGAGCGGCTGGCAAAAATTGAAAATAAACTTGAAAATAAACTTCTTGCAAGTATAAGAAGCGTTTGTCCCATACATGTCAAACCTCTATCTATTACCATCTCTGATATTTGTTTGTTCATACGGACTGACGGACAGACGGACATGGCTATATCGACTCGGCTGTTGATGCTGATCAAGAAGTTTTTCCACTTAATATGCTCGGGCGGGAGGGCTTCTCCCTGTTACATATTTTTGCACATAAACTTGATCTACTCAGTATAAGTACCGTTTGGTACATTCATATCAAACCTTTAATATTAAGTTTCCCTCTAAGACGACTATCTTTATGTTTCAGACGGATTTTAGTTTTAACGGACAATGGTTTACGTAGAATCAATTGTCTTCCGAATTCCTAAAATTTTAGATATAATTTAAAAAATATTTTTTAAAAAGTCAGTAAATCCCATATGACCAAGTTTTCTATAAAGATTTTTTTAAAATCTTCTTAAAGAAAATCGCCCTATGGTAATTTGGCTGTGGTTAAGCAGACCAATGTGTCGGGCGGGCCTTCGTACACCTCGGGCAGTTGCTCCCTTATCTAACCTTATCTAATTTAAGACCTAACTATGTATTTGCCTACATTGTTGGGACACCCTTTATAAGGCTAGCCTATAAAGATTTCAATCAAATTGCATTTCATAGTTGGTATTTGTCGTATGTGCTTACCCTTAATTAGGGTAGAATTTCATGACCTGTCCAATTCCTAGCTCGACGACAAGTAAACATGCGTTTCCTTTCTGACTATTTGCCACTCTTTCGTATGGGTTGGGTATAAAGTAGATCGAAAAGTTCCTGCCAAAGTGCAATAAATGAAGGGACATGATGGGTTTGCCTGGGGAAAGCAGTCAAATAACTAACGAAGGAAATTAACCAAAAATAAATTAAGCGGGAAATTCCCCACCCATACATCCCCCCATACACACACACACACACACACACACGCGAGAAGGCTAAAAGGGTTTCGCTGGGGCAACGGGTGTCAGCGGAGCGGGAACGGTGGCTGCGGCGCGTTGCGTTGCTTCCGCTGCGGCGACGATTGACGGTGACAGCGAGTGACTTCTGTGTGTGACTTTTGGAATCCCAAATGTGTTTTCAACATGCAATTTTTATTATTGACTGTCGTTGTCGTGCTACAGCGCAGCTTTTCAGCGTTTTCCGCCCGACGAATCGTGAAAATGCCATTACTGTCAATCAAGTGCGAGGCCAGCATAAGGAAAAATTCTGGCAAAACCTTTAAAGTCGGCAGGCAGAGTCTTTTTTAAAGTTTGCCATATTTTTTTTGCTACAGATTTAAACCATTAAATCTAGAAATTATTTACACTCAGGAAAAAAGGCAAGTATTTTGAAATTATGGTTTTAATTTAAATTTAATATATATATAAATATATAATAGTTTTCTGTCTTTTAAATTCTTTATAATTAGTACAAAAATCATAGCGATCTGATTTATATGCTTTAATCTAGAATTTACGCACTGAAAATGGGACCAACATTTTTTTATATTTAAGTTCATAAAATTTTCAAATCGTTTTCGATATATTTAAAGAAATGGAGTTCTAACTATAAGAACAAAAAGTTCTTGGCTTAACCCACACAATGTTAAATGAATACACTCAGAAAAACAAAACAATAATGAATCAAGTATGGTTGGTACGAAAATACTAGATTCAAGCACAAATGTCATATTTCAAGTAAGCATTTTTTAATTCGATGTATTGATTTAAGTCAGTTTCGGGATGCTCTAAACAGGGCTACAACCCGGTTCGGAGACGAATCGCTACTGAGTCGGAGACTCCGGGATTCTTGGGAGGTCCGAACCTAACCTAAGCCTGAGCAAAAAAATATTTTACCACCGAGCCTGAACCTGAACTAGAGCAAAAAGAAGGTGAAAAAGTATCGGTTCAGTAAAAAATTCATTAAGAACAAAATTATTCCCGAACCCCAGTTCGAATACGAATCTCGGTTTACCGACCATCTAAACCCGCTCATAAAATTTTTCATGGGTTCGAATCCCGGAATGAACCCCTTCCGATTTTGGAGGGGTTAGCAGCCCTGGCATTAAACACATTCCCAAATATTTAAAATCCTTTTTTTATACTTTTTGGTTGTGATGTTTTTAAATAAACAGAGAGAAAAAGATCAAACTTCGTTTGATATTCACCTGACTAAAACGAACTTTTCAAAAATATGAATATTCTCATTTTAAGAAAGCAATATCTTTATGATTCAAAATAATAACATTTCTTAAATTCATATTAATAGTTTCAAAATGATACTTATGTGTATGAAATAATGAAATGTTAAAAAATATGGATTTGAAATGTTGAAATGAAACCATATTAATTTTATATATTTTTTCGCATCGGAGTACAATTGATATAACGAAAATGAATAAACCAAAGGCTCACATGGAATTACCCATTATTATCTCGATTACTTTTTTTTATATTCATTTCCGACCCTATAAACTATATATATTCTCGATCAGAGCTGAGTCAATTGAGCTTTGTCCGTCCGTCTGTCTGTCCCTCTGTCTGTTTCTACGCAAACTAGTCTCTCAGTTTTAAAGCTATCGAGCTGAAACTTTCCACACAGAGTCTTCTTTTTACTGCACACTGCTAATATGTCGGAACCGACCGGATCGGATGACTATATCTTATAGCTGCCATAGAAACTATCGGTCGAAAAGCGGGTCTTTGTGAGAAAAACTATTTTGTTTTTAATGTAAGCGCCTTCTGTTTCAGCAATTATTAGTTTTATACGCTTTTACACAGATTTGGAAGTTTTGCTCAAAATCGGATGGCTATATCTTAAGGCTGCCATAGAAACTGTCGGTCGAAAAGTGGGTTTTCGTTAGAAAAATTGTTTGTTTTAATGCTGACGTTCATAAACTCTGATTTATTAAAAGATTTGCAATGGTATACAAATTTCGGCAAAGACGAAGTTAGCTTGGCCTTCTCGTTTTTATTAACCTTAAAGTGTTTGAAATTGGGTATGATAACAAAAAAAAGGTGTCATTAGATTTGGGCATACAGCTCATTCAGTTTTAGTGATAGCTCCAAACTGTCTTCGGCAAAGTTGTAGCTGACAGTCCGCAGAATATATTTTTTTTACAATGGTTTTTAAAAAGTTTATGTTTTCCGGGAGTATTTCTTGTAAAACTTTTTTAAAACGTATTTTTTGTACTTTTTCGAGTATAACTTTTAAAAAATCAGAATTTTTGGCATACGTTCTTTAGAAAGAAAAAAGCTTTTGAGATAACAAACATCTCTTCTGAAAAAGGTTTTACAATCTGAACACTTCTACATCCTCTAAAGCGGCCCCGAAAGCGTGTATGTACCAAGAATCAGAGAAATCAAAAGTCATTCTCAGATTACTATTCTTGATCAAAGATCAAAGTTTACTATCCAAGTATGAAATCTTTGTTACGAATTTTTTGACTCAAGAGATTTTAACGCTTGAATCAAGGGTTTATCAAGAGAAGCGAGTGCAAAAAGTGAGCGCCCGATCTGACTTGCTTTTTCGAACGCTGACTAGAAACTGAAAAGTGGTTTGCTCTCTTGGCACAAGCCTCAGCATGTAGGTGTGTCGGTCCAGCTTTGCTTGCTTTTTTTGTTCAGATACTTCTCCTGAATCTGCTAGCCCATAAAAACCAAATTGATAACGATTTTAGTTCGATTTCAAGTAGAAAGATAGAGCCAATTGTAAATTCGAAGAGAGGAAATTTATAATTTTTCGTCCTAGAAATCATTTATTTTTAACAATCGATTTTTATTTTAAGAATAATTCAAACTTAATTTAAGCACTCTTAAGAACACAACATTCTGGAAATTTAAGCTACAAACCGGTATAAATTCCATCATGTTCTATCTATTTCTCTCAGTGTAGAACCAATGCAGCGTTAAGCTTCCCCAAAAATACCAAAAGCCTAACACGAAAACTTGTAGCAAATCCGCAAAACTGACATGAAAATGCATGTGAACATGTTCGAATCTTGAGGGTAAAGAAACAAACCGGAGCAACAGCCAGGAAAAGGAGCAGGCAGACGTCTCATTTCATTTGCAGGCAACCGGCCCATAAATCTCCGTAAACTAGCGCTCAGTGAGGCCACCAGAATATACACGAAATCGCATTCGCCAAAAAAAAAGAAAAGAAAAATAATTAATATTTATTACCCGAGAATGAAGTATTATCAAATTGCATAATTGCTGTGTTTCTCATTCGACACGACAGGCCGCTGGCCGTTCCCGGCCCCAATCACCCGCTTCCCGTTGCCCGTGGCCGCTGCCCGGTTTCTCGGTTTCCGTTGACCACCCGCTCCGACAAACTGGGGACCTATAAAGTGTGTGTACAATATATTACACGACTTGGTCTTGGACTTGGAGTTGGCTACTTGCGCGCAAATTGCTACTCTCTCGTCCAGCTCTGGTTCGACCAACTTTTTGATATATGAATTAAGTTTGGCTCTGTGTGT
Organism: Lordiphosa clarofinis; assembly: GCA_018904275.1. NCBI lineage: Eukaryota > Metazoa > Arthropoda > Insecta > Diptera > Drosophilidae > Lordiphosa > Lordiphosa clarofinis. The sequence goes on along the minus strand of JAEIGQ010000007.1, from coordinate 1,274,854 downwards.
GTGTGTGTGTGTGCAACAACTGTGCGCTGTTGAGACATTTTGGATTTACGTTGTAATTACAGGATTTTGGATTTCGTCTTTCCCGGCCTGTTCTTTCGGCCTGCTGACTGCTGCTGGGTCGCTTGAAGGTTATTTATTATGACATGTTATTTAGGTTTCATTTCAAAAAACTTGATTGGACACTTTAGACTCCTTTGCAGGCGGCGGCGGAAGCATTGCGTGCTCATGTGAGAGGGGAAAAAGGAAAAGCAAAAAGATTTGGACTCGTGTGCGTTGGGTGTGAATTTTCAAAGCTGGCCCACACGCGATACCGCGGGGTCAAACTGTTCAATCTTGATGTAAATATGTCGGGAAAGGTGGTTGTAAGCCGAGTGTTATCAATGGATTCATCGTGTGTACCCGATCGGTTTTCAGTACCCGTTGCCTGGCTGCGTGATTGATTCGGTTCAGTGGTTCACCCTCGCACGTATCTACTCAAACGATTACCTGTCCCTCTATTCGAGTCAGAGCTCTAATTTTTAGGAAAAATATATAAAATGTAAATTCATTCAAATAATTAAACCATGCCAAATCTTTGACCTCTGCTATCATCATGTGAGTTAATAGCTCTCAAATTATAACAACTTGTGTCTGTGAAAGAACGGCAAAAGGCAGGAAAACAGACGAAAAGAAACCAAATGAACGAAATTAATTTGTTCCACTTCAGCCACCCGCCTAACAATGATAAGAGGTTTTTACTTAATGTGAATTGTATGTACGTCTTGTCCACCAGAAGAAGCGTCTAGTCCGCATGTCTCAGCCATGACACATAAGTTATGAACATGAAAAGGTTTTTTTATGCCTGCTGTCGGACAATCAAACAACGAGAATACAAAAATTGGGCCTAATTTATCTAATATGTGTAGCCTTGGCCAGTCAGCCATGAGGGCGGGAGTCGTGACCTGGCAAGAAATGCAAAACCAAATGCTAGACATACACTTTCACTCACACTCACATTTAGGAGCAAGTGCAGCGCCAGCACCGAATTTACCCTAATCAATGTCAACGACTTTACGCTTGGACTGCTGCTCCTTAGGGGGGCATGTGGTCAGTTGTCAACGGACAAGGATATGTGAGCTCAAGGCACCTGCGTACACTCAAAGAAATTTTCTAATTATGTTTTATTCTTTGATGTAATTTAGAAACAGGTATGAAAAAATATTCTATTCTAAATGACTTGAACAAAAACAAAATCTAAAAACAGTATCTTTTTATTTTTTAAGTCAAATTAAAAATATCTGCTTCTTTTCGAAGATGTGCGATTTCCGACTGGTTCTCTGCAGTTCTCCTTAGCTTATGGAACCTAAGGTTTAAAGTTTGGTTATAAAGAGTGATCCATTGAGAAGCTTTTTTATACCCTTGGAGAGGGTATATTAAAATTGTCCGGATGTTTGTAACGCATAGAAGGAAGCATCTCCGACCACATAAAGTATATATATTCTTGATCAGCATGACGAGCTGAGTTGATATAGCCATGTCCGTCTGTCCGTCTGTCCGTCCGTCTGTTTCTATGCTATCTCCTCCGTCAGTTTTAAAGCTATCGTAACCAAACTTTGCACGAAGTCTTTTGGTATAAATACGCTGCACATTTGTCGGAACCGGCCGGATCGGATGACTATAGCATATAGCTGCCATAGGAACGATCGGTTGAAAAACTAGTTTTAGTGAGAAAAACTTTTTTGTTTTCAATGTTATCGCTCCCAACGCTCGTATTTATAAGTTTTTAGTGATTTCACATAATTTCACCAAGCCATTTTGAAATCGGACAACTATATAGTATAGCTGCCATACAAAAGTTAGGTCTGAAAAAAAGTCTTAGTGAGAAAAACTTTTTTGTTTTCAATGTTATCGCTCCCAACGCTCGTATTTATAAGTTTTTAGTGATTTCACATAATTTCACCAAGCCATTTTGAAATCGGACAACTATATAGTATAGCTGCCATACAAAAGTTAGGTCTGAAAAAAAGTCTTAGTGAGAAAACCTTTTTTGTTTTCAATGTTATCGCTCCCAACGCCCGTATGTATAAGTTTTTAATGATTTTACATCATTTCACCAAAATTTTTCGAAATCGGACCACTATATAGTATAGCTGCCATACAAACTGTCAGGCACATATCAAGCTCCAAGGGTATATAAACTTCGGTCGAGCCGAAATTAGCTTGCCTCTATTTTTTTAAATTCAAATAAACAAAGTGGGTAAGCAAGCTATACACAAAAATTATCAATTTTATTCGCGTGTTTTTGTCATAAAAGATTCACAGGTTTGTATTCGTAAGATTATATCAATGTCTTCATCAAACTTATTGTTACTCATAAACATTTAGTTACAAAGAAGGTAAATTAATGATAAGTTCTTAGAAACATAATAGCGGTCCATGTTTTTCCGTCCATTTGATTTCTTATAGTAGACAAAATAATCCACACCCCGAAAAGTAATCGTTCTACGTTCCTTGGTGAGTTCGTTTAAAAAAAATGAACAACCCAGTAGAATTTAGCGGAATGCAAGGTCGTTAATCAGTCAAACGGTCTTCTATTAACCGAGCACAGAAAATCACACGCCGCAATTAAGGTTGATTTTAAAATTCGGAATTAAAGGTGACAAAGTCGTCGATAAACAGAAAAAATCGAATATGCTTGACTTCATTTTGTTAAAGAATTAACCAAAACGAGAAGGCCAAGCTAACTTCGTCTTTGTCGAAGTTTTTATACCCTTGCAAATGTTTTAATACATTAGAGTTTACGAACGTCAGCATTAAAACAAACAACTTTTCTAAATAAAACCCACTTTTCGGCTGATAGTTTCTATAGCAACTATAATCTGTGTAAAAGCGGTTAAAACTAATAATTGCCAAAGCGGGAGGCGTTTACATTAAAAACAAAAAAGTTTTTCTCACAAAGACCCTCTTTTCGACCGATAGTTCTTATGGCAGCTATAAGATATAGTCATCCGATTTCGACCAAAACTTCCAAATCTGTGTAAAAAGCGGTTAAAACTAATAATTGCTGAAGCGGGAGGCGTTTACATTTAATAACAAAAAAGTTTTTCTCACAAAGACCCACTTTTCGACCGATATTTCCTATGGCAGCTATAAGATATAGTCATACGATTTCGACCAAAACTTCCAAATCTGTGTAAAAAGCGTATAAAACTAATAATTACTGAAGCGGGAGGCGTTTACATTTAATAACAAAAAAGTGTTTCTCACAAAGACCCACTTTTCGACCGATATTTCCTATGGCAGCTATAAGATATAGTCATACGATTTCGACCAAAACTTCCAAATCTGTGTAAAAAGCGTATAAAACTAATAATTACTGAAGCGTGAGGCGTTTACATTAAAAACAAAAAAGTTTTTCTCACAAAGACCCACTTTTCGACCGATAGTTCCTATGGCAGCTATAAGATATAGTCATCCGATTTCGACCAAAACTTCCAAATCTGTGTAAAAAGCGTATAATACTAATAATTGCTGAATCGGGAGTCGTTTACATTAAAAACAAAAAAGTTTTACTCACAAAAACCCACTTTCCTATGGCAGCTATAAGATATAGTCATCCATAGGTTCCGACATATTAGCAGTGTGCAGTAAAAAGAAGACTCTGTGCAAAGTTTCAGCTCGATAGCTTTAAAACTGAGACACTAGTTTGCGTAGACGCAACAGACAGGCAAACAGACGGACGGACAAAGCTCAATCGACTCAGCTCGTCGCCCTGATCAAGAATATATGTAGTTTATAGGGTCGGAAATGAATATTTCTATGTATATATATATATTTATAATACCCTTTGCAAGGGTATAAAAATAAGATAAAAAAAAAGAATAGACAAAATTCCCCCCAATTGCAAAAAGCTATCCACGCCACTGTCTCGCATAGTCTGTTTGTTAAATTCCACCCTAGTACTGGGCTTAAGTAATTCATCAATGCACCTGGAACCTCCATTTTTCTTTCCCTGTGCTTCATTCGTGCTTTGCTGATCGACTTGGCTGTCAAGCTTTTTTATCAAGTCGGGCAATGTTCTTTAAATTTGTGACATTTTTATTAAAAAGAAAAGTACATAAAAATTATTTATTATATCTTACATACTGGTATATATTTACATTCATACGTATATTAAGAGCAGCTTGACTTGGACATTTGTTGCTCTAAAGTCATTTTTACATTTACATTTCGTATATTTTATAGAGAATTTCACGAAAATCCAAAATCAAATAATTTGATGGGCTCAAGGAGGTTTCAAAGTTCCCAATTTATCATTGAACTGTCATATCCAGAGATCTTGCAGCTCTGAATACAGCTATGACTTTTCTGCAGCAACGAAAATTAAAAAATAATGAAAATCCGGAATCGGATTTGAGTCTCAATCGGTTCTTTTCGGTATACGGTTCCGGTTCCGGTGTGATTCGCTGATTCAAATGTGGACCGCGACTGGTGCACTCGCTATTGACCGTTATGTTCTGTCCGGCCTTATTTTTGAAGAAATACGGACCAATGATTCCAGCAGCCTGTAAACCATACCAAGCAGTGCATTTTTGTGGATGTAACGGTAGTTCGAGAGTCTCTTCGGTTTGCTCAACAGCTCAAATGCGAGAATTTTGTTCAATGACGTATCCATGTAGTCAGAAATGTGCATCGTCGTTGAAGAAAAGTCGAAAACAGAGGATCTTCCTAGATCTGTTGGAGAAGTTGTTGCGGTGTGAGTCTATTCATTTATCAAATAATAATTAACAAGAACAAGATGACAGAATGACCTTATTATTTTGAAGCTTTATGGCCTCTACGGACTTGCGAAGAAAGGACAAATTTTATACGAAAATTGGGTAAAGAAGAAGTAGAAGTAAAGATTTAGCATGTTCAACAGTTAATGTTACGCTTAACAGCACATATGTGGAGTCTACGTAAATAAGCTGCATTGTAACACTTTGTTTTACTTAGTTGTACTTTGAACCAGAGGTGCCCAGAATAAGTTTAAGCGCGCGTCTATTACAGATGAACAAAATATAACTCAAAATATAACTTAAGCAACAACAACCACAAGAAATAGAAAGAGTGTGTGCTTGCAATCAGCATAAACTTTACTCGAAGAGAAAGAAAACAGAGGACACTTTCAAAGTTGTAAAACAACAACGATTGCGCTGCGTAAGCAATAGGCTTGATCATCAGTGCTTTGAGCACTTGACGCCTCTTAATGTCACGTCGCCCTGCTAGTACTTTTAAAACATCAGTTTTCAACTCAAGTAAAATTTAAAAAAAGAACGATAAAGTGAAACTAACTTCATTTGAGCAGAAGATTAATTACAGTTGCACTTGCTTAAAATAAACAAGTAAGAGTGTTGTGGTCGAGTGCCCCGACAGCAAAATACCCTGTCCCAAATAATGTGTTTCCTAAAGCTTTGAATTCCTTTTATTTTAAAATTTATTTCAATAAATGGGCAGGCGCACTTGCATATCCTCGGTGTCTTTGCACGGATCTCATTGTGGTACACAGAATAGATAGATGTTGGGCCCAACTTAATATATATTGAGTCACCAGGTTCAAGCTTAAAAATTGTAGCTCTGACAGTTTTTCGCGGTTAGAAGAAGATGGGGGAGGAACTTGTCAAACCAGGAGCAAACTTGATTTCGGTACAGAGTATAAAAATGAAAAAAACAACTCGGCTCTCCTGGGACTTGAACCACAACCTTCTCGTTCCAATATAGCTTTTGGCTTCCTCTTTACCGAGTCGGCTATTCAAGGAATTTTTTTCGCGTAACCAGTTGCAGTATAAGAACTCATATGGTATTGTCGTGCTGAGTTCTTATACTACGACTAGTGACGCTCCAACAATGAGGCTGAACAGCCGAGAGGGCTGAGTGGCGATGCTGTGTGGTCTCAGTTCAAGTCCAAGTACAGGTAGATTAATTATTAACATTTATATAAGTTTTTTCAGAAAGAAAAAATTGTTAATAAGTAAATCAACCACAACAAAAAAAATCATAACAAATAAAAATAAAAATAATATAAGCTTAATATAAATTTTTTTGTTTTTCTTTTCATATTTAGAAATGAGATTGTTTCATCCTAAAGTCGAGTATAAACAATCTTTATCCAAGATTGATGGATTAAGATCAAAATTGAGCATATAATACTGGGTTAAGATTATCTGGTCTTAGTCGAATTCTGACACCGTTTCTCTTTGATTCAAGAATGTAATCTTGATTTTAGATTGTTTTTTTTTCTCAGTGTAGGTCCATCCAAACGCTCATAAAGTAGCTAATTTATGAACTCACTTTTGATACTCATCAGAATAGTCGGCCCAAATTCTACATGGAATTTTCACTATTGTTAAAAGTCTGCACTGGGCCTGTTACCTTTCGTTCACTGGCCACATTTTAATTTTGAAAGTTACCAACTCAAAATGGAAATTGCCCTCATATCCACACATATCATTGGGGCAAACATACATATTGTACAGACATTCAAGTATCTCTACACTCACTTTTACATTTACCTAAATAAAAATAACACAAAACCCAGCATTGAAATGAAAAAAGTTAAATTGAATTGTGTCCGTTCAGCATACTTGTGCACGAGTATTTACTTGTATTTTTCCCATTTCGTCTTACGGACGGAGGCAACGAACGCCACGACGCGACGTCTTTCTGTCCTGTTCCTGTACTTGAATTGAACGCAACTTTTTCAGTTATTTTCTACGTCTCTTGTGTTTGTAGGTGTGTAACAAAACTGTCAAAGTTGCTGAAATTGCTGAATTGCTTGCTCAACTCTGTTACGTTACCTACACCTACATCATAGACTAAGTACATCTAACTGGGGAGGGGAAAACGGTAGTCAGCAGTAGGAGCTGCGAGGGCAGTTTGAGAAGTCAAAGAAGTAATTTAAAATGCAATCCGGAAATATAGAGCTAGTGGAAGCAGCAGCACAAAACGATTATTGAGAAAAGGCAAACAGCAGCAGCAGTCGTTGCTTTATGATTTTGATTTTGCAGCTGCTTTCGTTCAGTGGCGTAAGTCGAAGCAGCAGCACGTGTTTGTTTTTACAAGTCGACGGTAGCGCAAGCGCGATAGAAGTTTCTAGCATCTCTTTGCTTTCACTACGGCTTCTGTCTTACTTATGGGCAGAAGCAGGGGTTCATATTGATTATTTTTCCTAATGAAGCAAATTAAAAGTTTGAAGATTTTAAAATAGTATAGAGTACGCTTAACTTATATCGAAACAGTCTAAAATTAAGTATATTCGTAACTGATATAAGAATTTTCGGTTAGAATTAAGTATTTTAGTCCTAAATGTTTCTTTTGAATGCACTGATATAAAAACGAACACGAGTAAAGCCACTCTATTGTATGAGCACTCAATGATGTAAGCAGCAAGGTGAAGGATTACACACCCCATTGAGTTTTTCCACTTCTCCATTAAGAGCCGCTAAGTTCTCACTGTGGGATCAACACGTTGGACCTTTTCTTCCTTTATTTCTTTTATTTCAGTTGTATATCCAGCATTTTTGGCCTTTCTTCTTTGAGATTTTCTTCTGAATCTGCCTTACTCAGCTGAATTAACTGTCATATCCTCGCGTGCTCTGCCTCAATTCCCATATGGAGGGCACCACAAACTAAAAAAAAAAAGAGTGGATAGAAATTGAAATTGTCACAAATGCCCAAACAGGACGAAGACCGATTGTTGACATGTATGGCCAACATTGGCGTGCACAAATGTAAGGATTTCTAGCTCCTGCTTCTAGTGCTTGTTGAATTCCACCGAAACGAACTGGTCACTGCTGATATATCTCTTTTATTATGTAGTTCTGTGTCATCGTAAAAATCGTCGGCTATTACTTGATTGTCCTTCATGAGAGGCCATAAAGCCGCTGCCGTCCTCGGGCCTATGGGCCCATTGTAAAATGATTTACTCGCCTGGTTTCCCCCCGTTCAGCTCCATTCATTTGTGGGACTATTCATTTTTTTATGGCTCGTTTTTTTTACGGTCTTTTACAGTTTAACGACGCCTTCCCATTGACACACCACCAAACTGGAGCGCCCGGCTAACGAAATCTATTCACGATTTCGTCTATAGCAAAATAATGCTACCATTTTATTGTATTTATTCCTCTCTGCTTCTTGTCTATTACGATAGAATGGCGTGCCGCTTAGTTTGTTGTTTGCGTTGGTTCCTTCTGGTTTTAGCTTTTAATTTTTGGGCGTAGCGATTTTTCGCATTTTTATTATGTTATGAGATTTCGTCATTCTTCTTTTATTTGGTACTTTCGATATTTGTTGTTTATTTGGCTTGTAGCTTGTGTAGAAAACATAAAGTAGAATTATAGGAAAACCAATTTTAGCATTATGAGCGTCTTAAAAATGCATTAGGTTAATGAAATTATATGTACGGGTGCGTAACATTTGTTGGGAAATCGAAAGTGGAAGCGATAAATACTTAAAATAGATGGAAACAGATCTTTATGAAGGAATTTCAGATGGTTAAGGGTTAATAGATTTAGGGAATTGGATGAGAGTTTAAGCTACATTTTGAGTTTTTTTGCAACGAGTTGGCAGTACCTTAAATAGTTAGGATTGAAAAGGTAAAGTTTTTGCTCCAATCCGCAAATCGAAGCTCAGGAAAAAGTATTTGGCATTTCTTTAAGGCAGACATGCAAGCAACTTGGAAGTACATAGCTCACTCCTCCACTCTTTTTAATTAACTTTTTTTGAATTTAATTTAGAGCTTTTTTTGATTATTTGATTCATTTTTTTGTTCCTCTTTACCTTCAAAAGTGAACACAAATAACCGACACGTGGCAGCTTTAAAATGATCAAAGAAGGACAATAATCAAAAGAATTTTATTCGATGCTGGCTGTCCCTGTCACTGCTTAGTTGAGCATGCCATCTCTTTCTCTTCTATCATTTCAAATCATTACCACATTGTGAGCATAATTCTGAGGTTGTTACCATTATGCTCTGACCCTTAATCATAATTTTAATTATATTTTTTTGTTATATTTTTTTAACACCAAACTACCTGAAAAGGCCCAAAATCGAATTTTAATTTTTCAATGGCCGCTATTTTGTCAAAAAAATCACAAAACTTGAGGGTCAGACCAGACATGTCAAACCTCAATCTATTATCTGAGCTTTCTTACTGACGGACATGGCTTTATCGACTTTGATGTTGATGCTGATCAAGAATATATATACTTCATAGGGTCGGAAATGGTTCCATCTCCCTACCTTTGGTGTACGATATTTAGCGTTTGTAAGGATTACTTGTAAACAGGACCGCAAAACCGGTTCGGAGTAAGATAGCTCCGAAGTCGAACCGAACCTGACCGGAGTAAAATAAAGTCGAAAAGGATTCGGTTATTTTCGAAACTCTCACAATAGGAAAGGTATGTATAGAAAATGCGAAAAGGAAAGAAACAGATAGTTTTGCATATCGAAAGCAACGAAAAGAAATGTATAAGTAGGCTTTCAGCCATGTGCCAACCCATGCCCGATAGCGCAGTGCGGTAAAACGCCATGCCAATTTGTGACGTGCAAGTGGTCCCGAGTTCGATCCCCAGTCAAGGCGGAGTCAATGAATTATAAATTCGTTCTTTTTCTGTTTCTATAAACCAATTATAATTGGTTAATAATTATTAATAGTTCTTCTTAGCCAATAATGAACGCCTGGTAGTAGTTTTGGATGTACGACCTTGCCATTTGTAATTGATTTTTCTTCGTTCTGTAATAATGAAATAATTAAATATCAATTTGATCTTAAAAATATCATTTTGTATGGTCGAAAAGTTCACTTTGATATTTTCGAATAGGTCAATTTCAAGTTTGTCATATCGGCTTTTTAATAATATGAAAAAATATAACATTGAGCCCCATTTCATATCATTATTTTTTTCTGTGATATTATAATTCTGCCCAGAAGTTTGCAACATATGGAAATATTCATTTCCGACCCCATAAACTATATATATTCTTGATCAGGGCGACGAGCTGAGTCGATTGAGCTTTGTCCGTCCGTCTGTCTGTCTGTTTCTACGCAAACTAGTCTCTCAGCTGCCATAGAAACTATTGCTTAAAAAATGAGTTTTCGTCAGAAAAACCATTTTCGTTCTTAGTGTTAACGTCTCCAAACGCAGCGATTATTAATATTATATTATATGCTTTTGCAAAGATTTGCAGATTTTGGTTAAAATCGGATGACCATATCTTACGGCTGCAGTAGGACAATGATCGTAGATCGTTTTCAAATCGGCAATTGTTTATTTGAAAAGGATTCAAATAGATTTGTGAAATTCGGTCGAAATCAGATGGCAATCTGTCGGAAAATGGAATTTGATTTTAATGCTAGAATTCTTAAGCTTATAAAAACTTAGGCACAGACGAAGTTAGCAAGGGCTCTTTTTATTTTAATTTTATAAAAATAAACGCCATTTCTTAAAAGGGTTTAGTATACTCAAATTTGATCTAGCAATTAGATTTCGCAAATGTGCATATTTTCACTTGTGAAATCATAAGGTTCGAAAATTCGAAATCAGTTAGTGTCATAGAATGAGCCGAACCGGCGCACAGTGGTCCCAAATTCTAAACAGACGGCCAAAAGTCGAAAAACGTATTTAATTTGGTCGAAAATCTGTACTCAGGCGTTTTCAAGGTCGCTGATCACGAATCCAAAGGCTAATTTTAGAAAAACAAAATTGCGGATCCAAATTGGCGCACATTTTTTGTGAAAATAATATTTTATTTGGCTGAAACTTTAAAAAGCCTGTTTCGTGCTCAGCGAGCCAAAATACTTTAGAAAAAGTTTGGTGAATTGTCGCGAGAATTGTAGCACAAAAATCATCAGGAAAACTGAATCTGCAGCTATCCGGAGCTAATTCTTGGCGATGTTTTGAATAATTTTCTAAACAACAATTTTTATTTTGCTTAAGAGTGGGATCTGCTAGGAGTTATGACGTATTGCTTTTTCTAACACGACTTAAATTTTGCAGATTCCAAATCGGTTAATTTTTCTCTTCTGAGGCACGCTCGATGCTCGCGAACGGAGTTTATACCTGAGCCAGGTGGGGATACTTACTCCTTATTAACGGTCAGAATACATTCTAGAATCTAGATGTACCACTACAACTATTCCAATCATTAAAGGTAAAAAGCACTAAACCGAACCAGTTAGGGAAATATTGATTCATTATTTTCAGGCCGAAATTTAAACGTGAACCAACGATTTTACTTTAGTTTGCTGACTAAGTGTTAATTTTTTGTCTGATTTCTGTTTTTTTAGTTCGGTCTTGGAACTCTAAGTTCAAGTTGGAGTAATATATATCTAGTTCTTTACTTTTTGGGTTGGCAGAATAAGTCTATTTGACATTTGTTCCAAGTAATATATTACTTGATTGAAGAACCCATTTTCTGGAAGTTTTCTGATCTCTGTACGCAGTAAAAATCTTGATTGATCTTATTTTAACGTTTGTTTCTGGAGGTGAGAATGTTTTGTAGTTTAATACAAGAATATATCATAATGGTATTAATTCTATAACGAAAGTTTTAGAACACTGTCAGTCCTTTTTTTAAAGTATTTCGAGTACCTAAGCCAAGCTATGTAGAGAACTTATTCGAGAAAACAAAACTTCTTAACTTTAGGTGGAGAGTCGGCATGTCGCCATCTACTGTGCATACAAAAATCATCAGCGGTCTTTGCCTGTTTTACTTTCATTATGGGAATTATTAAACTTCAAATCACTTCAATGCACTTCAAATCCGTCTCATGACTAAAACAATGCTAGAGATGCCAATGAAAACCCCAAATACTCATTAAACTAAATTTTGCCCATATTCATTTCCACTTTAATATTACTAGCAATTGCACAATTACTGACAACTTTTGTTCATTAAAACTAAACAAAATCTGGCAAATTGCATAAAGCCAAACAGCTGTTTCCACCAGCTGTTAAGTTCTCAATATTAAGTAATGGCAATTGAGAACTAATTTAGTTTACGAACCACTTTATCATTTTCTGTCATTTGCAATGCAATTTCCACACCACCCCCCTACCCCTGGATACGGGAGGCCCCAGGGAGAGGGGTACCTGGGTATATTATGGCAGACAATTGCCCGCTATTGACATTTCAATTGTCTCTCATTATCATTGTCAGGACTAGCGTAGGGAGAAGCAACCCCTTGCTAGGACAGGACCCTTATTTAAATTACAAAACACAAAAAAAAGTAAAAAGGACAACACAACACAATGAGGAGAAGAGCAACACACGCATGCAATGAAAAGGAAAATTTGCATAATAATAGCAATTGCACACGCTTCAGGTATTAAACACTTCACTCCGCTTCACTCGACCCATCCTCAAGTCGATTTTCTCAACACAAAAATGAGAACAAAGCGGTTAAAATAAAAAGGAAACGAAATGAAAGCAAAATGTAAAGAATCCAATTTTCACTTAATTTTCTATGATGGTAGATGGTTGCTTTCTTGAAATTTCCATGCTGTCACACGGTCCTCCCTCGGAGTATGTGATGTGATTGTGTCCTGGCAACCATTTTGCAGCAGTCGAAAATGCTGCGAGCAATTTTCATTTGGTTTGTTATTTTGTTTCAAAGTATCAATTTGTGTATCATTAAAATAATTTGATTCCACTCGGTCGACCCCTAACGGAGGAATGCGGGCCAATGGCTTGGCTTGGGTTTTTAGGGTTCTATCGGCCTAATTATATCACCCCGGGGACTCTTGCCCTTGAAAACATTATTGTTGTTGTTGTTGTTGTTCTGCACTGCATGACCTGAAGCTCTAATTAAGCCAAAAAAGAAAAAGAAGAAAACCCAATAAAGAGGGGAACAGTGGCAATTTTCAGGATATGTGATATCCAAGTCAATCAACTTAAATGTACTTGGGGCGAGTTTTCCCATTTGGAAATGTAAACAAAATTTGATTTGGGGGGAACAATTGTCACCCGAATAGGGACTAGTTTATTTAAAAGGGATCCAAACTATTTTTTTAGATTACCCGCCCAATGGATAAAAATTATAATAATTTGATCTATGTTGCAATATTAAGAGTGGGGACTAAAACTAGACAAATTTTGTTTTTGCGACTGATTAGTTGGGTAAGCATTTGTATTTGCAAAGTCAGCCGCTTGGCCATCTGTCACAGAAATTAAAGTGAACTATCCCACAAATTGTGTTTTGTTGGCACCAAAGTTGACATATTCCATGGAAAAGGAAGCCTAATGATGAGGCTTCAACATGAAGTGGTTTTAACATTGTTCGATTCGATTTAAAACTAGAGATTTAATTTTTTTGAAAATCGCTTAAAACTATTTTGTCTAACCCGATTTACTCTTAAAATAATTTCATTAAATTATTCATTGAAGTCTATTTACCACATGCCAATGATAACAAAGCTGAAATGGATGGACGAAAGAAAATAGCAATAAAATGATATATTGGCTCTGCGCCTGCAATCTAAAATGAGTGACGGACTTGATATGTCTAAAGAGAGTTTTATAGAGATGATTAAAGAAGCTGCACCATCTGAAGAAAAGGTTTACATAGCACTAAAGAAATTTAACAAAACAATTTATTTGCTTGCGCAATCAAAATCTAATAAAGTTTGTAAGAGTTCCAAGAAGAATTACTTTAGGAATATAGAAAAGAAAATCAACTCTGCGCAAGACAGTAAGGACTGGTGGGTGGTAGTGAATGAAATGCGTAATGGTGAACGGCGACTGAAAATTGAAGAAGATCCCGAATTGTTAAAGCACCACTTCCAAGAACTTCTTAATCCAGTGCAGTATTCAAAAAACATTCATTATGTAACAAATATGATAGCAGACGAATATATGGACAAAGAACTGTCCTGTGAGCAAAATTAAAAACATGATACACAAGACCAAGACTGGAAAGGAGCCAGGAGTGGATGGAGTTTCATTCGAATTTTTATACCCGTTACTCGTAGAGTAAAAAGGGTATACTAAAGTCGTGCAAATGTATGTAGCGGGGAGAAGGAATCATTTCCGACCATATAAAGTATATATATTCTTGATCAGCATCAACAGCCGAGTCGATATAGACATGTCCGTCTGTCCGTCCGTCCGTCCGTCTGTATGAACACCTAGATCTCAGAGATGGTAAGAGATAGAGGTTTGACATGTATGGGACAAATGCTTCTTTTATCTGCACGCAGATCAAGTTTGTTTCAAATTTTGGCCACGCCCCCTCCCGCCCCCGCAATTTGGAAATAATGTTATATCTCGATAGACGATTCGTAACTATTAGAGATATTTAGAAGAAATAATAAAGATCGGATGAACGGTTCTCAAGTTATGAGCAAAAAAGTGAACCAAGCCCCCCCGCTAAAAAAATTAAGTTGCAAACTTTTCGGATGGTCACCCTAAGGAAAGCAGTAACACTTTTAAACATGTTTTTCATGAGTAACGGGTATATCGAAGTCGGTTAGAGCCGACTTTAACTTACGCTCTCGTTTATAAATGCAAATTATACTTTTCTGGCAGAGTTGGCAAAGACATTAACCGTATTGTACGATAGAAGCCTAGTAGATGATGTTTTTGGAACTAGCGTTCTCCTTCTTATCTATAAACAAGAAAGGCAAGGCTAACTTCGTCCGTGCCGAAGTTTTTATACACTTGAAATCGCTTGTCTCAACGGTTAGCGACTTCGACCAAACTTCGCAGATCAGCTTAAAAACATTTAATATTGCCCATGACCGTGATTGAGAGCGGTAATATTGAGAAAAAACCAGTTTTTCTCATTAAAATCCATTTTTCGACCGATCATTTGTATGGCAGCTACAAGAAGTAGCCATCCGATCCGGTCGGTTCCGACATATTAGCTGCGTGCAGACAAAAGAAGACTCTGTGCAAAATTTCAGCTCGCTAGCTTCAAAACTGAGGGACTAGTTCGCGTAGAAACAGACAGACGGACAGACGGACGGACAAAGCTTAATCGACTCAGCTCGTCACGCTGATCAAGAATATATATACTTTATGTGGTCGGAGATGATTCCTTCTATGCGTTGCAAACTTCTGGGCAAAGTTATAATACACTTTTCAAGTGTATAAAAACGGGACAAAACGCAAGCTTTAAATTATAGAGAATATAGCTTATGAACTATTTAGCTAAAATTATTATGGGAATGCTTACAGACAGACTAACAACTTGGGCAGATGAAAACGAGAGCGTAAGTTGATGAAAAAACATGTTTAACAGTGTTCCTTAAGGTGACCATCCGAAAAGTTTGCAACATTTTTCTTTTTTGCTCATAACTAGAGAACCGTTCATACGATCTTTATCATTTCTTCGGCAAACGCACAAACGAACGGACGGACGGACAGACGTACATGTCTATATCGACTCGGCTTTTGATGCTGATCAAGAATATATATACTTTATATGGTCGGAAATGATTCCTTTTGACTGTTACATACATTTGCACGACTTTAGTATACCCTTTTTACTCTACGAGTAACGGGTATAATAAGGTTTAAAACGAATACCAAGCAGGGCTTTGACAAGCAGCATTTGACAAAGTACCCAGACAGTTACTAATGTATAAATTGCATAGTATGGAAGTACCTTCAAAACTAGTCATATTTCTAGAAGAGACATACCGGCAAACAAACTCTGTAAAATGGACAGGCACAACAACATTTAAGCCATTCGAAACCCATTCAGGCTTGTCATATGTCACCATTGCTATTAAGGAGGGACATCTAAGGAGGTTAAAAAAAAAAATAGAGGCAAGCTAACTTCGGCTCGACCGAAGTTTATATACACTTGGAGCTTGATATATGCCTGACAGTTTGTATGGCAGCTATACTATATAGTGGTCCGACTTCGAAAAGTTTTGGTGAAATTTTGTGAAATCATTGAAAACTTATAAATACAAGCGTTGGGAGCGATAGCACTAAAAACAAAAAAGTTTTTCTCACTAAAACTATAGTTTTTCAACCGATCGTTCCTATGGCAGCTAAATGCTATGGTCATCCGATCCGGCCGGTTCCGACAAATGTGCAGCGTATTTATACCAAAAGATTTCGTGCAAAGTTTGGTTAAGATAGCTTTTAAACTAACGGAGGAGATAGCATAGAAACAGACGGACAGACGAACATGGCTAAATCAACTCAGCTCGTCATGCTGATCAAGAATATATATACTTTATGTGGTCGGAGATGATTCCTTCTATGCGTTACAAACATCCAGACAATTTTAATATAATAATATATAATATTTTTTTTTGGTCTAATGGAAGGGCCAATCGAAAATTTGTGAATGAGGTATTATAGTGTGATACATTTACTCGAAATGGTTTTCGATTTTTTTTGTATCAAAAACAAAATGGCGGTCGTGTATCATTTCTCCGTAGACCCTATTTTCAGCTGGCCGGACACATAACTCATGCATATCTTAACCGATTGATCTGAAATTTTGCCAGTAAATCGGAAATATCTATGGCTATCGATCCTTGTAGGATTTTTTCTAGAATGTTTCATACTAAATTTAAGAACAAAACGGTATAAATTCTTTCCGGATTTATCCCGAGTACAGCTTGTCGAGTACTGATTATCGAGTATAGAGTATTGAGAATTCAGCATCGAGTATTGAGTTTTAAATACTGAGTATCGAGTACTAATTATTGAGTAATAAGTATCGAGTACCGAGGGTAGAGTACTGAGTTTCAAATACTGAGTATCGAGTACCGAAAATGGACAATCGAAAATCGCGCAACGAGAGTTGAGTGTAAGAAATCGAGTATCGATATTGAGTATCGAGTATTAAGTATTAAGTTTTGAAAACTCAGTATCGAGAACTATGTATCGAGTACCGAGGGTAAAGTACTGAGTTTCGAAACTTAAGTATCGAGTACCGCAAATTGACAATCGAAAATCGTGTATCAATTATAGAGAGTTGAGTGTAAGTAATCGATTATTGATAATCTATCTTTCTTTTAAGAAGACTCAACAAAGAACTGGGTCAAAGACTGGGTCAAAGACCCAGACACATTGTCCTGCTGGATGCTCTAACTTGGTATCTTAGCCACATTTTTAAAAAATTACAACTTAACCCACTTTTAAGTGAAACTTAGGGCAAACACGTTCCATTAGTAACTCCCCAAATAGTCATAAGTTGTATTTAGTGTAGTGGAAACTATGAACTTACACAGCATACATTAAGCCTTGACATTGTGCTGCAATGCCAACCCCCAAGTGGCCAACAGAAAGATGGTTTATATGTCACACACTATTCAGGCTCATTACATTCACTTTCAAGTCGAAACTATTACAATTGTGAGACAAACAAGCAAACAAACAAACAATAACGGAACTTGTGTGTGTGTGCGGGTAAACAAGTTGGAAAACCAGGAAAATGGTATGAAGTTTGGGGCCAATAACGGAAAATGTCCTGGCAAAGAATAAAATTATGCACACTCGACAACCAAAATCAACATCGACATGCCACATATGAGCATTACAACATGATGATGATGATAATGATGATGATGAAGTTGGTTGGGGAAATGTATTGACAGTAAGTTGACAGTTCGTCAGTACCGCGACGTCTTGTCTGTCTCCGTGTCGTGTAGTGGTATTTATGGCGACGTATGGCTTAATGTGGCCACCAATATCAACATCAACAAACACACTCACACACACACATACACACACGCACACACATACATAAACAAGAGCAAAGAGCTCATGTTTTTCGGGGGTTTATTAAAATTGATTGTGTAGCGACCCGGTCAGGTTTATGTACGGGGGGGCATTGACATGGGTTCGGACCCGGACACGGACGGAATGACGTGACAGCAGACCATTTACTGGCGACAACTTGGCCATTTGGGGTTATATCGTATGCATGGTGTTTGGAAAATTACTGGATTGCCAGCAGTTATTTAGAGATGCACAAAAGAAAGTATCTATGTACAAGCAGAGAGATGAAGTTGAATCTGTAATGATAATCCTCTAAAAGTGGAGCATAGATTCAGTGACTGTTTAAACAGTCAAATTAAAAGCAAGCTGCTTTGCTGTATGTGAGATTTGACAGCCATTGAAAGCGGACAAGTTCGGGAATTTTGATGTGTACATCACGAATGAAATTGTCTAGAATCCTGCATGGAATCCTCTAACATACAGGGTTTGTCCGGAAAGTAATAGGACTAATTTTCGTAAGCTCATATGTGGCACCACCGGACTTTTTTTTTGTATTCTCGCCTGAAAAAACCGATGAAAGGCTTTTCCGGAGAATGCCTTCCGTGACGCCTTCAATGCTTAAAAACTGCGCTGACAGCAATGCATCGACGCAGAAGGAGCCTATTTTGAAAATGTTTAAAGAATTGTAACGATTGGCTCAATAAATTTTTTTAAATCGACACAGTCCTATTACTTTCCGAACAAACCCTGTATGCAATGCCTTTTTTTGATAATGCAGGGATCAGGCGCTACAATATGATGGTATGATGATTCTGTCAGGCAGCGAAAGAGACTGCTCCAAATTTTCTGAATTTATCTAATTTATTTGCTTTGGATCGGAAGTGAAGTTAATTTAATTATAAATATAAGTAACTGAGATCTGCACGAGGGTTTTTCAAATCTCTTAAACCTTTCTTGGCAAATTCGCTAATGAAGTTCCATTAATATCCACTGTCACTCGTGTTGTTCGTTTGTTATACGTACAAGCAGAGAGCGGGTGGTGTTGGAATCACCACAAATTTTTAGGAACGCTCTTTGTATTTGTCTCTCTCTCTCTCTCTCTCTTTCTTAAGACTACAATAAACAATTTAGCGGCGTTTACCGTTGCTTTTTCGAAATTAAGAGCGAGAGCCATAAAAGCCAGCCAGCCAGCAATTTAACCAAGCTTAAGGTAAGATGGCTATGCAAACCCTCGACGCTTACAAAACATTTGCCATTGTTAGCGATTTCCGGACTTTTTCTACCTCGAAACGATGTTAATCGGCGACAACAATATCAGCCTGGAATTTCAAGAAGAATCATGCTAGCAAACCGATGCTCCTTCGGACTCAGTAGGGAGTTCAAGAGCACAGACCTCGCACGAAGAACGAAACTAGCGCTATACAAGTCGCTTATCATCCCAGTCCTGCAATACGGCGCAGAAGCATGAATATTATCATCAGCAGATGAGACTGCAATTGGCGGGACAAGGCAAGGTGGAATGACCACCACTAAGATGGGACGACCAGGTGCGGAAAGACATATCCAAGATTGGTGTGAAAAACTGGTGCCAGCTCGCACGGTGCAGAACAATTGTGATGTGACATTAAAGAAGAAGCTCTTACTACTATTCACTCTCTTGGCAAAACTTCTTATCTTGAAATGCTAGGGCAGGCAAAATCAGTTAACCTTAAGCAATGAGAATGAGCGTCCCATGCTCGTTGTCATTGCTAAAAAAAGAACAAGTAAAAATTTTTCTTTGAAAATATTAAGCGCGATTTTACTTTTATTTAACAATGGAAGCAAAAATATTTTTAAAAAATTAAGAAAGCAGATCCTCCAACATCAAATTCAACGAAATTTATTGCGGACAAGATGTGCATTCAGAAGAGCATTCATTGTTGACACAGCCATTGATCGTAAAGGTTAAAGCTGCGAAGGCATAAGGAGGCAGCTGTTGACTTGCAGCAGATAGTCACAGACCGCTAATGATGGGACCGGGAGGTTCCTGAAACAGCTGTGCAGTCTACCACACCCGTTTATGGTGTGATGTGTTCCTGTTTTAAAGTTATGTGCAAACCTAATATGACTCCGAGCTATCTTTTATAGCTTTTATTACAATCGATTTAGCTTCTTCTGGGTTTCAACAGTTGGCATCACTGTATCCTTTTGGCCGGCACTGCTCTAAGCCCGGGGTCAGCAAAAAATACATTGGCATTGCTAACGTGCGTGAAGAATCTGCTACGATTTACTCGGCGCCATTGTTGGTGAAGCAGCGCAGCGACGAAGAGAGCGGCGAGCCCACCTGTGCTTATAAAGTATTGCAAAATATTCGCTAGGCGAGGAGAATGCAGGAGATATCACTGAAGTGTTGTGATGATTAACTTATCTGAAATGATGGTACAGTTAGAACTGCGTCGTAGTTGAACATAATATTTTTGAAAAATTATACAAATTATGACAACAAAAAATGGTTAACATTTAACTTTGATTTTAATTATTTCGACGCAAAATAAACACATTCACACCTGTCATTTAACCGACACGCATCTGTAAAGTGCATTTGGTAATTGTTAAATATGTTTTTTTGTAAATCAATTGTAAAACTGTAATATGCATCGCTAAAATGCCTACATACATATGCACACACTTGCATTTAAACATATTTACAAAATTCAATAATAGATGTGCAGCTGCATTGAAGCATTCATTCAAGCAATCAACCACTCAATATGGACAGCCTCTCATGCCCAGACCCTCTTCCTGTACTTAGCTAGTTGTGCTGCACCCGATGTGCCGCACAAGCGGAAAGAAATTTTTAGCCGCTTCTCACAAAGGATGTGCCCGAACCCATATCCAAATCCAAATCCAAATCCAAACCCAGTCCCCACCCCCAACTATCGTCACAGTTGCCGCTTCCGGTTCCGAATGCATTTGCTAGCGATTGTGCATGCATGAAGCGTCAACGTCATCGTCGGCGTCGTCGCCTGGTTTTATTGCTGCCCTAAAGTCGCCTGGTGGTGGTGGCACATGCCAGAAACTGTCGCGTCATTGATGATATCCATATGATTTAGGAGCCATTTGTGCCTCAGCATTCACCCACCCAGCATCTGCATGTGCATAAATAACTTCAACTCACATGAACAGCGATTTGGTTATGTCAGGAAAGCGGGAATAATGTCTGTTCTTGATGGCATCAGTGGAAGTTTGATTTGCTCAGAAGTCGGTAAAAAAAAGTGGCTTGAAACTGCTTTTAAAGTGGTTGGGAAGCTGAGAAGTCGCTGAGCTGGGAATTCACATGGGTTCTCAGTAGTCTCAGTATCTGGCTTTAGGATTTCCTAAGTCCGATTAAGAGTTATAAGTCGCTCAAGTACCAGTAACTTAATAAGTTTATCAGTAATCGCTAAGCGTCCGTCAAGAGTAACTTATTCTCGCTCAAAGATACCTTAAAACATATTAACAGGTAATGAATTATTCGCTCAATCGCTCACTTAGTATCTCAGTAGTCCTTCTAACTCACTTGAACGTACTGCATAAGAGATTAACAAGTAATGCAAAAAACTCTTCCAGCTTCTTAGTAGCCGCTCTAAGTCTATTAGGCGTTCCTTTATCCTAATGAGTCGCTAAGGTTACTTGAAGTCTATATATATAAAAGAGTTCAACCTGACTGACTGACTGACTGGTGACCGTCGCACAGCCGAAACCATAAAAGATAGGAAGATGAGATTTTCACAGTAGTTTTATCTTATGCTGAAAGTGAGTACTAAGAAAGGATTTTGGAAAATTCTGCCGGGAAATGTGGAAAATTCGCGGAAAACTTTTTTTGTTTTTCATCCGATCAAGTTCAAACTTATTTTCAAAAATCAATAAAAATAATTCAACATTAACTGCATACCAATCTTCCCGAAAATCAACCACCTTTGGGTGGAATGTTGGAGGTCAAGGTTGCCAGCCATTTGCTCCCAGTTCATTTCGAAAGGCAAACTTTTCTTTACAGTTGCGAGAGCAGAGAGCATAAATCGAAGAGAAACGATTTCAGTGTGTGCGTGGGAACAATTGAATTGAGTTACCGATCAGGAGCGTAAGAAAATGAAACAAAATTTGTAACACAATGAATCAAGGCAGAGGAATACGTTTTGTTCCGTTGCCTCGGCAACAACAACAAGACAGAGTACAAATTAAAAAACTACAGTTGCAAATAAAACAAAAACAAACGCAAATACAAAAACTCCAGCCACAATTAAAATAACAGCAACATGAAATAATGTGTGGGTGGGTGGGAAGTGGGAGCGATGTGAGTGGGAATTGGGCGACAAGTGGGTGGGATGTGGGTGGGAGATGGGTGGGAACTGGAGGGGAAGTGGGAGGGATGTGGGTGGGAGGTGGGTGGGATTTGGGCGGGAAGTGAGGTGGGAGGTGGGCGGGAAGTGGGTGGGATGTGGGTGGGAACTGGAGGGGATGTGTGTGGGAGGTGGGTGGGATTTGGGCGGGGTGTGGGTGGGAGGTGGGTGGGAGGTGTGTGGGATGTGGGTGGGAGATGGGTTGAAACTGGATGGGAAGTGGGAGGGATGTGGGTGGGAGGTGGGTGGGATTTGGGCGAGAATTGGGTGGGATGTGGGTGGTAGATGGGTGGGAACTGGAGGGGATTTGGGCGGGGTGTGGGTGGGAGGTGGGTGGGAGGTGTGTGGGATGTGGGTGGGAGATGGGTGGAAACTGGATGGGAAGTGGGAGGGATGTGGGTGGGAGGTGGGTGGGATTTGGGCGGGAAGTGGGTGGGATGTGGGTGGGAGGTGGGTGGGAACTGGAGGGGATGTGGGTGGGAGGTGTGTGGAATGTGGGTGGGAGATGGGTGGAAACTGGATGGGATGTGGGTGGGATTTGTGCGGGAAGTGAGGTGGGAGGTGGGCGGGAAGTAGGTGGAATGTGGGTGGAAAGTGGGCGGGAATTGGGTGATAAGTGGGTGGGATGTAGGTTGGAAGTGGGTGGAAAGTAGGTGGGAAACGGGTGGAAGTTGTGTAAGAAGTTGATTGGGAGTGGGTGGGGTGTAGGTGGGATGGGGGTGGTAAGAACGCAGCAGCAAAGTCGTAACGGTGAAAAAGCAAAGTAGTAAAACGTTGATTTCAAGCCTATGTATGAATGATTCGATTTCTGGGCTCTTCAGAGGAAACAAATTTATAGAATGTTTTTAAAATTGGTAAATATTTGACTCTCACGATTGACTTTAAACTGATTCTGATATGGGTTCTATACTGTTCAAGGCGCAGCGAAGCGCGACGGGCTTTTTGCTAGTAGTATTTTAAAATACGCTAATAATGAAACCAAATGTCGCGCAGCAAGTCACTCAGGGATTGTATAGAACTAAGACGCTTATCCCTGAAATGTTACTTTCCTAGAAATCACCCAAAAGTAACCCAAAGTTCTTCCGAGTCCATTCAAAGCTATTCCGCAAGTCACTCAGCTGCTTGGTCTAAACTTCTAAGAAGTCGCTTAACATCCTTTGGCGACGAGCAAAAGCTTACTTTAGATAAGTAGGTATTGTTGGTAAAAGTGCCTTTAAATAGATTAGGAGTCGCTCAGAAATGTAGCAGCGTTGTCCAACAGATACTTAAAGATTGATTAACGGTACATGAACTTAAATGCTGATCAGAAGCTCACAATAGATAACCATTCAGCATGGATTAACAATCTTGGACCTCAGTTGGGTTCTCAGATGTCGCTTAGCCTTTTAATATTACTCTCAGAAATCGCTCAGCTCAGCCAGCTGACTTGATAAGTCATGACCAATGATTAGTACTTGGAAGTTACCGAATTACTTAACGCAGCTTTTGATTACCTCAAACATATCTTGGAAGTCGATCAGCAGCATGTGCACTGCTCTGTCCTCGAAAATATCGCATAGGCTCTATTGGCTCTACTCAGCTCAGCCAGTCTTAACCTGAGCAACTCAAGAATTATTCCGCGATGCTTTTATCATGCGTTCATGATCAGTCGCTTAGGTATCGCTCGGTCTTGGTATAAATGGGTCTTGAATAGCATCACTGGATAGACGTAAAGTCTTGTAGAGAAGCTCAGATGTCCCGTATAAGCGTTATAGAAGTCGTCCAAGCAAAGCGTCGTTAGGCTTAGCGACACTCACCATGTAGAAAAGTTATTCGGATTCTCTAAGAAAAAAGTCAGCGAAATCCAGGAACTACCAAAGATACTGAGGTGCGTAGTTGAGAGGACGTTTAATAAATGGGCAGAAGTCGCTTAGCCTCATATTTTTATACTCCTCCTTGCATCCAGATGTTTTTAATGCATAGAAAGAAACATTTCTGACCACATAAAGTATATATATTCCTGATCAGCATGAAGAGCTGAGTTGATATTGCAAAGTCTGTCTGTTTCTACGTTAACTCCTTTGTCAGATTGAAAAATATCTTAACCAAACTTTGCACGAAGTCTTAAGGGACAAATACAATGCACATTTGTCGGGACCGGCCGGAGCGGATGACTGTAGCGTATAGCTGTCATACTTCCAAACTTGTTACTGATTAATTGAAAATATATTAAGTCACTAGGTTCAAACTTAAAAATTGTAGCTCTGACAGTTTTTCGCTGGTAGAAGAAGATGGAGAAAGATTTTGCCAAACTTGGAGCAAACTTTATCTGGGTACGGTGTACACCTACATACATGCAAAAATTTGTGGCTCTACTTCTTATAGTCTGTGAGATCAACGCTTTTATACATGACAGTGACAGTTTTTCGCTGTTAAAAGATGGAGGTAGAGGAATTTTCGAAGTCTGAAACAAACTCGATGTGGCTACATACATGCCAAAACTTGTGGCTCCATCAATTACAGTCTCTGAGATCGACGCGTTCATAAAGACAGACAGACGGACATGACTAAATCGACTCGGCTGTTGATGCTGATCAAGAATATATATACTTTATAGGTTCGGAAATGCTTCCTTCTCCCTGTTACATACATTTGCACAACTTCATGATCCCCTTTTTCCCATTTATACAGGGTATAAAAAACTGTTAAGCAAATGGTCAAAATAGTTGTGCCATCTATGTATTACTGAGATTGGGACTTAACTTAGCTAAGAATGTTCGACGAAAGTATTTTAAAACCTTAATTTGCGTAAATTATACTAGGGTATATAAATATGCTTTTCCCTATTTTTTATCTGAGCACAGAGGGAAAAAGCCGCACTTCAAAAACAGTTTTTTGAGAATGCCAAAACTCAAATTGAGTTCATATTACTCCATTTTTAGTTGTTGACTCCTGGATATACTCTACTGCTTCTCCTATAAGATCAGAGACATCATCGCTTGTACAACAAACTTTAACGACGTCCACCTATTCCACCTGACTCGTTTGATTTAAGTTTTGTCGGTTGATTTAAGCTTGACTAGGATTTGTACTGACTTTTGCAGATTCACATCTAAAAGGCTACTTATGCTTGGTGGAGATAAAAAGGGGAAATCAAAACGGAAGCCAACTCGGTCTCTCCCTCTGCCGATAACCGATTTCGTGTTGTACAAAGCAAATATAATCCGATGGAGAACCACTTTACTCATTTCAGGAACATTTGTTGTCAAGAATTTTGACAATATCTTGTTCTTATTTTAATTAGAAGACAACTTACTTTCTGAACAGGGTTTTTCCCTCTGTGTGGTATTTCCCGATCACTTAAGTCACACAGCAACGCTTGAGTGTCGCTAAGCCGCACCTGATCAAATTGATTTGGAAGTGAAATCATGGCTGCATGCTTTTCAGTCAAGATTTTAACACAGACAGGGCCTACCACTTCATGACCTTCGCTTCTTTTAGGTAATGATATGATAATGATAGAACTGCAGGGTAAGAATTTAAAATCGCTTAGAAGTTGCAAGTGTAGAGGAAAAGTTTTGTAAGAGTCACTCAGTAGTTTCTCAGCCGTCTTTTAAAAGTCTCAGTAATCTCTAAAAAAACTCTCAGGAGTCGTTATGCTGTCTACAAGAAGTGGGAAGTCAATCGATTGTGCATTAAGAATTCTTGAATTTAATACAAGAATTCCTCTTAAAAAGCACAAAAAAATGCAACAATTTGGTAGGAGTAATTTCAGTTGGTCCTGTTATTTAATTTTTAAACTTCAAGATTGACTTTTGCCCCAAGTTGTGTTCAAAAATCTGCTTTAAAATTGATTAATTTTACCCAAAAAAAACTAAGAAAACCCGAATTCAAAGTAAGCTGCTTGCATGAAAATTGACAGTAACAGAATCCCCCCGACGAAATAAGCAAAAAGAAAAAAAAAACCGTAAGGAAAAGTATGTTGTAATTGTATTAAAATCCCTTTTTGTGGTCTCAACTTTTAGGGATTGTTCAACTTTATGATGGTGACCCAATCGTCTGTGCAGCAACTATGTTAACTTTCGGGTTTTGGGTTTATTAATTGGGGATTTCTCTCAACCATGAGATAATTACGTATATACAAGTACCAAGTACATGGCTCTCTTGTTTGTGCAAGTGTTTGTCTGTTTGTATATCATGGCTTAAATTAGTTTTTACCCTTAACAGAAAGCAAAAACCAAACAAACAAACAAACAAAAACCAAAACTATGAAAATTTAAATGAAGTTACAAACTTTTCAAACGTGTGTAGACATTTTAACCAATTTCCTTAACATCCCCCATCCCCCTCTCAACTATGCCGAACTTTGTATTTGAGTGTGTGTGTGTGTTATGAATACTTTGCAGTCAAACAACAAAACAAACAGGCAAACAATTCTTCGAACGGGTCGGCTGGTTGAGGGTAAACAAATGGGGCAGCGGGCATCGAGCATCTTGTTTATTAAGAGCCACAGGGCATTAATTACGTATACGCAACTTTGCACAAGGCAAATGAGTAGTCCGGTAAAGTCAAGTGGGCGGAGTGGGAAAAGGTAACTTGACTTGCTGGCCGATAAGGAAATGGTCGTGAAACTGTCAGTCCACTCTTTCTACTCAGTCCTGTTAAAGGTTTTGCTTTTCCCCGTACATTTTATAGTTCTTCTCTTTTTTTCCAAGTTGTGCAATGTGCGCTTCATTGGGCAATTACGCAAGCAACTCAGCTTAGCTGCAATTGTTTTGACATTTAATCAAAATGAAAAAAATAAGAGAGGAACAAAGCAGCAGCCACTGGGTTCTAGCTGCTGGGTGCGCTCTGATAAGCTCCAATGGACACTTTGGTAATTGACCAACTTGTACAGTTCAATGTACGCTGAAAGCTACAAGAAGCGCATTCATTTCCTCCATTCCAATCTCAATCGCCTGACATATCCTGAACCTCCCCTTATACACAATTTGCTTTTAAACATCGACCTTGCCCTCCTCCCGTACAAAACTAGTATATAAGTGTGTGTGTGTGTTTGTGTGTGTGTGTACGTCCCTTGAGCTCGGGTACTTCAATTTACTTGCAACATTTCCGCTAAGACTTGCACAACTTTTCTCATTTCGCCTTCTGTTGCCTTCATTTTCTTGTCATTTCATTTTTATTTCAATTTATAAATCAACAAAATTGACTTCCGCTTCCGTTGGCGCAGCTTGACTTTCTGTCGAAAACTTTTCCATATACATAAAACTCGTACTCGTAGAAAGTTTTTTTTTTTTTTTTTCGATTGCCAAAACGCGTGTGGTAATTCGAGTAGCTATAGCTAGCCTAGCCCCGCTTAGACTGGCTAACTGCTGCTTCTTTTAGTCCTTTACGCGTTTAACAGACTTGACAAGTGAAGGTGGTTGATGGAAGTTGTCATCAGGTTACACAATCGTGTAGAAGAAGAAATAAAACATTTTAAGTGTATTTTGAAATGAATCTTTACTTTTTTGGGACGTTCTATAAAATCATCGTATAGTACTATTTCTACGATATTTTTAGATCAAGTTCGAGTTTAAACCTGATCCAACAAAAACCCAAAGAGTTTCATAGAAACAGTTTTCCGGTCACTTTCTGACTTTTTGGGGGTAGTTTTACCAAAATTTGAACGTCAAGTTCTTTCAATTCAATTTTCTATTCCGAGATTTTTCGGTAACTCTTCGATTTTAACACGTCTGCACAGTGTTATGTGAAGCCTTAAACTAATTTTCAGTTCTCGAGTAGGTGTTTGTATAAGTGAGTACAGTTCCCAGTGTCCGTTTTGTAATTGCTTCTCCTGTCTGTTGGTGTGTTGAATATGTGCAGCATTTCTAATGTATAACGTCTGCTGTAATGCTGCTCTTGATGTAGCATTGTCGCTTCCTCAAAATTTGGTGAGTGATCGCTTTACACTCAATAAAGAACGACCGGCCAAGTTCTAGATCCATCGGGATAGAAATTATACCATTTTGTACTTAAAATTTTAAGTATGTTTTGTTTTTGGATGTACTTAAATTAAGAGCGAAACATTCTAGAATAAAAAAATTATTTTAAATTTGAAAAAAGTTCTTTAATCTGGAACATTTCGTACATACAGTTAGCCTAAAAATTTAGAAAAAGATCGTACTTAGTTCAAGTACAAAATTTTTTGTATTAAGTACATAATAGACTTTCATTAGAAGCTTCAAAAAAAGTGCTGCGGAAAAATTCTCTCCAGGCTCTAACACTTTGGTTATGAAGTGAGGGTAGATTTCTAACCTAGAGTATAAGCATCTTGGTCTTTGGTTAATTCATTTCCTCTGGGTTTGATTTTTATAGGCTTAAACCAAGAACATTTTGTACTTAGTTTTTGAAGTATTATTCTGTTTCAAAAATGTTTTGAAGCTGACTTTAGATTTTATTTGACTTTGATGAAGAACAGTTTTCACTTATTTTTTAAGTATATCGTGCTGAACTTAAACGAACCAATCTTAAACGATGACCAAAGCTATTTTATACCAGTTCGAAATGTAATTGAAAAATCTCGAAACGGTCGAAACAAGTAATTTACACAGTCATTTCACCCAACACAACAATTCAACAACTCGTCAATCAACACAAACAAATTAAACACAACACAAGGTCTTCACAAAACAGTTTCAGCATACGTCAATACATCGCCAATTTCAAACAATTAATTAAGCATACGTCATTTCAACACATTACAAATTAAACTTAATCAAATTCATCCTGGGAAAGAAAGGTTACACAAGGGGCTGTGAAAAATTTTAGGAAAGTAATTCAAGTTGTGAACAAAAGAAATGTTATCTCTGGTGCTTGCAAATGTGTATTACACTTTCGGAGGAGATTAAAGGCAGGTATGACTGACTTTACTACTTGAAGGATTGAAAATATAATTTTTTTTTAAATTGTTGTGTTCTATTTTACAGTGTTAAAATTGTACTGTGTTGAAATTTGGCGATGTTCAATTGCTTTGTGATAAAATTGATTATGTGTTGAAATTGTATATGTGTTGAAATATCTTGTGTTATAATTGTGTTGTGTTGAATTTGTTCGTGTTTAATTGGTTTTGTGTTGAATTGACGAGTTGAAATTGTTTTGTGTTGAATAGACGTGGAACCGAAAAATACGTACTTCACTTTCGTATTCGAAACAAGAATTTTTGTACTTGCCGTAATATTGACACCGTTTGTACTTGATACAAATACAAAGTTCTTGTTTTTTTTCTGAGTGTAGCAA
Organism: Lordiphosa clarofinis; assembly: GCA_018904275.1. NCBI lineage: Eukaryota > Metazoa > Arthropoda > Insecta > Diptera > Drosophilidae > Lordiphosa > Lordiphosa clarofinis. Next base: position 1,245,535 of record JAEIGQ010000007.1, on the reverse strand, counting down.
AATGACCATATTCCTTATTATACAGTTTGTTCCCCATTTTCCCCCCAAGGGGATGAATTATTCGGGAAATTGCCAATTGACAACAGTCACAGTTTTGTCCAATTTTTTTACATTTCCCGACAGAGATTTTCTAAATATAATCTCATTACCCACTTTCAGCCTACAATAAAACTATTGCAAACAAGAGCGGAAGTTAAAGTCGGCTCTAACCGACTTCGATATACCCGTTACTCATGAAAAAACATGTTTAGCAGTGTTCCTGCATTCCTTAGGGTGAACATCTGAAAAGTATGCAACCCTTTTTTAACTCAGCTATTTTTCACATTTTTGCTCATAACTTGAGAACCGCTCATCCGATCTTTATAATTTTTTCAACAAAATCGATTCATTTTGCTAATTACTAACTATCTGTAGAAGAAACAAATCGTCTATCTTCAAAACTGTAGGAGATATACCGTTTTTTCTAAATTGCGGGGGCGGGAGGGGGCGTGGCCAAGATTTGAAACAAACTTGATCTGCGTGCAGATAAATGAAGCATTTTTCCCATACATGTGAAACCTCTATCTTTTACCATCTCTGAGATCTAGGTGTTCATACAGACGGACGAACGGACGGACGGACGGACAGACGGACAGACGGACATGTCTATATCGACTCGGCTGTTGATGCTGATCAAGAATATATATACTTTATATGGTCGGAAATGATTCCTTCTGCCTGTTACATACATTTGCACGACTTTAGTATACCCTTTTTACTCTACGAGTAACGGGTATAAAAATTCAGCTACATATCCCATATGGTTGTCCTTGCGGCAGTCACATATTGATAGATACTGCATTGAATTATAGTACATTTTTTTGTGATTTTGATTTTTTTTTCCACTATTTACCAAAACAATCTTTGTGTTTTCTTGGCATTGTTATTATTAAGATTAATTCCTTTAAGCGTGAAACAAAAAATGTATATTTTCATCTCACCCTGTCAGGAATTTAATTTTCCACTAGCTCAAATGGCCAGCATTTCAGTTGAGGGTGAAAAACTGTCTTGGCATAAGTGTGGCGCGATAAACGAAGTTGCAAACAATAAGCCAAGTATGCTAAGAGGGGTGAGGCTTTTGGTCCACGGCAGCAAAAAGAAAATCATTAGCGTGGACTTTAACTGACGACTGAGGGGTTGGAATGGGCAGTCGTCCTGCTGTAAAGTGAATATAAAAATAGCAACAAAATGGTAAAGAAAAAAAATTATTTAACCAAAGGAACAAAAATAAATGTCACTGTGCCGAAGCTTAGATGCCCTTTCTTTTGAACTCTCAGGGTTTCAAATTATATTTTCCGCTGACATTATTTAATGTACCGCTGCGTCACTCTTTGTAAATCTCTATTCCGTTATTAAGTTCCTATTTAAGCAAACCCAGGAGTATTTGGTGGAAAACCCACCTGCAGGACATGAGATATCGGACCTATCCATGATTGCTGATTTTGCAGGACTTTTGCCGAAAAGTTTCCCAATTTATATCATACCTGTTAAATAATGATTATTAGTTGTAGTCATTATTAATTAGATTATTTTTGTTTAAAAGTTAAATTAATGATTAAATTGCGATTATTTTCGGTTTCACACAATAATTTAATGATTACGATTAAAAATAATCAAAAATAATGGAAAATTACCATAAATAATTGAAAATAATGGAAATAATGGAAAATAATTGAAAATAATGGAAAATAATGGAAACGATTATTTTCCATTATTTTCCATTATTTTCAATTATTTTTAATAATTTATGGTAATTTTCCATTATTTTTGATTATTTTTAATCGTAATCATTAAATAATCATAAATTTTTCACCAGACAACTATATAATCACTACGACTATTTTCCAAAAATAATTTAATTGATTAGTAATTCTAATGGCAACTTAACAGGTATGATTTATATCAATATTTTCTCAGAACTTATTTTCTCTAAACTTATTTAATTTATTATATATTTTGCTGAATACTTTTCACTTTTTTTGCCTTACGAACTCCTAGACACATTTAATATATCCTTTTTCTCCCGTAGTGTAAAAAAATACAGGAAAAAACCAACGCGACGGGGTATAATTTGACTGTTGAAAATTTCTACTTTTGCCCTTATCTATGCATGCAGCTTGATGACCTCATTAATTTTCAATCTGAGCACGATTACATGGCCTTGTTGGTGGGGAAGTGCCACGCCCACCGCCCACCACCCACCGCCCACCACCTACCCATTGGACGCATGATGAATCTTTTCCATGATTTCCGGCCGCATCCCCCCACCCAGAGCTCCCCACTTCACAACACAAATTTATGATGATAAATGAGTTTCAATCAAGCGGCAGAAGTGAAGTTTCCTTTTGGCCAGCAGAAGACCGCCCGACCAAGTGGACTTGGCTGGTCAGTGCTAAAAATTCTATATATAAATTGTACATAATTTGATTTGACGTCGTTGTTTGGGGCTGAGACACAGATTTGTTCATCCCTCATTTGAATATTTATGAGTTTTTGGGCAGGAAAAGTTACAACTTTTATCGAAATCTACTTGTAAATAGATAAATGTTCAGGTTGCAAGTTGGCATTGATTTGGCCGAGCGCAATTGCCATTTATTTAAATAATCCGACCATAATTCAAATTGTCAAACGAAATACACCAAAAATTTTAACCCATTTCAACAAAGAAGAAAATGGCACTGCAGCAGGAGCAGCAGCAGCAGCCGCAACAGCCATTTGCAATCAATTGAAAAGGCAAGGAATACGCACACACACACACACACGCATTCCCTCGGTTCACTGTGTGTGTATATATATTTTCATATATCCGATAATTTATTACTGTTTCATTTTGGCCCAGCCGCTGGTAAGGTAATTATTATCTTTGGCCCACATGGCGCATACGTAACGAATGGCCGGCTTTAACGATTTAAGCCGGGTCATATGACACTTCTACTTAGCCTTCCCCCCCACAAATTGTGCTTAAAATCACTTTTCTTCTATTAAAGAGTTTTCCATTTCCACCTTTTGTTTTTTATCGGCTTTTACTTGTTATCATTTATTTTGACCCAGGAGAAGCGACAAAAAGGAACATTTAAGAAGAAAAAGAAAGAAAGGAAAAAAACAACGCCAGCAGAATTAAAAATCCCTTTTCAATTTCACTTTTCAACAACAAACAACGAGGAAAGAAAAAAACATCAACAAACTGAGAAAAAGAGGCCATAAAACGCAGGCCAAGATTGAGATAATGTTTTACCCTTAGAAGGTCCGGTACTGGCCAAAGGGTTGGGGACTGGAATGGACTAAGATGTCAAATTATGTAAATCCTTTTTAACATGGATAACTATAACAACAAATTTTTGTCGTTTGTTTTGTCTTTATCGAATGGATTCCCTGCGAAGTAATGACGACTCTGCGTTTTTTTCTGTTTTTTGCTCAGCAGGCACATTGCTTTTTCTGAATTTTGTCATTAACATTATACGCATCGATGTGCATAATATTATCAATGGTAAAGTATAAAGTATAAAGAATAAAGTATAAAGTATAAAGTATAAAGTATAAAGTATAAAGTATAAAGTATAAAGTATAAAGTATAAAGTATAAAGTATAAAGTATAAAGTATAAAGTATAAAGTATAAAGTATAAAGTATAAAGTATAAAGTATAAAGTATAAAGTATAAAGTATAAAGTATAAAGTATAAAGTATAAAGTATAAAGTATAAAGTATAAAGTATAAAGTATAAAGTATAAAGTATAAAGTATAAAGTATAAAGTATAAAGTATAAAGTATAAAGTATAAAGTATAAAGTATAAAGTATAAAGTATAAAGTATAAAGTATAAAGTATAAAGTATAAAGTATAAAGTATAAAGTATAAAGTATAAAGTATAAAGTATAAAAGCATAAAGTATAAAGTACAAAGTATAAAGTATAAAGTATAAAGTATAAAGTATAAAGTATAAAGTATAAAGTATAAAGTATAAAGTATAAAGTATAAAGTATAAAGTATAAAGTATAAAGTATAAAGTATAAAGTATAAAGTATAAAGTATAAAGTATAAAGTATAAAGTATAAAGTATAAAGTATAAAAGTATAAAGTATAAAGTATAAAGTATAAAGTATAAAGTATAAAGTAAAAGTATAAAAGTATAAAGTATAAAGTATAAAGTATAAAGTATAAAGTATAAAGTATAAAGTATAAAGTATAAAGTATAAAGTATAAAGTATAAAGTATAAAGTATAAAGTATAAAGTATAAAGTATAAAGTATAAAGTATAAAGTATAAAGTATAAAGTATAAAGTATAAAGTATAAAGTATAAAGTATAAAGTATACAGTATAAAGTACTTTAATAATTAAGTATAATATTTTATAGTTGATTTTATTACAAATGGCATAGTATAGTTAAATATATTTGTATTACTTGTTATGTTTTACAATGAGATTTTACTCTGAGTGTATAGCGGATATTCAATATGGAACTGATCATTTCTTTTCTCCATTTATAAAATAGCAGACAAATTTAAGTATAGCTTGATTTTTTCAATTCAGATGCTTAACATCTTAACTGCCATAGACAAGTTTACTTGATTATCGTTTATGTAACATTAAAAAAAAAATACGTCCACTATATTTGGAAATGGCGACCGTGCATGCACGCTTAAATTCAGCTGTAATAAATTTATAATGGCTGCAACGGAGCAGATCATAAACCAAATGACTGCAAGATACTCAAAATAGTGCATGCAAAAGTTACTCACCATAAAAACGGCGTATTAAATTTTAAAAACATTTTTACTTATACTGAACAGCCGTCTTCCTGTTAAAACTAGGGTTGTCGAAAATATATCAAAATATCAATATATCGATAATATTTTTTAAAACTGATATATTTATATCGTGATTTTTTTTTTGACCAAATATCGAATATCGATTTTTTTTGGGATATTTTCTGATATTTGTGCGTTGGTAACTTTTTGATCTGAATAGCGAGCGCAAGCGCATTTAAGAGACAGAAAATGGATTCAAATTTGATAAAAGCAAATTAGAGCGACATAAAAAAATCACAGCCAAGTGTAATTTGTGCGGAAAAGTATTTAACGTTTGCACGACCAAATTTGCCGTATGTTGACTTTATGCAAGCCCAAGAGTCGTAAAATAGCAGGTTGAAGTAATACTTTAGGTTGCCACAAACATCATGAGAAAGTTATCCCTTAATATTCTGGAATTCGCATAAGGCGGCTTATTACCCCAGTGCCTTTGGAGCGTCTTGCTTCTGCTATAAAATGCGCCATATGGGTCATTCTTTTATAAACCGAACAGCGAAAAAATTGTTTATTTTTAATTTTAAAAAAATGTAAAAAAAGGGTTTTTTAAAAACGTGATATCTCAGGTTTGGTTCATCGGACAGGTCTCAAGTTGATATCGATTACAGTTTTTCGTTTTTGACGATTTTTGAAATTGTTTATAAAATTAACAAAAAAATTTTGTACAAAACCGCAAATTACGTTTTGGTGGGCATGTCGAGATCTAATTTCGGATTTTTTTTTATTGAAATGAAAAATAAAAAATTTTTTTAGCTGTTCGGTTTATAAAAGAATGACCCATATGCGTCAAAGCGACGCGTCTTTTTAAAGACTTTTAAGGCCCTCTTCTGGTCTAGAAAATTTTTTTTTTTTTTTTTAGCTTAGATATTCAAAAATATTATCCCAAATGGTTTTTAAAAATGCGAAATACCTTAGATTATCGGCCATGTTCTCAATTCCACTTCCACAAAAGTTTTGTGATTTGGAGTGAAAATTTAGTTATAAAACCGGTTTTAAATCACAGAATTTTTGTGGAAGTGGAATTGAGAACATGCCTAAATATAGCTTTTTTTTTGTCGAACAATGACTTCGGTAAAAAAAGCAATTTTCAAATTTCTTGAAATTTTAAACGCGTTTATCTCGAAACTACGGTTTTCCAAATGGTGCCCACGTTTTCTCAAGTTCTACCGAACCGATTTTGATGATGTAGGGCTTTATGGAATCAAAATTAACGTGGGTATCGTCCCTAACTCAGTCTTTGAAAAAAAAAAGTTTTTACTATTTTTTTGTACACTGGACTGCAAAAAAAATGTTGAAAAATCGATTTTTCGTTAAAGAAAGGCCGCACTTTTTTTTAAATTCAATTTTATTTTCCCAATTCTGCTACGGACGATAATGGAATTCATACTAACAAACTTCCTATCTTCCGTTTTGCTTTCTGATAATTGTATCTTCCGGAAACGTGGGTACAATCGACACATCTTTCATTGGAAGAGCCTACTTTGGATCCCGAGAACTTTTTGAACAGCCCTCGCATTCACAAATTTTTAATGTTGTGTTTTTTATAATAAATTGTACAATCAAATACAAAAAACAGAATTACAAAATCTCTTCCCGATTTCTTTCCACGAATTTTTAAAAAACATTTAAAATTTAGACCAAATATTGGAACTAAAAGTATTTTATATGAAAAAACTGAGAAAACTCGAATCTCACGGAAAATATTGTTATGTTTGCTTAATATATTCTAAATCTTTTTATTTTGGGGCAGAGTATTTCCTCTTTCTGGTAAAATCAGAAAAAAAATTAAAATATCAATTATATCGATATATCGATGTTTAAAAAGAAATATATTTAATATCATTTGATATTTTTTAAAATCAGAGAATATCATCGATACGATATTTTAAAAATATTCGGCAACCCTAGTTAAAACTTCATAAATTAAAAGAGTAAATTTTTAAAATAAATTGACCAAATCAGAATTATAAATTTCAGATAGACAGTTTTTTGCATTTGCTGTCAAACCGTAAAACAATCTGCTGCATGACTTACGAGGGTGACAGTTCATAATTTAAGCCTGGCAATAAAAAAACAATGATTTATCTATGAAATTGGATTTTTAAAATTTGTTTTTTTATGATCTATAGCACTTTGGATAGCGTTAAAGCCATATGTACACTAAAACCAACAAACAATTCCCCTTTCCCATCTCACTCACCTCACCTCGGGCCGGACTAAGGTGTCACTCGGACCGTGCCGAGAGTCTGCCTTGCTAGAGGCCCGGGTAACAAATAGTCTCATCTGGAACGGTGGGCACTGCCGGTAGTTCCATCTGGAAGCCCCACGAAAAAGACCTTCAAGCATGAAGGAAAGTAAGCCATTTTAATATAAGCTGTCGTGAGACAGTTTGATTACAGGCGGATGACGTCTAGGCTTTATTAAAGATGCAAAACCCGCAGCAGTTCGGACAACCCCAGCACGGGGTTCTGACCTAGCTTTTACGGCAAGGAAGGATTTGGGAATGAAGAGGGAACATCTCCTTCCCCCAATGGGCCACCTATCACCGGGGACAAATGTTCAAGAAGGACTTCATGCCTCCAAGAGCACACCCAATTAATATCAGTAACTTGGAACTCAAGTAAATCCTGACCTTTGTGCAGGAAATAGGGCTGCAAGGGGAGTTGTAAACTCAATAGGGGGGCGCAATTGACCAGGATTGGTCGCGGTGCGCCACGTTCCCAATAGCAAATAATATTAATAATAAAGGTTGTCAAAAAAGTCTTGCGGTATTTTCGCAAGCTTGTCTTTGCAAGCGCGTAGTTCTAGTTGTATTCGTCGCATCGGCTCACGCTAGAGCTTTTTGGAAAGCTCTTTTCACGCGCTAACACGTGTTTGATGTATTGTTGTTTGTTTTTAGTCGTTCGTGAGTTATAGCGTCGCAAACATGGAGCAAAATAAAGAGAAAATACGGCATATTTTACAGTACTACTACGATAAAGGCAAAAATGCATCTCATGCTGCCAATAAAATTTGTGCAGTTTATGGACCCGATACAGTTTCCATTTCCACCGCACAACGATGGTTTCAACGTTTTCGTTCTGGTGCAGAGGTGATCGAAGATGCGCCACGGTCCGGAAGGCCTGTCGTCGAAAATTGCGATAAAATCGCTGATTTGATCGAAAGAGACCGGCATAGTAGCAGCCGTAGCATCGGCCAAGAGCTGGGCATGAGTCATCAAACCGTTATAAGCCATTTGAAGAAGCTTGGATTCAAAAAGAAGCTCGGTGTATGGGTGCCACACGACTTGACGCAAAAAAGCTTTTTTGCCCGTATGGATGCATGCGAATCGCTTCTGAATCGCAACAAAATCGACCCGTTTTTGAAGCGGATGGTGACTGGCGATGAAAAGTGGGTCACTTACGACAACGTGAAGCGCAAACGGTCGTGGTCGAAAAGCGGTGAAGCTGCCCAGACGGTGGCCAATCCTGGATTGACGGCCAGGAAGGTACTTCTGGGTGTTTGGTGGGATTGGCGGGAATCATCCACTATGAGCTGCTCCCCTATGGCCAAACGGTCAATTCGGACCTGTACTGCCAACAACTGGACCGCTTGAATGCAGCACTCATGCAGAAGAGGCCATCTTTGATCAACAGAGGCCGAATTGTCTTCCATCAGGACAACGCCAGGCCACACACATCTTTGGTGACGCTCCAGAAGCTCCGGAAGCTCGGATGGGAGGTTCTTTTGCATCCACCGTATAGTCCGGATCTCGCACCAAGTGATTACCACCTATTTCTGTCCATGGCGAACGAGCTTGGTAGTCGGAAGTTGGCCACAAGAGAGTCCTGTGAAAATTGGCTCTCCGAGTTTTTTGCCAATAGGGAAGCGAGCTTCTATAAGAGGGGCATTATGAAGTTGGCATCTCGTTGGGAACTCGTCATCGAACAAAACGGTGCATATTTGACTTAAATCGCATTATTATAACCAATTTTATGAACAATTGAAAATGCAATAAAAATACCGCAAGACTTTTTTGACAACCTTATATATTAAATTGATATGTTACAGATATTTTTCACGATATCATTATTACATTTTTAGTGTCACTTTGAAGTAGAAATTTCAAAAAGATGATTTAGAAATTTTTTTGAATTTTATATATATTTTTACTAATAGACCCGAATGAATTAAATTTTCGTTCATTGGCTTATGAGAAGCGTAATCGGTGACACTATTGTATGTGAACGCAACACCTTGTAGATTTTGTATTTCACAACGTTCATTTGCAATTGTTGTTGCATAATTGTTCCGTTGACCTTAACAGGACCGATTATTTTCATTGCGATGTGAAATGTCTTGGATACTTTCATGGCTCGTCGAAGCGACAGCTTGTGACGTATTTCGCGTTCACCGGACCAAATTTAATCGTCTCGACATTTAACTTTACAACCCATTTAAGTTGATTTAAAACGCACACACTACAATTTTTTCAGAAATCAGTTTTTCACACGAAAGTGTTTAAAAACAAAATTTATCATAAAATGCTTCGTTCTACAGAATGACACAAACAGAAATGAAATGGCTCAAATTTGAAATTTTTTCGACTAATTGTTAATTTTTGAGGAACCATGCAACGTACTCTGGCTAGCCCCTAACACACACATTTTTTTCTACAAGTTTATAGTATAGGTTTTGTTAAAGAAAAAAGAAAACAATTTTCGCCCCATCTGGGACTTGAACCACAACCTTGTCGTTTTCTAAGCAAGCTAAGAGGCCATGCCCGGAGGTACTGAGCTCAATTCCCGATAGCGGAGGATTTAAAATTAACATTTTAAAAAGTTTTTCAGAAAGAAGAACATGTAAATAAATAAATCAAATGACAACAACCATTATTATTACAACCCAAATTTCCTAAATATTAACTTGGAAATCTGTATTGTTCTTGGGTAACTCAGCTTCTGTGGCGTTCATCGTTTCGAAAATTAACCAGCATTTAGCTCGTTTAATAATAAAATGCAGTAAAATATTCCCAGCAAGCCTGTAAAAAGAAAACCGAAATATTTGGTATTGAAAAAAGGCTTATCGAATGGGTCTCGGCACAAAATGTATATTGAAGTTTCAGTCGAAATCAGTAAGTGTCTAGACCATAGTGGGTGGAACCTATCGTTATGCTTTGTGGTTTGTGTTCTGTCATTTCACTTTTATCCGATTCCGTGGCCATTTCTACCAAAGTATTCAGCACGGGAGACGTGACTGGCTCTCGCGGCGGTGAATCTGTTGTTGGCGATTGCTGCTGCTCGTTTTGCTGTATGAGCTGCTTTAGTGGACTTTCAAAGGATCTTGGAATCTCACGATTTAAATACTTTAAACATCCTCGTTGCTCACTGCTCAAACCATCGCCCTCCGATTCATCCATTTGACTTAGGGTATCCTCCTCAGGCGCCGCCTTGACGCTATACAAATTCAGCTGGGCTATGTGATCGTAACCCATTTTGGTAATCTTATGACTGGTCACCCAGTTGGCAAAATCCACCGCCTGGGGTAGCTCACGCTCGCGCACATAAATGGAATAGATGAGGGCAGCCGTAAAACATTCCCAGGCGCCCAAGATGTCTTCCACTTTGTTGGGTTTGTACGCGGGTAACTCATAATAGTTGCCCTGCAAATCCAGACAACCCGCCCCCAATGCGCCCCAGGGACAAATGTAACAAGGACGTCGAAAATGTATGCGACGAGGCACTGGCAGAGCACGATCCAGCTCCTGACAAGCTTCTTGCGGTGTGTTCCAGCCCAATTGACGAACCAGCTGCTTGGATACTATCACATAGTCACACATATCGAAAAGATCCACATACTCGGCATACGATAGGGTTAGCTCCAGCGATATAATAATGCGCTGCTTGCGGCCATTATTGTAGTCCAGCACCAAGCGTATCATCTGAACGGTTTCCTGCAAATTGCGGGCCTCAAAGTGCACCCAGCCGTAGCGACTCAGGTCGATCTTTTTGAAATCCTGAAATGTGACATAGGGAAACTGTTTGTTGCAAGTAACGATGGTGCAAGTGCCCGTATCCTTGGCTAGCATCACGGTCGAAAAGGGAGTTTCTTCGTCTGTACGCGGACAATGATGGAAATCAATGCCACGCTTATGCAGATCTTCAACCATACCACGCATCCCAACCACCGTACTGAGCACGCCGAAAAACTCCACCTGAGCTCCAAGCAGGCGCAACACAGTGCACACATTGGAGGCCTTGCCACCACGACGCCAATGAGCGTTCAAGCACTGAATATGCTTGTTCTCCCCTGGAAAACTTTTGATAATGGTGACATAGTCGATGTACATACAACCCACACACAGCACGGGCTTCGTTATGCTGAGGGCACACAAATGACTCATAATATAATTGGGGAAATTTTGTGAACAATTTTCTAAAAATAAATTTGAAAATGTGACATATTTTGCATAACGCCAAATCAGAAGGAGGACTCAAATATTGCCGAAATGAAACATTTTCTTAAAATTTTATAAAAAAATAATAAAAAAAAATTATTTAGCTTCGACCGTGACAGGACTCGAACCTGCAATCTTCGGATCCGAAGTCCGACGCCTTATCCATTAGGCCACACGGTCTTGTTGTGAAACGCTCTCCCAATGTCAAAAGCATACATAGTTTTAAACTGCTTTATCGACAGCAGCACTGCTTCAGCCATTTGACTTACTTGGTTAAAGCAGTAAAATTAAATAAAAACAAAACGTGGAGGTTTTAGTAAATAATTGTTTTGTTTAAATATAGTTATGCAGCTTTTGTTTGTTGCTGCTGTTTAAGGAATGCCTCGTAATGACGAGGCTGCAAATATTTAATTTCATCTTAAATATTACAATAAACTCTCAGGTTTATTTATTTGTTTACATACTTTTTTATGAAGTGCTTGGCGTTGGCATAAATAGTACCTTATGCACAGCCAACCCAAGCAGGCCCATTAGCTCAGCTGGTTAGAGCGTCGTGCTAATAACGCGAAGGTCGCGGGTTCGATCCCCCCATGGGCCAGAAATAATATTTTTTTCATTTTTTTTTTTTTTTTTTACAAATTTTAATGAAAATTTAACTAAATAGGAAATTTTTCGACAATATTTGATTATAGAACCACGGATTTCGACTGAAGCCAATACTTATAAAAATTATTTTACTGTGTGAAGCGGTGAAACAGATGAAGAAAAGTCGCTTATGGACAGCCCTGCAAAAAGGGCGAAGGGGTGAGCGTGTAGGTTGAAATGCCTTAAAGTATAAAAAATATATTCTAAATTTTAGGGCAACTTTTCTATAATATTGGAAAATTTGACTAAAATTTATGGTGAAATTCCCTAAATAATAGACAAAATGATCTAAATATTAGGGTAAAATGCCTATGAAATAGAAAGTGCTTTCTAAAATGAATGCATTTTTAAGACATCTCACCATAAATTTTAGAAAAATGTTCTAATATTTTAGAAAAATCGCTCTAAAATTTAGAACACATTTGCCCTAACAAAAAGTTGACAAAACTCTCTAAATAATAGGGCTAGTTTTCTGAAAATTAGGGTAAAATGTCCTAAGAGCTAGAAAGTGTTTTCTAAAATGAATGGTAGTTTTTCTAAAACTTAGGGTAAAATGCCTTAGAATATAGCAAATGTGTCCCAAATTTGAGGGCAATTTTTCTAAAACTTATGGTGAAATGCCCTAAAAATTGAAAGAATTTTCTTCCGGTTATTTCGGGTTCGATATTGATACTTTGTGGTCAAAAACATACATATTTTCGATTAAGATTTTTTTAAAATTTATTTTTAATGTGTACGACGGTCACATTCGACATTAAAGATCGTTACTTTCATAAATCGATATTATTTCCGGCATTCTTTGTAAGTTTTAAAAGAAAATTGACAGCTTTGACAGTTTTGCATATAAAATTGTATTTTTTAAATTATTTCCAAATTTTAGTTTCTCCTTAAACTCATGGCTGATCCGGGCAGTTACATAAGTTGGGCTGCGGGCAAAAAGACCGTTCTATGTGTGGGTCATAATACCATTGACTATATCTCCATTGTCCGGCAGTTTCCTGCGGAGAATGGCTATCAGCGCTGTCTGCGTGGCTATACTCAACGTGGCGGAAATGCCTCCAATAATTGTACCGTTCTACGTAACTTGGGCGTAAAGTGTGAATTCTTTGGTATGTTGAGTAACTCGAGCATGTTTCGCATACATTTGGACGATTTCAAGAAGCGTGACATCATCATCGAGAATTGTCCACGTTGTGACTTGGATCCACCCTTCTCCTCGGTGTTTCTTACGAAATCCACACAACCCCGCAACATAGTCAGCTGCAACAAATCCTTTCCCTATGTCAGCCCTGAAGATTTTCAAAAATTGGATTTGTATCAATATGGTTGGATACATTTCAGCGGTGTTCATTTCAACGAAACATTAGCCATGATGCGCCAAGTGGACAGCTTCAATGAGAGACACCCAAAGGAGCATAGAATAACTGTGTCACTGGAATTCGATAGATCTCTGGATGAGATGTTTCCTTTGGTTGATTACGCTGACTATGTGCTCTTCTCAAAACAACTGGCCGATCAACAAGGTTGGCAGACGCCGCAGAAAGCATGTAACTATTTGGATAAACGCTTTAGCAGGCGTTGGTGTCCGAATGTGAAGAGACCTTTGGTGGTATTCCTGTGGGGTAAGCTGGGTGCTGGGTATTTGGATGAAAAGGGTTACTACTCACTGGCAAAGGCGTATAAGCCCAAGAAAGTGGTGGACGCTCTGGGTGCGGGTGATACCTTTATAGCAGCCTTCATCTATGCCATTTACATACGCGATCGATCCTTTGCCAAAGCGGTGGATTTTGGCAATCGGATGGCTAGCTATAAATGTACCAAATATGGCTATGATCATATTGCTAATATACTAATTGCACCCGTTCTGTTTGGTAACTCGGACAAGGCAAGGAAGACGTCCTCGGTGAAATAAAATGGATTGCAAAAGTTGAATCTGTTTTGATACTTATCCTATCGTAGTCTGGCGTGACCGCCTAAGAGGCCTTAGGAGGCTCTTAACTGGAGGACCACATTAATTCTCAACACGTCTGCCGCCTGGTAAACATCATTTTATTAAGGAGAGTTTCAAGTAAAGTAAATAAGAAACTGCAACTAACATTTTGATATAGTTTTAAGAGTTATTGTAACGATCGCTTGCTATAGTGAACATAACCGTTAATTTGTACTCCTAAGTCGAACTGCAAACAAAAGCAGTGCACATTGATTTCAGAATATCCGGCTCGAAGGACCTTTTGGGACTGTTCGCCCCACCACAAATCAGTTGTCTTATATACGAATACAGGGTTTGTCCTAAAGGTAATAGGACTGATTTTCTTTCGCCGCGACAGTACTTCGGAGCGTGCGCGCACCGACTGGATTTGGTAAAGGGCGTTCCTAGCTAACGAACGAGCGGCTGGTCAGTTGTCTCCGAGCACCTGGAGAGTCAGGACAGGCATGAGCAAATCCAATGTGAAAACGATGCTCATTGTCTTTTGTGACATCAAAGGCATCGTCCACCATGAATTTGTTCCTCCTGGAAAAACCGTCAACGCCAAGTTTGACGTGGAAATGCTCAAGAAACTCGAATTAAATTATACATACATATGTTTCCAATTTAGAATGACTTAATTATGTGTATTTGAGTAAAATTCAAATTAATGCCATGCTAGTTATACCATCTTACTTATATGAAAGTATATTGTTTACAAATCAAACTCTTTAAAAGAAAAAATTTACAAAAATCAATAAAGAAAAACTACTGCTACTACAGTTTCTGGACTGTGTCGGAGCACGAGGGCCTAGAACTAGTAGGAATAGTGTGGCTTGAGCTTCAAATTTTTTCTCTATAAGTTTAAGCATGAGACAGATCTGTTCCGTACACATTGTGCGCGGACCATAGAAGACGCAGAACGGGAAGAGATATGCCTAGATACTAGGAAGCCATTCACAGTCACTGACTTGATGGACTACCCACTGGGATGGTTTAAGTGGGTGAAATTTTTGGCTTTTAACGGCTTGCATTCTACTTAAAAAAAAACCCTTAAGTGTAATGGCTTATCAACATTATCAAATTGCGCAGCCATCCAAACACTGCATAGATTTTGTTTTTGCAACGAGTCTCGGTCGCACACTGCACTAGATGCGCCAGTATGGATTTTATGGTTGTAGTTCACTTTAAAGCGACTCAATTCATCGTACAATGCAATGGTAGCAAAGGCGAGCCCACAGTTGGTGTGAACCATTGTATCAAGCCAAATTAATGTTTCGGCTGCACTCAGAAAAGGAAGAAAATTTTACTCTTGAATCAGGAGCATTCGTTCTCAAAAGTACGGTTAGAACAAAAAGTCATTATCTAAGAGTGATATTTTGATCCCGACATTCTTGATTCAAGAGTTTCAGTACTTAATCCGAATACGAATAATTCTCAAAAGAAAAGACTACTTTTTTTTTACTTTTTTTACTGGGACTTAAACTCGGAGCCTCAAAGCCTGAAACACACAAAGACGACGGGCTGCTTAGCCCACTCGATTATCGTTCATAACCTACAGCTCGCGTCGAAACCATATTCACGAATGAACGCAATTGGTATTTTGCCGGGCAGAAAGTGCTCGTGGACGTCTTGTTCGATCAATATGTTCATTATTAAATAAATTAACGTTCGACTGCACATATTTGATAACGACTGACTGCGCAGGCGCTTTCCCACTATCTCTCTGTGAGAGCGTGTCCAACGCTATTCTCTCAAAGTTTGCTTCCTCTCACATCACTTGCTTATAAGAACCAAATTAAGAACGAATTTTGCTCGATTCTAAGAATGAAATTCTTGCAAATTCAAGAACGAATAATTTTTTTTTTAAAGCGTTAGTACTCTAATTTTTCATTCTATTTTTTCCAAAGTATAGCTATAAATCCTCGAACTATAAAAAACTTAAAACAACCGGGCATTGTAAATGGTCTGTAAGAAACAGAACCGAAACTGTTCTTATTCCCTATCTCGTAAGGGGCGGAGGTCTGTTCCACCATGTTGATGAAATTATAAATCTCAATCCTCTGTGCTGATTAGAATATGCATATGTCGTGAATAATGATTCATGATTCTGTGTGATAAACCTTACTGTCAATTACCGTTTTAAACAACTTCTGAAATTTGTGAGTCTCGATCAATTCCCTCGTACGAAATCTGCAGCCAAAATGCGATATTAATAGAATGCTATCGAAATGAGGCGTGTGCCATCGCTGAAAAGAAAGTCTGCCCGCTACTTCCGTCCTCGTCGCTTCGATTGAATTCATTTCTATGATTTAGCAAGTAATATTACTATAACTATACTATACGAATAACTATACTGTTTATGAACCTACCGATCGATGATTAGAAAGAGAAATCTAATTGCTATACTATCATAAAAGTTATTCGAGCTGACTTTAATTACAAGTAAAATCAAGCCTATCAGGATTGCATATTTATAAGATATCGAAAGGTGTAATGGAATCTAGAATATCAGATAGTGAAGTCTTCTTGATGATCTACCATAGTTTCATTATCTTCTTCCTATACTAAAGCCTTTATAGTTTTTCTTAACCCCATACAATATTGTATTTTCTTGACTCGTATGTTCGACCTGAAAGGGTTAAGTCTCAAACATTTGACTTTTACTACCTACCATGGTCTTTAGAGTGAAGTTATGTGATTTGGTGAGGTTTCATTATTTTATTGCCACTTTGAAATGTTCATTAATTCAGCATAGGGAATTTCGGTTCAACTTTCTCGCTTAATGATGCTAACTTGTCCCTTCTTTAAACATCAGTTTCTGGCTTCTTGGTATTTTGTTGTAGAAACTTGTTAAACGAACGCACCACATAGATAAATTGTGCACGAAGTTCTCTTAATTTGTCGCCATGTTCACCTTTAGGATCCTTCTGCGCTATAATTTCATTCAAATCCGTAGTTAAAGGCTCTTCTCTCGAGTAGTTTTTAGTCAAGCAATCCACAGCATCCAAAGATTCGACGACTACCAGCCTATGTGTTTGCTCCAGAGAAAGACGCAAAGCGTGTTCGTCCCCAATGATAACATGGGTTTCAGCACTCATAACAAATGCTCCACAGATGCCCACCTCGGCAGCTGTAGGAATATAATTTTATAGGGATCTAAATCGTATACTAAGCATACTTACCCGCATCCAAAATATTTTGTATGGTGGGCAGAGAAAAACTACGCAGAAGCCTGCGATTGTTATGGGGTGAGGTGATGAGTGCATAATAGTTACCATAGGTATAACAGGACATGATGAGTAATTTTAAATGATTCCGAAATTCCCCAGCTGATGAAATTTAGTAAATGATTTTATGAAGTAAAACAACAGGCTAACTAGGAATTTTTTCCCCAAATTAATATTTTATTTCTCCACCCAAGTAGGCCTAGCAATTTCATTCCGAGTCATCATTAGACAAATACTTTTCATTTTCCTCACTTGGATTTCACAGCTTCAACTGTAAAGACCTCTACAATATTTATATTCCCAGCAAATATTTTAATTTAACTCGGTAAGTTGTTTAATTTTTATTTAATTGTTCTTAAAAATAATCTTTTTTCTTTTTCACAGCACAAAACATGACTCTGCCACGTGTTTTTTTCGACATTCAGGCCGGACAGGAGAAGTTGGGCCGTATTATCATGCAGCTACGTCCCGATGTGGTGCCTAAGACTTCGGAAAATTTTCGTGCCTTGTGTACCGGAGAGAAGGGCTTTGGCTACAAGGGTTCTCCCTTCCATCGTGTTATACCAAATTTCATGTGCCAAGGCGGTGACTTTACCAAACAAAATGGCACCGGAGGCCGTTCCATTTATGGCGAGAAATTTAACGATGAAAACTTTACTTTGAAGCACACCGGCCCCGGCATACTCTCAATGGCCAATGCTGGACCCAACACCAATGGTTCCCAGTTCTTCATCTGCACCGAGAGTACCCCCTGGTTGGATAATAAACATGTCGTCTTCGGCCAAGTGGTTGAGGGATTGGATATCATCAAAAAGGTGGAGTCGTATGGTTCCAGCAAGGGAACCACTTCGAAGAAAATTATTATATCCGATTGTGGAGCTTTGTAAACCATTCTACAAAAGAAATTAAAGATTAGACTGCGCTCTTAAGATTTTTCTAACGACCCTTTTCCCTCCCCTCCTTTTATATTATAGGTATACAGTACTTAATTTTCTTCAACGGTTTTATGGACCTTTTGGTGCTTTTAATGACCAGACATAAAGTGGTGCATGCCACCCACCAGCCCACCGTCTCCTTCCACCTGTTGGTGGTCCTTCAATTTACCTTTTTTGGCGGTTTCTATGAGTCTCTTTCTGTGTTGTGTGTGTACAGTTCGGTTTATATTAGTGCTTTGTTTAGTGTTTTTATGGCTAGTTACTCTCGTTTGATGGTATTAGCATAATTTATGTATGAACACGAAACTACTAAGTGCTGGGGCGTTGTCTCGCTGGTTGGAGTACACGAGTGGAGACGCTGGGAGCACGGGGTAGAGGCTGGCAGATAGTAATAAAGCAATTGACGAAGCACTTAAAGTGTATCACAATGGGTGGTGGGGTTAAAATCAAAGAAACTCGTTTTGCCATTTATTTTGATAAAGTTCAATGGGATGCTGTGAGAAACGGTCACACTTATCAGATTTGAAACTGCCTCGCTTGGATTTAAAATGAAATTTTATTTCCACATTATCCAAGGAATTGCAAATATAGAAATTAATATCATAGGAAATTCATAATACAAGAAGAAATTTGTACCCTTGAGCTAAGTTCACACAAGCAAGTAATTTAACAAATTTTTTCGAAAATTTTAAAATTTTAAGGAAAATAACTATTTGGGAAATAAAATTTGGCTATTCACGCATTACTAACAACAATGTTCGATACTATCGCCTTTTTAAAAATCTTTCATCTCTAACTCATACACACACACTCATCTCTTCGCCTTTCTGTGACACTCATTCTTACCGGCAATTTGGAGGTAAAACGGATAGCTCTCGACGTGTGCCGCCAAATCGCATGGTGGAAACAAATATACTAACAAAACCCATCAACACAACAACAACAACAGTGTAATGTGCATAAAACATTAAACAAATTCACATAAATAATACAGCAGACGGCTTCTTCAACAAGTGCAAACACTCACACGCCCGCACCCATGCTGTTTCTTCTACAAATTGTGAAATTTCGACGGAAACATTATTAACTCATTGATTAGCTCATGAACAACAGTCACAACCAGTTTGCAGCGAACAACACGATCATCTATACATAAAGACGTCATTTCAGAGTTCGAGGAGCTTTTTCAGTCTGGCTTGAATAGCCACACAAGAACCCTTGGTCTAAACCAATCCACCTTGTCAAAAAGAGACCGGTGGTTGGCGGATCTACACTGGCACACATGTCCAGTCAACTCGACGACATAGCTACAGGCATACATATCCGATCCACAAAATCGACATCAGCCATTGGCATATAACCAACTCGGAGACTCTCAGCTAAAATCTTCAACTCTTCATCATCAACTAAGTGTACGAACTTACAAAAAAAAGTCACTCAAACAACCTCGCAACCTCTCGAACCTCCGTACATGTGGACCCACACACAACAATATCAGGGATATACAAGTCAGCATTTAGCGTTAACATCCCTGATAACTCAGTCGACTCTACGCATCTCTCTGTTGTTACACATATTCTGTGGTTTTATTAAGTTACTAGGTTTGTCAAGTGGTTAAATAAAAATATGTCTAAAAAGTCTTGCATTTTTATAGTTTCCAGTAACAGAACTGGATCTTAACCAGGTTCAGCCCTGGAGACCCTGATTAGGCTTTATACAAATTTTTGAATAGTCAGCGAACATTTGGTTGCAACTTGGCATAGTTCCTTCTTTGGAGATGGCTGATTGTTGTATCGATTGAACACACTGCTTTAACAATGTTTTTCATAACCGCAAAGTAAGGTCGAAGAGGCGGTAGATTTAAATTTTCCCTGCCAAAATCTCAGGATTTTAAATGTTATTTTATTAAAGACTTGATGATGCTCGACTCTATCATAGCCAAAAAAATTCATGGAAATGATGTATTTCCGCCGTTCAAGCTAGTGAATATCGCTACCACTTGCACTTTTTTATTGCTTGAATATTTGAGAATATCGCCCCAAACGGATTTCTTGAAATTCGAAATACTTTAGAAGATTTAGCCTTTTTGGTCGGACAATGTCTTCGCTTAAGCAAGAAATAACGACTGGTTCTTTAATATTAATGGTTACATGTTGTCGCCTCAGATCGATATCGATTACTAATAGACTTTTAATCGATAATTATCAATGTTAAGCCAGACTAAACCGCTCAGACCGATTTACTAAGCCGATTTTGATGAAGTAATTATCTAAAACCACGTTTTTCGAAGTGGCGGACAAGATTTCTCCAGTTACACTGAACCGATTTTGATGATTAAAACTGAAATCTACGCAGAATTGTCACCGTTCTGGTCTGAATCTCAATCATTATTTTGAAAAATAATTTATTATTTTTTTTACACTAAACTACAAAAAAGGGCCAAAAATCAATTTTTAATTTTTTTTAAAAAATCACAAAATTTTTATTGAGGTTCCGACCAGAATTACATCTATACTGATTATAACACCGTTTTTACTTTTCATTTCAGACATACTGGAGACGTGGAATCATGACCGCCAGCACTATAACTTTTTATTTGGACTCCCACTTTGACGGCCGATAACTTTTGGAACAGCCCTCGCACGATTCCTTTCGTCTCAGTATTTTATAGAATTAGGATCAGCTTGGCTTTGCTTTGATGCTCATGTGAGTTTAAAAAATGTTTCTATTTATGTGAAATACTGTGGTCAAAGGAATTTTCTGCCGTTCTGAGTAAAAGGATTCAAGCCCAAAAATCATAAATCATAATGATTATTCATGCTTCCGTGCAAATTATACCACTTATCTTTGGAAATAAATAAACATGCCAATATCAATTATGTATGTACATATGATTGCCATTTCTACATCGCTACCGAGCAACCCAAAACAAATTGCTTAGCTGATAAGTTGTAATTTATTAAATTTAGCTATTTTTAATTTGTTTTGCGACTCTTGGTTCGCAATAAATTTTCTTGTCTGCTAAGCGTTGTATAAACCGTTATAAATAATTGCAATCAAATTTTGTTTTTGCCATTCGTCAACTCTTAATTCTCTTACCAATATTTGGTGTACATTTTGTGTTAGTTGAATTGGATTTACTATGGTGAAAAGGAAGACAAACATTTGTATGGGATTTGCTTAGCGTATTAATATATAGATTGATACAACAATACTTAAGACGTGTTGCTATTAACTGGTAAAGGGTAAAAAAAGTAAAAATATTTAGAAAAAAATATCAATTTGTTTAATTTGTTGCTTTTCAAAATCTAAATTGGTGGAAGAGGGGGTGGGAAAAGTTAATAAGTTACAGTTCACACTAATATCATCTACTCGATACATGAGACATGATAGTCTAAGGCTGCCTTCACACTGTTCGACACATGACCCATGATAGTCTAGTAGTCTAGAATTTCATGGGGCAATGCGGGCCTACTAGATATCATGGGTCATGTGTCGAACAGTGTGAAGGCAGCCTAAGAGTCGTTATGATAAGAGTTGTTATGATTTAAATTAAAAAATATTGTCAATTTCAAAGTAGAATCATGATAACTGTTATAATCGGAAAATATTACTAATTTTGTGGGTTGGCGCATTTCTAAACGATTTTTTCTGCTAGATTCTTCTGCTTGTATCGACTTTGTGGGTTGGCCACCAATTTTTGTTATAAAATAAGAAAAATATTATTCGTGGGATGTAGACTGTAACGATTTATCTGCGTATCAAATTTTTGATGCTTTTTGTTTAAATTTAATAAATGTTTATGAAAGTTTTACCCTGACTGTGGATCTAAAAGTCAGATAATAGAGTCCACCAGCAACAAAATAAAAAAAAATTACGTAAATATTTTTTGTACATTTAATTTAACGATATGCAAAATAATCATAAAAATAAAGCCAACAGAAAACATTGTAATAAAAACACAAGAGTGCCCACCAAACAGCAACAACAACAACAGTAAAATGTGTATCAACTTCCGCTTCCGCTGTGTTGAGGCACAAGTGCGGTGGGCCAAAAGTGAAGGAAGTGCAGAAAAATACTAAATTTGAGGGAATAAATTGAACCAAGTTAAAGTCAAGCTAGAACTCCCAATTGCTATTGGTTATTTAGTTATTGAACCAAGGCCGACTTGAGTCAGATTATGAGAAAAACGCTTTGACTAATTTAGACAATCTCTTGAATTTTGCTAAAAATTATTACTTAAGTTTCGATTTTCAGAACTCCAACATAAGTTCGTCATGGTGTCCACTGTGCTCAGGTGACCATGCTGGTATTTTATGCATGCCGCCTGACCACGCCTTCCACACACACACACAGGCAAACACACACATGGATATAATCATAAACAAGTGACGGCAACCGCGACCGCGACATTTTATAGCCTGGAACCTGTTGGGGTGAATGGTTGGGTGGGTTTTTGGGTTCTGTTTGGGGCTCTCAGCATAAATTAAAGCGCCGTTAAGCATAAGCTCGCCCAATTACCAAAGTATCCTTAGCCATTATATTTACGGATTTATTATAGTGTTGACTGTCGTCTCGGCTGCAGTTTGCTCCGGTCCTTGCCGCGTCAGCTGAGTGCATGCGACCGCCTGCATGTTAGGGTTTTATCGGACCATTGTCATTTGTCATGTTAATTTAATGATTTTCGCTTTTTTTCTACCTCGTTTCTCCGTTTTTATGCCTTAATGACACTGTCCAACGCTTTTAGTATGTTTGTGTTGGGTTCTCCCATAAGTATGCTATATAAATTAAGTATGTCTGTGCCAAAGCGTAAGCTCATGTGTGTGTGTGTGTGAGTGTGTGTGTGATGTGTTTGAGTTGTCAACTTGCGCTTCGCCTTTTGCTGTAAAAATTTAATGACCGGCCCCATCGTATGGTTTGTGGGTGTAACAGCCAAATTTGAGTTATGCGTGTGACGCTCAATTTGTTAACGCCCCACCGTCCACTCACCTCCCACACCCCCTGCGTTAAATGTACATGCATTTGGACATGTGTACATTTGTATATAGATTGTCTAGCCTGATTGGTGTGGACGAAAATTACATAAACAATTTTATTTCGCCATTTAGCAAATGAGAATTGTTCAAAGAGAAATATTATAAAGAATCGCTGATCGCAGATGAGATATCAAAACTTGTTTTGCGATTTGAAAAGGTTGTTAAATCCTTTTTTTTTATTCAATATAGAAAAATATAAAACAAGGTGTGTCATACAATTACGAGAAATAATTAGGGTTGCCATATAGTTTTTTCACTCTGAACGTGGACGGACATTTCTTTTAATCTAATTGTCCAATTGTTATGGCTCTGAATAAAGACATTAAACTGAATTGGCTGGAGGACTTATTTTCTCTCTTGGAATAAGCTTGGCTCTGTGGCTCCTGCTGCTCCGTTAAATCGCCCAGCCCTTGAGAGTGGTTTTGCCCCAAACACCAACCAAAAATCAGTAACCGCTCGGCTGACCGTCGCGGCGAGTCCCACGTGGTCACAAAATTCTACAGTATCAATGTTTTTGCTAAGCGATACGCGAAATTCCGTATTCTTTGTTATTCCAAGCTTGGTTGTACATGTGTTTTTCTTATTAAATAGTAATCGAAATATAACTGATATTTAGTGAAATCGATTAATCTATATATCAATATTTTGCACACTCAATTTATGAAATATCGATTTTGTTAATATTTACATTTTATACCATCGATTTTGAAATTTTATAATATATCGACAGCTCTATAGGGTTGTCCTTGAACCTCGGTTGCGGTGTCGTTTTCGTTCATGCTGAATAGTAAGCCTAGAAATTACTCCTGTACTATTTCACAGTGAAACAAAATTCAACTTTTTTTTGCCTGGGACTGGGACCAATAAATTTTAAAACTAGAGGCATCAGGTAGCAAACCCTCATACCCAGTTTTTCTGGACCACGTCAAGTTCGCGTTTAATGGGCACACTTATACTAGCAACACACAGTTACAACATCTGTTGCGGGTCAAATAAAGATGAGAGCTACAATTTTGTAAAATTCTCCAAAGATGAAGGGAGCTACCACAATTGTTATACCAAATTCCCCCGCCAATGTATAAGCGGTTAGTACCCCGCCCATAGAGGACTAACTTAGAAAATGGAATAAATGACAAACCACTCGATAGGATTTTTTAAGATTTTCAATATATTGAGATACTGACCAGTTAAATATGTCCTTAAAATGTGTCGAAAAATCGCGATGGTGGGTACCACATTTAACAGCACCCTTCATCGAGGGAATATGGGCCATAAACTAGAGATGAAAATAGACCGAGCTGCGTTATTAGATTCGCCATCGGAGCCTTAAGTCGCGGGCAATGGGATGAGATCTTTGTACAAGCAATTGCCTCAGAACAGCATTGACCATATGGGCATCAAGAGCATCTCTGCAAAATTATGCAATAAATCCTATGAATAAAATTCTTCATTTCCACTAAGAAAAACTAAAATTTGGTTTAAAAATGTCTTTGGTGGACAAACCGCGATACGCTAAGATGCCTTGAACGGATGTATTAAATTGATCCGATCTGTTTTACTGCTGGCAGTGAAGCACTTTACTCATAAGATTAATTCCATAATTTTGGTGAAGCAGGTTTCACCTAAATGGTCAATATGGTTCTAAGGCAATTGCTAAAACCGCGATTTGGTCTATTTTGATCTCTAGTTTATGGCCTAGTTTATAGTCTCGATAATGGGTGCTGTCAAATGTGGTGCCCACTACCGCGGCTTTGTGTTGCTGGTATAAATATGCCCATTAAGGGGGTATTCCTCATGTCGAGGCTGTTTTTTGGACCTTTTTTATTTTATTACAAACAGATTTAAGTAGAAACAAAAATTTTTACTGCTCCGATGCGAGGGCTGTTCCAAAAGTTATCGGCCGTCAAAGTGGGTGTCCCAAAAAAAAGGTATGGTGCTGGCGGTTCAGACCAGAATGGTGACAATTCTGCGTCGATTTCAGTTTTGATCATAAAAATCGGTTCCGTGTAACTGGAGATATCATGGCCACCAGCTCGAAAAACGTGGTTTTGAGATAAATGCGTTTAAAGTTTGATGTAATGTGAAAATTACTTGTATTTGTGAAGACATTGGTCGACTAAAAAGGCTATATCTTCTAAAGTATTCTGAATTTCAAAAAATCCTTTTAGGGCGATATTTTCAAATATCCAAGCTATAAAAAAATGCAAAAAAAAAAAAAAAAAAAATGGAAAAAAAATTTTTGCACATAAGGAATACCCCCTTAAACGCGAACTTGACGTGATGAAGAACAACTGGTTATGAGAAGTTGCTACTAGATGCCTCTAGTTTCACATTTTATTGGTCCCAATCCCAGGCTATACAAAAAATGAATTTTGTGGCACAGTGATATAACCAAGTGTGTGGGCCAGCTGTGCGGTAGGCGTGGGTTCAATCCCGCTTTAAGGGGGTATTCTCCATGTCAAGGCTGTTTTATGGTCCTTTTTAAAAAAAAACTTATCTGAAAACGCAAAGAGTTTTTTCAGCTCTGTCTTTTGTATTACAAACAGTTTGGAGTAAGCAAAACAATTTTTACTACCGCGATACGAGGGCTGTTCAAAAAGTTCTTGGCCTTCAAAGTGGGGGGGTCTAAAAAAGGTATAGCGCTGGCGGCCACTATTCCACCTCTCCAGGTCTTGTGAAATAAAAACTAACGAGAAGGCCAAGCTAACTTCGTCTTTGCCGAAGTTTATATACCCTTGCAAATGTTTTAATACATCAGAGATTAAGAAAAAATTTTCTAAATAAAACCCACTTTTCGAGCGATAGTTCCTATGGCAGCTATAAGATATAGTCATCCGATTTTGACCAAAACTTCCAAATCTGTGTAAAAGCGTATAAAACTAATAATTGCTGAAGCGGGAGGCGTTTACATTAAAAACAAAGCGTTTTTCTCACAAAGACGCACTTTTCCTATGGCAGCTATAAGATATAGTCATCCGATCCGGTCGGCTCCGACATATTAGCAGTGTGCAGTAAAAAGAAGACTATGTGCAAAGTTTCAGCTCGAAAGCTTTAAAACTGAGAGACTAGTTTGCGTAGAAACAGACAGACAGACGGACAGACAGACAGACGGACAGACAGACAGACAGACAGACAGACAGACAGACGGACGGACGGACAAAGCTCAATCGACTAAGCTCGTCGCCCTGATCAAGAATATATATAGTTTACAGGGTCGGAAATGAATAGTTCTGTGCGTTGCAAACTTCTGGGCAAAATTATAATACCCTTTGCAAGGGTATAAAACGGGGTTATAATAAGTGTAGATGTCATTCTGGTCTCACCCATTGAAAAAAATTTTGTGATTTTTTTTGACAAAATCGCGGCTATTGAAAAATTAAATTTTGATTTTGGGCCCTTGTTTTGTAGTTCAGTGTAACAAAAATAGTAATGAAAATATTTTTTAAAGTTATGACTGAGGGTCAGACCAGAATGGTGACAATTCTGCGTCGATTTCAGTTTGAACATCAAAATCGGTTCAGTGTATCTGGAGAAATTATGGCCGCCAGTTCGAAAAAAGTGGTTTCGAGATAAATGCATTTAAAGTTTAAAGTAATTTGAAAATTGCTTGTTTTATCGAAGACATTGGGCGACAAAAAAGGCTTTATCTTCTAAAGTTGTTCGAAAAAATCCGTTTGGGGAGATATTTTCAAATTGTTGACCAATGAGTCAGTTCTTTTCAAGATAGAAAAGTAGCGTCATTCGGGTCTTACAGTTTAAGATTAGAATTTTTTTGGGTTGGGTTTATTGTCGATTATACGAATGAAAAATTTCCCTTTAAACAGTACATTATCTTTCTCCTAACATTCGACATTATTTCATAAGCTAAATTACGAAATTTGAAATTTTGATTGAACTTATGATTACGGTCCCATTTAAGGCGGCTTCGAAAGTTTAACAAATTTTCAGCTGGTTATGCTTGAGCAATATGTTCTTAACGCGATTGTCAAGATTGACCCGGAAGCTTCCAAGCTTGAAAAACTTAACCGACTTGGCAGAATCTAATATGTAGTTAATTTGGTCAGGTCAATATCTTTAAAACTTACTTTTGGCTTTTCTCTCCCAATTCCTTTGATGGATTTAAAGCTGACCAAAATGTGTACTTGAATGCATTAAAATGGTTTTTCTGTTTTCTTCTTCCTTGTGTTTTTTTTTTTGGTTTTTTGTTTCCTTCTCCACTCTGTCCCCGATACCTTCATCAATCATTTCGGGTGGAAAGCAAACGCTGTCAGGGTCTTGGGTCGCGACTGCAGTGGATTAGGCAGCGTCCTTTTCGGGTTAACAAATGAATTTCGCGCGCTGAGAGTTGAAAGGATTTCAACAGAGAGAAAAAAGGGGTCACCAACTGACTTTTATCCCACTCCAGTCCTACACACACACGTGTGTGTAAACTCTGGCATTTCCGACGAGCTGTGAAAACTCAACGAAGCACAAAAATAATAACAAATCCCAGGAAAAAAGAAAGAAAAAAAAAACAGCAAGTGAAATGTTTTTCTATGTAATGAGCGTAATAATCGGAAAAACACGAGCAAATTTGATTGGTTTCAGTCAAGTTGATCAAACAGGAGTTGACAGGCGCGAAAGCAGAGCACTACCTTTTCACCCTTTCAAACGGCTTGGGCCTAGATAAATACAAAAGAATTATGTGGAAGAGCAAAAATAAAAAGGCTTTTATAATGACCATAAAAGCACTGTTTATGGTTAAATACAGGCACAGCGGTAGATCTTTAGTTTCCTTTTTTGTTGCCTAGACACAGACTTTACTTTACATACACACACACACAAAGGGGAGGAGTGGGGGGTCTCCACACATGCTGGTTATGCAAAGTAATGCAAAATGGCGTCAATAGCAATTCAACTGCAAATGTTCCACTTGCACATAAGCACGGTGGGGCAAAGGCTGGTAAGAAATAGGTAAAAAGGTATGGATTATGCACTCTCTATTTCATTTCGCGCCTCAAGGCAAGCAGAACGACGGTGTTTTCGACGGTGTTGCGGCGGATCCAAAAAACCTCTCCAAAACCAATTCTTTAGGACCTTCTTAATATTAAGAAAGATTTAAAAACTTTCCCCTTTTCTCGCTCCACTGTACAGTGTTGTTGTTCCTCCAGCTGTGCGCCCCGGCCAGCGAGTGTGTGTGTGTTTTTTTTATTGGCCCCGTCTTGATAACGCATATTTTTGGCTTATTTTGCAGCTTACTGCTGCGACAGCAATTTTCTGTGTTTTTTTTTTTTTGCTGCCACACTGCGGTCCGCCGATAATCACAGCGTTGGCCCCGTCAACCGGAAACGGGTGCGCCGCCATCATGTGTACGAGGAGCAAAATATGCGTGCTAGCGGCAGGCCAAATTGCAGCAAGTGCCAGGACATTGCCAAAGTGCACGACATATATTGGATTTGGCAATCATAGACCGAGGCCAACTGCATAATCTATGCATGGCGAGGCAGCTCAGTCTTCAACTTCAGGAATTTTGCAAACTGTCTGCAAAAATAATAACAATAACTATCTTTTATATCTTAACAGCCAATGTAGTTAAAAAGCAAATGTTTTTCACAATTGCCACTGCCATTGCCATGAATGGTTCTGGCAACAGAATCAACAAAAAAAGGGGGCCACCGAGAACGACGACAACGACGACAACATTGCCGCTTGCCAAAAACAATTCCCACTGAATTTTTACAGGCGAAATAATTTTTAATTTACATAAATGCCGGTTGCATACAGAGCCCGGAAACCGGTTTGAAGCGTCTCCGGGTCTGCATCTCCTACGCCTCTCACAATTTGGCAGCAGCAACAGCAGCAGCAGAACTTGCGTCGCATAATTTTGATTCATTTGGATGAAAGCTAGTCGGGCACTCCTCCTTCTGCCTGGCTTGGACATTTATCGATTTGTTCAACAACAACAACATTTTGCTGGCTTGGCTTTACCCGAAAAATTATTATCATCGCTCATACGCCGTGTGGCCGGAGCGCGCCTTGGAAATGGATGAAAATTGTCACTTATATTTGTGGTAATTGTTGTTGTTGCTTCTTGTCCGGATGATAAATGACCAAAAAAATAAATTCTCGTTTTGTGTCGTCTGTTGTCCAATGCTATGCATAACATTTGTACACAGCTCCCCAATAGAAATTGTTGTTTATTCACACACACACACTCTTTAAATACATATAGACACTGTGTGTATGTAAGCAACGTGTGAGTACACTTGAAAAAAAAACAAGTACACAAAGTACAGAGTTTTGTTCTTGAGCTAAAACCGCCAATTACCAAAGCTAGCTGACAAAAATTTACTTAAAAATATGTATAGATAATTCTTGTCATTTTATATGATTCAAAAAATATTTAAAAAAAACAAGCCCGACTGTTATAAAATCTGCTCCTGCACTACGGCATCCAACTTTCTTTTGGTCATAGCTAGATGGCCCTTACAATGCTGGTTGGGGGTTTTTAAAACTGACCAATAGACGGCGCCACTACTGTGACCATTTGCCAAGCAAGCGTTGCGGCAACGAACTTTATTTTGATCATAACTTATGGATAGTTCATCCGAATTCCATAATTTCTTTGGCATATCGATACACTGCATAGTAAGAGTGTGTGTCATGGGACGACCGGTACGAGCGAAGCTCTTTAAGTCGATACATCCGATTTAAGTAATGGCAAAAAACACTTTGAATTCTGTATAAATAAATTTTATATAATATAAAAGAAAAACAGGTCTCTGTCGAGTCACTGCAGAGTCTCTGTTAAGTCCCTTTCAAGTCACTGTTAAGTCACTGAATAGTTACTGTTAAGTGACTGTTAAGTCACTACACACTGTAAGTCACTGTAAAGTCACTGTTAAGTCACGGTTAAGTCAAATAAACAACATTAAAGTTTATAGCACTGAATTCACAGCTTGACCTCAATGTAGCCACTCTTTCCACCCCATGTCCCACATATCCACCATAAACACACCAGATCCCCATCACTTCCACTTCACACTAACCCTCTTCACACACAACCCAACTGCTACTACGATAATGGTAAAAGCTGCTTATTTTGCAAATACAAAATTCAAAGACAAACGACATATGTATCTCCAAAGAATCTGTCGCATAGATAAAATTTTTTCAGTTTTATATCCCCAGTAAGTCCGTAAAAGAGCTTCGCTCTAAAAATGCCGGGAAGATTTCACGCATAAAAAGTATTATTTGATCCCGAACGTACTCATTGACGTTAGCGATGAAATAATCAATTTACCCTTATATTGATCTCTAAAATATAGACAATGCACAGTGGGCGGAAATGCCGATTTTTTGGCATAAACTCCAAAATTAGAGACAGAAAGTTGAAACTTCATATATGTGCTATTTATATTATTAGTTAATTTCGAATTAATTTTTTACCGTTAATTAATTTTTTATTTTATTTTAATTTTTTTTTATTTTTTAATTTTATTTTAATACATTATCTACTTCTAACTCAAATGCATAATGTTCTTTAACTTCAAGCTCGTTGTCATCATCTGCTGTTCCGTCTGCTACCTCAAATAGGGGTGACTCCAAAAGCGCGATAGCCTCTTTTGGTAGATTGCGTGACTGACACAACGAATATCGACCTTGTCTGAATCTCTTAAAATATTTCGAAATTGCGCAAATATGCGCATAAGTTGTCAGCTCGTTATAAATGTTAACACAATAACACACACTTCTACATTAGCACTTTCAGCAATACGGCGTAATCTTGCTAGATCTGCTCCACGAAACACAATTATTGAGGCTAGGTTCTTCATGAAATATGTTCCAACAATACATTAAATACAACACGAAACAAAAGCATCTCAAATTTAACCACTTTACACTATATTTTACATACCTTAATGAATATTTTGCATATTTCAAAATGCAGTTATATATAATCTTGTAAGAATGATTAATATTCAAACATTTACAAAATTTTCAACACATACAAGGCATAACTTGCCTTGCGCAAACAGCTGATTCAACGCGCTGCCAAAGACCAGGGATGGGCAAAAAAAAATGTTTCTTTTATCTTTTTATTAAGGGTAGGCATTTATTTAACGGAAATAAAAAAAAATTAAAAAAATATTAAAAAATAATTTTGGACTTTATGCCAAAAATAAGGCCATTCCGCCCAATGTGCAATGTTCAATCACCTCAAATAAAAATGAAATAACCTCAACAAATCAAAAATTTAAAATAAAGGTGTGCGTGTCGCTAGCACTCACGGGTCTTTGATTTGAAACCTGACGCTTAGTTTAAGAGCTTATTTCAAATCACAATCTCTTTCAATGGTATATAAATCAGCAAGGCACACTTTCGCAAGAAGAAGTTTAGATCCAGATCCCACCCAGATCCCTCCCAGATCTTTCCCAGAACCCACCCTTGCCCCTTTTCTGCATCTTTCCTACCCCTTATCTTCCCCCATCTGCCCATCCTCTTATGTGTGTGTGTGTTGTCGGAAACTTTACAAAACAACGACACAAAATATGAATGTCGTCAGCGTCACGTGACGCTGAAATCAAATTTTACTCCTACTGATCGTCCGTACCGAAATTAAAGATGATTCACATCAAAAAATAATAAAAAAGTATGCTCCTACGGGGACTTGATCCCACGACCTTCGACGTTTTCTAAGCGAATGTCATGTCTATTCGACCACGGCCAATGTTGCATGTTGAGTTAACTGCTTACATTCTTAAGTATGATTTTGACGCCAGGTTTTGCAAATGGCAAATAATAGAGTGGGCTAAGTCTTCTTCCGTGTGTTCAGTCTTCCATATCCTGAATTAAATTCACAGTAAAGTAAAAAAAAATTTAATGGTATCTTAAAATTAATAACAGTTTTTAAAAAAATTGGGTGGTGTGCTCAGTCGGTGTCTCTCCCCCATCCCTTTCTTGAAAATAAAATTGATTTGCCTGCAACTATATGATGAATATGTCTCATACAAGTCAATCCTATATTTCTAAACAACTCTGATATATTTGCGTCCCGGCTGTTAATGCGGAACAGAAATATATGTACTTTGTAGGGTCGGAAATAACAACTTCTACCTGTTACAAACAAATTAAGTCGCCATTCTGTACATCAATTCCCTAGCAGTTCCATTAAATTGATATGATGGAGTTATAAAATTAATTTATTTAATTTTAATTTAAATAAATATTGACAAACGGAATGCAGCGTAATAAAAGACAATTAACTGCTCTACTAACTGCTCTCCTTAACTAAAATATCCATAACAGCTTTGTGCTAATGTCATTAGATCCGACATTACTCTGTTGACACGCTTCTTCATTTTCCCTTACTCAAGCTTATTGCACTTACACGGTAGTTAGTGCGAGACGGACACAGTTAAAAACGAGAGCGTAAGTTAAAGTCGGCTCTAACCGACTTCGATATACCCGTTACTCACGAAAAAACATGTTTAACAGTGTTCCTGCGTTTCTTAGGGTGAACATCTGAAAAGTATGCAACACTTTTAGAACTCGGTTATTTTGCACATTTTTGCTCATAACTTGAGAACCGCTCATCTGATCATTATAATTTCTTTGGCAAATTTATTCGTACGAATCGTCTATCTTTAAAACTGTAGGAGATATAACGTTTTTTCCGAATTGCGGGGGCGGGAGGGGGCGTGGCCAAAATTTGGAATAAACTTGATCTGCCTGCAAGTATAAGAAGCATTTGTCCCATACATGTCAAACCTCTATCTCTTACCATCTCTGAGATCTAGGTGTTCATACAGACGGACGGACGGACGGACGGACGGACGGACAGACGGACATGGCTATATCGACTCGGCTGTTGATGCTGATCAAGAATATATATACTTTATATTGTCGGAAATGATTCCTTCTGCCTGTTACATACATACACGACTTTAGTATACCCTTTTTACTCTACGAGTAACGGGTATAATTAACTCAGTCTAGGAAATATAGACTTAACGGTTGCGCAATCAACACCATTTCACTTAGAATTTAGTCAGCTGTTTGCTCTCATTTATATTTCATTCATATTTTTTTATTAGCTCTTAAATATTTTAAAATTTTGCATTTTATTTTTGAAGAATATGACTTAAATTTGAATTCAAACATAAAAATGCATCATATATCACAATAAAAAGATTCCATCCAAGCTTCAAATTAACCCACAATTAAAATCATTAATAAATCATTATAAAAATGGCCTCTTATTTTGCGAGAAATGGCCACCCTGCTTAGAGATTTCATAGCATGGGCACAAACCTTCCAACTATATTTTTAAGTAAGAAAATAAAATTACTTGAAGTTCTTTTACAAACCAACCGAGGCCAAAATCTCTAACACTCTGGAATATGATAAATGAGCATTCATTTCAGAATGGCTCTGCAGATTTGGTTCGCAGGAAATCATTCTGGGTCCCGCTCGATAGACCCGACATCCCAAACCGAACAGGTTCTCTATAAACTATGGCAGGAAGGGTTCTAAATTACTCCGAAATCAATCAAAAAATTACATATTCAGAAAAGGATTATTAGTAGAGAACATCTTGAATTATCTATAGAGAAAACCTTGCCTTTACGAAAAAACAAAATTGTCAGCACGCAACATGTAGAAACTTAAAAAGGCAAAGTCTTCACGAAATTAGAAAATCAGCTTACCGCTATTAAAACTTTATTTAATATCTTCAAGGTTTCGGGATCGGCTTAATAATATTGCGACTAATGGCAGTATCCCCAAACTTCGGTTGGAAAAATGATTACTAATATCCTTGAATGTGATGCCCAATTCATAAATATGAAGGCAATGTTGTCGATGAGAACAGACGCTTTCAATCGGGGATGAACCGAAACTTGACCGAACCATAAACCAAACCAAAGTTTGGAAAATTGCTGAGCCAGAATCTATTCCGAATTTGTTGTTAACTGTTTAATATAGAGCGACTAAGCCTTAAAATCAGAAAAGTGTAACGGATACTTATTATAGTAAATTGTATATAGTAAAGTCCTTTAAAACAAGCTATAAAAAAGTCACCCATAATAAGCTTTGTTTGTTAGATCCTTAAAGCTGACCAAAGCTATCTTTTAAATAATTAAGCGATTACTGGCATTACTGGAGTCTTCGCAAAAAAGCCGACTGAATCAAACATTTAAAAATTTTTTACATCTTATCAATGTAAGCTACTTAAAGCTTTTGCGCTAAATGTCTTATCAGAAGCAATGATTGAAGCTTCAGTTGATAGGGCCGTAAAACTTGTTTCGTCTGATTAAAAATACAGAAATATAATTTTTAATATAAATCCAGTCATGCTATCAATAGAAACTACAACAATTCATAGCGCTTCTAATGACTAATTGGTCTGACTTATCAAACTTCCCTAAATAATTGCTTCTAATTTGTATTCCAAATAAATTCACTTATTTTTTCTCCAAGTGCATGTTTCTTACATTTATCTTGACACTGACTAAGTTTTGGCTGGCTGTGGAATTAATCATGTGACAATTATGCTGTGTAGACAGGATCTGACCTTAGGGCCCAGCCATGGGATAACAAAGTAATAAGTTATTTTGTAATCATTTCATGGACGACATTTTAAAGTCTTTCGCCTCGTTAAAGCAAAAAAAAAACCTCTTCAAAATGTTTCCCTAATCAAAACAAAAACCCTTGCTGATGAAGCAACCTCCAAATTTCAAGTGATGTATAAATATTTTAAATATTTCTAGAGCGGAGCCACATACAAGCACTCCAAGGCCCTAATGGTAGGTTACACTTCAGACAGAAAAACCACTTGAGTCGAACGCTGCGCGATGTTAAGCCAGAGGAGCGCTTCATTAGGGAGTGAGCTGACAACAACTCGTTAATTTCGAACTTGATGCTGATTACTTTGCATGGGGTCTCTCTGAAATGGTCTCTGAATCTATGCCAAAGTGCTGCAAAAAGTGCCATAAATTAAAGAAATGCAACAAGCCAAGTTGGCCAAGTTGCCTGAGAAAATCAAATAAATTAAAGTCGTATGGTGACAACACCAAGAAGAAAGCCGCTGCCCAGGCAGCCAATTGATTTAAGGCTGGTTCAAGCGATAGATATTAAAGAGCAGATAGCCAATGTCAGCCAAGTCACCGAGTACGAACTCGGCGCTGGAGTCTGGGAAACTATCAAAGAATGGAAAGTTGTGTGCCGCGCGCATCCGTATTCGCCAGCCTATTTAGTCGCACAAATGTTTCTAATCTGTGCCGGCGCCATTTGCTGTGCCATTCTCCAGCTCCATCTCATTCCCAATTCTCATCACATCTCAACAGCTTTCTGCGTTGGGTAAGCGTTGGTTAGATTAAATTTCAATTAACACTGTAGATGGATTCTTGCTCACGCACAACGGCGCGACGTTCAGCGTGCGTAGCACTTTTTTTTCTTCCCCCAATTAGATTTCACATTAATTAAAAGCAACAACATGAGGGGAATATCGAATCTTAGTTGGTTGGATACTGGAATTAATCAACAATATGTGAGAGAGAGAGAGAGAGAGGATTGGATGGCAACAGCTAATTTGAATTGCAAAATAAGCTCAAAATTAGGAAAAATGTTTTAAATTATATTAGACTGAGAGGTTCGGTTTGAAAAGGGATCTGTTTTCGGAATAATATTCTGTGGGGACCAGAATGTGAGATCCAAAAATTGCTAAATTTGCAACAATTTTTTGCTAGAAATTCATAAAAATATAAGCACATACAAAATGTAATGTTTGATTTAGGTTAAAGCTGAGTATACAGCTCAACAAAGCAACTGCCAAAACAAAAAACTCCATATAAAAATAGCTCACAAAACAAAGGCTGTAAAGAAAGGTTTTGCATCGGGAATTAGAACAATGGGCGTATTCAGCAGATAATTCCGATTAGCGATTACCGATTTACGATTTGCGATTACTGATGAGTCTCTGCTGAATAGATTTGATTGCAGACATTAAGATATCCGTTGGCTTTAGTACTTTTTATCAATGGAAAATACTCACACAAAATCTCCAATATTTATGGATTTGTTGAATTGAAAGTTTTATATGAATGTCTTAACAAAGGTTGGCTGACTGCGCAATCGTTAAACAATCATTCGATCTCTATTCAGAAAACATGATTGTCAAATTTTCTAATCCCAATCGGCAATCACTGTATGCAGCAGGTAAAATCGGCAATCATAAATCACACATCGTAAATCATAATTATCTGCTGAATACGCCCATTGTTTTTAAATTGGTTAAGTATTTTGAATACACGGAAATATTTGAAAAAAAATGCACGATTATTTGATCCAAAACAATTTTAACACGTCAATTTAACACAAAACAAATTCAACACTTTACAATTATAAAACAATTTATTTCACCACATTTTCAATTTCAACATAATCTATTTTTTCACAATGCAATTGAATATCGCCCAATTTCAACACAGTACAATTTTAACACTAAACGAGAGCGCAAGTTAAAGTCGGCTCAAACCGTATTCGATATACTCATGAAAAACATGTTTAAAAGTGTTCCTGCGTTCCTTAGGGTGACCATCTGAAAAGTATACAACACATTTTTATAACCGTTATTTGTAGAGTAAAAAGGGTATACTAAAGACGTGCAATAGTATGTAACAGGCAGAAGGAATCATTTCCGACCATATAAAGTATATATATTCTTGATCAACTGTTCCTGGCAACTGTTCTTTGGGGAATCAACTTTTGGAAGACATATGATCTTGAATCTCCTAAATGGAGCAAATTGGACGTTGCTCTCCTCTTACGTTGCTGCAGCATTACGGTACCGGTGCAGAATTGAAGCGGAGGATTTTTAAACATTATAGGTTTCAAAATACAAAAATAAAATAACATAAAACGATAGTAATAATATGGGGTATTCACTCTGTTGAGCACTTGAGCACTTGAGCAGTTTTGCCTGACTAGTATTGTGAGCAGCCCTCTGTGCACGAAATTTGTGCACAACTACGTTTGAGATATGATTTATTTTTACGGTGCCGAGTAGTAGTCGGCATCGTGGCATCGTACGATTATAATCGAAAAACCGTAAAAAATAAAATTAAATTATAAATAATAATAATCAAAATATTAGCAAGGTTTATTTTGGTGGCACAGTTTGGGAGCCAGCATCCAGCACTCGGCTGACGACTTATTAAATCGCGAAATACCAAATACCAAAGAGGATAAAAATATTAATAATGTCAAAAAAACTTTATGCCCAACCAAGTAAAAAAATCATGCCTAGATTAATGCATAAGCGCAATTCGCAGCTGAAGGATCTGCATGGTAACAAAACCGCCAACTGCTTAAGAAACTGCTTTTCAAGGGCACAAGTGACCACACATAACTACATTACCATAATTTTAAATATACCGAACCGCGATAAATACCATGGATGACCAATGTTAAAGAATATAGTGAAGATCATAAGGAATGTTTCAAACCACTTTTTAGGACTGACAAATCATCAAATCGCGAGAAAATACCGTTGCGGTTTAAAAATATAAATAATGTCAAACATACTTTACTTCCAACCAAGTAAAAAATCAAGCCAGGATTAATACATAAAAGCAATTCACATCTAAGGGATCGCCTTGGTAATAAAACCGCTAAGTGCTTAAGAAATTGATTTTCGAGGCTAAAAACGAGCACACATGAGCACTACATAACCATGATTATGATAATACTGAACCACGATAAATACCATGGATGACCAATCCATGGATGACCACACCGGCAATTAATATGAAAAAATTTTCGGAAATTTTGAAGAAAATTTCTTCTTCTAAGTTTTTTGTTAATGGTCATCCATGGTATGTATCGCGGTTAGTCACTAGAGGTTGGTCATAATCATGGTGATGTAGTTATAAAAGATCTATTGTGGTCTTGAAACTAGTTTCTTAAGTAATTAGCGGTTTTAATTCCACGGATAACCCTTAGCTGCGAACTGCGCGTATGCAATGATCCTTACATGGTTTTTTTTCCTGTTTGTTTGACATTATTACTATTTTTGATCCTCAACGGTACTTTTCCGCGATTTGATGAGTTGTCAGTCACGAAAGTGGTCTGAAACATTCCTTATGATTTTAACTGTATTTTTAACCATTGGTCATCCATGGTATTTACCGCGGTTCGGCATTGTCTTAATCATGGTAATGCTGTTATGTGTGGTCATTTTTGGCCATGGAAAGCAGTTTCTTAAGTAGTTTGCGTTTTTATTACCACGGAGAACCCTTAGCTGCGAATTGCGCTTATGCAATGATACCGCCATGATTTATCACTTTATTTGCACTGACTTTTTTTTTATTACTATTTTTTATCCTCTTTGGTATTATTTCGCGATTTAATAAGCCGTCAGTCTCGAAAGCTGCAGGTAAAGGGTGATTCCGAACCCTGAAAAGTAAACATGAGTACGGTGCCAAATTGACAGCTAGGTAATCGTACTCATTTGTAATCATACTCGGCGAGTAATAATCGATTACTTTTTTATTTACACGTGCAGGTCTCTATAAGGTACAAGTGCCCGACTTTTCGTAGTCAGGGCCTGGGTCGAGCAAGCTGTGCACAATTTGTTCAGAGTAAATTGTTGTTGGAAATGTTTACACTTTTCCCCAAGTGCTCAAGTGCTCAACAAAGTGAACACCCTAATAATAATATTTTAAAATATAATCTAATGCCTTGGGAGTTAATAATGTATAATCTAAATAGTATAAATTAGAGTAAAAACAATTGGAGCGGGATCTTTAATCCATCTTTATGCTGGGAACGTTGCGGTATCTTGCGACGAGCTTGGCAGCCGTGTGTAGTACTAACATGAGGATGGTATTGAGGATCAGGCTGACGGTTTATACACCAAGCCTTTAGAATAACTCTAAACATGTCTTTTAATGTCGGCACAAATTTATGTTACAATGAAAATCTGAAAATTTCATATATGATCAGCATCAACAGCCGAGTCGATATAGACACGTCCGTCTGTCTGTATGAACACCTAGATCTCAGAGATGGTAGGAGATAGAGGTTTGACATGTATTAGACAAATGCTTCTTTTATCTGCACGCAGATTTGTCCACGCCCCCTCCAGCCCCCGCAATTCGGAAAATACGTTTTATCTCCTACAGTTTTAAAGATAGACGATTTGTACCTAATATCTTTTTCGTAATTCTCAATAACCCCGATTATTTTTGATTATTTCTGAAACTGAAAATAGTCGTAATGACAGCATTATTTTGCCTTAAAAAAAACAACAACAAAAAAGTTTTTCGTTTTAAAAAGTAATGCTTGTTAGTCGCTGAAATAAAAAGTAATTGCCAAATTACGCTTTCTTACAGCTGCTAGATGTACATTGTACACAAAGTGAATTTTATTTAATTCAGTGTTCAATTTAGAAATTGTTAGTGAAATTTAATTAGCATTCTAGTCTTTAATAAATTTATAAAGAATTCAATTCATTCGATTACACTAGTTTACAGCCAAAAAGACCCATTTCTACTGAAAATTTTTTTTAGTGTAGTTTGGAATGGTGATCTCAAAAATCAATTTCAAAAATTTTTTCATGGCTCCGTTTTTGAAATATAATTTTTTTTTATTTTTTGGTAGGGGCACTTACATTTTAAGTCATATCTCACTTTATAATTGTCAGATAGAGTCAAGCAAGATAAGAATCGAAAGGTTATTTCGCTGCCGGTAATCGAGTAGAACATTGTTTTTAAATCGGCTCATTAGTTTGACTACAATATCCAAAAATATTTCGAAAAAATAGATTTTTTGCTCGAAAATTCATTTTTGGTCGCCTGGAAAAAATATGAAAAAATCCAAAAAAATTATTTTTATTTTTTCTACATAAGAACCGCACTTCTACGAAGAAAAACAGATATCGATGATCAAAATCTGTGAACAAACACAGGAGCTGTAAGCAATTTAGTGCAAAAAAATGTGATATTTTCCTGAATATTTTAAAATAAATTTTCGTTTGCTTCGACTTTTGTTCCGTTTTAAATTTTTATTTTTGTTCTGGCTTTTCGTTCACTTCATAATTTGACCAAAAAACGAAGAAAAGTACAATGTTAATTTTTGAAAACACACAATATACTCAAATTTGACTGTTAGTTCCTCTACTCAATTTGATCCATCTATGGTACGTGTTACACGATTTTCCTCACCAATACCTTATTTTCTTCGTAAAAGTGCGACTCTTAAGTAGAAAAAATAAAAATAATTTTTTTGTATTTTTTTATATTTTTTCTAGTCGTTTAAAAATGAAATTTCTTGGATTTTCGAGCAAAAAATCGATTTTTTTGAAATATTCTTGGTTGTTGAATTCAAACTACTGAACCGATTTCAAAACAATGCTCCACGCAATTATTGGCAGCTTCATTACCTTTCGATTTATTTCTTACTTGACTCTATCTGACAATTATGTACTGAGATATGGCTTAAAATGTAAGAGTACCTACCAAAAAAATTAAAAAAATTAATATTTCAAAAACGGAGCCATGAAAAAATTTTTGAAATCGATTTTTTAGATCACCATTGCAAACTATACTTAGAAAATTTTTCAGCTGATATGGGTCATTTTTTTTTTTTATTTTTGTAAACTAGTGTTATCAACGTTTTCGCGTTTCGATCGTTTCGCTAGGAATTCAGGTTTCTATCTTGTGTAAGTGGTTTGCAAAAAGTGAACAGAGCAACAATTTCAATCGGAATTGAGAACACAAAAACGAAGCCGAGGCGGAATTGCGTTCGATAGCAACCCTTTATCCCGTTTAACGACCGCCCTGTTTTACTTTGTGATGCCTCTCGATTAAAACTTTCTTGTGCCTTTCGTTGAGGACTTTCGTGGTGCCTCGCATTGAGGACTTTGTGATGCCTCTCGTTGAGGGCTTTAGTGATGCCTCTTGTTGAGGGCACCAACATTACGATTTTTATAGGCAAATATATACCATTTTGCATGGATGCGTTCCTCTTTGAACCACTGAACCAAAAGTCAGTGGTCAAAGTTTATCCAATATCTAGCGTTTCTTCTCATTTCCATAGATTACGTTTCACCTTTTTCACCTTAATCAAGATGAAAATGATGTTCACGCATCAACAACGTCTCTGTTTGTCTGACATTTTTTTCATTAGTTGTTTGTTTTTCTTTTGCATCTGCGGATCACGTTTCAATTTCAAAATTTGCTTAACAAAAATTGTTGTCTCTGTTGAAATGCAATGCAGATAATTATTTTAGCGTAGATACAAATAAGATACATAAATAAAAAAGCTGCACCCATTTATCAAGCAAAAAGGCAACAACAACCAAATTGCTGAGCTGTGGAGCATGTTTTGTCTTTGGCTTTTTAGTTGGTTTTTTTCTCTACATTTTGCTTTTTGCTCGTTGGCGTAGAAAACTTCTAGGCCGTCGAATGCGGCTGCCAAAGTTCTATGAAATATTGACGAATGAAGAGTACATTCGCTGGGCCATGCGGCAGGTCCGTTTGCCTAGCAAGCCGCCCCACTGAGAGTATGCTGAAGTCGCCTACCACCGCGGGGCGAGCGCTTTAAATTGCTGATACAATGCAAAACGCACACGTTTTGTGCATCCATCCACCAGATACTTACGTACTGTGCGAATGCGAATGCGAGTGCAAGAGCCAACAACCGCATCGAGGACAGACCCCAACCGACTGCCCGTCCGCCCGACCGACAATTGCAATGCAAAGCGAAACGCGCAGCCAGCGGCTTTTGTAGTTCATGAACGGCCAGCGAACTCAGCGCGAGTTGATAATAAGATACGAACACAGCACAGGAGTGCCTGCTGCCTAGTTGGAGTTGGCTGGGGCAGCAGCAGCAGCAGCCGCACATTGCCACATTTGCAATAGTACAACATGCACCGGTAATTTTTTTGGCGATTTTTTCGTCGCTTTTTTGTGGCGATTTATTCGTTCGCCTGGTCACGTAAACGCGCGTCGATTTCCACTGCTGCGGCTGCTGCTGCAGTTTGGGTCGATTGCATAAGCCAGAGAGAGCCGCCATTTGATTTGGGCAACGCGGAAGATACGCGTTATACTAGTCGTGTGTTAGTATGCGAAATTTGCTGATTTTGATCATTTTGAAATCGCTATTCATTAATTGTCATAAAGCTATGTGCAGTTTCTAGGCCCACAAGCAATTAGCTGAACAATTTGTAGAAGTGTAGACAAGTTTGGGTAGCCGTTGGCGAATACGTGAGCACCAAAGGAGTATATTACGTTTGTGCAATCAAAGAGAAGGAATCATTTCCGACTCTATAAAGTGTACGTACGAGTCGATATAGCAATGTCCAAGAGGTTTGACATGTGTGGGACATATACTTCTTATACCTACAGGCAGATAAAGTTTATTTTTAATTTATGCCACGCCCTTTGCCGCCCCCGCAATTTAGAAAAAAGACCTTATATTTCCCACAATTCTCTAGATAGAGGGTTTGTACCTGCAAAAGATATATAGTAATGAAGATTATTTATTGATTTGCTGAAGAAATGATTAGGATTGGATGAACTATACTCAAGTTATGACCGAAAGCCTGTGACAGTGTTTATAGTAGTGGCGCCATCTATTAGTCAGTTTTGAAATTGTCTCAGTAGTGGCGCAGTCCATTGTTCAGTTTTGAGATTAAAGTAGTGAGGCCATCTATTGACTAAGCTTTTTTTGCTATTTCAGTTTATCCTCAGAAATCAAATCAGCCGGAAATACATACACATGCTTCTAAGAAGTAATCATTAATTTACCTTCTTTTTAACTAATTTTTTCATTATCTATGTATATAATTGTTTACAAAACACATCGATAGCTTTAACAATATGTTAACCGTATTTAAAAATAAAGAAGAAGAAAGCAAATAATTGCTTTTATCTGCGGTCCGTCTTTTGTGATTTACGTGATCTCAACGAAAAAGTGATAGCACACATGACGTGAGCAGTCTGCCTAAAATTAGTTGTCTCCTTATTTCATTTGCGAGTCTTTGTTAATAAACTAGGCTGTTTTGTTTGCCGCATAATAAAGACACATGGGTACACATGTTTAAATATTTACATATCTCATACATTTACATAAATTGATTAGAAAAGAATATCCAGGAGATCTAATATTAAGGGGGTTTTCCTCATGAGCAAACATTTTTGTTCGATTTTTTTTTTCATTTTTTTTATAGCTTGGATATTTGAGAATATCGC
Organism: Lordiphosa clarofinis; assembly: GCA_018904275.1. Classification (NCBI taxonomy): domain Eukaryota; kingdom Metazoa; phylum Arthropoda; class Insecta; order Diptera; family Drosophilidae; genus Lordiphosa; species Lordiphosa clarofinis. Next base: position 1,202,211 of record JAEIGQ010000007.1, on the reverse strand, counting down.
CCCAAAAGGACTTTTAATTCAACACACGTCAATTCAACACCCGTCAATTCAACATACGTCAATTCAACACACGTAAATTTAACACACGTCAATTCAACACAGCATAATTATAACACTTATACAATTTCAGCATAATCAATTTCAACACAAAGCAATTGAACATCGGCAAATTTTAACATAGTACGATTTCAACACAGTACAATTCCAACACAGTAGAGATAACATTCTTTTGTTCACAACTTGAATAACTTACATCCGAATGCAGACATTGTTAATATCGTAAGATTGTTTCTTGCCGCCAGTGTCACCCTTTTTTCCCAGGATTAATTTGTAGTGTTTTGAAATGACGTAAGTTTAATTGACTCTTTGAAATTTACATATGTGTTTATTATACCGCGAATTGGTTTTTTGAATCGGCAGGGGATGGAGGATGCAGCAAGTGTCTCTCTTCTATCTCTGATGGAACTACACACTTGCATTTTACTATCACTAATAAAAGTCATCGTTACTCAACTTTAGGTTCCACGTCTATTCAACACAAAACAATTTTTAAAACGTCAATTCAACACAAAACAAAGTCTTCACAAAAAAAGTCTACACACGTCTATAAGTCATTTCACCCAACACAACAATTTAACACTTCGTCAATTCAATTCAAACCCAACTTAAATTTAATAAAAAATTAAAATTGACGTGTTGAAATTGATTTGTGTTGAATTAACGTGTGTTGAATTTTTGTGTTGGGTGAAATGACTTAGTGTTGAAATTGTTTTATGAAGATTTTGTTTTGTGTTGAGTTTGTTTGTGTTGAATTGACGGATTGTTGAATTGTGTTGTTGGGTGAAATGACTGTGTGTTTTATAGACTTGTCACCGGAAAAGATATAAATATAGAAGATAAAATGCTTATTAACTTAAATTTAGCAGTTCTTAAAAGTTGTAAATGTCAGCTGATGAATTTGATATTTAAAATTACATTATAGAAATAAAAAATGTGTAAAAATTAAGGATTAAAAAATCGAAACTATTCTTTTATGTTCAAGCAACCCAAGCTTTTGGTTCAAGGGTTCCGGAAACCGGTCCGCGAACCGAACCTTTGACTATACAATGAGTTCGAACCTCCAGGCCGAACCTTCTGCAAAATTTAAGAGGTTTGCAGCCTTGGTTTTTAAAGTTAAGAAATTGTAAAAAACCACTACAAAACCACTTTTTTTTTTTGGATTTTTAAGCATCTATCAGTCAAGTATATAGAGTAAGTGTGGTACTGCATCCTTTCCAATCGTCTCCTTATTCTCTCCACTATCTTTAATCAGTTGGTTAGTGTCCCACAAACAGTTCCATGTAAACAACGGTCTGCGTATTAATTATGTCTCCAAATTGAACAGCTTTTTCGTCTTTTCCCTGTTTATGTTTGAGCTGAGCCTATTCGTCATATTTTTAATGTTTTCAAAAGTCCTAACTTGTCAATGCAAAAACCATATTATTAGTAGTCCACAGCAAGAAATTGAAAGAAAATGGGACGCTGATTATTTCTTAATTGTTTAAATTAAATTTATTGTTGTTCATTTGGCATTGGTTGCATAAATGAATGGAATGAAGGCACAGGTTTTCCTACACGTGAGCTTACAGCAGAGAGCTGTCCATGTAAAAGAATTGAATACTACAAATGTATACCACAGATATTCATAGACTGACCTTGCGACTTAAATAGCGAAATGCACATGATTGTACAATTGAAGGCTTTTCAATTAAAATGGAAAGTAGTACCAAATTAGCGGATTATGGGTGGGTTGTGATGAATCCAAGTATTGGTTTGGAGTGGTCAGTCGTTTTAAGAAGATAGAACGTTTGTCTGCTTTATTTTTAATAACCTCCCTAACGACTTCTTTTCAAAACTAAAACGCCAAGTTTTGGATTTATTTAATTTCAAATCGAAACTATTGAAAGTTGCATTACCATCGACTTCCTGACAAAAGCTACAACTCTGTATCTGGCTATCCAATTCCATTCAGTGAAAATGTAGAGCAAACCGTTTCCTTTATAGATGAGTATATAAAATTTTATGAACCATTTATGGCTAGAGAAACAAAAAAAAAAAAAAACTAGAGGAAAGAAACGAAATCACAGAAACACAATAATAGTAAAGCAGCCAAAGAAAAAAGCAGAAAATGTCGAAGCGGAATAATAATGCGATGACAGCGGCGGTACAGCCGGATGGTTGGCAAATGGACGAAGGCAAAAATATTATTTTGATGGCCACAGAAACAGCAGCAGCAGTTCCTTTCCCCAAACTGCAGCTCAGGCGGGGATCGAGGGGCGGAGGGTAGGGCATAAACAATCTCACGCTGTGTGCGTCGACATGGCTGATTCACCAAATGCCATAAATAATGGAAACGAACAGAAGAGTACGGTTTGGTACCCCAAAGGGAGAGTTTAGTTTTCAAAGCAAAGAATATGAAATTTCACCATAATCTCAGTCGATCTCTGGCACTCCATGCTTCAGTATCAAATCGAGCAATCGCTTGCAGCCTGTGGCATAGACATCATCTAAAGCTTCATCGAGAATGCGCCAAAGTGTAGCCGGTTCCACGACACGCTGCTCCATCTTGAGCTCATGCTGCAGACAGTCCATTAGCTCATCCCGGCCAAAGGGACGAAAGCTCACAATGGTGGTATCCACCGGCAGTTGCTGCAGCAACTCAAACTGTTCCCAATAGTGTTCCGTCTCCAGATTGAAGATGTATAAAACCAAAACACTCTGGTTGTGGCTCACCCTGTCATCCCCCTGCTCCAGTATCAGGCGATTATAGATGGGCACAATGCTGTAGTCACAAGTGGATAGGTTATCCAGTATCAAAAGATTCTGCCCACAATCCGTCAGCTGTTCCACTAACTGTCGGATCAACTGAAACTTGCGCACCTCATCCGGCACATAGGTGCTCCAGGAGTAGGTGTGCACATTCTCAGGCCAGGGAAAATGCTGGCGCAGTGTCATTGCGGTCAGCGTCTTGCCCACTCCAGGCGGACCGAGCAAGGCCAACGAACGGAGTTGTCGGTCGTTGGCCACAGCACGCTCCATACGCATCAGAGCCTGCTCCTGATTCAAAACCTGCTTGCCAATCTGATGAAATATGCGCTTTGTGTCCAGCCGCTGGTCGCAGTAAGGGGAGCGAGCTGGTGGTTGCTTCTGCTCCCGGACTACTTTTTCTCGCGGCTCCGGCAGTTGGCCTAGACCCAAGAAATTGGAGGCATTCAACCACAGTGACCACAATGCCTCCACCTGCTTATTGTCCGTGGAACTGGGTATTAACCCTGTGCCCCGCTGCAAAAGTATGGTCAATACCGTGGCCACGCCCACAATGATCAACAGACTTTGCACAATGTTCACTTGGCGAGTATTCCTCAACTTCTGGCGATAACTACGACAGCTCGTATTGCGCAGAACGCCACGCTTGCGGGGATCCTCCTCATAATCACCCTGATGGCCGCCCGGATCCAGTGTCCGATAGGAAGACAGACTTCGACTATGCATTCTGTATGACATTACTGAAAATTTAAGAACTCAGCGAAACTAAGAAATTGGACAAAACAGATTTCACGTTTGTGTTTATGTATGAAAAGTTTATGAATTATTTGTACAAAGGGACTAGAAACTTGAAGGTTAAACAAAAGCTATGGCTTAAAACATTTTAGAATTGGGGGAAACCTTTTGAATAAATTCAAAGTGTAGTTCGAAAGAGAGGCTATTTAGATAAAGATTAAACTCATGAAACAGCTGTACGGTTAGCCAGGCTCCTTTGTGGTGTTGTGTGTTACTTCTCAAATTTATGGGCAAACATATTTGGGGTATTCACTTTGTTGAGCACTTGAGCACTTGAGCAGTTTTGCCTGACTAGTATTGTGAGCAGCCCTCTGTGCACGAAATTTGTGCACAACTACGTTTGAGATATGATTTACTTTTACGGTGCCGAGTAGTAGTCGGCATCGTGGCATCGTACGATTATAATCGAAAAACCGTAAAAAATAAAATTAAATTATAAATAATAATAATCAAAATATTAGCAAGGTTTATTTTGGTGGCACAGTTTGGGAGCCAGCATCCAGCACTCGGCTGACGACTTATTAAATCGCGAAATAATACCAAAGAGGATAAAAATATTAATAATGTCAAACAAACTTTATGCCTAACCAAGTAAAAAAAATCATGCCTAGATTAATGCATAAGCGCAATTCGCAGCTGAAGGATCTGCATGGTAACAAAACCGCTAAGTGCTTAAGAAACTGCTTTTCAAGGGCACAAGTGACCACACATAACTACATTACCATGATTTTAAATATACCGAACCGCGATAAATACCATGGATGACCAATGTTAAAGAATATAGTGAAGATCATAAGGAATGTTTCAAACCACTTTTTAGGACTGACAAATCATCAAATCGCGAGAAAATACCGTTGCGGTTCAAAAATATAAATAATGTCAAACATACTTTACTTCCAACCAAGTAAAAAATCAAGCCAGGATTAATGCATAAAAGCAATTCACATCTAAGGGATCGCCGTGGTAATAAAACCGCTAAGTGCTTAAGAAATTGATTTTCGAGGCTAAAAATGAGCACATATGAGCACTACATAACCATGATTATGATAATACTGAACCACGATAAATACCATGGATGACCACACCGGCAATTAATTTGAAAAAATTTTCGGAAAATTTGAAGAAAAATTTCTTCTTCTAAGTTCTTTGTTAATGGTCATCCATGGTATGTATCGCGGTTAGTCACTAGAGGTTGGTCATAATCATGGTGATGTAGTTATATAAGATCTATTGTGGCCTTGAAACTAGTTTCTTAAGTAATTAGCGGTTTTAATTCCACGGATAACCCTTAGCTGCGAACTGCGCGTATGCAATGATCCTTACATGGTTTTTTTTCCTGTTTGTTTGACATTATTACTATTTTTGATCCTCAACGGTATTTTTCCGCGATTTGATGAGTTGTCAGTCACGAAAAGTGGTCTGAAACATTCCTTATGATCTTAACTGTATTTTTAACCATTGGTTATCCATGGTATTTACCGCGGTTCGGCATTGTCTTAATCATGGTAATGCTGTTATGTGTGGTCATTTTTGGCCATGGAAAGCAGTTTCTTAAGTAGTTCGCGTTTTTATTACCACGGAGAACCCTTAGCTGCGAATTGCGCTTATGCAATGATACCGCCATGATTTATCACTTTATTTGCACTGACTTTTTTTTTATTACTATTTTTTATCCTCTTTGGTATTATTTCGCGATTTAATAAGCCGTCAGTCTCGAAAGCTGCAGGTAAAGGGCGATTCTGAACCCTGAAAAGTAAACATGAGTACGGTGCCAAATTGACAGCTAGGTAATCGTACTCATTTGTAATCATACTCGGCGAGTAATTATCGATTACTTTTTTATTTACACGTGCAGGTCTCTATACGGTACAAGTGCCCGACTTTTCGTAGTCAGGGCCTGGGTCGAGCAAGCTGTGCACAATTTGTTCAGAGTAAATTGTTGTTGGAAATGTTTACACTTTTCCCCAAGTGCTCAAGTGCTCAACAAAGTGAACACCCTAATTGTTTAAATTATTTTTCGAGAACTATATTGTTTGTTTTCTAAAATCTGTGCATAAATTTGTACGAAAATGACAAAAGAAAATCAGTATTAAAAGTATATAAACAATAGCAATGTTAAAACATTTTTTAATTTACAAAATATATTTATGATGTTCTGATAATATGTATTAGTTTTTAGATCAAAGAAGGCCTGACCTCGTAGAGAATTTGTAGTCCAATTGTCTTAAGTTTTCCATCTATGTAAGCTTTTCTCCAGAACTATTACACATATTACAAAAGAAAATTAATTTAAGCGAGAAAGAAAGTCGGTTAAGCCTGACTGTAATATACTCGGTACCTTACAGTAGCTGCTCTGCGGCAGCGAACTTTCGTCTGCTCATAAATTGACCAATAGATGGCTCCACTACTTTTTTTTTTTTCCAAAACTGTCCAATAGATGGCACCACTACTGTAGTAAATAATTTGGAACGTATAGATTCCTATGTCAATAATAATTCCTTCTTTTTTCTCATCCCCTCTGCCCACTCTCTCCACATTCATTCTGTGTGTACCTCAGTAATTGGTCTCAGAGAGCCAAGACATGCATGACACTTTTTGTATTACGGTACACACATGCCTAATTTCTGTGAGCGTGGGTCATTTTATACCATGCTCTCTCCCTCTCGCGCTCTGAGCATAACAGCTTAGTCCAGAGTTCTCCAGCAATGGCCCCGGGGGCACGAACTTACTTGCCGAATGCTTGCCAAAGTCATACTTCATTGTGTGTTAGAGAGAGACACAGTCACGTTTTAGCGTTCTTGGGGAACCCTGGCTTAGTCCAGTATTAGTATACTAAGCAAGGTAGCCGTACTCGCTCTCTCACAACTCCTTATATTTGTGTCTAAGAGAGCGATAGCGAGAGAGTAATGAATTTCTCTACTCGCTTGGTGTCCAATCATAAAAAATTCGTCCGCGTAGATGCGTCGCCAACTGAATTTTAACAAGCAATTACAACCTGGTGGAATTAATAAGGTGAAGCTAAGACAGTGCTCTTTTTGCTTGAAGGGCCAAGAGCCAGTGCGTTGTAAGTGCTAGAAGCGAACGGCAACACACAAGCACAGACAATCAAATATTTTGTCGTCTCTCTCTATCATACAGGCATACATCAACTGGCCCTCAGCAGAGACTGATGGCTTCATCTTCTTAATTCCACCATGGTCCACAACATTGCCAAATCGCCACAGATCAGTTATGTGCTCCATACAAACTATTCTTTGCCATTTTGAACCACTTCGCAGTCCAATTTTTTAAATTTTCTTTCTACGTGCGCGAAGATCTAAACCAATTCTTAGATCTCTGAATAATCAGTTTTGGCTGTGGTTTAATAATACATATGTCAGTCAGTCGTCTACAGATTTATAAGTATCTATAGATAGGGTCTGAAATGATTACTTTCCCTGTCACAGACCATTGTACACACTTTATATACTATCTGCCATGCTCTGCAAACTGGTTCTTGGATCAAATTTGGACTTAAAATCGTGAAATTTTTGCGAAAGCAAAAATGGGAGCATGGCTGTATGTGTACCTTTGGTACAGAGTATAAAAATTTCAAAAATAAGTGGTAAAGTGTCCGTCGGTGTCACAGATCTTCAAGGACTATATTTTCTTACTTGATAATCGAGTAAGAAAGCTTGTGTCCTAGACCATGGTTCGTCTCCTCAAACAGGGTTGAATCTAAGAGTCCAAGAAACCAAAGTCTTTAGACCCCACATAAATAAATAGTAACGGCATACAAATGAACGTCAGGGAAATTTTAGGTAAGGTTGTCGGTGTGGACCTACAATTTTACATATGTACTGTGTGTCCAAAGTTGGTTTGGAAGACTCTGCACTCGCACAGCGCACACATGCAAAATCGAGGAATCACATTAAAATTTATTGATTGACTGAAGAATTGAAAAAAAAACAACTGATCAACAAAGTAAGTAAACTCATCAACCTAACAAAGTTACTCACTTGCCTCACTCACCAAAAAGTGAGCAACTAACTTAGTTCACTAAAATTTGGGATTACCAAATTTGAAGGTATATATTGACAACTTCCAGCACAGCTCCATTTACTTGTATATGCTCTACTGCCGCCTTGGATTGGTAATTTTCCACATGTGTCATATGATTCCCTCTGTACCTTTTCACTTGCAAAACTTTTCCGCTTTGGCAACAATTATAACAGCTGACTCAGCACAGAGACCAAATCGCTGGGCTGGCTGTCAAAATCATATGGCAAACGCAGTCAAATGTCTCTCTATGCGGTAAAAGTTGGCTTTTTTCTTTTTGTTTGAGGGCCAACAAACTTTTACCCAACAACAGCAGCAGCAGCAGCTCAAGCTTGGGCTTTGTCCAATGTGTCTATGTGTGTGTGTGGAGTCAGAGACGACTGAGAGACATAATTACCGCTGAACCCAAGCGAACCGCAGCGAGCGGCCAAGTGATCTCCGCTTGACAGCTGACGTTGGGACCCGAGAGCGTTGACTGATTTATGAAGACACTTTTGCAAGTCGCCCAACTTGATTTTCATAAACCGTTACAGCTCGACATTTGTTAGTTGTCTGACTGAAGTCAAGTTATTGTTCGTTTTTGATACTCTTTCTTGTCTTAAAGATAATCTACAAAGACATATTTAGTTTAATTTTGTTTTTAAAGAGTACGGAGTTCTGGAAACACGACATAAATGAAAATGGGACGATACTAGTTTATAATTCGGAATTTTTAGAGTTTCTTTGGAAAAAGGAATGTTAATTTTTTAGAAAAAAATACGATTACTTCTGGAGCACAAGTGTTGTTGGCAAAATACACTTTACTGCACATCTTTGGTTTTACACAGATTTTCTTCAAGGCAGGCTGTTGCAATACGGTTCTTAAATAATTAAATTTAAATATATAAATATATTACCAAATCAAAACTTAATATTAAAATATCCGGTCTAAATTTGACATAAAAAGAAGTACTGAAACAACTATCCAGAAAACAGCACTTGCAGCCCGCTGTGCCGACGGTTTACATTGGAGATGCTCCACATTATTAATACACCCACACATATAGACTTAACTTCAAAACTGACACAGAGAATTGGGCGCACTTACACAGTCACAACAAAAATCAAACTATATATGTAGGACAGCTGTATGTATATTTTATAAATCCTTAACCGATTTTTTCCATAAGTAAAGTCAAAATACACAATGATTACGGTTGGGATCAAATAATTCAATTTATTTTAAAATTTTCCCAAAATTTTTTCTCAATGTTGGAATTGAGGGATTCATCTTTAATAATTAGTGATGGGTGACCAAAAAAAAAGAATGATAAGCGGGCAGTTTTGGATCGAATTTTTTGTTTAGCGCCCACCTTTAAGTGCTTTATATTCAAAAGAGGATAACCTCACCTGATCTTAGTTCAATTGTTATTTCACTTGTTTTGTGTTCAAAAAACTCATTCAAGTAGCTCTGACAGTATAATAGTGAATCTGTGAAGCTTATATTAGACAAAAGGTTCTGATGAAAGCCTATCTGAGTTCTAATAAGTGTTTTTTTCAACAAATCACTGCTAGCTAGGTTTTTTTTTAGCCGAGTGAAATAATAGTATTTGCTAAGAACTATTCCTAAGTTGGTTGTGTCGATTTGCTTTTAGTTCAAAACACACATGCTCATTTTGGCGTGCGTGTATGTGTTGAGCCACTTAAGAGCGCTCTCATTTGGCATTTCTTTGTTGCTCGCATACTGTCGGTGTGTCGACATCGCTGCCGCAGAGCCGTCTTGTATACACGTGCCGGACTCTGCTTAATTTTAAACTATGACTGTCCCTCTCTCTCTTACCTTTACAAACTGTTGCTATTATTATCGCCAGTGTCCCTACCTTAACTAGTGTATATAAAGTTCGGCTTTACCCATTTTGTGGGCTGTCTTGTTTAGTTTGGTTTTTGTCTTTGGTGGTTTGAGGTTTCCTCAATTTTGTCTATTACACGGCTTTGAATTGAAGTGTCTTGTACGTTATTTTTTTTTTGGTCTTGTCTTTCTTTCTTGGAGCTGTGTTTGTTGCCAAGCGCCCAAATGACTAGTTGGCTGACTGGCTGTCCCCATCTTTGTCTGTCTGGCCCGGCCTGGTCTGGTCCGGTCGGTTTGGTAATCATGATCGCATGATCTTCCAGCTGCTTTTTGAAGAGTGGCCCAGTTTGTGGCTGACTGCTGTTTTTTATGTGTTTTTTTTTTTGCTTTTGTTGTGTTTTGTGCGAGGTTAATCGCTAGCGTAATGGTAATGGTCGTGTTTGCTGCACCAAATCAGCTGATGGCTGCCGCCTGATAGTGATGAGTAAGCGCTTTGAAGGCATAAGCATCATGGAGGAAGCTCCAGCTCTGGCTGAGGCCTGTCGAACAGGGATAGTTAGACTCGAAGCGAGGACGTGACTGTCAGATGCTTAGATCTCGAATGGCAACAACTGCTGTCAGTTTCTACTTCAATTGCAACGCATTTAATTAGTTTGTGCTTAATTTATGCTGCCATCGAGACATCAAGAAGCTGTCATGTGGCGTACATTGCGCTACTTTTGTGCTGTTGTATTTTATCTATTTTATGGACGGACAAAATCATATGTTCCGAGCGTCACCAATTCAAGGAAGGAAGCCCTATGACAGATGTGGAAAATACCAAAAGTCCAAATGAAAATATTTCATCAAACGGAAAGTTAATCATAGGAACGCATTTAGTTGCTGCGAAGCCCCACAAAAATTCCATCAAATTAAAGCCAAAGACATGCCAAGCAACAAATTTGCCGACAGCATTTGTTTGGATAGAGGGCGAGACATATTCTTGTTCTTTAAATAATTAAACAATTGATTGGCATTCGAGGAACGTTAATTAAATTAATTGAGACTGATGTGAGAAGCGCGATTGGAGGAGGGAGAAGGTGGGTGTCACTGAGATGATTGGGGAGAGACAAATGTGCCTGGCTAATGACTGAGCTATCATCACCTCGGATTTGGTATCTTATCTTTATTCTATCACCAGATTATTAACTGAAGAAATATTCAACCCTAACTTACTCAGAACATACGGATAATCAGCCCAAGCGGTGGCATGAAGAGGCAGCTGCTGGACGCCAGTAGTCAGGCAAAGACCGCTGATGATTAAGAATGGATGTTAATGAAAAAGCTGTACGGTCAACCACCCTCCATTGTGGTCTCTTTAGTGTTCCAATTTTAAAATGATACACAAGCATAACATGTGAAGGTTTGATTATCATAAAGATCGCTAAAATATACGTACATGAAAAAAGTATACGCCAAGATGTAAATGTAAATGTGTTGATATTTTAGTGTTAAGGTATTTTAAGGACATCGACTTATTGACCAAACAGACAGCCAAGAAGAAAAACCCACATAGATATATTGCAAATATAAAACCGTGTGTAAATAGGAAACCGTCTAATTAGTGTGTTAATCCAAAGCCAAAAACCAAAAAAAAACTCTTCTTTTCTTTTCGACGACCCAAAAAAAATTTAAAAATTTTTATTCCTTAAGAATAATTTTACTCTAAGTCACAGAGGGAACTTTCCTTAGTATCAAACTGCAACCCAATAAATACAAATTCCCAAAACTACATTAATAAAATTCGTTTTAATATTAAAATCCATTAGCTCCTCCCGCCCTGATCTAATTTGGTGTGGGAATGATACTTAGAATACATAATGTTTGCTGCACTTGATGCTCACTCGACATCAACATGTGTACACATATGTATGTGTACGCCGTAGGCCCATAAATCGGATATGTTTTCATATTTATCTTGAAGTGAAGCATGCAGCATAATTGCTTAATGCGCTCAACAATGTTTTGCCACTAAATTTAAGACGAAATGCATCATTAAATGAAGCAGAGCCACCCCAAACAACGAGGCACATAGACACGATAATGATGGTGGTGGGCCCCCTAAGTGAAAACATGTGGAGCACAGATCGGACGGCAGCGTGACTCATCTGGCAGTCAACCCCGCCAGATGGTGGAGGAGAACTACGGCTGATTGCCCACAAAACAACATGATGCATACGGAGCAGCAGATGGCAAAGGCTTTTGAAATGAAGTGCACAGATTCTGCTCACATGAGGAGCAAAAGTGGGAGTAGTTTGACACAATATTGGCAAGACCGAATGACATGTGGGCGAATTGTAGGACTAGAATTTCGGAATCTAGCTTTTTAAAAGTTGATGTTAAAGCCAGAACTTTAGTCACTTAAGTGGCTGATCTATAGTCTATACCGCCTAACGGTAGCTTCCGGATTTTATGACATCCCATATCAAATCTGGTATGAAAGCTGGTCTGGTGACCGGCAGTCATAGTCAGAAACCGGCTGACATACTCCAGCCTGGCGGCGACCTTCTGAACTACATGGTTCTAAATACATTCTCAGCAATTACCGATCCGAACCGCACAGAATACGTTGGGGTTACTAACCTTGTCTTAGAGAAGTAAAAGTCTTCACAAACCAGAATCCAAACCGAAATATTTTCAGAAATAAAATTGTACTCAAAAATGACTTTAGATCAAAGATTGTCACGCCTGGCCTGCAGACGTTAAACACATTCCGCCATTCACACCGACCAACGGTCGATGAAGTAGGTCACAGCTGGTTTGTGTCGCTTCATTTTAACTCACCAATGCACTGTCACTTTTCGTCCTGGCTTTTTTAGACACACGCTGCTTTAGTAAGGTGAGGAGCGCTAACTGAAGGGTTAAGGATGGGTCCAATATTATCAACTTAATCTTATTTCAAAACAATTTTGAAGTGTTCTCTTTATTTATCTCATATTAGCAGAATCCGCTTCGTCCGTCTGTTTAATTCCATTCCGTTCTACGAAACCCAACCAAATGTTCAGTGCACATGAGAATTTGAGAATAACATTTTGTAATCCCAAGAATATACAATAGTTTATTATCAGACAACGCAGGAATTTTGACTGTCGCCCCATTCTAGAGCAACAATTGACTCAAAATAGTAATTGTCTGTGGCCAACATAGCTTACAAATCGAATTTCATACTGATCGGGTCAAAAATTGCTTTACTTTACATTACAATTACAAAATCTGGACAATAATTGTCCAATTAATTCGCATAATTTTCCTATAAGCTGATTTTAAAGCCTATTGAATGCACATAAAATTTCCACATACAAACTTATTTTGGCATTTTTACAGACTTTGGAATCGAACTATGCAAGTTTTCTTTCCGAGTGCGCGCACGTAGCTTCACAAAGAATTATGTTTTATGTTAGATATAAAGAAAAAGCAATACGGGCTGTGGGATGGGAGAATCTATATTAGATATTTGCCAAAGGTCTTTGGGAAAATGTAGAACAGTTACGATTGGTAATCGTGGAAAAGGATTTGACTTGATAATTAGGTAAGGAAATTCGAATGAACATGAACTTATACATGGACCGATCACATCCAAAGTGATTTCGCAGTTTAATTTCTTACTGGGTTGGGTTCAATCCTTTTTTAAATCGCACTAAGAGTTGGAAGTATTCAGATAGTTTCGACACCTCGGAACCTAAAGCCTTCAATAGCAATCGAAAGACGCACTTCCGAAGAATTGGTGTAGTAAAAATTATTTCTTTATATTCAGCCATGCTAACATTTTCACTTTCGTTAAACCGCCTTTCGAACCATAATTGAATTCGAAATTGCACGACCTTAATTTGTAAATTTCTCTCTTTCCCTAAGCGAAAGACAAATACATGTAGCCAAGGCTGCAAGCCTAACCGGTTCGACTCGGCTATTTTGGGTCCGACGAACCGGACCATGAACCTGAACCTGAACCTGAACCGGACCGCTCTTTCGAAAAGTTAGGTTCGGTTCGCCAGCTTTAGTAGTTTTTCCAACGAGAGATTCCTTGTAATCTGACTGCTATCATTTAAAAAATTCTCCAACCCTATGACATTTCTCTAGGTCAGAGCTCACCGTCGCTAGCACAGTTCAACAAATATTGGGGTCTCTCGGACCAGGAAATGAAATATATAACAAATCTGAATACACATCAATTTTTCAATTTTTTCTAGCACGTTAAGTTTTTCAGAAATCATTGGTCAAAGTTGTTAAAAAAAAATTACCTCAACAGATTCCCTGGAGGACTTTATAATTACGTACTCTAGTTAACGTTAAGTAGTTAACGACATTTTTAAGGAAGTTCAGTTCGACATAAGTAGACTTCGCACACTGAAAAACTTAAAACCTAAACTGAAAAACTGAAAAACCTAAAGATAAATTGTTTGTCGCGATGGAACTCAACCTTCAAAATGTGCAAACGTTTACTAACACTTAAAAATTTTCATTTAGAGTTCTTTAAAAGAGCTTCACATAAAAACATCTGAATAAATAAAATGATCTGTAAACGATGTTATAGATTCCTTCAAAAATTGTCAAAGAAAATATACATAACCAAATCTGCATATTTAAAATTTGGAACATGAATTTTAAGCAGTCCTCTTTTGAAGAATTTAGGAGAAATATGGTCGCCAAGTAAGGAAACAAATACGAAAATTTTTTAGGTAAAACTACCAACTTATCTGAATAAATAACAATGTATCATACAAAAATTGGTTGGTTTGGTCGAAAAATGATCGTAAGAACAAATAAATTAAAACGAAATGATAGAGACATTATAGAGACATATTGAGTTATTTTCTTTTTCAGAAGACACACTGAAAATTGGTAGAATATTGGAACCTTGTGGAACATTTAAACAAACATCGAGGAAAGCGAGTACATTTAGTACTTTTAAATATACCGTTTTGTAAATAAAATATCAAGTAAATCCGTTTATATAGCGTTTCCCCCTTTATCTTTATCTATCCAACAAATTATCTCGCTCCAATTTCATCATACAAAATGCCACAAATATTAAAAATTATGCAAATACAAAACGCACCATTAAGGAGCGGCCCTGCGGACGCTCTTTAAATGCAAATTTAATTTTCTTTTTCATTTGAATATGTGTAATTATGGTTATGTGTGAAGAAGAAGCCGCAATTAAATGGCCAGAAATGATGGTCAACTATAACAGAACAAAAAAAAAATAAAAAATCTATAATTAAAACCACATAACATTTTTTTGTGTTTTTGGGGAAGTGGCAGCAGCGCTGACGCTTGGTTGAAAATCCATTTAAAAAGCATCAAATAAAATTACAAAAAAAAAGGTAAATATATGAGTGTGTGTGTGTATTTTTTTCACATCAACATATTTTATTTAATGCGGCACACGCACACTTTGCAATTAGCCACGGCACGTTTTTGGAAACGGTTATACGTACACACCCACACACTTATATAAGAGGGCGGTTTTATAAGTTTGTAAAATTAACATGATGTAGACTTTGAAATTATATAAGAATGAACGCCAAGTTTTGGATATATCTAAAGACCCTAGAGCACAAAGATGTGTAACGCAGTATAACAAAATGCCACAAAACATTTTTTGACGCATCACAAGCGAATTCAAATACACTTGTATGTGTAGAATTTTCTCTGCAAGTTGCGAAAGACAGTCGATCCGTTAATCCTTTTCTTAATTTTGTTGAGCAGAAGCATATCCGTTATGGTTATCCTGGTTATGGAGAAGCATTTCCGTCTGTAAGAAGGTAATGAATGCATTTATTAATGATCCAAAAATAAATTTGGGCTTTTGAGAAAAAAATAATAAATGCCTATCATAAGGCTAGCCCACGAACGACCTGTCCAAGATAGGGTTGTCCATATTTCTCAAAATATCGGTAATATTTAAAATCAAAATTTTTAATATCGATATTGGATATATCTCGTCCAAAAAACATCGATATATCGTTATTTTCTTAAGCTTAAGAATACTGAAAAGTTGTTAAGGTACGTCCTCACTGCCACATGATCAATTCTAATGGCCGCTACATATTATCACTCTAATGGGTTAACTTTATGATTTAAATAATGGATTTTCTGGAACTAATTTATAGTTTTGGGGGTTTGCTTTGAATAGGCGGAAAAAATCCACAAAGCGGAAAAAATCCACAAAGCGTATAGCAAAAACAGAATCTACGGAAACTTCAAAGAAAATTTAGCAAAATGTGATGGCTGTAAAGTGAATTCCCAGCCGGCGCAAATCGATCTCAAACATTAGAAGTATTTAAGGAACGGGACTGAAAAAATATTTTTTTTTATTTTACTTAGAAATTGCACTTCTACGAAGAAAGTAAGGTATATGTGAAGAAAATCTCAACAAGAAACTATGGATCTAAAATGAATTCCTTGCCCGCGCAAATATACCTCGAACAATAAAGACAATTAAGGATTGTGTTTTCCAACTGGACTGAAACCCCATTTTTATTTATTCTACTTTAAAAATCTCACTTCTGCGACAATATATAAGAGAAGAAAATCTATTGCAAAACGCCGTACCTGGATCAAGTTGAATGGAGGAACTCATTTTAGACCCTTGTTATGACAGCTTGCTCCTGCAATTTCCATATATTGTTTATGAAAATATCGATAATTGCCGATATCGGCACAAAAAATATCATATCAGAATAACCCTTATCGTCCAACATAAATATCGATATATCAATATATCGATAAAATATTGACAACCCTTGTCCAAGGTCCTTATTTTAAAATTCTAAGATATTCTCAAATTTGAAGGGTATGCAAGTCTCTGACTTTTTTATCGGCTGCTGAAGGAAAAATTGTAATAACAAAGGATCAAAGAACTCGGTTGAGCCGACGTCAAAGCAGTGTTGAAAAGAAACCAAGTCATCCCAACAAATATACATGTCAAAAATCCAAGCTAAAAATGTTGCCTAACTTTTACTTAAATGGCCATTAACCATCTACGTGTTCTAGGGTATTTTTAAGACAGAGACGATGGTCACACTGAATAAACGCAGAGTAAAAGAACGAATGCAGATGCTGTAAGTCAAAAAGGAGAAGACACTAAAAAAACCCGAACAGACATGCCAATTCAATCATCAGCAGTCTTGGCCTATCTTCAATAAGCTGGCTGTACCTCATGACAGAACTGAGGACAAAAAATTTTGATATTGATGGGATATGATAAGGAGGATAAGAGAAAAATATTTTTGTAAGAAATGAGTGTAAAAATTACCGCCATGATGTAAATCTGTATAGATATTTTAGTGTTAAGGTACATATTATACTTTTAAGAAATCGAATGAAGGTCACACTGTCAATAAAATGAACAATGAGACCGAGAGTAGAATGCAGTAGTGGAAGTATACAGACAGACAGATAACTACCCGTGTAGAGATAACCTGTTAGCGACATTGTAAATAGAAAACCATGTGTATACACGCTATGTTAATCATATAGAAGATAATAAATATGACCCAAGTAATTATTTCATTCGATTTTAATAAATGCTCTTCTAAAAATTTTGGTAATAAGTCGATGATTACTTTGCTGACTAAACACGCTTACAACGGTGCCCTAGCTCACTCGACTATCAGGCATAAGCAAGACCTGGCGTCAAAATCACACTTTACACATTGCCGCTCAGCGATTCATTTTTTCGTCAATAATGAACTTCACTAGTCCACAAGTTCAAAGTCGAGATTAATTGCTTTATCGAATTCGAGCAGTTTTCGTCTTTAAAAATCAAGATAAAAGAAATCTAAATTGAAGCCGATTCGTGTTAGATTTCACTTGGTGTGCTCGAAATTAAAAATATAAGAAAATATCATAATTATCATATCCCCCTTTACGTTTGCTTTCATAGTAAGTGTTCGATAATCTTCTCACTCTTCTTCTAAGTTTTGTTTTTGATATTTTATAACCCTCCCCCAAACATGTTCGTTGTGTATTCATGGCCAGTTTATAAATTTTTTGACAAATTAATTTGATATTCCACTAACACAACGCACCTGTCACTTGTATTTTATTTGACATTTAACAATTGAGATCGTTAATTACCATATAAAGCAAATTGATTGATGTTAAAAGTTTAGAAATAGTTCCGAACACTTCCCATTGAATATCAATCGAATAGAGACACTTGTTTGTGTCTGTTTCATACCACTTTTCCCACTGCACCCAGCTCAGCTGGCTGAGCTGCCTCCCACGCTCCACCACGCCCCTATCATTGAGCATTTCTTAACCGCCGCCCCGGGAGCTGCAGGCACCGAAATAATAAACAGCCAACAAGTGTCGTAAAAACAAATTAACGGCGCTCAGGCAAACACTTGCCACTGCATCAAACAAAACTGAGCAAAGTTTTAAATGAGCAAACATTATTTTAATTTATAGCCCTCCCAAAACACTGTACACTAATCCAGCCAAACAAACAGGGGGAACTTAAGAGGGAGCGCGGGATCCCACCAGGGACAGATGCCTCGAGAATTTCGAGAACATCTCATGTTTTCGATAACATACGACGGCTGTATGCAAAGCACGGTCAGCTGGGGGAATCGAGGGAATTGAAGTAAATTAACCAATTGAGAAGGAACAAGTTTCCGCTAGGTGAGGAGTACATGACAAGCAGCTTGTGGCACCTCAGCAAACTTACCCCCACTGGGCTAAGATTTTGGGTGTTCAGCAAGTTCTGAGATTAACTTGCCATGAATCTTAATTATCGCAACCACCCAACAAAAAAAAAAGGGGTACAGCGTTGAATAGTTGAAAGACAAACCGGCACTCGAATTCAAACTCTCCCCCCGTCTAACCTATCCCATTTGTTGTTTTGCTTGAAATAATAAACCCCCAGCCAGGCAGCAGCTAAAGGCCTCTTTTATCTTTTGGATACAAAAAAAAAAAAAAAAAAAATAAAAATAAAAAGAAGCGACGAAAACAAAAGCCAAATATTTAAAGCCCGAGAACAAACAAGAGCATCCAGTTTTTTCTCTTCCACTTTTTTTCTTCTTTTTGTCTAGCCCAACCTTTTTAAAATCAAAACAAACCAGCGTGGAATGAAGAAATCCACGCTAAACGTAAACAACACAACGGAATGGACAGGCCAAGACCCAAGACCCAACCGCTGTCAGGGAGAAGGAGGGAGTCAGTAGGTGTAACGCCGGTAGTGCCCCGTGACTCAAAGAGTTGAGGCCACAAAGCGGCGAAGGGACAGGAACGACAACCAGTTTGGTCAGTTGCCGCTGCTATGGTCTTCTACCTAGCTATTTGCTAGCTTTTTTTTTGTTTTTGTTTTTCTGCTGCCTTGCCAAAACCAGAACTCTTCTCGGTTAGAGCCAGCGAATGGCTCCTTCCTTAAGACAATCAAGTTTATTTAAGTGAGACTTTCTTAGATTTAGATTTGATATCTAATTGCTGATCTAGAGAGTTTGACACATTTTCGAATTCTTCCATTTTCAAATCAGAATTTACCGAGATAGAGGACCGTCAACCCAACCCCTTAAAAGCTGATTCGATTTCGGAGATCCTTAAGTTCGCACAAAAAATTAACAAGCAACAAGTTTAAGAACGATCAACTGAAAATAAAGCTTATCTCCTCCTTCTGGGCGAAATTCTAATACCCTTTGCAAGAGTTTAAAACAGTGGGTGCCCAAAATGCCAAAAGCCTGTTCCTTGGAATAAGAACTCATAATTCGGCAGTAAAACATCGATGAAACATCGATGATTTACAAATTTTAAGATTCTAATGTACCTTCCTTAACCACTTTCCTGCTTGAGACTAAATTCGAAATAAATAAAGAATGTCTAAAATATAAATAAATTTGATAAATCATAAGACCAGTGCTCCTTCCAGGGCTCTAGATTAAATATTTACTGTTACTGTTTTTATTAAAATTAGTCAAATTTTTATAAAGGAGCATTAAACGCTGCCAATTCTTTGAGGACAGTTTTACTGAACTTCCTTTCAGAAGCTGTGGAAGTTGCCGGAATACATAAATATTTGTATTATTATTTAGTAGGCTCAGACGGCTTGGACAGACTTCACTTCCCATTTTTGTTGTGCTTCACTGCATCTCGCATATAAGTGGGAATAGAAGTGAAATAGTGGCATATTTTCTAACAGAAATTGGCAAAGTGGCTTCTTAATATGATAAGGATTTCTGACTTTTCTTGTAAAGTTTCTGTTTGGGGCCTTTTAGAGTTGCTTTGAGTTTTTAGTTAAATTGTGAGTAACTGCGCAGACAGAAGTAGAATTTGCTTTTCAAACTATTTCACCGAGTAGAGACTTCTACAATAACACAGGCCAACAAAATGACCATCTTTGTGAGGTGCAGCCCTGTGGCGTTAAAAATATGATAAGTTTATGTTCACTGATTCCAAAACTGGTTTCGGTTATGTTCAATCAGCTCTTGTTTCCAAGATATAGCGGAAAAACGAAAATCTTGCATTTTTGGCACTCTAGGATTTATGGAGGCCACACTAGGAAT
The DNA here is from genome assembly GCA_018904275.1 of Lordiphosa clarofinis. Classification (NCBI taxonomy): domain Eukaryota; kingdom Metazoa; phylum Arthropoda; class Insecta; order Diptera; family Drosophilidae; genus Lordiphosa; species Lordiphosa clarofinis. The sequence continues at coordinate 1,182,201 of JAEIGQ010000007.1, read as the reverse complement.
AAATGTCTGAGTATATGAGCTAATTACGGCAAAGGACATATCAATGCAAATTTAAAAAATCATAAGCGCTATATAAGTACAGCGGAAAGGGTCTAAATTGGCCTCTAAAGACAGACATTTTTCGATTTATAGCATTTTTAGCAATATAAACCATCCCGTTTAAGCTAGCACAGTTATTGAATAATTATTTTTGCCATCTGAGCTTATAGCCAAACATATGATCTAATTTTGTGATTTTTGTGGCACTTAAATAAGTTTTTTTGGCAAAGATATGGCGTGTTTAAGACGAAAATACATATTTAAATTTATGGGAGGAAAACTAGATTGTTACTCTAAATCTGTATAGGAACTGTAAAGGGGCTACTTGGTTCGGCATAAATTGTTATATGTTTACATGTAGATAATAAATTATGTTTGGAAACAAGTAGCCTTTTCACAGTTCCTATAAAAATTTAAGTTACAAATCTAGTTTTCCTCCCATAAATTTAAATATGTAATTTCGTGTTTAAGAGGCTATAACTTTGCCAAATAAATTGATTTAATCGCCATAAAAATCACAAAATTAGATCATAGGTTTGTCTATAGGCTCAGATGGCGAAAATATTAATTCAATAACTGCGCTAGCTTTAACGGACTATAAAAAATGCTAAAAATGCTATAAATCGAAAAATGTCTGTCTTTAGAGGCCAATTTAGACACTTTCCGCCTTACTAATATAGTGGCTATGATTTTTTAAAAATGCATGGATATGTACTTTATCGCAATTAGTTCATAAATTCAGATAATTATGCCTAGTGTGGCCTCCATAAATCCTAGAGTGCCAAAAAGTCGACTTTTTGGGTTTTCCGCGATATCTTGGAAACAAGAGCTGATTGAACAAAACCAAAGATACAGTTTTGTTCAGTGAAGTCTATATTAACATAATCTGTTAAAAATAGACCTGCACCAAAATCACTGTTGGGCTGTGTAATGCCATTAAATATGTTTGACTGTTTCAGTTTTTTATTGGTCACCCTACTTGATTAAAAAACTCACAATTCGCGATCGTGTGTTCAAATCATGGAAAATTTGCGAGTTTTAATAATTCGCACGCTTTTTTGAGTGTAGCATCTAAGTTCATACACTCAGAAAAAAACGACCGGAATAGTTCTAGACCAATCGGGATAGAATTTAAGCCGTTTTGTACTTGAAATTTTAAGTATGGTTTGTTCTTGAATGTACTTAAATTAAGTACGAAACATACTAGAATAGAAAACGACTGTTAAAATTATTCCAATGAGAACAAACGTTCTGGAATCAAGTACATTTCGTACTGACAATTAGCCTAAAAATTTAAGAAAAGATCGTACTTCGTTCAAGTACAAAATTTCTTGGATTAAGTACAGAATAGACTTACTATACAAGCTTTAAAAAGTTGGCTCCTGGTTCTAACACTTTGGTAATGGAGTGGGGGTAGATTTCCGACGTACAGTATAAACATCTTGGTCTTTGGTTTATTGATTTCCTTTGGATTTTGATATTATTATTTACAGACCTTTATAGGCTTAGACCCAGAACATTTTGTACTTAGTCTTTGAAGTATTATTTTGCTTCAAACATGCATTGGGGTTAGCTTTTAAATTAATAAACTTCGATGAAAAACCTTTTTGCACTTATTTTGAGAGTACATCGGGCTGTATTTATGACCTTAACAAATTCATAATATGACCAAAAAGATATTATAATAGTTCGAAATGTACTTAAAATATCCCGAAACAGTCTTTAAATAAGTATTTTGGGATTGAAAAAATCGTACTTGAAATAAGGATTTTGTGCTTGAATCAAGTATTATCGTACTTACCGTACTATTGACATCGTTCGTACTTGATTCAAGTACAAAGTTCTTGGTTTTTTTTTCTGAGTGTACACAACAGGGTTTTATTGGCAGTTGCATGTGTAGCATAAGTTAAGATGCCTTAAGTCATCTTACAGATCTTAGGGTCGCCAAGTTAATTTTATAAGAAAAAAGTGTGGCCGTGTCTTGTTAATGTGGGACTGCAAAAACATCGATCGTTAAAAAAACATCGATGTCTGCATCTTAGATAAAAACATCGATTCATCTTGTTGTTACTATCAATGTTTCTTCAGCTCTAGTTTGTTGAGTTTAAACTGGTCCTTAAAACTGTAAAATACAATTTGCTCTGCGATTTCCGTGCATCTAACTTATTAAAATGAATTTTATACATTTTGCTTTACATGTCCAGAGCACAAAAAACATTTGTTCGCAATAGTTTGGCCGAAGACTTAAACAAAAAATACCACCGAAAATAAAACCGAAAAATATTCGATATCCGAAATATCGCCTCGGAAAATATGCGATATTGATATTCGAAATTTCGGGCAAAAATATCGATATTTCGATATATCGATAATATTTTTGTTATTGATACTTTGAGAAATTTCGACAATTCTAGCTTGAATACGTATAGCAGACAGCTTTAACAAGCTTGTTTAAATATTACAGGTATGGCAAGCTCTCTGCTCACTCTTGGCTTAAGCTTACAGCTCAGATTGCAAGTCTTCAATGTGTTGCGAAATGTTATCCGAACGAGCTTTAAAAAAGCTCTAAACCAGCTATGGCCAGCGAGAGCGAGGCCAAAATGTGAGATAGAGTGCGAAAACAAAGCGCCGAGAATTTGCTTTATACAGAAGTAAATCGTGAATAATTCGTGTTTTAATTTCACATTGCGAAGCTCCGACCAGTTCGATAAGCATTTCTCAACCTCAAATGTCGTCTCAATAGTCGTCTATCTTTGGTCGAAGGGTCGTCAGTTCATTAAAAAGTGTTAGTTTATTACAAAGTCGAGCTTATTTCGCATGTGACCAATTATTTTAATGTGATGGTTACTCGTGAGATATAATATGTACGATTGTATTTCGGAATAATATTGAATATAATTTTATTTGTTTAATTGTTAGTGGTACAAACGTTTGCAATTTTGTTGAAGTAATTTTCTTGTTCTGAACCGAAACCTTTTCTACTTATTCCACTCCATAACCAAAGTGTTAGAACCTGGAGGGAATTTTAAGAACAGACTCTACCTAAAATAATACTCATTTTCCGTACACGCTTTGGAGCTTCCATTGTAAGTCTATTTGTCCAAAATTTAAGAAATTTTGTACTTGAACTAAGTACGATCTTTACATAAATTTTTAGGCTAACTGAAAGTACGAAATGTGCTTTATTCAAGAACGTATGTTCTCATTTGAATAATATTAACAGTCGTTTTTCTATCCTAGAATGTTTCGTACTTAATTTAAGTCCATACAAGAACAAAACGAACTTTAAATTGTAAGTACAAAACGGTATAAAATGTAAAGTACAAACGGTAAACGGTGACTGCACCTCCAAAGTTTGTAAATATCTGATCATATTAAGTAGAAGCCACACGATATGCAGAATTTCAATGTAATATTAGATTCAAAACCTAAATACTGTCCCCTACGCCAGGTTTTGGCGTCAGCTGTGAGGTAAATAATTGTTACATTTCCAAAAGCTAAAACTAAAATCACACAAACCAAACGAATAGGAAAAGCCAAGATTTGTTGTGTAAATGCTTTCCAAAACATCTTCTTTAACTTACCCACTTTGATCTAATCATTTTTTTATAAATAAATATAACACATTTAGGCTAACCAAAAGCTCGCTTGAAAAAAAGGGCCAAACACATTCATAATGCTCCGATCATCATTTATCAAGTGCTTGGGCATAGAATTTCTTCTTCATCAACCGAAAACTGCCTTTGGGGCAGTTGCTTGTGAGTGGTGACCAGTGCCATCCATCAACTTCACAAGACGACGAGCAGCGAAATGAGCAAGTGTGCGTGTAATTTGTGCGCGACTGAGGCCGCACACACACTTATCGAACTTTCCCCAAAGCAGAGCCAGAGCCGGGCTGCCAAGCGGGGGTTGAGAACCAGAAACAGAAACAGAAACCACCCAGTTATACCGCTCATCCATCAGCCACATCACTCATTTAAACATGCATTTCTCTGCTTCCTGGTACGGTGGCACTTCATCAACATCAGAATCATAACCCTAAAACGATTCGCAAAAGTATGCCCCCCTAGTTACAGCCAAGCAAAAAGAATTCTTCGATTCGCTCTTTGTTTAAATTTACAAATATTCGCATTCTGCGATATTAAATTCCTGTGCCCACAGTTGGCTACGCAATCAAAATTGATTTCCACTTTGATGGCTACGCATTATTTTGCACATTAAACTGATTAGGCGTACTATATACAATATATTGTGGATGGATGGCAGTCAAACTTCTGGCCGAGTCTCCCTCTGGTCCTGGCTAAAAGTGAATTTAGTAATTTTTTGCAAAGAGGGCCCAGGACCTGAGCCTGCAAAGTGAACTGTCATAAATAAAATAAATATTTTGCGCCAGCCACGCGGCTAGCCAATTTGTTACTTTATAATCAACGATGCCAGGAGGCAAACGGCTAGAGAAGAAAATGAGAAACAAGGCGCGCAAATCAAACCAAGAAACGGCTGATGAGTGGATGGATGGTTGGGGGGGTGGCATCGCTCAAATGGAACATCTGTCATTCAGAAAGGAAGAGGCAAAAGCTAAAGGCTCATTGAGCCTAAAGGTAAGATATTAGTTTAGTCTCCACTTTCCGCGGCGATACTAAAGCGAATTTGAGTTCTGTTGCAAAGCCCTACCATAACTTGCAGACGACATACTTGAAAAACTGTGGAAATCTGTGACCAATGTTCCTCCCCGTCTTGGTCCCTGCCTGCCCAGAGCATGCTCGTTTTCCTTCCTTCTTCTTCTCATTTTTTTTTTTTTTCATTAGAGTCACAAAGTTTTCTGTGTGAATTTATTAGCATAATGCGTAAAAATATCGCCAGCGCTTTTGGGTTTATTTGACAGCTTTTCCTAGTTCTGGCTCCCTGCCCCCAACCACTTCTTCCCATTTCATTGTTCATTATGTTAATAAGCGCAGAGGCAAACGAAGGGTCTGCCCCGGCACTAGCCACTGCTCTCAGCTCGAAATCTCTAATATCCAAGTTTATTATGTCATCTCAAGCGACGACTTTGTCGACGACGACACTTTGCTGCAATGGCGCCATAAAGTTTATTCGTGTACGAAAAATACCTATTTGTTTTAATACGGAATCGGGCAAACTGGGCAAACTGGGCAGTGGACAACCCAAAAAGGGTAATGAGCTGCTGCAGCCGGCGCCGGGATTTTGGGGGCCGAGGCGTCAACTATGCCATACAAATCGACACAATTATTTCGACAGCGCTGCTCGCCTGGAAGTGTTTTCAGTTCGGCAAATTGGTATATTTACATAAATTACGCATTTTGTCCAACAGTCGAACAGAGAAGTTAGAACAGGAAGTAGGAAACTGTATTCTGTTGGAGGCTACATAGTGGCGTCACGGTGGGCCATCCAACAAGTTGATACTCCACCTTAGGGACACAGATGGGCAGCTAACAGATTTATTTATGAGTAGGGCCCAGTAAGGGTATGAAACTGAGGATATCTCTAAGGATATCTCTAAGGATTTTGGAAAATAAGTTGAAGTTATTTCAAATTTCAGTTAGAGGGTCTTTTAGTTATTTTAATGTTAAGCAATGGATCTAATGCAGAGACCTCTAAATTAGCTTAACATTTTAAGGTTATGTGCAAATATTGAAAGAGTTTGGCAAAAATTTCCTTTGTACCGAGTTAACACAATTTCCCCGTGTTATTTTTCGTTTTTCAGTTTTATCGTCTCAGTCCACTGAAGCTCTCAGTAGGCAGCAATAATTGTGGAACACGACCTTTTTCTCTCTCTTTCTCCGCTCACGCTACACAACAACTTTTAACACAATCCCTAACCTGACATATGATTTATCTTGATTCCTGTAAGATAAGAAAAGTGTTCTTTGATGAGGGAGACCGCTTTTGCAACATTATTTCTCTCTTTAATGTGTGCTGTCCTTATTTTATCCTCTACTTCCTCTTATTTTTACCTTAATTTTATATAAGGCTTAAGTTTTATTTTAGAACAAATGACAAATTATAAAATAGATTCAATCCAATCATAAAGTTTTACTTAGCAATCCCAAGGGAGTGAACCATCTTGGTCTTGGTTTGTTTGCTTTCACAATCCAGTTACAAAAAGGAACTTGTTTTTATGCATGATACTTCAAACTAGAGTTTTTCGTGTTTTCGGTTTATTATCAAACTGTTGACACGGTTTTCTATTTACAATGTCTCTATACGGTTTGCCTCTACACAGTTTGTCGATACGGTTTTTTTCATCGATTTTCTTTACAGACTCTGGTGGGACCATCATTCGATGTCTTTAAAATACCTTACCTTGGCGGATATTTACAAAAGATTCCGCAAATTACCTTAGGCCGATCTGACTCTCAGATCGATCTCGAACCCAAAGGGACTCAACAGATCTTTAACAGCAACACATTCACGTTTTGAGCCTAGGGGGCTACAGCTTCTTTTGGTTCTTTCGTATACAGACTTAACGAACCCACGGACTAAGTCGGATTTAACGACTCTGCCGGTCTACCGGCTCTACAAATCTAACGGTTCTATACAGTTTAACGGTTCTAACGGCTCTATATGAATCTAACGGTTCTCCTGTTTCATAAGGTCTTAACGGCATTCAAAGTTTACACAAATATTAATAATAGCACAGTGCAACACTAAAAAGTTGATACGGTCTAGACCAAAAAATTTCGAAAGGGTATGATGGTAGTACAAAAACCTTTGGTCTGGTTAGCTGCCGATTTCTTTTTATAGCACTTTGAAGTTAAAAGCATAGATAAAGATTTGTAACTCCGTGTATTGCTAATTACTAACTATCTCCAGAAGGTAAAAATCTGCCGATATCTAAAGATGTAATAACAAAACTACATCATCATTCTCTCTAGCTGGCATATAGCCGTGTGCGATTTTCCTGCACACTTGACGTAGATGCTACTAAATTAGCTGAAGCTCATAGCAAATACGCACTTACAGATATCCAAATATGTTTATGAAAAGTCTGATATAAAGTTAATAGAGTTTGATAGATCTGCTGATGCTAAAATTATTTTGCGAGGGCACTTTGACTTTTGAACTTGTTTATAAATAAAAAAAATGTTTTTGCAAAACCGCAAATCAGGTTTTGGTGTAAATGTCGAGATCTTATTTCGGTTTTTTTTTCTTTATTGAAACAAAAAATTTAGAATTTTGCGACCGTTTGATTTAAAAACGAGTAAGGCAAGGCTAACTTCGTCCGTGCCGAAGTTTTTATACACTTGAAATCGCTTGTCTCAACGGTTAGCGACTTCGACCAAACTTCGCAGATTAGCTTAAAAACATTTAATATTACCCATGACCGTGATTAAGAGCGGTAATATTGAGAAAAAAACAGTTTTTCTCATTAAAATCCATTTTTCGACCGATCATTTGTATGGCAGCTACAAGAAGTAGCCATCCGATCCGGTCGGTTCCGACATATTAGCAGCGTGCAGTAAAATGAAGACTCTGTGCAAAATTTCAGCTCGCTAGCTTCTAAACTGAGGGACTAGTTCGCGTAGAAACAGACAGACGGACAGACGGACGGACGGACAGACGGACGGACAAAGCTTAATCGACTCAGCTCGTCATGCTGATCAAGAATATATATACTTTATGTGGTCGGAGATGATTCCTTCTATGCGTTGCAAACTTCTGGGCAAAATTATAATACACTTTTCAAGTGTATAAAAAATGGCCCATATATGAATTTTTTTGTACTCTTTTTTTTTTATTGCAGAACAAAATTATTTTTTATTTTGTAACTTCGCTAAATTTTTTTTGTTTTCCAAAGTAGTTCAAAATCTTTTACTGCTTTTGGTCCTTTCACATTAATTTATAAAATTTTTTATTTATTCCTATAAAAAAACTCTGCTTACATTATTTATTTGAGATTATCTAATTTCTTTTTAACTTCTGAAGTTTTTTTTAATTAATCAATGAACAACACCACGCATAATTGTATGAAATCTTTTCAATTATAAAATCAGCTGTGGCAGCATTCTTTTCTTTTTTTTTTTTTTTAAAAGTTTTGGCCATTTTTCTTCTAGGTTTACTTTTCTTTTTGTGAACCCCAAATTAAAATCCATTTGGCAAAACAGTGTGAGAGAAGGAGCGCAGACAAATTCAACAAAGATTACCTCATTAATTTCTATTAAAATTCAAATAAGTTTGTTGCCCAAAAACGCACAGGCATAAATAAATGAACAAGATGAAGAAGGGCAGCGGGTTGGTGGGGCGCAGGTCGCTTGAATGACTTTGTGGACCATTGAAAAGCGAATGAAGCCGACAAACACAATTTGCTACTTACAACACATTTCATAAATATTTTAAACGCCCGGACAGAGGCCGAGTCCCTGGGCCCGGGTAGATGGAACACGGTCCACGGACCATAACCGCAATTGAAAGTTATTACTCGAGCTCAGTTGGCGCCCAGCAGAGTTTTTGGTCCATTGTCCTGTGCTGTGGCTGCACTTAACGTTTAAGTCCGTTTTGTTTTTTGTTGGCATTGGAGATGTTTAAGTATTACAAAAAGGTTATTAACATATGCAAAAGATGAGATCAATGAAGTGATGGGCCTCTGAAAATAATATAACAAGATTTTGCATCAAAGCCTCATTTTTTATTAGCCTGGCTAAAATGTGTCCGGATGTCCTAAGCCTATCTGGGACTGGGAGCTATTGTGTTTTTGTATCTTTGAGTTAAGAGTGCGCACATTAATATTTGGTTTCCGTGCATTTGTGTATTTCTTTTCTCATTTTGGACAAACAAAATCCGCTATAAGCCTTTTTTGTTTTGTTTTTTATTTCCCTTCTTCTATTTTGCATAAAAGTTGTGCTTATCCTTTTTTTGGCATACGCATATTTAAATTCGAGCTTGTGATATTTGAAATTCGATTTTCGACCCGGCTTACGGTGCATACGTACTTACACACACACACACACGCACACGTTTATCATTCAAAAGGTTTCGCCGTGGCGCACGTGTATCAGGCTTCTTTTTCTGGTTGCGTGTGAAAACTCACAAATGCCAATTTTGGTGCTTTGCCGCATTTCCTCCACATCCACAGTTCAGTCCAAATGTCTGTAATTGGCACTGGCAGCGATTGATAGAGAGGAGCCAAAATTAAACAGTTCGAGTTCGGTTGTATGAAAACTAATGCTGCATTCTGCTCAAGGACCCCGTCAAGAACTACTCAACGCAGCTGCATTGAGCTAAAGGTCAGCTCAAGGACAAATAGTCAGCAAAATGCACCAAATGAAAATTACCAACTTGCTCTTCATAAAATCAATATTTAATAAAATAAGAAGAAGAAGCGTTTAAAGAAGCACCGCACAGCGGAACGGAGCTATGGAGATATGACGTCAGCTTTTTTTTTGGGTATTAAGTATGCATCAGTGGTGTCATTTTAGCTTTTTAGTTGCTAAATCTAGCAATTTTGAGAGGGAAAATTAATTTCTAAAATTTTAATACTAGCAATTTTTCAATTATTTATAGCTAATGTAAGCCATTTCGTCACTTTGGTATCGTTTTCATATGAGTTGTTCAAGCACAAAAAGTTTTCTGATTTCATCAATTTGAAACTATTGGGGGGCTCAAAGTCTCTTAAATACTCCAAGTATCAAGTTCTTATTTTCGAATGTAAAGTTTTTAAACAATATTTCAAGGAAACTTTTTTATTAATTTTTATACTCTGTTCCAAAGGTACATAGAGTACATTAAGTTTGTGCAAAAGTATGTAACAGGGAGAAGGAATCATTTCCGACTAAATAAAGTATATATATTCTTGACCAGCATCAACAGTCGAGTCGATATACCCATGTCCGTCTGTCCGTCCGTCTGTCTGTCCGTATGAACAAACAGATCTCAGAGATGGTGAGAGATAGAGGTTTGACATGTATGGGACAAATGCTTCTTATACTTGCAGGCAGATCAAGTTAATTTTCAATTTTTGCCACGCCCCCTCCCGCCCCCGCAATTTGGAAAAGGCGTTATATCTCCTGCAGTTTTGAAGATAGAAGAAATGATAAAGATCGGATTAGCGATTCTCAAGCTATGAGCAAAAAAGTAAATCACCCTCCCAATACCCACTCCCACCCTTAAAGAGAGAGAGAGAGAAAGAGAGATAGAATTAAAGATCAGCGCAGCACCAGCATTGCATTCAGCTTCTACTCCAGATACAGAGTATGTTATAGTCGGGCTTGACCGTATTTTTCACTTGTTTTTTTTTTGATCCAGTTTGCAGTATATAAATGTTTGTTTTTTTTTACACTAAAGAAATATAATCAGCTGGTGTGGACACTTCACTGTGGGAAACATTTTTCTCTCACTCTGCATGCTCCTTATCCATCTTATGTTGATGCCCATATATGTAGATCATTACGCATTTGCAGAGATCCTGAGTGAAAACTCAAAAAACGATTCTTCTGCAGCTGTCTTTGTTTCGTAATTTTCGCAATGTGTGTCATCTTGCAAAGCGCAGAAACTGCCACAGCAGTATTGAGGCGAGGTAAATGTCCTGTTTAAAAAGTTACATTTGATTTTTTTATTTTCAATTTTTCCAAAAACGACGACAAAAACAATTTTTGCAATTATAGAACTTTTTGCTTCATATTCAAACCCATTAATATATCTAAAGCACGTTATCTGGGGTAGTGTCTAATCAAAATTTAAATATGAAAGGATGCGGTCTAGTGTTTAAGAAGCGCCAGATAACAAGCATTAACCAAGCCGCAGTATTGCAACCATTGTTCCGAAACAAACTTGATAATTGACACATAAACACTACATTTTGCGGAGCAAGTGCTTCAGAATAGAGCTAGCCTACGTTTTATTACTGAAACCGTAATCTTTCTAGGTCGCCAAGGACTTGCCTTACGTGGACAATCTGGCGAAAATAAAACTCTGGAGCAGTCGGAAATTTTCACAAGCTACGGCGATATCGCGTTGACGCTGGTGATATCAAATGGAAGCATCAATTAGAGATTGGCCCAAGAAACGCGAAATATGTAAGTCCCCAAATCCAGAGTGAGATTATTAATGCATGTAATCGAGGTATTACGACTCACATTGTTGGGGCAATCACCGAAATAAAACTTTGGTGGCGACTCATGGCCAACGCTTTGCATCCAAAAACGCGGTAGTGTTCCCAAAGGATTATATTCAGCTACAACTCATGTCATTGCCAATTACGGAATCCGCTGCAGGAAGATCTTTCTCTTCTTTGAAGATTTTAATTCGGCAGGGGAAACCCGCTTAAGTGGACTGGACCTTTTATATATACATCGTTACATTAAGGTCAGAACTGAAGACGTAAGGGAGGATGGGGGTTGTGAGCCATGAAAATATTGGCCACAAAACAAATAACAACTTTTTATACCCATTACTCGTAGAGTAAAAGGGGTATACTAAAGTCGTGCAAATGTATGTAACAGGCAGAAGGAATCATTTCCGACCATATAGAGTATATATATTCTTGATCAGCATCAACAGCCGAGTCGATATAGACTTGTCCGTCTGTCCGTCCGTCCGTCCATCAGTCCGACCGTCTGTATGAACACCTATATCTCCGAGATGGTAAGAGATAGAGGTTTGACATGTATGGGACAAATGCTTCTTTTATCTGCACGCAGATCAAGTTTGTTTCAAATTTTGGCCACGCTCCCTCCCGCCCCCGCAATTCCGAAAAATTGTTATATTTCCTACAGTTTTGAAGATAGACTTTTCGTATCTTCTAGAGATAGTTAGTAATTTATAAATAAATCGATTTGCCGAAAAATGATAAAGATTGGATGAACGGTTCTCAAGATATGAGCAAAAAAAGCCCCCACCCCCCTCCCACCCTAAAAAAATTTTGCATACTTTTTGGATGGTCACCCTAAGGAACGCAGGAACACTGTTCAACATGTTTTTTCATGAGTAACGGGTATATCGAAGTCGGTTAGAGCCGACTTTAACGACTTTAATTAAGAGTAAATGCCCAAAAACACGAATTTTAAACTTTAACATAAGTGGCTTACAAATTATCGAAATGTCAAAAAAAAAACTTAAAAATTTGTTTTTTTTTTTAACTAATGATCAGCCAAGTAACATGCATGTTTTAACTAAATTACAAAATTTACAGAAGGAAAAAATATGGATTTTTGAAGGAGTTATGATCCTTCCCTATTAAATATGCTCGGTATGGGGAAACGGAGATTGGAGATTGCAATTGAATCTCAAATTTTGTGTTTTTCAAAGAGAACTTTATTTATTCAAAATTATTTAGTAATTGAGTAAGCCTTCAAAATGGATGGCTTTGTCAGCACAATTGAGGGACATGAACAACAACGTAAATTCAAAGTTCGCACTTGTTTTTAAACAAACCTATTTCGATGGATTTTTTTACAGACTCATAATACAAAAGATCATGGTACGAAAATATTTAGACACACTTTAAAAATAGAACAATGTTTTTTCACTTATAAGAACCTTCTTATCGAATTCAAAACTCTCAAGCCTTATCGAATATCTGTTCTGTTTCAAACTTAAAAGATAACGCTTATTTACCATAAAACCTCCGTCTATTGTTAGCAACAATTTTGCAGCAACTGAGATACTTAGTTAATCCTCCATCAAACTCAACTCAAGAAAGAATCACGCTTAATCCTTGGCGGGTCGACAGTTTCTTGACCCTAACCCAGGCCATTTAAAGTGTTTTTCGCACATGTCATTGTGATGGAGCACTTTGATGTTAGTTTTATTTTGTTTTATTTTTACTTATTTTTTTGCTGGTACAAGATGCAGCCAAAGTGAATGAAAGAACATTTTGCATGCTTTGCCGCCTTAATGACGACGATTAAAATGCAGTGGCTGACAGGGCCGCAGGTGCCGGGCGACTCGGAATGGGCAGTGGGCGGTGGAGGGGCGTTTTACATGAAAAACTCATAAAGCAAGAAAGGAAACAATTACAAATACGAGTACACATATGCTTACCTATGGACCGACGGGAGAAGGAAGCTGTGGCAAGTGGATAACAGTGGGGGGGACTGTGTTCGCAGATGTTTGAAGGATTTCAGTTACAATTTGTTTGCGGCGCTTCGCTTTAACAAGTGCCTCGCTCTGTGTGTGTGTGTGTGTGTGTGTGTGCCAGTATTCCTTTTATTTCCTTTTATGGTTTTCCTTGTGCTGAAGAGTGAAATTGTTTCCGCCGCACTTAACGATGCTGCTTTCAGCTCTCCCCTTATCCCACCCATTTGGAGGGCAAACATTTCCGTAGCTCGTCGCATAATTTAATGCAAATACCCCGCAAAGATCGGAGAACACTTTTGCATAAAATGATGAAATTTTAGCATTTGATTTTGATAAACTAATTTTAAATGCACCAGGCTGAAATAACAACAATTATGCTTACAAGTTTGGCTCAAATATTTTTAACCATTTTCTTGCAAAAGAAGCCAACATTTCTTCTTGCTCTTGACAGAAGCCACCGCACCCCTTTTATGCGGCACTTTAGCTAAGAATTTTCTCTAATGACTTAAACGCAGTAACCACTAAAACATTTACAGCGCACACAGTTTACGCCCTCTTCACCCCCCGCAAACACACCCTCCCCTCACCACCCCCCTGAACCAGTCACCTTACTGCTCCATTCGTTGTAGGTAAAGTGGCGCATTTTTGCGCAAAATTTTCCTCGAAACCGCAAGAAGAAAACTCATTAAGCGAAAAGCATTTGATGGCAAAACGGCGGGGACTAAACTTACAGCCTCCGACAGTTTTTCCACAATGTGGGCGTGGCATTTTTGGTTGCCTTTAGCAAAGCATTAAGGTAAGACGGAGGCAAGCACATGTTGTGTGGGTGTAACAAGGGCCCTGACTGGGCCTGACCAATGTGGAAAATACACCTTGAAGTATGGCGAATGTTTCTCAGGAAGTTGTGGTGCTTGTGTTTTAATCACTTTTTGGGACAAACTAAATTATTTACTTCTGCAAACCTTTAACGCGTCCGCTGCTTTCAAATTTGTACAGAAGGTTTTGTCCAGGAGTTGAAATTTTTAACAGATTCGATGCAGAAGTCTGAGAAAAGAGGCGAACTGACAGAATATCTGATGTTGCTACAAATATATTTACAGGCATGCAAGCAGGTTCTGAACCGAACAGAATCAAGCCGTACAGCTTATTTTGACAAACGCTGAACCGAACCGAAAACTGCATGTTTTGGATTCAATCATCGACGAGTTTGACATAGCTCCTACCTGAAGAGTTAGTTAAATTTTGATAGCAATAATATTATGTGGACTTAGGTTTGCATTCACAGACTATTTACACTGGTTACTATTTACATTGTCAATACGGTTTGTCTTTGACCTTTATATTTACAACTTCTCATCTTCGTTTTCCCATACTCTCGTCATGAATTCAGTGTGACCATCGTCTTATTCGATATATTGACAATAAGCGTCTATTTAAAGGGTGATTTTTTAGCTATTATCTTTTTGGCAACACTAGTTTAAACAGCTCACGCACGTTTCGTGTTTTGTTTCACGAACAACGCTTACAAATTATTGAATTTTATTATCAAAATGCGTGCTCTGTTAAGAAAGTTCATGTTAAGAAAGCGACGAAGCTCATTTTTGGCTCAATGGGTACGTAAATAAGCAGAATTGTCGATTTTGGAGTGAATATCAGCCAGAAGCATTGCAAGAGCTACCAATGCATCCAGAAAAAGTCACAGTTTGGTGCGATTTATGGGCTGGTGGTTGGACCGCACTTCTTCAAAGATGATGCGAATCGTAACGTAACTGTGAATGGAGAGCGCTACCGTGATTTGATATCCAACTTTTTTTGGCCAAATTCAAGAGCTTGACTTGCATGACGTGTGGTTTCAACAAGACGGTGCCACACAGCACGCGCAACAATGGACTTATTGAGAGGCGAGTGCGGTGAAAATTTTATTTCACGTTCGGGACCAGACAATTGGCCGCCTAGATCGTGCAATTTAACGCCTTTAGACTATTTTTTGTAGGGCTACGTTAAAGCTTATGTCTATATAGACAAGCCCGCTTCAATTGACGCATTGGAAGACAACTTTAAATACTTATTTTTTTGTGAGATATACTGGCTCGAAATGTACGAATGGACCATCTTCAACTGTAGGAGACGTTTTTCCAAATGCGGGGGCGGGAGGGCGTGCCAACATTTGCATGAAGAAATCTTCAACATAAAATTATATGGACCGTACATATCGATTTATATTTTAAAGATTTCTAATAAACTATTTTTTTTTAATTTTAAATGTGTTGTTTTTTTAGTTTAAATAAAAAGAGTTACTTTCCACGTAGGGAGTCTCATACCTCTTAAATAATCACCCTTTAGTAATCGCTCTTGCTGTAGAATGTAAAATTAAGCATATTTTTATTGCTCGTTAATATGTTCCCCAGGGCGTTATAGTAACGCTCTTGCTGTAGAATGAACATAAATTGTTATATTAAGTTGGAACATTTTTAATTACTCCGCAGGGACTCGAAAGCGAGGCTCTTGGACTGAACTCGATTGGAATGGCGTCTCAAATCGTTGCGCAAAAAGGTTTTGTATTGTATTGAATCTACCATCTGCCTAAAAACATGAGAACACTTGAACTGTCTAAGCGAATTCTGAAGTTGGTCAAT
Organism: Lordiphosa clarofinis; assembly: GCA_018904275.1. Classification (NCBI taxonomy): domain Eukaryota; kingdom Metazoa; phylum Arthropoda; class Insecta; order Diptera; family Drosophilidae; genus Lordiphosa; species Lordiphosa clarofinis. Next base: position 1,166,494 of record JAEIGQ010000007.1, on the reverse strand, counting down.
ATATGTAAAAGAGAAAACTTAAATTTGGAGTTTAAATATTTTGATTATGATAGATTTTAATACAAAAACAGCATAGTTAAATCAAGCCTGAGTGCACATGAAAGAACTTTCTGTTACTTATTAATCTTTTCTGTTCAGTTTTCAAATTAAATGAGTTATTTTCAAAACTTTTGTACTGCATTTTAATTTTTATTATCTATTTCTTATTATATTATATTTTCGTCCCATTGAAATACTTAAGCCTCATCTTATTTGGTTCCATTCCAAAGGTGATAGGTGTTAAAATAATATTTGATAAACTCAGTTTGTAGAGGCCCAGAGGGAGGCCCTACTAAAAGTTATACACAGAAGACCATTATGGCTGACTCTCAATTGAGTGAGTTTTCCGTTACAAAAGTAGCACAATTTTATATCATTCTACCAGAGCGAGCGTCGGTAAACATTCTCTTACAAATTTACCTAGCTATGGAGCTCTTAAGTACACCGACGCTCTTGAGCGCATGTGATTTCTGAGCGACAAATTCTCTCTTGAGCGTCAAAATACTCTTGAGTTGAATTATAAAACTCCGTGCTCTTGAGCTGCATTTAACACTTAACCCCAAGAGATACGTGTGATTGTTTATGTTGCTTTGAGCGCTTCTGTCACTTGCATTTTACACGAGACTTTTTCGCTTGAAGTGCGAAAATTGGCATCAATTTTGGATAAAGTCAACAAACTTTTCATTTGCTTTGAAAATTAAACCGTCTGCGACAGCGGCGAAAAAAAGAAGTTAAACGTGTTCGCTGGCGACTGACATAAATCGTTGGCAATATTATTTCAATTAGTCGATACTCTCTGGCAGGCAATCAATCAGTTAAGAGTCAAATCAAATTTTTCGATATAAAATCAGAAACTTTACATATACTTATAATATGGTAAATTTTAAGATAAGTTCTGAAAAAATCGTTAAGGCTGAAATAAAAATTTCTTTATATTTGAATATGAATATGAATAAAAAAGTGTAAAAAATTTATATAAATATATTAATCATCTTTTTTGTGATTATTTTTTTTATTTTTGTGATGATTTTTTAAGATTTTTTAGATTAATGTTCCATAATCTTTTTAAAGACATACAAAATTTGGAAAATAAATTAAATGGTTTTGGACAATGCCAAACACTTTTGATTTGACCGGTTGGAACATCTAATAAGAAGTTTCTTAAGAAAACGGGTTAACAACAGGTCACCTTTAGCAGATGTTGGTGTCAGCAAAAAAAATCATATGAAATTTTGTTCATTAATGAAGCTTGGATTCGGTAATTAGACCTTCGTTCTTCATATTTCCGACAACATCATAGGAAATTGTGTGACATAAGCTTTGAATAGTGAATGGTCACAAGCCCGAATGAAGTGCTTATTGATCAAATTGAGCCGTGATTGCTTTCGATAGACTAGTGGAAAATGTTATTAGTCTGGAAACAATGGGCGTATTCAGCAGATAGTTCCGATTAGCGATTACCGATTTACGTTCGATCGAAATGGAATGGAATTGATAGCAGACTTTAAGATAATCGGGGCTTGATACTTTTAAAATTGGAAAATACTAGAGAAAACTAATATTTAGATTTGTTAATAGAAAATTTCTAAATTTCCATAAGTAGGTAACACAACGTTAACAAATAATTTTTTCGATTTTATCAGTAACAAGATGTGGCAATCTGTTCGCAGGTAAAATCGCAATCATAAATCATAACGTAAACGATTATCCGCCCGATTGAAGTTCTAGATTTCGTTGCCACGTCGAGGAAACTTTATAACAAGCTAAAGACCCAGGAGCATTTTATTGGTTTTACCGCTATTTTGACGGTGGAGTATTTTAACAGTTGTGCTTAAACAATTTCTTCATAATCTGCTTAATTTTAACATTTCGAAAAATATTCCGAAATTTATTTTGACTTTCTTCAAGTGGAACAATTCATATACTGAGTTGGAACATGCTAATGGATGTTCAATAAATACCGCACTTAATCAATACCTTTTAAAATTTTTTAGCTGAAGAAAATAATTAACAATAGACTTTAGAACCTAAAGAAATAGCTCGAACCATTTTTTACTAATTTTCTTTTAGAGATTCTTAACTCAAAATTTAATCCAAGTTTTATGCCCTCTTGCATTATATAAATTAAGGTTTTAAACAATTTTCATTTCATAATTTTTTCTTTTTAGCTGTGAACAATGTGTAGTTTCCCAAACTAAGTAATAGATCTAGCCACTTCTTTAAGCAAAAAAAACTTGAAAAGTATGAAGACGCTTGGACAACTATTTGAACTGATCGTTCCTATGGCACCTTTATGCTATAGTTATTCGATTTGAATTATGAGAAAGCATATAATATTTTAAAACATTAAGTTAGTTCTCCACTATGACTATATTTTAGACCTATATTTCCTATACTAAAAATTTGTTCGATTTTTATAAAACTTGGTAAAATTATTATAGAGCATAGAAAACTTATAAATTTGAGTTTTGGGAACGTTAGCATAATAAGTAAAAAATTTTCTCTCACTACAACTTGTTTTTCGATCGATGGATCCTATGGCGATCGTTGAAAACTCGGGGAATTTTTTTCTTAAAATTAATTCCAACTAATAGATAACTTAAAAATTTAATTTGAATCAATACTTTAAGAGAACAGATAAATTTTTTTACATTTCATTCTGGGTTGTTACAATTCAATCTTAACCCAAGCAAGGATTCTTAATGTCCCTTTCTTGCTGCTGAGCTGCTGCTGCCTCGTTTGGGTTGATAAATTTCTACAAGTTTTGCTGCTGTTCGAACATCCGTTAGGCAGTGCCCCATTTAATAGAGTAGCGTGTATTTCAATACAAACTCCGCCAGACGTTGCGGCGTTTTAAGTTGTCTGACCCGATCGTGGATGTATCACTATCTTACTTATTTGCTCACACGAGCACTTACACACACACACACACATACTGCATGTGTTAAGTGTGTACGTGTGTGAGTATGACCATTGTATTTTGCGGCCGATAAGCTGAGCGCGCACCAGCAAATATTTACATTAGACATTTGTACTAATTGCTTTGTACATATTTACACAGATTACATACATACACACATACATATGTATGCACAAGTAGAGAGTAACAATTATGTATTTCTTCACCGGACGCGGCGGCAAAATGTTAAAGATCGTAAGAGCGAAATTCACTTTTTTATGATACTTACGTTATTTTCGGTGTAACTTTTAGGGAGGGCTTGAAATCGAATTTGAAATCACATTTATTTACCTTCGAAAAACATTGTTTGTTTCATTTATTAAAAAAAAAAGTTAAGCTAGAAACTTGTAAATCTTAGAACAAAATGAAGAGCGATCATTTTAAATCTTCTACATCTGTTTCATTTAGCGAATCCTTTACATTCTTGGGAGATCTAATGCTCACAGAGGAAAAAACCGAGAACTTGATATACTCAAAACGAGCACGAACGTTACCAAAAACAGTGCGTAAACGATTTATCTTATTTAAAGTACAATGTTCTTTCTTCAGAACTCTTAAACATGATTTGAGTTGACATTCTTCCTTGTTTAGGAACAACAAGAACAGACATCGGCCTCTTATGAATTATAATTAGATAGCAGATTTTGCATATTTAAATATTTTGAACTGATCTTATTTTTATTGAAAAATGATCTAAGTCCGCTAAAAACTAGTTTGCATAAACTGATAATGTGCATATAAAATATAAACCTATGAAAGAACAAATAAGAGTGTTGAGAGTAATGTGGTTCCAATGGCTTTGAGTTCCTTTTATTTGTGTTTAAATTTATTTTAGAAATTTTTAAATTAGCGATGGCCACGCCTGGCCCTCAGGGACCGAACACATTTCGCTATTCGCCTTTTGATTTTTCCTCAAATTATATATCCTCGTCGTTGTTTAGATATGCATCCAAATATTCTATTATTGGCTGGTCAAGACATGGTAATAAGGAAGGCATTTATATAAGAGGAATTCCCACAATGACCCAAGCTTCGAAATTACTGAAAATTAGCAGCTATTAAATCCGTTAATAACACTAGTGATTCCATTTTCCAAAATATTTATAACATTGTGCGGCACTCAAAAAAGCCTGGGAACAGGACCAATTAATTCTGAAACTAGAGGCATCAGGTATAATTCTTTATACCCGGTTTTTCTTGATCACGTCTTAAAATAACCATTTGGGTATCAGGATCTTCGCCAACATTATAGAATTAACCCTTAAAATAAAATTCGTAGTTTTCACTAAGAAAAAATAAAATTTTGTTAAAAATGTCTTTGGTGGACAAACCGCGATACGCAAAGAGTATATAAATGATATGACCTGTTTTTCTGCTGGAAATAAAGCTTTTTACTCAAAAGATAAATTCCAAATTAACAATTTTGTTCGAAGGCAATTGCATCTTAAATTTCGTTCTTTTATTAAAACTTAGCAATTCTCTGCTTTTGGTTCGGATGGTAATGTTATCGCTTTTGTGTGTCAAAATGTAAAATGAACATGTTTTTTATTTGTTAAAAATTGTAGTATTAGAAACACACTTAATTTCTTTATCAATGTTTGTTATACCCTTGGAGAGGGTATATTAAAATTGTCCGGATGTTTGTAACGCATGGAAGAAAGCATCTCCGACCACATAAAGTATATATATTCTTGATCAGCATGACGAGCTGAGTTGATATAGCCATGTCCGTCAGTCCGTCTGTGCGTCCGTCTGTCCGTCCGTCTGTTTCTATGCTATCTCCTCCGTCAGTTTTAAAGCTATCGTAACCAAACTTTGCACGAAGTCTTTTAGTACAAATACGCTGCACATTTGTCGGAACCGGCCGGATCGGATGAGTATAGCATATAGCTGCCATAGGAACGATCGGTCGAAAAACTAGTTTGAGTAAGAAAAACTTTTTTGTTTTCAATGTTATCGCTCCCAACGCTCGTATTTATAAGTTTTCAGTGATTTCACATAATTTCACCAAGGCTTGTCAAAATCGGACGACTATATAGCTGCCATCCAAAAGTTAGGTCTGAAAAAAGTCTTGGTAAGAAAAACTTTTTTGTTTTCAATGTTAGCGCTCCCAACGCTCGCATTTAAAAGTTTTTAATGGTTTTACATAATTTCAACAAGATTTGTTGAAATCGGACAACTATATAGTATAGCTGTTATACAAACTGTCAGGCATATATCAAGCTCCAAGGGTATATAGACTTCGGTCGAGCCGAAGTTAGCTTTTTAACAAAAATTTTATGAGCGGTTTAAAACATTTTGAGCATTTCTACTTAAAACAATGAAAAACTCAATACTTACGGTTTTTTCATTGTTGAGAACTCGAAGTTTTTACATTGTGTATATATTATGAGACCTGATATTGTGTACCCCCCAAAGTTTATAATCATCATCACCCATCATAATTGTTTGTTTTTCTTATAACTCGATCATCTTTCATCCAATCTTTATCAATCCTTCGACAAATCGAACTCCAATATTGATTACAAAATATCTGCAGAAGGTACAAACCAACTATCTGTAAAACGGAGGGAGATGTAAAGTTTTTTCCAAATTGCGGGGGCGGGAAGGGGCGTGGCAAGAATTTAAAATAAACTTAATCTGCCTGTAAGTATAAGAAGTAATTGTCCTATATATGTCAAATCTCTATCTCTTACCATCTCTGAAATCTCTTCGTTATTACGGAAGGTTCGGAAATAATTGATACTCTGAGTACTTTTGAAATAGGGTATAAAAATCACCTCGTCGAAGACTTTTCTAGTAACAGTTATGGAAATCGTTTTCAGCGCTTGTATAAGCCAGGGGTAAAAAATTAGTCGGCAATTGTCGCCACCGCAGCAACAAATCAATCAATCGGCTTACCACAGGCTTTAACACAACTGTGGCTAGACCTGGTAATGGGGCTTATCGACGATCCATAGCCCACACGTGTCTATAAGATACCCCAAACCTAACGGTTATCAAAACGCCGGGCATCATTAACACAGATGGATACATTGATAAGTCATGGCAGTCGTTCAACTGGCCAGCTGGGCCAGAGCCCACCCTCTGTGGGCAGAGTAAACAACATGAATGCAGCCAGAGGGGGCGAGGGAGACACATACATATGTGTCTACTTATTGACGGCATATGTACATATTTACTCTTGGGCTTATCAGTAAATAGTCTCGAGTCCAGCACACGTGTGCTATTTTCGGTTTTGATTTACCTATTTCAGTTTATCAATTAGTAATATTTTGCTCCATGAAGTGCGATTTGAATTTGTAAGGTATTTCCCTAAAGAAGCACAAGCTTCCGTTTCGCCTGCTTTGGTCAGTTTGCTTTGGCCCAGCTGCTGGCAGATACTTAGACCCTCGAGGCTTGTCCTGGTGTGCACTGCATTTGTTTAGAGTCCCTCCACACATCCTGTACAGAAATTGAAAAACTACTAGAGCAAATTTCAAGTGAGACGTGAGCAAGTGAGTGTCCTGGGGTCATGAGTCTGGCAATTGAAATTCGAAGCATGAAGCCCAAACGCCCCACCCTCCGAAGGGTACTTGAATATTGAGAGAGACGAGTAGCCCAAGCCTTGTTTTTCGCGCCTGATAACTAAAGAAAATTGGTTTCCCTTCTGTGTGGCACGGTGGGACCGACAAACAATGCTGGAGATTTGTGTCTGTATGAATGAGAGAAGAGAATGTGTGAATTAATGTGTTCACTCGCATTTTTTTTAAGAATAGGATTTGGACATTTGTTTAAAGAATATTTTAGGTGCATTCATCTGAAACGTTTCGCAAATGTTTGTTTCTTATCTTATTTTTGTTGTTCGGTACTAGGCCATGGTCTAAATCAGCGATGGCCCTTGGTTCCTCCCAGGGGGCGAAAACATTTCGTTATTCACACGTACATGACTTGAACGCTGGCCGAAGCTGAGACCAAAAGAGCAGAAAGCCGTCATTCGCTCGCCAAAGTTCAAAGCGATAAGATCGAAGCAAATTCTCGGCGCTTTATTTTCGCACACCAATACTCTCATACTTTTTGGCCTTGCTCTGGCTGGCCATCGCTGATCTAAATAGCTATATAACCTTTATGCTCTACTCTTGGTTCACATAGTTTGGTATTCCTGAGTCTTCAGCCAACGGTCAGTTCCAGTCCAAGTTAACATAGATGATGTATGCAACGCTGCCGCTGTGCTCATCCTTAAGTTTCTCTCTCTCTCTCTCTCTCTCTGTTGTTTATTCTGTGTTTTATTTTTCAAACTTTTTAGAACTGTCGCTCCTAACCGGCCGTTGATTTAACTGTGATTACAAAATTACGTTTTATAAATACCCTTTACACATAACTCATCCTGCGATTTGTCGAGCCGTCTATTTTAACGTCCCTATGAAAATCCCAACTCATTTATATGAAAATTGCAGAGTTTGAGATTCTTTGAATTGTTCTATGTACACCTTCCATTTAACCGAATACTTACAGGTCTACATGAGTTTTGCTTAGTCATTAGTATTATGTATAGATTTGCCGAAGAAATGATAAAGATCGGATGAACGGTTCCCAAGTTATGAGCAAAAAAGTGAACCTAGCCCCCCCACTACCACCCTTCCCACCCTAAAAAAATGTTGCATACTTTTCGGTTGGTCACCCTAAGGAACGCAGGAACACTGTTAAACATGTTTTTTTCATAAGTAACGGGTATATCAAAGTCGGTTAGAGCCGACTTTAATTTACACTCTCGTTATTTATACTCCCGGTTTTCTTCTTTTGAAAAACTGTTTTTTTATACTCTGTACCAAAGGTACATAGAGTATATTAAGTTTGTGCAAACGTATGTAACAGGGAGAAGAAATCATTTCCGACTATATAAAGTATATATATTCTTGATCAGCATCAACAGCCGAGTCGATATAGCCTTGTCCGTCTGTCCGTTTGTCTGTCCATCCGTCCGTATGAACAAACAGATCTCAGAGATGGTAAGAGATAGAGCTTTGAGTTTTAAAGATAGACGATTTGTACCTTCTGGAGATAGTTAGTAATTAGCAAAATGTATCGATTTGCCGAAAAAAAATAAAGATCAGATGAGCGGTTCTCAAGCTATGAGCAAATAAGTAAACAACTCTCCTCCACCCACTCCCACCCTTAAAAAGAGAGAGAGAATTAGAGATGAGCGCAGCACCAGCATTGCATTCAGCTTCTACTCCAGGTACTGAGTATGTTATAGTCGGTCTTTACCGATTTTCTAGCTTGTTTATTTTTAGTTTAGCTTGGTCAAATTATTTTGCTTTACCTCGGTGTTTTTGCTCGGATCTTTCTGTTGTTTTCAGTATAGGCCTAATTTGGTTCTGAGGAGGAGGGAGCATTTTTCAAATCTGAAAAAAAACTTGATCTGCGTACGGCAAACACCTTCATACATGCATTAATGTGTGGCTCTGTCTATTAAAGTATCTGAGATCGACGCGTTCACACTGACAGACAGACGGATATGGCTAAATAGACTCGACTGTTAGTAATGATCAAGAATATATATACTCTAAAGAGTCGGAGATGCTCAAAAAAAATCATAAAAATAAACCCTTTCCTTTTCAATTGAAAACCATTTGCAATTCTCTTCGTTGACTGGCGCTCTCAGTTGTCTGTCCAGTTTGTTCTTATCAAGCGCGTAATTAACGTGTTCTATATTTAGACTTCTTGTAGTTTGCCGTACAGAGAGCTCTATCAATTGTGTATCATCACCAATTGACTTTCAGTCGTTTGCTGTTGTTCTGTTTCGTTTTGGTCAGCAGTCTCAGACCTTCTTCGCAGCTGGAGAATTGGAATGGGGGGTACAATAAGATTATCAAGCTGCAAAATCAACAGTGGACAGGCGTACGAGCTTGGTCGCAAATGGGCAGCATCTGTTGTAGATACTTGATGGTTGTTGTTGTTGTTGCTGTTGATTTAATAAATTAAAACTCGTAAATTAACTGTGAAGGCAAAACGACGCGCGACAAATCAAATAAATAAATGAAAAACAAAAAAAAAGGAGGAAAGCTAACTTCGGGTCAACCGAAGTTTAAATACCCTTGCAGTTAAGATAATTTATATTAAAAATGTTTTAAATTAGTTGAGTGATTTCCCAACAGATGGCGCCACTCTTTAAATTAACAATCCCCAAATTCAAGAAAGATAAAATTGAAAAAAAAATAAAGGTTGTCTTACAAAGACTCATTTTCCGACCGATCTGTCCTATGCCTATATTGAATTAAGCAAATAATTCGAGCACAACTTAATCCCAAAGCTGCATCATTTTCCCATATTCTTGATTAACTTGAAATCGATATGTAAAATTAATTTGATCCCAGGAAAGATAAATCTTCTTCCTTTCCTCCGTCAGGTCATAGCACATCCTTATAAACTTCGAAGAACCACACCAGTTTTGGATTATATAAGAATTCTGAAAAAAAAACCGGTATAAATTCGAAAGTCTTAGGTCAAGCCTGAAAGTAAAGATTGAATTTTCAAGCTCACGCTGGGCTTTCTCTAATATTTAAAATATTGAAAGTATTACGACGTTTTTATACCCTGTATCGATTGAAAATGAGTAAAAGAGGATAGTGAAGATCATAGGTTTATGCCGTACCCAGGTTCAGATTTGCACAAACTTCCCCCCCTACCCCCTTAAGTCGCAATAAACTGTCAGAGCCACAATTTTAAAGTCACAACTTCGTGGCTTAATATATATCGAACCCTGTGCGCGAAAATATCGTATGTGCCACTTTGTACGAAATTGACATTTTGATACAAATTAGTTCTAAGTCCACTAACTCATCAGCTTCGGTTACGGTACGTCGTTATCGTATGTGCCAATGATGAGTTTTTTTCTTGTGAGCGAAATAATCGTATGTGCCACACAATACTGATATTCAACAGTCTGGTGGGGAAAAAGCTAAATTGGTAATCAGAGATCTGCAAAAATCTCTTTTTTCTTGATTGCGTAATGCACAAGAATTCTAACTCACATTTATTCATCTAACAAAACTCTAAACTCAATTAATTCAACTCAAACCGCAATTGCATCGAGCGGTTGAGCCAGTGCTATCACATTATTGCAGAGCGAAAAACACTAAAGCTTATTTTCGCAGGAATTCAAAAACATTTATAAGTGCAATACTCAATTTATGAAAGACTAGCACATAACCCGTCGCGTTTCGCTGCGCCCTTAACAGTATAGAACCAATATCAGCCCACATACCACCCCCACAACACCCAAATCCCACCCATTTACCGCACACATCCCACCAACTTCTCATTCACCATCGCAGTACCACCCACCTCCCACCCAACTACCACTCACATCCCATCTACTTCCCAACCTCTTCCCTGTACCGAGTTTCAAGTTCATCCGATAAATAATAGTAATTTTGCATGTTAAATTTTCCGGCCATTTTAACTCCCGGGTTCGGATTTTCCATCATTGGAAAATCACACTTCTAACTATTTCGCATTTTATCCATACAAACCAAGTCTCAAGTCAATCGGATGAAAAAGTAGTTATTTTCCATGTAGAATTTTCCTGGAATTTTCACGCCTGGGGGCGGAATTTCCGTCATTGGAAAATCATGCTTCAAATTAATCCGTATTCTATCGTTTAAGCCAATCGGATGAATAAATGTTTTCTTGCATGCAGAATTTTATGCGCACTTTTACTCGTTGGGATCAGATTTTCCGACAAAAATCACATTATTCCATTTCATCAATTAAAACCGAGCTTCAAGTCAATCGGATAATAAATAGGTTTCTTCTCGCAGTATTTGCTGGGTCAAATTTTCCGACTCTGGAAAGTCGCTTTATCTTTATAAACCGAGTTTTAAGCCAACCTGGGGGCGGATTTTCCGACATTGAAAAGTCATATTTTAAATCATTTCGTATTCTGTCCTTACAAACCGAGTTTCAAGCCAATCGGATGAAAAATAGTCTTTTATGCAGAATTTTCCGACCTTTGGGTAAAATTTTCCTACATCAGAAAATCACATTTCAAACTATTTCGTTTTCCATCCTTACAAACCGTGGTTGAAGCCAATGGGAAGAAAAATAGTTTTTTGAGTGCAGAATTTTCCGTCCATTTTCCTCGTGGGCTCCGTCTTAGTACGCACCTTCCCCACTAACAGAACTCCTCTGCAAATTACAGCCCTATATCTCTTACCGTTTAGGCTGTGCGATGATTGCCATTGAGTCAGTGAATCAGTCAGTCAGACAGTCAGTACACTCTCTTTTTATAGATATAGAGCGAGGCCAAAAAGTGAGAGAGTATTGTTGTGTAAAAACCTAATCGCTTCGAACTCTTGCGAGCGAAGGACGGCTTTCTGCTCTTTTGGTCTCAGCTTCGGCAAGCGTTCGGGTCGTGTACGTATGAATAACGAAAAGTTTTCGCCCCCCTGGGAGGAACGAAGGACTAAGTATTGCTAGTATAGGGATATTAAAATTCCATTCAAACAATTTAGCATTTATTTGAGCATCTTAATCTTTATAATAAATTACTACTTATTGCAAAAGCAAACGAAATATGCCTTGTGGAAATTTTTTGTTAAGTGTGATTTTATCAACAAAATAGCAAGATTCTAAACTTCCACTTGGGCTGCTACAATTTATTGAGTAAACTAATTATTGCAAACAATACCTCAAGCCAATTATTGGAACGATAACACAGTACAACACTAAAAAAAGCCCGGCATAAGACCAATAAAATATGATAAAACGCACCTTTGTAAGCATCACCTCATACCCAGTTTTTCAAATCCACCCTCGGTTCGCGTTTCATGGGTACTTTTGTACTTGCAACACACAACTATAACAATTTTAACTAAGTTTTTACTGGCTTAAGATAAAATTCTCCAAAATTCAGCATATGTGGACAGGGTCATTGGGAACGACATATGAAAAATTCACTTAATTCGCGCAAACGGTTAAGGTACCTCCAGAAGGAGTTAAACGTTCATTCTTCAATATCTTTAAAAGCGCACGGTAGATTTTTCTTAAAATCGTTGCTTATGATGGTATAATGGGCTATTGCACTTCCCTAAGAGATGGTACTCGACAGCCAAAAAACCGCGAATTGGAGTACCAATTTTATATTCACCCACGGAGCACTCCATATGAACTAGATACCCGACGTACAAATAGACTGAACTGTGTTTTCAGTTTCGCCAAGGAAGCTTTGGTTCGGGTTTTATAGGCAATTTTGTACCAGCAATTGCCTTTAAACAACATTTACCATCTGGGTATCACAGCCTCCCCCAAAAATTATGCAATTAATCTTATGATTAAAATTCGTCGTTAAAATTGTCTTTGGTGGGCCATCCGTGGTACACCAAGATGCGCTGAACTAAAGTATTTAAATGATATAATCTGTTTTCCTGCTTGCAATGAAGCAATTTACTTATAAATTTAATTTCATAATTTTTGTAAAGCTGGTTTTACCTAAATGGTCAATGTTGTTCTAAAGCAGTTGCTGGTACAAAAATGCCTATAAACCGCGAACCAAGGCTTCGTTGGCAAAACTGAAAACGCAGACCTGTCTATTTTTAGACCTTGTTTATGGCATATGGTTTGTGAATTGGTTTGTGGGTAAGTCTAAACTGAGTTCTCTTAGGAACATGCAATAGCCCATTATACCATCATAAGCAACGATTTTAAGAAAAATCTACCGTGCGCTTTTAAAGATATCGAAGAATGAACGTTTAACTCCTTCTGGAGGTACCTTAACCGTTTGCGCGAATTAAGTGAATTTTTCATATGTCGTTCCCAATGACCCTGTCCACATATGCTGAATTTTGGAGAATTTTATCTTAAGCCAGTAAAAACTTAGTTAAAATTGTTGTAGTTGTGTGTTGCAAGTACAAAAGTACCCATTAAACGCGAACCGAGGGTGGATTTGAAAAACTGGGTATGAGGTGATGCTTACAAAGGTGTCTTTTATCATAATTTATAGGTCTTACGCCGGGCTTTTAAAAAAAGTTGGATTTTGTCGAACTGTGTAATTAACAAGCAAATTATTGGAATGATAATAAACGATTTATTTAATTTGAAGCTCTTTTGCCTACTCTTATTCCTTCCCCTGTATCCTTTACGATTTACATAATCTTCTGTGTCAGATGTTTCAGACTTGGAGCGTTTAATATTGTTACAATGATCCTTACAGAAATGACAAGTTTTTAGAAATTCTGGGGAGTTGGTAATGGTTTTGCCTGCATTTTGATGGCAGCCAGTACTTTGGTCCCATATGCAGCAATATTGTTGCATATCACCTAAAAATGGATCAAAAATGAAAAGTATTCACGGAGGGGAATTCCTTCGAGCTGTGGACTTACCAATTAAATTGAATGTGGATGGCAGACACTTGCTGATCGTGGGATGAGGTGCTATGTTTTCTTTTCGCTGTTCAAAAGCGATTTTATCATTATCATCAAGGCAGTATAGCTGGGAGTAGTTGCTGGGCAGCTGGCCATTGTTAAAATCGCTGCAGTCGGCGCATAGCTCCGCTGTTTAAAGCAAGATGGATTTTAAATAAGTATTTCCAAAAAGGCGGTCTATACGAAAAATCAACTTACCTGCGTATGTATTGCGAGCTATGAATAAGATGAAAGAAAGAAAAACAGCAACATGCATTTTGAAAATAATTTAATTTAATTTTCAGAGTGTATGTTTGAATTTAAACTAACTGAATAATCGGGGATTATTTTTTTAAAGACTGAAGTAACTTTTTAATTATACACCGAATCATAATGCAACTAAAGCAGGTATGGCATTTAGAGTCTATCGAGTACTGAGAGCTTTTACTGAAATCGTTAGCAAATCGTTAAGTTGAAATCGTGAGCAAAATTTCCAACAGTGGGAAAGGATAGGCAGTGAGCTAGATGTTCTCATCAACTTATCAGACCACATCACATGGAAAAACTCGCATACAGAGATTATTTAAACGAGAGCGCAAGTTAAAGTCGGCTCTAACCGACTTCGATATACCCGTTACTCATGAAAAAACATGTTTATCAGTGTTCCTGCGTTCCTTAGGGTAAACATCTGAAAAGTATGCAACACTTTTTTAACTCGGCTATTTTTCACATTTTTGCGTATAACTTGAGAACCGCTTATCCGATCTTTATCATTTCTTCGGCAAATTTATTTGTTTTGCTAATTACTAACTACGAAGGAAGGTACGAATCATCTATCTTTAAAACTGTAGGAGAGTTAACGTTTTTCCCAAATTGCGGGTACGGGAGGGGGCGTCCCCAAAATTTGAAATAAACTTGATCTGCCTGCAAGTATAAGAAGCATTTGTCTCATACATGTCAAACCTCTATCTCTTACCATCTCTGAGATCTAGGTTTTCATACAGACGGACGGACAGACGGGCATGTCTATATCGACTCGGCTGTTGATGCTGATCAAGAATATATATACTTTATATGGTCGGAAATGATTCCTTATGCCTGTTACATACATTTGCACGACTTTAGTATACCCTTTTTACTCTACGAGTAACGGGTATAAAAATTAAAAAGCTTCATGAAAATGTATTATTTCTACATGTTTCGACCGGGATTTAAACCCATTAACTTTGTGTAGCTTTTCTGCACGCCGCGCTTGGTTTTTTATTTCTGCACGCCGCGTGAAACTTTTCTAGACACTCATTTTCAATTAATTTCAGAGACCAAATTTAAAATTTCTTTGTCTAAAGCTAGCATAGAGATTCTTTGTTGTTTCGTTTAGTTTATGATGTTGCAAGAAAAACGATAAAATAGCACACAAGCACGCATACACACTTGCAGTTTACTGAGGCACAAAATGAGCAAAGAGTACGCTAAGTGAAAACAGAGGAGAAAGCTTATAACGATTCACTTTCTCATCGTGTCTAAGGCTGACAGTCTTTATACTCTGTACCGAAGGTACATAAAGTATTTTAAGTTTGTGCAAAAGTATGTAACAGGGAGAAGGAATCATTTCCGACTATATAAAGTATATATATTCTTGATCAGCATCAACAGCCGAGTCGATATAGCCATGTCCGTCTGTCTGTCTGCCCGTCCGTCCGTCCGTATGAACAAACAGATCTCACAGATGGTAAGAGATAGAGGTTTGACATGTATGGGACAAATGCTTCTTATACTTGAAGGCAGATCAAATTTATTTTCAATTTTTGCCCCGCCCCCTCCCGCCCTCGCAATTTCGAAAAAACATAATATCTCCTACAGTTTTGAAGATACACGATTTGTACCTTCCAGATAGTTAGTTACTAGAAAAATGTATCGATTTGCCGAAGAAATGATAAAGATCGGATTAGCGATTCTCAAGTTATAAGCAAATAAGTGTCATCCTATTTCAACTGTTTGATACATGAAAAAGAAAGATGCTTAGTGAAATTTGCTGTGTCGTAACAGCTGGTTGTAGGTGTGTGTGCAAACAGCAAGTGTGTCCTTCGGGAACCCCCACCTTTACGCCTTACAGAAAGTAAATCCACGCAATTATGCCTGCCAGATGGGTGCCTCATTTGAATAAGAGAGGCATTTTTTAGAGCGAAGCTATTTGGTGGAGACCTGGTGGGGATCAGGTGAGGTTCTGGCGGGGATTTGTTGGTAATCTGGTGGGGTTCTAGTGGTGACGTGGTGGGGATCTGGTGGTTATCTGGAGATCTGCTGGGTATGGGGGAAGGGGGGTGGAAAGAGTGGCTGCATTGAGGTCAAGTTGTGTAGTCTGGGCTATAAAACTATAATGTTCTTTGCTTGACAGTGCCTTTACAGTGGCTTGACAGCGCCTTGAGACATTGACAGTGACTTAACAGTGACTTAACATTGAATTAACAGTGAATTAACTTTGCCTTAACAGAGTTTTAAAAGTGACTTAACAGAGACTTAACAGAGTCTTAACACAAGCTTAACAGTGACTTAACAGTGTCTTCACAGTGTCTTAACAGTGACTTAACAGTTAATTAACAGGGACCAAACAGTGACTTAACAGTGACTTGACAGTAACATAATTTTTTTATTATTTAATATTTACTTTTACAGAATCCACATGTGTCTTTTGTCATTACTTAAACCGGCTTCATTGACGTAAAAAGCTTCGCTCGTACCGGGCGTCTCATGACACACACTCTTTTTTTTTTATGTAACCGCATAGTACCATGACCAGTTTTATTAAGAATTTTGTTAACCGTAACGAAAAATGCGCAGATAAAGTTTCCTAATAGCCGAATCAAACTAATTTTGAGTCATAGAAAAATAAGTTAAACTATTTTATTTAAGGTTCGACATTTGAGAGATGAACATAATCAAATTGTTCTTAATATTCTTGGCTATTTTGCCCAATACTTTTCAACATGAGCAAAGCGATTTAACTGCTGTTAACATTGGGCGCGCAATAGGAGGTAGACCGCCTAAGCCACGTGTCCCAAATCCTGGCCCAAAACCGGGCCCAAATCCATCTGGAGGAAAAATGCCTCCTCGTGCAAAAAAACCAAAACCATCTAAAGGAAAAAAGCCTTCTGGTGGAGCAAAAGCAAATCCATCTGGAGGGAAAAATCGTCCTGGTGTAGCATTTCAACCACCCAACTTACAAAGGCCGCCTTACCCACATTTTAATCGTCCGAATAAGCCCTTATCTAGATCAAAACCCACTAGATCTCCACCGAATAGAAGTCCAGGACCAAGGCTAACGCCAGGACCAAGGCCAAGCCGAAAGTCAAAAAAAACAAAAAAATCCATAGCAAAAACTGCAACCAAAAAACTGGAGTAAGTAAATAGCTAAAAATTTTCGCACTACAATATCTAAATCGTACCCATAAAATTCTGCATTCTCTATAGAGACTCGAGTCAGTCGTTAAGTATTTCAATACTTAGAAAAGATCTCGACTCTTAAGGATTACTAACAAAAATTGTGTACCATAGGTATACAGAGTATGTTAAGTTTGTGTAAAATGATGTAAGGCAAGGAATCATTTTGGACCCTATCTTTACTTATAAATCTTTGGGCCTGAATGACTGACATAGAATTAACCCACACCCAAAGCTGCTTATCGTAGAGATTTAAGATTTGGCATAGGCTTTCGTTAATTTATGCAGGCGCGCACAAAAAAAAATAGAAACAAATAGCAGTTAACGGGGACGTCCAAGACTTTAAAAAATTATAAAAATTGTGTTGATTCATCTTGTAGACAGCTTCGAATTCATAGCAGGTAAATCAAAATTTTGCGCTGTAAATGCAGTGGCCTGTACACATGTAAAAATTTTTCTCTTCCCATCTTAAAAGACGCAACCAAATTTTTAACGCGTTCGAAAACTCCGCAATTATATATTAATCCCTTCCATCAAGTGGATGTAAATTTCGTGTCTAGCGATATTTCCGCCCATATCTAATAAATTTTTAAAGATTGTGGATTTCACTGCAGTATCTGCACGCTTGCCCATTATAGGGAACGTATAAGTTCCTCAGTCTTTCCTAAAAATTAAAGAGGCAATATTTTTGGATAAAAGCATAAGTCCCGTTTCGGAGAACCAATAACTAAGAATTAAATATGAAAAAAGTTGACGTCATGGCAGTCACTCTTCAATTATAATTCTATTCAAATTGGCTTTCTCGCCTTTTTCATCACTCCACAGTTCTCGACTCTTTGCCCTCTCGATTCCCTCATTCCTCCCACCCTCCCCCCTTCCTGCGCTCTCCACTCTTTCCCGTCCCCCCTCATTCTCCTAAGCCCACGCCCTATCATTTCGTTCTGTGTGTACTCCCTCTTCTTCTCTCTCTCGTTAACTGCGGCGGGTCCATCTAGTAAAGTATATGTATATAGCCATGTTCGTCTGTCCGTATGAACAAACGATTTTCCGAGATGCTAAGAGCATTGAAAGAATCGTATTCATTGAATAAAGTGTTCGTATTCTTGATGAGCAAGACGAGCTGACTTGATATTGCCGTTTCCGTTCATCAGTACGTCCGTTTATATGCCACATCTCCGTTAGTTTTAAAGCTATCTTAAACAAACTTTGCCCGAAGTCTTTTCGTTCATATACTCTGCACATTTGTGTGAGCCGGACGGATGACGAATATCTAGCTGCCAAGGGAACGATTGGCCGCACAAGGATTTCTTGTATGAAAAACTTTTTAGTTTTCTATTTTGGCGTCCTAAGAATATGAATATAATCTGTTTCAACATAATTATGAAAAGTTTGATTCAAATCGAATTGTTAAAGTAGTGGCGCCATTTATTACTCAGTTTGGGAATAAACTCAGCTAACAGGTCTTGTTCACCACCACAAATCGATGACAAAAATCTATGGATCTAGTTCGATTGTTGTAGTGAACGAATGTGATGTGTAAACATGATTCCTATTTTTATACCCGTTACTCGTACAGTAAAAAGGGTATACTAAAGTCGTGCAAATGTATGTAACAGGCAGAAGGAATCATTTCCGACCATATAAAGTATATATATTCTTGATCAGCATCTACAGCCGAGTCGATATAGACATGTCCGTCTGTCCGTCCGTCCGTCTGTCTGTATGAACACCTAGATCTCAGAGATGGTAGGGGATAGAGGTTTGACATGTATGAGACAAATGCTTCTTATACTTGCAGGCAGATCAAGTTTGTTTAAAATTTTGGCCACGCCCCCTCCCGCCCCCGCAATTCGGAAAAAAACGTTATATCTCCTACAGTTTTGAAGAAAGACGATTTGTACTTTCTAGGGATAGTTGGTAATTAGCAAAATAAATCGATTCGCTGAAGAAATGATAAAGATTGGATGAACCGTTCTCAAGTTATGACCAAACGAGAAGGCCAAGCTAACTTCGTCTTTGCCGAAGTTCTTATACCCTTGCAAATGTTTTAGTAATTCAGAGTTTACGAACGTCAGCATTAAAATAAACAATTTTTCTAAACCCACTTTTCATCCGATTTTGACAAAAACTTCCAAATCTGTGTAAAAGCGTATAAAACTAATAATTGCTGAAGCAGGAGGCGTTTACATTAAAAACAAAAAAGTTTTTCCTCACAAAGACCCACTTTACGACCGATTGTTCCTATGGCAGCTATAAGATATAGTCATCCGATTTTGATCAAAACTTCCAAATTTGTGTAAAAGTGTATAAAACTAATAACTGATGAAGCAGGAGGCGTTTACACTAAAAACAAAATAAAATCCTCACAAAGACCCACTTTTCGACCGATAGTTCCTATGGCAGCTATAAGATATAGTCATCCGATCCGGTCGGTTCCGACATATTATCAGTGTGCAGTAAAAAGAAGACTCTGTGCAAAGTTTCAGCTCGATAGCTTTAAAACTGAGAGACTAGTTTGCGTAGAAACAGACAGACGGACAGATGGACAGACAGACGGACGGACAAAGCTCAATCGACTCAGCTCGTCGCCCTGATCAAGAATATATATAGTTTACATGGTCGGAAATGAATATTTCTGTGCGTTGCAAACTTCTGGGCAAAATTATAATACCCTTTGCAAGGGTATAAAAATAAATTCCCCCCTCTCCCACGCGCTCACAACGAACACCGCATTTCATTCAACAACGTGTGAGTGAAAGAGAGAGGGAGAGAGAGAGAAACTTAGAGATGAGCGCAGCAGAAGCGTTGCATTCAGCTCCTGCTTGGTACAGAGTATGACATAGTCGGGCTTGACCGACTTTCTCACTTGTTTTTAAATTGGTGTAAAAAAGGATAATTTTGATCGGTGTAAAAATAAAAGAGCTAAAACCAACAGACCTTTTCTTAAACCAACAGAGTTACAAAAAATCGAGTTTAGAAATTTGAACTTTGAGACCCTATAACTCCGCTATTTATTGACCCATCCAAAATAACTTAGTTCACACCTGTTCTTGGTTCAGTTTAAAATTTTTGCTACCATAGCCTTTGCTTTAAATTTTTTGGCAAACTTTGTACCTTAATACAACAAGAACCGCAGAAACAACAAAAATTTTTAAATTACACAGGCCAACAGCCATTTTGGTCCATCCTTCTTGATGACAAATTCTGATCCCGTTTTGTGCACTGATTCAAAAACTCGTCTCGGTTTTTCTCCATCAGCTCTTGTTTTCAAGATATCGGGGATATGCCATTTTGTAGTATTTTTGGCTTTTAAAAAATTATGGAGGCACTGAGCAAGAAAATCTGTATTTATGAGCTCTATGCAACAGTATACATATTAGTGCATCAGCAAATTCAAAAGCACCTAAATTGGCCTTTGAAGCCATTTGGGGTGCTTGCATTTTAATTAAAACTACTTTAGCATGTAGCCCAATAGTTCTTCTAATATCACAAATTTGTTGCATTTATATCAGCTTGATATACAAAGCAACAGGCGGTTAATCCCGAAAAAATTAAATTAAAATAATTTCAGGACAACTAGATTGATAAATAAAATGTGTTTAGGAAATATTAAAAGACTACGTGATCTAACATAGACCTTATATTAATTGTCAAGCAAATGTACAATAACATTCAATCAGTACTAGATTAAAACAAATTTCCCCAAATTCATGTTTGCATCATCAACCTCGCGAGAATGGCATTATAATTTTATGAACTGGGCTACAAATGGGCCGCACTCACTTTAATTTAGGGATTAAGCCTTAGGACTTCCTTATACACTTAAAGACCCACACCAGTTTTGACTTATTATGTCTGAAACTCTACAAATATTTTTTCGCTCTCGCTCTCTACTTTATGAACTGCTTGGGCTAATACTTAAAAGCTTAAACACTGTATAATATCCTGAAAGTCAAGATTGAAGATTGAAAATAACTCGATTGTTTTTTTTTCTGTGTGAAAACAACAAATTGAAAACCCTCGGAATGTGATAATATTATTTACTTCCAAATTTTAAAAACACAATGTGAGTTTTCGGCAAAAACTGTTTAGTATCATCGAACTTTTATGTTTTTTTTAATCATTCATAGAACACTTACAGTTCTACGTCCGGTGAATCCGCCAAAACCAAACCCAAGCGGTAGTCCTGCGAACCGACCTTCACATCAAAACCCCCCTCCGAAGTCTCCACCAACGGCCCCAGAAAAAGTCCCATCAAACCCAAAACCCGGGAAAGAATCAACAAAAGCTTCAGAAACAACGAAGAGACCAAAATCAACTTTAAGTGGAACTTCAATATCGACTCGACACCCCCCTCCAAAGTCATCATCAAATCCCCCTCCGAACACCAAAACAAATCCACCTCAAACCTCCCCTCCAAATCGCCCAACAAAGGCCCCACCAAATACCCCACCAAGAACTCCACCAACGGCCCCAGAAAAAGTCCCATCAAACCCAAAACCCGGGAAAGAATCAACAAAAGCTTCAGAAACAACGAAGAGACCAAAATCAACTTTAAGTGGAACTTCAATATCGACTCGACACCCCCCTCCAAAGTCATCATCAAATCCCCCTCCGAACACCAAAACAAATCCACCTCAAATCTCCCCTCCAAATCGCCCAACAAAGGCCCCACCAAATACCCCACCAAGAACTCCACCAACGGCCCCAGAAAAAGTCCCATCAAACCCAAAACCCGGGAAAGAATCAACAAAAGCTTCAGAAACAACGAAGAGACCAAAATCAACTTCAAATGGAACTTTAATATCGACCCGACACCCTCCTCCAAAGTCATCATCAAATCCCCCTCCAAACACCAAATCAAATCCAACTCAAAACTCTTCTCCAAATCTCCCCACAAAGGTCCCACAAAAATCCACATTTAACCCAAAAATGAAAAAGAGGTAAGTGACAAACCCGTCCAAAAACAACTTGAAAAGTGGTTCAGATTTTACACGTGGCGCCACAGGAACTGCGTGCTGCCAATCTGTATTCGAATCTTTATATAAAAGAGTTATTCATTAAGCGGTTTCCTTTTTCAATACTCTTTTTATACCCTGCACTTATTAAAAATGTGAAAAGAGGATGAAGTTGTGCAAATGTATGTAACAGACAGAAGGAAGCACCTCTGACCGCATAAAGTATATATATTATATACTATATATACTATAAAAGAAAGAGCCACAAATTTTAGCGTGTCAAGTTTGCTTCAGATTTCGAAAATTCCTCCACCATCTTCTATTGACCGCGATAAACTATCAGAACCACAACTTTTTAGTTTGAACCTAGTGCAATTGCGTCGCCCCACAGTGAGAGAAACGGCAGATTTAGCGTCGATTAATTCAATTCTCACATATAATATTCGATAAGCAAAAAACACTTTTCGATTTTCCTTTCTCTCAATATTCGCACAGCTGTAAAGCTTTTCATATCATATGTTTTACTACACGCTGCAAACCGCTCTCCCGACAATTTTTTGTATGTGCTGCAATTTTTCATAGATTTAGCAAATGAATTATTGCAATTAATTTGTTTGCTTCTATAACAAGTAAAGGTATGTACTAAATAACATAATACGTGTTTGTGACCTGCGATTGTGCTTTGTCCCAAAATTCGATATTGAGATATAATGTATACAAATAAATAAAACTTTAGTAGAACTGAACTTTTGAGGTTCGACCGGGTTCGGTATAAATGAATTTCTAAAAAATAGTTAAATATATTACGATGTGAAATTGTCCAAAATCAGCTGCAGGTTTTCGCAGGTTTCTTTTTAATTTCATTTTTTTAGCAACAATGTCAGTGTCTAAGCGAGTGGTATTTTTATACTCTGTACCAAAGGTACATACAGTACATTAAGTTTGTGCAAAAGTATGTAACAGGGAGAAGGAATCATTTCCGACTATGTAAAGTATATATATTCTTGATCAGCATCAACAGCCGAGTCGATATAGCCATGTCCGTCAGTCCGTCCGTCCGCCCGTCTGTCCGTCCGTCCGTCAGTATGAACAAACAGATCTCAGAGATGGTAAGAGATAGAGGTTTGACATGTATGGGACAAATGTTTCTTATACTTGCAGGCAGATCAAGTTTATTTCCAATTGTTGCCACGCCCTCTCCCGCCCCCGCAATTTGAAAAAAACGTTATATCTCCTTCAGTTTTGAAGATAGACGATTCGTACCTTCTAGAGATAGTTAGTAATTAGCAAAATGTATCGATTTGCTGAAGAAAGAAAGAAAGATCGAATGAGCGGTTCTCAAGATATGAGCAAAAAAGTAAATCATCCTAACCCCACCCCCTCCCAACCTATTACTACTAACACCGCACAATCTTAAAGAGAGAGATATGAAATCAACGAATGCGTCAAAATAGCTGAGCGTATTAAAAATTTTACCGAAAATGGAGAGAGAACAGTCGAATGCGAATGGATTGTGAAGTTGATTTTACGGATTGAAAAGAAAAATGAAACAAAAAAGTTTCAGACATCGTTCAGATTACACCTCATCAGATAAAGATCAGAGCTACAATTGCAGAAATTAAAAAAATAAATAAAAAAAGTTTTTAAAGTATAGTTTTAATCTAAAAAATATATTTATTTTTCCACGAAAAGAATCTGTTATTCAAACGTTATATAAAAGTTTCTGCTAGAGTCGTCATTTCTTAAACATAAAAAGTCTTGCGTGGGCAAATTGAATTTCTTCTCCAGTCTAGTCATTTTTTAAATGATATAGTCGTCCGATTCGTACCAAGTCTTGTAAAAAACATTTAAAAAATAAAAAAGATTGTTACAAAAAATTGGTAAAGAAATGCTTTAGAACCGGTCAAAACCGGTCAGATATCGAGCAAACCATTAAAAAAGAATAAATACAAAATTAAAAAATATATAAAAAACTTGCACTAAATCAAAAAATTATTTCTATATTAATTTCGATTAGTGACATATATATCTGTTGTTGTGGATAGCGACCTTTGTTTTTTATTTGGGATTTCTTAGCTGGCTCGAGGTCAATGTTTTTTACGTGCTTATTAAAAATAAACAAACACGAGTTTTGATTTTCCAATATATTTCAAACCCCTTCGGGATTCGTCTTCAGGGAAAAAAGCACAGCGTCCGCTCAGTCAGCTGTGGAGTTGAAAACTTATATATATCTATAAAACAAAACTATCCGTTCAGAAATAGCATAATTTTTGCAGAAGTTATTAATAAATCGCCGCTAAATCAGCCGTTTCTCCGACTGTGCCTAAATAAATTTTAAAATCAAAAGCAGGCCTATCAAAAATGGTGAAATCAAAATAATGAGAAGCATGTCTAATAGCCTATTTCCACTACAGCAAATATGTACATATTTTCACATATTATCACATATCTAATAATATGTATCATATTCTCCATAGGAAAAAAATTTACACTTTTAAAATATGTGTCCATTCAAATCCCGGTAGGGCATGAAAAAAAATGTTTATTTTTTATTTTTAACAAAATACTTACATATGCTATGAAAACACTCCAACAAAATTAATGTACATTTCGAAATATGTACTTATAATAGAAATAGGCTATAAGAAGTTAACTCAATATTAAATAAGGAATTCAAGGCCATAGGTACAGGGTACTTTGGTGTCTTACTTGGTTTTTTTAAGGATTGTTGAATGAAGATCCGTTGTTTTCGCGACGGTTGACTACAAGCGTTTTCGGGATAAATGGATACGACAACAAAAAAAGAAAAATAGAAGAAAAATTTGTATACCAGAATTATTCTTTTTTAGTAATCTATGCAAATCCACCATGGTTTTTATTATACCCGTTACTCGTAGAGTAAAAAGGGTATACTAAAGTCGTGCAAATGCATGTAACAGGCAGAAAGAAGCATCAACAGCCAAGTCGATATAGACATGTCCGTCTGTCCGTCTGTCCGTCTGTCCGTCCGTCCGTCCGTCTGTCTGTATGAACACCTAGATCTCAGAGATGGTAAAAGATAGAGGTTTGACATGTATGGGACAAATGCTTCTTTTATCTGCACGCAGATCAAGTTTATTTCAAATTTTGGCCACGCCCCCTCCCGCCTCCGAAATTCGGAAAAAACGATATTTCTCCTACAGTTTTAGAGATAGACGATTTGTACCTTTTAGAGATAGTAGTTAGTAATTAGCAAAATGAATAAATTTGCCGAAGAAATGATAAGGATCAGATGAGCGGTTCTCAAGTTATGAGCAAAAATGTGAAAAATAGCCGAGTTAAAAAAGTGTTGCATACTTTTCAGAACGCAGGAACACTGTTAAACATGTTTTTTCATGAGTAACGGGTAGTCTTATCGATATTGCTCATTGGTAATGATTATTTTTAAGTAATATTTTTAAAACTCAACAATAATGATTATTGTGGAGTTTTAATTTTTTTTGCTTCAAAATAAAACTCATCAAGAAATTACGGCTGTACCGTAAGGAATTATGGAAAGATTGAAGTATATTTTTAATAAATAAAGCAAGACGAACACTTAAAATGCTATTTTAAATTAACAATTTTTTTTTTAAGCGAATCTCTTTTACGGACGTCAGACTGTAAAATTTTGTCTTTGCGACAGATTCTTTTGGGGTACGTCTTTTATTTTGCATTTTGTATTTGCAAAATCAGCTGCTTTTACCATTACCGCGTAGTAGCAGGTGGGTAGTGTGTGGAGTGGGATAGTTTGAGGTGGAAGTGGGGGGAGGTGATAGGTGGTGGGGATCTGGTGGTTATCTGGTAGGGACCTGGTGGGCTCTAGTTGGGATCTGGAGGGAATCTATTGGGGATCTTGAGGGGATCTGGGGTTGGTCGGGTGGGGATATAGTGGGTATGCGGGCAGTGGGGGTGCAAAGAGTGGCTGCATTAAGGGTACTGTATACCTTCAGGTGTCATTTTTTAAAGGATTACAAAAAATTAAATTACTCAACTTTATTTATTTATTTATTATTTACAAGTTTAGATAGAATATACAATATTAAATCTAAGAGGTTTGAGTGGTGCTTAGAGTACTAGTAACTGGACCTTCGACTCTATGTTGTGATTATATGTTTATATTACATGTTTATCCTGCGGATCCTTTAAGTAAGTGTTCATGAGTCAAGGCTGTATGCCCTATGCGAAGTCGAATGTATGCTGACCATTTCGGTTTTGATATGTTTGCTGGTATCCTTATTCCTGTGCAGTTGGGATTAAAGTTCCGGTACCGATGGTTGAAGGTGGACCAGTCTTCTATTTTAAGTGCAAGTAGGTGTTGGAAAATTTTTCGCTTCAGGGATGCGTCGTCCAGCGGGGCGATCGTGACTAGGGGTGCCGATAGTGCATATCGGGCTGCCTGGTCGGCGTTTTCGTTTCCGGTGATGCCGATGTGACTGGGGGTCCAAAAGAGAACAATTTTTCCGCGACTTTTGACGAGGAGGCTTCGAATTCGGCCAACGGTTTCGCTAGCAGCGTTAAGATTTTTAACTGCTTCGATAGTAGACAGGCTGTCCGTGCAGATAACATCTCGATTTCCGGTTGATTGTGCTGTTTTGCAAGCATTTAAAATAGCATGAGCTTCTGCATCAAATACAGACGCACAATCTGTCAGTATTCCGCAGGATACGATGGTGTTGTCGCAGTCGACGGCCGCGAAGGCTGCTCTGCCGTTGCGTAGAGACCCGTCTGCAAAAACCAACTCCAGTTTTTGTATGTTTGACTCTCTTCTAGAAATAGTTGTTTGTAGACAGTTTGAATCGTATTCTCTTTTTTGAATTCGTGTTGGTATATGAACTGTGGAGTTGCCAGGGCGGGTAGCAGCTGATCTTAGGTATAGGTGGGACGTTGTCTGAGTTAATTTCTCTGGCGAAGTTTGCGACTCTTCGGATTTTGGACATAACTCTATACGACCTTTTGGCTTTGATTGCACTGATGTAATGTTTGCGAAGTTGTGGGTTTGGCGTGTGCTTCAGTTTTGGAATCAGTTTGTAGGTGGCGTCAGCTAGCCGTTCTGTGACGGACGGAAGTCCAGACTCGGCTATGATACATTTTATTGGCGACGTAGGAAAGGCGTTAGGGCAACGACGAACTGCTGCGTGGTATGGGGGCTGGATTTTTTTAATGTTTGTTTCCATAGATCGGGAGTCCATAGTCTAGTTTTGATAATATCAGAGCCCGAGCAATGTATATGAGTGTGTTTGTGTGAGAATTTGGATGAAAGGAACTTGATTATGTTAAGCCTGTCATTTAGGTTTTTTCTAAGATTTTCACATTGATTTTTGAAGTTTAACTTTTTGTCGAATGTAATGCCTAGAATTTTCAGGTTGTCTACATATGTAATTGTTTTATTATCGAGACTTATATCGGGCATATTGCATATGTGTAGAATTTTACATTTTTCTATCGATAAAGTTGCACCCGACAGGACTCCCCATTTCTGGATATCTATTAATATTTTTGAGAGTAATGACTGAATTTTGGGAGGGTCTTTTAGTTTTGTGTATATGATGGCATCGTCTGCATATATTGAGAGATTAATGTGTTTGTGGTATAATGTATTGTGGTATTCAGTTTTTCAAAAGCTATAGTAAATAAAACTACTGATAGTGGGGACCCCTGTGGGATGCCGTTATGAAGTTTATAACATTTGGAATAGGTGCTGTTTACTCTAACCCGAAAAAGGCGCTGGGTCATGAAGGCTTTCACGACATGAAAGACCTTTGGACCGATCCCCCAAAGCTCAAGTTGTTCAAGGACTGCGTTTATTCCCACGCGGTCAAATGCTTTCTCGAAGTCAGTTCCCAGTATAGTCACATGGTTCCTGCTCGAGAGAGCATCAGACGCGTATCCTTGGATTTGCAGTAGTGCATCGATTGTGCTGTGTTTTTGTTTAAAAGCAACTTGGTTTTGGGAGATCAGTTTGTTCCTTGTTAGGAACCACATTAGTCGACTGGCGATTATTTTTTCAAAGGTCTTGCTCACGCAGGAGATTAATGATATTGGGCGGAAGCTTCCCGTTTCGTTCGTCGGTTTGTTCGGCTTAGGGTATAGTCCATTTGATAGGATTTCGTTGTAGATACCCAGTACTTTTAGTTTACCTTGGGGAGGAAGGTTGCGGAGCATAGGGTAAGATATTCGATCGAAACCAGGTGTCTTGCCCTTGGCATGGTGGATAGTAGCTTCTAATTCGATTGGATTGATCGGGCTTTCAAGATGTCTTGAGGCTAGTTTTAGGTGAACGGGAGCATATTGTGAGGTCAGGGAAAAATTTTTCTTCGCGACGTAATCGCTTGAGAAGTTTTGGTCCTCGGAGTATTGTGACCATTGTGATCCGAAAGCTGCCGCAATCTTTTTTTTTTGATCGGTCAGGACAGTTTGGTTATCAATGAGGTACTTTAATGGTAGTTTTGGTATACCAGTGAGGTTTTTCACGTCAGACCAGATTCTTTTTGGGGTCGAGTTTGGGGTGATTTTGGATGTAAAATTCGCTATTGCGTCTTTTTTGGCTTGTTTTGCATGTCTTTTAAACTAAGCATTTGCTCTTTTATATGCTAACAGAGATTCTACAGTCGTATTTCGCATGTATAGTTGCCAGTTATTTTGTTTTGTATCTCGCAGGCGGTTCAGAGTGCTATTCCACCAGTAAACTGTTTTTTTATGTGGGATACTCTTGGTTTGGGAAATGGAGATGTTTGCTGCTTTGCGGATCGCACGTGTTAATAACGCTACTCTGTGGTTAACAGTAGTAGACTGTTCTGATCCGAATTTGTTTCAGATTTGGGATTGGAATTTCTTCCAATTTGCAAGATCGGATTTGTACTTGGGGATCTGGGTTATCTTGTCTGCGTTAAATTGAGTTATCATGGTGGTAAATTTTGGAAAGTGATCGCTACTGTGTAAATCGGACGAGATATCCCATTTGCATCTATTTGAGATTTGGGGAGAAACACTCGTAACGTCAACATGTGTGAAGGTGCGATGAGTGGAAAAGTGAGTTGGGGATCCATCGTTTAGGACTATTAAGTTGGCTTGCGATAATACGTTTTCAAATTTCTTTCCACGTGAGTTGGCTGACGGTGATCCCCAGAGTGGAACCGTTACGGTTCCATTGAACTATTGAAATGGACATTTGAGTTAATTAGAAGTAGATGTTATATGTCTGTAGTGGATTAACTAAATGAGAAGCCTTGATTAGGTATCAAGGTTTTCCATTTCGTCATCTGTTATGTTTGGTGAGGTGGTAGAGGAGCAATTACTTGCTGAGGTTTCGGTTTGATAAATTTGATCAGTGATATCTTCTAAAGAAGACGATGAAGCGTGAGTTGGGAATTTTGTTTTGTTCGCGAGGCGCGTGAGTGTAGATTTGGCTGTCGTTGGACGGGCCAGTGAGATTGGTTCGTTTTTCTTTTGCGTATGTAAGGCTTTCGCCGATTTTGTACTCGTTGCTTGTCGCGACGTTGTGTTTGTTTTGATTTTTGGTGTTTCGGACTTGACCGCGGAGGCTGCTGCCGAAGCGTAGCTTGAGACTGTGGGGGGAGCGATTGTGTTTGCCTAAAAAGAGCTTTCGCTTCTTTTAAACTGCATTTATTTTTTGTTTTGAGTCGCATTATTTCTTTCTGTTCCTAATACTTACTGCAGTCGGAAGAGGAAGCTGGGTGTTCTTCTTCGCAATTGGCGCACATGGTTCTGGTTCAGGGGTGTGGTGGGTGATCAGGCAGTGCGCATGTGACACAAGTTGGATTGTTGCTACAATGCTTATTCGTATGGCCAAGAAGCTGGCGTTTTTTACAGCGCATTGGATTAGGGACATATTCACTGTCCTTTACGGTGTGCCATGAAATGTCTAGTTTTCTTGGTAAGGAGTATAGGTCAAATGACACTAGTATAACACCGGTTGGTTTGGGCTGGCCATCTATAAGCTTAGTAAACTTAAAAATTTTTTGTACGTTTTGACTCTTTAGCTCATCTATAATTTCTTGGTCAGCGATATTGTTTAGATATGGGGCGTATATGGTTCCTTTTACAACATTCAGGCTCTTGTGCAGTTTCGTTCGATTTCGCAAATGCCTGGCAGTTGAGTTTTTTTTACAAGTTTGTCAGCGACTTCTTTTGTTTTGACGAGCATTAGGAGATTTCTATCGCGGAGAGTCGATATTGAAATAATTTCTTTGCTAAGTGTTTTCAGCTCTCTGTGAACGGCAAAGCACGAGTATTCGGCCAGTGGTTTTTCAGAATTTTTAGCTGCTATTATTATGAATTTGGGGTTGTTTAAATTCACTTCGGGTAAGTCTGGAAAGTCGACTGGGAACGGTTGAAAGGGTCTTTTCTTTTTATACCCTGTTCCCATTAAAAATGGGAAAAAGGGGATCATGAAGTTGTGCAAATGTATGTAACAGGGAGAAGGAAGCACATAAAGTATATATATTCTTGAACAGCATCAACAGCCGAGTCGATTTAGCCATGTCCGTCTGTCCGTCCGTCCGTCTGTCCGTCTGTCCGTCCGGGTGTCCGTCTGTATGAACGCGTCGATCACAGAGACTATAAGAGATAGAGATACAAATTTTTGCATGTACATAGGTATAGGCCGTACGCAGATCGAGTTTGTTTCAGATTCCCCCCCCTCCCCTCCCCCTCCCCCCTTCTTATAAAAATATATATCCTTATAAAAATATGTATATTCTTGATCGATATCAACAGCTGTGTCGATTTAGCCATGTCCGTCTGTCTGTCTGTATGAACGCGTCGATCTCAGAGACTTTAATAGATAGAGCCAAAAGTTTTGGAATGTATATACAAAGGAGTATACTGTACCCACATCGAGTTTGTTTCAGATTTCGAAAAATCCTCCTCCTCCATTTTTAAACAGCGAAAATCTGTCTTTTTATCTGTATAAACGCGTAAATCTCACAGACTATAAGAGGTAGAGCCACAAATTTTTGCATGTATGTAGGTGTACACCGTACTCAGATAAAGTTTGCTCCAGGCTTGGCAAATTCCTCCTCCAATTTCTTTTAACCGCGAAAAACTGTCAGAGCTACAATTTTTCCGAGATCCGAGCAAAAACACCGAAGATATTTACATAAGTGCGCCTGCCCATTTATTGAAATAAATTTTAAAATGAATGGAATTCAAAGCTATAGGAACCACATTACTTGGGACAGGGTATTTTGCTGTCGGGGCACTCGACCGCAAAAATCTTACTTGTTCTTTTTGGGGCTATCGCTCAGTAAACTTAAGCGATTGTCCCCAAGATTGGGTGGCCCAGAGGCCATAGTAATAGTTTTTGTTTTGTCACACACGCGCGCGTGTGTCGGTGGAGTTTATTGCGGAGAGAAAAGATAACTGGAGATAAGCGGTGATACGTATAACAAAAAACTAAGAACGAAAGCTGACCGAAAAGACGTGCGCACTCGTTGAGAGTTAGTCGATGACTGTACTCAAAAACTATGAGTGGTATTAAGAAGCGGTTTATTTCATACGATAGGTAATCGGTTCAACTAAATTTAGTAAAAAAAAACCAAATTCAACCTCAAGTAGGATCGGAAAGGATTTGCTTAGCCATCGCTGTATACCAACTACACATAATATTTTTTATTTCCTGTTCCATCAACAGCTCCAATGAATTTGAATTGGGTCTTACAGTTGATATGGACATTAAGATTACAACAGCGAAAAAAACACCCACTAGAACCACAACAGAGAATGCTGCAGAGGCAAACAGTGGTGGTAGCAGGCCGGAGAATCCGGAGAATTCAAATATTGATGCACTCAGAAAAAAACGACCGGGATAGTTCTAGACCAATCGGGATAGAATTTATGCCGTTGTATACTTGAAATTTTAAGTATGTTTCGTTCTTAAATGTACTTAAATTAAGAACGAAACATACTAGAATAGAAAAACCACTGTTAAAATTATTCAAATGAGAACAAACGTTCTTGAATCAAGTACATTTCGTACTTACAGTTAGACTAAAAATTTAATAAAAGATCGTACTTAGTTCAATTACAAAATTTCTTGGATTAAGTACAGAATACAGAAACTTACTATGCTCCAAAAAGTGTGCAACGAAAGCTGCGAATTATTTTACGTTGATTCTGTTCTTGAAATTCCCTCCTGGTTTTAACACTTTGGTAATGGAGTGTGGGTAGATTTCCGACTTACAGTATAAACATCTTGGTTTTTGGTTAATTCATTTCCTTTGGATTTTGATATTATATAGAGACCTTTATAGGCTTAGACCAGTGTCCGGCAAAACACACATGCTTATTTAGCCTTTGCATGTGTGCGTTCAGACACGCGAGAGCGCTCTCAGTTAGCACATGATTGTTATTGCAAAAGAGAGCAGTGTACGCTCGTATAGTGTCTGTGTATTGACGCCGCTGCTACAGAGGATGGATGTCGCTACTCGTATACACAGAACATAAAACGGTGCCGGACACTGCCATAGACCAAGAAAATTTTGAACTTATTTTTTGAAGTATTTTTTTGCTTCAAACATGGATTGGGGTTGACTTTTGAATTATTAGACTTCGATGAAGAACCTTTTTGCACTTATTTTGACAGTAAATCGGGCTGTATTGAAGACCTTAACCAATTAATATGACCAAAAAGATATTATAATAGTTCGAAATGTACTTAAAATATCCCGAAACAATCATTAAACAAGTAATATGGGATTGAAAAAACCGTACTTGAAATAAGGATTTTGTACTTGAATCAAGTATTTTCGTACTTACCGTACTATTGACACCGTTCGTACTTGATTCAAGTACAAAGCTCTTGGTTTTTTTTCTGAGTATGGTTACAACAAATTTACGAATTTTGTGGATCTGAGCAATAACGCAGATGCCAGCGGTGGGGAAAAGACTACTAAAATTCCAGAGCTAGCACTTTCCACCACAATGAAGTAAGTCTCCATTTTGTATACTCTTTACCAAAGGTATACAGAGTATATTAATTTTTTGTAATAGTAAGCAACAGGGAGACCCAATAACATCAGCATGAACTGCCAAGGCGATATAGCCATATATAGTCAGAGATGACAAAAGATGGATATTTGACATGGACCATATATATACTTATACTTGCTGGCATCATTGATCAGATATATATTTAAACTTAGGGGGTACAGGGTCTTGGATCCAAGAAATATTTACTAAAACCGTTAATTAAAAGATTTGCTTGGATGAAATCGATCTTCTTGAAAGTTACGATGAGAAAATTTCGAGTTCAAAAAAAGATCTTCTTTTACTTAAGTAAAACTCCTCGTTTCCATTACTAACGACATTTTTAATTATTATTTATTTTTACAGCTCTGAAGAATCTGACCATTTAGGATTAGCACCTGATTTATATCTCAACATTAAAGACTATGATAGTTATTATGAGCAGAGCCGGGACCACATTCAGGGGTACCATCCTACATATCAACCCACTACACCCAGAGACCCAAATAGAAAACTTAAACCATTTATAGGTAAATTCGCGATTAAGCCCTTTAAAGTGCCCAAAGTACCCAATGCAAAAGCACCTACATATGGCAAAGAATTCTATGCTAAGCTGGAAGAAGCTTTTAATAATTTTGATATATTTAGTTGCTTCTTCCTATGTGTCAATGAATATATTACTTACCAGATAAAATTTATTGAGGATATCAAAGCTTGCGAATGGGACAAAGTAAAAGAGGAACAAAACAAATTCATTAAGCAAATCATAAAGGACGTCAGGAAGGTCATAAAGGTTCTCCAGCGTACTGGAATGATTTGTAATATCGCCTATGGGACCATTTCAGATCGTTCATGCTTAAGGAGTTTGGTCAATTTGTTTGCTACAGCTATGAAACAATTGAAGGAAATTGTGCTCAAAATCGTGTTTGTTAACCCTCGTGTTCTTGGATTGGAGTATTGTCAAGTAACGGCGCTGCGTGAACTTTCATGTCGCTCATTCATATTTTTTGTAGATGTTATAGCTTGTATTTTACTAATTATTTAACGTGGTCACGGTGTGTTGTAATTAAATTTTGGAAACTGTAACAATTATATTCAAATTACAATTTTGTAAATAAAGTTTGTCACTGGGAAAAGTCCTCATCGAGGCAAAAGCATAAGCTTAAACCTATTTTCTAAGTACAACAATCCGGCAATAACGTTTTTTGTATAATTTGTTCCGTTAAGATTCTGAGTGTGTGGTACCACGTATCGACTGAACAGGCAACTCTCAGTGTCTCAAATGTTTTTTTCCGATCCAAAGTAAGCTACTTATTGCAAAGACATTCCTTATGCCATCACTTTTTTATGGAATCGAAATATACGGACACTCCAATGTAAATGGCCAGAGATGATAAACGGTAGCTTATATACTCGTCAAGCCCCATATGACTTCTCTAGCATGTATGGTTTTTGACCTTACCCTAAACGAACGGATTGACTTTAGTACATTAATCTTCTTTTCCAATATTATAATAAGAAAGAACCAAAAGATCTTTACTCCAAGTTAAATTTCTCTACCTCTCGGAAAACAAATAACTTGAGTTACCCTCGACTTAAGGGGGTGTTCCTCATGTGCAAAATTTTTTCTTTGCCCTTTTCTGTTGTTTGGATATTTGAGAATATCGACCCAATATGAGTTTTTTGGATTCCCAAAAAACGAACTTCAAACTTTACGCGCGTTTGTCTTAAAACCCCGTTTTTCGAACTGGCGGCCATGATATCTCCAGTTAAACTTAACCGATTTTTATGATTAAAGCTGAAATCGACGCAGAATTGTCACCATTCTGGTCTGAACCTCAATCATAATTTTAAAAAAGTTTTTACTATTTTTTTTTACACTAAACTACAAAAAAAGGGCCAAAAATCGATTTTTAACTTTTTAATGGCCGCCATTTTGTCAAAAAAAAATAGCAAAATTTTTTTCGAGGTTCAGACCAGAATTACATCTATTCTAATTATAGCCCTGTTTATACTTTTCATTTCAAACATCCTGGAGACCTGGAATCATAACCGCCAGCACTATAACTATTGGCCTATAAAAGGTCCAGAAAACAGCCTTGACTTGGAGAATACCTCGTTAACTGGTGAATTAAATATAAGTTGTAACTTGTTGCTTTGGGATATAAGACCAATAAATCTAAACCTAATGATAAATAATTGAATACGGTAAGTAATGAGTACATTACAGCACTGCTAGGCTTTACGTGTTTATTTTAATATTCATGAATTTCATGCCTACCTAGGAAAGCTGAAGTAATGGGCAGTTCAATATCTCATCGTTGGACAATGGGCGAAATGACCAATTTAGTAAGCGAAATGAAGATCTTTCAAAGAAAATGAGATAGTCGCAACTTTTTTTTTTCAAAGGTATAATAAAAGC
Source organism: Lordiphosa clarofinis (assembly GCA_018904275.1). Classification (NCBI taxonomy): domain Eukaryota; kingdom Metazoa; phylum Arthropoda; class Insecta; order Diptera; family Drosophilidae; genus Lordiphosa; species Lordiphosa clarofinis. The sequence continues at coordinate 1,131,289 of JAEIGQ010000007.1, read as the reverse complement.
AATGACCATCCGAAAGGTATGCACTCGGCTTTTTATCACTCTTTTGCTCATAACTTGACAACCGCTCATCCGATCTTTATCATGTTTTCGGCGAATCGATTCATTTTGCTGATTACTAACTATCTTTAGGTACGAATCGTCTATCTTCAAAACTGTAGGAGATATAACGTTTTTTTTTTCAAATTGCGGGGGCGGGAGGGGGCGTGGCAAAATTTGAAACAAACTTGATCTGCGTGCAGATAAAAGAAGCATTTGTCCGATACATGTCAAACCTTTATCTCTTACCATCTCTGAGATCTAGGTGTTCATACAGACAGACGGACAGACGGACGGACGAACGGACGGACGAACGGACGGACAGACGGACATGTCTATATCGACTCGGCTGTTGATGCTGATCAAGAATATATATACTTTATAGCAAATAGCCCGTCACGCTTCGCTGCGCCTTCAACAGTATAGAACCAACTCACACCCACTTACCACCTACTTCAGGCCCACATCCCACCCACTTCCCGCACATTTCCCGACCACTTTCCACCAACATCCCACCCACATTCCACCCACTTGCCACTCACATTCCACCCACTTCCCACCTACATCCCCCCACTTGCCCACATCCCACTTCCCACCTACATCCCACCCTCATTCCACCCACTTGCCACCTACATCCCACTTACATCCAACCCACATCCCACCCACTTCCCGCCCAAATCCCGCCCACTTCCCACCTACATCCCACCCACTTGCCACCCACATCCCTACCACATCCCTACCACATCCCTCCCACTTACCGCCACATTCCACCCACATCCCACCCACTTCCCACCTACATCCCATCGGCCATTTTCCTCGTGGGCGGCTTTTCCGACAAAAATTAAAAATCACATATCAAAATATTTCGTATTTTGTCCTTACAAACCGAATTTTAAGCCAATCGGATGAAAAGTAGGTTTTTTCATGCAGAACTTCCCGGGAATTTTCCGACCGTTGGGTCAAATTTTTCCAACATCGGAAAATCGCATTTTATACTATTTCGCATTTCATTCTTACAAACCGAGTTTCAAGCCAATGCACAGTGAGAGAAACGGTTGAGTTAGCGGCGATTTATTAATTACTTCTGAAAAAATAATGCTATTTCTGAACGGATACTTTTGTTTTATAGATCATTATGCCACAAATCAAAATTCATATAGAAACAATTTTTTGATTTACTGAAATTTTTTTATTAATTTTTAAAATTTTTATTAATTTTTTTAATGGAAGCTGTTTTTTGGACCTTTTTAAAAAAAATCATATTAGAAAACGCAAAGAGTTTTTCCAATTCTGTTTTTTGTATTATGCTACAATAAGATTAAAACAAACAAAACCAATTTTACTGCTTTGATACGAGGGCTGTTTAAAAAGTTCTCGGCCGTCAAAGTGGGTGTCCAAAAAAAAGGTATAGTGCTGCATAGTAGACATATAAAACCATGGATACAAATCTACAAATATAGTCTCAGTTTGAAATGCATATTGTTGAAAGGCATCTGTATCAATTTCATATCCAGATGCTAGTGTTCGTAAGAGTACGCTAAATCGAAAAATTAATTCCAAGCTTACTCCAGTTATTTTCGCAGCCAATTGCGGTTCCTGAAAAAATTTTCTTGCTGTGTTGCCGTTATTAGTATTGCCTGAGCCAGGCTTTGTAATATCAACTTATATGCCCATATTCTTCCGCAAATTCTCTTGTATTTCCCGTCTTCTAAAATCTACATCCGCTTTATCGGCACTGCGAACTTGCCAATTTTTAATTTTAATTCTATGGCTAATATGCAGTATGCAGTCAAGAAAGCGAATCCACGCGTGTAGACTGGATAAACCATATTCATATAGGTTTTCTTTGCACGGCAAATTTTTAAAATTATTGAGGTCATTCATTTTTTTTGGTGTTGTACCACATATTCCACATACAAGGGATGATGATTCTGCCAAAACACTAAATACCTTCCCGTCTATCATAGTCAATGAAACTGATGATGTACTTCAAACGTTTCCAGTTTCGTTGACTGTATTTCGGCAATTAGACTCGCGTACCAAGTCTGCTGTTTCTTTTAAACAAATCAATTTTAGTGGCCTGCAATAGCGAGTGGATGAAGGTTTCATGTTTTTCCAAATTATTGTTGATCCAAAAACTATTTGTAATGGTACCAGGCACACCGCAAACATATGTTGGTCGATCATAAAAGCATTTAAATCATTAAAATTTTGACGATACGTTGCGTGGCCACTATTTCCATCACAACCATTTGTATATAGCAGTTATCTTTGGAATGTTGTTGTTCTCTGATGTTGGAAAATCTTGGGAGTGCACAGTGAATATTCTGGCCACTGTGTGATCAATCAAGCTTTGCAAAGGTACCTCGAATGAATGATCAGTAACTTGTAGACCATTAGGATAGCACAGTTTTTTTTGCAGTCCGCAGAACATCATACGTTGGAAATATATTTGCATTCCGCTTTTTGGTTCCACTCTGCAAGTCCAGGTGAGCCTTTTTTGTGTACCCGCCATCAATATATAAGGCCAAAGCTTCCTCTGCTGTGTATTTAATGGGTTGGTTATCGCAGGACTGAAAAGCTGATTTAATTTTTTTGAGCAAACTTAAATCGGAGTTTAATAAAGATACCATCTTCGATGCACTTCGCTTGCCAGAATTATACAAACTGGTACTGGCTGCAGATACAAGCTCGTCGCACGGAATTTTTTTAACGATGTCCGAAACTTTCTTTTTTTTCGTTTTTTCTTTACAATCCTTGAAATGAACTTCAGGTCGTCCAACATTTGGGCTTTGGGCCACCAATACTAGCTCACTATCCAACCAGTTCTTGTTTTTGGCTTCAAAATCTTTTCGTATTCGTTTATTCTCTCTCCATTTCAATGCCAATTTTTTGGTGAAATTTTTAATCCGCTCAGCCATTTTGACGAATTCGCTAATTTCATATTTGTTTTGATCAACAACATTATCATCAATATATGTCTGCACCGCAGAAAGTTTTTTTGGCAGGGTCCGTTTCCTAATCCCATACTGCAAATAGCACCCGCTTGGATACTGACATTGTTTCTAAAAAAATGAATTTAAAAATAAACCTGCGGAAACCTGTAGCTGAGTTTGGACATTTTTACATCGTAAGACATTCAACTAATTTTTAAAATAACATTTATACCGAACCCGGTCGAACCTCAAAAGTTCTGGTCTACAAAAGTTTAATTTATCAGTATACTTTATATCTCTTAGAAGCACTACAATCAATGTCAGTTTTGGACAAAGCACAATCACAGGTCACAAACACTTATTTTGTTATTTAATACATACCTTTTACTTCTTATAGTAGCAAACAAATTAATTGCAATAATTGATTTGCTAATTCTTTCAATAATTGCAGCACGTGCTTAGAATTGTCGGTGAAGCGTTTGGCAGGTCTAGTAGAACATATGATGAGTTTGAAGCTGCACAGCTGTGCGAATATTGAGAGAAAGGAAAATCGAAAAGTGTTTTTGGCTTATCGGACATATTAGTTATCCATTACTAATCCATGATGGCGCCAATATTTATTTTGAAATTTGAATTAATCGCCGCTAAATCAGCCGATCCTCCCACTGTGAAATGGGATAAGAAATAATTTTTTACATGCAGAATTTTCCGGCCCTTTTCCTCGTGGGTGGATTTTCCAAAATCGGGAAAACACGTGTCGAATTATTTCGCGTACTATGCTTACAAACCAAGTTTCAAGCCAATCGGAGGAAAAATAAAATTTTTCCCATACAAACTTTTCCGACGCTTTTTTTCGCCAAATTTTCTTTCTTAAGTCCGTAAATCAATTTTTTAAGCTGAATTATATCTGAAATATATCCACGCAGAACAATTATAATTGGCAATACTCTGTACCGAAGGTACATATTATATAGTATACAAGCAAAGGGCCCGTCGCGCTTCGCTGCGCATTGAACAGTATAGAACCAATATCAGAATCAGTTTTAAGTCAATCGTGAGAGTCAAATATTTACCAAATTTAAAAAACTTTCTATAAATTTGTTTCCTCTGTAGAGCCCAGAAATCGAATCATATATATAAAGGCTTGAAATTAACGTTTTACTACCTTGCCACCCACACCCCACCCACTGCCCATCTACTTCTTACACAACTTCCACCCGTTTCCCACCTACTTTCCACCCACTTCTCGCCTACATCCCACCCACTCATCACCCAATTCCCGCCCAGATCCAACCCACTTCTCACCCACATCCCACCCACTTCCAGCCCACATCCCACCCACTTCCCGCCCACTGCCCACCCACTTTCCGCCCACCTCCCACCCATATCCCACCCTCAACCCTCCCACTTCACGCCCACATCCCGCCCACATCCCACCGAAATCCCACCCACATCCGTCGCACTTTCCGCCCACTTCCCGCCCACATTCCACCCATCTCCCACCCAAATCCCACCCATATCCCGCCCACTTCCCACCCTTTTCCAACCCACATCCCACCCACATCCCGCCCACATCCCACCGAAATCCCGCCAACTAACCCACCCACTTACCCACCCACATCCGTCGCACTTTCCGCGCACTTCCCGCCCACATCCCACCCACCTCCCACACAAATCCCACCCATATCCCGCCCACTTCCCGCCCACATCCCACCCACATATCACCCACTTCCCGTCCACTTCCCGTCCACTTCCCGTCCACTTCCCACCCACATCCCACCCCCATCCCACACTCTTCCCGCCCTCTTCCCGTCCACTTCCCGACTACATCCCACCCACTTCCCACCTACATCCCACCCACTTCCCGCCCACATCCCACCCACATATCACCCACTTCCCGTCCACTTCCCACCTACATCCCACCCACACCCCACCCACTTCCCGCCCTCTTCCCGTCCACTTTCCAACCACATCCCACCCACTTCCCACCTTCATCCCACCCACATATCACCCACTTCCCGTCCACTTACCACCCACATCCCACGCCCATCCCACCCACTTCCCGCCCTCTTCCCGTCCACTTCCCGCCCACATCCCACCCATTTTCCCACCTACATCCCACCCACATATCACCCACTCACCGTCCATTTCCCACCCACATCCCACCCACTTCCCGCCCTCTTCCCGTCCACTTCCCGCCCACATCCCATCCAATACAAGGTTCCGAAATCGCAAGAGGCTAAAATCGTACCTCCACTATCCACCCGATCCAAGTCCGCAACAGCTGCAGCAAAGATGGCCTTGCATGACTTTATTGCTAGTACCGATAGGCTCAACCAGTTTGAGGCCAGGAGTACGGCTCCTTCTAAGACTGAGGTTACGATATACACGTACGAAGTCCGCCGTGACCAGGTACAAACTCTGTGGATGACTATTGAGCAAGAGTATAAGCAATGTTGCAAGCTCTTGTCTCAAGAGTCTCATTCTGAAGAATTGGAAGTTGTGCAGGGTAAATATGAGCAGTGCTACTCCGTCTACGAGAGATGTGCTTCGATGCTATGGGGACAGATAGCGAAGGCTACAAAGGGCGAAAGCAAACAGCCATCGGGTGTGGATTCAACACCACGAGGCTGTAACTTACCACCATGTGACACTGAGGTGTTCGCTGGTGACTATTTAAAGTGGCCCACTTTCCGGGATCTTTTCACCGCTATCTATAAAGATAATCCTAATCTTTCGCCAGTTGAAAAACTGTTCCACTTAAACGCGAAGACTAGTGGTGAAGCCAAAATTATTGTTTCAAAGGCCCCACTTACTAATGCCGGCTTTGAATCCGCATGGCAGGACTTAGTAGACAGATTCGAAAACAAAAGGTTGCTTGTAAATAGCCAGCTAAAGGTCTTGTTCACCCTCCAAGTCGTATCGTTTGAGTCAGGTCCAGCTTTAAAAGAACTTCAGAGTACGATTGAAGGGTGCTTGAAAGCTTTCAAGCACGCTAAAATCGATACATCTAGCTGGGACTGCATCATCGTTTTCCTTTGTTCCTCCAAATTGCCAAAGCTTACCCGATCCTTATGGGAACAGTCGGTAACCAACAAGACTGAAATTCCTTCATGGCAGCAAATGGACGCGTTCCTAAACGAACGATATCGCACCCTAGAGGCCATAGAAGACCTCGATACGTGTCCGAAGCAGCAATTCTATGGCCAAGCCAAATCAGGTCACTCCAAGATCGTTTCTGCAACTCAAGCACCCTCCAAAAGGCTTAATTCATTTGAAGCAAAAGTTAGCACAAAAGCGCAAACCTGCAAACTGTGTGCTAAAGAGAACCATCCAATCCGTGTCTGCCCTAAATTCCTTCAAATGCCTGTCAGCGAAAGAACGACTTATATCCGACAACAAAAATTATGTCTTAACTGTTTTGCGAGAGGGTACCAACTCAAAGATTGTACTAGCGCGCACAACTGCTATACATGCAAGGGTCGCCACAATACTCTACTTCATCGTGGTGAGACCCCTCCTATTCCCTCCGCAACAGTCCCTTCCAACATGCATAATCCGCATCTAATACAGTCCACTCCATCGACACATCAAGCAAACGTACAAAACTTTTTCATCTCGAATACGAACGGCGTTCTGTTGGGTACGGCTCTAGCCCAAGTGTGCCACAAGGGTACCATGTACTCGGCCCGAGCCTTACTGGATTCAGGATCCGAGGGATCATTTATTTCCGAACGGCTTTTCCGAATGATTAAGCTTCCATATACAAACGTTCAAGCTCAAGTTTCCGGGTTAAACCAAACAGTTGCAGCCCAAACGCAGAAGCTTTGCCAATTTGGCTTAGTCTCTCCCCATCGTCCGCAAATGCAGCAGCAATCTCAGCATATGTGCTACCACAACTGGCAGGAAATTTGCCGTCGTGCACGATTCCTCTATCTACATTCACAGACCTGCCAGAACTCCAATTTGCTGACCCCTCCTTTTCGAAGAGCGCCCAAATTGACGTGCTCATTGGCGCTGACATTCTTCCGTCAATTCTTCTAAGCGGTTTTCGTTCCAACATCTGTGGAACTCTCATGGGGCAAGAGACAATCTTTGGTTGGGTGATTACGGGTCCTGTTCCATCGCACACTTCCACTACTATCTCATCTTTCTCCACGCGAGTTTCCATAAAACAAGATGATCCTCTAGAACAACTTTTTACTAAGTTTTGGGAGGTGGAGGATCTACCGGTACGACCGGTGAGTGAGTGCGATCAGAAATGAATTTTTCGTAAAGACAACCCAAAGAGATGAATCTGGTAGATATATAGTATCCCTTCCTTTCCGGGATCCAGAAAATATCGGCCTAGGGCATTCCAGATCTATCGCATTGGCGCTATTCTTTAAAAATGAAAATCGCCTAGAAAGGGACGCGCAGTTGAAAGCGCAGTAGGACCAGGTGATCCAGGAATACTTAGATCTGGGCCACATGCGAAAAGTTTGCACAGATAGTAGCCCTCAGAACTTTTATCTGCTCCATCACGCCGTCTTTAAACCAGAAAGCACGACCACACAGGTGCGTGTCGTGTTTAATGCATCGAGCAAATCCACGAACGGCATTAGTCTAAATGACACTCTCTATCCGGGGCCTGTACTCCAGTCCGATCTTACCATCCAATTGTTGAGGTGGCGCTGCTTCCAATATGTATTCAATGCCGACATCACGAAGATGTATCGGCAGATCCTAGTGAATACGCAGCACACTCCCTTCCAAAGAATACTGTTCCGTGACTGTAATGGTGAGCTTGGTGACTACGAGCTTAACACGGTGACATTTGGAGTAAATTGTCCGTGTGGAAACGTCAGGGGGCATTTCCTGCAGTCTTCTTGCCGCTAAAACCCGAGTGGCGCCAGTGAAAACAGTTTCACTTCCACGGCTGGAACTATGTGGAGCTCTTCTTCTTGCGGAACTATCCGCGGCAGTTGTTCCAAAGCTGCCATTCCATTCGAACGACATTTTTTTCTGGACCGATTCTACAATAGTGCTAGCTTGGTTAAGCAAGCCTCCATGCGATTGGGTAACATTTGTAGCCAATCGTGTTGCTAAAATAACTAGCTGTAGTTGAGCAGTGGAGCCACGTCCGATCCGAAGACAACCCAGCTGACTAAGTAAGTCGGGGTATATGTTCGAACGACTTAGTGACGAACGACATATGGTGGCACGGACCCACATGGCTCACAACTCCACAAGAACATTGGCACTTTCCTATGTTGCCAACCCAAGAAACGACCCTTGAACAACGAACTATCAAGGCTCATGTGGCAACGACCACAACTTCCGACATTCTCGATCGGTTCTCTAACCTCGGGCGCGCCTTACGCGTCGTGGCATATGTTCTTAGGTTTGTAAAGCGGTGTAAACGAGAGAATATCCCTACCACAAAGGAGCTGAATAGTGCCGAACTAGCCAACGTATTGCGAACGCTCTTTATCGCGACCCAAAAGGTGCACTACTCAGAAGAATACCGCTGCCTTTCGAACAATAATCCTATCCCAAGAACAAGCCCCATCATGAACTTAAATCCGTTCTTAGACCAAAGAGGTGTCCTTAGAGCCTGTGGTCGTGTCAGAGCATCCGAATCCATGACATATAACGAGCGCCATTCAGTTTTGGTCCCTCCGTCTAGTTTGCTAACGCGCTAACCTGCTAGTACGATTCACGCACCTCATATCCTTGCATGGTGGCAATAAGATGGTTGTTTGTTTGATCCGATCAAACTACTGGACTCCCAAACTACGGAACGTAGTGAAGGGTGTTATCAACTCGTGTAAGGTCTGCGTCGCTCATAAGAAAAGACTCCAAACACAACTGATGGGCGATTTACCCACCGAGCGAGTGACGTTTTCCAGACCCTTTACTTATACAGGTGTAGAATTTGCTGGACCTTTCGAGATCAAGAGCTTCACAGGTCGAGCGTGCCGAATCACGTCTGCGTGTTCGTCTGCTTTAGCACTAAGGCCATCCATTTGGAAGCCACGTCCGACTTAACGGCAGAAAGATTTCTAGCCGCCTTTGCCCCCATGAAGTTCACTCCGACAATGGTAGAAACTTTGTTCGAGCTTCCAGAATCCTATCAGCTGACTTCCTGCAGGCTACAAAAAGCCAAATAACAGCAGCATATAGCCATCAAAGGCTGGTTTGGCGATTTATTCCCCCTGGAGCGCCTCATTTGGGCGGCCTCTGGGAAGCAGGAGTGAAGAGCTTTAAAACTCTGTTCTATAAGTCCATGGGTTCCATAAAATACACCCTCGAAGAATTGTCTACTTTGCTTGCGAAGGTCGAAGCATGTTTGAACTCCCGACCCATTTCACCAATGTCCGAAGATACGACAGATCCACTAGCCCTGAGTCCGGGTCACTTTCTTATCGGCGCTCCTCTGCTCTCGGTAGCTGAACCAGAGATTAAGGAGGGAGCTGCTTCCATTCTAAACCGATGGCAACATCTTAAGGCCTTAAACCAGCAATTTTGCTCACGCTAGAAGGACGAATTCCTTAAAGAGTTGCACAAGCGAAATAAGTGGATGTACCCCACGCGAAACTTAGAAGTTGGGGACTTGGTCAAAAAGCCAATTGTCAAAGTAATCTTGCTTCCAAAAGAACCTGAAATCCTATCCAATTTTGTCCTTTAACTTCAAGCAATAAATACAAAAAAAATCCTACTTATCCATTCCATTTTTTATGTTTCCATAGACTCCTCTGTTAATTCCCATATGAATTAGTTTAAGAATTTAGAATTTGTATTTACATGAATTATATAAAGTAAATGAAGTTGAAGCTATGTTTAAAACGTATGTAATTGAAATGTAACATACACATGTAAAAACTCATCAATAAGCTTCGGATAAGCATTGAAAGCTTATCTCTGTTTCTTATGCGCCTAGCCTAGCCACTCACTGCTAGCAAAAAATAAATCTCTTCTTGTTCATACACACAAAGCGAACGGTCGTCCTCTCCTTGTCAAACGCAGCAGCTAATCAGATCTTTTTACTTGTCCGCGATTCCCAACATAACCAAAGTGGTTAAATTTAGTTTGTATTTTTATTCAAATTTTCCATGGCGCCCGAGGCAGGGATTTCGGAAAGTATTCGTTGTGTTCATTAAACAAATAAATTCTAAGACTGGTTAGCTGCCTGTGTGTGTTGGATTTTCTCGGGGGTAACGACATAGCTCCGACGTCATATCTCCGCCGCGTTTCAAACGACATATCTCCGCGCGGAGATATGACGCTTTAAGACGACATAACTCCGCGCGGAGATATGACGCCTTAAAACGACATAACTCCGCGCGGAGATATGTCGCTTGCAACATGGCGGAGATATGTCGTTTGAAAGCGACATAACTCCGCGCGGAGATATGTCGTTTGAAATGCGGCGGAGATATGTCGTTTTGAAGCGTCATATCTCCGCGCGGAGATATGTCGTTTGTAACTCGGCGGAGATATGACGTTTTAAAACGACATAACTCCGCGCGGAGATATGTCGTTTTGTAGCGTCATATCTCCGCGCGGAGTTATGTCGTTTAAAAGCGTCATATCTCCGCGCGAAGATATGTCGTTTGAAACAAGGCGCACAGTTGCACTTTTTCCGACTGCATTTTCTCGAAAAATGTTTTTTGTAAAGCTTGAAATCTTTGAGCGTGTTCAGCAGCATAAATCGATGACACAAAATCGATTATTTTTGTTAGATTGTGCTGGTGAACGGGCATGATGCGCAATCATGTTTGCTATTTTTCGTGATTGTGTTAGATGTGAATCTAACAAAGAAATAGTTTGTTAGAATTGCTTGATTATGATTTGTTATCGATAGCACACAGTTGTCAGAAATAAACAAACAAGCAATTTTGAGAATTCAATTGCAAAATGAATGTGGAAACCTCTTTGTTTTGAATATATGAATTGGCAGAGAACGTGGTTTCGCAAGTGGCTCTCGGAAATTCGTGCAAGGCTCTACTGGTTACTGCGGAGGAGGAGAAAAGCTTGAAAAGCCGCCGCTCCAAAAAGAAGATGCCCTGCGTAACCACCTCATCTGGGTACATGGACACCTCAACACAGTGTGTTTAAATTTGTTGGTCTACTCTCTCTACTCTTAGCCCATTGCCACTTTGTTAAAATTAACATTTTTAGACCCTTCTTTGCGTGGACCCGCCGGGGCTGGGCTTACAACAAAGTTAAAAACATTAACCGGCTAACCAAGTCTTAAGGAAAATTCAAGGGGATTTTTAGGAGCAGTTGTAGTTACGACGGTCATAATATTTAGAGGTCAGTTCTTAATTATATTAAGCTGTTTGTTGTCAAAAATTGAAACCTTCCGCCAACAAAAATATATCGATAACTTTGTTGCCTAAAAATCAGAGCTCCCAAAAAATGCTCCCTTTTCACAGGCTGTCAGATAAAATACAGTCACTCTGAGACACTTTGAACTAGTGTAACGAAATGACATCTCACCTCTGACTATTCACAAAGTGCTCTTTGCTCAATCAATGAGAGATTTTTTTAGCTTGCTTTGCTCATGTGTTTCCTTGAGACACTTTGCTGCTCAGAATTTGTCGAAAGTGTCTTACAAGCATGTGTGTGTGACTCAGTAAACTATAAGTGTGTATGCATGTGCTTTCGAAAAGGCAAAACAATACATCGACGCAGCTGATTGTTGTTAATTAGTTAAATTTTCCTGAGCCTTCATGTCCGTCTAACGGTCTGTCCGTCCATCTGTATGAACACCTAGATCTTAGAGATGGTAAGAGATAGATGTTTGATATGTATGGGACAAATGCTTCTTTTATCTGCACGCAAATCAAGTTTGTTTAAAATTTTGGCCACGCCCCATCCAGCCCCCGCAATTTGGAAAAAACGTTATATCTCCTACAGTTTTGAAGATAGACGATTTGTACCTTCTAGAGATAATTAGTAATTGGCAAAATGAATCGAAATGATAAAGATCGGATGAACGGTTCTCAAGCTATGAGCACAAAAGTGATCCAAGCGACCTCCTTCCCACCCTAAAAAAATGTTGCATACTTTTCGGATGGTCACCCTAAGGAACGCAGGAACACTGTTAAACACTGTCCTTTTTTTAATAAACTGCATAATTTTTAAATTTTACAATACCTTAAATTCATCGCTTTCCACCGAATGAGGTATAGTATTTACTGGCCCCCATGTCAAAAATTTTGAGGCGGTATTGACGGCTAAACGCTAAGAAGTGTTCGAATCATTTAATGAGGTCAAAGAGTACACCGGTGTGCAAAAAATGCAAAGAAATAAAAATTGCCATCGGGGCAAATGAACAAACAATAATTGCGCCGAACGTGAAAATTGGATCCACGACGGCAGGCCCTTTTTACTATAAGCCTGCAAAGGGTTTCGTAAAATTATAATCCAAATAAATACATAAATGCCCTGCAAATGGCTCCTCGCCTTGAGAATTATGGATCATGTACGAGTGAAAGGGCTGTCCATAAAAGAGCATATAAAGGTTATGGTTGCACGCAAGCTCATATCGCTTAAAATTGTTTTGGCGACCAGACCAAATAAATCAGTCCAAGGAATTAATTTGCAAATAATTAAATATATTGAGATTGTCGTGAAAAATTTAGGGATGATCCAGCTACTTATTGCCTAAAAATAAGAATTTAAATTATTATTCATCGAATATTGTATATTTTTAAACATATTTTAATCCTAGTAGGCCAAGGCGAGTGTAACACAACAATAGAAAAGACACTTTGCTCGGACACTTTGCTTGATTTGCTCAGTTGCTTATGCTCAGTTGCTGACACCCGAACGAAACTCTCCCCATCAAACTGTTATAGTCAGACAGCTTCGTGTGTTTCTCTCATCGATTACTATGAGACAGAAAACACTAGTAAATCAAAATCTAGTGTTCTGTTCAGAGAGTGAGCTACTCTGTTAAGTTTTTTCCTGTCATTTCGGTGAGCAGACAGTATAGAAAAATTTGGTTGACCATATTTTGCGAGCTCTGCTAAAAATTCTAACAAGTTCGTTCACCAGCAGACTAACACTTTTTTTTTATACCCTTGGAGAGGGTATATTAAAATTGTCCGGATGTTTGTAACGCAGAGAAGGAAGCATCTCCGACCACATAAAGTATATATATTCTTGATCAGCATGACGAGCTGAGTTGATATAGCCATGTCCGTCTGTCCGTCTGTCCGTCTGTCCGTCCGTCTGTCCGTCCGTCTGTTTCTATGCTATCTCCTCCGTCAGTTTTAAAGCTATCGTAACCAAACTTTGCACGAAGTCTTTTGGTACAAATACGCTGCACATTTGTCGGAACCGGCCGGATCGGATGACTATAGCATATAGCTGCCATAGGAACGATCGGTTGAAAAACTAGTTTTTGTGAGAAAAACTTTTTTGTTTTCAATGGTATCGCTCCCAACGCTCGTATTTATAAGTTTTTAATGATTTCACATAATTTCAATAAGCCTTGTTGAAATCGGACTACTATATAGTATAGCTGCCATACAAAAGTTATGTCTGAAAAATAGTCCGAGTGAGAAAAACTTTTTTGTTTTCAATGTTATCGCTCCCAACGCTCGTATTTATAAGTTTTCAATGATTTTACATAATTTCAACAAGATTTGTCGAAATTGGACCACTATAGCTGCCATACAAACTGTCAGGCATATATCAAGCTCCAAGGGTATATAAACTTCGGTCGAGCCGAAGTTAGCTTCCCTCTATTTTTTATTGATGATTTTTGTTAGATGATTGGTGTATGCTGCTGAACACGCTCTTTGTTTCGTCCTTCCTGGGCCTCCTCGGTTAATTGACCAATTGGGAGCAATGCATAATTAATTATTTCCGGGCCATGAATAAAAAATTTATGCAAAAAGTACCAAGGGTACAAATTTACAAAATGCCTAACAGTCTCCAAGACTATATTAATAACATAGTTGCATGAAACAATTATTAATATAGGGTGCATTCTTTTAAGCAAATCGATGTCTATCTTAGTTATCTCTGCAGTCGATTCTGCGTATTGAAAAAATACCCTAGCAGAGTTACCATCGTTACTACTTACAAATCCAGGTTTCGGGATATCAATAAGTAAGCCTAGGTTTTCCTTGAATTTGTTCTGAATTTGATTTTTGTTTGGGCAACAATTTCTTTGTCCTCTACCGATCTGGCATTTTCTTCAGGCATTTCACGTCAGGCAATGACATTACTAAATTAAACACTGCCTGCTTCATTTTCCATGGTTGTTTATAGAAAAGAATTTTTAAATTTAGTCTACTCCCAAATATCAAGAAAGTAATCAAACAAAACAGATGCTAGAACAGCTGATTAATAGCATTCATACTTTATGTCCAGCAATTAAAAAAAAATGTAGTTTTTCGGCCCTTTTTCGAAAAATTAAAAAAAAATATTTTGTATGAAAATTTTATTTATACTAATGAACTAAGAATAGTCAAAAGTAATACTTCCAATCGCCGCATATCCGCATAAAAGTTTCATGTTCATGAAAAACGATTGCGAACATACATTAAAATGCCAATTTTATGAATTCCTTAAAATCGAGTTCGAAAGTTGAACTTTTAAATGCGTGTTGTGGGAGAACCAAATATGCTAGACTAATTTTCTTTTTTGGAAAAACTGAATCATCTTTTAAGTTGCATTTAAACTTTTTTCAATATATATAAAAAAAAAAAATAATTTTGGCGCGGAATTTGCTCTAGTCGCCCCAATGTGCGGCGGAGATATGTCGTTTTGAGGCGTCATATCTCCGCGCGGAGTTATGTCGTTTTAAAGCGTCATATCTCCGCGCGGAGATATGTCGTTTTTAACATGGCGGAGATATGACGTTCTAAAACGACATACCTCCGCGCGGAGATATGTCGTTTGTAACACGGCGAAGATATGACGTTCTAAAACGTCATATCTCCGCCATTGATCACGGCGGAGGTATGTCGTTTTAAAACGACATATCTCCGCCAGAAAAAAAGCGACATATCTCCGCCGGCAAAATGTACTGGGCGGAGATATGTCGTCGGAGATATGTCGCTATGCCTTTTCTCGCACCCACCCCATCTGTGAAAAATAATCGCTGCTGCATCATCGACGCGTAGTTGGCCTCATGAGTCGCAACACCAATATAAGGGAAGTGGATGGATATTCGTCAGATGACCAGGTAACAATGCCAAAACAATAAAATTTTATTATTTTCCTTTTTCGCTTAGCTTATGTATGTACCCTCGTTTTGTGTATCCGTGTATCGACATTCTTTTTAGTGTGACCAATCTTCAAAAACATGCATGTCACCATTTAGCGCTTAATAATAGAATATATAGGGTACTACTTGCCTACTACATTAGGGTATTCCTTGCCTACTACATAAGGGTACTCCTTGCCTACTACAATATATAGCACGAACAAATAAATTAAATAAATTAGAAGTAAAAGTGCATCGAAAAATAAAACATAATAAAATTTGTCTTGGATAATTGGTTTAATGAGTGTTTTAAAAAATTTATGAAAGTCATAACTTCTTCGGCACCCCTCGCAACAAAGAGAATAGCAAGTACAGCAATATCGCAACAGTTAGACTTAATTCTGGCGGTTGTGTCTGCATAGGCATAAGCATTGCTATTTTCGGTTCGTTTGATTTCTCGTTGGTCGTTTGATTGTCGTTTGCTGACCGCTGGTCAGCGCTTGGCCTTGGGTGCGTTGACTTTAGTTACGATAAAGCTGCACTTATTTCTCTTCGCTTGAAAGAGCTTCGATTTCTCTCTTAAAAAATTTGCGTAAGTTATTGCGACATATTACAACAAAATACTACCAATTGAATTTAAATATGCCACCCAAGAATGATCCCAATAATACGGTGATCGATAATATTGCCGATAAAGAACGTTTTAACGATCCTAGTTCAAGTCAAGAAAACTTGGATCAGACAGGTGATGGTTGCAAAAGCATGGAGTTAACACGGCTGTTTTCGAAAATAGATAAGATTGGAGATGACATCACTCGTATGAAAAGAGCGCTTGAGAGAAGAGAAATCTCCCTTAAACCCCTTGAACTCCAATGCCGCTTGGAGCTACTAAATTCGTATATTTTAAATGCAATGTCCATACAATTAGAGATAGACGATATAGACCCAGAAAATACAAATCGACCTTCATTAGAGGAAAATTGTGTCACAACAAAGGCGTTGTATTTGTCAGCTTTAAGTTCAAAGCAGAGTCACTCTAATTTACCAAAAATGAAATTACCAAGGTTTAGTGGTAAGCACGCTGACTACAAGCAATTCATAGCACTTTTTGAGAGCTTGGTGGATTCTGATCAATCTTTGTCAAACATAGAAAAGTTTAATAACCTGTTGTCATGCCTGTCGGATGAAGCTTTGGGAACAGTCAAAGCATTTCAAGTTTCAGATGAAAACTATACAAAGGCTTTAGCTAGTCTAAAGCGGGTCTATGACAATAAGTGCCTGATAATTTTCGATATTATTGCACAGCTGTTTGATATTCCTGCTATAAACAAGCCATCTTCTTCTGCTTTGCGATCGATCATTGACACCGTGTCCGCAATATTTGATTCTTTGTTGTCATTAGGAAATGAAGCAGATATTGCTAACGCAATACTCATTCATATAGTGATGTCAAAAGTGGATTATGTCCCAAAATCCAAGTATGAAGAGCAACTCAATTATACCGCACTGCCGAAATGGTCTGATTGCGTTGATATGTTAAATAGACGATACCAGCACCTATCGGAGGAAGATTCTTCTAGTGCTAGGAGCAAACCAAAGTTTGATGTACAACATAAAAGGAATTTAAAGTCCTCGTTTGCTTGTACAAAGGCTGCAAATGCAGACGTAAAGTGTTTGTATTGCAGTGCCAATCACCACCTCGTAAATTCTCAAGGATTTAGTTCGTTGCCAGTTCTTGATCGATTTAATTTTGTCAAGAGCAATCAATTATGCATTAATTGTCTTCAACCAGGACACAGGGTGTCCAATTGCACATCTTGTAGAGTGTAGAGTATGCTCACGCTTACATCACACTGTTTTGCATAGGTATGCAACTCCAAATCAAGCTCAAAATAATCCGACTCAGGATCAGCGGAATCTTTCTTCATCCACTGCACAAGCTTCGTCATATCCCGCCCAGGTCACTCATGTCGCTAGTGAAGTTGAGCATGTTATTCTAGCAACAGCTGTTGTAAAACTTCGTGGCCGATTTGGTCAAGTTCATTTGGCACGAGCGTTATTGGACTCAGGGTCCCAAGTCAATTTTATGACGGAAAGGTATGCTCAAGCTCTAAGTTATCAAGAGCACATAAAAGTTTGACAGTCACCTCAGTAGGTCAATCTAGTCTGGTAGCAAGGAATGAAGTGACGACTACAGTGTACTCACGGTTTAACAATCACCAGTTTAGTGCAGATTTTTGGGTGCTGAGCAGCATCACTAAACATCAACCCGATTGCAGCCTACCTATTTCTCAGTGGAAAATCCCTAGCAATCTGGACTTGGCTGATCCCGAATTCCACAAGCCTCAGGGAATTGACTTATTGTTAGGTGCCGATTCTTTCTTCGATTTGTTGTGTACAGGCCAAATTAGACTTGCCGAAGGGGCACCACTACTGCAAAAAACATTGCTGGGATGGGTAGTATCTGGACGTTGTAAGAAAATGCTAGTTGAAGGTCCATCATGTTGTGCTGTAACATTTTCTTCAGAAGATAATTCATTAAAGAAATTCATTAAGAAATTGAAAACATCCCCAATAAAAGCGAGGTTGTAAGAGCAATTGGCATGTGAAGAGGACTTTAAAAATAAGGTTATCAATTTGGAAAATTGTCGTTTTGAAGTCAGATTGCCTTTTAGTGCGAGCCCTAACACACTCGGGTCCTCATTCGAAACTGCGAAAAGACGTTTCTTATCATTAGAACGCAGAATTTCTAAAGATACTGCACTTTATAAAATGTATCTTGATTTTATGAAAGAATATTTGGAGCTTGGCCACATGTCGGAAACCGACAATAATATTCCACCAGGACCACATTATTTCATCCCACATCAGTGTGTCCTGAGGCCTGATAGTAGTTCCACCAAACTTAGAGCTGTTTTTGACGCGTCGTGCAAAACAACTTCTGGAAAGTCTCTAAATGATATATTAATGGTGGGACCAACTATTCAGAGGGAATTAGTTCTATCATTAATACGATTTCGTTTGAACCGTTATGCCTTAACGGCAGATATTGCAAAAATGTATAGGCAAGTGATGGTAGCAGAAAGTGATCGCAACTTCCAACTTATTATTTAGAGAAAGAGTCCATCTAAAGACCTTAAAATTTGTCGTTTAAATACGGTCACCTATGGTACCGCTTCAGCACCATTCCTTGCCATTCGCTGTTTGCCTGAACTTGGTCTTCGACACAAGGAAAGTCATGCAATCGGATCTAAAGTAATTTGTTGCGATTTTTATGTGGACGATATGCTTGCTGGGGCTGATGATCTTGACACGCTGCAAACAATCATCGCTGAGGTGTCTCAAATCCTTGAATCAGCTGGTTTTCAGTTAGCCAAATGGTTTTCAAACCATCCACAATTGATGGAATCAACCAACTCAGAAAAAACTTTGTGTTTCAATGATGCCGATTCGACCAAAACATTGGGTATGCGATGGACTCCAAAAACTGACATCTTTCATTATCATTTGGATAACAGTTTTGCAAAATTAACCCCTACAAAGCGCAATATTCTCTCTGTAACCGCACGCCTTTTCGACCCTCTTGGCTTAATATGCCCCATCAGTATAAACGCTACAATATTGCTTCAAGAGCTTTGGCGATTGCAACTTCAGTGGGACGAAACTATTCCCATGTCATTACATTCAAGATGGCAAGAGCTAACTCAAAATTTGTTGGATGTCCACCACATAAGTATTCCACGATATACTGGTGCCAGTGGGTGGTCAGAAATACAAGTTCATGGGTTCTCAGATGCATCGAGTCATGCGTTTGGATGCTGCTTGTACATTCGAGCCACTTGGAACGGTAAAGTTTGCTGCCGATTACTATCGGCAAAAGCAAGAGTGGCCCCACTTAAAACCAATGGACTTGGTTTTACTACGACTCGAACTATGTGCCGCAGTTCTCTTGACTCAATTATGGGCACACGTCAAACAAGTCATGAACACATGTCGAATCGAGAGTGTGCATTTCTGGACGGACTCAGAAATCACCCTACATTGGATCAATACGCCGCCTTCTACTCTGGCTGTCTTTGTTGCAAATAGAGTGGCAACCATCCAGGAACTGTCCGAAAATATTACTTGGCGACACGTGCCATCACAATCCAACCCAGCAGATATTGCATCTCGTGGTTGTAATGTACAGGAACTCAACGAGTCGATTTGGCTCGAAGGTCCACAATTTCTATATAAAGATGAGTCAAGCTGGCCAACAAATTTCCATTTTTCCATATCGCAAGAGCTTACAAACTCGGAATCGAAAAAATATGCCCAAGTACATGTAGTGTCAAAACCCGATTTTCTTGCCAATATCATATGTCGATTTTCATCATATGCCAAGCTGCTCCGAGTTTTCGCATATGTATACAGATTTTTAAATATTTCAAAATCTCGATCAGACTCTCTGCAGCCGAGTGCGCAGGAGTTACATCTATCTTCGTTGAAACTAATGGAAGTAGTTCAAAGAAGCGAATTTCAGGAAGAATTTTCGAAACTTAAAAACAAACAAGCTCTTCAGCCAGGTTTGCAAACGCTTACGCCGTTCATTCATAAATTCTGTGAAGCAGGACGAAAATTCTCGTTGATTCGAGTAGGAGGCCGGCTTCTACACGCTTCTCTCTCATTTGAATCAAAATTCCCAATTTTACTGCCAAACAAAAGTCAATTTGTCACCCTATACCTTAGAAACCTTCACTTTAGGAATTGTCATGCAAATGCGAAAACAATGCTTGGCCTTCTTAGGCAACAAATTTGGATTGTAAATGCACGCCGCGAATGTACTCAAGTTGTTCGAATATGCGTCCATTGCTTTCGCTATAAGCCTAAGTTAATAAGTCAGGTTATGGGTAACCTGCCGAAAGATAGGTTCACAAATGTTCGACCGTTTCTCATTTGCGGTGCAGATTTCTGCGGTCCCATAAATGTATCGCTGAGGATTAGAGGACGAGCTCCAACAAAAATGTATATTGCAGTTTTCGTGTGTTTTGCTTCAAAGGCTGTTCACCTAGAGCTCGTATCTGACCTTTCGACTAATTGCTTTCTCTTGGTTCTCAGAAGTTTCATCGCAAGACGTGGCGTACCGAAGGGGATATATTCAGACAACGCGACGAATTTCTTCGGAGCCCGAAATCAACTAAAGGAACTTCAGCTAGCGTTCGAGGAACAGCAGTCCCGTCTGCAGTTGTTCGCAGCGGAGCACGGAATGGAATGGAGTTTCATTCCACCTCGCGCACCGCACTTCGGAGGTCTCTGGGAAGCGGCGGTGAAGTCGGCCAAACAGCTTCTCGTGCGCCAAATAGCCAACGCTTCACTAATCGAGAGCGAAGTCAGAGCCCATCTGGCGGACGTCGAGGCCATCCTAAACTCTCGGCCGCTTATTCCCACCAGCGCCGACCCCAACGAAGGAGAGGTGCTCACTCCGGGCCACCTACTGATCGGGCAGGCCCTTCGCTCGCTGCCGCAAGGATTAGAGCCGGACGATCCAGGAAAAAACTTGAGCTATATGCGGAGGTGGCAGCTGCTGTCTATGCTCAGACAACGGTTCTGGCAAGCTTGGTCCAAGGACTATGTCCACAGCCTCCAACTCAAAGCCAAGTGGCAAGCACCTCAGCCGAATTTGGAGATCGGTTCTGTGGTCATCGTTCACAACGACAACACTCCGCCACAGCGTTGGATCACAGGCAGAGTTATCAGCGTGGTAACAGGGGTAGATGGCAAAGTTCGCGTGGCCGAAATAAAAACAGCAACGGGCGTATTTAAACGTCCAATGCATAAACTGGCAGTTCTCCCAATTCATTGAAGCCCTTTAATCTGGTCCTTCAACGTGGCCGGAATGTTAATTCCCATATGAATTAGTTTAAGAATTTAGAATTTGTATTTACATGAATTATATAAAGTAAATGAAGTTGAAGCTATGTTTAAAACGTATGTAATTGAAATGTAACATACACATGTAAAAACTCATCAATAAGCTTCGGATAAGCATTGAAAGCTTATCTCTGTTTCTTATGCGCCTAGCCTAGCCACTCACTGCTAGCAAAAAATAAATCTCTTCTTGTTCATACACACAAAGCGAACGGTCGTCCTCTCCTTGGCACGCAGCAGCTAATCAGATCTTTTCACTTGTCCGCGATTCCCAACATAACCAAAGTGGTTTAATTTAGTTTGTATTTTTATTCAAATTTTCCATCCTCTATATAGCCAAGATGGCCCCAGAAGCGTACCTAGCCAATGAGCGCAGATGTACTCGAGGTATTTAATCCTACCAAAGCCGAGTCTGCCGAGGCTTCCACTACAGGGATTATCCATTCAGTTCCTTCTGAGTCTGAGTGTTCGATGCGAAACTCCTCAATTAGATTTAACTCCTCATAATAATTTAATAGCATGAAGCCCGACTGAAACATATAGTTGTAGGAAATATTGCAACTAGTGCAAGGGGGCGGGATGTTTGTGCTCCGTTCCCTTAGTTCCTATATCCATATAAATTAGATAAGATTAAATTAAGTTTCAAGAATAGCTATCTATTTCAACTATCTATAGCAACTAAGCCGATAGGAACATGGTTCGATAGTCGATAAGTAGGTAATAAACAGTTCTATTGTAAATGAAAAGTCTATACAACCTGCACGCAGCCGCACATTGGAAATCCACCCCTCCACATTTTCATTCTTGAATACATTTCTGTCTAAGAAATTGCCACATAGCATTATAAATGCATTGGTCCCGGGTTTTTCTATTTCCCTGAACAAAAGTTTTTTCAGCCAGAATCTTTTTATACCCGTTACTCGTAGAGTAAAAAGGGTATACTAAAGTCGTGCAAATGTATGTAACATGCAGAAGGAATCATTTCCGACCATATAAAGTATATATATTCTTGATCAGCATCAACAGCCGAGTCGATTTAGCCATGTCCGTCTGTCCGTCCGTCCGTCTGTCCGTCTGTCCGTCTGTCCGTCCGTCCGTCTGTCCGTCTGTCTGTATGAACACCTAGATCTCAGAGATAGTAAGAGATAGAGGTTTGACATGTATGGGACAAATGCTTCTTTTATCTGCAAGCAGATCAAGTTTATTTCAAATTTTGGCCACGCCCCCTCCCGCCCACGGAATTCGGAAAAAACGTAATATCTCTTACAGTTTTAAAGATAGACAATTTGTACCTTCTAGAGATAGTTAGTAATTAGCAAAATGAATAAATTTGTCGAAGAAATGATAAGGATCGGATGAGCGGTACTCAAGTTATGATCAAAAATGTGAAAAATAGCCGAGTTAAAAAAGTGTTGCATACTTTTCAGATGTTCACCCTAAGGAACGCAGGAACACTGTTAAACATGTTTTTTCATGAGTAACGGGTATATCGAAGTCAGTTAGAGCCGACTTTAACTTGCGCTCTCGTTTTATTTAAAGATTACAACTGAACCAAATTGCGTAAAAATCAGCCAAATCTAACTGCTCGTTTCGCCGTCTAGTGGTTGCACTCAGAACCGAATCCGGTCTTTTCGGTTCTATAAATATCGGATTTCGGATACCGGTATACAAAAAATTAAAAATATGGGTTCCGGTACCGGTTCCGGTTCTGAGTTTTAATCGGTTCTTTTCGGTATACGGTTTCGGTTCTGGTTCTAGTTTGCTTTCCTGCTTCACAGCGAAAAATTTTATTAAAGTATTTTCGCAATTTTTAAAATTAATTTTTCGTTGTTGCGCCGCAATTGGGACTTCACCAAGAATAAATTGCTTACGTCAAAATATTTTTTCCATCAGTAAATGACAGTAAGGCAGAAAAAAATTGTTTTCTTAAAAAAAAACTCAACTTTAAAATAATTTTTACCATTGCACCGCGGAAGTCCCAAGCGATCTGAGAACACCATATTTCACGAAGGGATTTTTTTTTAAATTTTTTGGGAGGGGTTACTCTACTAAACAATTACAATTCGGATGGATCTAACCCTAAGCCTCTATAAAGTTTCTGCGTCTAGAAACTCCGTAATTATTGATTAGCCGCAGAAGCTGGAGTCCAGTCCGCAAATGGCATCACAAAGACTCAGTGATCTAACGGGAGGAACCCATTTCTAATAGAGGCATCTGAAAGAAATTCTTCGACAAAGCACGTCCAATTTACTTCAAGGCAGCTGCCTTTTTTTTAACAAATAAAACAACATTTTTATACTTCGCGTCATATTTATTCCATTATATAATAAATTAATCGATGATTAAACTCCATATACGCGCACAATAACCTTCTACAGAATGCCCAACCGCAGGTAAGTAATATTTGCACCACAACGATCTTTGGAGCGAGCATGGTCTTCAATAGCTTGTAAATACTCCATAAGATTTGGAGGATAGCAATTATATGTTTAACAATACAAAATATGTACAAAACAGATGTGCTAGAGCATCCCTCTTCAAAAGTATTAATTGCATCTATGATACTAAGTGCAATAGCTAGAGCAGGATTGTGCTTAGCCACGCATATAAGGCTGTCAAAAACAGCTTCTTTCATTGGAAAATGTGTTTCCTTCCTAGCCTTTGTAAAGCTGCTAAAAAATTTACCAGATACAATTTTTTCAAATAGTTTAACCCAAAAGTTAAATGGCCACTTAAAAAGGGCTTCACTACTTTCACTGCAGCCAGTTGTAATTAAAAATGAGGCGAAGATATAAAGATGGAAAGTAATTCCCATTTTGATTGTGAACTTTTCGATAGTAGGACTTGAAATGCTGCTTGAACTTGATATGCTAAGAACTTTCTTAACACCTGTTAACAAACTGCAACGAATAGAAAGGAATTTTCATCGCTTTGTTCATGATACAACCATAGCTGTTAAATTGCAATTACGATTAGTAATTTATTTATTTATTTAGTCGACAAAAAAAGGCAGTCAACTCAAATACACATACGTTATAAAAAAGCCCTATTGACTAAAAAAACCTAACAAAGAAAAACTAACAAAATTACAAAATAACTAAAAACGAAAAAGTTTATATACCCTTGGAGCTTGATATATGCCTGACAGTTTGTATGGCAGCTATAGTGGTACAATTTCGACAAATCTTGTTCAAATTATGTAAAATCATTGAAAACTTATAAATACGAGCGTTGGGAGCGATAACATTGAAAACAAAAAAGTTTTTCTCACTCGGACTATTTTTCAGACCTAACTTTTGTATGGCAGCTGTACTATATAAATGTCCGATTTTGACAAGGCTTGGTGAAATAATGTGAAGTCATTAAAAAATTATAAATACAAGCGTTGGGAGCGATACCATTGAAAACAAAAAAGTTTTTCTCACAAAAACTAGTTTTTCAACCGATCGTTCCTATGGCAGCTATATGCTATAGTCATCCGGTCCTGCCGGTTCCGACAAATATGCAGCGTATTTGTACCAAAAGACTTCGTGCAAAGTTTGGTTACGATAGCTTTAAAACTGACGGAGGAGATAGCATAGAAACAGACGGACGGACAGACGGACATGGCTATATCAACTCAGCTCGTCATGCTGATCAAGAATATATATACTTTATGTGGTCGGAGATGCTTCCTTCTCTGCGTTACAAACATCCGGACAATTTTAATATACCCTCTCCAAGGGTATAACGAGAAGGCCAAGCTAACTTCGTCTTTGCCGAAGCTTTTATACCCTTGCAAATGTTTTAATACATCATAGTTTACGAACGTTAGCATTAAAACAAACAATTTTTGTAATTAAAACCAACCTTTCGAACGATAGTTCCTATAGCAGCTATATGACATAGTCATCCGATTTTGACCAAAACTTCCGAATCTGTTCAAAAGCGTATAAAACTAATAACACTGGCCAACAGCCATTTCGGTCCAGCCCTATTGATGACAAATTCTGATCCCGTTTTGTGCACTGATTCCAAAACTGGTCTCGGTTTTTCTCCATCAGCTCTTGTTTTCAAGATATCGCGGAAAAACCATTTTGCATCATTTTTGGCTTTTTAAAAATTATGGAGGTTACATCGAGCAACAATATCTGTATTTATGAGCTCTATGCGACAGTATACATATTAAGGTCGCCTAAAAAAATCAATGGAGCATCATCAGCAAACCCAAAAGCGCCTAAATTGGCCTTTGAAGAGAAATATTCATCAAATTATGGCAAATTTTACAAACTTAATCGCCGTGTACCAGCCATTTGGGGTGCTTGCATTTTAATGAAAACCACTTTAGCATGCAGCCCAATGGTTCTTCTAATTTCACAAATTTTGTTGCATTCAAATCTTCTTGATGGACAAAGTTACAAGCGTTTAATCCCGAAATAATGAATTAAAATTTATGGCAGGATAACTAGATTGATACACAAAATCTGTATAGGAAATATTAAAAGACTACTTGATCTTACATAGTACTTACATTAATTGTCAGGCAAATGTACAATAACATTCAATCAGTACTAGATTCAAACAATTTTCCCCAAATTCATTTTTGCTGAACCTTGCGAGAACAACATAGAAATTTAATGAATTGGGTTACAAATAAGCCAAATGGGTTCCACACTCACTATAATCTACGGATTAAGCCCCATGTGACTTTTATTATTTTACAAGTTCCAACAAATGCCTGGCGGAAGGAGATTGTAGTAAAGACTCTATCTGTGAAGCGAATATATATGTCGAGGAAGTTGACCATTCTTATTATTTGGAGAATTGCTCATTATTGCAAGGTAGTGCAAAAACTTGGAATTCGTACTAAATTGTAAAAAGTTTTGATGCCATATGAGCATTAAAATGCATTTCTTATACAGTCACTTAAATAAATTTCCTGAGAGTTTTTGAGATCTAAGTGAGGAGCACGGAGAACGTTTTCACCAGTATTTACGAACTATGGAAGCTCGGTATCGCGGAAGATGGAACAGCCATATGCTTGCTGATTATTCCGGTAACCGTCAAGCGAAAGTGTTAACGGGCCATAAAAACGGATTTTTGTCATACCAGTTCTGACTGCTAACAAAATAGAAAATGCAGATATATTGTAATAAAAAGTTTGAAAAAACCAAAAAACACATTTTCCAACAACTTGTTTTTTATTTATTGCATTTTGGTTTTTTTTGTATTTGGTTGCACAATTTATTAAAAATATACAAAATTAAAAATGTGTGAGTGCGTGGGGTGTTGAAAAAATTCTTTTGGAAAATGGTGTATTGATGGTTCGCAGATTTCCGGGAGTTACCGTCAAGGGCAAACGTAAAAAGAAACATTAGTTAGTTTAAATGCCTTAATGTACCGAAGCAGAATCATGGAAAAATTCAATTTACCATTGAAAACAAAAAATTACCCTCCTTACCGATCCTTCCCAAAAAAACCTTCTAGATATAATTAAATTTCTCAAATCATCAGATATCATTCATTTGCTCTAATCATAATTCACTTCAATATACAATATTAAACAATCTGTTACTTTAAACTTAAGTCCCTCTTTTTATCCACCTGTATTATCAATCAACATGTAAAAATTCATAAGAATCAGACGAAAGCCACAGTAGCTATGAGAGAGTAGAGGTCTTCCTATGAAAAATTCGTCATATGACGTGACAGATTCACAAAGTTATTCGCTTGCGAAATGGAACGAGATTTTGCCCTACCTTGCATTAATGAGCAATTCTCCAAATAATAAGAATGGTCAACTTCCTCGACATATACATTCGCTTCACAGATAGAGTACTACAATCTCCTTCCGCCAGGCATTTGTTGGAACTTGTAAAATAATAAAAGTCACATGGGGCTTAATCCGTAGATTATAGTGAGTGCGGAACCCATTTGGCTCATTTGTAACCCAATTCATTAAATTTTTATGTTGTTCTCGCAAGGTTCAGCAAAAATGAATTTGGGGAAAATTGTTTGAATCTAGTACTGATTGAATGTTATTCTACATTTGCTTGACAATTAATGTAAGGTCTATGTTAGATCAAGTAGTCTTTTAATATTTCCTTACACATTTTGTGTATCAATCTAGTTATCCTGCCATACATTTTAATTCATTTTTTCGGGATTAAACGCTTGTAACTTTGTCCATCAAGAAGATTTAAATGCAACAAAATTTGTGAAACTAGAAGATCCATTGGTCTACACGCTAAAGTGGTTTTCATTAAAATGCAAGCACCCCAAATGGCTGGTACACGGCGATTAAGTTTGAAAAATTTGCTATAATTTGATGAATATTTCTCTTCAAAGGCCAATTTAGGCGCTTTGGGGTTTGCTGATGATTCTCCATTGATTTTTTTAGGCGACCTTAATATGTATACTGTCGCATAGAGCTCATAAATACAGATATTGTTGCTCGATGTAACCTCCATAATTTTTTAAAAGCCAAAAATGCTGCAAAATGGTTTTTCCGCGATATCTTGAAAACAAGAGCTGATGGAGAAAAACCAGACCAGTTTTGGAATCAGTGCACAAAACGGGATCAGAATTTAATACATATACGGCTGGACCTCACAAAAGTGGTCATTTTGTTGGCCTGTGTAATTGCTGAAGTGGGAGGCGTTTACATTAAAAATAAAAAATTTTTCTCACAAAGACCCACTTTTCGACCGATAGTTCCAATGACAGCTACAAGATATAGTCATCCGATCCGGTCGGTTCCGACATATTATCAGTGTGCAGTAAAAAGAAGACTCTGTGCAAAGTTTCAGCTCGATAGCTTTAAAACTGAGAGACTAGTTTGGACGGACAGACAGACAGACGGACGGACGGACAGACGGACATGGCTAAATCGACTCGGCTGTTGATGCTGATCAAGAATATATATACTTTATATGCACGCAGATCAAGTTTGTTTCAAATTTTAGCCACGCCTCCTCCCGCCCCCTCAATTAGGAAAAACATTATATCTCCTACAGTTTTGAAGACAGACGATTCGTATCTTCCAAAAATAGTTAGTAATTAGCAAAATGAATCGATTTGCACGAAAGTCGTGCAAATGTATGTCACAGGCAGAAGGAATCATTTCCGACCATATAAAGTACATATATTCTTGATCAGCATCAACAGCCGAGTCGATATAGACATATCCGTCTGTCCGTCTGTCCGTCCGTCCGTCCATACGTCCGTCCGTCCGTCCGTCCATCTGTCCGTCTGTCTGTATAAACACCTAGATCTCAGAGATGGTAAGAGATAGAGGTTTGACATGTATGGAACAAATGCTTCTTTTATCTGCACACAGATCAAGTTTGTTTCAAATTTTAGTCACGCCCCCTCCCGCCGCCGCAATTAGGAAAAACATTATATCTTCTACAGTGTTGAAGATAGACGATTCGTATCTTCCAAAAATAGTTAGTAATTAGCAAAATAAATCGATTTGCTGAAGAAATGATAAACATCGGATGAACGGTTCTCAAGTTATGAGCAAAAAAGTGAACCAAGCCACCCCCGCTACCATTCCTCCCACCATAAAAAAATTGTTGCATTCTTTTCGGATGTTCACCCTAAGGAACGCAGGAACATGTTTTTTCATAAGTAACGGGTTTATCGAAGTCGGTTAGAGCCGACTTTAACTTACGCTCTCGTTTTTTTTTGGAACACTGTAATTTCATTTGTTTGTATACAAATTTATAAAAATATACTTAATTATTTTGTTCGCTATTAATTATTGCCTGTCAGACTGGCACAATCGACCACTGTGCGTTGGGTCAATTTTGCCAACATCGGAAAATCATATTTCAAAATATTTTGTATTCTTTCCGTACAAACCGAGTTTGAAGCTCGTGGAATGAAAAACAGTTTTTCGCATGCAGAATTTTCCGGCCATGTACCTCGAGGGCGGATTTTCCAAAATCGGGGACACACGTGTCAAATTATTTCGAGTACTATGCTTACAATCCAAGTTTCAAGATTCAAGAGCTAAACATTTTGTCATTCATCCAGCAACATGTGCAAAATTTTGCTTTCTCTTTGGCACAGATTCGTCCGCATGCTGTTGCATCGAAATGTGTCTTTTAACCGAAAGTCCTACAACAATTTCATTGATCTGCAGGATAAGCAGATCGGAATATTTGTCGTAAGTGTAGCCTGATGGCTATTGGTTGCAGAGACCCTGCAGCTACGAGTATTTGGCGCCAGAGGGAATCAAATTCAAACCGCTTAACCAAATGCCAATCGTGTGGTTCTCTCACTGCCGCCCATCGTTAATGGTGATCAAAAGAAGATTTCGCTTAAGTCCGAGTGCAGATACTCGGATCCAACTAAGGCCAAGATGGTAGTGGACACCATTGTCTGTTTGTACTCCGAGCACTGCGCCGATAAGTTTTCTGTTAAGCCCTATTAAATCCAACCAGACGGTGGCATCGTCTCTTATCCTGTGGTGAAAATTTGGGTGAACCGTGCGAACGCCTATATGGGCGTTAATGAGCCGGCTTTCAAACTGGATGACATATTAACCTGAATGCACTTAGAGGAACGGGTAAAGGGAGACTCTCTGCTTGTAAAGATTTATCTGTACAGACATAGCATTGATATAGCTTTAACCATATTAAAAAATCCCTGCCAGCATTTATGCACTTGAACTGTCAGCAAATAAAAAAAGTTTATGTCTTATCAAACCTCTATCTCCTACCATCTCTTTTCATCTCTGAGATCTGTTTGTTCATACGGACGGACAGAAGGACATGGCTGTATCGAGTAGGCTTTTGGTGCTGATCAGGCTATATATATATACATACTTTATAGGGTAGGAAATGATTCCTTCTCCCTTTTACATAATTTTGCACAAACTTAATATACTATCCCAGTAGACCAAACGCTCGCAAACTATATGGCAAATGAGTGAATTGCGATTCTTATCACGACGTAAATCTCGCAATCGTATAAGGAAAATATAGATATACTATACCCTGTCGCGCTTCGCTGCGCCTTTAGCAGTATAGAACCAATAAAAGAATCAGTTTGAAGTTGATCGTGAAGAGCCAAATATTTGTCAAATTTGAAAATTTTGGTCCCCGTAGAGCCCAGTAATCGATTTTTACATAAAACGGCTTGAAATCAACGTTTTGCTACTTTGCATTTTCCCCGTTAGGACTTTGCTGCTGGGCTTTCCCTCCAATTCCCACCGACTTCCCATTCGCTTCCCAACCACTTTCGACCCCATTCCATCCACTTCCCCTAACTTCCTATCCATGTTCCACCCACTTTCCACTCACATAATATCCAAATTCAAACCACTTTCCACCCACTTCCTACCAATATCGCACCCATAACCCCACATCCCTACAATGCGACTACAATGCCTCGGATACGGACCCCCCCTGACGACGACCCACGCAAACGTTTTAAGGACCACGATTTGAGAATATGCACCTGGAATGTCCGCACCCTCAACAGAGATGGTGATGACATCGCCTTGGTGAAAGTCCTCAAAAAATATTCATCGGACGTTACCGCACTCCAGGAAATGCGATGGATTGGACATGGGAGCAAGAAAATAACGCTACCAAAAGAGAAGACAGAAGAGAAACCACCACCCCCCTGGGAGATACACTACAGCGGGCATGTCTCCAAGCACGAGTTTGGGTGCGGCTTTGCAGTGAGTGATAGACTGCGTCGCTCTGTCATCAGCTTCACACCAGTTGATGAACGGCTAGCCGCGCTCAGACTTAAGGCAAAATATTTTAATATTAGCCTTATCTGTGCTCACGCGCCAACAGAAGACAAGGACGGCACGATAAAAGATGAATTCTATGAGCGCCTGGAACAACTATACGAGCGCTGCCCCGACCACGACATAAAGATCGTGCTAGGCGATTTTAACGCGAAAGTCGGGAGAGAAGGAGTTTTTGGATCGACAGTCGGACGATTCAGCCTTCATGAAACAACCTCCGGTAACGGAGAGAGGCTAATAGACTTCGCTGCTGGCCGGAACATGGTCATAAGTAGTACTAGATTTGAACACCTCGATATCCATAAGGCGACCTGGAAGTCCCCTGGTCAACGAACACGAAATCAGATTGATCACGTTGTGATCGACGGAAGGCATTCATCGAGTGTACTAGACGTGCGTGCGATTCGAGGAGCCAACATAGACTCGGATCATTACCTGGTTGCAGCCAAGGTACGCACGCGGCTCAGTGTGGCACATGCCTCACGCTCTGGCACACGTCGAAAGCTAAACGTCGAGAAGCTGCAATCACAAGGGACCTCTGAAGCCTACTCAGCTAAACTCGCCCAACTGCTCAGGGAAGCCTCCCCATTCCCTTCCGATATATGCGAACAGTGGCAGCGTATATCGCACTCTATGAGTACGGCTGCCAAGGAGATACTCGGTTACTCCGAGCCCCCTCGAAAGCGGTCTTGGTACGACGAGGAGTGCCGACGCGCTACTGCAGAGAAAAATGCTGCCTACAGGAGAACTCTGCAGTCGAGAGTAACGCGGGCTGCTAAAGAGCGATACCTGGAGAAAAAGAAAGAGGAGAAACGCCTTTTTAGAAGAAAAAAGTTGGAGAAAAAGTTGGAGCAGGAAAGGCGAATGCGCGAGGAAGTCGAGATGTTATTCGGCATGAGTGAGACTCGAAAATTTTACCAAAAGATTAAGCAATTAACAGAAGGTTTCAAGCCCAGAGTCGCACAATGCAAAGACGAACAGGGGAATCTGGTCACAGATCCGCAAGTGGCGCTTAACAAATGGAGAAGTTACTTTTCCAACCTACTGGGAGGCGATGACGAACATGATGCCGCCTCTAGAGA
This sequence comes from Lordiphosa clarofinis, assembly GCA_018904275.1. Taxonomy (NCBI): domain Eukaryota; kingdom Metazoa; phylum Arthropoda; class Insecta; order Diptera; family Drosophilidae; genus Lordiphosa; species Lordiphosa clarofinis. The sequence continues at coordinate 1,099,369 of JAEIGQ010000007.1, read as the reverse complement.
AGTAACGATGCCACCAATCGACAACATTGAGATAGACCCCCCGACCCAACAGGAAGTCTGTTTAGCCATACGAAGGCTAAAGAACAACAAATCACCAGGCGCTGATGAGCTGCCCGCTGAATTGTTCAAGGCTGGAGGCGAAGAATTGGTAAGGTGCATGCACCAACTTCTGTGCCGTATATGGGTTGACGAAAGCATGCCTGACGATTGGAATCTAAGTGTTCTCTGTCCAATCTTTAAAAAAGGGGACCCTGCAGTTTGCGCCAACTACCGCGGGATCAGTCTCCTCCCCATCGCATATAAGGTTCTGTCCCGCATTATTTGTGAACGTCTAAAGCCGCTTGTTGATACACTGATTGGACCTTATCAGTGTGGCTTTAGACCTGGTAAGTCCACCACAGACCAGATATTCACATTGCGCCAAATTCTGGAGAAGACCTATGAGAGAAACATCGAAAATCACCATCTTTTTATCGATTACAAAGCCGCTTTCGACACGCCGATAAGGTCAAGGTTTTTCGAAGCCCTGTCTACTTTAGGTATTCCAGCAAAGTACGTTCGACTTTGCATGATGACGTTGAGAAGCACTCAAAGCTCCGTCAAAATAGGAACGAACCTCTCCGAGCCTTTTGATACCAAAAGAGGTTTTAGGCAGGGTGACACCTTATCGTGTGACTTCTTTAATCTGCTGATGGAGTATATACTGCGCCAGTGCCCAAATGCCAACAGATCGGGCACCATCTTTAATAAAGATGTAATGCTACTCGCATATGCCGATGATATTGACATTATCGGCAAAACCGAACAGGCAGTACGCAAGGCGTTTTCAGAGATTGAGAAGCAGTCTGAGCTAATGGGTTTAGCGGTAAACGAGGACAAGACGAAGTACCTAGTGTCCTCGAAACAGAAGTACACACAAATTGGGCAATCTGTTGCAATGGGAGAGTACAACTTTAAAGTTGTAGAGGACTTTGTCTACCTTGGAACGATGATAACCGGCGACAACAACATCAGCCTGGAAATTCGAAGAAGAATCACGCTCGCAAACCGATGCTATTACGGGCTAAGTAGGGAGCTCAAGAGCAGAAACCTCAAGCGAAGAACAAAAATAGCGCTATATAAGTCGCTTATCATCCCAGTCCTGCAATACGGCGCAGAAGCATGGGCAATATCATCAGCGGATGAGGCGGCGATTGGCGTTTTCGAGCGGAAGATTCTTCGCAGGATTTATGGACCTTTGAAAGTTGGCGAGGACTTTCGCATCCGAAGGAATGACGAACTGTATAAGCTCTATGGGGATACTAGTCTGGTCAAGCGCATAAAGCAACAGCGGCTGCGCTGGCTGGGACATGTTACCCGTATGGATGATCAAGCTCCAGCAAAAATGGTCTACAAGAGGAATGCGAAAGAACTGGGACAAGGCAAGGTGGGACGACCACCTCTAAGGTGGGACGACCAGGTGCGGAAAGACATTTCTAAGCTTGGCGTGAAAAACTGGTGCCAGCTCGCACGGAGCAGAAGCGACTGGCGGACATTAGTTGCAGCGGCCGAGACCGTCAAACGGTTGTGATGCAAGCATCGGGCCAATAAAGAAGAAGAAAAGAACCCCACATCCCAACCACTTTCCACCCACTTCTCACCGACTTTCCAACCACTTCCTAGCGGGCATCCCTGCGGTATTTCCACGTCGGAAAATAAAACCACAAATGAAATCGAATTGTATCTCTAAAAACTGAGTTTCAAGTCAATCGGATACAAATAATTTTGTTGCATGATGAATTTTCCGGACATTTTCACGCCTAGAAGGCGGATTTTCAGACATTGCAAAATTACACTTCAAATTATTTTGTATTCTACCCTTACAAACCGCGTTCTAAGTCAATCGGATGAAAAAAATTTTTTTTGCATAGAGTTTTCCAGGAATTTTCCTGATCGGATGATAAACAAACAATTGTCATACTGCAGTTTTCCTCAAATTTTCCGACTGTGGGGATTTTTCCAAAATTTTAAAGTCAAGTTTTTTATGTTTTATTAATATTATTATGTTTGAAAATGAGTTTGGAGCTAATCGCTGGGAACTAAACTTTCGCCCAAGTAACCTTGACCACCCACTTTCCACCCAGGGGAGGTGAGTTTTCCGGTATATTGGTATGCAGTTTTTGTTGAATTTATATATAGATCTTTGAAAATGAGTTTGAACTTGATCGGATGAAAAACAAAAAAGTTTCATACAACAGTTTTCTGCGAATTTTCCACATTTCCCGACAGAATTTTCCAAAATCCGATCTTAGTACTCACTTTCAGTATAAGATAAAACTACTCTGAAAAACTCAGCTTTCTTTCTGTTATGGTTTAGGCTGTGCGACGGTCACCAGTCAGTCAATTAGTCAGGTTGAACTCTTTTATAAATATAGATGATTCATATGTCGTTCAGTTTGTGGCAGTGAAAGTCTCGCAAGGGATAGGGTTAGCGAGCGTTTTGCGATACTTTTGTAATATTTCTAGCATGCCGATTATAGTATTTACTAATTAATTTCCTCCCTCTCTCTTTCTATTTCATTGTTATACCCGTTACTCGTTGAGTAAAAAGGCATACTTTTGCATACTTTTCGGATGTTCACCCTCAGGAACGCAGGAACACTGTTAAACATGTTTTATCATGAGTAACGGGTATATCGAAGTCGGTTAGAGCCGACTTTAACTTACGCTCTCGTTTTTATTTGCCGAAGCGCTGCACGGCACTCGACCTTTTGTCGCAAAGCTCTTGCAGGAAAGCTCGAGTGCGAGTGCGAGTGCGAGTGAAAAAAAATTGACTCCTGTTCTTTGGTCACATGCTCGTTTGTAAGAATTTTGCGATAGTCTCGCAAAATGCTCTCTTGCTGGTCCGCTGGGGCTGTATTTAAAAAAATAAGTCTGCCCTGATTATTCTGTTATTTCAAAGTAAATATTTTTTAAACAGAATTAACAAACTCTTCAAAATCCATTCAAACTTTCAGACTTATAGTCCATACGCTCTGAAAATTAAATTATATTCAAAATGCAAGTTGTTATACTCCTTTCTCTCATCTTTTGCATAGCTAGCAAGACATACGGAGGTACGTCGATTTGGTCGTATAAGCTGCCTTGTTTGAAATACTTATTCAAAATCCATCTTGCTTTAAACAGAAGAGCTATGCGCGGACTGCAGCGGTTTTAACAATGGCCAGCTGCCCAGCATTTACTCGCTGCTATACTGCATTGATGATAATGATACAATTGCTTTTGAACAGCGAAAGGAAAACAAAACACTTCATCTCGCGCTCAGCAAGTGTCTGCCATCCACATTCAATTTAATTGGTAAGTCTCCAGCTCAAACACTTCAACACTTCAACAGAAACACTTCAAAATGATGATCCATTTTTAGGTGATATACAACAATATTGCTGCATATGGGACAATAGCACTGGCTGCCATCAAATTGCTGGTAAAAACATTACCAACTCCCTTGAATTTCCAAAAACCTGTCATTACTGTAAGGATCATTGCGCCAATATAATACGTACCAAATCAAATGAAAATGATGACGAAGGGGAATATATTCGCAGAGGAACCCGTAAACCATCAAGAACAAAAGTCAAAAATATTTCCCAAAATAGCGTAAATTTTAATAAGTTTTTACTTATTATTTTTCCTCTGATCGGGCTTAAGTGTAATCTTAAAATGTAGATGGATTAATAAATGTTAAGCTGGAATTGTTGTTGTAATAATATAACTTAGAGAGTAATAATGATGAATCAATTGTGCTGTAAGCTCAGGGTTTAACTGTTACTAGGTTTGTGCACACAAAATATATCGTGCCCTTTAAAGTATGCTATGCTTCTGAAATGCAATAATTAAGAACCATCCTACTTTTATCCTACTATTATACCAACATCCTCAGTCATTAATATTTACCATTAGACATCGACCCACTTAACATTTCTACAAAACAAAAGTTAAAACAAGTAAGAAAGTCGGTCAAGCCCGACTATCACATACTCTGTACCTGGAGTAGAAGCTGAATGCAATGCTGGTGCTGCGCTCATCTCTAAGGGCCGTTTTCTCATGTTGCTGTTTTTGCAAATCTAGGTGGATTTGCTGCATTTCGTTTGCTCATGTTCATGGCTGACCATCTAGATGAATTTCGTAGCAATGTACTTCATCCTCATTGATTTGAAAACAATGTACATGACAATTCATATTAGGTATTTTTATGTGTGCACGCATATGGTCACACTGAAAAATATTTGAAAACTTAGCTGCAGTTTAATCAACTGCTGCTAGAAACAGTTAAGTTTGAATTGTTAATAAAAAAAACAAAAATTGAAAATATTGTTTGTGCCTTTGGTATACAAGACACCTGCAGACATTGCTGAAGAGACAGATGCGCTTAATAATTCCCCTAGGTCATTGCTTAAGAGGAGTTCACACAGTTACCTGTGTGGCCAAATTGGCCAAATTGTGATTAAAATAGCCTTGATTAATAATTTTACTGTATTTAAAACATTCTATTACTATGGTTTCATACGCAACAAACTTGATCAAGAAAGGCTGAAAAGTTCCTTTATTTGGCCGATATAGCCAAATTTATATCAAAATTTGTCCAAATTTATATCAAAATTTGTCCAAATTTATATCAAAATTTGGCCAAATTATTTGCTTGTGTCAACTTAGCTTAATCCTTTTACTTAATCTCCAATCACAGTATCAAGTGTTTCCGAACAAAAAAATTGCTTTCATTTTCAAAATTGGCGCGCAGTAGACGTATCAACAAATTAGCGATGGCACAGGGGCTGCTAACTTAGTTTTAGTGCCATGGCCGCCCAGCCGGTGTGACCGTGACGCAAATGCCCAAATTCATAATCAATCTACATGAGACAACCAATTGCACAAAATCCATCTAGTTGCGAAATCTAGGTGGATTTCGATTTGAGCAAAAACAGGAACATGAGAAAACGGCCCTAAGTCTCTCTCTTTTTTCTCTCACTCTCACTCTCTCTCTCTCTCTCTCTCTCTCTTTAAGATTGTGCGGTGTTAGTTGTAATAGGGTGGGAGGGGGTGGGGGAGGGAAATGTACTTTTTTGCTCATAACTTGAGAACCGTTCATCCGATCTTTATCATTTCTTTGGCAAATCGATACATTTTTCTAATTACTAACTAGTTATACAAAACTGTTGGAGATATAACGTTTTTTCCAAATTGCGGGGGCGGGAGGGGGCGTGGCCAAAATTGAAAATAAACTTGATATGCCTGCAAGTATAAGAAGCATTTGTCCCATACATGTCAAACCTCTATCTCTTACCATCTCTGAGATCTGTTTGTTCAAACGGACGGACGGACGGACAGACGGACGGACAGACGGACAGACGGACATGGCTCTATCGACTCGGCTGTTGATGCTGATCAAGAATATATATACTTTATAGGGTCAGAAATGATTCCTTCTCCCTGTTACATACTTCTGCACAAACTTAAAATACTCTATGTATCTTCGGTACAGAGTATAAAAAATGTTGGCAGAGCAAATGGTTATTAAGCGCTTAAGCTCAGGGTGTTGGAAGTTAGATGTGCTCAGTGTAAAAAGCCTTTAAGTTATAGTTGGCAATCACAGCCCCTTTTTCCATTTGAGTAAAACTTGAACTCAACTTATATTTTTCACATAAATTTCATACAACAGAGGCCATAAACTTATCAAGAAGGCAAAATTCATTGAGCCTAATTTAAATCCTGCTGCTGTCCAACAGCATTTCGAGCCAGAAAACTGATCACAGTCTAACAAAAATGGTTCAGTTGGAAGAGCATTCCTGGGAGTTATTCTGGAATGGCTACTTGGAACACTACTTTTTTGCAAGTACGGCAGGTGGAAAATTTAATGTTACACTTAACAATCAATGTTACGCTTAACAGTACTATGTAAAATGATTGCGGGCCTGATTGTGCTTTGAGCAACAGTCTCACTATGTCCAGTCACTTTGCTTTTACCTGCATCGACCAGCTTAAGTGCTTTCAATGTTTTGGTTTTAACGTCCTGATCTGTGTAAGTCCAAATGATTGGTTATTCCGGCTCAAGGTCATCCATCCCATCCAAGGAATGAAAGACGGTGGATTCTTTTGAACAGATATTAATAACAAGATTTTAGCTAACGAAAAGTGAACAACATTCGAACCTATACATACATTGATACGGGACAAGAAACAAGTGCTCGCCACGGAGTTTGATCCTAATGTTTGTTTTGGTCAAGTAAATGCCTATATATGTGTGCGCAGTTCTCTGTGTCCGATTTAAAATTCAGCCTAATATTTGTTGGTGTATTAATGATGTACAACATCTCCAGAGTAAATCGCTTATTGTTGTTACGCTCTTGCTGTAGAATACTTGTGGCATCAAAATCAGGAGAATGTCCGCTCTCTGCACAGTGGGCCGCACGTGCTGTTTTTATACCCTTGGAGAGGGTATATTAAAATTGTCCGGATGTTTGTAACGCACAGAAGGAAACACCTCCGACCACATAAAGTATATATATTCTTGATCAGCATGACGAGCTGAGTTGATATAGCCATGTCCGTCTGTCCGTCTGTCCGTCAGTCTGTCCGTCTGTTTCTATGCTATCTCCTCCGTCAGTTTTAAAGCTATCTTAACCCAACTTTGCCCGAAGTCTTTTGGTGTAAATACGCTGCGCATTTGTCGGAACCGGCCGGATCGGATGACTATAGCATATAGCTCGCATAGGAACGATCGGTTGAAAAACTAGTTTTAGTGAGAAAAACTTTTTTGTTTTCAATGCTATTGCTCCCAACGCTCGTATTCATAAGTTTTTAATAATTTTACATAATTTCATGAAGCCTTGTCAAAATCGCACTACTATATAGTATAGCTGCCATACAAACTGTCAGGCATATATCAAGCTCCAAGGGTATATAAACTTCGGTCGAGCCGAAGTTAGCTGGCCTCTATTTTTTGTGTGTTGATCTCGTTTCGTCTTTTGATATCTGACCTGTGTCCAGAAAGATTTTGTCGTTCCAACATATATTTTGTTACATATGTCTCCCCGTCTCCAACGCATGGTATTTGGTATATTATATTATTTTTGCAACATTACTCTTCATATTGTTAAACAGAGCCGCTTAGGTGAATGTTGGCTTGTGGGCTATTGCGATTTAAACCCTGTCGTATGGGTAAGCGAGTCTTTCAGAGTACTGGGGAATATATGTCACTGCGTCTAAAAATGTTAGTTTGTTGTCAGCTTCTAATACTATGGTAAATTATACAATAGTGGACAAAAGTATTTTGACTAAAAAAATTTCATAAATAATCCATTATATCTTTTAAACGAAAAATCCCAAAATTTTAAAACTTCAATCAAATACTGGTATAAAAGTAAGCTTTCAAAAAATCATAAGTAGTACACAATCGGTTGCTTAGGTTAGAAAATATAAATCAAAATGTGCAAATGGAAGTGGACATAAGTATTTTAACAAGAATTAAAAATTTATTTATTCTCAGCGCAGGACCTCAAAAGCTTAAAGAATTATTGCTTCTAGACCATTTTTCCACGCTAAACCCGAATCTGTCTTTAGAAATTCCATATCTCTAATGGATTAACTGTAAAATGCACATAAAAATGCAGAAAATGGCCTTTTTCCATATTTTGTAAGGACCCTATGTCCTAGAGACGGGTTCCTTTTCAAAAATTTGTAAATGTCAAGTTAAAGTACTCACTTTTATCTATAAATTGTAGTTTTTACTTTATTCATTTTTATAAGATATAAGTTCGAGATCGATCTGCAAAGTAAGGATAATTTGCATGCAAGTCAGCAGCTCAGTACTAAAATTTACATTTTCATTCAAATCGGCCAAACTTTGAAGACCGATCATGAACTTATATCTTATAAAAATGAAGAAAGTAAAAACTACAATTTATAGATAAAAGTGAGTACTTTAACTTGACATTTACAAATTTTGAAAAAATTACCCGTCTCTAGGACATAGGGTCCTTGGAAAATCGGCAAATATGCCATTTTCGGCATTTTCGTGACCATTTTACAGTTAATCCATTAGAGATATGGAATTTCTAAAGCCAGATTCGAGTTAAGCGTGAAAAACTTGTCTAGAAGCAATCATTCGTATAGCATTTTAGGCTATGTGCTGAGAATAAATTAATTTTGAATTCTTGTCAAAATACTTATGTCCACTTCCATTTGCACATTTTGATTTATATTTTCTAACCTAAGCAACCGATTGTGTACTACTTATGATTTTTTGAAAGCTTACTTTTATACCAGTATTTGATTGAAGTATCAAAACTTTAGGATTTTTTGTTTAAAAGATATAATGGATTACACTGTGCAACAGCCAAAAAAACTACCAAACTACACTATGCGGAATCGATAGTGCTACCCGAACTGAGTAAAACCATTTCAGCGTTTGGCTAGATTGGTAGCACTTTTTTTTTTATGGACCCTCAAAGTTTTTGAAATTGGGTGTGATAACAAAAAAAAGGTGTCATCAGATTTGGGAATACAGCTCATTCAGTTTTAGTGATAGCTGCAAACAGTCTTCGGCAAAGTTGTAGCTGACAGTACGCAGAATAAATTTTTCTTACAAAGATTTTCAAAAAAGTTATATTTTCCGGGAGTTTTTCTTAAAAAACTTTTTTGAAAAATCTATTTTTTTTACTTTTTCGAGTATAACTTTTAAAAAATCAAAATTTTTGTCATACATTCTTTGGGAAAAATGAAGCTTTTGAGATAACAAACATCTGTTCTGAACAAGGTTTTACAATCTAAACACTTCCACATCCTCTAAATCGGCCCCAAAAGTGTGTATATCCAATAAAAATCACTTTTTTGTTATCAATCTTCATTATGTTCTCAAGTTTTTTTTACCAAAATAGCAGCTAATTAATTTTTTCAAGCTGTTAGAGCAAAACACTACGCGTTTTACTTGTTGTAGTCCACGAATAAAGAAAAAAATAATTTTTTGGACGGTATTTTGAAAATTCTCCAATTTATTACTATTTTATTATTTTATTATGTTATTGTTGTTATTATAATTATGTTATTATTTTAACAAGCTAATACATTTTTTAACGAACTGAGATCATATTAGAGTTAATCTTTTTATTTTATTTTAATTTTTTTTATTTAATTACACTGTGGAACACTCAAAATTGCCTGGGACTGCGACCAATAAATTGTGAAACTAGAGGCATTAGGTAGCAACACCTCATACCCAGTTTTTCTGGAGCACGTCAAGTTCGCGTTTAATGGGCACTTTTATACTAGCAACACAAAGCTACAACCTCTATTGCTGGTTAAAAAAATATGAGAGCTAAAATTTTGGAAAATTCACCAAAGTTAGAGGGGGTCACCACCATTGTTATACCAAATTCCCGCCTCCAATGGACAAGCGGTTAGTACCCCGCCCATAGAGGTCTAACTTAGAAAGTGGAATTAATGGAAAACCACTCGATAGAATTGTGTAAGATTTTAACTATATTGAGATACGGACTAATAAAATGTGTACTTAAAAGATGGTAGCATGCATCGAAAAACCGCGATGGTGGGTACCACATTTGACAGCACCCATCATCGAGGCAATATAGGCCATAATCTAGAGATAAAAATAGACTGAATCGCGTTTTCAGTTTTACCAATGAAAGCTTGGTTCGCGGTTCTTAGGCATTTATATACTAGCAATTGCCTTCGAACAACATTGACCATTTAGGTGAAACCAGTTTCACCAAAATTATGGAATTAATCTTATGAGTAAAGTGCTTCAATACCAGCAGAAAAACAGATCGGATCATTTAAATACATCAGTTCATGGTATCTTAGCGTATCGCGGTTTGTCCACCAAAGACATTTTTTTGTTATCACACCCAATTTCAAAAACTTTGAGGGTCCATAAAAAAAAAAGTGCTACCAATCTAGCCAAACGCTGAAATGGTTTTACTCAGTTCGGGTAGCACTATCGATTCCGCATAGTGTTGCATGGTAGTTTTTATAAAAGTTGAAATTTGTTGCACTGTGTTATTTATGAAATTTTTTTAGTCAAAATACTTTTGTCCACTATTGTATGTCCTTGTGATAAGAACTTAGCACCTGTAGAGTTGTTTGGATGTCTTCTTCTCTGACTATCGCAAAGAGATGGTGGTTTTTGAACTCTTCCATGACTAGTAGTAGTAGTAGGTTTATTTATTATATTTTACAAGTAAATCTTAAACTATAGCTGGCTAACCTGATTACAATTGTTAAAGGAAGTTAATTAATAAACAAAAAGTTTTTTCAGTCTTTTACTCCTTCTTGTTTTCAACATGGTTGTATAAAAACCGACCGTTGAAATTGACATAATGTAGCTGCTAATTGATGCCTGTTATAGGTAGGTGGGATCTAGAACATTTCGCTTATGATGCTGTTGCGGTATTGCAAAGCGTCTTTGATGAAAGCCGCAAGGGCTATCCAGTTTTCTCCGTTAAGCAAAGCGTTGAGTTCGTTTTCAGATAGGGATAGACGCTAAAAGTGCAACATACGTAACTCCTTTAAGATGGGGCAGATTATAACAAAGTGAGCCACATCTTCCTTGGCACTCATATTGCAGAGGGTACAATCCTGTGAGGTTGAATATTAAGGCAAAGAGTTTCACATCTCGTCCTGAAGATAGCGCTTATCCTATCCACACCAAGACTGTCTTCGAAGTAGTTTTTCGATCCGAGGTTGAGGTCCAGTGACTTATACAGAGTCCTCACTGTGCTCCTTTTTGCTTGAGCAATAAACCCGTCCCTTTCAACTTCACAGATTTTGGCAATGATTTGTGCGTGGGATTGCTGCCACAGTAGATGGTTTTCAAAGTCGATACTGACGCAGCACTCGTTTGAGATGTTAGACCATATTTCAAAGAACTGGGATCTTTCGCCTTGAAGTTGTCTAGCTATGATCTTCGGAAGTCTTGAACTCCCCTGCCGCTTGGAATACTGCGTATTTTGTGCTTGGTTTGACGTTTTTCCTACTACGCAGTGTTTTCCATGACGCGTTTGTGGCCACTTTTGCATCTTTCAGCATCTCGCGGAGGTGAGCCTTAAATGACATATTGTGTGTGACTAGTACTCCTAGATATTTAAAGCTCTTTACCTTTTCAAGGGTAACACCGTCTATCGTCCAGTCTTCTAGTCGAGAGTAACGCCCGCCACCCTGTCTAATAATCATGATTTTTGATTTCTCCGTGTTGATTTGTAGGCATCATTCTCTACAATATTCGTGTACCTTACATCATTTCTTGAAGCATTTGCGGAGAATCGGCAAAAAGACACATATCGTCGGCATACATCAATACTTTGAACAGTTGTCCAGCAAAGGTAACCCCTCCTGGTAGGGCATGTGTGATGTCGTCAACATAAAGGGAGAATAAAAGTGGACTTAGAATGCAGCCCTGCTTGGCCCCACAGTTAGTGTTAAACCAATCAGAAAGTCTGGAATCGTCCCAAACCGATGTTGTGTTATTTTCGTACAGCTGAAATATTGCCTTGAGCATTTTAGTAGATAGCCCGATGTTGCTCAGTTTGTAGAACAGACTTCTTCTATTCACTGTATCGAATGCTGCTTTAAAATAAATAAAAAAAAATAGAGGGAAGCTAACTTCGGCTCGACCGAAGTTTATATACCCTTGGAGCTTGATATATGCCTGACAGTTTGTATGGCAGCTATAGTGGTCCAATTTCGACAAATCTTGTTGAAATTATGTAAAATCATTGAAAACTTATAAATACGAGCGTTGGGAGCGATAACATTGAAAACAAAAAGTTTTTCTCACTCGGACTATTTTTCAGACATAACTTTTGTATGGCAGCTATACTATATAGTAGTCCGATTTCAACAAGGCTTATTGAAATTATGTGAAATCATTAAAAACTTATAAATACGAGCGTTGGGAGCGATACCATTGAAAACAAAAAAGTTTTTCTCACAAAAACTAGTTTTTCAACCGATCGTTCCTATGGCAGCTATATGCTATAGTCATCCGATCCGGCCGGTTCCGACAAATGTGCAGCGTATTTGTACCAAAAGACTTCGTGCAAAGTTTGGTTACGATAGCTTTAAAACTGACGGAGGAGATAGCATAGAAACAGACGGACGGACAGACGGACGGACAGACGGACGGACAGACGGACAGACGGACATGGCTATATCAACTCAGCTCGTCATGCTGATCAAGAATATATATACTTTATGTGGTCGGAGATGCTTCCTTCTCTGCGTTACAAACATCCGGACAATTTTAATATACCCTCTCCAAGGGTATAAATATATATAACTTTTTCTTGGACTGGAGATAAGACTGAGCAATTGACGTTAGAACAAAGATGCTATCGACTGTAGAATAGCCCTTTCAAAATCCATTCTGAAATTCACTAAGTAGATCCTTCTAGTTAACCCATTCAGTCAGGCGGGAAAGTAGCACTCCAGTTAGAATTTTCATTATGACGTTTAGGCAAGATATTCCCCTGTGGTTGCTGGCGTTAGATGGGTCTCCCTTTTTAAAAATTGGGAATATAATGCTACGCGTGAAGGAGTCTGGGAAGGTCCCTTGATTGTACCACTAAGCAAGAAATATATAGAGGCGTCAAACAGCAGAAAAAGTGCTATCAGCCAAACGGCTGAGCGTGGAACCCCAGAGCAGCCGAACGAATTGTCTAGCACCCCGAGAGCGCTCGGCTGTTTCGAGTTCGAAGCATTCGTTCGAAAGCCAGAAAGCAAGAAACCGATTTTCAGTCGCAGATCAAATGCGGAACGATGAGGCACGGCCGCGCATCTGCGCGCTGTGCTCTCGTTTCTCTGTATGTGTGTATATGTGTACAAGCGATCGCACGTTTGCAAGCGTGTGCAAAATACACGGTTGCCGCTCTTCTTTGTTATGTTTTTGATCCTGGGTTGTCTGCGGCAACAGCAAGTAGCGCCGCGACGGCTCACTTGCTTATGACGTCACGACAATGTGAAAATTAGTTTTATTATCGACCAACACTTTTAAATGCCCTATGACCCAAACAAAAATCAATTACATTAATAGACTTAATATATGTACAATGTACATGTATATGTACATTGTACATACTTGTCTTTACTTGCCATTGATAAAATTGGTTTATCTGAGAGTTCAAATACTGTATGCAAGATGCTAATAAAAAACAAGTAAGACCATTGCAGTCGAGTTAGCTCGACTTCAAAATACCCTGTACAATTGACAAACACACACATACACAAACAAACACACGCACACATACACACAAACGCGCCCTCACACACGCGGACGCAAGCAGCAAACGTAATGCGTAATTAGCAAACCGTGGGGGAGGGGGGTGCAAAAATTGTTTCGTTAATAACTTCTGTGTTTTTGCTCAGATCTCAATGTGCTTTTCAGAATAGATAGATTATAGGCCTAAGATAATATATATTAAGCGACGATGTTGTAACTTTAAAATTGTGGCTCTGACAGTATTTTGCGGTTTAAGGGGGGGGGGGGGGAAACTTTGCAAATCTGAAACAAACTTGATCTGCGTACGGCCTATACCTATGTACATGCATACGCGTTCATACAGACAGACGGACAGACGGACATGACTAAATCGACTCGGCTGTTGATGCTGATCAAGAATATATATACTTTATAGGGTCGGAAATGTTTCCTTCTCCCTGTTACATACATTTGCACAACTTCATGATCCCCTTTTACCCATTTTCAATGGGTACAGGGTATAAAAAACAATCGTGGAATGAAGACGAAAGATTAATTGCTCAAAGTATAAATTTTTATTCTGCTAAGGCCTATAGTTTTATGAGAGATGACCTTAAATTGAATCTGCCGTCAAAATCGTCGCTAGTGAGATGGGCTCCAGTTCGACACATGGTTCCGGGATTTAATGAAAATTTTATATATATATTAAAATCAGGGATGCAAACCGGTTCTGAACTGAACCGGTTTTAAACCGAACCGAACCGCTTTTTTCGCTTGTGAACCGAACCGTAAACCGAACCGGTGTATTTTCAAAAATGCTGAACCGAACCAAAAACCGAAAAATAAAATGGTTCGGTTCGGTTCACTTCAGCTAGGTATTGAGATACTGGCGGATATTGAGCAAAATCAGCAATTAGCTTAAAAATATTGCGAAAATACTTGGAAAAGCAGAGTGGTTGAAAAAAAGCTAAGAACATATTGTATTGTATATTGTATGTATTATCCGTAGAGGGTCAACTTACTTAAAACTCAAACTTTAACTTTTTATCTTCAGTTGAGATTGGCTTGAAATAGAAAATGAGTATTTCTATGGCTGGCAGGCCTGCAAAATTCATGTTGAAAAAAAGGGAGGGCGACATAGCTCAGTAATTGTCAACTCTTTGCAAAAAAGGGCTCCGCCTGTTTTTGAACTGGATTTCCTAGATTCCAGGAATCAATCTTGCTATCAGAAGAAGGAAAAAAGGTAGCTAAATCTCATTTAATGTTAATATACAACAAAATTACAAACGTTAATAAAAACATAACGGATAATTTCTTTGAACACGGTAATGCTTGCCAAACAACTCAATAACAGGGATTCAATTCCATGAAAAAGTAAAATATCGATTGTTAGCGTTTACCTAAACAATATTAAGTATATGTTGGAATTTTTATCAGAAAAATCAACTTAAGCATATCTTGAATAGTGTTAGCAGTTTCACCCACACAAGTGACAGTAGAATGAATATTTTCCACATTGGAGTTTGACCAAAGATGTTTTCGTCACTTGATATGTAAAGTTGTAGGATTTCAAAGCGAAATGAGAACTTTGGTACGGAAATTGCCGTCGAAATTTTGTACAAGCCCGATTAACTGAAAACCTAAGTCTTAGTTAATAAATAGTCCGAATACTTGTTCTTTAGTTATTTAAATGAAAAAAAAGCAAACCGAACCGAACCGTAACCGCGGTTCAGTAAGACCAAAAAACCATGGAATGAACCGAACCGGCGGTTCAAAAACTGTGTGAACCACTGAACCGAACCAGTCCTTATATCCAAGTGGTTTGCATCCCTGATTAAAATCACTTATTGCAAAAATGGACAGTAGGAGTAGAAATGCCGTATTAATTTTTGATGAAATTTCAATTAGAAAAGGGCTGCAATATAACTCCCTTCGAGATGAAGTGGAAGGCTTTGTTGATGATGGCAACGAAAAAATGAACACATTGTGCAAGCAGATATGCGTTTTTATGGTGAGAGGATTGTATGAGAACTGGAAATTTGTCTTGAGTTATGTCGCAACGACCAATGGACTTTAAGCTCATAAATTACAAGATTTAATAACAGAAAATATAAAAGTCGCCAAGAGCTTAGGCCTCATTATAAGAGCAGTGGTATGTGACCAAGGATCGAACAACCGAGGAGCTTTTAAAAAATTCGGGGTGAATGAAGAAAAGCCTTTTATATCTGTTGACAGTCAGAAAATTTACGCTATATATGATATCCCCCACTTATTTAAATCGCTTCGCAATATTTTGATGAAAAATTGTATTATGACTCCAGATGGCGAAGTCTCATGGAAAATTATTGTTAAATTGTTTGAAATTGACACAAATAACTCTTCAACTCGGTTGTGCCCAAAGCTATCTCGGAAACATATAGACCCAAACTCCTTTGAAAAAATGAAGGTTAAATATGCCACGCAGGTATTTAGCCAAACAGTCGCTTCTGCCTTAAAGACCCTTATACAAAATGGCGCATTTAATGACTGCGAAGAACAAGCACTTGCAACAGTTAAATTTATTAAAAAAATTAATAGGCTCTTCGATTGCTTGAATAGCAATAATATATATAGTAAAAATCCTTTCAAGGCCGCCATGCAGAAGAATAGTGACACAGAAAACTACATTACTGAATTGAAAGATTATTTAAACAAATGCAAATACCCCCACAAAGTTTATTGTATAGACGGATTAATACTTTCCATAAATTCAATTTTGATGCTTGCGCAAGATGTCTGGGGTGAAAGTAATGTATACTTTCTGATATTGTCCCGTCTTAATCAGGATGCTCTGGAGCAACTATTTTATTTAATAAGAAGTAGAGGCGGTACAAACAACAATCCAATGCTCTTTGAATTTAATGCCATTATTTCAAAGATGCTATCAATGAAGGTCATCTCTTCTAAAAGAACAACTGGAAACTGCGAGCCAGATGATGATGAAATGATTACACTAGTTTACAGCCAAAAAGACCCATTTCTACTGGAAATTTTTTTTAGTGTAGTTTGGAATGGTGATCCCAAAAATCAATTTCAAAAATTTTTTCATGGCTCCGTTTTTGAAATATAGTTTTTTTTTATTTTTTGGTAGGGGCACTTACATTTTAAGCCATATCTCACTATATAATTGTCAGATAGAGTCAAGCAAGATAAGAATCGAAAGGTTATTTCCCTGCCGGTAATCGAGTAAAACATTGTTTTTAAATCGGTTCATTAGTTTGACTACAATATCCAAAAATATTTCGAAAAAATCGATTTTTTGCTCGAAAATTAATTTTTGGTCGCCTGGAAAAAATATAAAAAAATCCAAAAAATTTATTTTTATTTTTTCTACATAAGAACCGCACTTCTACGAAGAAAAACAGATATCGACGATCAAAATCTGTGTACAAACATAGGAGCTGTAAGCAATTTAGCGCAAAAAAATGTGATATTTTCCTAAATATTTTAAAATAAAGTTTCGTTTGCTTCGACTTTTGTTCCGTTTTTAATTTTTATTTTTGTTCTGGCTTTTCGTTCACTTCATAAATTGACCAAAAAACGAAGAAAAATGCAATGTTAACTTTTGAAAACACACAAAATACTCAAATTTGACAGTTAGTTCCTCTACTCAATTTGATCCATCTATGGTACGTGTTACACGATTTTCCTCACCAATACCTTATTTTCTTCGTAAAAGTGCGATTCTTAAGTAGAAAAAATAAAAATAATTTTTTTGTATTTTTTTATATTTTTTCTAGTCGTTTCAAAATGAAATTTCTTGCATTTTCGAGCAAAAAATCGATTTTTTTGAAATATTCTTGGTTGTTGAATTCAAACTACTGAACCGATTTAAAAACAATGCTCCACGCAATTATTGGCAGCTCCATTACCTTTCGATTTATTTCTTACTTGACTCAATTATGAACTGAGATATGGCTTAAAATGTAAGAGTACCTACCAAAAAAATTTAAAAAATTAATATTTCAAAAACGGAGCCATGAAAAAATTTTTGAAATCGATTTTTTAGATCACCATTCCAAACTATACTAAGAAAAAATTTCAGCTGAAATGGGTCATTTTTTTTTTTTATTTTTGTAAACTAGTGTTATTAATGCAGTTAAAAACGTAAATGAGGAACAGACCGCTAATCTAAATGACCAAGAACAGGTGTATTTTAAAGATATTGATATTTGTTTTGAAGCGCAATCAGACGAAATGGAAATTATGAACGATAATGAAACCGCCACCTTTGCCATGAGCGTAGCAAGTGAAAATGCATTAAGATATTTTACAGGATTTGTGCTATTTAAAACACAACAGAAATTTAATTGCGATACCTGCAAGATGCTGACAAAAGGTGAATTAGTGAATTTTGAGCAATCCGAACTATTTTTATACCCTTGCAAAGGGTATTATAATTTTGCCCAGAAGTTTGCAACGCATAGAAATATTCATTTCCGACCCTATAAACTATATATATTCTTGATCAGGGCGACGAGCTGAGTCGATTGAGCTTTGTCCGTCCGTCTGTCTGTCCGTCTGTCTGTCCGTCTGTCTGTCCGTCTGTCTGTCCGTCTGTCTGTTTCTACGCAAACTAGTCTCTCAGTTTTAAAGCTATCGAGCTGAAACTTTGCACAGAGTCTTCTTTTTACTGCACACATATGTCGGAACCGACCGGATCGGATGACTATATCTTATAGCTGCCATAGGAACTATCGGTCGAAAAGTGGGTTTTTGTGAGAAAACTTTTTTGTTTTTAATGTAAACGCCTTCCGCTTCGACAATTATTAGTTTTATACGCTTTTACACAGATTTGGAAGTTTTGGTCAAGATCGGATGACTATATCTTATAGCTGCCATAGAAACTATCGGCCGAAAAGTGGCTTTTATCAGAAAAATGGTTTGTTTTAATGCTGACGTTCGTAAACTCTGTTATATTAAAACATTTGCAAGGGTATTAAAACTTCGGCAAAGACGAAGTTAGCTTGGCCTTCTCGTTATTCAACAAAACTTACAGAAGTACGAACAATAATTTGAAACTAAAAGCCCCACAGGACGATTTTTTTTGAACTGATTAAGCGGCATTATAATATATTTCACAAATTTTTTGAAGAGTCCCCTCAGTTAGTAAATAAATGTATTGCGCAGGCGGAAAGCGTAGATAAATACTCAGAATGGTATTCCGAAAATCATAATAGTAATGAACACAGAAAGCACATTTTAAATTATTTTCTGCTCATCCTGCTTAGGAAAAATAGCTTATGGCTCACAGAAAAGTTATGTGGGGGATCTGAGAGGCTGAAAAGCACAAGAAAAATAGACATTTTAAACTCCTAAAAACGAATTTAACTCGCCATCAACTCTCGGGGCGCTCTCGGGGTGCTAGACATTTCGTTCGGCTGCTCTGCGGTTCCAGGCTCAGCCGTTTGGTTGATAGCACTTTTTCTGCTGTTTGACGCCTCTATATATTTCTTGCTTAGTGGGTCAACTTTGAGAACCCCAACAGAAGACGAATTCGCACTTGTTGTATGCATATGCATGTATGTATGTATGTATGTATGTGCACGCATGCTGTTCACAGTTTAAACGCACTTTTAATAAATTATCATAATTATATTATTAAAGATTCAAAAATTATTTAATTTTGATCTCAAAATGTACTGAAGTAAATAAAAATACACAAGTATGTACATTAGGTCGGACATTTTATGTATGGAAAAATGTAACGTCATACTGATACCCGCTTAAACGATGCATATTTGTGTATAAAACGCATAGCAAAAAAAATTTTTGAGAAAAAATAAGGTTTAGGGTCTGCGACTTGGACTTAAAGTTTATCACTCATACGTACTGTTGCCCATGCCTACATTTTTAATTTTTTAGTAGTTGGCGTAGACTTGGTTCGAAGTCATAACATTTGACAAATAGGTCCCATGACCAATAAAAAATGTTTTTTATACAACAGACACAATATGTAGGTAAATATAATTGGTACTTAATATATTTGGTAAAAATTTTATATTACGGCAAAATTTCTACTATTTTGCGCTGTTTACTTCTAGATGAAAGCAAGTTTTAGTCGTTCATTAAGAGGCTATCAAGATATCTTTGAAGTCAGGTCCCACAGTGAACTGAAGTGCTGCGCATCACGGTTGCAGCCGTTTCTGCGAATAGTCTACTGGGCTGCTTATAAATAAGCTTCTTCAGGATCGAAAAATAATGCGGATTACTATACTACTATGGGCAAAAAATACAGGGAAATTATTCATAAATCAAAAACTCTTTATTTAATATTGTCAATTCATTTCATTCCCTTGAAAGTAACCTCCCCCTACTGCACTACACTTGTGCCAACGTGTTTTACAATTTTGTTTGTGTTGGTAGGACAATTTTAAGAACATGCTGCAAAGTCTTCTTCTGGTATAGTCTTTAGTTTCTTCTTCGTTTGGTGCTCTATCTCTTTATCCATTCAAAACGGTGTCCATGGAGCAATCTCTTGAGTTTAGCGAATTGCCCATAGTAGCCAAAATGGACACTCAAAATGGTTTTCACTGTTATGTCTGTTGTATCTGACTAGAAGGACAGTGCGTTCATGCGTACATAGCCCTTTGTTGAAACCCCGCTCGTTGACCATGCTGACTTCAACATGCGAGCCACACTAGTCGCACTTTCTGAAATGGACAGTCTTAAGAATTTAGTTCCATATAAAAGCGTGGAAAAAACGCATCTCTTCGTTGGAAATGGACTCGCTTCGTCAAAATTTGGTCCTAGTCTACCAACCAAAAATACATTTGATTCCTGCTCCATTTTTATTTGTTAATTCAAATTTGACAACTTTTAAAATGATACGAAGAATTCGTCAACAGAATTTCGATTCGGTGAACGGGTCGTATACGTAATATTTGTGAAAACTTTGAAGGCTTTTCGCAGAGGTTAAAACATGATAAAAAATTTTTTGATTTTTTAATTTATTATGTACACCCTAAAAGTATTCGTTTAAGATGGTATCAGTTATATTTTTTATCGGCGTCCATCCTAATGTACATATATCACAGTGGAACAAAATTCAACTTTTTTTTTGCCTGGGACTGGGACCAATAAATTGTGAAACTAGAGGCATCAGGTAGCAACACCTCATACCCAGTTTTTCTGGAGCACGTCAAGTTCGCGTTCAATGGGCACTTTTATACTAGCAACACACAGTTACAACCTCTATTGCTGGTTAAAAGAAGATGAAAGCTAAAATATTGTAAAATTCACCAAAGATAAAGGGAGTTACCACAATTGTTATACCAAATTCCCGCCTCCAATGGACAAGCGGTTAGTACCCCGCCCATAGAGGTCTAACTTAGAAAGTGGAATTAATGGAAAACCACTCGATAGAATTGTAAAAGAATTTAACTATATTGAGATACGGACTAATATAATTTGCACTTAAGAGATGGTAACATGCATCGAAAAACCGCGATGGTGGGTACCACATTTGAGGGCACACATCATCAAGGCAATATAGGCCATAATCTAGAGATAAAAATAGGCCGAACTGCGTTTTTAGATTCACCATCGGACCCTAAAGTCACGGGTTATGGCTATCTTTGTACAAGCTATTGCCTCAGAACAACATTGACCATATGGGTATCAAGAGCGTCTCCAAAATTATGCAATAAAATCCTATGAATAAAATTCGGCATTTCCACTAAGAAAAACAAAAATTTAGTTTAAAAATGTCTTTGGTGGACAAACCGCGATACGCTAAGATGCCTTGAACTGATGTATTTAAATGATCCGATCGGTTTTTCTGCTGGTATTGAAGCACTTTACTCATGAGATTAATTCCATAATTTTGGTGAAACTGGTTTCACCTAAATGGTCCATGTTGTTCGAAGGCAATTGCTAGTATATAAATGCCTAAAAACCGCGAACCAAGCCTTCATTGGTAAAACTGAAAACGCGATTCAGTCTATTTTTATCTCTTGATTATGGCCTATATTACCTCGATGATAAGTGCTGTCAAATATGGTACCCACCATCGCGGTTTTTCGATGCATGTTACCATCTCTTAAGTACACATTATATTAGTCCGTATCTCAATATAGTTAAAATCTTATACAATTCTATCGAGTGGTTTTCCATTAATTCCACTTTCTAAGTTAGACCTCTATGGGCGGGGTACTAACCGCTTGTCCATTGGAGGCGGGAATTTGGTATAACAATTGTGGTAACTCCCTTTATCTTTGGTGAATTTTACAATATTTTAGCTTTCATCTTCTTTTAACCAGCAATAGAGGTTGTAACTGTGTGTTGCTAGTATAAAAGTGCCCATTAAACGCGAACTTGACGTGCTCCAGAAAAACTGGGTATGAGGTGTTGCTACCTGATGCCTCCAGTTTCACAATTTATTGGTCCCAGTCCCAGGCAATTTTGAGTGTTCCACAGTGTATTAAGTCTATTAATGTAATTGATTTTTGTTTGGGTCATAGGGCATTTAAAAGTTATGGTCGATAATAAAACGTCATAAGCAAATGAGCCGTCGCGGCATGCAAACGTGCGAGCGCTTGTACACATATACACACATACAGAGAAACGAGAGCACAGCGCGCAGATGCGCGGCCGTGCCTCATCGTTCCGCATTTGATCTGCGACTGAAAATCGGTTTCTTGCTTTCTGGCTTTCGAACGAATGCTTCGAACTCGAAACAGCCGAGCGCTCTCGGGGTGCTAGACAATTCGTTCGGCTGCTCTGGGGTTCCACGCTCAGCCGTTTGGTTGATAGCACTTTTTCTGCTGTTTGACGCCTCTATATATTTCTTGCTTAGTGATTGTACTTAATATTGTAGCCGTGTGTTAGCAGTTCTATGAAGTTTGGAGTCGCGTTTTTAAAAAATTCAGCAGATATTCTGTCATCCCCTGGCGCTTTATTAGTTTTAAAGTTGCTAATGGCCTCGTTAACTTCCGATATACAGATGCATCTATCTAGGTCAGTTGAAACCGTGTTGGGCAAAGCATATTGTATTTGTATTTCCGAGTTTGAATTCCACAGTAGTTGCTTAAAATGCTGAGATAAGGACGGTGCGTCAACTTGAATTTTCCTAGTGATTGGGTTTTTATTTATAGACTTTAGAATTGAGCAAAAAGTTTTTGAATTATGTGCGTCGTAGAGTTCTACTTCCAGATTTATAAAGTATTCATTTTGTTTGTTGTCGAACCACGCTTTCTTGTTGGGCTTAGTTGCTTTTGTCTGCATAGTTTTTGCTGCTGTTACTATCAGCTTTGTTAAGTCATTGGCAGTGTTAAAATCATGATGGACGTTTTGGTAAAGCCGTTTCACTCCATGATCAAGCTCGGTTTCATAGTTGCTCTTTTTTCCATGGTTCCAGCGAAGTTTTGGTATTAAAGTTGATATGGGGGTTGCAGTAGGTACGTTAGTCAGCCCAAAAGTCACAACTAATGGCATGTGATCCGAGAAATTTTGGGCCTCGACTGCCATGTCGATGAAGGCTTCATGCCACTGCCCTTGGATTAGGCAGTAGTCGATGCTATAACAGGCATTTCCTCTAACAAATGTGAATTCTCCTGATCACTCTTAGTAAGTCCGTTGGCGAGGATCATTTGCATGCACTCGCACATCTCAATCATTTTGCGACCTCTTTTTTCAACCACCCTATCCTTGGCGCATCTTTCAGTTCTTGCTAAATCAGTGGCAAATTCGTACGATTGCGTGACTACCTGTTCCGTGCCAATACGTGCGTTGCAGTCTCCAATGATCATGATATTGCTGCAGTCCGATAGCAGGCAGAAGTCATACACAGCTTCAAAATCTTGGTCCCATCGATTACAATTTATGTACACAGGCAAAATGTGCACTAAGTTAGGTGGCTCCTTTTTTGCTACTCTATTTCTCCTATTGCCTATTGCCAACCTCAGTTCTGCTACGCGAATAACAACTTTACAGAACGCAGTGGCCTATCTTATCCCCCTTGATTTATTACTTATCCCCCCTTCTGCCTCACCATAAAATATTGTACAAAATATGGATTCTTTGGGTAGCAGACACTCAAAAAAAAATATTACTAAATTGTAATTAAAATAGAACGTTACGTTAAAATATCTTCTTAAAATGTCACTGTTCGCCAATTCTAATATTTTTCTTTATCAATCTTGAAACTTTTCTTTCTAAAATTTCTGTAATTTTTTCCTTTGGGCTGATATTTTTCATACAAATTTTATTGAGCTGGAATGGGGGGGTATTTGTGATGGTGTAGCCGCAGGAAGTCAATCCCAAAGAGGGTGAAAAGGACTCAACAGACGAAAGAAATAGGGGATCAACTGGAATGGCCAAGGTTGGTTCAATGGCCACGCATTCGCGTGGGAGGGGTGGGACAAGGCCAATCCGCCGATCATGCACATGATCAACCTGACGAGAATGTGTGTGTATGTGTGAGAGAATGAGAGCGCATGTAATGTTCGAGTCTGTACGGGTGAATGTTAGAGAATGAAGGTATCCGTGAGATACTAGATATGAATGCGAGGGGTTTGTGTGAATGCTAAGAATATATAGAGTTGAATGTGAACGACAGCTAGTGGGTGGATCAGACATCTTTATTAAACGGACTTCTTATATCTAAATGTATTGTGTGTGTTTGGGATAGGATGGCATCCGAAGGGACCACCCCGCATACGGCGAGCTTTGTCGGGCTGCCAGCGTGCCAAACTGGAGCTTAATCCTACTCCAAGGGAATTCCAACAAACACAACAAAATACAGTGATCATTGACATATTTAAAGAATTGAGAAAATGTTAACTTATTTGCTAAAGCTCTATTTACACGACCTGATCACTCATCTGAGTTTTCTTCTGATTTGCAGTCTGACCGTGTAAAAAGGCGTCTGAGTAGACATGAAGCTGCTCAGATGAGCGATCAGAGGAAATAGAACCGGTTCTATTTGGCCTGAGCACACATCTGAGTAGCATTTATCGAGTTATAGTGTTGCCCAACTGCAGTGTGCTGGCGTTGCCATTTTCTGACAATCGATATACATTGCTAATAGAACTTTGGCTCTCGGTCAAGTTTCTTGTAGTCAAGTGAATTCTTATTTAAATCCAAAAATTAAATTGCAACTTAAGAAGCATCAGAACGCGATCGCCATTTCGCTTTTTATTCTTCTTGTCTTCTTCTTCTATGTAAACAAAGCAACGTCACAATGTTTATATGAACCAGATGATTTCAATGAACCAATGGTTTTGCAACAGGCTCATCTGAGCTTCTCAGGCATGTGTAAAAGCAAAACTGAGTTGATCAGATGAGTTTTCGTCTGACGAAAACTTATGTGAGCGATCTGGTCGTGTAAATGGAGCTTAAGCCAGCTTTATTGTAGGACAAAATTTTTAGGTTTAAAGTATAAGTAGGTGTAACATATTGGTTGCAGATTATTATTGGGTCTTCCAAACGATCGCTATTTAGTTTTTTGGAGGCGAGACTGCAGTTCCGGTTTCATACTTCAGATCCACTTTAAAGTCTGGGCCGTATATTTGCTGCATGGTGTTATTTGCTGGCTGCGCTTTGCACATTAGTTCCTTAGTGGAGTTCCAGTAGAACCAGCGGCCATCAATAGCCATTCTGTCGTTCCGAACCATTACTTTTTTGGTACTGTTGGCATTCAGTTGGTCGCGCCTTTTTTCGCAAACTCAATTTCCACTCGTTCCTTTAGCTGAAGATGGTGTTTGCAAAGGTCAACAGCCGCATCAAAGGGAGTTTTTTCGCCTGGCAGGTTTTTGATAATCAAACAATTTCGCTTTGCACCATCTTCTAGCAACAGCAGTCTTCTGGCTTCAGTTTCTCGGTCTTGCTTTATTTTTTGCAGCTCTTCTCTAAGACCTAGGTTTTCGTCAGGTAGATCCCGGACTTTCGTTGCTAGTTCACTGACGTTGCTTTGGACTGAATCGGACTTAATCGCCACACCCTTCAGTTTGCTATCAAGATAGATATATGATTCATATCGCTCACTTACTTCAATAGTGGCATAACTCAAAAAATACGATTTTTGACTTAATGATGCAGAAATGTGCGCGCTCTTCTGTACTATTTTATGCAAAAATTTTCGTATCGCTATCTCTTCTTCTTTCCATGTGAGATGAGAATATGTCGCAATATCATTTTCCAGGTTCATTTTCATGTTGATGCAAGAACCGTCATATCTCAGTTGTCATGCGGTCGATATTGACCAAACATACTTCGTCTTTCAGTTAATACATCATATTTTCAATGTTTATTAATAGGCATTCTAAATTTATAATATTTTACTTAATTGAGTTGAAACTAAAACCACCATTTTTTTTAGGTTAAATCCATTGATAACTTCAAACCTGTTTTTCTCAAAATGGATTATTTTGAGTTATGCCAGTATTGAAGTAAGTGAGCGATATGTCGTTCAGTTTGTGGCAGTGAGAGTCTCGCAAGAGATAAAGTTAGCGAGCGTATTGCGATAATTTTGTAATATTTCTAGCATGCCGATTATAGTATTTACTTATTCATTTCCTCCCTCTCTCTTTCTATTTCATTGTTATACCCGTTACTCGTTGAGTAAGAAGGGTATACTAAAGTCGTGCAAATGTATGTAACAGGCAGAAGGAATCATTTCCGACCATATAAAGTATATATATTCTTGAGCAGCATCAACAGCCGAGTCGATATAGACATGTCCGTCTGTCCGTCCGTCCGTCTGTCTGTATGAACACCTAGATCTCGGAGACTATAAGAGCTGGAGCAACCAAACTTGACATGTAGTCTTCTTTTATCTGCACGCAGATCAAGTTTGATTAAAATTTTGGCCACGCCCACCCCCGCCCCACAATAGAAAATGTTGAATAACTCCCACATTTTTTAAGACATCGGGTCATATTTTAAATTTATATTAGCAATAACTATAATCACTAAAATTTACAGCAATATCGGATAATATATAGCCGAGTTAAAAAAATGTTGCATACTTTTCGGATGTTCACCCTCAGGAACGCAGGAACACTGTTAAACATGTTTTATCATGAGTAACGGGTATATCGAAGTCGGTTAGAGCCGACTTTAACTTACGCTCTCGTTTTTATTTGCCGAAGCGCTGCACGGCACTCGACCTTTTGTCGCAAAGCTCTTGCAGGAAAGCTCGTGTGCGAGTGCGAGTGAAAAAAAATTGACTCCTGTTCTTTGGTCACATGCTCGTTTGTGAGAATTTTGCGATAGTCTCGCAAAATGCTCTCTTGCTGGTCCGCTGGGGCTGTCTTTAAAAAAATAAGCCCTGCCCTGATTATTCTGTTAGTTCAAAGTAAATATTTTTTAAACAGAATTAACAAACTCTTCAAAATCCATTCAAACTTTCAGACTTATAGTCCATACGCTCTGAAAATTAAATTATATTCAAAATGCAAGTTGTTATACTCCTTTCTCTCATCTTTTGCATAGCTAGCAAGACATACGGAGGTAAGTCGATTTGGTCGTATAAGCTGCCTTGTTTGAAATACTTATTCAAAATCCATCTTGCTTTAAACAGAAGAGCTATGCGCGGACTGCAGCGGTTTTAACAATGGCCAGCTGCCCAGCAACTACTCGCTGCTATACTGCATTGATGATAATGATACAATTGCTTTTGAACAGCGAAAGGAAAACAAAACACTTCATCCCGCGCTCAGCAAGTGTCTGCCATCCACATTCAATTTAATTGGTAAGTCTCCAGCTCAAACACTTCAACACTTCAACGAAACACTTCAAAATGATGATCCATTTTTAGGTGATATACAACAATATTGCTGCATATGGGACAATAGCACTGGCTGCCATCAAATTGCTGGTAAAAACATTACCAACTCCCTTGAATTTCCAAAAACCTGTCATTACTGTAAGGATCATTGCGCCAATATAAAACGCCCCAAATCAAATAAAAATTATGACGTAGGGGAATATAAGCGCAAAGTAAACTATAAACCATCCTCCATTTCAAAACCCAAAAATTTTTCCCAAAATAGCGTAAATTTTAATAAGTTTTTAATTATTTTTCCTCTGATCGGGCTTAAGTGTAATCTTAAAATGTAGATGGATTAGGAAATGTGAAAATTGAATTGTTGTTGTAATAATATACAATAATGAATAATATATAATAATGAATCAACTGTGTCAAGCTCAGGGTTTAACTGTTACTAGGTTTATGCACACAAAATATATCGTGCCCTTTAAAGTATGCTATGCTTCTGAAATGTAATAATTAAGAACCATCCTACTTTTATCCTACTATTATACCAACATCCTCAGTCATTAATATTTACCATTAGACATCGACCCACTTAACATTTCTACAAAACAAAAGTTTAAAAAAATGTTGGCAGAGCAAATGGTTATTAAGCGCTTAAGCTCAGGGTGTTGGAAGTTAGATGTGCTCAGTGTAAAAAGCCTTTAAGTTATAGTTGGCAATTACAGCCCCTTTTTCCATTTGAGCAAAATTTGAACTCAACTTATATTTGTCACATAAATTTCATACAACAGAAGCCATAAACTTATCAAGAATGCAAAATTCATTGAGCCTAGTTCAAATCCTGCTGCTGTCCAACAGCATTTCGAGCCAGAAGATTGATCACAGCCTATCAACAATGGTTCAGTTGGAAGAGCATTCCTGGGAGTTAATCTAGAATGGCTAATGGATGGTTGGTTTCTAAACACTACTTTTTTGCAAGTACGGCAAGTACGGAGGTGCGAAATTTAATGTTACATTATTGTGGAGACTGTGTAAAACGATTATGGGTCTAATTGCGCTTTAAGCAGCAGACTCACTATGTCCAGTCACTCTGCTTTTACCTGCATCTGTGTAAGTCCAAATGATTGTTTATTCCGGTTCAAGGTCATCCGTCCCATCCAAGGAATGAAAGACGGTGGATTCGTTTTTGTTTCCCAATATTTTTCGAGCCCATATCGGGGACCGTCTTGAACAGATATAAATAACAAGATTTTAGCAAACGAAAAGTGAACAACATTCGAACCTATACATTTATTGATACGGGACAAGAAACAAGTGCTCGCCACGGAGTTTGATGTAAAACTACTTAATCCTAATGTTTGTTTTGGTCAAGTAAGTGCCTATATATATGTGCGCAGTTCTCTGTGTCCGATTTAAAATTCAGCCTAATATTTGTTGGTTTATTAATGATGTACAACATCTCCAGAGTAAATCGCTTATTGTAATTACGCTCTTGCGGTAGAATACTTGTGGCAACAAAATCAGGAGAATGTCCGCTCTCTGCACAGTGGGCCGCAAGTGCTGTTTTTTGTGTGTTGATCTCGTTTCGTCTTTTGATATCTGACCTGTGTCCAAATAGTCTCGTCTTAAGCTTTGATTTTGTCGTTCCAACATATATTTTGTTACATATGTTCGTCCCGTCTCCAGCGAATGGTATTTGGAATATTATATTAGTTTTGCAACATTACTCTTCATATTGTTAATCAGAGCCGCTTAGGTGAATGTTGGCTTTGGGCTATTGCGATTTAAACCCTGTCGTATGGGTTAGCTTTGGCGAGTCTTTCAGAGTACTGGGAAATATATGTCACTGCGTCTAAAAATGGTAGTTTGTTGTCAGCTTCTAATTCTATGGTAAATTGTATGTCCTTGTGATAAGAATTTAGCACCTGTAGAGTTGTTTGGATGTCGTAGAGTAAAAAGGGTAAACTAAAGTCGTGCAAGTGTATGTAACAGGCAGAAGGAATCATTTCCGACCATATAAAGTT
This sequence comes from Lordiphosa clarofinis, assembly GCA_018904275.1. Lineage (NCBI taxonomy): Eukaryota > Metazoa > Arthropoda > Insecta > Diptera > Drosophilidae > Lordiphosa > Lordiphosa clarofinis. Next base: position 1,070,343 of record JAEIGQ010000007.1, on the reverse strand, counting down.
TATATATTCGCGATGAGCATCAACAGACGAGTCGATGTAGACCAGAGGCGGCCAAATGGAGAGGAAAAAATAGTGAGCTTGTGTTAGTAAACAAGAGAGCTCTCTCCAGACAACAGGCATTTTACTAGGCAGTGCTCACCGATTCACACAACCATAACTTCGGCTCGCGTTTGCTTAAAAATACGACAGACTTCGGCTCGTGCGAGCCTTAGGTGGACGGGTCTGATGTAGACCAGTGGTGCACAGACTACATTATCAGATTTGCGCTGGTGTGCGCAGCAGGCAACACGAAGTAAACGTTGTTATGTCAAATATGGCTACAAACAAACACAATATGTGTGTCGTGCATTTTATAGAGCACACCGGGCGAATACTTCCATGGTACGAAAAATGGTGCACACTGATGTAGACTTTTCCGTCTGTCCGTCCGTCCGTATGAACAAACAGATTTCAGAGATGGTAAGATATAGGGGTTTGACATGTATGTTACAAATGCCCTTTATAGCAGCCACGCCCCCTCCCGCCCCCGCAATTTGAAAAAAAAAAGTCATATCTCCCACAGTTATGTAAATAGATGATTTGTAACGTCTAGAGATAGTTAGTCATTAGTAATATAGGGTGGTCCATCCAGTGTTTAGAATTTGACTTATTCATAATTTGACTTTAAAAACTTCAAATGTCATTTGGAAAGCGAGTAATATTTGATAAAATCTTTGACATTTACGAAATGAGTCGCTACTCGCTTGAAAAAATTGGTAAATATTAAAAACATATATATATTATATTTCCAAAGTGGTGACTCATCGACTTATACTGTTAATGTACTGTGTAATTTTTTTCGTGAAACTGGAATGTTGGTGGATAAACCAAACTGTGTACCGAAATCCGAAAACAATGCTGCGGTTGCTGAAAATATGCGTAAAGAACCATCGCACTTCTTTGATGCGAACTTAGCCTAAAGACCTTGACAATAAGCCGTACAAAATTCAATTGGTCCAACAGCTAAAGCCAATTGACCATCCGAATCGTCTAAAGTTCGCTAATTGGGCGGAAGATTGATTGTTCGAAAATGGTAAATTTGACCGAAATGTTAATAAACAAACCAGAAAATCCGCATATCGTCATCGAGAACCCATCACGTGTCACTGTTTGGTGCGGATTTTGGTCCCGACATATCACTGGTCCATTTTTCTTTGAAAATTAAGAAGTAGCCACCATGACAGTGAATGGTGAGCGCTACCGCGCAATGTTAAGTGATTGGTTTTTCGTGGAAATTGAAGCGGAAGACTTGGGCGTTATTTGGTTTCAACAAGACGGTGGTACGTGTCACACAGCGCACTCCCAATCGATCTTCTGCGCCATATCTTTGCAAATCGAATAATCACCATATATGGAGATGTGAGTTGGCCGCCAAGAAGCTGTGATCTGATACCGTTAGATTATTATCTTTGGGGGGCGATAAAGGACAATGTAATGCAAACAATCCTGAAACAATTGATGAGTGGAAGAACGAGATTCGAGTTGCTAAACAACAATGCAACAGCTCATTTCATTCAACAAGTAGAGAGAGAAACTTAGTGATGAGCGCAGCAGCAGCGCTGCATTCAGCTCCTACTCCAGGTACAGAGTACGTTATAGTCGGGCTTGACCGACTTTCGCACTTGTTTTTACTGACTGCCTGTAAATGTGCTCTACCTTAAACAGGCGTTGAGATCTTACCAGGTCTCAAACTATTTACACAGAAAAAAATATCAAATATTAGGTTGGTATTTCAATAATATCAATGTTTGGAAATCAAAGTGAAACTATTTAGTATCAATATTAACCTGTAGGATTAGGTTGATACTAAGAATATTATATTGAAATGTAAAATGTTCTTTGTGATTTGCCCTAGTGATATGATATGAGATCTAAGTAGACACCGAAATTCTGAAAGCAGGAAGAGACACATTGAGTTTCTCGAATTAAAGAGAGACAGCTATATTCTGTCTAGAGATAGCCAAAAAGACAACGCTCATTGCTCTGCCGCAGCAAGAGCTAAAACGAGTGCCGGTCGTTTTTTCTTCGGGAGCATTTCGGGTCGGCAGCGTGTTTCCAGTTTCTTCTTGTGAATTCTGTCATTCCTTCTGTGCTATTGCGTGTGAAAGGTAAGTGAAAAAAGTGATATGAATTTTTTACGGGAAATTTGCATTTATAAACTTACAAATTGTAAAAAGATTGACTTGCCTTTCTTCAATCGCTAATAGTGTGTACTATATATCTTACATATACGTACGCAAGTTTGTGTGCTGTTTAAAGTTCAAAAGCAGGGGACAAAAAAACGCACAGCAAAAAAATAGTGTGCCCGCGTTGAAAGAAAAATGGGGAAAACAACCGTTTTCGCGTGTTGTTCTGCCTTTGCTTTCGACTGATTTCGCACATATTCACAGAGAGAACTATGAGTTTCAGTGTAAAATGGAAGATGTAAAACTTTTGGAACTGTTACAAAACTTGAGCTTGACAATTTGGTGTAAAAAAATTCAATTAGTAAGTTTTGTATTGAAATAATTATTCTTCTCAATAAATTAATAATAGAGCTCACGTTTTTTTACACTCACTTTTGTGTACTTGATATGGACCGCTTTCATTTCATTTCCTCCAGACACATTGAGCAGATTTTCCCGGAAAGAGAATTCTGATATTAATTTTAAAAAAAAATATAACTTAATTTTTATAAAAATAAATTTAAAAATTGTTACCACATACAACTAATAATACCTTGGATACTAGCTTTGAAACTTAAAAAATATATCAGTGGTGAAAGCAAATATCAAAGTGTTGGTCTGAAAAAATATCACTTTGATATGTTCGAAATGTAAAAGTGATATATTTACCGTGATCTTTTTTTTCTGTGTACTACCTGCACCATTTTAAACCCTACTTACTGAGGTTCACATTTTCAAATGCCAACAACAATCCCCAAGGAGTAAAAAATGAAAATGTCATCTTATTTGAGCTGTTTGCCACATGATGAAGAAAGATGCTAAATGGAAATTGGTGTGTCGTAACAGCTGTGTGTGTGTGTGTGTGTGCAAACAGCAAGTGTGTCCTTTGGGAGCCCCCACCTTTGCGACTTACAGAAAGTAATTCCACGCGACAAAACGCGCCTTGGTGGTCGCCTATAACAAATTCCATTTCTCTGATTGTGACACAATTTTACATACCTAAGTACATGAATTATGGGCGAAAGTTTTGGTCAACTGCCATGCAAGACACAGGTGCTGTCAAACTCTCAGTTAGATGACGTTTTTAATTATGTCGCAATAATAAAACACATTTTAATTTGGAATTATTATACCAGCCTGATGGGTGGCGCATTTAAATTAGAGAGGAGTTTTTGAAAGCATACGGCCAAGTTCCATCACTAGTTTTATTAAACGTAACGGAAAATGCATGGTTAAGGTTTCCTAATAACCGAATCGAATTCATTTTGAATCTCTGGAAAATAAGTTAAACTATTTTATTTCAAGTTCGACATTAGCGCGATGAACATAAAAAAATTGTTATTAATATTCTTGGCTAGTTTGCCCAATACTTTTCAATATGAGCAAAGCAATTCAACTGCTCTTAAAGTTAAAAATGAACCATTTGAAAAGTTTGCGCTGGATGAAAATAACACTTCAATGGGTTCAATGGTGGAGAAACATTCAATTCATCGTATTCATGAAATTATGGGTAGGAAAGGAAAAAAGCCTAAAAGTGGGAGTAACGTCGGTAGCACTAAAAAACAAGGGAGTGGTAATAATCAAGGTAACAACAAACCTAAGCCCAAGGAAGAGAGGGAAACAACAAAGAAAACAGTACCAACTACGCCTAAACCAATCCAAACCAAACCCTCTAGAAAGAGACCACCAAGGCCAACGCCAAGACCAAGACCAAGACCAATAAAAGAAATAATACGGTAAGTAAATAAACTGAAATATAAGCACTACGTGGATCAATCTACTTAAAACTGGAAGCCATTAAAATTCTGCATTCGCTCCGTAGATTCGAGCCGGTCGATAAGTTACTCAATATATATTTATGCGCTCGTCACGAGAAGTTTACTAACAGTGTTATCTTTATTTTAAATCTCGACTTTTGCTGCTAGAATTTTGTTTTTTTGTAACGTGTACTCACTTGATCGGAAGCTATTTGATTAAGTGTGACGCAACTGTGTAAATTGCTGACTAATAAATTAGTAATACTTAATTAACGTCCAATAACTATATTATATAACTGTCATAGGAACAGTACTTCCTATGTGGTTTTGTTGTTGTCTGCAAATCATTTCGTTGGTGTTGTCCTCGAGTAGAGCGCTTAAGCAAGTTTGATATGTATACTCTCTTTTTTGTCGTTTCAAATGAATGCGAATGATTTTGTAAGCAGCAGACAGCCACAAGCACACACACACACACGAGCCAAACCCACCAAATCCACCATCGACTGCCCGACTGGAATAAACAATCGAAAACAACAATTTACAAATTCTCAGGAATTCCAAAATTATTTCTTAAATTTCAACACACTATATCAACTTTCTACATACAAAAACTGCTTACTAACTTTAATCATTTTTTTTTCATCAACAGGACTGTGACATTGGAATTTGGACTGAAATTTAGTAATAATGCTTCTGAGGTGAAAGTAAATGTAGGAGGAATAAAGCCCTTCAAGAAGACGCCTGGGTCACAAGGTAAACACTCTCCTCCAGGAGCCTCTCAAGCCCGCAAACCAAACACCTCTTCGAAAAGCAAAACAAAGACCACAAAGAACCGCCCACCAAATACCTCTTCGAAAAGAAAACCAAAGACTTCACAAAAACGCACTCCGAATACAAAACACCATCCGAAAAGAAGAAAAAAGTCCTCGCACAACAGCCCTACAAAACACACAAAACCGATACGCAAATCAACGGTCTCAACAAAACCCCCAAAAACAACAAAAGTTTCAACAACAACTGCCAGTAAAGCTTCAAAATCGACACGCAAAAAAAAAAGGTAAGTGAAAAAATCCGTCCAAAAACATTTCAGAAAGCGAACACAGGAACTGTGTGCTGCCAATCTGTCAATCTTTTTTCAAATCCATATATTCCAATGTGTTGTAGAAATCTATAGAGATTTCAAAAATTCTTGCCTTTATATCATGATACAATGAAAACAAGGTAGCGCAAACAAATGCTCCAGTGCGAATGCGCATAAATTTCTGAGTCTATGACGTTATTTGTCAAATGAGTCCAGGATTGGGAATTTGAAATTTTTGATTTTATTTTAATAAATTAATTTAATAACATAGAACCATCAAGACTTTGAGGGTTTATAATGATATAAGGGCGTGGCCGTATGTGGCCCAGTGGTTACTGTGCTGGACTGCTGGGCGGGAGGTCGTGGGTTCGATCCCGCCTCTGAACATCTAATAATAAAAGTTTTTTCTCTCTTTAGAAAATAGCTTTTACACATACGGTCACCTTCACCAGCTATTGGCGCCAGCTGTGAAGTAACTGGCCATGAAAAAGATAATTCTCAAACTTTTCCGTTCGGATCCGGCGTCAAACTGTAGGTCCCTTTCTCTTGTGCGAAATATTTAAGCACACACGCCAAGAGATCGTGAGAAGCTTGGCTTGGCCCCGTTGTAGAAGCTGTATAGCCAACATTTACATTTACAATATGCCCCATTCTAATCTACGGAGCTCTAGCTAAAACAATCAGCACTGAACAATCTGCACAAAGTACAGAGAAGTGAGCAAATTGGTATTGTAAAGCGCTAAATGCTATTCTTCACATTCTAGCACAAGATCTTGTAGCTAAGCAAATGGCCGATATTCCAAGCCGAAACGATTGGACCAACCTCTCCCACAACAGAGCTTCACCAGTGGTGGCCAAACTCACATTATCAAACTTTGCGCTTGTGTGCGTAGCAGCGAAACACAAAGTAAACGACATGACGTCAAACATGAGCTGCTGGAAAAAAATTTTAAAGGACCTTAGAAATATGCAAATAGGATTGATGTTAATTGTAGACCGGTATATAAGAGTTGTAGAGCAAGAACCGCAAAATTTAAAACAATTATTTGGCTTCGGCAAATGTAAGGTGTAGAAGGAACGGACTGAAATATTATGAAATTTGCATATGACTCATTTTGGAACATTTTCTTATTCCTAAAATTAATTTGAAGATTTGATAAACTGCAATAGTAGAGGTTAAACCGATCTTTCCCAAAAATCGTAAAAGTCATGTGCTGTGATTTCAAGTCTCTGAAACTGTAAGAAACGAATTAAAACGTTTTAAAAGTGGTCAGAGCCATATCTCAGGACCAATATGCAAAAATTTATTAGGTCTGATTATTTCGTGTCGAATTTAATTTGTCCGATTTATATAATTAGTTAACCGGTCTGTTTTAATAAAAAGTGCAAGACTCCGTCTGATGTTGATAGCTTTAATGGGTGCTGGCTTTGTGACAATATTATACATGTCAAATGTGCTGGTTACAATGCCAGGGCTAGAGACTTTGTCGAGCTATTTAACGGGCTGTCGTGGACTTGTGGGGCTTGCCATGAAGTCGAGATGGAGATGAAAGTGTTCATGAGGCGGACTAGAGATGGTTTTAAGAGCGTGTATTCCAAACTTGTCAAACTTACTGACGAGTTTGTGACTGTGGATTCTCAATTCTCCAGTTTAAAACTGAAACAAACCTAAAAAAACCATTAGCCCGGGTGTGCCTCAGAAGCAAAATGCTCTTTCTGTTCCTGCTCAGGCCCAGAGCCCATCGACTCCTAATGTCCAGCGTCTGATATCTTTTAATACTCCGGCTCCAGCTCGGAAGATAATTGGTACTGGACATTTTATCTCTACAGACAGTGGCATCTCTGATACCAGTCATGTGATATCAGATTTTGGGTCCGAAACGTCCGTCCAGGAGGTCCCGATCCCCACTGCTGTAGACCTACCTAAAGAGAGTGCTGTGGTGGCTGCTCCCCCTATTTCGGTATCTATTCCTGAGGTGTGAGCTTCTCACAGGTATTCCTCCGAAGAAGCATATCTTCGTTTCACGGCTCGCCCCTGACCCACATTTGATGATGTTAAAGCCTATATTCAGGGAAAGAGATGTTGTTTAAAACAATTGGTGCAGAGGATTTCTGGCCGGAACATTTAATTGTTAAAGAATATGTTTCCCAAAAAGAAAACTCGTTCTCCTATTTACTTGCCTACTTTGTCTTCTAACCCTTCAGGTACCTCTACTTCTACTGCGGTGTCAAAAAAATAATGTCCTCCCTTCTGCTTGCTTACCAAAATGTCCGTCGTCTTAATTCGAAATTAGCAAAAAGTTATTGTTGACAGTATATCTTTCGGTTTTCATGTTCTAGTTTTTACGGAGACGTGGTTAAGATCGGACATGTCAGATTCCACAAGTAATTTTTATACTCTGTACCAAAGGTACATAGAGTATATTAAGTTTGTGCAAAAGTATGTAGCGGGGAGAAGGAATCATTTCCGACCCTATAAAGTATAAATATTCTTGATCAGCATCAACAGCCGAGTCGATATAGCCATGTCCGTCCGTCCGCTTGTCTGTCCGTCTGTCCGTATGAACAAACAGATCTCAGAGATGGTAAAAGACAGAGGTTTGACATGTATAAGACAAATGCTTCTTATACTTGCAGGCAGATCAAGTTTATTTTCAATTTTTGCCCCGCCCCCTTCGGCCCCCGCAATTTGGAAAAAACGTTATATCTCCTATAGTTTTGAAGATAGACGAATCGTACCTTCTAAAATAGTTAGTAATTAGCAAAATGTATCGATTTGCGGAAGAAATGATAAAGATCGGATGAGTGGTTCTCAAGTTATGAGCAAATAAGTAAACAACCCTCCCCCACCCACTCTCACCCTTAGACAGAGAGAGAGAGAGAGTTAGAGATGAGCGCAGCACCAGGATTGCATGTAGCTTCTACTCCAGGTACAGAGTGTGTTATAGTCGGGCTTGATTGACTTTCTCACTTGTTATACATAGATTGATTAATGGTGAAATCGACTCATCTGAGTTGGTTGGTCAAATTAATCTCAACGTTCGTATTAGACTGACTCGCAATTTTATACCCCTATCCCTGAACCGTTGTACCACTAACTTCCTGCTTTAAAAACAACTATTTTAACCTACTTAACCCGTAGTTGACATTACTTTATGTTTTTCTCCGCGATTACGTGTCACACGTTAGTGTCTCCGCTTCTCGGTCAGTTCGGTTACTATTTTGTGCTACTATTTTGTCTGGGGTTCGCGCGTAACAAGCCGCGGCTTGGTGTCGCATGGGCCACTTGAACGTACTGCGCATTCTACGTCAACGTTCCATAATTATGATAGTGTCAAGGCGGTTCTCACTGGATGAAAGTTTCCTAGGAACCCTAGCAACGCCGGTTATAAAGCTAGTGTTATATAAATCAGAAAGGGAATTCATTCGAAAGACGAAAACTAACAGAGAGTTGAAGTACCAGCAAATCACTTGCTGAAGTTTTCTTTTTTTTTTTTTTGAAGGAAATCTTGTTTTTTCTGCCGATTAATAGATAAATGATAGAGATAAATGAAAAGATCCCAAGAAGATACCTACCTCCACAACACCCGACACTCGAAAACCACGCCAACCAAAAAAAAATAACGTCCGCAACGCAGGATAAGCCCATTGTTATAAGTAAATATTTGAAACAGGTCTTAGTATGCAATTTCAAAGAACACTAACTAACCAACCCGGAATTTTTAACAACGACTTTGAATGCTGGCATGTATACACTAACCCAGTATAATTTTACACATTTTACAAATATTTCCCGAAGTTTAAATAAGACTTTAAGATGAGGTACTACTTTGGGTCTTCACATGCCCAACTGATAATCCTAGATATAACTTCTGTACTTTTGAAGAGTTTGTTAAAGCTGTGTCCTGTCGGTATGACAGTTTCGCGTGAGAGCTCCAAATCATCTCACGAAACAGAATTGATTTTTACATTTCACAGGTATTTCGCGGGTTTCTCCCGTGTTATATTATCGATCGACGATTAAGGGTAATTATTCCATCGAAAAATTTCATTCCATTTTATTCCATTCCTCTCTGTTAGATGTGGAGGTACGTTTCGGGATGTCATTAATTTTAAAAATTTGGTTCCTGTTCTAGGATATTCGCTTCTGAACCAGTTGTCAACCCTTCATTCTAACAACTTATTACAAATTTGTTTCATCAACAGCTCTGACGAATCTATTGGAATCAACGTGGAAGTAAATGTGAATGTTACACATAATGGCAGTTTCACCGGTGTGGGAAATTTCGATTTTGGGCTTCCTGTGAGACCTGGGCTTGGGAGACCTAAGCCTGGGAGACCTGGAACAACAACGACCGGGAAAAAACAATCATCCAACCCCAAAATCACAACACAGGCATCTAGAAATCCTGTTACAACGACAACAAAAAATACCCAAACACAGCCATCTAGAAATTCTGCAGCAAAGCCCAACAAAATAAAAACAACACAGGCATCTAAAAAATCTTCTGCGACTCCCACGAAAGATACAGTTTCAGCGAAAAAAACAAAATCAACTTCAAGTGGACGTCCAAAATCAACTCGAGCATTAACTACTTCCAAAAAGAGGTAAGTAACAAATCTGACCAACAAAAATCTATTTATTTTAAGTTTACGGCAAATTTATTTTTCATATAAAGCCATCGAACATAGTTGGGAAGTAAATCTGTTATAGGATCGGATGAGATTGGTTTAGCCATCGCTGTATACCAACTAAACATATTATGTTTTTTTTTTTCTGTTCCCTCAACAGCTCTAATGGACTTGAATTGGGTCTTACAGTTGTCATTCCAATTAAAGTTCCAAAAACAAAAAAATCACTTACACCAACCAATAGCTCTTCGCATGTCCAAATAATAATCCTACACAGAAGGAAAAAACCTGTTCAGAAAATAAGTTGCCTTCAACTCAAAATAAGAACAAAAATGTTTCCAAATGTTCTTGGAATGAGTAAAGTTGTTGTTAGTCGGATAATATTTGCTTTAATCAACAACAAACCCGGTTTTTAACAGAGAGATATACAAGAGAGAGAGCGAGTGAGAGCGAACTGGCTCTCTTTTTGATATCTCTCTTTCTTTTGTTAGCTCAACAAAGCATAAGTAGCCCTCTAGACGTGCATCTGCAAAACTGTTCAACGGCTGAATTGGTACCGGGGTCAAATCCCAGTCAAGCCCAAATAAATTTTTCTTTGTTTTTCTGAAAACTTTAAAGAAACAAACCATTCCACATGGGTTGTGAAAGCGATGTTTCTGATTCCTATGAACTGTATAAGTGGAGGGTGAAGCATCAACGCGCAAATCCAAGAGTCCCGCCCTCCCTTCACTTTCAATTATAAGATAGGTATGTCCCCGTTCCCTATTCCACCCAAATGTGAGGAATCCGCCAACACCCTGGTCCAATGCAATCAAAATTTTTTTTCCAGGTGAGTTTAAAATGCTCTTGAAAACGGAACAATATTAACTCAAATCATCAATCAAAATTTGAGTGAGAACATTGTACTACAAATGAGAAAACCCGTTCATGCTCGTTTTGAGTCCAATGTTCTCGGTTTTTTCTCTCTGTGTGGACGTCCAACATTTTCGGAAGATGATCCATCTATCAATACTATCGGCGTATCTAAAGATTCTGGCTTCTGTATTCGAAAGAAAAATTCTAATATCTTCCTCAGTTTTTCCACTTTTTCACAAGCCCACTAGTAAAATTTCGCAGCTTTTTGCCAATCTCTCACTGCTCCTCCTGAGTATATTTAAGGTTTTTGGGAACAGTACCAAATACAAAATTTTGTATAGTGAGAAACTTTTTGGGTTTCTTAATACTAACAAAAGTCTCCGTTTTGCTGCTAAAATTGTCCCTAAAAATTGTCCTAACTTGAAGGTTAGCAGGTATTAGCAGTTCATATTACACATTTTGGACGCACAATAATTCACACTTCCACATGAAAAAAGAGTTAGACTGAACCCAGGTGAACGTGGTAAGTTCTACGCCACGAACGACGGGAGTACGCTACTGCTGGTTGTTACAGCAGTAAGTAAGTATAATTATTATTTTTTGTTTGGTCTATTGTGCCCCCCTACACATTTACAACTCCCCTAGCAGCCCTAATTCCTGTACAAAAGCCAGGATTTGTGTGGGTTCAAAGTTACTGATATTGCTTGGGTGCGCCTCGCTAGGGCATCGCAGTGTGCTAGTATATGCTCAGAGAACTCCTCCTTCTCTTCACAGTATCTGCAAAGCTGGGTGTTTGTTATTCCCAACTTGTACATGTGGCTGTCAGAATTCTGAGGGCATTCTACTCTTATTGGATTGACTTTTGGAACCTTTTGAGTTCGTGGTTCACTATTAATGCTTTAGCTTGTCTCATTCCCTTGGTGTTTACCCAGGAGGCTGTTCTAAGCGTATTCTCTTCCTTTCTTAGAAGTTCTTTTAATTGTGTGTTGGCCTATACCGCAGTAGGGTTCTGGCCCTACCATTGCGGTGGCTGCACCCTTGCGTGGCAGTTCGTCGGCCAATTCGTTTCCGGGGATGTTGTTGTGTCCCGGCATCCATCGTAGGGTCAGGTTGTTCCTGCTGCCTAGTTGGTCCAATTTGTTCTTTGTGTCTAAGACTAGCTTAGAGGTGAAATTATTGCTACTGAGCGCTTTAAGCGCTGCTTGGCTATCGGAGAGCATAGTTATTTCTCTATTATGTTAGTTCTTCCCCATATTACGGTCTGCACAACGGGAGATGGCACATACTTCAGCTTGAAATATGCTTGATAGATATTTTCGTTCCTGGTCCTGCAACCCCAAGTCCGGTTCCTTGGGGCCTTACGGACCCGTCTGTGTACCACATTATTGTGTGTGGTTTCATTTTATGTGTCTCTTCAAGTGAGATCCATTCTCTCTTATTACTTTGGTATACAGTGAAATTCCTGTCAAAGTGATACTCGGCCACCATTTCGTCTCTGGGTTGGAGGATTAAAGGGATTTCCTTTTCCAGCTTTTCAGAGTCTCTGAGGCTTACTATGTGGTTTCTACCCACTGTTGTTAATCTGAGCAATGTTGCTTTTTTCTTCAGGCCGATGGTATGGTGGAGTGGTGTTAGCTCCATCAAAACCTCGATTGCCGCTGTCGGACAGGTTCGCATGGCTCCAGTCATGCATATACAAGCTAGCCTTTGCAGTTTTTGCAACTGCGTCCTTACTGTGAGGAGGTTTGCTCTATCTCCCCACACGACAGCTCCATAAGTGAGCATCGGTCTCACAACCAAGAGGTATAGCCATCGGAGTATGTGTGGTGCCATGCCCCACGATTTTCCGGCTATGCTCCTGCATGTGAATAGTGCTCTAGTGCATTTACTGAGTGTATACTCTAAGTGCTTGTCAAACCTCAGCCTGTTGTCAAAGACAACGCCGAGGTATTTGACTTCTTTTTCTGGTGTAATGAGGCTGCCGGATAGGCGTATTGGCCTCATTCTGCTTAGTTTGTATTTCCTAGTGAACGGTACTATAATGGTTTTCGCAGGGTTTAGGTTGAGCCCAACCTCCTTGCACCAATTAGACGTGACTTTCAGACCCCTCTGGACAATGTCACATAGGGTTTCTTCGTATTTTCCTCTCGCAACGATGTCATCAGCGTATCCTTGGCATGTTATGCCCAGGGAGGCGAGTTTTTCTAGGAGCTCATCCACTAGTAGGCTCCACAACAGTGGGGAGAGAACTCCCCCCTGAGGGCATCCTCTAGTTGTGGTGACTGTGATGGTTTCTTCACCTGCCACTGCAGAGGCTTCTCTGTATCGTAGGAGTGAATCTACCCATCTGCCTACCGTAGGGTTTATTCCTTTTCTGATCAGGGCATTCTTGACAGCACTGTGGGATGTGTTGTCGAATGGTCCCTCAATGTCTAGGAAGGCGCATAGAGCCACTTCCTTGTCGGTCGAACGGCCTGCTCTGTACGCGTGCTGTGTTGGTTGGAGGGGTGACTCCTTTAACAGCGTACTTCGTATGCTATTGTCCACTAGCTCTTCAATCGTTTTCAGTAAAAACGATGTCAATCTAATGGGTCTGAAGGACTTGGGGTTAGTTATATCTTTCTTTCCTGCCTTGGGGATGAAGACTACCCTTGCTCTGCGCCAGGGACGTGGGATATACCCAGTAAGTAAGTAAAGATTGTAAATATCCCAGGGACTCGAAATTAATGAGCACAACAAAGAAACAATTTTGTAAAATTCTTGCTGAAACAAATGTTGCTTTTGACAGCTCACAGCTTATAATCAGCTGATCGGAGAGCTTATAAAAACCCGGCAAAAATTTTGTATGGGCGGACGGCCAGTCTAAGGCGTATTAGGTCTAACGTGACCTCTAATTGTAATGTTTGAATAAAATGCTCCAATAGGCCATTGCACATTAGGCCAGAATTCAGTTTGGGCGTTGTTGTTGGAAATTGTAGAAGTTATTCGCATTTATCTAAAAATTGACCAATTTCAGTTTTACCGTTCAAGTGGTATTAAAAATGTCTATGGTCCGTTTTCCTCCCCCATTATCGACTGAACCGAAAAGACATTTCAAACAAGATGTTGATAGTCCTGGAGGGAGTCATAATGCAGGCCATTACACGATGAAAAGAAAAGGAGATACATACATATTTTCTTAGCTGTGTTTAATTGCATAAACTGGTACACGGGATTGTTTTAAAATTCTTGATTACAAAAAAAAAAAAAAAAAAATACATGTCCCAGACTGGGACTTGAACCTAGGAGTCACTGTATTTCAGTCAAAGGCCTTAACCTATACGCCATTCCCGACTAGATTCAGTAGGCAGCTAAAAGTGCCTAATGAAATCATTGAGGGCCACAAATTGGCTATGCCCTTTTTTAAAAAAATAATCAAAAATAATCTTGTTAAGTAGTCGAATTTTTTTAACAAACTGAAACCTGGCCCAATGTGCATTGGTACTTTATGGACACGAATAGGGAAAGGGCTGAATCGACTGTTTGGGCCATGTCATCTCCTTATTATATACTTATAATGCATCGGCATAGATTAAGAGGTTGCGTCTAAGAAGTTCCAAGTCCGAAAATTAACAAGTTGTGCAGCTCATCCATTCGACATACGTAATCACCGTCGCCCCGTGTGCTGGGGGATGGGTACGACACCATTGCATCCACTAGTGGCCGGCGGCGTAAGCTGTTCTTTAACGAAGCCCAACAGCTTCTCCCGTAAAAACGAACAATTAATTGTGAACTACATGATTAAACTCAATAATTGCTTTATACACCTATTTTCCAAGGGCAACACCTTTTCTTTCCCAGATGATGTTTGTCAAGCGTCCTACATATTATAATGCTGTTTAGGGGTGAGCCTCTACAGCACAGGTGTCTCTCTTATAGATTAGGGCCACTTTCTTCTCCGATGGAAAGTTGTCCATTTAATACTTTCGGGATGTCATTAATTTGAAAGATTTGGCCTAGATTCTAACAACACATTACAAATTTGTTACATCAACAGCTCTGAAGAAGAAGAAGAAGAAGAAGAAGAAAAGAAAAATAAAGTGCCCGATGTGGAAGTAAATGTGAAGGTTACCATAGAAGTCAATGGCACCATCGTCGAAGTAGGTTTCGGTGCGAAACCTGGGAAACCTGGGAGTCCTGGGAATGTTGGGAAAACTAACCCATCTAAAATTCCTGCAACAACGCCCCCCAAGAAACCCGCAACACAGCCACCTAAAAATTCTGTAGCAACGACCCAAAAAAAAAACCCAACGCAGTCATCTGCAAAATCTGTAACAAAGACTTCAAATAAACCCTCAACACAGACATCTCAAAAATCTTCTGCGACTCCCACAAAAACAAAATCAACTTCGACTCGAGCATTAACTACTACTACTACTAAAGATACAGTTTCAGCGAAAAAAACAATATCAACTTCGACTCGAGCATTAACTACTACTACTACTAAAGATACAGTTTCAGCGAAAAAAACAAAATCAACTTCAAGTGGACGTCCAAAATCGACTCGAGCATTAACTACTACCACAAAGAGGTAAGTAACAAATCTGTCCATTTAATATATTTATTTATTTCAAGTTTACGCCAAGTTTATTTTACATATTAAACCGAGTTGGGAATTATATCTGTTTTAGGATCGGATTGTAATGGTTTAGCCATCATATAATGTATTTTTTTCTCTTCCATCAACAGCTCTGATGAATTTGAATTGAATTTTACATTTGACGTTAAAACTAAAACAAAAACAACAACAACAACAAAAGGAATAAAAACACTCAGACCAACCACGGAGGAGGAATCATTCTTTGACAGTCAGGAGCAATCGATCGAAAGAAAGATTACTGAAAGTCCTGTGAGGTAATTGCAAAGGTATACAGAGTATATTAATTTGGGCCAAAAGTAAGTAAAAGGGAGAAGGATTTATTTCCGACCCAATAAACTTCAGCATCAACTGCCAAGGCAATACAGCCATGTCCGTCTATCTGTATGGGCCGCATATTCTAAGACTGGCAGGCATCATTGATCAGATATGTACAAACTTTGGGGTACGATTAATGAATAGATTTGCATGGATAAAAGCTTCTTAGAAAAAGCCATGAAAAAGTCTCGATTTCAAGAAAAGATCCAAAACACAGTTCTACCCTATCTGACTATTAAATGTAAAAAAATTTATTTCAATCCCTTAATTTTACAGCCAAATCCCAAACAATTCCGGGAGCAACGAAACGATAGAACCTACATTTCCCAGTGTGGACTTGGGCACTGACTTAGAGGACGATGAAATAAAGACTACTACAAATCCATTGCCAACACCCAGCACCACCGAACGGCAAGTTACACGTATTTGGTTTTTGACAGTTATAACACTTAAGCGATTTATATTATATAATTGTTTTATATTTACAGCTCTGAAGAATCTGACCATTCAAGCCTAGCACCCCATTTATATCTCGACATTAAAAAGTTCAACAATTATTATTATGTTCAAAGCCGGGATTACGTTCCGGGTTACAATCCTACTTATCATCCGTCTAAAGAAGAAGATGAACGGGGATCTGGTTCATTTTTCACTTCCGATGATCCGATCACAGAACCCGAATCGCAAGCACCCAAAGTGGATTCTAAGATCTTTGAAGAAATGAGGGGTAGTTTTATTACTTTTGGCAAATTTCAATGTCACATAGATAATGTCATTGAGTTGGCCTATAATATTAAAATATTCATTGAAGAAGTCCTCGAATGCGAATGGGCGAAAGAGAAAAAGGACAGAAGTATATTTGTGAAAAAAATTTCAAAGGACATCAACAAGGTAAACGCGGTTCTAAAGCAGATTAGCCAGGCTTGTGATACAACCTTCGGAGTGATTTCAAAACCTTCATGCGTAGGGGAAGTGATCGGATCGAGCGCAAAAGCTGCGGCACTAATGATTAAAATTATGGCCCAAACCGTGTTTGTTAGGCTATCAAAATTGAGCGAGTGTCATATTAAGGCCGTACGGGAATTGATATGTCACATAGTGATATTTATTGGGGATATATTTTTTTGTACTGTAAAAGCGTTAAAGTAGGCTCTAAATAATGAAATAAAAATTATGTTAATAAACCTTGGGAATGAGAGGGCGAAAACCAAATTTCTTTAGTACGTTTGTATTCAAAAACGAAAATTTCAATGAATGAACAATGAGGGAAGTACGGTAAGAATGAAAATTATTGATCCAAGAATGAACACGACCAACATCCTCAATCAAATTCAAACTTGCGTAACTTAAACATTCACTCATCTGATTTCATTTACCTTATCAATAGGTAAGTTTCGTACGTAAATTTTTCGCGCTGGCAGATATTTCTCTGAAAAAAAGTTCCCTTCAACTTAAAATAAGAACAAGAAGTCGTCAAAATGTTTGACAAACAATTTTTTTTTATCTCTCTCAACCAGGTATATGTAGCCTTCTAGATGTGATTCTGAAAAAGTATGCAACGGCTGAATATGCAGGCGCGTCTATGCATTTTTTCTTCT
This sequence comes from Lordiphosa clarofinis, assembly GCA_018904275.1. Classification (NCBI taxonomy): domain Eukaryota; kingdom Metazoa; phylum Arthropoda; class Insecta; order Diptera; family Drosophilidae; genus Lordiphosa; species Lordiphosa clarofinis. The sequence goes on along the minus strand of JAEIGQ010000007.1, from coordinate 1,053,262 downwards.
TCCAAATGTGAGGCATCCGCTCACACCTGATCTAAAATCAATCTAGTTTTGAGTAGTTTTGAGTCCAATGTTCTCCCTCTGTGTAGTAAGGTTGCGAAGTAATGCCAAAAGCACTCGGCAACAGTAACCTTTTATAAATTATATGATTACACTGGAGAAAGCTGCGCTGTTGCTTCAATGTTGCGACTTTTAACTGACCACCAAGACTACTACCTACTACCTTGGTTTTGACAGTTTTTTTCGAAGCTGCGGCCAATGCGAATTGTCTATTACATGCTATCTTGAACTTAAAATATCTTGAATTGATCATTGGAAACATTGGATATCTAATATAAGGGAATATTCTCCATGTGCAGCCTTTTTTGTCGAACAATGTCTTGACTAAAACAAGTTATTATCGAATTACTTCAAACGCATTTATCTCGGAACCACGTTTTTCCAACTGACAGCAGTTACACTAAACCATTTTTGATGAATCAAAGTGAAATCAACACAGAATTGTCCTCATCTTGGTCTGAACCCTAACTATTATTTTAAAAAAATGTTTACTGTTATTTTTTAGTGTTTAGTTTAACGTAAACTTTCCAAAAACAAGTGAGAAAGTCGGTCAAGCCCGACTATAACATACTCTGTAACTGGAGTAGTCTCTCTCTCTCTCTCTTCTCTTTCACACTCTCTCACCTTCTCTCTCTCTCTCGCGCTCTCTTTAAGATTGTGCGGTGTTAGTTGTAAATGGGTGGGACGGAGTGGGGGGAGGGTGATTTCCTTTTTGGCACTTAACTTGAGAACCGCTGATCCGATCTTTATCATTTCTTCGGCAAATCTATACATTTTTCTAATTACTGACTATCTAAACGAATCGTCTATCTTCAAAACTGTAGGAGATATAACGTTTTTTCCAAATTGCGGGGGCGTGGCAAATATTGAAAATAAACTGGATCTGCCTGCAAGTATAAGAAGCATTTGCTCCATAAATGTCAAACCTCTATCTCTTACCATCTCTGAGATCTGTTTGTTCATACGGACGGACGGACAGACGGACAGACGAACAGACAGACGGACATGGCTATATCGACTCGGCTGTTGATGCTGATCAAGAATATATATACTTTATATGGTCGTAAGTGATTCCTTCTCCCTGTTACATACTTTTGCACAAACTTAATATACTCTATGTACCTTCGGTACTGAGTATAAAAAGAACCCAAAATCGGTTTTTCATTTTTCAATGTGCCATTGTGTCAACAAAAATCATAAAAAAATTTTTCGAGGTTCTGTCTAGAATGACATCCATACTGATTATAACCTCGTTCTTTCTTTTCATTTTATCGAATCAGTAAAATTTTATTTGATTACTTTTATCGGTTTGTAACACAATAATAAAAAAACAGATTTGGAAAAACTCTTTGCGTTTTCAAATAAGAATTTTTTTTAAAAAAAGGTGCAGTAACAGACTCGACATGGAGAATCCCCCCTTAAAGATATATGTTTGGCAATTCACACGTTTTTATACCCTTGGAGAGGGTATATTGAAAATGTCGGGATGTTTGTAACGCACGGAAGGAAGCATTTCCGACCACATAAAGTATATATATTCTTGATCAGCATGACGAGCTGAGTTGATATAGCCATGTCCGTCTGTCCATCCGTCTGTTCGTCCGTCCGTCTTTTTCTATGCTATCAGGAGGACCGTCAGTTTTAAAGCTATCTTAACCAAACTTTGCACAGTCTTTTGGAATAAATACGCTGCACATTTGTCGGAACCGGCCGGATCGGATGACTATAGCATATAGCTGCCATAGGAACGATCGGTTGAAAAACAAGTGTTAGTAAGAAAACCTTTTTTTGTTTTTAGTGCTATAGCTCCCAACGCTCGTATTTATAAGTTTTTAATGATTTCACATAATTTCACCAAGACTTGTCGAAATCGGACAACGATATAGTATAGCTGTCAAACAAACTGTCAGGCATATATCAAGCTCCAAGGGTATATAAACTTCGGTTTTAAAATTTCGAAAGTTTATTATTAGTTGTAGTTACAAAATTGGAAATTTAATTTTATAAAGTTGTAGCTTAATTTTTATAATACATATTACAATTCTCTTTCCGGGAAAATCTGCTTCATGTGGCGGGAAATAATTAAATTAAGAGGGTCCAATTCAAGTCCACAATCTAGAAAAACGTAAATTGTACAATCAAGTTACTGAGAATAATAATTATTTCAATACAAAAGTTACCAACTAATTTTTCATACACCAAATTGTCAAGACCAAGTTTTTGTGACAATTTCAAAAGTTTTAAGTCTTCCATTTAAGACTATAAATGTATTAAGAATGAAATAAAATATTAATAAAGATTAATTTAAATTCGCATAAGTTTTCCTGTCCATCTGTGCGAAATCAGTCGAAAGCAAAGGTTAAACAACACGCGATAACGGGCACACTATTTTTTTTACACTCCAGCTCTTGCTTGTTTTCTATGCAGACATATTCCTTTCCCCCACGCTGCTTAAATCTACTCAGGAAAAAAAAAGTCGAGATATTTTCAATCTTCTAAATCTTGGAGTAAGCCCGGCACGAGCTAGAAATTCAATCTCGATTTCCAGGATATTCTACACAATTCAATCTTTTTTGGATTGGTCCGTTCCTTTCGAGCTTGTATCATTCTAAATGTGCTTACTACAATCCCTTTCGAGATCACATGCCCATAAATTAGAGAGCGAGAGCGAAGAAATATAAGTAGCCTTTTAGACACGCTGAAACAGCCAATGGGTATGGTGGTGTGCGATGAGATCCCGTTCCATTCCTGTTCAGTGCGAATGGTCGTGCGTTCGAATCCCTAGTGGAGCCAAAAAATTTTACATTTATTTCTTTGTTTTTCAGTTTAACCAAAACTGGTGTTGTGGTGGTCTTTGAAGTGTATGAGAATGTCCTATGGTTAATGGCATGGCGGCGGAGGAGAGGAAGAATAGTTATCTTTCCTGAGATCAAATCAATATTGCATATCGAGCTTTAAGTTAACCTAGAATAGGCATAAAATGATCCAGCTAAGGGATTAAATTGTGCTCGAATTTTTTGCACAGTTCAATCTTTTATAGGTTTACCCCGGGATATATGTAATCCTTCTTAGGATTAAAAAAATCGGATCAACTCCATTTTTTTCCAGATCGGGTCAAGCATATCCGGGACTACGTTGTTTTCATTACCGCTTAGGATTGATTTGATCCCATATGGATTGATTTTTTTTTGAGTGTAATAAATTGAAACAACATTTAAACATTTGATGTCGTATTTATTTCAATAAACACATAATAAACCGATGTATAAACTCAATAATGGCACACATCAAAATTTTGAGGGCCGCCCAAATGCAGATGATTAACACTCGTCCAATAGTCATAGGTGCACTGGTCAGCGATATAACTAGTTTAAAAATACCCCATAAGGCCATGCCGATAGCAATGATTATATCGAGAATACACATTAATTTTGACTTGTCACCGCACCCCGCTTTAAGAGTATCTATGCCATCTCTGATTGCAACTATAACGTCCATAAACGGATTGTTTGTAAACAAGCATACAAAGAATTCCTTAAAAGCTTCTGCTATAGGAAAATGGGTGTTTTTTATAGCTTCCAAAACGCAGCCAATAATTTGTAAATTAAAAATCTTTACAAGTATTTTACTCCAAAAAGTATTCGGCCATTTGAAACTGATTGCACTTGTAACTGTAATTAAAAATGCGGCTAATATATAAAAATGGAAAATAAGTCTCATTTTAATTGTGAACTTTTCGATGGTAGGACTTGAAATGGTGCTTGATGTCAATATACTATGTAATTGTTAACCAACTGCATCGAATATAATTAAGGCCCGAAACTAATGAGATGTATGAGATTATTCGCTTCTGCAGCTGCGAGACTTTCAGGCGATTAAGTTTAAATTTGGCAGATCTGTTTGAGAGTTAATAGTTTGTTTTCATAAACATTGAAACAGTATGATATCCTGTAAAAGCCACCCCCGACAGCCCACCCCTTCGCCAGGCAGCTGCAGCTGTCTAGCAATTTGCCAACAATTCCTTCAAACAGCTGAAAAACGTTCAATCCTTTTGGCACAAATACCGCCAGGGATTCGGTTTCGTGCTGTGTGTGTGTGTGTGCGAGGCGGCACTTGTGCCAAGAATATTTCAATATCGTGTTCATTGAAAACTCCAGCTGAAATACTGACTTGGGTCTCTGTTTGGTTATTGTTTGACCGGAATACCGGAAATCGACTGCAACTGCCCTATTTTCATTCGAACCACGTGCGTAGGCACACATGCAAATGTTCGCCACCAGCAGCTTCATTCAGGACATTGAGTCATCTGGCAGCGCCAGGATCTGTGTCAGCTGTCGGCAACCCTTGAGGTTAGCTCTGCATGTCCAATTGATTATAAATAGTTCTTAGTAAATTTTAGTTGTTGGCGAACTCTCACCCGGAGTGTTCATCCGCTTTTGCCTTTCACAATACAAATTTCACATTGAATTCGCTTGCCTTTTGAGATTTGATGACTCTCAAAAGAATGTGGGCTACGCTGGCGCATAGCATAATTGCATAAATTGTTGTAAAATTGGTATACACAAAAAAATGTTATTACAATATTTTCCATTTGTTGATTTTACAAGTTTAAATGAAACTAAAACTTGAGAATTACAAGCAAGCAATTATTGTTTTATGCTTTTAGACAAATTCAACTTAAGAACTTCAGAAACTGCCGTTGAGCAATTAGTTCAAGGGTTCTGTTGGCGTCTTAATACCCGGTAGCTGCATTTTTCCTGACGCGTATTTATTTTATGTAATCGTTTCTCTGCTTTAGCTGTGCGTTGCTGTATTCGTTTGACGGCCCAAATAGCCACCCCTACGAGTTGCTGGCATTATTTACTTTAACACACACAGATAAGCCAAATAAAAGGGTTTGCTGAAACACGATATTCCTATATCTTAGTATTTTACAACATTTTCACAATAATGAAACACAGAGTGACAGATGAGCAGCCTGATGCGTCGTAAATTCTAAAGAATGTTTTGCAGAGAGACACCCAAATCACCTAGCGTTACTAAATTTAGTAAAATACTTTTAGTACACCTCCCAAATATATACAAATAAAAATTAAGGCAAGCTAACTTCGTAGTTTATATACCCTTGGAGCTTGAGATATGAAAGTTTTTTTCAGTCCTTTCTTTTGTATGGTAGCTATACTATATAGTTGTCCGATTTCGACAACTCTTGGTGAAATTATGTCAAATCATTAAAAACTTATAAATACGAGCGTTGGGAGCGATCGCACTAAAAACAAAAAAGGGTTTCTTACTAAAACTAGTTTTTCAAACGATCGGTTCTATGGCAGCTATATGCTATAGTCATCCGATCCGGCCGGTTCCGACAAATGTGAAGTGTATTTGTACCAAAAGACTTCGTGCAAAGTTTGGTGAAGATAGCTTCAAACTGACGGAGAGGATAGATTAGAAACAGACGGACAGACTTTATCATGGCTATAACAACTCTGCTCGTCATGCTGATCAAGAATATATATCCCTTATGTGGTCGGAGATGCTTCCTTCTGGACAATTTCAATGTGCCCTCTCCAAGGGTATAATAATCTGAATGTCCTTCAAGGACCTTTATGATAACACTAGTTTACAGCCAAAAAGACCCATTTCTACTGAAAATTTTTTTTAGTGTAGTTTGGAATGGTGATCTCAAAAATCAATTTCAAAAATTTTTTCATGGCTCCGTTTTTGAAATATAATTTTTTTTTATTTTTTGGTAGGGGCACTTACATTTTAAGCCATATCTCACTTTATAATTGTCAGATAGAGTCAAGCAAGATAAGAATCGAAAGGTTATTTCGCTGCCGGTAATCGAGTAGAACATTGTTTTTAAATCGGTTCATTAGTTTGACAAAAAAAACAAAAATATTTCGAAAAATCGATTTTTGCTCGAAAATTCATTTTTGGTCGCCTGGAAAAAATATAAAAAAATCCAAAAAAATTATTTTTATTTTTTCTACATAAGAACCGCACTTCTACGAAGAAAAACAGATATCGATGACCAAAATCTGTGAACAAACACAGGAGCTGTAAGCAATTTAGTGCAAAAAAATGTGATATTTTCCTTAATATTTTAAAATAAATTTTCGTTTGCTTCGACTTTTGTTCCGTATTTAATTTTTATTTTTGTTCTGGCTTTTCGTTCACTTCATAATTGTACCAAAAAAACGAAAAAAATACAATGTTAATTTTTGGAAACACACAATATACTCAAATTTGACTGTTAGTTCCTCTACTCAATTTGATCCATCTATGGTACGTGTTACACGATTTTCCTCACAAATACCTTATTTTCTTCGTAAAAGTGCGATTCTTAAGTAGAAAAAATAAAAATAATTTTTTTGTATTTTTTTATATTTTTTTCTAGTCGTTTAAAAAATGAAATTTCTTGGATTTTCGAGCAAAAAATCGATTTTTTTGAAATATTCTTGGTTGTTAAATTCAAACTACTGAACCGATTTAAAAACAATGCTCCACGCAATTATTGGCAGCTCCATTACCTTTCGATTTATTTCTTACTTGACTCTATCTGACAATTATGAACTGAGATATGGCTTAAAATGTAAGAGTACCTACCAAAAAAATTTAAAAAATTAATATTTCAAAAACGGAGCCATGAAAAAATTTTTGAAATCGATTTTTTAGATCACCATTCCAAACTATACTAAGAAAAATTTTCAGCTGAAATGGGTCATTTTTTTTTTTTTTATTTTTGTAAACTAGTGTAATCAAACCTTCAATATTCTGCCGGCTCGAGGTCTCCTGGATTTTAAGTTATGTGCAAGCATAACGAGGCGAAGGTTTAATTAAAAAATAACTTGAAAATTATTTAACAATAACTTTTTAAATTTTTGTAACCATTTTAGAAACAAATGGTAAAGGTTCTTGAATTTGTACATTAAGTTTATTGCAATATCAAATTAAAATTTTTTTGATTTTCCAATTAGACTTTAAGTATGGGAAAAATCTAAAATAATTATTTAAAATTTTTGTCCTGTAAAATCTACTAAGAAAATCTTCGAGCATTTGTGTAGATTATGAGGAAATAAGGTTCACACAGCAAAAAACTACCGGCAGAGTTCTAGATCAATCGGGATAAAATTGAAACCTATTATTACTAAGCATTTCAAGCATGTTTTGTTCTTGGATATACTTAAATTAAGTATTAAAACTTCTAGAATAGAAAAACAACTGCTTATATTACTAAAATGAGAACAAACGTTCTTGAATCAAAAACATTTCGTACATACAGTTGGCCGAAAAAATTTAAGAAAAGATCGTGGATTTAGAACACAAAGACTTACACAGCACTACGGCAAATGCAATTTATTTTAAAATGAATTTGTTTTTAAAATTCCCTCCTGATTGTAACAATTTAGTTATGGAGGTACCTAAAGTATAAACAACTTTCACTTGGATTTTGATACAAAATAGGAAAAGCCTTGAATTTTAAAGGCCAAAATTAAGATCAATTTTTTCTGAGCGCTGAGTCCATATAGGTTTGAGTAGGGATCCAGCAGAAGTGTGATTCTGGTTTTAAGTTTGGCGTAACTTCTGAACAAATGGTATAATAAAATTGTCGAAGCTCACGTTGAGTTGAATCTTTTTCAGTTCGATGTAAGCCAGTCCTGAACTATGCATAAGTTCCAGAGTTACTGTATCGCAATTCATAATAACAGTAATATATTGAGTAAGTGGCATACAGTTGCCGCTTCGATTGGTGTACGTAGTGTGGGAAGCTTCCATGTCTATTTAACACAAAGCTGTTTTAAAATGTCAATTCAACACACGTCATTTCATCACAAAAGTACAATATAAATTATTTTTAGGAGTAACAGTAAATTGTAAATAATTTGGGATTATTTTTATCTTAAAAACAAAACAAAAATTTCAACACAAAATAATTTCAGTATTAGTCAATTCAACACGCGTTCAACATAGCACAAATTTAACACAAGCAAATTTAATTATTCGTCAATTCAACACACAAAAACTTAAGCACGAAGAAATTGTTTTGCTGTTAACCTATTAGCAAAAATAAAAGTGAAAGTGTAATCGTGGACGCCTTAATTCCTTCACACACTATTTTAATACAAAATGACAATTTTAATACTCATCAATGTAAAAATTCGAAAAACTACGAGGAAAGTATAGAACGACCCCATGAGAGTGTACGATTTATTTCTTAACTTTGGTGGTTTTCTAAATGTTTTTTTTTACATGTGTTGAATTGACATGTGTTTTTATTTTTAGTGTGATAAAATTGTTGCATGCTGAAATTGTATTGTGTTGAAATTGCTTGTGTTAATTTTGTGTTGTGATGAATGTGTTAAAATGACGTGTCATCGTGTGGGTCGACTTTTTAGCATTTACAACAATGCTTCTGCTCGGGAGTGCCTTATGGCATTTCTTCTGTAGCCAAATTAATGCTCAGGGATCATGCCTTGCAGAAATCCTCCAGCACATTTCCATTGTGAGGGAAAATGTCCGAGTTGGAGGCAAAGATTTAAAATGTTATAAAAATGTTTAATATATCTTTCTTGTGGGGCCTTGTCTGCTTGGGCTACTATGCTGTCGTATCCAGGGGATTTGGGGTTTTAAAGAAGGGAGAATTCTTCCACTAACTTCCTGGTTGGACGCAAGACAAAGGCTAGTCTCTTTGAAGGTCTTTTCATGGGTTATTTAAGCGATCGCCTTGTTTATGTTCAGTTTATCATTCCAGCGTTATTCTTGATGAGCTACATTCTGAACCGAATGGGTATGGTACCCTACATATAGGTCTCAGGTTACAAGTGTTCTACTAATGGGCACAACAAATCACATTAGCTACTTAAATAGCATGTCTGTAGCACCTAATGGGGCAAAGAACTGGACCACCTTAGTTTCCCCGTTGAACATGGAACGACGCAACGTGCACACGACGCGTCTCTTGCTTCATCTGGCTGCCTCCGCTCATCTGGGCTATGCCATCTACTACGACTATAGGTACGCCAAGTTGCCTTCCTTGGCGGTGGAACTACGCCTGGAGCCTCCCATGGGTGGTAAATTCAAGTATATGACCTTTCTGAATGGCCTCATGCAGTTCGGCTACTATACCCTGGCCCTGGTCCATGATGTGTGCCGTTTGCGCGGATTGCGTTATGTGCTCGACTATGTAATGGCTAGCCTTGTGGTACCTTTGGCCTTGACAGTGAGCTTGACTTTCTGGACACTCTACTGCATTGATCGTGAATCCATATATCCTAGTCTGCTGGATCTGGTCTATCCCAGTTGGCTTAATCAGGCCATGCACACATTTGTGGTGGTCTACGCTTTGCTCGAACTGTTGACGGGACGACACCGATATCCCAAGCGAAGCAACGGATTCACTGGCCTGGCCATATTCATGGGGCTGTATCTGCTGTGGATGCATGTCCTGTGGTTCATGAGTGGCATATGGGTCTATCCGTTCTTGGGTGCTTTGGTCTGGCCACTTCGACTGATATTCTTTGGACTAATCATTTCACTGGGATTCGTGTACTATCTGCTCGGTGAGCATGTGAACCAAGTGCTGTGGGTACGCTGGAGAGGCGAACGGCGCTGGAGTTCCGAGTGAATAGTCAGAATAAAGTAATTTCAGGCATTTGCGGAAATTGATGGCATTAAGAATGACAATTGACTTGTCAACATGGGGTGTTTCATTATTTCCCTACTTTTGTGGTCAATGAAGCGTGGAATTAACTCCAATCGATCCGTTGCACTTCGACTGTAAATTGTTAAGTGTGAAGAAGTAAAAAGGGGTAGGCTACCTCGTACTTCGATCAATACACAACTTAAATAAGTACGTAAGACGCAGCATTCAGAGATGAAGGCGGGTCACTTAAGTTTACGACTCAAACTACAAATTGGTGCCTGGGGGGGCTTGGCCGAAAACTTTTTAATAGTACTCCACCGTCCATCTTATTCAAAAGAGTCATAAATTTTAACGCCATCAATGCACAGTTTTTACGAGTATTCGACTCGCATCCTATTTGTCATTTTCCGTTCACAGTTGGTATAGTTTTAATTGTGTGTGCGTGTGTGCGTCGAGTGTGGTGGGCGTGCACTGCTGGATCCGCGTGGATTATGATCATTTTGAATTTTATGGCCCCCAAACTCCCGATATGGGCGAAAGTTGGGTCTTTTTATTTAATGGTGTCAATTTCGTAAGATTTACACTTGATGCATCTGTTCGGTCTTTTTCGCCCAGTTTGAGGACAAGTTCAACTTAAAATATTATTTAAAAACGAACGAAGCGAATTGTTACAATTAGTAAAGAACTTAGAACACAGTTCTAGGGTCTTGATGGCACAGAACACTGTTTGGTATTAGTATGTTTGAAGCGGGTGTGGCCAAGTCCATTGCGCAAAGAAAGAGGCGTCCGTAAAGTCTTTACGCATGGCTTATGGCGAACCGCAGAGCTATATCAACTTTATTTGTGTTCTCTTTAATCTTTCTCTCCGAGCAAAGGTTTTATTGGTGACTCGGAATGATTTCGTGTGCATCAGACAGCTCCGAGACACCACCGTAAATCAGTCAAGAATTGAAATCGCCCTAAATTTGAGAAGAAAACAAGTACGAGTGCTGCGATCGAGTGGCCCGACAGCAAAATACCCTGTCCCAAGTAATGTGGTATAGCTTTGAATTTCATTTATTTTAAAATTTATTTCAATAAATGGGCAGGTGCACCCACTGTCAAGTCATGTCACTGTTAAGTTACATGGAAGTCACTGTTAAGTCAGTTTCTTGTCACTGTCAAGTCACTGTCAATTCACTTTCAAGTCGCTGTTAAGTCACTGTTAAATCACTGTGAAGTCACTGTCGAGACACTGTCTACTTACAGTCTTGTCACTGTCTAGTTACTATAAATTCACTGTTAAGTAACTATCAAGTCAAAATTCTCTTACATATAGAAATTATTTTAAATTTTAGGGTGATTTCATTTCTTGACTGATTTTTTTTTAAATAGAAAAACAAAATGTATTAAGTGCACACACACAGACACAAATCGGGTTTCACTTTAAATTTCTTGTGGTTCTTGTTATAGCATAAATATTTTCTTCATTTGGATTGGTGTCACCTGGGTTCTGGGCATCCCAGTGTAAAGAACAAAACGAAGCTTTTAATCTAATTAATGACAATTTTTGAAGTCGAAACAGTTCAGTAACATATTAAATTCATTTGGTTGTCCGTTTGTTTGTTGAAAAAAATGTAATTCAATGTCCTTTATTTTAATACCATGATTCAGAAATATTCTTCGCGAAATATTTTTTTCGGTAATCTAACCACCGCTCTAAAGCTTCTACGCCCAAGCATATATGTCGATCCGGAAAAGTCAATGGCTATGTTCAAAACCAACGGCTGAGAGTCATAACATAGAAATTATTAAAACTTTCAACTGTATATTTTTTGTATTGTTTTTTAAGCGTAAAGTGTGGTTCAGAACCCCTTTAAAATCGTTTTAAACTCATACTGAGCATAAGGAACAAAATTTTTAAGCTTTCAACTTAAATTATTCTTGGCTGGTAAGTATTATGAGGTGAGATAGTCTCCCGAATTTAGACCAATATTTTAGAAATTATTTAGCCTTCGGACTTCAAATTTAGCTTGTATTTTGGTAATGGATAGATAGAAGTTTCACCTGTTCACGAGTGGTTCTTAATCCAATTGAACCGCTTTAAAAACCGGTGATGAACCCTACCAAACCGGCTTAAAAGAGATAAATAAATTTTTCACATCTGTGTACTTTTGTGTAATTTACAAACAAATAGGATGGACTGTATTCAAAAAATGGATTTTTCCTTTATTGTCGTGTATTTTTTCATCTTTCAACTGTGGTTGGGCTTCGATTATTTTTAAGACTGATTACAAAATTAAATTAGAATTTGGTCTCATTGTTGTGATATTGTTTTTTTTTTTTTCATTTTCCAGGATTTCCCGGTCATCCTTAGTAAAAATAAAATAGGTAAATTAATAAATTCACACTATTTTTTATAAATCAGTTACAGAATTTCACTTTGGTTATTAAAAATGAATTTACATTAAAAAGCATTTAACAAATGACAACGACGACTCCAACACGTAGCTGCTGTCACGTAGTGGGTACCGACCGGCAAAAACCACAAGCGGCACGTCGCCCAAATGACACGGACACAGTTGCTGTCGGGATCATCAGATGAGTCTGTCGTCACACATTTGTATGTGGTCGGTCTATGATGGATAAGCGGTGACGTACAATATGTACCTGTGTGTGTACGGAGTACATATGTGACTAGGAAGATGGCAGGCACATGCACACGTGCGGAAATGTCGGTACGCTCAAAGGTCGCTCCTGGCGCCGGTAAATTACGTTAACACGATGCCTAGCGACCAAATCACGTGTTTTAGAAATGGAAGTTTTTAGGGTTTGGGCATACAGTTGTGCCATAATTCGGTTGTACGAAAAATGTAAAAATTATGTTAAGCCTACAATAAAATCAAAAACTAGATAGATAGATAGGGATAAATCTGTTCTTCAAATTCCCAATACCGGCTTTAAGTCGGAATTTCGACGGCATGAAGTCAAAATCTTAGAAATTTTGAAGGTAATTATATTATAGTTGCCTAGTGTTGGTTCCCTCTGGTGGGCCGCATATTATGCAGAATTATCATGCAATAAAGTTGAGGCGTTCAGCCAAGGTTTTTTTTTAGTCATAGTTGATTTATCAAATAATTTTCGGTAACAAAAGAGATTTTTGGAAATCTTACATCGATACACAAAACATAAGAAGACATGAAATATATCTGACCACAAAACGAGCAATATTTTGAAAAAATATACAAGTTTCCTTTCCACTGAATGTTGAAAACAAAGTTAAAATTTTGAATATAAATATGGAAAAACAAGTATGAGATTCGGTCAAGCCCGAATATGTTATACTCTGTACCAAGAGTAAGAGCTGAATGCAACGCTTCTGCTGCGCTCATCTCTAAGTTTCTCTATCTCTCTCCCTCTCTCTCACCCAACCGTTGTAGGTTGTGAGTGCGTGGGAGGGGGTGGGGGGAGGGGATTTTATATTTTGCTTATAACTTGAGAACCGCTCATCCGATCCTTATCATTTCTTCGGCAAATCGATACATATTATGAATGACTGACTATCTCTAGCAAATCAACAAAAAACTGGGAAATCATGCTTATCAAATACTGCAAAACTGTGGACTGACTGCCTGCAAGTATGACGTTTTTCTCAAACCAGTCAAACCTCTATCTCTACCATCTCGAGATCGTTTGTTTATACGGAAAGGCGGACGACGGACATGGCTAACGCTCGGCGTTGATAATATATACTATTGGTTGGAAATATCAACTCACAAACTAAAAAACTTGATCTGCCTTTGGTACAAGTAAAAATAAAAAAAGCATTTGTCTCATGACCTTTAACCGATTTAAGTAATGACAAAAGACACTATTTATTTTGTATAAGAAAATGTTAAATTATCAAAAATTTGGTCACTTCAAGTCACTGTTAAGTCACTGTTACGTTCTTGTTAAGATCCCTGTTTTTAATCTCGGTAATGTTTATATCTAAACATGTAAACCACTGTTAAGGCACTGTCAAACAAAGAACATTAAAGTTTTTTGCACAGAATTCCCACATTCCCCACAGATCCCCACCAGATCCAAACCAGAGCTCACCAGGTCACCAAATCTTCACCTGATCCCCACCAGGTCTCTATCAAATACCCATCACCTCACCCCCCACTTCCACCTCACACAATCCCACTCCACACAAAACCCACCAAAAGCAGCTGATTTTGCAAATACAAAATGCAAAATCAAAGACATACCCCAAAAGAATCTGTCGCAAAGACAAAATGTTTAAAGATTTACCCCCACCAGTCTGACGTCCGTAAAAGAGCTTCGCTCTAAAAAAGCTCCGCAGGCATACATTTTGGTTTTAGTTCAGTTTATTAGAATTTTTACAACCTAGCACGAAATGCTATTAACTTTTAAATATTATGCTAATTACTTTAATATCGCCCGAAATAGCGACAAAATGCGATTCATAATTAGAAGAAATAAACATTTTTTTTTTATTTTTTTTATATATTTTCCAGTCGCTCAAAAATTAAATTTCTTGCAGTTTCGAACAAAAAATGAATTTAGTTTTTAAATATTTTTGGTTATTGTGTTTAATCTATTGAGCCGATATTAAAACAATGCTTAACGTGATTACCTTTCGATTCATATCTTGCTTGACTCTATCTGACAATTATGAAGTGAGATAGCTTAAATTGTAAGAGCACCTATCAAAAAAATTAAAAAGTTAATTTGATTTCAAAAGCGGAGACATGAAAAAAATTTTGAAATCGATTTTTGAGATCGTCATTCCAAACTAGTGATCTTTGAGGCTCCGTAATTTTTTCAAAATTCAACAAAAAACCAAAGATTTTGAAAATCAGTCTTGCCACTCTTAAAATATATTAGTTTTATATAGATTTTACAACAAAAATAACTATGTATATTCTGAGTGAGCGATATGTTCTTTAGGAACTTTTGTTAAAACGTCTTAGCACAATTTTGGAGAGTTTGATCAAAATTGGATGAAAATACCGTTTAGTTGCCTAATAACAAACTGGCAGGCATATATCATTCTCCAAGGGTATATAAACTTCGGTCTGGCCGAAGTTTGTTTCCTTCTATTTTTAAAAAACAAAGCAAAGACACTTACGGGAAAGTATTAAAGTCAGTTCGGTCCCCAAAAATCCCCAACCGGTCAAGTCAGAAGCCTATATTTAGGGCTTTACAAATTAATACTATTTGATGTGTTAAATACCTAAACATGAACATGTTCTCTGGCAGATGCTACACGTTTTCGAATAAAATAAAATGTATAATTACAATTAATTATCTCTTAGGTAATCGGCTGTCACATTCAGCTGACAATGTGCAATAACTCAAAATTATAAATTGTTGAACATTATTTAAAACAAATATAAATTAAGCATATTGAAAAGCATCTTGCCCTAGGCTAAATGTGACCACGAAAATGAGTTCCCTTTGATAAATTGTTGTTTTTTCAAACAAAATCTAAATGGTCGAAAGGTGAAAATCCTCTGCAGCGTTTAAAATAAATAAACAAGCACAGACAAAAATGAAATTGGGTGGCAGAGTGAAAATAGTTCAACAGAAAAGCAGAAAACACAATTTTTGCATTTGCTGACGCACTTTACGAAAGCCCCCCAGACCCCAAACCCCCCAGGCTCTACTGAGATCAGTTTGTTTTGACAGATTCCTCTTATAAAAAGAAATCAAGTGATCTAATAGACATCGAGCGTTTTGGTTATTCACATTTTTGGGATAAATCATGGATGGATTGTTTAAACATACCAGAATTGAGAATGTGCTAGACAACTTTCAAGTTTTAATGATTTTAAAGAATTAAAGAAATTCCATCTATCTAATAAACCTTATGAAAGTATCTGAGACACTCTGCTGGTACAGCATTACGTGTATCTTCTCTTTGATGGCTTCATTGTGGCTGGGTGGTCGATCTGTTGTCAAGCGGATGAGTGTCATGGTAATGTTTTGTTGTGTATCATTTGCGTTTGCGTGTTTGTGGCTGCCGCTTGGTAACAAGCGATATCAGCGATATTCGCTTTCGCCTTTGTCCCCTCCGACTGAGCGACGGCGACGACGACGGCGACTGACGTGCGGTGCGCAGTGAGACGTGCAATTTTGTACGGTTACATGTTACGCTCAGACGTCACTGTTGCCGCCAACGCAAAAAGTAGGAAATGAATGTTAAATATGTACACTGCATCAAAAAAAAAAACCTAAACCCCCCAACCCAAAAGGGACTCCATTTTATTTTCCTCTCCAGATTTGCATTGGCGCCCCACGCCGCAAGATTCGTTAACCTTTTCCATTGGTTTATACATTCATGACTTTTGATTGATCGTTCGTATGTTAATCAATTTTAAAATTCATTCGTGTTTTAGTTTTAATGCAAATTGGTTTTGTGTCGCCCGTCAATTTCATTGAACTTTTAACAATTTTGATCAGAATCTCTTTCTCCAACTATTTGGTTGGATTTGACTTAAATTGATGCATCGTCAACAGCCGGTCACAATGTACAAATAATTATCGAATGTTAAAAAGTGTTTAGAGCCCATCTCTATCTGCTAATTGCCCAAACAAATAAATAAAATAAACTAATAATTGAGTTAGTTAAATAAATAACTAAAAATAAAATACGTCAGCTATAAAATTAGAGCAGGCGCTAATAGTTCACATCAAGTTTATGTTGAGACACCTGGGACTGTGGCTGTTAGCTACTTCTTAGTATATGATATCTAAAAACCAAGGCTAAAAGAATATTTTAGGATTGTTGCAAACCTTAAACATTATTTAATTTTTATAGGTTAAATGCACCTTTAGTTTTTCGAATTTTGATTGTTAACTTTAAATTCTTAAAAGAAAATTAAAAAGAAGATCAGGATGCCCTCACCATGCTTATCGCAAAGCAGCAACTTGGTTTGTTAGTCCACAAAATAGATATCAATATCATACAGGATCGATATTGTCGGGTGCTCGTCGGGCTTGTTCGTTAGTGTGCCCATAGCTGTGACTTACAACAAATAACTTAAGAATTAATTTACCAAAAACTTTCAGATTGAAATAGATTAAGTTGTCAAAAAGTGCGACCTTTTCATGAAATCGACTTACAAAAGTTTACAATGAATTCATCTTCAAACAGGAATTAATTGGATTTTGCAAATTTAATAAATGAAATTAACTTCATATCATAGACGTTGTACATGTCGGTCTGTTGGGCGCTCCGAAAGAAATATTTAAAAAACAAGTGAGAAAGTCGGTCAAGCCCGACTTGTACCTGGAGTAGAAGCTGAATGCAATGCTGGTGCTGCGCTCATCTCTAAGTCTCCTCTCTCTTTCTCTCTAAGATGGTGCGGTTTTAATTGTAAAAGTGTGGGACGGGGTGGGGGGAGGGTCATTTACTTTTTTGCTCAGATCTTGAGAACCGCTCATCCGATCTATATCATCAATCGATACATTTTGCTAATTACTGACTATCTTTTAAGGGTACGAAACGTCTATTTTCAAAACTGTGGGAGATATAACGTTTTTTTCCAAATTCCGGGGGCGGGAGGGGGCGTGGCCAAAATTGAAAATAAACTTGATCTGCCTGCGAGCAGAAAAAGCATTTGTCCCATACATGTCAAACCTCTATCTCTTACCATCTCTGAGATCTTTTTGTTCATTTGGACGGACGGACAGACGGACATGGCTATATCGATTGATGCCGATCAAGAATATATATACTTTATATAGTCGGCAATGATTCCTTCTCCCTGTTACATACTTTTGCACAAACTTATTATACTCTATGTACTTTTGGTACAGAGTATAAAAATAGTTCCTAAAATTAAAGAATAGAGGCAAGCTAATTTTGGCTCGACCGAAGTTTATATACCCTTGGAGCTTGATATATGCCTGCCAGTTTGTTCTATGGCAGCTATACAAGATATTCATCAATATATTCATGAATGAAAAGTGTAAAATGTTAAAAAAAATAGTTTTTCTCACTAAAACTACTTTTTCGACCGATCGTTCTTATATCAGCTATATGCTATAGCCATCCGATTTGGATCAAACTTGACAGAATTTTGTAGTAGCATATAGTATTGATCAGTAACAATTTTGGGAGCAATAGCATTAAAAACAAATCAAATTTTCTTACTAAGTATATATACTATATAGTTGTCCGATTTCGACAAATCTTGGTGAAATTATGTGAAATCATTGAAAACTTATACATACGAGCGTTGGGACCGATAGCACTGAATACAAAATAGGGTTTCTCACTAAAGCTAGGTTTTCAACCGATCGTTCCTATGGCAGCTATATTTGTACCAAAAGACTTCGTGCAAAGTTTGG
Source organism: Lordiphosa clarofinis (assembly GCA_018904275.1). Classification (NCBI taxonomy): domain Eukaryota; kingdom Metazoa; phylum Arthropoda; class Insecta; order Diptera; family Drosophilidae; genus Lordiphosa; species Lordiphosa clarofinis. The sequence goes on along the minus strand of JAEIGQ010000007.1, from coordinate 1,035,216 downwards.
TTAAAATAGCTTTAAGACTGACGGAGGAGATAGCATAGAAACGGACGGACGGACAGACGGACCTACGGACAGATGGACGGATGGCTATATCAGCTCAGCTCGTCATGCTGATCAAGAATGTATATACTTTATGTGGTCGGAGATGCTTCTCTTCTATGCGTTACAAACATCCGGACAATTTCACCATTTGCTTGTTAAAAGATTTAGCTGTCCTGGCATGCGTTGCTACGTCCCCTTAAGTATTTGAAATACAAAGCGAGGATGTGAAGCTTAGATTACAATTGCCATCTATCTCAAACTCAATTTAAAATTTAGCAAAATTTTGCGATTTTTTCGACCATATGGACTTTACCATTTATCCATTCCGTGTTCAAAATTCATAATAATCTAAGCTCAAACGAAAATTGGGCAATTTTCGATAGATCTTTTAATTTTTAGTCAAAGCACTTTATAAAATTTTTAAAAGATCGCATTATTTAAACAACTTGATCTATCCGTCTACTTACCCGTCAATTTATCCGCTTGTTTACTCGTCTCTATGACAATCTTACTCATGTTCAATGTACATCTTCTATGTATTCGAATATTTTCCCGTCTTTATGACAATCCAAGCTTGTTATTAAATTTTTTGACCGATTTGTCTACAGCTCCTATTTTAACCTTGAGTCTTTACTATAATCTAAAGTCATAATCGGGGGTGTCACAGAAATCTCTAGAGATTTTGACCTCGGTTGGTTTGCAAATCGCTCGAAAAATCCGTCGGTGTCCTAGAACTTTAAGAGATTTCATTTTCTTATTTGAAAATCTAGTTAGAACAGAAACTGTTCCAATAAAAGTTTCATCTCTAAAAACAGGGCTGCATCTCTCGGAAAAAATTTCCCTACTTTTAGTTTTCTTTTAATTCGATCTTCAACTGAAATTTTTTTGATTCTGATAAATGTTAATGATGCATTTTTAAATTATAGTTCAAACTTAAGTCATATTCTCCATAAACACAATTACAAATTTAAAAATTTGTTGGCGCCAAACATGAGGCATTACTTGCCAGCCCTTAATCCGCTGGCTGTGACAGAGACGACACAACATTGACAGAGAGAGCTACTCATAATACAATTATACAAGGTAGTCCATTCGGCAAAATCATAGTCCCCTGATATAAGTGCAAGTGAAATAGCGTTGAAAAGTTAGTGTGAGTGAAACGGCTACATAGTGCGTCGATTAACCTGCACACGGTGCATAGGGCTAAAAGTTTCCTTAGTTATGACAAGAGTTATAGTGTTTACAATTTTATTTTTATTAGTTTTGAATTAGACATAATTCTTTGTTTTTGTTGTTTGACAGCCATTCTCTTGCTCAAGCTCTTAATTCCAAAGTATATACGTATCTTAAACGCCTAGCACGCGCTTGCTGCTACAACAACTGCAAAAAACACTTTTTTTGCTTGGCCACTTAAAGGTTAAAGGTCAGTTTGACAAGCAGGCACTGAAACTAGGGGACCAAAACCGAACGACTTCGGCAATCCGAGTGGACCACCTTGTATAATTGTATCAAGATCTAGAGAGCGTAAATGAGAGCGAAAAGCTGACAATTTTCTCTAATTCTAATTGCTTCATGGTTGGGCTGAGTTTAACATTGAAAGACTTTGGTTGGAATTCCAAAAGTAATTAAAACGCATATTTTAATATATAATATTTAATATATAAATTTTTACAGTTCCACAATTAGTTTTGCTTGTCAAAATTGTTTATGTGGTGAATTTTGCTAAGTCTCCTAAAAAAACACGAGAGTATTGAAAATAACCGAAAGAGATTTCTTTGACATCGAGAATTGGTTTTGTGTTGGATTTTGGTTGGGAGAGATTTCTGTGACACCTCCGAATAAAATTCATTTATCTAAATCCTCCTATTTACCCGTCTTTTTCACCGTATTAATGACAATCTAAACTCCTTTTTGAGTTTTACTGTTTTCGAGATTGTTTTGAACGTTTAACACCTTATATTTATTATTTATCCAAATATTTAAGGACAATCTAAACTTATTATAAAATTGAGCAAATTTGGCCATTTTTTAACCGATTTGCCTACAGCTGCTATTTTAACGTTGACAATTGTTAAATATGTAGTCTTCACTATAATCTAAACTCGTAATAAAATTCATTTATTTACAGGAAAAACTGCTAAAATAAAATTGCATTATTTAAGTCGGTTTTAGTTTAGTTCCGGTAGATTACCCATTTCACCCACTGTGCTCAGAGACTATGACTCAACATTAAATGCCAAATGTTCTGTTAAAATTGTCAAATATTCTAATGAAAGTGTGAATCAAAAACTAGATTTATTTGATCAAAAGAAATTTTATACCAATTTTAAAGTAATAAACAAAACTGTCACCAATTGATATTTTCTTTTCATTTTTCTATCCAACTTTGGACTGCAATTGACAAGCAAAATATTACACAGGAAATTGGACTGAATAATGAGAATATGAGAGAAACACTGCGTGGGGTCATCCAACTACATTCGCTCTCAATCAAATGCCCTCCCGCTTGGCGAGCAATCTCCGGGTATCAGGTAATTATTATTATTATTTATATTTTGGCAAGGGCCCAGATGGCCTGTGGCTGGGCACTCGATGCCTTCTTTTCGAACTTTTCTCTATTCGAATTTCCATTTTGCTTTTTTGGTTGACTTTTGCCGATGACTTTATTTATGGCCGATTTTCGAAAACAAATAAATTGTTTGTTTTATATTTTTCTTGGCTCTGTTCTGTTTTGTTGTTTTTGTGTAAAAGTTCTTATTTATGCCAAATGGTAAATTTACAGTGCTCGCTCGCTTGAAGGTCGCTGGTGGCGTTGGGTGGGGGTGGAAGAGGGATGGGCAAAAGGTGGCAACAGAAAAATGGCCCCGGCATTTTCAGCATTGGCACGCGTCCGTTTTGGGCGATTGACGTCAGCCATAGATTAGATCTCGCTACGACGAGATTCATCAAAATTTTGTGTTCATCTTGATTTGAAAATTTGGCAATAAGCATTATTCTAGTTTTGGCAATTTGACTTGAGACCTTGACCAAAGTGTCAAAGTTGTTGATGCTTGAAGTATGTATCTGTACTCGCATAGTCTCATATTAAATTATCTAGATCTTAGCTGTAGAAGATACTCTACCTTTAGATCAAGTTTTGTAGAGAACAGTGAGGCGAAAAACGGGAAAGAGTAAAGCGACGCAAACTAGCTCTGACCTGGTTCATCGACCGCTGGCCAGCGACTAAAATGCTGTTTGCTCTCGTGGCGTTGTCAAAACGAGTTCGTGATCCAACGCGGTTACAAAGAGTAAGCTGAAGCATTGTACCTATTCCCAGATGAAATCGCTTTGCCTTTCGATGCGTTGTTTGGACTGTTCTCTTGAATCAATGAATCATCTCTGTTCATCTCTAACAACTCGAATAAAACTCAAGGTCACTTCACTTCAATCAAACTCTGCGGTTTACCTTGATGCCAGTATTTGGTGGGTCATTTACCTCGCTGTCACCGATCGCAGTTCCATCTGGAACTCCTCCAGCACGTGTTGACAAGCTATTAAATTGCAATTATTCCATTTAGACAGCTGGATTAATATTGGCTTAAGCAATGGAATTTCACCTAATAACAAAATAAATCTACAGGGAAGACACGTGTCCACAGCCACAGCTTAAATTCGAGCGGTGGTGGTGGTGCATTGGCCTCTCGGTGGTGCACCCAACTCGAGTTCAATGCTCGATTTGGGCCAAAAACAATGTGTATCAAAGACAACAACTAGAAATGTTTTCTATTATCAAAATGCGTTTTTATTATTCTTTCACCCAAAAGACAGCTAGATAAAGTTTAAACTTAATTGAACTTTTTGTATCTTATCGGTCAATGTGAGTAAGTTAATGAAAGTTGTTATTTTTGGAACATGCTTGGGCCTTATCAGGGTGTTACACAAACATAAGCAAACTAATTCTCCTTATTGATTATAACAATTGCATTGGTGTTTTCCTTACTCCAAAAAGTCTACAAATTAACGTTTAACGTATAAATATAAGAGGAACCCAAAAACTGAAAAAAAAAACACAAAAACCATGACTATTCTATATGTATATATAATACTGCAACCTTGACTAAGGCCGACTGCCTACCATTGGGAATTGTATCATGACTTTAGTGCGCTGATACAAAATGTGTATTAGAGATAACGTTATAGTGCACTTTGTGTTTATGTTTATGTGTTGATTTATTACTTAATTAAAGAAAGATACTTATCAGCAGCAGTTTTATCCAATAGGGTGCGCTCACACATGCAGCAAAAGGATGAACTGACAGCAGAACTTAAGGCTGATCTGGACAAATTAACGTGCTCCTTGCATGCTAGTGATTGATCTTTAAAATTCATTAGTAAGCTCTGCTTTGCAGAATCGATCAAGCATGTTTTGTTTACTTGCTGTGACTTGCTGACGTACTAAAATATCAAGTTCAGCAGTCAGTTCACCTGGGCGTGCGCCCATATAGTTTGGAATGCTCAACTCGAAAATTGATTTAATATTTTTTGATTTATTTATTTTTCATCGATTTTACACTGTTGTTTGTTAGTCGGGATTTACACGATAAAGCAAACTTCATAAAGTTATCTCAGTAGGCGAGACATACACGTGTAGTTCTATACATTTTGATTACCAAATCTAGTAGAATTCCTTTGATTTTTAAGCCTACTAAGAAAACTTCTTGAAGTTTGCTTCATCGTGTAAATCCCGACTAAGTTTATGTGACAAATAGCTCTATTTAGAAGATGTGAAATCGGGCCATAATCGTTTTCCTGGGCGTTAAACACAAAATTAATTTGCATTTTCTAGCAATTCGAACACAATGTCTTATGCGATTATTGGAGTTTCAATAACCTTTCCACGTATACCATGCTTGGCTCTATATAGCGTTTCCGCATTGAGATATGTCGTAAAATGTAAGTTTATCATCCCAGTATATTTTTTCTTTTATTTACACCAAAAAGAGAATGGTTGGACGCTTGCCCGTCTAGGTCTCTCTAAAAACCGCGAAATTTACAAAAGTATACCGTTCATCCGATTGCAATGAAACTTTGGGGATCGGTTCGACGCTTGTCCAGAAAAGGAAAATGATAAGAAAACAGCGAAAGCTAAAATTTCAGACTGTGATGAAAATGTGGGGCATGTTTGGAACGTTTGCCAATCTTCCAAACGCTAATTTTTTACATTTTTCTTAAAGAATTTGCGAACATAATCAAGAGTGAGAGGGTGACTTTTTTTGTCGGAAAACTTGGAAATTGTCAATAAGAGACGCATATAAATTCTTTTAGAGCAAAAACCGCGAAATTTGACACATTTGTATATGAGTTCTACCTAAGCGGTGATGTTGGAGAATGGCACTAGATCAGACCCGGCCACCTTTAGCTCATATGAGCCGAAGTCTGTCGTGTTTTTAAGCAAAGGCGAGCCGAAGTTATGGTTGTGTGAATCGGTAAGCACTGCACAGCAAGTAAAACGCGTGTTGTCTAGAGAGAGCTCTCTTGTTTACCAACACAAGCGCACTTTTTTGTCCTCTCCATTTGGCCGCCTCTGCACTAGATACACAAGAGAGAAACCAGAATTCCAAGCCAAACAATCGACAATCGCATAGTCGGAACTGAGAGAGGCTGACTTCTGGGTTTCACTCTTCGTTTTCGTTTGCGCAGCCAAAATCTGGACACATTTAACAAAAAAACTCTTTATAAATCAATTAAAGACTTGAATCAAAATTAAATTTCATTAACAATTTCTAAATTTATCACAGAATTAAGGAAAGTTCACTTTATGTACATCTTGCAACTGGAAGAGGGCGTAATTTGGTAATTACTTTTCATTACTTTTCCAAAAGAAAAACTTTTTATAGATTTCTATGCTCATTTCAGGGTTTTTCAGTCTTGCTTTTATAAGTTTCTAGGAAAAGAGATTTTAAATTTAGATGGATTTAGAATCAGTGTATGTATATACGTCCTTGATTAAAAATGCATGTACAATTCTTCTTCAATCACTTTATTATCCTTATTTATTAATTATTTTATTTTACTATTCTTTATTTTTCTATATTTTAATATTTTTCTTTATCGCATCAAATAAAGTAAAATTTTTTTATTTTAAGAACAATTCCTTTTGAGCATTCTGAGAATGCTTTAGTAGAGCATTGGGCAGCGCTGGCAACATGGCCCATTAGCTCAGTTGGTTAGAGCGTCGTGCTAATAACGCGAAGGTCGCGGGTTCGATCCCCTCATGGGCCACACAATTTTTTTTACTTTTATTTGGATTTTCAAAAAAGGGACAATGACTTGCTTAATATGAAGGGGCGAGCCTTGCAGTTGGTTTTGCTAAAAAAGCAATCTTTGCTGATATTTAAGTTCTAATAAACCCGCCTTTTCGTGGAGGGTGAAAGAGATGGCCTCAAATTAGGGAGACCAGACTTAGTTATAATCGCCATAGTATAACACTTATTTCCTGACAAGTTAATATGGACATGTTACCTTTTGCATTTTATATTGTCCTTGTGGTCTTTGTTGTGTGGTTTTCATTTATGACAAAAATACAATAAAGCTGCTAAAATGAAGTCACTAATTCCATTTGTTTGTTTCGGGTCGTTTTTTTTTCGTATTTGGCTGCTTCATTTTCGTATATTAACAGTTATAAATTTGAATAGACTTCAATTATTAATATTTACTTAACATTTGCACCCCCGTCTCCTATTAGCCTATTGTCCTTTTGCTAAATTTTAATAAGATAAAAAAAAATAAAAAATCAATTCTGGCCCATGAGGGGATCGAACCCGCGACCTTCGCGTTATTAGCACGACGCTCTAACCAACTGAGCTAATGGGCCACGTTGCCACCGCGCTGCCCAATGCTCTACATAAAGCTTACAGAGTAGACAAATAAAGCAGCAACTTCTCCCCCACCCCTTACCTTTAATGGACACAAATTTTTGCATTTAGCAACAATTTGGTTGCTGTTGCTGAGCTGAGCAAGGCCAAGCAAAACAGGAAAAAGCTGGGTAAATCTTAATTAATGCTGAAATACTTTTTGCTTTTTAAACAAAATCGAAACGTCAAACTGTTGCTAGGCTGTTGGCTTGCTTTAGACAGCGCGGGGCTCGCTTTGCCTTTGGCGTATGGGGTAGAGCGTCTGCCTATAAAACGGAAGGGGTGAGTTCGACTCCCCTCAGATTAAAAAAAGTCTTAATGTTGTTTCAATTATTTTTTTTTGCTTTATTTTTTTATTGCTTGCCATGACTCAGACTCTTAGCCCCCCGTTGGACTGGGCCAAGAAGTTAATTGCAGTAAATGCTTGCCTCTTAATTTGTGACTTGATTGTCTACAGCTATTTTATGTTGGCCATAAAAATGCTGTTGCCCGGATTCCAGTTGCAGGCTCAGCTTCTGCATCCAGATGCGCACCGTGCTACTGTGCAATGGCATGGCCCATTAAAGCTAATTGGCATGATTGATGATTGCCTTTGTCTATCACCACAACCTCCTCTTTAGTTTTGCTTCTCTCCATCATTTAATTGAATTAATGAGCGTGTGTGTGTGTGTGTGTGAATCAATTGGTTTACAATTGTTTAATTGCTTGTATCGTGCGGTGTTATGGTCCCCCGGAACATTTACATTTACCACCTACCTAGCGTCAGATGCTTCCCCCCACACCCAATGCGCCTGCGGGTGTCTTTTTATGGGGCTTCACCCCCGACAAAAAGTCTTCACACTTGAGTTTTGTGTCATTTTACAGCTCAGCATTGAAAGTTTCAATTAGAGACTCGATCGTTTTTCAACACTTTGTAGATGGAAGGGTTTCGTAAAAGAAATGGTTACACAAAAGGCTCGGTCGGTTGTGTAAAAGCATTTAGAGACACATTTTTGTTAGAGCGAAACTCTTTTACGGTCGTTTGATTGGGGGAACTAAAATATAATAATTTTGTCTTTACGAAATTATCGAGTACTAAGTATTAAGTATAAAGTAAAGTATCAAGTACTTAGCATAGACAGCTGTGTATAAAGTACCTTGTATCACGTATTTAAATTCAGGTACTGAGTATTAAGTATCGAGTATTAAGAATTATGCACTGATTTTCAAATATCGAGTAATAAGGTTTGAATGACGAGTTTGAGCTCTGAGTATCGAGTAGTTTGTGTCGACTACAGTGTCTCCAGTACACAGTATCGAGTACTTAAGCTCAAGTACTGAGTATCGAGTACTAACTATAAAGTGTAGAGTACTAAGTATCGGTGCTGTATATCAAGCACTGAGTATCAAGTACTGAGTCTGAAGTACTGAGTATCAAAAATAGAGTATCAAGTATCGGGTACTGAGCTCGATTACTGCGTACAAAGTGCTGAAACTGAAGTACTGAGTCTCGGGTACTGACTGTCGAGTACAGAAAATGAAGTACTGAGTGCCTTGGTACTATATATAGGTACTATATAGTATTAAGTATTACACATACATGCACATTCCACCTGCTGCTACGGCAAATCAGATTTCTCTAATCGTAAAGAGCTTCGCTCATCCCGAAAAGCTCACTCATTTTAATACCCTAGCAAAGGGTATTGTAATTTTAAGCAGAAGTTTGCAACTCATATAGAAATTTTAATTTCCGATCCCGTAAACAATGTATGTATATATTCTTGATAAGGGCTAAGAGCTAAGTCGATTTAGCTTTGTCCGTCCGTCTGTCTGTGCGTCTTTAAGAACACTAATCTCTTAGTTTTAAAGCTATCGAGCTAAACCTTGCACGGAGTATTCTTTTTATTAGTTAATGTTAATGTTGGCTATACAGCTCCTACAGCGGGGCCAAGCCAAGCTACTCTCATTCTTTTCTTTATTCTTTTTAGTGCATTTTGTAAATATGTCGGAACTGAACGGATCGTGTGACTATATCTTATTGCGTCCATAGGACCAATCGGTCGGAAAATGGGTCTCAGTGAGAATAACTTTTTATACCCTTGGAGAGGGTATATTAAAATTGTGCGGATGTTTGTAACGCAGGGAAGGAGGCATCTCCGACCACATAAAGTATATATATTCTTGATCAGCATGACGAGCTGAGTTGATATAGCCATGTCCGTCTGTCCGTCCGTCTGTCCGTCCGTCTGTCCGTCTGTTTCTATGCTATCTCCTCCGTCAGTTTTAAAGCTATCTTAACCAAACTTTGCACGAAGTCTTTTGGTACAAATACGCTGCACATTTGTCGGAACCGGCCGGATCGGATGACTATAGCATATAGCTCCCATAGGAACTATCGGTTGATAAACTAGTTTTAGTGAGAAAAACTTTTTTGTTTTCAATGCTATCGCTCCCAACGCTCGTATTTATAAGTTTTTAATGATTTCACATAATTTCACCAAGCCTTGTCAAAATCGGACAACTATATACTATAGCTGCCATACAAAAGTTAGGTCTGAAAAAAAGTCTTAGTGAGAAAAACTTTTTTGTTTTTAATGTTATCGCTCCCAACGCTCGTATTTATAAGTTTTTAATAATTTTCCATAATTTCATTAAGCCTTGTCGAAATCGGACCACTATATAGTATAGCTGCCATACAAACTGTCAGGCATATATCAAGCTCCAAGGGTATATAAACTTCGGTCGAGCCGAAGTTAGCTGGCCTCTATTTTTTATTTTTATGTTAGCGTTCCTTAGTTCTGCCATTATTAGTATTAAATGCTTTCAAACAGCTTTGCAAAATTTGTTCTAAGTCGGATGACTATATCTTATGGCTGCCATAAGAACCATCGGACATTAAACGGGCCTTAGTAGGAAACTCTTTATTGTTTTTAACGATATCGTTCCTTCATTCTTACATTTTTAAACTTTATTGCTTTCAAACAAACTAGCCAATATTTTTCCGAAATCGGAAGACTATATCTTAGAGTGCCAGCGGTCGGATAATAGGTCGTAGATCGAAATACCGTTTTTTTAATTTTTTTTTTTGTGCTTAAACTCGCTGATTGTTAATTTCAAATGCTTTCGGAAAATTTAGTCGAAATCCGGAAATCGGATCAATATTATCGTCATCTAAAAATGGGCCTTAAAAGTCATTTTGCTCCGAAACCCGTCTGTTGGAACTGACTTCTCCCACTATATAAACATATCGAGCAGTCTAACTCTAACCCAATTAACTAGCGGAACTCGATGATGATATTCACACAAACAAACTGGTTGGGCCATCTTAGTTCAATGACTCATTTGGTTTTTGTTTATTTGAAACAGCGTAAAAGTGTTTGAGAGTCTTATCTTTATGGGTCTATTGTGGCCGAATTTGCATAACTGAATGAGTGTGAAACGGATTTCAATTTAGCTGGCCAACAAGATGAACCATTAAACTTGATCAAATTGGTTGGTGATGAAATTAATAGATTATGCGGCAAAGTAAAAGTATTGCGGAATATAATTTCCCCCAGAATGGTGTCATTATTTGAACCAGATGGAAAAACCCGGCAGCTCAATAAGCTCAGCAATTGTGCAAATAGTCTCCAGACCGCCTTGCATTTCAGTTGTTCGCGTGACTATTTACCCAGTGACTAAAGTACAGCAAGGTCGGACCGAAACTGTTACCAGGTTCAGCTAAACGGAGGGAGGGGGAAGCTTGAGCTTGTTATGAATCTTTCCCAGAAGGGCTTCCATCAGTTCTCGCTGTCATTGATTTTTCCTCGGGCGGACTACATGAACTTTCAGCAAAGTAGCCAATCCGTCGGCCACTTATAATTGGTATCGATGACGGTGACTAACAGTACTCGCTGTTGCTTTTGTTGTTGCCACCGAGTTTCTACATAGAAGGTAATTATCTGCTTGAACCTTCAACGTTCGCTGCTCGCGTGCTGTTCGCTGCTGTTGCTAACGCCAAGCGATCGATGATGACTAATCATCAATCAGGCAAAGTCATTAAAAGTGGCATCGAGCACAAACGATCGAGCAGCAGACCTAAAGGCGATCTAATCGCATTTGATCTGCCTTTGCTTGAAAGCAAACTACAAAACACTCTACAAATTGGGGAAAGTCGATTTACAATGAATAAGTCTTTAGGAGCTATCTGAATAAGAAGGGGGGAGGGCTACGATTCAAAGATAGCGGGACAGCGGGCATTTAAGAGATTTTGTAAAATAATTGGGGAGTACGGAACTAGAAAATTTGGGCACACTGAATCAAGCTGAGATCTAAAACACATTGACTGATAACTCAGGATAGTAATATAAACGCCAAAAGTCGACTTACGCCAGTTATAACTTGCTAAATGACAAGCAAAATACAAGCACCGCGACTATTCAACGCAATAGAGGGCGATTTTAGAATAAAGGCAACCAGCAGATTGTTCACTGAGAGAAAAATCAAAATTTTTCGTACTTAAATCAAGAATTTTCAGTTTCAAAACTTCAATAAGCCAGAAAATTCTTGATGTCAAGAAAGTTTTGGATATGTTAAGCACGATTCGGAATTTTTCGAAGAACTTTTAGAGCTCAAAGAAAAAGCAGAGAATTTTACTCTTAAATCAAGAGCATTCGATCTCAACATTACGGTAGAGTGTTATTCAGAGACACAATCGACCCAACCGAGTGACGTGTGCTATTGGTCTAAGCTAATTGAATTTAAGGTAGCCACATGGATACAAATTTTTTTTTTTTTACTTACTTCACTGTGACTTGTACTCGGGAACTCCTAGATTGACGTGAATACGGACACGGACGACGACGCGTTAGCTCGCTCGGCTATTTGGCATCATACTTAAAAATAAACGCTGTTTGTGTTTGTATGCATCTAACAACGACAATCTGCGCACGTTCAACGCTCTTCCCTCTTAGTTTGCTTCCCCTCTCTCGCCTTGCTTCTTAAAACCAAATTGAGAACGAATTAATCTCGATTCCAAGAGCAATCTTGAAATTTTTTTTTAATTTTTAACTGTCAAGTTCATATTGAAGAACGAAATTATCTTAAATTACAACTTTTTTTCTTAAGTCAATAATTTTATTTCTATTTTTTAAATTTTAACGGCTAATTTCGAATTTACGAACGATTTGTCCTGAAAGTAAAAATTTCTAACAGCGAATCGTTCTTACAAAATTCTAGATCAAAACATGATAAAGTCAAGAGCGTTTTTTTTGACCGAATCGTCCTGCTTTTTCTTGAGGGAAGATTCATTAGATGTTTGTGCCCTCAGCTGTACCAAAAATGATCTGCTTTACAGATTATAAAAATGTTTATTTGGGTTAAATAATAATTTAGTTTCCCTTTTGTTTATTCATATTTTTATCCAGTTTACCTCTTTCTGGTTTATAGATACAAGAATGGTCTTTGAAATATCAGATCCAGTGGCGGATCTAGGAGCGGGGGGTAAGGCACCAAAATACTCAACATGTTCGGATCTATTGTGCTTCAGAATAGATACATCATCTCATACAAAAAGTCGATATGCTCTGAAGGTAATAAGTTTCCCAAGGTAAAAATAATTTTTTTAAAAAAAACTTGTTTTTGATCATTTTTGAACAATTTTGTCTATAGAGTGCAACTGCATTATCATTTACTCTGGTACCATTGGCACAGAGTATAGAAAGTTTTGGCCAATATTGAGGGAACAAAAATATGAAGTTTAAAGGAAAAGAAAAAAGCGCGAGGATTTTTTAAGTCGGAGTGAAGAAATTAAGAGATAAAAGCCGAAAAAAACATAAAAAACGAGGATGTGAGGCAAAAAATACAAGAAAACAATTTTAAAAAAAAACGTCGTAACGTATAAGCATATTTGAAATTTTGGAGCATTTGACGTTTCTTTTCGTTTTTTTTCAATTGCCGAAAAAATCACAGTTCTTGTACAAACCGCAAATTTAAAAACTTATAAAAGGAACCCGTGAAGACCTCCCGACTTTGTGTATAAATTCGTCCCGACGTGAGATTTTTACAAAATTGTTGTAGAACGGTGGTATACTAAAGTTAAATTAGAGTTACAGAGATTGCAAAAAATTTAAGGAAAAGCGGAGGCGGGGAATAGGTTCAAAAAAAAAAGTGGTCGATTTTTTGACCGCTTTAAAATTTAAAAAGGGAACCCCAGATAGCCAGAAAATGTTTAGTTTTTATGAATATTTTTGCGGGGTTTTCAAACGATAATTTTTTTGGAAGACGCAACGAAAAACAACGAAGTTCCGATGCAAGGTTTTTGCTAAAGAGACAACGAAAGGAAAAGAAAATTTTTTTATTAATTTTGGTTATTGCGTTTTACGAGTACTACTTTGTACCCATTTCCACTTTGGTGGACTGGAAAAGTACATTCACGTCATTACACTTCTAGAGTAAACATTTTTTTAAAATACATATTCAAAAAAAATATTTATGGTAAATAGCCAAACAAAACAGAAATTCACTTAGGTAAAACAAGCGCGTGCCGGTTTTGCGAGCAAACGTAACTTTTGAAGGAAAGAGATATTCGAAAAATTCCAAGAGAAATGTGATAGAGAATTTCAGTAGCTTTTAAAAAACTAAGTTCAAGGGTAACTGGGTGACCCAGGATTGGCCGCCAAACCAAATTGGATAAACTGAAAAGTTGCAGAAATAGGAAAATCCTTTTTTTTTTTAAACCGATTTATTTAAATTATAATTGTAAACCACTTAAAATTTACCAAATTTAAAAAGTAACTTAATAGTAAAAAATTTTTTTTTTATTTTTTATTATTACAAAAAAATTTGTTTCATACAAAATAAATATTTTTAGATTAATTTTTTTAAATTGTAAGTTTTAATAGTTACTATATTTAAAAATCGTAAAAAAGTTTTTATCAATCACATGGGCGACGTGAGCTCAGGAGTCCTACTGAGTGTCAATTTGCTATTTCTGGTAGTTACATCACAGCTGGCGCCAATAGGTGGTGAAGGTGACCGGATGTGTAAAAGCTTTTTCTAAAGAAAGTAAAAACTTTTATTATTAGATCTTCCGACGAACACACGACCTCCCACCCAGCAGTCCAGCACGCTAACCGCTGGGCCTCACCGCCACCTAACTATCCAAGAGAATGCCTTCAGAAAAACTCCCTTTTTGTGGCCGAAACTAACAAAAATACACACCAAAAATATATTCTACAAGTATTAGATATCGATATTTCGAAATCTCTACTGCTGATGCCTTTTTAAAACAATCTAAGTATTAACATCTTTTTCTAAAATTCTTAATTACTTATTTTGCTCTTTGCATATAATGGGTGAATTAAGATATTTGGGCTCTAAGGGGGGGGCTTCAGCCCCTATAGCCCCCCCCCCTGGATCCGCTACTGATCAGATCTCATAGAATATATGGTTGACTATTTCTGAAGTGGAAAATCGTTTTTTTTTTCATTGTCTCCACATATTTAAATTATCTTTTCATGCTATAACAGCAACTTTTTAAGATTTTAAAAAATTTTAATACTTTCAGAGAAACCGTGAGATGGAGTTACATTTTTAGATTCACTTACGAACCACTTTGTATGGGACATAAACCAGACCTTAAAACCGAACTGCGTATTCAGTTTGCACCATCAAAAAGCTTTTCGAGCGAGTGTCTTAAAAGTAAATTTTTTGAAAAGTAAAGCTGGACCAAAGCTCCAATTTTGGCATACTTTTTAAAGCCGGTCGGTATCTGACCAACCGCTGCTGTGATGTGGTCTTCCAGGGCTGCAATTTTGGCTGTCTTGTGTCCCTGAACATGAGAGAGATCTCGTGGTCCCACGAAAAATAGACTAATGGGGTCAAATACCATGATTTTTTCGGCCAATGTCTAACATGTGGCACCGTCTTGTTGAATCCACAAGTACACCTAGTCCAATTCTTCTATATTGGGGAAAAATGAGTAGGTTGCCATGGACTGTAACGCTTTTATGTTTATAATTTTTGAAGAAGTAAAGTTCAATGATGTCGCCCACAAACCGCACTAAAAGGAGCATTTTTCAGGGTGCATTGACAGATTTTGAACTTCCTCTGACTGATCTTCATATCAAATTCGACACATTTCTCAATGAGCACGAATGCTGATGATTGTTTAACTTTGACTTGACCCACTAAAAACTTAGTGGGTTCAGATTTTATCATTGTACTTGCACTAGTATTTTAGACTCAATCGCACTATATCGAGCAAATATTACAAAAAATCACACTACAGTACTTTAGAAAATCTAAAAAATTTAAAGAATAGTTTTTGTTGAACCAAACCGATAACCTACGACGCAGGTTCAGTTTCAAATATTTTATCAAACCTGGTTCGGTTCGCTGTTAAAAATACTTCGAAATGCTGCGAACCCCGGCGTGCTAAGAAAAAAGTAGAACGAATAATTTGAAGAGAATCTTTTGGTTTATTTTTTTAATTTTTAAGAATTTGGTTTTTAATAGCAAGGGAGTGATGAGAAGTATAGGAGCCCCGAGGACAATCAAACTTTGAGGGAATAGCGTTGAACACGCTCTCACAGTTTAGTTATTCGATGGGAGAGGGGTGAGTGCAGAAACTACTGAGAGGAGAGCGCAATGAGTTATTCCAGCACCATCACCACGTCGGTCAGTCGAGTCTCTCACTCACACCTCCTTCTTGAAAATATTTATTTTTCGTCCTTTTAATTTGGGAATATTTAAACCTGGATCAAGTACTAAAAGTTTTGAAATTCATACTTTGATCAAGAATATTTATTTTGGTCGTACTTCTGAGATCGAACATTCTTGATCCTAGTATGAAATTCTCTTTTTTTTCTCTTTGTTTGTAAGTGAATTGTACAAGATGTACTTTGAATACTGTTGAAAACTATGTACCCTGTGTTTTGTCAGTGTATACCATAATGGCCGGCATTAACCCACTCGCGTAGTATAGCCGCTGCTCGAGGTTCCGTCCCTGTCCCACCCCAATGCGGGGCATAAAAATCACACGCTGCCGTCAGCTTGTCTGGCGCGATTTCTGTTGCCGTTTGTTGGCCGTGTAATTGCAGGCAAAAAGGTGGCACAAATGTCGTTACCCCCCCACCGGTTACCCCTCTAGCCAACCAACCGGCCGAGTACCGAGCTGGCCCTAGTGCACTGCTGTATTGTGGTGCTTACGTAAGCGCAAAGGCGGCAAAATGAAATGAAATTGTTGTAATGGGCGATTTTCATTGCGGCATTACACGCCACCAGCAACAGCCACAACTCTTGCCTAGTCATATGTACAATGTACTATTCATTGTACAATGTACGTACAAACATTTGGGGCTATATTCCCTGTCCACTTTCCATCCCCCTCTCCTCTGCCCTCCCCCGCTCTCACTCGCTCACTGTTTATTTGTTCTATAATTACAGCCTATTTGCGCTGCTCTATTCTCGGTACACATGAATTTTTAATGGTCTTTCGGCCCCAAAGCCAAAGCTCTGGCCTGAACTTCCCGAGAAATGCTCTTTCAATGGCAAGCTTAGTGTGAGGTCTTCTTTTTTGTTGTTTGTGTGTCTTGGCCTGTGCGGATTTAGTCATTTGGTACATCTTGGTCATTAGGCAGTTCTGGTCATGGCCTGACACTTACTACAAATTGTTGGTGTTGGATGAAAGTTAGGTTTTTTTATATGCTTCATATGGTTAGAAACTCAATGCGGAGTTGGATGCGTCTCGCATTTCCTGACCTTTTTGGAGTCTGAAACTTTAAATAAATAAATGTTATTTAGTTAAGCAAAACATGAATTAAAATCGACTTGGAATTCGGAACAGGGCCAATATGCCCTCTGGTTGGTTTTAATAGAAAAAAAAGAAATTAAAGGGAATTTCATTCTTGGAACAAGAATATTCGAACTCAAAAGTACGGTAAAATTGGAAATACTTGATCCAAGAGCGAAATTCTTCCATTCCAAGAATGAATTCCTGATTTTAAAGTTTTAATACTTGATCAAAGTAGCAGCATAGTTTTTCATTTTCCGCTATCTTTTTTTTTTTAATTTGAGGTGTTTTTAATATTATTTTTATCTTATAAAAACCTTTAATCTATAACTTACTCTCACTTAAAAATGTTCAATATTAAATGAATTAACGGCCGACCGCTCACATCGGACAACAACAGTGTCGTGCTCTCAATGACCGATTGCACTCTCCTATCAGCAGTTTTTGTGAGAGCGTGTTCAACGCTATTCTGACAAAGATTGTATGCCCTCTCGGCTTCGATATTTCTCCTCACTCTCCTTGCCTATAAAAACTAAATTGAGAACTTAATAAGCCGTCATTTTTAAAGCTTTCCTTATCAAACTTTGCATGCATTCTTTTGATACAATTACGCTGCACATCGGATCTAGCCGGATCGGATGACTATAGCATATAGCTGCCATATGAATTATCGAAGAAAATTAATTTATTGGGAAAATCTTTTTTGTTTTCAAAGTAAACATCCCCAAACCTTGTACATATGTATCTTGATGAAAATCGGACAACTATTTAGTACAGCTGCCATAGAAAGAACTTTTTTGGTTTCAATGCTTTTGCTTTCAAAACTAATATTTATTAATATTTAATGCTTTCACATTATTCTGGTAAGTTTAATCCAATTTAAATGACTATAGCATATTGCTGTCATGGGGAAAATCGGTCGAAAAAGTAATTACCCTTTAGTACGGCTCAGTACTGAACCAGCCCTGATTTGGAAGGGCAGGTACTGAAATCATGGCTGCCTTTCAGGCCTGAATTTAACAAATGCAAGGCCTACTACGTCATGATCTCTCATCTCTTAAGCTTGATTTCAGTACTGAAAAATCATGGTTAGTACTGAAAACAGTACTAAGGGCCGATTTCGGTTCTCGCAGATAGCTGCTATGTGTCAGATAGTCATCGATTTTACACTGCTATTTGTAAGTTTATGTGACAAATAGCTCTATGTAGAAGATGTGAAATCGGCCCTAAATCAGTCACGAATTGGACCAATTCCTACTTTTCAGGTCTGATTTAGCTCTGACAAATTCAGTACTTAGACGTTGATCTGCCGGGCGGCAACACGCCGTCTCCAATAAGCTTAACTTAAACCTAATACGTGTTTCAAAGTAGTGGCGCCACCTATGGATCCCTTTGGGAAATCACTTGGCTTACATTGTTCGAAGCAAAAATTAAATAGCTAAATGAAATTCATTAAAAACATTTATTTATATCAAATTAACCAGTTGCAAGGGTATATAAACTTCGGATTAGCCGATGACAGCTTTTGATTATTGTTTTTTTTTTATACTCGTTGATCTATTTCATTTTTTTCCAGTTCATTTGTGTAACTATACTAAAGAACATAAATGAATAAGGCTTGGCTCAAAAGCCGTCTGCCTATTAAATTAATTCAAATAATTAAAAAATATTTAGTAATTGTAAACTACTATGTATAATCTACATGATATAAGATACATATATGGGTATCGTGTTGCTATTGCGACTTTTCATAGGGTTGGTCCAGCAGCGTGAGACAGCGTCACTTTACTTAAGAATCCCCGTTCATTATGCTGCTAATCTATTCCAGTCCATGCCACTGAATATAAGTTGGATCTCCAACATTGTGATAAATGATTTGTTGCATGCGAGCAGTCGATGCTTGGACAGAAGTGAATGATATCTGCCTGGTCTCCAAGGTTACAAAAGACCCCATTTCTCAGGTTATGCCTGGTTGGGTAATGGTTTAGGTTCTTCATCTTAGTTATGTTCAGTTCAGTTAGATTCAAGTTCAACTGTCTGTAGCTGTAACGAGTTTGGCGTGCTTACATTTTAAAGCTATTAATGTTATTTAAATGAGACCAAACTTTTTTGAAACACGAACTATACGTATTTACAGTAAAAACACCCGTAGTTCAAGAACAAAATTTCTTGTACTTGGAACAAAAAAGTATTGACACCAGTGTTTAGACCAAAAGTTTTTAAAAGAATGAATTAAATGTAGTTCTCATCGTACTTGAAACAAGTATTTTGTACTTGAATCAAGTATTTTCAGACGAGGTCGCAAAAATAGGTCCCCAGTTTACCTGTGTCAGAGAACTACCGATTTTGGCGCGACCATATTAAAAAAAGGCACCGAAACAACCTTAAACTACGCTCTCTGTCTTTTCTTTGGTTGTGAGAGAAGAGAAACGTATTTTTTGTTTTTTTTCCTTACAGGTCTATCTCGGACCATTTTGAAAAATTCAGGCATTCGAAAGGTCTTCTTCTTTGTATGCATGCATTGGTGTATACGCTTACAGGCTACCAAAAAAATTATACTCGACAAACTATAAGCGCGTTCTCGTTCTTTCTCTTGATTCTGCAAACTTTTTACCTAACTTGTTTTCAGTTTTTTCAGTTTGGGCCTGGTATGGGGTTGCTCTCATACCGATCAATGCACTGCCATTAACGGTGAGCGCGATCGCAGCACACATTTGGTTGAGGGAAGGCCGAGAGAGTTTTGTTTTTTTTGGGGTTAGTAACATGAGCAGAGAATACTAAACTTTTAGTTGAGAGTTATTTACTAGCCATGATTTTCAGACAAAGTTCTAGGTTTATTTGTAGAGACATACAAAAATCATTTTTTTTGTTGTTGGCATTAAACAAACAAGTTTCTACTCACATTTTATCTACCAACAAAACTCAGCGTTGAATAAAATTAGCGTCAAACGGGCAAACGCCTCGAACGTTTGATTGTGAGTCGACTGATAGAACATGTTAGTGTGAAATAAATCAGCAAACGACACTATGTGTTGAACATAATAGGGGATCGTGCGGTTGAGGGAGGACCGACTGCCTGGCCCTGCTTAAAATAATACAGCTAGCTTATCCATCTCACATAACATAATTATAGTCAATGCGCCGAGTTATGTATGATTGTATAAAAATCATCAGCGAACATGTGTAAAATTTTGATCAGTTGAGCGCAAAGCCACCTCCTTCTGAAGTTTATGAATGTATGAGTATTAGACAATCGAACGAAGTCGTTCTCTGACACTTACTTATATTTGATCCTTAAAGATTGTCACAAGAAGTTACTATGGTAAATTAGACTTTCTAAGCTTGCAAATAGTATTAATCCTTCTTCTATAGCATGAAGTCCCTTGGACAGGAAGCAGTGACTTTTTGTCCCGCTCGCACTGCGCCCGTGATCATTTTCCTGCTCTCTCTCTCTCTCGCTATACAAACAAAATGCACCAATACTGCAGCAACTCTTTCATTGTGTGTAATTTGGACTCCACTCCCATATAAATACAAACTTATATCTCAATATTTCGCTCGCTTGGCAGCGCAGTTCGACACTTGTTTTGGGGTACCTCGTACCATGTATTTACATTTTAGGGAACGATCACACGCACATATGTTTCATATAGTGGCATAATTTATGGCAAAGTCGAGAGCGATCAGAAATAAAATGATTATTTTCAGAAAGAAAAATAAAATCCCCACGATACGCAAATTATAAACAAACGTCAGCGCGAGCTACAGCCAAACACAACAACACAAAAATAAAAGACGAAGAATAACAAATACAAATACAAGAACGAAAAACAAAAAAAAAAAACACTGGGAAGGAAAACGAAAATGTTTTCCTCCGTCCGTGGGGCCCTCGGGGCGTAAATGCAGGCAAAATATCTTTTGATCTTTTGGCTCTCGTGCTCGAACAGTTGCGGCCTGTGGCCTGTCAACTGCAAACAAACTGCTGCCAAATGAGGGATGCACCGACAATTGGCAACAACAAATCGCAGAAATGCAATTGCAGCCAGCAATTATTTACACTGTCTTAAGGCGAATTTTGGTCACAATGTTTCACTCTGCGAATCAATCAGAGAAAAATTGTAACAAAATAACATTTATACTTGGCATAAGGACACGCTTGTGTGCAGATAGAGAGACAGGGGATAACTTTTATGCATAGAATTAATATTTCCCAGCAGCCTTCAAATGAAAGCAGAAAAGTAAACTTTCACGCAAATTGTGTTCTGTTGCCACAAAAGTCGACATATTTTAAGCACACAGAACTATGTTGTTTACACTTCAGCGAAACGACACATACTAAAAGAGAAAGTCTCAGGATGAATTCAAAATATCCGATTCGATTTAATTCCATTCTTAGAAGTTCTTTAAAACTTTTTCGTTCAGATAATGGTATAAAGGTTGCTTGTTTGGTATACAATACCCCCATGAAATATTGTACTCCTGTAAGCCAATCGATAGAAATTTGCATTGACTTTTTAATTGAGCTCAAACATGTCGATGGGAAACCCAACAGATTGCAGTCATTTACGAGTTAATAATTAAATAACTTGCACAAAAGTTTGCTCAAGGAGGGGCTAGCTAAATGCCAATAAAATTTTAAATGACATAACATATCTAATATTTATACTAAAATCACTTCATTTTTATTTCTGGTTTTAAATACGAAATTGCTTTAGCAAAATAATTTGATTTCCAGGAATAACAAAATATTAGCATGATAAATATTTTATTAAGATTCTTTGTTCTACTTTAAAAAAAACCCTTAAAAGTTATAAATGGCAAAGCAAATGAAAAAGTTTCAACTTTTTTTAAAATATAACTGCAAACAACAACAAAATACAAGAATCGAATCGGTGGGCTAGTCAAAAAATTAAGTCAAATAACTTATTCGGAATTTTCAAAAAATCACGTTAACTTTTTTGTTCTTTTCCGAAAATAAGTTTGGAGCTAATCGCTCGGATACTAAACTCTCAACCAAACCAACTTAACCATCCAAGGAGGTAAATTTTCCAAAAGATTGGAATATAGTCTATGCTGACTTTTGAAAAATGAAATGTGTGTGACTGAATTTGAACTTTAAGCTAATCGGGCATAAAATAAAAATGTACCTCACCCATTTCCACGCAGGTAATAAGGTAAAAATGTTTTTTTTAGATTGTGCTGATGAACAGCCCAGATAAGCAATAATGTTTCCTGTTTTTCGTGATTGTGTTAGATGTGATTACATCAAAGAAATACTTGATTGTGATTTGGTTTCGATAGCACGCAGCTGTCAGTAGTAGTAAAGAAGCAAGAAATTTAGTCAAGGTGAAATCCTCTTTGTTTTAAAAATTATATTGGCAATTTACGAGGTTTCGCAAGTAGCTCGCGAAAGATCATGCAAGGCTCTGAATGCTTTACTGGTTGTTGCGGAAGAGAAGGAAAGGTTGAAAAGCCACCTCTCCAAAAAGAGGTACAGAAAATAAATATAGAAGGGACAAATTCAGGGACTACTTCTTGATGTACCGTTTACTTTAGGGACTCCCGCTGGTCCCGAAAAATGTGCGAGATCGCAGGAAATTCAAGGGAGATATATATAGTAGTCGGTTTTTATTATTTCACTACAATATGGTATTACACCTTATACATTAAACGTATTAGGGCATGGTTTTAAAGAACCGTCAGCCCATCTATTGACTTTGCACCCCACGTTCAAACTTCCGGAACTAAACCGGGCTGCCAAGCGCGTCACGAGATACCCGATCGTTCCCATTAAGTTCCGTGACTGTTCAGCCTTTCCGTTACAATGGATATTAGTAAACATATCATTACAACATATAAGAAATTAACAATTATATAAAATACCTAGGGAAATTCATTTATTAACCACATTCTGTACTTCATGGCATATTCTAGGTAGTTCAATAGCCCAATACAACTTCCATATATGTCTGGTAGGTTAACGTAAATTTATGAATTTATAAATGGTGAATTAATTCGTCCTCTGTCTTGATGTTGTTTGTTGATTACTTCTTAGGTTCAGCAAATCGCTCCTAGCTTTTAGAATCCATGCTATGTGTCCTTATATGTTTCTAACGTTACAATATAGTGTTCCTTTCGTATGATGGAGATGTTTGTATGTTCTACAGTCGCTAGCCCTTGCTTTTTCAGTATAATTCGTTATCTGTTCTTGTTTAAGTTTTTCTAGAAGATTTTCACTTACTCTTCTATAATCCTAAGTATTCTATATGTCTTTTTTCCACGCAATGTGTTTTTCATAAATTTTGTTAGACTGAATAAATATAAGGGAGTCTATTACTTCTGAACTCGTACAAAGTTTTTCCGATATAATTCAGGTGAAGGCAATAGTTTTCTGGCCATTTTTTCGATTTTCTAAAAGTTTGAAATTCGCGTATTTTTTATATATTTTTGTAACTTTGTAACTTGTAACCCATTTTCCGTAAGACTGCTATGCAGTTATGATCCTTGAAAATGAGTTTGAACCTGATCGGATGATAAACAAAAAAAGTTTCATATAAGGGCTTAATATGAAAATCAAAAGCTTTCTCAGTGATATATAAAGCAATGGCAAAAATAATAGGAAGTAGAAGAAACACAAGATCACTTGCTGTTGTGTCCTTAATCTGTAACTTCAGCAATCACAAAGGAATAACAGGCGTAAATAATAATCTCAATCTTGAAAGAGCAAAAAATAGAAATAGCTTTAAGCCCTTTTTTCGCTTCTGTTTTCACACTGTTCCTACATTGTTCTTACACAGTTCTCACACTGTTTTTACACTGTTCGTGCACTGTTTATTCACTGTTCCCATATTCTCTCCACACTATTCTCAAAATGATACCACACAGTTCTTAAATGGTTCCCATATTCTTTCCATACTGCTCCCAAATTGTTTTCACACTGAAAAATATGTTCCTTTCCACACTGTTCCCACGCTGTTTTTACACTGTTCCAACACTGTTCTCACACTGCTCCCACCCTGTCCCGTACGGTTCTTACACTGATCCCACAAAGCTCTTATATTGTTACCATATTCTTCCCAAACTTCTCTCACACTGTCGAGAAAGGTTTCCACATAATTTGCATTATCTGAAAAAAAAACACCAATTTTGTATAAACCGAACCTTCTTTTTTCAAAAAGCAGCATTTGGGTTCAGTCCCGGATGGGTTTGGATCATGTTAAGATTCAGGGAGTATTCCCTTCCGTGTTGCCTAACATAACAAATAGGGCGACACGTATATAAAACACAGAGTCATTTTTCCCAACCCAACAATTTAACACTTCGTCAATTCAATACAAGCAAATTTAAATTTAATAAAAAAACTAATAAATTTGTTTTGTATTGAATTGACGTGTTGAAATTGTTTTGTGGTTGAATAGAAGTGGAAAGGGGTAGAAGGGAGACACTCGCTACAAAAAAATTCTTACAAAAATTTATAATTTCAAAAAGTCAATTAAACATACGTCATTTCAACACATTAAAAATTAAACACAATTAAATTCATCCTGGGAAAGAAGGGTGACACAAGGGGCAGTCAAAAAGTTTACGATATTTGCAACGCTTGTACTAGGATAAAAGTTCTTCAAGTTGTGAACAAAAGAATGTTTTCTCTGGTGCTTTCAAATGTGCATACACTTTAGGAGGATATTAAAGTCAGATTCGACTGACTTTGCAACTTGAAGGATTGAAAATATAATTTTTTTAAATTGTTGTGTTCAATTTTCCAGTGTCAAAAATTGTACTGTGTTGAAATTTAGCGATGGTCAACTGCTTTGTGATGAAATTGTATGTGTTGGAATATCTTGTGTTATAATTGTGCTGTCTTGAGTTTGGTCGTGTTAAATTGGTTTTGCGTTGAATTGACGTGTGTTGAATTGACGTGTTGAAATTGTTTTGTGTTGAATAGACGTGGAACCAACGAATAGAGTTTACAATGTGACTTTATTAGTGACCTCTTTGAATATGAATCAATGATCAATAAGTAATGATTTTTATTCGAAAGTTTTTGGGTTTTCTTTTTTCGCAAAATGTTCCATTTGGACTATAAATGGTCTTTCCAAAATACCCACCAAAGAGCACCAATTGTAGTGTTTATTTTGGGTGAGTGGCGGCGATTGAATTAAGCAAAATTGTTACAATTTGCCATAAATTTCACATGAGCTTCGCTCTGGCAAGCGAACAATTTGAGAGTTGACTTTGTGTGCATGCGAGCAGCGCGTGTATCTAACGCAGTGTGCGACTGCAAGTAGTTGGTGTGAGTGTGTAAGTGCGCGATGAGGGTGTATGTGTGGATTCGTTTAAGGCATATGGAAAAGTGCGGTGGGGCAGGTCGCAAATAGCTCTATGACTGATACCAAAGCGGGGGGGCTATATAGAAAAAAAGAGAGATATGTTGGTTGAATGAGGAGATTACAAAGTGGCCGGGGTGTGCTATAAAAGACTGATAGGGAGAAAGAGAGATAGAGAGAGAGAGAAGTGCGTACTCATGTTTATGAAAAAAAAAACTCTCACGAAAACGAATTCTCTTTAGACTTTTTTAAAGACTCTTGAGTATTTGTTTCTTGATCAGTAATTATTTAAGAGCAACACTCTCTCTTTCACTTCTTTGCTTGCTCTTGAGAGCTCGATCGAATGAGTGAGCAGGGCTCTCTTTATACTTTTAATAGGAAAAACCAAACAAACAGTTTAAACATCAGCTGGTTTATTTAAGAGAGAGTGAGAGAGACTCAAGAGCAGCTGATCTGACTCTTGAGCGGATTATCTGAGCGCTCTCTCTCTCTCTCTCCCCCAGCTGATATGCTGCGGCAGCGAAACGTGAACGTGACTTGGTTTATGTCTCTTTATTTTCTTCGTTTTGTATGTCATCAACTTTTTTTTTTGCTGCTTTTGTTAATTCGCTGATCGTTTGCTCGTCTCCCGCAGCAGCCTCCTTCTCCATCGGCACTTGGCTCGTGCAGTGCAAAGTTTTGTTGTTTTGTTTGGCCTGGGTTGGTCTTCTTGCTCTCGTTGCACACACACACACACTCACTCACTTACTCTCACACAGATACATAGGCCTCTAAGTGTTGGTTTTGCTTTTTTGGTTTTGTTTATCGTTGGTTTCCTCATTTTACGCTTATTTGTTTTGAAATAAAATTAAACGACGCATAACAAATCAAAAAAAAAAAAAACGAAAAGGAAGAGGTAAAGATATGGCAGGCAAACAAATGATTGAACCATACCGCATGAATACCCTTTACGCTTATGTACATGCAAATGTACCTGCACTTAGTGCATTTAACAGTATTTTGCTCTAAGAGTTTCTTCAGTACACAAACCTCTGTCATTTACTGGTTCACTCTTGGGATATTTGGGAACTTGTTCCCTCTGCATACCTTGAGAATTGTTTGTGTTTCTTATTACCATTAAGAAACTATTTTAAACAATTTCGAAATATATCCTTTTAGAAATTTTCCAGAAATGTATAGGATGCTTCCTCAGAAATTTTTCAAAGAACTTCAGTTTTGGTGTTAGACCCATATGAGTTCCATCTGAAAACTAAGTCAAAAATTTATTAACTATTATTAATTTCAAAACATTTGGAGCAAAACATTCTTAAGACTTTCAGACACTTAAAGATATTTTCCAGCAAACCTTTTGAAACCAGGAATTAGGAAAACGCAACAAAAGTTTTAAAGGGAAAAATGTCGACTGAACTATTTTTTCCGATCGAAAAAACGCAAAAATATTAGAAAAGAAATTTTCCGATTCCACATAATACTACCCCAATACGTTGTGATGTGATATTCCGAGAGAGGGAAAATTCACGGAAAACAACTATTTTTCATTCGATTGATTTAAAACTCCGTTTGTAGGGATGGTATTTCATTATCCGGTACTGGTAAATCCGCCAACAGGTTGTGAAAATTTCCGGAAAATTCAGCAAGTAAATAACTGCAAACCGGTTCGGAGTAGGATTGTCAATATTTGATCGATATATCAATTTTTTTGTTGAAGGATAAGGTATTCCGATATGATATTTATATCTGTTACTCGTAGAGTAAAAAGGCTATACTGAAGTCGTGCAAATGTATGTAACAGGCAGAAGGAATCATTTCCGACCACATAAAGTATATATATTCTTGATCAGCATCAAAAGCCGAGTCGATATAGACTTGTCCGTCTGTCCGTCCGTCCGTCCGTCCGTCCGTCCGTCTGGAGATAGTTAGTAATTAGCAAAATGTATCGATTTGCCAAAGAAATGATAAAGATCGGATGAGCGGTTCTAAAGTTATGAGCAAATAAGTAAAATTGATCAGTGCAACTAGCTTCGCTTAAAGCGTCCTTTATGTCATCTTCTCGCTCTGCTCATAGCAAGAAATATTATCGCTTCTCGCGCGCTTTCTGGATTTATCTGTTTTGGTCAGTTTTTGCAATTGAGCTGCTTTTGGAATTCCCAAGCAGTACTAGGAATGCTGGCATGAGTCGGCCTTTGTCGACTTTCAAATAAAAAATTAAGACTGCTGATGATAAAACTGGGAGGTTCTTCAAACAGCTGTACAGTTAAACTTTCTTCTTTGTGGTGTGTGACGATACAATAACTATAAGGTAGGGCCCTGCGCAGTTTCTAAACAAAATTATTTCTATCCCCCGGTTCAAACCCGATCCTAGGTTCCCAAAAAGTTTCGCTCGTTCATACCCCGGAGTTAACCCCTGACTGTTTTTATAAAGTTTGCAGCCCTCATTGCTCACAATGAACGGTCTGACCGTGCCACCAATGGTTCTGACTAGAATTGTGCTAAAAACTATCCCACTTTTTAATTAAAATTCCCAATTGGTCCAGGTTACATTTAAATACAAAAGGAATCGGGTGTTCCAATAATCCCAATCAATTATCAAAATCTAAAATTACGCTTAATTGGGCTGTGAACAACTTTTTCCATCCAGTCCAATTTGTGACCACAAATTAAGGCGGTAGCTAATCAACCAAGTCGCAGGGCATCAATAAACTTACACTAAGCTCTTCCAGTTGTAACCAGTTTCTAAATGATTAAATTATATCATCAATTTCAAATATTTTCCCATGGGCTGAGATTTACTAGCGATTCTCACGTGATAATACACAAAACAACAATGTTTTTGTTCTGCCCAGCCCCGCCCCGCCCCCCTGAAACGGCGACTCCCTTAGATCTTAAACAAAGTTTTGCGCTTGGCCAGCTGGCTGGAAATGTACGCCATGTGGTGTAAAATTTTACAAAGCCGGAAATAAATCTTAGTTATGCTTTTTTCCTTTTATTACTTTTTTTATTTTTAAATCCCTCAACAAAGGCCCAAAAAAAGAATAACTGAGAGAATGAAAATAGAAACTATAAATTGCGTCATAATTTTAAGCTAAGGACGCGTCGCTGAAAGGAAAATTGAGAAAAACTTGCATTTCCTCGACGAGATAATCAGCAACGCTTGTTATTATTGCACGGGACACACCCTGACGTCGGGGTAACCCTAACGCCCTTTGTCATGCAAATGATAATGATACAAACATTTCTTCACATGGGAAAGTGCTTTTTGGGTGCTCATTGCGATTGTTAGGCAAATTTTTTGTTAGTTTTGTTAAGGATAGTTCTTGCCTTTAGAATTCATACTCTTCGGGGGGAAGGGACAAAAGGTAATTGTAAACTTCGGGGCTTTTGTTTTGCCTGGCGAAATTGTAATCTATCAATAAAGCTGTTGGCACCCCTCGCCCTAAGGGCGCAGGGCGAAGAATGGATGCTCCGGGGCAGAAATTTCCACGACTTTGGCCGAAGGGTTTTTTCCTTTTCTATTCTTCACCAACTTGTTGTCGTCTATTTCTAAAGAATTTGTCTCGCCTCTCGTTGTGGTTTCGAGTTTTCTTTCTCTCGGGATATTTTACATTGTTCGCTTACAGCGAAGAGGGGCAAGACTCTCACATTACAACTAGTCGAGTACCTGAGCTGTGACTTGGGCTGAGGCCGTCTACCCTTTTCCCCCGTATGCAGTTATTAATAACGCATCAAAAGATACCGATCTGCTGGACCCCCTCCCCACCGCCTGCTCGCTGTTTTAATAACTTCTATCTTCGATCTGTTGAAATTATGTAAATTGCTCAGGCAACGCCTTCGGATGCTTGCCACAAACGGTAGTTGGCCAAAGATGTCGCCGCCCCAAATTATATGAGAATTAATTATGGCATTCACAGAGATCTTATCCCGCGGTAGGTCGGTCGTCAATTGGTTACGCTTGGCGTTCAATTTAGAGAAAATGATAGAAATTAGGTTTTTTTTTTTTTGAACAAAGGAAAAATGGGGGTCCGTATTAGGTTTAGAATATAAATAAAATGAAGTCAAAGCCAGAAGAGGAAATTCTTTAATTAATTTTGAGTATGCTCTATATCATTATTAATTTGTACAACAAATCTAGAAAGATGGTACATTTTGTAAGCAGAAGGCGGTTTTTCGAGGAGAACCTTCAACTAGACCATAAAATGAACCCATTAGATTAAAGATCCCGAAACAGTATTAGTTAAAAAATTAGTAACACTTTTGATATTTAGAAACTTGAAACCAGAAATTGAAAAATAAAACAATTTTCATTATCTCCCAATATAGAAATATACCGAAAGGTAACTGTCAATTTAAGAGAAACGGTTATACGTTGTTTGTCCGTTTCCTAATATGCTTCCCTAATAGGTTATGTTTTGGTTCTAACATTATTCCGGTACTCGGTTCCGTTTTGGTACCTGGATTTATATTTTAGTGTTCTGGTACGTATGCCCTTCTCAAAGGTATACAAACAATTGTGAACACTTGTTGAGTTTACTTTAAATTAATTAGTAGGTACATCTTTTTCTATTGGTAAACGTTTTATGCTCGAATTAACCAAATTGCAAGAAATTATTCTAGACAAAGTCTTAGTTTTGCTGTGCAGCCAAGTTGATGCACTCAGAACCGAAGCTCGGTGTGTGAAGTACTTCCCAAAAGGAACTTTGTGAACTATCCATCATTGCTGTGGAGCCACACAAACTGTGTAAAGTGATACCCATCACTGATGTGCCGCCACACAAACTGTGTAGATTGCTACCAAAGACTTAGGTCAAAAATCAATTGGGGTTTTCACTTCAATTTTGTTACCAATTAATTTGCTATAAAATTTAATATAGGACCCTGTTCCGAATTCCGAGACGATTTTCGTGTTTAAAAATTATTTTCAAAAAATCTCAAATTAGGGCCAAAAAGTATGACACCTATTACATTTCATTTCCTATCATTCTATGGAACGGAACAATTTATGATAGATTTTGTATAAAAGTATATATACTTTTTTGTGTGAAAATTTGTTGCTTTTGAAAATGTGTGCAATGTGTGTAAACGTCGCACAGTAGTCCCAATTCCCAAAAACACGGCCAAAAGTCGAAAAAGTCGGGGGTTTTCGGGGTCGCTGATCACGAATCCGACGTCAAAAATTAGAAAAACAAAATGGCGGATCCAATATGGCGGATAGTTTCTTCAAAAACGCATTTGATTTGGCTGAAAGTCCGTACTAGGGGGTTTTCGGGGTTGCAGATCACGAATCCGAAGTCACAACTTGGAAAAACAAAATGGCGGATCCATGGCAGACAATTTCTTCGGAAACGTACTTGATTTGGCTGAAACATCGAAAACCCCGTTAATCGATAATATATTTTTCATGTCGATTTTCGTGCTCAGCGCACAGTGGCCCAAATTACCAATCTAGCGGGATTTAAGTCGAATTTCAATTTTGGAAAATTCCAAACTTTTTGTTTTCTTTTAATTGACAACACTTGTCAAAGCTTATAAAAGCTTTTGTATGAGCTGTAAGGTGCTTATCTGATCAGCTGCGAACTTTCAAAGTGAACATATGTTTAGCACAAGGCCTGCAAAGATTTGGCACCTTTTTGTGGGTTTCGTTGGTTGACCCAAAAAACAAACAAATTGAAGTTTGTTGAATCAATATCTTTTTTTTTATTCAGATAAGGTATGTACTAAATAATAATTATATCTTTGTGACCCGTCTTTTTATATGTAGCAAAAAAATTGTGGTAGAAGTAAGATGTTTTAGCAAATATGGGTTTTAAGCCTATACTGACATCTTTGGACTATAACTAACGTTGTTCAATCGTGTTCAAGCTAAGTTTAGCATTTATGAAAAGTGTAGGTCCTTGTGGTGTAAAAATACCAAACATGATAACCAAGTACCACCAACTGTTATGTCTGTTGCACTTTTTAGGTGAAATGTCGGTCATACATAAAAGCCATAAGCTGCATTAAGCTTCAAGAATTGAACACATACAACACTGCAGAGCTTAGTAAATATAAACTGTAATCCGAATTACAGGAGCACACTCGCACGTTTTTGCAAATAATAAAAATAATAGCCAAATATTTTCAATTAAGCCAACAATTTTTAACTAATTTACGATTTCCCATGTATTTCATGGTACCAAGCTGGGTTTCAAAAAATTTAGCGTCCTTGCAGAAGTCTCTAAACTTACATGTGGAATGTGTTGTGCAGTACCATAAAATATGAACAATTTAAGATTGGTAAAAAGTTATCCAGTTGATGTAGATCTGTTTATAAATGACTTAGCAACTCTCAATGCGTGGACTCGATTTTTGAATGTATTTAACATATACCGAACATACGTTCAATTAAAAAATGGCAAAAATTCTCGGGAAGGATGAGGCAAAGGTGGAAGCTAGAAAATCCGAAATTTAACCGCAGCTCTAAAAACACATGGGCTCATTGGTGCTTATACCCATGACTGGTAGTGACAATACTAATCTTCTTCTTCTTTATTGGCCCGATGCTTGCATCACAACCGTTTGACGGTCTCGGCCGCTGCAACTAATGTCCGCCAGTCGCTTCTGCTCCGTGCGAGCTGGCACCAGTTTTTCACGCCAAGCTTAGAAATGTCTTTCCGCACCTGGTCGTCCCACCTTAGAGGTGGTCGTCCCACCTTGCCATGTCCCAGTTCTTTCGCACGACAATACTAATAATGGTAATAATGCCAGACGACTGTTTTGCCAACCAGATTTAGCAGCCCGCATTAATTTAACGTGTTTTACTTAGTGGATATGAAGTTAATACAACTATAAATTTGTCTTCTGTGCACAATGTATTTATACATAGTACAGACATTCCCAGGTAGCACTTCCTGTTTGGCACAAATGATGTCCGAAAAACCCTTGAAGCGCGAAATAAAGAGTTTCGGAATTTACGGCAAAACCATACCCGTAAAGACAATAGATGGAAAATGCCTTGCATTACTTTATAATCAAAACCGCTTGTAACGCCCAGATCCGCTTTTAACCAGAAAAGATGCAAAGTTAGGTAAAGTTGAAGCTGGGTTGCTCGCTATTTCTAAAAATTCCTTCAATGATTCATCAGATTCTGATAAGTTGCTTAATTTTTAGCACATTTAAATGGTTTTTTGCCACTTTACAAAATTAATTACTTTAAATAAATTAATTAGAAATTTAAAAAGTTAAGTACTCAAAAATGTATATTATTCAGTTGTATGGGAGGTATGACATATAGTTGACCTAGAATATTGATATTTAGAGAATAAGTGATAGTTGCGTTAAAACCCTTAAGTTTAAATTTTCATTAAAATATCTATTCATTTACTTGAGTTATTAATTAAATTCCGCTAGCAAAGCTGTTTGGCCCACTGTGCAGCGGGCCAAAATACTTTAGAAAAAGTTGGTTTGGTGAATTTGGGGGAGAGTGTTGTCGAGCAGTGTATATTTGTAATGTCGCGACAATAGTCGCACAATAATAATCACCGAGACTAAACCGGCAGCTAAGGGCAGCTAATTTTTGACTATGTTTTGAATAATTGTCTAAATAACAATTTCTTATTCGTTGGAGAGTGGAGAGTTTTAACACGATTTTTCAGAATGTGACCGAAAAAAAAACCTCTACTTTTATTAATGATTCGCTATTTCATGAATTGTTAATAATAATTTTGAGCAATACGGTTTAATTGTACTTACTTTCTAGAGTAGAATCCATTTTTCAGAATCAAAATCGGTTAATTTTTCGCGAATCTATACGCTTCTAATCGTTGTGTTATTTTCGACGCATGACGAATAAACGATGAGGCACGCTCGACGCTCACGAGCGGAGTTCAAACCTGAGCCAGGTGGGGACAATTTCTCCTTATTAACGGTCAGAATACAAACTTGATGTACCACTACAACTATTCCAATCATTAAAAGTCTTAAAAAAATATTTTTTTTTTTTTACTTTTGGCCAGTTTTTAGTGCGTCGAGACGATCAAATTTGGAACGTGAAATGCATCACAGGTTTTTGGCTTCGAGAAGCCGGGAAAATAGCTAAGACATTACACATCGCAATGAAAATAACAGCAAGGTCAAATTCAGATCAATGGAACAATAATGCAACAACAACAGCAAATGAACGTCGTGAAATACAAATCTACGTCGCCGATTACGCTTCTCATAGGCAAATTAAAATTTGTTCAATGAACAAACGTTGTCGCCATTATCAGGCATACAAATTGAAAGGTGAAGCAGATGGGATGTGCTGTGCGAGTGGTAACGTGAAATTGCATGAATTGGGAAGCCCACCAGAACATAATGGATTGACACCTGAGTCAAATCATTTTTTGAAGCTAAATGTCTAACACTCACAATGTAAGCCTTCAGATTAATTCACTAGATTGCAACCTTAACATCGAGTTTGCAGTTCATAGCTCAAATAATTGCTGAAGTATGGCTCTGAACTACTTTTAAACAGTTTCGAAACCGGCCCTGAGTTAGTGAAATATGCAATTTTATATTGCCAATATAGAGACGAAAAACACATTTTAAAGCTCAAATAACTTTTTAAATATGGCTCTTTACCAATTTTGAACCAGTTCCGGGGTCCTGGTCCGTTCAAATGTTCAACTCCATATTACTATTATGATCCAATAAATGGTTTTGGTGTCCATTTGGACTGGATAAAAATAAAAAAAAGTTATTAACGTTTGAGGTATGGCTTTGAACCACTTTTGAACCGGTTAAAACCCGTTTCGATTCCGGTCCTGATTTATATCATTCCTTTTTTCCAACCTATAGTCTAAAATTCAAGATCATATTTTAAATGTCTTCTGACATGGCTTTCAACTACTTTTGAACCGGTTCAACACAGGCTCAATATTAGTCCTGATTCATTATATTACTCTACCTCTATAAAGACTAGCTTTGGCATTAAGTATCCTCTAGAACAAAATGTTTTGAGCAAGATTGATCGGACCTGGTCACACTTAAAGTAGCCAAGGCTAGCATACAAAAGGTCGCTCAGTTGGGACCAACTTTTTGCAAGTTTTCTAAGATCTTTATATTTTTCAAACTCAACTTAAGCCAAAGTGAACCCAGCTCTTTCCACTTCAACTTGCAACTAATTCCGCACAACCACACAAAAGGCGACATAATGCTGAAAGCCCGAACTAATACAAAATTCTTGACACTTGTATAGGCCAACATGCGAGTACACACACAATGTATACCATCCCACATGCGCAGTGTAATCCCTCCGCCAGCACAGAGCACAATAAACCGCACAAAATGCTTTGACATCCACGCATCCCCGCCAATCTCGCATCCGCTTCACGCAGCTGCCTTCTTGGCATCCTTCTTAGGAGGGTTTTTGTGCTTCGTTCAATTATAGAAAATTGCGCAAATCCTTCAAAGTTTTGAACAACAAATCTCTGGCAGAGCCAAGCTCGTATCTTATTAGCGCTCTCAACTTGGTCTGACACTAAGCCCCACCTCTCACCACACCCAGCCCTATGATGACGCTGATGCACTTCAGCTTCAACTTGGCTGCACATAAGCCCTCCCCCCTCCATCACAAACAGGGAGAAGACAACAACACACAGAGACAAGAGAGCCGATTAAGTTCCCGAATTTCGGGGTTACCGGCTAATTCCCCGCATGTAAGGGAAATGATTTTTATCAAGCTTATTATATGGGTCGGGTGCAACCCTTCCAGCCATCCTGCGCCCGCATGCTCCTTCAAGTGCAACGCAGCGCGAAATTCCATTCATTTTTTCTTTTTTCAGCCAGTTCCCAACGCATTTTGTGGCACAACAATGCCAAAGGGAGGCCGATCATAAACTTGGGTAACTCAAAACGATGCCGCCAGCATACTTGTACATGCTCGTAGGTTTGGTCAACGTCAGCGGTTGATCACGATGATGACATTGACAGTCACTCCATTCTCCACGCCGCAATCAGCTGTTGCCACAAAGAGGTAGGTCTACTCTACCTCTACCTACCATGTACGGGTCCGGGCACTTAGAATGTTTTGGCACAATTAAAGCTGCTGGTCGTCGCTTTGCCTTTGCCGGTGACTGGCACTCAGCTGACATTGTTGTCGGTGCGGTTGTCAGTGTTAACGCACTGTGGGACAAGTTGAAGATTTTGCTGATGAACGGCGATTTTGAGTGGAAGCTGTAAAGTAACTGATCTTAAGGCTAACGTAACAAAGAAAATAGCTTTATTTTATTTTAAATTTTTTTCCATTAAGTTGACTACAGTTTTTAAACCCTTTTTGGTCTCCTGTAAGAGGCGTAAATCTATATCTTCCCTAATATTATTATAGCTATAGGAGCCCCATTGAAAGACTTTTGTTCAATTTGATTCCTTATGGAAAAGCAAAAAAATAAACAAATCAAAGGGAGCATCAGTCTCACAGTATTTTAAGGACGATCAAGTTAATTATAAATTCGTAAGAGATATTGAAAATAAATTAATTCTCTTTTTGTTCCAGGTCACTTTGCTTTAATTTTTTGGGATTTATCGGAGGGGGTAAGGATGAGCCATTGAACTGAGAGACTTGTTCAAAGAGGACTTGAAGAGGACTTTGAAGCATGTTTTTAAATGTGGAAAAAACGTTGGCATAAGAGACAGTTTTAAGGGGAATGAAATGAATATAAAAGAATAAATACATTTTTGGATTTATAAATAGAAATCCGTCGTTTTTCTTATAGATCTTATAAAAAGACCATGCTCAGGAACGGCCGCAACCGTGATGCGCAGCACTTAAGCTTAGTTCGTGTGGTGCACTTCACTTCATATCCTTTAAGTGCACGACCAAAACTTGCTTTCATCTAGTTTATCGACAACCTTTTTTTGCTATGCCTATTTTACTACATATAACCATACATATAGCTGCTATGTGTCATATGGTCATCGATTTTGCACTGTTATTTGTTAGTTTATGTGACAAATAGCTCTATGTAGAAGATGTGAAATCGGCCCTAATTGATATTGACAGTTATTAAGCGGAAGATTGTATACTTTGGAATTATAATAAGAAATGCTGTCAGTTCGTCTTCTTTTAAATACATAATTAGCAATGTCATTAAACAGTACTTTCAGTCTCTGGATACTTTCCATGTAATTAGCTCGACTCCATAAAATAGAGAAGATTTTACATAGTACGTAGTAAGGAAACTGACGTATTTTGGAACAAACATTTTAGTACAAAAATGTCAAAGTGAAATCAAATACGAGAGTGTATAATGTTCAAAAAGTTTGGTAACAAAAGATTATTCTTGGATCAAGAACCTTTAATATCTTCTTAGATCTGACAGCGATTATTCTTGATATAAGTATGAAATTTCATTATATTTTCTCTGTGTGAAAAACACTAGTTCACAGCCAAAGGTTTTTTAAATATGCATTTTTAAATTTTTCTCTTACACTTTAAGCCATATTGCAAGTTTCAAATAATTTTATTTTAAAACCCATAGGAAAAATATCGAAAAAATTAAAATCTCTTAATCTTTCTACACAGAGAAAAAAAAGTTAAGTTTCATATTGATATGGCTAAGTGATATCTTAAAACTATCGGTTTTTCATACCAATGGGGGCGCAAATGATATGACTTTTATATCAATTAGAATTCAAAAAGCGAAAAGCGTCGGCATCCTAATACATATAAGCTGTAACATAGTAAGATAGTGTTTTCGGGTGTGGTGCAGTGTGTAGTGTGTGAGCTTGCTGTGCGGGATTTGTTTGATTAGTCTCGCCTAGAATAAATTTTTTTTAATTTGATGTTAGTGTTATCGGAGTAAAATTAATAAGAAAAAATGGGGAAATGACTGTAGTTTCATATAAATTTTTTTCTTTTGGTGTACCTTAGAATCGCTCTACAAAGAAAATAAGATATCAATGAACAAAATCCATGAACAAATACAGGAGGTCTAAGCAATTAAGTACTGTGTTTTTTTTTTAAGACTTTTTCGAAATTAATTTTCATATGCTTTTCGTCTGTCCTTGATTATTTTTTCTCAAATGTTTATAAGCTTACTTCTTATGTTGACCAAAAGACGAATAATCAACGTTATTATTTTTGTAAACACATAAAACATACAAATTGGATTGTTAGTTCCTCCTCCAGTTATATACCAAGGAAAAATATCTCATATTGGTCACACAGCTGATTTTTTTTTTTTTTTTTTTTTTTTTTTTAGAGTAAAATATATATTTTATTCGCAATTAGTTACCTTAGATCTAATTGTTTACAATTTACTGTTACTTCTAAAAATAACTTATATTGTAGATTATAATAATTTCGATTTTCTAATGCTATTTGTATGTTGAGTTTTCTGTGTGTGTATCTAGAAGTAAGGATTTTAACTTTTAGATTTTTAGCGTGTTACCTAGTATGTTATGCTGTAAATGTAAATGTAATATGTGTTACAGGTGGGTGAAAAGGTATAGTGGGTATTGTGGTCTTTTTGCAGCTATATTCTTCTGTTGGACAGATCGGTTGGGTGGATCCTTTGGAGCCTTCTTCTGGCCCTGATCCCGTTGATCCTTCGCCTTCTAAGTAGTCTTCGAGCCAGATTGTTTGGGTGGCATGCTACCTTATCGAGGTAACGCGCTGCCTGTTTGTTTAAAGTGTCTCCAACCATAGGGACCCCGCAATCACGTTCAATATCCCGAGTGCGTATGTACCACTCAGCACCTGTGATTCGTCTGAGGATTTTGGCTTGGAAAACACGAATTCTGTTCAGGTGGGTTTTTGCCGCAATACCATACACCTGAATGCCGTATCTCCAGATGGGCGCCAGGATAACCTTATAAATAAGGACCTTGTTCTTGAGCGATAGCTTGTTGTTAGCGTTAAGGAGCCAGCCCATTTTTATCGCCTTGGTTCGGAGTTTTGCCACTATCTCAGAAGTATGCTGCTTAAATGTCAACCGCTTGTCTAGGGTCACAGCTAATGAAAAGTGTTCCATCAATTAAAAACTCAAAACTGGAAATCTCGGATATTTCAAAAATAGTTCAGTCCGGCACCTTACTCATGTAAAACTGGTACAAAGTAAATCTATTACAGTTAGACTTGATCGACTCAAAGAAGAACCTCATTATCTTCTGATTGCTATATTTGCTGATGACTCTTCCATAATGTCAAGAGATGGGTGTATCTGTATGCCAACAAATAAGTCTGTATACACTGACTTCAACAATATTTTCGAATTTTGGTCAACTCCATCTCCTCATTCGCCTTGGTGTTTTGAACCGAGAAACCAATTGAAAAATTGGCTATACAGCCCCAAAGGGCCAAGCCAAGCGTCTCACAGCTGGGGCTAATAGCTGATAAAGGTGACCGAATGTGTAAAAACTATTTTCTAAAGAAAGAAAAAACTTTATTTTATTAGATGAACACACTAATCGCTAGGACAAGCGCGACCACGAGCGGCCAATTAGTTATTTGAAAATCGGAATTCTTTATTCAGCAACTGTCGAGTCCCAACGAAAAACAAGAGAGGGCATACAATTACAGAAAAGTCGTGATCGCCCTTTTGATCGCTTGATACATACCACTTAGCCCTAAGTATCGATTACGGTTCCAGAGAACCAGTTTATATAGAGGGAACCCGAGATAGCTAAATTATGCAGCTCCTATGAATGTGCCGATAAAATAGTCTGAGCCCAAGTAATTTTCTAAGCGCGATAATGGCCATGTGGAGACTTCTTAAATAACAAAATTTGTTTGAAATTTTTAAAGAAGATCACTTAAGGCAAAGATTTATAAATGTTATAGATGACTCATGTAGGGGAGAGTGGGGGGTTGTGATCATAGTTTTGTTTTTCGAACATAACTTAGCCAAAAATCAATATATTTTCATTCTGTAAATTTTGTATTTTAGGTAAAAGACGCACGAAACTTTCCTCATCACTAGTTTAAAAAAATAAATTTTTGGGGTTTTTTTATTTGATATTGAAAAAAAGTGACTTTTTGAAATTTCAAAAATTTGTGGGGGGTTGTGAGCCACCCATCTAAAAGTTCAAAAATCGTGTTTTTAAGCAAATATTCTTTATTAAATGAAAAAAATAAAATTTTTTCTCATATTCTGAATTAAGAAATATCAATGAAGAGTGAAAATTGATTGACGGCATCAGGCTTGTTTTTTTTTATATAGGAGCACGTTTTGCTGGTGGCTGTTCTTTTGTTTGCCTTTTTTAATGGGTTTTTAACTTCTTTGGAGAGTTTTTCCTCTGTTTTATTGCGTATCATTGCAATATCCTCTTTGGAAGTCAAAAACAACATTTTTCCAAAGTGGCTCACAACCCCCCATATCTCACTTTTTTTTGGTGACGTCACATAACAAAAAAAAAATTATTTAAAAAAAAAACATAATTCTATTAAAAAGGCAAATGACCAAAGATATTTCCCTCATACTTACTTTTGGCATTACGAAAGAAATTTTGTATAATATTCACAAGTCAAAAATGAAAAAAAAAACCTTTTTTTTTAAAAAAAAAAAAAGTCGAGCTCTGGTTCTCAAACTTAAAGAACGTGTTGACTGATCGGTTGCTAGCCAAAAGTTAGATAATAAGAAGGGAAACACTTGACATAAACAAAAAGTTTAAATTTATTTTTTTTTGTGGCCAATATTCGAGTGGCTCACAACCCCCAGCGGCTCAGAACCCCCCATTCTCCCCTATAATTTTTGCTTGTTCTTTCTTTCGTTTTTTAATTGCGGGTTCGAGTCCCGGTTAAGACTAACTTTTAATTTTGTTTTACCAAATGGGTGCTGAAAAATAGTTCGGATCTACGGCTCAGCGTTAATTAAAAACGCACAAATCTGAGCATTCTCTCTAAGCTGCTCATTCGTCGCCACATGACCAAAAATAAAGTCGGTATGCCGGCCAATATTGCTGAGACGAAAACAAAAGCCGAAGTTAGAATTGAAATTAAGGCAAAGCCTTAATCAGGACCAGGATTCGAGCACACGACCACTAGTTAATGTGACGAGCATTTAGCCCACAAGAACATCGATGCCTCTAGCATTTTTAACAAAAATGTGAACCTCAATCGTCACTGATGCCAATGAAAGACTTGTTCTATTTTGGAGTTTTTTAGTTTGTGCCCGGCCTGCCCCTACAATGAAGCTTCAAAACAAAAATAAAAAAATTTGGTATGAGGTGCGGTATCTACTATATGTAGTGTCTTTGGTTATTTTTGAAACGATCTTTTTTCCTTTTTGTGGATTTTATAAGGTGTTGTTCAAAAAACCAAAACAGGATTGCAGTACAGTATGCATTTATGTTTCCCAGGAAAGAGAGCCCGAAATGTGACTCAGTCACACAGTGATGACTTCGGCAAGCATTCGGTATAAAAGGCTCATCAACTGAAAACTGGCTACAGAAAGGTTAACATTTCAATTTTTTCTCCAATGGCTACTTACATTGAATTGAGTAAAATATATCAAAGAAAACTTGTTTATTTATTTATGCATTATTATAAGAATATTATGAAAGTTTTTATGGCAAAATGTCCCATAGTACCGTGTTCCATTATTGTGGCTGAAGCTGTCATTATTGTTGTTTGCTTTCTTGTTGCTGGCTGTCGGTATTTTTTTTATTTTTCATTTTTTTTTTTGTAACCTTAGAACTTCTCCTCAAGTTGTAGCTGCCTTTCTCGCTGCCTTTGTAAATGGGCATAATACCGGAAACCCGCAACAACAAGCGACCGACCACGACCGACTGACACCGACAACAACAACAACAGCAGCAACTTGGAAATGACAATAACAGCTGAGCTGAAGCTGGGTCTTTGGAGCGGTTCGATGGTTCCAAGGTGCGCTCCACTGCCTCTCACTCATTTCAGAACAAAACGAATTCCAAGTCAAAGTCGCCAGAGAGTCCGTCCCATCCCTCCCAGTTGAAAAAGTTGCCGACAGTTCCGGTGAAAATCCGCGTCTGGCCTACACTTTAGCCAGCGCGTTTAGCCAAACAATTAATAGAATCCACTCGACAACTGCACAATTTACAGCGTGTATTCCTGGTCTGTCTGTTGGCCGTTGGGCTGGTTAGTTTGTTGGTTTTGCTGTCTGTAAGTGGCAGCATAATTACCACATATTTTTCTGTAAGTGGCACGGTGCGAAGTTCCCATTTAGAACAAGTCCAAGAAGCCAGAGAAGAGTTGGGCACTTCCCAGCCACTCATCAGCACGGAAATGAAATTCATTCTTGGGCTTTGTTTGTTTTCTGCTTCTTTCTCTTCTTTTTTGCAATAAACATTTGAAATTGGTGGTGAGATCAGCAGAACTTGGTAGTTTCTAGCTAAACGATTGTCTACTTAATAGACACCTCATTCCATTGTAACTAGAGAAAGAAAGGGCATCGTCTGGGCAGAGATTCTTAGAAGAAGCTGAAATAGAATTGAGTCCTTCAACTGAATTTTTTAAAATTCAAATTTCCCCTCCCTTGATTTGATATACGATCATAACTTTCACACCAAAGTGTCGGACATGGCCATTAGCTGCGGAGGCATAAATCCAAATGGCACAAATGTTTCATGTTTGTTGTTCCAGTGAGCAACGTTTCTTCGTTGCATGCATCCGCTGGGTTGGACCTTACTTGCTCAAAAAACACTTCTTTTGTTGTGCCCCTGGTGGGTTCTGCAGTTCGTGGTATGTTAATTTTGAAGAATGCTGAGCGGAGGAATAGTGTGTGTTACCAAGCCGAAAAAAGTAGCAACGCACACACATAATATATGTCCATGACCATGTCCAGGGCCATATCTGGTATCTGCATCTTATGTATGGGTATGACCACCAACCAACCGACCGACCGACCAACCAACCGACCAACCCCTGCCATCACCTTCGCAGCTTCAGTGGTACGTATATCCGTTCTGTTTGCATGTCGTTCGCGATAGCTTCTGGTATTTTCTTGTTCGCCTTTCGTTTCCCTTGCGTTCCGTTGGTCGTTTGGCCTGTCGCTTGGACGGCTTCTGCTGTTAACTTGGCATTAATGTGTAGTCGTTTGTAGTTAATTCGTTGCACCATCTCGCTCACTCGCACGGGGGTGCCCGCTGTCTTGGCGTATCTGCACTGAATGACTTTAAATGTATCTGTCGGTTACAAAGTACAGAGCAGATATATAATACGACAAAAAAAAACACACACAATATTCCAAATTGTATGCTTCTCGAGCTAGTATGAAAGACAAGATACTCTTTCCTTAGGGGTAGACTTAATGCATTCAAAATATTGTCCAAGAGAATAACCTATAATTTTAGAGTTTGCCGTAAAATGAGGGAAACTTTAATGGTTTTTACCGCGGGTTGTCATTTCAATGAGCCGTCACAGGGTGATGACTGCTTAAAATGCTATAATAAAAATTGGCACTTCCTCTTAAGGTTGACGCAACTCGATGGAGCTAACCTCTCATGAGAGCAGTTTTCAGCACAAAAATACCTAGCCGAAAGCTTTGTTGACATTTCAAAAGTTCCTTTTTGAAGTTCGATCGCAGAGATCTTTTTGTTAGGACCAGGAACTCAAACCGAATCGTATTTGGTTTCGGCTTTGGCTTATTTTTTTGGTAATAGGTTCTGTTTTGGTTCTAACATTATTTCGGTATTCGATTGGTACCAGTATTTTTATTTTGGTACAATTTAAATATGTTTTTAACCTTAGACAAGACAAAGCGGTAAATACCCTTTACACTCAAATATAGCTGAGCGGTTATCCGAATTTTTAGCAGAGACGTAATAAGCACTACTACTAGGGTAGCTGGAACTGCTTTTACAATTCTGAACATTTTGTTGAATTTTCTTGAATAATGCCATTAAAGTCTAATGATTAAACTGATTTGTGAAGATTTCGCAATAGTTTTTATTGTACTTTATTAATGACGATCTCAATAAAATACGATTTATAAGTTTATAGTACAGAAATATTCATAATATCGCCTTCCAAATGGTGTACAATTCTTCATATCGATATTCAAGAGTATTCTCTTCGATTGAAATGACAATATGTCGTTATTTTAATGTATTGCAACATATCAAAGTCGCGCTGCAGACGTTATATTGAGAACATACCTCTTCTTTCTGTTACGACCTCAAATTATTTCTTTAATTAATTTTTAAGGAATATTTGATTGGATTGATTAGAAACTAAATGATCCATTGAAAACTTTAAACCGTAATTTTTAAAAATCGTTTACTTGGAGTTATAACAATATTGAAAAAAGTGAGCGATGTTTGAATTAGCTTCGTCTCCACTTTCAGTTAAGGAATGTGCCAGATCTTATTTCCTCCATTAGTTGTATTTGAACAGAAATGGATA
Organism: Lordiphosa clarofinis; assembly: GCA_018904275.1. Classification (NCBI taxonomy): domain Eukaryota; kingdom Metazoa; phylum Arthropoda; class Insecta; order Diptera; family Drosophilidae; genus Lordiphosa; species Lordiphosa clarofinis. Next base: position 991,872 of record JAEIGQ010000007.1, on the reverse strand, counting down.
AAATGATTGATAGATAACTGCCAAATTAGTTACCCAAGTAATTTTCTGTTCAGAGGTTAGCATAGAAAATGCCACATTACAATTAAGCCAAATTGCTTAAACTTCCCTTCAAAACTAAATGCTCGTCTTGCTGTCCGAACCAAAACAGTTCCGGTACAAGATTTAGGTTGTTTTCGGTCTTTTTGGTTACAAAAATATCGGTTCATAAAAACCGTTACACAAAAAATTTAAAATTTCGATTCCGGTATCGGCTCCGGCTCTGAGATTTAATTGGTTCTTTTCGGTAAACGGTTCCATTTCTGGTTCTGTTATGATTTACTGGTTAGGATGTGCTTCTAACGTTTCAATTAAATACTTTTGCCAGAACGGGACACCCAAAGCAAAAATTAAACCGATCGTGCTTGATAAAAAGCAGTTTTGATGTCAAAAGTACGACTAGTCGGAATATTATTGGATCCAAGCCGGAGGTATTAAAATTGAGCATGAATTTTTGAGATTAAGATTCTTGGTTTATATCAAGCATAAGCATCTCGAGTACAAGAAGAGATCTTGTTTGATATAAGTAGAATATCCTGATATGGGAGGTGGCCAGTAAGTGGCCACCACCCACTTTTTTCTAAGCTGCTGCTACATACTTAACTGGGAGTTGAACTCGCGACCTAGAAAGCCGAACACACGAACGACGGCGCCTTAGCTCACTCGACTATCAGATATATGCAAGACCTGGCGTCAAAATTATTCTTAAGAAGTCAACCGCTTTTCTATGTTCCGTAGGAGCAGATGGCTTATGTGTTTGTGGGTGTGTGGAGTGTGATGGTGCGGGGGTTGGAAGAGGGGTTAACAATGACTTATCACTGAATTAACAGTTACTGAATAGTGACTAATCAGTGGAAGATTCATCGTCGTACAGTGCTTCGCTCCTACTGCGACCCATGACACCCACTCTTATGTAATATCCAGAATGTTGAATAGATGCTCTTACCGATTCGAGGATAGCCTAATGCGTACTTCTGAACCGAAATAAACTGTACCAAACCGCAATTCCGTACACATAAACCCAACCGCTAACCGAAGCAGCGTCTCACGTTGTTGCGACTAAAGAAAATTACTCGCAAAAATTGATTTTTTGAGATATCAAAAAAAAGTTTAAGTGCAACTTGAAAGATTATTTAATTTTGCCTAGTAATCCCAAAAAAAAAACAAGTGAGAGTCGGTCAAGCCCGACTATAACATACTCTGTACCTGGAGTAGAAGCTGAATGCAATGCTGGTGCTGCGCTCATCTCAAAGTCTCTCTCTATATTTCTCACACTCTCTCTCGCTCTCTCTCTCTCTAAGATTGTGTGGTATTAGTTGTGAAAGGATAGGAGGGGGTGGGGCGAGGGCGAAGTACTTTTTTGCTCATAACTTAAGAACCGCTGATCCGATCCTTATCAATTCTTCGGCAAATCGAAACATGGAATAATAAAAATTGTTGAATAAAATAATAAATTGGTTAAGTTAAAAAGTGTAGAAAATTTATCCCGATTATTTTTACAAAAACTATAGGATATTCTCTTCCGACTGTAAAAAAAAATTTAAGTTAATAATTTTAATGTATGGGCTAGTTTTTATCTTATTTTGTTTCGAAAAAAAAAAATTATTTCGCATAAAGCCCCATACGGAGTTCGACGAAAAATTCGTTTCAAAACAGTATTTCATATAATTAGAAACACCTTGGCTTTGGTTTGATGCTCATGTGCTGCCAGAAAGTGTTTCTATTTTCGTCGTACTCCGTATGGGGCTTAAACAAGTAAAATTTTGTTTATTTTTTTAATTCCAAAAAAAAAATTTTTTTTAATTCCAAAAAAAAAATGTCCACTTTTAAGTTTTTTTTTTTTTTGCCTCTGAATCTGCGATTAAGATATTCGGGATGACAAACTTATAACTGGATTCAGAAAGTTGTTCTTGGATCAAGACTTGTCATCCATAGGGCGACTTTCTCAGTTTCTTATATAAAATCCAAGCTCCACTCTACCGTAATTTTGACATCGAAAAATTTCCTTATTTCCCAGTGCAGAAAACAGTAGTCAGTAAGTAGCCTTGTACCCATAGATTTGCATTCTTGTTCATAATTGTATAAGCCGAAAACTATAAAATTACTAATCCCGTTCAATAAACTTTTTCCGATGCTCAACAATAATCAAGATAGGCGTAAGTCTGTGATACACAATCAGTATGATTCAGGAATGGTCCCCTTGTCGCCCGGCTCCTTATTCATCTCAAAATGCATTTTAAAGCAAACCACAACCAAATACAAGCACCGCATTACTACGACGCCATAGACATTGATTTTGCTTTAATTCTTTACTGTTCCTTGCTGAGTATCAAAATCGATATACCCCACACGTTGAGATTCCTTACCGAATAACTGAAATTAAATGGCAGGAAAAAAAAGAACGGAATACATTTCTTCACTAGGGTGATTTTTATTCTTATTGCTCGTTGTTCGTTCCCAATGCTTTTCCGCCAATTTGCGTCAAGCTCATCTGGGCCAGTCCCATTGCTTTTCATGTCCTCGTCCAGTTGACTAAGTGTACACAAATTAGTGCAAGTTTATCTGATGGAACTCTGAAACACGGTTCACCTAGCTTGCCCTCATGTTGGCCTCCTCGTCCTGCAATCTATTGACGGACACTTTTTTTTGGAGGGGGGAGGGAATTATTTTTTCGCGTCTTCCGCTTTCTTTCTGCTATCTGTATGTAGTTCGTTTTTTTCGAACAATTTACTTGAGCTCGGATTGCGTTAATTTGGTAAAATGTTTTGACGTTCCTGCAATTAAAAAGGCACACAGGGTGACTGGGTCGGCCCTTTCCGTATGTTTTTTTTCCTGTTTTTTTTTTGGTCACTTTGTTTGAGACCAGGAGCAACGAAGCGTCTGTTTTTACTAATTAAAAGCAATGTTCCAGAAATGTGTTTACCTGCTGTTAATGAGAATCCACAATGAATTGCTGTCGTAGATTGTGTTCCTCAGCCCTAGACACGGTGAATGGCGATGCCGACAACGACGACGACTAAGTTTATCCGTTCGTCACTCTATGTGAACATTTTTCCGCTGTTTTCGGTGCTTTTTGGTGCATTGCGGTGAATGTAAACGTCTGCAGATTGGATTTGTGGTTAGAGATAGGGTGAGGTGTGTGTTCAGTGAGCATACAATTTACACAAAGTTTAAAGTATTTAAAGTTGACACAATAGAGCAGCATTTACATGTGGTAGAAAGTTCCCAAAGTCTTCAGAGTATGTTAGTACAAAGAATATTTAGGGTCCGAGTTAAGTGATCTAACATCATATCACAGTTTGGTTCATATTAAAATATTGCTAGCCGATGTCTAATCGTGAAAAGTTTTTGGAAGGAAATTGTCTGCACCACCATGAAAACTCGATGGAACTTACAAAGTGGAGTCCATAAAAGCAACAAAAAACACACACATATACACGCACTTAACACGCTCTCACTCTCTCTCGCGCGCTTTTAGCTGAACAGCCTAGTCCAAAACACTTCTTTTTTTTGGCGTTTTCTCCTAATTAACGGTGAAATTTTCCAAATTTTCTTTCTTAGTGCGCGCCTGCATAACTAAACGAAGGTCTATGCGAAATCTCAATCCTGTAGTAAAAGCCGTTTAGGCTGTGGGTTGATAATATGTCAGTCAGTCGGGCCTACAGATTTATAAGTATAAATTTCTTCTTCTTTCTTCTTTATTGGCCCGATGCTTGCATCACAACCGTTTGACGGTCTCGGCCGCTGCAACTAATGTCCGCCAGTCGCTTCTGCTCCGTGCCAGCTGGCACCAGTTTTTCACGCCAAGCTTGGAAATGTCTTTCCGCACCTGGTCGTCCCACCTTAGAGGTGGTCGTCCCACCTTGCCTTGTCCCAGTTCTTTCGCATTCCTTTTGTAGACCATTTTTGCTGGAGCTTGTTCATCTATACGGGTAACATGTCCCAGCCAGCGCAGCCGCTGTTGCTTTATGCGCTTGACCAGACTAGTATCCCCATAGAGCTCATATAGTTCGTCATTCCTTCGGATGGGAAAATCCTCGCCAACTTTCAAAGGTCCATAAATCCTGCGAAGCTCGAAAACGCCAATCGCCGCCTCATCCGCTGATGATATTGCCCATGCTTCTGCGCCGTATTGCAGGACTGGGATGATAAGCGACTTATATAGCGCTATTTTTGTTCTTCGCTTGAGGTTTCTGCTCTTGAGCTCCCTACTTAGCCCGTAATAGCATCGGTTTGCGAGCGTGATTCTTCTTCGTATTTCAAGGCTGATGTTGTTGTCGCCGGTTATCATCGTTCCGAGGTAAACAAAGTCCTCTACAACTTCAAAGTTGTACTCTCCCATTGCAACAGATTGCCCTAGGCGCGTGGCCTTCTGTTTCGAGGACACTAGGTACTTCGTCTTGTCCTCGTTTACCGCTAAACCCATTAGCTCAGACTGCTTCTCAATCTCTGAAAACGCCTTGCGTACTGCCCGTTCGGTTTTGCCGATAATATCAATATCATCGGCGTATGCGAGTAGCATTACATCTTTATTAAAGATGGTGCCCGATCTGTTGGCATTTGGGCACTGGCGCAATATATACTCCATCAGCAGATTAAAGAAGTCACACGATAAGGTGTCACCCTGCCTAAACCCTCTTTTGGTATCAAAAGGCTCGGAGAGGTTCGTTCCTATTTTGACGGAGCTTTGAGTGCTTCTCAACGTCATCATGCAAAGTCGAACGTACTTTGCTGGAATACCTAAAGTAGACAGGGCTTCGAAAAACCTTGACCTTATCGGCGTGTCGAAAGCGGCCTTGTAATCGATAAAAAGATGGTGATTTTCGATGTTTCTCTCATAGGTCTTCTCCAGAATTTGGCGCAATGTGAATATCTGGTCTGTGGTGGACTTACCAGGTCTAAAGCCACACTGATAAGGTCCAATCAGTGTATCAACAAGCGGCTTTAGACGTTCACAAATAATGCGGGACAGAACCTTATATGCGATGGGGAGGAGACTGATCCCGCGGTAGTTGGCGCAAACTGCAGGGTCTCCTTTCTTAAAGATTGGACAGAGAACACTTAGATTCCAATCGTCGGGCATGCTTTCGTCAACCCATATACGGCACAGAAGTTGGTGCATGCACCTTACCAATTCTTCGCCTCCAGCCTTGAACAATTCAGCGGGCAGCTCATCAGCGCCTACTATAAAAAAAACTATAAAAAAACTACGTATTTCTTAGTTTCGGCATGAAAAGTGTGAAGTATTCAAAATATTACAAATTTCGCTGATCATTACAAGGTGAACTTATGGCTCAGAAATGTAATCACTTTCACGTAATTTCCAATCGAAAACGAACTTCAAAAGGTAACACCATTAGAAAAATTTAAAAGATTTTCACTCTAAAAGCCGTTTTCGGATGCTTACCTTTTGGGTTTCTAATTTATTTGGAGGGAGTAAACCATCAATAGTATTGATCAGTAATAGTATCGATAGTGCTATCATCGCCACGCAGCAGAACTCGAATAATTTTCAAAATTTTGAGCTCAGTTCTTGACCACGTCTTTTGAAAGACATTACGCAGTGAAACAGGCACACTGAGCGAAATAGCCGGTTCAGAAAATATGTTTAAAATTGAAAATAGCAGTTCCAATCTAAGGGTATGTGACTTTTTGATTAACACAATGGAACCAGTTTAGGGCAGCGATGGTCACGCCAATCCAACACGAGCCAAGGGAAAAAACAGTTTACAGTTAGCTCAGGCCAGCGGTCGATGAAGCAGGTCAGACCTTGCTTAAGCCGCTTTATAATCATACAACCAATGCACTTTCACTTTTTGGACTCGCTGTCCTAGACAAACCATGGATTAAGGTAAACATCCGCCTAAGGCCTGTTTTCACTGAGAATTTCTCAGTCCGATGGTTCTTGAAGTAAGAACATTGTACATTGAGGAAAAAATTCTTTGTAAAAACCTTTTGCAATTCCTTGTGCGGTTTATTTAATTTCTTATAATCTGAATTTATCTTGTGTACAACTTGTGTCTGAAACTAACGACTTAAGTCTAAGCTCAACATATTTTATTTCAAATTTATGCTTCTCTGACTAAACTAACCAATTAACTTTAAGCTGGACCCTAAAACAACACTTAGTCTACCGCAGCCTGACCACAGCAAAATCAAAACCTCAACAGATCGCTTAAAGCAACCGAGACCCGCCCACAATCACACACACACACACACACTCAGCTAAAAACATATCGTGCGGGGCATCGTTGTAAAACTAAAATCCGATTTCAAGTATGCCATAATAAATAGCCCAGCAATGCGACATAGAACCGAAGAGGCTCTTAATAAAAGTCAATTGCTTCAACCTCACCGCCGCTGCAACCCCCCTCCTCCCCCCACCATAGCTCGGTTTGGTTCTCGTTGTTCTCTGCCATTTGAAATTTTAATAAAAAGTCCTTTTATCGCACTTAGAAGGCCATTTAGTAAGCTAAATTATACCCGAGTATTATCCGGGCAACTTTGGGGCGGTGACAATCGAAGCCCAATCCCAGTAGCAGTCCTTGTTCCAGCCCAATCCCAATCCTAAAAACCCAAAATCGTAGTCAAATTGGCCATGTTAAACCACAGACTATTTGGCTATTGTAGTTGCTGCTGCTGTTGTTGTTGTTGACCCGACTTATCTCTTGGACCGGCACCGGCAACGTAAACTTGCCACAAATTGGCCAACTTGTTGTTGCTGCCGCTGCTGCTGTAGTTGCTGCATAAGTCCAATTTATTTTTGGTTTTTTACTTCAAAGCGAAAACAAAAAAGTAAAACCAAATCGAATTAAGCTAAAATCTACATAAGCTTTTTCTTTCTGTGTGGCTGTGTGGTACGTTGGTGAGGCACAGTGGGGCAAGACATTGAACGTTTTGAGTATATCATTACTTGACTTCTTAACTCGACTTCTTCCTACTCGACTTCTTAAGTTTATCCAGTTCAAAGTAACTGCTCAAAGATATCTACTTGCGTTTGAACACAAGTGAAGGTCACCCAAGAATATATTAGGAAAACGCTCCTTCAAGTGAGAGGGTTACATTTGAAAGCATTTAACTCGAATCAGGCACGTTAAGATTGGGTGATACTTTGCCAAATGTGTACAAAAAGGGCCCAAACATAAAATAAGAATTTTTTAAAATTCTGGAAGAGCAGCTAGTCTCTCGCACCATAAATACGTTTTTTTTCAACACCTATTAGTTACTTGTTTTTAAACGCAAAATTATATATATTCATGCAACATTTAATTCGGTCTATCGGTGGACCCTTTGAATTTAGATATACACAATGCGCAGTAGATAGCTTAGATATTTATGGATTCATGGGTATCAATCCGTCTAAAGGTTGTGTGTAGATACTGCTTCGAAATTCTACACTGCGGTTGCCCTGCTCGTCGCCAGATATTGCCGATTGCTTATTCTCCATAGTGTAGACCAAGGGTGCCCAAGCCTATTGCGCACGCAATAGCACGCTTACGCAAAGGAGATCCGTGCGTATTGCCCTTACGCTTAGGTTTTGGGCAAAAGAGCAACAACAACTTTTTATGTGTTCTCTCTACTCCTACTTTTCGAGCCAAGGTTTTGTTGTTGCCCGCACGTGAAGCTGTCACGTAAAGCATCTGGCTCAGCGTTGGGCAACAATAACTTTAAATTTTTTTTCTCTTCTCATTCTCTCCGAGCGAAGATTTTGTTGTTGGCAGCGTGCTCATCACGAGCTCACACACACACAAACCAAAATTGGGTTTCTCTCACTATTTCTTGTGGTTGTTTTTGCCTAAGATATACTTTCTTCATTTGTATTGGTATTCACGCGCGCGTAAGCTGATTTTGGGCGCCTTTGGTATAGAATTACACACCTTACATTGTTTAGTCAAGTCTAGACTTATTAACATAAAATTCTGAAAGTTTATGGGGGTCTGGTCTGGTCTGGTTAGCTGCCGTCTTCTTGTCATTGTTAAAATGCTTGCAAACAATTACACAAATTCGCTTCTAATAAGTTTTCGACATATCTAGCCAGCTTGGCCCAATTTATTAAGCCGTTGCCATTAAGTAATGATATTATTTAAGCCTTATTTAGTCTTACTTTTCCAAAATACATTAATCTAAATTCTTTGAGCACTGGACATGTTCCCAGAATGTGACGTATGTATTCTACATAGTTTAACGAATTGCAAGTAGCTTTGAAGATTTTGCGAGGCACTACAGTAATGCCTAAAGAGACGTTCTTGAGAAACTTGTATTCTTCAAAACATAGTTTCCTCATCATAGCCACAGCTATGGGCCCCTGCCTTCCTTCACTCTATGGAGCTCACCAGGACGATTTTCGGACCGTCGAATAATCGTCTTTTCTCTATCCCTTAAAAATTGTTTGATGTACTGCAAAAATCTCTGAAAATAAAGAATATGTTTGTTGATTTCAAATATGACTTCCCATTTGTGTAAGGCAGGCCATCCACACACGAATTTGTTCAGTTCGACGGAATGTTCGACGTTAGTGGAGGTGTTCGTGAAATTTTTTTTTGTTCGACTATTTGTTCGCAGAGAATATAAATGTTTCTATCTTGCGAGTTTTCGTGCGAACATGTTCGTCAATGGATGCGAATATTTTGACGAACATCATTTGTAGAAATTATTTGTAGAGTGAACAAGTGCCCAAATGAGCAATGAACTGTTGCTAGAATTGATTGAATGGCCCCAAATTGAATCAATAATGATCTAAGCTAAATTAAATCGCCATCTAGGCCATGATTCTGTTAGTTTCCGCTGCCATATTTTCATGTTTATTCGGTGAGATTTTGACGCAAATGATGTTCGTGAAAAATGTTCGCCAGGTTAGTGGGCAAATGAATTTTTGTTAGGTGAACAAGTTCGTCAAACAAATTCGTGTGTGCATGCCCTGCTTAAGGTACGAATGACAACTTATTCAACCATTATTTCTTTGCTAAGGCTAACTGATGAAAAGATTTTTGTATAATTTCCAAGTCTGTTAATAACACTGTGCAACTTTTTTAAGGTCATTTTCTGGTTATGCCATCGGACCCCGATATTTTTTAAGAGCATACCGAAACTAAAAAAATCCCCAAAGGACTTGGCCCTATCACATCGTGAAGGAACTTTTTTGATATCCAACATATTTTTTCCAAAAACTGAAATTTTGAAAAAAGGTCAATTTTTATTAAAGGAAAAAAAGTCATGAACAGACTGACCCAAATTGGCATCTAGTGCTTAAAAAAGGGCGAAAACTTTGAAAAAAGTGATATTTTTCATGTTTTTGCCAGAAACGGCTTAACGGAAATTTGAAAAAAATTTCTCTGCAAATTATCCCAAACAATAATAAAAACAAATCTCTGGTACTAGCTTCATACGAACACCCCGTTGTTGTTTGTTAAATTTCTTAAGTTTCGGTCTTAAACTTTTGACATTTGGCAAAATGGTACAGCATAGTTGTTTGCACTGAGACATAAGCGCATTGCATAAGCATTGCCATAAGCAATATGTGGGCACTCCTGAATTTTTGTTGGGAAAAAGAAGCTTATTGAAAGAAACCTTTTTCCAATAAATTTCATTAGAAACTAAAAATCCAGGTTGAAACTTTCTATGAAACAAATCTAGAAACGCTTCCATCACATTAAGCTTTCTCTACTTCCTTCTGGTGTCGCTTTGTACCACTGTGCCTGCGGCTTGATTGTTTGTCCGCCTCTCGGTCCATTTGTTTGTTGCTGGGCATGAATTACATTTCTCTTTTGCATTTGCTTTGTTGTTGCTGCTGCTGGTTGTTTCCCATTTTTATTTCGCTTTTTTTTCTAAATGCTAATTTATGGGCATGTGTTGCCATTTGGTTGCCGTTGGGTAATTTTAGTGCCCACCAAAACACAAAAACATCGAAACAGAAACAGGAAATGCAGTAAGCGAAATAAAAAGTGAGGTAAATTGCATATTTATGAATCTGTCAATTGTTTATACTTTTATGCATTTGGCATTTTGTTTGTGTTGCTGTTTTCACAGAATTTCACAAGTTGTTCGCTGATTGTTATTGTTTGTTGTGGCTGGCTGGACGACTCGCACGCCCACTTTTGGTATGTCGGACTCGGACGGGGCGGCATAACAACATAGTCGTACAACATATGATTCCGTTCCATTACCATTTCGCATTCAATGGGGGTTCTGGTTCTTCTGGGTGTTGGCATTGTTGCATGAATTGCTCTGCGGTTCGGTTCGGTTTTTCGGACTGACTGACCACCGCCCTCGCTGCAGTGTGTGTGTGTGTGCTTGTGCCCCTTCTCTGCCAAAGTCCGGCAGACAAAACAAACGCATAATAATAACGAAATGTTGGCAAAAAGGAAAACTTACACCTACTTCCTGTACATGTTCTCAAAATGGTACACTGGAAAAAATTGAGAGAAAAGTTTGACAGGTTTTGTTTCACAAATTTGATAAGTGATGAAAGCCAGACAGATTTGTTAGAAAAAGTTGACAAAAGCTGACACACTAAGGTATTATTTAAACTGATTTTAAACAAGTGGGCAGTATTTACGGGCACCTGAAGAAAGCAAACCATCATTCAAATCCGAATTTCGGAAAAAAAAAACAAGTTAACAGCTCCATTTGTAAACTTAGCAGTATCTTTCTGTAGTAACACCATATTGTCAGCACTTAAAGAGTTAAGTTAGGCTCTGGGTTTAAATCATTTTACAATCAGCAAGTAAGGTCTCCAAAGAAAAGCTTTCTATATATTAAGGAGCAATTTACTCTACTCTAAAGCTAAGCTGCAATCCTCCAGAACAAGCATCAAACTTAATATTTCTGTTCGATATGGGTTGTCGATATGTCTTAAAATATAAAATTCGAAAATATTTATTAGCCAAATTGTTCTCACACAAGTAACATCGATATTTTTTTATTATCTAAAGCCTTAAAAAGCAACGCAGAAAACTTATTAAAGAAGGTCTATGTCATTGTAGTATCTACTGGCAGTTCCCATTGTTATCGAACTTAATGAAAAGACTTAAGCAAAAGAGATTTTTGGGAAAAGTTTTAAAAGAATCTTAGGACTCTTACTTGCTTTTATTATGGTTCGATTATTTTGGCAAATCATAGAACAATATGATCATATTAATATCTTCTCTGGGAAGCCCATTCTTATCAAGCCTAACAATAAAATTAATATGAAATAGGAAATGGGGTTAAACATTATGTCTGCCAAGCTGATCCAGATAGGCATCCAATCGCTTAAACTTAATAATTAATATCAATTTTAAAGACCAATGGTACATCTATTAGAAATAATATTTAGCTGATATTTAAACCTTATTATTTCTCTTAGTGCAATTGGAACACTGAGAACGTCCCTTTCGCGGCACTTAATTTTTATACTCTGTACCAAAGGTACATAGAGTATATTAAGTTTGTGCAAAAGTATGTAACAGGGAGAAGGAATCATTTCCGACCATATAAAGTATATATATTCTTGATCAGCATTAACAGCCGAATCGATATAGCCATGTCCGTCTGTCCGTCCGTCCGTCCGTCCGTATGAACAAACAGATCTCAGAGATGGTAAGAGATAGAGATTTGACGTGTATGGGACAAATGCTTCTTATACTTGTAGGCAGATCAAGGTTATTTTCAATTTTTGCCACGCCCCCTCACGCACCCGCAATTTGGAAAAAGCGTTATATCTCCTACAGTTTTGAAGATAGACGATTCGTACCCTCTATAGATAGTCAGCAATTAGCAAAATGTATCGATTTGCCAAAAAAATGATAAAGATCGGATAATCGGTTCTCAAGTTATGAGCAAATAAGTAAATTTCCCTCCCCCCACCCCTTCCCACCCTTTCACAACTAACACCGCACAATCTAAGAGAGAGAAAGAAAGAGAGAGAGAGAGACTTAGAGATGAGCGCAGCACCAGCATTGCATTCAGCTTCTACGCAGGGTGCAGAGTATGTGTTTCTCACATGTTTTTGTTAATTAATTTTCGCGATTTGGAAACCAAAAAAGAGGTTTAATAATTTTAGTTGCAAATTACTTGAAAGTTTGGGTTCAGATGTTAAAGCTACGAGAAGTAGTTATCCGATCCGTTCGGTTCCGACATATTAGCAGCGTGCAGGGAAAAGAAGACTCTGTGCAAAATTTCTGCTTTCACTTTTAAAATCGCAATGAAATCGAAAAACTGAAAATAATTGATATAAGAAGAAGATTTTTAATATTAGCAGAAAAATTTACAGAATTTCTTAAACTTGCAAAAAAAAAAACGATTTTTTCAAAAAAAACCCACATTTTTAATGTTCAAATCCAAAAATTGGTACCTTATCAGCAAAATCAAAACTTCGTGTTTGGTTTTTCTTTAACGTCATTCAATGCAGCCTACATTAAAACAAAGTTGGTTCGAATAGGACACTTAATGTGGCCACACGACCATCAAATGTAAGGATACCGCTCTAAAGCAAATATCTCGTGAACCTGACGTGCAGGAAGAAAACGGACAATTTATCTGAGTTCAGCGGCCAAAAATACATAAGGAACAGTTGCAAAGTTCTCTGTTGCAAAAAATGGCCTTTTTTGTAAACTTGTGTAATTATTTATTTATTACTCAAATCAATCAATTTTGCGTAGTTAGCTTAAAATTCTGAAGAAAACATTGAAAATTCAAAAATAAAGATAAAGTTAAGATATATCACGGCTTAGGGTCGTGAGTCGTGAATGGAGACCACATATTGTTTGTTTGCTTTTTTTTTTTTGTTAATTCTGCTCTTTTTAACAATAAGTTTATTTCTGAACAATGCACTTTTCTTCCAAGCACGATTTCTTTGGTAGATTTTAAATTCGGATTTAAGATCCATTTATTTTCTCTGTGTATTGATATGAAATTGAAATACCTACTGACAGTGTCATTAGTAGACTTTCCTTACGACTTTTCAATTTTATTGTTTTATAATAAAACTTTTTTTTTTAGAGTGTGAGGGCTTTCTCAAGTACCGGGGTTTCAAGGGTCGGCTTGATAAGAGTAACAGATTTTGTTACCTAAAAAGGTTTCAAACCGACAGATCACCCCGATAGAACGTCAATATATCCACGATTGCTACTAAAAAATCACCTATTGTCATATAAATTTTTATACACTTGAAAAGTGTATTATAGGACGGAATCATCTCCGACCACATAAAGTATATATATTCTTGATCAGCGTGACGAGCTGAGTCGATTAAGCTTTGTCCGTCCGTCTGTCCGTCCGTCCGTCTGTCCGTCTGTCTGTTTCAACGCGAACTAGTCCCTCAGTTTTGAAGCTAGCGAGCTGAAATTTTGCACAGAGTCTTCTTTTCTCTGCACGCTGCTAATATGTCGGAACCGACCGGATCGGATGACTACTTCTTGTAGCTGCCATACAAATGATCGGTCAAAAAATGGGTTTTATTGAGAAAAACTGATTTTTCCTCAATATTACCGCTCTCAATCACGGTCATGGGTAATAAATGTTTTTAAATGTTTTTGAGCTGATCTGCGAAGTTTGGTCGAAATCGCTAACCGTTGAGACAAGCGATTTCAAGTGTATAAAAACTTCGGCACGGACGAAGTTAGCCTTGTCTTTCTCGTTATATACTATATTGTCCATCCGAGTTCATTTCTGAAAAAGAATAAAAATTACTTTTCTGCCAACTTGTTTACAATTTTGGTTTAAAACGTAAAAAAAAATAAAATTATTTTTAATTAATTTATTTTTTTCAGTGCATTGCCATATATTAACTTAAATCAATAAACAACACGAAATAAAAACAACTTCCATTGTCTGTCTTCCATTTGGCCGTTTTTCTTTTGGGCCGTTTTTAGTGCGGTAGCCAAGACCCCCGGTTCGCTTCAGTTCGATTTGGTTCTGTTTCCCTTTTTCTCAAGTGAAGGCATTAAGTAAGTCGAAAGGTATAAACACAAAAAACCGGCAAACAAATATGACCGTGACTAGGGGGGGAGGGACGCAAAACCAAATACCTTTTTGGCATCAGGAGGGGAAATGGCAAGGCAATGGCCAGAAGAATGAGACAAAACAAAAAACAGTCGAAATTCCTTCACAGAACATTTATTTTTCGGTTTCGGTTTGCTTTTTCGTTACACACATTGATTTTCGAGGCGGGCGGTTAACAACAGAAGAAAAACAACAAAATAACACACGAATGCAATAAACTTGAAAAAAGGTAAATTGTTCAACATATTTTGTATCTTTTAGATACCACAACTGCACGCGCACAGGGCTAAGGGATGAGTGAATGGGGGGCGATAGGAAGGGGAGAAAGAAAGGAAATCCAACTACAGCTGTTAACTGTGGGAACCAAATGTGTCCCCTAGAATGAAAAGTCTGAGAAACAGGTGCTAAGGATAACTATGGGGAAAAGCAACTTCTAGCTTAAATCTTATTTAAGTTAGTCTCATGTGAGTTGAGTAGAAGTAATAGTGTACGTAAGTGTATAAATGAGAGTGAATGAAAGAGCTTGCTTGAACTCTCCGCTTGTGAGTAAAATTTTACTTAAGGAAGTGAAAAAATAGTAAGGCTGCCTTCACACTGTTCGACACATGACCCATGATATCTAGTAGGCGCGCATTTCCCCATGAAATTCTTTAAATTTGATAAGCTATTCAAATTTTGAACAGAACAAAACGCAGGACTATTAGACTATTATGTGTCATGTGTCGAACAGTGTGAAGGCAGCCTTAATTAAGTAGTTTAGCTTTAGCTTCATCGCCAAAAGTCTCATTAAATTTATCGACGACGAAAATCCCAACAAATCATTCAGTTTCTATATTCTTTCTTAACTTTTCTAATAATCCTGCTTTGTACTGTCTGTCGCGTCAATGTCCATTTTTATTTACAGTGTGACCAACGTCTTTAAAAGTGGGAAATTCTAAATGCTACCTGTTTTACTCTCCAAGAAAGTAACTAATTTCCTTACTTCAGTTATTTGTTTAGTCCTTAATCCATTGACTCTGCTCAAAGCTCTGTTCAGCATCATTAGTCATGAGCCCAATGTTATTCTTAGGTCCTGCAAAAAAACAACCTAAACTGACAAATGCCTCGAATAAACTTGGCTGATAAGTTGAAATTTATCAAATCAAGAGGCCTGGTCTCAGTTTCTTTTTGCCGGGGAGGCTGATCCCAGTCATCATTTGCAGAGAGTCAGGCACCGGGCAATAAAATGACTTTCGTCACGGTTATCAATAACCGGCTATCGATATTTTATGAAAATTGATACGCCACACAAACACACACACGCACACATCCCCTTCTCTCTTACACCCACCCGCCGAGCCACGTTGCGAAATAAAAATAAATAATAATAGCCCATTATTACAGTTTATCCCACCCTAAATAGTTTTCTTCTCTCTTTTCCGCTCTCGCAAGGACTCTAAGGAGTCCTTTTTGGACCCTGCAGCCGCCACTCATAAGCGCACTAATCCGTCAAAATTTATGGCCAGAACCAAGCAAATGCAGAAAAATAAAAGTGAAGGCGAGTTCCAGTCCTCGAGAGCCAATTGATAACGTGCGTGTGAAATTTATCAAATAAATTGAGGCCATAAATGTCAAAGCGGCATCGCTTGATTCATGGACACCGCCGAGAGACCGACATACAAACAGACAAATCCTGGCTGCTACAAATTTGCAGATTTTCCCCGTTTTGGGCAATTTCAACGAAAATCATTCAAAAATAAAGCTGCAAATTACATTTGCATTCAATGCGGGTGAAATTTTCTATGCCATTACGAGGCACTTTTTGTTGTATCTTTTGCTTTTGCGTAATCAGAAAGCGTAGAGAACATCGGTTATGGGTTCGAGTTCAGCACAGCGTGGCTATCATTATTCAGAATTTGTTGTACGCTTTTTGTATTATTTCTTGTTGTTTAGCTCTTTGATTGTTGCATTCAAAAAGTTGAACGCTTTTCAGGCTATTATTAAATTTGGTGCGCCAGGTGAGAGCGGGAGATCGGGTAATGACAACGCACAACACGCCCTAAAGGTAACCAAAGTTCATCCGATTCATATGAAAAATTATGCTTTTGACAAGTTAACCATTTAGTAAGAATTTCACTTACCCCCTAGAGCTCTTCTACACAAATTGTTGACAAGGTATTCGAAAAGAGAAAAAAAAACTATTGTTCTTCTATGTTTAAAAAGGGAAGCTAAAAAATTCAATTTAAATTACGCGGGTATGTTGTATCGCTAAAATAAAATGTAAAGAACATCTGTCACGTTTGAGCTAGCAATGCTGCTCCAACTCCATTTTCAGCTAGTCCGCATTGGGTTAATTTTAAACCTCCACTGACTTTGAACGCTTGGGTCCGTTGACATTGGAGACGGGTTTCAGGGTACTTCCCTTCAGTGCGGGTGTCGTCATTAAGTTGGGTTGATTTGTGCCAGTTAGCTTTTAGTTTTCCCTCGGCTGAAACTTTCCGGCCGTTTCCTTTCACTCAGAGATTTTAGTTATTTCTTCATAGACAATTTCTGAAGTCAAAATATTAAGTTGCACACTTTTCCGTCAAAGGCATAAGTTGGTCATTCAATTCACCCACGAGTGACAGTACTATCGATACGTTAACTATAAAAAGGCCAGCATCGCAGAAACTAAAAATTCCTGGCAAACTTCAAATAAAGCAAGTGAGAAAGTCGGTCAAGCCCGACTCTAACATACTCTGTACCTGGAGTAGAAGTTGAATGCAATGCTGGTGCTGCTCTCATCTCTAAGTCTCTCTCTCTTTCTCTCTCGCAAAGTCCTCACTCTCTCTTTCTCTCTCTCTCTAAGATTGTGCGGTGTTAATTGTAAAGGGTGGGAGGGGGTGGGCGGAGGGCGATTTCCTTTTTTGCTCATAACTTGAGAACCGCTCATCCGATTTTGATCATTTCTTCGGCAAATCGATACATTTTGCTAATAATCAACTATCTCTAGAACTTATAGACATATTGTCTATCTTCAGAACTGTAGGAGATATAACGTTTTTTTCCAAATTGCGGGGGGCGGGAGGGGGCGTGGCAAAAATTGAAAATAAACTTGATCTGCCTGCATGTATATGAAGCATTTGTCCCATACATGTCAAACCTCTATCTCTTACCATCTCTGACATCTGTTTGTTCATACGGGCGGACGGGCATACGGACATTTCTATATCGTCTCGGCTGTTGATGCTGATCAAGAATATATATACTTTATATGGTCGGAAATGATTCCTTCTCCCTGTTACATACTTTTGCACAAATAATATACTCTATGCACCTCTGGTACCAGGAATTTTTAGTTTATCATTTCGTTGCATGTGTATCCAGCAGCATGAAAGTAATCCACAGTTTCATATCGATAGTTGGCATATCGATTGAGTGTGTGGATTGAGAGAAGAGCTGATGCAGAGCTCAGGAATACATTGCAAACAATTTTTTTGCATGTGATGAGCAAACATTTTTGGGGGATTGCTTTTATATTTTTTTGTTATCTTTCTGGGGAACCAACATCGTGCAAAAAATTGGTAGGGAATGGTGCCCCGGGAGCACTAATACTTTCCATAGACACAAAGGTCGGAGGTATTTCGTCGGCTAAGCCGCCAGATCATAGGCAAATCTATACATGGATTTTCCTGGTCAAGCGGAAGTCCGGAGAAATGCAATCGTGTTTGACTTTTTGAACGATTACCGGTTAAGTTCCAGCGGTTCGCCCATCGCCCAAAACCCAGGTACTGATCTGGCACTGAGTTGACAAAGTCCCCAATATAAATGAGAAATTATTTAGGCAATCTTGTATCTGACGAAGAAAGACTTAATTTGATTGGCGTACAACCAAGAGGACATACTATTTTAAAACTGCATTATAAAGTCATGCAGTTAACAACATGCTCCAGTGATGTTTTGCTTCATTCGGAACACACTGCAAAGTGCCATACTCAGCCATCGTCCTTCCATTTTCAAGTATAAAGTATGTAGTAGCTACACCCAGCAGCATGCTTCCTCCAGAGAATATTTTGTGATTATTTTTAAAAAAATTTTTAATTCAAATAGTTAACAGTGCTTAAACGCTGATTGATCAGAGAGACCTTCCACGTTTTAGCTACATGGTCACACTGTTTAAGTTATGTTCCACTTACACAAAAAATAACTAGCAAATTCCTGGCAGGAATGTTCCGCAGTGCAGAATACAGAACTTAAAGAACAAACATAAATTTATTTAAGGCAATTTAAATCTAAATGAAGATATCTTAAAAAATTAAAATAAATACTTAAGATCTATATCTAAACTTTTTCAAAAAGTCAGTTTTACGATTGGCTGTTCTCAATTCCAAAAGATTTGGATACGTTTTGACTCAACCAATTGGCTTAAGAACTGCGCACGTGTTCGCGTATACCGACAGCAAGCACAGTTGTCACCAACACTTGTGATTCTAATCGCAAAATTCCTTTTTCTCTTTAAATCAGGGTTCCCCACAAAGAGAGCGCTAAAACGTGACGGTGTCTCTCTCTAACACACAATGAAGTATGACATAGGCAAGCATTCGGCAAGTAAACTCGAGCCCCCGGGGCTATCGCTGGGGAACTCTGCTTTAAGCCCATTTTATTTCATTGAAAGCAGTATTTTAATATTACATTTTAAAAGGGTATATCAAATATGGTTGAACTAGCTGAGCCCGCGTCCAAGATTTTAAGATTACGAGTTGTTATATCTTGTAGAAAGATTCCTTCCGCTCGAAATTTTTTAGAACTATATGATATTCTTTGCCAGTCAAGTGGATGCTGAAATCATACCTCACTCGCAGGACCATGTGGTGAATTTCGGGTCTAGCGATATTATATGAAGAATGTGCATTTCAGAGTATCATCAGCACTCTTCAATTATAATTCAATTTTCCCACTTTTTCCCCACCCGCTCACCACTCTTTCCCCACCCTCCTTTCCTTCTTCCACCGCTCTCTACTCTTTAGCAAAACAGCTTATCAGCTCCATAGAAAACTTTTCTTTGGCTTTTGGACCCAATTCCCAAACAACTTTTTTTCAGTATGTCAGTATGCCCTAGAGATTTATTGTTGTAGATAATATCTACTAGATATATCAAAATAAAACTGTAAGTTTTCGGTTCTAGATAAGCTTTGATGGGCCCCTTTGGAGCTGTTTAACAAATTTAAAGCATCGGTTATGGCTTTTATGCAGTATTTTATTGATTTTAAATAAGAAATCGACTTCTTTGTTGAATTAAGATTTTAGTTGTATTTGCTTAAACTCAGTTGTAATGTAAAGGGTGGTCCAAATGAAAATTTTTCCAAGAATTGGGTGGATCGATGGTCAATTGACCGAAATTTTTTTTCGTAAATAAATGACATGAACCAACCTTTCCAACAAATGTTCAACCATTGAAAAATATCGATCCGTGTTTTTGTATATCAAAATTAAAATTTAAATTTTTAAATGGACCACCCTGGATATTCCTCCTCCTTTTTTCAGTTTAAAGCTATCTGGACAAAATTAGGCCCATGATCTGAATATATGTAGGAAGCATCCATCCAAATGATGGGTGCTTGAAGCCGATCATACAAGTAAGTACATTGAACGCAGCTTTTGCCTTTATCTAAGAATTCTAAAAATCGAATTCCTTTTGCCTTACCTACCATCATTTATGTCATACCTAGTTAAAATAAATGAGTACCTCTCCCATCATTTCATACATAACAATGGCACTGCTAATGTCGGGTCAACAAATGCTTTCACTCCCCTTTATGTTTGGCTCAAGCAAAAATAAGAGACAAAAAAAAGGAAAAAAAAGCACAAAGAATAACCAAAATGTTCCACATGACTGCGTGAATAATTTGTCACCAATTGACAGACAGTCAGGCAGCAGCAACCAAATGAAAAGCATCGTCAGGTAAATGCAATTAACTCGACTGAATTTTGATTGATGTCTTTCAAATGAGCTTAGGCAGGAAAATTAATTAGCTTTAAATTATGTGCCACAAAGCGTTGTGCCTCCTCTTCACGGGGGAAAAAACCAAAAAAAAAACCTCTTTAACTGCCGCACCCACAAGCTGTAAACCAAAAGTTTCAACGCCAAAATGGTCACAGATGGAAGAAAATGGGAAAATAATAAGAGCTAAGGCGTACTGTGTGTGCATAAGAACAATAGTTTTGGCCATTAGTGAAAGAAAATGTGGATTATGTTCAAAGGTTTGTGAGACTTTTTGAAATTTTTTTTAGACTAAAGATATAGCTTAAGCTGAATATATCTCATGGCTGCCATAGGACCGATCGGTAGGCAAATGGGTCTTAATGAATAACTCGTCCTAAGCTCGTTGATTGCTTATTTGAAATGCTTTAAAACAGATTAGTGAAATTCGTTCGAAATCGGATGACTATAATTTTTGATTTTAATCCTGGCGTTTTTAAATTCTGATGTTTCAAATCCAGCTTGTGCAAGAGTATAATTCTTCCCCTATTTATTTGTATAGTTCGCTTTGCTAGATGCCTAATAAAGTGCTTGTGCATGAAGAATCTCTGTTTCTTACTAATTTCCATATTCCAGCTCAAATCTGATTTCCAATTATTGCCACCTTCATTGACCCATAAGCTAAATGAAAAGATATCAAGATGTGCCCGCACGTAAAGAGGTTTCCTCAATAGACCATGGCTATCGGCTAAATACAATCTCTTTCCAAATCCTCCAAATTAATTATGTTCACTGCATGCTTGGCCATATCTAATCCCAGTTGGTATTGTTTCTTTTTTTTCTGTTGTTTCTCTCTCTTTTCTATGAAAATGTCATGATGCTAGTGCACAGATATGTTTTGTATGTATTTGGTCTTCGTCGTCGTGTTGATGGGCATGGCCAAAGAAATGGCCGAGGGGGATGGGGATCGCTGCGTTGTTTATGCCTTTGCACGTTCCAGCATCTAGATAAGTAAGCCTGGCGGAGGAGGGGCACACTTCACTTGACGCACATGTAAATTTTCGAAATATAATTGGCCTAATATTTTATAGCTGGCTACGTGAGACCAGCCCTCCTACTCCTCCTCCTCCTCCTCCTTCTTCAAGCGACTTTTATCTGATTACTTTACTTACTTTTTGTTGCTGTTGTTGTGGTGTTTTCCTTGGTTTTTCTGTGTTTTTCTGCCCATTTTGTTTGTTTATTTGTTTGACTAACGCACCCAATATTTCTACAGAATATGGGTGTGTGGCCGCCTAGTGATTGCTTAATGTGGACCGCCGCAACACAATCCGTGCATTAGCCATACGCCTTGCCATTTGTTTGCTGAACTTTTGATATTTTCCAAGTTTTTACCTTTGGCTGTTAGCTGTGAATTGGTTTGGTCGTTTTTGGCCAATCGATGAACCTTGGCATTTTGAGTAGATAATTTAGTAGAGGCAGGTGGCAGACTCCTCGGACTAGAGATGGGAACTAAATTGAAATCCAAGTAGGCCTTGCCGTACCTTCTAAGTCATAAATAATACTTCTCCATTAATTTCATTAACAAAAACATTTATATTACAAGCCATGTTTAAGAAAACCAACTCCATGTCGAAGGCCAAGTCCAAGTCCTCACGATCCATATTACGGAGCAGTGAATCGGAGCAGAGTTTGGCCGATATGATTCAGGTGACCAAATTGCTATCCAGCTCCACGGATACCGATGACAACGATAGCAGTGATGTTTCCAGTTGCAAAACCTTTGATTTGGATGAGGATCTTAATGTCCCATTAGATCCACCCTATGCGGTATGCATCAAGAATCTTCCCCTGAATGCCAGTGAACGGGAGGTACGTCAATTGTTTGCCGATTATTCTATACGCTGGCTGCATTTGCCACGCGCTCGAGGTAACACCTACATGGAATTGGAGACGCGTGAAGAATTGATAAAGTTGCTCCAAAAAGAAGCCCCCGTATGCCGGGGACGGTATTTATTAATCTCCATCTCCAAAGATTTGGGCCATGGTGGTGCCGTAACTAAAAACGCTGAAACTGAAAGCCTTGGTGCAGGCGGCGATGCTCAATCAGTTTCAATTACCTTGGAGCTAGAAAAAGAAGAGGAGGAGAAGGAACCGCCCCAAGAGAAGCAGGAACAGCCAAAACTGCCAAAACAGCCGGAAGTGGAGAAGAAGCTGTCCCTCTCTTCCCTAAACTTATCGCGCAAGCCCAGCAGCATGGAGGAACTTGAGCAGCGTATGCAATTTCGTCTACAGAAGTTGTCCGAATTTGAGAATGCCCAAAGTGCCAGGGCTGCAGGAGCTGATGCAAATGGACCACTTGAGCCACCCCTATCCTGGCGTGAGTTCTGTAAGCGTGAAGGTTTTCGAAGTGTTTAATACATAAATTGTATTCGTTATAAATTTTATTCCTTCAAAAACAAGCATGAACTAATTAGCTAATTGTTCATGTAAAAATTTTATTCGGGATATTCTGGGATGATTAAATAAATTGTTTTAGTTTCTAAAGTTTATCTGTAAAATTTGTTTCTTTGTTTCTCATTGCCGTCTAGGCTATATACCAACTCTGTAAACCGGTAAGATGCAGTTAAAACTAAAGCTATTTATAACCTTAAAATTGGGTCCACAGGTTCGTAATATGGAGTAAAATATTTTATTAAATCCGAACCAGCCAGCTGAAACAGAATTGAACGGAATTGATATCGCAGAAAGAAGAGGGTAAGAAATATACAAGCCGTGATCAGGAAAATTGGTCTGTGGAAGAGATGGGCGCAGGACGTGACATCTGAAGGATTACCGCAGAAATCGAAACGAAGTGCGGGAAAATTGTTGGTCGGGATCGGGACCGGGACGAGATAAGCATAACATGGCAAATCATGAAATTTTTCCGGTTGCCGATTTATTTTTACTTTGTACCAAGGGTTAAATTTGTTCAAAAGTATTTAACAAGGAGAAGACAGTATAAAGTATATATATTCTCGATCAGCATCACAAGCAGAGTCGATATAGCAACGTCCGTCTGTTCGCATGAACTATGGGACATAAACTTACAACTTAAACGTTTTTTTGGTCATAAAATATTATCGAATGAATGTTTTCTAAATTCGGTTCTTTATATTCGGTCACTCAATGGCTACAAATTGTAGAAGAACTTATTCGAAATGACCGCCGTATGTCTCTCTGGCCACTAATCGATCGGACAATGCCCACAATGGTGCAGATACAAAGTATATTATAGTCGGGCTTGCAAAACTTTCTTCATGCAATCAATATATCGAAACTAACCGAATGCAGTGGCGGATCTAGGAATTGGCTAAGGGGGGGGCTAAGGGCACTCAAAATCACTCAACATTTTTCGGATCTTATTGTGCTTCTCAGAATAGATACGTCATCTCATAAAAAAAAGTCGATATGCTCTGAAGGTAATAAGTTTCGCAAGGTAAAAATAAAGAACTTGTTTTTTGGTCATTTTTTTTAACAATTTTTGTTTTACTTTTAGAGTGCAACTGCACACTCATTCACTCTGTGTACCATTGGCACAGAATATAACAAGTTTTTGACCAATACATGTATATGCCTTGAGCCAAACCGAAATATGTTTCGGTTTCAATCCCTAGTTTGAAGGTAAAACTAGAAAAATAAAAAGCCCGCAGGCGATTTTTTTAGAAGTCGCGAGTGAAGAAGGATTTTTAAGTGAGTATCCACAAACTGCACAAACAATAAACATTGAAAAACTGCGCAGGATGTGTAGGGCATATTTTAAAAATTTACACTAAGACCATGTTTGCACATCATTTTGGTTAGTTTTATAAATTTGGAAATGCTATTGCATTTAAGCTACGTGGTTAAGTTTTAACGTTCACATATTCTTAGTACAAAACCCGCAAATTTAAAAACTTCATTAAAAAGGAACCCGTGGATGACCTACTCGACTTTGTTGTATAAAAATTCTTTATAGTTCGCGGCCCATCGATGACATTTTTTTCAAAATTGTTGCATAGAACGGTGGTATACTAAATATTTAATAGTTTCTTTTTAGATGCTTCATTCTTAGTATTTGCATAAAAATATTTAACATGGGGGGTAAAAAAGCGTCGTATACTCGTGCGTAAGCTGTTGCTTATTTTGACGACCATATAATCGAGGAATTTTCAACTCAAGTGACATTTCGTCTGCAACTTTTTTAGCTTTTTTTCAAATATCAGTAAAAACATGCAAAGAGTTCAGAAACTCCGTTTTGCCAATCGCACTCATGAGATGTGCCGCTTTTGATGATGTCTCGCTGTCTCTATCATTCTTAAACTTTTCTAATTCTCCAATAACGTAAAAAAGCAACTCGGCGAATGTGCACACGCATTCATGTTTTTCGGGCATACAACAACCATTCTCATCAAGCGACCACTGTTCGTTAAGTGACGCAAGGTGAAGAGCTGATAGGAATCGATTAGAATGAATCTTCCTGCAAACTGTTGCCACGAAAGGAACAGTGGTTAATCAAATTATTAAATATTCCACAGAATTGCCAACGATCAGTCGTAATATTTCAGCCCATATTCCAACGGTGTTTGTTTGTAGATACTTTTCACTGCTGATTAGGGTTGTCGAAATATCGATTTCCTTGGATATTAGTAATATCAACAATACTAGTAATATCCAAGAGAATGTAAAATTGGGGACACAGCTACAAAGGGGCCAACCCAAGCGTCTCTCAATTTTTTGGTGTATGTGCTTTTAAATTTTTCGCACAAGAGAAAGGAATACATGCACAGTTGAACGCCAAATCCGAACGGCAAAGTTTGAGAATTTGCTTTTTCATGGCAAGTTAGTTAGGTGGTGAAGGTGACCGGATGTGTAAAAGCTTTTTTCTAAAGAAAGTAAAAAACTTTTATTATTGGATCTTCCGGCGGGATCGAGCACACGACCTCCCACCGAGCAGTCCAGCACGCTAACCGCTGGGCGACGCACCGCCACCTAACTATCCAAGAGAATGCCTTCAGAAAACTTCCCTTTTTTTGCCGAAACTAACAAAAATACACACCAAAAATATATTCTACAAGTATTAGATATCGATATTTCGAAATCTCTACTGCTTATGCCTTTTTAAAACAATCTAAGTATTTGCATCTTTTTCTAAAATTCTTAATTACTTAATTTGCTCTTTGCTTATATTGGGTGAATTAAGATATTTGGGCTCTAAGGGGGGGGGGCTTCAGCCCCTATAGCCCCCCCCCTGGATCCGCTACTGACCGAATGGTCACACTAACTTGCGAATTCAAAAATGGGCACACCTATGAAAGCAAGCGAAGATGGCGCCGCTTATCAAATGACACATATAAAGAAGGTGTTATTGAGTTAAAACCGTCATCATCCAAATGAGAAGTGTTGAATTTAAAATTTAAAGTTTAAATTAATCGAGCAGTTGGATTTTGTGTGGTCGAATAAGCAAACGTTTTGGCAAGTAAGAAATTTCTGTTAAACTAAAAACATTGCGAATATATTTAGAGCCTGTTACAGAAATGTGCTACTATGTAGTACGGTTTTGAAGATATCTTAGCAGCTGTTTCATTGTAACAATTCAATGGCGCTAATGTTCCATGCGTTTGTCATACCTTAAATTAGGTTAGGAACGATCTTTTAGATATGGGATATATTTGAGTGTTAAATTAGTTGTTAGAGGGTCCAAAATCTTTGGTAGGTCGTTTAAGCCAGGACCTCAATGTCTTTAAACGCCTTTGAAGCTGTTATATCATTATCAGAAAAGAAGTCTTGCAGTGAATATAGATTTAGTAGGACCTTTTTGATTGAAGGATGTTTTATATAGAATTCAGTTTGACCAAACTATTTATATATCTTAGACTAAATTTTGTCCAAAAATATTTTAGTTTTTCCGAAGTAATTTTAAAACAAGCTAAATAGTTGTCGCGCTGAATGTGTTCGGATCTCTATGGGACCTTTCAATATTGGACTTTACAACCCCAATGAAAGGCATTGCTTCTGGGTTTTAAATTTTTTTTGGATATTTCTGCCTTTGTATCATCCGTTTGGCGGAGTCTTGTAGAACAATCTAGTTTCAACGGCATTAAAAATAGAGGCCAACTAACTTCGGCTCGACCGAAGTTTATATACCCTTGGAGCTTGATATATGGCTGCCAGTTTGTATGGCAGCTATACTATATAGTTGTCCGATTTCGACAAGCCTTGGTGAAATTATGTAAAATCATTAAAAACTTATAAATACGAGCGTTGGGAGCGATAGCATTGAAAACAAAAAAGTTTTTCTCACTAAAACTTGTTTTTCAACCGATTGTTCCTATGGCAGCTATATGCTATGGTCATCCGATCCGGCCGGTTCCGACAAATGTGCAGCGTATTTATACCAAAAGACTTCGTGCAAAGTTTGGTTAAGATAGCTTTAAAACTGACGGAGGAGATAGCATAGAAACAGACAGACAGACGGACAGACGGACGGACAGACGGACGGACGGACAGACGGACATGGCTATATCAACTCAGCTCGTCATGCTGATCAAGAATATATATACTTTATGTGGTCGGAGATGCTTCCTTCTATGCGTTACAAACATCCGGACAATTTTAATATACCCTCTCCAAGGGTATAATAAATATGCTGTCTGGAGTAAATTTGTCTAGGATATGCTGTAATTGATCTAAAATAAGAGCTGTATTAATTTCACTGAATTATTGCACCAACTCTGAAGCCAGCTCCGATCTGGCGTATAGTGAATATTTAGCTTTATGGTGAACTCCTGTGCCAAGACGGGTCCACTTACAGTTCAATGTTGGGAACGTATTTGGTAATAACACGAGAAAAATGCTTTTTCCAAGTGTTCACGTGTGATTTTTTTTTAATTACTTTTCTCAAAGGGATTAATTAAAGTTGCTGACGTTTACGTCCTTTGCGGCCAGCATCTTTTGATTTTTTTTTTTAAGTTTTTGCATATAACCAGTATTTGCATACAAGCGGTTCGTCATATAACCGATGTTTACTGTAGTGCGTTAACTGAGGGAGAGAATTTTCCCAGTAATTCAGAAAGGCTGGAATGGGTGCACACTAGGGTGTCCCAAAAAATCAAAGTCGTTTTTTTTTGCGCATACCCACTAAATTTTTTACTCAGTTATAAATAAAATTTGAAGATAGTAAGACCATGGTAATCCGTGCCGACTTACATTGAAACATTTCAGTACTTTCTCCTTTTTCCTATACCTTAACCGATTACACGATTGAAATGAATTTTTTTATATTGCGTTTCGAATGACCCTGTCCACATTTTCTGAATTCTTGAGAATTTTGTCTTAAACCATTAAAAACTAATTTAAAATTTTTGTCGTTTTGTGTTGCAAGTACAAAAGTACCCATTAAACGCAAACCGAAGCTTCGTTTATAAAATTGGGTAAGGGGTGATGCTTACAGGGGACCCTTTTATCAAAATTTAAGTGTCTTTTGCCGGGGTTTTTCATAGTTTTGTACTGTGTCAGTACAAATTTTCATGTAAGAAGTTTGGCATCAAGTCGGCACGGGTTATTGTTGTCCGATCTCAATAATATTTATTTTGTGAGTCAATGAGGTCAAACAGAATAAAAATAGAGGGTATGCGTATTTGATTTCGCGAAAAAAAATGTTTCCTTATGTCTTGGGACACCCTAGTGCAATCACATATGTACACAAAATCTTCAGTCAATTTAAAGTTCTCTGTTTTGCACTTGTGCTGCCTTTGGAATTCGCAGTGATTCAATTGCCAACTGGCAAAAAACTTGTCCGTCTCACTCTAATCACTGTGATTTCCTATGTGGAATCTTCATTTGGAAGAATCTTCATACGGACTATCGCTTAACACCATGGCTCCATGACTTATTGACCTGAGGCCTGCTAAAACGTTGGATGATCCAAGCTCGAATATTATATTATCAAGCCACACTTTTGCTTGTTTCAATTTACGCAGGTACATGTTTTATAAACAAAATGATTCCTGAACCCGAACCTAGGTGTGAACTCGAACCTAGGTTCAGCGTTCTTCTGAACCCGCTCCGTGAGCCCGAACCCAATAAGTTTCGCAGGTACGAACCCCTTTAGATTTTTATAAGGTTTTCAGCCCTGGTTTAAAGAATGTTCCTAATGTTTGAGCTCTTATAAAGTACCAACAATTCATGAATATGTCTTGTAGTGTAAAATATTAATTAACAATTGCTCTTTGATTCAATTGTTATAGTTTAAATCATAAGCGTATGTAAGGAAGCCTTAACGAAACGTTGCGAAAAATGAATTTTTCATTATGTTGCTTTATTTTTTTTGAGTTTCTTGCCTAAGGACAGTTGTAATGAGGTAGTGTAGTAGTGTTCGAAGTTATTAACACTGAAATAATCAACGACACTAAAATAAGTAAGAAAAGAAGCCACCTGAGAATAAGGTTTTTAACAAAGTACACTGATGTCATATCTAAGCAAATTAGTTTTAACTATATTTTAAAACGTTGAATATAATATAAGTATTCCAGTTTTTACGTTTTGGAAAAACTCCAAGATCTTTCCTATGATACAACAACTGACTCCCGTAGAGCTCTAAAAGAAAGACGCACTCGCCTACTGAGCGAGAACTTTTAGAAAGATTCTGTTTCTTAATAAAAATATCTAAAAAACTTCGAACATTTTTTTTTATATTTCATTACATCAAATATCTATATAAAATCAATATTTTAAACCGTTCATTTTGTCACAAATATACTAAAATAACTTCTTATATTAAAAGAATAAAATGTCTTCCATTCTATAAAATTTAGGGTCTTGATCGGGACCGGAACGAGTTTTGCTTTCCGCGCCCACCTATAGTCTAACGTTTCGCAATATGAGTGTAAGAAATTTTAGTGGAACTAGACTGAAGAAATAACGGGTTCACAATTGCTTCTAGGCCATATCTCAAAAATATTTTCAGCTTTGAACTGAAATTGGGGTGTAGGTTAGAAACATGAACTATGACGCTTTCCCATTTCAAAAAAAAGTTTTAAACTTTTTAGACAAGCTCTAACGTTAGTAGTAACATTCAGCCTGTTCATAAGAAAGATATCCACAAATAGAAATGGAAGCGAGCATCGACGGATATACATCTCGTTTCCAAATGAAACTGGATGGTTTACCAAGAGATCTGGTATAAGAATATGCACACTAGTGTTGAAGTCATTTATTCTAATCAAAACCAAGTCGCTTATTGAGATGTACTGTATGTCTTACTTTGTGCTCAATATTTTTCAATTACCCAACAAATTTTACATTGGACTCGCTTGATTGCAACCATCACGCAGTGCATTTAATTCTCGAGTCGTAAGTGTAAATTGATTACGAAAAATAAATATTTTAAGTATTAAATGTCTTTTCCCATAAATATTGCGCTGAATGTTCAACTGCAATTACGAAAGTGGGATGCTGGTGACAGGATGAAGAGGTTCTTTATAGTCTGCTCTGGCATTTGCTTTATGCTGTTTGTTGGCTTTGTTCTCAACGTTCATTTTTAAGCGCTCAAGTGGATTGCCTATTCAAGAGATTAATATATATTATGGGTAAGACTTTTTCAAGCGAATTAACGATAGAACATCAGGAGAACTGAATTGGACGACGCATAAATTTAAAAAAATTAAATGTTCAAAAAATTATGCTTAAGGGCCAGACTATTGCTAACTGAATTGAACAAGAGCATATTCTACCTTAACTGATTACTTATGTTAAGTTATTACGTTGCTTTCTCTTGTGATCTTTTTTTGATTAGATGATTTTATACTTCTTTCATTTAAATTCAGATTTTCTATAACTTGTACTTTATTGTTCAGTTGTACATTTGTATACTCTGTACCGAAGGTACATAGAGTATATTAAGTTTGTGCAAAAGTATGTAACAGAGAGAAGGAATCATTTCCGACCCTATAAAGTATATATATTCTTGATCAGCAACAACAGCCGAGTCGATATAGCCATGTCCGTCTGTCTGTCTGTCCGTCTGTCTGTCCGTCCGTCCGTCCGTATGAACAAACAGATCTCAGAGATGGTAAGAGATAGAGGTTTGACATGTATGGGACAAATGCTTCTTATATTTGCAGGCAGATCAAGTTTATTTTCAATTTTTGCCACGCCCCCTTCCGCCCCCGTTTTTTTTGTAGTTAGATGATTCGTTCCTTCTAGAGATAGTTATTTATTCGTAATATGTATCGATTTGCCGAAGAAATGATACAGATCGGATGAGCGGTTCTCAAGTTATGACCAAAAATTAAATTCCCCCCTCCCCCACCCCCTCCCAAGCGCACACAACCAACACCGCATTTCATTCAACAACGAGTGAGTGAAAGAGAGAGGGAGAGAGAGAGAGAGAAACTTAGAGATGAGCGCAGCAGAAGCGTTGCATTCAGCTCCTGCTCTTGGTACAGAGTATGACATAGTCGGGCTTGACCGATTTTCTCACTTGTTTCTTGTTAAATTTTGGGTAAAAAATTGTTCGTTGTTTAATGTAAAAGAAAAAGGTTTGAAGTAACTTGTTTTAAGTGTAAGTTTATCAATTTGATGAAAGTGGTTGACTAAAGTACTCAACAACCAATACCCTCTCTTTTTCCCACTAAATGTAGCTACTTGTCCTCCGCCTTCATAACTTGCTAATGAGCAACTTTAACAAATTCCCGTTTTGGATTTGTTTTCCAACAATCAAATCGTGTATTTAATGAACCCTAAATGCAAGAATTATTTAAATATCCCCCAATTACAGTTGGGCATTTAGTGGCGTACACATTTTCCTAATGACCCCAGCGGCAGCTGCACATTTGCTCTGATTTCGGTGACGAAAGCGCCTCAGAAATGCTTCAACAAACAAATTTGTCTCAAAGCTGTCAAATAGATTAATTAAAAACTGATTTATTAATGTGGCGACATTGTTCGATACGCTAATTGACCAAGTAATTAGCGCAATTAAAGGCATTCAACTAAAACACGGTCACTAACAGAACAAGAAAGAGCTGGAGACGGAAAGTGGTAGACATGCTAATGAAATTAACGTACCGTGGTTAATAGTTTTGCTAAATTTGGAAAAATTAATAACTCTTTATTTGCTCACATTCATGTGTTTTTTGGTGTATTTAAATTTATGTCTTTGTTAGTTTTGTGTGCAATTGGAAAAGAGTCGGCACGATATTGGTGAGTGGAAAATTTAGTCATAAAAAGATATCTAAATAGATAATGAGTGAGAAGGGGGACACGACTACCTACGATAAGTGGAAAATTTTGTCTTGGGAAAAGTTGGTGAGGATCGTAAAGTGATTTTAATGGAGCTGAAATGTTTTAAAACCATTTTGTTAATTTATATGCTAATTTGCCGAACTAGTGACCCGGGCCGTTAATTTAAGAAAGGTTTTGTACAATAGAAGGTGAGGCAAGTTTAGGAAAATGGCAACTGATAAATGATTTGCTGAGAGTGCAAATCTCGCTTTCGAAGAAAGCAGCGCGTTGCGAAGGACGAATACTTTGTCTAAGATTGTTTGAATGAAGTTGTTAGGGTATTGGGGCCGTTCAGCATTTTCCCAAGGAATTAGGCCAACGACCAAGGGCAATTTCTCTCTTGGTTGTTTTGTTTGATGCTGGGTCAACTCTGCATTACAGAGTGCTTCACTGTGATGTGCCACCTTCCTTATTTTTCCCTCCCCTTTATGATTTCCTTGAATTTTATTCTTAGTTTATTTGTCTATGTTTCAGCAATTCTCAACAAAATATTCGGAGTCCGTAAAATTGCATTGAACCGCTGTGTTGTGCATTATTTCTGTTGTTTCGAACAAAGTAATTTGAAAGCATTAAATCTACGAATGGACTTCAGAAAAGATTTGAATCTTGATCCGTGCCGTATATATATAGATTAATCCAGCTTCCGACTCCTTTCCGATTTTACGAGTTTATAACAAAAACGAGTAGCGTAAGTTAAAGTCGGCCCGTTACTCATGAAAAAACATGTTTAACAGTGTTTCTGCGTTTCTTAGGGTGAACAACCGAAAAGTATGCAACATTTTTTTAACTCGGCTATTTATCACTTTTTTTGCTCATAACTTGAGATCCGCTACTCCGATCTTTATCTTTTTCTCGGCAAATCAATACATATTACGAATGACTAACTATCTCTAGAAGGAAAAAACCATATATCTGCAAGAGATATGACGGTTTTTCGAAATTCCGGTGGCGGGAGGCGGCGTTACAAAAATTGAAAATAAACTTGATCTGCGTGCAAGTATAAGAAGCATTTGTCCCATACATGTCAAACCTCTATCTCTTACCATCTCTGAGATCTAGGTGTTCATACAGACAGACGGACATGTCTATATCGACTCGGCTGTGGATGCTGATCAAGAATATATATACTTTATACGGTCGGAAGGATACCTTCTGCCTGTTATATACATTTGCACGACTTTTGCATACGGTTTTTACTCTACGAGTAACGGGTATAACATGTAAGAAAGACGGTCAATCCCTACTTTAATATACTCTGTACCTGGAGTGGCAACTGAATGCAAAAGATAGCGCCACTACTTACGTTAAACAAAAAGGGATTTTCAATGACCAATAGATGACACCACTACTGCCAGGGCTGTGGCATTCCCAATCACATCCCTTATGCGATACCTATCGATATTTATGGAAGCTATCGATAGAAGAGTCTGCCCGCGCTTTCGGCTGTCGTCGCTTCGATCGAAATTAACTCTCTGTCTTCAGCACGAAATATTATTATTATTAAATAAAGTTACTTAAACGAATAACTACAGGTCGAGGAAAGAAACTTTCTTTTGGTCATTGAGTATAATTTATCCGATCTTGATCATCTCTCCGGCAAATCGATAAATAATCTTCATCTAATTAATATCTTTAGAAGTTTCGAACCATCTATTTGCAAAACTATAAACTATAAAATATGAAATAGTTGAAAATATACTTGATCTGAATGCAGGCATAAGAATGTTATGTACGTACCTTACATGACAAACCTCCTTCACTGACCATCTCTGAGATTCCTTCGTCAGATGGACATGACTATATCAATTCAGCTGTTGATGCTGATCAAAAATATGCATTTTATAGTCGGAGATTATTCCTTGTGGCTGTTACATACTTCAATACCTTTGGTACAGAGCATAAAAATCCTTAGGCAATCAGACCAAACCCAGAAAGGCTTTTTTTACTACCATAATTCCTTTCATTGATCGGAAAAAGCTATAAATAATGATCTACTTTGATAAAATGAACCGTTGAATCGATATTGGTTCGGTTCGCATTTCGGTTTAAATTGCTTAGTTCAGTTCAGACCCGGTTTGCATATCGAGTAGTGCTTCTGCTGCCTGGGACTACCCAATCAACAGCTTTGGTCCACTCGATAGGATGGGAATAGGATGAACTTGGCAGAATTATTATTTTAATACCCATCCATTTCCTTAATTGGACACCAGCTGGCTTCACCTTTTTTTTTGTTGCGCATTTATTTTTTGTCCTGTTTTGACAACTTGATGGCAACAGGAAAAAAGCATTTAATATATGGGCCTACAGCCTAGCTGCATCTCACTTTTTAATCACTTTTCATGAGCTTTTAATTATACACAATGCGCAGTTCGGTGGCTAGCTGGAAATTTATGGAAAACGCAAATGAAAAAAAAACCGAACGAAAAGTCCCCACTCATTTCCGTTATAATAATGTGTGAAAGGATATTAATTATGAAACAAGCAGTGAAACAGCAGGAAGCGCTGGCAATAAAAACAGCCAGCGACAGGAACACCATGCGTGACCAACCATCCTGTGTAGATTGTATTTTATGTGCGAGTTGTGGGTGGGTGGGTGGCGGGTGGCGGCGCAGCGGAAACGGGAGCAACATGTGCAACATGTCGAACGGAAGTGTCGGCCATATTCTGCACACATACATAGAAAAGGAGAAAAAAAAACCTAAATAGGCTCACGTCACACACACACGCACACATATGAAACACACGGACAAATTACGACCCTGGGCAAGTAGATTTTTATGTAATGTCGGTCGGTTATTGCTTTCATACATTTATTTTATTTCATTTGGTCATCCAAACAGGCGACACACACACACACACACACAGACACAAATTTCATATTTCTGTTTCGCATTTCAATTACCCTGCTGGGGCTTCGAGGACATTGGACTAGGACTGGGTGTAGGTATATGGTATCCTACTGTTTTCTATAGTTTCTCCTTGCGACGCCCTTGGACGGGCTTTCATTTCAACTCGGTTTCTTTCTGCCTACAGTTAACCGAAATCGCCTGTAAGATCCTTCGAGGATACGATGTTTAAAATATTTCCCCTTTCTTAGTTCTTCTGCTTTCTTTTCAACTTTTATTCATTTCTACTAATTTGGCCATTTTCCTCATTCTGTTTTTGGCACTTTCAATCATCTATTCCCCTTCTCCATCTGCCACTTTGTCAATCTTTATTCTGACCTCCGTTACTTTCTTCTTTTTTTCTTCACTTTGTTGTCCCTAAGTTAAAAGTTTATTTGCGGGTTAGGACATTCCAAAGTCGAACAAACTCCTTTTATCTCTATCTGCGCCTGTCCCCTGGAGGGATGGGTAGAAGTCAGTCAAGCAGTCCGGCTGCCAGTGACAGCGTCAATGACGATGACGGGAACCTGCTGTCTCGTCCATCTGAGCGGCTATGCGTCAGTTGATCACGTTGCCGCTTCGCGTGATGCTGACAGGAAGAGATGCCCCCATCCAAGGCCCAAATCCCAAGCCCATGTCCTGGCTGGCTGGATGTCTGGTTCCTGCATGTAATTGCCGTTGTAATGCCGCTGAACGCGAATATAATTGCTAAAAATGTTGCATAAACCGAGGGACGTGCCAACGGCCGACGAACGACATTTCTCCATTTGAATTTAATTTTAATTTTACGCCTCCCGACGCCCCCCTCACCCACCGTGGGGCCATTTCGGACGGAAATTGGCAATGGCAATGTCAGAGCATTCCAAAACGACCAACAAGACAGTGCGAGGCTGACCAGGATTCCATGAGGGCTGTCCGCAACGTTGAGTTAATGAGAGAGCCGCTGGCAGAGACGTTTTATGGGCACGACGGGCCCTAATTGAAGTGGGCCTGCAGCAATTAGGCCATAAATTGAATTGGCGAATTGGAAATCTACAAAAAAAAATATATCAGGGTAGACCTTAAACCGATTTGTGTTTAATCCTCTGGCCCAGTTGCACACTTGCTTCCTGCAATTAGGAGGCCGAAACAGGTCTAACCCAACACCTACGTAGGGTCGGCAGGACCGAACTCTGTAAAAGATTAAATGAAAGTCAGGCAACCAGACACACATAAGTCCCTTGCCTCAAGCAAATGGAAAATCTTTGATGAAATGCGCCAACAACCCCACACACACACACACGCACACACAAAGGATGAGGGAAACTGGGAAAAACGCTAGACACGCATGAGATGCTTAAGTACGTTTCTCTGTCTCTTCTCGGTTTAAATTAAAATGGAATGGAAAATTCCACCAGGAGCAACAAAATTATATTGCGGCAGAATAAAGAGGAAGAGAACGATGGGAACAGTGTAATAAAGACATGTGAATTATTAAGATGATTATAAAAAAAAGAGCGGGACACAAGTTGCCTGGGAGTTCTTCGTCATAGATAGCGTTGTGCGATGTGGAATGCATGAAGAAATGCACCCTTCAGAACCCAAATATATGGAAAGGGTAGACTAGTAATCAAGGATTTCAGAAAAAGTTCAAATAATTAGATTGTTCCAAAAAGTCATAACGCCTGATCGTTGAAAATAGGGTTGAATATTTGAATTCATTTGAATTAGCCGCCATTCTAGACGTAACTGCAGTTTGAGCATGAATGGGTTTACACATTCGCTGAGTTGTCGAGGGTTCGCCAAAAAGAGAGCGCGAAAAAGTGACTTTTTAACACACAATGAAGAGTGACTTTGGCAAGCATTGGGTGTAAATTGCTAAGTGTGTTCGGCTCCATGGGGCTGGGGAACTATGTCATACTCTGTACCAAGAGTAGCAGCTGAATGCAACGCCTCTGCTGCGCTCATCTCTAAGTTTCTCCCTCTCTCCCTGTCGCTCTCTCACTCACACGTTGTTGATTTAAATGCGGTGTTGGTTGTGTGTGCGTGGGAGGTGGTGTGGATTTTATTTTTTGGTCATAGCTTCAGAACCGCTCATCCGATCTTTATCATTTGTTCAGCAAATCGATTCATTTTACAAATGACTAACTATCTCTAGAAAGAACAAATCATCTATCTACAAAACTGTAGGAGATATGGCGTTTTTTAATAACTGCGGGGGCGGGAGGGGGCGTGGCAAAAATTGAAAATAAACTTGATCTGCCTGCAAGTATAAAAAACATTTGTCCCATACATGTCAAACCTCTATCTCTTACCTTCTCTGAGATCGCTTTGTTTATACGGACGGGCGGACAGGCGGACTTGGCTATATCGACTCGGCTGTTGATGCTGATCAAGAATATATATACTTTATAGGGTCGGCAATGATTCCTTCTTCCTGTTACATACTTTTGCACAAACTTAATATACTCTATGTACCTTCGGTACAGAGTATAAAAATTTTAGAAGCAACAAAATTTTATGTGGGGGACTTGAATAATTGCACCGAAACCGAGCTGACACATGAGTTTATTATGTGGCACAACAGTTGTAAGAACTCAGAGTTAAAAAAGCCCAGACTTCACTCGAGGTAGTACAGCTCATAAAATCAAAGAAATTCTTTAATTTTTTTCCGAACTCTGCAACATTGTTCTCGACAATCCCTGCCAGCTCATCAACAGCTAAACGGACTTTTCCTCTGCTGAAAAAATATAAAACCTACTTCAACTGACGAAACAGTTGACATGCTTTGTCAAGCCAAATCTCGTCGTTATGCAAAGGAGTAGCCAGCTTTCCGAAATAATATTTCTTTAGTATTTTTCAACATTGAATAACACCGGCTTACCAAAAAACGACAATTTTTGCAACAGAGAAGATTGAAAACTAATTGTATGTATTTTTGGTTGCTAAATATAAATCAATTGTCCGTTTTCCACCCCCACGTATTTGCATAAACCTGTGTTTAGCGAGGTTTCATAACATTTGTTGGTCATGTGGCCACGTTAAAGGACACTTTAACGTACTTTCAGTTTTTCGATATCAAAATTCAATTTTGGCACAATATTTACCATCATAATTTCTTTTAGTTTAAAAAGTGACGAAAACATCTTTTGTCACTTCATATTGTTTAGAAACTTTGACGGTTTGAAGTCGACTACAGAAAGCCAAGCGTTTCAAAATCGTCAAAAATTACAATTTTCTTTTGACCTGATCAAGTAATCTCTGACATATTGGGCACTTTACATATAAACTTAAGCAATATTAATTCGAAGTCCATAAGTTCATTCGGAAATCGACGTCAATAAGTGGAGCACACCCTATTATAAAATAAACATTTCATTTTTAATGAATTCTAAACTTCCTATGATAGATCTTTAAGACTGGTTCATTTCATGAATACATTTCCATTTGAATAGTTTTATTATACTTCTAAATGAGTTTTTCAATACAACTGGGAATAAAGCTTAATTTTACTTCAATATGATGGAGTTTTAGTTAAGACTTAATAATAATATATCTCCTAGTATATTATCATCGATATTGAAAGACTTAAGAGCGTCTAACAAAACAAACTCCAATGTGTAAAATGTACATTCTACTGACACTTGTGTTGATTTTCCTGATAAATATTCCAACATTTAATAATCTTTTGGGTAAACGCTAACCATCGATATTTTACTTTTTCATGGAATTGAATCCCTATTATTGAGTTGATTTGCAAGCATTTCCAACTCGCCTTCACTTATAGAGCTCAAAGAATTATCCGTTTATATTCATTAAC
The DNA here is from genome assembly GCA_018904275.1 of Lordiphosa clarofinis. Classification (NCBI taxonomy): domain Eukaryota; kingdom Metazoa; phylum Arthropoda; class Insecta; order Diptera; family Drosophilidae; genus Lordiphosa; species Lordiphosa clarofinis. The sequence continues at coordinate 953,933 of JAEIGQ010000007.1, read as the reverse complement.
GTTTTGAATTTCTGTCGTATATAAACATTAAATGAGATTTAGTTACCTTTCTTCCTTCTTCTGAAAGCAAGTTTGATTCCTTGAGTCTTAGAAATCGAAAACAGGCGGAGTTCTTTTTTCCAAAGAGTTGACAATTACTGAGCTGTGCCTGCCAGCCATAGAAATACTCATACTCATTTTCTATTTCAAGCCAATCTCAATTAAATATAGAAAGTTAACGTTTGAGTTTTAAGTAAGTTGACCCCCCACCGGATAAAACAATCAAGACTTGGCTTATTACAATTTTGGGTCCTTAGCAAATTTAATAAGGTTGATGTTCTTAGCTTTTTTACAACTCTGCTTCTCCAAGTATTTCGAAATATTTTAAAGCTGATTCCTAATTTTGCTAACTATTCTCCAGTAACTCAATACCCAGCTGAAGTGAACCGAGCCGAACCATTTTATTTTCCGGTTTTTGGTTCGGTTCGGTATTTTTGAAAACACACCAACAAATTTACAGTTTTCGTTGTAAAATAATTTTCTTGGGTGCGGTTAGCCGGTGCTGAGATTGTCAAATAAACTTATATCAATTTAATTGCTTAACACAATAAATATGGGAAAAATCCAAAAAGCAGATCAGTCTTGAGCTTTAGTTCAACTTTCAACAAATTTGTGCAGCAGTTCTTTTCGCTGAAGCATAAATCATAGAAAAGAAATTTCTCAAAAACATCGTATAGTAATAATTTTTTGTTTGAGTTGAAGTTTAGTGAAGTTTTTCATAGCACACTATTTTTTTTTTTTTGCCCCAAAGGAATTTTTATTTCCCGATTTCAAATATTAGCAAATATTTTCCATCTTTGAGTGCGTCTGTTTAAAAAGTTAAAAGCAAAATATAAAATGTAAAAATGCAAACTGTTAAATTAGGTATGTTTAATAAAGATTTAATAACTGGTTTGTCATTGTTATGTGCTTTTGTCCAATTGTTTCGTGTGTTGTTTGTGTGTAATTTTAGGTTGAGCTTAACAAGTGTGGCTGTGTTTCGTGGAATATTAGTTGTGCATGGCACAGCGCGGCACAGCGCTGTAAATGTAAATTTATTAACGAAAGAGTGAAGATTAATGAGTAACTAACACTTCTTGTTTCAACATGTGACTTTTCCAGAAAATCGGCTTTATTGCAGCTGAATTTGTGCTTAAGTCGTATTAAGAGTTATAAACAAAAGTACGAAACGAATTTTAAGCATTTTTATTAGATGGTCCGAGGCGGGATTGAACCCACGCCTCCCACACAGCAGGCCAGCACACTTACCACTGTGCCACACCCGGCCACATTTTTTTTCTTTTACCACCTTAAAAGAGATCGGAGCAACTGGCAGTTCGAGAAAATATACTGCTCTAAAAGCAAACCCCTTGCTGATTCAAAGAATGCTGCAATTTTCTACCCATAATTTGTGACCTTGAATTTCAGTCAGTCAGCCCTTGTTGGATTACGAATGAGCTGCGCGTGACTTCCAGTTAAGTCCTAATTATGTCAGTTACTCATACGAGATTGCTGCTGCTGCTGCTGCTGCCACGGGTCCAGGGAAAATAAAACAAAGCCACCCAGGTCTGGAGGATGAGTTCCAGGCGTGCCTGGCACGTTCTCCTGCCTGGCAGCAGCAGCAGCGGCAGCCGGCTGGGGTAAGGAAGCTGTTGCCATAACCATAACCACACGTCATCTCTCCAAAAACGGGGGTTGTTCCGTTTCACCCATTCAAATTCAGACCCAGCCGGCCAGGACTCCTTAAACAGATTTCAGCTATTATAATGATGCGTTTGCTGCAGCCGTTGACAGCAGCGGAGAACAACCCTCAGTCAGTCAGTGAGTGAGTGAGTCAGTGGGAAAGCAGAGTGCCAGCCCACTCACCCAGTTTAATGCCGCCTGGCAACAAGCGATCAATTTCCAGAGGTACAAAACACTAGGCAGCTGGCTGCGAATGGGTGGTGGATTGCTGGATGCACCCCCTGGATGGCCAGTGCTTCAACCCTCGAATGTGATGTGTATAGTGGAAAATTCCATGCATCCGAACACACACTTGAATTGTGCGGGGAACTGCTGTTTTGTGCATTTAAATCGAATTCCAAGCGAAAATTCTAGTTCATAATTGCACTAAAAACTTGATCCAGCATTTTGTCATCATTGCGGCCGGATGTACACATCCCAGTCATCGTCGCCTCGAAAACAGATCCAGGAAAGGCAAGTCAGCAGGCGCTAGGGCCAACAACTGAAATGTTTGCTTGTAATTTAATTATGGGCCTCGTCGTATGGCGGGTGGCAAATTGCCAAGAAAACAAAACAACAGAAAAAAAACCACTCACTCACTCACAAAATGTACGCATATCCTGCTGTTTTGAAAATCCTTCCTTTTCTGCCCCTTTTAATTTTTGCGTTGTTCTTCTCCTGCTTTTCGGGTCTCAAGCTGTGCACATTTTCGGTTTGATTATCGAACACAATATTTTTTCCGCTTTCTGCCTCGCTTTTGTTGTCGTCAGCCCTCCTAATGGACGATTGGGCCATGACTTGCCACAATTTCTTGCTCACTCACCTAGCTGGCATCCTTATGATGACGAAACTTGGCGAGTATGGTCAACTATGTTGGAGGAGTCATTGGGGGTTTGCCAAGGAACTTGACAAGACTTTTGGGTCTTGAAAAGTTGCTCGATTAATTGGCAACATATTTTTGTTCAGGAGAGTTTCAAAAATAAGACGCGGTGCTAGTGTTTTATATAATTTTGTTCTGATAGGAATACGGGGCCGGTCTTTAAGGCCATATGATGCCCACGGCTTTTCTAGATACACCTAACGAGAGGTGTATCGGCAGACGAGTGAAATAACTGCCTTTGCCCGACTGACTGATTGAATAACATATCACCCAACAGTCTAAACCGCTTAATCAAGAAAACTAATATTTTACATGGGATTAAGCTATCTAGCACGTTGTTGATACAGACATGCCCGTCATCCGTCCGTCTGTTTCTATGCTCCATCTTTCTTATAGTTTTTCTTAATTAAAATAGTACTTTACGATAATATCATATAGAGTCAAAAAAAATTAGAGGTTCCCAACAAAACGCGTCTAAAAAGGGTTAAAATACGCACTTTTGGCAGCTTTAAGCTCAAATTACCATTTTCCATTTCTGAATATAGATTAGTGTTTAGCACACAAAAGTAATTTAGAATCAACACTAAATCTAGATAAAATTTTTATTGTAAACTTTATTAACCACAAAAGAAGGACTCAACTTTTGTTAAAGCCGACCCGCAAAATTAAAAAAATAGTGGCTGGGCAAACGGTATAAATAAAATGGTAGGTTCGATCTGGCTGCACTTAAACCATTTCAAAATCCACGCCAAGGGACTCGATTTATAAGAAACTCTAAAATCTTTATGTGCCCATGTTATGTGAATTGGGTAATATGCGGGATGGGAAATTTACAGCAAGATCGGAGGAGAGGAGTTAAAAAAATGTTGCATACTTTTCGGATGTTTACCCTCAGGACAGAGCAGAAACACTGTTAAACATGTTTTTTCATGAGTGTAGTCTTTGGCTTTGCCCACGCAGCATTTATCTTTTCTACATTTGCGTTTAGATTTTAAATTTCTACACGTCATGTGTAGTTTTTCTGCACGCCACGTGTGGCTTTCCGAATTGTGCACGTAGCGCGTGCAAACGAAATACGGTTCGTTTAGGTTTGACGATCCTACACGCGCCGGCACCTTATTTCCTAACCAAACACATCCCAAATTTCTAGCCAAGTTTACAGACAAATATGCCAACAGTTTTAAAACAACAATAGTTCGATTCATATTACTCAAAATAATCCATTTTGAGAAAAAAGCGTTTAAAGTTTGTCAATGGATTTAACCCAGAAAATGTGGTTCTTTTAGATCTGAGTTAATTTAGTAAAATATAACGAATTTAAGCAAACTAATCATGAAGTTTTTAAATCTTATGTAGGCGAGACATACACATGTGCTTCCATACATTTTGATTAACAAATCTAGTAAAATTCCTTTAATTTTCAAGCCTACTAAGAAAACTTCATGAAGTTTGCTTCATCGTGTAAATCCCGACTTAATCTAGTAAAATATTAGGAATTTAAGATACTAATTAATAAAATTTTTTAATATTATGATTTAATCGTATTATAATATAATATTATTTAATATATTATTACTATAGATTTGTTGAAATCGGTCAAATATATAGTATAGCTGCCATACAAAAATGGTTCTGAAAAAAGTCGTTGTAAAAATAACTTTTTGTTGTCAATGCTATCGCTCCCAAACTTGTTACTGATCAATATTATTTACTAACACACAACTCTTTATATTTGTTGAGTTGTCACTTGTCTATAAAAATGTATTACATGGTTTGCACTGCGATTTATATACATCAACTAATAAAATTACTTTTAAACATTTATTTTCATGTCCAGAGAACAAGAAACATTTCGGAAAAATATGCGATAGTATTATTAGTCATTTTGGGCAAAAATATCGATATTTCCATATATCTATTACATTTTCGACACCAATTCACCAACAAAAACATGTTTGCAATTTAAATTTCAACGGCTGCAGTTAGCGTTTTGGTACCAAGTATAGTTTTTCTCATCTGATTGATACCCAAATTGGTGAATTGATATATTATGGGAAAAAGCTTTTCTCAAGCGGCGAGGGGAGGCAGGGGCATGAATGTTCAAACCTTCCAAATGAAAGATTAGGGGTCGCGTTCTGAGTTCAACCATTTGGGAATTGCTTTAAAAAATGTCGCATCTCACTCTACTTAAAAGGTGCTGCATGTGTGTGCTCGTCTTTTTTTCCCTTCAAAGTTTATTTAATGTCACTTCCCTAATGTTGTACACCTTTTTCCTCATGCATCAGAAATCAATACGCACAACAAAAGACCAACCAAAAATGCTTACTCGAGTGTTTGAGTGTTTGTATCTTTTGGGTATATGCCATTTATGGGGGGCTGCCCCATTGTAAGTATTATCAATACATTTTTGGCCTTTTTGGCTTTTAGTTATTTATTATTATTATTTATTTCTTGTGTGGGTGTTGCTCGTGCTTTTAACGGGTTTTCATAGCTGTAACGGTAACCGGCTGCCCTTTTACGACTTTAAAATCATTTGTGCATATATTATCACCCATTTACAGCATGTGAACTATTGTATGGAACGACTTTATGACAAAATCAAAAAATAAAAATTTTTTAAAGGTGTTTATTGTTTTGTGCAAGAGTAAAAAAAAAAGGTTTACAATCTCGATGGGTTTTATGGTAAAAGTAATAAAAGCTGAAAGCTGACTTCTTTGCACCGGGTTGACTTCTCTGTTGAATTTTTTTTATAGCTTCAATATTTGCTTAATGTTTTGGAAATTAAGGAGCAATATTTAAAATGTTATAAAAGCTCTAAATCCCGTTCCCGAATCAAAAGTGAATTTTAGAATTAATCTTTTAAATTTAATTCGCTTACTTAAAAAGATGTCAAGTCAATCTGGTAAGGCAGGTTCTGCAGCGGATTGCTTTTAAACATGACAAAAAGAGGGAAGCGAAAATTAAGCGTCGCAAATCAGCTCAGACCTACTTCATCGACTTTATAAATCGCTATTATCAACCAACTATTATTCATTTTTCTGTTTTATTTTCCAAACCTTAAGCATATAAACTGATTTCGTGCAGGGTTAGCTTGACACATTTTGTAGAATTCTTCACTCAACCAACCGATGATATATGGAAAGGTATATTATATTCCCTTAACCCATACTCTCTTATACATATATATGTACAATGCACCCAATGTGTGAAGCCTACCCTTTGAAACGTGCACACATCTGGGTATGTCTTTGTTGATTCTCCTTGTAGACATTTTGAGTTTTATTTTCGATATTTTCTTATATTTTTTCTGTGTGAGTGTGTTTCGGGGTTGGGGGTGTTGGGGCACTTAGAGGCAAACATCGTCAATGGACTGATTGCATGACGAAATAACGAAACGACAGCATAGACATAAGTACAAACAACAACAGCAACAACAGCAGCAGCAACACCAGCGAGGCGTTCTCCTAAAAGGCCTGGCAAACGCAGAAATACAATAATGGGCTCGAGACCGGGCCTAAGTTTACTTTGCCTTTTTCACTTTTGATATTTTGACATTTTCATTTGACAGCTGATTGAAGGGACCGAACAGGCAACCAAGCAGGCAACAGCAAAAACGGCTAAAACGATGGCCAAACGGCGTGTGATACGATTTTTTTTGTTCTAGGCGGCGGCGGTGACGATGGACACCCGAGGGGACCAGAGCACAACTATCACTTGTTGTCGATGCGGTGTTGTCAAGTGGCTGTACAGTGGAATAAATTGGGGTGTACCGAGGTATATATATGAAAGGTGTATGAAAATCGTTGGTTCTGTATCTTTGATATCTTAAATGGCTGAGATGTCATAGCCGTCTTTATTACAAAATTATACATCAAATTCTTTTTGATATTTACCTGATTAAAATGAACTTTCCGAAAGTAACAATTTCTTCATTTCATTTTGCAAGAAAATAATATCTTTCTGATTCAAAATAATATCATTCGCTTCAATTGATATTAAATAGTTTCAGAATGATACTTAAAATGGAACAATGATATGTTCAAAAATATCGATTTTAAATTTTAAATTTTTAAGTCGTGCAAATGTATGTAACAGGCAGAAGGAAATTATTTCCGACCATATAAAGTATATATATTCTTGATCAGCATCAACAGCCGAGTCGATATAGACATGTCCGTCTGTCCGTCCGTCTGTATGAACACCTAGATCTCAGAGATGGTAAGAGATAGAGGCTTAACATGTATGGGACAAATGCTTCTTTTATCTGCACTCAGATCAAGTTTATTTCAAATTTTGGCCACGCCCCCTTCCGCCCCCGCAATTTGGAAAAACGTTATATCTCCTACAGTTTTGAAGATAGAGGGTTTGTTCCTGTGATACCTTTCTGATGGTTACCTAAGGACGCAGGATTAAACAGTTTTCATGAGTAACGGTACATAAGTTAGAGCCGATTTAATTATGTTTTTAATCAATTTGTCTTTTAAGTTTGAAAATGTAAATGGGGATAACTATTAAGTATATTTATATCGGATGCCTAGCCCTTCCGCAATGCGCATCATTGTTTTTCCGCAATGGGTTAGCAAATACAGCACGGTGTGAAGCTAAGGAGGAACAAAAATTTATTTGCTTTCCCTTCTCTCTTTCTTTCCGCCCAAACGTTTGGCCTCGCCCGCATTGGCCACACTCACAAACAAAAATCGGGGTTCGCTTTCTTATTCTTGTGGTTGTTGTTGCTTGTAGATACCGCTTGATACCGTAAAAAACTGTCAGACCTACAATTCTCAGCCAAATACCTATCTTTTCTGAAGAGTAATATAAGATCCAAGCAAAAACACCAAAATAGTTTTTATTTATCTTCATTAAACTTACGAAGTGCTTGAACCAAATTCTCTTATCCTTTCTTGGAACTCAAAACTCAAACTAATTCCGACAGAATCAGGCCCGATTTAATCAAGTATTGAATTGGTATTGTTTAGGCTGGAATGACACTTTCAATTTTTAGAGACAATTATTGTCGCAATTTTTTGTTAATAGGTCAAATTTGCTGTTGTGTATCATTGCAGACTCTTCGAAAGCATTCTGCGGGGAATTCAAGCATACTCTGACTCGATTACACCAACGACTTTTGCCCATAGATGAAAAATTTTGACTAAAATTGTCGCCAAAAACTTAAAGTGTCATTCCAGCCTTACCGATGTTCCTTAAAACTAAAACTATATGTCAGCAAAATGAATCCTAATATTGGGCGTATGGACTTATAGTTCCATAAGCGATGCGATTACGGAAGTATTCATGTGTAGAAAATGTCTTATATGAATGTCTGAACAAAGATAGTCTGACCCAGCAATCGTTAACCAATCATACGTTATGTTCGATTTCTATTCAGCAAACATGATTGTCAAATTTTCCAATCCCAATCGGCAATCGCTATATTCAGCAGGTAAGATCTGTAATCATAATTCACGAATCGTAAATCGAAATTATCTGCTGAATACGGCCTTTGGCTGTATCTGTGTCTTTAACAAAGTCCAGTATCATAACCCGATAACGCTTTAAGACTGTTTCAACGTAGTCTTCGGAGAAGAACTGTCCAATAATTTGACTTCTTTTGAAGAATAATCAGCCTCATTACTCATGATAATCAACTTGGGTTAGATTGTTTTGAATGTATAGCAGCACCATAACAGAGCATTGTAATGACATTTATTGTCCAAAGGCACAAATTCGTTTGGTCTGAACGCGGGCTTTCATTAGCCGATAGGTAAAGAAATTAAAAGTTACAGGCTTGCCAGAAACCGAAGACTTTGCATGTTCCATACAATGTCAGTTGTGTTTTACACTAGATAATACTTAATAATGTAAAACTTGTTTCATTTTATAATGAGTTCAGTATTATTTTTACTTAAGTCAAGAACCCATCTGTTATCTAATACAGATCCTTCGTAGGAGGCACAAATAGAAGGTAGGGTAGAGAATAAATAAACGGATAGAAGGAAAGTTCAGGCCTACAAATCGATCTACAGCCGAACTACCTGTAAGCAACTGTTAATAATTAATACTGAGGCTCAAACCTGATTTGAAGCTTTAGCTTTAAACCTTGGTTTTTAAAATATTAGATCGTTGAAAAATTTAAATGCGAACCCTTATCCCCGAAGAGAAGTTCAGGTTTGTTTTATTTATAAATATTCTCCGTCTTCCAACATCGATATCTCCGCATTTCCACTGTGCCGTTTGGTGGAAACAAACCCCAGAGTGGAGGGGGAGTACTTACATACAAATATAAGTATGTATTTGAATGTGTGACATGTTTGTCGAAAATGCTCAAAGTTGTTTGACTGTTTCCATTGTTGTTGTTGTTGTTGCGATGGCTGATGGAAATGGAGGTTAGGTGTTCTCTTTCGCTGTTGCCATTGCAGTCCAAGTTGTGGGCCTCTAATGGCGTCGCGTGCGTTTACTTTTCGCGTCAAATGGCTGGGTAAGTAGGCCCTGGGTGTGCGTTGGGGTGTGTGTGCGTGTGTGCTCTATGCGTTATTTGTCTAACTGCACTTGACAGTTGGTGGTATTGGAGTATAGTACGCATTAGCCAGATCCAAACCGGGTGAGAAAGGTGGAGAGACCTTTTGTGGACATTTAATTGTTGTCAGCTAATTGGGTGACACTTGAGTTAGCGTTGACTTTCTTTGAAAACGAAAACGTTTGCACTTTCATTTTGGGGATAGTCCAGATCAGAAAAATTCAAGGAATTGTGTCCACACACCCACATTACATCTTGCCCCAGGACGTTTCTGTATGTACGAGTAAATCCAACTCAAGCAGTTGTTTCTGATTTTAGTGTGTAATCCCATTAGAAAGATGCAAAGTGCACATACTGCAGCCGGCTGGAGAGACCCCAGAGCTTACATACCAAGTTGTTCATTGTTTTGTTCCGTCCGTCCTCCTGCTCTGCCCCTTCAGCCGGCAGTACATAGTGTTTCGAGGCTTTCTTAAGTGCTTGAAAGCGCAGAGTCCGCCGGGGTGCATACAAACATGTAAGTGTAATCAACATGCAAGGCGAACAAAAGCTCCTAACCAGGATTTGGGGTGGGACGGGAGAGTGAGCCGGGCATGTCCTCTTGGAGTGGCGTTCAAAACGAATTTGCCACAGCACTTGAGCGCTCAAAATGCCAAAGTGGAGGATGGATGGTGGCCATGTAATATTCAACAGCAGCACCGGCAGCACCACCAGCAGCAGCGATAATAATGACGGCGAAAACAATTGCAACAACGGTAAACAAGAATTCGCTCGACACGCTCAGCACTTGAAGCGCACAAGGAGCAGGACGACTAACACGCAATCACGCGCATTCGCTGAGAGGGAATGGAGCTGGAGTTTTGTTGTTGTGTAATAAGCATTAATGGCGTGTGGAGGGCGGGGGGAGAGTTGCCATGGCTGTGTTACCTATTCATCCTGAAAGTTGTTTTTGTTTATCTGTCAACATGCAGCAGCAGCAACATTGTCCTCTCGTCGTCGGCTGCTGCACAAACAAACCCAACAAACGGAACAACCCTTACCATGGGACCAAGCAGATACAATTTTCGAGAAGCATACCTGACCACATTCTACTTCGAAACCGATTCATATATCATTCCACCAAACCATCCAAGTTATGCTCCTAGCTTGGTTAGCAATTAAATGGTAGCTCCAGCTTATCTTCGGGCTTAATGCTTTTTTAATGATTTGTTAGAAATTCAAGTCGTAGCATACATGAGCTTTAATCAACTTAGATACGGGAGTTAATACTTGGATGCATTCGACTGATAGCAGGAAGCCATTAAAGTCACACCTTAGAAAAATTTACACGTCCTTCCATCACAAAAATAAGATATACACTCTCTAACTTAGTATTCCCTTTTCACTTTAAGAGAGAGAGTCCAGATAAGAAAGTCCTTGTGAATAGGGTCAAGTACGTTTTTTTCAATTCCGAAATACTCGATTTAAGACTGTTTGGGTATATATGTGGAACATTTTTTAATATTTTCAAAACATTTCGATTATACAATTATGTTGTACAATCCGATTTACCCCTAAAATTAGCACAAAATATTCTTAAAAACAAACTACAATATTCTCTGAAAATTACTCAAGATTTTAGACTTAGATTTATTGAGCTAATTTTCCTAGTGCTACAAGATAAACTTATAAATTAATGCACTAGTCACAAACATTTACCAACTTGGATTTAAGAACATATTAAACTTAGACTTATTTTTATTTATAAAAGAATAATTTAAATTGGGTTTTATATGACATTACTTTCCTTTTACATACTAAAGTTTTTTAGATTATTGTGTTTTCATATAATTAATTAATTTATATTGTATTTCCTAACTATTTCCCTATCTTTTCCCAAACATTTTCCTAACTTTTCTTTACATATGTGTGTGGTTTTGTAGATGTGTTTTTAGATTGTTGTAAAATTGCGTTGCCCCGCTTGTACCTTTAAGAGCGTTGGGTAGCTTATTCCAAATGCGAACAGCATGAATGAATCGTCTTTTTAGATATTAGCAACTTATGTCTTAAGGATATTAGGTTATTTGTTCAAATAGATGTCGAAAACTGATGCTTGTCAAAAAGGTAGTATGGTTCTTTTTAGTATATAACTTTGTGTGGTAATAACAAAACGTTAAAGTTTACACAAGAAACAAATCTTGTTTACAAGATTTCTAAGCTGATTTCAAGGGTTTTCAATATTGTTTTTATAAGAGTGCAAAGATATCGAAAAAGAGATTTTTCTAGACTTTAGATTGTTTTTCTTTTTCTCAGTGTAGGTATTATGGATATTATTATAAGACAGAAAGTTACATTGGGGTGTTGTACTGCGTAATCGGCTAAATCAGTTGAGTTTTATTAGTTTAGGGCTAGAAAAAAGCTTTAATTTTAAAGCTTATCTTAAAAATGTAAAACCAATTGTTTACGGACAATTAGAAGGTTCTTTTCAATACAGTCCAAATAAATAATATAATTGATGTTCTTGTGTCTGAGCTATGCCATCCCACTGTGCCGCTGTATTGTCATGCAACCACCCACTTCAACGCCCATGCAACATGCATTGCAGCCGCTTGATGATGATGATGATGAAGACGCGTGTGAGAAATCATCTTTTTAATTTTCACAATCAAATGTTTTTGTTATTATTAATATTTTTCTTTCCCGTCACATTTTCCCCGAGGGGTGTGGAGGGGAGGGGGATGAGTGAAGTGGCTGGCCCAGCTGTACGAAATTTGAAACAGGGTTGGCGGCCACTCAGAGACTTTTGTGGTTTATTACACGCAAATAAATTACATTTATGTTTGTTTCCATTTCGAAATGTAATGTTTCCTATGCCATTTTCCCACATTCACATTCACATTCTCATCCCCATGCCCTTTCCACAGAGCTGTCTAATCACCCTCTGTTTTGGCATTGTCAGCCGTCAGCGTTGTCCGTTTTCGTTTGGTTTCTCGATTGTTTGCTGGCTGTTTATTAATTTGATCATTTCATGATTGCTGTTTGTGGTGGAGGAGGAGGAGGAGGAGGAGGGGGAGGAGTAGGGGTTGGGCTTGGGTTGTTGTCAGTTGCTGTTGTTGTAATTAACCTTTTGTCTTGGCCGTTTGTCATTTGCTGTGTTGTTCATTTGGTCTAATTGTTCGGTTGCTGACAATGTCCAGGCTGGGGTCAAAAGGTTTTGTACCTTTGACTGGACAGTTTTGAGTAGTGGCTAATTATGCACTTGACATTTTGTTTTGTTTTTCCAATTGTTAGACAGATTTTTGACACGCCAAAAGGGTATTTCTCAAAAGCCACGCACAGGTATTTAGTAGGGAAGATTATTTTAGGTGGGGGGGACTTAAATGTTAACCCAACTTACACGGAAGTTGGATACGACAGTGAATGTTGAATTATTTCTAAAGTTTTTTAAGCAAATTTCCCAAGAGGAAACAAATTTTTTATATATTTTGGTTTAATTTATTTATTTGGCAATTTCTTTATAAATTTACATTAACATTTTTTCGCATCATTTGAGCTGAAATGGAAGTTGAACCAACAAAAAGCAGCCAAAAACGCACATTAAAACGCAGCGTCAAGAAAGCCAAAGCGAAACTCATTAAAATTTTACGAACTTGACGGTTTTTGGGAGGCAGTTTTTCTCTTTTTATGGCTTTCCTTCGCCGTCTTTTGCCTAATTTCTGGGACGTCGACGATGTCAAGGACCAAGAAAAAGACATTCGAAATTTTGATCACGTTACATTTTTTAATTGTTCCCCTGCGGCGCGCTCATTAAAAACGCCGCAGCATTTCGCTCTTTGGTAATTGAGACCTAGGCAGGTCCCTCCCTCCCTTCCTCCCTCCCTCCGACACACCGTTCTCAGTTTCCACATTTAAATTAAGCAAGAACAAATTCTTTTTTCCCCTGAAACTTTTATTGACTTTCATTTATAGGAACTTTTCGTTTCGTTAACAAAACTTCACCACTTCGCCCCTTCCCAGTAATTTAGAAATTAGCCTTCAGCTATTTAAATGTAAAAAAAAAAATTACTTATCGTACGAAATAACATGACGAAAGATGACACCCGGCAGCTTTATGGCATTTGGGCCTTGGGGTATTTTTTTCGTCTCAAATTAATTCATTCTCAAGATTCAGTTAAAAGAAGCCTCAATGTAATTATCCTTATTTAAATGAGCTATTAACTGACATACACGCCCTTTCCTCTTTTTACAGTTGAATTGGTTTTAAGGGCTTAAGCCTCTAAGCCCTTATGATAGCCAGTAAAATGGCAAACATATTATAAAAGTTTGCCATTAAAAATGAAGTGTCAGCTGTATTTCAAATGTTTTTTTTTATTCTTGATAAACCCCACTCGTAGATTAACTGGCAGATGGAAGCATTTTCCCCATAACAATAATATAATCTTAAAATTATTAACAATTATATAAGCCGAATGTAGATGTAAATTTATCTAAAATTATATACACTTTGAGAAAGATTTAAGACGAATAACATTGCGTTCTAGTGACATTTAAAAAAGATGCAAAATGTATTGAAATAGTTGCTCTTTATAAGGCTGTTAATGGAGTTGGTATTGGTACCAGCATGTGGGGAATTTCTTAAAATTTTGTTGTAGAACCGAAGTAAAAGTAGCAGTTATATTTAAATATATATATTTAAATTATTGTGATCTTTTGATTTTGTGTCTTTTTATTATGCAAGCAAATATACGATTATATGAAAGAGAATAAATAATATAATAATAAGCAGTTTGGCTAGCTTAATCACCTGAGGCATTACTTTTTCCACACTTAGGTCAAAGTTAAAGAGCTACTCCCTCAACAAGTGTTCATTACTGAAACAAGAAATTTCTGAATTATAAGCTTTTCTGATTTTTTATTGTAACCATTATATCCGGCTCAAAGGACCTTTTGGGATTTCTCGCCCTCCACAAATCAAATGGCATTATGACAAACATAATTAATATAAGAATTTTTTAAACTTGAATAGGCAAATGAAAGGGTTTCTATGGAGTTGGGTTGGCGTTCACAGAGAACCGTTTTTAAGGTCCTATTGCATAAGCAAAAGTGGCATATCTTCCTGGTTTCATATTAAAAACATTTACATTAAGAGTCCAAGTCCAAAAAATGCATAATGCCCCTTAATGGGAAAGAGTAACAGGCAAGTATTGCCGAGACTGAAATCGACATTAATTTTTCTAAACGAAATTGCTCGAGTTCGAGAATATAATTAATCTCGACTTTGAACTTCTCTGAAAGGGAAGGTTATTATTGACGAAAAATCGATTTAAGGATAGGTTCAAACATTGAAAATGTTAAAACACCGACTGTAATATACTCTGTACCTGCAGTAGCATCTGAAAGCAGCGGCAGCGAACTTTCTTTTGGCCATAACTTCAAAATCGAGTGTGCGATCTTTATTGTTTCTTAGACTTATAGATAAATAATCATGATTACTAAACATCTCTGGCCCAACCATCTATCTACACGCAAAATTGTGGGAGAACGCGTGGCTAAAAGGTAAAAAAAGGTTGATGTCGATGATCGTGCCGAAATTTGGTATATTTGATAACTATAACAGTTTAAATATTTGAACAAAACAACACAGCGAATACGTGATCATAAAGCAAAGTTTTGAGAGCAATGAAAAAAAAATCTTTTTAAAAATTCGTCATATAAACAATTCTATCGACGCGTTATCGAGATATTATCGATAATCGTTTTATTCGATTTTTTCAAAAGTTGCCTCCACTTAGGTTAGGTTAGGTTGCGATGGCTGAGAGCGACAAGTCGCTCTCCCACTTAGGCCACTTTGGCCCATTGCGATGCCATATTTATTCCCTGTTAACCCTTTTTAATACTGAGGGGGGTCCTCATTACTGAACCATTGTGTGGACAGAATAAATTTGAGTAGAGCTGGGATCTCTAGCCCGGATGTTTCCGAGAGGTTGAGTAGCAGAGGTTGACCAAGTGTCCTGAGTCTCCTTCTACTCAAGGCGGGGCAATGGCACAAAAGGTGTTGTACCGATTCCTCCTCTTCTTCGTGTCCGCAACTTCTGCAAAAGTCGTGGTAAATGACGCCTAGGCGTTCTGCGTGTCTGCCAATGAGACAGTGACCTGTAAGGGTCCCTACCAGAAGTGCTATGTGGTTTCTTCTGTGACGTAAAAGTGTGTTAGTACGTTTTTGGTCGAATGTTGGCCACGTAAGCCTCGCTACTGCACAGGAGGAAAGGGTTTTCCACCGATTCGTAGCGAGACGAAGTGTTTCAGCTTTAGTGTGAAGCTTATATGTCGCCATAGGAATCCCTATCGTGCTCCTCTCTGAAAGGAGCTCGATGGTGGTACCTATACTAGCCAGTTTGTCCGCAGACTCATTACCTTCTATGTTGCGATGTCCAGGCACCCATATAAGGTGTATACTGAAATGCCGTGCGATCTCATTCAGAGATGAGCGACATTCCGTAAGTGTTTTAGCATTGTTGGTGTGTGAGTCAAGTGCTTTAAGGGCGGCTTGACTATCTGAGTATATAAATACATTTCCTTCCTTGACCGTGAGTGTGCTAAGGTAGGTGGCAGCTTCCTGGATGGCTACCACTTCCGCTTGGTACACACTACAATGGTCAGGAAGGCGGAACGATAAGTTCAAATCTAGGTTGGGAGAGAAAACTCCCCCTCCTACTTTTTCGTCGAGCTTAGAACCATCAGTGTAGATGTTAATGGCGTTAGCTCTGCTGTGGGGCAGGTTGTCCCAATCGTTTCGGCTTGGGATATAGACGTCGTAAAATTTGTCGAACGTCGTTTGTGGTATACAGTAGTCTGTAATTAATGGTATACCCGTTTGGTCTTCGAGTATGGAGGCGTGTCCCGAATTGCCCCTGTTCCAGGTATCGGATTCTCGTAGTCTTAAGGCCGTTGTGGTAGCCATTTGCTTAGCTACGAGGTCTAGTGGAAGAAGGTGAAGAATAGTATTTAACGCTTCCGTTGGTGTCGTTCGGAGAGCGCCGCTAATACAAATTTCCGCACTTCTCTGTACTTTGTGCAGATTGTTCAGGGCTGATTGTTTCCCGAGTGCTGGCCACCATACTAGAGCTCCGTAGAGTAGTATGGGGCGTACTACGGCTGTGTAAAGCCAATGTACAATGGATGGGGAAAAACCCCATCTGCGGCCAATGGCCTTTTTACAAGAGAAAAGAGCAATGGTTGCTTTTTTATACGTTCATTTATGTTGTCATTCCAGAGTAGTTTCTTATCTAGAATGACAACCAAGTATTTGGCATTGTCACCAAATACGAGGCTTACTCCGTTGATTTTAGGCGGGATAAGATCAGGAATTTTGTACTTTCGGGTGAAAAGCACTAATTCCGTCTTAGCCGGGTTTACGCCCAAGCCACAAGATTTTGTCCACTGAGCAAGTGTTGTCAGTGCGGTCTGCATGAGGTCACACAGCGTTTGAGGAAACATTCCACATTTGTAGATGGCAATATCATCCGCGTAAGCCACCACTTCGTGTCCCTCCGCCTCCATTAGCCGCAGCAGTTGGTTAACTGTTACAACCCACAGAAGCGGAGAAAGAACACCTCCTTGCGGAGTGCCTCTGTTTACACATCTGCGAGCAGTTGCACCGCCAAGTTGGGAGTACACCGTTCTGCTGGTTAGCAGTTGTTCGATGAATCTTACTAGCGGCACATCCTCCACTTAAACTTCCATAACTTTTAGAGCGAAGCTCTTTTACGGACGTCAGACTGGGGGAGTGAATCTTGAAAAATTTTGTCTTTGCGACAGATTCTTTTGGGGTATGTCTTTGATTTTGTGTTTTGTATTTGCAAAATCAGCTGCTTTTACCATTACCGCGTAGTAGCAGGTGACTTAACAGTGACGTAACAGTGACTTAACAGGGTCTTAACAGTGACTTAACAGTGACTTAACAGTGACTTAACAGTGACTTATCAGTGACCTAACAGTGACCTAACAGTGACTTAACAGTGACTTAACAGTGACTTAACAGTGACTTAACAGTGACTTAACAGTGACTTAATAGTGAACTAACAGTTACTTAACAGTGAATTTACAGTTCCTTAAAGCGACTTAACAGTGACTTTACAGCAGTGGTGCACAAACTCACATAATCATGATTTGCGCTGGTGTGCGTAGCAGAGCAACACGAAGTAAACGTTGTTATGTCAAATATAGGCTACAAACAAACACACATATGTGTGTGCGTGCATTTTATTGAGCACACGTATTCTCTCTCTATGCGTGTGTCGGCTGCGACGCTGTGTGCACCACTGCTTTACAGTGATTTGAGAGTGACCTAATATTTGATAATTTAACATTTATTTATACAGAATCCAAATGTGTCTTTTTCCATTACTTAAATCGGATTCATCGTAAAGAGCTTCGCTCGTACCGTGCGTCTCATGACACACACTCTTTTTTTTTTGTTCTTCAACCGATTTAAAAGCTCAAATCAAACTTTAAAAGAGAAAACTGGGCCCGACGTCGGACAAAAATGAACTGGGGTGTGTGCTTTTTATGCACTCGGCTCAAATGTAGAAAAAAAATTTAGTTTGCCAAATTTAAAAATTGATCGATATTAAATTGGCTGTAGATTCAAAATTATACAAAATTGTTATGTTTTTTCAATTGGACAGTAAAAACCATTTAAATGACTTTTAAATAAGCCCTCAAACGCAGAAATCGGACATTAAGTGGATTTTTTAAGAATTTGTTTGGAAAATAGACAAAAATGAAGTTTTCTTTAAATAGCGGTATCTGACTGTTTGACAGTTTTTTCTGATTTAAAGTTTGTGGTTTCAATTAGCTCAGATATAGAATAATTCTAATAAATAAATTTTTTTTGTAAAATTAATAAAATTTTATTTTAAACACTTTTAAAGTAAAGTCATCCTCTTTTTGCGACTGTATGCGTTTCTTTGACTCTCGGATAAGAGCATGAAAATAATCAATAAAGCCCCAGTTCTCTTGGAACCTGTGCTTAATTGTAAATACTAAAAATTCCGTATCAATATTTTCGAGCGTCCTTTAAACTATCAAATGAAAAACAATTTTTTTCTTCTGTTCGGTTTATAAAAGCATGATCCATATCCAGTTTGTAAGGGCGTTAAAATTGTGATCGTTATCCATTTATACGTCCAGCAACGTTACATGACGGAACTCAAACGCATCTACAAGTTTACAGTAACGCAAAACCCCCAAATAGCCGCAACATGATAATTATTCTATTTGAATACACAATTTCTACTTTGTTTTGACATGCGTTACAAAACGCGTTTTCTCTGTTTATGGACAACACGAAACAACATAGTTTAATGAAACATATTGAACATTATGGAAAAATGGTCAAATAATTCATTATTCATACCCCGGCCTGGCTACATTTAAGTCTCCAAAGTTAACAAATAGTTCAAACCAATTTTATCGCAACATAGTCGATAACAATGTAGCTGAATATACATTGAAAGGTTTATTATTATAAATGAGTTTTGTTTCAATCAAATTTTTTGAATTTATGCCAAAAGATCGGCCTTTGGCCCCAATATGCACTGTTAAGATCAGAGCTGAACTTGTCAAGTTACCGGCTTCAAGCTGACAAGCTGTTAAGATGACGGCGTGCCAGAAACATTTTTCTCTTGCACATACATAAGCATGTTGAAGGTTTTCCTTTTCATTCACATTCGGAGGAAGAGCTGGCAAAAATATGTGGGAGTACTTACTTTTTCGTGCGATCAAATTGGGAAGAAAAGAAAAGGAAGGTTGTTTATTGTACATACTTCAAATAAATTAAAGGTTATCGAAATTTTTTTGGTAAAAATAAACCCAAATATTGCTTTTGTTTCGGTACTAAAAACCGGTTATTCTAATAAAAGTTACAGGTTTACGGCTATAAGAATAATTTAATAACTTAAAAGTATTTTTAGCGGTTAAAGGTAACGGTTTTAATTACAGTACTAAAATTTAAATGTATTAAATTAATTTTTTTTGTAATTGTCTCAAGGTTAAGTTAATTTACAAATTTTACGAGAGCGTAAGTTAAAGTCGGCTCTAACCGACTTCGATATACCCGTTACTCATGAAAAAACATGTTTAACAGTGTTCCTGCGTTCCTTAAGGTGACCATCCGAAAGGTATGCAACGTTTTTTGAGGATGGGAGGGGGGTGTAGCTGGGGGGCTTGGTTTACCGTTTTGCTTCTAACTTGAGAACCGTTCAACTGATCTTTATCATTTCCTCGGCAATTCGATTCATTTTGCTAATTACTAACTATCTCTAGAAGTTACGAAATGTCTATCTCCAAAAATGTAAAAGATATAGCCCTTTTTCTAATTGCGGAGGCGGGAAGGGGCATGGCCAAAATTTGAATCAAACTTGATCTGCGTGCGGATAAAAGAAGCATTTGTCCCATACATGTCAAACCTCTATCTTTTACCATCTCTGAGATCTAGGTGTTCATACAGACAGACGGACGGACGGACATGTCTATATCGACTCAGCTGTTGATGCTGATCAAGAATATATATACTTTATATGGTCGGAAATGATTCCTTCTTCCTGTTACATACATTTGCACGACTTTAGTATACCCTCTCGAGTAACGAGTATAAAAAGTTTATTTGTTTATCCATATCAAAGGTTTTTTTTTGTAAAGAGAAAAGCTAGCTTTCAATGTAATTTAGTAAGCCTTTTGGTTATTTAGAATTTGCATACATGAACTTATGCTAATTGTATTAATTATGCATTTTTAATTAGTTTGCATTAGATTGCATTCCTGAGGCGCAGTTTCATAATCAAATTGCCAGCTGGTTGCATCTGTTTCTACTTTCTCGCAGGCAGCTCTCTTTCTCTCAAATTTCATTTCATTTCATTTGATTCATTTGCGCCTTCATCTGTTACCAATCAAAAGTTTCATAAGCACTCCATTGGGGTCTGTACTGTTGCCATGGTCCTGGGCACTGGTCAATTACCGAAGGCCAAAGGACGTCATCATCATCCTCCTTCTTTTCCTCATCATCATCATCATCATTGACTATGCAATGAAGTGTAAATGAGCAAAATATATAACGCAGAATTGCAAAAATATGCCTGGGGGCTGCATCAAATGAAATAAAATGAAATGATGTACCAGGGATGAGAACGGAGATGATTTGGTCGAGGGATGGGTGGTTGGTTGGCTGGTTGATGTGTAGTCCTTGTGCAGCATAATCGAATGCAAAATAACTTTTTCAATTTGGACGCCCGCCGAGCCTGCCGCCTGACTGTTGACTGCTATTCTCATTCCCTTTCATCCTGCGCCGGGCTGTTTCAGGATGAAATTTTGCGGCATGTTGTTGTTTGTGTTCGCATTTGCCACATTTTCCACGTTTTCCATGTTTAATTATAAGTTCGATGCAGAATGTTGCCGCCGTATTTCAAGCCTCTGCTCTGCTTGGCTAGCTGCCTCGAGGGAAATTTACGCAAAAACAGCAACTGACGCACAGTGGGAAAAATTATGGGAAAGAAGGAAAACAGTTATGACTTAAGACTTTATTGGGAAGCATCAAAAGAGGAGCTAAGCCGTATAATCTGTCAGCAAATGCGGCACCCATTTATCAACCATTTATTTGCTAAACAAACTCCGCTTATAAAAATAATTTCATCTGAACATCTTTCCTATTCCATTTCGCCCCACTGTGCTCTGTGTCAAGCATCTGCTTCTCACTTCTGTCTCATGTTCGGTCTCATTTCGACAGGCAGTCAAGTTGGCTGGCAAGTGTTTCGCCTAAATTGAATATTGATTATGAAAATAATAAGCAAAAAAATTGCGTAACTTGCTGCCTGACAACGACAGCAGCAGCAGCCTCCTGTTCCTGTTCCTGCTCCTCTTTCAATGGGGTTTTTTCGGATGACGCGCGTCTCGAGTGTCCATTGATTGACTGCCAACATGGCGTATGCCTAATCAAAGAGTGTTAATTTTCCCAAAGGACTTGCCTCGCATTACATTTACTCGATACCTCGCCCGCCCTTGTACCCTTGTACCCTCATTACTGTAGTCATTTGGCTTTGTGTTGTTGTCCTCGTTGCTCTCGGCAAATCCCATTTTCCGGCATAATTTCGTGATGAAAAACTAATTTGCTTGGCCAAGTTTTGGTCCTGTCAAGCGACAGCAGCAGCTGGTTTCTGGTTGCGTGGCCCCACTTGTTTATTAATAAATTAAGCAATTAAATGGACATTGGACGTTGGACGTTTTGTTTGTTTAATGAAAATCGAATAAATCGCACACATAAAATGAACCCAGTCACGTGCATATTGCATAATTCTCGGTCTCTGTGTGTGTGTGTGTGTGTCACATATGATGGCATACTTAACTTTTATGTTATGACCGACTCCTGCAGCATGTGCTTCCAAAAACTTTCCACACAAATCGGTAATTAGTTGAGCAAACTGTTTCGCAAAGTTTGAAATTAATTGGAGATGCGCTCAAGAGATTTTCAGAATATTTCAAGGATTATGACAAAACCAAGCGACCAAAGATTTTTTTACTAAAGTTTTTAATATAGTACAATCGGTTAAACAGTTGAAAAGGGGGTTGTTTCAGAAAACTTAATCTGCTTTTGTTTTTATATTGCTTAGTCTCTGCGGCACATTTTCAAAAAAGTTATCTTTATCGCGAACATTGTGTTTTTCTTCATGAGAACTTCTGTTCTTTGTTTACAATTTAAGCTTGGTATGGAGATACCCGCGAAATACCCGCGAAATGAAAAAGTCCATATAAAAAAAATGAATTCGCACGGATTTCGCAAGTTGCTGTTTAGTGAGTTGGTATGGAGTTCACGCGCGAAATTGGCATATCGATATCACAGCGTTGCCACCCGACGTCAACGTGTCACGCGATAGTCACCCGATAGGCAAGTGATGAGAGATGATTTCGAAGGTGTGAAATATATGTAAAACATATTTTTCGTACTCAACATGGCGGTAGACACTCATATACATACAAGTGTTGTGGCGCGGAGTTTTTAAATGAGTAGGACAACTATACAAAAACATTAAAAAGGCTGAACATCTTTTCATTGGAGGAAAAGGTGGCCCTAGCTCATCCATAAAGAGCATTTTGATAGCGGCTTGACAAAAATTATCTGTAAAAGTATAGAAATTTATTGAGTTTAATTATGCTATTCACAATTGATTGTTTTTGCTAGGAGATCATTGCAACGCGGCTTGCGCTTCGTTATAGAACAGCGCCACCGTTCGCTGGCGGCGTCCTAAGCACGCCAAGAGTTAAAGCGGTGGTGGAGTACCCATCGCAACGATGTGAAGAGGCAGTTAGCTCCACTTGTGTCGTATGTGTGCCATGCATATGAATAAATAAGTGCTCATTCTCTTTTCAAGAACCTTTGCTCCTCGAATGAAATTGGTGATGATAAGGAACTTGGTCCGGCACAAAGTGTAACGAACATATATCTTCTACAGTTTTGAAGTTAGACGATGATGATGGTTTGTACCTTCTAGAGATAGTTAGTAATTAGCAAAATGTATCGATTTGCCGAAGAAATGATTAAGATCGGATGAGCGGTTCTCAAGTTATGAGCAAAAAAGTACATCACCCTCCCCCACCCCCTCCCACCCTATTACAACTAACACCGCACAATCTTAAAGAGAGAGAGGGAGAGAGAGAGAGAGAGTGAGAGTGAGAGAAAGAGAGAAAGACTTAGAGATGAGCGCAGCACCAGCATTGCATTCAGCTTCTACTCCAGGTACAGAGTATGTTATAGTCGGGCTTGACCGACTTTCTTACTTGTTATCTGTATAAACGCGTAGATCTCACAGGCTATAAGAGAAAGGCAAGGCTAACTTCGTCCGTGCCGAAGTTTTTATACTCTTGAAATCGCTTGTCTCAACGGTTAGCGACTTCAACCAAACTTCGCAGATCAGCTTATAAACATTTAATATTACCTATGACCGTGATTGAGAGCGGTAATATTGAGAAAAAAACAGTTTTTCTCATTAAAATCCATTGTTCGACCGATCATTTGTATGGCAGCTACAAGAAGTAGTCATCCGATCCGATCGGTTCCGACATATTAGCAGCGTGCAGACGAAAGAAGACTCTGTGCAAAATTTCAGCTCGCTAGCTTCAAAACTGAGGGACTAGTTCGCGTAGAAACAGGCAGACGGACGGACGGACAGACGGACAGTCGGACGGACGGACAGACGGACGGACAAAGCTAAATCGACCGAGCTCGTCACGCTGATCAAGAATATATATACTTTATGTGGTCGGAGATGATTCCTTTTTTGCGATGCAAACTTCTGGGCAAAATTATAATACACTTTTCAAGTGTATAAAAAAACAAAATTTCTTCTGTTCTTGCAACAACAACAAATATTATTGCAAGATGCATTTAAACAAATTTTTTTTAATATTTAATGTTGACCCGACGCAGGCGTTCGGATTGTAAAAGAATGGCCCATATGTGCATTAGGTCGGACATTTTATATATGGAAAAATGTAACGTCATACTGATACCCGCTTAAACGATGCATATTTATGTATAAAACGCATAGCAAACAAAATTTTTAAGAAAAAATAAGTTTTAGGGTCTGCGACTTGCACTTAAAGTTTATCGCTCATACCTACTGTTGCCCATGCCTACATTTTTAATTTTTTAGTAGTTGGCGTAAACTTGGTTTGAAGTCATAACATTTGACAAATAGGTCCCATGACCAATAAAAAATGTTTTTTATATAACATACACAGAGGGAAAAAACCGAGAACATTGGACTCAAAACGAGCACAAACGTTATCAAATCGTATGCATGAACGGGTTTTCTCACATGTAGTGCAATGTTCTCACTTCGAGAACAATTTATTGAGAACGCAAAAACTCAAATTGAGTTGACATTGTTCCATTTTTGAGAACAAGATTTGAGTTTATATTGTTCCGTTTTCAAGAACATTTTAAACTCACCTGGAAAAAAATTTGATTGCACTTGGGACCAGGTGTGGGCGGATTACTCACATTTGGGTGGAATAGGGAACGGGGACATCCCTCTTTTGATTGGAAGTGAAGAGAGGCAAGGCTACTCTGGATATGGGCGCTGCTGCTTCTCCACCCACCCATTGTGCCATAGGTATCAGAAACATCGCTTCAACGATTCAACTTCACCTGAATCGTTTCATATTTAAGTTTCCAGAAAAACACAGAAAAATTTGTTCAGGCTTAACTGGGATTTGAGCCCGGTACCTCATGCACTCAACGTATGAAATGACGCCCTTGACAATTCAGCCATTGAAGAGTTTGGCAGATGCACGTCAAGAGGGCTACTTATGCTTTGTTGAGCAGACAAGAGAGAGAGAGCAAAAAGAGAACCAACTCGCTGTCTCTCTTGTATATCTCTCTGCTGAAAACCGGTGTTGTTGTTGCTTAAAGTAAATATTATTCGTTTGAGAACATCTTTACTCATTCCAAGAAAATTTAGAACATTTGTTCTCAAAAATTTTGAGAACGGTCTGTTCTCATTTTAAGTTGACGGCAACTTATTTTCTGAACACGTTTTTTCCCTCTGTGTACACAATATGTAGGTAAATATATTTGGTACTTAATATATTTGGTAAAAATTGTATATTGCGGCAAAATTTCTACTATTTTGCGCTGTTTACTTCTAGATGAAAGCAAGTTTTAGCCGTTCATTAAGAGGCTATCAAGATATCTTTGAAGTCAGGTCCCACAGTGAACTGAAGTGCTGCGCATCCCGGTTGCAGCCGTTTCTGCGAATAGTCTACTGGGCTGCTTATAAATAAGCTTCTTCAGGATCGAAAAATTATGCGGATTACTATACTACTATGGGGAAAAAAATACAGGGAAATTATTCATAAATCAAAAACTCTTTATTTAATATTGTCAATTCATTTCATTCCCTTGAAAGTAGCCTCCCCCTACTGCATTACACTTGTGCCAACGTTTTTTACAATTTTGCTTGTGTTTGTAGGACAATTTTAAGAACATGCTGCAAAGTCCTCTTCTGGTATAGTCTTTAATTTCTTCTTCGTTTGGGGCTCTGCCTCTTTATCGATTCAAAACGGTGTCCACGGAGCGATCTCTTGAGTTTAGCGAATTGCCCATAGTAGCCAAGATGGACACTCAAAATGGTTTTCACTGTTATGTCTGTTGTATCTGACTAGGCGCTCATGCGTACATGGCCCTTTGTTGAAACCCCGCTCGTGGACCATGCTGACTTCAACTTGCGAGCCACACTAGTCGCACTTTCTGAAATGGGCAGTCTTAAGAATTTAGTCCCATATAAAAGGATAAAACGCATCTCTTCGTTGGAAATGGGCTCGCTTCGTCAAAATTTGGTCCTAGTCTACCAAGCAAAAATACATTCGATTCCTGCTCCATTTTTATTTGTTGTTCGATTAAATTCAAATTTGACAACTTTTTAAAATGATACGAAGAATTCGTCGACAGAATTTCGATTCTGTGAACGGGTCGTATACGTAATATTTGTGGAAACTTTGAAGGCTTTTCGCGGAGGTTAAAACATGATAAAAAATTTTTTGATTTTTCGATTCATTATATATGTTATATATTTTATATCGGCGTCCACCCTAATGTGCATGCACTTTTACATACATATTATATATCAACTGAAAGGTATTAATGTGTAGATCATATATATAGGCTGATATAAGGTCTGGCTTCCTCGGTTCAAAAGATATTTGAATTCAATTTTTATTTTCAATTTTTATAATAAAAATTGCCAAATAACTCTTATTTTCAATTTATATTATAAAAGTTGACAAATAACTCTTATTGTCAATTTTTAAAATAAAAATTGAAAATAAGAGTTATGGTTTAATTTTTATAAAAAAAATTGAAATTTAATATTTATTTTTAATTTTTATTATTTAAATTAATTTTAATAATTAAAAAAAAATTTTATGATAAATTTCAAAAAAAAAAATATTATTTCTTAATTTTTTTAACAAAAAATTATAATCGTTATCGGCACCCAAATCATTACTTTTGCTGCTCAAAGGAAGGAGCCGGAATAATTTCAAGCAATTTTTAGCAAAAGCATGACCAAACATTGTGATCTGATATAACTAGTTGGTTCTATAGATCACTAGCCAATAAAGCGTCATCCGAATGAACCCAAGTACCGCTTCAGACTAATTTCCAGAGTGCACAACAACAAAAAAAGCTTAAAAATTATAAATAATGCAAACGATTTGCTGAACATTCTTTTTATTATATTATCCACAAATATATTAAAACTATAATGAAACTTTAGACTTTTTCCGATTCTTATCCGTGCCCGGAAAAAAACCCTAGCCCATCATTTTTGTTTTTCAATAACATGTAACCAACCATTATGTCCCCAGTCATGTTGTTCATAATTTTGACTAAATTTACTGTCTGCTGTCGAATTAGTGTTAACTTTTCGAACTTGTAAACTTTACAGCTGACTGTACAAATAAAAACAATGACATAAATCTCCGCCCCAAATGGAAAGTGTCTGTTGTTTGTCTTCGATAAATTTCCAACATGGCCTCAAACCAAATTCAACACCCGAGCACAAGTGTAATTAATATTTCAGAGCGCCAACATTTATCATCAAAAACGGCAACAACAAAAACTACATCAAATTTTTGGAAAGTTGCGTTGGGCAAACAAAAAGCGAAAAACAATTAATGGCACACTCTAACACCGAAGCCCCCCCAAAAAAAAAAACCAAAATGTTTTAAAGTTGAAAGAAAATTAAACAAAAATGGTAAAATAAAGGCGTGGCCCAAGACGATTCACGGTAGCCGTGGTGATGCAAGAGAGGAGTGTGATTAGTGAAGCAATCATAAGAGTTTGGTTTTTAAAAAGTAATTTACGAGAAAAGAAAGGGTATGCAATCACTGTCTACCCAATGGTTCTTCTGCTTGAGTTCTTCTCTTTGTTTTGTGTGTTGGTACTTGATACTCGTATATCTTTAATGGCATATTCATCAGTCATTCGTGATAAACACACACACACTCTTAGCCAAGTCTGCCAGTCATTTAGTTAAGTGGCAGTTGATTGGAACCAGTCGCAGTCATCGTCATCATTTAAATCTTTCCTCCTACAGATTTCGTCTTTAGCATAATTTTCTTTTTCTTTTTGTTGTATGTTGAATCCATCCTTTTTCTGTGGCTTTAACTGCTGTCATTAATGAGTTACAGATATTACACTTTTATAGCCAACAGACACGCTTATCCACTTTAATCGTGTTTGCTGTCCCCGAGCTGTTTGAATATACCCCCCGCCCCTACCCCTACCCCTTGGCCGTATGCACACTGTGGCCCTATTGATTCGTAGCCAGTTTTGTGGTCCACAACTTGACGACTGACTCGACTGGCTACTGTTTTGTTAATGATGACTTGTTTTTCTTTCAGTTTTTTCTTTTTGTTGCTGTTGCTGTTTGTTGTTGCTATTGTTATATAGGCCGGCGGCAGGCAACACTTTATATCAGGCTCGAGAGGCGCACAGTGGAAGCAGCAAGCATTAACAGTAAAAACTATATTTTTATAATGTAAACGACAGTTTTTCTCCGGGTTTGTTCTGTATGTCTTGTTTTTCGTTCGACTCTGCTTGCTCTTAATCGCTTCATATTAAGTTTATTTACAGTGTGACCATCGTCTTTGCCTTAAAATACTTTAACGCTAAATTACTTATCGATATGTTTGCATAATTTTAAAGTCTACATTAGAAAAATAACCCATCGCCTATATCAAGGGAATATTTAAATAATTCAACATATTCTCCAGACTTAATTCCAGATTTTTTCAATACTAAGCTAATGTTTCTTTAGTAGGTGTCTGTATATGTGGGCGCAGGTTCCGGTGTCCGCCTTATAGTTAATTTCCTTGTCTGTTGTTGTGTCTATGATATGTAACATTTCGAGAGTGAAACGTTTACTGTAGTTGTTCTCTTGTTGCAAAATTGTGCTCTCTTTGGTGTCGGAGTTTATAATTGGATTTGTGTTGCGATATCCTTGAAATGAAATACAATTGATTGCTTTTTAGACCCCAACTGGTGGTGACTCCATGGGGATTTCTGCTCTTCATGCAAAACAAAAAAATGGCTAAAAAATGTATTTTAAGATATTTGTCTTACATTTTCTCATACTTAAATTTGGATTTACATATTTAACACTAATTCAATGTAGAAAATATTACTTTTTTACATCATTTTTCATACAGTGTACTGTTGAGTCTTCAGTTAAATTTTCTCCTCCACTGTGCAGCCAGCGTCTTAGCATTCATAGTCAACGCAATCGAACTCGTCCACTCCAATCAGCAGGTCTTTAGCTCTTCAATCGATTTCGTGGCTACCGTTTTTCTTTCTAGTTCATCCAATTTTAAGTTTCGCCTTAGGCCATCGCCTGTCCAGACTAGCGCTTGTCTTCTAATAAGCTTCCACTCTTCTTTTTTTGTTTTTGTTATTGTCTTACATTGTCTGACTTTCTGCCTGATTGATTTTCAGCTTATGGATCTGGTTACGGGCATTGGTTCGTTCTTTGGCCGGTTCGCGCATTATCTACATTGTTGTTGCCGTTTGCTGTCGTGGCTGATTCCTTTAAATTACTTTAATTGATGGCATGCAAGTGGCTGTTGGACCAGAGAGCTCGACTCAATGATTTCTTTTCATCGCCGATCCGATCACAATCTGTCGTGCATGAAATCGCTGGCCGGCCCAATCCCCCAATTAGATGATACGTTGAGGAGAACAGAGCATTCGCTGTGTTCCATTTTGGGAGGGGGGGACTAATGCTTTATTATTGTAGACAATCTGCAGTGGATGGAGGTCAGTTGGGGTCGGATTAAGTGATCTGGAGCATCAGTGGAAGCAATATGCATAATAATACTCGGTATTGACGTTTCTATTAAATGTTTGATGGAATTTCCAAATTATTTGTATACCAGCAAGTTTTTCGAGGAATGTATTTGCAACTTTTTGACGAAAAACTATATTGACTTCTTTCGCTAGCTTAGATCATTTTCAAATGCTCAGAAAAAAACCAAATCGTCAGCAAACTTACAACTAAAATTTGTTCTCAATCAGTACTTCCATCTTGTGACACATAGAAAAAGACAGGTTTCATGACTTTTGACCAAGTTTTGACATCTTCCACGATGAACAATAGATGATTTATCATTCATCATTTGACTTCATATTAAGATATTTTTCAAGTCTCAGTGTATGCATAAGTACGTTGTTTTTTGTCGGATCATCAGGCTAATTCTTAATTTCATTTCCAAAGCAACCTTAAGTGGAATGGCTTCGAGTTTTTGCAATGCCACGAGTTTTTCGTTTTAAAAAGTATTGATAAAGGTATTGTTTGCCTATGCACTCTTAGGGCCGATTTCACATCTTCTACGAAGAGCTATTTGTCAGATAAAGTAACAAATAACAGTGTAAAATCGTCGACTGGGAGAACAGAAATCGGCCCTTACAGTTTTTAGATCTACGTAAAGTAAATGTTCCTACTTTATGTGATCAGTGTATAAATTGTTTGTGAATGTTGATTTGACTTACAAAGAACTAACTTGTTTAATGAGTCCAGAAATTGGCAGTGCCAGCCAGAACGAAAAAGTCAGCCTCTCTTATCCTCTACTGTTCCGTTTTCCATCGTTTCACTTAGACTTGTGGTTTCTCGTTTATGTATCTATTGCAGCGATGGTCAACGGATCCTTCCAGCGGGCATAGACATTTCGCAATTTACACATATACGAGCCGAACGCACGCCGAAGTTGAGGAGAAGAGAGCAAAAAGCCTTTCAGTCGCTGGCTAGCCTTTGATGCTTCTGATAAGCGCTTTTGGTATAGCCTTGAGCTCTGACATCTCCTCAATTATCTGCTCAATCGTTGCAAAATCTCCGTCCTTGTATGTGTATGCTCAGTTTTGGGACAGGAAAGAGTCGCAAGTGGTCAAGTTCGGAGAACATGGTGACTAAGATTTGATTGTAATGTTGTTTTCTCGCAAGTAACGATTGCCATGAAGTGTTTTTCCACAACTCGGCACCGATGTTTTCCTCCACAACAAGCATTCTCTAATTTCGTCGCTGAGTGAACTACATAAACCACGATTGAATTCACTTTACCAGCGATATACTGTGCTTTTTGATGGTGCTTTTATGGTGCTTTATCAACACACTCTTGTGAAGCTTAACCAATTCGAAAGCTGTGAAAATTGAACTTACAAAAATCTTCTATTGAAATTTCCATTCTAAGGATTAAATTTTTGGTTGATCACTGTAAGCAACACAAACAGCTCTGGTCCATTAAAATGTTGAAAAACCGGTTATGCTAAAATGTCAAAACTTTTTTTTTGTATTACCATATTCGGAGGAATTCGGAAATGTTTCAATTCGTATGCGCACACCGTGCATTTGTTGTTGTAGCTATAGCCGTGCGTATGGGCACTCACGCATAGCACAAACCAAAGGTCAACATCAACTGCGCATGTTTTCTGTCTTCTGTAACTCTACTAAAACTCTTGCAAAAACGCATACAACAACGATAATGTATGCGTCGTATGTGGCGTAGATTTTGTGGTGGGCGAAGAATGATTTTGTGCGCATCAGGCGATAAACGGTTTTCTTTTTCTATATCTTGTGGGAGTAGTCGTTTCAAAAATAGTTTCTTTATTTGTATTAGTACGTAACTGCGCCGCCGTAAGTTAGCCCTGGCCTCTGTTAGATTCGGGCTTCTTTTCGTGCCAACCACAGCTTACATTCACCCAAAGTGAACCCATGAACCGTTCCCCAAACTGAACCTTAAGATTTACGAAGGATGCGATCCTTCTTAAGATTTATAGGGGCTCAAAGCTTTGCATACTTTCTTGTAAACATCTTAATTAAAGGAACCGTCTTGAAAGAAGGAAATACGTATAAGCTTTCTTGTTTCTAATTTACCCCAAATGAATGTTGTGCAAACTCCTCATCAATATTATCCACATAATGAAATTGGGTCCTCCCACTCCCCCGTCCTGTCTCAAGCCAAAGCCTCAGCTGCCATTTTCCCCTAGCTTCGTATCGGAGGAAACCTAAGCGAATTCGTTGGTCAATAAACTGTGTGCAAGTAAAATGCAAATCTCCACCCCATGTCCACTCCGGCGGTCGCTGTGTTTTATTATAGTGACAGGTCGGTCAGTGGAAAATGTGAATACCACTTGAACATGTTAACCCCAAAAGGCGTTTATAAAACTGTCCAAAGCTATTAATATCAAAAATTCCGCACACACTAGACGACTACGACGTTTGGAGAACCGAGAGGGCAAAAAACTGCGCAGTGTTGGCCAGAACTTGGCATGTTTGGCGTCCATGAGGCGGAAATGAATAGCGCAACGGGCGCCGGGCCGAGCAACAGTGTCAGTCGGACAGTGGTTGGAGGATTATCAACGAAAGAGAAATATCCTTGGTCAACATGGCCACTGACTGACTGACTGACTGCGGAGGGTGGAAAAGGCTTTTGTTGGATAAAGCTAAATGCTATACATGTACCGTGATGCGAGCTCGCCATGTGGCCTTTGTTATTTATGATTAAAAGCGCAAGGACTCGCACATATTTACATACGACTCCCCCCCAGTACTTGGCGTCCTTTGCCAGGACTGTGCTTGTGTATGCTAAATAAAGCGCTGCATGTGTCCATACATGTCCATCACTTAATCACGCCACCCAACACAAAAAAAAAGCAAAGCACCCTGCCATAACCGTTGGGTTTTTGTGGTGAACTCTCTGGAACTCTCTACCTTACTACTTTTGGTGTGACCAGGTCCGATTGGTCTTTCATCGCACTTTCTGGAGAATAGTTTTTAAGTTCAATTTCAAAGATCAACTTCCTGGTTCCTCTTCCTGCCTGCTCTCCTGAGACAAAGCTTGACCCGCTCACTGAAATATGCAAATGTGATCCTTGTTTTCTTTGGCATTCCTTTCGGCATGATTCACCAGCATAAATTTATGATGCAATCGCCTGACGCATTCCGGTTTTTGTGTGTGCGGTCAGGCAGTTGGCAGGTATTCTGTCGTGTATCCTTGGTTTCAAGTTTTCACATCATACTGATCTGCTTTGCAGCAGCATCAGCCTGTTGCCAGGCGGCTCGGCCACAGCCTGCATGTCCTTTTGCCATTAAGGGTGGTTTCCCATCAATGCCGCCGCCGGCGGTTAGTTAGGCTGGACAAAGCATTTTATTTGAGCTTTTTATTTAACTCAATTTCGCTTTTTTTATTTTTTGTTTTCTCCCTTTTGTTGTTTGTGTGCCGGAGTCCTTTGTTGGCGAAATGTGTGTCAGTGCGTCAGTCGGTTGCCTGGCACTTGGTTCGACTATTTCCGGTTTTAATATGCGCACTGCCTTTGTCCTTGGGCCTTGGGTACAGTCGGTACATGTTCCCACTTCCACTTCCAGTTCCAGTTTTATTATCCCTTTTTTTGTCAGGGGCACAAAAGCGACAGCGAAATTAGAAGTGCCCTCTGCATGTTATTAACTTTTGCTACGCCTTGTCGACTTGTCGCCGTTCCTGCCGGTCAGAATAAAAATATGTGAGCTCAATGAATGGAATTGGCTCTGGCGAGTCCTGATTTATGGCCATAATATATAGTAGCCATGGCAGAGGTAGAGTTTCTGCGTCTTTGTTGGAAGCCATCAAATTGACAGCTGCTGGATGATGTGTTATTTGAGTAGCAGAGTCCTGTTAGTTTCTGGTTTGTCCTGGTGTGCGGTGTGTAATGAGCTGGAAGGTTGCTTTGATACGAGAATCGATTTTGATTTAGTGCGATGTTGATAATAAAGCAAATGGGGTGTATCTGGTTTTAGAGCTGCTGCAGCAGTAGAAAAAAACATAAAAACGATAAAAGCTAAGCGATATTTTCTGCTAATTGGATCCGTTGATAAACCCACAGAAGCGAGGTCTTAAGCAAAAGGCTCATATTTCCACAATCAAAATTTTTTGTTGACATGATTTTTTAAGACAGTGTAAGCAATAACAGATGTAACGTACATCAAATTGTTCTGACTTGGATTGTGGTAAAAATTGTCAAACTTTTTAATGAAAGTGGCCTATCAGACCTGCTCACACTTTGAGTAGTCGCGTCTAAAAATATAAAATGTTTCTGTAGTAAGGAAGACTTCATCCAGCTAGAGTGTGAAATTATCCTACAAATAGTAAAATATCGATTTCATTAATTACTTTCCGCATTATTTTATTAATCTCAGTTGGTCTTAAATTAGTGTTAAGAAAACAACTATAAAATGAACTTCAACCGGACGATTTGCTTTCCTTCTCTAGAATATTTTAATAATGATATTGTGACTTTGTATGTATACAAGCAGAGACTCCTATCATCTTTAACAGCGACGTCGATACACAAACACTATACGAGCTTACACTACTCTCATTTGCAACAACAAACAAGTGTTATATGAGAGCGCTTTCGCCTGTCTAAAGTTTAGACTCATGCACACGGTTGCCATGAAGCAAATGTATGTAACAGGGAGAAGGAAGCATTTTCGACCCTATAGGTATATATATGCCCTTCTGTCCGTCCGTCCGTCTGTCTGTATGAACGATCTCAGAGACTATAAGAGATAGAGATACAAATTTTTGCATGTACATTAGGGTGTCCCAAAAAAAAAAAATTTTTTGGGGCACCGGCATTTTCTGAAAGCTTGTAGCGAAAAGTAATTTTGAGATTTTTTTCAGATTTTTCGAAAGACGTTTAGAGGTCGCACAAATCGAATTTTCCCCCAAAAATCGGGTTTTCCGTATTGTTTTCCAATTTTACTTATAACTTGGTCAACATCCACGCTTTCTTAGTTTTCAAATCAACATTTTATGGAGAATTGCCCAAATTTTACTTTCATGAGCATAAACCATAAGTTTTGGCTTTGCTCTAACTTTTTGTGGCACTACTTATTAAATTTTTTAGTAAATTTTTCATGCATTTTACAAAGAACGCATTATAACTTTTAAATTTTCTATGAGAATTGAGAAAACTAGTGAAGCAGTTTAAAAGATAGTTTAATTTTTAAGAAACTGAATTTTAAAAGTTGAAATTTGCTTTTACCGTTCCAGAGTTATACTCTTTTAAAGCATTATATAGCTCATTGGGAACGCAATATAAAAAATAGAGGCCAGCTAACTTCGGCTCGACCGAAGTTTATATACCCTTGGAGCTTGATATATGCCTGACAGTTTGCATGGCAGCTATACAATATAGTTGTCCGATTTCGACAAATCTTGTTGAAATTATGTAAAATCATTAAAAACTTATAAATACGAACATTGAAAACAATCAAGTTTTTCTCACAAGACTTTTTTCCAGACCTAACTTTTGTATGGCAGCTATATAGTAGTCCGATTTGGAAAAGTTTTGGTGAAATTATGTGAAATCATTGAAAACTTATAAATACGAGCGTTGAGAGCGATAGCATTGAAAACAAAAAAGTTTTTCTTACTAAGACTTTTTTCAGACCTAACTTTTGTATGGCAGCTATACTATATAGTTGTCCGATTTTGACAAGGCTTGGTGAAATTATGTGAAATCATTAAAAACTTATAAATACGAGCGTTGGGAGCAATAGAGTTGAAAACAAAAAAGTTTTTCTCACTAAAACTAGTTTTTCAACCGATCGTTCCTATGGCAGCTATATGCTATAGTCATCCGATCCGGCCGGTTCCGACAAATGTGCAGCGTATTTATACCAAAAGACTTCGTGCAAAGTTTGGTTAAGATAGCTTTAAAACTGACGGAGGAGATAGCATAGAAACAGACGGACGGACAGACGGACATGGCTATATCAACTCAGCTCGTCATGCTGATCAAGAATATATATACTTTATGTGGTCGGAGATGCTTCCTTCTTTGCGTTACAAACATCTGGACAATTTTAATATACCCTCTCCAAGGGTATAAAAATTCACTTCAATCGTGCAATCGGTCAGAAGAAGGTAAGACTTACTTCTTGAATATCTTTAAAAATTAAAATCAATTTTTATGAAGGTATAATGGGCGTTTGCATGCCCCTAAGTGATGGTACTCGACGGCCAAAATACCGCGATATGGAGTACAATTCTTAAGCTCTCCCTTAAATAAATTCATACAGGGAGTAAGCCAGATCTAAAAAAATACAGATCTGCGTTTTCAGTTCTGCCATCGAAGACCTAGTCTTTTACTAGAAATTGCCTAAGAACAACATTGACCATTTGGGCTAAACCCAGCTTCACTAAAATCAAGTAATATATGAGTAAAGTGCTTCATAAGCAGCTGAAAAACAGGCCATATCATTTGAATACTTTAGTTCCGGACATCTTGGCGTACCACGGTTGGTCCACCAAAGACAATTTTTATTACAACTTTACTTTTTTTTTTGGAAGCAATGACAAATTTTACTCATAAGATTAATTGTATAATTTTTCGGAAGCTTGTAATACCCAAACGGTAAATGTTGTTTGAAATGAATTGCTGATACAAAATTTCATTTAAAACGCGAAGCAAGGCTTCCCGTGGAGAATCTGAAAACTCAGTTGGAAAAAAAACATCACGATTCAAAGTTTGAAGCAATACATTGCAAACCAGGCAAAAAGCTCACAATATTATTAGTTTCATGCAATGGGTACACAGTAGAGTTGTGCCGATTTTGATGAACTAGTTCAATTGAACTAGTCTTTAAAATGAACTAATGAACTAGGTCTTGGTTTTGAACTATAGTTCATATTTTGAACTATGTATTTCTCAGTTTTTGAACTATAGTTCATTTTTTGAACTTTAGTTCATATTTTGAACTATAGTTCATATTTTGAACTATAGTTCATATTTTGAACTATAGTTCATATTTTGAACTATAGTTCATATTTTGAACTTAGTTCATTTGAACTATAGTTCATTTTTTGAACTATAGTTCAATTGAACTATAGTTCATAATTTGAACTATAGTTCATTTTTTTTTACCACTGAAGCAAATTTAGAGGCGTTTACTCATTGTCTGATGCAAGAGATATGAAAATCTAGTGGGCCTGCATTTAATAATGATTTTCTATAAATTTAACAAACTATTTACATTTAAAAAATTACATATAGCAGGACTTCGAGACTATCATTTCTCAAAGCCAAAGTATGAGATTTTCGAGCCAACCAAGCAGCAGGTGCTAAGTGTTGCCTCCTCCTCGGCTCAGATTCTTCCATATGCTGTGGCCGCTTTGCTTCGCAATGTGTTACCCAAGAGTCCTGCAAAAGTTTCATTGATCCGCAGGATAAGCTGCTCCAAAATATATACCCTGGTGGCCATGGGCACCCACGACATTGACACATTACAGGGAGCCTTCAGCTGCGAGGATTTGGCGTCAGAGGGAATCAAATTCAAACCGCATAACCAAACTCAGGAGATGACAGGTCTGCAGTTAATGGACTTATATGCCCAGCTTAAGCCACATCATTCGTGGCTCTTCCGTCTATCCAGTGATCTATGGTGCCAATCGTGTAGTTCTCTCACTGCTGCCCATCATTAATGGTGAACGATCAAAGAACTTGCCTAAAGTGGTCCAACCAAATGGTAACACTCTCTTCGGTAAAGCGTGCCAACGCTATTGGTATTAATGAGCCGGCTTCCCAACTGGCTAACATGTTAACTTGAATTTACTAAGAGGCACGGGTTAAGGGTGACTCGCTGATTGTGTAAAGATTCCCCAAGCGCGACATGTGTGATTCATGGCTGCGACATCTATGAAGATGTAGCTTTTCATTTTGCCTATTACAACATTAAGAAATTACTGCTAACTTTTATGTAGATAGTAAAACAGTTTAATCTCAACAAACTGACCGAGCAACTGCGCGAGCAAGCACCGAAGCACTGATTTTACGCGCACGCAAACTCAACAAATCCATCGAAACCAAGCCGAATGTGTATCATGTATCAAACAGAAGAAAACGAGCAATAGTTAAAAAATTGAACTTTAGTTCAAATAAACTATAGTTCAAAAAATGAACTATAGTTCAAAAAATGAACTATAGTTCAAATGAACTATAGTTCAAGAAATGAACCTTAGTTCAAAAAATGAACTATAGTTCAAAAAATGAACTATAGTTCAAATGAACTATAGTTCATAAAAAAATGAACTAATGAACTAGGTCATTAAAAAGAACTAAAATTTCCAACTCTACTACACAGCTTTAAAAGAGTATAACTCTGGAACGGTAAAAGCTAATTTCAACTTTGAAGTATGAGTTTTTTAAAAATTTAACCATCTTTTAAACTGCATCACTAGTTTTTCAATTTTCATAGAAATTTTAAAAGTTATAGTGCGTTTTTTACAAAATTTATAAAAAAATTTTCAAAAAAATTTAGTATATGGTACCTAAACAAGCAAATGCAAAGCGAAAATCAACTGTTTTTGCTCATAAAAGTAAAATTTGGAAATTTTTCTTCAAAATTTTGATTTGAAAACGAAGAAAATCGTGGTTATTAACCAAGTTATAATTAAAATTGGAAAACAATACGGAAAACCCGATTTTTGCGGAAAAATTCGATTTGTGCGACCTCTAAACGTCTTTCGAAAAATCTGAAAAAAATCTCAAAAATACTTTACTCCATTAGCTTTCAGAAAATGCCGGTGCATCCGTGAAAATAAAAAAAAATTTTTTTTTTGGGACACCCTTATGTACATAGGTTTATACCGTACGCAGATCAAGTTTGTTTCAAACTTGGAAAATTCCCCCTATCGAAAACACAGCATGCAACACTGTAAGTAATCGGAGCCTATATTTTTACTGCTGATACTATAATGCACGCATGGTTCAATCTGGTGGCTGCTGCGAAAGTTTTAGTAGTATGTTAAAGCGTTAGAATAAATTGTGAAGAAATGGGCAAGTAAGTAAGCATTATAAGTATATTTAATATCAATCTTTAATATCGATCTGAGATTTAGTAGTATCAAATCGGATATATCGGATATTTTACAGATCAATAATTTGATAATTGTAAATATCCCAAATATATTTTTATAGTATCAAAGCTATATTTTCAAAATACCCGCAGAACATATTTTTTAAAGAGTATGGAACTTTAATTGTTATTTATGTCCCGTTGACAAAATTTTGTTGGTTTTAAAGCCCAACAATATATGGGTAGCCAGTGTATACAGAAATCCACAACTTTAAAAGTAAAGGAAAAGGTACGCGAGTTTTACTTGGAGCTGATTCTGCAAGTAACGCAGAATGACTTTGGCCGAGAGTATATTAAGTCTTTCATTATGATCACACCAGCCAACGTAACTTCGAGCAAAGAAATTGAAATAATGCCACTATTTGAAATCTTGGAGTATTTATGTGAATCGGAAATTATTTCCAATGGGCCATGTTAAACATCACAGAAACTTAGTTAAAAAGATAAGGAGATTTCTTTATTTTGGAAAGAAGTGGTCGGAGTAATATTGAAGTGTTTAAGGAATCAGTAGGATATATAAGAAATATAGTGTCCCTTCGGCACAGCTCCGATTCGGCGAAGAGTAATTCTTTTTTTTTTTTTGCCATACGTTTTATAAAACCAAACTGAGAATTTAACTTGAGTTTGATTCAGTATTAAACTATGTAAAAGTACAGATACAAATTATGTGTATGAATTTTAGGAATTCTCAAGAAATGAAATGAATGTATAAATTTACGTTATTGTAAAAGAGATATTTTTAATTCAATGAAATGAAAATATAACACGAAATATTGATTGTTTTTATTTTTTTAATGTTAACAAGAGCAACTAAATAATATTTAAATATTTTTTTTGTTTTTATTTGAATGTTTGAGGACACTTAAGAAATTAAACGGATGTGCGATTTTACGTAATTGACAAGGTGATAACATGAATACGGAAAAAGAAATGTTTGGCCCTTTTTATACCCTTGCAAAGGGTATTATAATTTTGCCCAGAAGTTTGCAACGCATAGAAATATTCATTTCCGACCCTATAAACTATATATATTCTTGATCAGGGCGACGAGCTGAGTCGATTAAGCTTTGTCCGTCCGTCTGTCTGTCCGTCTGTCTGTCCGTCTGTCTGTCCGTCTGTCCGTCTGTCTGTTTCTACGCAAACTAGTCTCTCAATTTTAAAGCTATCGAGCTGAAACTTTGCACAGAGTCTTCTTTTTACTGCACACTGCTAATATGTCGGAACCGACCGGATCGGATGACTATATCTTATAGCTGCCATAGAAACTATCGGTCGAAAAGTGGGTTTTTGTGAGAAAACTTTTTTGTTTTTAATGCAAACGACTTCCGCTTCGACAATTATTAGTTTTATACGCTTTTACACAGATTTGGAAGTTTTGGTCAAAATCGGATGACTATATCTTATAGCTGCCATAGGAACTATTGGTCGAAAAGTGGGTTTTTGTAAGAAAACTTTTTTGTTTTTAATGTAAACGCCATCCGCTTCGACAATTATTAGTTTTATACGCTTTTACACAGATTTGGAAGTTTTGGTCAAGATCGGATGACTATATCTTATAGCTGCCATAGGAACTATCGGTCGAAAAGTGGGTTTTTGTGAGAAAACTTTTTTGTTTTTAATGTAAACGCCTTCCGCTCGGACAATTATTAGTTTTATACGCTTTTACACAGATTTGGAAGTTTTTGTCAAAATCGGATGACTATAATTATAGCTGCCATAGGAACTATCGGTCGAAAAGTGGGTTTTATTTAGAAAATTTTTTTTTTAATCTCTGATGTATTAAAACATTTGCAAGGGTATATAAACTTCGGCAAAGACGAAGTTAGCTTGGCCTTCTCGTTTGTATGAAAATGGTTCTCTTTTAAATTTTTATACCCGTTACTCGTAGAGTAAAAAGGGTATACTAAAGTCGTGCAAATGTATGTAACAGGGAGAAGGAAGCATTTCCGACCCTATAAAGTATATATATTCTTGATCAGCATCAACAGCCGAGTCGATTTAGTCATGTCCGTCTGTCCGTCCGTCCGTCTGTCCGTCTGTCCGTCTGTCTGTATGAACACCTAGATCTCAGAGATGGTAAAAGATAGAGGTTTGACATGTATGGGACAAATGCTTCTTTTATCTGCACGCAGATCAAGTTTGTTTCAAATTTTGGCCACGCCCCCTCCCGCCCCCGCAATTTGGCAAAAACGTTATATCTCCTACAGTTTTGAAGATAGACGATTCGTACCTTCCAAAGATAGTTAGTAATTAGCAAAATGAATCGATTTGCCGAAGAAACGATCAAGATCGGATGAACGGTTCTCAAGTTAAGAGCAAAAAAGTGATACAAGCCCCTCCCCGCAACCCCCCTACCACCATAAACAAAATGTTGCATACTTTTCGGATGGTCACCCTAAGGAACGCAGGAACACTGTTGAACATGTTTTTTCATGAGTAACGGGTATATCGAAGTCGGTTAGAGCCGACTTTAACTTATGCTCTCGTTTTTGGTGGATTTTTATATACTCAAGTGGCAACCGTACTCATGCAATGTCAAAATGAGCTTGCTATATAGACCAGAACTTCTTTGGGACCAAAACTTTTTTGGGAATAAAAACTGTCTACGGTCTCAGTCTACGCAATTAAAAACGAGAGCGTAAGTTAAAGTCGGCTCTAACCGACTTCGATATACCCGTTACTCATGAAAAAACATGTTCAACAGTGTTCCTGCGTTCCTTAGGGTGACCATCCGAAAAGTATGCAACATTTTGTTTATGGTGGTAGGGGGGTTGCGGGGGGGGGCTTGTATCACTTTTTTGCTCATAACTTGAGAACCGTTCATCCGATCTTGATCGTTTCGATTCATTTTGCTAATTACTAACTATCTTTGGAAGGTACGAATCGTCTATCTTCAAAACTGTAGGAGATATAACGTTTTTGCCAAATTGCGGGGGCGGGAGGGGGCGTGGCCAAAATTTGAAACAAACTTGATCTGCGTGCAGATAAAAGAAGCATTTGTCCCATACATGTCAAACCTCTATCTTTTACCATCTCTGAGATCTAGGTGTTCATACAGACAGACGGACAGACGAACAGACGGACAGACGGACAGACGGACGGACGGACAGACGGACATGACTAAATCGACTCGGCTGTTGATGCTGATCAAGAATATATATACTTTATAGGGTCGGAAATGCTTCCTTCTCCCTGTTACATACATTTGCACGACTTTAGTATACCCTTTTTACTCTACGAGTAACGGGTATAAAAATGTTGATTTAAAAAAACATAAACGAAAGTCGGTTTTGCCCGTCTATTACATACTTTGT
Source organism: Lordiphosa clarofinis (assembly GCA_018904275.1). Lineage (NCBI taxonomy): Eukaryota > Metazoa > Arthropoda > Insecta > Diptera > Drosophilidae > Lordiphosa > Lordiphosa clarofinis. The sequence continues at coordinate 912,509 of JAEIGQ010000007.1, read as the reverse complement.
ACCCCAAGAGTTTGTAAATATCCGATCAGCTTCAGTTAGAGCCCACACATTGTGAAAAAAAGCCATAAAGTGTCCGAATTCCGACCAAAGAATCAAGAAAACAAACAAAAGAAGAAAAATTCAATGTTTTTCAAATGGATAGTCAAAGCTTAAAAGTTTATCAGTGTTCAGAGCGAGACTTTTGTTTCGTCCGTAGCTATTCCTAGGGTAAAACTTGCACAGCTTCAGAATCCGGCAATAAAGCAATGTTGCTTCTTCTGGGCAGAGCACTGTTAAATCATCTGTCATATAGAAGAACACATCAATCTCTTGAAAATGATTTTTTTACCTTCGAAACAAAGCATCTGGAGTTAGAATAGGTTCACCATGGGGGATTTGGAGGCCCGCCCCGGGCGGCAAATTTTTAGGGGCGGCAATTTTTGAGGGCTGTGAGTTTCAGGGGCGGGAAGTTTTTGGGGCGGCAAATTTTAGGGGCAGCAAATTTCAGGGGCGGTAAATAATTACAAAATGTATATTGATTATTCTCTTAAATTAAGAAATAGTGGTATTTCTGAAAGTGATTTAACCTTTGCTGTCATTTCAATATGGAGAACGTTGCAAGATTCTGCACTTCAAGATCTAGTAATAAAAGAAATATTCATTGAATGCATTTTTGAAAGCTTACGAATCAGTATAAAGGGATTAAAGAGCGGAGGTCTACCATAGACAGAGTCAAACATGCTGCTCTTTTGATTATGTTCTCAAGGGAGTATGCAGGAGGGGTGCAGATTTGTAGTATGCCTTGAAAAGTTCTTATGAAACAAAAGTTGTGTCAACTGAACAATAATTAAAAAAAATTGTTTTTATCAAAAAATATAACCACAATTTCCATATTAAAGTCCAAAAATTTCATTCCAATGAGCAAAATCAGAAAGTTGTTTTCAAATATACTTTGTAATCAATACAGAATGAGTTCTTTAATAGTTTGTTACATGGACTAAAAAAAAACAATGTATAGTGTTAATTATAAAAGAATAATTATCAAACAAGAATAAATATTTTCACATTAATTCATCATAGTTAGCGTCCATCTATTTCGCGATATTTTCCGAATTTTTGGAGCTTACAATTCTATACTGCCATTGAGTTTTGTTTCCAAAAAACGTAGTCCAACTCGTCCAATTACTTAAATCAGCCTCCAGTAAAAACCTCTACAGGCACCCTACAAGGAACGTTTTTTTGGAGTAAAAAACTAATTTCGAAACGCATTTGCCATCAAACTAGAAAACCATGCTCGACCTCAAAACAATTTTTTTTCGGCCCATCGAAGTCAATTTGTATTTAAATTTTGGTTTAGAAGATATGTAAAATACGTTTCCGCGGATTTTCCGAAAAAATTTTCGCACCTTTGTTATACATCCCCAAGAATTTTTTCCAATAATGATAGCAACTTTTGCAAAATAATACTCCCCTCACAATTAAGGCCTTCGTCATTCCTAATCAAAATCCAGCGTACGTCCCTTTATGTTACAGAGAAGTTTTTGATGGAAAGAATTAGAAAAACTTAATTGTAATTATAGAAAAAAGGTTAAAATTTAGGACTATTCAAGGGGGAAGGGGGGCGGCAAAGTCGACTTCCGCCCCGGGCGGCATAACTACGCGGTACGCCACTGGATTGAGCAGCATCTTCAGCCACAAAAGCGTATTTTTCAGAGAAGTCACAGGGCCCAGCAACTCGCCTTCAGCCGGTTGGATTGGTCAATTTATTGAGACAAGCGTGCAAATGATTAAAACCCATCCCTTATGTAAATTAACAGAGCATTAACATAATGTTAATTAATAGAGCATTTACATAGGGTATTATCTAATATTATTATTAATTGTTGGGAATAAAGCACAGAGTGACCAATCCTCTTCTATTGTGCCCCTTACTAAGTTTACAACTCTCCTAGCAGACCAGTTTTAGGTAGCTGATACTGCATATCCTCTATGAGGCATCCGGTGAGAGGTGGCCATTCGTTCTCCAGAGAATGGTCCCTCTTCGTTCACAAATTCTTCCTTACCGCAGGAGCTCTGTAAGGACCCGGTAGTGGAATTATGCGCACTGCTGTGCGTTTCGCATCTCTAACGAAACGAGAGCTACTACAGGTCTCTTAACCAATAATACAGTCGGGCTTGATATGCTTCCTCCCCTGCTCTTCCTGCTTTAAATTAGTTATTTTTCTAAAACTAAAAACCGTTTTTTTCTTCAGCTATTTGTTAAAGATCGAACTGATCGAAGGAATATGTGTTTTCCTGAAAATTTTCGTCAAAAGCCTCTCGGGTTGGTCAATGATTTTTCCCTGGACTGGTTTTTTATTCCACATCACCTTCCAAAACGTAGCTCAAAACTTAAATTGATTCTGTAAGTACGCTAGATATATTATTACCTAAAATGTTAATTTTGGATTGGTCCGGTCCTTCCAAAAGCAACAAATCCAAACTGTTCCGAATGGCTTCAAAATCAATTCGCAAGTTTGGTTACAATCGATTAGTAATTTATCGAGAATTTTGTAAAAGCTTTCTACTGACACATTTGATGAATCGAACCGTCCGGACCAGGCATTTCAATTCACTTTCCTTTACTGTAACTGCTCAATCTTGATGGATCTATAAAAGCTTCCAAAAGTGAATCCCTTAACCAAAATCCATCACAACATATGTCTTATGTGGGCTACCTCAGCTCACAAGTCTTTTATCGCATTTCCAACAAACAACTTTCCGCGCCCTGCGCAATTTTCCTGCAAACATTTTGATTGAATTTAAAGCCGCCCAGTCGCTGGCTTACAATGGGGAAACAAAGCGACCGATAGAATCGAAGAGGGTTGCTAAATCCTTTGGTCCGCGGGGAGGGTTGAAGGCGACGACGACGACAACGCCGAGGAAAGACAAACGCAGTTTTCCTTATTGCGTCTTAGCAAAAACTTCAAAGTGCTGCTGCCGTTTTCCCAATGGAATTGGGTGGAAAAACTGCAAGCTTCGCATGGAGTTGGGTGTTGTGCGTTGAAGTTGGAGTTGGTGTACAGTTCGCCGTCCTAATCCCAGTCAAGGCAGAAGCAACAACCGGGTGGTTTTGCGCAGCATAAATTACGCATTTCACGTTGGCGTCGCTCTGCTCTGTGTGCGCTGCGACGCAGTTGGCGTTGTTCCTTATGATTTATGTGCCGCGTGTAGCGATGACACACAAACACACACACACACACGAGTACAGTTGCAGCCTTTCTAGAAATTACACGCAAATTGCACGCCACACGCAAAGCCGCCTAAAAATGTTCTTCATATGGAAATGACGCCAAAATGCCACTCATGCGTTCCGCGTTCCGTGTTCCGCCTGCATGGGCGATAGTTTTGTCACAGCTCCCTTCCAGTTACCAGGCATTAAGTCATGCGTCATCCTTTGGACGGGACATGCGTGTAAAACCGCTTATCGCTGGTCCTAGTGCTGGAGACCACTTTAAATATCTTAATGCACATGCCACATAGTGCAAAAATCCTTCAGAGACCATGACTCAGCCAGGAGTAAAGAGTCAGCTGGAGTCCTCTTCACAAAAGTTATTCTGGCGAAATGTTGCGGTTGGAGAGATCGTTTAACAAAACCGCATAGATTAAGTTTAAAGGGAAATTTCACAAATATTTGCACGTTTCTTTTTTGTGACAAATGTGAAGTATTTACCAGGGAAGCAAGCTGCACGGAAGCACGGAAAGGTTCGGTTCGATGTTAAGCATCCGGTTCAATTCAACAAATATTCAAATTCACCTGTTCAATATTTTTACCTTTAAGTTATTCGATTTGTGAGCATACAAATATCATGTGGACCTTCGAGTCGGATGTTCTGGATACAATAGGGCGAAGAATCCCAAATCCCAAGCAATTCATTATACAAATTTGAAAATATGATGTTTCAACTGCAAGCCGAAGGATCTTTAAGCAATATCGACTGCAGGATAAAGCTTGGTATGGAGATACCCGCGAAATACCCGCGAAATAAAAAAGTCCATATAAAAAAAATGATTTCGCACGGATTTCGCAAGTTGCTGTTTCGTGAGTTGGTATGGAGTTCACGCGCGAAATTGGCATATCGATATCACAGCGTTGCCACCCGACGTCAACGTGTCACGCGATAGTCACCCGATAGGCAAGTGATGAGAGATGATTTCGTAGGTGTGAAATATATGTAAAACATATTTTTCGTACTCTACATGGCGGTAGACACTCATATACATACAAGTGTTGTGGCGCGGAGTTTTTAAATGAGTAGGACAACTGTACAAAAACATTAAAAAGGCTGAACATCTTTTCATTGGAGGTAAAGGTGATAGCGGTTTGTCAAAAATGATCTGTAAAAGTATATAAATTTATTGAGTTTAATTATGCTGTTTAAAATTGATTGTTTTTGCTAGGAGATCATTGCAACGCGGCTTGGGCTTCGGTAAAGGACAGCGCCACCGTTCGCTGGCGGCGTCCTAAGCACGCCAAAAGTTAAAGCGGTGGTGGAGTATCCATCGCAACGATGTGAAGTGGCAGTTAGCTCCACTTGTGTCGTTTTTGACCAAATTGTCGGCACAAGGTATGTGTGCCACGCATGTGAACAAATAAGTGCTAATTCTCTTTTCAAGAAACTAAGCTCCTCGAACGAGAGGTCTGTTGATGAGGAACTTGGTCCAGCACAAAGTGATTCAATTGTGAACGACGGCGATTCCGTATTTTAACCGGATGAGCCGCAGAACTTTTCAATTGTCAGATTGATATTGCATTATAAGTACATAACGTCGAGATGAAATGGCCACAACAGTCGATTCTGCCACTTCCCTTGTCGTGTCCAAAGAGCACCAATTGCCAATTGGAGCAATAGATTGAAAAGTTACAAATAAAGGTAACGATGAACATACAAACAATTTATTATTTTGCGATTTATTTAAGTTATACAACTGCCTCCACATGGATCTTCACAGGAAGTAAGGATATAACTAACAAACACTGCCGAACCCTAGGTGCCTTAACTAAAGCTTCTTACAAATCACATAAAGCTATTGCTCCAACTACTGCTTCATTATTGGCCACCATAAATATTCGCTGTTAATTAGTTTAAATTGTCCCGCCAAATTAAATTTGAATACAAGCAACTAGAGATGAGCAACTTATTTCGCACTTGCTATCGACGAAATAATGTACACAGATTTCGCACACTTTTCGCAAGTATCTCCATACCAAGCTTAAATGAGATATGTCGCTTTTGCACTAACATGAAATTGAACCAATTAAATGGAATAGCGACGTAATCTCAACGCACATAGAAAGTATAAAAGAAATCGATGTGCAAATTTCATACTATATTTTCGTGTGGATTGGCATGATTCTCATCATTTTGAATTTATCTCTTGCTTTGCTTTTTAAAAAATTTATTTGAATAATTAATTGGGCGGCGCACTTGCATATCCATATCCTAATAAAAGAGAAACCTGTGCTATGGAAGCTCCCCCATAAATAGCACTATGATAGCGGCTTGACAAAACAAGACAAAACCATTGCAACACGAGGGCTTAGTTAAAAGACAGCTTACGCTGTCGGAGTACTAAACACACCAAGAGCGAAACTTAAGGAGACAGCGATATAGAGTGGAAGTTAGCTCCACACATGTCGCTTTTTCGAACTTGTCGGCGCAAAGAAGATGTGTGTATGCCATGCTATAAACAAACACGAACTAATTCTCTTTTACAGAACGCATAGCTTCTAGTACGATGGCTGATGATAAGGAAATTTGGCCCAGTACTAAGTGGTTCAAGTGCGGACGACGGAGATTTCGTATGTCGAACGTATGATGGTCGAACTTGTCGTGCACAACATCTTGTTATCTAAGCCGTTCCATTAAGATGTTAAGGCCAAAATAATAGTAATTTCCAAAGCTGTAATTTATTCTTTACTTCCCGTATTTAATTACTTTTCAAACTATAAACCAGAGATTAAAATTACAACCGAAACCGTAACCCGTAACCGCTAAAAACACTTTAAAATTTGAAACCGAAACCTTAACCATAACAGAAAAAACATTTTTTTTGATGTGAAACATCTTTAATTTCGGTACGGACGATTTTGGTAGGAGTAAAATATGATTTCAGCGTCACGTGACGCTGAGGTCACCATATTTTGTGTTGTTGTTTTAGCAATGTGTCTGGGGAAAAGGGAAAGAGTAGGGAAAATGGAGGAAGTTGACTGTGTTTTGACAGTGACTTAACAGTGACTTGCCAATGTCTTGACAGTGACTAAGCAGTGACACACAGTGACTAAACAATAAATGAAGAGTGACTGAAGTGAGACTAAGAAGTGACTAGACAGTTACTGAACACTTACTTAACAGTGGCTGAACAGTGACTAAAGAGAAAGTTAACAAGGACTAAACAATGACTTCACGGGGACTAGAGAGTGAATAAACAATGAATGAACAGTTACTGAACAGTGATTAAAGTGAGACTTATGGGTGATTTAAGAGTGGCTAAACAGTAATCGAACAGTTACTTAAAAGTGATTGAAAGGTGACACAGTGACTTGCCAATGACTCGACAGTGACTAAGCAGTGACTTAACAGTGACTTGACAATGTCTAAACAATGACTGAGCAGTGACTAAATAGTGACTTGACAGTGACTTAACAGTGATTAAAAAGTGATTTGACAGTGACTAAAAATTGATTTTATAGTGACTTGACAACGACTAAACAGTGACTTAGCGGGGACTTAACAGTGACTATGCAGTGACTAAGCAGTGACTTAACAGTGACTTGATAGTAACTTAATAGTGACTTGACAGAGACTTGACAATGCCTAACCATTTACTTAAAATTGACTAATCAGTGACTAGAAAGTGGCTAAATAGACCTATTTTTCTTATAACCGTAACCGTATAACCTTTATTTACATAACCGGTTATCAGCACCGTAACCGAAACAAATATATGTGTTAATTTGTGTACTGGTAGTGTATTGCTGATTTTTTTTTTAGCAAAGAAACATAACCTTTGTGTTTAATTTCGACACGGACGTTTTTAAATTCCCTATCACAAGTGCGAAGGCCATTGCCAACAGCTGGCTTTTGCGTAGCACTTTGTCTATCTCTGTCTCACTTTGTCGTATGCGTGCTTATGGTGGAATTAATAAGGTGAAGCTAGGTATACATTTATTGGCCCTCAGCAGAGGCTGACGACTTCGCCATATTAATTTCACATGATGCGTGAAAAATAAAACACACACACACTCGCACTTGCGAGTTAATTGGATTGAATTATCTGGGGAATATTAATAAAATTAATCAGTTCCAATTTATAGTCTCACTTTTTCATTTAATATGTTTTTAACACAAAATAAGGTAGACATGTTGGAATGGTGGGGAAAAAAACAACAATATTTCTTGACCTTTTTGAGTTATCCAAAGTGTTGCTAGCAGAACCGCCCACACACGTAAGTGTTGAAGTAAAAATTTACATGACGCATTGCAGGACTCGCTTGAAAAGTCAAACTTTATTTGCTATTATGATATTTCGATATAATTACAATCTCGATTAAGATGCCATTTGTTGTATAAAGGTACATAACGACAAATAGTATATACTTTTGTCTATCTCTATCTAATACTTTTGTTTTAGTGTCTTTTCGTTAAAACTTATAATGTTAAACTTTTAAATAGGCGAAAACAAAGGATTCAATTTTGTGTAACAAAGTCTAGCTTAGTTCATTTATTGAATAAATGAGATTCCAAATTAAGCGGGATTTGTCAAAGTAATATTTTGTACTAATAACCGTAAGCGTAACTAAAACCCGAAACATATTAAGGCTAAAAACCGTAACCCTAACCGTATCCCATATCTCACAACCGTAATATAACCGTAATATAACCGATCGGCCAAAACAGTAACCGTAACCCAAACCGTTATTCGTTTCGGTTTTAATCTCTGTTATAAACACAATTTTTTTCAAACGAATTTTCCTAATTACGAATCATTTATAATCGTAATTGTAACTTGTAATTATGATTATTAAGTAAATATTTCAAAATTTAATTACTTAAATAATTGTAACTGTAAAGGGTGATTATTGAGTAATTGTTCTGGGAACGTTGAATTGAAGGTGAAAATTATAATTTCTTACTTATCAAGTTAAGAAAACACAAATTTAATAGTTGACTGGGCAAATTAACAAAACCCAAGCTATCAATCATTTAATTGAATTATGGATATAAAGATAGATCATGGATGCTTTTTACAGTTCATCTCTTAAGTACGAATCAGATAGAAGCTCTGAAAGAGATTTGAACTACGACCTTGCAAAACGGAATTATTTCAACGACGTGTTTTCAGTGGATTGAATTTGCACAATTTTTAGGGTTAGAGGTGAAATGCTGCAACTCAACTTATATATATGAAACCGATGGCTTCTCCAAATCAGAAATCTTTAAAGTTAGATACTTCTATTAACATGATTTATTCTTTTAATAAATAAAGTTTAAGTTGGAACATAACCAATAGGTAATGGTACGAACGCTTCGCTATCTGCTATAAAACACAAAATTCCAGAACAGTTGGGAAGATATTTTCTTGATCGGACGACAAATTTCCAGATATAAACCATGAATGTAATAATTGGGCCTTAGTAATTTCATGTGACACCTCCAAATTCATGAATAGTTCAACATTTCAAGCACAATTGCTCTATAATTACATTTTACAGCTACAATTATCTAAGTAATTGAAAAAGTAATTAAATTATTACGATTATTAAAAAAACGGTAATCATGATCTGGTAATGGTAATTTCAGTTTACAGCTTTGGTAATTACTCTGTAAACTACACTAATATGTTATTATTATTTTTTTTTACAGGGTATATATTCTTGGATTATGAAAGTGTCTGGAAAATTGCATACCCAAGGGTACGTAGACCTTTTAGCTTTGCAAAAATTGATTAATGACAACGATGACAAAATCCATGGTCAGATGTCAGTTGTCAGCTGTACTCAAAATACTGTTTTGATGTGGCGCACACACACACACCCCCTAAAGTTCCATTTGCTGATTTCGATTTTACATACGACGACTTCGTCATGAACGTCATCAACGTCACTTCGGTGTTGGCATCACTTCAAAATCAAGTAATGCGTAGATATTTTGATGGGTTTGGTTATTTTTTTTTCCTCCTTTCGGTGAAATAATAGAAATGTTGCGTCATGCGTCACCTTAAGGGTTGCTCCTGGGCCAAACAATGCGACATTGAAAGGTCTTTTGTAGCAAAAACAACATTTGACATTTGTAACTTGCGGTTGATCAGCCATGGAGAAAAGGATAAACGCGTTGCCTCAACTCAGGTCCCGAAGGGGTGGCGCATGACGCATTAGGTTAGCATTCGCCCTAATTGAAACCACCAACAATTGGAATCGATTTTCATATATTTTGCGAACTCGACATAAATGTTACTTTAAGATTTGAAGCGCGTGCAGCTCTTTGACAACCTCTTTGACGGGATCAAAACGATTCATGGTGAAAAAGTGCACACCCTGTATACCCAGATTTGCCTCACGCACTTCAAGGATGGTGTTTATGGTCAGCTGTACAAAGAATTTGGCAATGGCACTCTGATCGTCCTTTAGACTTCGAAGCTCCATTAACAAATCTGGCGGCAGACTCCAGTTGAAAAGCTCCTTGACATGCAGATAACTTTCCCAAGAGTTGGGCACCATCAAACCCGGGATAATGGGTACGGTTATACCAGCCTGGCGGCAATCCTTAGTGAACTGTATGAACGGAGCGGCGCTGTAGGCGATGCCTGTGATAATACAATCGGCACCAGCTGCTACCTGGAGGGAAAAGGGACTCAAGCTTCAACTATATTTTCTAAGTATCTTAATTAAAGCTTTTACCTTTTGTCTCAAATATTCAATATTTGTTTTGGCATCTTCCACAATATCTTGGCCAGTTCTGTAGCCCCTTGTAGAGCCAGCCACGCATATAGACATGCTGTCTGTAATATAATTACTAATTCACTGCAAATCCTTGTGTCTTTTAGGGTTTTTAGCACTCACCACCATGCCGAAGCCGAATTTGCTCAACCAATTGTCGACCATAGATATACTTCTGCCCCTCATGCACAGAATTTCCACGCACAGCCAAAACATTGCTGAAATTAAGTGCCAAAAATGCATCTAAACGCTGCTCGGACAGACGATACGCAGTAAAATGTGGCAGGACGGGAATATGCTTCTCCAGATATCGTGCCAATTGCAATGTATGCACCTGTTCCATAGACACATTCCAGTAGTTCACGCCAATCCATACCAGACTAATGAAAGCAGGTAACACGGGCAAAAACTCATTGAAATCCAAGCAGGTGGGTTTCCCCCCAGCCAGGGCAGTGATCTCTATGCCATAGAAGAACTGATTACGCTTCGAGTAATCGGCGAGTAAGCCCCTAAATGAGGGAATCGTCACATTCTGACCGGGAGCAAAAGTTATACACGGTTGGTAGTCGCTGATGTTCTGCGCAAGCGAGTTCATAGTCACCAGATCGATGTGGTCTCGTTGACAATACGGTGACTACTAATAACGATGATTGAATTTACACACATCTCACGTAAGCTCCCCGGACAGGTTATCAAGGGAGAAAACCATTTATTTAAACTTATCTCGTAAGTAATATTAAGAAATTTTTTTCAAATGACAAATTCAATTACGAGCTCAAAGCGTGAAAATACCTAAGGCTACAATGTAGTTAAAATTTCCATAACTTGTCTACGATTTACTTTTGGCGCTTACGTACGGCTTTATTAATGATAAAGTCAGCCCAAACTGGTGCTGAATATTTGGCTTTCCAAAGATGCTTTTTGATCATGAGTTTAACACAGGCAGGGCTCTTCACAGAGGGAAAAATCTGTGAAGAAAATAAGCTTCCTTTCTTTAAATAAGAATTTGTGACAATGTGTTTTAAATTTTCTTGAAATGAGTAAAGTTGTACTCAATTGGATTATATCATGGTGGAATTATATAAGGTGAAACCGTCAGCTTTTGCTGAGGGCCAGAACATGTATGAAATGATGTGGCTTCCTTTGTTTTGTGTTTGTTTATTTTTGTTTGTTGTATTTTGGGAGTTATAAATGACAACGATTTTTAGGACTAACTAAAACTTTGAAAATGTCGTTATGTGCCATAAGTTAAGATGGAACACAATTTTTTCTTTAAGATTAAGATTTTTTATCCTGAAAAAATCTTATTCTAAAATATTAATATTAATTCGCATTAATATATTTTTGCCCAAAGTGAACATTTCATTTAATGGCTTTGTGGTCTTGTTAAACTTGATTTTGTGGCAATGTACGTAAGTAATGTAAATTTTATCAATTTATCAAATTTTCACAATGTAAGTCTTTCAGACTAAGTCAATTTTGTTTCAATTGTCCGCAGTCAACCTTTCGCTTGAAGCATTCACAATGAAGTGGCCCTTTGGCCCTACAAACAAAGAGAGCGCTGTCTCGTTCGCTCTTACCTTATATAATTCCACCATGTATTATTTTAGCTTTAAACCAATACCAAACCCGGCTTTCGGGTGAAAGAGAGAGATATTTTTAATCTCCCTCTGATTTGATTTCATTTCATCCACCACGCTGAAAATTATAAGTTGCCCTCTAAAAGGTAAACTATTTACGTGTGCAGTAGCTCCATGTGCTAGCGTGCCATTCCATACATTGTTCATTAAGTGCAGAAGGGTTCTGGGTTCAATTTCCAATCAAGCTCGAACAAATCGAAATACAGACTACTCTGATATAATAGAAGTTATCTCTAATTTATCTTTAAATTATACGGACGTTCTATTAACTGGTGACCTTAATTGTAACATGTTGACAGAAAGAAATTTCGCTGACGAAATGGCTGCATTGGGGTTAGATCTGGTGAACACAACAATACCTACACATTTCTCAAAGACTACTGACACATTATTAAACGTGTTCTTTGTGAATGAAAAAGAAAAGATTATGTTGTATGATCAGATTTCAGTGCCAGTATTTTCGACACATGATCTATCTTTCTTGACATATGACTTTAAACCTAATCAAAGTGAAGAAATTATTTGGTACAGAGATTTTAAGAAGATTGATTATAGGCAGGAGTGAGCTAAGGAAGTTTGGTATTGGCAAACAAAAAAGTCGAGATAAAATAACTGCCAACTGAATCGTAATTTTGTGCAATCTGAAGTACCTTAAGCTACCTTGAAAATATGCCAAATAGTAACTGTGATAGTATTTTTAAGTTCATGTGTGTGAGTCAGTGTGATGTCCTTGCGAAGAAGGAATTGAAGAGAGTTTTGAATCAATTAAACAGATAAAACCCAAAACACGAAGATGGAATTGAAAACTATACCTGAAAAGGAATTTGCACCATGTTTTAAAAATTAAATAAAAAACATTAGCGCCAAAGTAAGGCATTCGGTGGAGACTACTTTGAGGGGAATGAAATGAATTTACAAGAATAGATAAGGATATTTTGATTTATAAGCAAATTCCCGTTATTTTTTACCCACGCTATGCATTATTGTAATTCGCAATAATTTTATACCCTCAGAGTTTGGGAACTATTAAATGGACGATGATGCGCAGCATTTCAGTTCAGTTCATGTGGGGCCTCACTTTAACGATATCCTGTGATAGGTTCTTGGTGTATGGCTGAAATTGCTTTCATATAGCCCAGCAAGCAAAGTTCGGAGCGCTCCAAATTATGTGTCTGAAAAGAGCCGAACTTAAGAGCGATTTTGGAGTAAACACATAAACTTGAGGGTTTTCGGAGCACATTTAGTGCCCTCTTAGCATAGGCTCATAAAAAGCACTTACTTTTGAGCATTTTTGGAATCGAAAATTTTGTATTTCTTGATTCTATTGGGATGCCGAAATCAGGCGATATGCAAGACGACAGACAACTCACACGTTTATTCAGTTAAGGGCGTTCTTGCGAAATAATATTTTTAATAAAATAGTGGTTTGTAAAATTTTCTAAATTAAGCCAAGAAAGGACGCATTAGTGAGACTTTGCCATCGAAGCTTGGTTAGTTGAATCATAGAAATGAACCAATATCTTTGAATTCCGGGATTCAGTTGCGGTGAAATTTTATGGATAATGGTGGATAATTTGCAGACAACTATGACGATTCCGAGAGAGATATGAAATCTCTGGAATCGAGGAATTAACTAGCTGGGCAGTTCTGATCAATATTTCTTAAAGATATTTTTTACTTTTCTCTGTTTTCCTCTTTTTTGCGCATTTTAGATGCCCCCAGATTAGTGCACTTTTTAAATTAAATGGACCTTCCAATATGCGTCTGAAAAGAGCCTTTCAGGAGGCCTAAGAAAGTGACTTTTATGTGTCTTTTATGAGGTTTTAATTTGCTTTATTGGGAGGGTGAAAGCACTTATATCTGTGTCAGAAAAGAGTCAGATCAGACTCAGAAAACTTCCACCTTAAGTGCAACCGACTTCATAGAAAAAAACGCTCATTCCTGACTCTTTTTTGTGCACATTATGACGGTGAATGCTCTTAAAAAAGTGTCCGAAAAGAAAGCGCACATATTGCTTGCTGGGAAGTTAACAGCGCAGAATAGTAGAAAATTTGCAGTAATAGACGATTATGCATAAATATATATTTACCTATTGTATTGGTTATATTAAAAGAACAATTTTTCAATGGTCATGGTACTTTTTTGTCAAATGTTATGACTTCAACCTAACATGAGGCTAGAGCAACAGAACGTTTAAGTTTAAGTGATAATCCAAGTCGCTAAAACAAATTTTTTATGCATTTTTTACACGAAAACGCATTCTATAAAAGGTTATCAATATGGCCTTATACTTTCCATACATCAAATGTCACCCCTAGGGAGCACATTTAAGCAATGAGCTCCCTACTTGCAACGTCGGCATCGGCCAAGCTCTAAAAAGGAAAGCAAGAGTGAGATTTTCCCGATTCTGTTTATGTATTTGAATATTTTCTCAGTGGCCAGTGGCATCTACTCTGCTCACATGGCCGACCCCTCTTCCAAACCCCACATTTGATCATTCAAAATTAAATGGTGAAAAAAGGCAGCACCAAAACTAAAGTAAAATAGTGAAAGATCTTATGTTTTTGACGAATCATTTATTTTCTTAAAATTTGAAGCACATGTAGCTCTTTAAGTACCTCTTTTACGGGACCAAAACGATTCATGGTAAAAAAATGAACACCCTGTATTCCCACATTCGCCTCACGTACTTGAAGTATATTGTTTAGGGTTAGTTGTACAAAGAACTTGGCAGTGGCATTTTGATCATCTTTTAGCTTTTCCAGCTCCATTAACAAATTCTGCGGCAGTCTGGCACCCGAAAGTCTCTGAATCGTGAGATAACTTTGCAAAGAGTCGGGAACTACCAAACCCAAGATAATGGGTACTGTTATACCAGCCTGGCGGCAATCTTTTACAAATTGAATCAACGCCTCGGAAGAGTAGCAGGTTTGTGTAATAATAAAATCAGCTCCAGCTTGTACCTGAACGAGAGAGAAATGAAATGAGGGCTTGTTAGCAAAAGCGAGGCCAAAATGTAAGTAAGACGCAAACCAGCTCTGACCTACTTCATCGACCGATGGCCCGCGATTAAAAAGCTGTTTTGTGTTTCTATAGCTCTTACCTTTTCCTTTAAATACTCCATATTCCGTTTGGGATCTTGTATAACATCTTGGTTAGTTGTATAACCCTCCGGATAACCAGGAGCACAGATCGATATACTGTCTGCAAAAAAACCGATGAGTTTCAACTCAAAACTGTTTGCCTTTAGCTCGCACCACTACGCTTTTCCCTCATATGCCTCACCAGTTGTCGACTATAGCGATAGATCTGCTCCTCGTGTACAATGTCTCCTCGCACTGCCAAAACATTGCTAAAATTTAGATCTAGAAATTTATCCAAACGCTGCTCGGACAATCGATATGCAGAAAGATGTGGCATGACTGGTATATGCTTCTCCAGATATCTTGCCAATTGCAGTGTATACACCTGTTCCAGTGGCACATTCCAGTAGTCGAGGCCCAGCCATACCAGACTAATGAATGCAGGTAACACAGGTAAAAACTCATTGAAATCCAAGCAGGTGGGTTTGCCCCTCGTTAGAGCACTAATCTCAATGCTATAGAAGAACTGTTGACGCTTGGTGTGATTGGCGAGTAAAGCACTGATTGTTGGAAACGTCACATTTTGGCCGGGGGCAAACTTTATACACGGCTGGTAATCGCCGGAGATAGAGCCGGCTGCTAACGATGCGTTCTCCTCAAGTGTGTGCATAGTCACCAGATCGTTCTGGTCACGTTGACAGCGCGGTGTGTACTAATAACAAAAGCATTTGCTCTGTTTTCATGTGAGCTGCCGGTCAGGTTATCAATAGTACTTATCAGGTGGGAAATTTTAAGAAGTTCAATTGCAAACTTAAAGCTTGAAAATGTCTAAGGCTACTTTGTTTTCGAAATTGCCATAACTTGTCTATGACCTACTTTTGCTGCTTAATTTACGTTTACAGTAACTGAGATGTACGTCTGTCTAAAACATTGTGGTATTTATAACTACCCATTGGTAATTGAATCGTTTGTTTTGCTTATAGTCGGTTGCCATAGGGACATTTTGTCTAATTAACAAGCTGTGATTGCTTTGTTTTGATTTGTGTTTACTTGAGGAAAGTATCATAGAATTGCTAAAGGTAAAGCATTGCGCAAGGTCGATATTCTTAATCGGTCAAGGTCTGCTTTCTTTTGGGTATAAGGTTCTGTCGCATATTATATGTGAACGTCTAAAGCTGCCCCACCAGAAAGTCAAACTGCGACAAGTCCTAGAGAAGAACTATAAGCGAAATATCAATGCCTACCATCTTTTCGTCGATTATAGAACTGTCATCGACTGTTCTTTCATGCTTTGACTATGAAAAACCTTTGGTATGCCAGCAAAGTGTGTTCGACTTTTCATGATGACGTTGAGAAGCACTCAAAGCTTCGTCCAAATGAAAAGAACCTCTCCGAACTATTTGATACTAAAATAGGTTTTAGGCACGGTGATACCTTATCGTGTGACTTCTTCAAACTGCCAACAGATCGCTAAAGCTACTCGCATATGCCGATGATATTAACATTAAACAGACAGAAACAAAAAACAACATCAGCCTGGAAATCCGAAGAAGAATTACTTTTGAAACCGATGCTATTATGGGCTCAGTAGAGAGTTCAACAGCAGAGCCCTCTCGCGAAGAACGGAAATAGCGCTTTTAAGATTTTTATCATCCCAGTCCTTTAATACGGAGCAGAAGTATGGACAATATCAACAGCAGATGAGGTGGCGATTGGCGTTTTCGAGCAAGGATTCTTCGGAGAATTGATGAACCTTACGATGAACCCCATACGAAAGAAAGATGAACTGTATGAGTTCTATGGGGACAATAGTGTGTTCAGGCTGCGCTGCTGGCTGCTCCATACGTGTAGGATGATCAAGCTTCAGCAAAAGTGGTCTACAAACGGAATGCGAAAGTTATTGGAGGTGGCAAGTGGAGACCAACTGTTGCCAGTAGTAGTAGCAGCGGACGAGACCGTTAAGCGGTTGTGATATATATGTTGGGCCAAAGAAGAAGAAGAAGTAGATATGCTTCATGGGTATAAAAACTTCGACACAGATACAAGGTGTAGGCTAAAAATAGGGTTAACTCCCTGATTCTCTTTTTAGAATGAGTATCGTTTCGGGTCGGGTTGTGCTGTCATCTTTATGAATCTGATCACAAAGAATTTTTAAGAGACGTCGCTTTTACGTATTGATGTTGTTTGCTTAACCTTATCGATATATAGTTCCGACCACCATAAAACTCTTGAAACCAATAATGCACGGTCTAATCATTAGTCGCATAATATTTATCCATCTTGTTTTGTATACCGATATAAACATTAATCGATAATTTTATTAACGATATATCAGAAAATTTTACCATAATAATAGGTGCAAATTATATGACTGTCAGGTAATACAACTTAAATTCGCATTTAAGAACTTATCATACACGTATGGATGCAGAAATACTCTAGAATATGAGGTAAACTAGTGTATATACCGACACCCGCAGCGGTATGACTGGGGAACACTTTACATTTAAAAAAAAATCTCACTATTAAAGTTAAGGTCAAAATCCGCCCCCTAAGCGGATTCCTTTTGTATTGTACATGATAAAATTAAACAAAAAATTTAATTTTAATGAGGGCGGCTAGGCCACAAAGCTTAAACTAAAAATTTATAATGCTACTTCAAAATTTTAATAATGAATTTGAGTTGGGTTGTCAATTTTTAAAATATTTCAAATTATTGCGATTTTGATAAGAAAATTTGACAACATTGAACAAAACGAAATGGAAATCTTATCAAAACTTTGCACTTTAACACATAACTTTTTCAACTAGTTCTTTTTTCCACAATAAATATACACCATAAACTTACGAATCAAGGGGCGCCTGTATAACCGATATCGATATTGAAAACATGGATTTTTATTTTTATAAAAATTGATATTTTGAGATATATGAATGGACTAAACGTTGTATTTCTTATTTTGAATTTGTAAATCGATTTCAAAGCGGCGAAGAATATCTTAAGTTACTAGATCGGGTCACCTCTTTTCGACAAATTGTTTTCACTTGAAGTTGAGCAATCGGTTTCAACTGCTTAAGCAATTCCGATTTTCCTTAAATCGGATCTAGATACCACAGATATGATTGTCAACTTCCCTGGAACATTGTTCAACTGTAATTCCACTTGAAATTTTCGACTTTAACTTAAGCTCTAGGTTAAATGTTTTTACTTCAATCCAATTTTGAGAACGCATGTTTATAAATTACCAAGGTTGTGCGATGCATCGCGATGGTGCTGCGCGACAAGATGCGATTCCATTCGTTTTGAGTTTAAGGTCGTGGGTTCGAGTCCCAGACCAGACTAACTATATTACTTTCTTTTTCTGTTTTTCAGATTTTCAAATTAACCTAAACTGGTTTGGTTTATTAAGTGTATAAAGATATCCTTTAGACAACAAGAAAGGAAGTGGAAGAATCTTTCTGTGATCAAATCGATATTATAAACGGAGCTCAAATTAATCTCGAAAATGCTTGAAATGATCCTGATTTGGTATCAAATTGAGTTTGAGTTTTTGGCTTAGTTCAATCTTTCTGAGATTACCGTGACATAAATTTAGTCTTTTCTGTATTAACAAAGTGGGATCAAATGAATTCTTTTCTACTTGACTCATTTATAACCGGGGTTACCCAGCTGTCCTTACCGCTTGGGATTGATTTATTCATCGATATTCACAAGGTTGTCTGCTTGTAATGGTTACGATAGTTACTGACTTCGAATTTCACTCCCACCAATTTTCATTATTTTTTACCCGTTTATATTTTTATTCAGGTAGTTGGATCTTGTTTTGCTATTGCCACAAATCAATTTCCCTGACAAAACAAAATGTTTCTATATTTTAATCAAACTTATGCAAATGTCATTCCATTCGTTCGTTCCTTCTATCTTATCTCTAACCAATTTCGGTAGATTCCCATAAAAAATTTATGACAAAGGTTGTAATTCATATGCAAAATGGTTTGGCGCCCTAGATTTTGACAGTACACTTCACCACTCTCTGTCTCCGGCCACAACTTTGCGTAATGGAAATGATGAAATCATATTTCATCTCAATAAAATATGAAAAATTATGGTTGAACCCCAGCCCTCCTCCTGCCCTTCAAAATGAGAAAAAACTCCGTTTTTATCGCCAGGCCATAACTCAAAGCCTACTCGGAACAACTTGTTCGACGTTATGTAATTCAATACCAGAACATAAAGTGCACAAGATATGCGACTCGTTAGACGCAGAGTTCCTATGTAAATATTATACAGCAATTTATGATTCTCGAGCGATGATTTTTATGTCAACGGTTTCTGGGTGTATATAAATAACAAATTTTTGGTTTATGACTGGGCTGACCTTCGGCTGATCCCACAAAGACAATTTGTTTAGCTCAAGGAGATGTGTAGATAGTGGCAATGCTTTGTCTTGGAAACATGAGACTTTTAATTAGATTAGACAATAAAGTGGTTGCAGCTGTATGTGCCATATACTATAGGTCCAATCACAATCACACTTCGTATTAAAACTCAACACATTTTTCATCTGAGTAAATAATCTGCTGCATGACACGGAGCTGGTACATTTCTGGCCTAACCAAAATATTTCCCCAATTTCCTACACAGGCTTCGATTTCGTTGCAATATGCTGCGGCTGGTGCATCAAGGCTAACTCATAAATCATTTGGGATCTTCCGCTTTTCACTTGGCAACTGAAATTTTAATTAAAATAGAATGAAATCAATGCGAGAACAGCGACAATTTCTCAAAGATTTTTCAATTTTTGAATTTTCGAAAATAGCTGCTGCAGTTCTTCGCTTTCTCTCCGTCGTTTGGAAATTTTAGATACAACATAATTATATTGGAAGCTGGCACATAAATCAACGACGTAGGCGTCATGGCAACGGGTATATTTGGAAATGCATTGAGGCAAAGAAAACAGAAAGAAGAGAAAACCTCTCAACATTTGGCAGCATGTGGCAAGTACGAGAACGCTCCGCTGCAACTTGTAGCTGCAAATGAAGATGATTTATGCTGCAGTTTGTCTGTCAGCCGCACCGACTGTCTGTGCGTCTGTCGACAGCAGCATGTGCTGCACTCTGGCCAGAGGTGGAGGAAATGGAGAAAAGAGTGGGGGGGGGGGGCAGGGGTAGCACCATAAATTGAAATAATATTTATTTTCAATTCGTTGGCAACATTTTTATTAGATGCCCGACAAAAACGAGCATCTAAATTGAAGAGAAACGAATGTTGTGGTTAATCTTTTGAAGTTGGGCGATGATGGCAACCAAGTAGTTGGATGATTCTCTGCACGGTTGTGCCATACCCTTTAGAGTAGACAAATTTATCATTTCAATGTGGTATGGTCGAATATCAGTCGGAAAATTAGTTTAAGTGAGAAAATCTTTATACTTTTCAATAAAAATGTGCCCAAACTTTCAACTTATAAGTTTTTAAGGCTGTTTTATATTTCCACCAATTTTAAAAAAAAATCAGAAAATTATATAGTATCTATAGCTGTCACAGAAAAAATGGTTCTGAAAAAAACTTCTTCAAACTTGACACTTATTTATTTAAGATGAGAAAAATTAGTTTTACAGATATAACAATGTTTTCCTTTCTTTTATATGTTTTTGTGAAAAAATAAAATGCAGACTTCCTGAAGAAGACGTTACAAATGTCGAAACGCGCAATGATGGGAGTAAAATACTGTTTTTATGTTCATGAACCACAATGGCCAGGTCAACCCATACAAGTTAAATCAACACAAATCGTCCGACTACATAAACCGAAGGGTTTTCTGGATAAATATACATATAGAACAAAAGAGCAACAGATATACTCTTGACCTATGGACACAACACACCAATATAAGTTAAGAATTATTTTAAGCGCCAGAATACGAACGACTTGCTTAGTTCAAAAAGTTATAACATCATACCCAAACACCAGCGGGGAAAAAAATCAGCGTTTAGATATAATTTCAAGATGGACACAAAGAGGAAAACGCTGATGAATTTAGAGACAAAATTTCTGTTGGAAATTCTAAACTTAGAGATTAAGGAAACTCAGAAAAAAATTCATGTCATAAATTAAACCCAAACATATCAATACCAAATACTAAGGAAGACTATGGATAGCGGGATTTGTTAGATTTTGAGAGGGACCAAATACTAGGAAAAGAACAGACGAAGAAATTGCATGGAAAGTTGGTAAGAAAAAAACATAATTAATGAAAACATACAACATAAGCCCAAATAAGGACTGGTTTATCAATCGGACCAAAGTGTACTTCCCAGAGGAGAGCCAATGGTTGTAATCGTTGGGTCCCAAATTTGCCTTACCGATCACAAATAGGAATGTATCACCAATACACATTATAACACCGATGGAAGATAAAAAACAAAGGGACATCACAAGATAAAACCTGGCATCCAAATTAAAAAATTTCAAAAACACACGTAAAATTAACCAAAGAGTAAAACTTAAACAAGAAATGGCGGAAACAACTGAAAAGATCATTAAAGAACATAAGGACAAAATTATAATCACCCAAGCAGATAAAGGAACAAAACGGTCGTAATGTACAAAACAGATTATCACGAAAAAATGGAAACCATCTTAAACGATAATACGACATACAGTACATTGAGAACTGACCCTCAACAATTAGAATGAAAAATAACACAACTTCATTGATACAAAACTCAAACCAAAACTATACTGTTCTGGAGGAAAAGCACCAGGGATCTATGGTATTTCGAAAATACACAAATACACATCTCAGACCTATTGCAGCGTCAACAATGGTCCCATGTTATATGTAGGCTAGCCAAACATATAGCATTCTCGCAAACATCACCTCAGAAGAATACAACATCCAAAACTCCACGGAATTAAAAAACTAAATGGAACTCAATTTTCGACAGATAGTTTCTATGGCAGCTATAAGATATAGTCATCCGATTTTGACCAAAACTGTCAAATCTGTTTAAAAGCGTATAAAACTAATAATTGCTGAAGCGGAAGGCCTTTTACATTAAAAACAAAAAAGTTTCCCTCACAAAGACCCACTTTTCGACCGATAATTCCTATGAGAGCTATAAAATATAGTTATCCGATTTTGACCAAAACTGCAATATCTGTGTAAAAGCGCAAATGACTAATAATTGCTGAAGCGGGAGCCGTTTACATTAAAAACAAAAAAGTTTTTCTCACAAAGACCCACTTTTCGACCGATAATTCCTATGACAGCTATAATATATAGTTATCCGATTTTGACCAAAACTGCAATATCTGTGTAAAAGCGTAAATGACTAATAATTGCTGAAGCGGGAGCCGTTTACATTAAAATCAAAAAGTTTTTCTCACGAAGACCCACTTTTCGACCGATAGTTCCTATTGCAGCTATAAGATGTAGTCATCCGATTTTGACCAAAACTTCAAGTCTTTGTAAAAACGTATAAAACTAATAATTGTTGAAGCAGTAGCCGTTAAAGTTAAAAACAAAAAAATTTTTCTCACAAAGACCCACTTTTCGACCGATAAGATATAGATATAGTCATCCGATCCGGTCGGTTCCGACATATTAGCAGTGTGTAGTAAAAAGAAGACTCTGTGCAAAGTTTGAGCTCGGACGGACAAAGCTCAATCAACTCAGCTCTTCGCCCTGATCAAGAATATATATGGTTTAGAGGGTAGGAAATTAATATGTATAATATGTGTATTAATATAATTTATTAATAATAATGGGCAAGAAATAGGACAACGCCAACGCAGTTTTTTGTGCTGTCTGTGCGTTCTTCATTATTTTCTTAAGGCTCATAATAGCAAGATCACACCCAGAGCAGGAGCAAATTTCTTGAAGATATATTAATGTATTTTTTCCCCATTTGTTTTCCAATAGCACTGTCATACGCTCCTGAATATTGGCCAAGAGTTCTTGATTGGTTTTTATGAAGAGCAGCGATCTTTTTACCAAAAACGTCACTGTTGCCCGCCTGTATCACGGAAGATATAGCATTCTTTTGGATTTGTTCCGTAAGTGAAATAAAAAAAGATTGTGAAATCTAAAGAAAAGGCCAAGTACTGATTGCTTTAGTGGCGCTTTGAAACTACTAAAAATAAAACTTTAAAGGGTTTCCATTTTAATAAGAAAAAAATCAATTGTTCCACTTTCAACCTTTTTTTTCTTTAAATTCCCATACAAAGTTCTAGGCATTCTGTTGCAAAATTTACTGCACACCCCCTTCCTGATGGAGGCAACACACACACACACACACACACACACCCATAAATAAATCTGTCAAGTGTTGCGCATAAATATCTCGGCAACATGTTGTTATGCTTTGTTGCTGCCTGCGAACGCTGCCTGAGGATGTTGCTGTGTGTTTGGCTGTTGCTTTAATTAAATGCTGCAATCAAGTGCGTAGCGCGATATTTCCAATGAAGAAATACAAAAAAATACCAAAATCTGGCAAAAGCAAAGGAAGACAACAACGAACAACAACCACATAATGGCAGTCAGGCGGCGGTGGCCATTTGGCCGCGGGCCCGGATCCGCCTCATGTTTGTGCATTGAGAAAATTGTGTCCGTTGCACATTTGTTGACTTTGCCATTTGTTGGCTCCCGTACATCCCATCCCTACCCGGGCCACAGGCCCAAGTGAATTAAATTCATAATTAATGCGTGGCATGCACGCACACACACACGGAAGACTCTTGTGGTATGGACACGTAGCAGCTACCGTTGCCTCTTTTTAATTTTTTTTCTGTTGTTTTGTGGCCTGACATGGTTATTAAAAGTGATTTTTTATGTTGTATTCCCTTGACTAAGGGACTAGAGTAATCGGGTCAGGCAATTGCCAAATCATCGAGAAGGAGTGGGACTCAAGTAGAAGGAAACTGGCGTCGGAATAAATTAAAAACTTATAAAATACTTCGACTGACTCTGAAGGGAACTATTATTTTGTGGTTTGGCCACTGTAGTTTTCTAGCTTTCTCGTTTTTATTTGAAATAGTCTTTAATCGATTTAAACTTTCCTCTTCTTTTAATGGTTTTTCTTAAGTCAGGAATTTATACACTAAAAAGTTGTAATCTTCCAGCTAATTTCAATTCAATTTCATTGGTTTCAAACACTTAAGAATTCATGTGAATGTACCAAACCCATAATATCAATATCAACTGACCACATTAGCATGTCACTCGGTTTGTTCATAAAAACATGAAAAACAAAAACATAAAAAAATAGAAAAACTGTCAAAGTTACCGAAACTTCTTCTAAGAAAACTTTGCTTATGTTTAGTTTCGTGCCAGCGTATGAAAAACAACTTTTTGTCTTGAAATGGAAAAGTTGTTCAAACAATATGCACACACTCGTAACTTTCCTTCGCCCGTTATTGACACATTTGTGACATCCAATGAGTTGGTCAAATAAAAATACAAAAAAAAGAAAAAATAAGAACGAAAACGAAAGAAATGCCCCTGCAATTTGTAGTTTTGTTTTGGTTTTCCCAGTACCGTGGTTGGGGTCAATTGCTAGGCCGTTGTACGCGCATTGCTCTGTTTATTTGCCAGTCATTATTTTTGGATAAATATTGACGCTCTTGTCATGCCCAGTAGCACTTTACGTTAATTGATTTCGAATTTCGAAGCCACTTTTATTGTTATTATAACAATTCTTGCATTTCGATTTCAATTTTGGATGGGAATGGGAGACACGCACACACACCTCAGCCCTGGCACTGGCACTGACATAAACAAACAAAGTGTTGGACCACATTCAATTACCATGGGGCGCTTGGCATCCATGTCCACACCTAGTCAAGGGTTTCTGCCTCTGCGATATGTGTGAGGTGGGTCTTGTGTCAGCACACTACTTTACAGTGCTGAGGATTACTGAAGGATATACTAAGTAAATGTGGTTTTAAATCACAATCAAAGTGAAGTTTAATTTGAAATTGATCTGCTGCAAGTGACTGCAAAGAACCCAACCTATTCTAGGAAACCGCCTTTGCTTTTGGAAAAGTCGACTTGTAAGTCCGCAGCCATTGCTTAGAAACATAATTGGTTTTGTATATCTTGTGGTTGTTGTTGTTTGGCAAATGATTTTCTTTATAAGTATTGGTGTCTTATAAGTATTGGTGATATTGTCATCGCAGTGTGCTAGTATATCTGCTTTTTCAGAATTTCTTAAATTTTATTTTTGCCCTTGGAAAATATTTCTGAAGTTTTGGAATTTTTGTAAATTTATCATTAATAAAGAAATCCATTAAATTAGTGACTTTAAATGAATTGGTTAAGAGTCAGTTAAGAATTTATTACGGCCACATTCATTGCGCCTTGTTTTAAATACAGAATTAAAATAACATTGTATGCTTTAGGTAAAATAAATGTGTAGCAAATGCTGAACTTTTCTAAGAGCAGTAATTTACATTGTACTGGGTTTTAAGATTCATCATACAAGAATCCGAAATCATATAAAGAATATATAAGTGATCGAATTAAAGAAAAAAATTGGGCGTATTCAGCAGATAATTCCGATTAGCGATTCCCGATTTACGATTTGCGATTGCTGTGGTCTCTGCTGATGGAATTGATGGCAGACTGTAAGATAATCCGTGGGTTTGGTACTTTTAAAAATTAGAAAATATCTACACAAAATCCTTTATATTTATAGATTTATTAATTAAAAATTCTATGAATGTCGAACTAAGGTAGACTGACCAACAATCGTTAACAACATACGTTTTTCGATTCTATTTAGTAAACAGTGTCAAATTTTCCAATCCCAATCGGCATCTCTGTCAGCGGTAAAATCGGCAATCATAAATCACAAATCGTAAATCGGAATTACCTGCTGAATACGCCCATTGTATCTAGAATTTTGAAATTTCGGAGAAAGCTTTCCATATTTTGAAAGAAAGACGAACACGCCCATTAAGCGCTAATATTGATAAGCTTAGATTTTTAATTAAAAATATGGATCTATGGTGTAAGATGAATTAAGCCCTTGTATTTTTATGTGCTTATGTAGGATTTAAAATCATCCTATTCAATTTATACAAATCTGAATTTTTAGCAAATGCATTTTAATCATGCGTGATAATTCGTGACATTCTTAAATTTTTTAGAGTGAAAATTCTTCTACGCGCGCACCTCTACTTAGTGCTTTAATGGCTAAGCTAAATATTCTATCATATCCCTTTACGCACTTAAACTGTTTAGTCACTGATTAGTCACTTTAAAGTCACCATTTCTTCACTGTTAAATCACTGCATAGTCACCGATAAGTCACTGATTAGTCAGTTTAATGTCAATTTTAGTCACCGTTAAGTCTCTGTTTAGTCACTGACTAGTCACTTTTATGGGGCGGCAAATTTTAGGGGCAGCAAATTTCAGGGGCGGTAAATAATTACAAAATGTATATTGATTATTCTCTTAAATTAAGAAATTGGTTATTTCGGAAAGTGATTTAGACTTTGCTGTCATTTCAATATGGAGAACGTTGCAAGATTCTGCACTTCAAGATCTAGTAATATAAGAAATTTTCATTGAATGCATTTTGGAAAGCTTACGAATCAGTATTAAGGGATTAAAGAGCAGAGGTCTACCATAGACAGAGTCAAACATGCGATATTGTTAGTCCAAGGGAGTATCGGAGGGTGCAGATTTGTAGTATGCCTTGAAAAGTTCTTAGAAACAAGGTTGTGTCAACTGAACAATAATTAAAAAAATTTTTTTATCAAAAAAAAACCACAACTACGAGTCAAAAATTAAAGAGCAAAATACAAAGGTTCTTTAACGTTTTTACATGGCTAAAAAACAAGTATAGTGTTATATAAAAGAAATTATAAACGAAAATATTTTCACATTAATTCATCATAGTTCGCGTCCATCTATTTCGCGATATTTTCCGAATTTTTGGAGCTTACAATTCTATACTGCCATTGAGTTATGTTTCCAAAAAACGTAGTCCAACTTGTCCAATTATATCAGCCTCCAGTAAAACCTCTGGAGGCACCCTACAAGGAACGTTTTTTTGGAGTAAAAAACTAATTTCGAAAAGCATTTGCCATCAAACTAGAAAACCATGTTCGACCTCAAAACAATTTTTTTTTCGGCCCATCGAAGTCAATTTGTATTTAAATTTTGGTTAAGATGATATGTAAAATACGTTTCCGCGGATTTTGCGCACCTTTATTAAACATCCCCAAGAATTTTTTCCAATAATGATAGCAACTTTTGCAAAATAATACTCCCCTCACAATTAAGGCCTTCGTCATTCCTAATCAAAATCCAGCGTACGTCCCTTTATGTTACAGAGAAGTTTTTGATGGAAAGAATTAGAAAAACTTAATTGTAATTATAGAAAAATGGTTAAAATTTAGGACTATTCAAGGGGGAAGGGGGGCGGCAAAGTCGACTTCCGGCCCGGGCGGCATAACTACACGGTACGCCACTGTGTGTAGTCACTGTTTAGTAACTGATTACTCCACTTCCTAACCTCGCACCCTCCCAGTCGACACACCCACAAACACAAAACCCACCTGCTGCTACGGCAAATGGTTAAAGAAATTCACTTTGCAAAAAGAAGGTGTTCCCAAAAGAATCTGTACCCCAGTCCGTAAAAGAGCTTCGCAGTTAAAACCGTTTTTATTATATTGAAGCTAGTAAATAAAGTGTGTAGCAGCATCTGCAATTTTTTCACCTGAAGTGGACATTATTGATTTCAATATATATTGATTAATATTGACAACCACTGTCCACTATGACATTGATTTTTCTTCTGAAATTTTAAGAAAATCAAAACATTCATTAAAATCAATCTACTTAAGGGATTAAATATAATCAAGTAAGAGTGTTGCAGTCGAGTACCCCAACAGTCAAATAACCGTGGCTTTGATTTCCTACATTAAAATTGAGATCACTTCTTTAACTGAATATAATTTTCTGCGACTTGACATGCTTCTCATAATTTTCTATTTACCTTTTTTGATAGGCCTGCATTTTATTTTAAAATTTATTTGAATTAATGGGAAAGCGCACTTGTATTGGGTGTTTTTTCTTGGATTTTATTATGGTATATAGAATACGTAGATATCAATTCTCTTCTTTCTTCTTATTATGGTATAAAGAATAGATAGATATTGGGCCAAACTTAATATACATTAGGTCACTAGGGTTAAAATCAAAGATTGTGGCTCCGATATTCATATACACATAACAGACAAAGATAAAATTAACAACTTTCAGCAACCCCGTTTGTACTCTTTGATATACCCTTTTAATATGGCACACTCGGATCAGTATCTGGGGATCTCGCCTTACGTTTTCTATGTTTATTGCCACGCCAAGGGCTTTCAACCCCATTGGCAAGCTTCTCTTTCCCTCGTTTTTGATATTGATGGATGACAACATTCTTCACACACACACACATACACACACACACTCCCACACACGTAGGACATGCAAATATCCCATCAACTTTTATGCCTGCGCCCAACAAATCTGCAAAATTGAATCATTTCCCAGTGACAGCAGAATATGAAATCAGAAATGAAATTACAAAAATGCTGCTCCTGCTGAAACGGAAACGCGGCCAAATTGAATTGTGTCCCTCGTACCCAACCTGCCCACCATTTCCACCCAGGGGACAGGGCCATCCTGGGTCGTCCTGTCAGTGAGTTCTTGAGGTGAAAATGCAATTATTTATTAGCACAAAATACAAAAAAAAAAATATTGTATACCTGCACTCTGCACGCTTTGCTCTTCGCTCTCTGCAAACGTGAATGTGTGTGCAGCTACAAACTATGTACGTATCCTTCAACCGTGTGCATGACGGCAATCAAAACATCACGCACAGTCGCTAGACACGGCAGCTCAACGCACGTAACGTACGATTTTTAAGGCTCTGCGGGCGGCCGTCCGTCCCACTCAGCTGACACGGACACGTATGTAGAATTAGTTTACGAATTGCTCTAGGATACGTGGCCCAACATTTTTCAGCAAACATTTGCCAAGCTCTGCCGAGCTCGGGCAAAGTACACATACAGTAGTTAAAAGTGCGAGAAATTGCTTGAAAAAATGTAAATTAAAAAAAATTACTAGCAATAAATAGTAATAAGTTTTATTTTAAACATAATCATTCGTCACCATTAACAAAATCTTTTTTCTACTTTTTGTGTGGTGGTAGAACTCTCACCAAAATTATGGGTCTTGAATCGTTGAAGTCTTATTTTATTTATATTATTATACTTATATTAATTCGTATTGTTTCCTTCCGTCCTTTTTTTTTTTTAGCACCATTTTGAACTTACAGTAATAAAGTAAAAACGATTATAAAGAGTTCCTAAATATAGAGTTTCGGAATTAAAATATCTGGGCCTTTTGATGGATCTTTTGATTGATGGGAATTGTTATGAGTTGTGATATCTAAGAAACGATTAAAGAATTCGCACAAATCTTTTTGCCATCAAAAGGATTAAAAAGGGAACATTTCACAATTCCGAATCCGCATGATTTGATTGAAATCAAAAAAGTGAAGAGGCTTGATAGAGATGTTTTGCATTTTTGGTTCGCAAAGTTTAATACATGAAATTAAGAGCTGGCAACAATTGAGTTATGGGTTATCAATCATTTATTTATTAAGAGAAGAGTTTAACAATGTTCAGTTAAACATTTGTGGTATAAAGTTTTTAATTGAGAATTGACATTAAAGCCGGTATTCAAACCGAATTGAGCTTCGGTTCTGGTTCCGGCTCTGGTACGTAAATCCAAACAAAGTGGGTAAGCAAGCTATACACAACTAAGTGTACATAAACTATCGATTTTATTCGCGTATGTTTGGCATCATATTTTCACAAGTTTGTTCTCATAATTATGAAAGATAAAAGATTAAGAAGATTAAAATAATCTTTAATTAACAATGTGTCACCCAAAACTTATTCAGAGTTAGTATCAAAGAAGGAGAATTAATGATTACTGATGGATTTTTTAGAGTACTTCACACCGAAAAATAAACTTTTTTTTGCGGGTTAAAATGATTCACAACCCAGTAAAATTTGCTTTATAGACTGGTCTATTAAAAATTGGGGATATAACTCATTGTAAGCAAGGCACAAACATCGGAAGGGGTCTCGAAGAGCAAAGTTCATTAGACGAGGCTGACAAATTTATAAGGAATTAAAGAGCAATTAGGTCAATCTCAACAGTCAATAGCTTGTGGACAAAACCAACAGCATGACAGATTCTTCTGGATATAAGTGAAGGGAGGAATCAGAAACTGATTCTGAACTGATTCGATTTGATCCTGGTAAGTCAGGTAGTGCGGAGACCAGAAGCAGTTTTGTTTACACCAACGAGGTGTAAATGAGTTTGGTGGAGTAAGGATCATTGAATTCCTTGGACCATCTCTTGATAAATTTCAAGGACTTTTTAGCCTTTTTGCAAATCACAAATATAGTGACCGACTTGCCGACTGACATATTATCAAGCCACAGCCTAAACGGCTTATCGTACAGGTCTGATTTTTGGCATATACCTTCGTTAAATTATGCAGTCGCGCACTAAGAAAGAAAATTTGGAAAATTTTTCACCAATCTTCTGAAAAGGCCAATGAAAGGTTTGTATGGGGACCGTAAATTCGAAACTGTTTTAAAATTAAGCTAATGAAGCCAATGATATTAAAAAAGAATTTCATTTTCAACAAATAGATTACTACGATTTTTTCAAAACTTGGACGCGGACGAAAGCGCTGCGGGTTCAGCTAGTATAGTATACCCAAATCAACGACCTTGTACATGTGATCTAAAAGTTCACCATTAATGGTGTCGTTAATGAACAAGCATCTTGCACGTTCTTTTCCATTAAACTGTCCTCTGTACGCTGATGACCTTAAGCTATGTGCCTCAATCCAGTTTCTCCACTTCTATTACAAAGTGTTTTAAACTCTCTAAGTGATTGGTGGATGTATTTGGTTGAACAATGGACCAAGATAACTACCTTGTGGAAGTCCAAAAATAACGTGATCGAAGAAAGTTGGATGGGAGACCTACTAAGCATATTTTATATTGAAGTAAATTATGAAATAATCGCTTATACGCATTCCTGCAAGTTTTTTACTTTAATGCCAGCAGAATATGCTTGATTTTGTTCCTAGTTTATAGGTCTTTCATTCAATCAGAAATATTATTACTGTTAAAAGCAAAATCGAAGGGATATATAATATTTTGCAATTCAAGAAACAGGCATTTTTTCCATTTTTAGAGGACTTCTTTTAAATAATGCTTGAAAGTTTCACCTTTGGACTGATCCCATAACTAAACTCTAATCAACATGAATTTTTTGAACTCCAAAGCTGAATATACTCAAAGACCAGGGACATACAGAAATTGATTTAATTTTTGTCAGCTAACGAAAGCGACCAAGTCAGTTTTATATAGCGGATATATAAGGGCGACTGAGAATATAGAAACTGCGCAATACTTTTGCTTCATGTTTTTCCAAATTCCTTCAGCAGATTTTTAAATCAATAGATTAAATTTAATTATTTTCAGCAAACGGGTTCAGAAAAGCTCCTCTGAAGCTTGACTGTTAAACCTGTAAATTATTAATTGTAAAACCATTGCAGGTTAGGCGAGCACTTGGCCAGCTGGGCTGTAACGTAGTCAGATCCTTTACATTGACGGCGACACGTCAATAAAACACGAAGTCATTTCACCCAACACAACAATTCCACAATTCGTTAATTCAACACAAACAAATTCAACACAAAACAATTTCAACACACGTCAATACAACACTAAGTCACTTTACCCAACACAACAATTCAACACACGTCAATTCAACACAAAACAAAATAGTTAATTTATTATTACATTTTAATTTGGTTTGAAAAGAATTGAGGAAGTGGTAAATTTTTGTGTTGGGTGAAATGGATTATAGACGCGTGTTGTCATTTTTTCTGAAGACTGTTTTGTGTTGAATTGACGTGTGTTGAAATCACAAATTCATCCTGGGAAAAAAGGGTGACACGAGCGGCAGGCAAAAATTTTACGACACTTACAACGTCTGCATTCGGATAAAAGTTATTCAAGTTGTGAACAAAAGAATGTTATCTCGTCGGAGGACATTAAAGACAGGTTCGACTGACATTGCCACTTGTAGGATTAAAAATATATTTTTTTTAAATTGTGTTTTATTTTCCAGTGTTGAGATTGTACTGTGTTGAAAGTGCTGTGTTGAAATTTGAACATGTTCAATTGCTTAGTGATTAAATTGATTATGTTGAAATTGTATATGTGTTGAAATATCTTTTGTTATAATTGATGTGTGTTGAATTGACGTGTTGAAATTTTTTTGTGTTGAAAAGACGTGGTACCGCATTGACCGTATACTCTGCACTTGATACTACCGTAATCGATATATCGACCACTCCATGCATGACATTTCGCACGTAGGAGCGCAGGAATCTTAAAATTATTTTGTCTAACTCATCAGTTTGTGAGCCCATTTCGCCCCACTGTAACCGGGCGCATGCACATAGACAAGCGTCCAAAAAATCCTAGTTGTCTGCTTTGGTTAGGGGAATTGGCTTGGTCTTGAGCAGCACACTTGATGGGGTGGGTGAATGGCATGGATGGGGTTTTTATGCGCCTTAAGAAGTGAACAATTTTTGAGCAAAATGTAATGGCGGTGCTTGCCGACAAGCAGCCAAAGCGCAACCTGAGGCGCAAACAATTTTTTGGCAGCTCTATTAAGCGATGCCGCCGCCCGTATCCGTATCCGTACCCGGGGACTCTCAACGTACTTTTACATGGAAAGTTGTAGGGAGATGTATGAGTGAAATGAATATGCATGGGCAGGGGGCCGGAAAAAGTCTTAGGAAAAGTAAATTTCAAAGTTTTTATGCGCTGAGAAGATATGAATGACTAGTAGCAAGCACTTTTAGACAAGTTTTCTAGTTTTCTAGATTTTTATACAATTTTTTTTTGTTTAGATGCGTTTGCCTAAGATGTGCTATGTGATAATTCACATAAGAATTCTTATCATGTGTGGGTGTGTGTGTGTAGGTGGGTGGTAAGGGGTGGGAAAAGGTTAAGAAAAGGGGAGGCGGGGGGTGTGTGTCTGTAAAATGATTTAACGCCGCGTGTGCACGCATGCTTCCTGAACGAAAGAAGAAGCACCTCCCCAACATTTAAGCAGGCAAAAGTTTTCACTGGAGCACGTTTCACTCGGAAAGCCATTAAAGCGAAGCCCAAAAGAGAAATGTTAGTAGGAAATGAACAAATGCAGTTGGGATCTGGTGAAAAAAGCTGTGCTTAACGGAGTCAAAGATCATCAAAAATTTTATAGAATTTTAAGACGCTAAATCAATGAACTTAAAATATCAAAGTTAGCCTTAGGCTGCCTTCACACTGTTCGACAAATGACCGATGACATTTAGTAGGCCCGCATTTCCCCATGAAAGCAAGCTTGACAAGCTATTCAAAATTAAAACAGAACAAATAGCAGGACCACTAGACTATCATGTGTCATGTGTTGAACAGTGTGAAGGCAGCCTAACAAATGAATACACAAACAGCACACAAATTCAAAAACGTAGGTCCACACTATAAATTTTGATTGCCTTCAAAGCAGCGGTGCCCAAAATGCCAAAAACCTATCCCATGGTATAGGAACTCATACTTCTGCCGGCGTCGAAGCCGACACACTCATAGAGAGAGAGAGAATACTTGTGTTTTATTAACAGCACGCACGGCGGCTTGCTCTCTTACGACACATGCGATTGGGTTTTTCTTCTCTTTATTGAATAGCGAAATGTTTTCGGCCCCTGCGGGCTAGGCGTGACCATAGCTGTTTTTCTAACTTTCTGAGAAAGATTGTGAGCTTGAGACATGCAGAAAATGTTTCTAGTCCAGATTCAGATACATTAGATGAAAATCTATTAAACACTAAATGTACATTAGTAATATCCTTTTTTCAACATTATCACTACCCAGTTCACATGTATACTGAAGTTAACCAATGGCTCATCAACAAATATCCTTTTTTTCCCTGTGCACTATCCCACCTCCGCTTCACTTTATTCTTCACAACTGTTACTCCCCATCTTCATGCTTAAATAAACAAATCGTAAACCGTAGCTCCTTACCATTATTCTTAAGAAGCCTTCCAACTTATTACTAACATTTTCGCACGTACGCATCCGAAAACCATTTAAATAACGTTCCATCATCTCGGTCGTAGGAGAAACTTTTACACGGCACACCTATTCCTTTTTCCACCCTGCTCCTTCGGGCTGTTGCTGCTGTAGTGTTTCGGTCTGGGGGCGTTGATAAATGCGCCGAGCATAAAAGTTTGAACAAACTACTTGAGTTTTTAGGCAAATTTTCGCCTAGAACTAAAAACGTAGCCAACTACTTTCCACTTACCTGGCGGCTTGCCATCCCGGGCCCCATTAGAGGCTGGGCGAAATTTTAAAAGAAGTAAAAAAAGACGAAAACTCTGCTAAATGCGCTGTGAATTATTTAAGGCACGTGTGTTGTGCAGAATGCGGCAAATTCGACAGTGAAATGCATTTATTATTGAAGATATGCCAAGACGGAGATGCCGGGAATCCTTGACAAGCCAACCAATTATGGTGGCGGAGCAAAGGGATTGCGAGGGGCTGGGGTGTATTTTGATAAACGTTTTACAGTTTGAAAAGTTTGTGCTGCCATGTGGCACGTGATTGGAATTACGCGTGCCTTGGCCCACAGCCAAGGCTCTTAGAACTCTCAAAACTACCACAAAGCAGGAAAATTTACACGAAAAACGAATTTACGGGGAAGCTTTATTGGATATAGTGTGTGGAGGCGGCAGCGAATGGAGTAGTGTGGTTTCGCAGCGAAACATGTTTGTGATTTTGGCCATCGACAAATGTGGCACACATGCCCGTGGAAGTAGTTGAAATTAGCATAATTTAGTTTATGGTGAGTGCCACGCAAATCTGTTGTAGGTAATGACGCAGCAATGCTTTTACGAACGTAACCAATGGGGGTACGGGGTATAGGTGTTATTGGCAACAAATTTAAACGGAATCGAGTTTCCGCTTTTGGTTTGGGATTTTAAAATAATGTTGCTGATTTCGGTTTAGGGTGGACATTTTATAGGGACCAAGGAATGGAATGACCCTCTACCATTTATATGTGTTTGATCTAAGGCCATATTTTGTAGTACGGAATAACGTTAAAAAAGCAAACGTTTTGAGACGAAATGCCGTTGCTTTAATTAATTCTATTGTTGTGAGATTTATTTTCAATAACTGGCGCTTCTCAGACCCATAAGAAATAGCTTGGCAATTGCCACGCTTCATTGTGTCCATGCGAATCAAAGCCAGGCGCCAGCAGGGCGTACACGCTGACGGACTGCTGGACTGCTTTTAAGCTCAAAAATTTTGCCCATGACCGTGATTGAGAGCGGTAATATTGAGAAAAAAAACAGTTTTTCTCAATAAAACACATTTTCGACCGATCATTTGTATGGCAGCTACCAGGAGTAGTCATCCGATCCGGTCGGTTCCGACATATTAGCAGCGTGCAGACAAAAGATGACTCTGTGCAAAATTTCAGGTCGCTAGCTTTAAAACTGGTGGACTAGTTCGCGTAGAAAAAGACAGACGGATGGCGGACAGAAAGACGGACAAAGCTTAATCGACTCAGCTCGTCACGCTGATCAAGAATATATCGCTCACTTACTTCAATACTGGCATAACTCAAAATAATCCATTTTGAGAAAAACACGTTTGAAGTTCTCAATGGATTTAACATAAAAAAATGGTTGTTTTAGTTTCAACTTAATTAAGTAAAATATTATAAATTTAGAATGCTTATTAATAAACATTAAAAATATGATGTTTTAACTGAAAGACGAAGTATGTTTGGACAATATCGATGGCAGGACAACTGAGATATGACGGTTCTTGAATCAACATGAAAATGAACCTGGAAAATGATATTGCGACATATTCTCATCTCACATGGAAAGTAGAAGAGAAAGCGAAACGAAAATTTTTGCATAAAATAGTACAGAAGAGCGCGCACATTTCTGCATCATTAAGTCAAAAATCGTATTTTTTGAGTTATGCCAGTATTGAATTAAGTGAGCGATATATACTTTATGTGGTCGGAGATGATTCCTTCTATGCGTTGCAAACTTCTGGCCAAAATTATAATACACTTTTCAAGTGTATAAAAATATAGCTTAAGCTGCTTTATGCTTTATATATACATTGTACACTAGAGCAGACCCCAAACCGTCAAAACGGAAGAAAGTAGGTCTCAGCATTCCCAAAGCCAATATTTATTGTACAATTAATAATTGTGAAAATCAAAACAATTTATTTTAATTTTAAATGGGCCCGACAGGGTCTCAAAGTTTTAAAAAATATTAATCATACGACACGTTCACCAAATACAAATTTTTACAACCAAAGTTATTAGTTCATTTCAATAGCTGTCATTGTTTGAAATTCAAAAATAGAGGCCAGCTAACTTCGGCTCGACCGAAATTTATATACCCTTGGAGCTTGATAAATGCCTGACAGTTTGTATGGCAGCTACACTATATAGTGGTCCGATTTCGGCAAACCTTGTTGAAATTATGTGAAATCATTGAAAACTTATAAATATGAGCGTTGGGAGCGATATTATTGAAAACAAAAAAGTTTTTCTCCCTAAGACTTTTTTTCAGACCTAACTTTTGTATGGCAGCTATACTATATAGTTGTCCGATTTCGACAAGTTTTGTTGAAATTATGTGAAATCACTAAAAACTTATAAATACGAGCGTTGGGAGCGATAGCACTGAAAACAAAAAAGTTTTTCTCACTAAAACTAGTTTTTCGACCGATCGTTCCTATGGCAGCTATATGCTATAGTCATCCGATCCGGCCGGTTCCGACAAATATGCAGCGTATTTGCACCAAAAGACTTCGTGCAAAGTTTGGTTAAGATAGCTTTTAAACGGACGGAGGAGATAGCATAGAAACAGACAGACCGACGGACAGACGGACATGTTTAAATCAACTCAGCTCGTCATGCTGATCAAGAATATATATACTTTATGTGGTCGGAGATGCTTCCTTCTAGGCGTTACAAACATCTGAACAAGTTTAATATACCCTCTCCAATGGTACAAAAGGCCAAAAATCGATTTTTCATTTTTTAATGGCCGCCATTTTGTCAAAAAAAATCACAAAATTTTTTTCGAGGTTTAGACCAGAATTACGTCTATTCCGATTATAACCCCGTTTTCACTTTTGATTTCAGACATTCCGAAGACCTCGAATCATGGCCGAAAGCACCAAAACTTTTTTTTCGGACACCTTTTTTGACGGCCGATAATTTTTGAAACAGCCCTCGCATCGAAGCAGTAACAATTTTTTTATTTACTCTAATCTGTTTGTAACATAATAAAACGAGAGCGTAAGTTAAAGTCGGCTCTAACCGACTTCGATATACCCGTTACTCATGAGAGCTTAACAGTATTCATGCAACAGTGTTCCGTCTATGGTGACCATCCAAAAATTATGCAACATTTTTTAGGGTGGGAGGGGTTGGGTGCTTGGTACACTTTTTTGCTCATAACTTGAGAACCGTTCATCCAATCTTTGTCATTTCTTCGGAAAATTGATTCATTTTGCTAATTACTAACTATCTGTAGAGGGTACGAACCGTCCATCTTCAAAACTGTAGGAGATATAACGTTTTTCCAAATTGCGGGAGCGGGAGGGGCGTGGCCAAAATTTGAAACAAACTTGATCCGCGTGCAGATAAAAGACTTTGTCCCATATGTCAAACCTCTATCTCTTACCATCTCTGAGATCTAGGTGTTCATACAGACGGACGAACGGACGAACGGACGGACGGACGGACGGACGGACGGACGGACGGACGGACGGACGGACGGACGGACGGCGGCTTATATCGACCGGCTGTTGTGCTGTCAGTTATATACTTTATATGAACGGAAATGATTCCTTCTGCCTGTTACATACATTTGCCCGACTTAAGTATAACCTTTTTACTCTACGAGTAACGGGTATAAAAACAGAATTGGAAAAACTCTTTGCGTTTTCAAATAAGATTTTTATATTTTTTAAAGAACAGTTTTGAAATATAATCATCGCCGACTATTTATAAATGAAACAATATATGATACTAGGCAACACTGCGTATGAGTTATATACAAAAACTTTAGACGCCACTCGCGCCCGGTAAAACTCGACTTTTTTATCTTTTGTTTGTTTTACGCTAATTATACATGAAAAAGTATAAGTATTTTCATACACGTGGGGGCCAACCTAATGTACACAGAAAAATGAAACATTCACTTTCAGATCCATTTTTGTAATATCCTTTTCACATTTTTCAGCTCTGTTGTCATATCTTTTTTAATAGCTGCCATACAAAAGTTAGGTCTGGAAAAAAGTCTTAGTGAGAAAAACTTTTTTGTTTTCAATGATATCGCTCCCAACGCTCGTATTTATAAGTTTTCAATGATTTCACATAATTTCAACAAGGTTTGTCGAAATCGGACCACTGTATAGTGTAGCTGCCATACAAACTGTCAGGCACATATCAAGCTCCAAGGGTATATAAACTTCGGTCGAGCCGAAGTTAACTTGCCTCTATTTTTCTTTTCCCTTTTTCATTTTTCTGCTACTGTAACTTCTCTGCACCCGTTGCCGACCCCTAGAGTTGCAAGGGTATCAACGAGAGCTGTTCTTGTAGCGACTGTATGGCTTTTACACCCCTTGGTAAAAGGAAACACAAAAAATTAAATTTACTCACCTTCTTCTTAAAAAACCCGAGACTCCCACTTCTTACAATGGTTTCTACGAACAAACCATAACATATGACAACAAGTCATTTAACAACAACTTTAAGACGAGTTTTGAATTGGTCTCACAAAAAATCCTACAATACTTCTCTTTTGATGGGCATGGTATTGTAGATTCTACTAGGCTTAGGCTTAACTTACCTTTCCGTTCCCAAATATAAATCCAATCTATGTGATGCAGTGTGTATTGAAATACAAAGTTGGGTAGAAAATCGAAATACAAAAACAGATTTATAATGCAAAATATTGAGTATGTTGGTAATTCTAATGGATATTTAGTTGAGACTTGGGCCGTGTCCTGTTTCTCTCTCCCGCATCAGTCTTAATTCAATTGGCTGCCGGTTCCCCATTTCCCTGGACGTGGAGTATCATCTCAAATGGATCCCACTCCAGATCGGACTCATGTTTGACACGTCGCCGACCAATTAGAGCTTGGGTATGCTGCGATAGCGTTGGATGTACATCATGATGTGACATTTGATGTTGCACATGTCCTATGGGCATATCCTGGGCATGCTCAGCTAAGCCCGTGAGACCCGGTGGTGGTGGGCGATAGTGCTGTAAGTGCGGCACCAGCTGATGATGCTGCTCGCTGACCATCTCTTGAATATGCTCTCGCGTTTGCTCGCGCTCGTCCACCTTCTTCAGGAGAATGTCCCGCATAAAGGACATGCGTTCAAAGTGCTCCCAATTGGAGCGGAAACCCTGATGTGACGACTGGGCATGACGCTCTTTCTGCAGCTCATCCACATAGCGCTGCTTAATGATCGACCAGCGGGTCTGCATAAGAGCTGGAATTTCCAACTTTCCAATTACATTCACGGGCGGAGGGAGGGGAATCTAGGTACTTACTTGGCGTTAAGCCCATTTCAACGGCAGCCTCCTTCCAAATGGCCGAAGTGCGGCTTTGACCCTGACCTTTTTCGCTTCGCTGTCGTCCCGCCCACAATGAGGGTCGCGACTTGATGGCATCAATGATACGTCCCCGCATGCTGTTGTGCAGTGAGCTGGGCCGTCCCAGCTTACGCATGGGCGTGGTGGTGGCCTCCACAGTGATGGCAGCCGGCGGCACCAGGCCGGTGAAGGCGGTATACGATGCTGTCTCCATCAGATGAGGCAGCTCTGCTGTAGGTGGCGTGTTGGCAGTGGACTGCAGCCAGCTAAAATTGCCGCTGGGACGACCACGACCCTGGCTGGCACTTGGCAGTTGCGGTGATGGGGATGCCATGGCAGCAGAACCACCGCCCACCTGAAGAGGTTGCGGCTCGTTGACAGCAGAGGCAGAAGAAGTATCGGAACTGCCACCGCCCCCAGTGCTTGTCTGTGCTCCCACTATCTTGGATACGGTGATGTTGTACATGAAGGACATGGGCTCAAAATGCTCCCATTTGGTGTTGAAACGATCCTTGTGCAATATTTGACGATGCACCAGATTATGATAATGATACTTCATTTGACTCCATATAGACTGCAGTTTCACTATTCGACATTGGAATTAAGGAGAGCAGGATAATGCATATGGGATCAAAGTTCGACTAGTTAGGGGAAAGAGAGTCTTAATACTTAATCCTATTCACTGAGAGAAAAAATCAAGAAATATCGTACAGTACGATTCGTACTAGAATCATGCATTTTCAGTTTCAATGGAACAATGAGGCATCAAATTGTCGATTTCAAAATTAAGCATCATTCGGAACTGTTGTGAACACTTTAAGAGCTCAGATCAAGCCACTTTTAGAGTTAATTAACTCCATGCTGTGCTTAGTTTAAGAACAGAGCTGCAATATAGATCTTTAATACCAAAATTTTAACCAAACATACATAAAAAATTCTTATTTGAATTTTTCATAATATAAAATTTATACCGATTTGTTCTTAAACCAATGCTTTTCCTCTTAACTCCATCCTGTACTACTCTTAGATCAGTCCCGTCTTATGCTTATGTCAATCCCGAGTTAATTTCAAACCTATCTTCAGTTGTTCTTAAGGCTTGGTAGACAATTAGAGACTATCTATGATTTCGAGTGGCTTAGAAAAATTTAGTATTAAAATTGAGAGCTTGTTGATTTTTAACAACGGAATTAATTTAATGTAAGGTATTGTTTTCCTCATCTGTTAAGTGTATAAAAAGATTCTTTACTATTTAATTTTTTTCAATTTTTAAATGAGGTTCCATACAATGTTTTTAATAAATTTTGATCAAACTTGGTAGTATTGTGTGAGTGCAGAAAAATATAAGTTTCAAGTTTGAAGACAGCTTTTAGATACAGATTTATTTTACTCCACACTGTGGCAGCACCTCCTATGTTACAGCATATAAAACAATAATAAGACAGTTTTGAAAAACAATCAAAATTTAGTCACTCTGAAAGTGTATAATTCAAATGGATGTATTCTTAGGAATTCGCAGATATTTGATTTAAAAATTTGAGGATTTATTTTGATGAGATACAAATTTATTGCGGCACAATATTTCATATAAATAGAACATTCGGTTTCAAAACTGTTCAAAATTGTTTCTATTCTTGTGAAATACTGTGCAGAACCTATTTTCTGTCTCATCTAAGTATAGGGCTTAAAAGAGATAATCTAATTGAAAACATTTGAAAACTTCACACATAAAGCATCCTGCTCTGTCGATTTGAGACATCAGGTACAGAAAAATGCAACTTAGCAATTGGTTCAAAAATTCAAATCTCTTAAAGGGCAAAAAAATTCGTTTTTTTATAAATTTATTGTGGAAAAGTACTTAATTGTACAAATTTGACAAGTGTTGATACGTTTATTGGCAAAATCTAAGTTTATAATGGCATTAATGAATTGTAAAAATATTTATCGGGTGTGCACCTGCAAATAATCTCCTGAAGGTCTTTCAAACAGGGGAATTTGGAGGTGACCACGATTACTCTGGTATGGACTATATATATGTCGAAAGTAATTGGCGGATTGTTTTAGACATTAGGAATATGCAAAAATAAGAAATCCGATTGGCCGAGCGGAGGTTTTTTTCTTACGGTTATATTAGGGTTGTGGGATACGGGTTACGGTTATAA
The DNA here is from genome assembly GCA_018904275.1 of Lordiphosa clarofinis. Taxonomy (NCBI): domain Eukaryota; kingdom Metazoa; phylum Arthropoda; class Insecta; order Diptera; family Drosophilidae; genus Lordiphosa; species Lordiphosa clarofinis. Next base: position 870,872 of record JAEIGQ010000007.1, on the reverse strand, counting down.
ACCCTTTTCTGTTTCGGTTTTCGATTTCGGTTATTGGTATAAAATATCACTTTGAATAATCGTGCAGACCAAAACGGCTATATTTGGATTATCATTTATTCAGTAAAAGTAATAAATGCTGTGGAAATTTTGCGCTGGGATACTGAATGTGATAGTTTGTATCGGAATGTTATCTCAGCATAAGGGGACTCTACATAAGCATGTTAAAGACTTTCTTTTACATTTATATTCCGAGGGGGAGATTAACTTAAAGTAAGAGTAAGGCGATCGCGCAAACAATAACAATCAGGCCTGTTCCCGTTCCCGTTTCCGAATTCGATTGATCGGAATTGATAAGAGCTGTGGTTTCTAAGAGACGATTAACGAATTCGGTCGAATATTTTTCTCATCAAGAGGGTCGAGTGAAGGTAAATGGGGTTTTAAGTTAAAAGGCGAAAAACACAGTCGGTTTTTGAAAGCGAGTACATTTAACAATTCCGATTCCGCATGATTTGATCGGAATCGAAAACGGGAACATGACTGAATATGTGTGAATACTTATGTTTTTGTACAAACAAATTGGCATAACAAATAAAGGGAAAGATAAGGAACGAGACAACGTAGCTATCTAAAATCCTTACCTTCTTAATCTTTCCATTTCTTTGTTCATCAAGTAAATGTTCTGTTTTGGAACTGATAAATTTAGTTTACAGCCAAAAAGGCGTCTGGAAATTAAATTTACTGCGTACCCGACCAAAAAAATCGATTTTTAGAGCGAAGCTCTTTTACGGACGTCAGACTGGGGGGTAAATCTTGAAAAATTTTGTCTTTGCGACAGATTCTTTTGGGGTATGTCTTTGATTTTGCATTTTGTATTTGCAAAATCAGCTGCTTTTACCATTAACGCGCAGTAGCAGGTGGGTTATGCGTGGAGTGGTATAGTGTGAGGTGAAAGTGGGGGGAGGTGATGGGTATTTGATAGAGACCTGGTGGGGATCAGGTGAAGATTCGGTGAGGATCTGTTGGGGATTTGGTGCTGATCTGGTGGGGTTCTGGTGGGGATCAGGTGGAGATGTGGGTCGGATCTGGTGGTTATCTGGGAGTGTCCTGGTGAGCTTTGGTTTGTATCTGGTGGAGATCGTGTGTGGATCTGGTAGGGATCAGGTGGGAATCTGGTGGGGATCTGGTGAGAGTCGGGAGGGGATCAAGTTTGGATTTGGTGGGGTTCTCGTGGGGATCTGGAGGGAATCTGGTGAGGATCAGGTGGGGATTTAGTGGGTATCTGGTGGGAACATGGTGGGGATCAGGTGTGTATCTGGGGTTGGTCGGGTGGGGATCTGGTGGTTATGCGGGAAGTGGGGGTGGAAACAGTGGCTGCATTGAGGGCAAGTTGTGAATTCTGTACTATAAACTATAATGTTCTTTGTTTCACAGTGCCTTAACTGTTCCTTGACAGTGACTTGATAGAGACATTACAGAGAGTTAACAGTGACTTGACAGAGATTTGCCAGTGGCATAACAGTGACTGAGCGGTGACTTAACAGTGACTTAACCGTGTCTTAACCGTGACTTAACAGTGACTTTACATTGCATTAACAGTGACTTAGTAGTGACCCAACAGTGACTTAACAGTGACCCAATATTTTAATATTTAACATTTATTTATACAGAATCCAAATGTGTATTTTGCCATTACTTAAATCGGATTCTTCGTAAAGAGCTTCGTTCGTACCGTGCGTAATATGACACACTCTTTTTTTTAACTATGTTTGATCATTCTATTCAAACTACTAAGCCGATTTGAAAACAATGTTCTGTCCGTTTATCGACAACTCAACTTTTCTTCGATTTATATCATGCCTGCCTATATCTGACGATTATTAAGTGAGATAAGGCTTAAGCTCCATATACACGACCTGATCACTCAGCTGAGTTTTCGTCTGTTTTGCTGTCAGACCGTGTAAAAAGTCGTCGGAGTAGACATGAAGCTACTCAGATGAGCGATCAGACTAAATAGAACCAGTTCTATTTGGCCTAAGCACTCATCTGAGTCTGAGCGGCACCTAACAATTTTTGTTTATCAATGTTTGTTAATTTTGGTCTACGAAATACAATTGTTATCGAGTTTTAATTTAAAATTTGGCCTTCCATGTTTTTTTCATCTTGGCTTTTTTATGCTTCTTCATTGATTTTGCTTTTTATTTTGCTTGTCTTCTTCATTAATATAAACAATTGGCCACAATGTTGCAGCAAGGTGAACTGGCTTCTCAGGCATGTGTAATAGCGATAACGAGATGATCAGATGAGTTAAGGTCTGACAAAAACTCATCTGAATGATCAGGTCGTGTAAAAGGAGCTTAAATATGTAATATCACCTTTAGAAGAATCAAATAACGTTGTCATAAAAAATCGATTATTGAAGCCACGAAACTTTACGAAAAAATAGATTCAGTACAAATGGGTCAAGACAAAATTGTTTTTTGTAAACTAGTGTAACCGGTTGTGTTAATAAATGGTATAAAGGTTATAGAAAAATTTTCGAAAAGGGTGCGAATGTACTGGTGTGCGAAAATGAAGCGACGCAAACCAGCTCTAACCTGCTTTATAGATTGCTGGCTCAAGGCTCGGCTTGTTTTGGGAAAATAGCGAAAATTAAAATAATAAATCAAAATTTCTGATATTTTTGAAACTAAGGCTGCAACCTCTAAAACTCTTAAACTATGAACCCATCGATAAGTTCCGATCGTGAAAGCTTTGCTTTTTGATTGCATCGATCTTTGATGGTTGAATCATTTTGCGTTTATTTTTGGAAATTTTCGAGAATCAACGACACAATAATTCTTCTGTTTCCCTTATAAAACATAAGGGTCCCAAATAGCGCTAGTGGATCAAAACGTTGTTTCTAAAAAATGTTAACCTCTATTGTGGTGTTACCAGATTTCAAGTTCTGACATTAGTGTAACCAGTTCCCGACATTTAAATAGTACCCCACGTATGTTTGCACATTTCAATGGAATAGACCCAGCGGACCTACACAAACCCTATTCAAATTGTTCTGCCCATTTCTGTATCTATTTATAACCCAACGCACGCACGCAAAGCAGAAAGAAGAAGACTGAGAGAGAAAGAGCTAGAGAGCGTTAGACCGGCCAAATAGCACAACAAACAACAAAAGAAGGCCTAGAACCGGCAAAGCTTTCGCCCCACCCTTCCTCCCTCCCACCTACCCATTGCACTCACCTGTAGGCACATGACCTCCAAACTGTTCGGCGATCTCAGTCCACATGGGCGATGTGACACTACGGCACATATGCAGTTTGTTATTGGAGTCCCAGATCTCCGGATACTTTTTGATGGCCTTTAACAGCTGGGCACGATTCACGAACGGATCCTCCTTGGGCATGGTGCAGCGGCTGTATAGACGGAGGACCGATGCGGATGCAGATGGAGAACTGGACAGCAGCGCGGCACAAAACTGCGTCCTTTGACATCAATTATCGGCGAATAACTGAAAGTAGAGTTTGCAAAAATATGCGAATTGAAAATGAAAAGGCACAACGATGGAGGAAAATAGAGAAAACGACGACGACGACAGCAGCAGCAGCGACGACGTCGGCTGCGTTGGCGTGAAGGGGGGGAAAGGGGGCGCAGTGATGCCGAGAGATTGAAAAGGCAGCGCAAAAACGGCGAAAGCGCACAAGAGATGAGATACACAAAATGCAGGCGAGAAGAGAGAACAGACAAAATGTGCAAAGCAACAACAACAAAAACCAGAAGGAGGCAGCAACAGTTCGGCAGCCGATGTCGAGGAAGGCAACGTACATACAAACATACATGCATATATACATTTGTATGTACATGTGTAGGAGGTGCAGGGCTTTTGTAGGTGTACATAAGACGACAAAGCGCACACAACAAACCAGACAAAAGCAACAAGACGAAACAGACAGCGACTGAGGCAGCAGCAGCAGCAGCAGTGAAGCTCAGCAAAAACAAAAAACAAGCAAAAGAAAAAAGCGCACGATGATGGGGCTGAGCGTAAAAGAAAGGCAACGATAAACAACAGCCAAGTCGACGTCAACCGAGTCGCCTCTGCTCTCCACTCTGTGTGAATCTGTGTGTGCGTCTGCCCCACCGCCGGTCTGGGGGCTCGGGAGGGGGGCATTAGAAGTTTGGCTCTCCTCTCCGCCACGCAGCGAACACGAAACAAAAGAGCAGCATTGAGTGCAGAGTAAAATGCAGGTCCGCAAACAGAGCAAAATGCACGATGACCGAGACGAAAACGAGGCAGGTCGGGCCGGCCGGGCAAACCTCCAACAACAACTATCCAAATCGCCTAGCGAACACGCAACCACAGCGAGTGCGAGCGCGACTAGTGGGGGGTCGGGAGCTGCTGGTTGGGTGCTATGTACGTGCAATGAACCCACAACTACAACTACAACTACATACAATTGCAACACTCACACACAGTCCACCGCCACCTCGCCGCCGTCCCACCTACACAACCACTTTTTGTAGGCGAGAAATCGGTAAAAACAGTTTTGGCTTAGGCTTATGAGGGTGCTCAACTTTTTAGAGGGGCGTGGGGAGGGGGGATGGGGGTTTCGCTTTGTACATAGAGAAGCCCTGCTCTTGGCCATCGAATCCTTTTACGCCAATAGTGTAAAAGTCTAAGGTCTTTTCTAATTCACTTGGTTCCATTCTGCGGTATTTACCATCCATCAGCTATTCCTGGATAATATGAGTGGAGAATTAAACACCGAAAGTCAATCAACAGAAGTGCTGGAAGAGATGGGTAATTGTAATACCAGACTTATATAGGATGAAATGGATCTTTGGTTATGGTTTCTGATATTAGTCGACGACTTTGAGTCCAGGTGTATAATTGCCCATTTAGAATAGCGAAATTTTAATTTGGGAGCAGTCCAACAACAACCAAAACAACTCTGAACTTACTTCGAAGTGAGGCTATTGCACTTGTTGCGCCGTTTTCTTCTTCGTTAACCGCCAGTTGTTGAAAAATAAGTTTTGGAGCAATGGGAACAGGCAACACATTCGACATATTTGTACAAGAGAATGTATGCCTTTAAAATCTCTTTCAGACTGGCTTGATTGGACTGTTATTTGATTCGGTTCTGCACGGTTTATGGATCCAACCAAACCGACGTTTGGTTTAGAGTTTCACTCTCAATTTTAAAACATTATATTTCTATATTTCTAATAAGCAACTTAACAACGGTACATATTTCTTATATTCTCAGCTACCAGAGCATTCGAGAAAACAAAGTAGGTTCCTGGACATTTTTAAGCCGAGAAGAACACTTAGCAATATCTTTAAAGCTGCTAATTACAGCAGTCCCTTGCTTTCGTTAGATTTTTTAGAATATTCTGTAAACTGTCACAATTCGATCTGCAATTACCATGGGAACAATGAAGGATGATGACAGTTATATTAAGAAAAGCGACGAAAATTGCAGTCTAGAAAACAGTTAAACCCATCTGGAACCCGAAAAGTTGCTCTTTTTGCCCAGAAGTTTACATTCGTACGTCCGCCTGTCTGTCTGTTTCTACGCAAACTAGTCTCTCATTTTTAAAGCTATCGAGCTGAAACTTTGCACAGAGTCTTTTTACTGCACGCTGCTAATATGTCGGAACCGACCGGATCGGATGACTATATCTTAAAAATAGATCTTAGTGAGAAAAACTTCTTCGTTTTCATGCTAGTGCCTCCAAACTCGGCCAATACTAATACTTAATGGCTTTAAGCAGTTTTGCATAATTTGGTCAAAACTGGATGTCTATATTCTACAGCTGCCATAGAAATCATCGGAGGGAAAAGGGGTCTTGGAGAGAAAAACTGGTTTGTTTTCAAATGTTAGTGACCCTGAACCAGGCCTATACTAATAGTAGGAACCATCGGAAAATAGGAAAATGGATTTTAGTTAGAAAAATTTTTGCATTCTTAAACTCAAAGAAATTAGAACATTTGCAAGGGCATGAAAAGTTTGGCAGAGACGAAGTTAGTTTGGCTTTCTGGTTTAAGATGTAGTTGGAAAACTCTGAAATGCTCTAACGATGTCGACCTTATAGTATATTTTTAATGCACTTTCTAAAATTTATCTACCATAAGGTAGTCGCTACGCCAATCACTCTGATCGATGAAATGCTACAAACCAAAACGTTTTCATTTGTCCGGTTCTTCGGTTGGGTCCGGTGTGCATCCCAGCTCTCAGATGACGATATAGAATGAGTTGTGCTTAAAAAAATAAAGCGACACATGATACTACACTTGAGTCTTCGAACTATATTATTCATCAATAAAAGTAATATCCAAAACGACTTGGTAATGCCCATATGACATTTTCCGATATTGGTAACCGAGAGTATCGGCCAATAATAAAAACAGGACATCGCTTACACTTTTCGATAAGGTATCTATTACCCCATTTCCACCATAGAAATGAAACTTCATATCTTGAAATGACCAGAAATGAAGCAAATTATATAATTTCTTCCATACGATGTGTCACTTCATTTTGTCGTTTCGCCCTATCATTTCTGAAAAATGATGACAATTGCCGCGAAAAAAAGTTAGTCAGCTGGTTTATTTAGCTTCCTGCTAATAGTTCAGGGCGATGGCAATGCGTTTACACAGAGAAATTGCTTTCCTAAGGGGTATATATATTTTTATTTCCAAAATTCCTTGTATGTGTGAAAGTATTTCAAACAAAGAGGCTGTTTCTGTCAACGTCTCTAAAAGATGACGATTTGTCAATGGAAAAGGCAAAATTTTCAGAAATAAAAATGATAAGAAATGATGCCAGTGGAAATCGCACTCTCTTCTTTTACGATATTGGCAAACAAGATCGGCAAGTGTCATGTGGGCAGCGTATCATATACTACGTTTATGCTACCAAATTCATGATTTCTTCAATTTGCAAAATTAAATATGTTCCTGTTTATGCAGCTTTTGTAAATTCACAAAATGACCAGCACACATATGGCAAAACAAAAGATCTGGCAATACCAACGCAACGAAAAGCTTTTTGAGACGCGGCATTTCATGAATTGACAGCGAATTCATAGTCAACTTTCGTGTGTATTCGAATTCATGAATTGGTGTTTATCACTTGCACTTTCGGACCAATTTCATGAAACGATTTTGCAAAATGAGCATAGCATAAACGTAGTAATAAGTAACAACAGAAAAGTCTGCTTATTAGAGAACCGGGAGTTCCTTGAAACACTCCAGTACAGAAAAACCGTTGCTATCCAATATGTTATGTTCAAAATCTTTGTTGATTTGTGTTGATTATTGAATTGCTATTAACCATTGACTTTCACACGTTGCCTCAAATTCGAAATATCTCTATATCTATAAAAGAGAGTGTCCTGATTCACTGACTAACAATCAGTGATTTGACAATCATCGCCGGAAATAGATAGAGGGCTGTAATTTGGACAGGATTTTCTGTGAGTGGTGAAAGTGCGTACTAAGACGGGGTTTTGAAAAATTCCCCCGACGAAAATGTCCGGAAAATTCTGCATGCAAAATAACTATTTTTCATCCGATTGACTTGAAACGCGGTTTGTAAGATCAAAATGAGAATTCATTTGTGTTTTCATTTTCCGATGCTGGAAATACCGTCGGAATGCCCACTGGGAAGTGGATGGATGTGGGTGGTAAGTTGCTTTGAAAGTAGGTAGGATGTGGGCGGGCAGCGGGCAGGAGGTTGGTGGCATGTGCGTGGTAAGTGGGCGGAATGTGGGTGGTGAGTGAATGGAAAGTGGGTGGGATATGGGCGGGAAGTGGGTGGTATGCGGGTGAGATGTAGGTGGAAACTGGGAGGAAAAACGGAGGGATTAGGGTGTGCGTTAGTTCTATACTGTTGAAGGCGCAGCAAAGCGCGCCGGATTATTTGCTATATTCGCATATTTTGGTTCCAGGGTGACCTTGGTATGAATGATATATTGTAGAGATGGGTGCCGCGTTTGCTGATTTGGAAGGACCTTTATATAACAACACAGGTAACTGATGTAAAATCAAAAGTTTAACTCCATTTATTTAGAGTATCAGTGGGGGATAGAATTTTAGATGTAGATTGTGTTAACCTGCTTGGATGCATTTCAGTCATGTCAAGGTATTCTCTTAAACCTTGTCCTTCAAAGCTTCCAACAATTGGTCACTTATGTGCTGGATAATGTGGATTTAAAGCAGCGCTTTTTAGAAAGAGCAAGGCTGTTTGCTCTCATGGTGCAGGCCTCGGCCTGATTAAGATCGCTATTATGATACCGCCACTGAAGTAAATGATCTAGGGATTTTAATCCCTATCCCTTCACATATTACTGCTACTATGAATAAGCCCAGAAGAGTTCTTGGGTTTATAAGGTCTCACGAAATTGGCTATCCTTATACCGACAAGAATCTTAACACTTTTCTTGTCTCTCCGATTCTTAGGTACGGACTTTGTATGTAGTCTACGCAACTTCTTACAATAGAATTTAATCAATGCAAAAGCTGTACTTCGTAGCTTAAATTGGAGTTCTGAGGTCCGCTTACCATCGTTTTCTAGTAGACTTATTCTTCTTTAATTTAATTCCAGATGGTCGCTGATAACTTAAGAGTACTAAAAGTGCGACGTGACATTGAGTGTCGTCAATGATTGTTTCAAAGTAAAACGGGTTCACAGCCTTTAATATAGAATCTTAGAACTGCTAAGAGCATTAAAAATATTGTGTGTGGCATTTTATACTTCTTCTTTCGTGTGTCCGCAGATACCTTATCACTGAAAAGTTGTAAAGGGTCATCCAGATAGCCCAAAATGTTTGGTTTATTGAATTAGGTCAATTAAGTTTAACACTTTTTCAAAACAATAAAATCCAAACGGAAATTCCGATTGGAATTTGGTTTTGTTTTAAAGATGCATCAATTGTAAAGCTACTGAAATTCCCTATCTCATTTCCTTTGGTATTTTTCAAATATCTCTTTTCGTTCAAAAGTTACGTTTTTTGCGACGATAAATCGGTCCAATCGGATGGTTCAATTTCGGATCACTTTCTCCAGCATTGATACGCGAATTACTCGAGTAATATTTTGCATCCAAGTGTTAAATCGTAACCGGCCTATCGCCAAAGACTTTTGATTTCACATAACCCCACAGAAAAAAGTCCAGTGGTGTGAAATCTCTTAAAGGCTTCCAGAAATTAGCTGCTCATCGAAATGATTTCTCAATAAAGCCTCTGTTTCGCGCGCTTGCTGAAACCAAATGTAGCCAACATCAAGGGCTTCATTTATAACAAAAAGTAATTTATCACGGTGCGGTAGCCCTCGTTATCTTTTCGGATACATTTTTTTAAAAATACGGACCGATGATTCCATCAGCAAATAAACTATACCAAACAGTGCATTTTTGTGGATGTAATGGTAGTTCGAGAGTCTCTCTTCACAAATTTGTTTGTTTGTTTGTTGACGTATCATCCAGCGGATCTTCATTGAGCTGTTGCCCATCTTTGGGTTTTCATCCTTATCCCTACCGGAATATATTAAAGCATTCTATTGTCTCATCAATTTGGAGCTGATCATTTCTGAGGTAAAACGTCAATTCTGTCATAGAACGAATTGAAAATCAAAATGCTATCTGGAATGAGAATGACTCTCTAGCTGAATTTTTGCTATCTTCGAGCTCGCTGAGTTTCGCTTTTCGATAATAAAAATGTTTAATACTTTACCACATGAAAGTTAATCTCCTGGTACCATAAAATGTATAGAAAAACCTAATTTGTTGGAGAATAATTTGGCCATCAATTGGATTTCAGATTGCGTGGGCGGGTGGGGTAAGTAGTTCTTGCTCAATTATTCAGTACCATGAAACTGATGATACTGTCCATCTCGGAGCATCTCTCTAATGCGGTTGTTAATGTTTTTAATGCTTGTCGTTCCAGCAGGGGCTACTGTGGCGATGCATAGATTTGAGTACCCATCTTCCGTTTCCCAATAGGCCGCACTTCTGTTATCTACTAGCCGGGACAGGGGGCTCTTTAATTTTTATGGCTAGCTAAATGGTTCAACATAATTTGCTAGATTAGAATTAATTTAAGAGATAGACACACACAAAGTTGCACAGTAAAAAGTAATGTATCTCTTCGCCGTCAGACAGACAGGCTGGCAGGCAGGCAGGCTCCAACCACATCAATTGTTCTGTTGCCTTTTGTTGGGATTTTATTTTCATTTATGCTTTTTAAGTGCTTCATTAAAATCGCGTATGGTAACGGGGCGCACCGAGCACAGGAGGGGGGCGGTTGGCAGGCCTTTGTCAGCGTCGCACAAAAACGAACAAGAAGTATCTTTCAGATACATGTCCAAAACGCAAAGAAAGCAGCATCAAAAACGAAAACAAAACAACAACAACTATGTGGAACCACGACGGTGAAAATAAATAAAAAGAATTAAATCCAAACATGTTTTTTTTTTTACCCAACTCCAACTCCGGTTTTGTGTGTGTATCTTTGACTGCGTGGCCATAAGTGTGCCCCGTTCCTGAGGCAGTGCAAAAAAAATCTTGTTGTCGTTTTTTTTTTTTAAGGTGCGCGCATAAAGAGGCCTTAACAGCCAGTTAAGTCACAGTGGAAGTATTCAACAAAAAAGTGGAGGGTCACTGAATTGGTAATAGGGTGTTTAGGTGCTTTACAAAAACAAATGTGCACTTAGGGCAAAGACGAAGTTAAATTTAAAATATTTTTTGGTTTTTCATTTTTTTTAGATACACACTATTTTCACGGTTTCCTATTTACAGAGTGTGTATACGATTTGGTCTCCAAACGGTTTTTCGATATACATTTGTCTATTTGTCTGTTGCGTCCACTTTATTTACAGTATCTGCAGTGTGACCATCATTCGATGTCTAAAAAATACCTTTACACTAAAATATCGATATATCTGAACACATTAACTTCGTTCTGGTCATTTTGGAATGATTCCAAAGACTACATTAGGCCAATCAAACAATTAGACCAATCTCAAATACTTTTGAGTCGGTTCCACGGCCCTATACGGATTTAACGGATCTACGGTTAAATTTTTAATTTCCCAGAAAATTTTAATGGATTATTAAACTACTAAAAAAAAAAATTTTGAATTTTGCTCACAAAATCTACCTAATCCCCCACTGTACCATTGCGAACCGGAGTTGGCTGCAACGTCAAAGATAAAGGCGCAGCAGCATCAGCAGCCTCCATCCTACCATTACCTCCCCCCGACTCTTAGCCATAAGCCATTGGCAAAGCCAACGCAAAAAAAAAAAAACACTTCGCAACTCCTTTTTCAACCTCTCATCCTCCTGCCATGTGCAAATCACATACAGTAGCAAAAAATTTCGACAGTTATTTACGATTAGCACAAAAGATACGAGACATGGCATGCGCTGGAGATGGAGTGGAGAGGCCTGAAGCCTGTGGGGAAGCTGGACCTATGGTTTTGCTCTGCGACAGCTACTGCATTACCTGGCTCAGCGGGACCACTATGGGAGGGAGGGAGGGATGGGGGGGACAAAGATCGTGGCTCTTTGCATGCAGCAGATACATACACAGAACGACGAGGCACAGCGGACCAGAGTGATTGGCCTGCCTTTCTCTGGCAATTTTCAAGGCAACAGTTGACCCATAAAAATGTAAACTCTACTTAAAGTATCTCAAATATCAAACGGTTGTGTAGATCTATTCAGTTGTTCTACTTTCAATGCCACAATTTATGTGGAATGGGTAAAAGTTGATGTGCATTTAAAAATTAAGAAAGCGCATTTGTTGTTGGAGCACGGGAACTGTGAAATCTAGCTGCTTAGACATGTGCCTTTGGATATAACTTGAAAGGGGACTTTTACCTTAAATCCAGGCCCGATGGGAAATGGCTTGTAATTTTAACAGAGATTAAAACCAAAACGAAAAACGGTTAAAGTTACGGTTATGGTTTTGGTCGGTGTTGGTACGGGTTACGGTTATTAAACTTATTCTAATAACGATTATTGGTATAAAACAGTGGTGCCCAAACTCACACAATCAAGCGAAACACAAAGTAACAACATGCAAACAAACAAATGACTCGTGATAGAAGAAAAAGCCGAAAGTACGCGTCAAGAGAGAGCAAGCCGCCGAGCTTGATATTTATAAAACACTCGTATTCTCTCTCTCTCTATACATGTGTCGGCTGCGACGCCGGCAGAATTATTAGTTCCTATCCCATGGGATAGGCTTTACTCTCATCAGATCATCTTTGACAGTGCGAGTGTGAGTGCGATTTTTCTTTCAGTATTTGCGCAACAACAATCTAATGAAAAACATGTTTAACTTCATTTAGCTTAGTTTCGCTTAAAAACAAATCTTTCCATGTTCTGCATATATTTAAATAGATACTTTATTTATTTAAATTTTTTATCCACATTGCTCATCATTTATTTCTATATCAAAGAAAAACGATTTCCAGAAAATGCTTGTGCACTTAATAAATGTTATTGAGAATCAAAACGCGAATAAAAATTGTTCATTCCTCTCTTATATCAACAGTCAAGATCACAGCGCAACCAAATAAGATCTAACATAGAAGCACAATTCGAAACGCCTCTCCTTTTTTGAGAGATGTTAATCCATTCTGACATACAAATACCTCATTGTGAAAACTCAACATTTTACTCAAAATTATGGACGACATAGGAAATCACGGTGGTTACAGGGGGACGAACATATTCACAAAAAATATAAAAAATAATAATAAATAAATAAATAAAAATAAATAAAAAATGACTAAGAGCAAAGTGTGTTTTTATGTGAGATCTTATTTGGCCCAACTTGTCAAGTTACCGGCGCCAAGCTGACAAGCTGTGAAGATGACAGCGTGCCAGAAACATTGTTTTCTCACACATTCATAGGCATATTTAGGTTTTTTTTTAATTGCCATTCGAAGAAAAAGTGTAACTTCAAAAAGGGCGATCGCTCAAGCACTAGGAATATGTGTGAGTACTTACTTCTTCGTACGATCAAATTGGGAGTGAACTAAAAAAATATTAGGAAAGATTAAAATGGTATAGATTATATTTCGCTCTCTTTCCTTTGAACCCATTAGCAACAGTGCATGAAAAAACAAGTACACAGAGAAATAAAAATCAAAAGCTTTTCTACAAGTTTCGACCGGGTTTTTCAACCCGCTATTTTTGTGCAGCTTTTCTACACGCCGCGTTCAGTTTTTGCATTTCAACATGCGGCGTGCAAAAAAGCTACACAAAAGTAATGGGTTGAAAATCCCGGTCGAAACGTGTAGAAATCCTACATTTTCGTGTAGCTTTTTATTATTTTTTTTTGTTTTTTAAATTTGTAGCTTTTTATTAATATTTTTTTTTTAACATTATTTTTTACTTACTCTGGTAGATTTGAAATCCCGGCCGCTTGGACTGAAACACGATTGGAATGATGGCTTAGACGTCTTCGCCACCTCACGCGTGTAAGGCAAGGCCTGTAAGACATTACTTGTATTGAATCTGCTAAAGGCACAATCCAATATTTGCTTGCTTGTAATTCTCAAGAGCTAATTCAACGCAATCGCTATTTATATACTGGCAAAAGAAATTTGCGCACGATTCGTTTAGATTTTTATCACCCAGCGTTAAGATTTTGTAAGTCTAAACGTTTATTTAGAAATCCCACACGCCATGTGTGGCAACCAGTTTGCTAAACGAAAAATATAAGATGATAAAAATGATAAAAAATGATGATAAAAATGTCGTTCTACTGCTACGTTGAAAGAAAATCAATCCATTTCTAATCGATTCAAGTCAAAGGGTTACTAAAATATGGCTTGATCTTTGAATGGCTTAAACCAAATCTGACATGGGGAAAAATGTAAGCAGTTGGCACTTCGCCGTTCAGCGAGCACTGTAATATATTTTGTTCCTTGACAATGCTAAGCTGCGTTCTCCAAGAGATGGGGGTATAAACTCAGAGATCAGTTAAACCTCCGTTCTGAATTTCCTTTCATTGAAATTGAATTTTGACTAATTACTGGAAAACATCCGTTGTATTTCCTCGACAGTCTTTATAATAACTTTTTTTGGTTCACAAACCAAACCGGCTTTTGCTGCAACCCATTCACATACAGCTGATAAAAGTAGCATCTATATTAATGGAATTTCTAAATCAAAGGATTTACAACCCAACTTCTAGGCAATGCGGATATACATAGTTAGCAATTCATTCTTTCAGGATTAGCTCAAAGCCAACTCTCACTTCCCACGAAACGAACGGACGGATATGCACACGTTCCCGCACCAGCACATCATAAATCTTTGGGCATTTTTACTATGCAAAAGACCGAAACTGTATTTTAGCCAAAAGAAATTAGAAGAAGAACAAAAAAGAAAAAAACACGCCTGACCGAGACTGAGTTATGGCTTACCTGTCCACCCGTACCGACTGCTGCTGGTGTCCTGCCGCCTAGTAGAATTCATTCATAAATTTTAAGTTTACCGAGCACGGCGCGTGAGAGAGACACTCGTCTCGGCTATAAAAATGTCGCCTTATTTTATGCCCGCACACGTGCGAGTTGCTTCGAAGGACACTTCCGGCCTCAAGGCAAAGATCTAGGGATGCAGTTGCACATTTGCATTGGAAATCGTTGGGTACTTAAGTTCCTTTAACAATTGCATTGTTTATCCTGAAAATTATGTGAAAACAAGGCAGTGTGAATGGTTCTCATTTTATACCTGCCACTTTTGTATTCAAGTCATTCAAATTTTTCACTCAGAAAGGACATGTCTAGACAATTATTTAAAATGGAAAATATTTTTATTGTTTTATGTTGGATAAGAGGTTGTAAGTATATTTGAGTGAGTAAGTTCAAGGCAAAGTGAAGACCTTGTGTCTAGAGGTTCCATAATCTTGGCAATCACAATTTTAATTTCGACAAATAAAATTTTCAAAAACTAAGTTCTAAAGCGAATTTAGAAGTGAACACAAAAACAAAACAAAGTGCAAAGCTTCTTAACTCAACTAAGAAAAAAAACCACATTATTTTGCATTCGATCAAAACTTTGGTGTTTTTTGTCGGATCTCATTGTAAAGCCAAAATCATTTTGCTTATAAAACACACAATCCAACCGCTGTTAATGCAATTTTAAACAGTTTTAAGATGTCGTGCTCATTCCCATCAGTAAAATTTAAAGTCATTATTCCCTCACCTTTGCATAACTTCCATATCCCTCCCATTTGATGCAACATTGTCCACTAATTCTTCCGTTGGTCGTTTGCCGCTTTAACCTTTCTGTAAATGAGTTCAATTTATTATTTGCATAAAATAAAATCCCAAACGAGGAAATGGCACGTAAAACTGCATTCAATTATAATTATTGCGCTTCCTACCACTATCCCCCAGCCACTCCCCCAACCCACTACCCCGCCCCTTTGCCCATTTATTATGGGTTTTCTTTTTATTGCCGGTCAGCCGGGAAAATTATAGTAAATATAAATAATAAAACAAAGTGCAGGGCAGGCCGTATGATGAAGTGCATTAAAATGCACGCAAAGAAGTAGCCAATTTGGAGGAGGGGTTCAGAGGGGGGCCTAGGCCACGCCTCCCCACCGCAATTAAATTGCCCCGGCACGCAACGGGACGACGCACGAGTCGATAAATTTTTTTGCGCGGCTCTTTTCCTATGGCCAAATGGGCGGACAACACCATGATGGGCAGCCGCTTATTATCACAACTTAATTATTCAACAGGCTGACAAAACAGAGCAAAAGCCAAAGCAACAGCAAAACCAAGGCGAGTTGGGAGTCATAAATTTTTCATACACTTTCAGGGAACTGACATCGCCAGCCAGCCACATATCTGAGAAAAGTTCTTAACTAAACTGGCAGCTGGGAGGAAGAGAACATTGGCGAAACATTTCTCACCTCTTTTCAAGTGTCTACGGAGAAAATATTTAATGCAAAGTTAAAGGTTGTGGGAAGACCATTATTTGTCAGAATATTCTGAAAAAAGAACGACTTGAAAATTTTTCGCCAAAATGTGGGTATACGATATTTTAGACATTTAAGTTAGACAGATGAACGAAGACGAGCGCTTTAAATAAAATGGACAAGACAGACCCGTACTGACACTGTAAATAGTAAACCGTGTGTAGATAGAGACCCGCGTAAATTATGTGTTAATAAAACCCCGTATGCCCCACAGATATCTCGGGGAAATTTAGTCTAAATTATATAATCTTCTTCTTTTGTTTCTTTAAAATGTTTAACGTTTTAATTTAATTCCTAGCTTTATAACCGTCTTGGCCGGGGTCCTAAACATTTTTAGTTTTCCTAGAAAACTTTCATTTTACTCTTGAAAACAGATTTTTTAAACAAAAATCTTCATCAGAAGTCATTTATTTACTTTGAACCGATTTGAATCCAGTGTGAACCAGCTGTCACCGAGTTTCAACACGAAAACTATTCATCATATATATCTAATTAAACATTCACACCTGAAACACCTGCAAAAATCTTAAGGTTCCCAAATCAAATAATCGACATTCAATCAAATAATTGAAATAAATCAACACAAAACAATTTCAACACGTCAATTCAACACACGTCAATTCAACACACGTTTATTCAACAAACGTCAATTCAACACAGCACAATTATAACACATATACAATTTCAACATGATCAATTTTAACACAAGGCAATTGAACATTGCCAAATTTTAATATAGTACGATTTGAACACAGTACAATATCAACACTGGAAAAAAACCACAATTAAAAAAAATTGTATTTTCTATCCAACAAGTGGCAATGTCAGTCGAACCTGACTTTAATATTCTCCGAAAGTGTATGCACATTTAAAAGCACCAGAGATAACATTCTTTTGTTCACAACTTGAATAACTTTCATCCGAATGCAGGCGTTCTAAATATTGTTCGTGTTTAATTGGTTTTCTGTTGAATTGACGTGTTCAGGACGAATTTGTTTGTGTTTAATTTGTAATGTGTTGAAATGACGTATGTTTAATTGACTTTACTATTTGAAATTTATATGTTGATTATACCGGGAATTGGTTTTTGAATCGGCGGGGGATGGAGGCTGTGAATGTGGGAAAATTGCGCCGCAGACAAAAATTTTTTTGTAAAAAATCGCGCGATTTTTCCCAAAAAAAACTTTACCTGCAGCTAGTATCTTCTATCTATCTCTGATGGTACTTCACACTGGCATATTATTTACTATCACTAAAAAAAGTAATCGTTACTCAACTTAAGGTTCCACGTCTATTCAACACAAAACAATTTCAACACGTCAATTCAACATACGTCAATTCAACACAGGTCAATTTAACACAAAACAAAGTCTTCACAAAAAAAAGGCAACCCACGTCTATAAGACATTTCACCCAACACAACAATTTAACACTTCGTCAATTCAATTCAAACCAAATTTAAATTTAATAATAAATTATTTTGTTTTGTGTTGAATTGACGTGTGTTGAATTGACGTGTTGAAATTGTTTTGTGTTGAATCAACGTGTGTTGAATTGTTTTGTTGGGTGAAATGACTTAAGCTAAGGTCCCACAGGCAAATAATTTGCCCAAATTTTTATAAAAATTTGACGAAATAGACCAACTGAGGAAACTTTTCGGCAATTTTTGATTAAGTTGCTTACGTATGGAGCCATAGTTTTAGTTTTAGGTTATGTAAAATTTGTAATCATGGCTATTTTGCGAATTTTTAATGAAAATTTGGGCAAATTATTACCTTAGCTTTAGTGTTGTAGTGACGTGTGTTGAAATTGTTTTGTTTAGACTTTGTTTTGTGTTGAATTTGTTTCTGTTGAATTGACGGATTGTTGAATTGTGTTGTTGGGTCAAATGACTGTGTGTTGTATAGATTATAATATATATATAATATATATAATTATATTGGGGTTTCACGTCAAATTGATTATCAAGTAATATGTTTAAAAATTAAATCTTCAACAACAAAGTGTACTGGTCATGAGATTAACTGGTCATATATAATTATCAGTTTTGATAAACATTTGGTTATCTTTTAGAAAAGATAATATAAAAATTGAAAAGATCCTTTTGAGTTATAAAGCACATTTAACTGTTAGATCTGTGTTGGTAGCTGTGGTGTAGTGGGTAAGGTATGAGACTGTAAGTCAAACAGACCTGGGTTCGAGTCCGGTAATTTATTTATTTTTATTTGATTTTGCATTGAAGAATTATCAAGTCATCATTATAAGCATACAAAAGTGTGTTCACTACAATAAAGGATTACATTTAATTTTTAAATATATAACTTGATTACCAATTTGAGGTATAAACCCTCTTTTTATTTTAATGCTCGTTTATATACCATGTTTTCTGTTTATTGTTCGAGTAAATATATAAGTTGTTAGGTGTTTCCACCAAGGATTTTCCCAGTTGTGATAGACGATTCGTTTCTCTAAGAGATAGTTAGTTATTAGCAAAATGTATCGATTTGCCGAAGATAAAGATCGGATGAGCGATTCTCAAGTTATGAGCCAAAAAGTAAATCACCCTGCCCCACCCCCTCCCACCCATTTACAACTAACACCGCACAATCTTAGAGAGATAGAGAGAGAGAGAGAGAGAGAGGGAGAAAGAGTGGGAGAGAGAGAAAGAAAAGAGAAAGTCAGCTTCTACTCCAGGTACAGAGTGTGTTATAAAAGCTCCTTTAAGGTCCAAACAGGCCACTATCTGCCCACAAAGCCATTTTTTGCCCATCATCTCATGACGATTTAAATATACCAAGGTTAAAAGCCAACCCAAATCTACAAGAAACAAATATTTCAACTTGAAGGTAAACTTGAGTAATGTGCTATATAAATTTCCAAAAATTATTTTTGGATTATATCCGGCGGGATGTATAGTACGTACGTCTGTATATATATTTAGATAAAGCCAAGTGGGCGAGTATCAGCGACTACAAAGAAATGTGTCGGAATGTATATGGAGGAAGGCCTACCATAATGAATGACTTTGTTTACGGCCCAAATGTATCTTTTGGTTTCGCACGCGTCAAACAGGAATTGGGTATTGTTATTATTTTTGTGCTGTTTTGTTTTTGTTTTTGGTGGGATTTTAATGATATCTATAAAAGAACTAGGCCATGATAAAAACCCGTTCGCCTGTTTGTTTATAATTGTTTATACAATTTGCAGGGCGAATCACTTTTCAAGATAGCGGGGCGCGTATGCGCGGGGCCTTGAAATGAACACAAACATCTCGCATTCATGCAATCCCAAATGTACATACATGCAATACCTACTCTATTGTGCCTGTATGTATGTATGCCTGGTGCTTATATTTTGCAATTAGATTAGAGGGAACCCGAAAGACGTCGTCATAAAACTGAAAAAAACAAAAACATTAAATGGCGATTAAAAGTAATTTAGATAAAAACACGATGAAAGCTCAAAGCCTGACACAAACAAAAGAAGTAATTGTGAGGCTTAGTGTGTATGCGTTTTTGCAACAGAATCAAGTTTTGGGAAAATACTGAAAATGGAAATTTTGTTAAGTAAAGCGTCAGAATAAATATGGTGGAAAGCAATTGAGCAGATTATAAATTGAAGATTTTAGCTGAGATATTAAAGTGCTTAACAGACAAAAGGTTTGTAAGCATTTTAAAATTTTGCGGACTTAATAACAAATTGGATATGCTCTAAATAGGAGGAATATTAATACTCATCGATCTTCAGTATAAATGCAAATTTGTCTCAATCTGTTATGTCACTTACCTGAGTTCTCATATGAGTGGGCTGTATAAAACTCATATGAGTTGCTCAGATGGTCTAATAGTTAATCTGGTCAAGTCATATTAGAAAAATTGTATAAATGATAGCATGTCTTAGCCCAATATTGGGTTTATTGTATCAATGTCAATTTGATACGCTTTAACTAATATTTGTATTGCAACATAAACCTAGAGAGTATTAAATTGATATTTGGGTATTGATTTGAAACTAACAAATTTTTGATCTCAACTGTTAGTTCGAAAATTCGAAGAATGTATGAACTGTAAAACAAAGCAAGCCGAAAGATAACACTAGTTTACAGCCAAAAAGACCCATTTCTACTGAAAATTTTTTTTAGTGTAGTTTGGAATGGTGATCTCAAAAATCAATTTCAAAAATTTTTTCATGGCTCCGTTTTTGAAATATAATTTTTTTTTTATTTTTTGGTAGGGGCACTTACATTTTAAGCCATATCTCACTTTATAATTGTCAGATAGAGTCAAGCAAGATAAGAATCGAAAGGTTATTTCGCTGCCGGTAATCGAGTAGAACATTGTTTTTAAATCGGTTCATTAGTTTGACTACAATATCCAAAAATATTTCGAAAAAATCGATTTTTTGCTCGAAAATTCATTTTTGGTCGCCTGGAAAAAATATAAAAAAATCCAAAAAATTATTTTTATTTTTTCTACATAAGAACCGCACTTCTACGAAGAAAAACAGATATCGATGACCAAAATCTGTGAACAAACACAGGAGCTGTAAGCAATTTAGTGCAAAAAAATGTGATATTTTCCTTAATATTTTAAAATAAATTTTCGTTTGCTTCGACTTTTGTTCCGTATTTAATTTTTATTTTTGTTCTGGCTTTTCGTTCACTTCATAATTGTACCAAAAAAACGAAAAAAATACAATGTTAATTTTTGAAACACACAATATACTCAAATTTGACTGTTAGTTCCTCTACTCAATTTGATCCATCTATGGTACGTGTTACACGATTTTGCTCACAAATACCTTATTTTCTTCGTAAAAGTGCGATTTTTAAGTAGAAAAAATAAAAATAATTTTTTTGTATTTTTTTATATTTTTTCTAGTCGTTTAAAAATGAAATTTCTTGGATTTTCGAGCAAAAAATCGATTTTTTTGAAATATTCTTGGTTGTTAAATTCAAACTACTGAACCGATTTAAAAACAATGCTCCACGCAATTATTGGCAGCTCCATTACCTTTCGATTTATTTCTTACTTGACTCTATCTGACAATTATGAACTGAGATATGGCTTAAAATGTAAGAGTACCTACCAAAAAAATTTAAAAAATTAATATTTCAAAAACGGAGCCATGAAAAAATTTTTGAAATCGATTTTTTAGATCACCATTCCAAACTATACTAAGAAAAATTTTCAGCTGAAATGGGTCATTTTTTTTTTTTATTTTTGTAAACTAGTGTAATGGACTTCAACATAACTTAGTAAGGCATAACTCAAAAAATGTGATTTTTGACATAATGATTCAGAAATATTTGATGTATCGTGTGCTGTAAAGAGTAAAGTTTTCATATTGATATCTTTGATACTTTCGATGTGAGAAAATAATAGGTCACTTTTTAATTTTTCACCGTTTTCCTGCTGGGGCTGTTTCATTCCGGGTTTCTGCGAAAGCATAAAACTTTACATTTATGGGTTCCAGCATGGGGCACACAATTACTGTGACTTCAGGTTAAACAACATCCGCGTAGACACTGAGCATGCAGGGTGAGAGAGTAACGTGTCCAATAGTAAGGTGCCCACAACTGACGATTTCATTTCCATGGTGTATAAAAAAAATGTGAAACTATTGTTTTTATCAGCGGAAAACCTAATGAAGATTATTTTGGCAGGATAATCAAACGCTACTGTAAAGGCATCCTGCTCTTTTTGGTGTGTAATGCCTAAAATGTTTACAGTTGTGAACAAACGCAACTTTTTCGGACCTAGAGTTTATATTAGAAAGGTCACCAGATAAACTCCAAAACTAAAAAATTAATAAATTTACATTTAATGATAAATTAATAAAGATTAATCAAAATTTGCATAAGTTTTTCTGTGCATCTGAGCAAAATCAGTCAAAAGCAAAGCCAAAGCAAACTTAAGTTTTCCCCACTTTTCTTTCAAGCCGGAAATAGACCATAGCTGTTAAATTACGATTACGATTAGTAATCAATTACATTATTTTTTAAAAAGAATTGTAATGTTTATATAATCCTCTCGGTTTAAAATATTTGATTACTAATTGATTATTTTCAGAAATAATAAAAAATAATCGGGATTATTGAGGATTACCAAAAAATAATCAAAAATAATCTTGTAAAGTAGTCGAATTATTTTAATCCTCAATAATCCCAATTATTTTGGATTATTTCTGAAAGTAATCAATTAGTAATCGTGTAAAACTGAAAATAGTCGTATTGTAATCATTATTTTGCCTTTAAAAAAATAATCAAATATGTAATCATTACGATTAGTAATCATTACTTAACAGCTATGAAATAGACTGTACATTCAAACACACAGATGAAATTCTCTATTGGCGTTTAACATTTTTTATGCACCGCACTTCTTTTTCATTTACTTCTCACACGCTATAGCACAGAACAATTGACGAAATTAACAAAAAGAAGCAAAAAAATTCGCTGCTAACATGATAGACTTTAGCTGTCTGTATTTGATTTGAGAAACTCTATGTTTCTCTTTCTGCTTTCAGAATTTCGATGTCTACTTTGATCTCAAATCATATCGTTAGGGCATTTTGCATATCACATTTTAATATAATATTCATTATATCAACTTAATACTACAGGTTCATATTGATATTAAATAGTTTTACTTTGATATGAAATTACATTGAAATTCATATTCGATCTAATTATTTTCTGTGAGTAGTTTGGTTATATGCAGATTGATATACCCAGAACATATTCTGCTGGTGTTAAGCCACTTTTATGCCAACAAGGGCTTTTTAAAAAGCTAAGTTCGATTTAAAGCTGGTTGATTTTGACGTTTTTATACCCTTGCAAAGGGTATTATAATTTTGCCCAGAAGCTTACAACGCATAGAAACATTCATTTCCGACCCTATAAAATATATATATTCTTGATCAGGACGACGAGCTGAGTCGATATAGCTTTATCCGTTCGTCTGTCTGTCTGTCTACGCAAACTAATCTCTCAGTTTTGAGGCTAACGAGCTGAAACATTGCACAGTCTTTCTTTTAATGCACACTGCTAATATGTCGGAGCCGACCGGATCGAATGACTATATCTTATAGATCTAGAAGCTGAAAAAATTTTTTATGTTTTTGATGATAACGTCTCCCAACCCAGCGATTATTAATTTTATATGCTTTTACACAGATTTGCAAGTTTTGGTCAAAATCGGACGACTATATCTTATAGCTGCCATAAGAACTATCGGTCGGGAGAAGGGTTTCATTTAGAAAAATTATTAATTTAAATGCTGGCGTTGCTGAACTCATATATATTAAAACATTTGCAAGGTTATAAAAACTTCGACATAGACGAAGTTAGCTTGGCCTTTTCGATTTGGGTAGAAATTGACAATATTTCACATTTTCATGAAAAACTTAGTTCAAAATAATTGTTAGTTATGTACATTCAACCTATTATTCATAGATCATACAGACAAATGAACTTCGTGCTCAGTCAGTCGAGCTTGAAAAAAATCATTGTGAAAATCTTATAGACTTTGAAATTTGTCATCTTCGAGTTCTCGACCCCTGTAGGCGACAATTTTTTGGGTATTTTAACAATTCTATTATCTTTTGAGTGTAGGAAGAGCATTTGTAAAATGTGAAATGTATACAGCTCTCTCTATTTTTCAGACTTCAAATCAAATAAAATAAAATAATCCAAACTTTTCGGGACCGGCACCACCGAACCTGCATCAACAATCGATTTACCCAGACAACACCGAATACACAAAAGCAATTAGTTAAATACCTATAAACGAGCAGCATCTTAACAGTTGATACTTTGAATAACTTTACCATATTTTAAAGCAGTGGTGCACACATTTCATTTTTCGTACCCCGTGGGATACGAAGTCATAATTCTGTATGAACACCTAGATCTCAGAGATGGCAGGAGATAGAGGTTTGACATGTATGGGACAAATGCTTCTTATACTTGCAGGCAGATCAAGTTTATTTTCAAAATTTTGCCACGCCCCCTACCGCACCCGGAATTCGGAAAAAACGTCATATCTCCCGCAGTTTTATAAATAGATGATTTGTTCCTTCTGGAGATAGTTAGTCATTTGTAATTTGCCGAAGAAATGATAAAGATCGGATGAGCGGTTCTCAAGTTATGAGCAAAAAAGTGATAAATAGCGAGTTAAAAAATGTTGCATACTTTTCGGATGGAACGCAAGAACACTGTTAAACATGGTTTTTCATGAGTAACGGGTATATCGAAGTCGGTTAGAGCCGGTTTTAACTTACGCTCTCGTTTTTTTGTTGCGAAAAAGTTAAATAAACTGTCTTTCGATGAAGATATTGATAATTCTATCGGGACTGATCAAGAGATTCAAATTTGACCCCAGCATACGGCTGTGGTACCAAACCATATTGCTCAGCTCTTGCCTAACACAGCAAATTCGGTTAACTTTAGGTCAGTTTCACTAAACGGACATTGAGAAATCGGGCCTAAGTTTAATTTTTACTGGAATTTTTATAGCATATTTGCTGCTTATTTGGAACATATTTTTATAAGTTCTAGTTATTATTAGACTCCAATTTCTGAGCGGCTTGGTTCAAAGCATTAAGTTAATTGGCAGAGTTCTGAGAAATCAAACTTATTTGCTTGAAATATTATGACAGATCTCTAAGCTTGCTAAATTTAGCTACCTTATTAACTTGAACATATTGTGGCATTAATTAAAAGGTTCATTTGCCATCATGTGTCTTGTGTGTGTGTGCTATCTTAGGCTTAGTTATCCCAGGTGAAGGGACCTGTCTACTTACCCGCCTACCAACCTACCAACCTACCTACCTAGCTGCATGCCTACCTTTCCCCCAACACCAACAGACCCGATAATGGGCGCCAGCAAACTCAACTCGACGCGACGCGCTTAACTGATTTAGTTAATTGTATTGTTTTTCAATTAAAGTTCGTATTAATTGAGCAAACAGCAAACAGCGAGCAATAACAAAAACAACAGCCACGACAACGACATGGCTGCAGATACGCCTGGCCTGGCATGACATGGCCCATGGGTCCCCATACCAGTACCGTTCCTCTACAGCGCGATAAGATAAAACCCGTAGACAAACAGTAACCAGAGCCAGAGGCAGAGCCAGAAACGTAACCAACTGGTGGGGCCATGACTGTGCTCCCAGCCATAGTGAAGTGGCGTTTATGTTTGCAGTTTGATAAGCGCCAAGTGAAAACATAGACAAATATTTGTGTACCTATTTATGGTCCCACATTGTATCTGTATGTAACTAACCACAGTTCGATTCGATAACTTAATACGCTCATTTGAGAATAAATGGAATCTTCATTTACACAGGTCACTTCATTAAACCAATTCTATTTCGCACCATATTATGTCGTCTTTTCTAAATAGAAATAATTTCGTTTCAATTTATGAAGAAAAACTACATAACTTTGCTTTAAAAGGCGACGCATTAAATTGTCACAACAGAAAAACATGCCACATTTTTCGAAATAGTTTAAAAACAACATAAATTTGAACAAACATAAAGTAAATGCGTCGTTGCAACTATGTTGTTTGGAAACGACATCATTTTACAACAGACAGTCGACCATTTTTCAAGGCAAAATTAAAATTTTCCTCTGTATGATCCCTCTAAGTTGGGCTTTCCTTTTAAGACCTATATTTCCCACAAGGCTGTTAACTGAAATTGAAATTATTACTAAAACTAATTCAATAATTATTAAAAAATAGATTGATAATTAAAAGCAACTTAAGCAAATCCCAATGCAATTTTTAATTACTTGAAAATAATTGTAATGGTAATACAAATTTCAATTACTTAGTATAAATTAGTCAGTGTATACAAATTTCGGTTAACAGTTAAATCAGTTGCAAAACCCAAATCGGTCAACTCTCAATTTTTGATGATTATTTTAATAGCTGTGTTTTGCATATATGCATCCAACTGAACGATGCATATTATACGTATGCAGATTTAATGTTCCAAAAATTGTTGAACAACAATAACCAAAACGCGATTGGTTTTTATTTGTTTTGGCTCGTATTCGCAGACAGCGTTCATTCCCATTCTCATTTTCATTCATTCACTTATTTGCTCATTCATATCGTTTATATTTTTCTGATATGCTGTTGTTTATTAAAACATGTGCGTTTTGTTTTCAACCAATTTTATTTATTTATGCAAAAAAAAAGAAGAATTTTGTTTTGAATATAAAATTTAAGCTACACCAGTTGAAAAATATTGATGTAAGGAAAAAGGGCTAAAGGCTACGTTTTTGATATACAATCTAAGATAAGAAATATAAAACTATCAACTTGCTTTATTTATTTCTGTAGAACTAACATTTTTTTCACTGACTTAGAGTATATGTGAGGTTGTCTCAAATGTGTGCCAAATCTATTAAATTTCAAAATAAAAAAAAACAAGCCAATTGCGCTTTATTTAAGTACAAAAATAACAAGAAACGCCGGGATGAACGGAGAGCGGCAACAGCGGGGTGAAACTCGCCACTAGAATAAATTTAAAACCGCACTAAAATATTTGTAGATACCCTGGCAAAACGGGGTATGTGCGGTTTTACGTCATTGTTTAGTGAGAGATGTGAATTAGACTGGCCCTTAAAAATAGATTTCAAAATACCGGGCGGAAAAAAGTTTGGTCCCGATCGGACAACATTTAGTGGACGCGCGCTGGCCATAAGAATGGAAATTTTGAATTATATATAAAGTTACAAAAATATTGACAAAATGTTTCAAATATTAAAGAATCTACAATGATTATATAAAAAAAATTGCAAGTGGCATGTTACCGTTATCCAAAATTACATGTCTCCATAGTTCATTAAGAAATCGCGTCGATACTGCAGGCCCTCTCTGGGATAAGAAGTGAACTAACGCCAATTACTTCCGTTTAAAAGCTTGTGCATTTCTAAGTGGGTCAGAGCATCTTTTTTCCAGTATCGGACCCTGAGTTCCTTCAGAATTGGACAGCGTTAAAAGAAGTGGGGGGTGTCTTCTCTCTCT
Organism: Lordiphosa clarofinis; assembly: GCA_018904275.1. Taxonomy (NCBI): domain Eukaryota; kingdom Metazoa; phylum Arthropoda; class Insecta; order Diptera; family Drosophilidae; genus Lordiphosa; species Lordiphosa clarofinis. The sequence goes on along the minus strand of JAEIGQ010000007.1, from coordinate 843,849 downwards.
CCGTTGTTGCAGAGAGTGCAATGACTGGGCCTTGAGATATGTAGCATATAGTTAAGGTTAAGCAATTCCGTTCAAAAAATTACTGATATTGCATATACTATTGTGGTCCAACGCCATGGGTTCCCACTTTCCGACCAACTGTGATTATTCTACCAATAGGTGTTCTAGGACAATTCTTGGAAGACGCGTCGATGGCATTTGTATAGTTTTCTTAATATAATCGAAGTGAAGTTGCAATATGTACAGAAACATAGCTGGGAGGCCTGTTTCACAGCGAATAGCAAAGTTGGGCGAGCATAGAAGCATGCGGAACACCCTCATTATATAAAAGCGGAGGAGCTGTTCTACTTCTCCATATTGAACAAAACCGTTATTTTAGGTGTTAATGCTATTTAATTCAGTTGAAGACATATCTCAGCAACATTTTTAATATAAGTTTTAGGTATTTTGAGTCATAATCCAGTGGCGTACGCAGGGGGGGTTTGGGGGTTAAACCCCCCTGAGAATTACAAATGCATTGGTGAGAATTCACTTTTCACTTTTTTTGACGGGTTTTGGCCTAAACCCCCCCCCTGCGTACGCCACTGGATTTAAGGGCTTCAATTTCAGGTAACAAAAAGTTATTTATCATGTAAAGCTAGTTCGCGAGTCTCTTCGGTTTGCTCATCAGCCAAAGTGCGACGATTTTGTTTATTGACGTATCCATTTAGCCAAAACTGTGCCTCGTCGCTGAACATTGAACACGTTGAATCGGTGTGAGCCTTTCCATGTTGATTTGACAAACAATCCTTACCAAAAACTAGATGACAGAATGCCACCAGTCTTGCGTGATATCTGAAAAAAGTACTATGAAAAAAAACCTCTGTTTTTCGTTGAACATTGAGAGATATTTCGTTACTCAAGGTGACAATAACAGTACTATTTTTCTCGTAAGCAATAGACTCTGCATTCTTTGAAAAACGTATGTATTCAGCACATTTTCTTGTCTGCAAGAAGCTCTTCTCTTAGTAAATAGTCCGGGGAGTCTTTAATTTGAAGCATGTATTCGTAGCTAAATATTTGTACTTAAAGGCCTTTTTTCAGATGACATAAATTTTATTTTCTTCACAATGTTTTGTATAAATAAGTCAGTTTTTTAAAGCATTCAGCTGTCTAAGTTGTTCAAAAGTGGTTCTATTCATATGAAGCATTGTGACGAAAATAATATATGTCATCTGAGAATAGGCCTTAAGTCGCCAAAACTATGATCGAGTTATTTATTTAATATTGGCTGAAATCGTTCTTAAGATGGTCCAAGATGAACTTTTTATTCCATAGGCGTTTTATAATTAAAGGAAAAAAGACATTCATGCTTTAAAAGGGTACGTAATTATTCAAATTAATGGAATCCGGTGGGGGTAATCTATTCTGTCGGTATGACCAGCTAGTATTAAATTTGGTTTGGTACAATAGCGAACCTAGGCTCTGACTACTGGAACTAGATCCCATCAACCGGAATCGATACTGAGAGCGTCACGGAGTTATCGATACACTGATGATAGGTAATTTCGATGTCCATCGCCTTGTCCATCTCTAGGGGGTTTATTTGGACAAAATACACGTGCAGATAAACGAATTATTAACTGAATTGAAAGGCGGACTTATTTTTTTCTTGAGAAATGTTTGGCTGCGTATCCTCCATCTAATAAAACTTAGTTCCGCTCGGGTTACCGGGGTGGTCAATCCAAATTGAAAGATCGCTTTTTTACTCACATGTGATTTGGATAATTTAAAAGCTAACGACTCATTCCTCTATAAGAACTTTATATATTTTCTCTGGTAATAGTTCTGCTCTAGACTGAACTCTGAAAATAAATTTTAGTTCCTAATCTGTAGATTTTTTAGAGGGTATTCCAATATCAACCTAGCCGACCCCACCCAGTTTTACTTCAGTTGTACGCGCCCAAAAGTGTCGGTAAGATGGGTCCATTATTTGCTCAGGTTTTTAGTTGTTTACGCGACGCCGTCCAACAATTTTTGCGCCGTCTAATCAAAACGTGAAAAATGGTTTTCCGTCTCCTTCCTAAATATAGTTTTCTGTTTTGATTGCAAAATGTGCGAGTGCGAACGCAATTGTGAGTTTTAGTTTTGCATTTTTGATTATTTATATTCGTACTTGTTGATGTTTTGTTATTGTTTGGTTGTTTAGGTTTTGTTTTTGAGGCCACAACCTACGAAAAGTTCCACAATTCAGTGGGCGGACGTTGGGCCCACCCCCCAAAGCTATTTTTGGCGTCATATTTATGGGTTTCCTCACACTTGACATTTGGTACGAGAATGGATGAGCAAATTGTGTGCACAAAGTAGTGATGGATTTTATAGTTTTGTTTTTATTTAAGTACACATAAGATTACTTATCGTCCTGCTCTGACTCTGTTTCGTGATAACCCTCCAAGATATCTTCGTTTTGTGTTGTGATATCAACTGGCAGCATCATTTGCTGCAGCTGGTTAACATGTTTGGGTTGAAGTTGATGCATACAACCATAATATAAAACATCCGAGATCAGTTTACGTGCAAGGACTTTCTGACCTGGAGTCAGTTCATTATACTGATGACTCCATGTATGAGCCAGAGCTTTGCTATCACTAGGTGTAGATAATGAAACAGGAGTTAATCGTCCAGTATGGGGAGAAGTTGCTGACGTTTCTGCTTTGCTCAGCCTGCGACATTTTTTTGCTGAGGGCAACACGTCCATGGATGGGAAAACCTGAAACTAGCAAAATAAAATGATTTATTTACATGTGAGTCAAATCAAAGATACTTAATATACCAGATGGTGCTCTTGTGCTTATGGGCTTAAAAAATTTGAACATAATATAATAGTGAATATAATAAAAGACCCCTCAAAAAAGTCTATTTCAATTACATCGCTTTCGAGTACCATTGAACCAAGCTTAAACATTTTTAAATGAACGATAAGAGTTCAAGTTCTTAATTTTTGGTGTGCAAAATAAAGGCTAATACTTAATCTAATCTTAAACTGAATATCCTCCAATACCGTAAAATTGATTTAGCTTATTGTAAGATCGAAATGGTTTTTGCTCGAACCTTTTCTTAAAAAGAAATGGTCCTCATAAGGTCAAGTATAAAAAAATAATAATGATTAATAATAATTGCGTTGCTTTAAGTCAGCTTCACAGAATTTGACAAATATGTTCAAAGCTCTGTAAACGCAATGCGCCATCTAGTAATTTGAATAGTCTTTGAAGAAGCATTTAATCCCAATCTTACACAAAGCTTACCACTTTATTATCAGCTTCTCCTCCATTCAGTATTTCAACTGCTTCCGCCTCAATACTGTCACACGAACTGGTACTTCTTTGCTGGCTGGGTTCTGTATCATAATCCTCAAGAAATCCCAATAAATCAAAGTACCACAGCGTTGACTTAAATGGTTTCTCCACCGTACTTTGATCGCGTTTGCGCAAATCACGTCTAAAGTTTGTACGGAATGAGTTGATCTTCTTGATCACCAGCATGCGATTCGCAGTAGGTTCCACTTCACGCAGCTTAAGCACTAACTTGTCATAGCCCGCAGCTTTCAGGCTGCGGCTACTATACTCCGGACTCTTCAGCTTCCACACTGCGGGCAGCGAACGATAGAGGAGCAGAAATTCTCTCCAAAATTGTCGATCGCGTGCATTCATGAAGCTGGACCACAAATAAGTCGATTAGTCACGACGAATGCGCAAGCAATACTGAAGAGCTGAGCACAAGCTTGCATGCGCAAATGCAAAGAGAGTAGTTAGTGAAGAGGAGGAAGCAAGAGGAGAGCGCTTTGCTTTTGCTCTGCTGCTGTAGAGTCGCTGTAAAGTGGCTTGAAGTTTGCGCAATCAGCTCTTTTCATTTGAAGATAAAATTTATTATTTTAAACAAGCTGTCCCGGCGCGTGTTGTGAAGCCGCTTTAGTATTTTAAACACAAAACGAAGAAGTGTAGCTTACATTACAATGGCCGTCTATCAATTTGTCATAATCATCTAACCTAAATTTAAAATGAAGCAAATTTCGCAATTTTCTGGACCTTTAGATTTTTACCTTCTATAAAATCTATTTTTAATCATGTTCATAATAATTTTAGCTTAAATAAAAATTTATTAAATTTAAATATTTATATTTATTAAAATATTTATTAAAGTAACTCTAAAATTTTGAAAATTTCGAGTTTGAGTTGGATCTTGCTCTCGTGATAATCTTAACTTATTAAAATTATAAAATTTCGAAATTTTTTGATCATTTGACACACCTCCTATTTACCCGTCCATTTATACATCTTTTTACCCATCTATTAACCCATCTATTTACCAGTCCATTTACCGGTCTATATAACCAAAGACATTAGAATATAAAGATGGGTAATGCCATACGATTTTTTTGTACACGATTTTTTGGTCCTGGCTTTTCAACTGGCTTTTAGCTCTCTTCAAAAGCCAGAGAGTGAGCGCTCTAGGGACAGCCGACGACTGTAAGTGTGCACACGAATCTCAAGCATTACTCACACAAGCAAGTGCATTCTATTTTTAGAATTTTACGCTCTCAACTTTGTGTGAGCGGAGAGCGCGCGTTTTTTGTCGCCACCAAAAAATAGCTACATAGTGCCAAAACCAATATATGGCCGTTTGGCATCTTAGAGATTATATTGGTCTTTGATATAACAGTCTTTATGACTTTTACCGTCGACAATTGCCAACTTTTAAGTCGTCTTAATAATCCAAACTAATGTCTTGGTTTTAGCGACCTGATCTGTGTAAATCCAAATGGTTGGATGAGTTTTACATCAAACTCCGTGGCAAGCACCTGTCCCGTATCAATCCCCCTGAAGACAGCCCCCAATGTGGGCTCGAAATATATTGGGAAACAAAAAAGAAACCACCGTTTTTCATTCCTTGGACGGATGACCTTGAGCTAGAATAAATAACCATTTGAATCTAAACTAATTATAAAATTAAGAAAATGTTTAGTTCTTTTACAGATTCGGAGATTTTGCGTGTTGTTAATTGCTTTTCTCTTATTCGGGCGGAAAAAACATATCAAAGATCTTCAAATTAGAAGATCCTAAAAATCAGCCGAATAGCGAATTTTCTCACAGCCGGTGGAAGGGTTAATCTTCTTGTAATCTATTTGCAACTGGATTTAGAGGAGATGTCATAGGAAATATAAGGCCGCCTTCACACTGTTCGACTCGAGAACATTTTGTACTCTGAATCTGTTCTCGAAACTCCCTCCTGGTTCTAACACTGTAGATCTAACACTTTGGTTAGAAAGTGAAGGTATACTTCTGACCTTTACAAAAAACATCTTGATTTTTGATTAATTCATTTCCTCTGGATTTTGGTATTATACAGAGGTTCAGTTTCAAGAACAAATTGCGAAAGCTTTACAAGTTTTTTGGGCTTAAGGCAGGAACATTTTGTTCTTATTTTTGAAATATGTTTTTGTTTCAAAAATGATTTAGGGTTGACTTAATTTTTTATTTATTATTCGACTTTGATGGAGAACATTTTGCACTTTTTTTGCCAGTGGCACTTTTTTGGCCATAGCGACATCCCTTTTTTTCAAATCCCAACTAAGTTGGTTTGCGGTGTTTTTCGGTACTAGGAATGCGATGTTTGCTGTATGTTGTACATACATACATAGCTATTCTTCAAATTGAATTGTTCTAATTCTATTCATATCTCAACGATTCAATTTTCTTTGACGGTTCGTTAACCAGGAAACGTCAAACTGTGTAAAGTCGTTGAAGGATGATCGATTTACAGATTGTTTATTACCTCGAAAAATTTAACTCACTCCACTCTACAAGTTCATTGCACATTTCCTGTTGTTGTTGTTGCCGTTGTTTGGGATTTGGAAATCCAAGATAGCCATCTCTTGCATGAATGCTCAGGCATAAATCTCTATTGGATGATGTGCCAACCCCTGGAACTCTGAAATACAAATCGTATCGGCTTTCGCCTGGACTGGTTCGGTTACTGCAAGTGTTTGGCAACCTGATCAAGGGCTTATCTCACCGATCGTCCGACCCAGTCAGCCAGTGCATTTGTCATGGGGATCAGCCAGAGACAGCAAAATAGGAAAAAAACACAGGCGCATCCATTGTTGCCATAAATTACACTTCAATTGTTGGCCTGCTGAGCCTGGGACTGGGATTGGGATGTGCAATCAGCGTTGATTTTTAATTTGGGACCAGGCCCAGAAAAGTGTCAAAAATATCAAATGTCCTTTTGTGGACGGCAGGTCCTGGTCTATGTCTGGCTGCTGCGCTTTCTTCACGCTCCTTGCATTTCTATGGCAATTCTCTAGGATGGTGCTACCTGCCCAGACATAATTAATTTCATCATTGCACACACACACACATGCATGGATCGAGGAGCCAACAAAGAGCAACTCTGCACAAGTGTTTTGTGTTTTATGCATTGTGTAGTCATCCTTTTGACGTGCCCCAGACCCACGACTGGCACAGGAACGAGATCGAGACAAGAACAATCTGTGCCTAACAAGCGAGACCCTTCCCCTCGGCATGACAGGGCCATATTCGTCGAGAACCCTCATCGCCTGATTGAGCCCAAAGGTTTTTGAGTTGATCTTCTCCATGATTCGCCTCGTCATCATCATTATTATCATCAACTCTTCATTTGTGTGACAAACAAAGACAGCAGCAGCTATATGTATGTGTGTGTACCTTGGAGTGAGATCAAACCCTCTTGGTTTGTATTAACCTAGAGAGGAGGCGCGCTACGTGATCGATCATGCTAAGGTAATAGATGTAAATCCATAAACCTTGTCATGAATCTGTGTCTAAATGAAGGATTTGATAAGGATTGGATGAGAAGTTTAGTTTGAAGTTGCCTAAGCTAAAGTCGGCCCTGCCCGACTTCGATTTACCCAGGGGAAGAAATGTTTAATGTGTAATGTAGAGGTGAAAGCCGAAAAGTATGCAACATTTTTCAACTCTTCTATATATTATATGATCTTTGTCAAAATTTGAGGACCTATAAATATTGCGAATAGAATGGTGAGTTTAAAAGTGGAGATCGATATGATGGAAATTGTGGGAGTTTTATAAACCTTTCTCTGTTCATTCGGTGTCCAAAAGGGTTCTCAATTGTCTGTGTCAAAAGTCTTTTTAATCGCTCCTGCAGATAATGAACGCTGGGTCTTACCTAAGTCTTACAACCGATCTGCTTGCTCAACCCTAGCGAAGAATGTCTAGGAATGAAAAATTTCCATCTATAAATTGGCGCCAGACCACCTATTCGATAATCGATAGTACTATCGATGTTTTTGCAGCTCTTCTAAGACCCATTAACTATGGCAGCAATTAGCTCTAGAAATTCGATCTTGATTAATTTTCGCAGAATGGTTTGAAAGCATTTTATATAAAAAATTGTTGAGTTCAGGAACGTTAACATTAAAAACAAAAAGGATCGACGCATTTAGACACGTTTTCCGACCGAGCTATAAGATATAGTCTTTTGATTTGGTCCAAATTTTGCTGATCTGTTTAAAAGCTTATAGTACTAACATTTCTCAAGTTTATGAACGTAAATATGAAAAATAAAAAAGTTTTCCTCGCTAGACCCATTTTCAGAACGATCGGCCCTTAGACTGCTATTAGATTCAGTCATCTGATTTTGAACAAACTTTACTGGTTTTCTTAAAATCTTATAATACCAATTGTCCCCGAGTTTAAGAATGTTAGCATTGAAAACAAGAAACATTTACCCCATTTTCGATCTATTGGCTATGTTTGTCAATATATTATCGACATATCGATATTTTTGTTGGACGATAAGACCTATCCGATTTGATATTTTTGTGCCGATATATCAGATAAAATTACTATGGTAATTGCAAGAGCAAATTTTCATAACAAAACTGTCGATTTTGTTATGCACAAAACGTATAGACAAATCGAAATCTTCGGAAAATTTCCCATTTCCAACCTATCGGCTTTATAACAGCTATAAAATTTAACCATTCGAACGGAACGGTTCCGATATATTAGTATAATTTCATGCTTAAGCTCCGTACGCAGAACGACAGAAAATTCTTTTCGTCACAGTATTTTATATAATTAGAAACACCTTGGCGTTGCTTTGATGCTCATGGGCTAATAGAAAGTGTTTCTATTTATGTGAATTACTGTGACGAAAGGTATTTTCTGACGTTCTGCGTACGAGGCTTTAAATAGGGCAAAATTCAAATACTAAGATACAAAAGATGTCAAAAACTGACTAAAATCGGATTTTCCGAGTCTATAGATACAAAATCTCATTATACCCTTGCAAAGGGTATTATAATTTTGCCCAGAAGTTTGCAACGCATAGAAATATTCATTTCCGACCCTATAAACTATATATATTCTTGATCAGGTCGACGAGATGAGTCGATTGAGCTTTGTCCGTCCGTCTGTCTGTCCGTCTGTCTGTCCGTCTGTCTGTCCGTCTGTTTCTACGCAAACTAGTCTCTCAATTTTAAAGCTATCGAGCTGAAACTTTGCACAGAGTCTTTTTTTACTGCACACTGCTAATATGTCGGAACCGACCGGATCGGATGACTATATCTTATAGCTGCCATAGGAACTATCGGTCGAAAAGTGGGTTTTTGTAAGAAAACTTTTTTGTTTTTTATGTAAACGCCTTCCGCTTCGACAATTATTAGTTTTATACGCTTTTACACAGATTTGGAAGTTTTGGTCAAGATCGGATGACTATATCTTATAGCTGCCATAGAAACTATCGGCCGAAAAGTGGCTTTTATCAGAAAAATGGTTTGTTTTAATGCTGACGTTCGTAAACTCTGTTGTATTAAAACATTTGCAAGGGTATTAAAACTTCGGCAAAGACGAAGTTAGCTTGGCCTTCTCGTTTTAAATTCGATTTGCGATTATTAAATCATCCGAATTGTGAAATATTTCTTTTCTTTCAAATTATTATTAAAATTCTCAATACTTTTTCTCTGACTGTAGACCTTTTTAATCATCGTTTGGTTTTCGTCACGCACTCATCCCTACTCCAAACTCCAGTCTCCCACTGTGAGGGTTAAGGGCGACCCTTTCTGCCTGATCGACACACGATCGTGTGTGCGTGCGTGCCTACCAAGAAACGACGATGTTGGCGTATTTTGGTAGTTAAATTGTGGTCCATTGTCTCTGACCAAGATCTGGGACAGAGACCAGATCGTCTGGCTATTTGTACACACAGTCAACGGGCATAAATTGTGGCTAATATGTGGCCCCTCTCAGCTGGGTTTGGCACCTATCGCAGCGTCACCATCTCCCCATCCCCCCATCGCCCCATCAGAGGGTTATAGTCGCCCCTTCTTCAGAAATTGAGCAATGGTTCACGGCTCGCACTTTGCATATAAATCATTTTTATGACTTGTTATTTTTCACTATTTATTTGGCCTTTTTTGTTTATCGAAGGAAAAACAAAATCTCTGGTACGGCCCGCTGTAAATTACAACATTATGCTTGTGCTCGGGCCGTGTTGATGCGGGATTGAATAATTAGAAGCCATTTGGCGGAGCGTGGGGAGCATAATTAAAGGCATCAGGCTGTGCTCCATCCCGTGGCTTGGGCTGTTTAATTAACCAATTGTTGACCTTGTCCAAATCTTTTGTAAACAAAGCGGAACAAAAACGCTTTCAAGTGCTGACAGCATCAGCGGCAGGGCCACACGTTTGAAGTTCGGCCAAAAATTGTTGAAAAGTGCCTTCGGTTAGACTGGCGCCACTTTCCATACCCAAAAACCCACAAATCCAAATTTCAATATTCTTAATTAAAAGCAAACATGGCTTTAAAATGCAAATGCGCGACGCCGAAATCAACAAATTCACAATAACATTAAATAAAACACAATTTATGATATGACAAAAGAAGCAGCAGAGTTGAAATCGTTGTTCAATCCGAAGCCGAATTCCATATTCCAGCGGCGTGCACGTCGCGTTTTGTTTACAAATAGAACAGAGGAGGGGACAGTACATAGTGCTATATGCATATTAGATAAAATTATAAACAAAACATAAAAGCTTCGCAATATGCGCGCCCTCTAAATTTGTCACGCCCGACCGGGGTGCCACTTTGCGCGATGATGGTGCGCGGGAGCGGGCGGCAGCGGCGGGTCGACCTATTCAATATGCTGACACACGCGCCAAACACCTCCTACGCCTAGTCAGCGGCGGCGGCTCAGTTGTTTGCGGCTTCTCTACTACGCCGCAGTCTCGCTATCTCACTCATCGCTCGTGGCTCTGGCGATGAGTGCTCCTCCATTGTTTTCGCCCAACGTACGATCTGTTGAAGCTTTGCAAATGGGCACAACCCAAAGCTACATATGGTGTCTACCCCAGCCACACAGTCGTCGCATAATGCCAGGAGACAGTCGAATGGCAGTCAAATGGAAATGAAATGACATGGGGCAATCAGCAGCGGTAGCAGCAGATTTGTGTAGAGCACACAAAGAGGGTCAGGCATATGGATAGTGGTGAGGGCGAATAAAGATCGTATTCAATTATTTAGTTGAAACCTTGAATTTTGGCTCAAAGACGGTTTCTGTGCCTCCCGAAATGAGGGGGTTTGGTTAAAGGTAATGATTTGAGGGTGCAAAATAGAATACTTATCACTGTTAAGCCTACTATAGAGATACTGAGCCTGCCTAAATCTATATCTTTAAGAATGATGCTAAATAAGAGTATCAATTCATTTATATAAATTGTCTGGAAACAACTGTGAATGAACCATGGTTTACTGCCGTAATCTATAAGGCTCCACAAACTTGCTCAAGTTAACAAAGTGTATATTCTTAAAAATGATGAGTATATTCATTTACTGTGAACATTATCAGCGCATCTACCGAGTGAGTAACGCACTAATCAGCCAATTCAAATCAAGGCCCCAGATTCGCAGGCCATTCAGCACATTATAAAAGTCCCTCTTTAGAAACTCATCTTCTTCCTCTTGTACACCTGCCGACACCTACCAGCCACCTTTGAGTCCTTATGGATCTAGTAGTTTCGCCTCATATAAGTCCGCCGAGTATGCTCCACCACCAGTGTCTGGCCTAATATGAGTCTCGATAATTGGTGATAACGATGGCAATATCTTTCAGTAGTGGAGAGGAGTTAAAAGTTGCAACAATGATTCTTCCTCCTCTTTAGGTGCCCCCAACAAAACCAAAAATCGTTTTCAAGACCCGAGCTTTAAATTTTATAAACAGAAATGCAAACCGAAGCAATACGCATCCGTACCGCTAAGCTGATAAACCGAACCAAAAAGCGAACCACAGAGCAAACGTTTCGGTTTGGTTTAGTTTGCTGACGCGGCTTAGGCCACAGTCACAAAAAATGAAATTATAAAATGAGTTATATTTGATACTGAATATATAGACTCTATTTATTTTCTTCTTCTTAAATTAAAAATTTTAGACTAAATAATAATCATTACAATGTAACAGAAAAAATTTAATCCCTAGTAAAACTTTCACTTAGATTTAAACTCTCAGAGTTGAAAATTCAGTTATTAGTCATCTTTTGAGATCAATGATATGTAGCAAGCTAACTAAGATCTATATTTTCAAACCTGAGAAAAAAATTCACATTTTGAGTTCGACTTTGTATCAATGCTGCAAACCGATCCTATTCCGAAGCCTAAGAACCAGTTCGGGCCCCAAGAGCCGGACCATAAACCGAACCGTTCTAAACGTTTCGCCAAGAAGCGGTTTATCTAAATGGCACAAATACCCATACATAATATCCTATTTGAACGCTTAACCTCCTGAACCATTACCCTAAACGGACCTCCTGTGTACATAAATTTAAATCTTATTTAAAATATCTTTAAAAATTTTTCAATATTATGACCTAAAAAAACAAACTATTTCATTTTACAAAATCGCTTCAATCAAAAATACGTCGTGCAATTTTGAGAAGTAAAATAACAAGTCAAGTAAGAAAATGGGAAAGATTTTGTATATTAATGTACGAAGAAGGTTAGGGAAGGGTGCCTTTAAAAATTCTAAGACCTGACACTTTAAAAAGACTCATTAGAGGACCTTTGCATGATAACAATAAGGAATGTGTCCCATTCGGCTTGACGCTTGGTAAAATGGGTTCCTTAAAATTTTTATACCCTACTTTATACTAAAGTTGTGCAAATGTATGTAACAGGCAGAAGGAATCAATTCCGACCATATAAAGTATATATATTCTTGATCGGCATCAACAGCCGAGTCATGTCCGTCCGTCCGTCTGTATGAACACCTTGATCTCAGTGATGGTAAGAGATAGAGGTTTGACATGTATGGGACAAATGCTTCTTTTACTTGCAGGCAGATCAAGTTTATTTCAAACTTTGGCCACGCCTCCTCCCGCCCCCGCAATTTGGAAAAAACGTTATATCTCCTACAGTTTTAAAGTTAGATGATTCGTACCTTCTAGAGATAGTTAGTAATAACTATGATGAATAAATTTGTCAAAGAAATTTTAAGGATCGGATGAGTGGTTCTCAAGTTATAAGCAAAAATTTGAAAAATGGCCGATTAAAATAGTGTTGCATACTTTTCAGATGTTCACCCTAAGGAAGGCAGGAACACTGTTAATCATGTTTTTTCATGAGTAACGGGTATATCGAAGTCGGTTAGAGCCGACTTTAACTTGCGCTCTCGTTAGTATCAAAAATCAATCAACGATCTATGAACCCAGACACGAACAGTAACCTTAGGGTTGATAAATACCGCAAGCGGTCCGCGAAGGACCGCGAGCCCTGTCCGATGAACTAAACCTAAGTTATCACGTTTTTAAAAAAACCTTTTTTCCATTTTTCCGTGTTTTTTAAGATTTTCGATATTGTTTATAAATTTAACAAAATTTTTGTTTGCAAAACCGCAAATCACGTTTCGGTGGGAGTGTCGACCCTTATACGAAAATCCCCTGCAATTATTTTGTTTGGTATCTTTCTCTCGTCAAAAAGTGAGTTTGGCGCTAATTTTAGCGCTTTTCATAAACAAAACACATAAGTTATGGCATTTTTAACATAAAAGGGATAAATTAGCGATATGTGGTATCAATTTCAATTGCGCTATTTCTAGTAACTGAGGGATAAATAAGAGCTTGAGAATTAAAAGCAAGCATATCTAGGTGAATACTTTCAGACAAGTAACCCTTAAGTGGACATCTATAGATGCAAGGAGTAGCACAGTCGTCTAAATCGTCAGTCCCACCGGTTCTTTTCAGTTCTAGGGAACCGAGTTCGAATTCCAGCAGAGTTAGTAAAAGTTTTTCATTGTAATTCGTGTTCGTTGTTCTTCGGAATAACGAAATTAATTGAGGCAACCAGCATCAAGCTAAATGCTGATATACAGTCTTTCTTATTCCTGAGAAGAGACTTTTTTGCACTTCCCAGAAGAAACGCTTTCCGTCCTCCAAAAAATGCCGCAGAGTGGCACATTTCTATCCAAGGGAGATGAGAATGCGATAAATATGTGATATCGCTAGAGTAATGCGATACTTACTCCGATAAAATATGTTAGGTGGGTCTCTAGAAATTTTTAGAGAATTTCCTGATAATATTACTTTTGGGCTGAAATGCATCTGGTGATTTTAGATCGAAAGCTAAATTAAAAAATGTTTTTAAAGTTTTATAGGGACGATTTTTGACTGATTAATGAATGACTGATTATTGGAACATATTCGACTTAAAAAGTGCTTCTATCAGTCTTGCAAAAACTAACTAACTAAACTAAAACTAAGTATGTCACAAATTTCCATGTTTATTGTGCTCCTTTGTGCCCCTTTATACCTCAACTAGGTTTAATTTTATATTTGACACTAGAGAGCAGCAGAACTTTTGATGCAACAAATAAATTTTGATACAAGTTTTGCTTTTTCAATTTCACCCTCAAAAATTGTTGTCAACTTTTGTCTAGCATACATTTTGGGTTTGAAACTTGATTCGTGTTTCAAATAAAGTTAACCATTGCCACACACTCAAGCGCATCCCATATTCGTGTTGGCCTCCACACATATGACTTTTTAATCACTCAACTCTATTGTTGCTGGCTTTGTTGTTGTTATTGTAGCTGGTCGCCAAACTAATTTGCATTTTAATACCCGCACACACGGGCAGAGCGCCGTCAACTTATCTAATACGAGTACACAGCTGCACCTATTTAGAGCTCCGGCCTGGACGACGATCGCTCGTTCCCTCTAATTCACTTCGAGGAGGAGGGAAGGGCTACTGTGCGATTGTTGTTTATTTTGAAAAGAGCTCTGCTGCCCCGGCTGCTGCTGCTGCTGGTGATGTCACAAGAATAACAAATGCCTCGAGCGTCGACATCGGGGCCGGGCACCTTCATGATCGCAACACCTCTCTCATCGGGGCGTATGTTAATTTTTTCGGTTTTGTTTTGTTTGCCATCTATTAAACAATAAACGACAAGGGGAAAGGGGAAATGATATCCACTTTTTGTTTTGAAAATTAAAAACAACAACCAAATTAATTCGTATGCCATGTTTGGCGCCCGTTTTGGAAACCAGCTTTTTGCTTTGAGTTGGATTAAGAAAACAAACAGCATTTGCCATTGCCCGGTTGGATGAGGCTCAGGCAATTGAAATTGGAGTTGACTGGCGGGTAAATTAATCAAGAAATCAGAAATGATTTCTATAAATTCACAATCAAGCACTTGCGCATGTATTAAGGAATTTTTTGCTTCTTCTAAAATAATCAAAAACAACAGAAGAGTCATGAGTCGGGTAATTAAGGGATTATAAGTTGGACAAATGCTGAGAGTCTTATAAATCTTTTAATACTGATTGCATTTGGATACAATACGAGTAAAGATTTTTACGAAGTGAAATCTGATTTGCTGTAGGAGCAGGTTAATCGATACTCAGTACTTAATAATCAGTACTTGATACTAAGTGCACGATACTCGATACTCAGTAATCCTTCATCACTTTAGTACTTAGTACGATACTTAGTACGCAGTGCTCTATACTCAGTACTGAATACTCACAGTTCGATGCTAAGTACTCAAAACCATTCGATACTCAGTACTCGATTCTCATAACTTAATACTCAGAACTTGACTTTCAGTAACCGATACTCGGTACTCAGAACACATACACACATAATAGTATGGTTCTAGTCCTCCAGTCGAACATCCGTTTAAGAGCTTCGCTGCAAATACGTACTTTTTTATGTATTTGAACTCATTAATGCCTAACTCAGGTATACATTTAAATTCTATTAGTTTTGCTCTATCAATAAGAAAAATGGAAGTGCGGTCCGAATTCCAGCAATTGTCTTAAACAGTAATCGATTTGGTAATGTTGATTTCTACACTTTTTATACGTAGTCACCCCAGGGCTTTCAAAAATTGAATGACCTATTTGCAGGTCTGACATTGAATTAAAAACAACACACTACACTAACTTCATCCCGTTGGAAATAAAAAATTTAGGATTCCTCTTTTGGTACAAGACATTATAACTGAAATAAATATCGGTTTCGGTTAGGGTTACGGTAATTAAAATCAAATTGTTTCGGTTACGGTTAATTGTTTTTATTGGAGTCCGGTAGAGATTTGTTTACATAATTATCGCTTCGGTTACCGGTTGCATTTACAACAGCCATAAAAATATTTTCGAAAAAGGCCTGTTTCGAGATGACATAAAAATTTACTTCGTCAAAAATACTTCATTCAAAAATAGTTCTCATATTTTGGTCTCGGTGGACTTTGTCTGTGGAAATGCCCGTTTTAAGCATTACGGACGAGTCGTGAACGGTTCTCCATATATCTATCGAACATCACATCGCATACGTTACATTGACGATTCAAGCCGTGTACGAACGGCCTAAGGCGCACACAAACGAAACTTGACTATATTCGATATAAATATGCAATTGTTCACAATGCACAAATTAGATTTCGAAATGTTATATATTTCTTAAAATAAAAGTTATAAAACTATTATTTAGTCTATTTTAGTTCGGCTATAACGGTTCAAACTAAGGGTTATTTTTTCGTTTGGATACCCTGTTATGAACCATTTTGTGACCTAGTCTGACAGAAAGACCCCAATTTGCTAAAACTTTTATCATGAAAGCCACAGTAGATTCCCTTAATAACAATTCATTTGACGGCTTAGCCTTATTTAAAGCCAATAACAAAGTTTATTTTGTGGTAAGACCAAGAAATACCATTTTATAAACAAAAGTAATATCAAAGCATGTGAACTAGCTTAACCTTATATTGCCTTTGAAAAGCAATCTATTTTATGTTTACAGCTCCATATGTTGTGTATCTTAAATGGAAATCGCTAGTTTAGTGTTCTTTTAAAGAGAAAACATTAAAAATTGTTTTGCAAAATGAGTTCTCCCTATCAATGCCATTACATGCTCATGTAGTTTGCTTCATCCTGCCCTGCTCTTGAGAAGCGTTGTCGACGACGACGACGACGACAAAACAACCATAAAATTGACTGGCAGAAGGAAACACATTGATTTGCAATTTGAGCGCAAATTCATTGCAATAAAATCTGCGTTGGCAAAAGTTTTTTTTTTCTCATCTCTTTTTTTTAATGCCACTTTCAATATTTGTTTTTGCACACCCCAAAAAAAACTCGCACCCTTCGTTTTTGCCGCGCGTCGGGCAATTGTAAAACGCGCGTTTTGTAATCGAAACTTTTAACGACTTGATGCGATTGAGGCGCACACTAATACACCCAGCCAAATGGGGAAAAATGGTGGGCACACAAATACACTCAGGAAAAATGAAAAAATAAATAGGTAATTCTAATATATTTTACTATTTTTATACCCGTTACTCGTAGAGTAAAAAGGGTATACTAAAGTCGTGCAAATGTATGTAACAGGCAGAAGGAATCATTTCCGACCATATAAAGTATATATATTCTTGATCAGCATCAACAGCCGAGTCGATATAGACATGTCCGTCTGTCCGTCCTTCCGTCTGTCCGTCTGTATGTATGAACACCTAGATCTCAGAGATGGTAAGAGATAGAGATTTGACACGTATGGGACAAATGCTTCTTTTATCTGCACGCAGATCAAGTTTATTTCAAATTTTGCCCACGCCCACGGAAAAATCATTATATCTCCTACAGTTTTAAAGATAGACGATTCGTACCTCTAGAGATAGTTAGTAATTAGCAAAATTAATAAATTTGCCGAAAAAATATTAAGGATCGGATGAGCGGTTCTCTAGTTATGAGCAAAAATGTAAGAAAATTGCCAAGTTAAAAAAGTGTTGCATACTTTTCAGATGTTCACCCTAAGGAACGCAGGAACACTGTTAAACATGTTTTTTCATGAGTAACGGGTATATCGGCGTTAAAGCCGACTTTAACTTACGTTCTCGTTTGATATATTTTGGTAAAAATTCCAAAAAAAAATACTACAAATGTATGAAAAATTCTTAAAATAATTGTTTTACATTCTAGATTTAAAAATAAGTTTTTTTCCAAGTGTACTAACTCGTGTATGCGAATTCTCATATGTACAAATAAATTTGTGTGTCCTTGTTTGGAGGGTCCTTTAGATGGTTTACTGCTCTAAGGGGCGCTGTACGTTTCATTGAGCAAGGCATATCGGTTGAATAAGCAAATGGCATAGCGGATTGAAGGTGATTTGGAGAGCTTAATTAACTTTGAATTAACCAGACCTGCAGCTCTGGCAGTTGAAGCACCTCTCGAGTTTCAATGGTATTTTTTCCTGCTTTGCTGTCAATTTATGTGGCACCATTTCCCCTACACATCTGGTAATATCCGTTTTTTTCCACTTCACTCAAAAGGAGCTTACCAGATTCGTCACATTACAAACACTCGCCCACCCCGCCCCACCTAACACACAAAGTGCCTTTCGAAATGCGAAAATCCAATCCAGAATCGACGACAAAGATGTGCTAATAAATTTCAACTTAATTTCCGAAATGTGCAACTAACACATAAAAAGCAAAGTACACACACACACACACAAACACTCCAGCGAAAACCCCAAGCTGGAGGAGCAGGAGATGGAGCTGGAGCCAGCATGAGACAGCAGGCGGTGAACAGTTTCAAGTATGGTTTTTGCATAAAACTTCAATTTAAATTGACATTTGAGTGGAAAGTAATTGCATGATATGCACAGAGAGAAAAGAGCATAAAAAAGGCCGTGCCCGCCCACCCCGCCCTCCCAGGAGAGGGCGTGTTTAATATATGAGCGCTGCTTTAGCTACTATTTTTAGGCATTAAATGCGATTTGCCATCCAGGCAGCCATCCATTACGGCAACTTCCACCGCGTTCTACTGAGCTCATTATGCGCTCGTTTATATGCCGCATTTGTTGTTGTGGTTCGCAGCATTTCCCTGAAGTATGAGGGTCTACTTGGGTTCCGGGATGACACCGAAATGCGGGCTTGTGTTTCTCTTTTAAATTAAATGCCAATAAATTTGCATTTTTTTTTTGCTTGCGCCCCCCTGCCCCCCGCCCAGCGGCAGTGTCATTTTGTTTTGGCCACTCGTGTGTCTTCGATTTGTTTGCTTTGGATTGTCGTGGGGCTGGATGGGAGGGGTGGGGTAGGCGTAGACCCAGCACAAAAGTTTTTCAATTCCCGTAGCCGCACAAAATGACCAAGTTTTACTGTCGCAAATAAATGTTGTTAATTTGTTTTAATTTCGGGCCCATTTATTTGCTAATTTTTTTCTTTTTTTCATTTTGCTTTTGCTTTGTTTGTTGCTGGTAGAGCAGGGAAATGGTGTATGGCGGATTAAGATTTGGCAAATGGCTGGGTAGTTTGTTCTTGCGCTAATTACAGGCTTAGTATTTACTTTCTGGCAGAAACAAACAAAAACTAAAATGAAAATATAACTTAAAGTTTAATACTGACACAGAACTCAGGGCTGTATGAAAATTTGGGGAAAAGTGTGTTGTTTCATGTTTTCTAATCAATCAGAAATCTTAGTGAGAAACCCTTTTTTGTTTTCAATGGTCACATTTTTAGACTCTGACTGTTCTCAATTTCACTTCTCCGGCAACTTTTCGAATGTGGAATTGATTCGCTTGTCTGTCGGGGGAATGAACAGCTGCACTGATTCGAGGGGCCTTATTGATTGCTATCTCTTTCGAGCACATGTCTCTTTAAGCAGCTGTCAAATTATGGTTCCTCACCACAACGGAGTACGTCACCTTCATAGTAAATGTTTGCCTCTCTCATATTCGACTATTCCATTTTCAATCGTTTCGCTTGGACTTGTGGTTTCTCTTTTATCTCTTTTGGACGGGTTATTTGCAACACGAATAGATTAACTTTTAAAAAAATGGTGGAATTGAGAACATGCCATATCGAAGTCATATAAATTTAGTTTTGTATGCTTTTGGTTTTTCAGTGTAAGTTCGTAGGCTTGCCATATCGAAATAAATAAAAATAGAGGCAAGCTAACTTCGGCTCGACCGAAGTTTATATACCCTTGGAGCTTGATATGTGCCTGACAGTTTGTATGACAGCTATACTATATAGTGGTCCGATTTCGACAAATCTTGTTGAAATTATTTAAAATCATTGAAAACTTATTAATACGGGCGTTGGGAGCGATAACATTGAAAACAAAAAAGTTTTTCTCACTAAGACTTTTTTCAGACCTAACTTTTGTATGGCAGCTATACTATATAGTAGTCGGATTTTGACAAGTCTTAGTGAAATCATTAAAAACTTATAAATACGTGCGTTGGGAGCGATAGCACTAAAAACAAAAAAGTTTTTCTCACTAAAACTAGTTTTTCGACCGATCGTTCCTATGACAGCTATATGCTATAGTCATCCGATCCGGCCGGTTCCGGCCGCTGGATGGCTATGGTTAAGATAGCTTTAAAACTGACGGAGGAGATAGCATAGAAACAGACTGACGGACAGACGGACAGACGGACGGACAGACGGACATGGCTATATCAACTCAGCTCGTCATGCTGATCAAGAATATATATACTTTATGTGGTCGGAGAAGCTTCCTTCTATGCGTTACAAACATCCGGAAAATTTCAATATACCCTCTCCAAGGGTATAAAAACCTGCAATTTCAATGTCCAAATAAGAAAACTTGCTGTGGCGAGGTCGTAAAACCGAGTATTTCGAAATGGGTTATGAATAAATTTTAGATTACCTTACATTAGTTTAATTTTTTTTGTCTCCCCTTGAAATTATGATAAACAGAGTGTAAAAACGGCAGCTAATCTTACCAAACCCAGGCAGGGTTTTTAAACTACCATCACAACCTTTCAGAATTTTTTTGGTCTCGACCGTATCAACTTTTTCGGGGTCAAGAATGTGTTACAGACTGTAAATGTGTTGGCTCCCGAGCCAAGAACCGAATGATAGCTCCCGGCTCTCGAGCTGTGGCTCCCAGCTCAGAGCCGAGTGTTGTGGCTCCCGAGCCGTGAGCCGAATGATAGCTCCCGGCTCACGAGCTGTGGCTCCCAGCTCAGAGCCAGGAGCTGAGTGTAGTGAGCTGAGAGCGAGAGTCGGCACCCGAGAGCTACGAGCAAAGAGCTATTCCGAACCCTGGTTACAGTGTAATATTAAGTAATTTTTGCTAAATTTTATATAAAATTTTTACTCAGTGTTAACCACCATGTTATAGCTTCAAGGATATACAATTTATTGCCCTAAGCACAACTTAAATTAAGGTGTTTTCAAAAAAATTAAGACTTTTATTGATTAAAAGATATTAATTTTTGAAGTTATAAAAATATACCCTTAAAGAAAGCTTTGCCGCGCAGTCTGTCGTCAGTCGTCGACATCAAGTGTTACACATTCAAGAAAGCGAATCAGCTCGTCAGCCATCTTTTTTAAAAAACCCACACTAAATTCCACATTTTTTGTATGAGAAGTCTTTAAGTATTCATATTCTTTGGTTATTTTTAGGGTAATGCCAGTGCCCTTTATTGAATTTTAAGCCCTTAAAGCAGTGTCCGGCACCGTTCAATGTTCTGTGTATACAAGTAGCGACGTCCATCCTCTGTCGACTGACACTATACGAGCGTACACTGCTCTCTTTTGCTCCAACAAACATTTGCTAACTGAGAGCGCTCTCGCGTGTCTGAACGCACACATGCAAAGGCAAAATAAGCATGTGTGTAAAGAAAAGTGGCAAGAAACTCTGAAACTCTCTTTGCGTAAACAAATATCTGACAAACATTAAGTAAAGCTCTGAAAATGTAAGCATAAAACCAAAACTGTACCAATACCAACGTTTCGGTTTCATTTCGGTTCGATCAGTTCCAATAATAACGGCAAACTGTGGTCGGTTCTTAAGACACAATTGCTATCGATTCCGGTATGTGATTTGGAACGGCTTTTTTCGGATAACGTTACCCTCTCCTTGTTCAATACCAATCTAATTCGTTTAATTTTCTGATTTACCATATCCCCATTAAAAAGAGCTTGCTCAATCTTGTGCATTAAATTGTGGATTTCGTTTAATTTGGTTTATCATTTAATTATCGATAGCGACACATAATCGCATTACTCATGCCGCATTATGGCATTTTACTTCACATTTTGATGTCCTATCGTCATTTTTAATGCCGTCGCTTTTAACGCAACGTTTTGTTGTTATTTGTTATTATTGTTCCTTGCCCCCCAGGGAGTCAGCCTGCCCCCTCGTGATAGCACAACAACAAAAAAAGCGGCAACAAACTATGGATATAAAAAATTTTACTACTATTTTTTTGTATGCCACTCGCACCCACCCCTTTTTGGCACCCACCCCCAAACCTGAAATTGACGCATTGATTTTTCGATATACAAAACATTTTTATCCGTTTTATTGCCCCAGCGAACTGCCACTGCCACTGCCACCTGCCTCCAACGATGTGGAGCTTGCAGCTTTTTGTTGCTTTTTGTTTTTATAGCGGCATGTAATGTGATTTATAGCCTGTTCGGTCCTTAAAATAAATTCCTTTTAATGGTTTTTTATTGCCATCAGTAGTCGGCGTCAGCGTCAGCGTCAGCGTTAATGTTAATTAAACTATTGTAGGGCTTGTTGCAGCAGGAACCCAACTGCTGGTGCGGGTGCGGCTGCTGAAGGAGGTGGAGGCCAATAAATCCCTGACAAAAGAATGGGGGAAAGAACGAAAAACAAGGCCAGTGCGGGGAGAGTTAAGCTGGACCATATATGTGTGTATGTTTCCCATGTATTTGCAGTGTGTGCAGTTTTAGCTTTTTCCACTACAAAGCGATAAAAACTCGAACATCCTTAAGAGGCGGAGCTTACTCTCAGAGAACAAGTAAGGGCGGGGGTCATTTGGTGCATATCACTGATACCATTCTTTAAGAGACTTGACGGTGATTTGTAACCGTAAGGAATAAAGAGAATTGGTTTCAATACAATTGATATTGAGACTCCCAAGGCGAGGGTGTTAAAACTTAAAATTGGGTACTTATTGATCCACCCTCTTGACACTTAACAAATCAGTTCAATTAACTATGCAAATTCATTCAAGGATATTTTATTTGTCACCTAAATATTTATAAACAATTCATATTGCTTACTTTCCTTTTAACTAAAGTCCGCCTCCCACCCTACAGAGACCCTTTTGGCCAAGGCCACAACCCGCCAGCTCATTAAAGCCATATTATGCTTAAGCCTGCTTGGGTTTATGTACCTGTTCCTTCTCCTTGGGCCAAGCTTATGCATTTAGGATTATGATGTGTTGATAAACAACATATACCTATCCCAGCTGGTGGTGTCCAGGCCTTAGGCCCGTTTCTAGATTCCCCATGGTCCCTGTTGTCTAATTTCTTATGTGCTCACTTCCACTCGGTGTGCTCGTTGCGTTTTCTCAGCTCGTTTATAAATATTTAACGATTTAAGTTTCTGGCCTGAAAGTCGCCGGGATCCCTTGGAAATTGCGTTCATGATAATTGCGGTTCTGCCCTGGGCCCCAGCTGCGTTTAATGGCTTTTCAGAATTTAAGCAAGTCGCGTAATTTTGGTTTTTGTAAATCGTTTTTCTGTTTGTTTTTGTTTTTTTTTTTGGTTTTACAATGGGGCGGCCTACAATTGCCATAAATTTCTGATATTACACACATTTTGTTTATTTAGTATTTACTTTTTATTAAAATTGTTATGAAGAAAACACAACGAAAAAAAATGAAAAAGGAAAACAGTTTGCGGCGGGATTATGTGGACTTGGAAGTTGCGTTGTGAATCAGAAAGTTTGAGGTGGTCGAATTTGGGAATCATTTTTTTGGAGGGGGAGGATAAATTTTGTCAAACGGGGATGGGGTAAAGGAAGCTTTGTTCATTGGTTTAATGGAAATTTGTTAAGTAAACGATTTCAAAGTTTGTACGTATATATTTTGGCATTGATAAGAATCCTTGCCTGATGGGTGCCGCATTTACATACCGCCGTACAAAATTCGAACAAAGTGAGAAATTTTTTGAAAAATCAAAATATATATAAATATAGATGAATCAGCGAGACCAGCGCTGATTAGTGTGTGCTGCAAGTAATACATTGAAGACCGCTAATTAATAAGTGGCTAAATGTAGACTAAAAGTGCGATAACCTGGCAACTGACTGGACAAAGATAAAAAGATTTTATAGATCATTGCATATACTAATTCAGATCAAACCAGATAATTTTCTTGGATGAGAAAAAGAATAATTTGGACTTTCCTGCAGAGATGCAAACCACTTGGAAATAAGGACTGGTTCGGTTCAGTGGTTCACACAGTTTTTGAACCGCCGGTTCGGTTCATTACGTGGTTTTTGGGGCTTACTGAACCGCGGTTACGGTTCGGTTCGGTTCGGTTCGCTCTTTATTCATTTAATGAACTAAAGATGCATAATTCTGATACAAGTGTTTGGATTATTCATTAACAAAGACATAGGTTTTCAGTTAATCGGGTTTTTACAGAATTTTGACGGCAATTCCCGTATGAACGTTCTCATTTCGTTTGGAAATCTCTAACTTTACATATCAATGACGAAAACATCTTTGGTCACTTGACATTGTAGAAACTTTGACGGTTTGAAATCGACTACTGAAAGCCAAGCGGATAAAAATCGTCAAATACAGGGGTGTTCTAGAAATCTCTAGAGATTTGATACGTTGATATGTGGAGCACACCATATTACACTAAAATTTCATTTTTAATAAATTTTAAATTCGCTTTGATAGATCTTTAATTTTGGTTCATTTCATGAAGACATTTCCAGTTAAATAGTTTAATTATACTTATGTGATTTGAGATTTTCAAAACAACAGGGAATAATATAGTTTTTAAAAAACTTAAATTAACTTCAATATGATAGAATTTTAGTTAATACTTAATAATAATATATGTCCTAGTATATTTTCATCGATGTTGAAAGACTTCAGAGCGTCTGACAAAACAAGCTCCAATGTGGAAAATGTTCATTATACTGACACTTGAGTGGGTGGAACTGCAAACACTATTGGAGCTATGCTTAAGTTGATATTCCAACATTGAATAATCTTTAGGTAAACGCTAACAATCGATATTTTCCTTTTTCATGGAATTGAATCCCTATTATTGAGTTGTTTGGCAAGCATTTCCAACTCATCTTTACTTATCGAGTTCAAAGAATAATCCGTTATGTTTTCATTAACGTTTTGAGTTTTGTTGTATATTAACATTAAATGAGATTTGGCTACCTTTTTGCTTCTTCTGATAGCAAGTTTGATTCCTGGAATCTAAGAAATCGAATTCAAAAACAGGCGGAGCTCTTTTTTCCAAAAAGTTGAAAATTTCTGAGCTATGTCGTCCTTCCTTTTTTCCAACATGAATTTTTCAGGCCTGCCAGCCATAGAAATACTCAAACTCATTTTCTATTTCAAGCCAATCTCAATTAAAGATAAAAAGTTAACGTTTGAGTTTTAAGTAAGTTGACCCCCAACGGATAATACAATCAAGACTTAGTTTATTACAATTTTGGGTCCCTAGCAAATTTAATAAGGTTGATGTTCTTAGCTTTTTTTCAACAACTCTGCTTTCCCAAGTATTTTCGCAATATTTTATAGTTAATTGCTGATTTTGCTTACTATTCGCCAGTAACTCAATATTTTGCTGAAGTAAACCGAACCGAACCATTTTATTTTTCGGCTTTTGGTTCGGTTCAGCATTTTTGAAAACACACCGGTTTGGTTTACGGTTCGGTTCACGAGCGGAAAAAGCGGTTCGGTTCGGTTCAAAACCGGTTCGGTTCAGAACCGGTTTGCATCCCTGCTTTCCTGCACAGATGAGAGAAATCTAGATAGCAGATTTGCTCGGTCGAGCCCAGTTCAGTTTCAGACTGCAACCGCCTTCGTGACGAACTCGAACCGTCAGTGCCCTGTCTTACTCCAACCCATTAGCCATGCAAACAAAATACAACTGCGACTGCGCCATAGCAGCGCAGCTAACAGCGAAGAGGGACTGCGCAAACCTGCTATCTAGATTTCTCTTATCTGTGTTTGCTGATGGGTTTTCGCTTCATTGGAGGAATTTGATGATTTTTCTAAAAGAAATTTTGGAGGAGGATCATTGATGGTTTGGGCTGTGCTCTGCGAGCTGGCATTTTTAAGCACTTTTATGAAGAACGGGCAGTACGTGGCTATTCGAAGGCTTTAGGCTTTGTCTCTTATCGCAGAACTACAGGCTTATTTAAGGCACTTATGTAACAGGGAAAAGGAATCATTTCCGACTAAATAAGGTATATATATTCTTTATCAGCATTAACATCCGAGTCGATATAGCCATGTCCGTCCGTCTGTCTGTTCGTCTGTCCGTCCGTCCGTCCGTATGAACAAACAGATCTCAGAGATGGTAAGAGATAGTGGTTTGACAAGTATAGGACAAATGCTTCTTATACTTGCAGGCAGATGAAGTTTATTTTCAATTTTTGCAACACCCCCTACCGCCCCCGCAATTTTGAAAAAACGTTATATCTCCTACAGTTTTAAAGATAGAAGTTTCGTACCTTCTAAAGATAGTTAGTAATGTATCGATTTGCCGAAAAAATGATAAAGATCGGATGAGCGGTTCTCAAGTTATGAGCAAAAAAGTACATCGCCCACGCCCCACCCCCTCCCACCCTTTCACAACTAACACCACACAATCTTGGAGAGAGTGAGAGAGATATAGAGAGAGCGAGAGAGAGAGATCGAGAGAGAGAGTGAGAGAGAGAGAGACTTTGAGATGAGCGCAGCACCAGCATTGCATTCAGCTTCTACTCCAGGTACAGAGTATGTTATAGTCGGGCTTGACCGACTTTCTCACTTCTTTTTATACCGATTTTCTAATGTAACGCTTTTGGATTGGATAAAGACCTTTCTGGTTTATCCAGAACACGCATTAACCATTACTAAGATGTCTTGTGCACGAACTCAGGACCTCGAAGACTGAACTCGAAGACGGCTGCATCTTAGCGCATACGACTATCGATCAATCGCTTCAGAGTGTGACCAAATTACAGTAAAGAATGTAGCCGTAAGCACTTAAGCTCCATTTACACGACCTGATCGCTCAGATGAGTTTTCGTCAGACGAACACTGCAACTCGATAATTGCCACTCATATGAGTGCTCAGGCCAAATTAAACCGGTTCTATTTCGTCTGATCGCTCATCCGAGTAGCTTCATGCCTACTCAGACGCCTTCTTACACGGTCAGACAGCAAATCAGACGAAAACTCAGATGAGTGATCAGGTCGTGTAAATAGAGCTTTAGCAAGCAACAAGCCCTGTCCAGTGGCAAGACTGTTGACTTAGAATGCCGAGGTCGTGGGTTCGAACCCATTTAGAAACACAAACTTTTTGATCGTTTTTTTTTTTTTTGGGTCAAAATCGTCAATATTTTATATTGTATCGAACATAGCATCTGACCCCGGGAACCAGAGTTCTGAAACGGGATTCGGTAAAGGGACAGCATCACTGATCGTATTGAGAGATCGATAAACGATGAGAGGCGATATTGTTTGATCTGAACGTGGACAGTATCCACTGGACACACGTGTTAAACCTAATTTTTTTACTGCTTTCGATAAAAGGATAGAACTGAAATGTCTACTTGTCTCCAATTTTATCGTTATTAAACTCGGTGCTTGTTAATTTGATATGCTTTTAGATAGCATCCTGATCAGCACCAAATAAGAAAACTTCTTAAACTGCCTTGTAGAATGACCGACGCCCCTTGCACATCTATCGATAAGTATTTTGGAGTCTAAGGCGAAGGCGATGGATATTGTAGTATGACGTGAGCAAAGGAGAACGCAGTAGCAGTAGAATTATTAAAAGACAGACGTGCGAAGACGTTGTACATATAATGGTCAAAGCAAACTCGAAGTGATAATGCGAATGGAAGTAGTGTGTGTGAATAAAACCCCAAAATTTAAAAAATCACTGGTTTACAAATGCCTTTTTTTTCTGAGCTTACAAAAATATTAATATTAATTTAAACTCAGAAAAAATGTATCATTTGAAATTCGGGGTCTGTTCTTGAGAATTTTTGGAAGAAAAGGCTTTGAAGTTTCCTTGTTCTTAGTGAATCCAAATGAAAAACAGAAAGAAAGTCAAAAAACGAAAAGAAGAGTATGAATAGGGGGAGAATGATCGTTAGTCCACAATTTTACTAATGCTGCTTTATAGTTGCTGCCTCCTTTATAAAGATCTATAGATAAAGCACTTGGGCTCTGAGTTGATTTGCTGTTAATGCTTTGAACCAACTTATATAACTGAAACAGAATTAAAGTTTGACCTGGCCCTGGTCCTTAGAGGAGTCTTTTGTGCAAACTCTCCCTATTTTGTTGCCCTTTAAGTCTTATACCCCATTGTTACTTATCTGAGTAGATCTTAATCTACTCTCTGTCAGCATCAACTTTTTTGTAACATAATTGAATTTGCATATTCATGTCGAAACATTGCACTTTCCCCCACCCCGAAAGTCTTCCTCGGGGTCGTACATTGTGCTGACTTATGACTAACTTTATCCATCATCTTCTGTTGAATATTTATACTTTTCCCTTTGTTTTTGCAAACTCTTTTTTATTTTTGCCCTAAGTAAATTGTAGCTGAAAGTTATTTGACTTGAGCAAACAGACACAAGAATACTTGCTTAAGATATTGCAATTCTTTAACCATGGTTTTTTCGCTACTCTCTCTTTCTCCCTCCCCTTCCTCTGCCGTTCATCAAGTAATTGAAATAACGTTATTTACATGCCAAATGCCAAATATTTGCTAGGACACAAATATTGATGCCGCGAGGACATTTAAACAGGGAAGCAAACAGACAAACAAAAACGGGTCCGAGTCCAAGTCCAAGCCGGAGTGCTGGTCCTCGGTCCTCGGTCCTCTTGTAGAATGAAGACATTTTGCACTTGCTTCAATTATGCGTAAAAAGCAAGGGGGAACTGCGCAGGAAGGAAAGCGAATGGAAATGGCAATGGAATTGAAGTGAAACTAAAGCCTTTGGCAAATAGTTGTTAAAATATGTCAATAACCTTGCCATTTGCCCACAACCCCAATCTGGGGGAACGAATCAATACTCCAAGCCACCCTTTGCCAAGAATTTCGGACAGCACAGGACAGCCCAGCTGCGGGTGGAGCGGGCATAGGGAATGTGGTATACACGAATAAGCGCAGAAAATGTTTAATTAAATTCCGGGACACATTTGGCATGTTACATTGCTGCTGTGGTCCGAATGGACTTGCTTAAGCGGGTGAGTTGGGCGGAAACTAACAGAAATTGCAATAAAAATACCAAAACGTAACAGAAATTAAGCAAAGCAAATTATGTCGTCGCCTCCAACTACCCTTCAGCTACGACGAGTATTGACATTTTTGCTTGTTGTCGTCGCAGCTGCTGCGGTTTGAGGTCACTACTTGAAGGGATGTATAGGATGCGGTTAGATTGACAATTGGCTTTTGGGGTTAAGGTTTCAGCTAACGAATGCAGTTTCCTGCATGCATCAAAAAGTTGGAACTGCGAAGAGAATTCGGTAATTACAATTCTGCAACGGCATCGGGTCTTGGCGTTAATACTTCCTTACAAAAATTATCAGATCTGTGTGATATTTTTCAAGGTTAGGTTTGCCAGTCAACTTTAAAGGTATGAGGTTAAATCGAAAAGAATAACTCGTAGCGAAAATTATAATGTACTTAAATTCGTTACAATGCACCAAGCATAGCTTCGAAAAAGGTTCAAAGTGGCCGCCAATATGCACAGGTATATCGATGATTTGGCGCATGATTAAGACAGACACAAAGGTCACACTATCATTCTATTGATGGATAACGAGACCGAGAATACATAAATAGTATAATATGAATATAGTTTATAATAAAACCCCGAAAATTCAGAGAGAAACCCTAGTTTACAATAGCAAAGAAGTGCAAATGTAAAATTTCGAGACCAAACTTATTAATGAACAGGGACCTGGTGGTGTTCCTGGTGGTGTTCTGGTGCACTGAGAGAAAAAAGGATAGTTTTTGATGATCCTTACGATATTTAACTATCCATTTGGATTGGATAGCTAACTATCCTTTCTTGGCATCCTTTGGATATTTTCGAAGTCGATTTATTTTCGCTTAAAAAGGATATATCAGGAAATAAATATTTCATTGATCTGTATCTTCATCCAAAGGAGCTGAAAAATGTGAAATGGACATACAAAAAATGGATCTTAAAGTGGATATTTGAATATCCATTCTACGGGGATCTTTTTTTCTCTGTGTGGGGATCTGTTGGGAACCTGGTGGGGATCTTGCGGGCATCTGGTGGGGATCTGCTAAGGAGCTTCTGGGGATCTGGTGAGGATCTGGTAGAAATCTGGTGGGGATTTAGTGGACATCTGATGAGGATCTGGTGAGGATCTGGTGAGGATATGGTGGGGATCTGCTGTACATCTGGTAGGGATCTGGTGAAGATCTGGTAAGGAACTTGTGGGGATCTGTTGGGAATTCAGTGGGGATCTGGTGGGAATCTGGGGGGGGGCTGCTGCCATGAGGTCAAGCTGTGAATTTCTTTAATCCCTTTCGAAGTAAAATATCGAAAATTGATCGCGTCCTTAAATGAAGAATTAACTAGCAGAATCGGGATTTCATGCCCATAGTTAATAAAGTCAACCCACAAATCTTTTTGAGTACTTAAAAAACGGATTATCATTAAGTTTATCCAAACGAATCAAAAAAGTGTTTGCCAGTACTTAAATATCGTATTTATTGTCGTAAACTCTTTTTGTTTCAATATTCACTTTATACAATGTTTCCTTTCCAAACTTCGACTCCTGGATTTTTTTTTTTTGTTATTTGAAGTGTAACCCCAACTTAAATTTAGTCTCACTTTAACCGTAAGTTTACAGCCGACCGTTCAAAACCATCTAATCAAATTAACAGGCAAATTGCTCGTTTCTCTTCTCTTTTTTTTTTTTGTTATAAAATGTTACGACCATAGGAAAATTTCAGTTACTTGTTTGGGATTTTATGCGTTGGCCATTTATAAATCTAAAAGACGGCATCTGTGTAATGTGATGGCCTTTTTAGAGGCCAAAGTCAGGCATTTGGGCTACAGTTTTTACGAGCTGTACGGTCCACACTGTTTGTTAATGATTGATAAACCGCACGGGACCAATCAACGCACTCGAAAACTGCCCCGTCATAGTGTGCCTATGGCTTCACCCTCACCTCAAATGGTGGGTTCCTATGCAAACGAAGGAAAAGGAAAATAAAATAAAACTCAATCTGGAGAGATGCACATCAAATTGGCTAAATTGTCGTGAGGCTATGTGTTGAGATTCATCCAGGGACTGGGGGACTGTGTGTATACAAAGTTGGTATACCAGTTTCTTTATTACAACAACAAAAAAGGGGCTTGGGTCAAACTGACGACCACAACAGCCAGCGACAGCGTCGTCGTAAAAGAAAACAATATTGTAAATAAAGTTTAGACTTTAAGCCAAAACTGGTTTTTGGGCACAAACGAAAACAACCAAACCAAGTCCAAGCGGATCGACCGACCGACCAACCCAACATCGTGACTTTGTTGTTGCTGTTGCCTGTTGTCTTGGTCTTTGATGACTTTTTAACAAAAGTCGCTGCTGCGGCTGTTATTATAGTTGTTGTTGGCGATTTTTATTTTCATATACCCTAAAGCCAGGAGTAAATTAAGTTGGCTATGCAATTTGGCTTAATTAAATTCGTTTTAAATAATTCTGAAACAATTGTTGATACTCTAATGTGAATAAATTGGTGATAAAGTTTGTCGATCAGTGTAAGATCAGGCTTTGCAAAAGAATTTAGTTTTATTTAGTTATCTGATAAGTAGCAAATCTTCTATTTTTGAGTTTTTTTCAGCTTTTGTTTTTTTACAGTTGTGACTTTAAATATTATAATACGCGCGGAAACATCGTATGTGCCATTTTGTACCAAATTGACATTTTAATGCAAATTAGTTATAAATCCACTAACTCATCATCTGGTAAAATTATATAGCGATAACCATAACGGTTACGGAGATACAACAAAATCAATTTAATCGTATGTGACAATAATAAGTTTATTTCTTGTGGGAGAAATGATCGTATGTGCCCCACAATACTCATATTCATCTGTCTGGTTGATAAATAGCTAAATTGGTAAATTTTCATAAAAATAGTTACGAATTTTTTTTAAGTAAATTGATCAATTTTGCACATCTAAAGATTGGTAGCGACGTTGCCAGCCACCGCATCGAAAAGTGGAAAAAACGGCTTCCTGTAAAATTTGGTTTTTGGCACATACTATTATTTCGCGCACAGGGGTCGATATAATTGTGGAAGCCATGTAAACTTAGTAGTTTTAACCCAATTTAACTTTGGTTATATTTTAAAAAATATTTATCGAGTGACAGCTGAGTTACTTGAGGTTGGAAACATTTGCTAACTTATATCTAACTTTTTCAATAAATATTATACAACTGCACCTCAAAATTTATGACTTTTCTCTTTCTGTATCATTATACAGAAAGCCATGGAATTTGCCAAAATACATTTTTTTCATGGACTCAACGAACGCAGCTTGCAGTATCATTGTACCATTGAAATAGTTCTTCGCACGTAACAGTAGTAAATTTATTTTGTTATTTTTTTTTGGTTTACTGGGTCAACAGTTAAAATTACCATTTAAATAGTACATTAAATGCGAAAATTTTATTTGCAGTATTTATATTATGTCTGAAGGAGTTGGAACTTGAGAATTCTAATTTATGTGGGCAGATTCAATACAAGTAAGATTTATGACGCGTTGCCATAAGGGTGAGCGGCATCCTACCCGGGTGAGATGACGTTCAAATCGAGTTTCAGGCCATGGGTCCTGAGTTCGAGTCACTCTCGAGTAAGAAAAATTTTTATGAAATTATTTATTTCATGTTTTTTAAAACTATTATTATAATTATTATTTGCAATGTAGTGTGCGGTATTTGTACTGATGCTGTGTTACACCTGTAAGTTGACTTTAAATAAGGGTAAAATAAGATATTTTGTTGGTTGGAGCATTTTCTTTAGTCATTTCTAACCGTAATCATTACGTTATTTGTTATGCCAATTTTGCTGTAAATGACGGTAAATTCAACCCATAATAATGGGTTGGAGCTATTTTCATAAAATATCAGAATAATATTGCAATTATTTAAAAATTTTGGAAGTTCAGTCTGTAGGGTTAATAAGTTTGTAACTAAAGTAAAAACTATTAAGGGGGTATTCACCAAATGCAACATTTTTTTGCACTTCTTTACAGCGTGGATTCATATTTAAGAATATCGCCCCCGAAAGGATTTTTTGAAATTCAAAATACATTAGAAGAAATTTTTTTTTGTCTATCAATGTCTTCGATAAAACAAGCGATTTTCAAATTACTTCAAACTGTAAACGCATTTATCTCGAAACCACTATTTTCCAACTGGCGGCCATGATATCTTCAGTTCCACTGAACCGACTTTGATGTTTCAAACTGAAGTCCACGCAGAACTGTCACCATTCTAGTCTATCAGATTTTTGAAAAGAATTTACTTGTTTTTTTTTGCACTAATCAAAAAAATAGAGGCAAGCTAACTTCGGCTCGACCGAAGTTTATATACCCTTGGAGCTTGATATACGCCTGAATGTTTGTATGGCTGCTATTCTATATAGTGGTCCGATTTCGACAAATCTTGTTGAAATTATGTAAAATCATTAAAAACTTATAAATACGAGCATTGGGAGCGATAACATTGAAAATAAAATAGTTTTTCTTACTAAGACTTTTTTTCAGACCTAACTTTTGTATGGCGGTTATACTATATAGTTGTCCGATTTCGATAAGTCCTAGTGAAATTATGTGAAATCATTAAAAACTGGGCCGTAAGTGGCCCAGTGGTTAGTGTGCGTCATGCTGATCAAGAATATATATACTTTATGTGGTCGGAGATGCTCCCTTCTCTGCGTTACAAACATCCGGACAATTTCAATATACCCTCTCCAAGGATATAAAAAGGGGCCCAAAATCAAATTTTAATTCGTTAATGGCCGCCATTTTGTCAAAAAAAAAACCACAAAATTTTTTTCAAGGGTCAGCCCTGAATGACGTCTATACTGATTATAGCCCCGTCTTTAGATTTTATTTCACATAACCTGAATACATGGAATCGCGGCCGCCAGCAAAATACCTTTTTTTAGACCCCCACCTTGACGGCCGAAAACTTTTTGAACAGCCCTCGTATCGAAGCACTAAAATTTTTTTGGATACTTTAATCTGTTTGTAACATAATAATAAAAAACATAAAAGGGAAAACCATTTGCGTTTTCAAAAAAGATTTATTGAAAAAGTGGGCAAAAATACACCCTCGACTTGGAGAATACCCCTTAAAACATTTATTTAAAAAGTAGCGAGAATTTTAATTTTTTGATAGTGTTACATTGGTAGTCTTGTCCCTCACTTGTGCTGACAAGGCAGGCCATATTATACGTTTCCTTAATTTTTTTTTTGCTCGTACGTACATGTTTTGGAACATCTTCAATTATTGAATATTCCAAAAAATGGGTTAAAGAATCTGCAATAAATTTTGTGCGAAAAAAAAAATAAATAAGTGCGCGGAAGCACTACGAATGTTTACTGTGGCATATGGTGGTGAGCTTCCTCAAAATGATCCCAATGAAAACTTAAAAGACTAAAAAAAGCACGCCAAGTTCAGTTAAAAGTTGAGGGTTTGCTCACAGTTTTTATACCCGTTACTCGTAGAGTAAAAAGGGTATACTAAAGTCGTGCCATGTATGTAACAGGCAGAAGGAATCATTTCCGACCATATAAAGTATATATATTCTTGTTCAGCATCAACAGCCGAGTCGATATAGCCATGTCCGTCTGTCCGTCTGTACGTCTGTCCGTCCGTCCGTCTGTCCGTCTGTCTGTATGAACACCTAGATCTCAGAGATGGTAAGAGAAAGAGGTTTGACATGTATGGGACCTTCTTTACAGATCAAGTTTATTTCAAATTTTGGCCACGCCCCCTCCCGGCCCCACAATTTAAGAAAAAACGTTTTAAGATAGACGATTCGTACCTTCTAAAGATAGTTAGTAATTAGCAAAATGAATCGATTTGCCAAAGAAATGATCAAGATCGGATGAACGGTTCCTAAGTTATGAGCAAAAAAGTGAAATAAGCCCCCCCCCGCTACCCGCCTCCCACCATAAAAAAATGTTGCATACTTTTCGGATGGTCGCCCTAAGGAACGCAGGAACACTGTTAAACATGTTTTTTCATGAGTAACGGGTATATCGAAGTCGGTTGGAGCCGACTTTAACTTGCGCTCTCGTTTTTATTGCTGGGGCGTGGTGCACAGTGAGTTCTTGCCATAGGAACCCTGCAAGTAATGCGCAATTTGTGCGAAGCTATCCGTCAGAAACGTTCGAAACTGTGGAAGAACAAAAATTGCCAAATATAAAATATTTAATAAAAAAATCTCACCTTTTTTCCAGCATCGATCTGTATTGTTCTTATGTCCTGTTAAACTTCTTCCTTCATTAAAAATGCTAACAATTTGAAGATTACCGGATGTTTACAAGCTGCAAAAAAATTAATTTTGTTATGCCATCCTTCCACCTTAGTGTTTGTGCGAATATATTTTTGGAGAATGAAATTTAATTTCCTAAATTTGATACTTATACAATTGTTGGTTTTAGTTTTAGAATTTTGATATTTTTATTAAAATTCCTAATAATATTATTCCTAATCTTGGAACTCTGATATTTTGCTTTTTGTAAATTTTCTTAGTTTTATTATTTTTAAATTGGTTGTTTTTTTTCTTTCACCATTTTGCTCTACTAAATTTCGCTAATATTCGTTCTTATTATTATTCTTGAAAACAAATTTGGCATTCGCATGATGTGCCGTCCCTGCTCACACATCGTTGCTTGTGCGCGAATTTCTCGCCAAAATATCACGCTAATAATGACCTGGGCCGACTGAGGCGATAAGTACAGCATAAACGGAAGAGATAAGCAAGGTCCTTCTCAAGGATTGGAAGAAACTTTAGCGTAAATGTATTATATTTGAGGGGGACAAAATAGATACTTATGAATAAATAATACTCAGAACACACTTAAGTAAGGTTTTTTCTTTCTTTCGTACACCTAGCTGCCGAATATGCTAACATTTTTAGGAAGCTTTAAGACTTGGCTTTTTAAAACGATACGAACGATAGGATACCAGAAAGAGAATCCTATTCAAAGCTGGTTTGGTGTAGAGTAAGTTCTTTAAATCGGTCTTAAGAGTATGTTTGCTTCGGTTTGTGCAAGATCACTTTTCTATCTTGTTTATATAAAAAAAAATCTGTATTTTTTTTTTTTTTTTTTTTTTTGGTTGTGTTACCATAAAAGCAGTTGAACCACAAACCACATCCATTGCCGCAAAACTTCTTGCTCTTATAAAACAACAACAACCAAACACCATCAGGGTGGACTTTGGGACAGACTCTTTGTTGTTTGGCTGGCCGAACCACTTTGGTCGCGTCTTGCTTGGTCCAAGCACCATAAACATAAAACAAATCTAAGCCACGGAACAGGTCTCTCAGCCAGAGACTTGGAGACGGACTTTGTTGTTTGCCACAGAGACCCAAGTCAAGAACTAACCTAGGTCTAGGAACTAGTTTTAGAGTTTTCAGTTTGTGTGTTTGTGTTGTGGTTTTTTTATGCACATGTTTATGGGTTTTGAGATAAAAAACTATTATGATTGGTGAAACGTGCAAAAGCAAAACAATCTTGACAGCTCGGGAGATGGAGTACATTTGCACTCCAGCCCCAGTCAGCAGCACACGACTACAGCTCAAGAGCCACATCTACACAGACACACGTGCATTTTGTGTATATATGCGTGAAATTTATGCCTTGGCATAATTAACTTCAAACATGATCTCATAAATTCATGTCGCGTTCTTTGGGTCTGATATTGTTTACATTGGGCTAAGGCTTGGAGGAGACAAAGCTTAGCTTAGAGAGGCGACTGAAGTGGAGCAGAGCCACAGCTGAGAGCACTCCAACTTTAAATAAAACTTTATAGTACTTCCTAGCAGTTTCCTTTGCTAAAATTTTATTTCATAATCAAAATTTAGTTTTCTGTTACTTTACCGACCTCAAGTAACTCTGTCGTTGCTTAACGAAATTTGTATTAAGTTTAAAAAGAGTTGATTTAAGCTTAGACTATGATATGGGGAATGATTTGAAGCTAAAATTTTATATATGTAAAGTTTAAACGAAAATAAAACTGAAATGAAAAAATAGAGGCCAGCTAACTTCGGCTCGACCGAAGTTTATATACCCTTGGAGCTTGATATATGCCTGACAGTTTGTATGGCAGCTATACTATATAGTGGTGCGATTTCGACAAGGCTTAATGAAATTATGTGAAATCATTAAAAACTTATAAATACGAGCGTTGGGAGCGATAGCATTAAAAACAAAAAAGTTTTTCTCACTAAGACTTTTTTTCAGACCTAACTTTTGTATGGCAGCTATACTATATAGGTGTCCGATTTTGACAAGGCTTGATGAAATCATGTAAAATTATTAAAAACTTATAAATACGAGCGTTGGGAGCGATAACATTAAAAACAAAAAAGTTTTTCTCACTAAGACTTTTTTTCAGACCTAACTTTTGTATGGCAGCTATACTATATAGTTGTCCGATTTTGACAAGGCTTAATGAAATTATGTGAAATCATTAAAAACTTATAAATACGAGCGTTGGGAGCGATAGCATTGAAAACAAAAAAGTTTTTCTCACTAAAACTAGTTTTTCAACCGATCGTTCCTATGGCAGCTATATGCTATAGTCATCCGATCCGGCCGGTTCCGACAAATGTGCAGCGTATTTATACCAAAAGACTTCGTGCAAAGTTTGGTTAAGATAGCTTTAAAACTGACGGAGGAGATAGCATAGAAACAGACGGACAGACGGACGGACAGACGAACGGACAGACGGGCATGGCTATATCAACTCAGCTCGGCATGCTGATCAAGAATATATATACTTTATGTTGTGGGAGATGCTTCCTTCTATGCGTTACAAACATCCGGACAATTTTAATATACCCTCTCCAAGGGTATAAAAATGATCAAAATTTACAGAAAAGCTTGAGTCTTCACTTAACTTCAGCTGACTAATGCATAAAAGTAAACTTATTCACATTTTATTAGAATAATTTCTGAACTTAACATTTTTTTCAATTATCTTCCAAAGTTATCCACCTCAAGTAACTCAACTTTCCCACGATAAATGTTTTCTAAAATTTCAAAAATAGTGGAATTAAGCAAAAAAAAAGAATATTTTATAACAAGTTTTGATGGTAAGTTCACAAAAGTAAAAGTTTTAATAAATCAAAAATTTTAGGAGAAAAAAAATGTAATAAAATTATTACTTAAATCTTTAGCTTACTGTAAATTTGAACATTCAGATGTGGAACGAAAATCTCATCTAACCCAAACTCAATTCTCGGTGTCCCTGAAATCTCTTTCGGTTGGTTTCAAATCTCTCCTGTTTAGTTAAGAAATGAAGCATCTGTCAAATCCCAAATGTAAGCAATATTATTTTTCTGGATGGGTTGCATCAATCGAATTAAATATTAAATTTGTTTTAACATTACACTCAGAAAAAAACAACCGGGATAGTTCTAAACCAATCGGGATAGAATTTATACCGTTTTGTACTTGAAATTTTAAGTATGGTTTGTTCTTGAATGTACTTAAATTAAGTACGAAACATACTAGAATAGGAAAACGACTGTTAAAATTATTTAAATGAGAACAAACGTTCTTGAATCCAGCACATTTCGTACTTACAGTTCGACTAAAAATTTAAGAAAAGATCGTACTTAGTTCAAGTTCAAAATTCCTTGGATTAAGTACAGAATAGACTTACTATGCGAGCTCAAAAAAGTGTGCTACGAAAGTTGCGAGCTATTTTACGTTGATTCTGTTCTTGAAATTCCCTCCTGGTTCTCACACTTTGGTAATGGAGTGTGGGTAGTTTTCCGAGCTACAGTATAAACATCTTGGGCTTTGGGTAATTCATTTCCTTTTGGATTTTGATATTATATAGAGACCTTTATAGGCTTAGACCAAGAGCATTTTGTACTTATTTTTTTAAGTATTTTTTTGCTTCAAACATGGTTTGGTGTTGACTTTTGAATTATTAGACTTCGATGTAGAACCTTTTTGCACTTATTTTGAGAGTAAATCGGGCTGCATTTAAGTCCTTAACAAATTAATAATATGACCAAATATAGTTCGAAATTATTTAAAATATCCCGAAACAGTCTTCAAACAAGTATTTTGGGATTGAAAGAATAGTCCTTGAAATAAGTACAAAACTCTTGTTTTTTTGGTTTCAATAATTGTTTGCAAAACCTACCGAACGTTGCCGTATCAATTGCTAATTGGAGGGGGGAAAACTCTTTTGGCATCGATCCGATTAATATCGATAGGTGGCTGGAAATGATCGGGTATGTCACAGCTACTCCCTCCCCAGTGACCAGGTCGGGAGCGAAACTTCTTTTGCGATAGCTAGTTTTTCCCCAGAAAGTCGTCTGGGGCGATCATCTACTGTTGACGTTGTCTTTGATCCCATGATAACTGTGACAAAGGTTAGTGCAGGGCTGCTCTAACGGTTTCTTGACAGGAGCTGCAATTTGTAGCAGAACATCTGTGGCTTGCTGAGATGAGCCGTTGGAGTTGTAGTTATGTTGATTGTAACCTCACTGTGAGGATGTTGCTTCGATTGTGGGTCTGTAAGCAAGTTCGTTTGAGCTGGGATGATGTTGCCTCGCGTCAGGGGTTTCATGTTGCCTCGCATTGAGGGCTTCGTGTTGCCTAGCTTTGAGGACTTCATGTTGCCTCGCATTGAGGGCTTCATTGTGCCTCGCGTTGAGGATTTCAGTTAAACATCAAATTAACTCAATTACTCATTAACCAAATTTTGAAGCGAAAATTTGAAGAGATTTTCAGGACACCCCTGAAAAGGCTACAAGAATTATTAAAGTTTCCCTAAGATTTCCGACCCCAGACAACCGGGAAACCACTTGATTAATATTTTGTGCTTTAATCAATAAAAGAAAATTGAAATTGTTCAAGTTGGGTTTTAACCTACTTAAAGTTTTAAAGCTAAGCTGGAAATGACACCGTGTGTTTTCGATTTTATATTATTTTATTTTATATTATCACAATCTCTACCATTCGTTAAGTCCGATCCTGAACCCCTGTTGAGCATGAAATGTGCCTCAAGTTGTATATCTTGTTTTTATGTGTACTTAATTGTTACCTTTAAAACTGCTGCACACAGCTCTACCAATCCACCCCACCCCTTTTGGCAATGGAGCGTAAAACGAAACGAAAACTGACACAAAAGTCATTGGCTAAGCATAAAATGCAACTTCCCGAATTGAAAACGCATTATCGCCGGGGACCCCATAAATAAAGGTCGTCGATTTGCCTCTGTCCGTTTGTCTGTCTGTGTGCCTGGCCTGCCTCTCAGTTTTTTTTTTGGTATAGAGAAATCATTGAACGAAATCGACAGCCAACAACAATAACAAAACTATAGTTAAATTTATTGCACTTTTTCCGCTGCCGCAACGCAATCCTTTGTGTTGCGCTCTGCTCCATAAGACAGAGCCCGACCATTGTCCGACCTAGACGCGGCCAAAAACACTTTCAACTCCGAAATTCGAGAAATAATGAAAACTCTTTCAAACAAAACAGAAAACAAAAAACATTTTTCACGAATTAACGTGGCCACTGAAGCCGAACAGCAAAGGTTTTTTTTATGTTTTGTTTATAATTGATTTCCTGCGATTGCGCGAAAGGCAAGCAACAACCTGGCAAGCGAGGCAGCCAAAGTCCCACTCCAAAAACGGACGACTACCGTGCCAACCCCATTTTGTAGTTAACAAAACGACAAGAAAAATTGCACAAAATATTGTTGCAGCAGCAGCAAAAAAAAAATAAGATTGCCCTGGCACCAACAACAGCAACAACAAAAAGAGAAAACCAACAACCAAATGGTGAAAATCAACTGCAGCAACAAACACAATAAACAACAAAAAAAAAGGTTAAAAATCAAGCATCAAAATGAAGTACATGCAAGCATCGAGCATAGCAGGTTGGCGAATGCACTTTAGCTCGAGTTGCGGGGGAGGCCATTCTTGATGTGACTTTTGGCAAAAGATGTTTTTAAGTATTTCGTTCATTTTTGGGATACAGTCTCGAAAAACAAGGCGTCTTTTAGGTAAATCCAGGAATTGTTCCAATTTTGGAGTTCTTAAGGGAAGGAAGGAGCAATGTCTAGGCTATAGAACGGGTGAAGCAGGACCCTCCATTTCAGCGTTATAAGGTATGATTTGATCGGCTGCGCAGCATATGGCCGAGCTTTTTTTTACCTTGTCGTGACATGGATCATATTCTGGCCGGCTTTGCTTCAATACTTGGCTCAAACGCATTAATAGAGTTCAGTAGAGTTGCCCTGCAATGGTCTCACTTGGTTGTAGCAGCTCATAGTACAGCACGCCCAGTTGGAGCATGATTTTGCCATCCTGAATATTTGGCTTTGGCGTCTGTTTTCATGAATGGCCGGACAGCACGTATGTTTATCTGCGCTTCTAGCATTTCCCTGTACGCTTATTGCAGCATTCGATGACCTTCAGCTGCATTTTTCTGCAAATAAAAGCAGAAAAGTAAACTTTCCCGCAAATCGTGTTTTTGTCTTTCTAGACTAAGAAATTTTTACCGGGCGTCGATTACTGAATCAGTTCAACTTATATGTGTTATGTTTAAAAGATGAGGATAATCCAAATGAAAAAATAAATTCGTTGTAAAAATTTGAATTTAATTAACGTGTCGAATGAGTAATTTTTTTTCAAAACTTAAAGGCTTTGTCGCGCCCATTTAAAAATTAAAATATAATTTTTTGATTCACGCAATTATTAATTATAAATTAAATAATAGCTTTGGGAGTGCTGAGACCTGCATTTTTCCATTTTGACCGTTTTGGGTTGTACTTACAGATCAATATGATATATTCGATTTCAATAAAGCAAAAGCTTAGTCTTTTTAAAATTATGAGATAAAACAAAGAAATTCTTTATACTTTAGTCTTCTGATCTTTGAAATTACAAAATTTTGCACATCATTTTGATTTTGCCTTACTTAAATCGAAATCCACTAGCGATTTTCCTGTACCGCAATCAAAAAGGTTAAAAATCAACTATAAAAAAAAAAACGTTGAAAAACAACACAACAAAGTGTAGAGGAAAAAAGTACGACCATCAACACGATCATCAACGAGAACCATAAATAAGACTTAAATGGCATAAAAAAAGGCAACAACAACTGCAACGGCAACGGCAACGACTGCAATCAAAACGCATGCTGTGGCCATTATAGCAACAACAACAACAACAACAGCAACTGCAAACCTTAAACCGAGTTTGTTGTTCAAGTCAACGCTAACCACAGCAAACAAAAAAAAAGGAAAATAAAAAGCAGCAAAAAAATATCAACAACAAACCATACGAAGTCAACGTTATATCGGCTATCAAAGCAACAACAACCGGCCGCACCTTCGAACCCACACACACTCAAACACACACACACACGTACGTATAATCTCCCTCATTTCAGGTTGCCTCTATCAGCTTCCTCTTCCTCCTCGTAGCCACCACAAACCGTCTTCGTCTTCGACTTGCCCTGAGGCTGCAGCACTCGATCGGTCGACCCGAAAATTAAAAAAAAAAAAAAAAAACAAAACAATTTAGGAAAAAACACCGAAGCTTACATACTTTTACAGTCCCTGAAAATATACCTGAAGCATTAAAAAATGGTTTAAAATTTGATTTTAGTGGAATAACGGGCCTGGCTGAAAGAGCTTAACGGGCCACTATAAGCCCATCGCTCATAAACGTTTATTAAGCAATAATATAACTTATAATTTCGATTGTTTTCATATGTTCTACAAGTCCCAAAAATCATTTTTCAACATCGCAAACAGCTTGTCAGGAGCTGGACAGAGGACGATGAAGCAGGTCAGAGCTGTTTATCGTCGCTTTTTTCACACATCAATACACTCTCATCTTTGGGCCTCGCTTTTAACCCTAATCTCAATCAATGACCGTGATCAGCAGAATAAATCGATGACAAATAATCGACTATTTTTGTTATATTGTGCTGGTGAACGGGCATGATGCGCAATCATGTTTGCTATTTTTCGTGATGTAAATCTAACAAAGAAATAGTTTGATAGAATTGCTTGCAGAAGTAAGCAAACAAGCAATTTTGAGAAGGCAAATT
The DNA here is from genome assembly GCA_018904275.1 of Lordiphosa clarofinis. Lineage (NCBI taxonomy): Eukaryota > Metazoa > Arthropoda > Insecta > Diptera > Drosophilidae > Lordiphosa > Lordiphosa clarofinis. The sequence goes on along the minus strand of JAEIGQ010000007.1, from coordinate 800,970 downwards.
CAAAATGAATGTGGAAACCTCTTTGTTTTTTTTTAAATGAATTGGCAGAGGATGCGGTTTCACAAGTAGCTCACGGAAATTCGTGCAAGGCTCTAAAGGTAGTACTGGTTGTAGCGGAGGAGGAAGAAAGCTTGAAAAGCCGCCACTTAAAAAAGAAGAAGCCCTGCGTACGCTTAGTAACCACCTCTTCTCGGTACAGCTCAACACAGTTTGTCAAGGCACTACCTTCAGCTTATCCCAGATAAGAGCTTGATAGGGACGCCCATAACCTCTTACAAGATAATCAATGGAATGAAACCCGGCGCCTGGCTACGGAACGGTGAAAATATATCGATAACTTTGTTGCCTAAAAATTCTATCAAGTTTGTTCACCAGCAGACTAGCACTTTTTTTTATTGATGATTTTTGTAAGATGATTGGTGTATGCTGGTGAACACGCCTAATGCCTCGGAGAACTCTCTGAAAATATGCTCTGAGAATATGCAAAGCCCTGCCAACTCGATTGTTTTAAAAACAGCTGATAAATGCTATAAGAAGTCGAAGAAGACATAAAGTGCCTTTCATATTTTGTGAACAAATCTTGTCAATTTTGCCAATATATCTATTTCTCCACCAGATCTAGCTATCTACCTGATAACCGGGAACTAATTAGTTTTGCAGACAGCTCTAGCTATAACAAAAAACCTATTTTCTATTTTCCATCTATCAGACTGAAATTTAAACTCTTTTGCTAAGCTAAGCTAAGTTAACCTGTGGACAAATTTTGATATCAAACAGAATAAAATAGATAAAATTATTTGCGTTTGAAATTAAAGCTTCAGTTTTAAGTCCTGTTAAATCTTCAATAGTCTCTATTTTAATCAAAATTTGACCAAATTATGTACCTGAGTGAACTTAGCTCAAACAATGAACTGAGGGAATTGGATGGCTAAAAATCCAGATGCAAAAACAGCAGCATAAAAGAACAGCCCTTAGTTTGAAATATCCTGTTTTTTACTTTAACCTTTTAATAAACGTATTTAGCAAATTTTATATTAATTCAAGTTTTTTCCTTCGTTTGATTGGGTGGGAGGTGGACTGCCATTTTTAAAGGTATTAAGCACTGTTCTTCAACGACTAAAAGCAAGGTTCAGAATTGATATAAATATTAAAATTGTTTCCTTCTCCCTTCTTATTATTTGAAATGCACGTAAAGTCAGCCATGAAGGAAGGAGCGAATCTCTTGTACGGACTATCGACAGTCTCTTTTGGGTACTCCGCCGCATTTGCCATTGTATGGTATCGAGTTTTGTGTATCGATTACTGAGTATTAAGTATGAAATACTGAATACTGAGAATCGAAGTCTCAGTATGGAGTTTTGAGCATCGAGTGTTGAGTATCGAGTGCTAAGTATTGAGTCTTGAGTATGAAATACTGAGTATCGAGTGCTAAGTATCGCGTATTGAATATCCAGTGCTAAATGTGGAATAAATAGAATCGAGTTTTCTGTATGGAGAATTGAGTATAGAGTGCTGAGTATAGAATACGGAGAATCGAATACTCAGTATCGAGTTTTAAGCACCGAGTACTGAGTATTGAGTTTATAGTATTATGTATTGAGTATGGAGTACTGAGTATCAAGTTTTGAGTATCGAGTAAAACACACACACCCAATCCACATGATGCACGGCAAATCAGACATCTCTTCGTAAAGACCTTCGCTTGTATCAGGTGTTCTTTTATTTTAGATAAGCCTGTTAAATGCGTTGCGAACTGCTGATCAAATTGCACATACCTCTGCTAGAGTATTTTTAAAAAAAAATCAAACCGTAGAATGAACGCGTGTGCTCGGTCATATCTTTGACTCAATCTTAAAATGGCCTGGCAGGGATCTGCTACACTCGCATTCGTTCCACAGCAAGCGACTCGGGTTCAGGTTATACCTGAGTGAAGAGAAAGAGGAGTGATGAGGCTTACGAGTGAGTACTGAAGTGGGTATAGATGGTAAGTGATTGAAATGGTTAAGCTAGCTAGTTACCCCAAAGCCTCACCACAATACAAATTGTCTACTTAACAACATCTCCACAAAAACAAGAAAAATGTGCAATAATTTGAACAAATAACGTCTGGCGCCCGACTTGCTTATGAATATTCATATTCAGGTGTCTGTCTGCTAAACGGATTTCAAATTTGTGATCTGTCCAAAACAAAAACCAGGAGAATCATAAATTTTATGCCACTGCCACAGTTCTTGAACAAATTTTTTTGTGGTGTTTTAATTTATGTCAAGACACAAAAAAATGGTTAATTCCCCAGCTAACACTTGCCAAAATGAGACCTAACACAGCAAAGATCAAGAAAAGAGTTTTGACGTACGCTGGTCGAAACATTTATACCCTAAAAGTGTGAAGGACATATAAATTCTAATGATTTTTCAAAAGTAAACAGTAATCTAAAGAGAGACCAGAACTATAAGTGTTAAAGAAAAAGTGGCATAAATAAATTTATAGCTTAACTAACCACACTCTTCCCTACTTTTACCAAACTGTTGCTCAAATGCTTCAAACTTGAACTGGACAGGGTATAAAAACCGGCCAAGATCGGCCAAGACAGACAATGCTTGTTTGTTAGTTTGACTGGAATATATTTTGGTTTTTGCAGACATAAATCTCAAGAGCAACAGACAGTCTAAGCCCAAAGCGAAGCTGAGGTGAGGTGGTACGAGTAAACACCAAACCAATCAAATACTCACTATACGAGTCCACAATAAATTCACTTTTATCTAACGAGAGCTTGGTTAAACGTTAGTTCCAAAAGAAAGATATAGAAATATGAACCTCATCTGGTTTCACTTGTCCCAAGTGTTAAACCACATAGTTCAGTTGTAGATCCATGCTTTTTTATGTTTTTGTTTTTTCCTTCTTCACTTGTCTTTTGGCAGATGGAGGGTCACTTCTGGCTGTCTGAGACCCTCGAGCTTATGTATTCATTTGTTTATCTGACACAGAATCCCCCTCCCTCCCCTAAAACAAAAAAAAACTGGTTTTCTCCCCCCCAAAACTGAAGTTCTATTTGTAATTGCGTATAACTTTAAGTACAATACATTAAAGTCTAATTGACAGACAGACTGGCAGCAGCCCAGAGCGGCAAAGCGACGGAGCGGCAGGCGTCACATTTGGTGCGATTTATTATATAAAGCGTGCGAAGTTACGTAAGCACTTGTCGAGGGGACCAGGCATTAAGTAATTGTTTTGAGTGGGCACCGAAAATTGCCAACTTCTTTCAACTAATTTGATTCGTTTGCAATTACACTTCAACTCAGTCGATAGAGGAAGAATAACCCCACTAAAATTCATTAATTCATTGCCGTCTCAAATGATGCAAGGTGTGTCCCAAAGATAACGAAACTTTTTTAAAATATAAACAAAACAAAACCAAATCTAACATTTGAGCGATTATTTCATTTAACTCTTGAACGTTTTAAATAGGGGTATCTTAAGCAAGTCTCCGTTCAGCAAGGTCCAGTTAATAGAAGGAATCAGAAGATCGCAAGAATTATTTTCCTAATTTGAGCTTTAAGTTGCTAAACAAACAACAGTTTTAACTATTTTTAGGCGTTGTTTTGTGTGTACCTACATTTTGGAATGGACTTTCCATGAAATATCTGCAGAGGGGTATATCTTAGCTTTGATATGTTCCCAAATTAATTCTACAATTTCTCTAGGCGAAGTTTTTCTCTCTCAGTTTCGAAATTGCTCTCGGTTAATTTTCGGTCTTTCGCTTTGAATAATGAGTCAGGATCATTTGATTTTCAAATAGGATCCGTACCTCAAATGAGCATTTACGGTTGATACCTTTAAGGATTGTTCCAATCCATTCGAACTTGATTAGAGTAGAATCTAGTACTACTCAAACTTGAAGGTTCAATACAAAAGTCGAGTTCAAAACCATTTTTTTGATCTTGGTTAGCCCGCATTTATTTTTCTGTGTATAACTGGCCAGAGGGGCAAATTAAATTTGGTTCATAACCTAAATACCTTTATGAAACTTCTTCAAACCACGTATGAACCACTTATAACTGTTTTAGTGATCTCTTCGAATATTAATCATAAGACTTTTAGCAGGCTCCAGCTGAATAAGATATGTTTGTTCATAGTTTTTCAAGACACACACAGACCACAAAGGAAGTTGGTTGACTATATAGCTATTTCATGAATCACCATGAATCAAGCATCAGAAGTCTTTGCCTTTCCCTAGCGGGTTAGCAGAGGCTACCTAATGCCAGCATTGATATAATTGCTTTCAATTGCAGACTTTAAGCAAGATCCAGCATCAACAGCCAACGCCAATTTGCAGAATCTTGCCGTGCCCCAGTAGTTCCTCTTCATCTCTATTGGCCATCACAACCGTTTGACGATCTCGGCCTATGCAATTTCATGCTCTCCAGTCGCTACTGGTCCGTGCGAGCTGACACCAGTTGGTCACACCAAGCTCGGCAATGTTTTCCCGCACCTGGTCTTCCCATCTTGCCGCCTCCATAGTCAGCCGCCCTCCATTTATACGATTTTTTTACTGGACCTTTTTTGTCCATCCTGGTGACATGTCCTATTCAGCGCAGCCGCTGTTGCTTTATGCGCATGACCACACAGGTATCCCCACAGAGCTCATACTGTTCGCCATTCTTTCGAGTGCGGAAATAATCGCCAACTTTTAAGGGTTCATAAATTCTCCGAAGAATTTTTCGTTCAAACACACAATCGCCACTTCATCCGCTGCTGCCATTGTCCATACTTTTGCGCCTTATTGCAGGACTGGGATGTTAAGCGACTTGTATATCGCAATTTTCGTTCTTCGCGTGAGGTCTCTGCTCTTGAGCACCTTACTTAGCCCGAAGTAGCATCGGTTAATCATTGTTCCGGGGTACACAAAGTTCTCTACAACTTTAAAGTTGTACTCTCCCATTGTACTTTCTCTTGTCCTCAGACTGCCTCTCAATAGCTGAAAACACCCAGCTTACCGCCAGTTCGGACATGCCGATAATGTCAATATCATCGACATATGCGAGTAGCATTACATCTTAGACCCGTTCTGTTGGCATTAGGAAACTAGCGCAGTATATATTACATCAGTAGATTTAAGAAGTAAAACGATAGGGTATCGCCCTGCCTACATCCTCAGGAACAATCTAATTGTTCAGAGAGGTTCTTTCCTATTTTGACGGCGCTGTGCATACTTCTCAACGTCATCATGCAAAGTCGAATGTACTTTGCACCAGCAAAGACCAAAAGTAGACAGGGCTTCAAAAAACATTGACCTTATCTTTGTCCTTAGCAATGAAGTGGAATAGACGGTCAAGTCCGACTATAACATACTCTGTACCTGGAGTAAAAGCTGAATGCAGTGCTGGTGCTGCGCTCATCTCTAAATCTCTCTCTTTCTCTCTCTCTCTGTCTAAGATTGTGCGGTGTTGGTTATGAAAAGGGTGGGAGGAGTTGGGGCAGGGGTAAATTCCTTATTTACTCATAACTTTATAACCGCTCATTGGATCTTTATCATTTCTTCAGCACATCGATACATTTTGCTAATTACTAACTATCTCTGGAAGGAACAAATCTTCTATCTTCAAAACGGTAGGAGAAATAACGTTTTTTTTCCAAATTGCGGTGACGGAAGGGGGCGTGGCAAAAATTGAAAATAAACTTGATCTGCCTGCAAGTATAGGAAGCATTTGTCCCATACATGTTAAACCTCAATCTCTTACCATCTCTGAGATCTGTTTGTTTATACGGGCGGACGGACGGACATGGCTATATGACTCGGCTGTTGACGCTGATCAAGAACATATGTATCTACTTTATACGGTCGGAAATGATTCCTTCTCTCTGTAATATACTTTTGCACAAACTTTATATATTCTATGTACCTTCGGTACAGAGTTTAACAGTGTTGAATAACTCCCACAATTTTTAGATATCGATCCCAAATTTAAAACTCAGATATATATTCCCTAAAATTTGCATAAAGATCGGATAATTAGAAGCTTTAATAAAATAGGATAAAAAACACTTTTTGGTTTTCCCCCCTCAAGAACACTGGAAGGCTATTAAACATTTAAAGAGTTCCACTGAGAGTAAGAGTGCAGTCGGGCAGGGTCGACTTAGACTTACACTCTCCTTTTTTAATTAAACCAGTTTTGAGTTAGTTAGTTTATCGCCATGTGACTGTTTTGGAGACATCTTTAATAATATTAGAAAGATTACTTTTTGAAACCAGTTCACGTAGATTGTGACTCCTTTTAAGGTCTTAAGTAGTGGGTCGACTTCTTTAAACGTAACACAGAATCTATTAACTGTTAACTATTAATTGAGGGCCAGGAGCGCAAACGACTCTGAGCTTTCTGCGAGCCGGAACTCAAGTTAGGTCGAGATCTAAAAGCAGCAAAGGGTTCGCAATTTCATACTACTGGCTCTGAGCGGATAGCGTCAGCTGGAGGCCTGGGAGCCAGCAGATGGCTATTGATCTAAGTATAGTTTCCAAGTATTTGCAATCTATGTGGAAAAGGTTCATCTAGATAGCTTTATGGCCGTGAAAAGAGGTAGTATAGTAACCGCATAGAGAGAGACGGACATGGCTTTATTAAATCAGAGAGAGCTGCGGTTAGCTCGCATATCAGAGCCAAGAGCTGTTTCGAGTGAAGAATATTTGCTAGGTCCCGGCTCCCGAATCACAGGCATAACAATTGCAGACTATGGTGAGGAGAGTGCAGAACTAATTTTATTACAACTATAGTTCCTAAGAGTGATATCGATGAAAACGTGGCAATAGGCTACACCCAACGAGCAGAATAATGGATTTTCTGTGGTCACAGAGCATATTTATTACTCTATAGATCAATATTTTTAAAATGGGGGGTTTAACTCCTAAACCCTAAATTGTTTTTAATTAATATTGTAAGAGCGATAAAGTCGATTGGCCCGATTCCGAAATACACTGTACAATTGAGACGCACACACACACAAACGCACACTAAATCATACGCTCTTAATTTGTTCACCTTATTTTAAAGCTTATCATATGACCTTCTATTTTAAGATCGTTGTTAATTATCCACATCAAACTAACAATGTTGCATTTCGTGCTAAAGTACTTCTTCTTACTACCATCGCCTGCTAGGAAGCCCCCGGGGTTCTGGCCTAGTCTCTGCCCTGTTGCTGACTCCACCGCTGGCTGTTCTAAGCTGATGATTTATCCAGGCCAGAAAATCGTATCAAATTTCCATTTAAGAGCCCCAAGTGCCCCCGGGCCACCGTCAAAATTTATGTACGAGCCGTGTCGAGTCGAGTCTGCTGAAAACACAACACAAAAGTTAATTAAACTTGAAAATAATAAAAGCCAAAAAAAAAGGGGCGAAGTGGCATATAATAAAACACAAAAGTGTACCAAATGGCGGTCCATGGTCTGGTCATCATTAGCATATCGCCGACAGCGGCGCAAAAAGGGTACCATTTCGAAAAGTTAATCGCCAGCTGATGCTGCTGCTGCTGTTGCACTAAAAGCCGGGGGCGGCTGGGTGACGATGACTGCGTTGACATTGACAGGGGAGTAAGCCCCCATCTAAAAGGGGACTGCAATAAAAAAGAACAATAATTAAAACTGGCCAATGGGTAGCCAAAAAAAGGTACAAACAGTATTCACACTTTTGCTGTGCGGAATCAAAGAGGAAGATATATCTATACAATGGGTTTGGACTGAATATCCTTTTTAAAGTATTCAATTCAAATGAAAAGATCTTAAAGGTGGTTTTAGATTCATTATTTCCTGACTTGAATCAAGTTCACTTTTTTTCTAAATGCATATAAAGGCTGCCCTCAAAACAAAATGCAAACTAAGCACACCAAAAAGGTAACAAAAATCTGAAAAAAAAATTCAGTAAGGGGGGTGAATTTTTGCGCTACCCAAATTCGTAGTCAAAACTGGCGTCTTGGCGGCGTCGTCAAAGTGCCAAAGTTTTTCATTGTAATAAATATTTTAATTTTGAACTTGAGCAATTAACCCAAGAACGCATGTGGAAACGAATGGAGGAGTAAGATTCTGCTGCTATTGTCATGGCAATTGTAGTCCTTCCTCTTGCCTTCCCCCCCGCCCGAACATTATGAACTTAAGCTTCCCAGAACAACAACAACAACAACAGCAATAACCATAAGATTCTTAGACACATGCCAAGTGGTTAAGTCGGTAAGAAATGTTGGAAAAAGTTTTGGTGCGTCGCATTTAAATGATTTTGCATAATTCAATGGAAAACATTTTTCGTGCAGGAAGGCAAACTTTCCGTGGAAGAGAAAAAGGTAAAAACTTGGCCGTAATATATTTTCTTTAATTGCGCACAATTAATCCTTTTTATGAGCCCTCTCTCTTTCTCTCTCTTTTAGCCAGGTAAGGGTTGGGTTGGGTTTGGATTTTGAGTGCCTTCAACTGGAAATGTACACAAAAGACTTAATTATAAAAGTCAACATACGCCGAGATATGTATGTATGTATGTCTATATGCTTAGGCTTAAGGGGAGGGACTGGAGTCGGGGTTAACTGGCATCATCAACTGGCTGAAAATTGTATGCGACCCATTGAAAAATTCGTCTGTAATTAAAAATAAAATCCCCTTTTACGACTCTGATGTGGACGGCAAAGATTTTTACGGTTATTTGTTCAGAAAAATAAAAAAAAATATATATATATAGGCTGCAATTACACAAACGTGGCGGAAAATAAAAGGCACTAAGTTTTTATATCACCATTTTTGAACCTAAAAAAAAGGGACATTAGATTTTCAGCTTAACAAATAAAAACTGATGACAACTGCATTGGTGGAGGCATCATTTATAAAAGCTGTGTGCGTTGTTGAATCTATCTAACATTGATATATGGAAGCTGTAGCAAAGTTAAAGAAGAAGAACCACAACACAAAGTACTAGAGTTGAGAATAGTATTTCATTGTGAGCTACCCTAAGTTACGTTGTAAACTGGTCCCGGGGTCAAACTTCTATCTATCCGGCTTTGTATGGAGCCGAACACTTTATATCAGCGGTGGGCATGCCCTTGCTTCCATTGCTTCAAAATTAAAGACATTATAAATTGCGTCGCAGTTTACTCGCTTCAAAGTCTTAATATCAACGAACTCCATGCGAATCGGAGCACGGCGCCTGTAAGACGCACAAACAGATGTTTCTGCTCCCAAGCACATTCTAACAACAACAACAGAAAAATCATCAATGATCAGAGAGGCTCGATACGAGCAGCGATCCACAAATTGCCTGTATTTTGTCATCGAGTCTTGACCGTTTTTCCACCGTCTGCTTGTGTGCCTAGCTGGCGCCAATAAGCATGCAGCGAGCACACTGCTTGTGCTACAGAGTGGCGCCAGTTGACGAAAAAAAACTCTCAAAGAAATGAGAGCAATTTGGAAGCTAAGTAAAACCCTGAATTCAGTTCAGAAAATTATATGATGCAAAATTTAACGAGAGCGTAAGTTAAAGTCGGCTCTAACCGACTTCGATATACCCGATACTCATAAAAAAACATATTTAACAGTGTTCTTGCGTTCCTGAGTGTGAATATCCGAAAAGTATGGAACATTTTTTAAACTCGGCTATATGTTATCCGATCTTGCTGTAAATTTCAGGGATTATATTTATTGCTAATATGAGTAAGTACTTAAGTTGAACTCGATATCTTAAAAAATGTGGGAGTTATTTAACATTTTCTATTGTGGGGGTGGGCGTGGCCAAAATTTTAAACAAACTTGATCTGCGCGCATATAAAAGAAGACTACATGTCAAGTTTGGTAGCACTAGCTTTTATAGTCTCCGAGACCTAGGTGTTCATACAGACGGACGGACAGACGGACAAGTCTATATCAACTCGGCTGTTGATGCTGATCAAGAATATATATACTTTATATGGTCAGAAATGATTCCTTCTGCCTGTTACATACATTTGCACGACTTTAGTATACCCTTTTTACTTTACGAGATTTGCTTTGCTTTATGCTCATGTGCTGTTAGAAGTGTTTCTATTATGTGAATACTGATCGACGTCGCTCGTTGGGGCACGGGTATAAAAACGGCCCCCTTAAGCTTAAACAAAAAAAAAAAGAATTTGGGAATTGCAGGCCCTAAATCAAGTAAAACATCTGTGTGTATACGGTGTTTTCCAATATATTTCGGTTGCTCCTCTGCAGCCATCTTTCGGGACACTGCAAAACAATTTCCAATTACAATGTAACATTGATTTGATCGAAAAAACACAAAACATTTTTACTTACAATGTTTTACTCGTCTGTTTCGTTCGGCGTGCAGTTGGATACTGACTTTTTGTTTTTTGCGCACAGTTTTCCGTGTCCGTTTTGTAGTTAAGTTTCTTGTCAGTGTGTGTGACTATAATATGCCACATTTTTATTTTTTATTCAATATGTTTTCATTGTGTTATTTGGTTTATGGGCTAGCTGTAGATCGTGTTTATTAGAGCAGTCAGAATGGTAAAAACGTTCTAAAGGCAGCGGAACATATGTGAGCGACTTGTAAGTATTAGGTAGTTGATTCTTTTTAGCTGTTGTTTTACCGTTCTTCTCAATCAGAGATTTGATAATATGTCTTGGGAAGTCATTGTCTGTAAAAATTTGTTTAATTTCTGAAATCGTCTCCTCGTAATATATTTCATCCGTTTATTACAACCCCTTGCTATATTTATCACCATGTTTTTATGATGTTTGGAATAATAGTTGATACTTCTGCCTGATGCTGATGGCATTTTGTACCATTTGTAAAATTTAATTGAATTGAATTGAAAAAGACCTTATCATATTTGACTCAATTACTATTTATCGGTTATTTTCAAATAATTTTCTAGAGACCTTAAAACCAAAATTAAACTATAAAATAAAGATAAAGGCTGTCTTATCTTAATCTAGAATTAATTTTACTTTTTAATCACTTTTCGCTTCGTTTCACAAATGGTTATATTTCCATTTAAGTCACTAGAGAACCCCAGCGTAGAGTTTTGCTTACTATTGAAAACTATTCAATAAATTTATTTATACACATTCTTCCTTTTTTTACATCTTTTCTATATAAATAAGCAAAGCTTTCACCATAATTGCCACAGTATTTCCAGCCATCACAGCTATTCTAGCTAGCGGCCTGCTATTGATATGTGAAAGACCGTCACGCCATTAGAACAGGTGCTGCCTGCGGCAGATGGCAAGGATGGACGCACCAATTTCCCTTCAATCTGCCGTAGAGATAAAAAAGAAGCAAAAACGAAAGAAAAACTTGTTTGCCAAAGCTTTAAAATGTAACGTGCGGCGTTTTTTCATCATCCTTTACTGCCCGACCCACCAACCCGCCTCTCCCTCAACCATTTTCATTTGAGTGTATTGCAAATTTGAAACGCATGAATAGTCAAGCTAGATCGTCCTGGGGCTATGTGTGCCAAACAACAGAGCTGAGTTAAGCTGAACTGAGCTGTGGGTAAGGCTGGCGAAAGCACACGGGTTTATCTACCAGATACAGCTAAGTTAAAAGAGCGGGTGGAGGTAGCTGGCTGGATGGCCAGGCGTCGCATCCGTTGGCAGATGTTTTTCACACAACAGCCCAGATACACACCAAATGGATATGTGTATAAACATGGAATATACCTAATACACTTTTTTTTCACTACTCAAGTAGAGTATGCTTGAGAATTTGACTTGAATGGGAGGAATATTCGTTTGAAATAAATCTTTTCGATTGGGACGAACCAACCCAAATAGTTTATGAACAAGGATCATTTCACAAATAAAATGCTTTTATAATTGTTTGCAATTTTCTTAAATTCACATAAAATAGGGAGAAAATGTTTAAACGTCCTAAAAAGCTATTTACCAAGGGATAAACCAAAATCGATCTGAACCTTAGTTTTAAGGTTCAAACCTACGGTTTACGGCCTTGGGCCAGCTAAAAACTTAGATGTCCATCTCAATTGCATCATTTCTAAAACCGTGTTCATATCGAAAATTTCGAATAAAATGTCTCAGTCTTTGTCACAAATCTGGTCGGACAATGCTATTTTTGAGCGTAAAAAACAACAAAATCACTTGCAGCCCACATCAAAGCATTCGTTTGGAGAGTAAGAGTCGAGAGAACACATATCAAAATGTTGTCGCATTACGCATAGCCATAAGCTATCCCTTTGCGGTAAACAACAACGAATGCGCGGCGTGCGCATTGGGACAGGGCGCCCCTGACCTAAACAAAGCCTTTTTAAAGTGTGTTTTATCCACCACAACCTAACAAGTCTCTATTCTTTCCATGAAATTTCGCCAAATTCGGTAGGTAGTTGTACGGAAAAAGATTAAAAGATTCTTTGGGAATAAAGTTGATAGTTAGCGACCTTTCTAAATCGTAAAAATCGAAAAGTTTTGCAGGTACGACCTCAAGCCTGCAATACTCAAATTCTTGGGAATTGGTAAAACAATTTTGTATATAGGGAAGCTCACGTGTTTGGCGTTTTAAATCAGAACTATATTTTTGGTAAGCTAACAATACAGACTTCGAATGATTAAATATAGATAGCTATAAATAATCACGAATATAAATGTAATGACTAAGGTAATAAAAGTTGACATGGTAAATATAAATTTAAAAATACACAGGTAAAGTAAAAGGTACACAAATACTGCAAATTTTACCCAAATTTCGTGTAAGTGCCTTACAAGCCCGAAACTAGAGATAAGACACCAGTTATTTTATAACTAATTAGATGTTAAACATGATGCTTAATTTAAGGACTTTATTTTAAAATCACAAGCACTCTTAATGGTGGGTATATAAATCAGCAATGACAATGTTTCAAAAGAAGTAAAGTAACAGGCAGTAGAAATACCAACACCAAGATCACTTGTTCATTCGTTTTTTCTGAAAGTCTTGTTTATTGTGTTTTTCGTTAGATAAATAAAATAAAATGACGCTTAGACACTGTTAAGACTGTTTAAAGTCACTGTCAAATTACTGTTTAGTAACTGTTTGGTACCTGTCTCGTCACTTCTAAGTCACTTTCAGGTCGCTGCATAGTCACTGTTAATTCACTGTTAAGACACCTTTCCGTCATTGTGTATTTGTGGCTGAGACATAGAGTGCCGGGCACTCGATTCCCACAACGCACGGCGCACTATAGTCCCAAAAAGCTAACCAACAGTCGAACTTTTAATGATTGGAATAGTTGTAGTGTTACATCAAGTTTGTATTCTGACCGTTAATAAGGAGGAAGTGTCCCCACCTGGCTCAGCTCCGTTTGTGAGCATCGAGCGTACTTCAAAGTTTACTCGTCATGCGACGAAAATAACACAATGTTTAGAAGCGTATAGAACCGCTTGCTCAAAGTTTATATTAACAATGCATAAAATAGTGATTCGGTAGTCGTGTTAGAAAAAGCAATAAGTCAAAACTCCCATCAGATCCCACTCTCAAACATTATAGATATTATATTGTTGTTTAGACTATTCTTCAGAACATAGCCGAAAATTAGCTGCGGAGAGCTGCAGATTCAGTCTCGGTGAAGATTTTTGTGCGACAATTGTCGCAACATAATATATATACACTGCTCGACAACACTCTCCCCCAATTCACCAAACCAACTTTAACTAAATATAATTTTGGCCCGCCGAGCACTAAAATCAACATTAAAAAAATCTGTCAAATACGTTTTCGAAGAAATTGTCCGCCATATTGGATCCGCTATTTTGTTTTTCTAAATGTCAGATTGCCTCAAAAATATAGATCTCGTTTTTTGGATTTGGGACTCGACGGCGGCGCCTCGCGTCGCGCGAAATCATTTACTTCTTCAAGTTCCAAAACCAAAATTGAAAATGTTCACAATAAAAACAATTTTTCAAAAAATCTAAAAACTTCAGGAGTCTTACACCATTTTGTAGCCAATCATATACTTGGGCCGGTAGGATGCGCTGTCTACAAACATTATGTTAAAAGGTTAACAATAATGTTGGTGCTCTGTTAACTAACATTGAGGAACATTAAACATTATTTCCGGTATATCAACTTTATATCGACTTTAACTTAACTTTATTTTGCAATCATTTGAAGAGTAGTTAAATGTCGGCCTATTTCTTTTTTTCCATGCTCTTATGTGCCCAACTAGCCACCCACCCGGCCCTTGCAACCATTAACTTTGGTGTTGCTCACAGAAACGTAAGTACAACAACAACAATGTGAATAAGCAAGTGTGGCGGAAATGATTTGGTATCGCTTCCCCACCCTGCCTGCCAATATGAAGGGTCCACACAGATTCTTCTTTGCCTTCTGCTTGGGTCTTCACTCGTTTCGGTTGCATGATTGAAAAGTGTTTTGCTATAAATTCAACTTTCCCATTATCTTTATCTTGGTGGCAACATGCGCCGGGCACAGGGACCCTTAAGGTTTCCTTCTTTTTAATTAGTAAATCAAAAAGTTACATTAAAATACGTTAAAAACCACTGACAATTTTACGATAGATATTTTTGGGACTTAACAGGATATAGCTGTTGTAGCCTTCTCTAGGCCTAGTATAATACACGTAGACAAGACCAATTAATCCTATAGTCCATATGAAATATTTGCCATATAAGCTTGTCTTAATATCCAACAATTGGTCCAGTTTTCGTATTTCTTCATATAAGCCACCCTGCAAAATATTTGGTAAATCATTATATTAGAACATCTAAATATATCGTATCAATTATGGCTGGACTTGCCTCATTATATAAACGACAAAGCAAAAACAGAGATATCAGTAAAATAAAAATCAACTTATTTACGGCACTCTGTCTACCGCGATAGACAGCTCTCCAAAAATAGAAAATTTCCTTTAAACATTGTTTAGAGTTGACAATAAGATTGTATAATGTTTTTGATAAAATATAGTACACAAAAATCCATTCTAAAAGGAAGTACGGATGGCGCCTAGGTGGCAAATTAACGCAGTGACAAGCAGTGTTCTCCATTGCTTTGTGTTGTTTACCCAACAAGCGGGAAGTTAAGACTGAATCACTACATCAGAAGCTAGAAATATAATGTAGAGATTTTACTGATTAGAAACAATGTGCACCTGTCAATAATTTACATTGTAATATAAAGTAAAGTAATAAGAGTAAATGGGGTATAACAGAATAGCGATAGAGCGTTTAGCATAACACACCTTTCATACAAATTTTGCGTTCTTTTATCTCAATTTAATAATTCTCGTGCCCTGAATGTAAAAAATAATTAAAAATGGATTTTAGTTTTTGCCACATGCCACAAATTTGGCTCGTAACTCACTTGACAGCCACCGTGCGGGAAGCGGGGGTGAAGGATTAAAACTATACTAAAGTGGAGTGGTGGAAAAGTGGAAAGTTTTTTTTTTTGGGCTGGGTTGCGGAAAAACTTTTTGCGCTGTGCTTTAATTAAAACTAACACCGAAAAATGCCTTGTGCCATGTACGAGGGCTCCCCAAAACCCAGTTCCTAATATCACTTGGAAATATGTCTAATAATAGAGCTTGGCGTGTGAAAGTCAAATTGCTTAATTTGTGAGGAGGATTGGTACAGTGCAATATATTGTAAATTAGACAAATTGGGTATCAGGGTGAACGCTTCAATCAACTGGATGATCCAGTAAAAAGTAGTTGAAGTAAAGATTGTAAAGCAGGGTTTGTCAAGAAGAGTGAGGCCAACAAGTTAGAGTGTGTAAACAAGCTCTGACCTACTTCAACGATCGCTGGTCAGGGACCGAAGAGTAGATTGCCCTCGGCATTAGTTCGGCTCGTGTCAAAATGTTATTAAAATGAAGTTAATTTCGTTTCTAGCTTCATGTTTCTTGACTTGTACCTAGCTTTATCTTCCTTCTTCTAGCGCTCCCTTTCTTCTGTTTCCATTCCTACTACCATTTTCCTCATTTTTTTTCATCTCTTCTGTGTCCCTTCTTCGTTTCATGCATTTTAGATGTATAGTTCTCTTGTCTTTTTAGATACTTTCTTCTGAACTTCCTTCTGCCTTTTTTCTTCCATCCTCCGAGCTACTTTCTTTCTATGTTCTTTTTGCTTTACGTCTTATTTCATTCTTTACTCCTTTCCTCCCATCGAGACTGAGCAAAAGGTACAACATCTTTTTTCGTTTCATTTCCTTTCATCGTTTTTCCTTCTTCCCGCTTAACTTCTTTCTTTCAGTTGTGAAGGAGCTAACAGTAATGTCACATACAATTATTTGTATGAGATTCTTGCGTTACTTCACGAAGGTTTTGCATTCTTCTTCATTCCTTTTTCCTTCCTTCTTCTATCTTCTTTCTCCTTCTCTTTTCCTTATTTCTTCTTTTCCTTTTACGTCTTTCTTCCTTTCTTTTTTGTCCATCTTCCTTCATTCTTTCTTCTTTATCTTCTTTTCTTTCTTTACTATTTATGATTTTTTCCCTTATTCCTTCTTTATTTCTTCTTTCATTTAAGCGGTTTTCTTTCGATCTTCTGTCTGCCTTAAGTCTTATTTCCTTATCTACAACTTTCCTCGCATCGAGGCTGCGCGATGTTAAAACATCTTCTTTCATTTCATTTCCTTTCGTCGTTTTTTCTTTATTGTTCTTTCCTTCGTTCTTCCTTCCAGTAATAGAGAAAAATAATGTCATATACAATTTTTTGTATGAAATTATTGCTTTACTTCTTATTCCTTTCTTTCTTTCTCTTTACTCCTTCCTTTTTTCTTTCTTCCTCCTTCTTTCCTCATGTCTTTTTTCCCCTCCTTTTTTCTTCTTTTCTGTTTCTTTTTTTTCGTCCAGCTTTAATTCTTTATCCATTATTATGTTGTGCCATTTTATCCTTCTTTCCTCTGCCTTCTTTCTTTCTTCTTACTTTCTTTCTTCTTTTTACCCTCTTTTTGCCTTTATTCTTAGCAAAACAGTGCTCAAAGTAAAGAAGAATCAAAAACTACTTAATGACTGCTGAAGAATCCTTATCCATATCATATGCTCAACATTCCCGACTTAAGCTTAAAGCCTTCGATTAGATTCGATTAGATGAAAAATCCCTTTAGCCCTCCGTTACACAATATTGTTTATAGCCCAGCATAACTTCTGTCTGATTAAGCCCCATTAATGACCAAAATGTGCTTTTCTTGTTAACCCCTTTGATGAGTTGCTTAATTAATTAATGACTTTTTACAGATGGAAGGATTATAGAGAGAGAGAGAGAGAGAGAAGACCCTCCGGCAAAGCTAAATCAATTATACAATCAAACGACTGTCAATTTCCCAAGCAGGAAGCAGGCAAAAAGTAGCAAAAACCGAAAACCTGAAAGAAATGCGTTTTTAATTTCCCAACCTCCCCTTCCTGGAGGGTGATTGAGGCTAGGTTGCCTTTGCCTTTGACTTTGCTTCTGCCACACTCCAGCGGTGACAAACGAAGCCATCGACAGTCACTTGCTGCGTTTCCTTGACGACTGCCTCCACTCCGCTCCCTTCTTGTGTTTGATGTTCTACTTTTTACTGCCGCTCTTCACTTGGGCTTTTGTGGTGTTTGAGGATGATGATGATGATTTTCTCAGGAATTATATTTTAACTGCCCCCATCCTCCGGCTCTCCACTGTCAAGCACATGCAGGAGAACTGCATCATGTGGCTGGGTCATAAAATGTAATGACAGCAAAAATTTCGCTTGCCTGCGTTTGCTTTGATAATGACAAACGATGATGTCAAACAGATGAGAACGCTGATAGGCCATGTCGAGGGAGAGCATTAGAGGAACACGGCAGTGAGTCTTACGACTCCACACAGCTGATGTGGAAGCTTGGAGATTGTATTAAGTACAAAGTGCAAATGCGTTGCTAACCGCATTAAATTTTATTACATTTATGTGCAAATGATATAATCATTTCGTCACAGACTGAATATTTTTCACAACACCATTTGGGCTCAGAATTGAACCCAAGTTTGAAAAGAGAGTACAGTTCTATTAATTAAACAATAAGAAATTAGTTCAAGCCTTTAAGTACCTACTATACCGTGTACCTCTCAAGCACTGTATATAGCAGATTACTTCTATTCTAGGGGAACTGAGCTCAAAGGTGGTCGAACATCATTTTTTGAAGAGACCGATTTGTTCTTAAAACTAAAGTAATAATTTGAGTTTTTGGATGTACTTAAATGAAGAAGGAAACAATATAAAACCGAAAAACGACTGTTAATAATCTTATAATGAGAAGCAACTTTTTTGAATGAAGAACTTTTCGTATGTAGAGTCAGCCGAAAAATTTTAAAAAATTCAAGTGAACTTCCGGTAGACCATGACGTCCTGGGGAGAAATGTCAATGTGTATTTGAGGCTTAAGTCCCCAAAAACTAAAGTCCATACGAAATCGATTGAGAGAAAGATATGAATATTCCTGCATATCGAAACTTTAAGCAACGTAAATAAAGGCACATGTAAAATCTCAGCCATAGCTTACACGTATTTGTGTTTTAATAACATTTTTAAATATCAATTTGATCTCAAAAATATCATTTGGATATGGTTTTTGCATTTGGCTGGCTTGAGGTCGGTGGAGAGTTACAATTCAATGTAATCAACACAAATCAACAGAGATTAATTACAACAATTTGGAATAGCAATTGGTAAGTCTGTACAACGATCGCTGTTTCAAAGATAACCACATCTTATCATCAGCAGACTTTTGTATTGCATATTCACATTCAAACGACCACACAGACTCCCTTATGAATCTTAATATCGCCGAATAACGAGTTGGGGACTACAATTTGCTATGGGACGAGACTACGATTCAGCCTAGAATTCTGCTATGTTTATTTGAACGTAATGCTTTTGCTTTTCCAATTGTTGTAATTAATTTCTTCTTTCTTTGGATATGTTTGAAAATTTTTCTCTTGTATGTTCAACGAAGTAAATTTTAAGTTTGCAAAATCGGCTTTTTATTGATAAGAAAAAATAACATATTATATCAGATCATATCATTTTTTTTTGCTGGGTAGTAAAAATACGTATGATTCGAATGCGTCAGCCGCACTCACTACATCTTGACGTTGGCGGTTGGTATTGCCAGAAACAATGCATGAACGTGATACGTATACAATGCTGGCGGAGATTTGTTTGGTGGATCTTCTTAAGTTTGAGTGTCAGAACGAGTTTCGTATATCTTTGCACTAAATAACCGCGTCCGGGCCAAGTTCGATTACTTGGCCTGGACAACGATTCATTAAGTTTATGTTAAGTGTGTCGAAAAAATGCACCGTGTTTGACTGTCTGGATGATAAACTTAGTTGACTAGAGTCTAAGCTATTTGATCATGAACTCCAAGTTTCCCTTGCATTTCCTTCCGTTCCGTTTTCGTAATTGTGACATTTAGAGGTCTGCATGAGTGCACTCAAACTGGGAGCAACAATAAGTACTCATGAACCTAAATACTTTTTTGAGTACAAACTTTTAATGAATGCATTTCTATTGTATTTGGGTCACACTGAATGTGAAATTTTGAATGCTCAAAACGATTGAGTGCGAATGCATGCCTGTGTTTACCAGCACAAATCGATGACAAAACAAGTGAGAAAGTGGGTCAAGCCCGACTATAACATACTCTGTACCTGGAGTAGAAGCTGAATGCAATGCTGGTGCTGCGCTTATCTCAAAGTCTCTCTCTCTCTTTTTCTCTCTCTCTCATTCTCTCTCTCGCTCTCTCTAAGATTGTGTGGTGTTGGTTGTGAAGGGTGGGAGGGGGTGGGGCGAGGGAGAAGTACTTTTTTGCTCATAACTTGAGAACCGCTGATCCGATCTTTATCATTTCTTCGGCAAATCGATACATTTTGCTAATTACTAACTATCTCTAGAAGGTACGAAACGTCTATCTTCAAAACTGTAGGAGTACCGTTTTTTCCGAATTGCGGGGGCGGGAGGGGGCGTGGCAAAAATTGAAAATAAACTTGATCTGCCTGCAGCTATAAGAAACATTTGTCCCATACATGTCAAACCTCTATCTCTTACCATCTCTGAGATCTGTTTGTTCATACGGACGGACGGACAGACAGACGGACATGGCTATATCGACTCGGCTGTTGATGCTGATCAAGAATATATATACTTTATATAGTCGGATATGATTCCTTCTCCCTGTTACATACTTTTGCACAAACTTAATATACTCTATGTACCTTCGGTACAGAGTATAAAAATCGAATGATCTAACTAGATATAAAATTTGAGCTGTAAAATCAAAAAAATAGCTTTCACGCATACCATTTTGTTTTAAAATTTAATCAAAGCGTTTAGCATTAGCCAATCAACGTTCTTTCTTTTGTTTAGTAGCTATACTATATAGTTGTCCGATTTCGACAATCTTTGTGAAATTATGTGAAATCATTGAATGCGAGCGTTGAGAGCGATAGCATTGAAAACAAAAAAGTTTTTCTCACTAAAACTAGATTTTCAACCGATCGTTCCTATGACATCTATATGCTATAGTTATCCGATCCGGCCGGTTTCTGGTTTTATGGAAATCTCCGTCGAAATATGCTTTGTGATTTCATCTCAAACTGACTTTGATAATTATACTGTGGTGTCAGGGAAATATCTTCTAACCCAATTTTAATAATCAATGTCACGAAAATCTCTTTCGATTATAAATATCTCGTCTTTTGGGAAGAGATTCATTAATGAGAAACACTAATTTCTAAACACCGCTTTGATGAAAAGGCGGCATCATTTGTATACAATAGACAGCCTTAGCTATGATGATTGGCGGGAAATGTTTTTAAGTGTTGGATTCTATTTTCAAATTGAATGATTCAAATTTAAATTAATATTAAAATATATATCATTAAATATATACCGGGAAATAAATTAAATTTTTCATTTGAATTTTACTTTGATAGTCAAATATGCATTAAATTTATATGTTAAAAAATTGATCGATTTTAAATTTTAAATTTAATCAGATAAAAATACAAATGAGTTGCAGATTTTTACATTACTAGAAAATAAGAAACATAGAAGCAGAGTTCGAGGACTGTAGAACTGCGAATTCTCTAGAGCACTTTCTCCCGAAGAAGCGTACTGCTTGCTCTCCGGTGTATAATGATGGAAGCAAGTATATATCCAGGTTAAGAAACAATCGGATTGCGGTTAAACTTCTTTGAAATGGTCGCTTCAGTCGAGTGTCAGCAATAGCAGCACCCATTTTGTAGATAGCTTGTTCCAAATGTTTGCTTATGCCGGCTCGAGGTCATCCGCCCCAATTAAAGCGAAGTCAACTGAAATAAAAAACTTTCATAAAAACTCCAACTCTAGTCAAAGCCAAGGAAAGTTCCAATCTCCAAGTGATTATTCTAGACTAATCCACTCGATGGGAACAGAAATATTCAAAGTTCTTTCTTAAGTACTCACATGCGAGTGTGTGTGCCTAGTGTGATGTTTACTTTTTTGGGGATTTGAACTTTCAATAATGAAGCCAAACATAGGGGTTGGGTTCACCGCCATTTTGTTCTCCCTCCCCCACCCAAGCACACACACACACTTGTAGAAATGCGCGAACATACACTCGGCATCTCTAATTAGTAGAATTTAATCTTCACACTATGGCAACGTCAAACGCCAGACCCACATCCTCCCACTTCGCCTGGCTCATTATGAAAAATTTCAAATTAAAAAGGGGGGAGTCAAACAGCGGGCAAAGTAAAAGTTTCTCAGGAGAAGAAGAAGATGAAGAAGGCTACATCGGGATTTGCATAAATACCAGGACATGGACACAGAAGCAGTGTGAGCATCACACATCATGATTACATAATTTAGCTATTAAAACCGCTACCAAGTGGCTGGGCCAGGGCGAGGGCGGTGCGATGGTGGCTTATTTATGCCTCGACACGCCGTTTGGAGCAGCTTCAAAGGCTAGGGCGGGCGCAGAGGTCGGTGGGCTTCCAGTTCAACGGCACACATGTGCACTTGATTTACTCATTAGCGTTACTTTTCTGTTCATAATAGGCGCTTACCATGCCGGAAACCACAACCGCAGCCCGCTACCTCTGCTCCTGCTGTTGCTGCTGCTGCTGCGACTCCTCGTTCGTTGGGTGCGTCAGCGGCATAAGCAGCTTAGGCGTATCCTTTGTGAATGTGTAATTGTGCTGGCTACACACACAAACACGTAAACACGCCCACTCACACACGAATGCCTAAGCCCTAATAATCCTGACTATTTGCTGGAAAAAGAAATATGTACACAGAAGTGGAATGGGGCAGCTAACCTCGTTCCTATTTTGGAACTACAACATGAACTTCAATTTTTGGTTTCTCCTTTCATCTTCTGTTAATAAGGATTACAACCGAGAAATAGAAGGTCAAGCATATTTTGGGAAAAAAAAATTCGGAACAAATGAAAACCCTCGAAGATGAAGTGAAGAAAAAGATATTTTGAAAAGTTTGATCGAAAATTTTGAAACAAAATTTTAACCAAGTAAATATTAAAACTATCCATTCCTGCAAAACCTAGCGTGACCTCGAGCCGGCTAAAACTTGAAGGTTTGATTATCATAAAGGTGGTAAAAACATACACAACTTAATTTATTACCTTTTAAGTTTCAAATCGATAAATTGAAATAATGTAGTAAGAGGTAATTCCACTTTTAAAAACAAGACTAGAAGATGGAACCAAATTTTAGACTGACAAGAGATATGTAACCCTAGTCAAAGCCAATATCGACAAGAAAACTATGCATATATGAAAGCCAGTGTACCTCACAGAGAACCAATTTACCTTTATAAGAAGCTTAGTTTTGCCATATCCTCCAGAACTAATAATCTAATTTGCCCTAAAAATAAACTGGCTAGTTCTAAGAAACAGTTCTTCATATATGCTGCTCGCCACTGGAACTCACTACCAAATTCTGTAAATGCAATTTTATATTACACTTAAAGAAAATCTACAGAGGTAAATCATATAACACCAATTTTACTTCACTTTACTTCTATTTTGGATTTTGGACAACTTAATGTTAGTATTGCAACAGATTTCATATTCACAATTCTTGTGTTTCGTGGAGTAGATCTAGCTAGATTATTCCGGATTACCAAAATTGCTAATGTGGAAGTCTGTGTTATTGTGCATATATTTATGTAGAGTTAACAACTTAAGTGCATATGTGCGCAATGACGAAATATTTGGTTTGCTATAAGTCGGTTGACTGGAGATCAAATAAACCGGTCTTTTTTTCGAAAGCTCAATGACATCATCAAATAGAGGAAAGATAACTTCGGCTCAACTAAAGTGTGTATTCCTTTGCAGCTTGTTATATTCATATAATTAAAGATTTTAAATATTTGCATTCCACAATTTCATTCATTCGACCGATTATTCCTATGGCAATTGTATGCTACAGTCAACCGATTTGGACCAAACTAAGCAGACTTATGTGGAAGCATATTATATTTGAAAATTTTGAGTTTTGGCGCGATATCATTGCCAACAAAAAAGTTTTTCTTATTAAGTATATTTCTTGGACATTTCTTTTCTATGGCAATTTTACTATATAGAACTTGCCAGAAAAATGAAAACGCATGAAAATCTAGTAAACTCGAGGATTTGTGAAGTTTGTATCAAAAACAAAAAAGGTTTTCTCCCTAGAATGAGTTTTTCGGCCGATCGTTCCTATGGCGGCTATATGATATAGTCTTCCGATCCGGCCTTTTGTAACAAATGTACAGCGTAAATGTATCTAAAATCTACGTGGAAAGTTAAGTTAAGATAGCTTTAAAACTGACGGAGGAGATCTGTATAGGTGGCGGTGGTGAATTTACCATCTGCCTAAAAACATAAAACCACTTGTAATTCTCAAGTACGAATTCCGCAGATTATTCATTTATAAGAGGCAATGAAAATTTGGTCGTTAACTGCGTTTATATTTAACTCAAAGTGAAAATTAGTTGATTTTGATACAAAAATTGCATAGTAAAATTAAATATGATTGTAGTACTAGTTCCGACTATGTCATTTTTCCCTCAGTGTATTCTATTTTTCTCCAGTCAGTATTTTAACGATAGTTTTTGGTCCACCACTTAAAATTTCCTATTCTCTGCGAAACATAAACAATGTCAACGAAGAAGAATGGCAAAATAGGCATACATAATTCATCATGAATCCAATAATGAGAAAAACGTTAAGTCGTCTGGATAGAAAAAAAAAAAACAAAGTAGACTTTGTAAATGTACTTCTAAAACTGCAGTTACTTTTTCACTGTGAAGCTCACATTCACTCGGAAAGTCAGGGTGGAAGGTTCAAAAATTATTATTTTTTAAATTTAAATTGTTATTCTTTTGTTCCAAGTATTCTCATTTATGTTCTGTGCCCGCCACAATAGTGTCCTCCACAACAGCCATTGCTTGCTCTTCAACAATTTCTTCCTTAATGACATATAAAATATTATTTTTATTTTTGGACTCAACGTCCCTTATATGAAATATATTTTTTTTGGAAAAAATCGTACTATTTTCTAGTTAACGCAATGAAAAACCAAACTTAGAAATTTTTATGCTTAGTGTCAATCAATGCTGAGCCTAAATTTAAACAGCACTTTATCGTGAGATAAAGTCTACCGGATATTCATGGTCGTCTTACCACAGCTCTGGGTCAGAATTTAAAAAATTCTCGAGTTGTCATTTCTTTTTTTCATTTGTACCAAATAGTTCCCTTTCAAGACATTTTACCATTTCTTGATACCGATATAGCAAAGATTTCTTCAGACAAATACCACAGATGGTTGAGCATTTTTTTATAGTGTATATAACTTTGTCGACATTTTGATAATCGTTCATCTGTTTCAAAAAGTTGAAGTCGAGTGTAGGTGCCTTCACTGCCATTTCGCATTAGTACCAGACCTGCATATATGCTTGAATAATGAAAATTACAATTTCCTCCAGACCTTCGCGTTCTTCATTACAAATTTTATACAGTCTTTATTTTTATATAGTAAGTTGCCCTTGCCATCCATAAAGCTTGATGAATTCCACCGGTGGCCCGGATTTTCATAAAAATTTTGTTTCTTGAATAACTTTGGTGTTTTTGCTCAGATCTCATTGTTCTTTTCAGAATAGATAGATTTATGATTGAGGTAATATATATAAAGCGAAGAGGTTGTAAATTTAAAATTGTGTCTCTGACAGTTTTTGGCGGTTTAAGGGAGGAGCGGGGGATATTTTGCAAATTTGAAACAAACTTGATTTCCGTACGGTATACACCTATGTACATTAGACTGAACGTCCCTTATATGAAAAAAAATTTTTTTGGAAATGTTTTGTTCCTAAATGCGCAAAAAATTCGTAATATTTTCTAGTTACCGTAATGAAAAACCAAACTTCGAAATTTTTACGTTTAGTGCTGGCGCGTGGGTTTAAAGTTGCTCCATTAAATTTTGATTTCCCCTTTTTCATTTTACGTTAAGCAACTTTAAACCCACGGCGCCAGTATTAAGCTTTAAAATTTCGAAGGTTGTTTTTTTTTTTTACGGTAACTAGAAATTTTTACGAATTTTTTGCGCCCTGAGGAACGATTATGTTCAGTCTAATGTAAATGCAAAAAAATTTTATTTTTATATACATATTTATCTCGTTTAGTCTCTCCCTTAGTACAGAAAGACGGACAGGCTAAATCGACTAGGCTGTTTATGCGGTAGGTCGTTCGGCTTCAATTCTTGCACCAGCTGTATTTTGAAAGGCTTCCCACCTAAATCCTTCCGCAAAATTTTCCAAGTTGTTGAGTAACAGAGGCCCAATTGCTGCGAACGGCGACGAATCGATAATTGATGGTCATCATTAACACTGGCCGATACAGCTGCCATATTTTCTTCAGTTCGCACTCTTCGTAAGCGTGTTGGTGGAATAGCCGCTTCAGTGGGTCGATTAAACTGACCATAAAATGGAAGAAGCGCGTGTTGAACTTTCTTAACAGAGCACGCATTTTGATAATAAAATTCAATAATTTGCAAGCGTTATTCGTTTGTGAGACGATTCATGGTTAAATTATAGACCAAACTGAAGATGTTTGACAGTGAAACAAAACACGAAACACGTGAGCTGTTAAAACCAGTGTTGCCAAAAAGATAACAGCTAAAAAATCACTCTTTACAAACAAGAGGTACCGTAGAAATCACTGTAGAACAATAATGTTTACATACTTTGAAGGTTGAATATGTATCATATTATTCCATTAACAAACATTTGGATTTCGAACAATATCTGCCCTTGGTGTAAAAATTTTCGGATAAGCCCATGTACAATTGATTTCCCATTGGTTTTTATCCCGACATTAAATGATGTAGCGAACAATGTAAGCGCATTTCTTAAATGTATCTTTTAGTTATCAAGGTTTTTTAATAGCCCTGCTGGACCACTGGAACTTCGTAAAAACTCCTAAACCATGTTATGTAATGTAACTCAGTTGAAATGAGTTCGGTCTCAGCCAAATAAGAAATGAGAAAATGAGAGAAGCTTGGCCTGGCCCCGTTGGAGGAGCTGTATAGCCAACATTTACATTTTACATTTACCTTCTTCCATTATCCTGTTCTATATAATAGTATTCTATTCTTTACCTGGTCCTTGGAGTCGAATTTCTTAACTAACGAAAACAAAGAGCTTCTTCGACCAATAATTTCCACTTTAAATATTCTTTATCTTCTGAATTATTTATTAAGAGACTTAATTAGACCGATAACTCAAACACCGAGCCATGGGTTTTATCTATCAGTTCGTCATCGATATTAAGGACCTTAAATTTAGGTTGGTTCCGTTTTCTGTGACACATTGCTAGTATAGTAGTGTACATAAAGCTGCACATCAGTGAGCATGCTTGCATACTCCGCACAAGAGTAATCAAATCGAAAATTGACACGCAATAACTCAAGCTCTCAAATGACAGAGAGAGTCAGGTTTTGTACCTGCTCTATTCCTACTGGATTGAGAAGGATCATGACTAATAAGGGTATATTCCTCAACCTTATCCCTTTGAGGTTTACTTCAAAAGATATAATACCCCCCAACTGTGAACGATTTAATTCTTCTAACATTAGTTCTTTTTGTACCTCACAGGTACAACTTATCTACCTACCAACGAACCTGCTCAGGTGCGAATCATTTTCAACATGTTTGATTTATTTAAGGCAGCCTCAATTACAATATCTTTGATAGTATACATAATTCGAGAGCTATTAATCTTTGCTTCGCCACCGAAACTAAATCAAATTCGTTTTGGTTACCCTTTTTTTGTTTTTTTCTGCCTCAACAGACCAACTAAGGATCACACCCAGGCGCCAACGTTTTTTTTTTCACAGAGAGAAGAAAAATTAATTTTCTTTTAAAAACATTTGTGCATGTCATCTACATATTATACCCGTCGGGGTCGGGGAACATGGGGAAATTACAGAAGTTTCCGTTACGTGATAAAAAGATTTTAAATTAATAATTCAGGCGCTGCGAACGAAAAACGTTGGAAAATTGCTCAATTTTCCATGCGAACAAAGTGAAAAAGAAGAAAAAAACAAGCCAAGAAAGAGAAATTTATGTTAATGTGGAACAACTATCACTACTTAGCATAGAGGGGGAGGGCGGGGGACCGGTGGCCGGTGGCCGGGGGGCAGGTAACGTCAGCGTAACGAAGTAACCTAATTAATTTGTGGCACTCATTAGTAACAATTGAAAATGCCAAAGCGAGGCAACCCCAGTCAAGCCATCAGTTTGGACAGAAGTTAGAATGTTGTTAATGAGGGTGAAGGGACGTACCTCCAGAAGTCCTTCACTGAACGCCTAAGAAATACCCTGCCCTGTGAAAAGACTATTGATTCAGACATTTCGGATATTGATCTTCATTCAAACGAGCGAGCCCATCAATTAAGATTAATGTCTCTCAATTAAAGGCATCTCAGGGATCATTTGTAATCCAAAGAATCCTTAATGAGTCAACGCTCAGTGTGTCAGCCATCAATCAAGTTTCAATTGTTTCATAAGCTCTTTGTTGATATACCAACTTCTCACGCTTCTTGTTTCACTTCCGATGCCATGGACTCCAGCTAATACTCGGTAAGTGAGGGCAGTGCAGGTGTAGGTCAGCCGAATACCAACAAAAAAAAATGTTAACTAATTTTCGGCTTTGTTGCGTTGACGTGTGAAGCAGGGAGGAACGGGAACGGACCGGCTCCATCACCTGCTGGCCAGTTAGCCCTGCCAAATGCGTGAGTTGGGCCTATTTGAGGCGCTGTCAGTCGTCACTCACCGGTGCCAACCGGCAGCGCGGCTACGCATGACATTTCTTTCGGGGTCTCGAACGGCCCGATATGCAAAATCATATGACCCCGGGCCCCGTTCCCCCTCTGATCGCTATCTGGTGGCTGATATATGCGTGGGTCGGTTGGTAGCTACCGCAAAATACCTTCAGTAATGCATAATTTGAGGCACTTTTCCGGCAAGCCACCACCACCACCATCACCACCAATTGGTGGCGGCCATTGGCCAACATTGTGGTTTTTTCGGTTCCCTTAGCTGGGAAAATCATTTAATTAACATTTTCCCCCCTGCCCCCTTTGCATTCAAGGCGCAAAATAATCACGCACATGCGTCAAATTTCATTGGTGTGGAGTGGTAGATACAGTGGGTAAAAAGCCGGCATTTTAGGATATAAGTGAAATTAAAAGGAGCAAGAATGCGTTAGAATGCATTGAAAAGCTTTCGTCTTGCTGAGTAACATCAATTTCTTACATAACAATAAACATTAAAAGAGCTGCAGCAAAAGCTTTGCTTCGACTGAAAAGCTCTCAAACTAATGCTTTGTTGTATGCTTGCCAAAAAGTACCGGTTTTAATGACCACAGGCGAGTCATTTCTGTCATAGTCAGATTCTAAGGGCTATGCATCCTTTAAAGGAAAATAAAAAGCTTACTGATATGAACTTTTTGATTGGAACTGATCCATTCCACTAAATCATGGTTTTTCATGCACGTTTTGACATCTTAACAACATCTTTTGCCGTACCACCTTTAACTTTCATATTTAAATGGTCCTTCGAGCCGGATTATTTAGTAAGATGCTTCAGTTTTTATTATTCTTGGGTTTTCCTAATACAGTCCACATCTTTAAAACTGCTAAAGGTGATATTTTAGCAGCCTTCGGAATTCTTTTACAAAAATTACATAAAATTAAAAAAAAAGTATCAAATCTTCATTTGAGTTGATAGAACGATCTATATAATGAAATTTTTACAGATGTTTTCTTGTAAATGTTGACCGCATCTGCGCCTCAAATGTTTCATACACTAGGTGCAATTCGGGCATACATTCTCCAACTACTACTTCTAAGGACTTCCATCCAGCAACCTCATACTTACAAATGCCATGCTGTACACGGTTCTCCGAGCGGGATGCTAAAACTAGAAGCTCTCGTAATTGATGGGTAAATGATCTTGACCAAAAACTTCTTTTTCAGAATTCCATAGACCAGCCTCATCTTTTAAACTGCTATATCCATATTTCCCCTCTTATTTACATGGTCCTTCGAGCCGGATCCTTAAATGAGAAGCTTAAATTTTTGATGCGGTCCAAAAAACCTTCTTGGGTCATTCAACTACAACCCGCGTCCTTAAGACCCCTTGTACCCTCATCTATACATGGTCCTTCGAGCCGGATTCTGAAATTAATAAATAATCTTGACCAAGAACCACTTCTAAAACCTTCCATTCAACAAACTCATCTTTACAGATGATCTCGTGCCCTTTCATTCACATGGTCCTTCGAGCCGGACTCTTAAATAAGAAGCTTCTGTCTTTTAAGTGGAACAGGTCTTGGATAAAAACTACTTCTTAGGCCTTCCAATTACAATCCACGCCTTTCAAACTATTGTCTCCAGATTTTACCCTCATGGTCCTTAGAGCCGGATGCTGAAATTAGTTGATTTCGTCTTTGATAGTTAAATAATCTTGACCAAGAACTACTTTTAGAGCATTCCATCCAACAACCTCATCTTAACAACTGCTACAAGCATCTTGTGCCCTTATATTTATTTCATGGTTCTTCGAGCCGGACTGTTTAATAAGAGGCTTCTGTTTGTGATGTGAAAATGATCTTGGCCAAAAATAACAATGTGGACCCTTCCCAAACACAAACCTTATCTATAAAACTGGTTTATTTATCAAGTTCCCTAGATCCTTCGCGCCGGATTTTTTAATATGAACCAAAACTAGTTTTTGAACCATTCCACCAAAAACCTCATCTTTACAACTTTTATTTCCATCTCTTACCCTCATAAATACATGGTCCTTCGAGCCGGATTATTAAATAAGAAGCTGGCGTATTCGACCAAGTACTTTTGGGCCTTCCCACCACAAACCTTACCTTTACAACTAACATCTCCAACTCTTTCCCTCGGATTATTTAATAAAAAGCTTACGTTTTTGATGTGGAAGTGATCTTGGCCAAGAACTACTTTTTGGGTCTTCCAAACAAAAACCTGCCTTATCGGGTCCTTTCCCTCGTATATAAATGGTCCTTCGAGCCGGATTCTTTTTTTAGAAGCCCCAGTCTTGTATTTACATATACATATATACATATTTACAATTGCATAATTTCAACTGAGCGCTCGTCAATTAAGTCTTAACTTCGTCAGTGTTGAAAATCCCATGAATAGCTTAAACTCATGTCTCTTTAAATCGCTTTAAGCTGAGTTGCCTTTCGAAATGGTCAATTTATTCCACCGTGCGGCCGTTATACTCAGCTGTTCTTGCGGTTCGTTTCAACGTCGACAAACCGACCAACCATTCGACCGACCTGTCGACCTTTTGGCGTAAATTATGATTATGAGAAATGCAAACGCAATGCCTTGATATAACCACCGGGTGGCATTTATGTAAATAAACTTAATTTTTTTTTAGTTTTTCGGCTAGTTTCTGTATTGCCTCAGAATTTACCAATGTCCGGACAGGCCACTAGGCACGCACATCCTTATCCTTCAGGTGCCCCATTTACATACAATCTACCCTTTGGTCAGTCGACTGTTGCGTATCTGTTGTTGTTATGACCTTTGATTAATTACCCTAAAATGTGGCCCCGTGTGGTGCTTCCAGTCGAGCTCCTCTAGCCGTTAAGTGTGATATTTGTAACACTTTGCTGACTTATTGTTACGCAACCGGGCGGATGGGGCTGGGCTGGGAAGGCTTTTAGCCATCGACATGCCTGGGATAGGGCTAATTAACCCATTACACCATTATTGTTCCTCTTGTCGGTGCTGGGCAAAGGGTTTCTTCTTTCTTTCTAGTTTTTTATTTTTTCTCTGCTGTGGTTGTTGTTCTGCCTTCCCGTTTCGGGCCGACGCACACGTGTATGTGTGGCTTTCAAATCTGCGCAATAAATTCCAATTTCGTGGCTTAATGAATCCACCAAAAGCCGCCCATTCATTTGGCTCGAACCTGAAAGGGCCGCAATTAACGCGGCGCCAAAGCCATGGAAATGGGCCTACGTAAAATAAATATGACGGCATATAAAATGCGTAAAGAAACGAAGGGCGGGAGGTGCTGGTATATTTAACAGATATAGATAACTGCATTGTTTGAAGTAGTAACCATACGTTGGTAAGTTGGACGGATCTTAATCTAAAATTATGATATTTAACACTGAGCTTTGAATGCAACATTGTTTCAAGATCAAACTTTGAACTCGTGGGTCAGACATTTGAAAAGCGTTGACACAGCTCGACGGATAATGCTATATTTGCTCGGCTTTAAAGGCTTTAAAATGAAATCCTATTGATCCTCAGGTCAAGTATTTCACTAACAGTGTAAAGAATTTACACATTAGTCCCAGTGCGTCAAAATTTTATTAATTTTCGTTAATTAGCAAAGCCGCTACAGCGTTTTGATCCCAAAAACTGTGTCAAATAGACAAAAGGTCGGTTGAGTGCTAAAATTGCTCCGAAACTATTCCATAAAAGAAATCATCATAATGATACTAATAAGGCTATTGAGTATTATTTTCACTCAAGTATTTTAAGTATTTTAGTGATATTTCGAACATATCAAATTGATACTAGCTTGTATTAGGTTGATACTTTTTACACTCTGTACCAAATATACACATATTATACTAGCTGACCCGGCAAACGTTGTTCTGCCATATAATTTTGTTTCAGGTAAAGACTAAAAAAAAAAACTACACTCACCGAAATTTTGTCCGGAGCGCTTGTCTCTGATCCAACTGTTGTTGCCTCTTGTGATTGAGAAGAACGCATTGCGACATTCACACTAGCGAAATTTAATTTATTTCATATAATTGTTGATCTGTTCTTGCTGCCCTACCAATTCGCATTCGTTCGGCGGCCCAAGTAACCACCCCTACGTGTCGCTGGCATTGTTTACTGTAATATACACGCACACAGATAGGCCAAATTGAAACGATTAATGGAAATCCATATTCCGATAACGATAATGACTTTCACAATATTGAAACTCAGAGAGACACAGATGAGCAGCCTGCTGCGTCCTCAGGTCTAAAGAATGTTTTTTAGTAGGACCCAAATCACCTAGCGTTACGTAATATACTTAGGAACCAGTAGTAAACCTGCCAAACATACACAAAGAAAAAATTTCATTAAAATCGGTCTAACCATTTCGCAGGAGTTTGCTAACAAACGTGTGAAACGATATTTTTAAATATATTGGCTAGCATATATCCCGTCGCTCTTCGCTGCGCCTTTAACAGTATTTAACAAATATCAGCCCACTTCCCAACCCCATACCACCCACATCGCTCTCACATCCAACCCATTGGGAAAACACGTGTCGAGTCATTTCACGGACTTAACTTAAAAAAACAAGTTTCAATTCAATTTTAACTTTATTGACGCTCTTCCTTCTTTTTCTGGTGGAATTCTTTAAAACCCCGATTTCAGCTGAGCCTGAACGTTAAGGGATAAAACCGTTTAGGTTCAATTACCGAATCGGTGAATCAGTCAGTCAGGACACTCTCTTTTATAGATAAAGAGACAGATTAACTTTGTGAAAAAATTGGTAACAGGGAGAAGGAATTGTTTCCGACCCTTCAAGGTATACATATTTTTGATCAGTATCAACAGGCGAATATCAAATCGCCATGTCTGTCTGGGAATATTAACGAAGTGACCTCAGAGATGTAATAGAGGTTTGGGGCGTACAGAGTATGTATGATGTAATATTTTAAGACTAGCTATTAGCAATTTTATGCTTCTATAGTCAAAGTTTTAATATCATTATGATATTAGATTTGATCAATTTTATACTTTTTCTAATTTCCTAAAAAGAAAGACAAAGTCCTTTAATTTTTGCATATTTATTTTTGAATTATTACAAAATTCTTTTCACTTACATTACAATACATGAATTCTCCTGGTGCATGTATCTTGCCCTCATGCTCTGTGCGCTTGCTAATGTGGCATTTCCTAACACTCCAGATAGGCGCTGACTTTGTTTCAGTCCTCTCTCATTGAGCCTCTATCTGGATAGGTAAACTGTCGGAGAAGCCTTGTTTCTAGTGTATCGTCTTAAGAATCCAATTAAATGTTACGTGTTAGTAAATGCCAGCAGCGAGATCAAGCTAGCTTGATTTTGGTCTTCGAGTTACGGATATGTTCATAATGTTACACGCCAAGCCTCTGCGTGCTTGATATTTTGAATTTTCGATCTAATATTTGTTGACATTGAAAATTTTTGTGTTTCAAATTAATACTTTTTCGCATGAAATTAAAAACCTAAGGATCAAATTAATACCCAAAATATCAATTTGACAATTTCTAGTATTATATTGATACCAAATAACTGAAACTGGTTTTAGGTTCATTTTGATAAAAATAAAAATGTTTCTGAGTGTAAGAATTTTCAGCTTTCTTACTTCCCTTTCTCAGTATGGCCTTCCTGAATATGTATTTATCAGTATTTTGAGGATGCTGAGTATAATACTCCTCATTATTTAAAGCTTTGCATCCTGTTACCGTTTACTTAAAGAAAATGAGGTCCGCCTTGTCTGGCTTAGTGAAAATGAAACTTAATGGCTTTCATCCCTTGGATACACTTACCCCATTCCCTAGCTCAATCAATTTTGCCTTCTGTTTGATCCCTTTTGCCTGATGCCTAAATAATTTGACCTGTTCCAGGCTAACCATTTGAAATGCTTTACCTTATCAGAAAAGTGATGCAAAGCAAACACACACACATGACCCTTGAATTAAGACATTTTGTGGTCATCTCTGAGCATCCTCCAAGTGTGTAGTCCTGCATATAATTATGCCCACATGTGGCTCATTCATCACGCTAACAGCGTTCGAAATGTATCTCAAAGATTGTTAGCAGGAGAGTTGGCAACTATTAAAACTAACTACTTAGCAAACACTCCTCAACCCCGGGACAAAACTTTCTTCTCTTTTTTTTTTTGTGGGCAAAGTGCCATTTAGTTAAACATTCTGACACATGATAAATGAGATCCAACCCCCCCATTAGGTCGGGCAATATGCTGGAACTTAGTGCCTGAGCAGATCTATGTAGGTCCAAGCAATTAAAACAGTCAAGCGGCAGAGGCGTTGCCTCAGACCATAAATAAGTAGCCATTTCTTTCTGGAGAGAACTCATTAAATAGAAAGCATTCATGGCCTATCTAGATATAAAGTAATAGAATGTCAGGAACAGCAGCAGCAGCCGTTACAGTCGCTGATATCAGGAGTCAAGCGTCATGTCAACAGGAAGGTCATTTAAGTTTTAATGATAGAGTTGTGCCGAAAAAAGTTGTGGTTGTTATTTTTTAGAGGTGGCAGGAGGCTGTTCCCAGCACAACAACCAACTTCAATGGACAATGAAGATTGCTTTAAGAACTAAAGTAGCAAAGTAAATAGAAACTGTGGGGAAAATTGCCAAGTTTGATGCGCAAATTGACAAAGGAGCAGGAGCAGGAGCAGCAGCTGCAGAAGGGAGTGGACTAGCTGTTTTGTTTCCATTTGAAAAGCAAAGTAACCCTTTAGGAAAAATACTCGATGATGATGATGAAACTTTTGTAACAATAGTACAAGATGGAAAATGGCAAAGTTTTTCAACAATGTGACTGGAATACTAGTCTCCTGAGATGGAGTTGTTGGTCTGACCCCTCAAAGAAAGAAGCAAGAAAAGTAACAAAAGGAAAGGAGTTAGATCAAAGGCAAATAGGGAAAAATGTTAAGTGAGAGTGAGAGAGGATATATATCTTTACATGGTCCTTCGTGCTGGATTGCCTAAAAAGAAGATTCTATCTATGATGCGGAACTGATCTGGACCAAGAACTACTTCTTTGGCCTTCCAAGCATAAACCATATCTTTACAATTGTTATATCCTTCTCTTAAACTCATACATAAATTGTTTTTTAAGCCGAAAGCTGCTCTTACATAAGCTAAGGTAAATAATATGATCATTTTTTGATAAAAACTTAGGAAGTAATCATGTTTGCTGATATTACAGGACTTCAACTAAAATAGTTCAAATATTTTCAAAAAGTTTTTTCTTTGTGCCTATTTAACCACATTTTCATCAGAAATTCAGACATTATTATTATTTGCTTGTGGGACCTTCATTTTTATACCCTGTACCCATTGAAAATGGGTAAAAGGGGATCATGAAGTTGTGCAAATGTATGTAACAGGGAGAACGAAGCATTTCCGACACTATAAAGTATATATATTCTTGATCAGCATCAACAGCCGAGTCGATTTAGCCATGTCCGTCTGTCCGTCCGTCCGTCTGTCCGTCTGTCTGTCTGTATGAACGGTGATCTCAGAGACTATAATAGATAGAGCCACAAGTTTTGGAATGTATATAGGTGTATACTGTACCTACATCGAGTTTGTTTCAGTTTTGGAAAACTCCACATCCTCCATCATTTAGCAGCGAAAAACTGTCACTGTGTATAAACGCGTTGATCTCACAGATTATAAGAAGTAGAGCCACAAATTTTTGCATGTATGTAGGTGTACACCGTACCCAGATAAAGTTTGCTCCAGGTTTGGCAAATTCCCACTCCATCTTCTTCTAACCGCGAAAAACTGCCAGAGCTTCAAGTTTTAAGTTGTAACCTTCTGACTTAATATATATTCAGTGAGGCCCAACATCTATCTATTTTGTGAACCACAATGAGATCCGAGCAAAAACACCGAAGATATGTACATAAGTGCGCCTATTGAAATAAATTTTAAAATAAATTTAATTCAAAGCTATAAGAACCACATTACGTGGGACAGGGAATTTTGCTGTCGGGGCACTCGACCGCAACACTCTTACTTGTTCTTTTTATACTCTGGACCAAAGGTACTTAGAGTATATTTGAGTGACCCTATAACGTTTTATATAAATCATGATCAGCCTCAACAGTCAAGGCGATGCCATGCACATCCGACTTTCTGACCATCTCGGAGATGGTCCGCCCCGCAATTAGGACAAAACTTCCTATTATGAACACTTTTGCAGATAGATGGTTCGTATCTTTTAGAGATTTTAAGAAATCAATATTATTTACCAAAATAAAATTACTTCCCTCGCCTTGGCAGTAGTGGTGTCATCTATAGGTCAGTTTTGTAATTCCCTCATTGTCCAGCCCAATGACTTAGTGCAGCGGTGGGCAGCAGAAATAACGGAAAGTGTACAACAACATTCTCATTTTTGTCATTTGCTTTTGATCATTTTATTGTAATGTCTATTGCGTCGTAGAATTAGAAAAATAACGGGCCGGGTTGCGCGGGTAAGAAGGACTATGAGGCTGCCCACCGCTGATTTAGGGCCGTTTTCTCATGTTGCTGTTTTTGCAAATCTAGGTGGATTTCTTACACATACATGCAACGAAATGCAGTAAATCCACGTAGATTTGCAAAAACAGCAACATGAGAAAACGGCCCTTAGTGTATATAACAGTCAGGCTTGTGCGACTTTCAATACGTGTTTTTCAAGTATCTTGATAGGTACAAGTTTTAACTGAATTCACAAAATCTTTTAAAGATATCAGACATAGACGATCGTGCGAATTTGAAAACGAACAAGCACGTCTGAATCATTTTACATATAAAGGCAATGCATCTTGAATCGAACTGCAAGAGTTTGTATAAAAATCTCCAAAGATTTTTGAGAAGTTTTAACGGGATTTACGTCAAGTAATAGGCTGGAGAAACAAGTGTGATTTTATACCAGAGTTGGTCAAAAAGAGCAAGGTCAAAAAGTGAGAGGTCGACTTAAACCAGCTCTGACCTGCCACTTTGACCGCTGGCCAGCGATGTGAATAGCTTCGGCCTTCTATGTTTGGCTCCTGTGGGTCAGGCGTTTCCATCGCGTTAAACTGGTTTGGTATAATTTAATTGGTAATGTTTTGTTTCTAAGTTTTTTCTATTTTGTTTTAGTTTTATTGCTTCAATCAAAAACTTTCTCGGCGTAAAACGTTAACACTGAGTAAGAAAATTGATTCAAAAGTTCAAAGAATAATATTAAACGTTCGAAACGCGTTCTCGATTCATCAATTGATGAGGTTTGATTTTCTATGAAAAAAACAAACTTATTAGTTCTTTACCAATGAAAACACAGCCTGGCTGGAAAGGATTATTGAAACATTCTTACGATGCTTAACAGCGTGGATAAGTTTTGGTTCCAACAGTACAGCGCCACAGCTCACAAAGCCAAACGATCGGCTAAAATCGAATAACTGTGATTACTCAACATTAAATGGTCGAAATTCTAACTGAAATGTTAAGAAACGTTATGGAGTATGCGAAAAACAAGCACATTGCGACACTCATTAATTTATTTATTGCGGCTTAAATTTAACAACTAAAAGAACCCAAAAACCTTCCTTTATGAGCGCTCGACTAACATGGTTCTGTTATTTAGTAATATTCGAAGCCACTTGAAAGTGAGCGCGATGTCAGCAAACAGTTCTGTTGTGCACAGTCTTAGACAAGTTTTGCTTCATTTTTTTCAGTCTTTGATGTGTGCAGAGCTGAGTGAAAATATTTGTTAATGGTGATTTCTGAGCTCTGTTTAAGGAATACCAAATCGGACGTACTTGCAGTCATCGTTCTTATGTCAACATCCCAATTTATCAGTACAAAATCGGTAAATCTACAGTGTACTTATCTCTACCATTAAGCAGCACCCCTTTCTCCATTTCTCGCATAAGAAGCTAGCAGAAAGACAAGTAAACTTTAAACTAGAATTAAGTTTTTAACTATTGTTGGTTCTTTCAAAATGCAGGCCTCAGATCGTTAGTTTAAAAGTTTTGACTTGAACGGAAGCAGTTCTAAAGGATTCGATTTACGCTCCTGTATTTCATTCCATCCTATCCACCATACCCACTTTATCCCCCAGCCCAACCACCCCAAACAATTGTCGCTGTCAAGGGGCGGGATATCTCAAACTCAAATGGTCAATTGAAGCCGTTACTTGTATCATTATCAAAATGATTCGCTATCGCCACCAAAAGCGTATTCCACAGTGGCGTTTCCATTTCCGTATCGCCACCCCATCGCCGCATTGCGTAATATCCTGCCTGCTTCTTCTGCCTTCTGCTCCTGCTGCGTTTTATGCCTTTTGCAAAAGAAGTCAGTCGGAGGTGGCCCAGGGGTTGTCAGCGGCACACAACACTTTTCGTAATAAGTGTATTTACCTTCCCCTCTCCCCCCAATGGGTTTCGTAATAATGGATTTCATTAAGAGAGAAGGACTCCTTGATGCTGATACTCTGTGTATGTGTGTGTGTGTGTGTGTTCCGCTTTGGTCCGACATGGATGCCAATTCAAAGTACGCCATGCGTAACAAATAAATTCATTAAGCGCAGCCAATGCCACGTCCACGTTCACATTATCATCAATGGACCCGGAACCGGCTGTCGGAATGATAATAACAAAAGCCGCTCGGCTCGGCACGCGTAATTAAGTCCTCGGCCCGTCCTGCCTGTTCCTCCTATGTTATTCAAATGATATTTATGCTAGTTCTGCGCACTCGCCATGTTTATGATTATGGGAGCCTGCTGGGATCGAGGTGGCCCCGGCATCGGGATTAACGTGAAATTGTCAAGTGTGCATTGTAGTTGGCGACATTTAATTAAAACGTATATGAACCTGCACAACACGCACTTTTTGGGGGATTCTCAACCGCAATGCCAAAAGTTACAACGACCTGCCGCTTCATAAATTTCAAATTAATCAATGGGCTTAGGTCGGGTTGTTCCCGTTTGTTCTTGTTCCTGTCGCTGGCTCTAGTGGCGGAGGGCTTAGATGAAAATTGAAACTTATGCCTGGCCAGGCATCGCAACTCTTAGGGGCTCAATAAAGAGAGAGAGCCTTGTCGGCCTGACCATCAAGCGGTTGATGAGTGCCCCCCATTAGAGATGTCGGAGGTGTCAAGTGCCCAACAGTTAACGAAAGTCTTAGGCAGTGTTTTATAGTTTTGGTGAAAGTTGTGTCCCTGTGACACCAAAACCAGCCCCATAGGAAAGGGAAATGGTTATGTCACCCAGCTGAATTTCGAATTGGCACAGAGCAAGGGAAAAGCTCTGCTAGCTTAAGTCCACAATGAAAAGGCAACTGCAACTGATGTTAGTAGCCAACAATATTGATGATAGAACCGGCAGATTACTCAAACGGTTTTTTCTAAGGCGAAAATCATGATAAAACAAAATCGGAAGGGTTTTATATTTTTCAAATTTTATTGAAACCTTTTTACCAAAAGTTCCAATAAATCCTCGAAATATCGGACCTTCACAGTTTCGCATTGAGCTTTTATATCATTTAATCTTAAACGAGAGAAAAGATAAAATCACAAAACTGGAACTGAAACCGATGTTGATTTTTCAATATGGTTGAAAGCGTTTGCCGAAATGACTTTTAAATTTTTAGAACAAGAACCGGAAACGATAATTTAAATTAACTTGGGTAACTAAAACATTGTACCGGATCAGTTTCGGTTCATAGTTCTTCAGGCCTGTTCCCGTTTTCGATTTCGATTTCTAAGTAGCTCAAAAAAAAAGTGGATTTTCAGAATTTTTTTTGGCCAAATG
This sequence comes from Lordiphosa clarofinis, assembly GCA_018904275.1. Taxonomy (NCBI): domain Eukaryota; kingdom Metazoa; phylum Arthropoda; class Insecta; order Diptera; family Drosophilidae; genus Lordiphosa; species Lordiphosa clarofinis. The sequence continues at coordinate 760,898 of JAEIGQ010000007.1, read as the reverse complement.
GAAGGGCCAATCGAAAATTTGTAAATGAGGTATTATAGTGTGATATATTTACTCGAAATGGTTTTCGAGTTTTTTGTATCAAAAACAAAATAGCAGTCGTGTATCATCCGTTGCCCTATTTTCCGTGGCCGGACAAAACTCAAGCAAATATTAACCGATGATCGAAATTTTCTGGTAACGGCATACTATGGTATCGTCAAGGTTTTTCGATATTTTGATTTTTGGCGAAATGGTGAGTTTTTAAAACAAAAAATGCGTTTAAAAAAAAAAAAAATTCTTAAAAAATTAAAAAAAAAAAAGTAAGCAAAATATCAAAAAAGTCCAACGTGGATCGATGGCCCTTCCATTTGGCCAAAAAAAAATTCTGAAAATCCACTTTTTTTTTTGAGCTACTTACTTATTCATACGGAATCGGAATTTTTTAATGTTCTCGCTTCCAAAAAGCGTGTGTAATTCGACTCTTTGCTTAAAGCCCCAATAACCTTAAATCGATCCTCTCCATGGCAAAGATCCGATAGAACTTTTACCAATTTTGATTAGTCGTATTCGGAAACGGGAACAGGCCAGCTTACCTTTTTTCATATTTTATTCGTTCCATAGAGAACCCATCTTTAAAGTGGAAACGGAACCGATATTTTATACTGTTTTGGGGGAATAGGTATTCGAGAACCGATATTTCTGAAACCTCAATAACGCAAAGGTTCAGTTCGGCTCAGTGTTGGCTTTTTATTTAAATGGGAACCTTTTACGAGAGGTGCACGCGTTAGCGAATTTTCACTCACGTCACGAAAGATTTACAAAAGAAAAATCTCTGTACGCCCGATTCACGCACGTAATTTTTTGAGTGATTTGCGTCACTCACGATTCACGCAGGATTTAGGAAGGCGTCCCGTATGATCACCCATTAATTATTAATTTTTCCTCTCAATAGCCGTGTTCTAAAATATGAAAAGCACGATATATTTTTCATATCTTCTAATCCATTTTCTACAGGAAGCTTAATGTAATTTTGAACTTTATCATGAATATATTTTTTTAAGATTTCGGGTTCTTGTACGACGAATCGAAAAACCTAACAAATAACTGCTCTTAGGAGAGTTTAGCCCTTTTTTATCGTTTTGAATAATACTGCTGCTACACGTTTATTTTTCCTTAGGCAAAATATCGTTCCGCTTCTCATAAGAAAGAATAAAATGTGTTTTTTTTTGAAATGCAATCGGCTACCCGATTCTTAACTGATGTTTTCGTTTTCTTTAGGTAAAATAAATTAAATAAATTTCGTGGGTACAGCATACCTAATATACACGATTATCGATTTTGGTTCTCTCACGCTACGCACGCGGATCAAGGATGCTCACGCAAGACCATCTGTCGTTGCTCAAGTACACGTAGTGACACACGATAACACGTTCAAATTCACATCACGGGTACTCCTCTACTTTTTACCCAAAGGACCTATTAAACTTCGGAACTGGAATCAAAACTGATACTTAAATATTTGTTTTTGGAACCGGTATTCAAGAACTTATATTTTTGAAACCGAAACAGCATACTTGTTTAATTTCGAATTAGAATTTTTCTTAGGACGACCCCATATAACAAAGAACCAATTAAACCTTACTACTAAAGCCGGAAGCGGAACCGATATTTATAATTTGTAATATCGCTGAGTAAATTTAACTACAAATATTTTTCCACATAATTTCTTGTTGTTTTAATAAGTTACTGTAAACTACAGTAACTTTACCATAGAAATAGTAACTCTGACGTGATTTTCTCATCCCATACTTGTTGTCACAACTAACTGTACCAAAGTAATTAACGACAAAAAGTATAACTTTTTGAATGCATTTGCTGCACTGATTACCTGTACCGACGGCAAATCTAACCGCGGAATTTGTTGACTCAGTAAATTTTAGTTGGTCTTATATTGCAAACTTGAACGGAATTTGAACTTGAGAATTACTATTGGTCTCATTTATGCAATATTCAACAAATTTTTCGTTCATGTGATTAGGCAGATTTCATACAAGTAATAAGTTAGAGGCGTTGCTTTTAACGTGCGCCGTAGCGTAACTGGTAAAGACGTCCTTCCAATCGTGTTGTGAGACCAATGGCCCCGAGTTCGAATCCGCCCAGAGTAAGTAAAATTTTTTCAAATTTAATAAATATTGTTTAATTCTAACAAATGCTTCAGGACCAAAATTGGTGCGTTGGGGGAAGTTGGAAGTTGCCTCTTCTGCTGTGGGATGATGATGTCAATTAAATTGCCAACGTGTGACAGCTACTATTCTACAGTTGCGTAATAGCAGTCACATTACTAATTGTATAGTAAAATTACTGTAAATTCAGTAGAAAAAGTACTTACTGTAAACATCGGTAAATATTACAAATTATGTGGGTTGGCGCATTTTTAAACGAGATTTTCGGTTGGATTTACTATAGCAATAGTTCTTCTTACGTAAAGGCTTACGAGAAAGTTACAGTAAAATTTGGTTAATTTGAACAAAAAATATTGCATAAAATAGTACAGAAGAGCGCGCACATTTCTGCATCATTAAGTCAAAAATCGTATTTTTTGAGTTATGCCAGTATTGAAGTAAGTGAGCGATATATTCTTGATCAGCATGATGAGCTGAGTTGATACAGCCATGTCCGTCCGTCTGTTTCTATGCTATCTCGTCCGTCATTTTTAAATTGCATATTTGTCGGAACCGGCCGGATCGGATTACTATATCATATAGCTGCCATAGGAACGATCGGTTGAAAAAGTACTTTTTTTTGTTTTCAATGCCATCGCTTCCAACGCTCGTATATATAAGTTTTGAATGATTTCACATAATTTCACCAAGGTTTTTCGAAATCGGACAACTATTTAGTATAGCTCCCATACAAAAGATAGGTTTGAAAAAAATCTTAGTAAGAAAAACTTTTTTATTTTCAATGCTATTGCTCCCAATATTGTTACTGATCAATACTATATGCTACTACACAATTCTGTCGTTTGATCCAAGTCGGATGACTATAGCATATAGCAGCCATAGGAACCATCGGTCGAAAAAGTAGTTTTAGTGAGAAAACCTATTTTTTTTTAATACTTTACACTTTTCAGTCATGAATATATTGATAAATATCTTGTATAGCTGCCATAGAACAAACTGGCAGGCATATATCAAGCTCCAAGGGCATATAAACTTCTGTCGAGCTGATAGAATTTTCTCAGCTTTAAGCGATTACAAAACTAAGTAGATGTTTTTTACATCCGAAGACTGCACTAAACTAAAATCTAACCACATCCTTCAACCGCAACATAAGTTTCGGTGCGTACTGACTCAAATAAATTTGTTTGTTTTTCGGACCACATCAAAGAAAACTCAAACTAAATAAGAGACCAATTAATAAAACCAAGAAAGAACCGAAACCAATTAATAACACGGAATAAAAGTTATAAAGTTTTGTTTTTGGTAGGAACATTAATCAACATTGCTGAAAGTAAAAGAAGTTTGTGGATTGGCCAAAACTTTCATTTGGGTTTTATATTTAAGTAAACGAATAAGCTGTAAGGCATCCAAATATGTAGTTAAGAGTTATTTCACTATGAAGTACCTGGCTTTTCAACTCGCTTGGCGTGTTTGCTTTATGCCCTTCCGCCTAATCGGTGCAAATCCAATTCCGGCCTGGTCAGCTATTCAGCTGCCTATGGATATTAGGTTCGCTTATCAGATGTGCATTCATTGAATTGCACTTCCCCCTCTTGGGAGTGCTCACTCAGCGAACGAACCACTTCCCGTTAGCACCTAGGCAAAAGCAAACTCTCAGATACGCATCAGTTGGGAAAACGAAATAAGTGAGTAAATAAATAAACGCCCTGGCAGGAGGCAGGGAGCTGTAGCTGTAGCTGTTAGCTGCCCACTTCATTTAGCCAAGGAAGTGAATTTCAAATTGTGCGACAGCTGCGTGGCTAATCCGCGACAGGCCAAAACAGGCGGATGAAGGAGGGAGGGAGGGAGGTGCATACAATGATAATAGAGAAAGCGGTAGACGCCAGGCACTGGCGACACTACGACGTGACGTTCAGTATTCTTTATACATAAACACGGCTAAATATGTATGTGTCTATGTGTGTGTATTTCATAGTTTGCGTCAACAGCAATTTCTAGACGAGCAAAAAGCAACAACAGCCACAGCAGCAACACCTCTTAGATAGTTGATTGATAAAAAGTCTCCGACTGAGCTCCACTTAAGGAAGCATAAGGCTGCTCTGCGAGCTAGAGAGAGAGGTGGGGAGACGGAGGCTGACGTTCTGAAGTATCGAGTTGCTTCTCTAATGTGACAGCTCAATGCAATTTAGTTGGCAATGACAACTAAAATAACAACAACAACGACAGCAACAGCATCCAATGATGGCTGCTGAGCGTATTCCACACTATGAAACAGTGGTCGAGAAAAGTTTGCAGTCGGTGGTCTAAGTGGAATAATAGAACAGTTGAAAAAATATTATAAATTGAACAAATTGATTAAAAATTTAAGTCTCATTGCATTTCATTGTTTATTGTGTCGAATGAGGGGCCCATGACTTTTCAAGAATATATTGAATATAAATTCCACAATTTCTATAAAATGCAATTGTGGTCCATTACCTTTTGTAGCGCACTGTGCAAATTCGCATTCAACAAAATGGCAACAAAATAAAAAAAAATAAAGACTGCGGAAAATCATAAAATAATAAGGAACCAGAACTGCAGCGACACCGCTGCATGGGTTGTTGATTGAAGAGGTGGTGGCGGCGGTGGAGGGGGGGACCAGACAGGAGGAAAGCAGCAAAACCCGAAAAACTGTTACTGAAATGCTGCGCAAACAACTTTGAACGTCAATTTGTCAACTTGAAACGAAAATTGAATGCAAAAGCAGCAGCAGCAGCGGTGCACGATGACGCTAGCAGCGCTGCGTTTATGGTGGGGAGGGTATGTAAAGTAGCCGCTGCAAGCACCAGCCGCCTTAATGCCGTTATCGTAGGTGCGGCAAACAAGTACAAGGCTGTCAACGTCAGCAGCGCGCAGCGGCAGCGCCGCTTGATAATGAGCAGTTAAAACGAGAAGCAGAAAGCTTCCGCAATGTTAAGAAACAGCTGTGTGAAAGGCGCCAGAGAAGGAGCAAGTGAGAGACACTTAAATTGGAGTGTGCAGTGATAAGCAATGTCCAAACAATTTGTTACATTTTCTATGCATTTTGATTTTTCAATGATTTCTCACTTTAGCAGAGAGAGAGAGGGAGAGAGGTAGTCAAAAAATGTCAACATGCAAAAAGAATATCAGCGCTGCTGCTGCTACTGCTGCCTACGTGAGTAACAGCAGCTTCAACTGCTTGCTCTCTTCCTTCCCCCCTTACACCCGCTCACCACCTTGTTGCTCATTCAGTCCCCTTTGATTAACAAAAACAACCAAATTTGCCGTGAAATGCAATTCCTTTTTTGATTCTTTTGTTGTTTTTTTTTCTGCTGACTCGCAAAATTTGTTACCGTGTTTTTGAGCTTTTTGTGTCTTTTATTTTGTTTTTGTCTTTTTACTTTGTCCAACTCAACACAGCGGCGGCAACGATAACAACTTCTCAAATCAGCAATGCCGATGGAGTAAGGTGGTAGGGGCAGCGGGAGTCAGGACCAGACAGCTACGGCAACAATATTTACAGCTGTAGCGCGCACTGCCAATGCACAGTGGTGCCAGGGGCATTTGATTTGGAACATACTCAATTACGGTTGTTTTTTGTGAGTCTGCGCAACTGATTGTGGACACTTTTAGGTTAGTTTGTGCCTTGGCACTTGACCTTACTCTGTCAACTGCTTTTTAGTCTTCTTGGTTTGCATTTTCCCTTTTAGATGTCCTTAAATATGTATAAAGAAAGCGAATTCCGGGAATAAACAGTCATTCGTATTCTCCCGCAAAGCCCGAGCCATCTTTTAATTGTGGGAATTGTGGGAAAAACTGAATTGATGGTCCGCTGTAGTCTGGAGAGTGCTCTCTTTCTCACCAACACAAGAACGTTTTTTCGTTCTCTTTATTTGGCCGGCCCTGATCTAGTCGCAATTATCAATACCGACTTCCGTGCCTATATATCGGGGCCGGTAAAAACAATCAAGCTCATTTTGGCGTTGCGTGCGTGTGTTTAACCAAGCGAGAACGCGCTCATTTGTCACTTCTTTGTTGTTGCAAAACAAAGATATACTCATACACTGCAGGAGTGTCGACGTAGCTGTTGCAGAGCACGGTAGATAGGAACGTGGCAGACTCTGTTATATATGCATATACATACCTACTTTCAGAAGAAAAATAGAGAATTTTTTACTTGGATAAATCGCTACGATGCTGTACGAATGGCCCAAGTATGAAAATTTTTTGCCCAAGAGCGACCCAAGTATAAACAGTTGATACCGATTTTCTTTTGCTATGGGTTTTGAACGCCTCATTCTCCAATTCGGCTTCCTATTTTTTTATTTCGTTAATAATTTTTTCCTTCCATATAAAATGAGAACAATTTCTAAGCAAACCCCAAAATTATTCTAACGTAGATGCAAACTGGTTTTGAACTGAACCGAACAAATCCGTAACCGAACCGCAACTTCAGCTGATTAACCGAATCGCAAACCGAGCCGGCGTCCTTTCGAAAACGGCGAACCAAACCGAAAACACGGTTCGGTTATATTTAGTATATTATTAAGTTTTCCCCCTTTTAACGCTTACCTGCGGACAATGATACTTGTAAATATGGAAATTTTAATCGGTTTCCTAAAATATGCTTTTTTTTTTTTTAAATTTAGGGCGCAGACTTCATGAGGCTGAAAAATGAAATGACAGCTGACCATGATATTTTAGAAGGCCATTCAGCCGAAATAAATATAAAACAGATTTTGGTTGATTCCGCAAAGCTGAACTTACAACGGTTTTTTTAAGATCAAACTAGTGCTTTTTGCCAAGATCTGTTTTAAGTTCAGCCTTTAGTTTATCTTTAAATTCGATTTTTTTGATGTACCCTATAAAAGAGAGACTACTTATAGACCGAATTAATCCTTAGCGATTCCGGATCGATGTAGCTCCCTTCGTTTACCAACCCCTCAATATACCTGTTATTGGACTACATTTCTTTCTTGAAAATTTGCCAATTGGTTTGTGTGAGTATCCCATTTCCTCTACGTAACAATATTTTCCGTATTCTTTCCCATATTTAGCGTTTGTAAGGAGCACTTACAGATTCAATTTTCAAAGTGTGCGAGGATATAACTATTTACGTTAAAAATCATAATATTCTGAACTTGAAAACGGTAACGGACTTCTTAAAATATATAAAAAATTCAGGGTGAACCACTGAACCGAACCGAAACCGCGGTTTTGTTAGCTACAAAAATTATGGTTCAGAAACAGTGTGAACCACTAAAGCGAACCATTCCCTTTTTCAGAACGGTTTACACAACGATTTCTAAATTATATATTTTCGCTTCGTAAAATGGATTGGAAAGGCTTATTTGAATACTAAGATATTCGAGGGTGTCACAGAAATCTCTAGAGATTTTGGCCTTGGTTGGTTTGCAAATCGCTCGAAAAATCCGTCGGTGTCCCAGAACTTCAAGAGATTTCATTTTCTTATTTGAAAGTCGAGTTGGAAAGTTTGTGTGGTATTTTTCTCTCAAATCTATAAACAGGGTTGTCATTTCTTGCAAAAAAATTTCCCTTCTTCTAGTTTTGAGTTAATTTGATGTTTAAATGGAATTTTTTGATTGTGTAACATGTTTTACGATGCATTTTTAAATTACAATTCAAATTTAAGTCATATTCCTCAAAAATAAAATGCAAAATTTAAAAATATTTTTGCGCCAATCATTAAATGTAACTAGGCAACCCTTAGCGCTTGTTGGTACTCAGAGAGAGCCACCATGTGTAGAGAGCGCCCGCTGACGTTGAGAGCGAGTTGATTTGTCACCGTTCGGTTGGTTTTGCGAACAATTATTGAAACACAAATTTTAATATTAAAACAATTGAAATATTTAATTCATTTGATGCAACCTATGTAGAAAAATAACGTTGTTTACATTTCCAATACCAATTTTACTTATCAAAATTGTTTTAGTGGTGAATTTCGCCAAATCTCCCAACAAAACGCGAGAGATTTAAAACCAACCGAAAGAGATTCCTGTGACACCGAGAATTGGTTTTGGGTTGGAATTTGGTTGGAAGAGATTTCTGTGACACCGCTGATTGTAATATTTTATGATGTCATGAAAGTTTCGATGAAATATGTTTGTTTTTCAACATACTTCATGCCTAAAAACTGACATTTTAAGCAACTAACAAAACGTATCAGTTGGAATAACTGTCACTCCTTCTATAAGCATTACTATATACTTCTGCTGACAACTATAAACTTATATTCAGTTCGGTTCAACAAAATAACAGACATTCTGAAAAATCTAGCAATTCAGTTCTTAGCTGTTCAATATGGCACGACAAGAATTTGTTTTAACAAAAGTATATTAAATTTTTCTTATTTTTATTAAATTCTTTAAGAACGTTTAGCCACCCGTAGAAGGCTTTGTTTTTTTAGATCTTTGTTCCACGTTCAGTAGCTGACGAAAAATGAGTACAAGAGGTTGACGTTGACCAAAGTGTTTCAAATAATAATGCAATAAAATGACGTCCTTGGAGCCTCTGATGGGACTAACATAGAGACGACTAAATAAAACATTTTAAAGATTTTGCCATAATATTAATGTAAACAAGTTAAAGCTCCTGCGCTTATTGATTTATTAGTGCCATTTAATGAAGTCTTCGTCGACACTTGTTACAAATGTATTGGGTTTTGCAGCCCTGATCAAAAGTAAGATCGAATGATGACATTGCCCTCAGGTTTCAAGATGGAAAGCGTAGGTTGGTGTATTTGCAGGCAGTTTAAAGATTTTCTTCAGGAAGTTTCAGAGAGAACGGAACATGTGGGTGTCTCTCTTTGGTGAGAATCGCCAAGTGTGTTCGGCCTCAAGGGGCTATGGCGGGCTACTCTGATCTAAGGAGATCGGACGAGGTAAATAAAGTTGTTGCCAAGGTATTACCAACATGCCAGTATTGCTCATCTCTGACAATATAATATCGACAACATCCATCATCGGACTATAGTTAGATCATGAACATGAAATAAATCAATTTAGTTAAATGGCCCTGTGTGTGTGTGTACATAATAAGTACACTATGTGCGCGCCTGTCCAGGCATCAAGACAGCACCCAAAGTGCCAACAAAAATGTGTTTTTCTTTTTCTTGGCAACATACGCCACATGCGCAGTACGATCAATTATCGAACTGGTTGGGCCCACTGTGCAACGTGTGGCTGTTGACGGGCAGCAACGATCGCAAGTCGCGACACGAGCAAAAGCGACCACAAGGTTGGGAAGGTGTGAGTGTTGGTGTGTGTGTTGAGTGGGGCGGTGGGAGGCAGGGAGGGGGAGGGGGCGAGAGCGGAGCGGCGAGCAAAAGCAAGTGACGAACTTACGGCCAACAAAACAGGCAGCAGCAGCAACTGGCCTGTATGGAGGCAGCAGCGGCAGCGCGCATGCCACACACAGTTTAAATATGTGAAATTAGTACAAATCGTGATTTCAACAGCGAACGACGAGCGACGAACAACAACGACGACGACGACGACAAAACGAGCGAGCAGCGGGGGATCGTAACGGCAACATCACGTCGCACGTATTGCGGCAACAACAACATGCAATAAAACAGCTGATAGCACACAGCAGCAACAAATAGAAACGACAGCCATCAGCAGCGGCAGCAGCAGCAGCAACAACAGGTCTCCGCGACTCAGTTAAAGCGCAAAAAAAGCCCCCGCGTGCTGCAGCACACACACACACACACACGCACACACAGGCGAGAGAGTCGCACACCTTTGCGTTGATTTCGGACGTCGCTCGCTCGCTGGTTTGGCGTTGCTCTCACAAAGTGCAGCTGAGCCGCCGCCGCCGCCTCCGCCGCTGCCCGCTGCCGCACTTGCCGCTGCTGTTTCCTCTGCCACACGGCCAACAACCGCAACCGTCGGGCCTCAGTCGAAAGTCAAAAGCAACGTGTTGTGGACGCTTTTTTTCGTCGCGTTGCTGCGTTGCGTTCGCCTTCTTTTTTTCCCCCAGCAACACTGCACCACCACCACCACCAACCCCCCACCCTCCAACACACAACTTTCACCACAATGTCCAGCAGCGCCGCCGCCGCGCAGCAGTTTAAACTCGAACCCCAGTCCAACATCGCTTTGATTGCAGATGCAGCAGCCGCCGTCGCCGCAGCAGCAGCAGCGCTGCCCCCCTCCTCCTCGCCCACCCCCTCGCCAGCTGATCGCATCGAGTGGTCACGCGCCACCATACTCGGCTTCATCGAGGACTATCGCAGACAGCGCGTCCTCTGGGACCCCAATACCAAGGGCTACCACATCAAGCAGACCAAGTACGAGGCGCTCAAACTGCTCAGCCAGAAGTACGGCACCGAAATCCGCTCCATCCGCTCCAAGATCAAATCGCTGCGCAGCTCGTTCCACCGCGAGCACGGCAAGGTGCTGAATGGACGCAGTCGCGGGGTACACTATCAGCCCATGTGGTTTGCCTACGAGGCCATACGCTTCATACTCGATGGCGAGCGGGAGGGCGTAGGACTGGATGCCATGGACGAAACCTGCCCGGAAACAGATGATAAACTAACGTTAATGCATAGCCTAGATCTGGAACAGTTGGGCAAACCAAATCAGACGTCGCCGCTGACAACGTCGACGGCGACGACAGCGCTGACGCCTCAGCAACAACAACAACAACAACAGAATCAACAGGTGGTTGTGGTCGAGCCGCATGAGGAGTTTGCCGCCCGTGTGGCGGCCGCTGTGGCTGTGGTTCAGGCTGCAGCAGCGGCAGCAGCTACCGCCCGGGATCAACGCGATCTGGATACGGCGGAGATCGAGGCTGATGCCACCAATAACAACAGCCACAGCCTAAACAACAACAACATCAACAGCAGCGAAGCTCTGGTTCCCGCCACCGTCTCCTCCTCCGCCTCCTCTTTAGCGGCTGTGGTAAGCGAAGAGCTTCTCTAACTTGTATTGATTTTAGTCGTATGAATAATTTGTTTTTGTTGTTTTTGTGGCTGGTGGAGCTTTAGATTTTTGCTTTGCATGCGTGAAGCGTGTTTGTATTAGTCTCTCGGTTTGCGAGTGGTTTGACTTGTTTTGCGGCAGCAGCAGCAGCAGAAGCCGCCGCTGTCGTCGCCAGCACACGCGCAGTCGCTGCTCTGCCGCCAGCTGCTAGCTGTTGCTGCTGGTGTCTAGCGGTTCGTCAACAGCAACAACAGCCACAGCGAAAAAAACAAACGGTGGCGCACAGTGGGGCAAGCAAAGCTTCAGGTGGTCAAATTTGGGGAATGAACACTTGTTGACAAATCAGGAAAATGTTTACTACGAATAGAAAATTTAGGAAAGGTTACGCTGAACACTTTGTATATTTGCAGCTAAGAATTAATGTTGCGCTTAACAGCATATATTTTGAGTCTATTTAAATGGCATCACTCAATGTCACGTCGGCCTTCTTGTACCTTCAAACCGTCAGTGTGTAGTTAAAGTCAAGGAGTATTGGAACAGCAAACATGCCCAATTTGACGTTGCGTGTGTGTGTTAAGCCTATGTTGTTGCAAAATAGGCCAATATAAGCTCGAATTATTTCTCCCAATTATTCTCGTTGTTCCTGTCTCGTGCTTCACATTCGCTAATCAGATTTTGTAAAAAGTTCTTGACCATGCAGTTTTCTTAGTAGACTACAAAACATTTAAAGTTTAGTCGAAGTTCACTATTACGATCGGAAATCTTTAAAATTATTTGGAATGTTCGGTCCGAAGGTTCGAATCATCATTCAGATTAACGTTCTTAGGTTGAACAAAAATGGTTCTACTATTTTTAATGAATTAAAACCAATCGATAATATTCTTGGCTTTATTTTTATGCTCAGTATTAAAGGTAGACAGAGTACATTAACGAGGAGATAGAATCATTACCGACCCTTCAAAGTAATCAGCATCAAGCCATGTCCGGCAGATCATGCTTATTTAAAATGTTTTTCACGCCACCTGCCATGGAAAAAAACGGAATATCTCTCACAGTTTTGTAGACAGATGGCTTGTACCTTCTTCAGATATTAAGTAATCAAGATAATTTATCCATTTGCTAAAGTAATGATAATGGTCGTATAAACTATACCCAAGTTATGACCAAAACAAAGTGGCTGCCACAATAGTGGCGCCATCTATTAGTCAGTAATGAAATCACTCAACCAGCATTGTTTAAAGTAAGTAGAACCGCCTTCTTTTGGTCAAGCTATGGCCAAAAGAAAGTTCACTGCAGCCTTGCAGCAGCAGCGCTGCTACTGCAGGTACAGATACTTTACTTGGTATTTGATACTTTATTCTAAACACAAATTCAGTATTGTTATTCTTCTAAAAGAATTGTTTCACAGATTCCAAAAGAGTCTGATGTAAGAAATTGCAACATATGTATCCTCTTTCTTCGGTACCGTTTATACCCTTGGAGAGGGTATATTGAAATTGTCCGGATGTTTGTAACGCATAGAAGGAAGCATCTCCCACAACATAAAGTATATATATATTTTTGATCAGCATGACGAGCTAAGTTGATATAGCCATGTCCGTCTGTCCGTCTGTTTCTATCTCCTCCGTCAGTTTTAAAGCTATCTTAACCGAACTTTGCACGAAGTCATTTGGTACAAATACGCTGCACATTTGTCGGAACCGGCCGGATCGGATGACTATAGCATATAGCTGCCATAGGAACGATCGGTTGAAAAACTAGTTTTAGTGAGAAAAACTTTTTTGTTTTCAATGCTATCGCTCCCAACGCTCGCATATTATAAGTTGTTAATGATTTCACATAATTTCACTTAGACTTGTCGAAATCGGACAACTATATAGTATAGCTGCCATTCAAAAGTTAGGTCTGAAAAAAAGTCTTAGTGAGAAAAACTTTTTTGCTTCCAATGTTATCGCTCCCAACGCTCGTATTTATAAGTTTTTAGCGATTTTACAAAATTTCACCAAAACTTGTCGAAATCGGACTACTATATAGTATAGCTGCCATACAAATGTTACGTCTGAAAAAAAGTCTTTGTGAGAAAAACTTTTTTGTTTTCAATGTTATCGCTCCCAACGCTCGTATTTGTAAGTTTTTAATGATTTTACATAATTTCAATAAGATTTGTCGAAATCGGACCACTATATAGTATAGCTGCCATACAAACTGTCAGGCATATATCAAGCTCCAAGAGTATATAAACTTCGGTCGAGCCGAAGTTAGCTTGCCTCTATTTTTCATCTTGAATTCGTGCACAATATATTAAATAACTTCCTATAAAAGTTATTATTTAAACCAAGCGTTCACCCTTTACTAAAAAGATAAGGTCCGGATAGAGTTCAGGTTTGACTAGTCAAAAGTATAGAAGGTTCCGTTTATGGTCGGGTTTTTTGATTCCCTTTACGGTATTGGGTATAGTACCGAATATATTAAATATTTTTGAAGAGTTTAATAGCCTAGTTCCACTGCCACATATATGTACATCAATTGTTGATGTGATGTGCATAAAACCCGAACAAACTGAGTTCTTTCGAGAAATTTTACATAAGCTACTCAATGTTATCATTAAGTACCCAATTTTATATCTATATTTCGATGATTCCACCACAACCATCACCGCAGTGGCGGTTAGTTGATGGAATTTAATAATTTGTTGATGTACATATATGTGGCAGTGGAACTAGGCTATAAAATGAGAAAATATATTTGTAGAACGAACCTAATAATCAAAGCTGCATGCCCAAAAACCATTTATCAAAAATTGCCAATGATAATTTCAAGATCGAGGTTTTTGGGCAAAAGTATTGATCGACACGAGATTTACTTACAAAAGGAAGAGAGATAACTTGTGACTTCATCAGCTTGCAAAAGCTATATTTTCCAAGTCACATTTTGAATATTTATTGACCAGATTAAAACAGCTACCCTTAGAGCAAAAAAAAATTGCATTACTAGCCTCAGCCTATCAATCATTAAGCTTTATTAAAATATTTGATAAATATTTGCCACTTATCTGAAAACACTGGTCTTTTATCTTTTACGAACCATATTGGAGCTTCAATAATATATATATACAAAGTAATCCTGAAATGATTCGTTTGGCGATCGTTTTCGTAACTATTTTCGATAGTTTTATGCAAGGCTGCAAAACACTGAAAATCTGAAAAAGGTTTGGTCGAACACGTGGGGTTGCTTTAGGACATCCTTCTTAACTTATCAATGCTAAGGTTGAGAAGTAAGCGTCCAGCTTAAGATGCTATTCGTAATGGTTCTATAAGTTCTGAAAAACTGACTTAATTTATTCCTTAAAACGAACTTTTTCTAATTACTGGGGATTGGTTCGGGTCGAGGATCAGAAGGTTAACCAAACCGCTTCTCCGGTGTTTGGTTCAGGACCGGTTTTGTAGACTTGGATAAAAATCATTAAATTTCTAGAAACTCTCGAAAGCGAAATCATTAACGACAGATTTGTGTGGTAGGTAGGCAGTTTAAATTTTGTGTTATACTTTTTGTTGAGCCAAACCAACAATTATGGAATAGTTGATGGGTTAGCTCAAGGATACTTTGAGCAGAACCATATTGATGTTTATGTTAAGGCTGCTAAGATCTATGACTTCGTAGAAGATTTGGTCCAGGTATCGGACTTTTAGCTAAGTCTACGGTTCCATTCACGAACCGTTTCCTAAGCTATCCCCAAGAACCCCAACAGAACCGAAAGTAGTCAACCGAAAAGCTGAAACCCATCGACAGCTGATCCTTTTAACCACCCGCACATTTGCCCCACTGTGCTGGGCCGTTTCACTATTGCGTCGCATGCGCTTGATAAGCGCTCTGCTTATGCATTTGTATGTGTCAACTGGCTTTTGATTTGCTCTGTTGCGGCAGCCATAGCTTTCATATGTGTGTTGCATCAGCCGTAGAAATCGTCAGCCCCACGTTTTGCACCGACCCTGCCCCTGCCCCGAGTCCCCTACCAAAAACCATCGTCATTACACGACTCGTGCCCGCCTAGCAGCCGCCCCCGAGCAAAAGCAGCAGCAACATCAGCTCCAATATAGCAAGTTGCTGGATGGCGTTTCATACACTTTAGTTGGGAGCATTTGGCTTTTGGCACGACTTTCTTAATCCGAATGTCTTGCCTATATTAGTGTATTTCGGTAGCTCAAGTCGCCATCTTATGTAAACAAACAAACTCTCTGAGAGTCACACTTGTTGTGTGTAGGGGGAAACATTTTGCGAAAGCGTATGCAAGCTTCGTCTTGCCGAATCTGTCAGAGTTTTTTTTGTGGCTATTCATCTCACAGTCTGTCTGTTGGTCTGTCCACCCGTTGGTCCACTTCAATGCGGCCCCCTTCCATCACTTCGTGTCTCTTAACTGCCCCTCATCCACAACACCGACAACTAATTTAATTGCCATTGCGAGAGTATTTGTTGTATGTGTGTGTGTTTGCTTCTCTGTGTGTTCATTTATTTATTTTTTATTATTATTCTAATTTGTTTTCTTTCTTTTTTTTTTGCTTCTGCTTTGACTATTATTATGCGTTTTTGTTGTTGCTTTTGTTAGTATTTGTCTGACAAATTCTGCACATGGCCATATTTGTTGTTTTTAACGATTTATTATTGTTCCAATGTTATTTCTTTTATGCAGACACGTTCCTCTTCCGATTTGGATGGCGAGAATTATTGCAATATCAGCGCCGATGATGTGAAAACTGAAATTGTAAGTAAATTATTAATTTGACAATCAATTTTATGTAGCATGACAAATCCATTTGCATCCACCTTACACTTCTATACACTTGATTGGGTACTGGGGGTTTCCATGGGTCTTTTTTTCTATATGAACATATTATGACAACCACAACGTTAATTTAAAACGGTTTAACCGATTCAAATTCGTAATCATTACGGAAATTGATTTGTTGTGGTTAACTATATAAAATGTATAATTTTTTTAAAAATTCGAATTTAAGTCGAGTTGATATATATATAAAAATGTTGAGAAAAATTCTATAAATATCCAAAATTTAATGAATAATACCGTCCATCAAATTGGGTGTACGAATTTTACAAGCAATCATGATTTCAATATCAAATCATATGTTTTATTCATTTGTATTAAAAAAGGTTATTTTTAATTGATTGGTATTTGTCTGTATTTTTGTAAAGGAAGAAAATTTTTTATAATTTGTCAGCATTTTAATCGAGGATTTACTGAATAATAATGCAAAAGCGTAACCGGGAGCAAGTTCAAAACTTAACTAAAAACTACTTGAAAAGAGTGATTATTTAGCTAATAAAAAAATTCCGAAAATTCGGAAAAATGTATGAAATCTTTAATTGAGTCCATAGAAAGATCTATATAATATAATGGTTAAAGATAATTTCATGTAAATGTTTACCGCGGCTGCGCCTTAAATGGTTCCAACGTAAGCTTTGGGTTCAATTTTGGCTCTCTCCAACATATCTCTCTCAATATCGTCCACTGTTGTGTATAGAGCCTTTACATAGCCCATAGCCATAGGCCAATAAACTGGCCGCAAACGTGAAATAAACCATTCACCGAACTCGCCTCTCAATTGAGCCCTTGTTTCGCGTGCTATGTGGCACCGTCTTGTTGAATCCCCATGTCTTCCAATTCGGTGCAAAAAAAAGTTTGTAATCATCGCACGTTATCGCTCTCCATTCACAGTAACGTTCCTGCCTTCGTCATCTTTAAAAAAGTATAGTCCAATGACACATTGTACATTGTTCGGGATGCATTGCCAAATCTTCTAATGCTTCTGGCTGTCTTTCAAGTATCCTTTCAACTAGAAGCTCCGTCGCTGTAGATTTTTTTTAGATTTTTCACATTTCTCACAGAGCACGAATGTTGATAATAAAATTTTATGATTTGGAAGCGTCTTTCGTTAGTAAATCGATTTTCGCATAAATTATAGCCCAAACTGAACATGTTTGACTGTAACATGTGACACGAAAACAGTTGAACTGCCAAATGCAGTGTTGCTAAAAGATTACCCTTTAAATGTCTCTACCTCTCTCAAATCAAGTACGAATATCGAGCTTAAATCATTTGTCGGACTTTGTTGATTGTATCCGACTGAGGAATCAAATAGAGCTTGAATACCGAGATAAAATCAACACCCTGAAGCTAAAGTAGGCGTTTCTGGATATTTTGCCATTTTACTTCCGAAAAGTAAAGAACGCTTGAAATAAGGTATGCATCTTACTTATCAATTAAGGAGTGTTTTAGAGAAAAACGGGCAAAGTACGAAACGAAAATTTGAAAACGTAAATTGAGAAAATCCCCTGTACCCATTATAAAATATGTTAAGTTGCGTTCACATACACTGGCAGGTTTCCAGATTTTTTTGAGTCAGTCATCTGACAATCTGTTTAGCAGGGAATATTGACAGATTTTTCTGAACATATATGGCAACAGACAACTGGCATTGCCTCTGCCAGGTGTTTACACATGGAAGCAATTCACGATGAATGTGCACGCACAAACTTAATATATCATTCAGTCATTACTGAATAGGTATATCTGTCCTTATTCAAAGAGCTGTTGTTACTTAAAGCTGATCAGTGCTCAAATGTCTGGTAAATACAACCATAGATACGCCAATCGAACTCTTTCAAACCCTTAATCTCTGCAAAAACCATACACAAAAATCGTAGAACTTTTTCAGCATGCTCTAGGTCATTAAGTTATGATTTTGTCCATAACTTTTCTAATTCAAGACACGAACAGCACCACAAAGGAGGCTGGTTGACTGTAAAACGCTATTTCATGAATACCAATTCAATCTTCAGCAGTTTGCGCCTGGCTTCAATGAGCTGGCAGAAGGTACCTCTTGACAGAACTGCCATGACCGCTTGGGAATCTTGTTATTTTAGTTTTGTATAATAAAGATTTTTAATATCGACCCCCATGCGCGAAAACATCGAACGGTTTACAGAAGAGCGTTTTTTTCTACTTTTTAATGCGGTGGCTTGGAACATCGCTACACAGCAGAAAAAATCACTATATTTGGTATCATACGGATATTTTGAGTATCAAATCGGCCCTCATCTGCAAAAAATATCAAGATGATATTATAATATAATAAAATAAACAAAATACAAACAATAAATATTATTTTATGCTAGAACTATAAAAAATTAAAAATGTAGGATTTTATTAAGATTATTTTAAAGAAAAATTATATTTTATCAAAGATTTGTTTTAACCCTTTTCCGCAGCATTTAAAATAATTCTGTAGGACATAGACATATAACTACAAAACAAATAGGGAAAGTCATGTATTGTTTTAAAGAAAATGCAAAAAAAGACCGTAATAAGACAACCTTATGAAATAGGTATCACTTGGAGACTTTTTTAAACACTTGCAAAAGTGTCTTTTTGAACTATTATAGGTAGAGTTTTTATACCCTTGTCCGGATGTTTGTAACGCATAGAAGGAAGCATCTCCGACCACATAAAGTATATATATTCTTGATTAGCATGACGAGCTGAGTTGATATAGCCATGTCCGTCAGTCCGTCCGTCTGTTTCTATGCCATCTCCTCCGTCAGTTTTAAAGCTATCGTAACCAAACTTTGCACGGAGTCTTTTGGTACAAATACGATGCACATTTGTCGGAACCGGCCGGATCGGTTGAAAAACTAGTTTTAGTGAGAAAAACTTTTTTGTTTTTAGTTCTATTGCTCCCAACGCTCGTATTTATAAGTTTTCAATGATTTCACGTAATTTCACCAAAATTTTTCGAAATCGGACTACTATATAGTATAGCTGCAATACAAAAGTTAGGTCTGAAAAAAAGTCTAAGTGAAATAAACTTTTTTGTTTTCAATGTTATTGCTCCAAACGCTCGCGGCGTCAAATGGGTTAACAAAGTTAGCAATTAGGTTTTTTAAACAGCGAATCTTTTATCAGTAACGAATTTGATATTTTGGTATTTGTTATTAGCTTGATATTTGCTATTTTATAATATATTTATATTGCAAAATTTGCAATTCAACTTCTAATGGAAAAAAGAAAATACTAGACTACCATTTGAATTAGCATCCCAATTCCTATATACGAAGTATTTGGTCGATGATGAAACAGTAAACAAAGATTAGATCAGACAAGCCCCCTTTTTTCTATTCAACGTGATTACCTGTTGGAGATGACGCTTATCTGTTAAGCCTAGGCCTTACTGAACTTGGACGGACGATTGCTTGCTGATGAAACAAGCTGACACAGATTTCATCAGACAAGTTTAGAAATTTCGGACTGGTTTTCTATTTACCCTCATTTGAATATTAATTTCGATAGCGTCATCTTGTTCTTTTAACCTTCAGCTTATCTATAGCACACCCACCATAAGTCTGAAGTCTAATCCAATTACTTTCTTCCAGATTGAGCACGAGTCCGAGCTAAATATGCTTGAACGTCGAACCAGTACGCCGTCGCCTATAAATTATTATAAGCCAACAGATTTGACTTACAATCATCGCAAACGAAAGGCGCAAATGATTGAGAATAATGGTAGCTGCGATGTGGGAGCCCTAACACTAACGCCCATTAAGCCAGTGTCACAGGCAAACCACAGTCAGCTCGCATTTCAAGCCCTCCAGCAGCACTTTAACCACAATCCAAATCTCAGCAGCGGCAGCAACCTCAACTGCAATGGGCAGCAGCAACAGCAGCAGCTACCCTCACAGCAGCAGCAGCAAGAACATTCCAACAACAACAACAACGGCAGCAACATGGCTCCAAAACGTGAACGTGATCGTGATCTCTCAACAACATTGGCAGGCAACAACAACAACCTCAACAATCACAACTCCAGCTCCTTGATGGATCTGGCCAGTGGCTCCACAAATACAACTGGCAGTGGAACCAGCTCGAGCACTAAACCCCATCAAGTGGATGAGTATGGAGTGTTTGGAGAGTATGTGGCCATTACCATACGCAAACTCAAGACCAGCAAATCGAAAATAGTGGTTAAACATTTGATAAACAATTTGTTATATGAAGCCGAATTGGGCAAGTATGATCATGGTATACCAGCCTCCAAAGAGCCGCCACATTTGTATACCATGCAATAGAAAGGATAAGATGAAGGTGAAGCGAGGAAGGTTTAGAAGGTAAGAGATGAAGACGGCTGGTAGTTAAGGGGTAACTGAACATAAGTCAGGTAAACAAAATTGACTTCAAAGTGGTAAGGAAAGAGAAAAAATGAGAGTTTAAAAAACAAGACAAAAGGAAAGCTCAGAGAGAGAATAAAGTAACCCAAGAGGACTGGAATTGAAGAACAAGTGAAGCAAAAACTAAAGAAACAAGACATTTTTACTGGGTAAAAGTACAGCAATAGAATAGTTGCAAAACTAAAAGCGGAAAATGTGTTCGAAGAGGAAAAAGTGACCAAGGAGGACAGGAACTAGAACTAGAACAATCATTTACACAGAAATTGATTCGAAGTTCAGCTTTTTAAACAGGGTAATACCAAAAGTTATGCAAAGATATTATACGAATAAGAAAAAGTGACCAAGGAGTTCAAGAACTAGATACTTCTAAGCTGCAAACATTTTAACAGAAAATAGACTTGAAGTCGGAAATAGGACCGGAGCCTAAATAAAATGTGTCTTATGTGTAGTTTTGGTTTATTAGAGACTAAGTCTTGCCATACTTTCCTCCTGGGTTACTATTTCTAAACTTAGCCGAAGTAACTTCACGGGTTTGATGACTTCATATGCATAATCTTTGCTTGTTTTCCTCCCAGGTCTCCTTGCAACGTATCAGTATGGTAAAATGGCGACCAAGTCTGAGCATAATTTCCTCCTGGGTTTCCTTTATTACTTATTCTTTACTTTATTCCTTAAGGTTGTACAATTGCCAACCAAGTGTATATTATCTCTCTGTTTACTTTCTTCCGGGGTGATAAAGTTTGCACCTTGTTTTTTTTGTCAATTTGTTCACCTGATTTATGTACTATTTGCCTCAGGATACTTGGTTTATCCATCATTAAAGGGGGGGAACATAATTTTGTTTATTATTTTTTCGTATGGGAGTCACAGATACAACGCACTAGTCAGCAAAGCAACAATAATAGGAAACAAGAGCCAACAATTCTAAGCAAGAAGGGGGAACCGGGTAGCGCATTTCATTCAGGGACAACAACCATATAAGTACTTTATATATATATATATACATATAAGCATTGCCCAATCGGCGATCTATCAACGATATCAGTGAGTATATCAGAAGTCAGTCGTCAATCAGTCGACAAGCCACAAAAACCGCAAAGAGAAAGCAAAAAACAAAACATACCATTAATTAAAATGAATTAATTATGAAAACTTACGTTTATATTTTTGATTTTGTTTACATTTGGCAATAACCACACACACACGCACACACACTTTGAACTCAGGTGCCTTTATTTTTTTGTAGTCAATTAAGCCTTGTTATCTTATGCATAAATGAATCGACATACTTTTAATAAATAAATTCAATTACCTGTACATTTAATTAACATTTTTAATTTAATTTTAATGTTGTACATAGATAATAAATATTCAACTTTTTTGTTACACTGAAACTAATTGGAAAATAAAATATGTATTTGAATAAAATGTTTTATTTTGAAAGTGATTTATTAAACGTGTTTTAATGGATAACGGGAGAGACCATGATTCTCGGCTCAAGCCAAAGCACAATGAAGTTCGTTGTTTGCTTTTGCCTTGTATGAACATATACCCACATACATACACACGCATATATAAATAAATATCTACATTAGTAAGTGAGTGAGTGCTTATGTATAGCAATCATTGTGGGTCTCGCCCATAAATCACAAATGCTCTCAAGTGTATCGAAGAACTAGGCAATTTAGTATAAAAAAATTTTGAAAATAAAAACACATTAATTGCTAAGTAAACATTGAAAAAATATAAAAAAAAAATAAAATTAATTCATCATATTTTCTTTATGGTGCGATACAGTACTTTTTAAGGCAATTTGTTTATCTAAATGTGTTTATTCGTTTTATTTGGATAATGATTATGCCAATCATTCCTTGAGGAATACTTACACATATTTATACGTATGTACGTGTTTATGCGAGTATGTGCTCTACAAATGGGAATAATACAAAAATAGATTCGAACAAAGATATGCCTTTTATTGACAAACAAAACTATAAGTAGAAGGCCACACTGTAACAAAAATTTTCTTCCCTTGGATATTATAAAGCCAAATGATCTTTTATCTTTTGCCTTAACCTGACTATATTAGTTAAAAGTGAGTTTAAACAAATGTAAGGTTTAAAAAAAAAAAAAAAGAAGAGATATGATTAAATGTTGGTTTGTTTATCTTCTATACCTATAAATCTGAAGGTCCGACTGACTGACATAATATCAACCCACAGGCAAAACTGCTTATCCTAGAGATGTTAGATTTTGCATTGACCTTCGTTTAGTTATGCGCACTAAGAAAAAAAATTTGGAAAGTTTGACAGTGAAGTGGGTAAAAACACCAAAGATAAGTTTGTGTGGGGCACATAACTGAGCTATGGCGCTCGGGCAATATTGTGGACTAAGCGATGCTAAGCATCTCTTGGCTCTCTGATACTGACATAAACACAGAACAAAATGACAGAGCAGGAGGGGGAAGGAAAGGAAAGAAAGGGGTGGGAGGGAGTGAAGAGCAGAGCAGTGGGGGACAATTTAAACATTTTAATTTTTGGAAAAGACTTGAGAATCTATACGTTTTAATTTTAGGCAAGCAGGGCAAATACAGCTGTGAAATACTTCATCTACCATAAATGGGCGCAGGACGAATGTATCGCTAGACCCGAAATTCACAATTTGGTCGTACCTTTAGGAAGGGTAAGGAAAACATTTAACAAGTGTACACGCCAAATTTTGATATACTTTTACCAGTTGTAAACTCAAAACTGTCTGCAAGATAACACAACACAATTTCTACAATTTTCGAAAATTTTGAATAAAAAAATACTCTAAGTGATTTCCTTGGAGTGTTCCCCAATATGTTGAGGTGATATGTTTATCGCCTTTCAAACGCATAGCGGGTTTTTTGTTTTAGATGATCCAGTAACGAGCTATAAAGAACACCTTAAAAGCACTTTTTTTTACGGCGCCTCCGGAGATTCGCTGTCATGGACTTATTGCAGAATTTTAAACACAAAACGAAGAAGTGACGCTTACTTGTCAATTGCCATCTTAATCTATCATAATCTAAAATCATAAAAACTTTTTTAAAACTTGGCGATTTTTTGGTCCGCGATTACCCGTCGTCATGTCAATCTAATACAAGAATATTGCAGATACTAAAATTTCCTTAAGCCGATTGGCCGACACCTTCTATTTACCCGTCTTTAATTGCCAACTATTCATTCATAAATATTTTCATGATAATTTAAGTCAATCATAAAAAGTTGTGTATTTCTTGACTTTTTAGACCGTTTGATCTAACCATATCTACGATTGCCATCTATCAAATCTTAATAATTCCCAAAAATGTCGGTAAAAATCTAAGCTCAAATAACAATTTTTGGAAATTTCTCGATTTTTGGTCTACTCCCCTTTTATATACGCGTCTTCAATTGCCATCTATCCGATCTTCAGAATTATCTTGGGTCCTTTGAAAATTTTGGAAAGTTCGCGATGCTCTTGACCGATTTGCCCGCCGGTTTACCCGCTTTTTTAATAATTTTAACTCAAATAAAAATTTTTAAAATTTCACGTTTTTTTGTACTTAACTCTGAAGCAATACTATAGCCGCACCTTGTTTTTTCATTGTACACATAGAAAGAGTAGAGGTGGAAAAACTTTGCGATTACCGTTTGAAAAATAAGGGAAAATATGACTAAATTAAATGAATTAACCGTTATGTTTCATTTTCGTTTTGTGAGAGGTGCACTATTATAGCCGCACCATTTTATTTCTTAGTCTGCGTTTGCTGGATAGTTTTGCTGGTGTTTCTTTTTGTAATAAAGTAAATATGCCAAGTGGGCCAGTGCTGTCAGATGTTGAAAAGGGCCAAATTCTAGTGCTCAAAAGTGAAAATTGCTCATTTTGTGAAATTGTCGGAAAAATTGGTAGCTCCGACAAAGTGAAAGCGAAATTTTTGTAAAAACCGAAATGAATATGGAAAATAAAACACGGGGGACGTACGCCGAACATAAATTAGCGTGACCAGCACCGATTAGTGAGCTCTGCAAGTAATTCTTTTAAGAGCGCTAATGAATTAGCAACTGAATATGGGCAAAAAGTGTCTCGCTGGACCATTGCACGGGCTTTAAAGGAATCTAAAAACGACAAAAATTGAAGGTGACAGAAAGGCTGCCTGACCGCCAAAAAGAACCCCGGATGAAATTCGACAGAATTAACATGGAAACTGACGACAGAAATAATAAAACTTTATAGAGCAATGCAAATAATTATTTATCTTTCTAGATCATTTTCTCGGATGAGAAAAAGTATAATTTGGACAGTCCCCATGGGGTTTCGTACAATTGAAGGGATTAGGGGAAGGATCCCCAGTACTTTTCTAAGAAAAATTTTGGAGGAGGATCATTAATGATTTGGACTGCGTTCTGCGAGTCTGGATGCTTGGAGCTGGCATTTCCAAGCACTTGTATGAACTCCAGAGAGTACATGGACATTTTGCCATTGAATTTATTTGCTTTTCAACGCGGTTGAAGGCGTTAAAAGTTCATTTTCCAACAGGACAACGCATCAATGCACGCAACCCAAGGCAATAATGTTCGGTTTTCGAAGTTGCCCGCGTGCTTCCCGGACATGAATCCGATGGAAAACCTGCGGGCGTTGCTAGTCCGAAGTATTTATGCTCAAAACCCCGAGTACCATACATAGTACTAAGAGGCTCAAATTGTCAATTATTAAGGCATGGAAAGAACTGTAAACAGTATACCGAGTAGGATTTATGAGTTAATTAGTGCTAAAGGAGGTTATACTCATTAATAAAGTGAATAAAAATATATTAATTTGTTAACATTTTTCAATAAATTATTTAATATAATGAAATGCTATAATAGTGCACCTCTCACAAAACGAAAATGAAACATAACGGTTAATTTTTTTCTCTTATTTTAAACGCTCTTTCAAACGGTAATCGCAAAGTTTTTCCACCTCTACTCTTTCTATGAAAAAGCAAGGTGCGGCTATAGTATTGATCCGGAGTTTATTTGTTTTACACCTTTCAATACTTCATAATAATCTTAGCGTCTTTTTTAATGTAATCTCAAATAAGAAGTTTGGAAATTTCGCGATTTTTTGCCCCGTAATGTTTAATTGTCGCCTCTAATTTACAAACTCCAGCGCTTTCTGCGCTTTGGTCCCCACCTTTATAGATGCGTCTTCAACTGGCATTTATCCAATCTTTATAATAATCTTAGGTCCTATGAAAATTTTGAAATTTTCGCGATTTTTTGAGCATTGCATCAACACCTTTTATTTTATTTTTTTATGTTCAAGTCCAGGTTATCCACTATCAGTTTGCCGATCTTTATCCGAATACTTTTAGCCATTTATGCGTGAAAGCGCTTTTATAAAAAAAGAAATCAAAATCATGAAAATATCAAATTTTTCGAATTTAAAACCAGAAGGTCCTTCGAGTTGGATAATGTGGAAAAATGTTTTGTAAAGGACCAAGAATTTTAAAATCAAAATGTCTGGATTCATTTAAAGACACTCGATGAAGGGTTTGACGCTAGCAAAGGTCAAAAGCAATTGAAGTTGCATTTCCAAGGGTCGATACAAACACTTTTCTTATTGAATGTAATTCTAAGATGAAGCTTAACATAAAAGACCAGATCAGCCTGAGGTGGTTGACTATTTTTTCCCACTTAAACATTATCAAACTCGTGAATCGAACCGAAACATTTTCTCTTGCGGTTTGTATGTATTCTGAAAACAAACATTTCTGTTGACCTTTTGTTTCTATTGTTTTTACTATGTGAAAATAAATAACTTAATAAAATTAATAAATTGTTATACTCTGTACCGAAGCTACATAGAGTATAATAAGTTTGTGCAAAAGTATGTAACAGGGAGAAGGAATCATTTCCGACTATACTCACCAGCATTGCAATCAGCTTCTACTCCAGGTACAGAGTATGTTATAGTCGGGCTTGACCGACTTTCTCACTTGTTTTAAGCTGTAATGCTGGTTGTTTTTTAAAGGTTGGTCATTGAAGCTTATGATCTTTCGAATAAATTTAGCATTGTTGCAAATGAAACAAAAAGTAAAAGTATATAAATTTTATTATAGAATACAGTGCACATAATTTCATTCTTACCTTACTTTTCAGATTTCGAAATCAAATAGTATAAGTATAAAGGCAAAGGTTAAGTAGGCGTTCGTATATTTTTGTAATTTTTTCCTACTTTAAGTAATTTTCTTAAACATTTAAGTTGGATCGAGCAAATGCTGTACCCTACACTTTCAGTGTAAGTAAACTTACTCATACAAATATTATATTGAAGTCTTTTATCAATAAGTGTTCACAGAATGGGGAAAGCCTTCACCTTTTAGCATGCAATGAACGCGATATCTTAAATGGCTGCAAATCATAATCCACCAGAAAGATTAAATCCTTTCAAATCTGCGTGCTTTCTGGAATTAATTTGTTTCACCTGGCCCAATTTAGTACGTAAATAGTACACAATAACAAAATGGCAGTGCTAATTGTAAGGTAAAAGGCAACTAAACTCAAACTAATATTCCCACCTGTGACTCACCCCCAATCCCTCCCCCTGATCTCGTGCGCTGGCCACTTGAAAGCCCATTAGGGCAACAAATTAGCTTGGCCTTCCAGCTCTGTTCTTGGGTAAACCAACGACGTTGTGTCAGCCATTATCCGTCCATTCATTCTAAGAGTCTCCACTGAATCTTGGGGCATAATTTATGAGCATGCAATCGCATCGTCATACATTTTGAACAGCTTCAGCTTGGCTGGTGCACTTTTTGTTTTGCCATAAATCATAAGTGGGGAAGTGCACGACGTGGAAATCCTCCTCCTGGATGAGTTGGCAGTTGCCCAGCTTATGGATACAGCGAGTATTACGCAGTAAGTTGACTTAGTTTCACTTTAGCCTAATTGATTTACAACACTTTCCAACCTTACTCAATACCAAATGACAAATGCAGCAGCGAGCCCTTTGTTTGGTGGCGAAGTTGTTGCTGCTTCTTCTGCTTATGGTTTTATCAGAGACAACGGAGAGATACGTTCCTTGCCAAAGGGGGGGAAGGGATTGCTCAATGTACGATTGCGCGACAATCGCAATGGGACCATATACAATATACACACATATATTTCGCAGCTTATCATCAATATTAGTATATACTTATGGACTTGTATGTGTACACTGGGAAAAAAATGTTGTGCACATAGGCACTTGGTGCATACGGAACAAAAATGTTTAATAAGTATTTTGAAAAGAAGAATTGAGTTTTAATCGTTTTGTGCTTAAAATTAAAAAAAAAAACCAACTTGAATCAAGAATTTGAGTATTCGATTTTGAGCTAAATTCTTGATTTCCCCACTCTTTTAAGTACACAATTCTTATATTATTTTTTTCCGAGTGTTTAAGTAACTGTTTGGTGTGTATGCCGGGGGGTGGAGGAGGAGGAGCAGGCGTTTGGCCGTCTCCCTGGGGTCGCATTGGAGCGTGAGCATTTTGCAAAAATAATTTATGGCAAACTGTTGATTGTTGACATGGGGCCCCCAGAGCTGAAAGCTGAAGTTGAAATCTCCCAGCAGCCCCATTTGTGTTTAGTTCGCTTGTAGAATTTATCATTAGTTTTATATACTACATACATATATATAAATGTATATGGAGAGATGTAAGTTGGCTTTGCCAAGCGAAACGAAACGCAACGAGCAAAACAAAAACCGACAACCGACAACATGGTGTTGATTGCGTCATTTCCAGATGTTGGTGGCGGCTTCCCTGACACTCCGCTCCGAGGAGCGGAGTGACGATCGAACCATTTGCCCAGTGGATTCGTAGAAAAACGCACCTAATTCTACGAACTTGGCATCGTCGCGTCGTCTGTTTGTTTGCTGATATTTGTATCGCAAAATAAATATGTACGACGTGTCTATGGGATATGATTGATATTTGCTTGGCATGATTACTTGTACTTGGTGCTTGCACTCGCACTTGTATTCCCTCTAATTGCGACAACGACAACGTTGTAGTGATAAAAGTACAAGTACATATCAAGATTCACACAAGATACAAAGTAATTTATTGCGCTACATCAATTTGTTTCAACTTGTTCCACTCTCTTTTTACAGTTTTATGCTACCTTTAAGAGCAGGGGCCTATGCGCACAGTGCGCATTCCTTAAGTAGCCGAGAGCATTGGCACTCACACTGACCAATGTAAATGGCAAAAAACACTTTATTGGGGGTGCCACAGAAACCTCTATCAACCATATTTCAACCGAATACCAATTCTGAGATGCCCCAGAAATTTCCTTTGGATGGTTTAAAACCTCCCGTAACTTATTAGGAGATTTAGCAAAACTCTTTTCTTTCTAGCCCACACCATGACAGCAAGAGTCTTAAGGGATGGAAACTTATTCCTCAAGTTCATTATGCATTTGCATTATATTTGTGGAGAACATGACTTATATTTGAATTAAAATTTAAAAATGCATCATGAAACATATAACACAATCAAAATATTGCAGTTAAACGCCAATATAACCCATACAAAAAATTAGGGAAATTTTTTTGGCGAGAGAATCAGCCCTGTTTTTTGAGATGGAACTTCAATTAAAACATCTGGTGCTCTAACTAGATTTTCTAATTAGAAAATACAATCTCCATAAGTTCTGCAACACCAACGAATTTTTGGAGAGTCGGAAAAATCTCTTCCACCTCCGGAAAGGTTTTCTCTTTGCAGATTTTGTTGTTGACGGCGAATGATTTCGGGTGCTAAATAAAGCCACCATAAAATACTCACATCATTTCCAATAATCGGAATTGTCACGTCGTTAGGGCAAGAAAGTCGAAACATTTTTTGAACTACAAGAGATTGATTTAATAAGTCACACGCATTTTTTATGTGTAGCTTGTAAATTACAATTAAAACGAGAGCATAAGTTAAAGTCGGCTCTAACCGACTTCGATATACCCGTTACTCATGAAAAACATGTTCAACAGTGATCCTGCGTTTCTTAGGGTGACCATCAGAAAAGTATGCAACATTTTTTTTAAGTGGGTAGCGGGGGGCTTGGTTCACTTCTTTGCTCATAGCTTGAGAACCGTTCATCCGATCTTCGTCATTTCTTTGGCAAATCGATTTATTTTGCTAATTACTAACTATCTTTAGAAGGTACAAAGGTCTATCTTTAAAAATGTAGGAGATATAACGTTTTTTCCAAATTGCGGGGGCGGGAGGGGGCGTGGCCAAAATTTGAAACAAACTTGATCTGCGTGCAGAAAAAAGAAGCATTTGTCCCATACATGTCAAACCTCTATCTCTTACCATCTCTGAGATCTAGGTGTTCATACAGACAGACGGACGAACGGACGGACAGGCGGACATGTCTATATCGACTCGGCTGTTGATGCTGATCAAGAATATTTATATACTTTAATTTGTCGGAAATGATTCTTTCTGCCTGTTACATACATTTGCACGACTTTAGTATACCCTTTTTACTCTACGAGTAACGGGTTTAACAAAATTCTCGAATGTGGAGTGCGTGAACCCACAGATCACACCGTTACAGTTGCTTGAGCCGCTATTCCAGTCACGACTCTCCAGGCCGTAATGAACATCTTTTTGATAAGATGCCAAACATGCGTCAACGAGCAGGGGCCATTGAAATTCATTATTATCAATTATTTTTAAAATTAATTAAGTTTTATTTTTAAATGAGGTTTAACATGAATAAAACAAAAATGATTTCGATACACTACGAAAAAAAATTTTTTTAAATTTCTTAATGTAGCAATATTCATCAGTCGCGCTGTATTAATAATCATTTTAAATATAAAATACTTTATTAAAGGGTGATTACTTAGCTATTATCTTTTTGGCAACACTGGTTTTGTTTCACTGTCAAACATCTTCAGTTTGGTCAATAATTTAACCATGAATCGTCTTACAAACGAACAACGCTTTCAAATTATTATTGGCTATTCGGGCTATTGTGACAAAATTTCGCACAAAATTTACATTGTTGGACATTTAACCACTAACACGCTTACGTAGAGTGCAAACTGAAGAAAATATCGCAGCTGTATCGGCCAGTGTTAATGATGACTATCAATTATCGATTCGTCGCCGTTCGCTCTGTTACTCAACAACCGGTCAATTGGCCGCCTAGATCGTGCGATTTAACGCCTTAAGACTATTTTTTGTGGGTCTATGTTAAAGCTCATGTCTATACAGACAAGCCCGCTTCAATTGACGCATTGCAAGGCATTTATTCGTGAGATACCGGCCGAAATGTTGGAAAGAGTATGCCAAAATTGGACTAAGCGGATGGACCATTTGAGGCGCAGTCACGGTGAACATGTGAGCATGAATTAATCTTCAACCATTAAATTATAAGGACCGTACTATCGATTCAAATAAAGATTGCACGCATTTTTCTAAACTTTGTGTTTTTTTTTTTTTAAACTTTCATATAGCATTAAAAAAATCATTAGATAAGACAGATTTATTTAAATAAATAAATTTGTTTTTTGTTCTTACAGTCATAAAGCTATTAAGCGATATGTCAATATATTCATTGGAACTTCTGTACAACGAAGCTCTCCATATAATGCATTCATTTCCGGAACACTGCAATTTCAAAATACGTATTTCTTTCTTTATCAACTGGGCTCCGGTCTTCATTTACTTTTTGGACATGCGATTACCACAAATTTGTGCGAATAATGCTATAAAACTCACATTTGTTTGTTATCGACTTTGTTTCATTCCGAACTCGTTATGCAACACTTCAAGTGGCAGAATCAGCTATATCGACATACTTATCGGTTATCGCCCCATCCAAATCGCAATTTGTTGTTGTCAAAAGATATTTTACTGCTTGTGCAATTTTGAGAGAGTTAGGAAAACAATTGTTAAAGACAAGAGTTTAATCCAAATAGTATAAGAGAGTTCAATGCAAAAGCCCGATTTCAAACCCTCCTCGTTTTCAAATACTTTTTAATATAGTTCCTGTTTTTCAGAGTCCAACTTATAGTGTGTCTCTTTAAATAAAAATAATTGATTGGAGAATTTATATAAATTAAAAAATAATATGTTATATTTTCATATTTACCTTAAGTCATATGTAACATCCATATCTGCTGCTAATCTTCGTCCCTGACTCAACCCAAATTATTGCAAGTGCTGTTCACGTCATTTCCCATGTAAATCTTAACTCATTTTCTGTCACAAGTCTCGACCAAACAAAGGCTTCAAATCTTCTCGGTTTATCATTTCCCGCAGCTGTCTCGGTCTTCCGACAAAAAAACAAACAAGCACAAAAAAAAATATGAAAAATAATTAAAAACCTATTAAAGACAGGAGACGAACAAAAAAAAATAGCAGTATAGTGTGTATGTATATGAACAATAACGACTGAAGAACAGTCAAATCAAATTACCAAAATAAAAAAAACACAAAAAAATCATAAAAATAAAAAATCATTAAATGCACGAAACGGCAGAGAAATGTGCCAGGGCCATTAAGAATTATATGCCCCAAGAGCTGTGGAGTAATTATTATGCGAAGATCACGTATTCGCATTTGGCAAATAATACGACGAGGACGAGTATTTCTGGCCCCATAATAGAAGGACGATTTATGCGCCCCGACTGGGGATGAGGAGGAGAAAACTGCAAAAACAATGAGAAACATAAACCAAATGTGTGTGCACGAAATAAATTTCAATTTCGGTTTTTGTCCTCGCCTTTTTGGGCATTTTTGCGCCATGCTAAACACTTGGCCAACAACTCCAACACCTTGCTCCACCAGCCCAGTAATTGGCTCAAATTACACAAATTCGACTCTGGCTTTTTCTCTGGTCTGTGCCTTCGACTCCAGTTTCGGTCTCCTGCACGACTGGTATTATTGTCATGGCACAATATTGTTTCCAAAAATGAAACGAAACGAAACAAATACGTGACCAGAAATTAAAGAAAACCACACAAAATCAGAGTGCTCAATCCTACGGCTCGAAGTAGGGGATACCCTTGGGTATTGAGTTTGGGATATGAGGCCTGTCGATCGGGATTAGTTAAAAGAATTCGATTGAACATAAATTGAAGGAAAAGTGCTAGCTTAGATCTTAAATTAATTTTAACTGATAATACATTTTTTTTAAGAACTCCTCTAAAACTTTTCCCAATGGAATATGCCCTTTTTTGGCCCAGGGTATACCCAAAATAGCAGCAAAAAAGAAGAAATAAAAACGAAACTACGGCAGGCCCCGAAAACTGTGCAAAATAAAATAAGGAAACAACAAAAAATCGCGTTGATTTGAATTTTAAAATGTTTCATGGCATTTTGTTTGTTTGCCTCGCTGCTCACTGCACAGTTTTGTGGTGCTAACATTTCTTTTTCATTTTTTTTTTAAGGCACAGTGGGTCTAAAGCAGCCCTAGTCATAGGCATAAGAATAAATACAGGCGGCTGTGCACTGTTTTATGAGCTGGTAAGAAAATGGTAACAAAAGGATCTAAATAGACTTACTGGAAAAGAAGGAAACGCAATCACTGGCGAGTAATATTGTTGTATTTGTTGTTAGGGAAATTTTTTATCTATTGTGCCCCCTCTACTGAGTTTACTATTTGGTGTACGGATGAAAGGATTTTCAAATGTTGTAAGTTACTTATCTCTTTGGAGGTGTAGGCTATGTTTCCCAAATTAGTTTAGTCTGCACCTCGCAGAACATCACAGTATGCTAAAATATGTTCAAAAGACTCCTCATTCTGTCTACAGTAATCGGTTCGTTATTCCCAACTTGCTGGATGGATTTTTGGAACTCTTTGTTGTTGTGGCTCACCAGGAGGGCTTTCTTCCTTTCCAAGGAGATCGCTTATGGTATCTATGCGGCCGTAGGACTCAAGACCTACCATTGCGGTGGTTCGTTTTCGGAATGATTCTGCTGCATAATTGGTTTAAATTGTTCTAGACTAAATTGGGGATTTGTCTTTGAATTTGTCTTTGAAACTAGGTATCTGTATAATATTAAAAAAAATATTAAATGAATAAACCAAAGACCAAGATGTTTATACTTTAGGTCGCAAATCTACTCGCACTCCATAACCAAAGTTTTAGAACCAGGTGGAAATTTCAAGAACAGATTCATCTTAAAATAATTCGCATTTTTCGTAGCACACTTTTTGGACCTTGCATTGTAAGTCTATTCTGTACTTAATCCAAGAAATTTTGTACTTGGACTAAGTTCGTACTTAGATCGTTCTTTTCTTAGATTTTTGGGCTAACTGTAAGTACGAAATGTTCTTAAATCAAGAACGTTTGTTCTCATTTGAATAATTTTAAAAGTCG
Organism: Lordiphosa clarofinis; assembly: GCA_018904275.1. Lineage (NCBI taxonomy): Eukaryota > Metazoa > Arthropoda > Insecta > Diptera > Drosophilidae > Lordiphosa > Lordiphosa clarofinis. The sequence goes on along the minus strand of JAEIGQ010000007.1, from coordinate 727,184 downwards.
TTTTTCTATTCTAGAATGTTTCATACTTGGAATCTAAGTGTTCTCTGTCCAATCTTTAAAAAAGGAGACCCTGAAGTTTGTGCCAACTACCGCGGGTTCAGTCTCCTCCCCATCGCATATAAGGTTCTGTCCCGCTTATTGATACACTGATTGGACCTTATCAGTGTGGCTTTAGACCTGGTAAATCCACCACAGACCAGATTTTCACACTACGACAAATCCTGAAATCAAATCCACCTTTTTGTTGATTATAAATCCGCTTTCGACACACCGATAGGGTCAAGGTTCTTCGAAGCCCTGTCTACCTTAAGTATTCCAGCAAAGTACGTTTGACTTTGCATGATGACGTTGAGAAGTACGCAAAGCTTTGTCAAAATAGGAAAGAACCTCTCCGAACCATTTGTTACCAAAAGAGGTTTTAGGCAGGCACGATACCTTATCGTGTACTGATGGAATATATACTGCGCCGGTGCCCGTAAAGATCTAATGCTACTTGCATATGCCGATGATATTAACATTATCAGCAAAACCGAACGGGCAGTAAGCAGGGCTTTTTCAGAGATTGAGAGGTAGTCTGAACTAATGGGTTTAGCGGTAAATGAAAACAAGACGAAGAACCAAGTATCCGTGGACAGAAAGTCCTTGCGACTTGGACAATCTGTTACCTAGGGAGAGTACAACCAAAGACATTAGAATATAAAGATGAGTAACGCCATACGATTTTTTTGCACACGAATTTTCGGTGGCTTAGTGGCTTTTCGCTCATTTCAATTTTTGTTGAAACGCCAGATAGAGAGCGCTCTTGAGCCAGCCGCTTTTTTTACACATACAGCGACAGCCGACGACTGTAAGTGTGCACACGTATTCTCAAGCATTACTCACACAAGCAAGTAAATTCTATTTTTAGAATTTTTACGCTCTCAACTTTGTGTGAGCGGAGAGAGCGCAATTTTCGTCGCCACCAAAAAAATAGCTGCATAGTGCAAAACCAATATATGGCCGTTCGGCATCATAGAGATTACATTGGTCTTTGGTACAACTTTAAAGTTGTGGAGGATTTTGTCTATCACTCTTGCAAACCGATGCTACTAAGGGCTAAGTAGGGAGTTCAAGAGCAGAGACCTCACGCGAAAACAAAAATAGCCCTATACAAGTCGCTCATCATCCGAGTCTTGCAATATGGCGCAGAAGCATGGACAATGGCATGATGCGGCGATTGGCGTGTTTGAACGAAAAACTCTTCGGAGGATTTATGGACCGTTAAAAGTCGGCGATGATTTCGAAAGAATACCGTATGAGCTCTATGGGGACACCTGTATGGTCAAGCGCACAAAGCAACAGCGGCTGTTAGAACAAGTCACCAGGATGGACCAAGAAGCTCCAGTAAAAAAGCCGTATAAATCGAAGGCGACTATGGAGGCGGCAAGAGGGGAAGACCAGGTGCGGGAAGACCATTCCAAGCTTGGTGTGAGCAACTGGTGCCAGCTTGCACAGAACAGAAGCGACTAGAGAGCATTATTTGCATAGGCCGAGACCGTCAAACGGCTAATAAAGAAGAAGAACAATGTTTCGTACTTAATTTAATCCAAGAACAAAATATACTTGATATTTCAAGTACAAAACGGTACGTCCGTCTGTCCTTTCGTATGAACAAACAGATCTCAGAGATGGTAAGAGATAGAGGTTTGACATGTATGGGACAAATGCTTCTTATGCTTGCAGGCAGATCAAGTTTATTTTCAATTTTTTCCACGCCCCCTCCTGCCCCCGCAATTTGGAAACATGTTATATCTACTACTACTAATGTAAAAATGTATCGATTTCCCGAAGAAATGGTAAAGATCGGATGAGCGGTCCTCAAGTTATGAGCAAAAATGTATATCACCCTACAACAAACACCGCACAATCTTAGAAAGAGAGAGAGAGAGAGGAAAAGAGAGAGACTTAGAAATAAGCGCAGCACCAGCATTGCAATCAGCTTCTACTCCAGGTACAGAGTATGTTATAGTCGGGCTTGACCGACTTTCTCACTTGTTTTTAGACCGTTTTTTATAATTCTTGGTGGTGTAAAAGCACAGAAAATTCATAAATACGAGGCTTAAAGAAGTTTGCGTTGATGCGCGAATCGTTACAATTCTTCATCTCGGGTGTAGGGCGGCTGCGGAAGCGTCAAGATGCCGGCCTGGGTTCACATCGCAGTTTCTTGTCGTCAGTGAGCGCTTTTGGGACCATCTTCGCGCACACCTTGCGCATGTTCAAATGCTCTGTCACAATGTCATGAACCACAGATTTTGGTACATTTGACATGTGGGCAATTAAACGAATTCTTAGTCGACGGTCTGAGTTCAAAGCCAGCGGTGTTTGTCGTACAGCTGGCTAAGCCTGCTTGATCATATCAAACGTCTTTGTCGCAGATTTACCGAGTTTCATCCAGATTTTAGTCGCGCTGCATCTTCAGCTTGCACCACTCACAGTAACACGTCGCGCGAAAATGCCTGTCCCGACTGTCCAGGTGCTCGGAGACAACTGACCAGCCGCTCGTTCGTTAGTTAGGAACGCCCTCTACCGAATCCAGTCGGCGGGCTGAGAGTGCGCGTCTTATTACTTTCCGGACAAACCCTGTAAAAAAGGGTTAGTAAGCTCTAGTCTTTTTGGGCTTCTACAGTTTTAAGCTTTTGGTTTACTTTAGAACCCTGAAACCATTTGTCGTACTATTTTAACATTAACTGGAATTAAGAACAAGATTGCTTATCTTTAAGTTCATTTAATTCAGATTCAATGGCAGACGAACATCCTGGGCTGCCGCCTCTGCTTAACGGACAAAGTCGGTAAGCCATTGTTACCGTCTTGTTGAGGCTTGCACTTAAAGTTCTGGTTCTTGAACATCTCCTTCATTGGAAAGTTTCAGTCTGACGTTTTTAATTGGCTTTAATCAGTAACAACCAGTACCAAATTTGGTATCAGCTGAATTGGAAAGTTTGTAAAGAAAATCTTTTTTTTTTTACAGAATATTTCCCCTGGCAAAGTCCACTGTTTCACTTGGAAAAAAGTTTTCCACAGCCATTTGCTGTCATTGTTGCTGCTGTCACTGTCGCGGTGGCTGCTGCTGCTATTTTTGGTTATAGCTGTTACTTTTTGCCATTTGGCGACCAACTGGAAGCCAAAGCCGCAACAAAGTTGCACAGGGCAGCGACGGGACAGACGTCGCCTTATGTAAATTGAACGAAAAAAAAGAAACAAAAAACAAGAAAGAAAAATTGATAATGAAACTTTTCGGCGTCATAAATAATAACTGGTCTGGGCCGAGGGGGGGAGTGGGGTGAAGGTGCGAGCAGGAAGAGCATACTTGATGTTTAATATTGATTTCGCGATGAATAAATATTACGAGAGTAAGGGAGCGTGCCAGGTTGATAAAGCCGCCAATGTTGTCGTCTAGGTCAAGTTTGAGAATGCCATAAAAGTATATTTAAGTGCATAACCCACACTCGCACACACACCCACATTTACACACATGCCTAAGTATTTTTTTATGATTTTATTTATTTTCGGCGCTCTCGTTTTCGCGTATCGACATAAAACTGAAAAATAAACAGACATAAAAACGACATATAACAAAAATTGCTATGCAAATAAAGAATACCCAAGCTCCCCCCTCAAGCCCGCCTCCATTTTTGGAGGCAGGCAAGATAAACACACACCTGGGCCCGTTGTCTGTGCCTATGCCTATGGGTCTGGGGTCTGGGGTCTCGGCCTGGGTCTGGGTCTCAGTATGCTTATGAGTTCTACATATATACATAGAGGCGCACGAGCACATCCACCTTCAAGTAGACACCGAAAGGTGTGCCCAACATGGTGTTATTGTCGTCGTCGTCGGCGGCGCTATCAGTCTCGCCAACGCGCAATAAAAATATTCTAAGTCAAAAGACCCAAAACAGCAACAACAACAACTACAGCCACAACTCAGCTACAAAATGAAAACTATAAACAACAAAAAGTCATCAATGTTTAGGATTCAGTTTTAGTCGAACTGATAAATTGTTGTATACCCTTTTCAAAAAGAAATGGCCGCCAAGAATCCTTGAATGTGGCCCATTCTGGAGCGTTTTAAAGCATTTGTAAATTATTTTTTATTTAGTGAAAAATCTAGCCGAAATCAAATGTTCAAAAAGTAAAACAGGTTACAGGATGAAAGAAGCATATTCGACCAGGCAATAGTTTACTCACACTGGTCGCAGCTTCAAAAAAGAAACTGTCAAAGTCGAAACTGACAGCTTTTTATACTTCTTACTTTTACTCTTTACTCACTCTTTAGTTTTCCACAGGTAGAAGCAATAAAAGTCGCAACATTACATCTGCAGCTCAGCTTTCATTGGTGTAACCATATATCATGTAGATTATTATCTTTTCCGAATGCTTTTTGTGATACTTTGCGACAATACTAAGTAGTAGTAGCTGACATTTGTTTGGGTTTGGTTTGATAATGCTGCGCCCAGTGTGAATAGGCAATGAATAAAATAATTTTTTTTAATTTCATCAAGTTTGAAAAAATTAAACTCTTCTGACCACTTGGACGATTTAAGACGATTTAAAACTTTCATTATACCATTAAATTATTTAAGGGTACTGTATACCTTCAGGTGTCATTTTTTAAAGGTTTACAAAAAATTAGATTACTCAAAAACCATAAGTGGTATTAAGAAGCGGATTTTTTCATTGGATAGGTAATCGGTTAAATTAAATTTAGTAATTTTTGTTGTTGTTGTTGTACCTACGGTTTTTGTTGTATTTCTGTTCAAAGTTAACCAAAAATTTAAAACATAGGCCCATGGTTGCAAAAATTTTTTGAGAACGGATGATCTGAATTGAAAACTGAAGACAGGGTTTTGTTAAGAATTAATGTAATTCTGGTGTGAACTAGGATATTTTGGATCGGTCAATAAATAACGTAGTTATGGGGTTTCAAAGTCGAAATTTCGAAAATCGACTATTTTTTCCCACTGTATTGGTCCTAGCTCCGTTATTTGTTGACCGATCAAAAATATCCTAGTTCACACCAGAATGGTGGGTATTGGGAGTAATTTAAAGGAAAGAATTTGAAAAGCGGTCAACAGGTACTCTTTAAATCTTTGCAACCATTTTGGCAAAAGTGGTTCCAAGATAATCGCATTTAAAGATTCGACATCTGTTTTCGATGAAATAAAAATCGTTTTTAATAAATGTATAAATCGGATTTGGTGCATTTGGGTTTTAACTTTCACCGAAAAAAAAGATTATCAAAATCGGTTAAGCAGTTCTCCAGAAATTTGAGTCAAAGTGCGTCAAGACATGGTAAAAAATAAAATCTCCAAAAATTTCCAAGTAAAATTTTTTTTTTTCAAAAATTTTTTTCCATAATATCGAACATTTTATAAATATTTATAAAGTTTTTGACCAAAATAGGAAAAAAATACGAATTTCTAAAAATACGAGGATCGATAAAAACAATTTTCATATGAAAGGGTCGGAAAAAATAATTGTTTTTGTTTATATCTTTAAAACTGAGTTTCGGATCAGCTTGAAAGTTTTGCTGGATGTTTATAAGATCCTAATAGAACGTTTAAGCAAATAAAAAAAAAATTTTCTGAAGGTATACAGTACCCTTAAAAGACTATTGCAAATTTTAATTTTTAAATGATTAAATAATATTATGTAATTGTTTTTTGTTTTTATTTATATTATTTTCTGTGTTAACCAGAAAGATCTGATGAAACACTTAAAGTTCTTTATTTCACAAAAAAAAAAATTTTTTGAATTAATGTTAAGGTAACGGACCGGTCCTTATTAACATGTTAGTGATGAAATATTTATGTGTACCTGCCACTTCAGCCTAGTCCGAGCGCATGATCGGTAGAGCCGGACAAACTGGACTAGAACTTTTCTTAACTTTTCCAAATGTATGTAACTTATGGCAAACGTGAGCTGCCGATTCTTACCTCTTATACCATTGCTCATCACGATTTACGGCGAGGGTACGAAGCCTTCGATTTAGGTGTTTTATCAGTTCCATGATCCTTATTGAGTCTGTACTCTGCCTTAGTGCGTTCCAGAGTTGAATATGGTTCGCTTATCTGCAATCCTTTCGCTGCAGTTCATGTGAATAGGCTGGAGCGTCTGCAAAAAAAGATTCCTCAAACTTGCACTTGTTAACTTAAATTTTTCCGGACCTTTACCGCCGTATTTGAGTAGATGTCGCCTCATGCAATTGTATCATTAATTTTTTTAAATGGCATTATAGTAGGCACTATTAATTGTGCTAACCTACTTTCCCAAATTTCCTTCAATGTTCCGCCTAGTACTTTGCTTACCATGGTTCCATTTAGAGTGGGGACTTACAGGGCCAATTATGCCCTTAATGATCCAATAATCCTTACAATCGTCTTCCAGTAGCCAGTTAAGTTTATGCGTTGGCGAAATACACTAAATAAATAAATATAAGAAATAGAATCGCAAGAGGCAATAACATAATCATAAAACACAAATCGTAAATCGAAACTAACTGCTGATGGATCCCATTAACGTTGTTTTTTTAACAAAAATCTTTTGCTTTAATATAGGATAAAAAACATTATTGAAAACCAATTTAAAATCAAACGTATTTTCTTTATATTTTATTTTAACATTACTTCAAGTGAAATGTGCTTTTTTTTGCTATTCAAATACCTAATAGGATAAGGTATTTCTTATATATTTCTTAATCTTAAAAATGAAATAATTAAAATTTTATTTACTTTGTTAAGTTTTTTCTGGATTTTTACTTAAAAAGTTATAGTTTTTAAAAGTAAATGTTCTAATTAACATACATACTAATGAAAACTATCGATAGTTATCGATGGTTAAAAAAAAACTATCACTGACTATCGATGGTGCAGACTATCGATAGTTTTCTAGTATGTACAACCCCATAAATGAAGAAATTCGCTCAATGGCTCAGTAGAAATCTCGCGAAAACATATATTATTTTCCTTTGCTTTAATTTTCTCTGCACTTTTATATTTTTGCAATCGAGGCGACACCAGGAATAAACAAGAAAATGCTCCTTAAAAATTATAGGTGTGCTGAATCAAATTTTGTTGGCAGCAAAGCATTGGGCTCTGCCGTCAGTTCATCTTTCAGCTGCATGTATGCGCGGCCCCTTAGCCATGACGATATAATAGAATCGTTAAATAGAGTGGATCAGCGGTGGGCAGAAAAAATATGATACAGTGTACAACAACATTCTTACGTTTATCACTTGCTTTCGATTTGTTGTAATATTGCGTCGTGAGTAAAACTTAATTTTAAATTTAAATATAGAATATCTTTAAGCCAAGTTGGTGGTCTGCCCAAAAAATCGATCCGGTTTGGGGTACTTAGTCTCCCGAGCCATCGAAATAAGTCCCTTTTCGAACCTCAAAAAAAGCGAGTTTTTAATGTCCTTTGACTAATAAAAATTGTTTTTGTGGACTCTCTTATACAATTTGAATAAACTCTTGTCTTTAACAATTTTCCCAAAACACAACAAACAACAACAATTTGCAACTTGGCTAGGACGATAACCGATAAGTTTGTCGATTAAGCTGCTTCTGCCACGTGAAATGTTGCAGATCAAATTTTACCAAAGGCTTTAAAAACAGCATTACTTTACTTTCATGTCAGACGCTACACGGGCCCATAAAAACCTAAGCTTTGCCATGGATTTGAGACCCCGCTCTGAACCATCTTCAAAATTATGAAGTTTTGCAATTTTCCTTTTGGTTCAGTTTGAAACTACAGATCATAACTTTAATTAGACTTATTTTGTTCCCTGCCAATTGATAGGACTTGACATCTAGCCAACTTGCTGCTGTTAAGTGTAGGGTACTTCAAATAGAAAATGAACAAACAATTTTTTTTTTGCGCATAAAATTAACAATAAACTTGTGTCTGGCTCAAATTGCTTGAAATGTGTAATAACAACAACTACAAGTTAGGCTCATAAATATTTATTTGTAGCTGTTTGTAGTCGCTCGTGTTGCATTCTATAATTGTGCTGCTTGGCTTATTTGTTATAAGCAATTTTTTTTTTTTTGCTTTATTGATTACGTGTGTAAACAAATAGTAAAATCTTTCTAGTATTCTTGATGGCAAATATTTACTTGATTTTCAAGTTGAAATCAATGATCGGCGTGTGTTTACATGTGGATGTAGTACAACTTGGGAACGTGTAGACTGGAGCCTCACCCAGACATGTGCGTAAAGCGCTTGCCTGACCAGGCACACGTCTCGTCTGGTTGGTTGGTTGGTTGGACATACAGGCTCAGGCTCTCTGTGACTTGGGGCTTGTTCTGGTTCTGTTTGTAGTTGTAGTTGTTGTTTTTTTGCGATTTGTTACGTATTGATCTATAAAACGTCTAGCCGTCTCGGTCATAAAAAGCAACAAAAACAAAACAAAACTATTGAGGCATTGAGCACTAGACCCAAACGCGTGGGGGTCTGTTTGAATATATCGAGGCTACACATATGCGGCTTAAATGCAAATGGAACTAAATGAAGTATTTGACATATGTAGGAATACATACAAAAGATGGCCTTCTGCAATGATTAGATAAGTGAATGCATAGCTATGGTTAAGAGAATTGGGCGGAAATGTAATCGTGTCCCATGATCTGTGCGCTTCTTTGGCTTTACTCTATAACTTAATTGCATAAGGCTTAGGAAAATCTGGAAATAAAAAATGGTAAGCTCATGGGGCTTTCTTCCAGATAGCTGCATGTGCTTGGTAAACCCTAAATTTATTTAGTTATTTGTTAGTTTATGTGACATAGCTCTATGTAGAAGATGTAAAATCGACCCAGACTTCAATATTATCCAACCTTCTTTTTAGAACCGGTTCGTTTTAGGTTTCTTGGTAGAGGTTCTGGTTGAGCAGAAGAGCCTAATGGCATCGACAACAAATTACACTATGTCACAAAATTTGAAAAGTTTTTGTATCCCGCACTTTTAGCAATTGATTCTAATGTAAAATTGCACGCTGAATTCAAATCTGCTCCCAGATATGTCAAAAGTAGAACGGTTCTTGAGATATCGCGAAATTTTCAATTTTAGTGTTTTGAAAAAAGGTAGGTCTACTAAAGTGCCATTTTCTCTGATTTTAGTCCACCGATATGTATAAACTGGAACCAAAATTAAAGATAATAAAATTACTTTTTAAAAAATCGACAGTTATTGTAAACCCAACCATAAATGACGAAGTTATGGAACTTCAAAGTTGGATTTTTGAAAAATTTTTGATAATTTTTAATTTTTTGCTGCCTTTCATTAAGTTTTTTTCAATCTTACCATAAAAAATGCTCAGGTCTCAGATATTAAGAGGATTGGGTAGTCTTTAACGAACATTTTTTGCCCTTGGTCATCAAAATCGGATGAAAAATAAACGCTATATTTACAATTAAGTAAACATACCTCTGTTTGAGAGTATTGTTTGCTAGTTTTTTCAATAAGAATAAACGTTGAGCATTAGGAGTTTGTATTGCAGTTCACCAGTGGAAAATCTGTGCCGATCTGAAAGTTGAGCAATGGTAACAGGCTTGCAACAAGGATGGACAAAGCATTGCTGTTTTTGTGCAGATGGGACAGCCGAGATCGCAGCCAACATTATTTGGGTAAAGACTGGGATGTCAGGGCCAATTTTGTAGTCAGAGAAGATAACGTAAAATTTCCGCCCCTAGTTCAAAAGGACAAAATTATTCTTCCTCCGTTGCATATTAATCTTGGTCTCTTCAAAAACTTCGTTAAAGCTCTCCATAAAAATGAAAATTTTGCGGCATTTGAATTTTTAAAACGACGATTCGCACAACTTTCTGACGCCTAAATCAAAGAAGGAGTATTTGTGGGTCCGCAAATCAAAAAGCTAATGAGCGACAGAGAATTTTACTCGGCACTATCAGCAGACGAGGCAAAAGCATGGGAATCATTTTGCGCAGTAGTGTCTAGTTTTCTGGGAAGCAAAAGAAGTGAGGACTATAAAGAAATTGTTGATGATTTTTTGGAAAACTACAAAAAAAATTGGTATAATCTCAGTCTGTTTTTCATCGAGTTTTTATATTTACCAATTTAATTTTTTTTATTTTAAAAGTGTTAATAAAAATTCACTTTTTGCACTACCATTTGGATTTTTTCCCGGACAACCTAGGCGACGAAAGCGACGAGCATGGCGAACGCTTCCATCAGCAAATGCAGCAGATGGAGTTTCGCTACCAAGGCAAGTGGGATCCGGCAGTGATGGGAGACTATTGCTCGTTCTTGTTGCGAGAAACACACAGTCTGCACAAAAAACAAAAGCGGTCTACATCATTTGAGTACTTTTATCCAACCTTGAACTGCAATAAAAACTCCTAATGCTCAACGTTTATTCTTATTTGGCTTGCTAAGATGTGATTATACCCGTTACTCGTAGAGTAAAAAGGGTATACTAAAGTCGTGCAAATGTATGTAACAGACAGAAGGAATCATTTCCGACCATATAAAGTATATATATTCTTGATCAGCATCAACAGCCGAGTCGATATAGACATGTCCGTCTGTCCGTCCGTCCGTCTGTCCGTCTGTCTGTATGAACACCTAGATCTCAGAGATGGTAAGAGATAGAGGTTTGACATGTATGGGACAAATGCTTCTTTTATCTGCACGCAGATCAAGTTTATTTCAAATTTTGGCCACGCCTACTCCCGCCCCCGCAATTTGGAAAAATCGTTATATATCCTACAGTTTTGAAGATAGACGGTTCGTACCTTCTACAGATAGTTAGTAATTAGCAAAATGAATAAATTTGCCAAAGAAATCATAAAGATCGGATGAACGGTTCTCAAGTTATGAGCAAAAAAGTGAACCAAGCACCCCCACCCCCCCTCCCACCCTAAAAAATGTTGCATACTTTTTGGATGGTCACCCTAGGGAACGCAGGAACACTGTTAAGCATGTTTTCTCATGAGTAACGGGTATATCGAAGTCGGTTAGAGCCGACTTTAACTTACGCTCTCGTTTTTATACTGAAAAAACTAGCAAAAAATACTATCAAACAGAGGTATGTTTACTTAATTGTGAATATAGCGTTTATTTTTCATCCGATTTCGATGACCAAGGGCAAAAAATGTTCGTTAAAAACTACCCAATCCTGTCAATATCTGAGACCTGAGCAATTTTTATGGTAAGATTGAAAAAAACTTAATGAAAGGCAGCAAAAAATTAAAAATTATCAAAAATTTTTCAAAAATCCAACTTTGAAGTTCCATAACTTCGTCATTTATGGTTGGATTGACAACAACTGTCGACTTTTTAGGAAATAATTTTATTATCTTTAATTTTGGTTCCAGTTTATACATATCAGTGGACTAAAATCAGAGAAAATGGCACATTAGTAGACCTACCTTTTTTCAAAACACTAAAATTGAAAATTTCGCGATATCTCAAGAACCGTTCTACTTTTGACATATCTGAGAGCAGATTTGAATTCAGCGTGCAATTTTACATAAGGATCAACTATTTAGAAGCCGGGATCAAAAAATTGTTGCATAGTGTTATCGAGTCCCAGGGCTGAACCCACATATTTTTCATTTTTGACACTTACGTTAAAAGAAACGACTTTAACATTTATGAGACTTTGATGTAAGACTTTTAGTTTCTTGTGATTTTGTGTGTTAGTCGATTCTCGATAATCGCTAATAAGTACTCGGTTCTAATACTCGATACTCAGTAAGTGATTCTCAAAAATCGATACTCAGCACTAGATTCTCAGTACACGATACTAAGTGCTCTATTCTAAGTACTCGATACTCATTAGTCGTTACTCAGTACTCGATACTTAGAATTTGACAATCAGTTTTCGATACTCAGTGCTAAGTGCTCTATTCTAAGTACTCGATACTCATTAGTCGTTACTCAATACTCGATACTCAGTATTCAGTACTCGATACTTAGAATTTGAAAATCAGTTCTCGATACTCTCTGTTTAGAACTCGATACTCGATAAAGTGGGCACCCCCCGTAACTTGATTTCAATACTCAATACTCGATACTCAGTATGTGATTCTCAGTACTCTATGCTAAGTGCTCGATAGTAAGTACTCGATATTCAGTACTTAATACTCGAGACTCAGTATTCGATACTTAGAATTTGACAATCAGTTCTCGACACTAAGTGCTCTATTCTCAGTACTCGATACTCAGTACTTGATTCCAAGTACTCGAGTCTCGATAGAGTGTTCTCAATCTCCACTGGTCACTCCCGCATCCGATCTATCGCTTTACAATAACACCGCTAAAATTTTACCCTCTAACAAAATCTCTCGTGATGACGTTTTACATACAAAAATAAATCTAAAACCAAGATTGTTGATTCGAAACCGAGAAACAGAGACAAGAAAATCTTAACCCAAGATTCCATTCTCACATTCTCAGTTTTAAAACAAGTTCAACTTTCTTGGATGAAGATGTTTTACACTCGACTTTCAAGTGAAACAATATCCCTTTTAATAAGAAAAAGGAACAACAAAACTTTATTATATTCAGCAGTGCTTAAAAGAAATCACAGGTTCTATTGAACTGTAAGAGCCTTTGTATTTTTCAGATTGCAAGCTTCTTGAGGAAAAGGTTTTCAATTTAGATTTTAGATTGATTTTTTCCTTTTTCATATACTGATTGGCAATTATACATATTTGGTTCGCATAGACGATACTCTACCTCGTTTCCTAGTACCAGGTTAACTTCTACATCTTTTTGGAAATATTTTCCCAATGACTTAGATTAACAATGGTTTCCTACACATTCAAACTTCCTAAGAGTCAACAGCTCAATAACTCTGCTTCCTCAAACCACCCTGTTAAATTAACTTTCCTTCGAAATGATGTCAATTATTCTTCTTTTAAAATGTTTGCTTCATAAATCAAATCATAGAATCGCAAAGACAAATTTCCACCCTTTAAAAACAAACTCTAGTGAGACCTACACATCTGACTCTAGTGTTACCCCAGGTCGAAGTTGTACCTCCTGCTGTGTGCGCTAGCACGTAACTCAATTTACATTTGCTTCAGTTTTTTTGTATATTATTGTTTACCCATTTTGTTTGTTACAGAGAGGATAGCATCGACAACTTTTGCTGCATCGAAATTTAAATATTTAATTTAACAAGTTTTTCAATTAAATTAATAATGCAAATTGTACTCTGAGTGTATGGGTATGTGTTTGTTTTTCTACTGGCTTGCATTGTGCAGCAATTGGTGGGGGAGACTGAGGCTGTGTTACGAGTACTTACTTGAAGTCCCTTTTGTTGTGTTCCAAAAAAAAAAAAACAAAAAATGCAAAAAAAGTAAACACAATTAAATAAGTGAGTAAGACTTAAATAAACAAAGGAAAATATTGTATTTTGTTAAGGTCACACAGAAGTGTTTAATGCCCTTCAAAGTAAGGAAATTTATTTAAAAATTTAAGAAAAAATGCGCTTTCAATTAGCAAATTGAAAATTAACTAAAAACCAAAATAATTGTTTTGATATCAAGGCGAAATGCTGTCAAAATTCTACAAAGACGAGGAAATCTCAACAGAAGAATGTATTTTTTCACTTGATGTTTAATTCAATGACCTTGAATAAAGATTATTAAAATTCAACAAAAAACCCGCAAAAATAAATTATACTTAACTTTTTTCCGGTGGATAAGCTGAAGAAGAATTAGTGTATTTTACTAACAACTTTATCGCCAATTAGAGTTCGGGCTCTCAGCATGCAAAAAGCCCAATGCTGTCAAGAGCGTTTTCTGAAAACGATCGTGCACTCTTCGCCACCAAGGTAACCACGGAAGCAAAATATCACATTTTTTAGCAGAGTAGGTTACCCATTGAAAACGGGGATCATAAAGTTGTGAAATTGTATGTAACAGGGAGGGAAAATGGTTACGACCCTATAAAGGGCGAATTGTTACAAAATTTTAAATATTTATTGAAATCCAGATTCCTGTACAGTAGGGTGTCCCAAAAAAAAAAAAAATTTTGGGGCACCGGCATTTTCTGAAAGCTTGTAGCGTAAAGTAATTTTGAGATTTTTATCAGATTTTTCGTAAGACATTTAGAGGTCGCACAAATCGATTTTTCCCCCAAAAATCGGGTTTTCCGTATTGTTTTCTAATTTGACTTATAACTTGGTCAACATCCACGCTTTCTTAGTTTTCAAATCAACATTTTATGGAGAATTGCCCAAACTTTACTTTCATGAGCATAAACCATAAGTTTTGGCTTTGCTCTAACTTTTTGTGGCACTACTTATTACATTTTTTAGTAAATTTTTCATGCATTTTACAAAGAACGCATTATAACTTTTAAATTTTCTATGAGAATTGAAAAAACTAGTGAAGCAGTTTAAAAGAGTGTTTAATTTTTAAGAAACTGAAACTGAAGTTGAAATTTGCTTTTACCGTTCCAGAGTTATACTCTTTTAAAGCATTATAAAGCTCATTGGGAGCGCAATATAAAAAATTCACTTCAATCGTGCAATCGGTTTAAAAGCGCACGGTAGATTTTTATTAAAATCAATTTTTATGAAGATATAATGGGCGTTTGCATGCTCCTAAGAGATGGTACTCGACGGCCAAAAAACCGCGATATGGAGTACAATTCTTAAGCTCACCCTTAAATAAATTCATACAGGGAGTAAGCCATATGTAAAAAAATACAGATCTGCGTTTTCAGTTCTGCCATCGAAGACCTAGTCTTTTACTAGAAATTGACTAAGAACAACATTGACGATTTGGGCTAAACCCAGCTTCACTAAAATCAAGTAATATATGAGTAAAGTGCTTCATAAGCAGCAAAAAAACAGGCCATATCATTTGAATACTTTAGTTCAGGACATCTTGGCGTACCACGGTTGGTCCACCAAAGACAATTTTTATTACAATTTTACTTTTTTTATACTCTGTACCGAAGGTACATAGAGTATATTAAGTTTGTGCAAAAGTATGTAACAGGGAGAAGGAATCACCTCCGACCCTATAAAGTATATATATTCTTGATCAGCATCAACAGCCGAGTCAATATAGCCATGTCCGTCTGTCCGTCTGTCCGTCCGTCTGTCCGCCCGTCTGTCCGTCCGTCTGTCCGTCCGTCCGTCCGTATGAACAAACAGATCTCGGAGATGGTAAGAGATAGAGGTTTGACATGTATGGGACAAATGTTTCTTATAGCTGCAGGCAGATCAAGTTTATTTTTAATTTTTGCCACGCCCCCTCCCGCCCCCGCAATTTGGAAAAAACGTTATATCTCCTACAGTTTTGAAGATAGACGTTTGGTTCCTTCTAGAGATAGTCAAAAATTAGCAAAATGTATCGATTTGCCGAAGAAATGATAAAGATCGGATGAGAGGTTCTCAAGTTATGAGCAAAAAAATACATCACCCTCCCCCCACCCCCCTCCCACCCTATAACAACTAGCACCGCACAATCTTAAAGGAGAGAGAGAGAGATGAGAGTGAGAGTGAGAGAAAGAGAGAAAGACTTAGAGATGAGCGCAGCACCAGCATTGCATTCAGCTTCTACTCCAGGTACAGAGTATGTTATAGTCGGGCTTGACCGACTTTCTTACTTGTTTTTTGGAAGCAATGACAAATTTTACTCATAAGATTAATTGTATAATTTTTCGGAAGCTTGTTATACCCAAACTGTAAATGTTGTTTGAAATGAATTGCTGATACAAAATTTCATTTAAAAAGGCGAAGCAAGGCTTCCGTGGTGAATCTGAAAACTCAGTTGGAAAAGAAAACATCACGATTCACAGTTTGAAGCAAATCCGTTGCAAACCAGGCAAAAAGCTCACAATATTATTAGTTTCATGCAATGGGTACACAGCTTTAAAAGAGTATAACTCTGGAACGGTAAAAGCTAATTTCAACTTTGAAGTATGAGTTTTTTAAAAATTTAACCATCTTTTAAACTGCATCACTAGTTTTTCAATTTTCATAGAAATTTTAAAAGTTATAGTGCGTTTTTTACAAAATTTATGAAAAATTTTCAAAAAAATTTAATATATGGTACCTAAACAAGCAAATGCAAAGCTAAAATAATCTGTTTTTGCTCATAAAAGTAAAATTTGGAAATTTTTCTTTAAAATTTTGATTTGAAAACGAAGAAAATCGTGGTTATTAACCAAGTTATAATTAAAAATGGAAAACAATACGGAAAACCCGATTTTTGGGGAAAAATTCGATTTGTGCGACCTCTAAACGTCTTTCGAAAAATCTGAAAAAAATCTGAAAAATACTTTACTCCATTAGCTTTCAGAAAATGCCGGTGCACCCGTTAAAATAAAAAAAAAAATTTTTTTTGGGACACCCTACTGTACAGTTAAAAAATGCTTTGGACCAATAAAAAATCCCTGGACGGAAACAGAAATTAATTTCTGTTTTTATCCTTGGTTTAAAGGTAAAATTGTGAAAAAAAGTGAGGTACAAGTTTATTTTTCAAGTGGAGTGTGGAAAAGAGTGTATACGAGAGTGTCCACAATAAATATAAATATTAAATTGTGGTATGTGAAGGGCAAATTTTAACCTTTTGCCTTCAAGTATAGCATAATTTAAATCATAAAACATCATACGCGTCTCTTAGACCATATATATGGTGCATTTGGATGGTTCAATTTTGGATCACTTTCCAGCATTGCTACGGACCGACGAATCAGTGCATTTTTGTGGATGTAACGGTAGTTCAAAAGTCTCTTCGGGTTGCTCATAAGCCCAAATGCGACAAGTAGAGGTTTTGGAAGATCGGTACAGTCAAATAATCGGTAGATAATGAATTGTCAAACCATCCTTAACAAAAATAAGGTGACAGAAGCAAACCAGTCAAGCGGGATATCTGAAAAAAAAAGACCAATTTAATAAATTTTACAAAAGTTTTAAAGATTTCTGGGATAGTCATACATGTAAGGTTTTAAAGTGGTTTCAGTGGACACCCTTTTAAGACCTGAAAAAGGTTCCTACGACTTTCAGAAAGTCGGTTCTTAGAAGTGTAGCCATTTAAGTTCCGTAGTACCAAAACTCCCAACCCCGGCAGAACTGCTGGTTTGGTTTGAGTGTTAAAGGCCTCTTGAAAAGTTTCAAATTAACGATCTCCTCAACCAAATCTTAAATATTTAAAAAAAAGTTTCAGTTAGTAGAACGATGACATAATCCCTACACATTTATTTAGAAGAAATCCCAGCTCTACTTGCTATTATTACTATTTTCGAAATGCTCTTAAAGAACCTGGTCACACTAAAATAAGCCTTGGTTAGATATATAAAGGATGGCCCTCCTTTAAAATGCCATGTGTGTCTAAGTAATTTGTTGTCATAAGTTGAAATTAATGAATTCCTCTGTGATTTTCTTGACTGCCGAACCTTTTGCTAAAAGGGATGCTGACGGAGGAGGAAGCTGTAAAGTATGCAGCTTGCACACAAAATCTTGTCTCATATGCTTCTCCCCAGCACGAAGTGTATTCAGTAAACGGACATTTAACAACTTGAAAGCTTAATTTATTTGTAGGTCATTTTCATGTAATGTAAACTGCAAAGTAAGCAGCAGCCCGTCATCCAGACAGCCAGAGAGTCAGTGAGTCGGCCAGCCGTCGTTGTCATAAGAAATCAGCTGCAGCGAGTGAATATAACCGAGTTACTCCATGAGACAAGCGACTACAAGTATTTTACATACATCACACATTTTAGTATATAGCATTGCAAATATGTATGAATATGTGTTTATGTAGTTGGCAAAATTGTTATGTAAGAGTGTTATGACAACAACAACACACAACTGTTTGGTGGTAGGTTAAGCAGTTGACATTTAAGTCTATTTCTAGGTAGAAGAACTGACAATGAGAAATCTTTGTTTGTTTTCTCTGCTCTTGACTGTTTTTGTGTACACTCTGGCGAAATGCCATTAAATCCTCTGGATAAGTAGGGATATTTTATAGAGACTCGACACTTGCCAGGGTTCAGTTGCGCATCAGCAAATGTGCCAACAATTGAACGAGGTTCTGCGCCTGAGAAAATAAACAACCTGCTTAAGGGGCAACAATGATAATGACATAAGCACACTGGACAGTAAAATATCTCTTAGTTTTATCTTATCTTGACTGAGTCTAGCAGCTATCACTATTTTGGGTGCTTTAACCCAAAAACAAATTAAACAATATATAACTCGTCGGAGGCAAACTATGTTTTTTTTTAATTGAAATTAAACGATAGCGTAAGTTAAAGTCGGCTCTAACCGACTTCGATATACCCGTTACTTATGAAAAAACATGTTTAACAGTGTTCCTGCGTTCCTTAGGATGACCATCCGAAAAGTATGCAACATTTTTTTATGGTGGGAGGGGCGATAGCGGGGGAGGCTTGGTTCACTTTTTATACCCGTTACTCGTAGAGTAAAAAGGGTATACTAAAGTCGTGTAAATGTATGTAACAGGCAGTAGGAATCATTTTCGACCATATAAAGTATATATATTGTTGATCAGCATCAACAGCCGGTCGAAATAGTGTCCGTCTGTCCGTCCGTCCGTCCGTCCGTCCGTCTGTCTGTATGAACACCTAAATCTCAGAGATAGTAAGAAATAGAGTTTTGACATGTATGGGACAAATGCTTCTTTTATATGCACGCAGATCAAGTTTGATTCAAATTTTGGCAACGCCCCCTCCCGCCCCCGCAATTTGGAAAAAACGTTATATCTTCTACAGTTTTGAAGATAGGCGATTCGTAGCTTCTAGAGATAGTTAGTAACTAGCAAAATGAATCGATTTGCCGAACAAATACTAAAGATCGGATGAACGGTTCTCATGTTATGAACAAAAAAGTGAACCTAGACCCCACGCTACCACCACTCCCACTCTAAAAAAAATGTTGCATACTTTTGAGATGGTCACTCTAAGAAACGCAGGAACACTGTTAAACATGTTTTTTCATGAGTAACGGGTATATCGAAGTCGGTTAGATCCGACTTTAACTTACGCTCTCGTTTTAAATTGATTATGTCCGGTACGGATTCGGGTTCGGGAGGTTCTAAGTTTTGAAAGGCGGACTCAAAATACTCAAACCAAACCGGTTCTACGGGGTTCGGTTCTAAACCTGTTTGCAGCCCTGAAAAAATATATTAATTTCTTAATGAATACAATTTTTTAACTTACAAAAACGACCAATGACCTGTAGTGGGTCTTCTAGCGTATGACATTGTCCTATGACATAAGGGAGTACAAAGCAAAGGAAGTGATCGATAATAAATATCAAACTTAAATTAATCTCGACTAAATTAAGTACGAATGTTTGGCTTAATTCAGGTAAAATTTTTAGCTTTTAAGGATTAACAAATTTGCAATAAATTTAATGTGGGATTGATTTTCATTTTGATCTTTTCAATAGACATAGCAGCATCTAAATTTGACCTTTTCCTTTCCTAACGAATACATTTTAGATCATTTTCAACATTTCCGCAATTTTTTTCTTCACCCTCAAGAAAACCGGCGACGTTCTATTAGTATATAGAAAATAAGTATACAATAGAAAAACTTGATCAACCCCTTATACAAAGGAAGTAAAAATAGAACCCATATACGCCATGATGTAGACATTTCCTTGTTCAAAACAATGCCCTAATTCAATACCCAATGTACATTGTACAATTAAATTCGTATATAAGTAAATATGAATTTAATTACTATAAAATTAGCTGAAATGAATTTGCAAAATTGTGCATAAAATAATTGAATTTTAAACTACAGTGTACGTAGTCGGACACAGCAATGATGCAGCAATTACAATTAGCTTGAACTTATCAGTAATGCCATATGAACTATATACATGACATGGTAACAACAAAAATCTATAGACATTTGGGCTATCGTTTTCGCACCTGTCTATGGTTTGAAAATTCTAAAACGAAAGTACTTCCAAAGGCACGTAGTCATTCGAGGAAATACTTGTAACTAAGTCACATGCTCGGTGGCAACACCAGCACTACAAAACGCATTGTCTGCCGGTTGAATTAAGTGGGCAAATATTTACTTAGCCAGAGCAACTGGCTGACTAAACTGTCTGAGGTGTTTCTGGTCTCGAGTGGGGAGGGGTGCACGTGTTATCAGTGATTCAGACCTCTGGATATGGATATTTTTAGCGTGGCCTTAGGGTGTGGTGCATGCAAAGAACAAGTGCAAATATGTAAACTTTAGACTTGGTGGCGTTACTTGAGTAAAAAGTTTAAGTATGGCGCCGACAGTCATATTTTTAGCTAAGAGTACTTCGGGTTACAAAAGAGCCCTCAAGTGTTGGTTGGGTATAACTAGGTTCACTCTTGTAATACCCATCGGCGCTCACCGCTCACGTTTATTCGTTTTGTTGGTTCGTGTGGAACGTCAAACGTGGTTTCTTATCAGTTTGTTTTGCTAACTGGAAGTCTACACATAACACTTATCTCTTCTCTACCCCTTCCACTACCTCTACCGCTCTGATCAAGGTCGAACCAAGTAGACTTTAAGTCTAAATATTATTTTGTTTGTGCCAAAATTGCTTACAGCATAGATAAGTGAGTGAGAAGTGAAGCATTTTTTTCCAGGGAAATAAATATAAAGATTTATTTTCTATTATTGAATCATTTAAGAATGCCAATAACAAAATACTTATAGTATACTTATAGTATTTTGTTATTTGGAATGAGGAACTTACGGGAGCACAATAATATTTGTTGATTTATCTAATCAATAAGCAAGAAATGCACTTGAAATTTTTACTTTGAATTATGAAAGGAATTTGATAGTCATTTGGCTAGGACATCTTTTTAGAAAATGAGTCAAATCCTCCATTTCTTTGGTATAACACTCTTTCCTTAGACAAAATGCAGAAAAAAAAATTTGTATTAATATCAATATAATACACGTTTTTGTATAAATTTAAACCATCAAATCGATCAAATCGATATTTTGTGTATATTATTTTATACACAAAGAAAAAAAGGGATAGTTTTGATGATATTTTCGGTATCCGTTTGGACTGGATAGTTCACTATTCTTTTTTGGGATCCATTGGATATTTTCAAAATCGATTTATTTTCGCTCAAAAAGGATATTTCAGAAATAAAATATTTCATTGATCTTTATTCTTCATCCAAAGGAGCTGAATAATGTGAAAAGGATATTCAAAAAAAAATGGATCTTAATGTGGATACTCGAATATCCATTCTACGGGGATCTTTTATTTTCTCTGTGTAGAATATTAATTTTAGTTAGTTGGTTTCAAATTATTGCTAATATCTTTAAAAGACTTTGGCATGGGCTCTTAATCAAAATGGTTCCAGTAAAATTCCCTCATCACCTTGGAAATGCTCCCTTCTGACCATATTTAAAGCCTCCTTTTAAAGGGTACACAAAGTACAAATTATTTGATATGATTAGCTGCTACAATATATACTTTATATAGCTTCCTCATTGACCCATCAAGCACTAAACCACGCCACCAGCCAACCATTCACCAGACCGCAAACCACAAGAATCAGTCATCGGGCCACGCGAAACCGCAGCGTGTTAATTCGCATACGAAATTCGTTCAAGTTTTTCTTCGGTTGCCTCCAAGTGAGTTTCAATTTGAAATTGAAGCATTAGTCATCATCATCGTTGCATTCAGTTTGCTTGCTCTGGGGGTGAGGGAGGGGGGTAAATAATTCTCATTTCAGCTGTGTTAAGTTCTTAGTCTTCCAACCTGTTGTCGTTTATTGTACTTGACAGCCATCGAAAGGGCAAGCAAACACATTTCGCAAAGCTCATTAAGTTTTGTTTTTGTTTTTCAGTTTTTCTGTCTTTATCATGTGGCACTAAGCACCCGGCGCACCGAGCACTGAGCACTGCCGCTGCCTTTACCTCTGGCTGTGTGCTAAATTTCGTAATCGAAAGTTGTTTTGATGGCTCAGTTTTTGCTTTTTTTTTTTGGTTCTTTAGTTTTTTTTTTTGTTTTGAACAGCGCTTAGTCAAAGGTATTAAGTAATACTTGGATACATGTGTATGTATGTTTAGATGGTAGATGGATAGGTACTTAATGTACTCGAGACTCATTTGCATGTCGTCCACTTGAATTTGAAATTGTTTTGAACTCAAGCGAACTAAATAAACTTTTGCTTTAAGCTTTAGTTGGTTTTATTAGTCATCAATTGGTTGTAAATAGACAATGTAAATATTAATAGAACTACGGCGAAGGAATTGAAGATGAATAATATCCTAATCTTGTTGATCCGATTGATATCATCAACAAATTAATCATATTGGTTTTTTTTAAATAAATCTTGTAAGAAATGGAAAACTTAAAATTGAATAGGCAAATAGAAAAAATTCCCAAAACTTTGCATACTTATTTAGGAAGCGATTGAAATTGGCTTTTTTACCGAATCAGATGACGAACCGAAGTTATTCTTGTCACTTTATGTACATATTTAGTGAACATCATCCAAGCTTGGTTTTTAGGCATATTTTAGACAGGGATATCTCAGAAGTTATTGAAAACTTTTTGAATATATTTTAAAGTTCCAAACCATAAATTTTTTACCATTAAATTTGTTTATCTATGAAAACTTGTCCAGCCATTCTGTACGAAATAGCTGTCGCATTAGTACCAAATCAAAAACTATCAGGTCTGTTCACATTTCCGAGTGGATTTAAAAAGTAAAACGATTGTATTTCCGAATCGTTTTCATTTGATGTTCCCGTTTCCGAGTGAAATAGAAATCGATTTACTTTTCGAATGAAAGTTCGAATCATTTTCGAACTATAATTCAGCAATGGTAACATAAACAATTTCGACAGATGCCGGCTGATGCGGAATTGCGAACAGCTCGGTTTCATTTCGATCGTTTTGCTTCGTCTACATGCAATTTATGGGGTACAACTTTAAAAAATAATTTTAAATCAATTGAATGCCCAAAATTTTTATGGTTACTTTAAAATCTTCTCAAAATATGACTTATTAATATAAAAATTTTGGATAGATAAAAAGTATAACCGTTGACATGAAAATTGTCAATTACTTTTGATTTCACTCACTCAAAGGCAAAACTTTTGAAACCGAATAATTTGATCGTTTTTCGGAAACGGGAACAGCTATCAATTCCGATTCCACATGATTTGATCGAGATCGAAAACGGGAACAGGCCTGTATGTAAATATGACTTCAAAAGGAATTTTTCATAGTTATTCTTAATAATCTTTATTGCTACGATTGAATTTTGAATAAAAATTTTAATTAATTGTTATTTCATAATTGAAAGAAAAAAATTTTGAATTTAATTGTTATTCAAAAATTTTATATAACATTAATACATTTATAATAAAATTTGTAATTTTTCTCATAAAAGGCTTAACAGTTACGGTCCCTGATTTTTATCGATATAAATATAACAAAGAAAGAGGTGGGAATAGGGTGGGAAAATATATTGAAGGAGGAGCGAAAACGGGGAAATAGGGAGAACAGTGACTTTACAGTGACTTGACAGTGATTTAGCAGTAACTTGACAGAGTCTTAACAGTGGGTGGAAGGGTGTCGGAAGAGGGGGGAAGAGAGCGGTTTAATTTCTGACTTACATATCATTGAGAGAGCTTGTGATTTACATTTAAGCCCTTAAATTTTGCCTTATGTCCCTTCAAAGCCTCGAGAGTATTAACGACACACACACTTTTTTAAGAGTCGGTACTCAAATTGGTTGTACCTTTTTTGTTTTTTGTTAATTGACAGTTTGGTTTCTTATTAACAATACTCTCTCGTTGACTCTATTATGCTTAAATGCTTCAATGCAAGTTTTTCAACTGCTGATGCGAACAAATATAAGTCGTATCATTTTAAAGCTTCTACAAATTTCATTTAACATTTTCATTTGATTCATTTCAGCCCTTTTCGAAATCGTATTACATGTATAAAAATGTTTTAACTAATTTCTTCTTTAAGTTTGACGTTTTATTGTGAAAAATTTGTTACAAATGCATTTTTTAAAGTATTGTCCATCGCTAGTCACTCCGCGTTCCCATCTTTCTGGCATTTTTCGGATACAAACACGAAAATAACCATGCGTGTTAGCAGCGTTGCAGTGTTGGTAAATTACTTTGTCGTGCCTTTGCTCGAATTTTTGCTTCTATGCTCGAATCAAACACATCAAACAATTAAGTTCGGTAGACCTGTTCTGTGAAGGTTTCACCCGGTTGTAGAAGCTCATGGTACACCATGCCCCACCGATCCCACCAAATATAGAGCACGACCTTGGCAACATAAATATTCGGCATATTGTGACCCGTATGATTTTGTAGCATGTTTCAGCTCTATTTTGTTCAAAGGAAAGCAGAAAAGTAAACTTTCCCGCAAATTTACACATATACAACATATTAAGAGTACAGTTGTTTACTCTCCAGCTAAAAGACACATACTGAAAAAGAAAGCCTTATGATGAGACTTCAAAATAAAGTTGGGTGCAACATTGTCCGATTCGATTAATTACTTGTGACGCCATCTCTTCAAAAATCAATTTTGTACAGCTTTTATAACCAATTATAGAACTAAATTTTGAACTTTAATTATGTATATTTACGACCTTGAGCCTGCTATCAACTATTTCTAAAATAACCAAGAAGAGGTCGCCAAAACCAACAAATATGTATATTTACTCATCTTTACAAAATGAGGCATCAATCCAATATTTATGTTTTCCTTCTTTCAATCTCCTTTCTTTCTCCTATAATTTTATGTGTCGCCTCTTCCCAAGTTGTTGTTCGTTTTCTAAACTTTTTAAATATGGCACCTTTCTCTTCTTGTTTATGTCACATCTTCTGTCATCCAGTTTCCTCCCATTTTCCTGTATATTTTTGCATTTTCCCAATCCCTTCCATCTCTTCTTGTCTCTTCCTGCTTTCCTCTTTTATACCTTCTTCCCGCTGAAATATTTTGTAATTAAAATTTCACATGTCATGACTGATGAGAACCCACCACGTCTGCCATTTACTTACAATACCTAAAAAATAATTAAAATCGTGAACAATGGGCGTGCCAAAAGACACAGCTGATGACCGACGCGTCGGTCGTTGTCATCTCTAATAATAGAACAACAACCTGACCAAATGTATTTACTCGCATTTTGTTGTCCCATCTTGAATCTCAATATATATTTTATTATTGTTCTGTTGTGGTATTTTGAGTATTTCTAAGTGCAAGTGTACCCCCTGCCCAGCTCCGTTAATCTAGAGTAGAATTGTCACGTCATAAGACGACTTAATTAAATCAATTTCACGTCACAATTTTTTGCATATTGTTTTTGGGGACATTTTCATTATACGAATCCAAGGCGATTTCATCATGCTGACGCGACTTGTGGTTGATAATTTCCTTGACTTTGTAATTTATAGTTGTTTTTATTAATTCTCATATATATTTGCGTAGAATTTGTGATAGTTTCTAGACCACGTTCAGTGGTTACGAGGCACACGCGTCGCCGTTTCACGTTGTTTTTCCAACACACATTTTCGGCGTATTTTCCAATCAGTCGTACACCTGCTTGGTATTACCAAGCAGACAGACTCCATTGTTGCGCTCCCACCCTCCTCTCTTTGTTTAAAAAGCCAAATACTAAATACATATTCTATTTAGACGGGGTGTGTCATATGTTTGTCAACATTTTGCTTGGAAAAAAATGGCAAATATTTTCTCAGGTCCTCTGGTTTTTGGTTTTGAACAACCACACACGGCCGCCCCCCCCTGGTCAGAACTACGAATACCTCTACAGTTGTCAGTTAATTAATTTCATTTTTTGTTTTCTTTGGGTATTTCAGCATGGAAAGTCTCCAGTTTTTTTTTTTTTTGTTGTTTTTGGTTGGCACGTGTGGACATCAGATAGGTACAAATGTACCCCCCTTTCCATATGTATCTTAGAGATTTGCGCAGCAAATATTTTAATATCTTTGGGGATTTGTCAATATGGAGGAGAATATATTGTAAAATTTTTTGTTCTTTTTTCGGGCCATATGTGAATGGGAAGAACGATTAGGGCCGGTTCGGCTTTTTGTGCCTCTTCAAAACTGATTATAGAAAATCCGATAAAAAATTATCTTAAACACACGAGTGAAATTCATCCAAAATCTTTTCACTATCCAAAAAAAAACCTTAGATTCATAAGCTTAAGAGTTTGGACTGTTTTAAACTTCCTTTTTCATTGCAGTTTTAGCAAGACTAGGAAAGAACCGAACGTCAGACCTTCGACAATTTATTTATCGCGGTTAACAAGGTATTTGTATTTGAATTTGAATTAATTATCATAGACTCAGAGAAACAATTTTTAGAATTCGCTACTCGCTGCTGGAATAAACAACCTCATGACATAAAGAAAATTAGAAACGCAACGCAATTCAAAATAGAATTAGTTAAACACTTTCAATATATAATAAAATTAAAAAAACACAGATTTTTAATAATTAAGTAAATTTTTGTTAGCTTTTAAGATAGGTTATCATTTATTTCCAAGAACCACATGTGACTAATGCACTTAATTATAAGAAATTCTTGTAACATTGGGAAAGAAAATAAACTAAAGTAAACTAAATATTGTTGCCTTAAGTTCTAGAAAGCTTTTTTTATTGTGCACGTGACAAAATGTAGATCACTTAAAGGCACTTAGGGAATGATGGGATTTTTGGGATCATATATCACTTTTTTAAGCTACTCTACATAGCCAAAACAATTTTTATTCATATGTGATTTTGATCAAAGAGGCAATTGAACCAATATATTTTTTCTCATACTTACTCTTGGGATTCCGAAAAATGTTTAAGTAATATTCACAAATCAAAAATAGAACAAAAAAAATAACTTTGAAAATTTGAAAAAAATTTGAGAACTGGCGCAAAAAAAAAATCACGCGTGGACTGATCGGTTGCTTTTCAAAAGAAGAGAAACTTGACATAAACAAAACTCTGTAACTATTTTATCGTGTCAATATTCGCATCGCTTACAACACTCAGGGGCTCAGAGATCCACATCTTCCCCTACACAGTACAACACTGAAAAATAAAAACTAGGCATAACAACTTTAAATTCGTTTTTAATGGTTTAAGATAAAATTCTCGAAAATTCAGAAAATGTGGACAGGGTCATTGGGCTATATAAACGCTATATAAAAAATCACTTCAATTGTGCAATTGGTCCTCCAGACGGAAGAAAACCTTAATTCTTGAATATTTTTAAAAGCTTACCGTAGATTTTTATTAAAATGCATTTTTAGGATAGTAAAATGGACTATGGCAGAGATGGTAATTGGAAGTCAACAAACCGTGAATTAGAGAACCGACGCAGTTGTTAGAAACTAAACCTAAAATAGTTTCATTAAAAATCAACATCCCCGTTTGATTGCTTTGGGAAATTAAAACAATTTTCGCCTGTGTTAGTTAAATGCGGAAAAAGAATTTCCCCACTAGCAGCAGAAGGGCCGATACGGGATACACACACATACACAAAGGCCTTTGTGTTTTTGGCGTTTGATGGTGATGCCGGATTTTGAGCCTTGTAGCCTTTGGGATTCCCAAGCGGTCATAGCAATTCTGTCATGAGGTACCTTCCGCCAACACACAGCTGAAGATGGAATTGGTATTCATGAAATAGCGCTATACTGCCAACCAGCCTCCTTTGTGGTGTTGTGCGTGTCTTGTTTTAGACAAGTAATGGACAAAATCCTAACTTAAATGACCTAGAGCCTATGATTCTATGATTTTCAATCAAAAAGGTCACTAAAAAAATCACTTTGAGAACCAATTTAATATTTTCACATGAATCATCCGACGTATAAATAGATTGTTCTAAGCTGTGATTGATTTTACGATAATATTAAACAAAAAAAATAGAGGCAAGCTAACTTCGGCGCGGCCGAAGTTTATATACCCTTTTAGCATGATATCTGCCTGCCAGTTTGTTATATGGCACCACAATTTTGACAAAATTTTGAAAACAAAAAAGTTTTTCTCACTAGAACTACTTTTTCGACCGATCGTTTCTATGGCAGCTATATGCTATAGTCATCCGATTTGAATCAAAATTTGGCAGAATTGTGTGTTAGCATATAATATTGACCAGTAAGAAGTTTGGGAGCGATAGCATTGAAAACAGAAAAGTTTTTCTTACTAAGACGTTTTTTCAAATCTATCTTTTGTATATATACTTTATAGTTGTCCGACTTTCATAAAACTTGGTGAAATTATGTGAAGGCATAGAAAACTTATAAATACGATGTTTGGGGACGATTGCGTTGAAGACAAAAAAGTTTTTCTCACTAGAACTTCTTTTTCAACCGATCGTTTTTATGGGAGCTATACAATATAGTCAGCCGATCCGGCCGATTCCGACAAATGTACAGCGCATTTGTACCAAAAGACTTCGTGCAAAATTTGGTTAAGATAGCTTTAAATCTGACGGAGGAGATAGCATAGAAATGGACAGACGGACATGGCTATATCAACGCAGCTCGTCAAGCTGATCAAGAATATATATACTTTATGTGGTCGGAGATGCTTCCTTTCCTCGAAGACTGAACAAACTGTTCGACTATTAGCAAAATCACACTTAAGAAGCAGTTGGCGTTTTGGCGTTTAGCGAGCAACGGGCCGTCATATAACTACATCTGCTGGCAGATCTCAGGAAAATCTATTTTGTTTTCAATCTTAGCGTCCCCAAACTTGCTCAATATTAGTCAAAAATGGACTTAAGCAGTTTGTAATAAATCGAAAAAATCGGATGACTATATTCTACGGCATCGGTGAGAAAAACTTTAACAACTTTCACTAGGCTTTGATGTGAAGAAGAAAACTAAAAAGGGTAGCTCCCAAGAAGATTATTCGCAGTTTTTTTATGTAAGTCTTATTTGTTGTCCTGCTTTATAGATAACAGAAGACACCGAAAGTCACAATGGTATAAGAGGCAGAAATAATAATTTCAATCTTTAAAACCCTCGGTCCCCACTGTTAAGTCAATGTCCACGCTCCAAAAAAAATTCAACACAGCTTATGCATGACGTCAGCGTCATGTGAAACTGAAATCAAATTTTACTCCTTGTAAAACCTTTTGTACCAAAAAATATAGATGTTTCACATAAAAAAGGTCATTCGAACATTGCGAGCCACTAAAACAAATCAATCCATATTCTCAAAGGGTTTGCATCTCTGAAAATAATGCGAAATTCAAGTTTTATAATGGCAAATCAGATTAGTACATAGTAGTAAATACATAAGATCTTAGGTTTTCAGATATCCACTGATAATATGGGAAAAATTAATTCAGGAATCTTTGTAGCCTTGAATCAAGATTCCGACTATAAACAAATAAGCTAAGATTTTACAACTGGCATAAACTTTCACACCACGGAGGCAAGCCGTTCGTAATAAAGTACTGTATCCGTTCCAAACTAACCTAACCGCAGTATCGATTTTCGAAATTCAAAAGAAATCCTAATCTGAAGGAAATATGTGACATTTCGAACACTTTTGAATAGCAATTCGCAGTTAAGATTTGATCTCTTTTAAAATCTTTATATAACTATCTTAAAATTCTAGAGTTTTAGTTTAGAAACGGTGAATAATGCACCAATTGGATTGTATTACCGCAAAAATTATGTCGAACTGAATTTGAACAGAGATACCTTAAAAATCTTACTGGAAAATGCACGTCTGGCTAAAGTTGAATTCAAAAAAGAGGCACCACAGAATACTTAGAATAATATTGTCCCCTTAAAGAAATGGTGTATTCCTCATATTAATTCGCAATTTCAATGGAAAGAATGCAGTTTTTTGAAAGGCTTTATAAGAGGTAAGGGAGTTTTAATATGTTGAACAATTCATTCTTAAGGTCAAACTAAATCCGGTATTTCTGAGGGTAGAAGGGCAAATTTAAAACTAAAACAAAGTCTTATCTTATAAAAAAAAGTTACAATTATAAATGTCTCAAGATATGTTCTTTACACTTTATTAGTTCAATGAATTCTGAGCAAAGTAAAGTCAGCACACAAGAAATTGAATCAAGTACCTTGATTACCTAGTTCGAATAAATTAAAATTATAATCGAACAAAAAAATTCTTAAATTTATAAAATGCTTTAAATTCCCCATCACAAAAAAAAGGGGCGCATTGATTTGGCATAGTCACAAGGCGTTGTTGTTTTTCTTTGTGTTGCTAGGCTATGGCTACCCAATTTCACCTTACCATTCCCTTCGAGCATTGTGTACTTGAATTGGTTTTCTTTTTTCTCCCACTCTCAATGTTATTATGTGCCATTATACGATGATGAAAAGATGACCCACCTCTCCTACAATCATACAGACATACATACATATGAACGTATATCTACTTACATCTCCTCAATTGTAATGGCTCATGACAATTTGTCTATGGGTAATCACAGCAACTATTCATCTATTTTCTATGCTCATGTTGTCATTTTCTATGACCTTCGAAATCTCTTCAAATACGATCCCCTCTTCCCTTTTATTTTTGCCTTTGTTCTAAATTGTTGTTGGGATGCCTCTGCCTTGGCCTTTTGTTGTAAGCAACCGCAAATAGATCGTGCAATATATTAGACGATTGGACACGGGATTCAGCCCCTCTCACACGATTTTAAGAACGACCTTTGAGTTGTGCTGCGAGAAGTTGGTCATTAAGTGTAGGTACATACAAACATACATATGTATTTTGTTTTTCAACTTGTCGTATCTTTTTTTTAGTTTTTTGTGTGTGTGTGTTTCTGCCTGTCTGACTCAATTGGTGGTATCACTTAGATTTGTTTGCTTCAAAAACTGATAAGCGGAGACCCAACCAGCGACTGTGACAACAATTGACTTGACGAGCGACTGTTGCGAGGCAGAGAAGCGGAAATGCGAACTGGGCAACGTCGAGGAGAGCTAGGAAATAACACAACAGTAATTGTAGTGTACCAAGGTTTTCACAATATGAATATTACGAGCATATGTACTTACAATGGTGCCTAGGCACAGTGGTAAGACCACTCAGTTCTGTTGATTTGAAAAACAATCAGCAAATGGTTTTTAATCTATTGATTGTGCGGAAGTCAGTTAGTTAGTTAAGGGTCTGTCTGGTAGAAGGTTGGGAATGATTTGCAAACTTAAAAGGAGTGTGAAATTATTGTCTTTAAGATCCAGTGTAGGAGCTAGAGCACCTGTTAGGACCTAAGGATACAAAGTGAGCTCTAGGAGCATTGACTCACATATGTACATTAAGTAAGGGGTTTCTAAGTCCCCTTTTTGTAATTGTTGTTATTTGACAAGTCATTTTCATTGCATGTATTGGTGTTTGCTAAGCCATAAGCAGATTGTGGGCATCCATATCGGCCATGACAGTGCAGACTTTCTTGAAACTAAGACGGCTGAAAAATAAAATATATACTTTCAACCAAAACTGTACCTGTTTGTATAATGTTACGGTTGTGATACGCTCTTTTCTATTTTAGAAATATCAGTTCTCGGACTCTGATAGGAGATATTTCGTTTTAGGTCCCAGTGCACCCCAGCTTGGTTGATTTGTAAAAGAATGTGAAACTCTATAAATAAAGTTTTAAGAGAATAGCTCAATTAAATGAAAAGTTCCTTAATATATTATTCGGATGCTTTATTATCGATTGACTTCTATGAGTTTATTAGAGATGACTTCTGACATTGTCCGAATAATAACAGCGAAATTTCATATCTTATATCTTAACTAAAACCTGAGTTCCTATAGACTGTAAATAATATCGTAACGCTATTATATCACTTTACTTAATATAAAATCGATTTTAATTATGATAGAATAGCTATGCAAGAATTTTCAAAACTAAAATGTGGATTCCGAATCAGATTTCACTTTATTTTACACCATTTAGAAAGTTTCTGTTTTCCCCTGAACTAAGTATAAAAGTTGTTAAAGAGACTGAAATAATAAAATTTTTGTATTTTAAAGAGGTTAACATTTTCAATTTTTTTTTTTGTATGTGAAAGGGGTTGGTAAAATTGTAGATTGGGAAAATGCAACAAAGACTCCAGCTTGAATGCAATTCTGCACTCAAACTTATTGGTCACTGTGAAAATATCTCTCACTAAAATAGTAAGTCCAAATTGGGGACACACACACCTACAAAGGGTACCGTAGCGCTGTTCTCATAGTGCCCGCTTATGGCAGCGCTGGCATAGAAAGGCAGCTGCTGGCTGTGAGTAAAACCAGGCAAAGACCGCTGATGACTTGGTATAGATACCAATTAAACAGCTGTACTGTCGAATCACCTCCCTAATGCTGTGGTGTGTTCCTGCTTTTAAAGTTATGTGCAAGCACAACGAGACCTAGAGCCGGCATAAAATTGAAGGGTTGATTATCATAAAGGTTGTTAAAATACACACATATTCCCATAATATCTTTAAGATAATACACAAAAGGGCAAATTATTTTGCATAAAAAATTTACGTGTACTACAGTAAATTCTAATAAGTATCGAGACCGCGCTTTTGAACTTGATAATATCAATCACCGAATTCAATCGTTGTCTTGCACCCTGCGAACGGGTTCGTTTCTAGTTCTTCTGGGTCATTCGAAGTGAAACGTCTTAATCTATGACTTCCCGAAAGTGAACCCCCACCAAAACCCTCAGTTTGGAAAAAAGATTCGGTTCAGAAAAGAATATATAAGATTTCATATAAATTTCTTGATATATTTTATGGTTCTGGGTCGGTCGGCACATTATGTATAGCAGATCCGTCTTGCATTTCATATCCTCATATCCAAACTGACGGTATTACGACTTTGAAATGGGTGTTCTGAAACAAAATTCATAATACCGTCAGCTTGGATATGAGTATTTCATATACAAAACGAATATTCTATAGATAAGACGAGCATGTTTTAGCTAAGGAACGAATCAAATCCTTAAGTTCGCTAATTCCAGGAACTGTTTGTATTTTACAACTTGAATAAATTACTTCTGGTTCAAACCTCCGAACTTCATAGAAGACTTGAATCAAAAATTTTCCAAACGGATGGAATTTCACCTTCAAAGTATTATTATATTTTTATCCTGGACCTATGGTTTCTTAGCAAGCTTTCTTCGAATATAACGTTGATTACAATTGTGCTTTAATTGTGGGTATTCTAGTCTAAAAATTAAAAAAAAAATCATTTGTTTTTATTTTATTTTCGTAATGTACACACGCAGATAATATCAAGTCGATATGGCAATTAGTTTTAAAGTTATATACACATTTGTGAAATAGTATCAATTAAATTTTTGTGTGTTATTGAAATATTAATAAAAATATACAGGCCTGTTCCCGTTTTCGATTTCGATCAAATCATGCGGAATCGGTATTGTTAAATGTTCTCGCTTCCAAATACCGACTTAACTTCAAAATCCCAGGTAACTTCATTCGATCAACTGGATGGCAAAAAGATTCGACCTAATTCTTTAACCGTTTCCTTGTATTCAGAACTCTAACCAGTTAAGATTAATCCGATAAGGAATCGGAAACAGGTCTGATAACCAAAGAATGGAAGACCAAAATATTTCTGGTTTGTTTTTATTGAACTTTAAAACATGAACAAAAATTCACCGTCTAGACTAGAATACTACTCGAGGAATCCCTTGAATAAAATTTAATTTCTTTATTCGAGCAAAATGCGTTCTTAATTTGAATTTTATAGCCGAGTATAGTGAGGTAGTTGCTGAAAAAGCATCATATTTCCCATCTACAAAAAAGGCGATATAAACTCTGCATTAAACTATAGAGGAATATCCTTCATTAATTGTGCGGCGAAGATTCGGATGGGTGTTCTCAACGAAAGACTGGCGAGATGGACTGACGAATACAAAGTATTAAATGAATTTCCGGCAGGTTTTAGACGAAAATATTCTACCATGGATAACATAACAGATGTAAACATTCATGTGCTGTTATATGCAGATGATATTGTCATCACATACAACGTTTATGCTACGAAATTCATGATTTCTTCAATTAACAAAATCAAATTGTTTCCTGTTTATGCAGCTTCTGTAAATTCACAAAATCACCAGCGCACATATGAGAAAACAAAAGATCTGGCAACACCAACGCAACGAAAAGCTTTTTGCGACGCGGCATTTCATGAATTGACAGCGAATTCATAGTCAACTTTCGTGTGTAATCAAATTCATGAAATGGTGTTTATGCACGCACTTTCGGAGGCATTTCATGAAATGATTTTGCAAAATGAGCATAGCATAAACGTAGTATTAGCCGACGATCCAGGAGTATTGCAACGCATGATTTTTCGCTTGGAAGAATATTGTGACCGCTGGAATATGGGCGTTAATATGACGAAGTCTGAAATAAATAATGCTATTCAGGCGAGGCGGTCGTCCAGCAGCAAAAAGAGGTTTAAAGACTTGCCTTTAAAGTTAGTTTTAGAATACTGCTACCTGGGAATGATAGTCACGCCAAAGCTATCACTTGAGAAACACGTCCAGATGCGTACAGAGCTAGCCAAAACAAGCATAATTGTGAACTGGAGTAAATATGTTTATAATAGAAATTTACCAGTAAATTTTAAATGGAAAGTCTACAATGCCGTGTGTAGGTCTATACAAACTTATGCCGCACAGATTTGGGGTTATAGCTGCTTTAAAGAGGTCGATAATTTCCAGCTTTTCTTTTTGAAACAATTTTTAAACCTGCCACCTACATCACCACTCTATGCACTCTTTTTGGGAAGCAACGTGGAGTATTCCCACCTTTTTCCTTTTGGACAACATGTCAATTATATTGCCAAGGTTCTTTTTAAATATAAATCCGATCGGCTTCCAAACCTACTAGCTAAAAAAATCCTTCAAAAGAATATATATTGGGCCAGGAAATTAAAAGCATTATGTGTCTCAAATCGCAGATTGGCACGACTTGGAAGTCTCGAGATCTCAATGGAATGGATTATGCGCGCAAATGCTGGCTACGCTAAAAGCAGAAAAACAGTAGTATCACCAGATGCTATAAGTATCTAGACTGTAATTAAGTTGAAAGGTATCTGAATATACCGCAGAGAGACATTTCGTTGGTGATGAAAGCCAGATGTGATATGATTTTGCTTCAGGGTAACAGTTACCTGAAAGTGGAAAGCCATATCTGCCCCCTATGCAATACAGGAGAATCTGAAGATATCCAGCACATTCTGGAAAGATCTCTTGTACTGAGGGAGTTCAGAGTTCTGCACTTTGGTCAAGCCATCTTAGATACAAGCTTCTTAATTGATGTGCTTAACTGTTCCGCCGTTGCGTTATCGGTTCCTAAAATCACGTTACATTTGTCTACGTTCACAAGATGTTTTTAATTGTCTTAGTACTTTATTTTAAAAAAGGTTGACGGCTGAAAGCCATGCCTAGATTAATTTATTTTGTTCACCTTAAGCTAAATGTTCATTGTACAACTCGAGGAAAATAAGAAATTATGCACTACTAGTAAGTTCTCCGGAAAAAATATCCAAACAAAAATGTCGTTCGAATGGGAATCGAATTATCTTAAGTGCTCAGCTAGTGGCAGCAAAAATTTCGATCGAAAAATGTATTATATTATAGGCGCCAGCTTTACGTTCGTTTCTAAGTTCGCTGTGGAATATAAAGCTTTGTGTATAAAACTGGCTTATTTGTCCACTAAAAAGAATGGTTCTTGACTTCGTTTAAGAACATTTATTGTATATTCCAAAGAAATTCGTATAATTTCCTGTGAAAGATCGATTTTGAGCTCATTGGAAGGGAAATTGTTCCGAAACCTAGCACTAGATTAATCGGTACGAAAAAATGAGGCATCACACGAAAGTCACATCAACAAAGCGTTCAGTTTTTCATCAGAATGGGCTCTACCGACATTGCAGCTCCGTGAGCCCTTAGGTAGAATGGTCTGTATGTAAGTATCTTGCTTTGTAGAATAACAGTTGTAATAAATTGCTCTATATTTGGAACCAGTGTGCCATGTTTAAATACACGAACATGTGTGCATACAAACATACATACATATGTGTGTCTGCATTTGTACCTGGGGTAGCAACACATGACGATGGCGACAACTTTTCATTGCAATCACAAAAGCAGCAACAACAACTACAACAACAACAACAGCACTAATGAACAGTGAAGGTTTCCCAAATCGAAGCAGCAACAACAGCAACAATGAAGTACTTAAAACAGCAACAACAATAAAAAGAAAACCAGCCAAAACAACAACAACAACTACCCGAGTCGGTGGTAAAGTGCAAATTGTGAGTCATCTGCAAGTTGCTGCATGTTCAGGTTTTTTCTTTTTTTTTTTTGTGCTGTTGCTAGGGCCCAACTCTGAATGAGTCGACAAGGTGGCAACAGCAACAACAATAACAATAGCACAGCCCAACCATGAATGGCCAACAACAATAAAAGGCCACATGTGCAAATTTTAGCATAGAAACAAAAGATAAACAACAGAGAAAGAAGAAGAAGAAGAAGCTGAAAAAAACAAGTGTAGCAACAAAAGAAGAGCCCAAAGGAAGAGGCAAGAGGTCGACTTCAAAATACGCTGCTGCTGCTGCTGTCATTATCAGATTTGAGTAATCCCCTTAGAGACCAAAGCCAGAGAAAATACCATTTGCCAGTTGTTGGCAAATTAACTATTTTTACCAAAGCGGGGGAGGGTGGGAAAATCGTATCTCATAGATATGCAGCATTTGCAGCCCAGCCGAAAACTAGATCATAAAAAAATGTAAATTTTTGTTATTGTGGTTTTCTTATCTTCGCCCCGAGGTTTGCCCGCAAAACGAGCACAGCAGCCCAAACTTAACGCTCAACGCTAATTAAATAATATGTATCTTTGAGATACGCTTTTTATGGCAGTCATTAAATCTAAATGTGCAGGGTTAGATCATTTTGTGTTTACATTTAGTTTAATAATTGCGGAAAGTACACACAAAAGGCATGGAAAATGGTTACAAAGTAGCAAGTAGGTTGGGCAAGAGCAATGAGAAAGGTGTATTTATACGAGTAAGTATGAATCTTCTAAGAGAAAAACAACCAAATTAAAAGTTAAAGATAAAAGGGTCTGTTCCCTAATTCCTGATGTGGTATCGAAAATATTTAGTTGCTCATTTGCTACTGACGTTATGTTAACCTAATTTACTTAATGACTTCTTATGGAGCAACTTGTTTACCAAATGAACCCACGATTAATCGGAGTCGGAAGTCTGATTAGATTTCACTCATGTATGTAGGTATATGAGACCTGAGTTCGATCAACTTAAATGGAAATTTAAATCATATAAACAAATAACGCAAGCCATTTATTTTAAAACGAAAACAGTTACCCATTATCGATTTTCCATCGAATTCGTCAACCAAAACATTCGAGGAAAAGTTGTTCAAATGAGATAAAAACACCGAGAGGTTTGTATTTGAATCGAATGCAAACGGTGTTAACAGAACGAAAAGTACGAAAACACTCGATTCAAGTAAAAATGTACGAATCCCAAAATAACAAAAATACTTGATTTCAGATTGTGTTGGGATATACTAAGTACATTTCTTTTTAATCATACTTTTAGGTTCTAATGGTTTTAGATACAATCCGATTTACTCTTAAAATAAGTGAAACATATTCTTAATTCAAGTCCAATAAACTCTACAGTCAATCCCAACACATTCTTGAAACACAACAAAGTTTCATGTTCTTGGTTTAAGCCCGTTAAGTTCTTAAGCTGTTCCCAATTTGGCTTTTGTATTAAATCAAATAAGGCTGAAAAGTCCAAATGAAATAAATTAATCCAAGACCCACATGGTTTTAATGTACGTCAAAAATCTTCCCTCCGTCCTTAACCAAATGTTAGACCCATTTCAGTGCTTCCACGAACAAAACATACTGATATTTTTAGTACGAAACGGTATAAATTCTATCCCGATCAAGCTAGATTCTAGAACTCTGCCAAACTTTACCAAACACAGTGCAAGAAAGTTCTCAAGAACAGTTTAAACCCAAATGGAGAGAAAATTTAATTAATTTTAGATTAGCGGATCCTCACATTTTTGTTCTTCAGAGGAATAGGGAACGGGGCATACCTCTCTGGATTGGTAGAAAACGGAAGCACTATTACTTACAAGCACTGGATAAGCATTTTTCATAGGATTAGAGACAACGACCAACTACTAATCCACTCGACTTGGTTCATTTAGGGCTTTCATATAAACACAGAAAAATTTCGTCGGGCTCCACTGTGAATCGAACCTCTGACTTATTCATCTTCTGTTACATATTTAAACAAAGTCTATTCATATTTGAAATTAATCGAAATCAAAGCAAATAAGACATATATATTAATGTTTGCGCCAAAATCTCGTGTTTGATGCATTTTAAAGAAGAGAACCGAACTTTTAGCTTCACGACGATTTCGAACCTTTTCAGAATTTCAGTTGATTGGACCATAAAAGATATTAAATGTCCCTAGACTGAATATCAATGAAAACGGCTTTAATTTTGAAAAATTTTGACTCTTTTGAATATAAAGACGTTGGACCATTATTGTCAACCATTATAGATACAAAGTGTGTTAGCTCTTTGAGATAGCGCAATCCGTCATCTAAACCATTACCGACGAGGACAGTAATATGTGCTAGTGTTAGCGAGCATGAAAGTCCACAACCAACAACACGTAACGAAATACATTGCATATACATATACGAAATACATATTACATATATAAGGAACATTTAACAATGATGTTCATTTTGATGTAATATTATCCGTAAATGAAAGTACATTTTATAAATTTTTTTAATAATCTAAAAATACTTTTTTTAATCATTTTTTGTTAATATTAAAAAAATATGTATATAAATATAGCTAATCTTACATTTACTAATAACCCAATTGGATATATCGTGCAAGCGCAATTTTTCTCATTTTGACAATAAAATTTGCCTAATTTTTTGGAAAAAAGTTACTATATCGCTAACTTACTTCAATACTGGCATAACTCAAAATAATCCATTTTGAGAAAAAGACGTTTGAAGTTCTCAATGGACTTAACCTAAGAAAAATGGTTCTTTTAGCTTAAACTTAATTAAGTAAAATATTATTAATTTAGAATGCTTATTAATAAACATTGAAAATATGATGTTTTAACTGAAAGACGAAGTATGTTTGTTCAATATCGACAGCAGGACAACTGTGATATGACGTTCTTGCATCAACATGAAAATGAATCTGGAAAATGATATTGCGACATATTCTCATCTCACATGGAAAGTAAAAGGATAGCAATACGAAAATTTTTGCATGAAATAGTACAGAAGACAGCGAACATTTCTGCATTATTAAGTCAAAAATCGTATTTTTTAAGTTATGCCAGTATTGAAGTAAGTGAGCGATATGTACTTTTGCTATATAAAATCTTTCAGATGGTACAAAGGGGTGTACATGAATGCTTAAGAAACCATGAGAAACTATGCCAATGACATTAACTGAAAGTTTTTGCTTCGCATTATAGCAGAAACCACATAAATATGACGATGAAAAAAATGTCACGTTCGACATGTCACGTATCGACAGAGATAAATATTTTTTTACAAAAAATAGATGATTTCAAAGAACTATTTATTCATAAGATATTAAAACTAGTTGAGCTTAGTTATTGTGTTAGGTTTCGCTAAAATTTGTCTTTAATTAGCAGCTCCCGAAAACCACTTCTGTTTTTGTCACGTTCGAATAGCTTCCAATTTTGTCATTATTTTGGAAACCCAATTTCTCTTGCTATTCATTTTAACTCTAATTGGAGTGCTTGCTAAGAGCTATATTAAACAGTAAAAATATAATTAAAAATTCGTTTTATTTTGACTTTTTTTAATTTTCAATAAGTACGACGGTCACGTTCGACAAAATTGAAATGCCCAAATATTGTTTCCTACATGATTTTATTTTTTGTTTTATGTTAATTTGATTGTTTATTAATATGTTATCGGTGTCAGTTCTCCGAATTGAATTTTTCTGTGTGACACATTTTAGAATTTAAAATAGTTGTCGGCGTCAGTACAAAAAAAATCTGAACGGGTTCGATGGTAGTATAAAACCCCTATCTGGGTTGGGTCTGATTAGCTGCCGTTTCTTTATATTGCATTTTATTATTGAAGTTTTTAGCTTCAGAGTTGGATTTACGGTTCCATATCTCGTAAATTATTTTGAATTTTGCATTTATGTCTTTTAGCAAAGATATTGCTCTTGGATCATTTAGTTGTAGCAAATCAAAAAAATTACATCTTCTTACTCAATATAACAAATGTTGCCCAAAAAATCAAGTTTTGACCAGTTTTTAACAGTTTTTCAGCTTCATCTTGAAATTTGTTAAAAACTTGGACAGTACAAAGTTGTAACTTAGACTCTCTTAAAAGTTTTGGACAAAATCATACCTTAATGACCTAGAGCCTGCTAAAAAGTTCTACGATTGATGTGTCGTAAGCCAAACCAAAAGCAACAACATCGTCTAAGACGTCAAAGCGAAGTTCCAAAGGGATTACGTATATCTCGTTGCTAATTTCGGCACTACCCCATACCCTTTTCGAATTTTTTGGTATCCACTCAATCATCTTATTAGTGTAATGCTTTTCTGAAGTTATTTACAGAATTTTATCACAAACTTGTTATAACAAGATCCGAAGAAATTAAAAATGAATTTATGAGAAGCTCTGTCGTATAAAACCGCGTAGTTCTTGCAACGGCACTTCAGCTTAATATTATTTCGTTCTTATAGAATCCAGATAACACAACTCTTAACGAATCGAAAAACATCAAATGTTTGGAAGATATCGGCTTTTCGAAAGCTTATATGAGTTTTTGGTGCAGTCGCCATCAATGTAATGTTCTTTCTTTGAAGTATATTTTAAAGGGATCTGTTGGTCCATATTCAGGTTTCGTTCTTGTTTTTCGATGCCTCGGAATCTGCGCCTACTATTGAAGCAAACAAAAGTTTTCGAAGGCGCACAGCTGATCATTGATTAACCCTTTATCGATTTTGATGTTAGGGATTGGCTAAATGAACATATTTGTGTTTCGTTACGCTAGATCAGCCAAATCGCCCACTGTGCATCGCCTCGCATCTGTGCAAAAAAACAAGAGTGCACTGGCCGGCCCTGACCTAAACTTAAGCTAATAAAATCCTCCCCCAAGCCAGTAAATCAAGAGTTTCCTTGAGTATTTTTACGACTTTATTAAACAAACTCTTTTTTAAACCATATTACAAAATTAATGGGCAAACT
Organism: Lordiphosa clarofinis; assembly: GCA_018904275.1. Classification (NCBI taxonomy): domain Eukaryota; kingdom Metazoa; phylum Arthropoda; class Insecta; order Diptera; family Drosophilidae; genus Lordiphosa; species Lordiphosa clarofinis. Next base: position 685,855 of record JAEIGQ010000007.1, on the reverse strand, counting down.
TAATAGGCTCGTAAAATCGTAGATTTTCCACCAATCGCCAACCGCCAAACACCATTTGCATCGCAGCCAGAGGGCTGCAGTTGTTTGCCAGGTTTTCTGGCAAGTTCACTTAGTACTCGCTGGCACTAGGCAAAACTGGTTACTGGGGAGCGAGCGAGGGAGGGAGGGGGGCGCTTCGATCGACTCCCCTGCGATTGTGGCTGCAAGAAAGAAAGTGGACCCCGCAAAAAGAAAGCCGTTCGTTGTATTTTTTTTTAATTTTTCCACAATTATTTTCCGCTAGCGCAGGAAAAAAACGGTAATGCTTTTATTTTGTAAATTTTTTTTGCCTTTTGTTTTTTTTTTCGGTAAGTGTGGGTTTTTTTGTGTTTTTGTTTTGTTTTTGCTTACATTTTGGTTACAAATTTTTTGTCTCACAATAAAAAAAACTTAACATTAAATACCATAAAAAAATTAATACATGCAATTTTTGTCGTTTTTTGTTTGTTTAATAAATAGATACTTTCGTGTGTGTGTGTGTTTTTGTGTTTGGGTGTATTTTTTGGGGGAGAGGGGTGAGTGAGAACATTAAGTTTTGTGTAATTTTTAAAAATTATATCGCAAGGTTTTGTTGTTGTTTTATAATCATTTTTTGTGTTGGCTGCTACATACAAACATTGAAGATCGCCAAGGGGAAAATTTTACAAATTTTTTACGCTTTCACATTTACTGAGATATTCTTAAGTTTTTTTTGTTGTTGTTTACATATATATAAAAATTTGTTAAAATCCTAAAATTTGTTGGTTTTAATTAAGATTAATTAATAATTTAAAAAATTGTTTTTTTTGTATTTTGTTTTGTTTTTTGTTTTTTTTTGGGCAGCTGCAGCTGCGTCTAACTAAAATTGGAGCGTTTTCGCCTTACAAATTACCAAGATCAATTTTTTTTGTTGTTTGTTTATTACTAAATATTTATTAAAAATCTGTTCACATTTAATTTTTTTTTTGTTGTTGTTTATGTTAGGGCACCCCCTTCACGAAAACTGCCCACGCCCCAAAGCTCCGGGGAGCTGGGGGGAGTTGAAGGGCTTAGCTGACGGACGGGGGCCCCAAAACTCTTAGCATCTTAAACAGTATCACATATTCATGAGTTGTCGACTGAAACAGAGCCCAAGAAGTCCTCCCCCCACCCTGAGAGAGGGGGGGCTGATGGTTGGGTCTGAACGTCTTTGAATTTCATGTTGTTGGGTTTTTTCATTTCTTTTTGTTTTTTTGTTTGAAAAAGGAGAAACAACTTAAAACACTACTTAAAGCACTACGCATCTAAGTAAAATGGTGGTGAAGATTTTTTAGTATTTATATATATATATATGTGTGTGTATGTATGTGTATGTGTGTGTGTGTAGGTGTGTGTAGGTGGGGTGGCTTCGAATACTTATTTCGTCTTGCAAAACTAACTAACTAAAAAACTGCTCCTCGACATCACAGGGTGTGGTTTGGGCGGTATTCTCGCTTCTGGTTGCCTTAATTAGTGGGCGTGGCTATGGCCCGACTTTGACTGCTGCCAAAGCTATAGCTACGTCTCGATGATAGACCATCATCGGCCGAATATAGCTTGTGCTTGGTAATGGTATACTCCGGACTGATGGTGATGGTCCGTGCCAAGCTCTTCATGAATTGCGGCAACAACGAAGTCCAGCCACGATGATCCTGACGCAACGTCAAGTAAACCTCAAAGGTTGAGACAGTCTCTGCGTCCAATTTCAAGGAGGCAATGCGTCTGGAATTTTGTGGTTCATCTTCGAACTCAATGTAAATGGTGCAACCGCGCAGACCACAGGGTTCCTTCTCGGAGACGCGTATAATTTCGGCCGCTATGCTGGGCGTTAGATTACAGGGTAGCGATACCTCGGTACAGGTCAAATGACGCGACTTGGCGGCACGCAGCTCATCCAGCAAGCGAGCGGACAGTTCGCTAACAGCCGCAGCATCTATATCGGCTGAGGAGACCAGGTCTTCCTCATCGAAATAGGATGTGTAGCTGCTGCTGCTGCTACTGCTGCTGCTGCTGTTGCTATTGCTGTGGCTATAAATGGGATGCACCTGGCTGCTACTGGGTTTGGTTTTCTTGCTGGGTTTAATACTGGAGGAGGAGGATTTTTTCATGGCTGCCTTCTTGGGCACTTCCACGGTCGCAGTTTGTGTCAGCGACGGTGTCAAAGTGCTGGTCCAATCTACAATTAGAAAAAACAAAAAACAATTTCTGATAAGTAAAAATGAAAGGCACACAAATTTAAATAAAACTCTCGCTTGGCAACAGGCGAGATAAAAGTGGAATACACAACAACAATTTGGAAGAGGGCAAGAGCCCGGAGGCAAGTCATAAGAAAACGAAAAATCATTTTTTTTATGGCTGCCTACGTGACGCTTCCAACGTGTGCGTGTGTGTGTGTGAGAGAGTGCGTTTTTTATGACATTTTTCTTTTGTAGTTGCAAATTGATTTTTTATGCATTTTGAGTGCTGTTGAAATTTGAATTTAATTGATTAAAAGATTTATCCTCAACAAAGCGCTTAAAAGATTTGTGAGTTATTTTTATGTAGAATATTTTGTACTAAGCCTTAAACTGTAAACTTTTAGTCTAAAATTTTGTCAAATTGAGGGAAATTATTTAATTTAAAACATTTTACGAAACATTTACTTAGCTTAAGGCAAGTTACTTGAGTTAGGAACCTAGTTTATGGAATACTTTGAATTTTTAAAATGATTGAAAACTTTAAAATTTGTCTTATCATATTCAAAAATCATTAAAGAAGTCTTTCATTTTCAATCAAGTTTCAAAGGGACTAAATTTAATCACCAAATATGGCTAAAATACTTAAATAATACTTAAATACTTAAAATGGAGAAGAAGAAGAAAAGATTTTAGCTCAAATTTGTTAAACTAAAAAGATTTTTTTTTAAGTTTCATCATTTCAAAAAAAGACTGTCAAAATAAAATACATTTAGATTAAATGAAATTCGTATTTTGTTGGTGATGTTCTTAAAAGTGTTTCAAAGTTGTAACATTTTATTTTAAGGGATTAAAAATTGATCTAATTAAACGATTTTGACTGATGTATACTTTTAAAAGCTTAATTGAAATTGAATTCTTATAAAGGTTTCAAAGCAGTTTTAACATTTTATTTTTTTGAAGTTTTCAAAGTTTTCTAAAATATATCATTGTAATTTTTGAAGTTTTGAAACATTTTGTAATCTATTATCTGACTGATGAACTGCCTAATAAATTTTTATAGATAATTCTATACGTTCAAAACCAAGGCATCAAATTAGAGTTTTAAAAAATTTTCCGAATTTTAATAATAATATTTTTAGCATTTTAAAGAACTTTTTGAAATTTTATATTTTACAAATTTCAATTTTTTATAAATTATTAATTTTTGAAACAATAATTTATCGAAGATATTTTAAATACTAAATTTCCAAGTGTAAAACTTCAATTTGTTTAAGATTTTTTGTTGCCTTAACTTGTACATGAATGAAATTTCAATTTTTCAAATCTCAATCTTCAATTTTCCAATGTAGGAAAAATTTTAGATTTTCCAATTTTCAATTTGTTAAATTTTCAAATTTTCTCATTTTTGGAAGCAGGAAAAAGTTAGATATTTACTTTTTCTAATTTTTGGATGCAGAAAAAATTTTCAAATTTAAAATTTTTAAATTTTCTTATTTTCACTTTGCAAATTGTTAAATTTTTCCCACATCAAAACCTCAAACTTGAAATTTGAATTCTAGAAACTTCTAGAACCTCTCTCACACACACACACAACTTCTCCCAAATTTGATATTTCGATCAAACACTGCCACTTTCTCAACTCTCTTTCTCTTCTGATTGTTTCTTCAAAACTTACCTTGAACTTTGCTGGAACCCAAAGTAACGCCGTAATTTGACTGCACAGACAGAACTTCCATTTTCATTTGAGTTTTTCGTGTGGAATATAACAAAAAATTGTGGTTCGAGTTCGTAGTGTGTTGCCCCGACGGTTTTTGTTTGTTGTTGTTTGATTGTATCACTTGTAACTTTTACAATTAAATTTGTTGTTGTTGTTGTATGTACATATGTATGTATGATTATTTAAGATTATACATTTATCACAATTTGCTGTTGTTGTTGCTGCCGCTGCTGTTCTTGTTGATTGCTTCAAAAATTAAGTGGTATTCTTTTGTAGTGGAAATCACAGCACTTTTGTTGTTGTTGTTGTTATATTGATTTTGTATCACTTAAATGGCGTTGGTCCGTTGCATTTGTTTGATGGCAAAAATTGATTAAAAATAATAAGAAAATTGTTGCTTTATAGAATTCTTCATTTGTTATACACGCTGTTTCTTTTTGTATTTCTATTTGCTTAGCTGGGCTGCCTTCTAATAATTTTGCTTTGTTGTGTATCTCAGCAGTGTTTCGAAGCTACTATGCTAAAGCAACGGTCGGGCCTGGTATTTATAGGGGACCCCCGGTTTGAGGCTGAAGGCAGCAGCAGCAGCGCAGTCGGCGCTCTGTTTCGCTCAGCCTCAGCCGCTCTGGTGGTGGTGGTGGTTTGGTTAAAGAGACGGCGCTCTCTTCGCTCAGTGTGGGTGCCGTATGCAGGTAGGCAAAAGGACCGAGCAAAGAGGAAGGCACAGAAGCAGAAGGCTGATGTAAGTTGGCTGATTTTTTACAACGACTCTGTGTCTCTCTCCCTCTCTGGGTATTGGCCAGCACATCAGCTGTTTCACTCCACTCAATTTAGCTCTTTGTGGTTGCCTCTCGCTCATGCGCGCACCTACAACCCGGCCGGCATCGGCTACGTGCGCTGGTGTGTGTGTGTGCCTTGCATACGTGACTTTTGTGCCGGTTGAGCATGTTTTCCCTGCCGCTGCTGCTGTTGCAGGCCCAACAACAAGGATGAAGTTGAAAATGTGCCCAGGAAGTTTCTCGTTTCACACCCTCCCGTCGTGCAGCCGTTTCGTTCCACTTTAACTGCGCTCTGTCTCTGCTCTGCCGACGCAGCGAGGACGCACCATGTCAAAATTGAAATTTTCCACTGCAGTTCAGTCAAGAGAATCCCCCGGCTCATCGAACTGTTGTTGCCAGGGACCAGACAAGTTGCTTACGAAGAATAGAAAAAAAATGAGAGAGAATGATTTTCTTGCGAAAGTTTTGGTCAAATTATTCAAATCACACACAAATATTTGTGTTTGAGTGCGATTTCTGAAGAAAATCATTCTTTAACCAGCATAGAATCAGCTTTTCACACAGACGCGAGTCGAGCTTACAAGTGTGAGAATCGGAAACCACAGAAAAAGCAAGTCTTCTTAAAGAACAGAGCGCAAAAATGTGACTGTGTCTCTCTCTTACACACGGGGATGCATGACTTCGGCAAACATTCGAATTTTTTGGTACTCTCCATTTGGTCGGCCCTAGCCTAAACGATATTCTAATTACCCTGGCAGCAGATTATCCTTCGTAGAATGCCTTTCCGAGCACCAAAAGTTAAAGTATTTTCGATCTGTCACATTATCCCTTAGTTTTCAAAACTATCTGAAGGAGGGTAAAATGTCTTATGCCGTAGCTGAAGTCTATGTAGGACTCGCACCCACTAAAAACCCCTCTCTCTCATGACTGTATCTACTTCGGAAATCCTTTCGCATTACATTGAAGTGGGGCCCTTTCCGCGCTCTCATCTATTATCTGCGTCCAAATTCCCCGCTATGTCCTCTTGTCCAGCTCTTTTTTCTTGATTCGCAGAACTTCGCCAACAAAACTTGCAATAAATTTCCAGTGCTCTTCAGCGAGTTCCCCTCCTGGAGGTGATGTTGTTCAATAAGCATGTAGTCTACTTAGCGATCGTGTTGTATATGCTTGGCCGATAATTCGAGGACTCGTGTTTACCTGGATTGCGCCTCCTATCGTCCCTATTCGCCCATTGTCGAGACTATGTTATGAGTTCTTTTTTCCAATTTGAGTTATGTAGATTTTGAGCTTAAAACCTCAGGAGGTTTTTACATTTCGAACTGATTACTATTCTTTTTTAGGATTGCTTTTGGATTTTATCCGAAACGTTATTTTTGAAAAAGGATATTAAAATAATAGATATTTAAATCATGAACTGTGGAACCTTGGATCTTTAGAAATATCCCAATTCTTAATGACATATCCAATGGATCTATTATAAGGATCATTATTATATCCATTGTATCTGATTTACATATCCCATGGATGGTTATAAAGATCATTTCCAAATTACATACAGCACAATAATTTGTATTAGTTCATTGGACTTTAATAAAAGAAAGTCGTTAGTCCAAATCGTTAATTGGGTGAGCCATACAAATGCAGCTGTTAATTGAATCGTGCGTGTTTGTTCTTGTTGCTATTCCACACCTTGCGGACGTTGGTCCTTTAAATTGTGTGCAGCAATATAACAATATCTAAGTACGTTTTACCTGTTGGAAAAGAAGATAAAGTAAACAATTAGGGATTATTAATGATTAAAACTAGAACTTACTATTGAGGTCATCCTCATTAACATAAACTTTTATAAAGAGGTTCGAGTAAAACAGGATCTTAATATTTTCGATTACATAAGAAATAAACTTTTCCTGGGATTCGTACCATTTTAGTTCCAAGGCGTGTTGTTTTTCGGGAAACATTCCCATTGAGCCCTTTTCAATCTGTAAAAAGAGCACAAGCAACATTTTAAAATAAATTATTGAATAAAATACACTTTAAACATTATGGTTAATCTTACAAACTGAAATCCTCGTTCTGGTTTGTATTAGATATGAGATGATTAATGAGCATTTCTAGAAGCTTTCCATCTGTGTTTAGCATACAGAGTTTCTCAGGATCTGTTGGGGTTTTGGTGTCCTCTTTCCCCTTGCTTATCAAGTCTCATCGCTGTACCTTCCGAGGCTCGGGGAATGCTACAAATAAAAGCATTATAGATATCTAGAAGCCTTTGTGGTCTTTTTCTGCAACGACTTAAACCTCTGCCAGAGTATTTTGACTAATAGATCAAACTAAGATTTTGCATTTGATATTTAGTTAAAATACAAAAATTAAATGTACTGGACAGACAGACAGATCGATAAACCGTATAGAGACAATTTAAATAGAAAACCGTGTAAATAGTGTGTAAAAAAAAAAAAAAGAAAAATCAAAAATCCCTTGTTTTCATTCTTACAATTTTCGAAAAATCACTTAATTTTTTGGTTCACAATTTGTTTTTTAAATTCACCTTCAAGCTTAGCTAAAAAATTGGAGTAAACAAACAACAATCACATAAAAAAGATCAAATCGGTAATTTCAGGATGAAATTGGTCTATTGGGGCACCTCTGATGTAGCTTCAGAATTTGAGTTGTTGCGAATGAAAGGTCAACCGTATTGGTTTCTAATCGAAACTCGACAATGGTTAATGTTTAAAAATTTGTAGTTTCTAGGTTTTTTGGATTAAGTTTTTGGTTCGAGCTTTGATAGAAATTAAATTTGAGCATATAATATTCAAGGAACTTGTGTACTTTTGACCTGACAAAACCAATTTTAAGGCCCGATCAATCGATACTTTATACGACGGTACAATGAGATAGTTAGCGCTATAGCATTAAGTTGTTTACAAGGTCGGTTCTCTATAAGTGCCTCTTATTTGTATTATTACTTATTTCTAGAAATTATATTAAAAATCCATTCAATCCATAATAAAGTCGCACAAGTAATAAAAAATTGGCAGGATTTCAGAATGTTTTCACAGTTAGAAAAACGTAGGAAATCTGGGATCAAACTGGGATGTTATCTTATATTTGTTAAGGATTGTCTGACAAATCATCATGGAAAGCCCCACACCGCAACAATGTCTCCAATGGGCTCTGCAACATCACAGTAAGTCCATCAGCCTATTAACCACACCAAACAGTGCATTTTTGTGGATGTAACGGTTAGTGGACAGTCTCTTCGTATTCCATATCAACCCAAATCGGTACTAAACTGTAAGTTTATCCTACACATAGGATTACTTATTGCAACTGATTCACTTAAATGTCAAATTTGAATAATACCTAATCTGATTTCAAAATCTAACTTTAAGATTTAAGTTATTCTGTTAAAATCGATTCAATCTTTTCGTTTCAATTATTACATATATTTTATTCACTTGTTCCACAGAATTCCATCTACTCATCATGAATTTCATCAGGCGACAGCGCAAGAGAAACACTTTTTGTGTGTTTGTGTAGAATAATTTCATATTCGTATCATGTTTTCAGGGGCTGTGTCCTTTCTTTTCAATTGAATGCATTTTCTATTTGCTGTCTTCATCTTCTCATAGCCATTGTTATGTGTGCTGACCAGCCTCTGGATGGATGCACGTATAAAAGATTGAAATGTATCTGAACCTGTTTCTCTCTCCCCGAGTGTGTGTGTGTGTGTGTGTGTGTATAATAAAGGAGCCTCGAACTGAAACTTGTATAAATAAAATTTCGTTTAGTTTGAAATGAAATTCGCTTTTGGCTTTTATGTATAGAAGTTATGTTTGTTGTTCTTTTGTTTGACTTTAACCCAGGCAAAATGAGCATTTCGCAATTTTTGGTAATGTGACACAGCAAGTTTTTTAGAATTTAGAATTTAGTTCACTTTTGCAAATTTGTAAATTTAAAATACAAATTTCCAACACACACAAAACTGAGAGAAGCAAACACAAAATTATCAAGAATTAGTTGAGTTTTTCTTTTGCGGGCATGAAAGTGTACGAAATTAAGTTGGCATAAATTGTATGCGAAAAACGCAACATAGCAGGTGAAAATTCTATGAAATCTATAAAAAAAAACTGTATAATGACTTTGGCAGAATTTTTTATTTATAGAAAGTAATTAAACTTTTCCCTAGAATTTTGCATATTAAATAAATTAAAATACTGCAGAAAACCTCAAAAAAAGCTGAGCGAATTTACAGCATTTGGCGCTTTTTATAGGTAAGGCCTGATAAGCAAATAATACAATTGAAAATCATTCATTCATTCGCCATTTGCTGACGTGCGACTTTTAATCATGGTCGATTTTCATAACTGATTGTAAACAGAGATATGCGATTAATCAATACAAATATTTGTGATTGCGGTGTGTACGATCAATCAGAGTTAAGGTCTAGTGTGTTTTTATGAAATATCTAATTTTAAATTTCATTAAGCCTTGTAAATATTATTGGGGTAGCTATTCTGTTTGTTCATGTATCAGAAATCACTAGAGATTTTGCAATAAACATTTGCATTTCCAATTTAAATTGTGTAATTTTATATGTAAAATTAGAAATATATGTTAGGTTGCTAGATCAGATGGTGAATTGGAGCAGTTTTAGTTCGCTTTAATTCGACATAAGTCCCGTTTTGTTGAACAAATAAATACGAACTAAATATCAAAACAAATTGACTTCATGGCAGCCGCTCTTCAATTATAATTAATTTTCCAGAATTTCCCCAAAATCCTCCTCCTCAGCTCTCGACTCCTTCCCCTCGCAATCCCCCCTCCTCTTCCAACGCTCTCCACTCTTTTCCGTCCCCCCTCATTTCAAGGCTAATTCCTTGGCATTCTTGGTTCACTTAACTGCTCTGAGAGACATGTTCTAGTAAGAGATATCAGCTGTGCTGAGTAGCCTTTGTAGTAAACTCACCTTGAGCTGGCTGTCAACAGACAAGGAACATGTCACAAGCAAAACAGCTTAGCATAATGTTGCCTGATCGCAATAGCTCATTTATTTGCCCCATAAAAACTTTTCTTTGGCGTTTTCACCCACTTCGCGGAAAAGTTTTCCAAATTTTCTTTCTTAGTGCGCGAATGAATAACTAAACGAAGGTCTGTGCCAAATGTTAGATCTCTAGGATAAGCAGATTTGGCTGTGGGTTGATAATATGTCAGTCTGTCAGTATGTCAGTCAGTCGGGCCTACAGCTTTGTAAGTATAGATTGGTTATTTTAAAGGCGAAGGTTCGGTTCGAACCTTGCTTCAGCCCATGCTTGACACAATATTAATGAAAAAGCCTAAAATTTGTTGATGAATCCAAATTATATTTAGAATGAAATTTAGTCTTAAGAAAAATTTAAGTTTGTAGCCTTTGAAAACTATAACCAAATGTGCGGTTGAGGCTGGAAATATACTTTACTTCTTTATGGATAATTATTTTAGCAATGTTTGTTAATGTGTATCCACCCAGCCTCTCTAAATTCTGAATCGGTTATACTAACGAAATATCAAAATATGTATTGTAGAATTCTACTTTCTAGCTTACGCACTATTTTCGCTCATTTTTGTCGGAGTTTTACAAAGCTCTAAGCCGTTTGGTCTGGGCACTAATTATAATCAGTCATTCGAACTTTGAGATTTATTTAGGATCCTTCAATAATAATAATATTGGCAATCATAATCGACCGGCCCTTATAAACATTTACATTTCATGCTAAATTTACGCAAAATACCTTAAAACTGGTAATTCATAAACAATTTCGTAAGGAAATTTAGTAAATTTGTTGTTTTATTTTAACCAAAACCAATTTTGTAAATATATCTGCTTCGATTCAGATCAGGTTTGGGTTTGCACTCGGCTTCGAAACTGTTAAAAAAGTAAATGCTTAAAACTTAAGTCAAACTTATTTAATAAATGTTGTCAAAAATTTTCCTTTTATGTATATTGATTTTTTTCCTTTGACTGCTCGAATCTAAATTTAATTCCTTTCCTTAGTTCCAGAATTTGTGTATTTTCTTAGTCTTTATTTGTTTTTCCATTGATTTTCTGTCATTTCCATTTATTTAAAATAAATTTAAGTTATTAAATTTCCACCTTCTTGTTAAATTTCCACCTTTTGAAAATTTCATCATCACTTTTTGGTTTAGCTAAATCTGTTGTCTACAATTAGCCCGCATTTTACGGTACACGTGGCGCCATCTAACGAGCATAATTTTCCCTTGCTTTTGACTTTGCTGTTGAGGCAATTTCTCTTGTATCTTTTGGATATACTTATTTTGTTTGTTTGCGTTGTGTTTTTTTTTTCTAGACAAGATAAATGATTTGTAAAGAAATGGCTGGGGTCTTTGCAATTGAATTAAGATGCTTAAAAAAGTATCTTAAGGATGCATAATTGATTTATGCTCAATATGCAAAAGACTTAGGGCCAAACTTTTTTTTCTCAATTTTGTGTAAAAGTTTGTTTTCAGCTTTGCCTGGTGGGTGGCAGTGAGGCAGCCCAAAGTGGCATTAGCATGTTAAGGTCCTTTAGAGCCTAAAAATTTCAAATAATTTTACAAAAAATTTTATAAATTAGGTTAGTTTATTTAAAAAGAATGAAAAATACAACTTTTCGTTTGATTTTATACTCAGTCAACATTGAGATACATTAATTTGTGTTTCTCTTAGCCTGAGCTGTTTTTAAGTACTCTCTTCCACAATCCACTCAAGCATACCAGCTCTCTTAAGTGTCAAACCAGAAACACACTCAACACTTTTGAGTCTCACTCAAGAGACTTTTGCTCTTAATTGCTCTCATTGCTTTCTCGCTCTTGCTTATTGTACATACGGCCACAGCTGTGAGACTGAGTTTCACTCACAGCTGTATAGCTGTATATGCGCACAGCTGACGGTCTCTCTCAGCTGGGGAGCCACTCTGCAACTTGTTTAGAATCAGTAAGCAGGGCTTTGAACATGTAAATAATATAAAAGAGACTTGATCTATTTTTAAAACTAATTTAGTATATGGAGGAATCTCTCTTTCTCGGGCTCTCTTTAGTCGCTCAACATTTACTGAAATTGACTGCCGCTGCAGCTGTTTCGCTCATCATATGTTTTTCAGTCTCCCCCCCACCGCTCCACCTACATACATACGCAATGTGTGTATACAAAAAGACGTTTTTATGGCCGCTGCTGCAGCGCAGTTCGTATTTTGATTTTCCAACGCGCCCCCCAAACACACACACACATACACAGCTGGCTGGTTGGGTACATATGTATGTGCATATACATATATATTCTGCCTTAGGCTTGCTGACTGCAGTCGCTGCTGCTGCTGTTGCTGACGCGCGCCCTGTTGCCGTTTTTCACTCGCTTTGCGAGCGGTGGGGCTGGCCTGTGTGCGACTCAACGGCAACGCTTCATTTTCATCTGTTTGTCTTTGCATGTTTTTATTTATTTTTTAAGAGAGAGGGACAGAGTAAGTGAGTGAGAGAGAGGCAGCAGAGCCGCTTCCCGGCCGGCCTGTTCGCTTTGCTTATGGGCAATCATCTGTTTTATTCCGCTTGCATATATGTATGTATGTAGCCATGTACATATGTATGTATTTGTATCTCATACAAAGTCATCTACCAGTCGTTGTGTATCTGCGCTGCTTGCATACGACGTCAGCTTTTTTTTCCATCAATAGTTCATTTTCTGCTTGGCAACGGGTTTCTTTCTTCTTCTTCCTCTCCCTCTTTCATTTTCTTTCGCTTTTTCGACTACATGAAATTGGAGAAAACGTAGCAAATGATGAAATTACTGGACTTACTGAACTGGCCCAGCTCCTCTCTGGACTTTTTTTTTTTTGAGACGCAAGCGAATTGAGCAGTTCATGATTTAATGTTTAGCTTAGATCCAACTTCAGGGAAGAACTTGAGCAACTTGATGGACATTCTGAAGTATCTAAAGATACTTCTACAGGTTCACAGGACGGATTTAGAAGGCGGGCGAACATTGATTTTGTGGTCAGTTGTAACTTTAAGCACAAACGGTCCCAACCAGCAATCTCCCGACTAAGACTAAGACCAAGAAGTTCCACTGATGTTTGTTAGATGTGTAGAAATGTATCTAAAATGATCCGCATGAAAGCCATACACAAAATAGAACTTTCCTATATTTTTGATGGGTAATTGTCTAGTATAGGGACCTCACCTCAGAAAATTCTAAAAAAAAAATCCCTTCAAAGGTCCGCGAATTATATAGAATTTTCATGCAAACAATTCGCGGGGGTCTTCCATGGTTTTTTTTAAACGAATTTTGAAGTTGTAAGTTTTTAGTTAAAAAATATACATATGCTTTGGAAAATATGTCACATTTAATTAAAATTTAATGGGTTTTTAATTTATTATTGAAATGGAGTGCACGAAATGTAAATTTACTCTGTCCAATTTTTTATCTTTATCGGAAGGAGAAGTCATCAATTATTAAGAGCGCCACAAGGGTATTTTACGTGAAAAAATGTGAAAATGTAAATAGTAGTTCATAGTTCATTCATAGTTCCTTTGGCAAATCGATAAATAATCATGATTACAGGTAGGTTTTTGTATTTTTTTTTTTTTTTTTTGTTTTTTTTTTTTTTTTTTTTTAACGGGTTTTTTTAATTCTTTTTTTCTTTTTCGTTTTTTTTTTTTTTCTGTTGTTCTGGAAATTTTTTTTTTTTTTCTTTTTTTTCGTTTTTTTTTTGGTTTTTTTTTTTTTTTTCTTTGTGGTTTTGGAAATATCTTTAGAAACGTAGCAAACAAACCATCTATCTGCAAATCTGTGGGAGATATGAGGTTTTTTCTGAATTGCGGGGGCGGAAGGGGGCGTGGCAACCTGTGACATAAAAATTTGTCTGCCGGCAACTAGAAGAAGTATTTGTCCCATACAAGTCAAACCTCTATCTCTTACCATGTCAGAGATCTGTACTTTTACAGGCTTATGGACATATTTACATACTACGTTTATGCTATGCTCATTTTGCAAAATCGTTTCATGAAATGTCTCCGAAAGTGCGTGCATAAACACCATTTCATGAATTCGATTACACACGAAAGTTGACTATGAATTCGACGTCAATTCATGAAATGACGTGGCGCAGGCAACTTAACGTTGAGTTGGTGTTGGCAGATCTTTTGTTTTCTCATATGTGCTGACCATTTTGTGAATTTACAGGAACAAATTTGATTTTGCAAATTGAAGAAATCGTGAAATTCATAGCATAAACGTAGTAACAGAAGGACATGGCTGTCTCCTGTGTTATTTTCTTTTCTCAGCCTATGACTTTTCGCCAAAGCTCCTTAACAAAAAGGTATGTAAGTTTTATTCGAAATTTGTTTGCCGGAAAATGTGCCTGACAATACCGGACGAGATAGCAGCCAACTTTTTTGATCAAAAGTTGTCCCTGACAGCAACAAATTAAATTCTTTGGTGAATTTTATTTAGAATGCACTATTTTAGTTTTTCTAACTGATAACAACGATCCAATTTGTCACTGAAGAAGATGATATAATTGATGAGTCATTGGGGTTGTCAACGAGCAACTATGGAGAATCAAATTGATTCAGTTAATCGTTGAAAGATGGTACAAAGAAAAGCAAATCAGGTCGGAACCGAGACGGATTATCCTTTCTACACATTGCTTCTCTAGTTTTGCAGAGAATTTGGTAGCTAGTAGGAAAATATTTCTGCTTGAGATGTCTTTTGCCAGGACTGTCAAGTAGCTGCTTAGCATTCCGTCAATCGGTTATTCGGGGGATCAATGTTTTCACATTCACTCAATGGCTTAGTCACTGTCGACTATTTCCTCAGTGAGAATAACCAAATCTCCCATTGATTCCATATTTTTGAACAATTGTTATTATATTTAGTTGCCAAACAAAAGCCTGCTGATTTCTGCAGGTATTTTACTGTAAACGATTTTTATACACTTGAAAAGTGTATTATAATTTTGGCCAGAAGTTTGCAACGCATAGAAGGAATCATCTCCGACCACATAAAGTATATATCGCTCACTTACTTCAATACTGGCATAACTCAAAATAATCCATTTTGAGAAAAACACGTTTAAAGTTATCAATGGATTTTTACCTAAAAAAAATGGTTCTTTTAGTTTCAACTTAATTAAGTAAAATATTATAAATTAAGAATGCTTATTAATAAACATAAAAAATATGATGTTTTAACTGAAAAACGAAGTATGTTTGGTCACTATCGACAGCAGGACAACTGAGATATGGCGGTTCTTGCATCAACATGAAAATGAACCTGGAAAATGATATTGCGACATACTCTCCTCTCACATGAAAAGTAGAAGAGATAGCAATACGAAAATTTTTGCATAAAATAGTACAGAAGAGCGCGCACATTTCTGCATCATTAAGTCAAAAATCGTATTTTTTGAGTTATGCCAGTATTGAAGTAAGTGAGCGATATATTCTTGATCAGCGTGACGAGCTGAGTCGATTAAGCTTTGTCCGTCCGTCTGTCCGTCTGTCTGTTTTTACACGAACTAGTCCCTCAGTTTTGAAGCTAGCGAGCTGAAATTTTGCACAGAGTCTTCTTTTGTCTGCACGCTGCTAATATGTCGGAACCGACCGGATCGGATGACTACTTCTTGTAGCTGCCATACAAATGATGGGTCGAAAAATGGGTTTTAATGAGAAAAACTGGTTTTTCCTTAATATTACTGCTCTCAATCACGGTCATGGGTAATATTAAATGTTTTTAAACTGATCTGCGAAGTTTGGTCGAAGTCGCTAACCGTTGAGACAAGCGTTTTCAAGTGTATAAAAACTTCGGCAAGGACGAAACCACCTTTTTGTTAGGTCGACAAGTCACAAGCTAATAAAATGTAATACCAGAAATACCATTAATACATGAGATAGTCATGTCCGTCTGTCTGTCGGTATACCTGCAAAAGTACAGATCTTTGACATGGTAAGAGATAGAGGTTTGACTTGTATGGGACAAATACTTCTTCTAGTTGCTGGCAGACAAATTTTTATGTCACAGGTTGCCACGCCCCCTTCCGCCTCCGCAATTCAGAAAAAACCTCATATCTCGCACAGATTTGCAGATAGATGGTTTGTACCTTCTAAAGATATTTTGTAATCATGATTATTTATCGATTCGCCAAAGGAACTATGAACGATATCGGAGTTATACGGAAAACAAAAAATTTTAATGGGTAGCACCGGTTCAACGTTGATGGGCAGCACTGGGCTCACTTTTTTACACCTTTATCACTTTGTGTGGCTTCTATATAAAATTTATAAGATAAATGCATGCTCTGGGGTATACAGAACTTGCTATAGTCGGACTTCACCGACTTTCTAACTCGATTTTTGGGAAAATGTAACATAAATATTTGAAGTCGATTTGCGCGGACTAGGAATTCATTTTAGACCCATGGTTTCTTGGTGAAATTTTCTTAGAATTTACCGTAGACTTCGTTTTTGCTATACGCTTGGGTCAAAAAAAAATCGACCCCCCCCCCCCAATGGATATACTTAAATCTAGGACGGCATTTTTTTCTGAATGAAGTTATTCCCCCATCTTAAATATATATATTATCTATACAAAATCGGCAGGGCCAATTTTAATGATCTTTGACTTGTTGGATTCGTCTTAGGGGCGAATAGATCTCGAAATTTTGAAAATTTATAATAAGACTAGATTACCGTGAAGATTTAATAATTGGCAATTGTAATGTAAAGTTCACTTCTTCGATTTGTGTTTAAAATACTAGAAGGGGCGTAGCAACCCACGCCGGGTACCTGCTAGTAAATATGTATGAATCGAATTTTCCGCCCCCAACTTTTTATAGAAGCATAAGTTTGGGGTCGACAAATTCGACATTCGCCACTAGCGGCAAAAGTATTTTAATTTAGGCCCCAAATCTTTTCCAAATTCAGTTTAAAATTCCAATAATTTGGCTTACAGATCCGGTTTTCTTTTTGTTTTACTAAATAACACTCTGCGAATTCTTTATTCTATAACTTCCCACAAAACCAAACATAAACAATTGTGTCTTTTTACAGCTAGAGTAAATCATTATCAACAAATTATCAAATATCCACTGAACTTGTTATAAGTTTCTTTGTCATTAAATATTAAGTAAACATTTATACAAACGATCCTGTTTGCACATAATATGGAAATTCCTTTTCCACAAACATTTGGAAAAAAACCCCAAAAATACCCTGTAATTATGGAAAATTTGCGGACCGTACACAGGTATAACACAGAAATAAGGCCACATACGGAAAACACTTACAGCTGATTAAATCAATTTGTAAAATCAACTTTTGTGACCCTTCTGTTTGCATAATTCACTCGTACCTCTTGTCCAAAGTCCAAGTATGAAAAATAAACTATGCAATAGTCACAATTTTTATTTTAATTGATTTAGTACGACATGACCCCGCGAAGACGCACTGATGTGTGTGTGTGTCTAGCAGTTATTTTCAGTTTCGGCTGCCTTTTTCCGCTTCCCCCTGGGTCAATAGTCACTACTTGAATCCGATTTGGGATGACCTTCGTTTAGATGGCGCACACGCAATTTTAAGGGTGATTAGTGTTCAGATGTCGGGCACATGGTTCGGGACTTGGGCCCGGGAGTTGAGTGTTAAATTGATAAATTGCCTTGATTGGAAAGGAAGTTGTGAGCTGCCCCTGCTGCCGCATTGAAGGGGGTTGTATGAGTAGTCGTTAAGGTACGGTGGTGGCCATTTCCTCCAGCAGTTTGCCCCTCAAAAGTCAGCTACACAAACTATCCATTAAAGTTGAGTGTTTGGTTTATGGACATCCCTAATTGTGGAAAAAGGGTTTCAGACTGTCGATTTGTTGTAACAAAAAGGGTTCTAAGAAAAGGAAAGGTATAAGTCGTTTTATATTTCGTTTAGCATATATAAAACTTAAGTTCTTTATTATTCACATTGCATATGCGGGTATACCCTTAGATGTAAAAAATTAGGTTACAGTGAACAAATTCTAAGCTACTATCAATAAAAAGTTGATCATTGTCACTTTTTACTTTCAAAAGGGAAAGAACTCGGTTCAAGCTTGCTAAAAAGGACTCATGCAGGAATGATGCAATAAGTTGACGAAAATATCAGCACTGTTCAGCAATCATACGTTTCGGAGATTTTGAACTTACTCACTACGCACCGCGCCGATAACTGGAGGCTGACGACAATTAAAGCAAACGCAATGATTCATGCAAAGGGCCGTTATTCAACACGAGAGATTGCTGAAAGGCAAGTAACATCTAAAACTTAAGGTGGAGATTTGGGTACCGCATGACAAGAAGAGAACTGTTTCGCATAATCTTCGGAAAAGACATTTGCTCCGGTGCCCTCTTTGGTCTTTAAACAGTGGATGTAGATGGATAGCTCGGGATCTAGGTTTTCGTATTGCCATTCCTTTTTATACCCTTGGAGAGGGTATATTAAAATTGTCCGGATGTTTGTAACGCAGAGAAGGAAGCATCTCCGACCACATAAAGTATATATATTCTTGATCAGCATGACGAGCTGAGTTGATATAGCCATGTCCGTCTGTCCGTCTGTCCGTCCGTCTGTCCGTCCGTCTGTTTCTATGCTATCTCCTCCGTCAGTTTTAAAGCTATCGTAACCAAACTTTGCACGAAGTCTTTTGGTACAAATACGCTGCACATTTGTCGGAACCGGCCGGATCGGATGACTATAGCATATAGCTGCCATAGGAACGATCGGTTGAAAAACTAGTTTTTGTGAGAAAAACTTTTTTGTTTTCAATGTTATCGCTCCCAACGCTCGTATTTATAAGTTTTCAATGATTTTACATAATTTCAACAAGATTTGTCGAAATTGGACCACTATAGCTGCCATACAAACTGTCAGGCATATATCAAGCTCCAAGGGTATATAAACTTCGGTCGAGCCGAAGTTAGCTTCCCTCTATTTTTATAACTGATATGTAATAGTCTGCTCCCTTTGCCTCAGCTTTCATTCCCACTTCTAATAGGATGAAGGTATGGTCTGAGGTAGATGCTTTGAGAAGTTTCACTTTCCAGGCTCTTCCAGCGCTTCTTATTACATACCTCACGATAGTGTCTACTGACTTCAGGTCCAGTGCCACCTGAGGTAGACGGAATTCTTTAAAAGGCGCTAGACCAGTGGTGTCCAAAATGCCAAAAGCCTATCCCATGGGATAGAAACTCATAATTCTGCCGGCGTCGCAGCCGACACATGTATAGAGAGAATGAATACGTGTGCTCGATAAAGAGGACGCTAGGCGGCTTGCTCTCTTAAGATGCGTTTGTTCAGCATGTTATTCTCTCAAGAGGCATTTGTTCGTTTGCTTATTGCTTATGTTGAAATGTCAAACACGCGGTCAATCGTATCGCTGGTACGCACACAAACGCAATGCTTGCTTGTGTAAGTTTGGACACCCTTGCTCTAGACAATAACGATATTTCGATATAAACACCCAAATTCATTCTGAAAATAAGAAATTCGACCTAAAAAGTAGGAACAATTTTTTTTGCATATATTGGAAAACTTTTTAAAGTATGATGCATTTTTTTATACCGAAATATCAATATTTTTGGTAAAAGATTATTTGTTGAATCATCATCGAATAGTTATCCAAGTCGATAAATCGGATTTTGAATTTTTTTGCTGATATTTTTAGTCCATATTTTTGCTGGCTTCGGCCAAAGTGGGATTTCTTGAGAACATTATTTAGGGCATTTCCACCGAAAGCTTGACCAAGAGGTAAACCGAGGTGTCTTTAAACACTATGTTTTATTAAATATTGATAGGAAAGCTATCAAAATGTAAAAATTCTGCGTGGAAATTTTTTGAGATTATTTTTTACCATGTCTTGACGCACTTTGGCCGACATTTCTCGAGAACTGTTGAACCGATTTTTATAACTTTGCTTTTTATACTCTGTACCGAAGGTACATAGAGCTTATTAAGTTTGTGCAAAAGCATGTAACAGGGAGAAGAAATCATTTCCGACCATATAAAGTTTGATCAGCATCAACAGCCGAGTCGATATAGCCACGTCCGTCTGTCCGTCCGTCCGTATGAACAAACAGATCTCAGACATGTCAGAAGATAGAGGTTTGACATATATGGGACAAATTCTTCTTATAGTTGCAGGCAGATTAAGTTTATTTTCAATTTTTGCCACGCCCCCGTAATTTGGAAAAAAACGTTATATTTCCCACAGTTTTGAAGATAGACGATTTGTACCTTCCAGAGATAGTTAGTAATTAGCATGATATAGATCGCATGTAAGATTCTCAAGTTATAAGCAAATAAGTAAATCAACCTCCCCCCACCCCCTCACACTATTTCGCAGCTAACACCGCACAGTATTAGAAAAAAGAGACTTAGAGATGAGCGCAGCACTAGCACAAGCTGAATGCAAAGCTTCTACTCCAGGTACAGAGTATTTTATAGTCGGGCTTGACCGACTTTATCACTTGTTTATAAAAGCTAACATGCAAATGTATCAAGTCCATTTTTTGAAATCTATTAAAAATAATTAGGTATTATTTTTTCGAAAACAGATGTCGAAGTTTTAAACGGGTTTTTCTCAGAACAACGTTTTTCAAAATGGTTCTTAGCTTTTCTCAAGTTTTATTAAACCAATTTTGATGATGTAGGGCTTAATGGACGCAAATTACCTTGGCTATGGCCCAAACATCGATCATCGCAAAAACAAAAATTATCCAATATCGATTTCTCATTTTAAAATGGTCGCCATTTTCAGAAATTCAAGTTTTTTCTGTTTCGGTCCATAAAGGCTAACCAATATTCCGTTGTAATCCCGGAAAGCTGCGATGTATTATTAGTGTGCTCCAAACATCCTTAACGCAACAGTTTTCAGCTCTACGTTTTATATTTAAAAATAAGTTTTCTAATCAAGGTAAGCATTTTCCCCTCAATACATGTAAATTCATAAAAAGGTATTTCAAACTTCTATCGTTATCTATAAAACAAAATGAGCCTGCTCAAAAAAGGTCTACGATTTTCAATCAAAAAGGTCACTAAAACAATCACTTTGTGACAAAATGCATATTTTAAATGTCATCGCTTATATCGATTTTAAATATCAAAATTTCAGCATCGAAGTGATACTTTACAATATCGAAAAACTATCGATATATATATTTTTTAAATATTCAACAACCCTGGTTTAAATATAATATGTACTCTTTGGTTTTCTAAAGATTGGATATGTTTTTACTACTCCACAATATTCCATCAGATCAGAAGACATACTGTAAACCGGTCTTAAACCGAACACCCCACAGAACCGTTTGGTTCAGGTTTTTGGGGCTATTAAACCGGACCCAGAATCGAACCTTCTAAGTTTAAAATGTTCGGATCAAATCATAACTTTGGTCAGTTTTTTAGAACTTATGTAACTATCAGAATATGTTGATCATATACAAATAGTTTTATGGTGATGAATCCGTGCATTGTTATTTCAAAATTCGATATCGAAAATATCTTGTTTTAGAAAAGTTATAAACAAAATCATAACTTAACTGGGCCTTAACTTAAAAGTTTATTACTGCTCCAGGGCGACTGTCTGATAAAATCAATTAAACATCAGAAAGAAAGGTCGAGAGCAAATTGAGTGCGCATTGCTCAAGAATGTTGATGACGAACAGTCCAGAAAACAAACGAAAAGACTTGACACCGACCAATAAACTCCCCAATCTGATAGCTGATCGAGCATTTCATTCAACAGAAACTGCAATCCAAGTATATAAGGTATCAAAATATCGTACCTACATTGATACCTCCTCCATTGTTTGGTATAAATAATTTATTGATTTGGCTTGAGATAATAAATTACATTTCGCACATATGTAGGTGTCTTCATCATATCATTCTTACACCATAAAATGTAAAAAAAAAGTCAAAACTGACTCATGTGCAGCTGTGCACTAGTCACTCAATGTACCTTTGGTTCTGAGCCTAAAAACCTACGTGTCCCCTCTAATGTAGCATTTTGTCTTGACAAAAGACTGATGAAATAGCCCAAGACTTGGCTGAGTAATGCGAGCGTAAGCTAGAAACATGGAAATGAATAAGTTGTGTTGCCAAGGGACTCAAACTGATGCAATATAAATACGGAATTGGGGGCTAATAAATGAAAAATGTGCAAAATCTGATTCCGGTGGGAAGCATGACACACTTTTCATATCGCTATCAGTGTTACTCTCTGTGCGTGTGTATTTGTGTGTGTGTTTACCAAATGATCTAATCATTCCAGTCAACGTCTTGTACTCTTTGTTTCAACACAGTCAAAAGCAGGCAGACCTCTAGTCTACGCGGTCTTCGACATGTTGTCCCATTTGGGGGGGCCGGCCACGCCATTTCAACGTATCTGAAGTGCAAAATGTTCGCGATAAACACGCGACCTTGCCCAGGCCCAGTGTTCGCCACAAAAAGCAATAAAACCGAAACCCAACTCGACTCGAGTCGACTCTATATATGAGAACGTGACGCATATTTGCCCTAGCACGGTTAAATATTGATTTAATATTCTTGATTTTTCACTACTATACAATACTTTGTCAGACGTTTTGTCGTCGCAGTTAAAATGTTGAAACTAGATAAGGAATATGGCAGACTTCTGAATTTTCTGGAAAACTTCATCAACTTGGGTAGGCCTTTAATAGAAGGTATTAAGTTATTAGCTGATATTACAAAAATAAGGTTCAAATGGCCTTGTTATCGTTATCATTTGGTAGACATGTTGACGGTCAGTGGGTTATAGAGAAAATTGTACTGGGTATAGGCAAGAAGGTGGTGTCATTAATGCTATCAGATGAAGGACTATGATCTTTGAAAATGATATAAACACTTTAAGATATCCCCACGGATTATTGTTGTTAGAAGCTATAATGAGAACTTTAGATTTAATAAAGATTTAATTTTTAAGTCCATGTAAAGCAGAGGTCTGCAATGGGAGCAGAGAAGTTGCCAGTGGTAACTGCGAAAATGCTTGTACACCAGCGATGGCCAGGACTGGCCCACAGGGGCCAATCACATTTCGCTATTCACAGCGAAGATAATTAGGGATGGTCACCGATTGCCCCCAGAGGCCGAAGAAATTTCGCTATTTACACATACACAAGCCGAACGCATGCCGAAACTGGGGCCAAGAAAGTAAACACCTTTTCAGTTGCTGCAAAGCCAAAGAATATTGAATAAAGAAACTCAATTTAAAACGCCTTTCTCTCTCTCTGTTAACTCCCTAGTGTCAAGTAAACACTTCACTTCAAATAATTGGGACAAAATAAAATAGGGTAAAAAGTATCTCATGGAGACAAAATGACAGCAAACAGCTGACTAATACCTGAGTGAAAAGTTGTCGACGCAGCAAATAGTGTTTCTATGTTAAATCCTCTTTGTCTATTTTCGCCAATACACTCACACTTTTTGAGCCTTGCTCTTGTTGACCAACGCTGCTTCAGTGTAATGTAAAAATTTGTATGCACGAGCTTTAAGAAAAAGCTCTTAGCTTGCCTCTATTAGTTGTATCATGGTCAGCTGTAGACATATATAGAGAAAGAGCAGGGACAGAGCTTTCAAAAACTTATCTTTTGTTCGGCCGTGGACAACAATCACAGCCAGAGAGCAGAGAGCCTTAAAGCTTGTTGATACACAGAGAAAAACCTAAATATATTCAAAATATCAACAAATCATTTTTTAAATATCTTTTTTTCAGCGGAGGAGAAAAAGATCAATGAAATATTTTTCTCTGATATATCCTTTTAAGCGAAAATAAATCGATTCGAAAATATCCAATATCCCAAAGGGATGTTAACTATCAGTCAAATGATTAAAATACGAGGATCCAGAAACTTCTTTTTCGAATAAACGCAACACATTCAGGGCTGTTCCCATTTTCGATTTCGATCACATCTTGCGGAATAGGAATTGTTTAATGTTCTCTCTTTCAAAAAACGACTTTGTAATTTGGCTTAAAACTCTTGATGGCAAAAAGATTCTAACGAATTCTTTAATCGTTTCTTAGAAATCTCAGCTCTTATCAATTCCTAACAATCGGATTTGGAAACGGGAACAGGCGTGATTAACAATTTTTGCCATTCGGTCGACATCTCTGCTGCTGCTGCCGACCCCTGCTGTAAAGTAAGAAATATCGCTGTCTAGACTAAAAACTTTTATTACTTCATACAAGGAATATAAATTTGAAGGAATTTACTTCATGCCAAACTTCTAACATCTTAATTGAAACCTACGCTCAGAAATCACTTAAAATTATGTCTCAAAACTTGTTTGCATTTCTTACCTAAGCCGATTACTTCACAGTTCCACCCTCGTCTAGAACAGAGCATAACTTTATCTAAGGGCCAAACCCATATTTATAATTCAACCATAGCTAATGTGTCTGCTTGTGTCTCTCTCTCGTCATGAGATAGTGACTCGACCACTAATGATTATGTACGCGACCTGTCACCAGGAATCAGTCAAACCAAACCAAACCGATTAAAACAGACCAGAAGCCAGAAGCCACATCCAAATACCCATTAATGTCGGCTTAAGTCCAAAACTCGAGACCGAAAGCCAAATGCAAAAAGGTGCTCGCTGCTGCTGCTGGCTGAGGCAACCTGCGGATGTAGGTAGTCCGTCCGTCCCACTCTCTCTGTCCGATTGTCCGCTTCTGCTCTTTATTGTCATGTAATTAACTTTTTCCGAATCTCCGGATTTGGAATTGTTTGCACATAATTGCAATTTAATTATTTCGTTTCGTTTTTATGTTTTTATGGATTTATGTCGGTCGCGCGGTCTGGCCATTAGCTGCAGGTACCAACCGACCTGGCCAGCAGGTACCAGCCTGGCCAGCTCGACAAAAATCGATTTTACCGACGCGTCGAGGCTTCTCCAAGCGGCTGCTCTTAACGAGTGCATTACATGCGATGCGATGCGATGGGAATGGAAACGGTTCTCGGGACGAATTTTGCGCATTTATGGTCCAGCGGCTTGGGATGCCCCTTGTACCCGTCTTGTTTACATTGACACATTTTCTATTTTTGTTTTCCTTAGAGATTTTCAACAAATTTATGGGTTTCTTGAGGTTTCTTGAGTCTCGGCTGATACACATGCTGGCGTGGGTCCCTCCTAAGCAGGGTCGACACTTGGTTGCTAGTCCCAGGCATTAGTTATGCTTCTGTTTTAATTTCCACAAAATATTTTATGCGAATTTCCAGTTCATTGTTTGTTGATGTCGAGGAGTGTGAAATGTCCATTTGTATCTGGGCTGTGTGTTGTCTTGTGTCCTTTTTTATCCTGGGGAAATAATTCAAGAGTTTTCCCACCTTTTGGTAGGCCAGGTTTGTGCACATTTTGTGGATTATTCAAAAGGGAAATCCTTAATAAATATATACGATTCGGCTGGTGTTCCCACACTTTTTCAGACAAGTTTTAATCTGATAATTAAGCCACCTATTCAGACCTATTCACACATTTACATTGATTGCTGACTCATTGATTTTTAATTAATTTATTCCCCAAATTTAACTTCATAAATGTTCATTGAATAATATTGTCATAAATTTGTCTTTAGCTAAACAAAATTGACACAACATGAAACTGGCGCATAGATTAGTAAGTATATTTTAAGCACAAGGCACCAGAAAGATAGCAAAACAAACACACGCTTTAAGGCTTAGGCGTGATATGTGTGAGAGTCGAGGTACATATCTGTGAAAGTATGTTCGGCGCATTTGAACTGATTAAAAAAAACGGTCTTATTTATAAGATGAAAAGCTTTTATTTTTAGCCTCAAAACTCCCTTTTTAAAAGTACCTGCTGATGCTGAAAACGGACAAAGCATCTTCACTTTCACTCTCCGCAGTTTAGTTGAAAGCAGCCCTGTAAATTGGGTCTTACCTTATTACTGTATTTTCTACAGCAGGAGTGCTCATGCTCATACCGCAAGACACGCATTTGTTGTTGTTTGACGCAAAGGAAAGCTGGCGCGTATAGGGGGCACAAGCGCCATAAGTCTACATAAAGCAGCTACAAATTCATATCCTCTCCTTTTTTCCAAGTACAAGTCTTGTTGTTGCCACCCCTGTTCTTGAGAAAAAAAAAAACTGACGTCATTGAATTGCAAAAGCATGATAAATATAAAAAATCTATGAATGGGTAATAATATTCTGTTCGTGTACCCACCTCTAAATCTGTTAGTCAAAACTCATCAAAGAATTTATTAAGAAACAAGATCGTAAGTTAAAGCTGGACCTTTTCGCCTCCGATATAAACGTTGCTTAGGGATAAAATTCGCAAATAACAGAACATTATCATTATAGTTGACAAAGTTAACTTTGAAATATCACCACTATGTTTCATTCGATCTTCTGAAAACCAGTCAAAATTTTAAATTTAAACAAAAGTTTAGATACCTCTACTATTTAATTTCCAATCTTTCTGAAAACCAATCAAAATTTTTAAGGCATTTCTGGACGCAGATCAAGTTTGTGTCAAATTCTTCACATGACCAACTCTATTTTTAACACTAAACGAAGAAGTGAAGCTTAGATTAAAATTGCCATCTATGAAAGCTTCTTGTTAATCTAAACTCATTGAAGCATTAGCAAATTTCGCGATTTTGTATACCTTTCCGTCTTCACCATCTATCTATCTTTTTACCCCTGTTCTAAATAGTCTAAATTGAGAAATTTTCTCCATTATTAAGATCTTTTGATCTTAACCTCCGTCTATTTATAATAATCAAATAAAATTTGTGAAATAGCGCGATTTTAGACCATTTACTTTCCCATCTAATTAACCGTCTTATGACATGAGGTGGTCAAAACACACATGCTTATTTTGGCGTTTCGTGTGTGTGTTTAGCGCGCTCGATCGAGCAGTTGTATAGTTGTATACTGCCGGTGTGTCGACGTCGCTGCTGCAGAGGGCTCTTGTATTCGCAGGAGATAGGCCTGTGCCGGAATTTTCCAAATTTTGTCGATTTTTTTGACCGATTGGACTACACCTCCTATTTACCCGTCGACAAAAGTATTCTCGATTGATTTTGACCCATGGGCTTGTTGTATATTTTTAACTGCTATTCCATCCATGCTATTCCATCAGGCCCTTCTTGAGAAAAAAGTTTGAGCGTGTAACAATATACTGCTTTTGATACTAATAAAGATTCCATCAGCAAAAATAAAAAAACAATAAAAAGTTTTTAATTTTCTTTGAGTATTTCAAATTATTCAGACCGGTTCTCGAATTCTGTCAATCGATATCGGTAAAAGTTCTAAAACCCAGAAAACGATTAAGAGATTCGGTTAATAAATTTGGTAAACAAATGTTGGATCTCGCTTTGAAAACAGGGCCATAATTCTAAATTCTGTAGCAACAGATACTACGTTTATACATACAAAATTTATTGTAAGTTATGCCCTTCAAAGTATGCAATTTTAATATCCCTTTATAATCATCAATTTCAACGTAGACAATTGTAGTCAGATATGGCAGTGTCATGCAGAATCCACACAGAATATTCACCCAAATTGTCGGACCAGCTAAGGGTATAAAACATAATTTAGTGTTTAGCCAAAAAAAAAAAATATTATTATCAATTAAGTCATTTTAAAAGCATAGCATACTTTTAAAGGCATTAATCACAATAAATTTTGTGCGTATAAACGCCATTAAAGGATGATTCTGTGCACAACAAAGTCCAGTAAGTAACCAATACCTACACAGAGGGAAAAAACGTGTTCAGAAAATAAGTTGCTTTCAACCAAAGATTTTTAGATATTATAGATGACGCATGTGAAACAAAAATCGATTGTTTGGAGAGTTGAAATTGGATCCTAATTTTCGGTTCTCGCCGCCTTTATGAGGATATATATATTGAAATCTTGTTATGCGTTTTCTAAGTTAGCTAAACGACTGAGAGCAAAAATTTTAGATATTAAAGGTGACATATGTGACACAAAAAACGATTTTTCGTGGGTGCTGACATTGCATCCCAAAAAAAATTTGTATGATATGCGGTATCTATATATGTAGTGTCTTTGCTTCAACTTAAAATGAAAACAGAATGTTTTTGGAATGAGTAAAGTTGTTCTCAAACTAATAATATTTACTTTAAACAACAACAAAACAGGTTTTCAGCAGAGAGATGTACAGGAGAGAGAGGGAGTTGGCTCTCTTTTGATCTCTCTCTTGTTTGCTAAACAAAGCATAAGTAGCCCTCTAGACGTGCATCTGCAAAACCGTTCAACAGCTGAATTGTCTAGCGCGTCATTTCATACGTTGAGTGCATAAGGTACCAGGCTCAAGTCCCCGTCAAATTCGAACCAATTTTTCTGTTTTTGTGTAAAATTTAAATGAAACGAGTTAGTTGAAGTGGGTCGATGAAGCGATGTTTCTGATTCCAATGAAATATATGGGTGGAGAGAGAAGCTGCACGCTCGCATATCCAGGAGTCTTGCCTCCCTTTACTTCCAACAAAAGAGATACGTCCCCGTATACTATTCCACCCAAAAGTGAGGAATCGCCCACACCTTTTCCAGGTGAGTTTAAAATGTTTTTGAAAAGGGAACAACATTAACTCAAATCATGTTCTCAAAAATGGAACAATATCAACTCAATTTGAGTGTTTTGCGTTCTCAAATAATTGATCTTGAAGTAAGAACATTGTACTACAAATATGAAAAACCGTTCATGCATACTTTTTGGTAACGATTGTGCTTGTTTTGAGTCCAATGTTCTCTGTTTTTTCCCTCTGTGTAAGCATACATTAGCATGTTTATTATAGCTATTTATTTTGAAATATATTTTGCAATTTTTTGATATATTTTACAGTCGATCTAGCTACTTTTAGGATTTAACAGTAGTCGAATCTGTATTAAGTAACCGCATTCTTGTGCGTTTTCAGCATGTTTGCGGTTGGTTTTGGAGTTTTTAAATTCATATTTGCATCTAGCTCTCCTTAAACCTCTTAACTAGATGCCTGTCTAAAACAAGTGGAATCAACAAAGTTCTGTGAACTTTGCAAGATCACGCTGAGAAACACACAAAGTGTCGTCGAAACATAGAATTTTGAATGAACGACTTGTTTTAGAAATTCTGTGTTCAGTCAAGTAGCTTTAGTACTGTTGTTATAAAAATTTGAAATGGAAATCCAGTTGAACTTTCATAAATTGAATTAAATATTTATGTGTTTTCGGTTTAAACTATCTGCTCCTATCTAGAGTACAGACTGTTCCAATAGAAATCCCAAATCTTAAACGATAAAAATTACCTGTTATGACTTTGTGTAAAGATAAAAAGTGTAGGAAGCTGCGCTTGACCCCTTGAACCAGCTTAAATCAATTACCATGTATTACCGAAATGATTCACTTAGGGCAACTAATCTAAAGCTATTATTTGATAGTCAACAACCGTACACTTAACCCCACACATTTGATCCCCGTTTCCACTTTTTATATACAGAAACACAAGGCTTGTGGTTCTGATGTCGTCTGTTTGTAAGTATCAAAATAAAATGCTAGGCAAACAACTGGCAGAAGTGATTATGTAAAAATCGTTACCATTTAAACCGAGAGCAAAAAAGAGGCAAAGAGGAAAAAACAGGAAAATAATACGTAAAGAACGATTTCGATTTATCAGCAAAAACGTTTTTATCTCGCTGCTCAATTGATTTACATAATCAACGAAATCGCGTTTCATTTCGCTCAGCTCCCACAAGCTCCCCCCGCACCGCAGCCCCTTCTTTGTTTGTTTCTGTGCATTTAATTAAATGCTGATTAAGTTTTATTCAATGAAACACAATACATATATATACATATATGCATAGATATAGAAGAAATATACGTACATAGGCAAACTCGCAGATTAGTCATTGATAGGGAACAACAACAACAACAACAATGTTTTGCAGTAAACGTGAATGATTTAATAATCCCCCCACATTAAGATAATGAAATTAGTTCAACTAGCTGTCTGGTATATATGCACATACAGACACCACTTGGACGGGTTCCACTTGAACTATATTGATATATTTTAAATAAAACCTGGACACCTTCACAAATTGGGTCTTTCCCTTCGTGCGCGCATTTCACATTTCATGCTCACCTAATCAATTTGCCAATTTGCAGACAGACAGGGCCAAACACGTGTCGGCCAATTCACGTTTATGGGAAATTGAGCTCAACTCACATGTCAATCATACACTTTTCGAAATGTAAAACGATTGATTAAAAGATTCTGGGTAATTCATATTGATTTGATTTAAGGGTATAATTAATTTTTCTATCCGACATTTACACAGAGTTCAGGTTTTAATTAATCAAGTACCATTTTCTCTCTTGTGTCATCCTTGAAGAGCTCACTCACATTTACATACCTCAATTAAATTCCTAAAATGTTTCCAAAAGCAGGTCAACTGACCCAGAAGTAGGACGAAACGTCGCCTCAACTCAACTGACAGTTGAAGTTGGGCGAGTTCAGGCAAAAGTTTAATTAGTTCTACATACCAAATGTGCTGGGTTAACCACTTGACCAGAGACCCACTAAAACCCAACAGTGCGTGTTCTTCTTTAGCATAAAATGCATTGCTTTTTGCTGTTCCTGCTGCTCCTGCTGTTCACAGTTTTATACCAGTGCCAGTGCAGTTTCTTTCCCAAGCTACCATTGGACATCTATCAGGAGCAACTAAAGCAGCTGCTCTCCCAGTTACATTGGGCATCAAATGTGCAAAGTTGCTTTGCCATCATCACGGATGAGTTACACTCTGACATTTATGATAAAAGTTACTTTGAGGCGGTGGGTCGGCGTCCTTATCCCTACTACATGATAAGTGTAAATTCTAGCGAGGATTTACTGCATCCCACACAACAGTTAAACTTCATATTGCACTCCGTCAAAGCGAGCAATTGTGATGTTCATGTTATAACCATACTCAATGGTTGGCAAGTGAAACGTCTACTTAGATTTGTGTACGAGAGTCGAGCTCTGAATATGCAAAAGAAATTTATTTTGCTGCACGATGCACGTCTCTTTGTGGAGGATATGTTGGATTTGTGGACTGTGTTTGTGCAGAGTTTATTCCTTCGAAGATTACAGGATCAAAGGTAAGGTTTGTGGAACTTGGAGGATAGGGAACATAAGTCGAAATTTAATCAAGTGTCGTAACTAAGTACCGAGGAATACTACAGACTAGGGTTGCCAAAATCTTATATCGATTTTGTTGGACGTCAAGAATCGATACTTTTATAAACGATATATCAGAAAAAATTACTATTGTAATTACAGGAGCAAGTTGTCATAGCAAGTCTTCCGATTTTGTTCTGCACAAAACGTATAGAAAGAAGTAAAAAGTCGGTCAAGCCAGACTGTACCAGGAGTAGGAGCTGAATGCAACGCTTCTGCTGCGCTCATCTCTATTTCTCTCTCTCTCTCACTCACGCGTTGTTGAATGAAATGCGGTGTAGGTTTGGAGTGCATGAGAGGGGGTGGGGGAGGGAGGATTTTATTTTTTGATCATAACTTGAGAACCGCTCATCCGATCTTTATCATTTTTTCGGCAAATCGATACATATTACGAATAACTAACTACCTCTAGAAGAAACGAATAATCTATCTTTAAAACTGTGGGAGATATGACGTTTTTTCCAAATTCAGGGGGCGGGAGGGGGCGTGGCAATAATTGCAAAAAAAATTTGCTCTGCCTGCAAGTGTAAGAAGCATTTGTCCCATACAAGTCAAACGTCTATCTCTACGGACATGGCTATATCGACTCGGCTGTTGATGCTGATCAAGAACATATGTACTTACTTTATAGGGTCGGTAATGATTCCTTCTGCCTGTTTCATACTTTTGCACAAACTATACTCTATGTACCATCGGTACAAAGTATAAAAACGAAATTTTCGGAACATTGGGTTTTAAATGAATTCCTCCAATCAACTTGATCCAAATACGGTATTTCGGAATATATTTTCTTCCCTTATACGTTATTTCTTCGTAGAATTGCGATTTATAATCAAAATAAATGAAAAAGGTTTTTTCAGTCCTGTTGGAAAAGACAAAATCCATAAATATCTTAAATATTTTTTTATTTTAGACCCATGGGTTTTTGGTAAATATTTCTTAGAATTTTCCGTAGATTTCATTTTAATCAATATACAAATCGCATTCCCCAAAGCCATATTCTAGTTTCAGAAAATTAAATCATTTAAATCTTAAAGATAATATTGATAAGATATAAGTTATAAGATATAACGGCCACTAGAAATGCTCGAGTGGAAGTATTTGTATTTGTATTTGTATTTGTATTTATTCCAGTATACCTAGTGGTACATGCAAAGCATATTTTTAATTCACTAGTCACGACAGATAACAACTCGATATATAAAACATAAACTTATACTACTACTTAAACTAACAATGGTGTATGTATTTAAATTAGCATTAACATTGAGATTTTATTTACTTATTACTTATTGACTTATTATAATTTTCTTGATTTACTGTTTTAGTTCTTATTTGAGGTGCATTAATAATTGGGTTTTTAAATAAGTGTGCGCTACTAATATTTTTTTTATCCTATGAGGTAACTGATTCCAGAGACGAACAGCGTTTATGAAGAAATGTTTCTTTGAACTAGATAGTGAGAATCTTGGGCAAATAATGTTTTTAGTCCTTCTTGAAGAGGTAAATACTAATTTATCGTACAGGTACTGTGGAGTCATCGTATTTATAATCTTGTGTAATAATATTAGGGCTCTCATGTCTATCCATCTATTCAAGGGCAGTCCAAAAATTTGGCATGCGGCGGTTGAGATGTGGTCCGTTGGCTTTAGATTGTGTACATATCTGGCAATGTTATTAAAAACAACATTAAGCTTTTGTCTTGAACTGGCGTCACTGTTTCCAAAGACTTCAACCCCATAGAAGAGACCAGAGGTCAAATATGTTTTCGCTATTAAGAGCCGTAAATTTACTGGTAGAAGATTTTGTGTCATATAGAGAATCCGTACGTTTTGCCCACTGCCCTTTTTATGTGATCACCCCAGGTCATTGTCTTATTAAAGGTAAAACCTAGATTACTCGCCTGAGCAACATACTCAATAGCGTTATTCTCGATTTTTAAATTATTTAATTCATCCGTATTTAAAAGTTTTTTGTAAACTACCAAGCACTTTGATTTAGATGGGTTGAGTCCCAGTCCATTTCTTTTAGCCCAGTCACTTATTTTACTTAGTTCCCTATTTGACACATCAATACATTCATTAATTTTACTGACAGGACGACTGACATACAGTTGCACATCATCTGCATACATATGTACATCACAGTTTGACATCACAGCTGGTAAGTCATTAACATAAACACAAAAAAGCAAAGGTCCCAGAACCGATCCCTGCGGTACTCCACGTGTGAGTGACAAAAAGGACGAAGAACTGCACGAAGTTACCACTGATTGACATCGTTCGGTCAAGTATGAGCGAAGCAGCTTTGACGCTGTGATAGAAAAAATTATACAGCTTGCTAAGCTTGGAACAGAGCACATCATGATTAACCGTATCAAACGCCTTGCTGTAATCTAATAGAGTCAAAAACGTCACCTGTCCATTGTCTATATTATTTCTTATGTCTTCAGTAATTTTTAGGATCGCCGTCGTACAACTTTTGTTTTTCTGAAAACCAGATTGTTTCTGATTTAACAAGTTATTGGAGACCATATACGAATTAATTTGGTTGGCAATCAACTGTTCACAGACTTTGGACAAGAAAGGTAGTAGGGATATCGGCCTATAGTCATTATTTGCCTTTAAAATAGGCACAATTTTGGCAGATTTCCACATTTTTGGAAAAACGGACTTTTTTAAAAAATTTCGGTTTTCCTAAGGTTTAGAAAATAACGACATATCGATGTATCGATGATTTTGGACCCGATATATCAAATATCAATATTGAAAATTTTGATTTCTGATATTATCGATATTGATATATATTTTAAAAAATATATATAAATAACGAAATTGGCCAGGTGAAAGGACTTAGACTTGAATCAATGAAAAAAAGCTGAACGGAAATAAAAAGTAGAGCCAAGAGCTGTGTTGAACAAAGTTTCAACGGTATTGGCGGTCATACTAGACCGCGCATCTTTTTGAGTCTCTAAGGACAACAGTAGAGCAGTCCGTAGGGAAGTTATGCCTAAGCGTATGCGTATCCTTAGTCGACCATAGCCTGCGATAACACCGTTCGATTTGAAAACGAGAAGGCCAAGCTAACTTCGTCTTTGCCGAAGTTTTTACACCCTTGCAAATGATTTAATACATCAGAGTTTAGGAACGTCAGCTGTAAAACAAACAATTCTAAACAAAACCCACTTTTCGACCGATAGTTTCTATGGCAGCTATAAGATATAGGCATCCGATTTTTACCAAAACTTCAAAATCTGTGTAAAAGCGTATAAAACTAATAATTGCTGCAGCGGGAGGCGTTTACATTTAAAACAAAAAAGTTTTTCTAACAAAGACCCAAATTTCGACCGATAGTTCCTATGGCAGGTATAAGATATAGTCATCCGATCCGGTCGGTTCCGACATATTATAATAATTATTAGTGTGCAGTATAAAGAAGACTCTGTGCAAAGTTTCAGCTCGATAGCTTTAAAACTGAAAGACTAGTTTGCGTAGAAACAGAAAGACGGACAGACAGACGGACAGACGGAAAAAGCTCAATCGACTCAGCTCGTCGCCCTGATCAAGAATATATATAGTTTATAGGGTCGGAAATGAATATTTCTATGCGTTGCAAACTTCTGGGCAATATTATAATACCCATTGCAAGGGTATAAAAATTACCCATATAGGTCATTCTTTTATAACAAAATTTTTGATTTTAACATAAAAGTATCCGATATTAGATCTCGACATGCCCACTAACACATAATTTGCGGTTTTGAACAAAATTTTTTTTTTTAATTTTATAAACAATTTCAAAAATCATCCAAATCGAAAAAATGGGTTTTTAAAAACGTGTTTCTCAGGTTTGGTTTATCGGACAGGTCTCAGGTCGATATTGATGATAAGTATTTAACTGTATCTACTCAAATTACAATTTTATAGATTTTTAAATTATTCAATAATATTAACTAACAGTTGCTAAAAATTGTTCATAATTTTTTCTCAGTGTTAACCCCCATAATGTAGCTTCTAAGGATACACAATTGATCGCCCTAAACTTAACTTAGATGATGGTGCGTTCAAAAAGATGGAGACTTTTATAGTTTAAAAGATACTAATATATGAAGTTATAAATAAATAAAAAGATGCCCTTAAAGAAAGCTTTGCCACGCAGTCAGTTTGAAAGCTTTTTGATTGAAATATACATACATATATATCAAGCTTTTGCAAAAATTTGCCTTTTCTTGTAAACCTGTGTAATTAATGTGTTGATAGTTTCAGCATTTCCACCATAGCCTATCCGGGTATATTTAGCGGGGTATTGGTTATCAAAGAGCTGGGCATTTGGAGGAAGGGAAAACGTATTCGAGCAAGCAGGCTTTTTGAAGACAAAACCAGAAACTTGAAAGGTAAGTTCTTGGGCCTAACTGTTGTTTTCATCTTCTTCCATTTTACTTACAGGTGTCACCTTGCCTGTGGCCTTGGCTGAGCATGTGCCCATGGTGCAGTGGGTGATGTCATCAAATACCTATCAAGGTGTGGAAATTGAAATCTTGAATGCTCTGGCTCAGGTTCTAAATTTTGCGCCCAAATATTATCACTTGAATGACAGCAGTACCACAGATTGGGAACCTCCTGACGAACAGGAGAATGTTACTCAGTTGGTTCAAACAGGTATCATAGCAGAGCTGGTAAGTCTTTAGACTTGTTCCTCAACTAACATCTTTATTTAGCTTGATTTCGCAGGTGCATCATCAGGCGAGATTTGCTTTGGGCGATCTACATCTGGTCCAAGTCTACCTCCCACTGGTGGAGCTCAGTGTGCCCCACAATTTCGAGTGTTTAACCTTTTTGACGCCCGAATCCTCCTCAGACATTTCATGGCAAACTTTTATTCTCCCCTTCAGTGGTGGCATGTGGGCCGGAGTTTTACTCTCCCTGGTGGTCGTGGGTTCGGTATTCTATGCCTTTAGCTACCTCTATGCCCTTTCCATGTCGGACAGCCGGAAGGCTTTAAAATTCTTTCGCTGCCTGCGACTAAATGATGCGAGAAATCGAGTGGATGAGCTTAGTTATCGTCGTTTAAGCTTTCGCATAGCGATCAGTCGCTATCGTGCGCCATTGGTTAGCGGGGAAGGTCGAGATATGTTTGAAGATTATGCCCATTGCATACTGCTCACTTACAGCATGCTGCTATATGTGGCCTTGCCACGCATGCCACGGAATTGGCCATTGCGTGTAATGACGGGTTGGTACTGGATCTACTGCACTTTGCTGGTGGCCACCTATCGGGCTAGTTTTACGGCCATTTTAGCGAATCCGGCCGCTAGGTGAGTGTAGAACTAGGTTCTAGGTCTAGGTTTGTTTCTCATTTCTTATGTTCAGGGTAACCATTGATACGCTACAGGATTTGCTACGTTCTCACATACCACCATCAGCTGGATCGGCCGAAAATAGGCAATTCTTTTTGGATGCCAGCGATAGTGTAGCCCAAGAAGTGGGCGCCCATATGGAAGTGCA
This sequence comes from Lordiphosa clarofinis, assembly GCA_018904275.1. Taxonomy (NCBI): domain Eukaryota; kingdom Metazoa; phylum Arthropoda; class Insecta; order Diptera; family Drosophilidae; genus Lordiphosa; species Lordiphosa clarofinis. The sequence continues at coordinate 649,389 of JAEIGQ010000007.1, read as the reverse complement.
GGAGCATAGCGAGGATTTGGTAAGCAGTTCCCGAATACATGTAATATGCATTTTAAAATTTAAAATATCGTTACAACTTTTTCGGTGGTTTAAAATTTAATTTCCATTACAATTACAATTACCAGTACAATCGCTTTAATGTAAAGAAAAATTGCATCGGAAATACTTCAATTACTTTTAATTAAAAATAGTTCAATTTTTGTTATTGAAATAATTGTAAATGTTCTTCGTATGTGTTCTTTCTACTCTTTCTCTCCGAGCAAAGATTTTGTTGTTGGCTTCGAATGTTGCTATCGGCACCATCTGTAGCCAGCGATAGTTTTCCCAAATCATCGACAGACAACAATAAACAATTCCAAAAACTATAAGTTTTTAGGTTCATTTGAATCCGTTGCCTCTACTTACCATTGGTAATGGTTTTGGAAGCAATATCACCCAAGTCCTGCATGAAATATTTTTGTAGTCTTTCCAACTAAAGGTTTTACCGTTCGATTAATATTTCATTTTCACACTTCACTTGGGAATTGTTTATTGTCACACATCTTGAAATATTCTCACATTTTCTTCCTTTCTAATGTTTGGATGCTCCATTTGAATGTATGCTACAAGAGTCCGAGTTGGCATGTTTTCATAAATGGTTTAAGCACCTCGAATTAAATATCAATAATACATCAATATACAATAATACATACAAGCGTTTATCTGGGTGAAGACGCAGCTCTGATTTATCCTGTGACTTTGGAATGTGACACTCTGTGAAGCAATGTAAACTCAGCATAAAGCGTCATAAAAAAGTATCGAACACTACCGATTGTTCAGGGTTACCGTCGTACCGTACTAGGGTTGTCGAATATTTCAAAAATATCTATATCGATATTTTGGGCGATATTGAAAAGGTATAATTTCGATATAAATATTTTGTTGTTTAAAAACGTCGATATTATCGATATTTTTCAATAAAAACCCGGATCTTAACTATGAACAGGCCTTTTGAGGTAATTGAGGCGTCATTTGACGCGTTATAAGAATTACTTAGTTTCCATATTTACATTAAAAGGCTCCCAAATTCTTTATCGCATCCTCTACTTAAGTCTGCTTCGGTTGATTTTTCGTGTAAAAAAAATTCGCAGACTTTTAACATAATTATAATTGATTTACATTAAAGCTTTTTTACAAACATATGTGCATCACGATGTAAATATCCACAATATGAAAAAATGCATAAATAGCAGCCAATTTTGTCAACCTAAATTTCCAGAATTCAAAATAACTTTTATACTTGGATTTACCGTTGATGAGCTTCATTTCAGCCAAGCATCTCCATGCTTTGCTTTTAAGTGCGCTTTTATATTTGTTTGAGTTTCTACTGGTCCCTAAAACTTTATTGCAAAGTTTGCACTGCGATTTTTGTGCATCAACTTTAACATTTTGCCTTAAATGTCCAGAGCACAAGAAACAGTTATTCGCAACAGTGCGACCGATCGCTATAACAAAAATATTTTCGATAACCCTAGTCGATACTTTCCAACTCAGCTTTTAATTCGTTCGGTCTTCCCTTTTTCTTAGAGCGGAAATTTTTGAGGGCTGTGAGTTTCAGGGGCGGGAAGTTTTGGGGCACCAAATTTTAGAAAATCGGGTTGTCACTAATTCAATGTTTATTGTGGTTATTGTTGCTTAAGATTAAGAAATGTGGTATTTCTGAAAGTGATTTACGCTTTGCTGTCATTTCAATATGGGGCCCCTGTGCAAGATTCTGCACTTCAAGATCTCGCAACATAAGAAAATCATTGAATGCCATTTTTTTAAGCTTACGAATCAATATTTAGGATTAAAGAGCAGAGGTCTTGGACCATTGACAGAGTCAAACATTCTGCTCCAAAGATTATGATATCTTAAAGGGGTATGAGGGGGTACAGATTTGTGATACCTTGAAAATTCTTATGAAACAATAATTAGGGGATTGCGTCAAAGGAGACCCAGGATTAAAAAAATTGTTTTTATCAAACAAAATAACCACAATTTCCATATTAAAGTACCAAAAAGTTCATTCCACTGAGAAAAGTTTTCAGAAAGGGGCTTGGTGTGAATAATATACAGTGAAAAATAAGATTTTTTTCTTGCACAATTTTTCGGTCATTTACACTTTTCCGACTTTTCCGGGTGGAATTTTCTAAAAACGTACCTTGTAAAGTGATGCAGCTTCCATCACAAATTTTGGATAACTCGTGTCCAAATTACATTTGCCATCTATCTCTTATCGAAAAATTTTAGGGTCCTGCAAAGATTGCCTATTAGTCGGTGAAGAAGTTCCGTTGCTCCGAGATTCCTGGGCACAGCAAGTGCTGTTCTGTTTTTGTAATGTTAACACTGCTGCCAAAATCCCCCTCACAATTAGCGTTCGTCCAAACTAAAAAAAAATTTCAAGTACGTCTTTATACAAACGCTTTTGATGAAAAGAATAAAAGAATTTATTTCTTAAAATCAAGCTTAATTTGTCAAGAACTTCAGGAATAAATATATCAAAACCTGCAGATACAGAATAGATATGCTTCTTAGGGTGGAGAAAGATATTATAACCTCGACAAGGATATATCGGGGATACAAAAATCATAATTAAATCAGCTCTCCTGGGTTGAAACTGTACAATTGCTACTATATTTTCGGTTCCACGTCTATTCAACACAAAACAATTTCAACACGTCAATTCAACACACGTCAATTCAACAAACGTCAATTCAACACACGTCAATTCAACACACGTAAATTCAACACAGCACAATTATAACACATATACAATTTCAACATAATCAATTTCAACACAAAGCAATTGAACATCGGGAAATTTCAACATATTACGATTTCAACACAGTACAAAATCAACTCTGGAAAAAAAAAACAATTTAAAAAATGTATATTTTCAATCTTGCAAGTGGCAATGTCAGTCGAACCTGACTTTTATATCCTTCGCATATTTGAAAGCATTAGAGATAACATTCTTTTGTTCACAACTTGAATAAATTTCATCCGAATGCAGACGTTGTAAATATCGTAAAACTTTTGCCTGGCGCTTGTGTCACCCTTCTTTCCCAGCATGAATTTGTTTGTGTTTAATTTGTAATGTGTTGAAATGACGTATGTTGAATTGACTTTTGAAATTTGTGTGTTGATTATACCGGGAATTGGTTTATTTAACTGCCGCTAGTTTCCCCCTTCTATCTCTGATGGTACTACACACTTGCATTATAATTACTATCACTAATAAAAGTCATCGTTACTCAACTTTAGGTTCCACGTCTATTTAACACAAAACAATTTCAACACGTCAATTCAACACACGTCAACTCAACTCACGTCAATTCAACACAAAACAGTCTTCACAAAAAATCGTCAACAAACGTCTATAAGTCATTTCAAATTTAAATTTAATAATAAATTAATTATTTTGTTTTGTGTTAAATTGACGTGTTGAAATTGTTTTGTGTTCAATTAACGTGTGTTGAATTGTTGTGTTTGGTGAAATGAATTAGTGTTGTATTGACGTGTGTTGAAATTGTTTTGTGTTGAATTTGTTTGTGTTGAATTGACGGATTGTTGAATTGTGTTGTTGGGTGAAATGACTGTGTGTTTTATAGACGTGTCACCATATTTTCCTATTTCAACTTATTTCCTGTTGTTATTTTTGTGCTCATAGTTGACAACAATAAGAACCTCTGTACGAGGTAACCGACTCAACTTGTATATATATATATAAATGACTCCAGACCCCACTTAAAGCTAATAAAATACTTGTTATCATATGTCTTGCCCTTCCGCAGATTGCTCGCATTGCCAGGGGTCACTGCGCCTATTATGATAATGAGTTCTATCTGCGTTATCTGCGAGTTGCAGATGATTCCGGAGGCGTTAACTCAGCCTCTTTGCACATAATGCGCGAATGCGTAGTCAACATGCCAGTGGTGATAGCTCTGGAGAAGAATTCGGCTCTCAAGAAGCATGTGGACATCTATATACAGCATCTGACGGAGGGCGGTAGGTTCCACTTACATAATTATCTAGTATAAAACCCTTAAATTATCCCTTCTCTTTGAATTACGATAGGTTTAATCTCGAAATGGCTGCGCGATGCTGTCAAAGGATTACCGGCCGAAGAGCTGGCCCCTCCGGAGGCTCTTATGAACTTACACAAATTCTGGAGCTCATTTGTGGCCTTGGGCATGGGTTATTTCTTATCGATATGTGCCTTACTAGCTGAACGCTGGCATTTTAAGCATTTCATTATGAAACATCCCATGTATGATATATACAATCCCAGTTTATATTATAATTTTAAACGTCTCTATCCAGATCAATAAATAATAAATTTAAATGTTCTGCCATATATCAGGGCTATTCACTTAAGTGCTTCTCCGTCAAGTACTGAGGAGCAATGTGGCACATCAATTTCAAGACATTTCCGAAATTCTTTCAATCATTTTTCCCAAGTTTATGAGTTAATGCATTACGAATCATTTGTTGGAATATCACAAATCTTCAAATGCAAAATAGTCGTAAATAAACCTGCTGCTAAAGTGCCTAGACTAAACAAACGAAAAAAGAGCGCACCCAACAGAAGACTAATCACTTCGATAGAAAATATTTGGGCAAAGAAACCGCGAGGGGGATTTCTATATAATGGCTTGAGGTTTGCCAAAACAGCAGACATTATAAACAATCAACTTGAAGAACAAAAAAAAAAACACATCAACAATCATAACAATTAATAAACATTTGTGGGGCTTCCTCTGGGGGAATTTTAAATTTTTTTGATTTTTTGTGAAAGAACTTGAAAATAAACTTCTATGGGTAGGTATGTATTAATAGGTGAGTACACAGCGCAAGTAGAATTGAAATATTTTGTAAAAGTATGGATGGATTAAAGAACCAGCAAAGGTTGACTACAGTCGCCAATGACACACTTGTATGCTCTGGATATTCTTTTTACCAACTTTGTGGTTCAGCGGTATTTAAACTAATTAACCCCGCACTAAGGCATACAAACTTAAAGCATACAACGATAACTCAGCATTTTGCAATTCCGAAAAATGGATTTGTACTCAATAAGATCACAATACTAGGTATACTTAAAACAAAATGCTATTCTTAATTTAGTAATATGAGCTGAGCTGCTCTACTGATTTTAATAATAATAGAAAAAGTAAATATAACTTGAATTAAAGAATTTTTTTCCCACGAACTTTTTTTTGATACTCTTGAAGGAAAGGGGAAAACATGTATTCTAGAAGTGGCTTTTGAACAAAATCGTATATATTTTTATACAGCAAAGTAATATAGCAAATACGTTTCCTGAACTCTGAAATTTCTTATTACGTATTTTTTTTTCTATTTTACGAAAAATTTTTATAACGAAGTTTTTTTTTGGTCCCCTTGAGATTCTCTATTAAAAGTTCGACTATATCAGCTATTAACCCCAAAACAGTAATTTATTCCGGTTCCTGTACGTACCGAGTGGAACGTTGTGGTCATTTTGGTTTCTATTCGATAACGGGTTCAGTATCAGGTCATGGATTCGATTCCCAGACCAGACTAAGAAACTCTCACAGCAAAAATTTCGACTTATCTTTTTATTCAGAAGTTTTAAGGGGTAAAACAAAAAAAGTTTTTTTAGAAGTTACAGGCAATTTAGATAAGTTTAAAGTGCTGTTAAAGCCTTAAACTTGTTTTTCTCAAAACTGTATTTTTTAAAGTCGGTGACCAAGATTTCTCGAAAACGGCTGAACCGATCGGTTAAAAGTTTTAACACAAACTTCTCAAATATATTTCTTAAAGGAAATAGATTTCGCAACATTTTCTATATTTTTATTTTACATTGAATATTTGATATATTTTTTTTATGAAGCCGCAATTTTGTTAAAAATTAAAAGTTATATGTCTTAAACAATTTCACCGGAGAAATCGTGGTCACCGCCTAACACCTTTTTTGCGAATATTTTGAGAAGATCGTCTGCAGGAGCACAACAGATCAATATTTTTACAAATCGTAAGTGCCATTTAAAACATACATAAAACTTCTTCACTTAGGCAAAAAATGGCCCACTTGTGATACAATATAACCCCTAAATTTTTACTTTAAGACAGTAAAGGGTAAGTCTTCCCTTTTAAACCAGCAGAAACTTGAGTAGCAAAGCAATCTCTATTTCAGAGACTGCTAAAATGTCAGTAGAAAAGGTTGACCTACTTGCATAGCGAATCGCTCTCCAATTGAGACGCCCAAATGTCAGTAGGGAAGATGCTGATCGCTTTGCTTCGTCATCAACTTAGAAGTTCTACAATTATTGTTGTTCGGTTGCCACTAAATGTAGCAGTAAGTTTGCTTTCTTATCTTATTTAGTTATTTATTTTGATTACAATCTTCCTAGAATGCTAATAACGATTCTAAGCTTAAAGATCCACTAACATGTAGTCAAAAATTTTGCTTTTTGTAAAATAAAATAACCCTTTCACAAGAAAGGTAATAATAAAACGTCTATTTTCGGCCTTCTAACTGCGTAAACCCGCTTTAATCAGGGGCCGGCATAACACACATGTTCATTTCGGCGTTGCGTGTGTGTTTTTAGCCACGCAAGAGTGCACTTTTTGAGCACTTCTTTGTTCTTGCAAAAGAGAGCAGTATAAGATCGTATACTGTCGGTGTGTTGACGTCGCTGCCGCAGATTCCTTTTTTAAGCCGGGTATCCAGCACCACGGAAACTAAAAATTCCAGTCAAACTTCATATAAAAACAAGTGAGAACCGCTCATCCGATCTTTACCACTTCTTCAGCAAATCGATACATTTTGACAATTACTAACTATCTCTAGAAGGTACAAACCATCTATCTACAAAACTGTGGAAGATATGACGTTTTTTCAAAATTGCGGGGGCGGGAGGGGGCGTGGTCAAAATTGAAAATAAACTTGATCTGCCTGCAGCTATAAGAAACATTTGTCCCATACATGTCAAAGCTCTATTTCTTACCATCTCTGAGATCTGTTTGTTCATACGGACGGTCGGACAGACGGACGGACAGACGGGCATGGCTATATCGACTCGGCTGTTGATGCTGATCAAGAATATATATACTTTATAGGGTCGGAAATGATTCCTTCTCTCTGTTACATACTTTTGCACAAACTTAATATACTCTATGTACCTTCGGTACAGAGTATAAAAACTATGGCAGGAATTTTTAGTTTGCGTTTTCGTTGCTTGTGTATCCAGCAACATGAACGTAATCCACAGTTTCTTATCGATAGTTGGCATATGCATATCGATAGCGTGTGTGGTTGGAGAGAACAGCTGATACACAGCGCAGGAATATATTACCAACAATTATTTTGGACGTGATGAGCGAAAATGTTGGGGGGAATGCTATTTTATTTATTTGTTATGAGCTGTAATCTGGATGGGGAACCATCAGCGTGCAAAGATTGGTAGAGGGTGCCAAGGGCACACTTATGCCAAAATGATGAAACCGCCAGAGGGATGCTTTCCATAGACACAAAGGTCGGAGAGATGTTGTCCATGAAGATGCCTTCTTAATCTGTGTGTCGCCAGATCAAAGGCAAAGTTATTAGAGTGGTGCACCAATGGTCATGATAGCTGCAGGTTTGCACACCCAACCTTATATGTACATATGTAGTTGTATGCCCCTCATACTAGGGGCACCACATAGATGACTCTAGTTTCTTGAGGGCAGTGGATCATGCCCCCATAACGCGATCGCTCAGATCCCCAGCAACGATGCTTAAGAAGCTAATGGAGCTCAGATGCCATTAGCTGCAACCATAGCTACTGCCCGAGTCACACGGGCTTTCTTAGTCAAGATACGCCAAAGTATTTAGCCGCGTTATCCGTATACGGATTTCTTAATCCCAGGATGTTGCATTCAATCTACTTTTCCGGGTTTCATAGCGATCGTGTTGACTCCTTGAACGATTAGCGGCTACTTTCCAGCCGGTTCGCCCTTCTACCAAAGCCAAGGCACTGATCCGGCCACTAAGTTGACAAAATCCTTAATGTAAATGCGAATGTATTTAGCAAATCTTATATTTTTTTATTTTATTTAAATTCAAATAGTTAACAGTGCTTAACAACTGATTGATTGGAGTGACCTTTCAACTTTTAGGTGCATGGTCACACTGTTTTAGTTATGTTCCACACACAAAGAAATAATTAGCAAATTCCTGACAGGAATTTTCCGCAGTGCTGGATACAGGCCTTTACACAGCAGATAGAAACGCGCCTTAAATAAACCACAACTGGTGTGACCCTAGAAGTGTGTAAGGATATCTCGATCTTCTTCTTCTTTCTTCTTTATTGGTCCGATGCTTGCATCACAACCGTTTGACGGTCTCGGCCGCTGCAACTAATGTCCGCCAGTCGCTTCTGCTCCGTGCGAGCTGCCACCAGTTTTTCACGCCAAGCTTGGAAATGTCTTTCCACACCTGGTCGTCCCACCTTAGAGGTGGTCGTCCCACCTTGCCTTGTCCCAGTTCTTTCGCATTCCTCTTGTAAACCATTTTTGCTGGAGCTTGTTCATCCATACGGGTAACATGTCCCAGCCAGCGCAGCCGCTGTTGCTTTATGCGCTTGACCAGACTAGTATCCCCATAGAACTCATATAGTTCGTCATTCCTTCGGATGCGAAAATCCTCGCCAACTTTCAAAGGTCCATAAATCCTGCGAAGGATCTTTCGCTCGAAAACGCCAATCGCCGCCTCATCCGCTGATGATATTGCTTCTGCGCCGTATTGCAGGACTGGGATGATAAGCGACTTATATAGCGCTATTTTTGTTCTTCTCTTGAGGTTTCTGCTCTTGAGCTCCCTACTTAGCCCGTAATAGCATCGGTTTGCGAGCGTGATTCTTCTTCGGATTTCCAGGCTGATGCTGTTGTCGCCGGTTATCATCGTTCCGAGGTAGACAAAGTCCTCTACAACTTCAAAGTTGTACTCTCCCATTGCAACAAATTGCCCTAGGCGCGTAGACTTCTGTTTCGAGGACACTAGGTACTTCGTCTTGTCCTCATTTACCCATTAGTTCAGACTGCTTCTCAATCTCTGAAAACGCCTTGCGTACTGCCCGTTCGGTTTTGCCGACAATATCAATATCATCGGCGTATGCGAGGATATCTCGATCATTTTACTTAATTCCATCCAAATTTTGATTACATTTTTCATATTTCTCCCAGATTTCGAAATATAATAATTAAATTTAATGATTTGAAAGCGTTGTTCATTTGTAAGTCTATTCATGGCTAAATTATAAATTCAAACTGGACATGTTTGACAGTTACAACTGACACGAAAACAGCTGAGCTGCCAAAAAGAAAGTTGCTAAGTTTCACTAGTATTTGATCAACAAAACATGTTATATGTCAGTCAAAATTTGATCGCGTCGAGTAAATGAATCCACATTCAACTCAAAATCAACTATTTGGGTATTCCAATATCTAACTTTAGATGGAGGCGAACCCAAAAACCAGAAAACACTAACAATATCGATTACTAATCGTTTCCATATTTAGAGATGTACTTTCCTGATTAAGTTGCACTTGAATATAAATATACTAGCAAATAGCCCGTCACGCTTCGCTGCGCCTTCAAAAGTATATAACCAACGCACACCCACTTACCACCCACTTCAGGCCCACAACCCACCCACTTTCCGCACATTTCCCGCCCACATCCCACCCACTTTCCGCCCACTTGCCACCAACATACCGCACACTTCCCTCCCAAATCCCACCCACTTCCCATTTACATCCCACCCACTTACCGCCACATTCCACACACATCCCATTAACTTCCCACCCATTTCCCACCCACATACCACCCACTTCCCGCCCACATCTCACCTACATCCCACCCACATTCCACCCACTTGCCACCCACATACCTCTTCCCGCCCAAATCCCACCCATTTCCCATTTACTTCCCACACACTTACCGCCACTTACCGCCACATTCCACACACATCCCATTAACTTCCCATTTCCATCCCACCCATTTCCCACCCACATACCACGCACTTTCCGCCCACTTCGCACCTACATCCCACCCACATTCCACCCACTTGCCACCCACATACCACACACTTCCCGCCATCTTCCCGTCCACTTCCCATTAACATCCCACCCACATCCCTCCCACTTCCTGCCACATTTCACCCACTTTACATCCACTTACCACCCACTTCCAAGACAACTTTCCACCCACATCCCACCCACATACCATTCACTTCACAGTGAGCATCCCGGCGATATTTCCAACATCGGAAAATTAAAAACAAAATAAATTCTCATTTTGACCTTACAATCCCAGTTTCAAGCCAATCGTATGAAAAATAGTTTTTGCATGCAGAATTTTCCGGCCATTTTCCTCGTGGGCATTGAAAAATCACATTTCAAATTATTTCGTATTTTGTCCTTACAAACCGAGTTTCAAGCCAATCGGATGAAAAATAGTTTTTTTTCATGCAGAATTTTCCGGGAATTTTTTTGACCGTCAGGTCAAATTTTCCAACTTCGGAATATAACATTTTAAACTATTTCGTATTCTATACTTAAAAACCGAGTTTCAAGCCAATCGTATGATAAATACTTTTTGGATTCAGAATTTTCCGGCCATTTTTCTCGTGTGCGGATTTTCCAAAATCGGGAAAACACGTGTCAAATTATTTCGCGTACTATGCTTACAACTTATGTTTTTTTATGTGTAATTTTGTAAATGAGTTTGGCGCTAATCTCTGGCAACTAAAGTTTTGCCCATACAACCTTGACCACCCACTTTCCACCCTGCAAGGTGAATTTTCCGGAAGATTGGTATGCAGTTTTTGTCGAATTTTCATATAGATCTTTGAAAATGAGTTTAAACTTGATCGGATGAAAAACAAAAAAGTTTCATACAACAGTTTTCCGCGAATTTTCCACATTTGCCGAGAGAATTTTCCAAAATCCGTTCTTAGTACTCACTTTCAGCATAAGATAAAACTACTGGGAAAATCTCATCTTCCTATCTTTTATGGTTTAGGCTATGCGACGGTCACCAGTCAGTCAATTAGTCAGGTTGAACAGTTTTATATATATAGATAGAATATTAGCTGTTAGAAGCAGACATAGAAATTTTCACTTAAAAAAGCAGAGACTAGTATCTCGGTTTCCAATTGCTTGAAAGTTGTCCATAACTAAGAGCTTGCTTTGCAGACTAGTAGATGCACGTAGAACGAAAACGGTACCGGTATAATGCTATGGATTCTTTCGGTCTTTTAGGTTCCAAAAATATTGGTTCTAGGATAAAAATGGTAAGCGGGTTTCGGTTCTCCAATAAAAATTTAGATTCTGTTACGTTTCATAATCTAAAACGGTTTTGTTTCCCTGCATTTTTCTTGATATTTCTTCCTAATCTAAATGTATTAAATTTATTACGATCTATTACAAAATCTCCCCAGTTTTGTCCGCAAACTATTTCTATTTATTTGCTAACACTCCTCTTACATTTCACCCGGTCATTATACCACAATAATGAATATATTTTAATCTACATAATAGAAATAATTCAAGCAAACATTAATATTATTTGTATGTACTTCTGTATGTAAATATTCTATTAATTAGGCAACTTGCATAATAACTTTATTTAAATGTTAATGGTCATTTGAATAATTTCAAAGATTGTTTTCAATGTTGGTATTTGTTTTGTAGTTTGTTTAAATTGTTGTTTACATTTCCATGTTATTTAATTAAATTAGATTTGCTTCATTTTATTCAGATTTTGTTGTTTTTAGAGGGGCGGCATTTCAATACAATTTTACTCACACCAGGCGAGGCAGAAATTCCTGCTGTAGTTCCCAGTAATGGAAAAGGTATATGCGATAAGGTCAATTCTTAAAGCCTAAGGATTCTATTCTACTTATTTAAAACTGGGCTGGATTGGTTTATTGGATTTCACTTGGTTTTGCTTTGGTTCAGTAATATCGGTGATTATCCTCAAAATTAACTTGACCTTCGTCGACTTTTCTTTAGAGTTTTATAAAAAGGCAATTCATTGATTAACTTGATGAAAGAAATACCTCTAGCAGCTCTCTCTTATGGAAATTTTAATCTTAAAAGCCTTAAAATCTTATTTAAAGTCGGCTTAAGTCTTGGCCTATTCATAAAATAATTAGTTCAAGAGTAATCGGTAAGGAGTCCGAAACTGACAAAACATGCAACATTTTCTCCAACACTAAAGTACCCATTACAATGCTTTGCATGGTCACTTATATTCCTTTTGGAGAGAACTAATTTAATTAAATTTAATTTGACTTTTCGGAAGAAACTAAACCGCTTTCTTTGATGGCTGCTTGTGAGTACTGTGACCAAATGCTGAGTACAGCTTAGATCGACCCTTCCACACATTTGACTTGTTGTTTGTTATTTTGGTTTTGTTTTCCACGCCACAGCAAAATCTCTCTAATTGGCGTTTCCGTAACGATGTTGTGATACTCCCACTCCAAACTGACATTCTTGAGTTTTTGTAATTAAAATGCAATCATTGTTTATCCGTAAGTTCACATTTCAGAAATTCCAAAGTTTTTGTGTTTGCTTTCAGCAATATAAAAATTGTTACAAATGTATTTATAATTTGCTCGCCAAATTTGCATTTTGAAGCCTTCAAGTTTGGATTGGCATTCCAACTTGAAAAAAATATTTTTGCAGCAATTTTTTTTTATATCATAAGTTTACATTGAAAGTCTAAGGGTAACGAGTAAGGTCTACGAGTAACGGGTATAAAAATACATATTGGCCCTGGCGAAGAAAAATAATAAAAAATGCATTTTTTAAAAGAATCTCATCTCATTTTTTTCGAAAATTTAACGTGAAAATAACGAAAAATCGTTTTGGGGTCGACTAAATCCGATACACCGTTAAAAAGTTACGATTTTTTTTAAATGGCATGTGTCTTCCGGATTATCTTAAGAACTATTGACGGTAGGGGAAAAACTTTTTGGCGGATTCTCATCTATGTATAGTACTTCAAAATAATAGACAATCAAATTTTTTGGAAACTTAAAAAATATGGAGGCTGAGTTGATATGCAATATCCCATATGTGTTGACCTACAGTTTCAGAAAAAAGCTTTTCTCATTTAATTGCAATTGAACAGAAGTGGATAAAATTCTTGAATTTTTCAAAGACACTGGTCTCACGTGTTTCTTTTTTTATTTAAAGCAATTGAGCCAAATTGCGTAAAAATCCCCCAAAACTAACTGCTCGCTTTACAGTCTCGTTGTTGCACTGAGAACCGAAACTGTACCGGTACAACGTTTAGGTTCTTTTCGGTTCTAAAAATATCGGTTCTCGAATACCATTATACAAAAAATTTTAAATATCGGTACCGGTGCCGGGTCTAAGTTTCAATCGGTTCTTTTCGGTATTCGGTTCCGGTTTCGTTTTGATTCCCCGATCCAAAATCAGTTTTTTAATAATAAATAATGTATCTATCATGACGTTGCTGAAGATTCAGTCGGACGGTGTGAGCCTTTGTAAAATCAAAGGCTCGGTTTAGTTCTAATTATCGGGTCTAAGACAGTTGAAAAATTGTTGACTGTATTTGAGGTAAAAATTTTAACATATTTTAGTCCGGAAAACACATTTAGTTTTTTAAACTCTTCATTCATCTGAAAACGAAGGCAGTCTCAACTACTCTGTTGGTTTTTGTCGTTCTTTAACTTGAAATCGAAATATATCAATTTTCGATATCATTTCTTAGACGCATCTTTAATTCATTTTTATATTATATATAGGGGGTCCTGTTCGCATTTAGGTTCGGTAAGTTACAAGTTGGTACTACAACTGTGCGTAATAGTAATTATATTTTTAAAGACACCTTAGCCTAAAGAAAAGTCAGGCATTAGATATCTAATCAAGAAATTATCAGCTATATCAGCTTTTGACCCGTTAACCTCAGACCTGAGACCTCTTATCTCATCATATTTATGACTCGACTCGTTAGCTGCTTGGGAATTGTCTACTTATTGTCATGACCAGCAATACAATTTGTTTGGTAATGTAACTTTTTGGAGCTAGCAAATTGTTGTCTATTTGTAATACACAAATGTCCAATATGTTAGACTTAATTGGAAAAATATGTTCAGATTATCTTCCAAATATCAGCATGCCCTCTAACACATTGTAGAATTTTTCTGAGTGTACAGTTCGTATGGGAATTTGGTCGTTTTACGGTTGGAAGCGATTTGTGGAACACATGGGAGTAACGAAATTGCTAATAGCAATTCACTGATAAGGCCATTCTTACTAGATAGATAGATAGATAGATGATGTTTATTTTTCCCATATTCATATACATTGTTCGTAGCTGCTGATTATTTTACGTATTCAAGAAATAAACTTTTATAAAGCTTGGTTTGTAACCGTCAGCCTTTCCTCTGTTGTTTAAACAACGTTTACAAGTATTATAAAATCTATTATTAATATTATATTTGTATTAGAAATCTTCATTAATAATATTTTTTCTATATATTATAACCCCCTCAGTAAATCTAGCCAGATTCTTCCATCCCATTTCTCCATTTAACGCCATGACTACCTCTTCTGTTGTGAGTGTGCCTTTCTCAAACCAACGCAGACGGAATTCTCTTAGAACAGGACATCGCCCCACAAAATGCTGCATGTCTTCCAACTCTGCTGTTATATAGTGAGCATATGCCACTGTTAACAGTCCTTCTTGGACAGCCATTCAACCATAGCAGATCACCTCTCGCCTTCATTATCCATGTCCGTGTCCGTTGGTCGGAACAGCTCGTTGCAGTATGACGGTCCTACTTCATGGCTTAAATCTTTATATATTCCCAATGCGCTTCCTGAGGCTTTGAGTAAATGTTGGCTTCGGCTCTCTTCTTTTAGCGCAGTGAGAAGCATTCTTACTATATACTACCCAAGGAACACTTTAATGGGCAACCCTGTAAAAAAAATAAAATACAATTTCCTCATTGTTTTTCTTCCATTCTATTAAAATGGGACTGTTTCGGAATCCAACTCGTAAATGAACTAATGAATATTTAAATCAAAGTCCAAAAATCCAATTCCACAAATTCCAAGTTGACAAAAAGTCCGCATTTATAATTTGTTTATTTCTATAGAAATAAAATTGTTAATTCTCAAACTTTTTACTGCAGCTTCTTACACTTGGGCTTCCTTATATAGGCGCAATAATAGAAATTGCTAAACATTGTTAACATGGTGCAGCTCATCATAGCTTGGAGCAATTGCAATACCCAAGATACGGGGCAGTTTGGTCTAAAGATTAACACTTGCACAGGTTGCAGTAGCAACAAAATGAACTGCAGCATCTGTAAGTGAGTTATGTGCTTTTTCCACCAGAGATTATCCTTTAGATGTGGACGCAGTGCTGCCACAAAGTAGTAGGAGTACATCACAGAATGAACGAACGAGTTGAAAAATCCCGTTGTACAGTATTGTCCACCGGGGCCAGCGATGCGATACAAGAAATAGAAGCCACCGACCATTATTGTATGATGGAACAAATGGAGCGTTGTGATCTGTTTATAGCTTCGACGCAGCACAAAGAATATTGTGTCCATAAGATCCAGTACCTTGTTGATAAAGAAAGCAAAGCAGAGTATGCGTTCTGTTTGTTTTTTCGGATGGTCCATCGGCAATGGCATCATGCAAAGCACATCGACCATTGGATTGATAACCAAATAATAGAAGCCCTACGAAAAAATGTTGAACAAATTATCTGCATTTGGGATAACCCTTGTGATACATACGATGCCAAACAAAATCAAATTGTAGAACACTTGACACAGATTATAGATCAGCATGGCTTTTGTTACATTGTAGGGTTTACGGCACTCCATCCAATCTCTGCCAAGCTTTAACACAAAGTACAAGTAAGCCGATAGGAGCAGAAATACAGGCCATGGTGAGTCAAGCAGCGGCAGCTTATAAGGATCTGCAAGGATTTCGAAACGCTGAACTAAGTCTTGACTCTTGAGGTGAGTTGGCAAGTATTACCCTTATGTTCCAATTCAAAAAAACTTAACACTGTCGAATTCATTTCGGACTAGAACCGCGCTCTACTTGATGTAAAATGTTAATGCCACTTCCAAATAGTTTTGTGTCACCAGCAAATCTTTTCAATGCCAATGAAATTCAGTCTTGCTTTAGTTTTAATCGGAGATCCCCAGCATGGCCCCTGGGGGCTAAACTTATTCGGCAATTTACATATTTTTGTGCCGAACACTTGCCAAGGTAATGCCGCACAAATTGAGAGAGCACTTTAACGACAACTCATTTCCGTGCATATATGCTTTGGTGACAAAATCCAATTAATATGCAGGAACTTTGATTAAAATATTTCGGAATAACTAATTAATTGTACATTGCGGAAACTGTTGCATTATTATACTCTGTCACATCAATATGACATTTTATAATATTAAAATGATCTGACTTTCAAATCAATTAAAATTCGAAATTCCAAAAACGCAGAGCGACGGAATGCTTTTATTATGGCCTGGTGTGGATCCACCAAAATTTTTTTCGGCTGCCCTTTTTATCTAGGAATCTGGGAAAACCATTTTTTGAACACCTGGGAAGTCTGGGAAATCTGCCTTTAGAGCAGTGGTGCCCAAACTCACATTATCAAGCTTTGCGCTTGTGTGCTTAGCAGCAAAACACGAAGTAAACGTCGTGACGTCAAACATGAGCAACAAGCAAACGAACAAATGCCTCGTTAGAAAAGAAAAAGAAGAAGCACGCGTCGTGAGTGTGCGAAAACAAAGCTCCGTGAATTTGCTTCGACCTAATCGCTTCAAACTCTGTCGAGCGAATGACGCTTTCTTGCTCTCTCGGTGTCAGCTTCGGCAAGCGTTCGGGTCATGTATGTGTGAATAGCGAAATGTTGTCGACCCCGGGATGGAACCAAGGGCCAACGCTGATTTAAAGGACACACGTATTCTCTCTCTCTCTTTGCGTGTGGTGGCTGCGACGCCGGCAGAATTATGGGTTCCTATACCATGGAATAGGGTGTTGGCATTTTAGACACCACTGCCTTTGAGGAACTATCTCTAATTTTCGGATCTTCTTGCGAAGAATCTGACCCATAACGCTGTCTTCACTCCACCCCAATTTACTTTTCACAATGAGTCTACTATTTGATCTTACCTAAGCAAACTTTTACTTATTTCCAACAATCAATTCTCCTATAATGCTTTTCTATCCGAGAATTACCTTTCATCTTTAGATTTAAAAGAAATTTTTGAGTTTCTAAACGGTAACGCACCATATTCCAATACATACTTAGAAAACCTTCTTTGGCAAACACATGGCCAACGTGGGCCATTACATAGATCGCAGTGCGAATTTACGTGCCGCTGGTTTAGTATCCAAAATGGAAGATGAACCAATTTCTGGTGTCGCAGGCTGTTTGACTATCGCCCATGCGGAGGAGAAAGCCGAACACCTCATACGTATGGAGTGTAAACGTAATTTGGACAAACCTCTTGGACCACGGACTCCTATTATACCCCAGCAGAGTGTACGTGATTTGATGGCCTTTAATTTAGCCAAATCGCGTTTTACCGCTTTCAAGGAGAAGTTCTCCGAGGACATGTACTTTAAAAAATCGAAATTGGGTCAAGCCAAGTCGGCATATTCTAAGCCTGATGAAGTGACCAATATGAGCAGATCATTTGGTTGTCCCACCAACTCTTCGGATCCCGTATATCCCATAATATTACCACCGAAATCCGCCGAACAGGTCAATCAAGAATATAGGGAATTTCATGATAAGCACATCGTCAGTCATAACCATTATTTTCCCTCGGAGCAAATCAATAGAAAGTAGGTAGAAATGATTATTTTAAAATGAGTCCTAAAAATTGAATGGAAACTTTAAGATATGGAAAGCCCTTCGATCGTCGCGATACTTTCGGTTTGTACTTGGGCAAGGATGATAGTGGTGGAAGGGTGAAACGTTGTATGCAGCAATGTTTCGATCATGTGATTATTGTCAGTAAACCACAAATGGATTTCATAGATCGCACCTA
The DNA here is from genome assembly GCA_018904275.1 of Lordiphosa clarofinis. Taxonomy (NCBI): domain Eukaryota; kingdom Metazoa; phylum Arthropoda; class Insecta; order Diptera; family Drosophilidae; genus Lordiphosa; species Lordiphosa clarofinis. The sequence continues at coordinate 631,276 of JAEIGQ010000007.1, read as the reverse complement.
TGACCGTTTGGGCAAGAAGTATAAAAGGTAAGTGTTACCCTTAGGCAAATAGGATGTCCTTTAACCCAACTTTTGCCTTAGATATCCCTATATGGTACCACCAGACATGATTCATGGCATAGACACACATTCCAATGATTGCGATGTCAAAATGCTGATGGAGAATATCTCAACCTGTGCGAACAATCAGAAATTGGCCGATGCCCTTGCTCATCTGAACAAATGGCGACAAAAGCTACAGAAATGTTCCACTTTTCATATGTTTGATCTGATATCAGTGCTGGAGAAGAACGATAAGGAGCATACGGGTCATTTGCCCTTGGCTAGGATTATAGAGATTATGCATAAGCTGCATCTACGCGTTGATGCGAACAACATGCGCACCGCAGTGGCACATTTCCAAATGCTTAACGACGAGGAGAGTATCAATTATAAGGACTTCTGTCGATTGCTCTCCATACAGGTACCCTTGCCCAAATCGGGCATGATATCGGATATGCCACCGAATGTCTACAATAAGGATACGACCTATCGTCTGCTCTGTGCGGACCTGAAGAAGACACCCCCCGAGGGTCGTGTGGAACGTCAACCATTTCGAACACCTGAGCAGCTTGATGATGATGCAACCCATGTCAAGGATCTTATATCACCAGAGGTGTCCACTCTACTGGGCTTGGGACCAAGTGATTTTCAACGTTTGCGTCCTCGGGAACAAATGGAGCGTATTTTTAAGACATTGGTTTCTCCAGAAGACTTTGACACGCTGTGGCGGCAGCTGCAAATGGAACACAAAGATCAAGAGGAAGGCTTTTCTGTTCTACAGTTTCGTAATGTAATGGAAAGCAAGGAGCTAAATAAAGCTGAGCCAGCCTCATAGAGGAGCAAGTTTAAATTTATAATAAAATACAGTATGTCAAGAAAGTGTTTTGACACAGGAAAAAAATTCACATTTTGCACTTTTATTGCAAAAAAGGGGCTTTCCATAGATGGGAAAATGTGGTTCTTATTTTATTCAGATTCTGTATCGTCCCTAGAACTATTATGCCAGTAGCCAAATCCATCTAATTTTAACATTTAAAAAAAATATAAAACAAATAAAAAGTAAATTTTAAAGTGTCAAAAAAGTTGTTTTAACAAAAGTCAAAAAGTCACTTATATCTTCAGTACAAGAGCTCAAATGGAAATAAAAATTAATGATTCTGGATAAGTTTGACATGCTGAATCCGAATCTGGTTATATAAACTCCATATCTTCCATGGATAAGCTGCAAACTTAAATTAAAATGCAGAAAACGGCTAATTTAACCCCATTTTAGTACATTCGAATCTCGTAGAAATCAGCTGATTTTGAACTTTTCGATCTTAACATTCATTAGTACGTACCGATATGTATATAATATAATAAACACTTTAATCATTTCATAGGTTATAAGTTCATGATCAATCCGCAAAATATGGCTGATTTTAATGCAATTATGTAAATGGGTGAGTAAATTCAGCAGAATCGGCTGGATTATTATGAAAAACGCCTTATAATCCAAATCTCAGATGAAACTTAATATATTTTTTTTAAATTTGATGGCGTGTCCCGCCTTTTTTCATACTTTTCATTAGCCAAGCTTTACAAATACACTATTATTAAATCGAAAAACTCCTTATATTGTGGCCGATGAAACAGATTTTGTTTATTCCTTGTGTACTCTAGGTTTGATGCTATATTATTAGGGTTGTCGAAAATATATCAAAATATCAATATATCGATTTTTTTGGGATATTTTATGATATTTGTGCGTTGGTACCTCTTTGATCTGGGTAGCGAGCGCAAGCGCATTTAAGAGACAGAAAATGGATTCAAATTTGATAAAATCAAATTAGAGCGACATAAAAAAAGGCACAGCCAAGTGTAATTTGTGCGGAAAAGTATTTGAAGCAAGCGTTTGCACGACCAAATGTACCGTGTGTTGACTTTATGCAAGCCCAAGAGTCGCAAAATAGCGGGCTGAAGTTATACTTTAGGTTGCCACAAACATCATGGGAAGTTATCCCTTAATATTCTGGAATTCGCATAAGGCGGCCATGACGGGACTATCCAGACTGGCCGTAAGGTATCTTATTCCTCCAGTGCCTTCGGAACGACTTGCTTCTGCTATAAAATGCGCCATATGCGTCAAAGCGACGTTTCTTTTTAAAGACTTTTAAGGCCCTCTTTTGGTCTAGAAAATTTTTTTTCCAAAATTTTTTTGTCTTTATTTTTTAGCTTAGATATTCAAAAATATTGTCCCAAAGAATTTTTAAAAATGCGAAATACCTTAGATTTTTTAGCTTTTTTTTATCGACCAATGACTTCGGTAAAACAAGCAATTTTCAAATTACTTTAAACTCATTTATCTCGAAACCGAGTTTTTCGGACTGGTGCCCTCATTTTCTCAAGTTCTACCGAACCGATTCTGATGATGTAGGCTTTATGGGCGCAGAAATAACGTGGCTATCGTCCCTACCTCAATCTTTGAGAAAAAGCTTTTGCTAATTTTTTTTGTACACTGGACTGCAAAAAAAATGGTGAAAAATCGATTTTTCGTTTTTAAAAGGCCGCCATTTTTTCAAATTCAGTTTTATTTTCACAATTCTGCTACGGACGATAATGGCATTCATACTAACAAACTTCCCATCTTCCGTTTTGCTTTGTAACTCCCGGAAACGTGGGTATCACGACACATCTTTTTTTGGAAGAGCCTACTTGGGATCCCGAGAACTTTTTGAGCAGCCCTCGCATTCACAAATTTTAAATTTTGTGTTTTTTATAATGAATTGTACAATCAAATACAAAAAAAAAAACAGAATTAAAAAATCTCTTCCCGATTTCTTTCCACGAATTTTTAAAAAACACGTAAAATTTAGCCCAAATATTGAAACTAAAAGTATTTAAAATGTATAATAAATAGAAAACTCGAATCTCATGGAAAATATTGTTATGTTTGCTTAATATAGACTATATCTTTTTATTTTGGGGCAGAGTATTTCCTCTTTTTCAATTTTTTTTTCCTCGATATATCGATGTTTTCAAGTAATATATTTAATATCATTTGATATTTTTTCAAATCAGAGAATAGCATCGATACGATATTTTGAAAATATTCGGCAACCCTAGCTTACACTGTGGAAGTTTGACATTCTCAAAATTATTTAAGCTATGAACTGGAAATTTGATGTGTGGGTTTAAATGTAAGCATGCCCACTCAATGCAAAAATCCAGGGCAACGCCGGGTACACAGATAGTATTTTCTAAATCAATGGTGGTTAGGGTGTCTCCACACTTCGGGCCAGGAATATTTCAAGTAGCGTTAAACTATTTCATACTTCCTTCTTCCCTAAGCCCAAATAATTTTAAATTTAAACACATTCGATTTCAAATTTATGTACATATTTATTTCGTTTATTGTTGTTTGTCTACAAAATTTTATGTTTGTTTTTCTCAAATAAAAAATAAAAATTAACAATAAAAATGACATTTGACAATTGGTATTGTTCTTTGTTTTCACTATTTTAAAAAATATACAAAAAATTTAAAAAACATTTTTTAGACGGCTGTTAATCAGTTTGAAGTAGGTTTGAAATAAAGAGCCCTGCAGCTGCTCGCAAACACTTAATGTGAAGTCTTAAAATACTTAACTAGAAAGCCAAGCCAACTTTGTCTTTAGTGGAAATATACGGATTATTTTATTACTGACCCTTGCGTTTTGCGGCTTTTGCTTATGCTCCCATAAAAGTAGGCAATAAATTTCCTCCCCGAATAAATCGAGTTCTAGTGATAAATAAGTGTCGACTAATAACGATCTTCCTTCCGTATATTTAAAATTCGATAAGGTTAAATACATTCAGGTTAGGTATTATTTTCATTCAATTGGCTCCAAACAGATCTATCTTAGAAAAGACAAATTTTCAAACCGATCAAGAGATTTCTTAGGTTAATTTGGTATTTTGCATCCAAATTCAATATCGTTGTGTAGAGTATGCAAAATATACCTACCCTATCTAAATCAGGCATAAAAAAAATATAAATTGTTTAAGCAGCCAAAAACGAATGGCACAATCCGACGGGATTATGTCACTTACATAAAAGTTTATTTAAATAGAACTCGAAATTCAAACGTTTACAAGAAAGTCGAATTGATATTCGGAACAAATGCTTAACCAAAATTTTCCACTTGTTTTTTTCCATTTTCTATGTTTATTTCCACAACAGGCTTAACTTTTGGATTCCATGCAATGTAGCCGATGAGTTTATGGCCAATCCTGTTATGTGGAGCAGGGTGCAGATCTGCATGCAGCGGTTCAGCGCTACAACATGGTTCAGTCTACTGGTCGGATCTTGGCTTTCGAAATCTCTGCGTTTTGAATGCTGTACTACGCCTGCATGAATACCGATAATTGCTTCGAATTGACAAGGACTCCCACTCACATTCCTTGTTAGCTTTCGATTCCGTCTATCAGCTGAACTATGTTACCATCCCTCTACACCACCTTATATTATGTTGTATCCATAGTTCGGTGTCAGCTTATGAGGTAACACCGCATTAGTGAACACGCTATCTTCCCTCTCTTTTTATTTTTTTTTAATCAACCGAATCTGAATACTCCCCCATCAAATCTTAAAATTTTTATTTTTTATATTTTTGAACTCTCAATGCTACCAAAAATAACGTTGTTAAAATGTAATATGTATGCGAATTTTATTAAATTTATTCTTTCTACCTTACGAGCAGCTTTAAATTAAGAGTAAAGACCCATGCTAGTGTAAGGACTTTTAATTCCACTTTGTCAAGGTACAGTCAAAGTCAGCTTGGATTTCTTAAAAAATTTAATATCAACATACAATTTCATTTAAAAATTAACGAGCTCCTGCTGGACGCCATTTCCATCAGTTTTTTATTAAAGAATTATATTTTTTATATGTATCAACTATTTTGCTGTTTAAAACCTGCTAAATAAAAAGAGCGTTCAACAACTTAGGACGTTTTTTTAAGCAAATATCAATTCAGCTCTATATAGTAGCAGCACATGTGTATGGTAAATGTTAATATTTATGCAGATATAAAACTATGGCTTATGTTACAGACAGTTCCTTTTTTGCAAAAACGAAATAAAAACAATAAACAAATATTGAAAATTAGTCCAGCCGATCAATTCCCTTGTGGTTGGTAAGTAGCACTTTGAGTATTTAGATTCCTCTTGACAGCTTGAACAAAAAAAATATTTTATTTCATATTCAGTTTATTAATTCATTAAGCAAACATTATTGGCCTGGGCTACGGACTTATGTGTATCGCACTATGCTGGCTAAGAAATACGTTATATGTTGTACATATCTATTTATTTATGTATCGAATTAATATATCACGTTTGCGCTGGTTGCCTACTTGGCCACCTCTGTTGCATCCAACTCGAATACATCATCCGATTCGGCGCCCACATAGTCCTCTTCCTCCTCCTCTACATGCTCATCATAATCATCCTCATCGGCAAATTCACCAAATTCTGAAGATTCACCAGGCGTCCAGGCGTCGTTTTCCAATGAATTTCGCGGACTGTAATGGTGGCCGCTGGTGATGGTTAGATTGTTGGCCGGTCGCAGGACACTATTCAAGATATGGGTAAAGTTTATTATTATTAAGGGAATTATTAAAGAGAAGTTAATATACAATTTGATTCTGCGGTGAGTTTCTAGCAGCGAGATTTGATGTGTGTGTGTGTTTATCTAGCGTATACTAAGAAAGCGTTAAATTTGTGGGTTAAATGAATGTGTTTTTAGTTATGGCAACTGGCTGATGTTAGAATGTTAGAACAAGACAAGAACATTTTTACAACATAACAAACTGTAGCCCAGCTGAGCAAGAAAACGAGCATTTATCGAACATTTAGCGAATGTTCGTCAACAGTGTCAATAACGAAGCCTTTAGCGGGGGAAAAAATTGACAAAGTGTTCGCAAATGGTAGCAAAATCAAAGCATTTGGAAGATCGCTTTAGCAAGAATCACTTTGGTGAGTCTTTTTCGAGCCCATCTGATGATTAAAAAGAGATTAGTCGAAAATGTAGTTTCCCAAAATTCGATTCATTCAAAACCTGCTCTAAAAAGACTACCAACTGACTCGAAAATGAGAGTCGAAACTGATTAAAAAAATGGGTTGTAAACTACTCTTCAAGAAGAATCGCGGCTAAGGAAACAAAGTTCCATTTATGATCAGAAAACAAGCGCAATTATGACTATTTTAATCAAAAAGAGGACACGAAAAAGACTCCAATGTGATGAAAATTTTAATAAAATGTTGGCTGAGAAAAATGGTTGCATTCAGCAGAACAACTTGATTACTAATCATTTGGATGTTTGTACTTTCTGGGTGTTTTTTCAATGACCTCTAAATTGGTTTATGCTAATCCGAGATGTAGTTCCAATTAGGAGTCCACCCGATGATTTAATAAATTTTTGGTAAAGCGAGCAGAATTCAGCTTTTAAAAACAGGAAAGCAACAGCAATCCAATAGTTCCGGAGTTATGGCCATTTTTCATTTATTTAAATTAATTTTCTGTAACAATATCAGATTTAGTATGTTTAATTTTTAGAGGGTAATATTTTTGTGATCGAATATAGTGAAGTATATCATCATAAAAATTATTTTAACATCGGCGGAGTGGCATTTCCATGCAACAGCCCAAAGGGCCTTGCGATGGAGCTGGATATACACTAAAAAAGAAGGGCTAGAAGGGCAAGCATTCAAATGATTACCGATAAACAGATTACCCCTGCCCTGGTACTCTATGAATGGGTCAACTAATTTTTACCAAACATCACAGTAAGATACAGAAACACAAATTACTAAAGTAGGGCCACAGAATTATTAAAATTACGATTTAGGAAATGCCAAACTATACAAGGGACACTCTATTCAACCACAAAATAATTATCTTCTTAAAACCAAAACATTTTCACATTCTGAAACATCTGATATTGTTAGTTCCTAAAAAAAGTGAATTTTAATAAATGAAAAATGGCCATAACTCTGGAACTATTGGATTGCCCATTTACAGCTTAATACAGTAAATTACTGCATACAAGACCAAATTTTGAGAAAAAAATGAAGACAAAAAAAAATCCCGTTAGCGGCAATTAATTTTTGTTTACTTATTTTCGCGATTTGAAGACCAAAGAAAAATTTAAAAATTATTTAGTGTGAGTTATTTGAAAGCTTGGATTTAAATGTTAATTTTCAGATTTTTTAAAAATTTTTATTACCAATGGCTTTGGATAGCAAGCAATTGAAAATAATTAAATTTTTCAAATATGTCAATTTTCAAATCGACTTTACCCGCGAATTAAGTGTATTTCGCCAAAATGCTGAAAATACGTATATACTATTTTACTACAAGGAATACGAAAAAAATTATTTCGATCCAAAAAAAATCCCAGTGGGCGATTTTTCATGGAATCGCCCATATACATATATATACTTCTTTGCAAGAATTTGGACAGATCCAGTTACAAGATTTTTTCTATTATATTAAATGGAAAAGTTGAAATGTTTTTCAACTTTGATTTGGATTATCCTATCCTATAAACTTCTAACTTATTCTTAGACACCCTCAGTATTGCAGCGACAGCACTTCTGTTAATGCTGTAATTGCTAGTGTTATAAGACCTTTGACTTTGTCATCAGACTGAAAAATAGGATTAGATTAGACAAGAAACAGTTTAAGAGATGGATGAATTGGATACTGTCAATGAAAAGGTATACGAAGCACTCCCCAATAAGGCAGTTTTCTCATTATGCCGGCTATTTATCTTTGTTTGGAAAACTTGGAAACTTAAACAAGAACCTTATTAACCTTTTCACTAGCATCCCTAAGATTTTCGGTAACTTCTGCTGGCAAGAATATTTAAAAAAATGGACTCATAGAAAGGCAGCTCTTATCTCTAACGACATTTCAAATTTTGCGCTTTGCGAATTTCGGAGCAACTACTTTCGCGATTTAGCGACCAAATCGTAAAATTTTCGAGAAAGCGAAAATTGGAGACTCTTTTTAGGCTGCCAATCCTGAAACATCAGATTAAGTTTGCAGCAGCCGTTGCGCAGTTGAGCAGGCTTACAGCGTAGTTTGGCAGTATATTGTAGGTATAACGTCTGACATGAGAATTGATATATTCGCAGAGAGTCGATGAAGTCCTCTTGTCTCTTTTTTCCAATGGACAGAAGTACGTGAACTGGAAAGAACACAGTTTTCACTGATGTTACGTTTCTTAACATCCAAGTTTCTGTTACTGCCAATGGTCTTGTTTGGCAGAATAATTGATCCATTTTTACAAATTTTGCATCGAATAGTTTCTGCTTTGATAGATGCTCCGGTATCTTGATACCTGAAATTGGCTATAATGATGTTGCATCTCTCTAGTTCAGATTGAAGATTATCAAAAATTTATACTCGTTCAAGGAGAAAGATGATCTGCTGAACACGGCCAATGTGTTTCTGCCTGAAAGTTGTAGTCCCGATCTGTCTTTAGGCTATAAAGGAATTTCTGAACAAAATGTAATATAAATGGAAATGTCTACAAGACACAGAATGCAATTTCTGGGCATTCCCTTTATATGCAAAGCCATTGAGGCTTATTCCAATCAATACATGGAGCGATAGACGGCACTTTACAAGGCTTCTTTTAAAAAAGAAATATAATATTACAGTATTAAATGTACAAAAAAATTTTAAAGGGTTTTTTAAGAGATGGCTCAAGGTCATACAATGACTTAACTAACATCATTTTAAAGCCTCGTCATTAGGCTTTAGTTTTAAAACTGTTGTCTGGAGCGATCCGTATACTGCTCAACATTTGAGCCAACAAATCACAATTTGAGAGAAAGTTTACTTTTTTGCTTTCATTTGTAGAAAAATGCAGATAAAAGCAAGAAGTTTAAGGGGACCACGGCCTAATTGCCAAAAATGATAAGGTTATGCCTTGTATTAGGTGGGACCAATTAGACGTGGAGTTCCATTAGATGGTGGTAGCAGGGTGAACTATACCAAACTCAATTGATGCGCTTGAGCCAAGTATTGCAGCAAAATCGTTCAGAATGCGAGCAAAGGTATGACACGGAAATTTTGAAACTATGAAACGCTGAAATGGGTAGTTCCTACCTCATAAGCCGTATAGCCCAGACATTGTCCCTTCCGACTATTATTTGTTATCGTCGATGACGCATGCCAATAAGAATCAATTTTTTTTCCTCTTTTGAAAAACTTAAAAATATAAAATTTTGTTATTTTTTGTACAGTATATATCAAATGTGGTTTCACGTTTGGTTTCACGTTTGATTGTCGAAACGTGGTACAAATTAATTGAATACTTGTCCAAGAAGGTAATAATGCTTGATTTTTAACCGACTATCTAAAATGTTATGAACCGACACTTCCTGATTTTTAATACCATTTGCGAACAATTGCAGAACGAAACTTTTACCAAGCGAGAGTGGAATCGTTTTCCGTTGTACCCGCTGGGAATTGCTAGTATGTGTTAGTGTGTGTTTATTATATAAGACAAATGGCACCAAATTTGTTAATTCGATTTCGATCCAATTCAGCATGAAAGATATTCTTATCTTAGTATGAAGTAAATATTTGTTATGCAGTTTTGTTATTGTAGCGCCTTATGACAAACGAACAGAGAAACTGACAAACAATTTTCTATTTTTTTTTTTTTTGTTAATGATAAATTTTCAGACAATTGCAGAACTGCAAACAACAAACAAATGAAATATATATATATATCAACAATATGATGAGGAAACTTCTCCTTTACATTTGGCAACTTGGCAGCGGATCAATCGTCCGCCCAAAAGTAGGCACCACTTTCGTGTGAGTATGTTTTCGCGTTCGTTGTGTTTTGTTTCTTTTTCATTTTTTATTGCTTTCGTTATTGGAGTCTTAGAAATCGGTCACTAGCACACCTTCCGTTGGTCATAACTGTCCACGGCGATAGTGTGAGCGTGATGGTCTACAGTTTCGAGAGGGGTGTACAGAGATTTTTGTGGTGGTTGATTTGGAGGGGAGAGGTTTTTGTTTTGTCGGTGTACAGAAATCAAAAGAGAAAGAAATTAATTAGCAAAATTATAATTAGAATTATGTTGGTTGATTCATTTTACTTAAGTCCTACACATAATTATTTACTGGGCTAAGTTAGTCAAAATTATAAATACTAAAAGAAGGTGTAAATCATAAAGTGAGAGCTATGCAGAGATAGATTTGAGTAAATATTTTGTCTATGTCCATGACGCACCTTTACCTCTAGTCGTGATATTACCCACAACCTTAAGCTAATAATAAAAAGAACCAAAATAAATATTATAGAAATTAAATTCACCTTAAGAGGAGTGAAACAAGTAGAGTAAAAGTTACACCTGGGTCTTATATACTACTGTTGTTTTTCTATAAGTGGCTAGACAGCAGAGATAGGTAAATAAAGTTTTTCAGTTTTTTTACTAGAGGGTATATAAGACCCATGTGTATCAACTTTAACGGAAAAGACATTTCTACTTAAGACAACATATTAGTAGACGTAAGAAAATAGAAGTATTTAACCATAAAACTATCTACAAAGTTCTATATATTAAATTTCTCCATATTCTAATCCCTACATCATAACTTTGTCTAAACTACATACGGTAATGAAAGTAACAAGATATGGTAAACAGTGTCTTTATTTTGGTATTTTCAATAACCAATCAATTAAAAAAAATTGGATATATTTTGGATTTCATCTTATTTTCTTACACTTGAAAAGTATATATATATGGAAATATTTGTTACCAAAACTCATCTAATATATTTTTTGAACAGTACGTCAAGCTAAGTCGATTTAGCGTTTTCCGTCTCAGTTTTAAAGTTATCGAGTTTCGAATTCAAGTTTTATAAATTTGTATGTAAGTGAAAAGCAAATCTGAGATTACTAGATTGCATAAGCTTCTTCTCTCGTATTGAAGTCACTTGGATTGGAGCACTCGAGTTCAGCTGTTCAAACAAATTCAAGTATCCCCGAAAATTTTAGTTTCGAACCTCGTAGAAGAATAGAAAAGTATAATACAACGAAATCACCCTTGATGCAGTGTTTGATGCTTGGATGATACTTTTTCAAAAATATTGTATACCATGCGATGATTACAGACTTTTCTTTCTTTTTGAAGGAAGGTGGTTTCAACAAGAGGGCGCCATATACCAAACGGCACGCGAAACCATGTACCAATGAGTGACGAATCACGTTTTGGACCAGTCCATTGAGGGACAAGCTATCCAATATTACAGCCCTGGAAGACTACTCAGGCGTAGTCGCGAGCAACAATTACATGAAATTATCTTTGAAAAGTAAATGGCAGGCATTATTAAATAGCTCCAAATAAATATTATATTCCCGCTTAGGGCCCAGTCAGCAGCATGCCTGAGGTAATACTTTTTGGCGCATCATTTTTTGGAACCTTTTAAGGGGTTACATGGGTTAAGTAGGGTTAAAAATGCCTATTTTCAAAAATTTTTTTCTATGTAAAAAATTATTTATTTACCACCTTCTTCCACCTTCTCTTATTACCTTTGTGTACTGTAAAGTTCCTGTCGAAGTGGAATTCTGCCACAGTTTTTTTAGACAGATGTTATGGTGGAGAGGTGTTAACTCCATTAAAATCACTAGTGTCGCTGTCCGTCCGGTACACAGGGCTTTCAATTCCCGGTACACAACTTTTCGGTCAGATTGGAAAACTAGGCTGTATAAGTACTAAGACTATTCTCAGAGGTCTTAAGCGCTCTGAGAATGAGCATGACCCTGCCATCAGAGATATATTTATCTATAGCTATAGTCTGGTTGGTTTTCTGCTACCTCATCTTAGATTTTAATTTAGTATTGCCTACTTATCAGGTGCGACCATAAATATGTGAAGATTTTCAGTTTCATCTCACAAGTAGGCTAACCTTTTTTTAAACTTTTCTGCCTACTTTCTACCGAATATTTCCCCTTTCTCTTTCACCTAATACAAGAATCTATTTTTTGACAAACTTTACCTCTCGAAAGGCATTTCCTCGGACGCATCGTTGAGCTGTTGCTGTTGGGCTCGTCGAGCTTCTTCTTTCTTGCGGCGATCCTCGGCAGCCGCCTTCATAGGATCATAGGTAGAACGTCGCTTCCACATGGCCATTTCAGCTTCTTTTTGTTTGTTCACTAAAAAATAATTCGATTTGTAAATATGTTCCTGTCCGGCAACTTCACTCACTCACCTGATGCATCGCGTCTAACCGCCGATGAGGCACGTGCGCCTGAGCTACCGCCTCCCAGTGAAATGGTGCTGTTGTTCATCACAGAGGTGGAACTGCGTACACTACGATTGCTGGCTCGTGTACCCTCTCCGCGACTCAGACCCATGGACGAGGCACTGGGACTACGTTTCATATGCTCCCCCGGTTTAAGTGTGCTCTTGGCATCATTTTTACGCAAAAAGTTGTTCGACTGAGCCGGCTTGTACTTGGATATGTCCAAATATTTCGGCTGCACACGCTGCTGTTGTGCGGTCTGCAACAGTTGCTTCTTGGCATTGGCCAGCGAACTGGGCACCTGTTGGGCCAAACGACTCAGACTAGTCTCACGTGGCATGGACTGGCGGGTCTTGGGTGGACCACCAGAGCCGGGAGCAGCTCGTGGGGCACTCTTGAGACCACGACGTGGCAGCTCGGGAGTATTGGGACAGGCCTGGGGACAGGCGGCGCTAAGTTTGCCCGCGGGAGCGGAGCTGGGTTTGGCTGGAGTGCCACCAGCCACTCGCTGCTTGCTTCTCTCAATGCGCATCAGCAGGGCCTTGTTTAGACGAGTGTTTGTCAAAGGAACGGCCTCTTGTGGCCCACGCTCCTCCTCCTCCTCTTCGTTGCTGGAGTAGTAGGGCCCTCCAGTGCCAAGTTCATCCTCATCGTTGATGTAGTATTGCAACTCGTTGTCATAGTCGCTGTAGGCCTGGTCGAAGTTGTTGCTACTGACCGACTTCTTCAGTTGCTGTTGCTGCTGAGCCATGCTTAAAGCATGGGCATGACGAGCCGCGGGCGGCGTATACAGATTCTGGAAATTCGGACGAGCCTGCCTTACCGGATGAGGCTGCTGCTGCTGCTGCTGAAAGGAGCTCGAACGACGCAGCGGCGACAACGGAGCGGATGTCTCTACCAGCTCATGCTCGATATCATCATCTAGTGAGTTCTTGCGATGGTTAAGCTTCTTCAGCAGATACTCTCCGCTGGTAAGAAGCTGCAATTGCGCTTCGTTGATGCTGCTGGTCATAAGAGCCCGATGCAGCGGCGATCTCCGATAACCACCACCCGCCCCTGCCCCTCCCGAGGACTCCAGGCTATGCTGGGGACTGCTCTGAGCTGGCGATTTGACCGAACTTCGACGCGATAGCGACTGCTGCAGATTGCTAATGGCTGCCGCCGTTTGCTCCAAGTAGGAATCTGTCGTTTGCTGTGGACGCGAGCGACTGGCACTGCGCGCACGTCCCAGTGTGTGCAGCGGCGAGGGTATCTTACTGGGGCTCTTGGGCGGCTTATATGGCGGCTCACCAGCCACTCCCCCGTGGCTGCACAACGCCGGATCGCTGGCGTAATCACAGTCGCCCAGCAGTCGATAGCGTTCGGCCAGGCTACGATTTAATTTGGCTGCATTGGCCGCATACTGACGCTGTTGGTGCTGGTACAGGCTAAGGCTGTCATCGGTAAGGGAATCGCCACCCGTATCCGAGCAGTTGTAGCTGCGTGTCATCAGTTGCTATAGAAGTTCGAAAAGAAAGAAAGGGAATAAGGATTAAAAATGTGTAAACGAGTAGTCACAGTTCCAGAGAATTCAGGTTAACTTGGGGTAAAACTATTGATAATGGTACAGAGAAAGACAAATCGAAATCAAAGTTGGGGACACTTTCGTGTGGTCAGTCCTAAAGCATCAAAATTTGTATCAATGCGAAAACCTTACTTCGACTTATGTACTTCTTTATATTTTGTTTTTCTACTATTCTTTAGCTTGCGGGTTACATTGTACCAAATTTGCTTCTAAAATTGAAATGCACTTTGGTATATTGAAAACTTTGGTGCAAAATGCAGTCTGGGAGTACTTTCAAACTAATTTAAGATAACGGTTATCTGTTTTGAAAAAAGTTACTTTTAAAGCCGTTGCGGACGTTACAAAATGGAAGGACTGAGGCTTATGATTTCATTTTTAGCGAATTTGCATAATAAACAAAAAAGTCTAATAACAAAAACTAGTAGAATATGCATCAACCAGCTTCAAAAGAATGATAATGGTCCCGTTATTAAAATATCTTTTTTGTGTTCGGAGTTACATTCCATGACCCAAATAGTATAACAAAAATTTTTTCATCCCATGACGAACGTGTTAGAAAGTCGAGTTGATGAAAAATCCGACGACAATCGTAAGCCAAAAATTATTTTCATCCGACTGGTTAAAATAGTTTAAGATTAAACCGAATCTCTCCGATGTTGGAATTCCGATTTTTATCGATATTATAATTTTATTTTTATATATTTACAATTTTGTTACTTTGGGTTATGTTTTTGATTTTCGACAACCTAAACAATTTAGAGCCCAGATCGACTACAATAATCATAGACACCTATTCACTCATATTAAAAAAAAATTTTTGGTATTTCGTGGAGTTACATGGTTTAACTTTTTCAAAAATATGTGTAAAAAGTATTTTTTTTTCATTAGTTTAAAGGGCATAAAAACTCTGTTTATAAAGAGAAATACTATAACGACTGTTTTTACCATTTGTGCCAATAAAAAAAACTCTTTTTTCAAGAATTAATAGAAGCAAGAGGAAGGTTTGCCAGAGCAGACAACACCGAAACAATATTCTTAATATTTTGAGTGAATATGTCCCTATTATTCCATTAACAAACATTTGGATTTTGGTAACTTTATTTTTCAACCCTTGGTTTAAGAATTTTCATAGATACATTTCTTTTTCACTTCATGTTATAAGCTCTTTCTTTGAAGATTTTATGAAGATACCCTCCCTCTTCAGAGAAACTTAATTCTTACAAACTCTCTTTATTAAAATCCATCCTTAACTTTAATATCTTCAAAATTTCCACTTTTACAGTCTACTTACAAATATATCCCTTCAAGTATTCCTTCAGTTTCTGTTCTT
This sequence comes from Lordiphosa clarofinis, assembly GCA_018904275.1. NCBI lineage: Eukaryota > Metazoa > Arthropoda > Insecta > Diptera > Drosophilidae > Lordiphosa > Lordiphosa clarofinis. The sequence goes on along the minus strand of JAEIGQ010000007.1, from coordinate 616,049 downwards.
TGAATTGTTCTTCAAATTCTTCTGGTTATTCTTTGCAATCTCTGACTTTGATTTATCTTTTCTAAAATTCCTTTTTAAATGTATTTTAACATCATCGAATTCTCGTTCTTCGAAATTTGGTTTTTTGAATTCTAATTCTTCGAATTCTTATTCGTCGAGCTGTTATATATCCCACAATTATTGTTTAAATGTTTCTTCAATTTCTTCCACTTCGATTTTTACATTTTTGAAACTCGATCTTTCCTTAGAGTTCTTCTTCGCATTCTTCTTATCCGAATTTTTCTTCTTGTAGTTGCCCGAAAACTAATTTACTTGTACTTGGATAAATTCTTCCTTTAATTTTCATTCTTTTTTGAATTCTTCAATTATTTTTTATTTCTGGAGTTCTACTTGTTAAAGTTTTCCTTCTTCGTATTCTGCTGTATTGAATTTGTCTTCTTCTTTATAGTCTCCTTTAAATTATACTACTTCAAATCTCCATCCTTCGAATTCTTATTCTTCGAACTTTTATTTTTCCAACTATTATTGTTAGAATTTTTCATATTTGTCTTCTACTTCGATTTTTCCTTCTTCAAATTTTCTTCTTCTTAATGTTCTTCTGTTTTTAGTTCTCCATCCTCGAATTCTTCTTATCCAAATTCTCCTTCCTGGAATTACCCTTCTTTGAATTCTTTTAATCTTAATTTTCCTCTAAATTCTCCTTCTAATTATCTAATTTTTTTTAATTTTCCATTTTTTTTAAAATTTTCTTGCTTCTTTCAATTTTCATTTCTCGTGTTCTACTTCTTTAAATTCTCCATCTTCGTATTCTGCTGTATTAAATTTGCCATCTTCATATACTCCTTTATACTACTTTCAATTCCCCTCCATCTAATTCTTATATTTCTTCTTATTCTTCTATCTTATTTTTCGAGTTTTTCTTTTTCGAACTCTTATTATTTGAACACTAATTTTTCTATTTTTTATTCTTATTCTTTATTTGTTCCCACTTCGATTTCTTCATTTTAAAATTTTCCTTCTTTAAATTGTCTCCTTCTTAAGTTCTTTTATAGCTACGGGCCCGAGACCCAAGTCGGAGAGCGCCTTGTTGCTCTCAGCCATCGCAACATAACCTAAACTAGAGTTCTTCTGTATTTTTATTCTCTCCTTCTTCGATGTATAATTTGTTGAATTCTTCTTATCCGAATTCCTCTTCTTTGAATATCAGAGATCCTTAGAATGCCGCTTCCCAATCAAAATTAATAAATAAAAAACCTTTAAGTTACCATAAATTTGATAAAGGTGGCAGAAAGATTAGAAACAATAAAAACTAGTAGAATTTCGCTTCTTTAAATTCTCTTTCTTCTACTTCACTTCTTTGAAATCTTCTCTACATTCTCCTTCTTTCCTCTTCGGATTCGGATTTTCTTTTAATTAACTTACTTCCAATTCTTCTTTTACTTATTTTCCTTCTTTTAATTCTTATTCATTTCTGACTCCCCTCAAAATTTTTTTACTATTATCTTTCTTTCGAAGTCTTCTTAGAATTATTCTTTGATTCTTTTAAATTAATTTTTAACTCCATTTTTACTCCCTGAACTTTTATTTCATTTTAATATTTTTATATTCCTTCCACTCTGTGTACAATTAAATTTTGGAAAATTACTCTCTGTCTTTCCCATATTTCCTTTACATTCTTAATTCCATTTTCTGTTATTTCTTTTAAACTATTTTGTCGATTTATACAAATTTCTTGGCTTTTTAGAGACGAAAATATTAATAAGGTAAAGAACAAAATAAAGAGGAGAAAGAACAACCGCAATCGCTGTAAATTATGTCGAGAAGAAGCAAAAAATCAGCCTATTTTCTCAATCCCACAAATTGTGAAATTTTACTCAGATATACAGTCATAAAACTTTTGGCAATCTTATAACTCATAAGTCAAATTTAATCGAATGCAAGCTAGTTCCATTGAAGTGTCGGTCACTTTTTAGATAACACAAGCCCAGAAATTCGAAGCAGTAGACAGTTTCACGGGGTTTTCTTGGACTACATTTTATGTCAGTTTTTAAAAGATCGATTACCACATAGAAAGCTTTTTAGGAAGTGAAAAGTTCCCCCAACTGAGCAAAGTATACTGATTGTTTGAGTAATACTTTGCTCTATAAATATCATGAAATTAAAACAAAATACCATTAGTTGCAACTGCAAAGTTAAAGAAGTAAAACATGAAATTTCTAGTGGCTTTAGCGTTGGTGTTGGCTGTGGTCGAGGCCAAGAGCCTGTGGGGCAATGAGGTCGCTCCAGCAATGGTAGGTTTGTTTCTTAAATAGTCAACAAATTTTAATCCCTTAACATTCCAGGATACCTCCGGACCAGTTGCAGTAGCCGTACCATCTGTATGCATGAATTCTTGCTTTAGATATAACAAATGTAACAGTTTCTTTTTTTATAATTCAGAAATCCATTACAAACAAGGTGAATGATAAGACCAATGAAATCACAAACAAGGTGGACGACAAGACTAATCAGATCACGGATAAAGTCGACGATAAGACCGACCACATTACTAATAAAGTCGATGACAAGACTTCCCAAATCAACAATAAAGTCGATGACAAGTCCAATAAGGTGGACAAGAAAGCTGATCATATTTCCAACAAAGTAGATCACAAGACCAATAAAGTTGGCAACAAAGTCGACAAGAAAACTGACCATATTGCCAATAAAGTTGACAAGAAAACCGATAAAGTTACCAACAAAGTTGATCACAAAGTGAACCACATTGCAAACAAAATCTGATCACATCAATTGTAAAATTTTATACATTTTTAAAATCATTTAATTACTTCAAAATTTTGTTATATATTCAAAAAAAAAAACTTTAAATAAAGAGACAGAGATTTATTAAATATGGCATTTAATTATTTTAACTGAAAAGATTCCTACCATCATTTAACAAGAAATATTTTAATTTTAGCAAGCGAACACAAATCAATTCCACTTTCAAAAAGCTGTTGTGGAAGTGGAATCAAGAATAAGGCTCATTGTGAAAACATAAAAAATAAACAATCGCCGATTTTAGGAACGATAAAATGGAAAACATAAAAGTTTTTCTCACTAAGACTCATTTTCCGACCTATGGTTTTTATGGCAGCTGTAAGATAATAGTATTTCGATTTTGACCAAAATTGCTAATTTTTGTGTAAGCATATAATATTAATAATTGCTGGTTTCAGAGACATTAACATTAAAATCAAAAAAGTTTTCTCACTAAGACCCACTTTTTAACGATATTTCCTATGGCAACTTTAAGATATGTATAGTCATCTGATCTCGTCGGAAGAAGACTCTGTGCCAAGTTTCAGCTCGACAGCTTTAAAACTCAGATATTAGTTTGCGTAGAACCGGAAGAACAAAGCTCAATCGACTTATCTCGTCGCCCTGATCAAGAAGGGTAAACAAAAAAACCTATAATATCAAAATAGAATTCTTCATAGTCTGGTTTTTCTACCTATATAACATTCACAAAACATTTTACATTTAAAATTGAATCGATCACTCCACAGGCTTTAGATAAAAAGTTTAGCTCTAATAGAGTACGTTGTATACTAGATAAAAACCAAAACAACAATTTATAGATATAAACAAATTTTGTCCATTACTCATTTAATCGAATTTGGTATAAATGCGGTGGAAAATTTGCTAAAGACAATCAGTTAAAAAAGAGAAATCGAAAAATGAAGTATACAGTCGCCGTTTTGTTGGTAGTGGGTCTACTCCTACAAGTTAACGCAAAGAGTTTGCAAATTGCAGTGGTAGGTTTGATTTGTGAAAAGAATATTCCCCCTCTAAAAATTAATATGTGTATTTTTAGAGAAATCTCAGCCATCAGATTAGACATGATGCGACAGCTTTTGGTCATGAATTGGGTAATGAAGTTTCCCAAGAAGCGGTAGGTAAAAGAACGGAAATGGTGAAAGAAAGGACTTATAGCTATTTTTTGGTCTTAGGAACATTTGGCTAGTGACGAAATTATATCAGCGGAGAAAAATTTCAGCTCAAGCGTAAGTTCTGTTGTACATTTTTAGTTCGGAATAATTAACTAAATCTTAAACTAAACAGTCCACCTCGAACAGCGCCGCAGCTGGAGCACTGGTGAGTAGTTACACTTGAGTTTCATAAAGTTGATGGAAATGAATCAAAATTTTTCTCAATTTTGTAGAAATCCATTGAAAGCCAGATTTCTGCTGAAGTTTCGAGTGCGGAAAGTAATATTGGCAAACAAATTGGCTCTGCTGATTCTTCAGATGCTGATAAATCTACGAGTGTCGTAAGCAAGGTGGCCTCAGGTGCCAAAATTGTCTCGAAAACTTCTAGTGACACCAGCAAGGATGCCTCCAGTGGGGCTAGCAGTGTTAGTGGCACCGTCTGTAAGTGTAGTGTTGCCTCCGATGCCTCAAATGATGTCCACACTGCAACTGGAATAGCTTCGAGTGCTGTAAATAAGGTGGCTTCGGATGCATCTAGTGTGGCTGGCAATGTTGCTGGCACCGCCGGTAAGGATGGCCAAGTAATTGCCTCAGATGCTTCAAGTGTTGCCCATACTGCAGCTAGTGTGGCTGGCAATGTTGCTGGCACCGCCGGTAAGGATGGCCAAGTAATTGCCTCAGATGCTTCAAGTGTTGCCCATACTGCAGCTAGTGAGGCTGGCAATGTTGCTGGCAATGTTGCTGGCACCGCCGGTAAGGATGGCCAAGTAATTGCCTCTGATGCTTCAAGTGTTGCCCACACTGCAGCTAGTGTGGCTGGCAATGTTGCTGGCACCGCCGGTAAGGATGGCCAAGTAATTGCCTCAGATGCTTCAAGTGTTGCCCACACTGCAGCTAGTGTGGCTGGCAATGTTGCTGGCACCGCCGGTAAGGATGGCCAAGTAATTGCCTCTGGTGCTTCAAGTGTTGCCCATACAGCAGCTGGTGTGGCTAGCAGCGTTGCTGGCACCGCCGGTAAGGATGGCCAAGTAATTGCCTCTGATGCTTCAAGTGTTGCCCATACTGCAGCTAGTGTGGCTGGCAATGTTGCTGGCACCGCCGGTAAGGATGGCCAAGTAATTGCCTCTGATGCTTCAAGTGTTGCCCATACAGCAGCTGGTGTGGCTAGCAGCGTTGCTGGCACCGCCGGTAAGGATGGCCAAGTAATTGCCTCAGATGCTTCAAGTGTTGCCCATACTGCAGCTAGTGTGGCTGGCAATGTTGCTGGCACCGCCGGTAAGGATGGCCAAGTAATTGCCTCAGATGCTTCAAGTGTTGCCCATACTGCAGCTAGTGAGGCTGGCAATGTTGCTGGCAATGTTGCTGGCACCGCCGGTAAGGATGGCCAAGTAATTGCCTCTGATGCTTCAAGTGTTGCCCACACTGCAGCTAGTGTGGCTGGCAATGTTGCTGGCACCGCCGGTAAGGATGGCCAAGTAATTGCCTCAGATGCTTCAAGTGTTGCCCACACTGCAGCTAGTGTGGCTGGCAATGTTGCTGGCACCGCCGGTAAGGATGGCCAAGTAATTGCCTCTGGTGCTTCAAGTGTTGCCCATACAGCAGCTGGTGTGGCTAGCAGCGTTGCTGGCACCGCCGGTAAGGAAGGCCAAGTAATTGCCTCTGATGCTTCAAGTGTTGCCCATACTGCAGCTAGTGTGGCTGGCAATGTTGCTGGCACCGCCGGTAAGGATGGCCAAGTAATTGCCTCTGATGCTTCAAGTGTTGCCCATACAGCAGCTGGTGTGGCTAGCAGCGTTGCTGGCACCGCCGGTAAGGAAGGCCAAGTAATTGCCTCTGATGCTTCAAGTGTTGCCCATACTGCAGCTAGTGTGGCTGGCAATGTTGCTGGCACCGCCGGTAAGGATGGCCAAGTAATTGCCTCTGGTGCTTCAAGTGTTGCCCATACAGCAGCTGGTGTGGCTGGCAATGTTGCTGGCACCGCCGGTAAGGATGGCCAAGTAATTGCCTCTGATGCTTCAAGTGTTGCCCATACTGCAGCTAAAGAAGCAAGCAATGTAGCCTCTGATGCTGCCAATGTGGGTCGTAGTGTGGCAAAAACTGCTGCAAATATTGGAAACACAGTTGGCTCTGCTGCCTCGAATCTTGCTAACAATGTTGCCACTGGCGCCTCAAATGTTGCCAACAATGTTGCCACTGGCGCCTCAAATGTTGCCAACAATGTTGCCCATAATGCTGAAAGTGCGGCCAAGGCTATTGCTAACTGGTTTTAGACTCAACATGAAAATAAGGAAGTCATACCTACGACACCATGTTATAAAATGTTTAAAGTTTTAAAATGCCAATATATGTATGTCTTTTGAAATATATTTTGATGATTAATCACATTATAATATTGAAAGATCCAAAAGAATTTAATGAGGGTTTGTACAAAGGATTTAATTTGGATCTAAAGCTGTATTTACGCGACCTGATCACTCATCTGAGATTTTGTCTGATTTGCTGTCAGACCGTGTAAAAAGGCGTCTAAGTAGACATGACTCAGATGAGCGTTCAGACGAAATAGATCCAAATAGAGAGACTAATTCAAATAAAATAAAAGAGTTAAGAGAATTGATAAAGGAAGTCACTAGGAGAAATTCAAAGGTCATAGGCAATGCCATGATAAATTTCATGGATGCATTTTGTGTGTGGCTGGAGGTATAAGCAGTGTCCTTTATTATTGTATTGTATTGGCCAGCGTGAGCGGAACTTGACCCCTAAGATATACAGCTATAGCGAATACCGAAAGGTAGCAACGGGAGCGGATCAACGGAAACTACCACATTAAGCCGGAGGAAACACTTCTATAATAGGCTATGAAGTCTGCAAAGGCTCAGGGCTGTTTGGCCGTGGGCTGTGGAGGCTACGGAGGTTTGGACTCGGTTGGTGTGCACACATTGGGCGAATGGCATACCAACCACATCAACGGGAGAACAAACCGAAAAAGATTCTCAGCCACAAGTGATGCAGCGGTCGGAGCAGCCCGTATCAAAATGATTTTATTGGCCCCAGGTTTCTTAAAAATGGTTGCGCCTTGCCCACTTTGATCAGCTGCTCCACATGTTTGTCCAACTCGCAGCTATCCAAATAATTGTAGCTTTATTTTTTAGTCTTCTTTGCTTTAATTTCTTTCATTGCGTGTTCAATTTTCGTAGGTACCTCTGACAATTATCAAACAAGTTTCATAATTTTCCGACCCCCTTCGACAATTTATCAGCTGTTTTCAAGAAAACGAGTTGGCAGGTCCATGTGAATTGTCGAAGCATATTGTTGGTGTCTCAGTACTCGCTCAGGAAATGCGCTCTGACAATTTTCACCTGCGGATTTCCTGAGCTATTTAATTAGATGGGCTCAGACAACATTTCGAGTGTCTGAGTACCTAGCTTTAGATTTAACTTAAGGGTACTGTATACCTTCGGAACATTTTTTTTTATTTGCTTAAACGTTCTATTAGTATCTTATAAACATCCTGCAAAACTTTCAAGCAGATCCGAAACTCAGTTTTACAGAAATAAACAAAAACAATTATTTTTCCCCAACCCTTTTTTTATGAAAAAATGTAGAAATTCTTAGTTTTTCACTTTTTAGTCAAAAACTCTATAAATATTTATAAAATATTCAAAATTGTGGGAAAAAATTTTTTGTTATTTTTTGAGTGTGCCTTCTGGCAATCTTTACTGACTAAAGCAAATACTTATATGAGTAGGAAAAGTTAGCTAGACTGATGCATGTGTTGCAGGAACAGCTAATAAAACAAATGCGACATTGTTAAGATCATTTCAATGATTACCTTAATTAATCCTTAAAGCACAACATGTTTCTTTGTAAGCTGATTACATTCAAAGGCATACAAATATTGAAAAATGTCAAACTTGGATTATATACACTAGGAAAAAAATGTAATAGAACATGATTTTTAAACGGAACCCTTTTTTGAGCCTCCGACTCCGGTTGCGGTTTAGCTCCAGGAACCGGTATTGCAGCCCCGGTTCAGGTACAATTCGGACTTCCAAAGAATTTCACTTCTTTAAATTCTCCTTCTTCTAATTTTCTTTCAAATCACCTCTACATTCATATTCTTTTCTATTCGAAGTTCTTTTATATTTACTTACTTCCAATTCTTTTTTTTACCGACTTTCCTTCTTCTAATTCTTACTCTTCTGATTCCCCTTGATTTCAACTTCGAATTGTTTCTCTTCAATATCTTTTTTCGGAGTCTTCGTTGAATTAATTTTTGATTCTTTTTAAATTTTCCCACATTTAATTTTTACTCCATTTTCTATTCTTTCTCTTGCTATATCTTTTTTCTTCACCCGAACTTTTATTACTTTTTTTCAATATTTTAATATTCCTTTCACTCCGTGTACAATTTAATTTTTGAAATTTACTCTCTGTCTTTCCCATATTTACGTTGACATTTCTGATTCCATTTTCGGTTTTTTCCCTTCAACTTTGTTTATTAATTTATACAGATTTCTTGCCTTTCCTAAAGGTGAAAAGATAATTAAAGTAAAGAACAAATCAAGGAGGAGAAAGAAAATCTGCAATCGCTGTAATATTTGTGGAGAAGAAGCAAGAATCAGCCTTTTTCACAATCCCACAAATTGTGGAATTGTACTCAGATATACAGTCATAAAACTTTTGGCCAACCAATAACTCATTAGTCAATCTGAACCGGATGCAAGCAAGACCCATTGAAGTGATAACACAGGCCCATACAAAAGACAGTTTCACGGGGTTTTCTTGGACATCGGTTTATGTCAGTTTTTAAAAGATCGATTACCACAAAGAAAGTTTTTTAGGAAGTGGAAAGTTCCCCCAACTTATCAAAGAACTCTGATTGTTTGAGTAATACCTTTCTCTATAAATACAATGAAATTTGGATAAAATACCATTAGTTGCAACTGCAAAGTTAAAGAAGTTAAACATGAAATTTCTAGTGGCTTTAGCGTTGGTGTTGGCTGTGGTCGAGGCCAAGAGCCTGTGTGGCAATGAGGTCGCTCCAGCAATGGTAGGTTTGTTTCTTAAATAGTCAACAGATTTTAATCCCTTGACATTCCAGGATACCTCGGGACCAGTTGCAGTAGCCGTACCATCTGTAAGTATGAATTCTTGTTTTAGATTTAAAAAATGCAACAGTTTCTTTTTTTATAATTCAGAAATCCATTACAAACAAGGTGAATGATAAGGCCAATGAAATCACAAACAAGGTGGACGACAAGACTAATCAGATCACGGATAAAGTCGACGATAAGACCAACCAAATTACAAATAAAGTCGATGACAAGACTTCCCAAATCAACAATAAAGTCGATGACAAGACCAATAAGGTGGACAAGAAAGCTGATCACATTTCTAACAAAGTAGATCACAAGACCCATAAAGTTGGCAACAAAGTCGACAAGAAAACTGACCATATTGCCAATAAAGTTGACAAGAAGACCGATAAAGTTTCAAATAAAGTCGATGACAAGACCAATAAGGTTACAAACAAGGTGGACAAGAAAGCCGATCATATTTCTAACAAAGTTGATCACAAGACCCATAAAGTTGGCAACAAAGTTGACAAGAAAACTGACCATATTGCCAATAAAGTTGACAAGAAAACCGATAAAGTTACCAACAAAGTTGATCACAAAGTGAACCACATTGCAAACAAAATCTGATCACATCAATTGTAAAATTTTATACATTTTTTAAAATCATTTAATTACTTCAAAATTTTGTTAAATATTCAAAAAAAAAAACTTTAAATAAAGACACAGAGATATATTAAATATGGCAATTACTTTTATATTACCTGAAAAGATTTTTACCATCCTTTAACAAGTAATATTTTAATTTTAGTAAGAGATATATAAGTTTTTATTTATTAATGGAATATTGGCTTTAAGTGTGATGATTGTGGTTTAACATTATTATAATTTACCACAAAGGATTCGAATTTGACAATTCCTAAAGCAATTAACTCTAGGAATTTGCAAATTTGTATAACGTCAGATTAGATGGGAGATGAAGTTATCATATAAGTATGGGGACCGCCTTTGATAGTGTGCGCAAAAATGCAAACTCAAGAATAAGCAATTACTCAAGATTGCATATATCATTCAGAATGAGAGAAACTTAGATTCAATTATAAGAAATCTACAGCAACAACGCACACTGCCTATGTACATGAGAATTGCAATTATAAGGGTATGTTAACTCGGGGGGAAATAGGCCCTTTGACGATTAGATATTCAAAAACATTTGCTTACAGAAATTCTTAAATACACGTGAGCTTTAATAGTGAAAGTAGCTTGATAGTCTTAGGTCCGGTTTCACATATTCAACATAGAGCTATTTGTCACAACTAACAAATAGCAGAGTAAATTTTGGGTTTATCTGGCACATTGCAGCTATCTGGGAGAAAAGAAATTGGACCTTAGTCTTAGAAAAAAAATATTTACTAAACATTTGTTAGAGATTTTGAACGAATGTTCACACTATACAAAGGTCTCTGACTGAGTCACTGTGTTGGCAAATATCGAATCATACTGCATGATTGCATTAAAATGTTATTTCAAATATCCGAATCATAATCTAAGATCAATATTCAAAGTCACAATCGCAGGACTGATATTTGATATATCTTGAATTCATAAAATCTATTATATGACCAAGATAATTCTTAGCTTTCGGGAGGTCGTAAATAAATAAGGTTCAAAATATGCAGAGCAGTCCATGTTTAATCTTTTCAATTATCGAAAAATTCTAGACAACTTTTGTACTTTTATTTAGGAATACTTTTAAGACATTGCCAAATTATTTACAAAACTTACCTGTGCCTGAGCCTGTTGCTTTCGTCGACTGGCTGTGCTTCCACTGACATCCTGTGCCAAACTGCGTGCTCTCGCATTTCTCGCCCATTCTTGTATCCAATCCTGTTTAGTTTGGGCCGTCTGTAGCATTGTTACCTCTGCCGGATGTGTGGGTGAGGTGGGCGTCTCTGGCAATGGATGCTGATTAGTGCTGGTGGTGAACACATTTAGACGATATTCAGCTTTCTGACGATCAGTGGCCGAACCAGCCATGGCCGTTTGAGCATGACGAAGCTTGGCCTCATTGCTGACATATTCAGAGCTGTCTATTTGCGAAGTGGACAGGCTATGTGTGTGTCGCGTCAGCTTGGGATGGGTATCGAGAGCCCGTTGTTTGGCCAAAACACCGCTGGTGGTGACACTGGTAAAGCAGCCCACATCAGCAGCAGGCGAGGGAGGCGTGGGCGGTGACAGCGGAACCTGTGGACGTCGAGCCCTAGACTTTAACTGTTCCAGAAATACATTTGTGCTACTTTTGGCTGGCTCCTGCAATGGAGTCTCATGATAGTAGTTGACCTCGAGCACATTACTGCCTCGATTCGATTTCACTGGCAGCTGTTTGGGCCGCATCTTGGCAGCAGCTGCAGCTGCAGCCGCCGCCGCATTGCGATCAATATTCATGAGATCTTTCTGCTCTTCCGTATAGTTATCGCCGTCCAGGGTATAGGTGCCTGCTTCACTGACGGCATCTTCAGACAGAGGTTTGCCATCGGCCAAAGGTGGTTGGGGACACAACATCTCCACTTGTCTGAGGGCCAGCTGCATGGCAGTGGAACGCGGTGTGAATTGTGCAGTGCGATTGGCCAACAGATTGGCCGTACCTTTGGCTGCGGCAGGTGGTGCCATTTTAGTGGTTTTACTGGCTGGACGGGGATTGGGCTCTGTGGTGTTGCCCGAGCTGCGTGGTGACCAACTGTGTCGTTTGGAGGCATCTTTAACACGTGACGCACTGCGTTCCCGTACACGCATTTTGACTTGAGGAGAAGGCGTTTCTACGGGCAGCACATCTTCGGCCAGACTACTGCTGGCATCCAGACTGCTGCGTTGTGAGTTCGATCGGCCACTCGGTGTGGTGGCCTCAGTCTCCAGCTTGGATAGAGAGGCGCCACGTTTATGGCGAGTTTGAAAACGTTCCATCATATTTTTATAGCGTGCCGCCTGAGCTGCTGCATCGTTCTCTGAGGCCTCAAAGTGATCTATGGTGAAGGCTAAAGATGCTTTGGTGGCTGTCGTTGTTGTGTTGGATTCAGTCGAGTTGTCTTCTTCCTCTTCTTCTTTATTATTGTTGTTGTTACTCCGGCTGCTACTGCTGCTGCAGTGAGACTGTAGATTCGCTCTGCTCAGAGCTGCCGCCGCTGTAATGGAACAGACACACACAAATTTAATTAGCATTCATGTTTACTGTTATTCAGGTTGAAAACGAAACTAAACTACAAAGTAAATTAAACTGAAACTCGAGTGAAATGGCCAAAGCGTGAGCGAAACAAGAGCGGTTCAGCGTAGCCAAGGGGCTGAGTGAGCCACTCCCTCCATCTACAGACATTTCACTTTGCTCATACAGAGCAGGTGTATCCCTCTAGATGAACTTCCGTCAAGTGTGGCCGTCAACTTGCACATATTAGTCCCTTGAATCATTGAACAAAAAAGTTTCTGCACCGATTACACTGAGAAAAAAAGGCTTGGAATTTATACAGTTTTGTATGTCAGTTTAAAAGTTTATATATAATCATAAGATATAAAGTTAAACGTTTTTAAATATAATATTGTCTGTTATAATAATAGTTACAGTTCTAGAAAACGCGTTCTTAAATCAAAGGCTGTGTATTGACTGGGCATGAACCTAGCTTAGAGCGAACTAGTTCTATTTCCCAGAAAGAATAAAGTTTCTTATCTTTTCCCTCTTACAAACAACGGTGATGGAATAGGGAGCTACTCTGGAACGACGACATTAATCAACTTTAAATTAAGGCAAAGATTCTTTTCTCCTAATAGCACCAATACAATAATAGCATTAAGGCATACTGAATGACAATGAAATTCCGATTCCAGGAACAAAAGAAAAAATAAATTATAATTTTGGTAAAAGGGTGTTTCCGCTAATCACTGGAATTTGTCGCTGTGGAATTTGAAAATGTTAAATTTTTCGTCCTTAAAGTTAGATGAACGTTGGATATTTCGATCTTCACCAGCCGTCTATTTACCTGTTTTCACCATAATCTAAGCCAGCGATGGCCTCTGGTTCCCCCAGTGGGCGAAAAAATTTCGCTATTCACACGTATACAACCCGAACTCATACCGAACCTGCGACCAAGAGAGCAGAAAGCCGTCATTAGCTCGATTAGGTAGAAGCAAATTCACGGAGCTTTATTATCGCGCACTAATACACTTTCACTATTTTGGCAACGCTCACAGCATCGCTGATCTAAACTCATTTAAAAATTTTTGAAAACTAAACGATTTTTTGGTTTGTTTAATCGACACCTTCCATTTACCCGTCTTAATGCCTATCAGAACTTATATACGAATTTTGCCAATTCCTAACTTTTTTATACCGACTAAAACACACCTCTTTTTTAGATGTCTTCAATTGCCATCCCATTAAATCTTCGCTAAAATCTGAACTCAATATACAATTTTGCAAATTTGCAAGTTTGGAAAAATTTGAAAATTTTTGGAACGTATGATCTGTTTTCTCAACTTCATGACAATCTAAAACCTTTTTAGAGTTTTTGTAAATTTCGCAGATTTTTAAACCTTCTTGCCCTTTTTCAATTGACAATTTATAAATATTTGCAATTTTCACCCGTCAATTTACCCGTTTTTTTTTTAAGACTAACAAATCTTCATGATACCCGAAACTTATAAAAATTAGCAAATTTCGCGAATTTTTGTGCCGTTCAGTCTACAATCTCTTTATTACTATATATCAAATCTTCATGATAATCTGAACTCATAAATTCCCAAATTTAGCGTTTTTTTCGAGAGTTCGGTCAGCACCTATTTTATCAAAGCTGTTTGAATTTATATGCACATATTGGGCTAAAATATGCCCGCCTACTAGTATTGGATGTCAAAGGTTCAGAGAATTTGTGCTAAACCGTCTGTAACAGAAAGTCAATATAAGTATATTTATTCTTGATCAGCATCAACAGCCGAGTCGATATAGCCATGTCCGTCTGTCTGTCCGTCTGTCGGTCTGTCCGTCTGTCTGTCCGTCCGTCCGTATGAACAAACAGATCTCAGAGATGGTAAGAGATAGAGGTTTGACATGTATGGGACATATGTTTCTTATAACTGCAAATCACGTTTATTTTCAATTTTTGCCACGCCCCCCCCGCCCCCGAATTCGGAAAAAACGTTATATCTCCTACAGTTTTGAAGACAGACGTTTCGTTCCTTCTAGAGATAGGTAGTAACTAGCAAATTGTATCGATTTGCCGAAGAAATAATAAAGATCGGATCAGCGGTTCTCAAGTTATGAGCAAAAGAGTACTTCTCCCTCGCCCCACCCCTCCCACCAATTCACAACTAACACCACACAATCTTAGAGAGTGAGAAAAGAGAACAAGAAAGAGAGAGACTTTGAGATAAGCGCAGCACCAGCATTGCATTCAGCTTCCACCCAGGTACAGAGTATGTTATAGTCGGGCTTGACCGACTTTCTCACTTGTTTGATAAGGTGTGTAGACACTCTTTCACAATATTGATCACCGATATCGGCAAGAGTCAAATGGGCATTAGAGCCAATTTTGTGGGACTGCTTAAGATAAACAGTTGGAAACTCGTGAAGACTTATGCAACATCATTTAACAAATTAAATTTCAAATTTATTCTGAAATACAGGCCAAATTGTATCTCCTACGTTTCCAACACACTAAAGTTATTTTTTACAAGGGAAATTAACACTATTTTCTACTCGAAAAACGTTTGAGGAAGTGGAATTGAGAACGTGACTGCTTATTCGTCTTTTGCTAAGTTATGTCCTTTTGTATTTTTTCAGCCTCATTCAATACCTTAGCGGTGACCCTAGTCTCTAGTAGAAAATTTCTACGCCTCGTTCCACTGGCTCATTCTCGAGATCATTTACTGAATGTTCTGAATGTTAACAATGCTTTATGAATATTTTCCCATTATTGCTTAGTATCTGTTCAGCTATTTTTTTTGCTAAAAGGCGGAATCGCAGAAGATAATTCCCCCCTGAAATCTGGCAATTTCTTTAAGAGGAACTATAGTAATTGCAAAATAAAAATAATAATACACGGTTTCTCAATTAAATAACAAAAATGATTAATTGGTAAAACCTTCAAACTCATTGCAAAGCTTTCGGCTGTGCTAAATATGTAGCCCCATTATACCAACAGTGCAATTTAACACGATTGTAATCCCCAAGTGTTTATTCGGCAAAAAGAAAAAATATGCAAGTCGTGTTGAAGTGTGAAAGCAACAAAGTCTGCTGATGATAAGATTGGGAAATCGTCGAAACAGTACTGTACGGACAAAATCTCTGTTGATTTGTCTTGATTATTGAATTATATTTAACCGTTGTCCTTGGACCGGCTAAACAAATTTTTGACCAAAATCATATACATAATAATATAATCGCTCTTTCGAATAGCCCATTTCGAAAATGTGTTTGAGCATTGTTAAGTGAAACAATCTGGTTAACAATCATATTAGAATTCTATTCTATTGGACATATGCAGTGATCCCGCCATGATTTATCACTTTATATGCACTGTCTTTGTTTTTATTAATATTTTTTATCCTCTTTGGTATTATTTCGCGATTTAATAAGCCGTCAGTCTCAAAAGCTGCAGGTAAAGGGCGATTTCGAACCCTGAAAAGTAAACATGAGTAAAAATGATTAAAACGGTGCGGTTCCCATGATGCTACGGTGCCAAATTGACAGCTAGGTAATCGTACTCATTTGTAATCATACTCGGCGAGTAATTATCGGTTACTTTTTTATTTACTCGTGCAGGTCTCTAATAAGTATACAAAAATCTCTAGAGATTTTAAAACCACTACATATAAAGCATATATCGAAATAGTCCAAGTTGAAGTATTTTGTGATCGATCAAATTATAATTTATATACTTTTATACTTTTTTTAAGTGTACGCTCACCTGCAGCTAGGGTATTCCCTCACTGTTTCCGCTAAACAACCATCTACATCTCCTCCTAATATATCTATACATTTCCGTGGCCAAAGCAAGAAGTAAAAGAAAATCAAACAATTTGCTTTCAAGTTTGCCACGCGAACTGGCACACACACACACAAATGGAACAGACAACCTGGTAGCTTCCCTCGTCCAACCGACCATCTAGAGGGCCGCACGCATTCGTGATCTATGGCTGGCCGCACAATCGAGTGAAGGTTAGAGTTCGTTGATTTGGGGGTGGGCATAAAAAAGCGTTACGCTCTGCCTAGCCGCTGACCATTTGAAGCAGTCAAGCAGCAGGTGACTTCCGTTTTTTTTTGTCTTTGGTGAAACAATTTTGAAGATGTCTATAATTTATAAAAGGGGGGAAAATCAATTATTTTCGACCCAAATTATATGAAGACTCATTAAGGTAGAGAATGGGATTAGAGTTATATGAGATATGCATTATTAGGCAAATTGTGGCCAAATTGAGCTATTTGCTTAGTTTAGTCTCGATTACAATTCAAAACTAGAATGAAACTAAGTCGTTCGCTTGTTAAATCACAAAATTGGCAGGAAATAAACATCGTGATCGTTGTCGACATCCTCTTAATATGACCACACACAACAATAATAGCAATTACGGGGCCCACTGTGCATGGCAAAATATCTTTGGCAATAGAAAATTGCGGGCACAATATTTTACTATTGTCGGCGTATGTGGAGTAGCGTTTCAGGTCTTTTGTTAAAGTTTTTTTTTAATAATGTTTTCGCTTTTACTTTTTTTTCGCTATAAATGGTCAAAAATTGTTTGGGCCTTTTTTGGACTATTTGGAAAGTCGACCGCAGGAAATTGTTTGGCGACCGACCGATCGACCGCCTATGGAGAGTATAAACAAATTTTTGGTTAGCCAAGTTCGACGATAACAATTTCATCGTTGTCTCAAATGGTTTCTAATTAGCTGCGCTTATGTCATGCAATCAGTCAGTCACTTAGTCATCATGGAATAAAAATGACTTGAAATTTTAGTTGAAAATAAAAACCCTGAGCAAATGATTTAGGTAAGTGTAAGTTCCCCTCTTGCAAATATGATATGATTAAATTAAAATATGTTTTCACATCAAACAGAGAGAAAGCTTCGGTCATCACCATCATCATCATATGTCATTATTGGATTGAGGTCATCGACTTGTATTTGTTTAAACAATAAATGTGAAGAGTATCATTATATATTTATAATCAGAGGCAGATTGTTCAAATTAAATTGACAATTTATGTGATTGTGTGTGAAAGTAGACCAGGAATATGTCATGAAATATGAAAAAAAAAATCTTTTTAGTTTGCCAAAAAAATAAATTGTTGAAATTCTTTAGCAGATTTGACGGACATTATTTTCTAAGCTAATTAGCCAAAACTAAATTTCCTCATTTTTTCTTAAGTCTTTTATAAATTTCTTAGCTAAATACACGGCGTCAATTTTGATTAATTTTGATAAACAACTTAGCTATTTATTTAGTATGTGTCTCATTTGCATTCATTGTTATTAAATATACAGACTTCCTGGGGAAGGTAATATATTTGCCAAAACGCGTAGGAGAAAAAAGATTTGCCATTCAGAGAATTGAACAAAGAAATGTGGAATTTTGAAGTAGCACAGTCGGTTTTTTAACATTGATATAACTAATCCGAAATAAGTTTCCTAATTTTTTTTTGGGAATGTATTTTATTTTAAGAAAAATAGAAAACTAAAAATAACAATTTTTTTTTTCCGCCTACACACAAATTTGTAAGATTTTAACTTCAATAATTTCTGGGATATGGTTTAATACCACTTTCAACCGGTTTGCAACCAACAATACGCACGAGTTCACCGCAACTACAAGTGTACTGCATTCCAGTACTGCAAAAAATGAATGCGGTGTTTACAACAATCATGACATATTTTTACTGAGTGCCTAAATTTGTATTTTCGTGCAAGCAAAGAGCGCGTATTGATAGAATCACCCCCAAAACGCTCTTTGTATTGGTCTCTCTTATTCTTGAGGTAACAATAACAACTTAACAGCATTAGCAGTTGATTTTTTCAAAGAAGAGAGATAAGAGCTAGAGCTTGTGTTTATTGTTAGTCTGCGACTGGGAGTCGCAAACAAAATACTTTGACAAACACTTTGTACATTTGATTCGATTGTAAAATTTCAAGTGTCAGACGCTTTTAAAGCAAGTATAGATTTAGTCAAAGAAACAGATGCTCTTGCTGATATCTGCTAAAAACCATACTTCAAGTTCAAAGCTCATAAAATCTAAAACACTTTCGTACCGATTTCCTGATCGGCTTGAATACGCTATAATATATTTATAACTTAGTAGTTTAATACAGGGATGCAAACCCAGATGAACTTAGAACGGGCTCGAACCACGATTTGAAATTTGGTAAATGTTTGGAAATCTCAGGTTTAAGACTTTTGGTAGAATATTTTGGTTCAAAAATTGATACAGTCCTTTATAATTAATATTCAAAATAATAATGGGAATTATCTTTACTTTTAATTAAATTTTGCCACGACAAGACTAAAACATCGGGCACTCCCCAAGTTTCACCTCTCTTGAAGAGGCGGCCAAGAGTTCCACCAAACAACTATTGGCTTTTGCCAAAACGTCAAAGATCCTCCAGGATTTCTAAAGGAAAAGGTCCCCAAAACAAGCACCCGGGCTTCACTAAGGACCATAAGGTCTATGTTTTGCCCCCTACATGGGAGCCAGCCGTAAATACCTACATTTAATAAATAACGAGAGCGTAAGTTAAAGTCGGCTTTAACCGACTTCGATATACCCGTTACTCATGAAAAAACATGTTTAACAGTGTTCCTGCGTTTCTTAGGGTGGCCATCCGAAAAGTATGCAACATTTTTTATGGTCATAACTTGAGAACCGTTCATCCGATCTTGATAATTTCTTCGGCAAATCGATTCATTTTGCTAATTACTAACTAACTTTAGATACGAATCGTCTATCTTCAAAACTGTAGGAGATATAACGTTTTATTTAAATTGCGGGGGCGGGAGGGGGCGAGGCCAAAATTTGAAAAAAAAACTTGATCTGCGTGCAGATAAAAGAAGCATTTGTCTCATACATGTCAAAGCTCTATCTCTTACCATCTCTGAGATCTAGGTGTTCATACAGACAGACGAACAGACGGACGGACGGACAGACGGACATGGCTATATCGATGCTGATCAAGAATATATATACTTTATATGGTCGGAGATGATTCCTTCTGCCTGTTACATACATTTGCACGACTTTAGTATACCCTATTTACTCTACGAGTAACGGGTATAACAAGATTCTCTTTAATGAGTGCACAGACTAAGTAGAACTGGTTGACAAAACATCCTCATTCTTCTTTTGCTCATTACGAGACAATGGGAGAGAAGGTGCAGAAACATTTCATTCACTTGCTCTCACCTGCTGCTTCTGCAAAAGTCAAGGTCAGAGAGGACTTGCCCTGCTTCTTGTCTGCCTATGAGACATTAAGACCATTCAAGTCTGGGTAATGCACAAGAAGAAAGATTGCCGTAGACATACTTATCATGCTCTCTCTGAAGAAAGATGAATGGTCCGATTGTACACAGACTTATTTTATTCTTTGTTACGATGTTCATGCACACATATGATGTGAGTACTGATCCAACCCCAAATCCTGAGCGGTTGTCATGCCTGATCTAAATTTGTTGTTAAATATTCTTTTTCTTTGGACCGATTTGTTACAGGACAAACGATTTGTGTACCCTTTGGTCACTTTTATTACTTGTGCTTGTTTATCTATTCAAGATCTTGCAATTCCTGTTTTCCCCATTTCAGTCTCGGTTTTCTTTCTTTGTCTGCTTCATACAATTGTATTTTTTTTTTGTTATTAAAGCCTTATCATTCATACAACACCTACGTAGTATCTAGCGTAGACCCAGATCCGGCGGACCAGCACAAATTACCATACAAAGCCAATTCTCACGGGTGCATAAATTCTACATCATCATGGCAGTATATATCAGAATTTATGCACTTATGAGCAGCATGAGGATTCTCCATCGAGGAATGCCCGCCTTGGATAGTACGTAGCACTAAAAAAAACTTTCTCTTTATAAGCAACAATATAAGGAAGAAATTTCTGGTGGAGCTATTCAGGGTTTTGTCACGTTTTTCAGTCAGAAGTCGCTGCTTTGCTAATGTAAATTTCCTAATTTTTTTGCTAGAGAAACGTGATTATAGTCAATTTCCAGCACAATTATATTATACATTGCCGAAAGTTTGTGTTGCCCGCAAAAATCAATTCTGATCTGGCTCACGCTTATTTAAAATCACACCTACTATGGATTGCAACCTTCTTTGCCTAATTTGAGGGGGCTGGTAAAGCAAATTGCATTTTTAACAAATTAAAAAAAAATGAAGTATTTTTAAGCTATAGTTTTGGGTATTTGGTCTAACTATTTCATTGTTATTCAATGTGAGATCGATGATCTATGGTATAGGTTAAGATAAACATTTTGGGAGAAAAATGTCCGACTTCAAGGCAAACTTGGCTACTTATTAATCTACCCTCTTATATTCATTTGTATTAATTCAATTAATTGAGGATATTTTGACTACCTCTATTCTTTCTTGAATATGCTCATGCACAAACTGCAAAAATTTAAAAATAATTTCAATATTTTTCCTCAAAATCAACTTCAATGCTTAACACTTTCAATACATCCATATTCTGATAGATGAAATGAAATTAATAATATTCAGCAGATTGCCCCAAATATCTGTTCAAAATGTTTACATTTCAATTGAAATGCCTTGGCCTCCACTTTTGTTTGAAAATATTTATGCATTAATATTTATACGCGAAAAAGCCAAGCAAACCTACCCAAACCCCCAGCTACTTATACTTTTATTTGTATCACAATAACCTGAAGTGATCAACGCTTGTTGCTGCGTTGCTGAGTCACCATCATCAGGGGATCGAGGGTACAAATCATACTCTTGGTTTTTTTTAGTTTTTTTAATTTTTGCGTGCGCGGCATGAGAATGTGAGATAATGACGATGTCGACGGCGACTTGTTCAATTGTGTAAGATTTGGCGCAAAAGTATAAAAAGCAACAAGCAAGCAATATATTAAAACAACAATTGGTAAATGTTATGAAATGGGAAATTTAGGGGAAACAAATCGCAAAATGTAAAAAAAGGCCATAAAGTTTGGCAGGCTAATTGATTCGAGCAAAGCAAACGGAACGGCTTTTGAGTCGATAAGCAAGTCTTGAAAATTGATTTAAAAGCGCATGCAGCTATGGTCATTCGAAAAGTTTAAATCAACATCTGGGAAAATATTGATGCTTACATTTCATTATTATAATTAATTTTCTACTGTCGATTGGTGCGATTAGCTCCCATGATTTTTTTAACCATTGTTTCACAAAAATTAAATAGTATTTTTATAAGAACTTCTTTAATTTTCTTTCAAAGTTTCTTTAAAACATTTAAACCATATTTCTCATTTATTTCCGACTTACGAATAAAGTTTAAGGTCAACCTTTTCCACTGTCAAATTTTTCACAGTCTGAAAAAAAAATTTTTTTTATTTTGGGGAAAACAAACACCGAGAAACAAAAAATAATAGTGTCCCCCGGAATGGAAGCATCACACTTCACACTGAACATCGTTAGAAAGAAGGAAATCAATCTGCGTATAGTATGTCCCCTATGGAAACCTTCCCTCCCGTGCGTTATAAAAACACTAAAGGTCTTATTTGGGGGTAACATAGGAACCTCTATAGATTTCGACGTCGGTGATGATAAATCTACAGCATTTTAAGAGATTTTTGCTTTTTATTCCAAAGTGTACTTAACCTTGTACCTATATCAGATTCTGATCTAATTACAGCAAAAGAGTTGAATCTGTAGCAAATAATTCATACAAATTTTTATCTAAAAGCTTAGATATGATTATGTTGAAACCTTTTCTAAAACAAGACACTCACACACCACAAAGGTGGCTTGTTGACTATTATATAGCTGTTTCATGAAAAAACAAAATTTAATCAACAGCAGTCTTTGCCTATCTTCAGAGTGTAAGCAGAATATAGTTGATGCCAGCATAGCTATAACCGCTTAAGAGTTAAAAGGCAGGCAGAATTCTTCAAACACTCACTGGAGCGCCATGGTACATTCAAAACGACCTGAGAATTCTATTGGTCGAAACTGAAACACAGCAACTCAAACGCAAATATTCCGATTAGCTTCTTGTCCATTCTAATGAACTTGCACAATCTCTTACCCTGCACGCATTCTCTCCTCCCAAGAAAAGATTTACCAACCGAGCGACTGAATTAAAGGGCAACCAAAACCTTAGGTTCGATGAGTTAAGGAACCGGTTTGAGAAGCGAACCTAGCAACTTCCAAGGGCCTGGACCTTCTTTAGAATTTCAGAGGTTTTAACCAAATTACGTAAAATTCCTTCAAATCTAAGTGCAGAACCGCAAACTGTACCAGTACAACGTATAGGATTTTTTCAGTCTTTTCGGTTCCAAGAATATCGGTTTTCGGACACTATTTACAAAAAAATTCAAAAATCGGTTCCGTTTCTGATTCTGAGTTGTAATCGGATCTTTTCGGTACACGGTTACGGTTCTGGTTCCGGTTCGATTTCCGGATTTAATCCTAAAATTAATATAACATTATTTCAAACACAACCTTAAGAACTTTTAATATAGAAATTATAATTAAATTAAAAATATCCAGTTCAACTGGATACCATATTTATCCAATGGATCTTAAAAACATATTCTTTTTTTCTGTGCCAGTGTGAGATGAACTTATGGGAGTACATTTCATAGGAATGAAGCTTTACGTGTCGCTCAAAATGTCAAAACTGATGGATTACAGTTCCCTAATCTCAACTTGGATTGATATGCAAAAAAGCACAGATTGAAATTTGTAAGCAGCGTGCGCTGCTGATGTCATTTGTGTCATGTTATTAGGCTATTGATCCCCAATTTTCTGGCTTTCTCATAACCAGAAATGCTAATTGGACACATATTTCACACTGCTCGCTCCACTGTGCTTAAAGCTTGATGACTATTGCAATAAATATGCGCGCTTAGCCATGGCCAGAAGACAGCAAAAAAAAAAAAAACTGGCAAAATAACTTCATTAAAAATTCAAACTAAAAAGAGTTGGAAATTTGCCTGCAATGATTGTTGTCAACTTGTTTAAATATGTGTGTGTGTGTTCTGCTGCTTACCTTTTTCGGCCGGCGAAGGCGGTGGCTTGCCCAAACAGAACTTGGCATTTGACTCATCAATGGCAGCACCCAAGCCCACCAGGCTCGTCTGGTGACGTGGTGAAATCTCAGCCTTATCATGCATAATCTCGGCTATCTTCTTGATATTCTCGGGAGTGGTATCAGTTTTTTCGCGTCCATCGGAGCTGTTATCATCATCATCGTTAGCGGCAGCAGCGGTGGCGGCGGCGGCGCTGTATCTGTTGTGGGTGGTGAGGGTATCAAGCTTGACCCGGACTGTGGCTGGTGCAACCTCTGCTACTCCGGTTGCGGTTACAACGGTTCCCGATTCTGCTGCCTGAGTTGAGGCTGTGGTGTTTCCTGTAGTTGTTGTTGATGTAGTTGTTGTTGTTGTAGCTGCTGTGGTATCATTTGCGTATGATGTCATTTTAAGACTTTTTTTGATATAACTTTTTAAGCTTTTTTTTGTTAGGTGTTACCACTGCTTTTCTCTTTTTTAATTAGTTAATTTGTTTGTTGCTACATTTCGTTTTCAGGGGCAGCCCCTGCTTGAACTATGCTTTCCACATGCTGCTGCTGTTTGCCACTGCTGTTGCTGCTGCTACGTTTTGTGCGTGGGTTAAAATTTTCCTTAGGCGAAGGTCCTGAACGTTGCCTTTTGACAGGTCAGGGAAAGAGGGGAAACAAGCAGAGAAAATAATCAAAATTAGGTTGAACCCTTCAAATGTTATTACACAGTTTGTTTATATGTTAAAGTGCTGTTATGCTTTAACAGAAGTGATTAATTAACGGAAGTGAAGCTGGGACCAAGATATTTACAGAATCAGTCCAGCATCTATACCATTTGTAGGGTTTTTTAAACAAACTTTTGGTTAGTTATAATACAAATCGTCAGGGGCACTTCAGGCATTCACTTGTACGCATGTTAATTTAACAGACAATTACTATTAAGGGACAAATGCTGTTACTGTTCTGTGAATTATAACTGGACTGGCTAACAAATTAAAGACCCTTCCTAAACCACACGCCCTGTCCAACTACCTGACGCAACGACGACAACATTTTCAATTGTTCGTGACAGTGCGAGTTCTTATTGGACACATGGAAACTATTCAAGCGTTTCACGTAAAAATAGCCAAAAGACAAATAAGCAGCGCCAGCATCAGCCTCTGCTACAGCTTCTGCCTTTTCAAGGTTGCTTTTGTTGTTGTTCGGTATTGAACTTAATTGAATTTTTTGGCCAATCTGTGTGTTTTATTTTTACATTAAAGAATTTTGGAAACGTCTACACGCACACGCACTCACACATACATATGCACATACTTTCAAGGGCAGTGTCCGTTTGACTTGGACGCGAACTTTTTCACGTCACTTTTTCTTCTTGTTGCATTTGATAATGAACTTTATCTTTATCTTGGGGTTTCACAATTCCTTCATTGTCTTGGTTCTTAGCACGCGCGCGTTTAGTTTTAGCCGCACGCAAACACCAAACGCTTACTCACGCCAATACAGTTAAAAAGACTGAAAAGCAACGGCGTCAGACAAGAGTCTGTGTGTGTTTTGGCCAAAAGTGACGTTACAGCAACGAGAGAGTCAGAGAGAGAGAGAGAGAGCCAAGCAAACAGCTGCGCGCAGAAATGAGGGGAGTTGCCGTTGTGAGCGCGGTTAAAACAAAATCCGATTTAAGTAATGAAAAAAGACACATTTGGATTCTGTATAAATAAATGTTAAATTATCAAATATTAGGTCACTCTAAAATCACTGTAAAGTCACTGTTAAGTCGCTCTTAAGTCACTGTTAATTCACTGTTAAGGCCCTGTTAAGTCACTGTTAAGTCACTGTTAAGTCACTGTTAAGTCACTGTTAAGTCACTGTTAAGTCACTGTTAAGTCACTGTTAAGTCACTGTTAAGTCACTGTTAAGTCACTGTTTAGTCACTGTTAGGTCACTGTTAAGTCACTGTTAAGTCGCTGTTAAGTCACTGTTAAGTCACTGTTAAGTCACTGTTAAATCACTGTTAAGGCACTGTCAAGTCACTGTTAAGTCACTGTTAAGTCGCTGTTAAGTCACTGTTAAGTCACTGTTAAGTCACTGTTAAGTCGCTGTTAAGTCGCTGTCAAACAAAGAACATTATAGTTAGCACAGTATAGCATAGCACAGAATTCACAACTTGACCTTAATGCAGCCACTCTTTGCACCCCCAATCCCCGCATACCCACTATACCCCACCCGACCAACCCCAGATCCCCACACGATCCCCACACGATCCCCACACGATCCCCACCTGATCCCTACCAGATCCCCACCAGATCACCACCTGATCCCCACCAGATCACCACCTGATCCCCACCTGATCCCCACTAGATCCCCATCAGATCACCACAAGATCCCCACCTGATCCCCACCGATCCCCACCAGATCCCCACCAGATCCCCACCCGATCCCCACCAGATCCCCATCAGATCACCACAAGATCCCCACCTGATCCCCACCAGATCCCCACCTGATCGCCACTAGATCGCCACCGGATTTCCACCAGATCCCCACTAGATCCCCACCAGATCTCCACCTGATCCCCACCAGATCACCACTTGATCCCCACCTGGTTCCCATCAGATTCCCACCAGATCCCCACCAGATCCCTTCCCAATCCCACCAGATCCCTACCAGATCCACACCAGATCCCCACCAGATCCACACCAGATCCCCACCAGATCACCGCAAGATCTGCACCAGAGCCCCACCAGATCCCCACCAGATCACCACCTGATCCCCACCAGATCACCACCTGATCCCCACCAGATCCCCACCAGATCCCCACCCGATCCCCACCAGATCCCCACCAGATCCCCACCCGATCCCCACCAGATCCCCATCAGATCACCACAAGATCCCCACCTGATCCCCACCAGATCCCCACCTGATCGCCACTAGATCGCCACCGGATTTCCACCAGATCCCCACTAGATCCCCACCAGATCTCCACCTGATCCCCACCTGGTTCCCATCAGATTCCCACCAGATCCCCACCAGATCCCTTCCCAATCCCACCAGATCCCTACCAGATCCACACCAGATCCCCACCAGATCCACACCAGATCCCCACCAGATCACCGCAAGATCTTCACCAGAGCCCCACCAGATCCCCACCAGATCACCACCTGATCCCCACCAGATCACCACCTGATCCCCACCAGATCCCCACCCGATCCCCACCAGATCCCCACCAGATCTCCACCTGATCCCCACCAGATCACCACCTGATCCCCACCTGGTTCCCATCAGATTCCCACCAGACCTCCACCAGATCCCCACCAGATCCCTTCCCAATCCCCACCAGATCCACATTAGATCCCCACCAGATCCACACCAGATCCCCACCAGATCACCGCAAGATCTTCACCAGAGCCCCACCAGATCCCCACCAGATCACCACCTGATCCCCACCAGATCACCACCTGATCCCGACAGGATCCCCACCAGATCCCCATCAGATCCCCACCACAAGATCCCCACCTGATCCCCACCAGATCCCCACCTGATCGCCACTAGATCCCCACCGGATTTCCATAAGATCCCCACTAGATCCCCACCAGATCTCCACCTGATCCCCACCAGATCACCACCTGATCCCCACCTGGTTCCTATCAGATTCCCACCAGATCTCCACCAGATCCCCACCAGATCCCTACCAGATCCACACTAGATCCCCACACGATCCCCACCAGATCCAAACCTGAGCTCACAAGGTCCCTACCAGATAACTACCACATGACCACCAGAACCAAACCAGATCAGCACCAAATCCGCGCCAGATCCTCACCAAATCTTCACCTGATCCCCACCAGGTCTCTACCAAATACCCATCACTTCCCCCCACTTCCACCTCACACTATCCAACTCCACACACAACCCACCTGCTACTACGCGGTAATGGTAAAAGCTGCTGATTTTGCATTTACAAAATACAAAAAAACACAAAAATCAAAGACATACCCCCAAAGAATCTGTCGCAAAGACATACCCCCAAAAAATCTGTCGCAAAGACAAAATTTTTCAAGATTCACTTCCCAGTCTGACGTCCGTAAAACTAAAAGACAATGTAGAGTTACACAGAATTCACAATTTGACCTCACCACTTCCCTACAAAAAAAAAACACCTTATGGGGTAATGTAAAAGGGCGATTTTGCATATACAAAATTTAAAGACAAGGCGTACCCAAAAAAAATCTGTTGCAAAGACAAAATTGTTCAAGTTTTAGTCCCTCAGTCGGACGTTCGTAATAAAATTTTTGAGTTTAAGCGAATTGAATTTAACTTCAAAATAAAAGCCAATTTAAAGATTTTGAAATCCCCGCCAACATTTTATAAATATTTTAACAAATTGACAACCCTGATGTCAACGGCGCAGATCTGCCTCTCTCTTCCATTATTTTATACAGGTGCTCACTCTCTCTCTCATTGATTTTGGGCCAAAACTTCAACCCAAAGCAGCGAAAGAAGCTAATTAAATCATTGATAATTTCCAGCACACATATATAAATCAACGTTAATTAGCCATCAAAAGTGGTTACGACACTGCAAGTGCCTCAAATTTGTACGCCTGAATAAACATCGTCATAGGCACAGGCAGTGCACTCGACAGGTGGCCTTCATTTATTTATAAACTTTTTTTGTTTACTCTCGCTTTTTGCAATTGCAGCTGGTAAATTGGTAAACTTAAATTTAACGGAATTCATTACTAAAACAATAACAATTGCCGCGTAAAATGATAACGCACACACACACAAAAACATTTTTCTCTCTCTATCTCTTTCGCGCACATTGTATGGGTATTTTATTTCGCCCCTTTGTTGTGCACTTGTTTCGTTGTTGACTTTTTAAGTGCTCAAGTTATTTTGTTTAAAGAGCAAAATCAAACATTTACACTTGTTTTTTAAAATATTAAAACATAATTACTTGCTTAATGTTGCAAGAAAAGAACAGCGCGCCTTAGGAATTGCAAACTTTTTCGGGTTTGTTGTGCTTATGCTAGGGATGGGCAAACACGAATTGGCAAACAGTGATTTGATCATCGTGACTGGGAAGGAGAAAATATCGAAAATGGGCTATTGAAGCTTAAAAACTATTTAAAAATTATGATTCTAAAACATTTGTTTGTTTGTTGATGTTATATAAACATTCCTAAAAACAAATAATTATTGATGGGCACCCGCAAAGTTCCTTGCCTCGATAACTTTTGAATTGGGAAATCCCCCTTAATCGTTTTTCTTTTTGGAAAAATATAACCTTTGGCGAATTTTAAAATTGCATTTATTCAAACATACATTTCTATACTAAATGTATGAAATTTATGTATTCTGGGTAACTTACACAACTAATAAATAAACAAAATACATTGGGCAGACGATGACTAATTGCCTTGCAAAAAGCATTTGATGGGGATACAAAGTAATATGTTGTCCATATATATTTCATATGTACACTGATAAAAATGTAAAATAATGGAAAGCACACATAATTCAAGGCCGAAAAATAGTTTTCCTTTTAGCCTTTTACAAAATATTTTTTTTGTGGAATGTTTGCGAGTTGCTCTGCTTCTAGCGTCCATTCCAATAGCCCACTCGACCATTCTCAAAGG
Organism: Lordiphosa clarofinis; assembly: GCA_018904275.1. Classification (NCBI taxonomy): domain Eukaryota; kingdom Metazoa; phylum Arthropoda; class Insecta; order Diptera; family Drosophilidae; genus Lordiphosa; species Lordiphosa clarofinis. The sequence goes on along the minus strand of JAEIGQ010000007.1, from coordinate 587,111 downwards.
CTAGATTTATACGTGGTTGGGGCAATGCTCGGCTAGGCTGTAGCGGTTCCAGCAATTGTGACGGCGTGGAGGGATCATCTTCAAAGTACAAACATTGGCGCACAAATTCGAGAAACAATATCTGAGTCTGCTGCGTGGCCATTGAAAGTTTCGCCAGATTTGCATCAGTGCACAAATCACGTACCAATTTCTCACAGATACTTGTATTGGCATCCACATCGAACAGCGGCACTCCAAAGTTGACTTCTAACAGCGTCCACTCCTCTAGGCCATCATCTGGCTCATCGGCCGCAAATTGATCCTCTTCCTTATCCAAAGGTATTTCCACTGAGCTCTGGGAGAGCAGGTCCGCACGACTAGCTGCTGCACTGCTGCTGCTACATTTGGCCAGCTCGCTAGCCAACACCTGATGGCAATCCTCTGAGGTATACTCATTGGCTGGTCCGTGCTCTGGCGTAGCAGCAAAATGATTCTCATCCGGACTTTTAAGCTGAAAACTGGTCAGCTCGGAGGCGGGTGTAATGGCCTCCAGCTCTTTGATTGGCACATGATTCAGTTTGGGGGCAGTTAACGAGCTGCGTTTCCGTTGTGGTTGCTTAAGATGCACCTGCAAGTCATAATCCTCGCAGCCCAGATCGGGTACGCCGGTATTTAGGAAGGTAATATAGCCGCACTGATGACGCAAATCCAAAAGTCCGCTCAACTTTTGTACGGCACGATGTGAGGTCCATTTGGTCTCGGTTTGGAATGGAAACGATTCGTACAGCAATTGGCCCGGTGAGCGTATGCCATAGCCTTGGAGTAAAACACATCCGTTTTTCAGCTGCTCATTTAGATTGCGGAAATTCTCCGAGTTGAGAATGTAAGCATCGGAATGTAAAATATTCACCAGCAGCTTGCCATAACCCAGAAAGAGGCGGGGCAGGGATTTGAGGACGGTGCCGCGTGACAAAAACAAACTGGGCGGGCCATAGCCTGTGGGAGAAGAAAGAAGAATATTTTTATATTAACTTTAGAAGTAATATTTAATTTTAATGCTTTATTTATCGTTCAAGAAATAATTAAACGAGAATTTAACACTAGGAACGGGCGCGGGACCTTAATGCTAAATTCGCTTTCAATGCCAAAGTCCCCTAAACTCGTAATTATCAGTTTTCTATGCTTTTTCATACTTCCACCAACTTTGATAAGAAACCGGATACCTATTTGGTATAGCTCCCAAACTTGATTTCCAATCTGACGTAACGTGACATTTGTACGAAAAAGTTTTAATTTAGGCCAGTGTCCGGCACCGTTCAACTTTCTGTGTATAAAAGTAGCGACGTCCATCCTCTGTAGCAGCGGCGTCGATACACATACACACTATACGAGAGTACACTGCTCTCTTTTGCAATAACAAACATGTGCTAACTGATAGCGCTCTCGCGTGTCTGAACGCACACATGCAAAGGCAAAATAAGCCAGACACTGATTTAGGCTAATCACGAGCATGTTCTAGTCTTAATTGACTATTTCTCTAGGTATATGGAAGCTAAATTTATTCGCACAATTTTACCGTTACAATTACACTAGTTTACAGCCAAAAAGACCCATTTCTACTGAAAATTTTTTTTAATGTAGTTTTGAATGGTGATATCAAAAATCAATTTCAAAAATTTTTTCATGGCTCCGTTTTTGAAATATAATTTTTTTTTTATTTTTTGGTAGGGGCACTTACATTTTAAGTCATATCTCACTTTATAATTGTCAGATAGAGTCAAGCAAGATAAGAATCGAAAGGTTATTTCGCTGCCGGTAATCGAGTAGAACATTGTTTTTAAATCGGTTCATTAGTTTGACTACAATATCCAAAAATATTTCGAAAAAACCGATTTTTTGCTCGAAAATTCATTTTTGGTCGCCTGGAAAAAATATAAAAAAATCCAAAAAAAATTATTTTTATTTTTTTCTACATAAGAACCGCACTTCTACGAAGAAAAACAGATATCGATGATCAAAATCTGTGAACAAACTCAGGAGCTGTAAGCAATTTAATGCAAAAAAATGTGATATTTTCCTAAATATTTTAAAATTAATTTTCGTTTGCTTCGACTTTTGTTCCGTTTTTAAATTTTATTTTTGTTCTGGCTTTTCGTTCACTTCATAATTTGAATAAAAAACGAATAAAAGTACAATGTTAATTTTTGGAAACACACAATATACTCAAATTTGACTGTTAGTTCCTCTACTCAATTTGATCCATCTATGGTACGTGTTACACGATTTTCCTCACAAATACCTTATTTTCTTCGTAAAAGTGCGATTCTTAAGTAGAAAAAATAAAAATAGTTTTTTTGTATTTTTTTATATTTTTTCTAGTCGTTTTAAAATGAAATTTCTTGGATTTTCGAGCAAAAAATCGATTTTTTTGAAATATTCTTGGTTGTTGAATTCAAACTACTGAACCGATTTTAAAACAATGCTCCACGCAATTATTGGCAGCTCCATTAACTTTTGATTTATTTCTTACTTGACTCTATCTGACACTTGTGAACTGAGATATGGCTTAAAATGTAAGAGTACCTACCAAAAAAATTTAAAAAATTAATATTTCAAAAACGGAGCCATGAAAAAATTTTTGAAATCGATTTTTTAGATCACCATTCCAAACTATACTAAGAAAAATTTTCAGCTGAAATGGGTCTTTTTTTTTTTTATTTTTGTAAACTAGTGTTATTAATGAGTTGATAGAAATATTTGCGAGATTGGGATGTCCAAGGTTTTTGAGTACGGATAATGGTAGACAGTTTGTCAGTGCAGTTTATTTACTGGTGGTCAGAGTCCCCCACAAAGTTCCCAGAATTATATTAGATTTTAAAAGTCGTGCTTTTTATTCTAAAACTCACATTAGCTTGGAACGACTCTTTTTAGGCGTAAATTTTATAATGGACCTGCTAATTTGTTGCATAGACTCAACCACATTGAATACAATTATGTTACTGCGAGCAAATTACAAGAATGCTATACTGTGGATGTATCAAATTCGAAGTTAAATTCGAAAACTAATAATAAATAATATAACATAGCATATAATGTAATCATTAGTTCTTACATGTTAACTACATAAAAATATACGAAATATGAAGCCAATATAATTAAACTGTAAATATGAAACCTTTAATTTTGTGTTTAATTTTAATTCCTTTTTTTAAAAAGTAATCCTTTAAAAAGTAATCTTTTAAGTCTACATAGTACTTATATTGGTACGTACCGGTATACCGTATCGAAACCAAAAACCGAAATTAATTAAAAACTAAATATAACCTTTAACCGAAATATTCATTTCGGGACGTACCGGTACTGGAACCGGAACCGAAATTCGGTTCGGGATTAAGCCATGGATATTATACAAGTTTATTTTTAAGGTTATCATATTCAAAAATTTTTCTTGACTTCGAGCCCGCAAAGTCTTTAAGGTTTTACTATCATCAAAGATTTTTAGATATTATAGATAACGCATGTGAAACAAAAAACGATTGTTTATGGGAGCTGCCTTTGGATCCCAATTTTTGATTCTTGTTGTCTTAACGAGGATACATATAATGAAATTCAGCTGTACGATTTATAAATTAACTATACGGCTGAGAGCAAAGATTTATAGATATTTGAGATGTCGCATGTGATGCAAAAAAGCGATTGTTCTTGAGAGCTGACATTGGATTAAAAAAAAAAATAGAGGCAAGCTAACTTCGGCTCGACCGAAGTTTATATACCCTTGGAGCTTGATATATGCCTGACAGTTTGTGTGGCAGCTATACTATTAAGTGGTCCGAAATTGACAAGGCTTAATGAAATTATGTAAAATGATTAAAAACTTATAAATACGAGCGTTGAGAGCGATAGCATTAAAAACAAAAAAGTTTTTCTCACTAGGACTTTTTTTCAGACCTAACTTTTGTATGGCAGCTATACTATATAGTTGTCCGATTTTGACAAAGCTTAATGAAATTATGTAAAATTATTAAAAACTTATAAATACGAGCGTTGGGAGCGATAGCATTAAAAACAAAAAAGTTTTTCTCACTAAGACTTTTTTCAGACCTAACTTTTGTAAGGCAGATATACTATAAAGTGGTCCGATTTTGACAAATCTTGTTGAAATTATGTGAAATCATTAAAAACTTATAAATATGAGCGTTGGGAGCGATAGCAATGAAAACAAAAAAGTTTTTCTCACTAAAACTAGTTTTTCAACCGATCGTTCCTATGACAGCTATATGCTATAGTCATCCAATCCGGCCGGTTCCGACAAATGTGCAGCGTATTTATACCAAAAGACTTCGTGCAAAGTTTGGTTAAGATAGCTTTAAAACTGACGGAGGAGATAGCATAGAAACAGACGGACAGATGGAAATGGTTATATCAACTCAGCTCGTCATGCTGATCAAGAATATATATACTTTATGCGGTCGGAGATGCTTCCTTCTTTGCGTTACAAACATCCGGACAATTTTAATATACCCTCTCCAAGGGTATAAAAATTTGGCACAGAGTATTCTTTGGTCTGCATGCTGCTATTAGCCGACCGGATCGGATGACTACTTCTTGTAGCTGCCATACAAATTATCGGTCGGAACATGGGTTTTAGTGGGAAATAATGTTTTGTTCTCAATATTAACGCTCACAAACATGGTCATTAGACTGAACGTCCCTTATATGAAAAAATTTTTTTTTGGAAATGTTCTGTTCCTCAATGCGCAAAAAATTCGTAATACTTTCTAGTTAACGTAATGAAAAACAAAACTTGGAAATTTTTAGGTTTGGTGCTGGCGCCGTGGGTTTAAAGTTGCTATATTAAATTTTGATTTCCCCTTTTTCATTTTACGTTTTCATTAAAGCAACCTGGGATGCCAAACGTTTTGGTTCAACTTAAAGTCGGTTAATGTGCTAGAATCAATCAATGCTGTGACTGAATTAAAACTGCAGGATCGGCATACCGTCAGATGAAGTGGTCCTTGGGCGTAAGCATTTTTCACCCAAACCTTCCATGTTCCGCTAGCTTTGTTCCCGTGGAATTCTTCATAATTTGACCATTGTCCAAGAATGTGTGAGCAAATTTAAGCGCTGTGCTTAAAAGGTTTTGCACTAATCATGGATATGCATTTGAGCCGAATACCAAACCAAAACTAAAATGGCTTCCTCACTGAAGCAAATTTTGAAAAGATCATTTTTGAAAATGCAGATTCCTGTCCTCATTGTGTTGCTTCATCAAATGCATCTTAACAATTTACAAAATGGCTGGCAACAAAGATAACAAATGAACCATAGATATTCAGTATTTAATTATTTCGCTGATAGAAAAAAAAACTCTAATGTTCCTAAGGGATTAAAGCGAAAATGCAAAATGCAATTAAAAGTAGTTATTCAAATTTATTCATAAGAATATTGTTTTGGCTATTTAGATAAGCGATCTATTATACTCTTCTTCAAAATCCATTTAATATGGATGTCGACTACTTCCAATAGATAGGGACTCTTCGTCATCGGACCTGTCTTTTAAAAGCAGCATCAGGACTTAATTCAATCGAACTTTATAAAGCACCATCAACAATTTCTTCTAAATGGTCCATAAAACTCCTTTCTCTGTTGCGGTACAAGCCTTTATCGCTACCAGCATTCTTTCTGAGAAACACATATTGATCATAAAGTTTCCTCAAGCTCTTCCTAGTTTCATGGTAAGCCCAAGTGATTTCAATACACCATCAATTTGAAGGACAGTGCGGCTTAGGCTGTCCCTTAATGTGTATTTGAATCCTCTTATATTATGCAGAAGAACCGCTTTTCCAGATGGTAGCTTGCTGAATCCAGCACTACCCGCAACGCGCTAATCAAATAAATGCTCGAATCCTCTTTATCCAGCATTTTGCTTTGAATAAAATATTTTTAAAAATATATTTTTAGTTAAAAAAATGTTTGGCATTTCAAGGATTACTTCTACGAAAATGTAAAATTTAAAAGGGGAAACTGAAATTTAATTTAGCAACTTTAAGCCCACGGCGCCAGTACTAAACGTTAAAATTTCGAAGTTTGGTTTTTTATTACGGTAACTAGACATTTTTCCGAATTTTTTGCGCCCTGAGGAACAGAACATTTAAAAAAAAAAATTCCCATACGATTATGTTCAGTCTAATGGTCATATGTAATATTAAATGTTTTTATGTCTTCGACTAATGTTTGGTCGAAGTCGCTAACCGTTGAGACAAGCGTTTTCAAGTGTATCAAAACTTCGGCACAAACGAAGTTAGCTTTGCCTTTCTCGTTTTTTTATTATTTAATTAATGTTCAAAAGGTTCTCGTCCTCCAAAGTAAGTTCTTTTGAAAAGGTGAGTTGACCGTTCGTATATTTTCGGAAGTCACCATTCCCAAAACAATACGGGGTAATTGTCTAGCATAGGGACCTCACCTCAGAAAATTCTAAAAAAAAAATCCCTTTGTTGGACCGCGAATTATGAAGAATTTTTGTGCAAAAAATTCGGGGGGGTTTCCATGGTTTCTTTTTAAACGAATTTTAAAGGGGAGAATAGAGGGAATAGAGGGCTCGACCGAAGTTTATATACCCTTGGAGTATGATATATGCCTGCCAGTTTTGTTATATGGCAGCTATGCACAGCTATGAAAAGAGGTAAGTGTAAAAAAAATTTTTTTTCACTAGAACTAGTTTTTCAACCGATCATTCCTATGTCAGCTATATGCTATAGCAAAGATTTATTTATATTATAGATGACGCATGTGAAACTAAAAACGAGTCATTTTGGGAGCTGACATTGGATGCAAATTTTTGCATTTCGCTGCCTTTACGAGGATGCGTATACTGAAACTTAGCTATACGTTTTCTTAATTAGCTATTCTGCTAAGAGCAAAAATTTATAGATAATTTAGATGACACATGTGACGCAAATAACGATTTTTATTGGGAGCTGACATTGGATCCCAAATAAAAAATTTTGCATGAGATGCAGTATCTATATATGTATTGTCTTTGGCTATAGTCATCCAATCCTGCCAGACTTCGTGCAAAGTTTGGTTAAGATAGCTTAAAACCTGCTCTACGTTACAAACATCCTTTCCAAGGGTATAAAAAGTGTAAACCTAATGCAAGCTGTGGGCCACATACGGCCACAAAGTATTTATTTTACGTTCTCGAAATATCACTTTATTACTTTCGAAGATATCAATTTGATACTTGGAGTATTAAAGAGAATTTAATTCTCAATTGTTTCAAATTGGTGTCTAAATTTTTATTGAAATACAATCTTAGTTTTCAATGGGCCTATAGAATAAGCAAGCACAATTGTAATCTTTTCTAAGAAACAAATTTTATTTTTTTTAAACTTAAAGTCGGACGAAGTCCCTGGGGATTCGTCTTATATATTTAACAAGTAAAATTTGTTTTTGATGACGCATACCGACACAAGTTCGTAATTTATTGGAGCGATTAAAGGAAACCGTGTTTTACTTTAAAAATACACACGACCTTGAGCTGGTGCAGGCCCAATTTCTGGAATGAGTAGCTACAGTTCGCTATACCCCAACCACTACAAAATTGTAGGTATTTAAAATTGTAAGATTAAAGGTTTTTCTTGATGATTTCTTCTTAAGAAAATGGAGAATTGAAAGATTGAGATTTGAAGGAGCTTGGCAAAAAATAAAATAAAGAATATTTGTAATTCCTTCTGTCTTTAGAAATAGTAAACCAATGCGAAAAATGCACCTACTTCCGCTTTGATTGTCTCCCCCATTTCGGCCACTCACCAGTGATATGATTGTAGAACAGTTTACTCCACATGGGCGTCACATCAGAGCTGCGCAAGAATTGCCCAAAAAAGGGTATACTAAAGGTGTGACTCAATGCCGCGGTCAAGGGTGAAGCTGATATAATAAATTTGTATTTCTTCTCCAAAACACGATCTCTGGTCTGACGATCTAAGCCCTCTAGGCACTCCAAACGCAGCAAATCCAAGCCGCCAGGCAATAAATGTCTCAGCGAACAAATGGTGGATCTTAAAATAACAGCATGAGCAAAATAACGTGAGACATCTCCCTCGCCCTCCGCATCCAACAATGAGACCTGCTCCAGTTCCGCCAGAAAACTATCTAAGCTCTCCTCACACAGCTTGCCCACCTCGAACATGGTCACCGCATGATTTTTAAGTCCTGGTGACAAATTGCCCATCATTAGGAATGCGGTGAGAGTGGAATCAAATAGAAAACCCACTCGCTGACCGCTTTTAAGTTCAATTTCTGGCTCTGCTCCACCCGAAGGAGGTGTTTGATTCAACTGGGCAAAACTAAAGTCACTCGTGTTGCCATCTGAGGACAGATAGCCTATGGAGCTGCTATCTTTGTCTCTTTCCCGTTCTTTTTTGGGTGTCTTGGGACTGGGACTGGGCTGCTCAAAGTCAAAGTTGTTGTAGTTTAAGGGTGTTATCTGTGGCGTCTCCGGCAGCTGCTGACGCTGACACCAGCTCAAATGTAGAGTGGGTGACTCCTCCATTGGCTGCTTGCGCTGTGCAAAGCCCAGGCGACAGATGAACGACACCGCCTGCTTTATCAAATCCAAATCCAACTGCAACATTTGAGCCAATTCGGACATGGTCATGTGCTCATCCGCACTAACAAAGATTTTGTAGAGCAAATTCTCAAAATAATCACCACTCACACGATTCATGACAAAGTTCCTTAGCGGTGGAATGCTTATGCGATCCTCGCCACAAATGGGCACATCCACATAGATCAAACCCTTGCGATAGAGACTCTGCACCACCTCCAGGTCACATTTACCCGCTGGCTGGCCACCAAAATCGATCAGATCATCCAGCAGGCTACGCTCAGCGGGTGTTACGAAACGTATATCTGTCTCCAAGACATAGCCTATGTCCAGACGCCACCAGGGCTCCATGTGTACGCGTATGGGGAAGCGTGGCAGAAAGTTTAAGGGATTCGGTTTGGCACTAAACAGCAAAGTACGCGTGGTATGTGTCTTCAATTCGCTGATCAAAGCCAAATACTCATTCCGTCCTATGCCCAGAACACGCAGGCAATCGGCTGCTGTGAAATTGGGCAAGGTGTCATAGCTTTTGTCGCTATTCAGGAGTTGACTTAAAACGTCTAGGTAATAGTTGAAGGGCGTCACACGTAAGCCCTTGGTCACTATATCCGCCAGATGATAGGGAAACACACCCAAGCCATTGATGTTCTTTTGGATAAGCAGCTCATAATAGCGCTGCTCCTGGCGGAACACTTTGGAGGCCAGATTGCCACGAAAGCGCAATTGATTCTTCAAACTGTAATTGAATACATATTTCTCATAATCCCGCTGCTGATCGTTTAGCTGAGATCGCAAGTGCACCGGAAGCTGCTGCCATGACAAATTTCCACGAATGCACTGCTGGAGCTGCACCTCCACTTTCGCTTTCTCCTTGTCCGTCATTTAGCTGCTGGTGCTAATGATAACGTATTAAACTTGGTACCCAAACCAGAGTTACTCCATGGTGCTGTGCTGTAAGGGATTAAAAAAGTTTTTCCGTTTTGGTACTTCGATTTGGCAGGAAGAAAAACAAGGGCCCAGCTGATAAGATTGCCGTCTGACTGAATGAAATTGAAACGATTTGCAACACTGTCTGATAGCAAACATCGATAGCTAATCGATGTACAGTGGGACTATGCTAAGTAAAAGGGAATAAATTTTCAAGTTGGGGAAAGAGTGGGAACGCACTGTGGTCTGACATTTATGGAAGTAGGCGACAAAAATAGTTCTAGGTGTCATCCAGGTATATAATTTAAACTGCAAGCCTATAACAATACTGAAGTCTATTTTGCCCATGACACCCATTTATATATATATAGTAAACGAAAAATACTCTAAAAAGGTCATTTATGATTTTCTTGTGCTTTAGTCTAAAACTTTTAGACGATAAACCACAATATACAAATTTTTAAATAATTTAAATCATAGTTCAAATGATGTCCATATTATTTAATAGTTTTGTAAACATTGTTTGTAAATTTAAGCTTTAAAAAAGCCTTAAGCCTTAAAAGGGGCCGCCTATTCACGAGAATAACGCATGCCGAAGCTGAGACCAAGAGAGAAACGCTTTTCTGTCTCTGGTTAGCGTTCGATGCGGTCAGATCGAAGCTTAACACCCAAACTAATGGAAAGAAATGCGACATGAAAGCTTAAAAAATAATGTTACCGAAGTCTCCATAGGAACTTGAATAAACCGCAAATGTTTACTTAACATTTTTCTAACCTGTTTTAATATTTATCTAATTACAAATTCTGACCACTGTCTGCTTACTGTCACAGTCACCGCTAGCTCGATAGCTACCTCTAGCAAACATTATACGTTACTCAACACTAGCCAATGAGTTTTCAATATTTTGCTTGTGGAGGAGTAGTTAAACAAAAACACAAACCATTTGTGTTTTTAAACTCAAAATTAGTTAAGTTTTGGTTAAAATTAGCTTCTTAAATATTGCAAACAATAATACTAAAAGCCACAACAAGTAACGGCACGACCAGAGCTGTCAAGCCCTCTATGCTGGCAAGACAAGGCGAGGGGAGAGAGAGCAAAAGAGGAGCAACAGCAGCAGGCAGATCGACATCGATTTTTTTGCACCCTTTTTTCGCCACACATTTTTTTGGGCACAACAAAGGAAACCCGAAGACAGGAATAAGCACGCCATCACGGACATTGGCACAGCGAAAGTTCAATTGCATACCAAATGAGCGGTGGCGGTGAGGAACACAAACAGCAGCAGCAGACGCCGTTGCCAGGCGTCTCAAGGTGAGTAACGTTGCCGTTTGTTGAGTTTAAAAATAACAAAAAAAAAAAAATTGTAATTGCAGCGCCTCGACATCAGCGTTGGGTGGGCGTGCCACGCCCGAAATGAAACGTTCGGCGGTGCGCAGCCTGATCCAGCGTTACTTTCATCAGCTGCAATCCGGTTGCGGGAATGCACATTGTAACAATGCCAATTGCGCCTCCAGTGGCAAGGTGGCACCCATGACGCCCAATGAGGTGGCAGCGAGAGCTTTGCAGCTATTCTCACAGGATGCACAGCTCTGCGAGAGTGCAGTTACAGTCACAGCCACCACCAGCACGAGTAGCAGCAGTCAGAGTCCACAGCAGCCGCAGGATGTGGATATGCTGTCGCCCAATGACAGCAGTAACAGCAGCAGCAGCAGCAGTAGTGGGAGCAATAGCTCCACTAGTACCATTACCTCCGCCAGCACTACCACCACCACCAGCACCCCGTCCCAAAAGATTGCCGAGGCACCATTGCTAGATGTGAAAGCCACCACCACCACAACGACCACCAGTTCCGGCACCTGTACACCCACATTGGCCACTGTGGAGTCACTGGATGCCGCTGGCCTGGAGCTGCTCTATGAGCAATGTCTGGAAACGAATAGCTATGATCGCATAAATCAGGCTATCGGAGATGTCTTCTCCAGCATTGAACGGTTGAGCAAGAGTTTCATATTTAAAGAGTCCAAGAAACCGGCTAGCAGCAAAGAACTCCAAAATTTGTTGGCCAAATCACCTGGAGCATTGAATAAGGAGCAGTTGCGCATCATGGAGGGGGAGCATGACAAAGATGAAGATAGCACACAGCAGGAGGATGAAACGCTTACATTGGGATTAGACATAGACGAGACAGAGGATGATTATGATGATGGTGAAGAAGAAGACCAAGCCGAAGGGGAGGCAGTGGACGAAGATGATCCAATGTTTCAATTGCCAAAGCCCCCCAAGCCAGATGTGGAGAGTGCGGTAGCACGACCTTTGAACGGCAAGACTAAGGTGAGACGAGGACTGTAAATATGTAGATGTTGAGACAAACAAGTGAAAAAGTCGGTCAAGCCCGGTCGGTCAAGTGAGCGGGGCTGAATTACTTATTTACTCATAACTTGAGAACCGCTCATCCGACCTTTATTATTCCTTTAGCAAATCGATACGTTTTGCGAATTACTAACTATCTCTAGAAGGTACGAATTGTCTATCTTCAAAACTGTAGGTGATATGACGATTTTTGCAAATTGCGGGAAGGGGTGTGGCCAATATTGAAAATTAACTTGATCTGCCTGCAAGTATAAGAAGCATTTGTACCGTACATGTCAAACCTCTATCTCTTACCATCTCTGAGATCTGTTTGTTCTAATGGACGGACGAACGGACAGACAGACGGACATGTCTATATCGACTCTGCTGTTGATGCTGATCAAGAATATATATACTTTATAGGATCGGAAATGATTCCTTCTTCCTGTTACATACTTTTGCGCAAACTGAATAAACAATATGTACCTTCGGTACGGTTAGGGTTTCAATTTCTGCAGACAATAATAGGCAATACTAGGGGGGAACTATTTAAAAAAGATGACTTTAGTCCTCCTAAAAATCTACTGAAATTAATACATTAACATTTTGCTTTTGATTTCCAGGTGGATTTTGAGGGATTGCGTCGGGTGCAGCATCTGATATTTGCTGCACCCTGCCGCACCATAGCTGAGAAGCTTACCAGCAGTGTTATTCAGTTGGCGGATTGTATACGCTATATGAGACACTATGCACCCGACTGGGAACAGGTGCTCCACTGTTTGGTCATTTGCTTTGATATGGCCACCAATAGTGAGTGATTGCATATAAACCCTTTTCTACTCTCTTTTAATCTCTCTTCTGCTTTGTACAGCCAACAATAGTGTCACGGACATGGAGTACTTGGATCGTGTGCTGCCCAAGCTGTGTCATGCCACCGTGGCTATGCCTATTAGGGCTCAGGCACGTCTGGCCACCATATGGGCCACCCATTGTGCGGATCAGCTGCAGGTGCTGGTGGCCTCGTGTCAGCAGCAGATTACGCTGCAAGTGCTGCTCGATGAGGAGTCGGTGCGCGAGAATGAGCATATCATTTGTGTAACCAAAGTGCTTAAAATCGTATTCTATGCCAATATATTGGCCAGTGAGGTGGAACATCCCTCTTGTCGTTTTGCCCTGGTCAATGGAGCTGAGGAAAAAGATGCTGCAGGTTCCAGCACATTGCCCAATGGTTCAGCTGCTGGTGCTGCTGCAGCCGCTGTAGAGGATGATCTCTTCATGTACAGTTCGTTAGTGCATCCGCATATGCCCAAATTTGCTGAAGATCAGCTGGAAAAAGCTTTGCAGGTGTCGTGCATTGATGTCCGAAAACCCATGCTGCCCCTGGAAGAGTTTTACAATGAAGCTCTCAGCGATAATATACAAATGCATCATGACTATCTCTCCTACAAGACGCTGGCCATGGAGAGTGAGCTGGGCTCCAGTCATACAAACTATTTCTCCTTTATGCTGTACGCTTTCATATTGACGCCGGCTACCAAAGTAGATGCCCTGTACTATGACAGTCGCATGAGGATGTACAGCGAACGTTATTCCTCGCTCTATTCGATACTCAATAATTTTGGACAGGATGGGCAGGATAATACTCCTCGACCTGATCTCAAGCTGACTGTCCGACGAGATCAGTTGATCAATGATGCTCTCATAGGGGTAAGTAGGGTGGAAATCGAATGAAAAGTGTTTGATTGAAATGTTAAAATTTAACCAACAGCTGGAACTGGTGGCCATGAGCAATCCCAAGGATCTAAAGAAACAGCTGGTGGTGGAATTTGTGGGCGAACAGGGTATCGATGAGGGTGGCGTATCCAAAGAATTTTTTCAACTTATTGTCGAGGAGATATTCAATCCGGCTTTTGGCATGTTTGTGCAGCAGGAGGAGACCAACAATATGTGGTAAGAAAGGCTAAAAACGGAAAATTTAGAGCTAATAAAGCAAAGGTCAAGGTCGACTGCTCAATACTATGATTCTGCGAAAATGTATGCTCAACAGAGCTTAAAACCGAAAGGAATAATGGTTAGGGTTTCTTACCGTGACTGTTTTCGTCGATCGCTTTTTTCCGGTAACGGTTATATTACGTTGTATGCTAGGGTTATTTATCTTATTCATTCTTTAATAAAACATGCAGACAAAAGTGAAATATTATTTATTCAGTAAATGTATAAAATTCTTATTAAGTTTTTATACAGAAATAAGGGCTGACGAATCCAGGCTTTTTCAAGGCTTCAATGTTAATAAAATGATTCATTTTTTCCTTCCACCATTTAACAAATATTGCATCAGTTATTAGTGGAACAGGAGTACGCCTGTTTAGTCGCAGTCTCAAATCGATTCACAACTTGTATGATAACGTCCCTTAAGTGGGTAGCCGTGTGATGCAAAAATAGCTCCCAAAGTTCTTAAAACAAAATATTGTATATTGTAAAAAGAAGAGAAAAAAGTCACCTTTATAGAAGATGCATTTTTAAGACGAGCATATCACATTCTTCTTTAATTTTAAGGGAAACTACATTCCCTTCGTTCGCGTTTCGAATGTCCTTTGCTAGAAGGCAGAATGATATCATCTATAACATTTGGCGGGTTAATCAATGGGATAATCGGACTTACGATTTTCCGAAAGCCAACGTTATTTACAACTGAAAATGGTCTGCTTTCCAATGTGCACAATGCACATTCAATACGCAGTAGTGTCCACAAGCAAACTTGTCAAGAGTCAAAACGCGAATAAAAATGGTTCATTCCTCACTTCAATTTACAGTCAAGATCACAACGCAACTTGTCAAGTTACCGGAGCCACGATGACAAGCTGTCAAGATGACAGAGTGCTAGATACATTATGTTTCACATATATTTGTACAGACATAACGTTTCAAAATGCAGTGTACGCATCAGTATTGCTGCGGCGCCTGACAACTTGTGTAGAAGACTATAAGCTTTTAAGCGAGTACAAAGCGGGTTCCAGGAAGGGATACAGCACTCTAGATAGGTTTGGGAGTTATAATAAAACCTACATTGCCAAAAATTAATCTTTTTCGTTTTTCCGACATATCTTGGAAACAAGAACCGATAGAACAAAACCAATGATACAGTTTTGTTCAGTGCAAAAAAGTTCCCAACAATTTTTATAGAAATCAAAAAAAACATTTTCTATAAAACTTGTGGTTTTTTTTTCATTTTTTGAGGCATTATTTCCTAAATAAAATTTCAAAATAAAATAAGTCTTCAAAATCAATTGGTAGTATTTAATTATGAAAAACCGGGCCCTTTTTCATTTTATATTTTGGAGACTTATTTTCTGCTTCCTTATTTGAGCAGTTTGTTCATAAACTTAAGAACTCCTCTTCCTGCGAGTTTACAAAAAAATTTTACCTCCACACCAGGGACTTAACCCGAAATTAGTTTCATCTTCAGAGTCAAGGCATTTATATTGGCAAACAGCTTTTTTTTACTTGTACAGCCATCCCGTTTTTTCATAAAATATAACCGTAATCGAAATCGGACGAAACCGATTCGTTGACAAAGTTTGGTGGATCTGTCGTTGTTTATTGACAGTCTGTGTTTACGGAAACCGCCTGTGAAATGTGGATTTGAACAATTTCCGAAATATTACTCGTTTTTAGGACCATAGTGTGGCAATTCGCCCTTCTCAAAACCTTTCTATGTTTCGTGTGTGAAAATGAGTTTGTGAAAGAAAATCGCGCTAGGCTTTTGTTAATTCTTTTAAGTCCAGTTCAGAAACACTGAAACAATCTAATGAATCCACTTTTTTGTTCCATCACTCAGTCTGCCCCGCGTTTTGAAAATTTTTTAAGACGGTTAAAGGTAAAAGGGCTTAACCTAAAATTTCATGATTTCGATTTAGCTTCATGATAGAAAATTAAGACGCAATTAATTTTTTTATATATTTTACAGTTCATGTTGAACAAAAAATTGTTAGAAAACTATGCAGGAAATTAGGGGAGAAATTCAATATTTGTAATGTAATTATGAAATCATTTTAAATTATATAATCGTTATACAAGACTCTTTGACGTGGAAATGATAGTGCAGATGAAATCTAGGGGTAACACAAAAATTGTTATAGTATAATTATGAGATCCAAAAAAAAATTATGCTGGAATTTTGTTACAAACAAATTGGCTGTATAAAACAAATATAAGAAAAGATAAGGAAGGTAAAGATTTTAGATGGCTGCGTTGTCCCTTTCTCTATCGCTCTCTTTCCTTAGCAACAGTGCTGCACATAATAAATAAGCATCCGATTTTAGTGAATAAACTGATATGTATGTAAAATGTCCATTGTACATGCATTAGAGACCTGCAGGAGTGATTACACGTTGCCAGAATCATGAGTAAAAATACTCATTTTGACGAGTATAGTTACTTATTTTTGGAATAATACCTATGCGGGTAAAAAATAGTAATATATTTGCTCCCAACCAAGTAAAAAACCATTCAAGGATTAATGCATAAGCACAATGCGCAGCTGAAGTGCTTAAGAAACTGCTGCCACATATGACCTCATATAACTACATTACCATTATTACCTCTGACTAACCGCGACAAGTACCATGGATGACCAATTATAAAGAACTTAGAGGGTGAAATTTTCATCAAAATTTCCGAAAATTTTGTCAAATTATTTGCCTTCCCGACCAACCCAAAAGATTGTTGGACATTATTTCTATTATTGATCCGCGATTTTATGTTTTCTCATCGCGGAAAGTGGTTTGAAACATTCTTAATGATCTTAACTATATTATTTACCACTGGTCATCCATGGAATTTATCGTGGTTCAGCATTGTCATAATCATGGTAATGCAGTTGTGTGGTAATTTTTGGAAGATCACTTATAGTTGCAAATTGCGCGTTCTCTACTTAGTATGCGAGTAAGAAAAAAAATTGCCTTTAACATTTTTATGAGGCATTGTGGTCCGCATTGTATACTGTCCTCTGTCAGCGGTTGGCACGAAGTCAGAGTTTAGGAGCAGCCTAAACAACAACAGAAAAAAAGGTGAGTCTCGATCGCGCCAATTCCACCTGTGTGTGCGTCATTCAGGCGCCGTGCTCCGAATCGCATGGATTTGTTGTTGTTCTGACTTTGAAACGAGTTCTCCGGAACTTTCTTTTATAATTTTGTTCTTAACCTTAAGTAGAAGGTCAATGTTTTGTACGTGCTTAACAAATACGAGTTTTTGATTTTCCAAGATATTTCAAACCCCTTCGGGATTCGTCTTCAGAGAAAAAAGGCACAGCGTCCGCTTAGTCAGCTGTGGAGTTGTTAAATATACATAATATCCCTCTCTTTCTCTCTCTGCTTTATCCTTTTCAGGTTTAATGCCACACCATTTGAGAATGGCGCTCAGTTTACCTTAATTGGCATAATCATTGGACTGGCCATCTATAACAATGTCATTTTGGCTGTGAACTTTCCCATGGTGGTTTATCGCAAACTTATGGGCTATCGTGGCACCTTCTATGACCTGCAAGACTGGAGTCCCATGCTATACAAAAGTCTCAAATCTCTGGTGGATTATCAGGGTGACGATATGGAGGATGTGTTCGAGCAGACCTTTAAGATTAGCTATAGCAATGTGTTTGGCGAGCTGGTGGAACACGAACTGGTGCCGCATGGCAAGGAGGTGTCGGTGGGGCAGCACAATAAGAAACTATTTGTGAATTTGTATGCAGATTTTCTGCTGAATGTGAACATCAGGCAGCAGTTTAATGCCTTTCGTAAGGGTTTCGAAATGGTTACCGATGAGTCACCACTGAAGTTGCTCTTCCGGCCCGAGGAGATTGAGATGCTGGTGTGCGGAAGTCGGGTGAGTTACAAATCAATTCTGATATATGGGATAAAATGAATAATTTGCGTTTGTTTTGTGTCGACACAGGAATTCGACTTTGTGGAGCTGGAGCATTCGACAGAATATGAGGGCGGCTACACAGAGGAGACGCAAATTATTCAGGATTTCTGGAGCATTGTACATGCCATGCCGCATGAATCTAAACGTAAATTGCTCGAATTTACCACCGGATCGGCACGTGTGCCGGTGGGCGGATTGAAATGTTTGAGACTGTTGATCACCCGCCATGGACCGGACAGCGATCGATTGCCCACATCGCACACCTGCTTCAATGTCCTGCTTTTGCCCGAATACAGTAGCAAAGAGAAGCTGGAGGAGCGTCTGCTTAAGGCCATCAACTATTCCAAAGGCTTTGGCATGCTGTAAATTACAGTTTGCTCTCACTCACTCCTGGATCCTCCTCCAATGTAACTGATACCACCTCTCTTTAAGAATGATGTTTTGAATTTTAGTTTGTTTTTTTTAATTTTGTCATTTATTTTTGATATAACCTGTTCAAATTGAGACAATATACCTTATATATATATGTATATACATCAGATATATGTATATGATATATACACCCACACACACACACATACTATATATTGTGTACATCAATTTCGATCTGCTCAATGTCTAATGTCGATGGCAAGTTACCATAAAAAAATAATATAATTTCGATTTCAGTTAAGTTGAACTACATATGGTCGCTCAGTTAATTGTACATAACAATAAATATACACACATACCTATACGCATACAAACACACACACACACACACTCAATGTAATAATTAACATAATTTTGCTAAATAAATTGTAAGTTGTGCGCGCCAAACGATTTTAAATTGTTGCTCAAAATATCGATACGATATATATCGATATAAATGCAGGGATGAGAGTGACTGCGACTGTGACTTTTCAGTGACAAATAACTGCGATATGTTTTTTTGACGCAGTTTGGATGAAAAATAGTAGTTTTACTTTATAATTTAGCACCATTTCAACATCTTTATCACTCAATTTAAAACAGAAACTCGTACAGCTCAGCTTAGTACTAAAAAATATCCCATTTGAAAGGGTCAATACTGTGCCGGAAACTGAATAGCACTGTGTAAAACTAATTGAAATTAAAGAGCTGACAGAATACTGAAGTTGTATTAATCGTAGTACATACATCTTCAAGGGATTATCAAGCTTACTTAGGTGAATTGGGAAAACTAATATGTTTTAGGCATATGACTCACAAATCAAATTTAATTAGTGTATATTAATGCATTACTTAGATTTCCCTTTGCTATATTGTGCTTTAAACTTCCAGCATATACAAATTATTTAATTCAAAAGAAAATAGAAAATCTGTGAAAGATTGTATATTTCTTAGAGGTCCGAAATGCTTCCTTCTGCTTGCGGCGTTAATTTGAACTTTCTTAATATACGTTTTAATCGTTTTAATGTCTGTAAAAGGTTTTTTCAAACCATGAAAAAATCTTAAATCTGAGATTTTTAATAATCAGTGAAGGCTACCACTGATTTTTAGTCCCAGTGACTCAGTCATTTTATCTGCTGCTCATCTCTATTACCTCGCTCAGCTGATAACTGTATAGCGGGCGTCGGCGTCAGCGTTGCGCTGCGCTGCCCCAGCCATAGAATCTCAATCTTCCCCCATTCTCATTCATGTTTTCATCGTTGAACCGTACGGAATAGAACCGCTTTGTTTGTTTCCCTATACGTAAATATTCAAAGTTTTTGTTAATTTCACGGAATATGCTGCAATTATAAGCAGAATTTTGTGTTTGATATTCTGCATTACCAAGTGAGCGAGAGTGAGTGTGGCTGAGTGCCTGTTTTGTGTGAGCGAGAAAGAGAAACAACAAAGCGCAATGTTTTTGCGTGCAATGTTATTGTTGTTGCTGGTGTGGGCGTCACAAGGAGCAAAGCCTGATGCAGATGGCGATGTAGAAGTTGTTGCTGCAGTTGCAGAGCCAAATTTAAATGGTTTGTATACTTATCTTTTATGTGCTATGTAATGAGTGCATCACTCGAATTAGCAGGAATATCTTTGCGCCAGTCTAAGCACATCCCGTGCACACATGTAAACTTACTTGGATACAAACGAATCTGATGGAAAGATTTTTGTTTTGACTGTAGTGCATGCTGGAGTCTTGCTTTGTCTGTATGTATATGCATGCATACATATGTAGGAATGCAAAAGGAATTTTCGTTTTAATTTTCCATGAAATTGCTGAACCAGGCCACTTCTAGTTGGAAAATAATTTGGTTTGGTTCTTTGTATTTTCAACGAAAAAATGTAATTTCAAAGTATTAGCCCGTGCATCATCTAGTGAAAAAATTCTGTTGCAAAAGTTTTCTTTTTTGTGGATAGTTTCCTTAATTGGCTCTTGAAGAATGACAATATCATTTACAGTAATAAAATGTTCATTACAAAAACAAGTAAGAGTGTTGCGGTCGAGTGCCCTGACAGCAAAATATCCTGTCCCAAGTAATGTGGTTCCTATAGCTTTGAATTCCTTTTCTTTTAAAATTTATTTCATTAAATGGGCAGGCGCACTTATGTACATATCTTCGGTGTTTTTGCTCGGATCTCATTGTGGTACACAAAATAGATAGATATTGGGCCTCACTGAATATATATTAAGTCACTAGGTTAAAATTTAAAAATTGAAGCTCTGACAGTTTTTCGCGGTTAGAAGAAGAAGGAGGAGAAATTTGCCAAATCTGGAGCAAACTTGATCTGGGTACGGTATACACCTACACACACACACATACACTTAATCGGCCTGCAAAGATAAGAAGCATTTGTCCTATAGACCTAGATAGACCCGGCTTTTTATGCTAATCAAGAATATATATACTTTATAGGGTCGCAAATAATTTCTTCTCCCTGTTACATACTTTTGCACAAACTTTACTGAATTTAAATTCACTTTGCAGAATGAAATTTAACCGCTATACAAAAAGCACCGCGGCCAAAATATACGCGGTCTAATTTCACAGATCCGAAAAAATAACAAAATTTTTCCGCCGTCAAACACATATAGAACAAACATAAAGAAAAGTACGAAACGAATTTCAGTTCAATATCTTTAAAACCAAGGAAGTTGGTGCAAAATCAGCCAGACTGGTTTTAAGGCAGGTATATAAAGTACTGTGCCGAATTGAACAAAGGGTCTTAAAATACATGTGCAAACTAAAATTCAGTTCAGCGTCAAAGCCAACAAAGTTAGTTCAAGTCGGCTGTATGGGAGCTATATGAAATAATGACCCAAATCGAACCCAACTTTCCAAGTCGTACTTTAAGGAGATCAAAATACGAGTACAAACCAAATTTCAAATCAGTAGCATTAGAAATAACAAGGGTGGAGCCAATCTGTCAGATCGGTTATATGCCAGCTATATAAAATATTGGTCTAAATTGAGTGAATCCTTGCCAGTCTTCTTTGAGGTCCAACATATGCGTACAAAGCAAATATCTTAACTACTAAAATTTACGAAAAAATAGAAAAAGAAGAGAAAAAAATATGAAGTAGTTCAGTTTAGTTCTCTGTTGCACGAAGTAAAGGGGGAAGGTTAATTGATTCACTTAGCTTGAAACTATTAACCCATGTTTCGAACCTCCCAGCCTCTTTTTAAACAACCTTCCGGTTCAATATTTAGCAGAATTCTTTGAAGTCTGCAGGTCTGCTGCCTTCTTATGTCGGAATGGCTATCACTGAGCATAATTTGCATACCTCTTCTTTCAGCGCGAACAATTGGTTTGAATCGGGAGGTTATTGAAACCGATGTACAGACTAATTATTTAAAACCAGGGACGGAAACAGTTATTACTTTAATTATAAAAGTCCACAAATAAGAAGACTTTTAAAAAATTTTATTTTATAACTCTTTTGGAACAGTTATTGAGGGCTTTTTTTTGTTCCTCAGACTATTATAAATATTAGGTAAAGACTTTTAATTTATTACTAAGAAGTCACTGTTATTAAAAGAGTTTTAAAATAAAAGTCATTAAATAACAGTTATTTTAATAAATTAAATTTAAAAGTCTCAAAATTAACAGTTATCGAAAGACTTTTATTATAAAACTCAGTAAGTAAAACTCAATCAGAGGCTTTTATTTTTAAAACTGAAATTAAAAGTCTTTTCTTCTAAGAAATATTAAATACTACTTCACGATTACATTGCCAAAGACCGCGAGTAACTTTTCCGTTCATTATGACATCTCTATTGCATGCCAATTGAAGACGCTTTGTAAAAGAAGTGTTTTTTCAATCACTTCTCGATCCGTAGATTGGCATTCGGAACTTATTCACGAGATCGTACACCCAAGCAAACAATTCAAAATAAATAGTCGGAACTAAGAGAATTTTTCATAACTTTTCTCTACGTTTCTATACTAAACTAAATTAGTATTAAATCTAGTGAAGACTCAAATGCAAATTCAAAATTATGAAAAATTTATAAATTGATCATTAAGAAATTGGATGCACTCTAAGTACGAGAGATTAATTTGGTAATAACTTTTTATTCCACCCACAAATAAGTTAATCACTTTAACCAACAAACTTTGAAATTTTTTAAAGCGCGAGATATGGAATCAATTCCACTTACGACAAGTTTGTGTGGAAGTGAAATTATGCTAATGCGTGTGTAACTTCGATTAATGAAACGAAACGTGTGCCAAGAATTTTAAAATTGTGCCTGTGCTGTCCCCATTTTGAACTCAAATTTTAAAATCAATTTAGTAACTTATTCTTTGAGATCGGAAGGGGGTTTATTTTCCTAAAGACATCAAGTAAATGGACTAGGGGAAATTTGAGGCTTAAATTGCCACAGAAAAAAAAAAAATGTACAAATTTGGATCACCGAAGAGGCGGAACGGGACTGAACTTAAAATTTGAGGTCGAGAATTTAAATACTTGTTGCGTATAATAGACATGCCAGAAAGTGTAATAAAGGTTGTGTCTCCTAAATCAGCTCAGTCATTAATGGCTTAATTTTACTCAAAGCGTCCTTCCTTCTAATATAATAATAGTTTAATAAAGTTTGCACATTTTAAAACATTGTTCCCCGCCTATTAACCAACTTTCTTACGTTTTTCTTTACCTTTACAGATAAAATCAAAGTGTTTACCGTAGCCACCGAACCCACAGATGGCTATACTCGTTATATACGCTCCGCACGCGTCTACGACATCGAGGTAAGTTTTACCAAACATAAAATTCAGCTAAAGAACAACTTTAAAATTTAGAACTTGTCAAAAAAAAAGTATCTATTAGTCAAAATAGACAACCAAAATGTTAAGTTAATAAATTAATTAGCAAGTGGTTTTATTTACAGCTAGATCAAGACCCTCTTTTTGTTATGTAGATATACAGAACTCGATTTTCGGTCACTTAATTGCGAATTTTTATTGATGAAATTCAGAATACTATGACAGAAGACGAGCGAACACATCTCAGCGGTTTTCATTAGTTTGTTATTGTCTAAATGTGTGCGCCTCTGTGAGGCTGGCGTTTGTGCCGGCAGCATCCGGCGTGGGCCTTCAGTGATGTGTTCCACACAGATTGGCTGGACTTTATATGGAGCACATATGTGTTCAGAAAATGTATTTTTCTTTTTCTTTTTTTGAATCTCATGTTTACTTGGTAGTTTTGTGGTTTTAATCACGTAGTCCCAATGCATATGGTCGATGCCGGCGATGCTCGGGGGTAATTAGCACAATTCTCCACGATTGATAGCTTAGAACTTTCTACACACAATGTACTGGGATTTTCTTATCAATCTAAAGACTGTGCCGGTTTTTGTTGCTTCATATGTTTGTCTGTGTCAGTGTGTGCTTGTGTTTTAAGTAGCAGTTCCTCATGTTCTCAAATTGAAATTGTTGATAAGCCGGTTGGGATTGTCGTTGACCGGCTCGGTGTCATGTATAACATATTGTATTTTGAGAACAGTGAGAGCCGTTTGACATTTTAAACAGGTTGAA
Organism: Lordiphosa clarofinis; assembly: GCA_018904275.1. NCBI lineage: Eukaryota > Metazoa > Arthropoda > Insecta > Diptera > Drosophilidae > Lordiphosa > Lordiphosa clarofinis. Next base: position 563,340 of record JAEIGQ010000007.1, on the reverse strand, counting down.
ATTCATAATTTGGCTAAACTATGTATGACTTTGGGTAGCAACTATTTCACTGTATATAGTATAGTTAGAGTTGAATTAACTATTCTAATGAACTTTTGTTTTGATTTGATCAGAAAAAGGGTGTCACAAAGTTGTGCAAAGACAGAAGGAAATATTTTCACTTCAAATTTTTAAGAAGTGTAGCCTCCATATTCAATATCCTCCTTATATGTATATGAAGTCATAATTATTATTATTATTATTTTCACAATCGATGTTTTCTCAACCCTACATGAAAAGGTCACGCCACACTATTTTCGTATAAAAATTTACTTGCCGTAATGCCCATATGACACTCGCCGATATTGGTGGCCAATATTGTAAAAGAAGAGTTCAGCTATAGATACCTTATCAAAAATTGTAAGCAAAGCAAGCGAGAGGGGCATATGAGAAATTGGCCCCAGATGTCACTAGCAAGCAGTGTGACTGCAAAGCAGTTCTCGTATTCCTGACGAAAGCAATTTTGGCCGCCAACACGCCATTGTGTGCTGGTAAACGCTTCTTTTGATGCGAGTATTTAAAGAATCGTGCAGGGAAAGCTATGTGTGACGGAAACCAACACTAAATTATCTCCTTTTCTCGCTTTAGCTATTGTTGTCTCGTTTTAATTATTGGCCGATACTCTCGGTCACCCGCTATGGGCATAAGAGAGGTAGGATGACCAGTATGTGGTTCTGTCAAATGTCATATGAAACTATCCCAAAAACTTTGATTGGACCAAACCCTATTGTGTACGAATGTGGTTCCCTGCCTTAAATACGTGATTTCCAGATTGTGAGATTTCAAATCACGTGCCCGAATGGAAACTTTAAATGAAATGTCAGAAATCCTTACCATTTTTTAAGTGGGAGAAAATATGCCACTATTTCACTAGTAAAATCACTAATATGCGAGATGTAGCTAAACCAGTGGTGCCCAAAGTGTCGTTTTCCTATCACAAAAGATAGAAAAATTCTGCCGGCGTCGCAGCCGACACACACATAGAGAGGGAGAATACGTGTGCTCTATAAATACTTAGTAGCTTGGCACCATCCACAGCTTCTGAAGGGACATTCAGTAAAGATGGAAAGACCTTGTCGGATACAAGTTCTTAAAGCCAAAGATTTTGGAGCGTTAAATGTTCCTTTAAAAAATATTAAAAATTTTAAAAAGACTTAAAAAAAATATTTGATCTAGAAGGAACATTGAAACATTTTTTAATATATAATATTAAATTATATTTAATATATTCTTTGTCTATTTTCAATTTAATCTCAAGCAAGAAAGTGCTTTAGAAAGGTTCATCACCAGACTCTCGAAATTTAAAATAAACATTAATGTTTTACTGCTAAAACATCGAATTAAAGACTAGAGAGCAAATTAAATTTGAATCACATTTTCTAAATTCATCACAGAATTAAGAAAAATTCACTTCATGTACATCCAGCAACTGTAAAAGAGCGTAGTTTTCGTTTTTCTTTCTGGTATTTGTTGGGTTTAGCGACCTATTCTTAGTTATTCTGGTGTTGCAAAAACAACATACATATCTGTGTGTTTTACTTGACCTCGAGCCTGCAATACTCAAATTCTACGATTTAGAAAGGTCGAACTTTAGGTTTTCTTAATTTTATGCATCACGCACCTATTTTTGTGACATGTCCAAATTTGCCGCCTATGGTAACTTTTGTATTTCTGAGTTTTTCTTTTGTCCTTTTGAACTGTACTTTATTCTGTTCAATGATTAGATATCTTTATTAAAAAATATAAAAATGATAAAATATAGAAAAAAATTCGCTCCTATTTGATTTTGAGTGTATATTTGGGGTGTGTTCTGTGCATTCAATCTTTTGTATATATGGTACGCCATAAAGGTCTCTAGTTTTAAGTCAAAAAAAAATTTTTTTAAGCTTTATCAAAAAGGCAAATCATTGGCCCATGGGGGGATCGAACCCGCGGCCTTCGCGTTATTAGCACGACGCTCTAACCAACTGAGCTAATGGGCCTCGATGTGACACTGTCTCCTATTAAATGAACACTTTACAATGTGATAAGATATTGTTCCAAGTGAATAATTTAAGATAGATATGAATGCTATATTTATTCTTATTTATTTATATGGTTCTATTTAAGAATTTTCATAGACGGGAAGTTGCCATTGGCAACTGAGATAATATTCGAACTGCAAGGAATAAACAGCTAAGCTATAAAGATATTCCGATATTCAAGCCGAATGTAAGCCATGGCTTGTGCCAAAAAAACAAACAGCGTTTTATTCGCTGAAGAAGTAGGTCAGCGCTAGTGATTTACTTGGGCACACAAATACAATCTCATTCTTTGGCCTCGGTCTTATTGACAAACACTGATCTGAATGGTGGTCGGAAAACTCGGCAAAGATTGCAAATCTGTAAATATGTCTTGAAGAAGGCTTGCGTTGATTTGTGATGATTAGAAATCCTGCTAAGACATCGGGTGAACTGAAAACCAATTACCGCTCTTTTCTTTAATTTTACCGGTAAGAACCAGTTTACCGAAATAAAAATCCAGGTACCGATACGGAACCTAACATTGGAATATATTCGAATATACTGAAACTTAAGTTTCGGTGTGTATTAAAACCACAACCGAATTAAAATTCAGGATGATTCCCTGATCTCTTTGCTTTTTTTTTAAAGCAAAAATTAAGATTTCTAATAATTCTGAAAATAGGCAAAATCTGACATGCATATCTCGTACTTATACTGTTAGAAAGATCAGTTGGGCAAAGTCAACTTTGTTTTCTCATTTATAAAATGTTTATTAAAAAATTTGTCTTTCACCAGAATGGTTTTGTGAAATAGCCTTCCACTTTCATAAAAAACTTGTGATTTAAATTTTAAAGCCGCTTTGCGGACTATATTTGGTCTGTTAATCACAAAACTTTTTCTGAAGAGGAATTGAAAACAAGGCCATATCCTTACATCCTAATTATAGATGAAAATCGATTATAAACTGAATTGCTAACCAACCTCTTGAAATTTGAACGAATTTGACCGGTGTCATTTAGACGTGATTGGAACAGGGCTGCAAAACTGTATGGGGTTGAACCGCTCCGGAGTCGGATACCTCTTTCTCACTCTTTCCAAATAGCAGACCTGAATTTTTTGTTGATGTCTTTAAAAATTGAGCCACTAATGGCCAGTTCGGGAAGTTCTAAATATATAACTACATCATATCAAAAAAATTAGTACTGGAATATAAAGAAAAGTATTCTGACGGAAGTTCAGGATGCCAATCACATTGCTGTAGAGAAAACTAAATGAACAGAATTAATAACCAAGCTTGGTTATTTTTTTTGATGTGTGTGATTCTGATGTTTGGCCCATAAATCAGTACTTTGTTTTTTTTATTCTTCGAGAAAAAATAATTTTGTTAAAACAATTCCCATAGATAATCTAACAATAAAGATAGCTAAGGCTAGGTGTATTTCACCTCAGGCCTAATTGGCCCTTTGTGATCAGACCCTTCCTGTCCGATCTTCCTGTGCTTCTGAAACTAACTATTTGACATCTACCCTACTGAAGAAATGGGAAGCGGATGTGCTGATGAAATTCGCCTATCGTCAGCTGAGCAGTGAAGTTTATTAAGTCTTGAGAGGACTTTTTGGCGCTTTGTCCATCGAGTTGTCCGTGCCTGCCTTGTGATTTAACAGGTTAAAAGCTTTAGTCATTTCTGGCTTGCTTCGAGCTCAAAGCCGTTTCGTAAATAAACCTTCCTAAGTTCCTCCTATCGGGAATGAAGCCGTCGATGTCTTGTTGGCATAGCGCCCAAATGAGGTAGATGTTACACTGCTCTTCCATGTCTTAGAGACACTTGCAGCAATCGCTTACTAATATAAAATTGCAGGATAGAGAGCCAAGTGACTAAATCGCAGCCTGGCTGTCTTGAGAAACTTAAAATTGTACTTGTGATTCTATATTCTCTTCAACTATAACGGTTTTAACTGTTTATTTTCCACAGGTTAATACCTTGGGCATGGGCGAAGAATGGAAAGGTGGAAATATGAATAGCGCAGGCGGTGGCTACAAAGTGAATCTTCTACGTGAGGCTGTGGCTCCCTTCAAAGATGATTTGGAGACTCTTATATTGTTTACAGACAGGTAAGTCAGAGCAGCCAATTCCTCCATTACAAACATCTCATCAAGATTTCAATTTCAGCTACGATGTCATTATCACTGCCACACTTGAAGAGATTTTGGAGAAGTTCCAGGAGTCTGGTGCCAAAGTGCTCTTTTCCGCAGAAAAGTTTTGCTGGCCCAACAAGAGTCTAGAGTCTCAATATCCTGAGGTGGAGGGCAAGGCTTCACGTTTTCTAAACTCGGGAGCCTTCATTGGCTATGCACCGCAGGTGTATGCCCTGCTAGAGGATCATGCCATTGAAAATACTGAGGATGATCAGTTGTACTACACCAAAGTGTTCTTGGACGAGGCTAAACGCTCAAAATTGGAAATGAAACTGGACACACAGTCACGTTTGTTCCAGAATCTTCATGGAGCCAAAAACGACGTTAAGCTAAAGGTGGACCTGGACAGCAATCAGGGTTCATTGGAAAATATTAACTTTATGACTCTTCCAAGTATTGTTCATGGCAATGGATTGAGTAAAGTGGATCTGAATGCGTATGGCAATTATTTGGCCAAAACCTACAGCAGCGGCGTTTGCACTTTTTGTCAGGAATATCAATTGGAATTGGATGTGAGTTAAGGCGGTTGTGTCGTAACAGGGAGTTATAATGTTTTCTATATTTCCACAGGAACAAAATCTACCCATCGTTTCCTTGGCTGTGATTGTTTCTCAGGCTGTGCCCTTTTTTGATCAATTCCTAGAGGGAATTGAGAAAATTAATTATCCAAAGAAAAATCTGCATTTGTTTTTCTATTGCAATGCCGAGCTGCATGATGAGGATATTAAATCGTATGTGAATAAATATAAAAAGGAATATGCCAGCACGAAATATGCTTTGTCTTCTGATGAAGTGGATGAGCGTCACGGTCGTCAATTGGCTCTGTAAGTATTAATTTAGATTCTTTTCTATGTTCTTAAGGCTGAGCAGTTTTAGTGGAGATGGTGAAAAATAAGTTTACGATGAGTTGTCTCTTTTTATGGTTTGGCTTTGCCATTCGGTCTTAATGTGGTGTCAAAATCAACTATCGACGTTTTGGTTGCTCAAATTGAGTACTATCTTTGACGTAATGAGTCTAGACCTATTCCTATACCACCCAGTTGCTCTTGCTTAATTTTCTAAAATCAATAGAATTTATCGTCGTCTAATGTCAAGGAACTTGCGTGATTAATTATTTTTAGAAACAAACAGTAATATTCTTTTAAACAATTGTGTTCTGGCGTCCTTTCTAAATGTAGATGAATGTTCTCCGGCTCGAGGTCAGGTTATATTTTCGATATAATTCGGTTGCTCTTCGGCAAGTGAACAATCCAGGAAACAAAGAAATACAGATCGCTCACTAACGAACCTAAACTATTAGAATGATTAGAATGATAGACTTTCAAATACCTTCAAATAGACCTTAAAAGGATTTTTTAAAAGGAACAAATCAAAAATATACAAAACGGATGTCAATAATGTCATTTTTAAGATGCCATGCGAAGAATATAAAGACGATAGTTGCAACACAATCTACATTGTGTAGCCCAACATAAATCTGACTACAAGCTACGATATTAAACACACATACAAAAGAACTGCAATTGCCACACATTGCCACAAATTTCGAGACAGTGACAATACTGCAACAAGAGCAGCATTTCAACAAGCGCTTTACTTTAGAAATGCTGCACATTTCAAACATACCAAAAGACAGGAGACTCAACTATAAAACGGACACTGAGTGCGTTCACTTATACAAACACTTACTCGAGAACTGAAAATTAGTTTAAGACTCCACGTCACACAGTGCAGACATGTAAAGATTGTGCGTAAACTGTTTTTATAAATTTGTCAAATGATTGTATGTTTAATATTGGTGTATAATTGTAGTTCAGAAATCCAAATCGTCGGTTCGGCTTGGACTTTTTGGTTACCTCGAGCAGGACCATAAACCCCTACTTTCAAAAATTTATCCTATCAAACCTAAGCCCTATTTAAACAATCATATAGATAAGTAATTTTCTAAATAGCTTTTAAAACTAAATATTTAGGGGTGTCACAGAAATCTCTAGAGATTTTCGTGTAAACGATTGCACTTCGAACAAATCAGGGACTACTTTATATGCGAAGTGCCAAGAATCAGACCGCCTACTAGATTACGTGGATGGAAAACCGTACGCTTCAAATCTACTTGACTTTGAGCAGGCGGTTTCAAATCTCTTAGCCTTTGACATCTAATCTAGTAGCCGGGCATATTTTAGCCCCATAACATATAAATTCAAACAGCTTTGATATAAAATGCTGACGTTTATACGAAAACCTCTAGAGGTTTCTGTGACACACCCGAATATATTATATAATATAATTCGACAGTAAAGAATCGCTTTAGGCGATTTCGACAAGGAAATAAAGCGGGAGAAATAATCTCTTACATTTATGTAAGTAGAAGATGAGGCAACCTTCCGAAATATAATGTGGATAATGTAACAAAATGCTGAGGCTTAAATTTAATAAAAATGTAATTGGGCGTGTTTAGCAGCATTCACAAATCATCTAACAAAAATCATCAATCAAAAATAAAGTGTTAGTCTGCTGGTGAACGAACTTGTTAGAATTTTTAGGCAACATAGTTATCGATATATTTTTTTGGCGGAAGGTTTAAATTTTTAACAACAAACAGCTTAACATAATTAAAAACTGACTACTAAATATTTATGACTGTCGTAACTAGCACCAACTGCTCCTGGAAACCCCCTTGAATTTATCTTAAGACTTTGTTAGCCATTTAACGTTTGTTGTAAGCCCAGCCCCGGCGGGTCCATTAAAAAGGAATCCTGACCACACAAAGAAGGGTCTAAAAATGCTAATTTTAACAAAGTGGCAATGGGCGAAGAGTAGAGATGGGCGAATAAGGACAATTCGTTCCCCTTCTGTCCCGATCCCGACCAACAAATGTTAATTCAGTATCGTCGCGCCTGATCCCCTTCTTTCGGGTCCCGCTGAAATCCCGTCGCGAGCCCATCTCTAGCTATGAGTCCTTAACGATGCACGGAACATCTTAAAATAATAATTAAAGTCCATTCTATATTTTTTTACTTCCCAACCAGTGGTGTGACCAAAAGTTTTGAGTTTCCTTCTTCTTAGAGCTGGCAAAAAATTTGAAGCAATGTTCTTCTAAAGAACTTGAGCGACCCCCAAGCGTGCAGCATCCCTGCCAATAAGGCAGTGACCCGTTAGGACCACGTGACCCTAGCTACAGCGCAAGCCGGAAGGTTATTCCATCGTTCCGTAACTGGTTTCATTCCTTGTGATTATCTTGTAAGAGGATATGGCCGTCCCTATCAAGCTCTTATCTGGGAGGAGCTGAATGGTGGTGCCTTGACAAACTGTGTTGAGGTGTCCGTGTACCCAGATAAGCTGGTTACTACGCGTACGCAGGGCTCCGGCTTTTCAAGTTTTCCTCCTCCTCCGCAACAACCAGTAGAGCCATCTCAAAGGTTTTTAACATTCGTAGTGAAATATGTGAAATCAGATAACGATACGTTGAAAACAAATCAAAATCAGAAATGAATTAACCTATAAATATCAACACTTTAGCTTCCTCTGCCAACATTCAATTCCCAAGGGAATAAACGAGAGCGCAAGTTAAAGTCGGCTCCAACCGACTTCGATATACCCGTTACTCATGAAAAAACATGTTTAACAGAGTTCCTGCGTTCCTTAGGGTGAACATCTGAAAAGTATGCAACACTTTTTTAACTCGGCTACTTTTCACATTTTTGCCATAACTTGAGAACCGGTTATCTGATTTTTATCATTTCTTCGGCAAATTTATTTATTTTGCTAATTACTAACTATCTCTTAGGGCGTAGGTTTAACAAATCGTCAAAAGCATTTGCCCAAAAACTGTAGGTGTAGGAGATGGCATAACGCTGTTATGCTTCAAGAATTTGGCGAGGGCGGGAGATGAAGAGGTTTCCATATTCATTTTGCATTTGCCTTCTCAAAATTGCATGTTTGTTTACTTCTGACAGCTGTGTGCTCTCGAAAACAAATCATAATCAAGCAATTCTTAAGCGCCTCATACATCTCACAAATTTTTGCGCAAATCGCTTATGTGTGTTAGTGAAATATGGGTGTATGCGTCTCACGCACGCATTTGTGCAAATCGAGACAGAAATCAAAAAGGCTTTGATTTTTTTGTGTTATTTGCGCAAAATTTGTGTGGTTAGTGGTCACATTGTGCAAAAACAGAAGCAAATGAGGCTTTTATTTTAAAATTCATAGAAGTTTTTCGTTCCTGAACTGCTCTGTGGATCATGAAAGCAAAGGAGTACGCTAACAGAGACGTAAAGAATTCCCAATATGCAATTTTGATAGAAAAATACAAAGAGCGCTACCCAGATTCCATCAACTTTACTCGTCAAGCGCTTGCTTTAAAATGATAATTGCGCAAATACTGGTGTGGTGAGTGAGATGTATGGGCCGCTTAACAAACTATTTCTTTGTTAGATTCACATCTAACACAATCATGAAAAATAGCAAACATGATTGCTCATCATGCCCGTTCACCAGCACAATCTAACAAAAATAGTCGATTTTTTGTCATCGATTTATGCTGCTGAACAGTATACCTAGTATACCTTCCTTCTCTCAGAAAATCATAAAAATTGATAACCTAAGTCGATGTTGGCCCTGCCCAACTTGGATATACCAGTTAATCAGGGGAATAAATGTTTCCTGAGGGGGCACCGTTGGAGAGGGTATATTGAAATTGTTCAAATGTTTGTAACGCATAGAAGGAAGCATCTCCGACCACATAAAGTATATATATTCTTGATCAGCATGACGAGCTGAGTTTATATAGCCATGTCTGTCTGTCCGTCTGTCCGTCTGTTTCTATGCTATCTCCTCCGTCAGTTTTAAAGCTATCTTAACCAAACTTTGCACAAAGTCTTTTGGTAAAATACGCAGCACATTTTGTCGGAATCGGCCGGATCGGATGATGTGCCCAATGTACAACCAATCATTCTGAGTAACAGTACGCTAAATATTACCACACTTTGCGTTGCAGATGTCGGATATAATCTGTAGCCTTCTAAAACTCTTTCCCTATCTCTCAAATTTCAGCGATCAAGCCCAGCTACATCACAGCGACTATATTCTCTTTGTGGACGGTGATGCTCACATTGATGATGGTGAGGTGCTACGCGAGCTGCTAATGATAAACAAGTAAGTGGGTCATAGCTTCCTCTTTTGCTGTTTAAATTAACCCAAAAATCTCTCATCAATTTGCAGGCAATTCGTGGCTCCACTGTTTTCCAAATACCATGAGCTTTGGAGCAATTTCTGGGGTGCCCTCTCCGAAACCGGTTACTATGCACGCTCCCATGATTATGTGGATATCGTGAAACGGGATCTCATGTAAGCAAAACTCTTCTTTAACTTTTTCTTCGTTATATTTCATAAAATCCAAAACTAATCGAAGGCAATGGAGAAATCGGTCTTAAAACTGCGCCTATCAATCGAATACATATTATCCGCCGTGCACTCGTACAGCCCCGCGTCCATTTGTGTCGCCGGATCGATTTCGATTTTGGACTTAACTCTATCGTCGCCTATGCGCCATTCGTGGACATGCATATACAAATGCTGGTAGATTTCGGCACCATCCTTGTACCAGGTGATGTGCGGTCGCGGATTACCCTTGGCCACACACAGAAAGGCGATTTTATGACCCAGCACGTACTCGAGATCAAAGTGCGAGGCCTGTAGAATCTTGGCGCCCTATTTGAATAATTTAATGAGCTTTCAATTGTGTCGCCAATGCCTCTAATACTCACATTATTGTTGTTATAATACTGATCCGATTCGGGATCCCGATATTTGCCTGTTATGGGTAAACCAATTTGTACCCTTGACTTGGTGCGGCCACGTCCACGACCACGACGCGCCTCACATATGGGTGCGGCCAGCATGAGCAGGCCCAGGCCGAGCAAGATTAGCAGGCATTTGGATTGCATTCCTCGGTGTAAATACAAAACGCGCGCGCTCTTTAACCAGCAGATGTTGCTGTGCGAATCTCGTCTGCGCGTCGACTGATTCAGAGCCATCGTTCTGCGTTTTGTTGAGTCGCCCTCTAATTTGCCACAATTGGCGTTGAATTTTGGACCTAGCTCACGTTGCTTTTGCATTTCCACATGGTTTTTACTCAATTTCATCGTTTGATTTGATTTGCGCACTCGTCATATTTCTCTCACCCTTTTTTTCCGTAAATTTTGTTGGATCCGCAAATTATATATTATCTCTGGTACAGTGGTTTGAAGCAGGTAAATGTTGAGTTGAAATACAAAGGTGTCAAGTGTTAATTCCACTTCCACATACATCGCGGTCAAATTTTACCAATTTTTATTCATAGTGCGCGCCTATATAACTAATCAAGAGTTTATGCCAAGTTTTACAACTCTAGGGTAAGCGGTATTGGCAGTGGGTTGATAATCAGCCTAACAAAAATAACTTTTGAAAACTTAAGACACACGAACAGTTAGTATTGGGGTATTTGTAAATTTTTGGATTTAAGTGAATACATCTAATATTTTGTATATTGAATGAAGTCGGGCGTGTCCTGCCGTGTTGTAATTAGGAATCTTTGACTGTACGTGTATTGTGTGTATTTAAAATATGCCATTCGTGTTAGAGTCTTGTCACGTTAGACATATTTGACATGCGCCCATCAAGTACGGCCGAAATATACGATACCGATTACCGGGCTGTTTTTTGAGGACGGGAAGTAGTTAAATCGTGGTACAGAATAGTGTTGGGAGGTCGCAAATTTTCATTGGCGAATCGCCGCTCACGTTAGTCAGCAGCATTGCGGGTGTATCGCTCTGCTTCCGGTAGTCACCACGAGGAGGTGTGAGTCGACTTAAGACGCAGTTAGTGTTGGGTAAAGGTTGTTTGTTTAACTGAACATTGACATATGACAAGATTTTAAAATACACGACTGCACGAGGCGGCATACCCAAAGAATAATAAATCCACAAATCTCAGGTCAACCACGAACAAACGTTCCTCATAAATCTAATCAGAAATTGATATGTATGTTCACTTTTTTTTTATATATATAAGTGAGTCAACTCACTCATATTGCTTACTTGTTCAGTTGTTAACTTGTCCAGATGTTCTTGTCCAAGATGACATTGGGACTGATGTAAGTAGTGATTTGGGAACCCAAACGTCTAGTTGGGACACCATCGTAGCTCGTGCACCTTAAGAATACGCAATTTGTACCTGTTTGGTTAAAACATGATACAAGATTCAGTTATAAGCTTTTTATTTCGTTCATTTTAATTCAAGTCTGAACAGATGAACAACTGAACAAGAACAACTGAACCACTGAACAAGATTCACTGAACAAAAATGAACAATTGAAGAAGGACACGTTGCTCAGTTTATTGAACAACTCAACTTTGTTCACTCACTCAAACAACCCAACACTAGCATAGAGCTCCCATAGCTGAAAAAGGCTTGACTGTTGTCGTAAGCTCTGACGAGGACCTTGGTATCAGTAGGCTTTCATTCTCGCTGGACGAGGATCGGTCTAATGATAGAAAGTGGGCCAGTATCTGGTGGTCTAGAACAACTTTTGGCAATAAGAACGATAAAAGCGACGCAATCCAGCTCTAACCTACTTCATAAACTGTTGGCCAACGACTGAAAATCTGTTTGATTTTTTGGCACAAGCCTCGGCATGCGTTCGGTTCGTGTTGGTGCTATTTACAAAATGTCTTCGGCCCCTGCGGGCCAGGCGTGGCAATCGCTAATCTAAAGATAAAGTTATGTTCTGACAAAAAAAAAATATGAATTTAGTTATTTTCTTCATATATTTTGGAGTTTCAAAATGTTGGCTTTAGACTTTTAATTTGCTTACAAATTTTAAAATTTTATATTTTATTGAACCTATTTGGCTAACTCCCAACCCACTGTGCAGATCAGTAGTGGAAAGTTCATTTAGGGGGTTGGGGGTTAGATCCAGACAAAAATAGTATTTTTACTCGGTTTGTTAGATTTGCTTTCATACATTTTAATAAAATAAATGCAAAAAAATTCTCTTCAATTGGATAATAAAGTCAATTTGTCGGCAACACAAAAAAAAAACCAACTAGGCGAAAGGTCGAGAACAAAATCAGTGAAGAACTTGAAAATCTCAGAAAAAAACACAAGGAGAACTAATTTTTGGTTGGTGATTTTATTTAAAACTGTCGCTTAAAAGTTAACCATGACATAGTCTGTGCGGAAACCTCGACGATCAATGGCATAGATGTTGTCCGCTTGGCACTCATAATAACCTTTAAGACGAAAAAATCATAAGACGACGAGTTTAGTCTCACCATAACAGACGTACCCGCATCCATTTGTGTGGTGGGATCAATTTCCATTTTGGACTTGATAACATCAGCTTCTATGTGCGACTCGTGCACCTTAAAAAAAAAATAAAATATAAACTACTTTTCCATTTGGTTTGAGCATAAAACTTTACCTGAAAGAAACGGTGTTGATAGAGCTCGGCGCCATCTTTAAACCAGGTGATGGTGGGACGTGGATTTCCTAAAAACAAACTTGAATAAATACACCCTTCTCATTTTTTTGTACTTACCCTGAGCCATGCAAAAGAATGTGATCTTACGTCCCAGTGTATAATCCAATTCAAAGTGCGAGGATTTTATTATTTTGGCGCCCTGTAAATTTCATTTATCACCATATTAAACATCATTCATTCATTATCTTTCACTTACATTCTCATGATCATAATAGTTGACCGCATCCTGAGAACGATGTTGTATAACCACTGGTTTTTTGCCTGTATAATTGCGACGCAACACATTCCGTCCACCCGTACTTCCTGGGTTGAAGAAGCTCATTAACATTTTCATACAAATTTCTTACTTTCTGTCACTCTTACTTTGAGCTGCTCCCGCATCCAGTTGACTCAGGAAAAGCAACAAACTTAACATGAAAAGCGCTAAAGTGCCACCAAGACTCGGCATTGTTTGTGAATTCCTGTGTTGGTCAGCAAATCTACATCAACAGCCCAACGAGAATGTTGTTTTTATACTGCACAGCTTTTCAATCCATTTCATTTCGTCCCCTGGCGCGTAGTATTTTGATTGAATTTAATGTAGCGACGCTACTTTCCATTTCCACATTGCCACAACAATGTTGCGGATTTTATTTTAGCTCTGCTTTGCTTATGCACTTTTATCATATTTCTCACTCTATATCTGTTTTCTGGTTTTGATTTCAGCGGGTTGTTTAACGTACCCCATGTGACGAGCATTTTTTTGATCAAACATAGCGCCTTCGATGTGATTAAGTTCGAGCATGCCGAATTTGACCCCGATATGGCTATGTGTGAGTCATTGAGAAAAGCGGTAAGTATAATGGATAACCGGGGTATATTAAATCTGTGTAATACAATTTCTGGGATTTTATAGTACTTGTTACACTTCGTTTTTGATTTTGACATTGCTTGATATATTGCATTAAAAATTTTAACTGTCCGATCTTTATTATATTTATATATCGAAATTTTGTTTAGTTTTCTTATATGCGAGGCTGTTGAAAAAGGGTGAGTCTTCCTTGACCTTAAAAAGGCCAGTCGGTTAAAAAGTTGTTTAAATTTTTATGAAAATTGGATAGATGACAATTGTCAGATAAACTACACTTCGTTTTGGGCTTAAAATACTAAAAAGGTCACTGTTCCCAAACTAATGACGCCAGAGACTACATTTTTATACCCTTGGAGAGGGTAGATTAAAATTGTACGGATGTTTGTAACGCATAGAAGGAAGCATCTCCGACCACATAAAGTACGTATATTCTTGATCAGCATGACGAGCTGAGTTGATATGGCCATGTACGTCTGTTTCTATGCTATCTCCTCCGTCAGTTTTAACGCTATCTTAACCAATCTTTGCACGAAGTCTTTTAGTATAAACACGCTGCATATTTGTCGGAACCGGCCGGATCGGATGACTATAGCATATAGCTGCCATAGGAACGATCGATATCGCTCCCAACGCTCGTATTTATCAATTTTCAATGATTTTACATAATTTCAACAAGATTTGTCGAAATCGAACCACTATATAGTATAGCTGCCATACAAACTGTCAGGCACAAGGGTATATAAATTTTGCAAATCTGAAACAAACTTGATCTGCCTACAGTATCCACCTATGTACAATGTACATTGTGCATGCAAAAATTTGTATCTCTATCTCTTATAGTCTCTGAGATCGACGAGTTCATACATACAGACGGACAGACGGACGGACAGACGGACGGACAGACGGACGGACGGACAGACGGACATGGCTAAATCGACTCGGCTGTTGATGCTGATCAAGAATATATATACTTTATAGGGTCGGAAATGCTTCCTTCTCCCTGTTACTTAAGCTCCATTTACACGACCTGATAACTCATCTGAGTTTTCGTCTGATTTGCTGTCTCACCGTGTAAAAAGGCGTCTGAGTAGACATGAATCTACTCAGATGAGCGATCAGACGAAATAGAACCGGTTCTATTTGGCCTGAGCAATCATCTGAGTGGCATTTATCGAGTTACAGTGTTCGTCTGACGAAAACTCATCTGAGCGATCAGGTCGTGTAAATGGAGCTTTACATTTGCACAACTTCATGATCCCCTTTTACCCATTTTAAATGGGTATATAAACAGTGCTGGAGCATGAATTTTTCGACTTTTGAGTAACCACCCAGACTACGTGTTTCCCATGAAAACAAAATCTTGCTGCTTTGGCTTTGTCAGCTTTTTCAAAGCTGCGGCAATTGTGAAAATACTATTAAGTATAATTTGAATATAGAATTATCTGTTGTAGGTGGATTTTATTTACCCCATAGAGCCTACAATTCATGTTTCATATACATATGTACATCTACTCAAAAACAACGTTTGACTTTAAGAAAATTATTTTCCGCTTAGGCCTAGTTCGGAGGTCATTCGAATTTTCCTTCAGCTGTCAAATTCCATATAAAAAATTACTTAAGCAGAGAAGCTTGGCTTGGCCCCGTTTGAGAAGCTGTATAGCCAATTTTACATTACATTTCTTAAGGATTTTTTCCTTGCCTCATTCTGATGTTTGGTACGCAGAAAGCCAAGGACTACACACAAGGTAAAGCCTATCGTTTAACATGTGGACTGTATCAAACAGCGATATGTGCACCCGAGTGTGATCCTTCTTGCCATGAATGATGTTCAAAATGCAGATGAAACAATGATGATTGGACTTATCCGGCCCCGTGCAGACCATTAAATTCTTGTAATCTTCCTCATATTCTTCATTATAACAGCTGTCACTGCAACTGCCTTCATGTTGTGTATTGTGCCTCAATTTATTTAAATCAATTAGTTAACTTAAAATACCATTCAGCTTTCAAATTTTTATATTTTCCGTTTTTGATATTTTTTAAGGTTCCACAAAAAGGAATATTAGGCAAATTTTTTGAAGGAAAATTCGAACGCCTTCCATCCTAGGTTTTATTTGACAATCCAAAATTGATTTAAATTAGCTTAAAAATAACAAATCACCCATTTTCCGAGCTGGGGCGGATAATTTGCAAATCGGGTTTGAAGTAAATCGGACCACAAAATAAATAATTCCATGTTTACTTTTACGTGCCTTTCACTCACTTTAAAATTGATTTTTTTTTAAATGTTCCTTAATAAGGTCTATGACAGATACTAGATCTCTAGGTTAAGCGTTTTAGGCTGAGAACTGACATGTTAGTCTGTGGGGCTGAAGAAAAAACGTAAGAGGAAAGAATGGAAAATACTTTAATTGTAATAGGGGAAATATTCTTTACCTTTTTAATCAGTTGAGTTTCATTCCAAATTATCTTAAGTCGAACTGTGTCATTCCAAATCAATCAGAAGTGACTCAGGAAGTCTCTCAGAAATGCTGAAGTACTTTCACAACAAAATTTAAATAAAAACTCAGGAATTTTCAATCAAATGATGAACAACAGATTGGAAACCAATTCTGAATACTAAAGCTGCCTTTACACTAGTCATATATGTAAATCTCTAAAGATTCTAATAGCAAATCGGATATTTCCAAATATTTAAAAATAAGACAGTTTCTATTTGAAAAGAGTTTCTCTTTAGAGAATTTTGACACGTGACAAGTGTAAAGGCAGCCTTAGGCATAAATGTAATACCAAATCAGTGTTTTATTTTTTTGAAAACTTTTTCAAAAGAAATGTTAAGTAGCTCTTTCTTATAACAGTTATGTCCAAGGTTTTCCTCAAAATATAATTGAATATCTTTTTCCTCTTGTTTCTCTACAGGGCATCTTCATGTATCTGAGCAATCATCGTATCTTTGGTCATTTGATCAATACAGATAACTTTAACAGCTCTGTTGTTCGTCCCGATTTCCATACGCTGTTCACCAATCGTTATGACTGGGCCGAGAAGTACATTCATCCCAATTATGCGCACCAGCTGAATGAAAGCACAGTAATACCCCAACCCTGTACGGATGTATACTGGTTTCAGATAGTCACCGACGCTTTTTGTGACGATCTGGTGGCCATTATGGAGGCCCATAATACTTGGTCAGATGGCAGCAATAGCGATAGTAGACTGGAGGGCGGCTATGAGGCAGTGCCCACTCGTGATATACACATGAAGCAAGTGAATCTGGATACGATGTATTTGAAGTTTTTGCAACTGTTTGTGAGACCCCTGCAGGAGCGCGTTTTCACGGGATACTTTCATAATGCAAGTCCTACAAACACTATGCGATTATATGTGAGATTTAATCAATATTTTTTCGACATACCCTACAGCCCCCACGTTCCCTGATGAACTTTATGGTACGTTATCGACCCGATGAACAACCGTCTCTGCGTCCCCACCACGACTCCTCCACATACACTATCAACATTGCCATGAATAATGCGGGAATTGATTATCAGGGCGGCGGATGCCGTTTTCTGCGCTACAACTGTTCGGTGACCGAGACCAAAAAGGGTTGGATGCTTATGCATCCAGGTCGTTTGACACACTACCATGAGGGATTGCTGGTGACCAACGGTACACGCTATATTATGATTTCATTTATCGATCCGTAGATCTAACACAGACTAAGAGTCATTTGAAACTTCCAACTGCCATATGGGCCACTCCAAAGATCAAAGTCGAATCAAATCCTAGTTAAATAGTTGAAGCTAAAAAGTGTGGAGTATGTTGTAATGCTTGAGATTTGTTTATCGAAAGTTTCTAAAGAATTTTACAAATTAGGTTCGAATAGCTTAAGAATTTTGACACGAATCTGTTTAAGTTTTAAGTTAAATATAAGTTGAATGTTTTATGTGGTAAACTATGCAATCAAATAAAAGCAATTTTTTTAGGCTTAAAGTTTTTTGTGTAAATGTTTAACAATTTTGGGAACAAATAAATTTTCTGCATCCTACAAGTAGGCAATGAAAAGTTTATTTTCACCCTTATTTCGATCAAAATTTTTCTGCTCTAGATAATCTCTCATTTTAAAAGCAATTGTGCGAATATTTTTAGACTATTTGCTCGGATTGAGGCACTTTATCATATATCTGACATCAAACTTTCCTATTTGTCCTTGTTTCGTATTCAGAGTCGGTATTAGAGATTACATTATAAAATGTCTTATATTGTTTTTTTTTAAAAAAAAAAAAAAAACAAAAAAAAAATTTTTTTTTTTTAAAAAAAAAAAAAAAAAATTTTTGGTTTTTTTAAAAAAAAAAAAAAAAAAAAAAAAAAAAGAAAAAAAAAAAAAAAAAAAAAAAAAAAAAATTTTAAAAAAAAAAAAAAAAAAAAAAAAAAAAATTTTAAAAAAAAAAAAAAATTTTTTTTGTTTTTTTTTGGGTTTTAGAGTTTTAGAACACCGCCGATAAAAGCTGAGAAGCATATTCAAGGGTACAGATCAAGTTTGAAGAAAGCAGAAATGCTGATTGGCAATTCGCCAAAAAAAGACTACCTGATCTAGGAATCACTGATATTTTTTGCACCTTAGAAAAAGAAACACTTACACGAAAACCGAGTCGTGATTCTGACTGAATGGAAATTCAATCCATTTTAATACACATCTTTTATTTTAATTTAAAAAAATTTATTTCCGTTCCGAAACTGCACCCGGAATTCGGTATATTACGTTTTTAGGAATTCATTACGATAAGAATATATACTCATAATATTAGCAGCAGCGATGCAAACTGCTCAACAATAAGGATGGGTTCGGTCCTGTGAATCACACAGTTTTTAAAGCGCCGCACAAAGGTCCCGATTCTCAAAAAGCTGGCCAAAAGTCGAACAAAATATTTTTATATAATGTCTTGTAATGGTTGGAATAGTTTTAGTGGCACATCTAGTTTGTATTATGACCCTTAATAAGGGGGAAGTGTCCTTACAGGGCTCCTTACCGGCCTCATCGCTTACTCGTCACGCTTCGAAAATAACATAGCTTTCAGAACCATATAGAATAGCATATATGGAATATATTTCAGAAAGTAAGTACAATTTGAATGCATTGTTAGAAATTATTATTAACAATTTATGAAATAGTGAGTCATTATTAAAAGAAGACGTTTTCAGCCGTTCAGTTTAGTTTTTAGAGTTTTGTTTTAAGATATTGACCAAGTAACATTTTGCAGAATCTTTTTGAAAGCATAATTACTATTTTAGAGCTTGGTCAGAGTCCAGAGAATTCCAAAAAAATTATGACTAAAGCACAGCGATTTCGTTTAAAAAAAGTAAAATTATAATAAAGAATGCAAGACAAATGGTGTAAATCTAACAAGATATAAATAATGAATTTTCGTTGTCATTATAATAATGATCAATTACTATATTCCAATCCCCTTCCTCTCGAAATGTCAATTTTTATAACATTTTCCATACAATTTATTCACAATCAAAATTTTATAAGATATTCAAAACCGTTTTTGTAAATATTGAAGAATCGCCTTCTTATCTTTTGCGATGAAAAACATTTGCTGGGATACATGAGATGTTGACTTAACAGAACTCTGTTAATGATAGCTGATGCCAACAAAGATTGTTGAAAATTTAAAGCATACTTTTTTGCTGCAATTTACAATGGCTAAGAATTAAATGAAACAATAGTTTGGATGAAATAATTTTCATGGAATCTAATTATTGTGGTATGTGCTATATGTTATAACGTTTGGTCCGTAGAAATTAATTATGGTGTCCTTGTAACCATCTTACAAAACAAAATTATTTATTTTTCCAAATAATTTCTAAATTTCCTAATTCTGCGTCTTTATGCACTTTTGCATAGAGCCATCAATCTTGCTTCCATCTCAATGATATTAATTTTGGCAATGTTGTCTTAAATGCAATAAGGCGAAATAACTAAGAACAAAATATTAGATATTTTCTTAGTGGTTTTTTTTAAATGCCTGAAAATTGTGAGAAAATTCCTTTAGTTCATCAGCTTAAAATGATGCATGTCATAGTATACTTTTGAGGGCAGCATAAAAATAAAGTTGGGTAAAAAGTCATTAAGGGTTAAGTTCATTTGATAAGCGAAAATTTTGAACATGTAAATTAAAATTACCCAATAAATATCCATCCAATATTTAAACTTATGTCAATTATGTTTACATTTCTCCACACTTTTACAATTGTTATACCACAGTGCACTGTTGACTGGCGGGCTACTGTTAGAGCAGCTGGGCTGCTAACGGCTCTCTTTTAACAGTCTGCACACCCCCACATTCAAAAGCATGCTGATAGCAACAGCGCAGAAACGCTAGGCCCCATTTACACCCGACTGGTGGGCAAGGGTAACATTCTCATAATTTGTTTCAGTCAGTGGCAGTGCAAATGGGACGTCCGCGTTGCACAGGCAGCGGTTTCTTGTTTCCGTTTCGATTCGTTTGCGTTTAGTCGCTAGTCGCAGTCGTTAGGAGAACGTGCGGGTGTGCGAAGCTGCTCGCAGCAATTCTACAGTTAGATTTTTAGCCTGTTTAAAAATAGCAACAAACAGAAAAGAAACTACAACAGCCACCACAAGCAAATGTAGTTGTGATAAAGTGTTTTTCGATAGGAAATATAATGAAATAATAAAATTTCAAAAGCCGCATCCTGTGAAAATTGTGTGTGTTGTGAAACAAGCCAAAAGGCGAAAGTTTTGTTATTTGCGCTCACATCAGGACTCGCTCTCGTATTTGCACTCTTTTCTCTCTCGCGGCTGACTGTCTGCCTCTGCTCTCTCCGCCCAACGGTACTTTTGTATGTTTGCTTCCTCTTTCCGCGTGTGCGTGTGTTGCTTCCTTCTGTTGTTTCGACTCTATCCTGGTTTCATTTCTTCCACATTTCGTTTGACTACTTTATTTACACCTGCCGTTTGCCTGGTAACGGAAAAACAACAACAACAAAGGATTTTTTTTCTTCCATTTTTTATCACTATTCTAACGGTAATTGGACTGCAAGTGAACATGGAACCAGCCCTTCGGTCATTGTTGTTATTATTGTGTCCGCCGCATCTCTGCTTGACTTTTGCGTCTCGGATGTGTCGCTGCTAACAAGGTGCCGATATTAACACTGGAGGTGAGTAGCTAAGTGTGTACATGTGTTTATATTTCGGTGTATGTGCTATTTTCTATGAACGCCACACTCTGTGTGTTCCTTCTCCATCGTCAATTGCCTTTGCAGCTGCTAATGGTGCAAAGGCAAGTGCCAAATTGGGGAGAAGGTAGGCAGGTACCTGGAAGAAAGTTCGTGACAATACAATTACACTGTGTGAAATGATATGCTGCAGTTCTCTTGAAATTGTACTCAGACTCTGTCAACGACTCGAACAAGGTCAAGTTCAATCAGAAGATATCCAATATGTCTGTCAAAACTCGCCAACTCTTTGTGATTCGACCCAAAACGTTTTGTTTGCCGAAGTATCTATCAGGGAAAAGATTTTAATCTTTTAAGTTTGCTTTTGAAGGAGGTTAAAAAGGCACAATGAGCTTTAACGATTTGTAACTATCGGTAGAAGTCTTTTTCCCATTATCAGACAAAATATATTTTTCTACTTTTTTTTTTTAAAGCTCTATAGCTCTCTAAAATTATTAAGCTTCTTAAAAAACCCGTAACTGCAGACTAACTCCTTTTTGTTGGCGATTTTTTTTTTCGGCAATCAATGACCCGATGCACTCCTTTACTTTGCAAGATGAATTTAACTTCTAAACAAAGAAAAAAAAGAGCTCCGTAGAATGGATATTCAAATATCCACTTTAAGATTCAATTTTTGAAATATCCTTTTCACATTTTTCAGTTCCTTTGGATGAAGAATAAAGATCAATGAAATATTTTTTTCTGATTTTTCTGATTTTTAAGCGAAAATAAGCCGACTTTGAAAATATCCAATGGATCCCAAAAAAGGATAGTTACCTATCCAGTTCAAATGGATACCGAAATCATCCTGAATATCATCAAAAACTATCTTTTTTTGTCAGTGTAGCAGTCTTGGTTAATCATTTACACCCTAATAGCTCCAAATGTATGTTTGTAGCTTTCCATAGTTGAAAATCTTCGCTGGTCTCTCATTAAGTTTGCAGTCGTTGATTTGTGAATTCTTTTTGATTCCATTTTAAGCGTCAATTCTTATATATCCTCTATTACAATAATTATTTATAGGACGAATGAGATTAAATTTACGATGGTCGAAAGAATTTTATGATTCCTACCACACAAAACATTTTTTCCACTTCGCCTATACACTGCTCATCTCGTAAGGAACATCCTTCGTGGCTTTAATTAAGATCCCAAATTCGTTTGCCATCGTACACCAGCAGGCTTTTGCTTATTGTGGTTCCAATTTTAGCCTAGCCGTAGTCCTAGGTGTTTCCTTATCTTCTTTCACCAATAACTACCATAATCGGTGCTGAAGACTGTTCTGAACTTTAAGGCTGTCTTAACTTCTCAGATTCTTCTACATCAACTAGAAACTATTTGCGCTTAATAACCAATTTTTTTTTTATCAAAATTTTAGCAATTTATTTCCCTGTGGGACCTTTGCTTAAGTATTCAAACATATTGATGTTGATTCGCGCGATCGCTTTTCAAGTTAATCTCTTTCTCTGTATATAAATGAACAAGAGAGACTTTTTTTTTTAATTGGCTATGCAGCTCCTCCAACGGGGCCAAGCCAAGCTTCTCTCAATCTCTTGGCATGTGTGCTTTAAATTTTTCGCACAAGAGAAAGGGACCGAATACGAACGGCAAAGTTTGAGAATTTGATTTTCATGGCTAGATACCTCGCAGCTGGCGCCGATAACTGGTGAAGGTGTAAAAGCTATTTTTCTAAAAAAAGAAAAATTTTTATTATTAGATGTTCAGAGGCGGGATCAGAAAGACTTAATCAGTTGTAATTGACGTTGGCTTTCGGACAATTAATAAAGGTTGATAGTTTTATTAACCCGAAAAAATTTAGAGATGATGTCATACGCCAATCAGGCCTTCTTATAAAGAACATTCAAAACCAGATCGAAGGAAAAATGATTTCCCTTAAAAACTACTGGCTTAACTCACTCGGGTCGTCATTTATTGATACGAATGTCATAAACTTGTCCAGAGAATGTCCTTTTTGTAAAGATCACTTTAGTTTAGTTGTAGGCATAAATATAAAAAACTGTGCTTGCAGTAAGTGTTGAGTGTTAGTTTTCAGTACTATAATTTTCAATGAATCTAAATGCCATTATGATACTTAAATTAGTTCTGAGAATAAACATTTATTACATGAAGGTATATAATGACAAATAGTATACTATGTATGAAGTTTGTAGCTTTTATTTTCATATATAGTAATTAGTATTAATTATTGATTTGCCGGAGGAATAATAAAGATCGGATAAACGATACTCGAATTATGAGAAAAACCAACCATTATGATAGCATGCGAAGGGAGATTCTTTGGTCAAAAATATTACATTTGAGCTTAGCACTTTTAATTAATTTGATTTATATTAATTAAAATTGATTTTATATTAATAACGGTTACCTTAACCGAAACCCAAAATATAATAAGTTTAATAACCGTAATAACTGGAAGTGTAACCCATATTACACAACCGTAACCAGAACAAAGTCTAGCCGTTATTCGTACCGGTTTTAATTTCTGATAATAGATAAACTCATTTACTTCTATTGTTATTTCTATGCATACAGTTCTATACAGTTCAACACCTCTTTACTAAATGTATTAGTGCTATTTCTGGCCTTATCATTAAGAGCTGCTCGAAATGACCACTGATTTCAGTTGCGGTTTAGGCTAGGCTCTTCCTTTGTTAAATTCAAGACAGTAAATCATGTCTAAGGGCAGCCATGATTTTAATTCCAGATCCTTCTAGGGAACCAATCAACATTATGTATTGAAAAATATTTCGGTATTGGGCATGTCTCGTCGAAAATGGTTAAATCCCTCTTTTGGTGAAAAATAAAATTTTTTGACGATTTTTATTTATTTATTTAAACGTTCAAAACTATGCTAGGGTTACAAAATATCTGCTGTAACAACTTTCTAGCAGCCCAGACAATAGGGTTTACAAATTCGATAAACAATAATTTTTTTCTTGACCCTTTCTATTTTTTTCCAAACAAAAAGTTCGCCACCGGAATTAATTCAATTTAAAAAAACCAATCGAGATATTTTTCTGTAAACACTCAATAAAAGCTGTTTTTTTTATAAAAAATTTATTGCTTTACAATATTCGTTCCACTTCCAGAATTTTGCATTTCACTAGATTAAGAAAGTCGACTTCTATTCCGAGACTGTTCATTCTACCATGATCTAAAACTGATAAGCCCTCTTTTCTAAACCCAGACTAACAAAATGCTATCAATCGGGAACCAATCAAGCGATTGTTTTGTTTTTTAGTTTTTGTCAAAAGCTTCAAACGTACGTTGCCGGAAATCCCATATGTATTTATGAAACCGTCTGTGTAGGTTCATGACCTTCAACAAAGAGTAAATCGGTTGGAAAGTCGATTTAAAAGAAGGTTGTGAACGGTTTAAACATGGTTCCGAGCCATATCTATGTAAGTAATATTGAGTTAGCTATTTTTCCGACTTAAATGTAGTTAGGAAGCAGTTTGAAACGGTTAAAAGTTCGTTTCAAGCCATATTTGTAATATAATTGTCATGTATTTGTAATGTTTCCCAGAAAGGTAAATCTGACTACAAGATTTTTGCAACACACAGTAGAATATGATTTATTAAAAAATGTTGAATTTAAATTATTTTCATGTGTGTTGTTGAAGGTGTCAAACACCCCCTTTAAGCCCATATGGAGTGGCCCATTGGGTCATATGTACAAATTCACTTTAAAGCAAGAATCTCCTTACTTATGCTTATTCCCTGGTCCTTTGACATGTGCGTGCGTGCGAAATCTGCAAGCAGAAAAATTATTAACAAAGGCTCCCCGAGGTGTGGCGCGAGTATGGAAATGAAATTGGACGACGACCCAGTACAGACACAGCCGCAGAGCCTAGTCTTGGCCCCCATGAGACAGGCGCAGTGCGGCTGTCAAAACAAAGTCCAGCACTTCATATGCTCTCCCTCCTAACGCTGCTATTCTGGTTAATGGCATTTGTCTGTGCCAGCGTGTGCCTCGGAGGACCCCAAGGAGTTAAGTAATTTGTGTCACGTTTTAATTTTTGACGCCGCAAAGAAGCATAACGACGCACTTGTGTCTCCATACTGTGATTATGACAATTAAGAATAAGTTGAAGTTTTGTCTAGTTAGCTTAAAGATTTATTTGGGTTAAGTTGTTGTTTGCTCTTTCCAGGTGACAGCTTACTGGATTGTGTAAAATAATTTAATTCTCTTAAATTGTTAAGCATTAAAATTCTTCAGAACGGACTTCAAGATAAGATTAAACAATAAAACAATAATATTATTATTTCTGTTGAATCAAAATGAAAATGTGATAAACAAAACCACAGTCCATAAATTTGATTTAAAAAATTATGCCGAAATGATTCCAAAATACAATCAAATTGTTCCTGGAATAATAAAAAACCCCAAACCCATAGAAACTATACCATAATAGTTCGAAATAGGTAACAAAATGTTATTAGAACGTCACCGAAATTTTCAAGAATATCGTACTGTCACGTTTCAAGAAAAAGCGGGATGATATATCAACGAAATGCTTTATTGAAAAATCTTCAGTCTATTTCACTTAATATTACTATATCATGAAAATTAAATCAGGTAAGACGAAATCCCATTATCGATAAAAAATTTTCAGAAGGTTGGTACACCTAAATTGAAAAAATCCAAAAATCTATTAACCCATATACCTAGTTATAGTGCATAGCTTAAATAACAACAGTTTACTGTCAAGAAGACTTATTTCTGTTAAACCTATTTATCGAGAAGTTTGGAATGATGAACTCGAAAATACATTTAAAATTGTTTCGTTTGAAGATATCTTTGTATCCTATTTTTGCTTTTTTCAGTAGTAAACAGTTTTAAAAACCATGCTCTACGCGATTATTGACAATTGAAATTAAATTTCTTGCATTTTCGAGCAAAAAATCGATTTTTTTGACTTAATCTGACAATTGTGAAGTGAGATATGGCCTACCTACCAAAAAAATAAAAAAAAACTAATATTTCAAAAACGGAGCCATGAAAAAATGTTTGAAATCGATTTTTTAGATCTCTATTCCAAACTATACTAAAAAAATAGAGGCAAGTTTACTTCGGCTCGACCGAAATTTATATACCCTTGGAGCTTGAAATATGCCTGAAAGTTTGTATGGCAGCTATACTATATAGTGGTCCGATTTCGACAAATGTTGTTATAATATTGTAAAACCATTAAAAACTTATTAATACGAGCGTTGGGAGCGATAACATTGAAAACAAAAAAGTTTTTCTCACTAAAACTTTTTTTCTGACCTAACTTTTGTATGACAGCTATTCTATATAGTTGTCCGATTTCGACAAGTCTAAGTGAAATTATGTAAAATCATTGAAAACTTATAAATACGATCGTTGAGAGCGATAGAATTGAAAACAAAAAAGTTTTTCTTACTAAAACTAGTTTTTCGACCGATCATTCCTATGGCAGCTATATGCTATAGTCATCTGATCCGGCCGGTTCCGACAAATGTGCAGCGTATTTACTAAAAGACTACGTGCAAAGTTTGGTTACGATAGCTTTAAAACTGACGGAGGAGATAGCTTAGAAACAGACGGACGGACAGACGGATACGGCTATATCAACTCAGCTCGTCATGCTGATCAAGAATATATATACTTTATGTGGTCGGAGATGCTTCCTTCCCTGCGTTACAAACATCCGGACAATTTCAATATTTCAATGACTTAAAAATGCAATTCGTTAGTCGTGATGGTTGCGATGCCGACTCTTGCGTTAAGTAGCAGCGAGGTTATGAGTTTTCGATCCCTAGAAAAAGAAGACAAAGTATATAAATTTAAAAAAGGCAGGAAATCAGATAGAAAACTAACTTAATAAAAAAATGTTAAATTAATACAAAAGAAAAACATTCAAAAAACATTTTTTTCAGCGTTTATTTTGCGAGCACAAAATGTTCATAAAACATGCCCAAGCCGTTCATATAGTGAGCACAAAATGTTTATAAGATGACACCCGCTGTTCACAGTTCAAGAACAAGCGGGATTACTTTGCTTTTGTCAGCAAATGGGCTTGATTTCGGTAGATTTAGAACGAATTTTTTTCTAATTCAAAATTCCCAAAACAGTTTTCTTATATTCAAGGTAATTTTGGCCCTTTGGCCACTCTCTGTTTTAGAAACGCTTTTCTGAGTTATCGCTGAGTTATAGCACGTTTAAAGCGGTCTTACTGCTTGAGAACCCGATTTACAGAGTTGGAACAGAGCCTTTATGTGTATACACCCTGACCACCATTCCGAACTTTGTCACGTTTTCCAAATTTAAGCTTCCTCATGATTAATTATTTTGCATACTAAAGGACCTGATCACTCAGCTAAGTTTTCGTCTGATTTTCTGTCAGACTGTGTAAAAAGGCGTCTGAGTAGACATGAAGCTACTTAGATAAGCGATCAGACCACATAAAACCGGTTTTATTTGGCCTGACAACTCGCGAATTGCAGTATGCTGGCGTTGCCATGTTTTGTCCGACGATATACAATCGCTATCGAATTTTAAATTAAAATTTTGCTTCCATATTTTAAATTAAAATTTCGCTTCCATATTTTTTTTTCTTCTTGGATTTCACTTAATTGGACGGCTATATAGTTTTAATGCTTCCTTATTCATTTTTTATTCTTTTATATAAACAAATCGTCCCAAATGGACCATCTGAGCTTCTCAGGCATGTGTAAAAGCGAAACTGAGTTGTTCAGATGAGTTTAGTTCTGACGAAATGTCAGAGCTTAAGTTTATAACCCGAGTTTCGACTCGATTCTTTAATAACAATATTTCTCGGAGTTTTCCAAACTCCCTTTCTACTGGCAACTTTCAGCATAAATGCAAACCGCTGTCCAAATTTCAGCTTTCTTTCTGTTATTCATTAGGCTGTGCGTGAAAGATCCATATAAAATCAGACAGTCACTTAGGATAACTTATTTATACCCCCCCCCCCCACCCACCACCCACGTTCATAACCCACTTTCCGCCCACTTCGCACACACTTTCCGCCCACTTCCCACCCACATTCCACCCACATCCCATCCACTTCCCATTTCCATCACACCCATTTCCCACCCACATCCCAACCACTTCCCGCCCACATCCCACCCACTTTCCGCCGACTTCGCACCTTCATCCCACCCACATTCCACCCACTTGCCACCAACATACCTCAAACTTCGCGATCTCATCCCGCCCAAATCCCGATCACTTACCATTTACATTGCACCCACATCCCTCCCACTTACCGCCACATTCCACCCACATCCCATCCACCTCCCATTTCAATCCCGCCCACTTCCCACCAACATCCCAACCACATTCCACCCACATACCACACACCTTCTGCCATCTTCCCGTCATCTTCCCGTCCACTTCCGGCTCACTTCCCATTAACATCCCACCCACATCCCTCCCGCATCCCACCCACATCCCTCCCACTTCCTGCCACATTTCACCCACTTTACATCCACTTACCACCCACTTCCAAAACAACTTTCCACCCACATCCCACCCACATCCCATTCACTTCACAGTGAGCATCCCGGCGATATTTCCAACATCGGAAAATTAAAAACAAAATAAATTCTCATTTTGACCTTACAATCCGAGTTTCAAGCTAATCGTATGAAAAATAGTTTTTGCATGCAGAATTTTCCGGCCATTTTCCTCTTGGGCGGCTTTTCCGACATTGAAAAATCACATTACAAATTATTTCGTATTTTGTCCTTACAAACCGAGTTTCAAGCCAAACGGATGGAAAATAGTTTTTTTTATGCAGAATTTTCCGGGAATTTTTCGACCGTCAGGTCAAATTTTCCAACTTCGGAATATAACATTTTAAACTATTTCGTATTCTATACTTACAAACCGAGTTTCAAGCCAATCGTATGATAAAAACTTTTTGGATTCAGAATTTTCCGGCCAATTTCCTCTTGTACGGATTTTCCAAAATCTCTATTTCGCGTACTATGCTTACAACTTATGTTTTGTTATGTGTAATTTTGAAAATAAGTTTGGCGCCAATCGCTGGCAACTAAAGTTTCGCCCATACAACCTTGACCACCCACTTTCCACCCAGCGGGGTGAATTTTCCGGAAGATTGGTATGCAGTTGTTGTCGAATTTTCATATAGATCTTTGAAAATGAGTTTGAACTTGATCGGATGAAAAACAAAAAAGATTCATACAACCGTTTTCCGCGAATTTTCCACATTTGCCGAAAGAGTTTTCCAAACTCCGTTCTTAGTACTTACTTTCAGCATAAGATAGAACTACTGTGAAAATCTCATCTTCCTATTTTTTATGGCTTAGGCTGTACGACCGTCACCAGTCAGTCAGTCAGTCAGGTTGAACTTTTTTATATATATAGATACGTGTCACACAAAAATTGTGTTCTCTCCAGACAATAAAGTAAATTATCACTTTTTATGACACATAACACATATAGATGAGAAATCGACCGTTTTCCTCTAAAAAAGTAACATCTTTTAAATTCTCAATTAATAAAGCTTTATCCCTTAACTGTTTGTACTTTATTACTTTATTGAAAATTCCATAAAAGAGTACTTACTTACCTACTCCTCCCCTCTGAACCGAGCTTCCTACAGCCAGCGGCAGCTACCGACTACTGCGTAAACATGACAGCAGCAGCAACAGCAGCCAGAGAACAGGACATAGCACAACACAAACAGACAGGCCATCAACATCATCGTCAACAAGGAGAAGACGCAGCCGGAAAGGGGCTTCAGTCAATTTGACAAACATGACACGGAAACTCCCGGCGCTGACTTGCAGTTTGTTCAACAGACTTGAGGAATTCCAACTGAATGGCAATTTAATTTCTAAAATGCCATTTCGAAAGCAATTAACAAATGCCAGGAATAGAAACGGGAACACAGGACAATTGAATTTGTTGCCAAGAATTTCAAATCTCAAAGCCCAAAGAAAATGAAATCAAACATTGTCTGTGTGTGTTTATTTTCCGGCGCCAAGTGCCGGCGCCCAGTTGGCTACTTTTTCTTTCTGCAACTCATGGGCCAAGTTAAGTTTTTTGTTGTGTTGCATTTTGACTGTTGTTTTGGTTGCCGCATCATCATGATCATCCTCTGAAAGTTCGTATAAGCAATTTGATGGGATGCTGCTGCTCGCTTTGCAATTGCCATTTCCATCACATTGTTTTTGCAATTTAATTGGCAATTTTGACAGTTTTTCACTTTCCTCCAACTTTCTTGGCTGCCAGCCATGAACTTTGTCTCTTTATTTTTGGCACACCAACTGAATTTGAAGAAAGATTTATATACACATTTGAAATCGTTCGATTTAGGCTTTATTCTACAATATTTTAAGCTGTTGGCGTCAGCTGTGAATTAACTATATATTATAGTTAACTACAAATTCTCTAACTTTGCTGTTCGGATTCGGCGTTAAATTGTAGGTCACTTTTTCTTGTTCGATCTGTCTGTAGCGAGCAAACTCCATAGAGTTAAGGAAGCGGAAGCTCTAGGAACCATAAAAAAAAGCTGAATACCCAGATCGTTTAACAAAGCGCACAATTTAAATTATGTTTATCAGAGAAGTTGGTAAGCCTTAAAAAAGAGTCGGGTGATAGCACAAAAAACATTTTATCTACAATTGTTGTTCATTTTATGAGTGTAAAATGTATGTACAAATGAACTCGCGTATTATCAACATAGTGTTTAAGTAAACATGAGTATGTTTTGTTTTATCAATGAAAGACTTAAGGGAGAGCTAATTGCATTTGCTGTTGTTCTCAATGAGAATTTATCAAATTGTTGTGTTAGTCCAGATAAGACCTTGTTTTAGTTCAATAAATGTATGCTAACATGCAAACGTCGTAAAAAAAACTTTAATTATGAGTTGCGAATAGTTTTCCTAACGAGTCTTTCACACACTCACACGTACACAAAGTGCCACCCGCTGAAATTGAGGAAGTTGGAGGTGAAGTTTAACTTTAATCTATCAACTGTTGCGCAGACGACAAGTTTCTGGGTGTGAGCACAAAAGTGGGCGCAACAGTTGGCCCACTATCGCAAATGATTGCGTGCGTTCAATCGATGACGCGTACGATTGATGGGCGACATGAGGATAGAAATGGGAAATTTTATTCAAATTTAGTTGCTCCAATTTGGGACAGAATGGAATATTATTGTACAAAAGAAGAAAAAGGTAACCAAAAATTTGACACTGTTTTATAAGAAGAGTTTTTTAAGCTTGACACCATGTTTCTTTAAAGATCGAACTAATAGAACAGTCGAGCAGATTTTTTGACACAATGTGAATCACTAATAAGAACGTTGTAGTCGAGTGGTCCGACTTCAAAATACCTTGTACAATCGAGTCACACATTTAAACCTACCTCTCTTCTGCTTCCACAAACAAAATTGATTAGTGCAGAATTTTGGCGTTTTTTGCTCGAGTCTTATTGCGCTTTCCAGAATAGATGGATATAAAACCTAGTAATATATATTAAGCCACTTTAAAGTTGTGGCTCTGAAAGTTTTTGCGGATCGAGGTGGGAGACAAAAATTTGTGTCTCAATCTCTTATAGTCTATGAGATCGACGAGATCATATGGCTAAATCGACTTGGCTGTTGATGCTGATCAAGAATATATATACGTTATAGGGTCGGATATGTTTCCTTCTCCATGTTACATACATTTGCATTTCCCCGTGTTAATATTTATTACTTATGTGAGCCTAAAAAGATTCATTGAAGATTATAAGATATTTCTTTCAGAACTCGCACAGGTCGCCTATTCACAGGTCGTTAAAAAAATGATGAGTAACTAAAAAGAAATAACATTCCCCCTCGTCTTTTCTCAACGAGCATTTAAATTTTCGCTTAGGCTGCCTTCACACTCACTATTCAATACATAAGACAAGTTTTATGTTTTTAATTTAAATAGGTTGTCAAATTCATAGAATTTCATGGGCAAATGTAGGCCTACTAGATGATCATGTCACATATGTGTGAAGACAGCCTTACTTTGTGCATTTGTTTCCATGAGGCAGTTTGCTGTCGTATGTATGTATGTGTGTTGCGCACCTCAGTAAACTGCAATTGTGTATGCGTTCTTGAGTGTTATTTTGTCCCCCTTTATCTATTACGCCTTGCCTGCTATGAAATCTACAACGCAAAAACAAAACAAGTTTCCTGTCTTTTCCTAAATTCCCTCATATTCTTCATCAGACCAGTATTAGTTCATTTAAGTCCTCTGAAAAAACCCAGAAATATTTATTAAAATTTATTTTATCGATTATGCTTAGTCTGTGTAGATTTGTGGGCCGTTTTTCGTTGTGTACTTGTTGTGTGAATTGGGGTGATTTTTTTGCCTTCTTCCCTAACTGCACACACTTTTTGGCTCAGTTTTCCTCCTTCGCGTTTCGGCAAATATATTGCCTTCCTCAGGACGTCTATTTTAGTGAACGTCATGGTTTTGTTGTATTGTTGCACATTTGTGTGTTTATGTCAGTTGTTTTATTCGTCATGTTTTTGTATTGGTTCTATCTGGTGATTGCCGCTGCGTATACCTTGTCTGAGTCTAATCTTGTCTGAGCCCTTGCCTGAACACGAATGGAATGTCATGTTAGGCGAAAAAAAATCGAGAAATCGAAATCTGTGTTCTCTGATTCGCTTTTGCTCCCATGCCATCCTATTTCAACATTTAGACTGATATAAGTTCAAAAGACTTGGACTTAGTCTTGGAATATATAATTGAAATATATTTAGCGAAAACACGAGTTTACACCTTAGGTGGCATTCAGAATCAAGAAAATGGACAATGCAATCTTTTTAGCTAGCATTTTTTAAAGAATTCAATAGAGTTTGAAAAAAAAAATAATGAGTCACCTAGATAAAACTATAGACCTTGTTGAAGATCTTAGAGATGGCTCGGTGAAGTGTCTGCAATGTCAAGAAGCCTAGAGTTTTATTGTGTTATCGTCCTGAATATCTGTAAGTTCCTAAATTCTATGTTTTGCAGTGATGGGAACGAAATTAGGGTTTTGGAACAGGCAACAGCAACGAGAGAAAATCAATCCTTATCAGCACTCGCTGCACTTATAAAACCAACTGTTTTGTGGTTGTAACTCACTTCGAATCGAGGCAATTGCTTGTGCGTCAGAGTGACGCGAGTTACCGAAAAGAGCAAAGGTATTCCCACCGCTAAATTAAAGCCTCAATATTTCGATTCTCTCGTTAAAAAGTTTTTCTAGGATAAAGGATATTTTAAAATACAATACTTTAAGTCTGTTTTGGGAAACCACCGAAAATCCGTTTTCCACTGATTCCTGCCCACTGTCGCCACAGGCATATTAGCTTAATGGCCATAAACCACCTGGCCCATTCCAGTTCCAACCCAACCCATTGATGACCGGTAGGCATTAGCTCCAACGCACTAATTTGTTGTCATAAATTTTATGGATTAACTTGCATTTATTTATATAGACTCCATTGTGTGGCCAAATAAATTGGATCCAGAAAGTGGGAGATATGAAATGACAAATAGTATTGCATTAGAAAGCTAGAAATCTGTACATTAGTCATAGATAGTGTTAATCAATATCGCTAAACAATAACTTAATAAAGAGTCATTTCTCTTGTTTATATAAATCAGTTCTTTCTTTGTTATATGAATTACTAAATCGAAAACAGTGTGACATCTAAGCGTAGCATATTAATTGCCATTTCCCCATAACTTTAGCGTGTCCAATGCAAATTTTACGCATAAATCTATACAAAATTGGAAAAAAAATCTATTAAAAATTGATTTCCTGTAATGGTCAACACAGTTGGGGAAATATTATTAACTTGAGTTTATCTGAACTATCGTATTTGGTAAGTAGGAAATACATTTGAGAGAGGAATTTTGAATTGTACTGAATAGACAAAAAGTGACTATATTCTAGGCTGGATGTCAAAAAATAACTTGTACGAAAAACAATTATTTATACGACTTTATTACCTAAAATTTTCATTTTTATTAATATTGGGCCACGAAATGATAAATCTACACCCAAACAAATTCTAATACAGATTTACTTACCAGAATTGTGGAATTTTGGTGCACAGAAAACTCAATTGAAGTTTTGCTGTGTATTTATAAAATGCATTTTATAAGGACTATCTCACTTTGTCCACAACACTCTATTAATTTTCAAAAAGTGGTCCTCCTTTTGCCATTCGCTTTTGCTATTGTTATATATGACTTTTGTGCACTATTATTCACATGACCATCAAGGCATGCAGTCTCCATTCTCTGCTTCTGCCTTTGCCATGCCTGTCATAATCCATTAAATATGAAATATGATTTTGTGGGTTGCATTGCAAAACCAAAAACCATTCAAGCCGAACGCAAAGAGTAATGGCGCAATTCCCAAAGATCTCTCAAAGAATTCCTGTTACATTTAGATGAATGTCGATATTTTTCCAACAAAGAATTTGTTTTCACTTTTGTGTTTCTAAAGGATGGGGATGTTATGAAATTGCGTTTGCCTTGCACTTACTCTGTACATAAATATTAGTTGATGGCGCTCCACAGTGGGACATTTGCTTTTGTTGTGGCGCCACTTGGCGTCAGGATTATGGGCGAAAATAAATTGAAAAGTAATAGAGAGAACGCGTTTCAAATGACCTTTAAAGTTGTATGTGGCACAATATAAGTGAACGAGAGTCATTTTAAAAGCAATCAACATTCTCGCAAACCACAAAGACGTCGCTGTAGTTAAAAAGTCATCTCCGTTAAAGGGTAAATGGAAAAGGGAACCTGAGCAAATAAAATTGTTGTTCCTTTAGCTGGCATATGTTTAAGGTTCCTGTAGAGAAAGTCTAATAGCTAATCAAATATGTCTTAGTATTTAGTAAATTAAAGACTTTTATGAAATGTAACTGCTTCTATTTAGTAAAAGCAGGGCTTATAGATCAACGACTGTTCGAGTCCGAATTTCGGGTGTTCGTATGTGGAATTTAAGCTACATTAAGTTAAATAAGAACCATATTTACTGTAAATAGATTAAGTTTGACGAAACCCGTAATTGTTTAACCAGCGAAGACCAATTAGTTAATATCTTAAAAAAGGACGACCAACGCGTACACGGTAATCGATTTAATTCTAAACCAGAGATTAAAACCGTAACCGAAACCGTAACCCTTAACCGCTAAAAACACTTTAAAATTTGTAACCGAAACCCTAACCATAACCGAAAAGAATTTTTTTCTTATAACCGTTACAGTTTAACCGTTATTTACATAACCGGGTTTTAGTACCGATACAGAAACAAATATATGGGTTAATTTCGGGTTTTCCTCTACTAGTAAAAATTTCAATAAACGTTAATTCTATGACAACAAGGATAAGAGCACAAGTGTGTTTTCTAATTTTGCAGGAAAGCAATAATTATTTTTAAATGAATAAGTGAAAAAAGCGGTTGGTTGCAAAGTGAATATTTTCTGCAGATTGGAAGCGCTACTACTTTAAGTATATAAGTCTTTTTGAATAAATCAAGATTTTATTTTAACATTTATTTATATTTCTTTAGACTTATGTTGTTTTGATTACCAATATATTCTTGTAACCACTTATCCTGTTGGCGTGAAATTTTGGCACAATATAGAATTGATACTGAGAAAGCCGTTGGTTTTACAATATCAAATTTAACATGACTCGAGTTGTGCTGATATTCTTTATTGCCACAGAATATATTTAATGTATGCACATATAACGTTTGACGTACATACAATGCGCGGCACTGTTGCTGACGGGCACAAAGAAAAGGTAGCGAAAGAGAAAGAGTGAGTGCAGCCAACCAAAATCTTTACCCTTCGCATCTTTCGTTAAGCATATGTGTTATTAAACTGGATGCTGGCTAGTTTAGCCGATTCAAAAATGCACGAGTTTGGCTGAAATTTGGAAGCAGCTTACTCTTATGTTTTTCTGCCACAATTAACAATAATCTAAAATCTCCTCTAAAAATATGCTTCTAGCACAAAAAAGATGGCTTAGCAAGGTAGACAAATTGGAACGGTAGGAAACAAATTTAACAATATATCCAGATCTTTTTGAATTATCAAAAGTTTTATTAGCAGTACCACCCACACAAGTAAGTGTGAAGCGTTTGTTTTCAGGAGTAGAATTCAAATTGAATCCTTGCTGAGGTCGCTTGGACTATCAAACTGTAAATTTTTTTATGCTATTAAGATCTAATTATAATCTCGATTAAAATGTCATTTCTCAGAATAAACATTTGTTTAGCAAATAGTATAAACGTTGACCAATAAATATTTATCTAATTAATCTTAACATGAAACTTTTGTAAAATGGTTTCCTATCTTTTGATTAAAACTAATAATATTAAACTTTAAAAATACTTCAGTATTATCTATTTGCGCTTGGAACATTTACTGAATAAATGCGAATATAAATGAGGCCGCTTTTGTCTGAATGATTTGTCAAAGTTATATTTTATACTAATAATCGTAACCGTAACCAAAACCCGAAACAGAATTGGGTTAATAACCGTAACCCGTACCGTAACCGATATCCCACATCCGTAATATAACCGTAACGGGAAAAAAGCGATCGGCCAAAACAGTAACCGTTACCCAAACCGTTATTCGTTTCGGTTTTAATCTCTGTTTTAAACACATTATATGAAACACACATTACAATTACCGTACTAATTTATTTGCGTAATCAAAAATTGAATTACAATAACAAAAACTTGGGTAATTAAGAATTTTATTAACATTGCAATTACAATAATTTCGTATTTAAACATTTAATTAGCATTACAAATTTTTTCATGCAATATAAACTTGACCAAAATGTACTTCAACTACTTAAATTACCAATAATTACATTATTAGGTACAATTATTGAAATAATTGTAATCTAAATTGAAATATAAGAAATAAATAGTTGGAAAATTAAATGGATATTAAAATTTTAATTACCAATAAAAATTGTAATGTTCTCTAAAATTTTGGAGAAAGTTCGGTCCGGGGGTCCGAACCCGTTGTAAAATCTAAGGTTCTAAGGTCGCAGACCGGTTTTCGGAACCCCTGAACCTAAGGTTTCGGTTCGGTTCGAATTTGAATTTATTTATTAACTCCTAGCGGTATATTGGTACTTATAGTTTAACGCGCTAGTAACAGTGTTTTATACTTAAAATTCAAGCAATTTTCCTAACTTAAATTATAGCAATTATTTAATTTAAAAGCTAACAGACATAACTTAATTATATTAATAGAATTTTATTAAAATCTTTTATTATAACTAGTTGTTTATAACTCTAATTCCCTATTTCGCTTGAACATAAAGAAATATTTTTAATTTACAATTCAAATTCTTATCTTTTAAAAAAATATTCTATATATCGATAATGTAATTTTAGTAGTCAAATTTATTAGCTGACATTTACAACATTTGAGAACTGCTGAGATTAAGTTATAATCATTACCTTTTAGGAGTGGTTCATCTATACTTGCTCTTAGATCAGAAAGATAAAACTTAAGTGTTGAAAAAGCCCAGGTAATTTGGAGCAGTTGCCATTTAAAAGCTCTCCTGCTCGAACCATATTCTGTCCTTTATCGACGGTCGGAGGATTGGAAAGCTTCTTGAATGATACAAGTTAGATTACAAGGAATTTCTATATTGTACATAATTTAGCGAACCGAAACAAATTGGTCCAGGTTGGGTCCAGGTTCCAGGAGTCAAGGTCTGGTTTCGTCGGACCCGAAAAACCCGAACCGAACCGATTCTAAGGGGTTTGGATAGTAATGGTAATTTCAACTTGTTTTCTGTTTGTAGAAGAAGTTTTTTGTTGAGCTTACATTGCCAATTTTTCTTTTCTTTCTCTTTTCATAAAATCATCGTATTTTTAATTCTAAGATTTTTAAAGCGGAGATATACCTAATACATGCCCTAAAATATGCAATGGACATTGCTGAGAATTTCTATAGTTTTTTATAAATTTTTCTTTTATTAATGTTTTATTCTTGTTTCTTTTTTCTTCAATTCTCTTGTCTTTTACTTTTTATCATTCTTTTATATATCATCCCTTTCTCCTTTTGTTCACCTAATATTTTGTAAAAATTATTACAATTCCTTCGTTTTTCAGTTTCTCTCTTTCCTTTATACTTTTCCTTTTTCTATTTCTTTCTGTGCTCGATACTCTTTTACACTAGCTCAGAAGTTTGCAGCGCATGGAAATATTCTTCTATCGTTCTTAAACTCATTCATTATAAATATAATCCCTGAAATTTTCATCATGATCGGATAATAAATAGCCGAGTTAAAAAATGTTGCATAAATTTCGGCTCTCACCCTCAGGAACACAACAA
Source organism: Lordiphosa clarofinis (assembly GCA_018904275.1). Lineage (NCBI taxonomy): Eukaryota > Metazoa > Arthropoda > Insecta > Diptera > Drosophilidae > Lordiphosa > Lordiphosa clarofinis. The sequence goes on along the minus strand of JAEIGQ010000007.1, from coordinate 525,096 downwards.
CGTAATTAAACATTTCTATTCATGAGTATCGGGTATGTCCAAGTCGGTTAGAAACAACTTTAAAAAACACTCGTTTTTTTTTGTGGAGCTTTGCAGTCGGAAATATATATTCAAGAGGATAAAAGTGTTTCCCTAATACGGTAGACAGACTCCTAGTCCACACAATAAAATGTTACTCAAATCTCGTCTCACTACAGAGAATTACCACCACTTAGGCCCACAGAAAAATACAAAACTAAATTTTAAAAATGTGTCGTTTAGTCATGCGGGGTATGAAAACCATTTATACCTGCTTATGTTGTTATCCAGTAGCTTTTATAAGCCCAGCCTGTAGTGTACCTGTGCCAACATTTCCATTCAAGGACATTTGCTTGAAAATGGCATCCGGGTCTCAAGTGCAGCTCCCTGCTGGCACCGGCACTGGCACTGAAACTGAACAAAATGTTCCATTTCCCTCTTCCGACTCCCTATTGCGGGATTTTCATTTTGTCAGCACTTTTCACCCACTCATGTGGCATTTTGTTGTGGTACACTCCACATCCAGATCCTCTTGCCTCCTCCTGCTGCTGTGTTGTTTATGTGTCTGTCTGGCTCGGGGTTTTTGTTTTTTTTCTTTTTTGTTTTTGCTATGATGTCTCTTTCAGAGGGCGGAGCCGGTGCCGGCAGAAATTGTCATGTAAATGGGTTAAGTTCTGACATTAAATTGTTTTCACAAAAGATTTTCCATTTATTTTGGTTAGTTCTGACATGTGGATAACATAATAATTCATTTTTGCCAGACCTGCCCGAAGCCGTTTCCTGTTGATTGTGTATAGGAATCCCTTTTTCTGTTGTTCTCTGTATGCAAATGCCTGCCTTGGGGTTGGAAGAGATTTGACCATTTTAGATAATTGCATTTTGTGCCCAAATTCAGAGTTAAACAAAAATACAAACGGCGCCCGATTTTTTGAATATCATGCAAAGCCAAGCAAAACTTGAAAATGGCCGTTGAACTTTTATATCAGCAACTGGGCAACTGGCGCGGGTTTTTTTAACTGTTTTAACTGCACGCGAACCGCCGGCAAGCATCATAATTGGAAATGTCTGTAAGAATGTAGGGAAAAGGGGCGTGGTTGCACATACACACCCGTACATACAACCACTTCCACTTACAGTCAAACAAGAACCACTTCCGCTGACTGTTGATATGGTAGCCACCCTCCCATTGTTCCCTTCACACTGTTCTTCGTGAAGATGTTAACAATTTTGTGCAAATTACAATGGGAAAGCGCAATCTAAGCGTTTAGGAGGTCGTTTGCATAAAGCACTTGCAAATGATTAGCTTTGCACTTTACCTAAACGACAAAGCGAATTATAAAGGAGAACCGACTGAAATATGGGATATATGAGACCTGTTTCTGAATCATAAACACCAGTTTGCATTTTAAAATCTAGCGCAACATTTATTAGTGGTGAAAAACGTTTTACGGTTTTGGTAATAAATTACCAATTGTAAAAACAACTTGTTTTGTTACCGAAACTCATTAAAAGGTTTTAGTTTGAAACGCAATTCGGCCTTAATATTACAAGAATCAAAATGTGATTATTAATCCAAATTTTATTCTAAATTTCTTAACTTTTGATAAGACAAAACAAGTCAACGTATACCTTAATAGCCTTATAATCTACATCATCTTTTGAAAGTGAACTCGTCAAAGGCCAATTTGGCTTTTTTATTACATTTTCTTAAGCCTTTCTATTATTTTTAATGAACCAAGAATTATTTTTGTTTTGGATTGTCTATAATTTTGATGCAGCAAGCTTAACAATTTTTTTTCACACTTTGTTAGATTTAATATCGAATTACCGCGCCGATTTTTGTATCGATGTATATTTGCAAAATACGAGGTTTTTGGGCGATCACCAGAATATTCTCAGAGTCGGAGTCAGTATTCTGTAGTCTCTCGCCATTCTGAATTATGTACTAAATAAGGAAGAGCGTCTGGTCAGTTGTCTCCGAGCACTTGGAGAGTCAGGACAGGCATTTTCGTGCGATGTATTTCTGTGAGTGGTGCAAGCCGAAAATACTGCCCGATTAAATTCTGTGTTAAACTGGGTAAATCTGCGACAGAGACGGTCGTTATGATCAAGCAGGCTTACCCAGATGTCGTTTAGCAAGAAGTGGTGTGTTTCGGTGGCATCAGGCCTTTTTGGAGGGCCAGAAGAGGTCGACGACGCTTCCGCAGCCGCCCTACATTCCAGATGTGGCCCCGCGGATTTTTTTTTTGTTTTCTCGCTTGAAAAGGCCGATGATAGGCAAGCATTTTGAGACGACAGAGAGGAGATCCAAGTAGCATGCATCGCAGCTCTCAAGGCTATTCCGAAGAATGCCTTCCTTGACGCCTTCAATGCTTGGAAATCGCGCTGGCAGCCATGCATCGACGCAGAAGGAGCCTATTTTAAAATTTTTTAAAGAATTGTAAAGATTGGCTCAAACAATGTTATTAAATCGACTCAGTCCAATTACTTTCCGGACAAACCCTGAATACTCTCCCTTTTTAGGCGCGTTTTGTGGAGAATCAATTTTCTTGACTCTAGATATTATAGGAAAGTCAACTATGCCAAATAATTTTACGATTTTTTAAAGCTTAGATATAACATTTTAAATACATGTGTTAAAAATTACAAAAACACTAAATTGAGTCAAAAATCTATCCATCAAAGATTGGAACCAAAGCTTTAGGTTCGTTAAGTACAAGAACCAGTCTGCACCGAGCCTCGAACTCAAAGACTTAACAGGTTTGCTGCCTTGCATACAAAGGTTTTTTCATTCGAAGTCTAGAAGAACCCACGTCTTCGACAAAAGTTGTAAATTATCATATTTTTTATACTTCTTTTCTATTATCTAAGCAATAAATCATATCAATTTGGATGTCAAATTATGATTATAGCTGAGTCTTGCACAACTGGTTAAAGAATTTTCTTCACAATTAGATCATTAATTAACCATTTTCATATTATTTCCACAAAAAAGTCAAAACACGACGAGTTCTAATCTTGATGAATGCATAGTTAAACTCAAGTTGCATTGACATATGATCTAATTACGTAATAATTAAGATTAAATTGGTAAATTGTGATAAAAATATGTATGTATGTTGAAGTGGAAATACCCTCCTAACTGTCTCAATATTTTTTTAATGAGTTTGATAAGAGACCAGGAATTTCCCACCATTTGTTTAAAGTGACTTAATTTATCACTCTGATTTATGTGAAGGGTATTTTTGTATAGTAAAAATGAAACGTTATCTTTGCACACCAAATTTAAACATAATACTTCAATAAAAAATACGTTTTACTTTCGCATAATGACATTGAGTTGCACTCAAATTAGGAAAGAACCTCTCCAGATATTAAATGCTAACCCATCATTCATTGGTGTTTGAAATCACGACAGAGCTCTGAAAGGAGAAAGGAATGGGGTGGTAATCGAAGAATACCGTTCTCAGATTCTTAAGCGTTATTTAAACAAAGAGTGATATCAGATTCTTGCGTTATTTTAACAAAGTGATAAAATAGATTTTTGACGAAATAATAAGCATTCATTTGGTTCATGACTATCTAGTTCAGCGGTGGGCACGAAAGTTGGGGCGGGAAGCAGTCGGGACAAAAAACAATCCTTTTCAGCAACACTTGTTACGCCGTTCGTGTGTGTGCCCTGGTCTTAGTTTGTAACACACTTCGAAGCAAGACAGTTTCAACGCAATTTTTTGGTTTTGAAAAATAAGAGCAATTGGATCAAGGGCGCGCTTACCGCTGATCTAAAGCACTCACTTATAAAGAGTCGTGGCTTCTTTAGTAATCAGTATAAACAGTTTATACCTCAACGTATGGCTGCAATTTCATACATATCAAATTCTGATAACAATTTGTCTTCAGATCATAAACATAACTTCATGAACTACCCAAAATATAAAAAAATATAATGATATCTTTAAAACTGAACTTGACCTGCTTATTTATTTATGGTTCATAGTACACTTTAGATTCCCTTTTAAAGAAAACTTTCCACTTTTATATTGTCTTCCTATTATCTTTCAAGGCTATGAGTGCGGTATTATCACAGGTACCATAAACTTATTGCGCTCATACATGTGATTTTGGGTGTAGATAATAACATTCATTTTTGGTCTCAAGTTCTTACCGTTTGTCTCATTATATTTCAGGTCGTTGTGGACATGACAAGTACATGAAAAACGAGAATTAAGAAAGTACGCAAAAGTCTACAACAAAAATGCAGTTACTCCAGACGGCTTCGCTTTAGCGTAAAACAATCAGAAAGTATGTGAAAACCCAAAAAATTATGCTTAAGCAGCAAATAAACCAGAAAAGTCAGCGTTAAAGCAAACTCAACATCAAAACGAATGAAATCAAAATACCAATCCAGAGTAACGAGACCAACACGCAAAAAAACATCAAAATGAAGACACTCTCCAACAGTGGCAATCACAGGAACAAAATGGCCCTGGGCAAGTCCATTAAAATGTACCTGACCATATTTATAGCAACTACCTGCATCTATATGGTACTCTATCAGTATCACATGTCCCGACAACCACTGGCGACCAATGAGGAGGTCAAGGTGAGTTTGGATGGCTAGAAGAAGTCTAAGTAGTTCATTAATGAGATATTGTATTTGTTATATTGTTTTTTGTAATTAGTCAAGCACCAACGAAACATCAGCTTCAGTTAGTTCACATATTGCACCTGAATCAGCCTGATTAGATCTTGCATTGTTATTATTGCTAAAGGTTGTAGATAGAACTGATAAGGACAGGAACAAGATTGATAGCTAATGATACGAAAACCAATATATTTGCCAATTCCAGTTATCAATATAAAAGGTTAACGATTTGTAAAATTGAATGAGTTCGTTCGGGAACAAACTTTTGTTACAGGCAACCCCTTGGAATCTGTTCCGATCAGTTTTCTTGGGTCTTTGAAAGCAAAAATTCCTCAACAATTTTATCAGTAAAATAATTCTAAAATATTGGGTGGATAATTACTGCCCATTTATGCAGTGTTTTTATACCCTTAGGATGCATTGCACGAAACATAAAAAAGTATTTTTGATCATAAAAATGAGTAGAATTAACCTTCCTATGGACTTCCCTTTATTGCGAGTTGTATACATATAAATACGTATGTATGAAGCGAAACTTTACTTTGTTCCCATAGGAATTTGCGTCTCTTAAGATAACAATTCCTCGCTTCCGAACCAAACAAAAACTTTCGGACGGAAGCAAATTGTAGAACACAAGGGACTACAAAAATTCAATCAATTCGAGTAATCGTAAAAATCTTTTGTAGTGTACCGCATAAAGTAATTTTTATTATTATTTTGTAGTTAAGGGACGATACTTCATTAAGAGCGGTATTTCGTAGCTCCATCGGATTTTCGGATATCAGGAAATAAATATTTCATTGATCTTTATTCTTCATCCAAAGGAGCTGAAAAATGTGAAAAGGATATTTAAAAAATGGATCTTTAAGTGGATATTTGAATATCCATTTTACGGGGATCTTTTTTTTCTCTGTGTGTAGCCCCTGCAGCCCAGCTTCCTCTATTTAAAACTCTTTAAGTCTTCCCTTCCGACAAATATTTTGCAAATTTTTTCATGAAGGTTGGTCAAAAAGTCTGTGCACAAACACCATTTCATGAATTCGACTAACACTCGAAAATTGGCTATGAACTTGTCTTCAATTCACGAAATACTTAGGCGCCAGCAAACTCAACTTTGCATGGGTGCTCCCAAATGATTTTTTCTTAATATGGGTGCTGGTTATTTTGTGAATTTGATTATTCAAATTGATAATGATAAAAGATAAGGCAGATATCCAGAAATTTATTAGGAGCTTCCCTGCATGGTCTTGCTGCATTAGCAGTAGGGCTGCCGCATATTTATATCGATGTTTTTATTTCGATATTGAAAAAATATAATTTCGATATTGATATTTGTTGTAACCAACCAAATTATAATTATAAATGACACTTGCCCAACTGGTTGAATAATTTTCTTTACAATTAGATTATTTTTTAAACATTTTTTTATCATTACCACAAAATAGTCAAAACTCGACGAGTTCTAATCTTGATGAATGCATACTTAAACTCAGGTTGCAGTGACATATGATCTAATTACTTAATAATTTAGATTAAATTGGTATTGTGATAAATAAAGGTACGTTTGTTGAAGTGGAAATACCTTCCCAAATGTCCCAATATTTTTTAATGAGTTTGATAAGAGGCAAGGAATTTCCCCCCATTTGTTTAAATTGGTTAAGTGAAGTAAGTTTCAAAAATATATTTGATATAATTTATCATTTTGATTTATGTGATGTTATGGGAAAGTTATCTTTGCATACTAAAATACAAGCACTTGTGTGTGTCACTTTCGCATAATGACGTTGAAAATAGGAAAGAACCTCTTCAAATACTAAACACCAACCCATCAGTCATTGATGATTGAAGTCACTACAACCAGCAACCATTTTCAACGAGTCTAGATCGCGCACACTGCACTTGTTGCGCCATTTGTGTGTCTGGTTTTTGTTGTTGTAAGGCTGCCTTCACACTATTCGACGCTTGCGACATGATAATCTAGTAAGCCTGCATTTCCCCATTAAAATTCTATGAACTTGTAAAACGTTGTTAAAATTTCAAACATAACAAAAAGCTGGACTCTTATGCTATAACTAGTCATGTGTCGAATAGTGTAAAGGCAGCCTTTAAAACTTCGAGTTTAGAATATACAGATCAGAGCTGCAAAGCAAACACACACACAGTATACAAAAACCACATCTCTCTTTCAACTAACTTTGTTGTTAGCTGTCGCTTTAAGTTCTCACCAACTTTTGCCGATGCTTCCTCTTTACCGGCAGACCTCCTTCAAGTTCCTTTGGGTCTGGCCGTACAACGGATTGCATGCCATAGCTTTCACAGCGAAGTTGTTCTTTATTTTTCGTTGTGTATCCTATGCAGCTTCATTTCATTCTGTAAGCTTAGAAAAAAATATGTATTTAATTTCATCAATTAAAAAAAAATAAGTTGTTGAAACTTGTTCATGAATTTAGATTGAGGGAATATGCTTAACTTGTTAACTTGGGTTAAAATTATGAGCATACTAGTAACCAATAAATGCCCTACGAAAATTTCACTATTAGTGGATTTAACAAAAATACCAAGGAAAAATATTACCAAAAAATATTCAATATCCGAAGTATCTTCTCAAAAAACCGGGATTAATTAAATTGAAAATTGTTATTCGGGATCGGGTCGGGACGGGTTAGATGTGGTCTAGATCGGACCTTGATTAGTGTAAAGAAAAAAGTCCGGAACTCCCACCGGATCCGAAAAAAAATTGATCGGGCGAGACAGGATTGAATTAAAAATTATTTGTCGGGATCGGGAAGGGACCGAAACGAATTTTCTTCCAACGCTCATAATACACCCACCATCTCTAGTTGGCAGCTGCCGAACATGAAAGCTTTCTACTGATTTTCTGTATTTGTATGCAAGAGGCTACCTTCGCCATGCAGCACAATTGGGCATTGCTCTCTCTTAGAAACGTGTTCATATTTTATTCCAGGGTTGCCCAGGGTTTTTGCACACGCCGCCCATTCGGTGTTGTATTCCGCATAGCCAGCCCACGCTCTATAGCTGCTTCGTGCTACAACCACTTCTATGTGTCTTCCCATGGGGCATGGTGCCTCTTAAAAATTTCAAAGCAATAAAAATATTCGTTTGTACGCTTTTGTTTGTATCAGACAGCCACGAGCAGTCACATACATCTTTCTATTTCTTGAGGTTGTTGTTGCTTGAGATATATTTTCTTCATTTGTATTGGTGTCTACGCGGCCGTAATCTGGTTCTTGGCACCTCTGTATTAGTCAGTCTTGTCGTGAGTCGTTAGCGAGAAGCAGCAGTTGTCAAGCGCAATTTTGTGTGTTCTTAAGGCGAAAGTTAAAAGTTGTCATCCTTACCGTCGTCGAAACTAACTCTCAGTTGTCAATAGTGTTCGAATATAATCTAATTATTCGGTCTTAAACTTGTGCTTTGAGTGAGTTAAATAAAAGTCATTGTCAAACATAAAAATATTGGCCATTCAATTTGATTTAAAATTAATTATTTCAATCGTCTACAATTTTTTTAAACTAAATAAACCGTACATGAATACTAAGCTGATTTCTTTGTGCTTACATTGCTGAACTCAGACTTGTTCGAAAATTCAACAATTTTAATGTACCCTCTGCAAAAGTATAATAACATGAAATAGTCCTACTGCGGCGATATGCTAGATGGAGTTGCAGTTTGAGGCTCCATTTCGAAGCTATCGAGTTGAAATTTTTTAACAAGTCTTTTTTTAACCGCCTGGATCGTGTTACAATATATTATAGCTGCCATAGGAAATATCCGTCGGAAAGTTTTAAAAAAGAGGATGACTATATCTTATGGCTGCCATAGTCCGTGGGCCGAAAAATTGTATCGTTCTTAAGCTCGGTGAATGTTAATAAGATATGCTTTCGATCAGGTTCCACAAATTTAGTCAAAAATTTCATGTATTGAACGGCTTAAAAATTCTTTCTAGAAAGTGTTCTATGGTTATTTTAGTTTAAATTTCAACGGTTAAAAAGAGAGAATTCCTTTTGTTCGTTTTAACGGTTATTTCATAAGAAGGATTGAATGTCGAAAGCGGCATCTTTTTATGTCTTTTTATGTCTATTTTCCAATCATAAGCTATCAATCTTGCATACGTCTTCATCCAACTCGCTTCTAGCCGACTAGTTTTAGTTTAATATAATTAACTCTTGTTACCTGTCATCCATATGTATTTCTCGTAATGTTTTGTTTAATGTTCTTGTTCTATTCCTAATTAAAAAACAAACGCCTCATGCCATATCCAATAACATCTAAAAAACCAACTTTAGCATCACGAAAAATCACCGTCATCGTCATACATCGCTTCATATCTGTGGGCGCCCATATCCTTGCTGTCAACTACAGTCAACAACTATAGCTTCATCTCCAACTCGAACATGACTACAACAACAGCAGCAGATCATTCAGTGGGCATTTTAACAGTTTCCACAGCTGATACCACCACCACTTCGGGCAGTAGCAGTCCCACATCTGCAGGAGTTACCACTACAATTGCTACCACTTCCACCACCACCACCACGACCAGAACTACAGCAACTACAACCTTAGGTTCTGCCGCCACAACATCAACCCAAAAATTATCAACAACAAGTACAACAAACAAACCCACAAATGTCCACCATGATAGCCATAACTTCCGCTCAACATTCCAGGCTGTTTCAGATCCCGTAAATATTTTGCCCTAATCCTAGTTTAACACTTTTTCCCCCACTTACTTCGAACCAACGGAATCCACCAAACTACAAAACTAATTACACTGAAGAGCACAATTTCTTTTCACCATTTTCATTTTTCTTTTTTATTTTTTAATCTCTCAAAGTGCACTTGGAGGCTTATCTGCATATTGCATTTCCGCTTGTGCATACTTATGGTGATGGTTACTTGGTGTGTGTCATAGAATGTATGTAAATAGTTCGGAATGGGAACATGCATTTGCTGTTGTTACAATTACCACCAAGTTCTGCCTCATTGAAGCCACCGCTTGGGGTTTGGTTATTATTTTTTGTTAATTTTCTTTTAGTCATTTTCCAATTTTGTTAATTGCTTTTTTAAGTCGCTTCGCTGCAAGTCGCTGCAAGTGCGTTGCCTAAATAGGAGTGGCCTGGGGACGAGGGATTGGGTTTGCAATAAAAATATATGTTGAACATTTTAGAAATGTTTTTGCTGAACGAAAGCAGTTTGGGCATCTCTTCTTCTTGAATCCTCGGTGTTTAAATGAAATATTCTAGTACTCAGCTACTACTTTCTAGTAGCTTACGAATTATTGAGTTCTACAACCCAATCAGAAGCTTCAAAACAAAACGGTAGCTAAGCAGACCAAACCCATATATAGATATTTATTCTTTTGGGCTCGAAACGATCACCTTTTTTGAGTTAATAAATGTGTCACTTTGCTATCTTATACTAGACTGTATGGCAGAACGGACAGTTCTATGCAGTTCTTCCTTTTCTGCACTTGATTGTAATGCTTGAAATTTATATAGATCACCAAAAACTTCTACTTCTGTTTCCATAACTGGGCTTACTAGAGGTAGCATAAGAAGAAGTGACTTTTTCAACCCCTGGGCTGAAAATACACAATCTTTGTTCACATTTTATCGATAGAAGTTTCGCGCTTTAATATATGGTGTCTCGAAGCCATGTTACAACTAGTACAGGTATGGCACCCAGCGTATATCGAGTACTGAGAGCGTTTACTAAAATCGAAAGAGAGAGAGAAGTAAGCGTTAGAAAAAAGCAAACAGCAAACTTTTGCATAAAATGCCAGCAACACTGTATCTGTGTACATGGTGGAATTATACAAGGTGAGCTCATTAAAATAGGCTGCCTATTTTAGGGGTACCAGCGGAATGCTGAAAAACATTCCGTAGCAAAATGGTATGTCAATGTGCTCTCACATGCTCATATCAACTTGTACCCCTTTCGGTAGTGAATTTTTGATAAATCTGGAGTGGAGTCCAGAAAAGAGAGCGCACTGAGAGAGCGCCATACCTTGTCGGTAGTTAACAGGTAGTTGCGTCTAAAATACTAGACGGTATATGTGACATTTTGCTGACATATCAAACTCCGCTCTGTATATTTAGATCTGAAGATGAGGTTGGAGTCATAATTTGTGGTACAGAAACAGATGCGAGATTTCGAGACTGAAATCAAAAGCAAATAATGTCAAAAGTCGTACCATCTTCTGACGAAAGGGTCAAACCAAGTAGGTGAGGATTGGCTTGAGTTGATTTTATTCTAGTCTTGATCCCGACTTTAGCCCAGGAGAGCTTGACTTTAGCTCGAAATAGGCGCTCGCAATTATCTTGTTAATCGAGTTCGACTCGAGTTGTATCCAATTAAGCAGGTCCGACATGGGTTTAAGCTTTATATTCGCCCTTGACTTAATCTCGAGATCAGCTTGTTGCAAGAATACCCGTGATTAAACTAAGATTTATACTTGTTTCAAATACAATACGATATTCCAAATAGTTTTTATTATTTGTAATAATTCCTAAAAGAACACTATGAGATTTTTTTAACCAACTTTAGTGATAGAGATTTTCTAAGTTTAGTTATAAACTTGCTCTCGGTTTCCATTCGAAATTTTGAAATCAATCTTAAATTTTTCAAACATAATTACATATTTTATTCTCCAGAGAAGGCCTGAAATTAATATTTTGAGATCAAAATCTGCACAGATTTGTGACGTGTTTTCACTACAGAAATTTCAATTTTGCCCTGAGTGTTTTGATGTATTTCCGTCTTGCATAAGGGATGCATATTTACACACACTTGCTCAGCATAATATACTATGTTTGCTTTACCATTAAACTCGGTTTCAACAATTACCATTTGAATTTGCGGCCTGCGGCATTGCACTTTATACTCATTATTTATTTAACCAACTTCTGTTTGGCCAACCGAGTTTTCTTTTTTGGGTTAATCAGTTGCAAAAATTTGTATATGATATGCAAACAAAACGATTTTCATTGCAAGTGTTGCATGAGCCTAATTTGAAAATTGCTCCATGCACATTGAAACCTAAAAACCGAAACCGCTGACAACAACAAAAACTAGCAGCAAACAATAAAGTGCTTTGAATGCCACCAAACTGGAAGAGAGTGGTGCACGGGTGAGTGACAGTAGTAGTGGGAGAAGGAGAAGGTGGAGCATAGGGTGATGATGATCTAGATTCTAGATTCATGCAAAATGCAAGCCAATTGAAAAGATTCGCGCTTGCATTTGTTGTTTGGTCTCCGTCATTTAGTAAGAGTATCCACAATTGTGTAAGGTTATACCCTACAGTCAATGTCAAAGGTGGGCTTGATTAGTAGCTGGACATTTCCATTAGACACTCGATTTTCTTAATCGGAGGTGATACGGAAATATTTCCCAAAACCAATTCTCGGTGTCACAGAAATGTCAAATCTTTCGTGTTTTAAATAACACAATCAACAATTTTATTTAAACATCCAATTACTTCATTGTTAGATGATGAGAATTTGTTTTGCAAGAAAAGGCAACCCTGTTAGGAGATATGATAGAGATAGATTATTAGCATGGGTGCAATCCCTCCAACTAGATTATTTAAATAAGAAAATAATATCTCTTAAAGTTCTAATACATCAAGGGTTTTTGCAAACGTTTTGTAAACCAACCCGGAAAAAGTTTTGGACATTTTTAACATTCATTTTTATACTCTCAACACATTAAAAATATTAAAGTGGTTGATTAGTCGGCTCAAGATCAAGAATTACTCCTACTCCTACACTCAGAAAAAAAAACGACCGGCAGAGTTTTATATCAATCGGGATAATGATTGGGCTGAATGTAACGGACTGTCACTCAATCCTAGAAAGTGCAAGTGTATTGTAATAAACCAGAAATCCTTGAATTCTCTTGGTGTGTGTGCCTTTTGTGCACAAGAGAAAGGGACCTACAGTTTAACGCCGAGTCCGAACGGCAAAGTTTGAGAATTTGCTATTGTATTACCCCGGTTTGAATGCTATTCTGTACTCAAACTATTGGCTACTGTGTTAGAAGCGGGGATGAAATCTCTCTCACTAACACAACAAAGCCAAGCTGGGAAACACATACTTAGACAAGGTATTGGCAACCAACGCTGTTCTCATGTGTGCCGGTTTTTTGCTGTCAAGTCGTTTAAGAATTCTCAAACGATTATGGTAGCTCTGGCATGGAGTTGGGCATGTTGGGGCCAGTACAGCGAAGGTCGCTGATGACGACCAACTAGCTTCCCTTGTGGTGTGCTGTCTTCCTCCTTTTTGGAGTTATGCGCAAGCATAACGAGGCCTTGAGCCAGCTTTATATTGATGGTTTGAAAAGCTAGTTTCTAAAAAAAGAAAAAACTTTTATATTATTAGATGTTCCGAGGCGAGCTCGAACCCACGAACTCCCGCCCAGCAGTCCGATACTTTATCTTGAAGTAATCACGTGGCTAGAGCAACTGGTAAAACGTATGGAGTACTAAGAAAACTTTTCACGAATCTTTAATCGCAAAGACATACTTGATACCTGCACTGTGCTATGGGCTTCAAATATTTGGAAACTGTGATGCTGACTTCTTAAGAAGACTTAACGTTACATTTTATAATACAGCTAGATATACAATAAAACGAACTGACGAACATATTACACGTATTGCTAGTCAAATAAGTCAATTAAGCATAAGATTATATATACCAAAGAACCATCATATTTGTATGACAAGATTAGTTTTGGTACATCGATACGTCAGTACGTCATAAACTGGCCAGATCGGAGCGACAATTTTTTGTTAATACTGTTAGGTTGTGGAACCAACTACCAACCAACACAAATAACATCAGTAGTGCAACGCAATTGTATTTGTTTTATAATATATACTTGTAGCACCAGGAATTTTTGTCAAATAAATCTAAATTTAAATTTATACCGTTTTATACTTAAAATGTCAAGCATGTTTTGTGCTTGGATGTACTTAAATTAAGTACGAAACATTCTACAATATTCCTAATGATTGTTAACATTATTAAATTGAGACTTTCTTAAACCAAGAATATTTCGTACTTGCAGTTAGCCGAATTGAATTTAAGAAAAGAACATACTTAGTTCAAGAATAAAATTTATTAGTATAAGTGTGCTACGGAAAATGAGAATTAATTTAAGTTGAATCTGTTCATATGATTCCCTTCTGGTTATGGAGTGAGGGTAGTTTTTCGACCTAAAGTATAAACATCTGGTCTTTGGGAAATGCATTTCCTCTAAAATTCAATATTATACAAAGACCTAGTTTCAAGAACAAATTTGAAAATCTTAAGAACTTTTTAGGCTTAAACCAAGAACATTACGTTCTTCTTTCTCGAAGTACAATTTCGATTCAAAAATGTTTTGGGGTTTACTTTAGAGTTTAATGATCTTTGATGAAGAACATTTTGCACATGTTTTAATCGGGCTGTACTGAAAGACCAAAAATATATGTATAATAATCAAGAATCAGTCTTAAGTTAGTATTAACTACTTCTATTGTACTAACCGTACTATTGACACCGGTTTTCTTTCTGAGTGTAGTCGTATTGCATGTTTCTTTCATATCGAGAGCCCATGGTAGCAGCGACTTCTACGCAAACAACTAAGTCTTAGATTACAATCCACTTAGCCCACTTATCAGTTTTTTTTTCAATACTTCCGCCGAGATTGGCTTTCCTGAAATTGTCATAAAGATTATGCAGCATTATTATTAATTTTTCCCAGAATAGTCCATTGTTTTCAATTATTCTTAGATTTTGATGACCAAATTCATGGATATTTCAGGATGATCGTCAGAGGCGGTGAAAAAAAATTTAATATCAAGGGCTCCTCCAGACAACACCATTTTGCTTGCTAGGCAGTGCCACCGATTCACACAACAATAACTTGCTGTTTGCTTAAAAATAACATAGATTGGTTTTGGATAGGGGACGGGTCTGATGTAGAACATAAAATCGGGCAGTGTACCCCTCTCCAAGCCATCCTACTCTCTCTTTTTCTCTCTCTTTCATTGTCCTCCCGTTTTCTAAATATAAAAATCTGCGACCTAATTAATTTGAATACATTTTTTTTTTCCAAAAACCACAATATACAATTTATAAACTGCGCTCCAGTTTTCTCTGTATGTCAGTACTATGGATTACTTGGTTGACACACGCAGCCCATGGATAAACCCGGTCAAGTAGTTAGTCAACCACTCGGCTGTAAATTAATTTGCATAATTGCTCATAAAACGTAGCTCATGCCGCGTTACGCATGTAAACACAACGCCACCCATTCATCCATTTAACCAGCCACCCAACCACCTATTCGACACACTCAACCCCTAATCACCATGTGCAATGCAAATAGCGTATAGATAGTTTAGCTACTTAACATAGCTTTAGTTGAATACTCATCCCGCTCACCTTTTGCACCCGCAGCCGCCGCTGTACATCATAACGCCCACTTATCGCCGACCCGAACAGCTGGCCGAGCTGACGCGCCTTGGTTATACGCTGAAGCATGTGGTCAACCTGCTGTGGCTGGTCATTGAGGATGCCAACAAAACGAATCCATTGGTGGCGCACACCCTGGATCGAATTGGAGTGCCCTATGAGTATTTAGTGGGTAAGTACAGACATGTCATGTTCACATACCATTTGTGGCTTTGTGCCCTTAACGACGACTTTGCCCCTCTAAACAGCACCGATGCCCGAGCAGTATAAACTTACAAAGCGAGCCAAACCGCGTGGAGTCTCCAATAGAAATCGAGGACTGGACTATGTGCGTGCCAATGCCACCGAGGGTGTACTCTACTTTGCCGATGATGATAATACCTATGATATTAGCATATTTGAACAGGTATGTATGCACATTTAGAGCAACAGGACTACGGACTACAAAAGCCAACAAGTTAAATTTTAGTGGACTCTTATCCTATCAAGGTTTGCTGACCTTCTTATTCCATTGCAATTCCAGATGCGGTATATACAAAAAGTGGGCATGTGGCCCGTGGGACTGGTGACCAAAACTGGTGTTAGCAGTCCCATTATACGTAATGGCAAAATTGATGGATATTATGATGGTTGGATAGGTGGGCGCAAGTATCCTGTGGATATGGCTGGGTTTGCGGTTAGTGTAAAGTTTCTAATCGAACGACCAAATGCCAAAATGCCCTTTAAGCCTGGCTACGAGGAGGACGGATTTCTAAGAAGTCTAGGACCACTAGAAAACTCGGAAATTGAACTCTTGGCGAACGAGTGCAAAGATGTGAGTATTAACATCCAGAAACAGTCAAATCTTATGCCGAATTCATACTTAGATACTCACCTGGCACACGCAGACCAAGAAGAATGCAGCCGCTCTGCCCTTTAATTTAACACGCTATGGCAACACGAATCTGGAGTATATAGAGAAGCTGCTGGTGCGTCCATAGGACGCTGAACATAGGAAGTAAGGATAACGATAGTTAGCCAAGTGTAGTTAGGTATTGTAAAACCTTCTCGAAGAGCTCACAAAGTGTCGGTGGCTTTAACCAGTTGTACAGGTACAATTTTGTTTGTAAGTCGTATTTATTGTATGCATAAGTTTGTAGTTAGGCTCTAAGCGCACATTTGACCCCAGCCGGCTTTATACACACACACACACACACATATACATAACTCTAAGTTAGATATTGAATCATATCGTCCTAGACTATCTCTCCCCCCTAATTTTTGTACATACATAAATACTTATACGCCCTGCATGTACATTTTATAAACTAACTCAGTATTTAAGCAAAGCCTACAACGAGAACTGAATATATAGAATTATTCAAATACGGAAAGATTTATTTTAAAGACCTGCAGGTCAAGGTCCAAGAGCTCCGAAAGCTCCCAATACGGAAAGTGAAAACAAACAGCAGCAAAAAATGTGGGCCGCAACCAGTTCAATAATTCATGTGAACAACCCCATTCGAAGGAGGGTTTGGCGCACAGACATGACATAGATAAAGCAGACGACCCAGCCAGGCTTGGCTCTAGGGATTTCAAATCGCGTGTAGCGAAAGTGCAAGTCAACTCAGATACCCAAAAAAAAAAAACAAAACAAAAACAATCGAAGTAATAGCAATTACCCAAAAACATTAAAACAAACAACAAATTTAAGATAATAGCTCAAAGTGGCAAAAAATACAACTTTATTATGCAAATATTTATACGTACAACACTAATGAATAACCAGATAAGAGAATGATAAATTGTAACACCAGAGACCTTTATGGGCTTTCACTAGATCAACTTTCTTTGGGTAACACAAATCAGCGGATAATTGAATCAGAAAGCTGGCAGCTTACATCACAAAAACAAGCACTAAATGCTTTTGTGTCTAGGAATTTGTTGGTCTTTTTTTTCTTGGAAATAATTTGTTTGTTTGTGTTCATAAATAATGGAAATATTTCAGGCCTGGGATAAAACCTTAACACGCTCTACAGATCCTGGGAGTGAGCTGTCATCTTTCTAAGGAATCTATCTGCAGCGTGAAAAGATCCTTTACCAATCTTTGCCCAGGGGGACACTTATCAAACTGTTGGGGCGGCCCGAGGGACACCTTTCTTGGACCCTTATTTAGCCAGATCAATGACAAGTCTCTTGGAGTGGGCCAACTGTCAGTCATGATACCTGCAGGTGTGCAGTGGTGCCCAAACACACACTATCAATCTTTTGCGATTGTGTGTACAGCAGCGAAACACGATGTAAACGTCATTATGTCAAATATGGACTACAAACAAACTCACAAATGTGTGTGCGTGCTATTTATAGAGCACACGTATTCTCTCTCTCTCTATGACTTCCTATCACACGGGATAGGACAATTGACATTTGGGCACCACTGATTAAGGCGCATAATGGCAAAAAGTTCAAGAAGACTCTTGTTGTTTAGGATGGTGGAACATGCCGTACACCATTGCAAGATCCCCCCAGATCAAAAAAATATTGAATAAATTCTGCAAAATGTTGTTTTGGAAACTACTTCAACATTTTTCTTATCCATAGCCGATTCTGATAGTTCCACCCATAGTTCTGATAGCGTGTGACTAACCAAATTGTAAAATATGTTAGTTCCTAGAACCAAATGGTATCCACGGCCGTTTCATCTAATTCGCTATAGAGCGTGACTTAACAGATTAAACCGTTTTGTTTGTTAATATTGAAGTAATGCCAACAGAAAGAGTGCGCTGTTAGTATAGCAAAAAAAAAAGTCATGGCTTATTATTAAACCCTATTTTGACCAAAGAAAAATATTTATCAAATATGAATAACATTTATAGACTTTACCAGATGCACATATCACAAAGATGTTAAGACCTAATGGTAAAAATTTTGGTATGTACTTTTCTTATCAAGGATGCAACTGGTCGGTTCTAGTGCAGCGGTAGTGTGTGTACCTTCTGTAGTCACATTGGGTCACATTCACCAGCTTTTGGCGTCAACTCTGAAGTAACTAGCCATTAAAAAAGCTTTTCAGATCTCTCTCAAGCGCTTAACAAATCGTTTACGCTTGCGGTGAGCATTTTCAAACAGGCGCGGGTTCTCTTTTCGAGAACAAATCAGCGATTCGGTACAGTTTGGATTGGTCCAGTTCAGAGCCGTTTTCCTTTTTTTTATACAATCCAAATATCTAAATTCCTATTTGAAGTCGAATATTTAATATGATATTTAATATATTAAGCATGAACCACTGAGACGAAGCGAAACTATTTAAGATTTGCCCCAAAAAATAAATTTTCATAACTTAAACCAATTAAAGCTGTGAATACCCCATTTTTCGAGCATTTGGCTTTTCACAACCCAAGGCTTAACTCTGCTTATGTTTTTGGGCCACAAGAAAAGAACAACAGTTAAGGCTCTTAATCTTTTAAATTAGAACTTTTTAGTGAAAAACGTCTTGAACTACACAACAACTTTCGTTTGCAGTATACCTATAACATTTATTATTGTCCATTTTCTGCAATTGTTTCTTTTCTAATTATCTTCGTCACCATTCTCCATTTCATACTTTGAACTTGCAGATAGAATTGAGTAAGTTTCCTGAATTAGGCGTTGCTAGCGTTTCTCCTATAACTTAATCTAACTAAAACAAAGCATGTTGTTTCTACTGCACTATTCTTCTGTTAAGATATTGGCTAGATTAGGAATTGCCAAGAACCTATTGAAATTTGATTAATACACTGGCGGCTAAGAAATGCGACGTATTCCAAGATTGTCCTGATACCAATGGACGGCGTCGACTATATTATTGGTATAATATTTGAAAGATTATCAGATCTGTTCCGTTTCCAAGTCCGATTAATCGGAATTGCTAAGAGTTGTAATTCCTAAAAAACATTAAAAGAATTTGTTCGAATCTTTTTGCCATCCAGAAGATCGAATGAAGTTAATTGGGACTTAAGAGTTAAAAGTCGAATAACACAGTCGGTTTTTGAAAAACGGGGACTATTTCAACAATTTCACAACTTCACAACTTCCTTCTTCTTTCTCGATCAACAATATTATAGCGATATACAACAGCTATGATATCGAACTTATCAATATTTGTTCGATCAAATTAATTTAGCTGCGATAGATATTTAAATGTTTTTACTACAAAAACGACGAAAATATAGAGCAAACCGCTAAACCAAACCGAATAAGCTATATATGTAGAATGCTCAAAAAATCATGTTATTAACTGAACTGAGCCAGTCACAACTACCGATCGGTTTGCTTACTCAATATACTGAAAAAGTAACATATTTACACACATTTTTTCTTATAACCACTTATCACATTGACTGGCAACTTAGATGTGAATCCAAACATCTGAAATAACCGCATAAGTTCTAGGACCAAAACGTTATGGAAAACCACTAGGGGATCCCCGACAATGTAATGTCTGAGCTATTTCGTGATGTGGATATTCAGATTTACAAACCAATAAACCAAACCACACCGGTTTCGTAACAGAAAAAAAAGCTGCATTGTAATATCCATTTTCATATCCTTTGGATGATAATCTAAGATCAATATAATATAATATGAATATTATCAATATTCTTTTTACGATATTTAAACTATCCAGTCTAACTGAATACCGAATTCATCCAACGGAGCATCAACAAATATCCTTTTTTCTGTGCGGGGTTCGGCTTAGCAGAGTTTATTTACTAATTTTGGCCCTCCCTCATTTACCTCGGATTATAGATATAGCATTATTTAACGATTCAGCAAGTTTGGTAACAATCATAAATATAATGAATAAAGGGAAGAGCATAAATAAATGTTGCTGTCCGTTAGGAGCGCTGATCCCTTCATATATCAAATTATTATTATTTCCTTGGTACAGTAACTGCTTATTAAGTTCTCTAGTTTGACAATCTATCAATCTTATTCCAAATGGTTACACTTTGTTGTACGCTACAAATAGTTTATAATTTCTTTTTATCTTGTCAATCCTATTACAGTTTCTAGCTCTAAAAGCACCAAGTTTTTAAAATGTTAAGTATTATATTAAAACTGCACTGAATTTGTATATAAATATGTAAGGGAAGCGTGTACGGAGCAATTAGCGAGCACTAAGTATACCATAAATTGTATTCCCAAGAAAAAGACAAGCCGATAAAGACGAAATGGTATTACATACAAAATTTATATAAATTATACAAATTGCGATTGAACTAAAAAGAAAAAGCAATTAGTTAGGTACTTACCAAAATCTTTAAATAAAATAACAATCTAACCTCAAGGGTAAAACTTCATAAGCTTACAAATATTCTCAACAACTTTTTCCCGGAATAAAATTAAAAAAAACTAATCTACAACTTACTTACAAAACAGAATGTTTCAAAACAGGCTAAAAGAAATTGCAATCATTTTTATGCAAATTGAATAAAATAACGATAACATTTTCTTAAACATTTTCAACTTTGTCTGGGAGTTTATTTAGCTAAAACAATGTTTGTTAACAACTTTATTTTTATGATTTTAAAGAGCAATTGGGATCGTGGTAGCATGTTGGTGATCTTAGTTTTGGTGATCTCAAGTTTTGTCATCTAGTGGCTCCAGGACGGCAACCTCAACACCAGTTGTACTCTATGCATGTAAAGAGAGGCTTTGCAGCAGATTTGTGAAAATTTTTTTTGTGGAAATTTTTTCAAAAATATGCTTTGCTTGGTTTTACATTCGTTTAACGATACTTGAAATATTTTACGTGTATTTACCATCGCTGTTTCATTTCAAATCAATTTATCTTTTTATCTTTTTTAAGTACCCATTACAGATTAGCTCAGTTACAGCGCCTAAGATCTAAGTGCTTAGCGTTTGCTAACTCTTGGAAAATCCTCACAGGGTAAGAGTGAAGTTCTACTCACAGTACAGTAGATATTCTATTGTAGCTAGTGCATTTCGTTATCTAGTTAAGCAGCTAAAGGTCTACTTTTGTTTCACTACGTTCATTAGTCACTTACTTGAGTGCATTGGGTCATTCGCCAAGAAAGTCGATTTATATCATAGATCAAGAGACAACATAACAAGCTTACATGCTTAAGTGAGTTTGGGTTTGGTTTCTCAAATTAGTTGGGAACGGAATAGACCTTATTAAAATCTAATTGAAATTTCTAATCATTCGGATTATTCACAGTTGCTTGTGTAGCCAAGGACTGAACATAATTATTATCAGTAAAAAACTGCTTTTTGATTACAAAAAAAAAACACTTAAAGTGATTTCATCGATTCGCAACGAATTATTTAAGCTTATCAGATAGACGATAATTTTATTGGTTTTATTTCGTTTACTAAGAATTGTTTTATTATCTTTAAATATTACGCGGGGTGTATGATTAGATATGAAGCACATCGAGAATGATCATATTAGTTCATCAAATACAATTTAGACCCAAGGTTTCATAAATGATTCTTTGAAAACCAAAAAACACAGAAATATAGTACAAACATGTTAGAGCGGGGCAGTGGAGTGGCCCGACTCCGAAATACCCTGTACAATTGAGACACACAAACACAAAAGCATTTATGACCAGATAGATGGAGGAAGCCTACCTAGAGCTAGCTGGTTAAAAAACGGAGGCCGTGCTCAGTACATGCAGGAAGAAGATAATGGTAGATAATGCTTTAGCGAGATCGAAGGAGTTCATAAAATACTTGGGAGTGGTGCTGGACAACAGGCTAAGCTTTCGTCCCCATATCGAATATGTAAGCCAAACGGCTGCGTAGATGCTACCCGACTTAGGAGGACCCAGAGCTGAAAGACGACTACTACTGGCCAGAGTAGTTACCTCAGTCTTGCTTTATGCCGCAGCAAGCTTGCAACGCCTTACCGACTTAGTGCTCTTCGAGTCATATCCGGATATCCGAATGATTGGGTAAGAAGGAGCAGGGGGAAATTAATCTTTCAAGAGAATAAAAATCCGGTAGGTACGGTAGGTAAGGTACAGGACCAGAGCTCGTACCACACATCGAGGACCTTGTCAGCTACATGGTGGAGACAGAAGCAAACTGGAGAACCATAAGCGAGCTCATTATAGACCTCCAGAGCGATCTGAGAAGATGTGAACGCGAGCGGCAAGCAACGGAGAGTGCCTTAAAAAGGCAATCCATCCCCGCGAAGTAATACTTAAAGGTGATCCCCCGGGGGTATGAGGTGTGCAGTTGTAAGGGGGTGTATTTAGCACGTAGGTACGAACGCGCACCCCCAATGGCGATTCAATGACAAGCATTATAAACGCGCGCCACTGTTATGGCTTTAGCTGCCTGAAATAGGCATAAGCGGACAGACGGACACGCCTAAATCGACTCGGCTTTTGATGCTGATCAAGAATATATTTACTTTATAGGGTCGGAAATGTTTCCCTTCTTTCTGATACATACATTTGGTACAGGGTATAAATTCCACACTGGACCTTTTTTGACTAAGTTCCTTGGTGTAGCTTAAAACCTCATCAATATACTAGTTGGATCTAGTGGACAAGTTTTTAAACTGAAGATCAGTTAAGTAAATTTAATTATTTGATTCAAGGCAAACGTTATGCACACAACAACCAACTGTGAATACCAAAGCTTCTTTAAGCAAATCCACTAAAAAATGCTATTTCAATTCTAATTTTTAAATATGTTTTTGATCACTGATAAAATCCCCTTAATAACTCTAAACTTTAGTCCTTAATCATATTCAATCTTGCTATCTCTTGGGCTAAAATATGGATCGCACCTAAATATAATTTGAATCAATTTTTTTTTATAACAAATCTAAAAGCTGTTGCTCTTCCGTTTCCCCATTCCACTTTACTGCGTGGTACTAAAAAGATAACTCAACATCGATGGCTGCACGTGAAAGCTTATAGTTGCCTCTTCCCACTTGGTATGAATCAAACGCTGCAATGGCGTATTCAGCATTGACTCCTCCTTGGCGACCGTGACAACATCGTTGCCACCGCTAGTGCCACTAGCACCACCAACACCGCCGCTAGCGCCAGCCACACCAACACCAGCAGCAGTACCTCCCGTAGCACCACTGGCATGCTCATCCTTGGACGTTAACGAGGTACTCTCCGGTGTGATTGGTTGTCGCTCCAACATGATCAAGGCTTGCTCATTGTAAGTGCGATTATCGATGGTCATCAGGATCTGATGGCCCGAACAGCTATAATAGTTGACATCGAAACGGGACTCGGCATGATAGTTGCGTAACAGATCTGGGTTCTTATTGAAAATGACGCCATAGTGGCCCGTAGTGCTGGTTATCCAGATGGGATAGTTGGGCGTTTTCAAGCGTGAGCCAGGCTGGCGAGACTGATTGACAGCGGCCTGTGGGAAAGAATACAGACAGGTGGGGACATTCACTCACTCTCTTTACTTACACTGGACGATTCAATATCCCAGAGGAGCAGGCCAATCATACAACGCTTCAGCACTCCATACTGAGGAACTGCCTGCATTAAAGCAAAATCCAATTCAATCTCTACTTTCTCTTTCCACTTGCTTTGTACTCACATAACTACTCTCATCGCCCACATTGATAACGCCATTGTGTATATAGGGCGTGGCACGTCCAGTTAATAACAACGTCACTATCATCAGTGATCCCTCCTCGTGATTGCTCAACGTTAAAGGCGAAGACTTTGAAGAATCCAAATCCGTGCGCACTCTGATATAAATAAGTGTTATGGTTAAGGAGTACGTAAAATCTATATGCGAATATATCTGAGAGTGAGGAGGCCAATTACACACAGAGTGTCTAGTCTAGCTGAAATCTTACTTTCCCATTGAGCGTGTGAGAACGGCGCTATAAAGAAACAGCAAGGTGCCCGGTGTCTCCTCCTCTGAAAACTTTAAAGCGAATTAATTCAATAATTCTTAAGCAAATATTTGATACAAAAACTAAAAGCGGGTTACACTAGTTGTTAAGTCATCTTACGTATTTGAAATTTCGCTTTATGAAATGTTCCAGCTCGTCGTTAGGTGAAAGGGTAAAGACATAAAGCTGTAAGATCAAATGGAAACGCAAATAGTTAAATGGGATAAGGTTGCCAAATATAATTCTTTATTAAGTTGGGAACCCGCAATACTTTAATGTTTTTTATAAAAAACCGTTTCTGAAACATATGGGATTATACAATTTTTCACACGGAATCATTAATCAGTCAAATAGTTTTGCATACTTTTAAGTGCGCCCAACATGTAAGTAATTGAATTATATAAAATGTTTGATCTTTACCATCCGTATCATTACGTATATATGATAAGCAAAACTCATTATAAAATTTAGAAAATTTCGACATATGTCGGACCTTTTCATTTACACCTCCAATTCACCCTTCTCTCTTCTTGTCTTTTTACCCGTCTATATTACTGACCGTTTGGACCGTTTGATCTACACCTTTTATTTACCCAAAAATTAAGCCATCTTCATGACAATTTAAACTTATATAAAATTTACAAATTTGAAATAGCATTTACTATTTATTCTGCACACAATTTAAACAAAAACTGTAGAGCCGTTTCTGAGAAGTGCGAACACAAACATCGTGGCACGAGATCTGAATATAAAAGATCAAGAGTGCACCACTGAATCGAACTGAAACTGCGGTTCAATTAGCTTTAAGAATGATTTAAAGCAGAAATGCTAATTCAATTTAAAGCAAAAGGGCAGAAATTTTGACCAAAAGTCCGAATTTTTTTAAAGTCATATACTCAGATGAGATAAAAATTTAGTTCGGCAAAATGTTTCTCTTGAATAGGAACAGTTTTAATTGTCAATTTTGCTGGCCGGCAAATTTTTAGGGGGCGGCAAATACCTACAAAATATGTACTAATTATTATTTTAAATTAATATTGGTATTCCGGAAAAGTGATTTAGATTTAGGATTTATTTCAAGATCAAATAATAAAATGAATATTTATTGAATGCATTTTAGAAAGCTTACAAGGCGGCTTTAAAGGATGAAAGATCAGTGGTCCAATGCTCCACTTTTTAGACCTTGTGTTTAACTTAATCCAAGATGTTTGTTCTATCACGCCCTTCCAAGATAATGATTATGTTATAAATAAAAGCTTTGTCATGTATACTGAACAATAACACTTCAGTCGGTCACTGCATCCTGTGGCACTTTTATCTAGGCAGAGCCAGAGGGTCTAAATAAATCGCAAAACGTTTGCGAGTTTCCGAGGCACACTGTCTTTTGCCTTGGCAATAGCTATGTATAAATATATTTCACTGCATATGGGCTAATCCGAAAATTTTTAAACCAAGGGTTGAAATTTAAAGTTGTCCAAAATCCAAATGTTTGTTAATGGAATAATAGGGAACATATTCAAGCTTCAAAATATGTAAGCAATATAGTTCTACGGTGGTTTGTCTGCTCTTGGCAGAGGCATACCAACACCTTCCTCTTGCTTCTATTAATTCTTGAAAAAAAAGGGTTTTTTTATTGGTCACAAAAATGGTAAAAACAGTCGTTATAGTATTTTCCGCTTAAAGTGTGTTTCATTTCCTTTAATTTAAGGTACTCATTATATTTGTAGGATATCTAATATATATTAAAAATTTAAACTAAAAATCGGTTTGCTGTGTGTAACGTCCGCAACGGAAAATTGGGTTTTTTTAATTTAGCAGAATGAATTTTAATAATTCGGTTATCCAAACTTGCTTTATAAACAGAGTTTTTTATGCCCTTTAAACTGATGAAAAAAAAATATACCTTTACTAGCAAATAGCCCGTCACGCTTCGCTGCGCCTTCAACAGTATATAACCACCACACACCCACTTACCACCCACTTCCCGCACATTTTCCGCCCACATCCCACTCACTTTTTGCCCAGTTCGCACTTTCCATTTACATTCCAACCACATCCCATCCACTTCCCATTTTCATCCCACCCACTTCCCACCCACATCCCAACCACTTCCCGCCCACATCCCATCCACTTCCCGCCCACTTCCCACCTACATCCTACCTACATTACACCCACTTGCCACCCACATCCCACCCAAATCCTTCCCACATCCCTCACACTTAACGGCATATTTCACCCACATCCCAACTACTTCGCACCTACATCCCACCACTTGGCCACATCCCACTTCCCATCTACATCCCACCCACATTCTACCCACTTGCCACCCACATCCCACCCACATCCGTCCCACATCCTATCCACATCCCTCCATCTTACCGCCACATTCCACCCACATCCCATCCACTTCCCATTTCCATCCCAGCCACTTTCCACCCACATCCCAACCACTTCCTGCCCACATACCACACACTTCCCACCTACATCCCACCCACATTCCACCCACTTGCCACCCACATCCCACCCAAATCCTTCCCAAATCCCACCCACATCCCTCACACTTACCGGCACATTTCACCCACATCCCACCTACATCCCACCACTTGGCCACATCCCACTTCCCGCCCACTTCCCATCTTCATCCCACCCTCATCCCACCCACTTCCGTCAAACATCCCTCCCACTTACCGCCACATTCCACCCACATCCCATCCACTTCCCATTTCCATCCAACCCACTTCCCGCTCACATCCCACACACTTTCCGCCCACTTCGCACCTACAACCCACCCACATTCCATCCACTTGCCACCAACATACCGCACACTTCCCGCCCTCTTCCCGCCCTCTTCCCGCCCAAATCACACCCACTTCCCATTAACATCCCACCCACATCCCTCCCACATCCCACCCATATCCCTCCCACTTCCTGCCACATTTCACCCACTTTACATCCACTTACCACCCACTTCCAAAACAACTTTCCACCCACATCCCATTCACTTCACAGTGAGCATCCCGGCGGTATTTCCAACTTCGGAAAATTAAAAACAAAATAAATTCTCATTTTGAACTAACAATTCGAGTTTCAAGCCAATCGTATGAAAAATAGTTTTTGCATGCAGAATTTTCCGGCCATTACCTCGTGGGCGGCGTTTCAGACATTGAAAAATCACATTTCATATTATTTCGTATTTTGTCCTTACAAACAGAGTTTCAAGCCAATCGGATGAAAAATAGTTTTTTTCATGAAGAATTTTCCGGTAATTTTCCGATCGTCAGGTCAAATTTTCCAACTTCGGAATATAACATTTTAAACTATTTCGTATTCTATACTTACAAACCGAGTTTCAAGCCAATCGTATGAATTCAGATTCAGAATTTTCCGGCCATTTTCCTCGTGTGCGGATTTTCCAAAATCGGGAAAACACGTGTCAAATTATTTCGCGTACTATGCTTACAACTTATGTTTTGTTATGTGTAATTTTGAAAATGATTTTGGCGCAAACCCTGGCAACTAAAGTTTCGCCCATACAACCTTGACCCCGCACTTTCCACCCAGCGGGGTGAATTTTCCGGAAGATTGGTATGCAGTTGTTGTCGAATTTTTATATAGATCTTTGAAAATGAGTTTGAACTTGATTGGATGAAATACAAAAAAGTTTCATACAACCGTTTTCCGCGAATTTTCCACATTTGCCGACAGAATTTTCCAAAATCCGTTCTTAGTACTCACTTTCAGCATAAGATAAAATTACTGTGAAAATCTCATCTTCCTATCTTTTATGGTTTAGGCTGTGCGACGGTCACCAGTCAGTCAGTCAGTCAGTCAGTCAGGTTGAACTTTTTTATATATATACTAGCAAATAGCCCGTCACGCTTCGCTGCGCCTTCAACAGTATATAACGAACGCACACCCACTTACCACCCACTTCAGGCCCACATCCCACCTACTTCCCTCACATTTCCCGCCCACGTCCCACCCACATCCCACCCACTTTCCGCTCACTTCGCACCTCCATCCCACCCACATTCCACCCACTTGCCACCAACATATCGCACACTTCCCGCCCTCTTCCCGCCCAAATCCCACCCACTTCCCATTTACATCCCACCCACATCCCTCCCACTTACCGCCACACTCCACCCACATCCCATCCACTTCCCATTTCCATCCCACCCACTTCCCACATACATCCCACCTACATCACACCAACATTCCACCCACTTGCCACCCACATCCCACCCACATCCGTCCGACATCCCTCCCACTTACCGCCACATTCCATCCACATCCCACCCACTTCCCATTTACATCCCACTTACTTCCCACCTACATCCCACCACTTGCCCACATCCAACTTCCCGCCCACATCCCACCCACTTCCTGCCACATTTCACCCACTTTACATCCACTTACCACCCACTTCCAAAACAACTTTCCACCCAAATCCCACCCACATCCCATTCACTTCACAGTGAGCATCCCGGCGGTATTTCCAACATCGGAAAATTAAAAACAAAATAAATTCTCATTTTGACCTAACAATCAGAGTTTCAAGCCAATCGTATGAAAAATAGTTTTTGCATGCAGAATTTTCCGGACATTTTCCTCGTGGGCGGCTTTTCCGACATTGAAAAATCACATTTCAAATTATTTCGTATTTTGTCCTTACAAACCGAGTTTCAAGGCAATCGGATGAAAAATAGTTTTTTCATGCAGAATTTTCCGGGAATTTGTCGACCGTCAGGTCAAAATTTCCAACTTCGGAATATAACATTTTAAACTCTTTCGTATTCTATACTTACAAACCGAGTTTCAAGCCAATCGTATGATAAATACTTTTTTGGATTCAGAATTTTCCGGCCATTTTCCTCGTGTGCGGATTTTCCCAAAATCGGGAAAACACGTGTCAAATTATTTCGCGTACTATGCTTACAACTTATGTTTTGTTATGTGTAATTTTGAAAATGAATTTGCCGCTAATCGCTGGCAACAAAAGTTTCGCCCATACAACCTTGACCACCCACTTTCCACCCACGGGTGTGAATTTTCCGGAAGATTGGTATGCAGTTGTTATTGAATTTTCATATAGATCTTTGAAAATGAGTTTGAACTTGATCGGATGAAAAACAAAAAAGTTGCATACAACAGTTTTCCGCGAATTTTCCACATTTGCAGACAGAATTTTCCAAAATCCATTCTTAGTACTCACTTTCAGCATAAGATATAACTACTATGAAAATCTCATCTTCCTATCTTTTATGGTTTAAGCTGTGCGACGGTCACCAGTCAGTCAATTAGTCAGGTTGAACAGTTTTATATATATAGATAGATTACACATATTTTTGCAAAAAGTTAATCCCAAAATGTGTAACGTCCGCAACGACAAGAAAATACTCAAAATTTTTTTTGGAAGCTGGAAATAGGTGTTTATTATGGTTTATTGCCTGCTGAGTCTGAATCTGGGCTCTAAATTGCTCTAGATTGTCGAGAATCCATAAAACATAACCTCAAAGTAACAAAAAGTGTGTTTAAATAATATTAATATTAATAATTAATAAATATCGATAAAAATCGGAATTTCCAACATCGGAAAATGAACACCCAAATGAATTCGAGTTTAATCATTACAAACTGAATTTCAAGCCAATCGGATGAAAAATAATTTTTTTTGCAAGCAGAATAATACGGAAATTTTCCTCGTGGGTGGATTTTTCAAAATCGGGAAAGCACGTGTCGAACTATTTCGCGTACTAAGCTTACAAACCCAGTTTCAAGTCAACGGTATGAAAAAAAATGTTTGTTATACTATTTGGGTCAATGGAAAAAGTGTAACGTCCGCAACGTAACGTCCGCAACAGCACAAAAATTAAGATATTTTAATAACGGGACCACATATCATTCTCTTGAAAGCTGGGTTGAATTGGTCATATATTCTACTAAATTTTTTGTTATTAGACTTTTTTTGTTTATTACGCAAAATTCGCTAAAAAATGTGGAAATGCACACAAGCCTCAAAGTTGACTTCCATTTTTTGTAACGTCCGCAACGGAACTTTAAACATAAATTTTTTTCAAAAACAGATAACCTATTATCTTAAATTAGGATTGAAAGTACTCCCAAAGAACTGCATTTTGCACCAAAAGTATTTCAAATATACCAAAGTGGACGCCAGCTGTGTCAATTTTAAGAAGCAAATTTGCATACAAATGTAACGTCCGCAACGCAGGATTAGCCCATATATCACTTGGTTTGCAGGTAACTAATGTTTTTTTCTCTCATAGCTTCAGGATTCCCTCAACAGCAAAAAATCCAATGTGGTAAAATGTGGACTCGCTTCGAAGGAAAACTACTTAAAAGATTTTTCCAAATATACTTGTAAATCAATACAGAACGAACTAGTTAACCCCACATCTTATGAAAATCAACACGAAATTTAAATGTAAATCATAAAAAACCATGAACGATCGCGGTCCATGGAGAAAAATATTTACCGAATGTTCGGCGTTTTCGGGACTATACTAGACAATGAGCAGGAAAATCTCATGAACTCTTTCTAAACTTAAGCATCTTCGCTGCTAAATCAAACGGATTGACTTCCACAGTCTGGGAAATTTTAATCATTCAGCATGACTTTATTTTTATATCGGCCAACTCGTCCATTTATATCAGCCTCCAGTATAAACCTCTGCTGGCAGACTACAAAGAATGTTATTTTGGAGTTAAAAACTAAATTCGAAAAGCATTTGCCATCAAACCAGAAAACCATGTTCGACCTCAAACTAATTTTTATTTAAGTCTACTGAGTCCATTTTTGTATAAAAGGATTTCGCGGCTTTAACAAAAAAAATATTTCGAGCGTCCTTGTTTTATATTCCACAGTTATAGAATTTTTTTCCAATAATAAAAAGGCTTAATGTATACCTCAAGAAAGCCAATGCCAAAACAAAAAATTCCATATAAAAATGTATCACAATACTTTTGACACCAAAGGCCATTGTTTTATATTGAATTTTTTGTTTTGGCAGTGGCTTTGTTGAGTTGTATACTTAACTTTACTTTAGGTTTATGAAGCAATTTTGGCGAAATAATACCCTTCGAACAATTTAAGTCTTCATCCTCCCTTATTAAAATACTGCGTACGCCTTTGTACGTTACTGAGAAGTTTTTAATGTTTAAAATGAGAAAAATTTAATTTTAACTACATAGAAAAAGAAGTTTTTAGTTTTAGAACGATTAAAGGGAGGGCGGCTTAGTCGACTTCCGTCCCGGGCGGTATAACCATACGCTACGCCACTGTTTAATTAGTAAATCTCAGAGATAGTTCTTTCAGCTCATAATAAAGATTCCATTATCCAATTCCATTTTTTGTGTTTTATTTGTATTGTTTGACCAAGACGAAAGCTTAATGACAATTGCCAACTCATATAAGAATTTTTAAAAATTTCTTATATCTTTAAACGATTTTATATCATAACATTAACCTTCATTACAATTTTAGGAATAAGAAGAATTAAGCATTTTTTTTAATGATTTTTTTTATTGAATTGTTTGAAATTCACCTCCCATTTACCCGTCTACTTTGCCATTTCCAAACTTCGCAATATTATGGACTGTTCAATCTATCGTAAATAGTCAAATGAAATTTGTAAAGTTTGGAAAATTTTGTACGTAATAATCTTAGGTCCTATAAAAACTTTTGGAAATTTCGCGATTTGTTTGACCGTTTGACTTATATTTACCGTTGGACCGCTTTTTTCTACTCCTCCTATGTTTACCCGTCCATGAAAAATTTATAATAATCTTAGGTCTTATGACTCATAGGACAAATTTGAAAATTCCATATTTCCAATATTTATTTTCTCCCTGCTTCAAATTTCACGGTTCTTGGTCTACACCTTTTATATACGCATCTTCAAATACCATCTATTAAATCTTCATAATTCTAAGGAATTTCATAAATTTTAAAAAATTTTCTGCTCTATTTAACCGTTTTTATGATAATCTAAACTCAACTGAGAATTTTGGAAATGTCGCGATTTTTTGGCCCGTAATGTGCAATTTGCGGTTTTTTTTGACTATTCAGACCCATATTTGTATTCAGACTTAAGATATAGCCTATGACTTTTTCCTGATCGCCATGAACATTCTATAAATATTTCGTGCAGATTGGTTCAGCTGTTTAGACGTCTATAAGGACAAAATTTACAAACATACATTCACTTTTATATAAATGTATAGGGGAAGATGGGGGGTTGTGATCATAGTTTTGTTTTTCGAAAATAACTTCGCCAATATAATATTTTTTCGTTCTGTAAATTTTGTATTTGAGAGATGTTTGTAAAGATGTAGGAAACTTTCCTCATCGTTAGTTTTAAAAAACACATTTTTAGGGTTTTTTTATTTCACATTGAAATTTCGAAAATTTTTGGGGGGTCGTGAGCCACCCATTTAAAAGTTTAAAATTCGTGTATTTAAGCAATTTTTCTTTATTAAATGAAAATAAATTAAAAATAAACAATTTTTCTCATTTTCTGAATTAAGAAATATCAATGAAAAGTGAAAATTGATTGATTAAAAAAACCGAGTTCTGATACACAAACTTAAAGAACGTGTTGACTGATAGGTTGCTTGCCAAAGGTTAGGTAATAAGAAGGGAGACACTTGACATCATTTTTTTTTTGTGGCCAATATTCGCGTGGCTCACAACCCCCAGCGGCTCGAAACCCCTCATTCTCCCCTAGATTAAAAAAAAAATTGTTTATGAATGACTCCTTACTTCTTTGCAGAAAATGTGTCCAATTTAGTACAATTAGATTTTTTTTTTCTATAAATAAAATTGAAAATATTGAAATATTTTTCTACTTTGAATTGAACAATCAATATCGGTAAAAAAAATTAAATGATGTACGTTTAGTTTAATCTTTTGCAAACACTTCATTTCAACTTCCTAGCTCTTCCTAGATTTCAAATTTACTTAAAAATGCACACGCGATCAACCAGGCGAACATAAATTCATTCTAGGTGATTGTATCTTTTAGAGCGTGCTTGCTTATCAAATGCGGAAATATCTTTATGGCAATGTACATTGTTTTTCGTTACCTAAAAGTATGCTATAATAAGAATATTAAAAGCTTTCTAAAGCTTCTCAACGGATCTTAACGGTTTGTTTTGGCTTTGCCCCCAATGATTTACTTACCTTTTCTGTGACCGAATCATGAAAATAGCTGGCACTGTGCTCCACAAATACCTCATCCTCTGAGGGCAGCACCATGGTAACCTTTCCTTTATCCGAAATTGTACGCAATATCTCCACCAAAGCACAGAACAAGGCCTCCCGCTGCATCTCAGCGGTGGGCAGGAGGGGACTGAAACACACACACGCACAGAATGAGCCTCACAGAACCATAGGTTGTCATTTAAATCACACCACGCACTCGACCTGGGAAGTGGCACGATTACTTTTACGTGCAAATAGCAAATACTTCAGCACAAATCCCTGCACCACGGACAACAGACCCCGAGTGGCATTTCGAGGTGAACGCAAGCCGTAAGCCAGCTCTTCCTTGGGGTTACCGAACACAAAGGACGTTTGCAGCCATTCGGCCCGCATGGGTATGGCCGAGGTACCAAAAACCAAATTACGCAGATCCTAAGAATGAAGAGTTAATTGCGGGAGCCGGATGAGTGGCTGGCTAATTACCGTGGCCAATTCGGGGGTGATGGGCGCACCGCCCTGCGTGACAAACTCCTTGTTCATGGCTTACTAATTGGAGGAATCGCTTTGCTAATTTTCCCGACTTCCGCTCGAAACCTTTGCTCCGCTCTACGATTCGTGGCCAAATGATTTGCTGGCCCCAGAGAACAGGTCTAAGCTTGCTGGCTCTTAACAGGCAGACAGCCGCCAGCCATTTCCATTTCAGTCAGCCAGTTTGAGGCATTTCACACTTCAGCAAGGATTTTTTTTTAATTTCATATTTAGGCGTGGGGCGAAACACGGCAATGCCAAAAGCGAGATACAGTGGGGCCCAATCCATGCCAAACAGGCCAAGTGTAAGACAGTACTAGTGCAGCCAGGGGTCTCCATAGTACGGGCAACTCTGAACATTAGAGGGTCGTTTTGTGCTTGTCTGTCAGTCAGCGAAAGTAACTTTTAAATGAAATTGAATTGAATTTAGTTCTGTGTTTGAGGCACACGAAACTCGAAATGGATATACTTGGGCGGGGGGCAGGGAGGAGCAAGTGAAAGTGTTATGGAGGGCACCTCCTCGTCCACACAACCGGAAATATGTAGTTGACGCCCATTTATGACTATTTTGGGGTGTAGTAACATGTGTGTATCGGTATTTTACATTCAAAAGGCTAGCGGTAGGCTCTTCCATTTAAATTTAGACAGTTTGTGAAAATTTTGATTGATTTGTTGTGTTTTGGGGCCCAAATGTAAAGTGAAAGTTAGCCTGGTTAGCAATAACAGCTGCCTGTTATGAACGGCCTTGAGGCCTTGTCAGTTGCAATTTAATAAAAAAAATATGAAAATTTACAACATGCATTCACTTCTCCGACGGCATCACTATCAAATATGCCAGAACTATCCTAAATGGATAATTCCCATGGTCATAAATTGGGGCAATTATAAACGACCAAAGATGGATAGGTCAAAGTGTAAAAGACGTCTTCTAGTTTCAGACCTTATATTTAGGAAACATTCTTTGACTTGAGGCATTGATATCTGTGAGACTACTTGTTTTTGTAACTTTGAGTCTTTTAATACCCGTTACTCGTAGAGTAAAAAGGGTATACTAAAGTCGTGCAAATGTATGTAACAGGCAGAAGGAATCATTTCCGACCATATAAAGTATGTATATTCTTGATCAGCATCAACAGCCGAGTCGATAAAGACTTGTCCGTCTGTCCGTCCGTCCGTATGAACATGAACAAACAGATCTCAGAGATGGTAATAGATAGAGGTTTGACATGTATGGGACAAATGCTTCTTATACTTGCAGGCAGATCAAGTTTATTTTCAATTTTTGCCACGCCCCCTCCCGCCCCCGCAATTTGGAAAAAATGTTATATCTCCTACAGTTTTGAAGATAGAGGAGGAGAGCGGTTCTTAAGTTATGAGCAAATAAGCAAACAACCCTCCCCCATCCACTCCCACCCTTAGAAAGAGAGAGAGAGAGAATTAGAGATGAGCGCAGCACCAGCATTGCATTCAGCTTCTACTCCAGGTACAGAGTATGTTATAGTCGGGCTTGACCGACTTTCTCACTTGTTTCTTTTTATATTTGTTTAAAGCTTTTAAATTGATTGAATAAGGCAGTTTCTTCATATTCACTTCATAACTTCATATAAAAAAAACTGTTGCGCAATTCGTTCGTGTGGCCGTTTCATATTCGGTTTCCACTCATCCGGAAAAAAGCTTACGTAATGTTAAGAAAAAAACGTAGAGTTAAGTGCTGTTAACGCCTCTTTTTTGTGGGGACGAAACGAAAATAGGTTTCGATTCTAGTTTGTGCGGGCAAGAGGAACAACAACAACAGCAGAAAACGTCGCCCAATGGCATTTTCAAGACTGGCCAAGCTGAATTTGATAAGCGTCGTGAAAGTAAAGAGCGATGTGTGGGACTTGGCAAACAAGATGCACGGATTTCGGATTCAAAAGCAGTCAACTCGGCCTGGTTTTGAATCAGTGAAGAGCTTGGGAAAACCGGTAAGTAATGCTGCTTCGTATTTAAATATTCATTTTAATTAAATATATTTATGGAAAGTGATGGAATGCAGGTATCGCAGGTGGCTTTCCATTAGATTCACCTTCTTCAATGAAATCCAGTGTCATTGATTAAGGAGTTTTCTGGCGCAATGTTTCTTCTGGCGAA
Organism: Lordiphosa clarofinis; assembly: GCA_018904275.1. NCBI lineage: Eukaryota > Metazoa > Arthropoda > Insecta > Diptera > Drosophilidae > Lordiphosa > Lordiphosa clarofinis. Next base: position 489,199 of record JAEIGQ010000007.1, on the reverse strand, counting down.
CACATTAACAATGCGGTAATAAGGTGATTCAATAAACTTTAAATTTATGTCCTATCCCTTGCAGAACTTTTTCTTCGGAGCACGATCCAAGTGAGCCGAGTACACCCGTCTCGAATTGCGACTTGTCACTCCCAGATTAGATGGTTGAGGTCGATATCTTTAATGATGTGATAATGTGGCTGCTGTAAAGTCTTGCTTGACCAGAGCACGCCAGCAGAGCTTGGTGTCCCAAACGAACCGCATTGCTGAGGGTGCATCACATAGAAATGCTGACCTTTTGGGTCACACAATCACAATCAGAGTGCACTGCGGTTATCTTGAAGATTGCCAAAAGGCGTAGCGACAGGAATAAAAAATTTAAATAATTTTCTACGAACTGTGTTTTTTTACAGCTACAAAGCAGCGCTAGGTTACGTTGAAACGTTTATCGATAGTAAAAATAGTGTTTCAGACTCTGTAAAGCATCTGCGGAATATCTACTTTTTCACGAGCAATTTTTCGCGAGCCGTGGAAACCGCCCTATAACAAAGTAACGATAAAGCGTCTTTGTTTTATTCTGCGATTTTCGTGATCAGCAGGCCAATTTACTTTAGAAAACATTGGTTCGAAGCTTTGGGGAAAAATTCTGTCGAGCAGTGTAATTTTACTTACATGTTTACCACGGCTTTACTTGACCATAACAACGGGTTCTTATTTCGGGAATGAAAAAGCTTTTCGAAAAATAGGTAAAGAGTTGACTTCACCCCTGGGATTTGAACCGGTTTGGAGTCCTGGTAAATAGCATAGCCTAGTTGGCCTCGTTTATTTAAAATATTTACTAGAATCACCTTAATTTTACATAGAATTTTGTCTTATATTTAAAAATTTTGGAAAACACATAGCTGACCTAATTTTTATTAAGAAACTTGCCCAATTATTCAAAGGTTACAGATACCTCTACGGTTGACAGTATACAAAATGCAACTGCAGAGATATCTGTAACACCCAGTCTAAAAGGGCGAGTTGCCTAAACGGTGACTAAACCTTGACACTTAGCACTAAAATATGGCTACTTTTACAAATCGGGATTAAGCATATGGCGCATGGCAGTTTTGGCCGAGGCTGGGGCCCTTCCCATCAGATACAACACATTGAAATACCAATCGACCAGTTGCAATTTAAATGCCGACAACCAGAGGCAATACTCAAAATAGGCGCGACGACATAACCAACGGATATATTGCACAGACGATTTACAGCCAGATTGTTGCTGGTAAAGACAGCGCTGGGCATAGCGAGCCATTACACGAGGACGATCCACCACATCGCCATGCTGATGGCCAATGGCCCTAACCGTATTCAGATTGCGCACCTGTCGAAAAGATCGTTCGTAAAGCGAATCAACGTCAGTCTGAGAATGGTTGTTACCTACCACAAACAGCATGCTGCGCGGCATTTCCTTGAGTGTACCCATAATGGAGTCAAAGTTTTGCTTGGCCACCAGCTGCATATAGTCAATGTCCTCCTGGGTGAGGGAGCTGCGAATGTGACCTGCTCGTACACGGATGGGCTGTTGGAACAGAACCTCGGCAAATCTCATGTAGTCCACAATGCCAATTTTCTGGGCGGCCTTTTGCATTTTGGACTCATTGCGTAGGACTGTGGCCTCCCAGAATTCACATAGCGGGCCACGTACCAGTTCGGGCAATTCCTCATAAAGACCATGATCCAAGAGTATAATATCCGCGCGACCATTCTGTGCATTGGGCCGTACAAAAACTGAAAGTAGTGAAGGGCATGGGATTGGGTCTAGGCTAAGAAAGTGTACCCACTGTTGCCAGGATGCGGATCTGCATGCACGAAACCGGTGGAGAAGATTTGCTCGGCAAATGTCTTGAAAAGCTTCCGGTCAATGTCATTGAGACTCAGTTTCTGGGACTCTATTGACTTCAGATCGTTGATTTTGCAGCCATCCATCCATTCCAAGGTGAGCACACGCTGCCAATGAAATGTCAAGTGTTAGCCCAGTTTATCCTCTGCCTTTTAGCCGTACTAACCGTCTTGGTGTGTGACCAATAGATTCTGGGCACACGCACAAAGTCCAACTTTTGCAAATCTTTGGCGCAACGTTCCGCATTCTTGCCCTCCTGGACAAAGTTAAGCTCCTGCACCAGATTCTTGCGCAAATCGTTTAGAATCCAGCCGAAATTGTAGTCCTTGAAGAAAAACTCGATGATGTCCTGCAGAAAGATAATGGTGCCCAGATCGCTGACGAACCGCTTCTGCAGATCATTATACTGCACTTTAACGGCCACCTGATCTCCGGAATGCAGTCGCGCCTTGAAGACCTGAGCCAGACTGGCTGCTGCCACGGGCTTGTAATCAAAATCCAAATAGATCTCCTCCGGCAGCTGACCGAAATCCTTGCGAAATACTTTTTGCACATCTTCAGGTGTGGTGGGCAGACAGCTATCCTGTAGTTTGGACAATGTACTGGTGTACTCCACAGGCAAAATGTGATTGATGGCGGCGAATCCCTGACCCACTTTAATGTACAGACCGCCATTGAGCAGACAAGTCTCTAAAAGACGTTCGGCACTCTTTTGATGCAAGGATTTCAGTTTAGTTTCATAGGCAGCATCTAGCTCGTCCAGTTGCAGATAGTCAGCGGCTATGAGGGCAGCCGTTTTCAAGGAACGAACAAATCGCAAACTGGCACCACAATAGGTAAACTCATTGACCAGGCCATCATAGCCCAAAATTCCACCCGCCATGGTTAGCACACCCAAACGCAGGAAAGGCAAGGTGTTAAGTTGCTGTCTGTGGTTTTGGGTTTGATTGACCACAAAGCGTTGGCTCTGAAATCGCCTGCAGAAACCCAGCAGGTGTCGCTAAAAGATTGAGAAATGTCAAGATTAATTCATGAGTTAGGGTAAGTACTTACAAGATTTTGCTGCATTTTTGTAATTGAACCATGGACACTTGTTATTTACATGAAAATCATATGTTCACTGTTAACCAGATGTTGTGAGTATGCCCTTCTGTCAGCAGTCTGGCAACTTTTCAACTGTCACTTTTCGGCGGGAGAAACATTTAAATATTTGAAATGGGCTCGGCTAACGGAAATCACACAATCAGGACATTTGATGAAAAATCTAAGACCGTTCTGTTACCCCCTTAGACGATGCGATTTTGTGTAAAAAAGAAGAGATTTTTTTAAGGCAAACTGTGCAATAAAGTTTTAGGGACCAGTGGAAACTCAACTTAAAAGCAAAGCATGGAGATTCTTGCCTAAAATGCAGCTCATCAAAGGGAAATGTTAGTATTTGGCTATTTATGCATTTTTTTAATTTTGGATATTTATATCGTGATGCACATTAAATGTACTGGTATTGTGCATAACTATGTGCTTGATTGTATATACATACATATATTTGTAAGTCTAAAAAAGGGCATAAATAGGCTCGGACATGTTCAATCTCCGGAAGCTCTAATGTTATAAATATATTTTAAATCGTAGAACTTTTTTTAAGCAGGCTCTAGGTCATTTAAGTTATGATTTTGTCCAGTTATGGAGTTCTACGATTTTCAATCAAAAAGGTTACTAAAACAATCACTTTGTATATTTAAAATCTTCTTATATTTTTAGACGCGAAATGAATCAAAGCAAACATTAGTAGTGGATGCAATGAACAATATGGGAACTCAATCTACAATCTCCAGGACAGAGGAATATTCTAAAATTCTAAAATCTCTGTCTAACGACAATTGGTAAAATCTAAACTTTTTACGTTTCGTAGATTTATCTGAATAAGTTGTTTTATGTTTTGTTGTTTTAAAAAGAAATCACTTAATCCATTCCATAAATCTAAGTTCATGACTAAGTTTGCAGAATTTCTTGTGTTAAAAACAGGGTTCTCAAAGTACCGTACTTATGTTTGGTACACAAAAAGTATGGAACAAAACCAAGTAGTACGGTCTCAGAAAAGTACGATACATATTTCGTGTCGTACTGTACGAAATCACAAGTACTGGTGAATAATTTGTAACGCACCGACCGAAAAAAAGCAAGTACGGTACAGCGTCGTAGCGCACCGACCGATAAAATAAGTACCGAACGTTATGTTACAATAACTATTATAAGTACCGAACTCTGTTGAGTTCAGCACTCGTGCGTACTAAACAAAAGCAAAGCCAAGGTCTTTCTAATTATATTAAATAGTGTATCGAAACGAATTTTTCGTCGTACTCCGTATGGGGCTTAAGTACAATTAAGTTAATAATGGGTTTTAGTTAAGTTCACGGAGTGTAAAACGAATTTTGTTACTGACTTTGTGATAGGTGGAGTCCGGATATATATGTTTTAGCGTATTTGGCATATTTATAATAAATAGAATATGAGTATGAGTAAAAAGCATATGAGTGTATTCTTTTAATTTCTTAAAACGGCAACTTTTTATACCCTGTACCTGTTAAAAATGGGTAAAAGGGGATCATGAAGTTGTGCAAATGTATGTAACAGGAAGAAGGAAGCATTCACGACCCTATAAAGTATAGATATTCTTGATCCTCCACAGCTGAGTCGATTTAGTCATGTCCTTTCTTCCGTCTGTTTGTCTGTATGAACGCGTCGATCTCAGAGACTATAAGAGATAGAGATACAAATTTTTGCATGTATATACCGTACGCAGATCAAGTTTGTTTCAGATTTGTTTGCTTGTGTATGTGTTTGTGTTAGTCAATTGTACAGGGTATTTCGAAGTAACTAACTTCTCGTAAACCAACCAGTCTTACATTTAATGTATTTGTTGCTTTAATAAGATTGTAAACGCCGAACAGCTATAAAAATAAAATCGTGTCTACTATTTTTGGACTACAAGACTAAAACTAATGTATAGCGCTCTGAGGTAGCGACGTCGGCACACCGACAGTATACGAGCTTAGACTCCTTTCTTTAGCAATGAAGTGTTAAATGAGTGCGCTCTCGCGTGGCTAAACAAACACACGCAACGCAAAATGAGCATGTGTGTTTGGCCGGCCCCTGCTCCGTACCAAAGGTAGAATAAACCGCACTTTTCTGCGAGATTTGTAACATGCGAACTTCTTCGCAAAACATGAATACAAAATTCGGTACATTTTATAGAGAACTTTAGGAAAATCAGATTTGTAAAAAAGGAATTTCGGAACAAATTTAATTTTGCGCCTAACTTCTTGTTGAACGATCCTTTTCCATTATAAAAATATTTTGTCGGACAGGAGAGAAAGACTTACAGCCGAAAATATTGAAAAACTTTTTGTTGTACGCTGCAACTCTTCATTGTTTTGTAAAAAAGAACAATTACTTAAATAATTTTACTTAAAATTTCTTGCTTCATTTTGTATTTACTTTTTAGCCCCCACCAATTTTCTGCTATGTTTGACTTCAATTGTTGAAATTATATTTAAAAACCCATGATTTTTTTAAACTGTTTCAAGTGAGCTACCATTTTCAACCGAGATGTTTATCATTTTCTTATGTATGAAAATCTTTTAGCATTTTGCTAGTTCTTGCCTATGATCAAAAAGGGCCGATATTAAGATCTTACGTGGGAGACAGAATCTCCAATTTCCCGGAAGTCCAGTATGTTAAACCATTTTTTTTTGTAAATCTTCATATATTATATTAAGTGCCACGAAAGTAATATTTTTTCTGTTAACCACATTTCTACGCATAACTAAAACTAATTTTAAAACATAAAAAAAAATAGAGGGAAGCTAACTTCGGCTCGACCGAAGTTTATATACCCTTGGAGCTTGATATATGCCTGACAGTTTGTATGGCAGCTATAGTGGTCCAATTTCGACAAATCTTGTTGAAATTATGTGAAATCATTAAAAACTTATAAATACGAGCGTTGGGAGCGATACCATTGAAAACAAAAAGTTTTTCCACAAAACTAGTTTTTCAACCGATCGTTCCTATGGCAGATAACCCCGCCCCGGCGGGTTCCGACAAATTGCAGGTATTTGTACCAAAAGACTTCGTGCAAAGTTTGGTTACGATAGCTTTAAAACTGACGGAGGAGATAGCATAGAAACAGACGGACGGACAGACGGACGGACAGACGGACGGACAGACGGCGGACAGACGGACGACGGACAGGCTATATCAACTCAGCTCGTCATGCTGATCAAGATATATATACTTTATGTGGTCGGAGATGCTTCCTTCTCTGCGTTACAAACATCCGGACAATTTTATTACCCTCTGGGTTAAAATATGTTCGGTCCTTACTTGGACTCGAGCCTGGGTACCTAAGACCCGTATCCAAACACTTTACATCTACGCCAATCCGCCTATTGTTTCTAACTAGAAAACCGGCACAATTCACAGTGACTGAAGACTTAGATCCATGGTAACAAAAGCGCGAAATGCTTAAGAAAACTCATAACTGCATTGTCCTGTCTATGACAATACTGAACCACGAACCATGGATGACCATTATCAATGGCCATGGTACCTTTTTGTCAAATGACTTCAAACCATGTCTAAGCCAACTACTTAAAAATTAAACATGTAGGCATGGGCAACAGTACGTATGAGTGATAAACTTTGAATCCAAGTCGTAGACCCTAATTCTAATTTTTTCTCAAATTTTTTTTGCTATGCCTTTTTTACACAAATATGCATCGTTTAAGCGGGTATCAGTATCATGTTACATTTTTCCATATTTAAAATATCCGACCTTATGTACACTCTAAAAGCAATAAATTAAGATACCACCAGTTTAATTTCTTATTGGCGTCCACCCTAGTGTGCACAGTATGAGCTCAAGTGAATACCCCACAAACTAAATTAAAGACTCCTTTTTTTGAATATTGCTTTTTCTTTATTCGTTGCCTGGCTACTTTGAGTGTTAAAAATTGCTCTACGTTTGAAGTTACAAAAAGTTGTCTGGAGGGGAGTTCGAGATGCATATGGTGAGTATATATGTATATATAAATATTTAGAAAAAACTTAGAAGCTAAGTAAATAATACTGCCGAGGCATACACAAAGAAATATGACAAAAAAAATTACTTTGAGCATGCAAAAAAAAAATCTACATCTGATTGCAAATGGTAATTAAGGAGGGGCAAGAGAGTTGCTAAATGCTAATAAAATGGAGCACACACACTTTGAGCGTTAAGTTTTGGCACATAAGCCATCCAGCGAGCGTTGTGGCCTCTCTCTTAATCGAAGGCCACCTTGCGTGTGAATGAGGTGAGAGAGGAAATCTCACTCGGATTGGAATCAGAGGGCAAATGACTGAATTCAATTTCCTCGCTCGCGGCAGAGGCTACAATATTCTCATTCGACTGTGTGGTTTCATCGCTGTGATGCATGGTGGGCCATTGCTTGTGACTGGGGGCATACAAGATGAGCAGGGCAAATATATAGATGTTCCACATGCCATAGACGCCGGTGAGGAAGGCCGAGGTCAATTGTATTTCAATGTCTTCATTCCATTTCCAATGGCCTTCGGCCATTTGTCCCATTATAAAACCGGCCACTGTCAGAGCAGCACATAGCAAAGTGGCCAGCATCAGGAATTTGAAACGATAGATGAGTCCTAAATAAAATGTACAAATTGAGAAGAGCCAACAATTAAAACATTCAACTTACCCTCGTAGTGCAGGCGACGCGCCTGTGACATGGAAGGCAGCGAAGTGCGTTTATCACCAATATTCTTAAACACCTTCCAAATCATAAAGCACAAAAAGAGAAAGTAAATGGCTGCCGAGACTCCAGCGAGGGTGATAAAACTCATGGCCACTTTGGCTCCCAACGGAGTGGTCCATATGGAGTAGAAAGGATTACGCAACTGGACTCCACGTTCGCATATATCAAAGACAAACAAGGAAATGCAGCCCACCACCACAGCCAACAGATGCTTCCAGTAGCGTGAACGTATGGTTGACTTGTGCGGTGCATCCTGTATGAGCAAATGCTCTCCAGCAAAGACCAGCCAAAATGACAGCAACATGGCATAGAAAATGCCCTGCCTGATATCGCTTAGCAGCAGCATGTAAGGCATTTCCATTCCCAGCGTCAGATACTCCAGAGGCAGATTGAGGAACGTCAAGGCTCCACCCAAATAGATGAGCATATACTCCAGCAAAGCTGGTGAACGCTGCAGCAGATGTACACGACGCCAGAACCACCACATAATGCCCACCACAAAGGGAAACAGCAAAGTCTTCAGCATCAGCCACACCTGGGTGAAGCCTCCATTCTGATGTATAGCAGTCAAGGTGAGATCATGCATGTGACCAAACTGCAGATTCATTTGCTTGGGTGTGTCTAGGGGAAAACGTAAGTTCAACAGGTAGAAACTATGATGCAAGGCGCCCAGCTCAAACAGAGGAATCATGTCGCAGGTGTACAAGGTCTCGGATTGTCCTTTATGTGCCGTAACACAATCCAAGTACCGATGCTCTACACCATAAGCATACAGCTTCCAGTCTCCATCCGCATCGCCTTTGTTCCGGTAGGCCAGCCGCATATCAATGGTCAGTTGCAGTTCCCTAGGCGGCTCTCTCAACTCTGTGGACGAATCATAGCCAAACTCCACCTGCAGCACTCCAATCAGGTTCTGCTGCCAGCGAGAGTAGTCCAAAACACGATTATCACGCGGCAGTGGCAATTGGAAGACATGCACTATCTGGTTGGCCATTTTCAATGAGTCCTGCTCCAACTCCTCCCTTGTCACTTGGTCGCAGGCTCCCTCGCCACGTGAGTACAGGAAGAAATTGGTGTCGTTCTGGCGAGCATGATTCTCCCGGCACAAAGAACCCAAAATGGTTAAATGTCCAGCGGGTACAGGTGCATACAGACCACCCAGAAGGAAGCACAGAATTTGACAAAGCAGCAAAACAGTCACCAATATGGACAACTTGCGTCCGCTTAGGTTTTCAAGTATGGTGCCCGACATGGCAACTTAGATAAGCCGGCTAAGTGACGTGTCGAATTCTTGGAGTTTTGGTGTGGAGCTAAAGTTGTAAAGTAAACAATTTGATATGTTTAGACGCCAACTGCACTAAAGTAAACAATTTGGCTAGCGCGTCTGAACTGCACTTGAGCTACTGATGTCCAGTGTTGGTAAACGATTGTTGTATCGACTAATTTCTACGATTCTTGGGTATCGGCTGTCATCGACTATCGCTATCGACTTAAGGAAAGAAGAAGAGCTGAAAAGAAGAAGAAAAAGTGCCGGTACCCTCGTCAAATTCTAGATTAAAAGCCATATTACTGTATATACAGTATAGTAAATTGGCCCTGCAAGCCAGCAGATTATGGAGATCAAAGCTTTGAAATGGTAACAGGATCCTGGAAATACGTTCTGCCCATTGGGTTTGTTTTGTACTCCCTGCCTCTGTTCCTACGTGTCAACGGTACCTCGGAATACGTTATCGATGAGGAGTTCCACATACCGCAGGGTTTGGCTTTTTGCCGCAAACAATTCGATGTGGTAAGTGTACTTCAACCCCGCTACTTGCTGTCTTTTATTTCTATCTCCCTTTGCAGTGGGACTCAAAAATTACCACTTTCCCGGGACTGTATCTTCTTAGTCTGGTGCTGCATCCCTTCAATTATTGCACAGTAACTGGTTTGCGTCTACTCAGTTTAGCCGGTGCAGGCATTAACATTTTGCTGCTCTATAAGATTCGACGTCGTACCCTAGCCGGCTTTGGTGGCAATTCCTATGCTGCCCATGACGCCATTACTATGTCCGTGCTACCACCCTTGTATTTCTTTAGTCATCTCTACTACACGGACACCCTGTCGCTCACCATGGTATTGCTTTTCTACAACTATTGGCAGCAGGAGGCGCATCTACCGGCAGCTGTTTGCGGGGCAGCTAGTGTTCTGATGCGCCAAACCAACATTGTGTGGATATGCATGGGCTGTGGCATTACCGTACTGGACACACTGGTCCAAGAATATGCCAAGACTTTGACGAATGGCAAACAACAGACTGGGTTAATAAGCAAACAGGTGAGTGGTCTCTTCCTTATATGGGAAATCCTTAAGCTCAAGTCTGATTCTTTCTTACAGCTTTGGCTCCAGCTACTGACTAGTCCCCAATTGTTGTGCAATTGTGTTTTACGCATTTTGGCCAGGTGCTGCTTCTATGCCTCCATTATTTTGCCGTTTGTGGGCTTCATCTGCATCAATGGTTCCATAGTGGTGGGTGACAAAAGTGCCCATGAGGCTACTCTTCACATACCGCAACTCTTTTACTTCGCCCTCTTTCTCATGGGATTCGCCTTGACCAATACTGTGCGTCAGCTGCCCGCAGCTGTGCAGCTAATAGGCCGCCATCGATTGCTCTCTGTACTGGCCCTCATCGTGATAGTAGCTGTGGTGCATTTGAATACCGTGGTTCATCCCTATCTCTTAGCTGACAATCGTCATTATACGTTTTATGTATGGAGCCGTTTATATGGTCGATTCTGGTGGTTCCGCTATGCCATGTCTCCAGTTTATTTATTGGCCCTGGCCGTGCTGTATTGCGGCATGCGACACATGAACGACAGTTATCTCTTAATGTACCCGCTGAGCCTGCTGCTCGTCTTGTGCTTCCAGCGTCTTCTAGAGGTGCGTTATTTTCTGGTGCCCTATATCCTGTATCGCCTAAATACACGACCAACGCGCAAAGGTTATGCCGATTGGCTGGAGCTGGGTGTGCATTTAATGCTGAATGTGGCCACATTCTATGTTTATTTTACCAAAGAGTTTTACTGGCAGAATTATCGCACACCGCAGAGAATCATTTGGTAGAGATTAAGGACTAATTCAAAGAAAGACAACAAATAGATGTGTAAATGTAATATTCCTAATTAGACTTTTAATTTTTGGAATTGAAGAAGGAAATGTTTAAAGGCTTGGGTTCAAGCGGTCATCAATTTAAACTTAACTTGTCTGAGAAAACTGGATCCTGTTCAAATGTACCTGCAAATCGCAGTCCACAAAGCCTACCCTGCCTGAAGCGATTATTATCATACACATCCGCATTAAATCGTGTCCAAATCTAAGACGAAGCATACCTCTATAGAAAAGGCAATGCTGGCCCTTTAGGGTAAGTCAAATCTGAGCAGGCGCAGCAACAACGCCAGCATATTCTCCATAATCAGCAGCAGCAGGAACAATTATATATCCAGAAAAGTCATCATCTCCACCATTTCCAATCTAGGATACCTCCAGGACTAAATAAGATTTGTATTTAGACAGTATATTATGACGCCTCCCACGAAAAGACGTTACCTATGCCTCTAAATACTTCGTACTCGCACAAAAACCGTCACAAACAACGTCAAACTGTTACAGACCCAGATGATCTGGGGGTAGATTTTGAATCGTACATGCGCTCGTCTGCACTTTCTAGGAGGAATTATGAATAATAGAAATTATGGGCAAGTTTTAATGGACCATTTGGTTCTTTCCAGGGATGAAAAATTTAATTTCTTTTTAAAAGCATCAAGAAAACATGAATCAAGAAACTTAAAACTGAATTTCTGATTTAAGCACTTACTCTGTACCTCTATCCAGAATTTTTACAAAGTCATTGCAGTTGCATGAATATTTTAACTTTATCGATTAGTGCTTCCAATATTTAGAGTCTGTACCAAAGGTACAGATAGTAAATTAAATTTGTGAAAAAGTATGAAACAGGGAGAAGGATTCATTTCCTATAAAGAGTACATACTACTTTTATATATACATATCTATATGTAGAATTAATTTGTTTCTTGATCATTTTTAGTGGGCTAAATCTGTTGATCTTAAGGCCTATGTATACTCAGATGAGTCAGTGAGATCAGTGGTGTCCAAATGTCAATTGTCCTATCCCGTGTGATAGAAAGTCATAATTCTGCTAGCGCCGCAGTCGAAACATGCATAGAGAAAAAGATTATGTGTGCTCTATAAATAGCACGCACACATATTTTACTTTGTGCTTCGCTGCTACACACACAATCGCAAAGCTTGATAGTTTGTGTTTGAAATAAGAATGATATTTGTACGGAAGAATATCGAACAAGAATATAAATAATATCTATTTAATGCTAGAACAAATAAAAACAAAATGGATATGAGAAAACTAACCACCCCAAATGGTATGCTGCATGATACAACTATACCAGGTATGGCATTCAGAGTTTATCGAGTACTGACAGCTTTTGCTAAAATCGAGAGAGAGAACAATTTTGCGCATCGCAAAGAATCCTTGGATCTAGAACTAAAATCGAGCCCTTGATACTTTGTTTAAATAAAAGGTGTTTTTTTGTAGGATCATTATATTGACTGTATACAAAAGGTTTTAAGTTATAGTTTTGTTAATTGTGTGTTAGTTTAATATCTTTGGCTAAAAATCCGGCTGTTCCATTTTAATCCATATAAAGGCGGAGTTTAACGTTTGTTAGATTTTTTAAAGCTTATAAGCTTCAGTGCGCGTAGGAGTTTGGGCATTTCAGATGAACAGGGCAAATATGTAGAAGTTCACCATGCTTTGTGGTCACATCGCTGTCAGGCATGGTCGGCCGTTGCTTGCTGACTGGGGGCATACAAGATAAGCAGGGCAATTATATAGATGTTCCACATGCCATAGACGCCGATGAGAAATGCCGAGGACAATTGCATTTCAAAGTCATCATTCCAATTCCATTGAGCTTCGGTCATTTGTCCCATTATAAAACCGGCCACAGTCAGAGCAGCACATAGCAAAGTGGCCAGCATCAGGAATTTGAAACGATAGATGAGTCCTAAATGAAATGTACAAATTGAGACGAGCCACTGAATTGGTGCAGTACAACCCACAAACTACTTACCCTCATCGGAAGGCCACGAAGAGCGTCTATCGCCAATATTCTTGAACACCCTCCAGATCATGAAGCATAGGAAAAAAAAGTAAATGGCCGCCAAGACTCCAGCGAGGGTGATAAAGCTTATGGCCAGTTTGGCGCCCAACGAAGTGCTCCATATGGAGTAGAAGGGGTTGCCCAACTGGACACCACGTTCGTATATGTTCATGACATACGAGGAAATGCAGCCCACCACCACAGCCAACAGATGTTTCCAGTAGCGTGAACGTATGGTTGACTTGTGCGGTGCATCCTGTACAAGCAAATTCTCTCCAGCAAAGACCAGCCAAAATGACAGCAACATGGCATAGAAAATGACCTGCCTGATATCGCTAAGCAGCAGCATGTAAGGCATCTCCATTTCCAGCGTTAGGTACTCCAGCGGCAGATTGAGTAACGTCAAGGCTCCACCCAGACAGATGAGCATATATTCCAGCAAAGCCGGTGAACGCTGCAGCAGATGTACACGACGCCAGAACCACCACATAATACCCACCACAATGGGAAAAAAAATTGTCTTCAGCCTCAGCCACACCTGGGTGAAGCCTCCATTCTGATGTATAGCAGTCAAGGTGAGATCATGCATGTGACCAAATTGCAGATTCATTTGCTTGGGTGTGTATAGGGGAAAACGTAAGTTCAACAGGTAGAAACTATGATGTAGGTCGCCCAGCTCAAACAGAGGAATCATGTCGCAGGTGTACAAGGTCTCGGATAGTCCTTTATGTGCCGCAATACAATCCAAGTACCGGTGCTCCACACCATAAGCATACAGCTTCCAGTCTCCATCCGCATCGCCCTTGTTCCGATAGGCCAGCCGCATATCAATGGTCAGTTGCAGTTCCCTTGGCGGCTCTCTCAACTCTGTGGACGAATCATAGCCAAACTCCACCTGCAGCACTCCAATCAGGTTCTGCTGCCAGCGAGAGTAGTCCAAAACACGATTATCACGCGTCAGTGGCAATTGGAAGACATGCACTATCTGGTTGGCCATTTTCAATGAGTCCTGCTCCAACTCCTCCCTTGTCACCTGGTCGCAGGCTCCCTCACCGCGTGAGTACAGGAAGAAATTGCTGTCGTTCTGTCGAACATGATTCTCGCGGCACAACGAACCCAAAATGGTTAAATGTCCATGGGGCACAGGTGCATACAGACCACCCAGAAGAAAGCAGAAAAATTGACAAAACAGCAAAATAGTCACCAATATGGACAACTTGCGTCCGCTTAAGTTTTCGAGTATTGTGCCCGACATGGCCGATAGAATGAACTAGATGGATCTTGCGTTAAATTCTTTGTGATTTGGTGTTTGAATTCTTTGGAATTTTGCTGTATAAATGCAATTTGCCTTGTTTATATCTGAGACCGGCACGTTCGTATCTGTTTTCAATACTGCTCAACGGCAGCTATAAAATTTATATCTGTATCTACGCTTCGGCTGACGATGCACAGTGGTCCCGGCACGCGCCTCCCTGGACAAAACCCTATTTTAATTTATAAAGTAACTTAAAGTAAAAGTAATTAAAGTAAAACTTTTTTTTGTAGCTTAATCGACAGTTTAAATACACAAATTTAAGTTAAAAAATGTTGGATTTTTAATAGCGAGCGAGTTAGCGTGAGAGAGAACGAGAGAAGGCATACAGATTTTCGCACACATTCATATTGTTAGCCGAGCTTAAGCTGTACGCTTGCACACCGACGCAAACATACGAAGAAGACCTTTTAAATCAGAGTTCCCCAACGAACAGAGTTCCCTAACGATAGCCCCGGGAGCACGAACTTACTGGTCGAATGCTTCCCGAAGACATACTTCATTGTGTGTTAGAGAGAGACGCAGTCACGTCTTAGCGCTCTCTTCTTGGGGAACCCTGTTTTAATTGCGTGAATTTTGGCAAAAGGGCCCGAGAGAGACCTGACAGAAAAAATAAAAAAAAATGTGTTTCTCTCTCTCACAACCAAAAAGAGGCAAACCTCTGTTATTACCTCAAGGCTCATCTCAGGAATTAAATTGTCCTTCGATGATACCTAAGAATTCGGGACCTTAATTTTTTATTAATTTAAAGAAGCAGCATTATGAAGATTTGGGGTGATTATGGGGGTCTTCGCAGAGTTCTTGATTTCTTGGTTCACGATTTTTATCGCTGCTTGTTGGCCGATTTAAATTATTTGTTTCCACATAAATCGGCTGTTCTCAGTGGCGGATCTAGGAATTGGCTAAGGGGGGGGGCTAAGGGCACTCAAAATCACTCAACATTGTTCGGATCTTATTGTGCTTCTCAGAATAGATACATCATCTCATACAAAAAGTCGATATTCTCTGAAGGTAATAAGTTTCCCAAGGTAAAAATAAACAACTTGTTTTTTGGTAATTTTTTTGAACAATTTTTATCTTACCTCTAGAGTGCAACTGCATTATCATTCACTCTCTGTACCATTGGCACAGAGTATAAAAAGTTTTTGGCCAATATATGTATATGCCTCAAGGCGCTCAAGCGAAACCGAAATATGTTTCGGTCTTAATCCCTAGTTTAAAGGTAAAGCTAGATAAATAAATAGCGCCGCAGGCGATTTTTTTTTTTTGAAGTCGCGAGTGAAGAAGGATTTTTAAGTAAGTATCCACAAACTGCTGAACAATAAACATTAAAAAACTTCGCAGGATGTGTAGAGCATATTTTAAAATTTTACCTTCAAGTAAAACATATTTTAAATTTGTACATACATTATTTTGGTTAGTTTTCTAAATTTGGAAATTCCATTGCATTTAAGCTACGTGGTTAAGTTTTAACGTTTTCTGATTTTTTTTACAATTGCCGAATAAAATTCACATATTCTTAGTACAAACCTGCAAATTTAAAAACTTCATTAAAAAGGAACCCGTGAATGACCTCCTCGACTTTGTTGTATAATAATTCTTTATAGTTCGCTGCCGATCGATGAGATTTTGTACAAAATTGTTGTTTAGAACGGTGGTATACTAAATACTTACTAGTTTCTTTTTAGATGCTTTATTCTTAGAATTGTATTTTGCATAAAAATATTTAATATGGCGGGTAAAAAATCGTCGTATACTCGTGCGTAAGCTGTTGGGTTTTTGACGACCATATAATCGAGGAATTATCAACTCAAGTGACATTTCGTCTGCTATTTTGTTGGTTTTTTTTTAAAAGTTACATCAAAAGATGATTAATTACACAAGTTAACAAAAAAAGGCCATTTTTTGCAACAGAGAACTTGGCAACCGTTCCTTATGTATTTTTGGCCGCTGAACTCAGCTAAATTGTCCGTTTTCTTCCAGCACGTCAGGTTCACGAGATATTTGCATTAGAGAGGTATCCTTACATTTGTTGGTCGTGTGGCCACATTAAGTGTCCTATTCGAACCAACTTTGTTTTAATGTAAGCTGCATTGAATGACGTTACAGAAAAACCAAACACGAAGTTTTGATTTTGCTGATAAGGTACCAATTTTTGGATTTGAACATTAAAAATGTGGTTTTTTTTTAAAATCGATTTTTTTGCAAGTTTAAGAAATTCTGTAAATTTTTTTGCTAATATTAAAAATCTTAGAAAAAAATAGTTGGTAGTCCTTTGTTTCTTCTTATTTCAATTATTTTCAGTTTTTCGATTTCATTGCGATTTTAAAAGTTATAGCCCAAGAACTATACAAATTTTCGACTTTTTTTGTACAACATTTACCGACAAAATTTCTTGTAGCTTGAAAATAACATGGTAGTTATTTTTAAACCAAAGAATGGATATTAAAAAATTATTTAAGATCGAATTTTGAAAATTTTTAGACATTTTAAGGCTAAATATTGTTAAAAAAAATGTTAATATATCACAAAATTTTTTAAGGTTTTTGGACAATAACTTTTAAAATCGCAATGAAATCGAAAACTGAAAATAAATGAAATTAGAAGAAACAAAGGACTACCAACTATTTTTTTCTAAGATTTTTAATATTAGCGGAAAAATTTACAGAATTTCTTAAACTTGCAAAAAAAAATTGATTTTTTGAAAAAAACCCACATTTTTAATGTTCAAATCCAAAAATTGGTACCTTATCAGCAAAATCAAAACTTCGTGTTTGGTTTTTCTGTAACGTCATTCAATGCAGCTTACATTAAAACAAAGTTGGTTCGAATAGGACACTTAATGTGGCCACACGACCAACAAATGTAAGGATACCTCTCTAATGCAAATATCTCGTGAACCTGACGTGCTGGAAGAAAACGGACAATTTATCTGAGTTCAGCGGCCAAAAATACATAAGGAACGGTTGCAAAGTTCTCTGTTGCAAAAAATGGCCTTTTTTGTAAACTTGTGTTATTTCTTGTTTCAAGAAACAATTCAATCACATGGGCGACGTGAGCACAGGAGTCCTACTGAATGTCAATTTGCTATTTCATGGCTAGTTACATCACTGCTGGCGCCAATAGGTGGTAAAGGTGACCGGATGTGTAAAAGCTTTTTCTAAAAAAAGTAAAAACTTTTATTATTAGATCTTCCGACGAACACACGACGTCCCACCCAGCAGTCTAGCACGCTAACCGCTGGACCACACCGTCACCTAACTATTCAAGAGAATGCCTTCAGAAAACCTCCCTTTTGTGGCCGAAACTAACAAAAATACACACCAAAAATATATTCTACATGTATAAGATATCGATATTTCGAAATCTCTACTGCTTATGCCTTTTTAAAACAGTCTAAGTATTTGCATCTTTTTGTGAAATTCTTAATTTCTTATTTTGCTCTTTGCATATTTTGGGTGAATTAAGATATTTGGGCCAGGGGCTTGGCCCCCCTGGATCCGCTACTGGCTGTTCTCAAAGGGTTCTCAAAGAAATTCTCAGAGCAAAAGTCACGTGATTTTTATTCACCGTACCAAATGTACTGAACCGCGAAAAAAACCATTCTTGACCAATGAGCACATATTAAATGCGGAATATAAGTTTATCAGAAAATGTCTGAATTGGCGTCACCCAAAGTAAGAGACTTATGGACTACATCTGGCATGCTCTTTCGCTAAATTACCCGTTTAAATGGTACAACTGAGACATTCTTTATGCTTTATCTATGTTCTTCAGCACTGAAAGTGGTTTAAAACATTCTTTATAATCTTCACTCTATTCTTTACTATTAGTCATCCATGGTATTTATCTCGGTTCATTATAGATCCGCGAATTTATTGACTTAGAAACCGCGGTCCAAGATGTTCAATCAAAATTTTGCAGACTACAATAGTTTGAGATCAGCTTGGCTTGGCCCCGTTGGAGGAGCTAAATAGCCAATTTTACATTTACTATAGTTTTTGTGGATATCAGGAGCGGTAAAAGTAACAGCAGGTGTAAAAATTGTAATAATTAAAGAAATGTACCTTACCCCGAACCGATTAAATTGTAGTTTTGAAAAAAACAGCTGAGCATAACATTGTATACCAATCTGACCAAAAATTAGCAACCTTATTAAAATGTCTCACAGGAGCTTGATAGAAAAACTTATTTTACAGTATTATTCTTAACTTTATAAGCCCTTTAAACAATTTTTGATTAAACAAAAAAAAAAAAATTCCAAAATTTTACAGAATTTTGTGCAAGGCAAAACGATTCTGGACCACTGTGCGGCTGTAAAAAATTTTTATGGTAGCTGATAGCAATAAGTGTTCAGCTGAAAAAGATTCCTTCCCCTCTGTTTGCAGTGCACCCATCCATTACAAGGCCCCATAAGGAGTTGTGAAGTGATGAGAAGGAATGGAAAAATTGCATACAAATAATTTGGAAAAGTAGACAGACGTAAAATTTTTTGTATACAAAGAGCATAGCAGAATAAGCATACAAAAACTGCCACCACTCCCATCCGCACCAAATTTAAATATGTTGTTACCATCAATGAGAAACTCACTCTCCTAAATTTGTAGTCTTCTAATCGCTATTGGAGTAGAATTATACGGGCGGAAAGATAAATCAAAAAAGTCGTTTATCTTAAGAACCGCTTAAGCGATTTCGATGGGTTTAATCATGCTGTTCAAAGCGATATTCTGGGTCCACTCACTTAATGACCAATCTTTTTTTATATGCTTGAGATAGGAACATCCCCAGCTGACGGAGGAATATTTTAAGAAAATTTGGCACGGTTAGTTCTTACGTACCATCTTTGACGGTAGACGGTAAACGTTAGATGGAATGTGGTGTGAATAGGCTATAACGTAGAGTTCAAAGTACAAACGTTTATACGAAAACCGAAGTGGAATTGAGAACAGGCCTGTATATTTCTCATTACTTCACAACTGCGTAGAGGCCTTAAATAATGCTAAGATTTAATTTAAGCCAAACCGAAATTCCGAGGAATTCCGGGTTAAAAAATTAAAATCATTCTGAAATCTTGCCAGTTTTTGGTATCTTTTCAAACTTGAGCTACAACTCGTTTCAAAAGTATAATGGACTTTCGATATAATTTATAGAAAAACGATACCGATAATAAAAGTTATTTTTTAGATCCTTGACTCCACGTTCAGAAGGTGACGGAAAGTTTTATCTGCGATTTTGATGCTTCCCAAATTGTTATAAATAATAGAGTCTTTTACTACTTTTATGCTATGCTCATTTTGCAAAATCATTTCATGAAATTAGTCCGAAAGTGCGTGCATAAACACCATTTAATGAATTCGCTTACAAACGAAAGTTGACAATTACTACGTTTATGCTATGAATTTGACGATTTCTTCAATTTGCAAAATCAAACTGGTTCCTGTTTATGCAGCACTTGTAAATTTACAAAATGGCCAGCACACATATGAGAAAACAAAAGATCTGGCAACACCAACTCGACGTTAAGTTGCCTGCGCCACGGCATTTCATGAATTGACGTCGAAATAATAGTCAACTTTCGTGTGTATTCGAATTCATGAAATGGTGTTAATGCATGCACTTTCGGAGGCATTTCATGAAATGATTTTGCAAAATGAGAATGGCATAAACGTAGTATATGAAATCGCTGTCAATTCATGAAATGCCGCGGCGCAGACAACTTAACATTGCGTTGGTGTTGCCAGATCTTCTGTTTTCTCATATGTGCACTGCTTTTTTAAACAGGAACAAATTTGATTTTGCAAATTGAAGAAATCATGAATTTCGTAGCATAAATGTAGTATTTGATGGCACTAATAGAGAACCGACTAAATCAAACATTTTAAGGGTTTTGTGATCTTATCAATGTTAACAACTTAATTTTATTGCGCTAACTGTCTAATCGGAATCTTCAAATGAAGTCTCAGTTGTCTCAGTTAACCTAACATAGGATTACTGCGGAAAATTGGCTACCATTCAAAACACATTCCGAGAGTCTTGCGAAACATTAAGGAAATAAAATGCAGCTGTAAAATGAATCCCAAAGTAAAGATGATAAAATTGAAGTTTTCGAGTGCAAAAGCGGCTGACTTTGCGAAGACAAAGGCGTTATTTTTGCAACGACAAGAAATTGTACTTTCAAACATATACAGGCCTGTTCCCGTTTCCGAATCCGATTAATCGGAATTGGTATCTCTTGTGATTTCTAAGAAACGATTACAAAATTTACTCGATTCTTTTGGCCATTCAGAAGATCGAATGAGGTTAATTGGGCTTTTGAAATTATACGTTAAATAACACAGTCTGTTTTTGGAAGCGAGAACATTTAACAATTCTGATTTCGCATGATTTGATCGAAATCAAAAACAGGAACAGGCCTAATAATTCTATCTAATTCTGTCTATTTGCCATATTCCTGTTTCAAATGTGGTACATATTCCCATTTTCAAAATCTACTACAATGAGACTCATACATATATTTGCCTTGGCATTTTTATATTTTATTTAAATTTTTGTAAATTAATTAATAATGACTAAATACTTAGGTGAATTAACACAGTTTCAAAACTAATACATATTTTTAATATATATATTTATTTATGTGTATGTATGTCTGTAATGTATGTACGATGGGAAGTAGCAATCCTGCCTAACTTCACTTCCGTTCCCATCGATAAAATAAACTAAAACAAAAAATATTCAAAAATATTTTCCCAGATCCACGATCGCCTGGTGAACGTTTCGCTAGAGCTTTGATTTGATGCTATATAGACAGCCATAAGAAATCAGTGAATCAATATCGTGGCCAAACTTAAGTACAAATATAACTAGATGGATAATTAATAATCTAGAACTAGCATTGAGCCTGTGTCAGAGACGACAACAACAGGGAGAGGATGTGTAGAGTAGAGATGTATCCAGCAGGGGCTATTCCTCCACAGACGGAGGTGTGGGCGTGCGTAGACAACGCTCAAAGTCCTCCACCAGTTGATCAGCATTCACATCATCTTCATTGTCCAGTTCCTCCACCTGAGCCAAAGCCTCATCTAAATCAAATTGTGGCGACTTTAAGGTCTCCCCGGTGACATCCACCAGACGTGTGCGTAAGCGCTGAGAGATTTCCTCCAATTCGGTAAACTTTCTCTTAATAGCCTGCCCCAATTGTAAATGATTCAAGTCCAGAGATTGCTCAAACTGTGCTATAGAAGTGTCCACATTGGGCAAAGCTTCGATATGAGCCTCTAGGCCGCCAGTGACACGTCCATTAAAATCAACAATATTGTGCCAGCCGCTGGGGAAGCTGCTGCCCGAGAGCTTCAAGGCGGCAAAACCGATGATGGCATCTTCCAACGGAGTGGGTTCAGTGCCTGAACCAGCCTTCTTCCACAACTTCAGGATAAACAATTTCTGGGGCTGGAATAATCGTTGATTTTAAAATAAGAAAAAGTTAATGCACCGAAAATAAGATCACTCACATTACTCAAATAGTCCCGGCTGACCTCCACCTGAAAATTGCTTCTCCATTGCGGTGAGGTAGATTTCTCCACTATGGGCGTGGCATAGACCATGCCCTCATGCGATTTGTAGGTGGCACCTTCACTGTGCAAAGCCTGGAAGGTGACATAGGTATTGGGTGGCTCATTGGGTGGAAAACGTTTTTGTCGCTTGGCCTGCTTTTTGTTGGTTTTGCCATAGCCAGGATTAAGAGGCAAACCGGCTGCTCCTGTGATATGCAGATTAAACAGGAAGTTGTTAATAGACGTGGGCTGGGCCAAGCTGGGCGGAGCTTTGGTTGATGAAGCTACAGCTATGGGTGCAGTTAAAGCGTTTTGCAGCATATCCAATAGATCTGTGGTTCGTCTCACGACAGGCACATCAAAGCCACGCAATTGCTTAAGCTGAGCAATTTGGGTTTCGCTGCCTATGGCCAGGAGTACCTTGAGCTCGCCCAGCTGAGTTTGGCTCTGTGGGTGCAGTATGGGTGCCCAGCCATCAATGGAAATCACGGGTAACTGAAAAACAGTTTGAATATCAAATAATTGTGTATGCATTATTTTTGATTTTCTGGTCTTACCTTTCCCTTGCACAAATGATTGGTGATACTGGCATCCCGATAGGCTATATAAAACTGATGCAACGGCAATCTCACCTGACCACCCAAAGGCCGAACTTCCATTAACAACTGTTGACGTTCCACACTCTTTAGGAACTTGTCATCATTGATAATGGCAAATTGTTCCTTCAATTGAAACGCCTTCAGCTGGTCATCTAGCTTTACCTCCAAAGGGTGCTGTTGCCAAAAGGGTTGTATATAGAGCTCCTGGCATTGAGACGTCTGCATTGGGCTTAATTGACGCAGCTCTCCCGCATAGATGTAGCCACGCAGGAGACGTACCTTGGAGGTTTCTGCCATGAAATTGACACTGTCCAGGCTAGCTTTATTATTATTGTTGCTGGGCGGCTGTTTAAGTGGGGCCTTCGAATTGTTATTGTTGTTGTTGTTAACTGAAAAAATACAGACGGAAGAGAAAGATTAAAATTTGCTAGCTACTCAACTGCACCTTGATCCCTTCTCCAGCAGCCATGTGCCACATTAATTGTGAATCAGCAGCAGCTTATCGCCTACGTATTAGAGATTGCTGCGGATTGATTAAGCGGCTAAAACTGCGTCTAAGTGGTTACATTATGTGCCTATCTCGTGTGGATTCCCATCATTCGATAATGCAAAGCGAGCAACTTAAACTAGAGGGATTATGTACACTGTGTAATTATAATACATTGTTTTCAGAAAGCCTGAAAAATGAATCAACTACTTGAGGTATATTCTAAGGGGAAGTTAAAGCAAGAGCACAGTGGGATGAAAGCGCTCCTAAATTGGCTAAATTGTCTTCAAACTGGATGCAAACCGATTCTAACCAAATCAATATACTTAGGCCAATTCTTATATAAAAGATTACCCAAATAAATTGACATTTAATTTCGCAAAAGCTTTGCAATTTGGACACTTTATTTGGTATATTTTTAAACTTTTGCGAGTTTGCATAGTTACTGTACTGGAAATGCAGTTTTGTGCAGAAAATAAGTAATAGCGTAAAAAATATTATAGTTAACCTTCGGGAGAAATGTTCTCTAAAAGATCTAATCCAAAAATAAAACAATTGGTTTTAACATTAATCAACAAAAGGTTCAACAGTGTCAACGAAACAAAGAGTGAAGCAAAGTAATCACCTAAAGACATACAAAAGAATAAAAAGCTTCAAAAAAAGGTCAGCGACGAGTAGAACTTGGATAGCAGAGAGCTCAAAAACTGTATGAACCGTTGTACAAATTCACATGGAAAAATGGTGTGGTCTTAAGACAGGTATTTATCAAGACAAATGAGCAAAAATAAGAAGAAGACTCTGTGCAGAATTTCAGGGCAATTTCTTTTCGGTACGTTCCTTAATAAGACAAAGAACATTCTGCAATTGTTTCTAAGCTACAACAGCTCTAGAGCTCAACAGACTAGACTAGACTATAACAGTCTATGGTTGATTTTACTCTGAAACCTACAATTACACAAGTTTACAACAAAGAAGAGAACAAACTTGCCTTAAGGGCAGGTGTTCAAAACTTTGAAAATCTACTTTATTTGCCACTCTTGCTAGGACCGATCAAAAACATCCTAGTTCACACCAAAGCGGTGGGTATTAGGAGAAATTAAAAAAAAAAAGTTGCTCTTTAATTTTTTGCAACCATTTTGATAAAAGTGGTTCCGAGACATTCGCTTTTAAAGTTTCGACAACGGTTTTCGATGATATGAAAATTATTTTTGATAGATTTAAAATATTGATTTGGTGCATTTGGGTGTTAGCTTTCACCGACAATTTTTTTTTTTAAATTCGGTCAAATCGTTCTCCAGAAATTTGGTTTAAAGTGCGTCAGGACATGGTAAAAATAATCTTCAAAAATGTCCAAGTAAATTTTTTTTTCCAAATTCTGATGATTTTGTAAGTTCTTTTAAAGTTGTATAACTAAAAATAAGCAAGTACATGGCATTTTTAAAAATACGAGGGCCATTCAAAAAAATTTTCCGGAAAAAGAATGGTTTTCGTTTATTTTTGTAAAACATATTTTCGAACCTGTGTTTATAGGACCCTAAGAGAACGTTTAAGCAAAAAAAAAAATTTTTCTGAAGGTATACAGACCCTTAACTTTGTTTTGAAGACTGTAACGAATTCGACTAAGCAATGAAGGACAAAAATGTAGACTGTACTATAAACAATCGATTGAAACATACCAACTTCATTCGATTGGTCCTTTATATATTTAAGGGCCCTAAGGCTTGTAGAATTTCAACCAAAACTCGGAAAATTACAGTTTTTGGTAGGTTTCCCAATTTTAAATAGCTCAAAAAAAGGTTTAATTTAGAGCTTTGAATTTTTTTTTTCAAATAATCAGGATTACAATCAAAAATTTGTATCCAAACATTTGTTTGGAAAAAAAAAATGGATTTTTGGGAAAACTTAGTCTAGCAAACAAGACCAGTATCAGTATGGAAAATTTGTCAAAAATTTTTAATAATTTTTTTTTTTTTTGCTTTTGAATAAAATTTTATGACCCAGAAAAAACCACTTTGGCTTTAAAGCTTACTGAACAAGATATAAACAAGACTTCCGATGACCTCGTCTTGGTGTTCCCTGGATACCGATTTCAAATTATTTAATCGGTAGAAAATTGTACTGGCGCAGGGTAGATTATGGTCGGGCGTGCTCGACTGTTCTATTTTAACAATTGCATTATTAATTTTTACAACACGTAAGCCATTTACATTGATTTGAAAAGATAAACTAAAACATTTCGCATTCATAGCTATAGTATTAATAAATATTATAATAATAATAAGATACTCCAAAAAATTAACGAAACTATAAATATTTTTGAAATTATGCCGTCTTAACTTTAAGTGAGAAATCCTTAAGATAACGCTTGACGAAGAAATTCGGCTTTTACATACAAATTTTTTAAGACTAGAGTTTATGGAGAGAAAAAAATTAATCAAAACCTTTTTGAAAAAGTCTTTTTAATCCTGAAAATTTTAAAAAAAATTTCAAAGCTCCATCTTAAACCGTTTTCGGGTTACTTAAAATTTAAAAAATCCCAATATTACACTTTTAACTGTAGAACTTCCATAAAAAAAACTTCCATGGTGAAATTTTTGGGGTTTAGCTTCTCTCACAACAAGCTCCCTTTGGGCCAATTATCATCCAATTCGGCGACATCAAGTCAGAAAATATCCTTACTTGTAAGGAACGCTCCTTAGGAGTTTTTTAACGAAAAGATTGCAGTAAAAGCGCTTTCATAAATATGTGAATAATTCAGGTGGATACTTTAAACCAACTATAATGGTGAAGGAAGCGCAACTTTGATCTAGGCTGCAAACCGGATCAAACCCAATCCCAGCAAAAATGTG
Organism: Lordiphosa clarofinis; assembly: GCA_018904275.1. Classification (NCBI taxonomy): domain Eukaryota; kingdom Metazoa; phylum Arthropoda; class Insecta; order Diptera; family Drosophilidae; genus Lordiphosa; species Lordiphosa clarofinis. The sequence goes on along the minus strand of JAEIGQ010000007.1, from coordinate 463,542 downwards.
ACAACTCTAATGGAATCTATGATCCAACATTCGATAGTTCATTCTTAGGTTTGATGAAAATAGTAGCAGGTTTGAAACCGAAACAGACTAAAGGATATCGTAAAAAAAACAAAGTTGTGTAAAAATTCACCATCTTGCAAGCACAAAAAGCGAAAGGGAAATAGAGCCGAAACTATCTCTAAATAACGTATTCGTATCGTTTTCTGTAAACAAACGGATACGTCGAACAGCTATGGTAGTCTAATTTCTCTTTTAGGCAGTATGCGCCGGTATGATCACCAGATGTGGGTGAATTCAGACCTCTTTTACAGAGTTGCGACAGGCTCTGGAATCCCTTTCAAAAAATATCTGTGATAACCTACCACAAGAGTGTGATTAAAAATGTCATAAAACTGGTTCGTATGGTCAATAATTCTGGCGGACCCCACTTGACCGATAAAATCTTTAAAAATAATAAAAAAAACACTTAAAGGCCCAGTTATAGTTTTAAAAATTAAATTAAATTGCGCAGTAAATTCACAGAATAAAAATCGAAATTCCTGGTTTAAAACGGTTTGCATCCTACTACGTTTTCAAAATTTTTTCAAAATTCCTGAATAATTCTACTTATAAATTCCCACTGTGCCCAGGCAACACACGCACACACAAAATGGTGAGAACAAAACTAAAAGCTGTGACATAATGAAAATAAAAAACATAAAACACGAAACAAATTTGTTTGTTTTTGTTGTTGTTGGTTTTTGATTTGATTTTGTTCTTGTTTTAAATGAAAATTGGTTATAATTGAATTCCAAATTATTTTTAAAAAGAAAATGATGATGGGCAGCACTTGGATAACGGCAAATGTGTTCAGGACAAGGCGTGGGCGGAGCGTGTTCAATTTGTGGCTGTAGTTGTGGTTGTTGTTGGAGGCGTGTTGTTGTTGCTGTTGCAGTAGCAATATCAGTTGCTGTGGTCCACACCCGAACCTTAGTCATATATATTCACCTGGAGAAGATGACTTGCTGTTGTTGTGGCTGGGAGTTTCATCCTGTTTCTGGCTAGAATTGTTGTTGTTATTATTGTTGTTGTTGGCCAAAGTCTTGGCCATGAGCAAACTAATCTTTAGGTAGAGACTACCCAAATGTACATCACGTCGTTTAATTGCAATGCATTTGCATTGCTCCAACAGCGAAGCTTCAAATAGTTCCTTGAGCTGCAAACGTCCCATGCCCAACATTTCATTCAGACAAGTGCCTGGCTCACGCCACCAAACAGTGAAATCAATATGGCCCAAGGCCTCAACATCCTCGTCAAATGCCAACCGTACCTCCCGCTGAGCCGTCTGACCAAAGCGGGTGCATTGCGTCAGACTCTGAAACTTTTCTGATTCGAATTGCATGATGTGAAACATGGGAAAATGTGGCACTGATTTGATTAACTCCTCAGAGAGTTGACACTCCACGGTAAAAATAGGACGCACTTCACTCTGCAACAGTTCCATGCGCTGAGTGCCCTCCGGCTGCAATGTCAACGCCTCCAAATGCAACTGCAAGGCGTTGCAGCGCTGAAAGATTTGGGGAGTGAACACCAAATCCGTTAGCTGCTGCTTGTGCTGGAGGTTCTGCTCCTGCTGCCAAAGCTCTTGTTGCTGCTGCTTCTTTTTCAGCTGCTGCTCTAGAGGCTCCGAGGCGGCAGCTGTGGCAAAAAGAGCCACTAAATCGGCATCCAATTTCTTCATTACCTCCATTATCTCCGCTTTGTTGGTAGTGCCTGAAATGGAGAAGGAAAATTTTTACTCAGTTTTTGTGATTCACGTGTTGGCGGTTGTAGTAGAAATTACAATTTTCTATGGGCTGGAAAAGTTGAACCGATCTCCACGACGTGGACTTGTGAAATGTGACATACAGGCCCAGGTTTGCGAAGCAAGCAATCTAAATAGAAGAGAGGCCGGTAGAGAGATGTCGAATTGCCGGCATTTAATCGCGTTTTATGCTTTGACTTAACTTCGCTCTCTTTATCGCACGTGGTTTAAGTGAAACGCTCTCTTTGGAAAGGCGTCAGATGGTGAATTATGAATACTCTTACGCAGACTTAGTTAATATTATAAATGTGAAAGTTTGTATGTTTGTTACTCAATCACGCAGAAATATTTGAACGAGTAGGAAATAGGCTATATAACTGTAATTTAAGTCAGAGTTCCCCAGCCATAGCCCCTGAAAGACGAACATACAATGCACACCGAATGCTTGCCAAAATAAGGCATCACTGTGTGTTTTCGAGCTCTCTTCTTGGGGAACCCTGATTTATATGTTAGAAAATAAAGAGAAATTTTCAAAAAATTCTCATTTGAGATTAAATTATTTTAAAGATTTGATTGCGAAAGCTAAAAATTGTAATTATATAATCTTAATGGTCCAAAAACCGCGAAATTTGACGTAATTTCATTTAAGGTATTACAAAAGCGCTAGAGCTTGCAAATTAAAGGTGTATATTGAACGGTTTAAATTATTTCAAAATTCCAAAACTATTCACTCTTATGAAGACTTGACAGACGCCAATAGTAAACGGGTAAAAAAATCCCATTTGAGTTTAGATTATCATAAGCACGGGTTAATAGGAGTAGATCAAACGGTCCAAAAAAATCTATACTTTCAAAATTTTATAAGATCATATGGATTTAATTGATTGCCATCTATACGAGTACATGGTTAAATCGAACGTTCCATCAGTCGAGCAATTATCTAATATTTTCATAGGTCTTGAGATTATTAAGAAAATGGGATAGATGCCCAAAATTTCATTAGAGTTTTTACGAAAGCTTAGGAACGTTGTTAAATAGAGGTGTAGATCAAACAGTAAAAATCATTGCAAATTTTTTCGTAGGAACTTTAGTATGTATTATGGGGTTTTCATGGAAGGCAATGTAGGCGGGTAAATAAAAACAGTTGATCGAACATGTAAAAAAACGCGATATCATAGATAAACGGTAATCAAAGACGGGTAAATATAGAAAGTGTCGTGATTTACATTGACTAAATATCACGATATTTGGAACATTTTTAGCAGTTTCGGGACTCATTAAGATTTAAAAGCAACTGTAGACGGTAGAAAAAACCGCGAAATTTTGCATATTTTTGTACGAGTTTAACAATTATGAAGACGTGTAAATTGACGGGAGAAAATCAATCGGACCAAAAAATCAGGATATGCCAAAGACTTTAATATTAGATCAGATCATTATAAGGATTTAATAGAAGTTAGGTTCTAATATAATTTTAGATCAATTAAACTTTTTTTATTTTGTTTCTACATAATGTTCCACCGATTTTTATAAAAAATTATGTTTTTTTTAACATTTTATTAAAAAAATAATTAAAAATTTTTTAATTCATTATAATAGCCTAAATAATGAATATTTGCCTGTTTCACATTCTTCACAATACTAAAGCTTATAAAAACATTGAGTATGGGTATTTCCATTCTGTCGAACCGTGTATATCAAGTGAAACTAAACAGAAGTGGTTTTGGGGAGCAGCAATATAAAGCCAAAGTTTAGCGAAACCTAACACAATAGCTAAGACCGAATAGTTTTAATATCTTATGAATGAATAGTTCTTTGAAATGTACATTGTTTGATTTAAAAATCTGGAGTACATTTTTTGTAAAAAAATATTTATCTCTGTCGATACGTGATATGTCAAACGTGACGTTATATCCATCATAATATTTATGTGGTTTACAGTTACAGTTAATTGCATTGGCATAGTTTCTTATGCATTCTTGTATAGTCCTTTGTACCATCAGATAGAATTTAGATAGCGAAAGTACATGTCAAATTGAGAACTTATCAGTTTCGGAAGCTTCAGAAATGGTACCATGGTTCTCGCCTGTCCCAGAGATTTCGAAGTAATATTGACTTTGCTTTAGAATTTACAAGAAAGCGTTGAATGAGGTAGGTCAGAGTTCTCGCTCTTCCTGACCAAACCCTTATATTATATCTTTGTCTTATCTTTGTCCAATCATTCGATAATGCTCTCCTCCATTGTACCATTATTTCTACTTCTTTCCAATTTTTGTATACTCAAATTCAGTTTTTATCAACATGCCTACATACTCTGAGTAAACAAAGAGCATAACAAGTTCGACTATACGTCTCGCCTCTCTTTCATCATATAAGAGAAACCGAAAATAACCGAATATGTCTACATGAATACAATTTTTGCATAAATTGCCGGCATTGGAAAAGTTCAGTGACAAAAGGAAATACAGCTTGGAGGTCAAAATGTTATCAAAAAGAATCCATACTTCTTGCCTAGTAACGCGTAAAAATTGAATCCGTTGCGAGATGTTAGATAAGAGAGCGAGGTTCAATGACATAATCACAACGTGTTACGGCGTTAAATGGTGGATAGTGGGTAGGATTGTAGCCCTTATTCCTGCTAATTAAAACCCATAGAAATGTTTAAAAGTCCAAGCCTTAGACGACTATCAAGGCCAGGCTTAGCAATATCGATTCCCCCTACCTTTCAATGTTCTTAGCGTAACTAGAAAATACAACACCGAAGCAGTAAATTTTATTCACACAATTCCTCTCTCGCGCGTCATAGTTTTGCCTGGTCTTTGGCTCCGACGACCCTCATATAAAATTGAAGGCCACTTTTACTGAAAAGCTCAGGCACAGCAGCTGGCATAAACTTACTCGAATTTGCCATTTAGCAAAAAAAAAATAAACGAAATCAAAGCGCGAAACAATGAAGCATGGTTAACATAAAGCCAGATAAAGTTATGTGTCCCTCTGATAAAAGAAAAAGAACTGAAACAGGAGCGGATTTGGTGTGTTGCTGTTTAAAATATGAGTTTAAGGGAGCGTTAAGAAGAAACATGAAAATTTAAGAAGGCACAAGCTTGCAAGCTTTGTAGATTTGAATCATTTTTAATTTTAACCAATTGTTTCTGCAGTTTGGGAAAAGGTCAGTTTGGGACAGGGGTGTAGAAGAATGATTCATTTTTATTTTTAACTCACCATTAATTAAGAAAAATATAAATCATTTAATTATTTTTTGAAAAAAAACCAGAGTTGAATTAATTTTGATTTAATAAAATAGAAATAAAAAGAATGTAATTGATTTCGATTTAATTCATTGAAAACATAAAGAATTGAAATGATTTTATATAAATTCATTGATGTTCATTCATTTGATATAAAACAATGTTAAGATGAATGCATGTTTTGTTTTTATTGTGAGAAGATTTATATTCTTAACTCGCAGAATATAGAAAGGGTCTACTAAGTTCGTGCAAGTGTATGTAATGTAAATATGTATATGTATTAGACCTTTGTCTTCTTTTTTGACCACCTTTTAACTACAAATTCATTATTTTGAAAGCGTTTTGAAGCTCAAGTTCAATTTATGAGTACGAATTATATGTGTCTCCGCTATATTCGACCCATCGAGATAAAATTTATTGTTTTCCTGATTGATCAGTATCTCAATAAATTAAAAATTTTATAAAACTCCACCATGATTTTCTGAAGTTTAACATTTATGGGCGGGGTATTAATCACTTGTCCATTGGAGGCAGGAAATTGGTATAACAATTGTAGTAACTTCTTTCATCTTTGGAGAATTTCCCAAAATTTTTTACAGCAGCCATGGTATCTGTGTGTTTTAGTATAAATGAGCTTATTAAATATGAAATCGAACTGATCTAGATGTATGTTTTAAATCATATGAATGAACATACAAATTTCTATATTCATTGCAATTTATACATATTTTATTAATTTTTTTTAGTCAATTCAATTTGCAAATTTAATTGAACCTGAATAAATCTGACGATTGATTGAAAAATGGATCATTCAAGTTTTCTTATTTATTTGAATACTATCAGGTATCAAGTTTAGAATTTTAAACACAAGAGGAGGAACTTATTTTGACAATTGCCATATATCATTCGGTCGATTTGTTGACCCTTTGATCTTCACCGTCCGTCTATTTAATCGTCTTCATGATATATAATTCTGCAACACCTACCAAATCTTTTTGATAAACTAAACTAATTATACAATTTTGTAAATTTCGCGATGTTTGGGACAGTTCGGTCTACAATAGACATACAGACATACAGTCTATAAAATTTTCATATAATTTTAGGAATAAGAAAATTTTCCAAATTTCGTTACTTTTGTTTTGATTGTTTAATTGATTTAATGAGTTTAATTGTTTGATCTACACCTCCTATTTACCCGACGACTTTGGCATTTGCAAACTTCACAAGAATTTGATCTGTATAATCTTTCGTAAGAGCAGAAATTTAAATTTGGAAAACTTCGAGGTTTTTGGAAATGAAAAGTTTGACAATTTCGCAATTAGTTTTGACCGTTGGATGTACAGCTCCTATCGAAAATGTATAATTACCTTCGGTTTTATGAATCATATAAAAAACTTTAAAATTTCATATTTTCGTATAATAAAATATAATTTTTAATTTTTATTTTTTGCCTGCACTTTCGTAAAAACTTAAATGACATTTTGGTTAAGTTTCACTGATCTTGGTCTACTCCTCCTATATACGCGATTTTAATTGCCACCTATCCAATCTTCATATTTCTTAGGTATTTTAAAAATTTTGCGACCATCTTTTCCGATCTATTTTCCTGACCATTTGGTCTAATCTTCCTATTAACCAGACGGCTTACTCGTCTTTTTTATAATTTTTTTTTTCGCTTTTATTAAATAGTTTAAAAAAAAGAGGAAATTCCGCGGTATTTTGGAACTTTGAAATAACAGCTACATATATAGCATGTGTTCAACTCTTGGTTATCAACTAACTGTGTGCCAAGTTTCAGCGATTTCGCCTTTTGTGATGTATCAATGGTCCCTTTCAGAATACCATTATTTCTTATACTTCCGATCTTACCTCCTGAATGCAGTGACTACCTATAGCGATTTCGGCAATAAAATAACCAACTTAGTGATTAAAGACTATAGACGATTCCCTAAAAATCTTTTAAAGCGAATTTTCTGCCGAATTTAAGAGGTTTCAATCAAAGACCGGGACCAGGCATTTTCATACGCCAAAGAAAATATGGACATTTCTACAGAAAGTTCCACCAAGACCAAAAAATGAAAAGTAATTGATGAGTGATATCACTGCACAATTTGCCCATGGAGCAATTAGAATTAGAGAGAACATTTGCACCGCCTCTTAATTTTGTTTGATAGTGCCCAAAAAGATACTTCAAAATAGGTTTGTCGAATATTTCAAAAATATCTATATCGATATTTTTGGCGATATTGAAAAAGTATCATTTCGATATAAATATTTTGGTGTTAAAAACATCGATATTATCGATATTTTTCAATAAAAACACGGATCTTAACTATCAACAGGTCTTTTGAGGTGATTGAGGCGTCATTTGACGTGTTGTAAGAGCTATAATCTGTTTGCGCATAAAAAATATTACTTAGTTTCCATATTTACATTGAAAGGCTACCAAATTTTTAGTGTACAAAAATTCGAAGATTTTAAACATAATTATAATTGATTTATATTAAAGCTTTCTTACAAACATATGTATCATGTGCATCACGATCTAAATATCCAAAATATAAAAAAAATCATAAAAAGCAGCCATTTGACACACAAAGGACCAAAATTACCAGAATTCAAAATCATTTATACTTGGATTTACCGTTGATGAGCTCCATTTCAGCCAAGCATCTCCATGCTTTGCTTTTAAGTTCGCATTTATATTCGTTGAGTTTCTACTGGTCCCAAAAACACAAAAGCACAAGAAACAGTTATTCGCAACAGTGCGACCGATCGCTATAACAAAAATATCACCAAAAAATATTCGATATTCGATATATCGCCTCTGAAAAATATGCGATAATGATATTCGTCATTTTGGGCAAAAATATCGATAATATTTTCGACAACCCTACTTCAAAATGCCAGTAGGAAATCACTGTGGTTAGACCGAGACGACCTTAACCCAAATGTATCCAGAGAGCGAACAGCTGACCAAAAAGTATCTAGAGAGCGTAAATGAGAGCGTACAGCTGACATTTTTCTGACCGAAAGCGGTGTCGACTGAGCAAAGTTTCTCTCTAATACTCTTTGCTCCATGAATTGCCTTACATCCCAGCGGCGCAGAGCTCAACGTGTTCTGTTGAAAATATGCATTACGACTGTAGAAAATGTAATGCAATACAATCGCTGATTTTCGTAAGAGAGATTGTAATCGGTAACGAACAGAAACAACAACTCGTGCCACACACGAGCCGATGCCAGTTTCGTTTGCTTTAGTGCCTTCCTCCTTTGTCCATAAGCTATTTTGACATTCCTTTTATTTGCTTCAATTGTATTTGTATGTAGAACAAATGTGTAAGTGTAGCAGGGACTTGACACGTATGTGGCGATGAGTCACTTAAATTCCATTGGCAAAAGTACTGGAGGCTCAAAACACGACTATGCCGAACCAACAAAAAATTTAAAAAGCTAAATTGAATTATTGGTCATACCTAAAAAGCTGACGAGAGAGGACATTCCCCCTGATGATCCCGTATTTCCCAATTGAAGTCTGGACAATTTACAGCTTTGGAAAAGCATACATTATATTTATATATCACGTAAAATCAATAAAATCATTTAAAGTAAACTAAAAGAAAAACCACTGCATTACTACTTCATTACCCACTCATATAGGCTGTAAAGCACGTGTATTACCAACCCATATACTTCTCTATCAGTAGTACATTGCATCGTATAACAAGTGCTTTACCCACCCGAATTCTTTTCCAATTTTAGTAAATTGAATCGTATTACAAGTGCTTTACGGCAGAGTATACGATTTTTAAATTGTGTGTTGAATTGTAAACAGACTGTGAACATCCTGCATTACAATTTTAAAAATAATGTAATGTATTTTTATGAAAATTTGGTTAAATTATCCAAATTGGCGAACTTTTCGGCCATATTTGATCAAATTATTAGTGAATAGAACCATAGTTAATGATTTAAGTCCTGCAAAATCTGCAATCATGGCTATTTAGCCAAATATTTATCAAAATTTTTTAAAAATTTGTCAAATTATTTGCCTGTGTGAACTTAGCTTAAGTCCGCCCCTGTATAACTGTTAAATAATATTTATACACGTCGCCCATGTGTCTGTGTATATCTCTCTTTATAAGTATTTTCTCTGTGTTTGTATGTATAAGTAAGTACTTGTGCTCTGCTATTGCTCTGCACGTGCATTTCTATTTTCACGCTAGTTGTACTAATTTGTATGTCTCCGCTCTTCCATTAATGGAAAGTTTTTGTTATACTTAAATAGAATCCGTTTTGGTATACCATGCCAAGTGATAGAGTTGTTGGTCGGGGCTTGTGGACTATTTTAAGCATTTGCAATTGTTGTTAATAAATTAGATCTGCCAATTTCATATTTGTGTTTGCTCGCGCGCTTACGTAAGAGTCAACAAACTGTTGACGATGTGTTTTTCTTTTTACATAGTATTTATAAAAAAACACCGAAATCAAATTTATAAATAAAAATATATTGAAAATGCCGCCGCCGCCGCAGCTGCGGCAAACCAAAATAAAAACAGACGCGGTCGTTGCGATACTTCTGCTGACGCTAACGAACTCGTCAGAAGTATAACAGTTAACCCACTGAAGAATACATTTAGAAAATAAAAGCTACTACAGATTGACAAGAGGTCCCTCGGTATCCGAAATTAATTGTGGGATCCGGGCAGGATCTAGATGAGATGGGGAAATATTCTATCATGTAAGACAATTTGGATCACATTCGAGTATTTTTCTCAGCACTCTGATTCAAAAAACTATTATTCTTTTGATTGACCTGAATGCCAAACGCAATTTTTAATCCTTTTAGTATGAAACTCGGTTGGTAAGCTTTATGCGTCAAATAAATGGAAAAACTTGGAAACTAACTCTAAAGTGTTTGAATTGTATTTTTTTTATGAATATGTTTCGATCTGAATAAAATTCCGTTGGTAAGTGATTTAGAACAAATAAATGAAAAAAACTATGCTCCAATTTTGAAAAACCTACTGAAATTTCGGGGCCCATAAATGAAAAAAGAAAGCAAAGACGCCATTTGCGCTGCTTACCCGCTTGGCCTACAATGGGTTAATGCAGCGCAAGAAAGAGCGAGAGAGTCAAAAACACTAAGAGAGCAAAGAAAACCGTTTGTTTTCGCACTCACCTGCAATAAGCTCGCCCGGCGGCTGATGCTGCTGCTGCTTAGCTTGCATGCTTGTCAACTGACAACCTGGCGGGGGCAGCGGTGGTGGGGGCGGCTCGGTGTTAAGGGTGGAAGCCGGCGCAGGAGCTGACTCGGCGAATAACATTCCGTATTGCTCTATCAGCTGCTGTTGCTGTTGCACTTGTTCAAACGCGGAACAGATCGTGAGGTGACGATATAAAGCATAAATTTCAATAGGTAAACGTTGGCGTGGGCACACAGACGCAGGAACAGGAGTAGGATGTTGGTTGGCGACGTCGTGGCCAGCGACAAACTGAATCGAGAAACAACACGCGCGTAAATGGTCTAAAAATAAGACAAGGCTCTCGCTATTGTGCAGTCGATGATGCTGCTGTCGACTTGACCTTTGCTTATGATTTCTATGTTTGCCCTTTAAAAGCTTTTCCGCACAGCTGATGCTGCTGCTGCTGCCTGCTGATGACGTCGAGCTTGAGAAGCAGGCGTGGGCGGGGTAGGTCCTGGCTTTGATCGATTTATCTGTTATGAAATTGATTTCGACATAGGAAACAGGCACTTGCCACAATTTTACTCGCTTACGATTTGTTATTATTTGCACGATTGTTTTATTGGGTTCCTTATATTGCTGCTCCTCCTTTGGAGGTTTTAGCATAATTAAACATTTCCCATTTTGGTGCCTGTAGCACACACCGACACATACACTCTCACTTGCACTTCACTTCACTCGCACACACTCTCAAAGGGCGAAAATAGATGGAGAGAGTGTGTAAGAAATTAACGGGGCTGCAGAACTTAAGACATAAAAAAATCACTTCTTTTTTTGTCAAATCGAATTTTTCCGTACCGCGACCGTTGGATGAAAAACTGCTTATGCTGCTGTGCTGCAAAAAGCTTTTTGTGTGCGGCTAAAAGGAAGAATTAGAAAAGCCGAATTCTAAAAGCTCGCCGACAAAATACCTGGAAACAACAACACAGATGTTAGAGTGACCAAACTGAGCAGAGGGCAAAAAACTGCATGCTCGTTTTAGTATGACCTTGTCCTGATGTTAAGTTGGTTAACAGTTGCGGTTTTCAACTCTTATAATATTGAACTAGTAATGTATTTTACCTAGTTAACCCTTTATTGACCAAATTAGTTTTAATGTGTGTTAAAAATACATTTTTAATAAATAAATAATTAATTTTTCAATGAATTCATTCCGTCCTTTAGTGTGACCGTTTTAGCATGTTAACCCAGTTAACAGAGGGCGCGCAGAAATTTCAAAATTCAATTTCACACATACTCATCGAGTTTTATTAATTCAACAATTTCCACTACAAATTTTAAGCAAACAAACGTAATTCCTCCCGTGCCTCAATCGCCTTGGGTGGAGTTGGAGTCTCGAATTCACCCAATTCGGCATCATAGTACAAAGCAGCACGATAGGGACGCAGCTCCCAAGGCACCTGCTGTTCCATTGGGGTCAATTGTACACCCAAATCCTCCAGAGTGGGCACACCGGGCAAAACCTTATCAGTGATGGCTTCCCGCTCAATGCGTTCGGGATGTAGACCACCCACTGGGGCTCCCGGGCAAATCCAACTGGTGAATTTGGCTTTCATAAGGAAAGTGGGATCCCAGCGCATGTCGTAGCGTTGATAGCCCCAGCGTTTTTGGTCTTTGCGCATAAGGCGATGGAACCAGTCCATAAGCTCGCTCAGCTGATAGCGTTTAGGTCTAGAGGGAAAGGGAAACACGGATAGATTTACTATAAAGAGTGTACTCGCGAGCTTAGACTCACCCCACTGCCTGGTAAACGCGTCCAGCTGTATCGGGATCCTTGGCTGCATTGATAATGGCCTGGGCCACATCCGATACGAACACCGGCTGCTTGACCGTGCGCTCTCCCTTATGCCACAGGGGCATCGAGCGGAACTGACGACGCCAGACGTGGGCATAATAACGCAAGAAGCGATCCTCAGAGCCGTAAATATCAGCGGGTCGTATAATTGTAGCATCGGGGAACGCTTCACGCACCTGCAGCTCACCCTCGTATTTGCTCTTTAACCACTGGCTGCCACCCTTCAGATACAAGGGCTCGGGATTGGGCTCCACATTGAGGGAAGACAAATGAATAAAGCGTTCGACTCCTGCAGCCCGGCAAATGCTGTAAGACAACAAAGGAATAATCCCACTTCAATTCCATGTTCCATTTCCTTTAGCTCACCTGGCCAAACGTGCCGCTCCATTTACATGCACATCCTTGAACTTGAAGTTCTTCGTCTCATAGTCACGACCTACCAGATTAATCACCACATTCGAGTGCTTCACCGCCTCCCGTATGGACTTGGGATCCTCCAAATTGTAGAAGTGGAACAGTACCTGGCCCAAATCACCGCACACCTTCAAGCGTATGATTTCCGAATCATCGCCGCGATAGGGCAAAATCATTTGAGTGCCAGATTTACCCAACTTATTGCACACATAGCGACCCACAAAACCAGAGGCTCCGAAAACGGTGGCCACAATTCCATTGAAACTGCTGCGTCCACCAGTGCCGCGCTTCATGGCAGCCGGATTGGTGGTCTTCAGTGGACGAGGGGAATCCTCAGCTGTGGCATAACCACGCAGGCACAGTACTCCCACCAAACCACTGCCATGGTGCTCTGTATGGATGAAGAGAAACAACAACAATAAAAAATCAACCCAGTTGAATTACATAATTTTTTCCTGCTAGTTTTTTACTGTTTTTGGATTTCAACTCACTGGCCAATTGCATATTCCGGGTTAGTACTATGGCGGCCATTGTGTACCGGCTGTATATAGTACTAAAAGCTATTAATTATGCTCGTTTTAACTTAAAATCCAGATTTCCTATGGCAATTCCAAGATGTTCTAGAGATGACACTTGGCTCATGCGATAACAAATCGATAGCTATAGTCGCATATCGATATATAATACGTAATTTAGTTACGTGATGCCACTTTACAAAATTAATTTGAATAATTCGTTAAACTGTAGGTTTTGATTCGATGATTCAATACTGCAATTTGCTGTATAAGACTTACATGAAAGTTTATATTTTTCTTTTGTAATATTTTGTCTTATTTTATTTAAACAAACTTGCTACTCCAACGTGTTAAGGTGATCAATCCCCAAACCAAATTACAGAGCAAAAACTAAGAAACTCGATTTCATTTTCAAAAGAAATAATTTAACATTAATAAGATAACCAGTTAATAATCAAGAACTCCGGACTTTTTCAGAAAATTAAATAAAAGTTTCCTTCTACAGATCGCAAATAATGAATACAAAAAAATCGTGGGGGTCATCCATGGTTTATTTTTAAAAGAATTTTGAAATGTACAGGTTCTTGCGAAATGGGCTTGGGCACCCCTGATTTAGAGATATATGATAAATATAAGGCAGCTTTAAGAGGTTGGAATACGATCATCAAAGATATTAAAAACAAACCTTTTTTGGTTCTAGCCCAATATAGTTATTTTAAAACGCTTAGGAAAAATACTGAAAAAATAATAAAATTGTTTTTCAAAAATAGGCGTAAGTCGACCTTTAATTAAACAAAAGGAAAATCGAACATAATTTTGCGGATTGGGTAAGTCCGCTTTAATTTTAGAAAAATGCTTTCATAAAAAATATAACTTTATATTTCTTGAACTAATAATTTAGTGGTAAAACAATTTGGAAACAAATTTCTTAAAAAATTAATACTTTAAACTGAGAAACATGTAGCACCACATATAATAGAAAAATTCTTACTTTATTTAAGTCGGTGGCCTTTCTAAAATCAAAGAAAAACGTGCCTTTTTTTTATGAAAAGCTTACCTTAAAAATTAGGGCGTTTTTTTCACATCGTAAAATATTTAAAAAATTTGAAATTGTCTTTTTGCTTGATATTATTTTAAAAAGCATCGTTCCAAAAAATTTAGAAAAATTTTTTTCTTATTTTTAAATATTTTCTTTCCAAACTTAAGGGTAATTTAGGTCCTACCTTATAAAAATTAAAAGCTAAAATTTTTTGTTTTTAAATAAGAAAACCTTTTTTTAGGTTTAAGAATTTTTTAACTTCACAAAGTGAAGAAAATTTGGCATAGCGACATATCTCCGACGACATATCTCCGCCCAGTACATTTTGCCGGCGGAGATATGTCGCTTTTTTCTGGCGGAGATATGTCGTTTTAAAACGACATACCTCCGCCGTGATCAATGGCGGAGATATGTCGTTTTAAAACGAGATATGACGCTTTAAAACGACATAACTCCGCGCGGAGATATGACGCCTCAAAACGACATATCTCCGCCGCACATTGGGGCGACTAGAGCAAATTCCGCGCCAAAATTATATATATATATATTAAACCCATCTAAATCGGTTAAGCGGTTCTTAAGATAAACGCCTTTTTTGATTTATCTTTCCGCCCTCATAACTCTACTCCAATAGCGATTAGAAGACTAGAAATTTAGGAGAGTGAGTTTCTCATTGATGGTAACAACATATTTAAATTTGGTGCTGATCGGAGAGGGGGCAGTTTTTGTATGCTTATTCTGCTATGCCCTTTTCATACAAAATATTTTTTTTTAATTTTTGGAAAAAGGTCCGAAAAACTACATTTTTTTTTAATTGTTGGACATAAAGTATGAATGTCATTAATCAGCTGTTCTAGCATCTGTTTTGTTTGTTTACTTTATTGATATTTGGGACTAGACTAAATTTAAAACAACCATGGAAAATGAAGCAGGCAGTGTTTAATTTAGTAATGTTATTGCCTGACGTGAAATGCCTATAAGAAGGTGGCAAGCCAGATCGGTAGAGGACAAAGAAGTTGTTGCCCAAACAAAAAATCAAATTCAGAACGAATTCAAGGAAAACCTAGGCTTACTTATTGTTATCCCGAAACCTGGATTTGTAAGTAGTAACGATGGTAACACTGCTAGGGTATTTTTTCAAAACGCAGAATCGACTGCAGAGATAACTAAGATAGACATCGATTTGTTTAAAAGAATGCACCCTATATTAATAGTTGTTTCATGCAACTATGATATTAATATAGTCTTGGAGACTGTTAGACATTTTGTAAATTTGTACCCTTGGTACTTTGTGCATAAATTTTTTATTCATGGCCCGGAAATAATTAATTATGCATTGCTCCCAATTAGTCAATTAACCGAGGAGGCCCAGGAAGGACGAAACAAAGATTTCAAGCTTTACAGAGAACATTTTTCGAGAAAATGCAGTCGGAAAAAGTGCAACCTCGATGTTCTAAATAGAATGTTCATTACCTCGGATCCTCTAGTATCGAGGCATTTCAAGAGACAGGAAAAAAATACATTAAATGCCAAAATCAGCTTCAGATCTTTTAGAAACTATACCTGATGTTGAAGAGGAGTACTCTAATTCAAGTGAAAGTAGCGATAAGGAATAGAGAAAATGGTTGAATGTAATACAAAATTGGTTATGTTGTTTTTTTATAATATATCTATATATATAAAAGAAAGTCGTGTTAGTTACACCACTTATAACTCAAGAACGGCAGAACAGATTTGGCTGAAAATTGGTAGGGAGGTAGCTTAGAGCCAGGAGACGGACATAGGATACTTTTTATCCCGTTCGACAGCGTTCCCATGTGGAACATTCGCGGTTTTTTGTTTTTCATTCGATCAAGCTCAAACTCATTTTCAAAGATCTATATGAAAATTCAACAACAACTGCATACCAATCTTCCGGAAAATTCACCCCCATTGGGTGGAAAGTGGGTGGTCAAGGTTGTATGGGCGAAACTTAAGTTGCCAGCGACTAGCTCCAAACTCATTTTCAAATTTACATATAACAAAACATAAAAAAGTGACTTTCAAATTTTGGAAAATTTATCCCCAAAGTCGGAAAATCCGCGGAAAACTGTTGTATGAAACTTTTTTGCTTATTATCCGATAAAGTTCAAACTCATTTTCAAAGATCTATATGAAAATTCGACCACAACTGCATACCAATCTTCCGGAAAATTGGGTGGAAAGTGGGTGGTCAAGGTTGTATGGGCGAAACTATAGTTGCCAGCGATTAGCGTCAAACTCATTTTCAAAATTACACATAACAAAACATAAGTTGTAAGCATAGTACGCGAAGTGGTCTGTGGGCAAGTGGGTGGAGTGTGGGTGGAATGTGGCGGTATGTGGGATGGATGTGGGTGGGATGTGGGTGGCAAGTGGGTGGAATGTGGGTGGGATGTAGGTGGGAAGTGGGCGGAAAGTGGGTGGGATGTGGGTGGGAAGTGGGAGGGATGTGGGTGGGATGTGGGAGGGATGTGGGTGGAATGTAAAAGGGAAGAGGGTGGTTTTTGGGCGGGAAGTGGACGGGAAGAGGGTGGGAAGTGTGTGGAATGTGGGTGGCATGTAAGTGCGAAGTGGGCGGAAAGTGGGTGTGATGTGGCGGTAAGTGGGAGGGATGTGGGTGGGATGTGGGCCTGAAGTGGGTGTGCGTTGGTTCTATACTGTTGAAGGCGCAGCGAAGCGTGACGGGCTATTTGCTAATGAAACAAAAGTATTCTTCCATGGTTGTCTATTAAAACTGACACGCGGACGAAGTCGCGGCGGGTTTTGCTAGTTATCTCTAAAATCTAAAAATTTTTGAAAATTTAACCCAATTATTCAAACGAAAACTATAGGATATACTATTTCGACTGCGAAAAAATAATTTCAAGTTAGTAATATTAGCAAAGAATCGTATTGGCCAATTTTTAGCTTCCTATGTGTCGAAAAAAAATTTAATTCGCAAAAACCTTTAAAATTTTTTTATTTTAATTGCTAAAAAAAATTTTTCCACTAAATATTTCTAACTTTTAACTTTTTTTTAATACTTTAATCCTCTTAAAAAGATGGCATCAACATTTTTTTTGCTACAGCGCTCCGCTGAATTATGGTGCGATTTTGGCCTTTTTGCCCCACTGTGCGCCTCGTTTCAAACGACATATCTCCGCGCGGAGATATGACGCTTTTAAACGACATAACTCCGCGCGGAGATATGACGCTACAAAACGACATATTTCCGTGCGGAGTTATGTCGTTTTAAAACGTCATATCTCCGCCGAGTTACAAACGACATACCCTCCGCGCGGAGATATGACGCTTCAAAACGACATAACTCCGCGCGGAGATATGCCGTTTGCAACATGGCGGAGATATGTCGTTTGAAATGCGGCAAAACAATAAATTGCACAGCATTTCAAAAATATAGTACTTACCTTACCAAGCAAAGCTCCATAAAAATTGTTATCACGTCGCGTCGCATTCGGCGATTGGCAGAAGCTTGTATTATTTCTTGTATTTGAGCAGGGAGCCCTTGCTCTTTTCGCAGTGCTCAAGAAATCATATTTATATGCTTTATTCTTACCTTTGTTGGCTTCAGATATAATAGCAAACATATCCTAACAAAATTATTTTATTTATCATGGCTCACAAATAATTTTTTCGCAAAAAACGCGTTCGACTTAACAGCGTCCACAATAATAACTAAAGCATCATGAGAAAACTGTCACAACGTCGAACGCTTTTTCGGTTGCGAATAAGCAGAACACAAAAAGAAGTGTTAAAGTAGAAAGAACATAAGTGACCTGCCTGCAAATTGTTAGTGTAATTTCGAGCACGCACATATGGGCATTTCCGCGGGTCGCGAACGTACATTTGTACGCTTTTGATGTACAAAAAATACTAAAAAAGACAGAAAACAAAAACTATCCCCACTTTTCTTTTTGCGATTTGATAGCATTTTGTTAGCTCTGTGCTTAGTGCAAAAGACGGGGCTTATCGAGTTTTAGATTTCATAATAATAGCAATAAACATGAGGTCGCGAACGTACGCGGAATAGAAGTCGACTTTGGCTTAATCTAGTGAAATGCAAAATTCTGCGAAATGGAACGGAATATTGTAAAGCTATTAATTTATTATAAAAGAGGATTAATGTAGCTTTCTATTGAGTGTTTACACAGAAAAATATCTCGATTGGTTTTTTTAATTGAATTAATTACCGGTCGCGAACGTACGGGTCGCGAACGTCCGGTTAGAAAGAGCAAGATAAAAATTAACCGTTAATCGAACTTTTTTGGTCTCTATGAATTTTTTTTCTTCTTAATTGATTGCAATGAAGAGATTTTGTAAACATAGCATATGTTTTGCATGTGAAATAATTAAATATAAAATTGTCATTAAATTTTATTTTTCGGTCCAGGTTTACCATTTGGCGGAAATGCCCATATACATATTGATATTTTGCATTTTGTCATTGCATCGCATTTCGTCAAAACAGTCTGTCGTCGTCGCTATACCAAATCGGTACCGTATCGTAAGTACCTACCACAGTACTTACTTGTAAAGCGATAAGGTGGAGATCGCCACCAGTAAGTAGTCCATGTAAGTAGTGCAAGTAGCTATCGCCACCAGCCGTACTGAAGGGGAGCAACAACTTCCTTTAAGACGTCAAATCGAAACTCCAAATAGTTTACGAGATATGGAGTTACAAGTACCAATCAAATGTTAAAAACTTCAAAGTGCTATAAAATATCGACCACAAAAGATGTGTTGTACAGCGTTATTGGCAATTAAATTACCTTTTGATTCATATCTTGCTTGACTCCATCTGGCGCTTATAAAGTGAGATATGGCTTAAAATGTAAGTGCACCTCCCGAAAAAATTCATATATATATTTAGAAAACGTTGCCATGAGAATTTTGTTGAATCGACTTTTGAAATCACCAATTAAAACTATACTAAAAATAGTTTTAGTAGAAATGGGGTAGTTTTTATACACTTGAAAAGTGTATTATAATTTTGCCCAGAAGTTTGCAACGCATTGAAGGAATCATCTCCGACCACATAAAGTATATATATTCTTGATCAGCGTGACGAGCTGAGTCGATTAAGCTTTGTCCGTCCGTCTGTCCGTCCGTCCGTCTGTCCGTCTGTCTGTTTCTACGCGAACTAGTCCCTCAGTTTTGAAGCTAGAGAGCTGAAATTTTCCACAGAGTCTTCTTTTGTCTGCACGCTGCTAATATGTCGGAACCGACCGGATCGGATGACTACTTCTTGTAGCTGCCATACAAATGATTGGTCGAAAAATGTGTTTTAATGAGAAAAACTGTTTTTTTCTTAACATTACCGCTCTCAATCACGGTCATGGGTAATATTAAATGTTTTTAAGCTGATCTGCGAAGTTTGGTCAAAGTCGCTAACCGTTGAGACAAGCGATTTCAAGTGTATAAAAACTTCGGCACGGACGAAGTTAGCCTTGCCTTTCTCGTTTTTTAACTTTTTGAGCCAAGTGTAATCTATAATGGACCATTACCCAGTCGGACTTGGATGCATGACAGATGTCCATATTTCATGCCAACTTGTCACGTCAGAAGGCATGAGAAAATCTGAAGGTTCCGCTTCGTTTGTCTTAAGAAACGCCGTGAAACTCAGGGGTTGTTGTAACCGTTAACCGTTTGGGTGACGTCACGCACCAGCCTTCGGGTTCCGCGTTTCTCCTTACGAACTCAGTACTTCAGATGCACTGACTTTGTATTAGTAGGGAGGAAGACCTGGCCGTCAGCTTACGAATTCATGTTTTGTGCATGCCTTTTAGTAAAATGTCACCCCCATAATCAACTTAACTACATTTGAGTTTATTTGCAATTTTTATTAACAAATAATTTAATATACAAACCAATAACTATTTTTGTTTATTTCTATTATTATTATTGATGTTCGCCATGCCTTTGGTTGCTAATGGTAGGGAAGATTGTTAGTGAATTGGCCTTTAAAAGAGTTGTTGTTTATCGTTTCTGCAGGAATGACCTGTTTTAAGTAATAAAACTGATTAATAATGACAAATTAATGATAATTATATTACTTTAGTGCTATTGAGTCCGTAGATGTAACTAAATTCGATACTCACCAACAATGTATTGCGCATTTATAAATGAAAAAAATTTTTATATATTCTCTGGGAACACGTCTTTTTTCTGCATAAGCCGAAATCACACTGACTTAAGAATTTTTTCGCTTTTCTCTCTCTCGTTTGGTCAACGTTCGCCAAGCGTTCGGAGCTGACTTCGTTTTTCTACTTCGTGCTCATCCCACGACTAAGAGAGACTTAACCGTTTCACGATAGGCCGACTTTTAGCCTTACGAATACCTGAGAAAAGAACGTGTGAGTTTTTCATGATGATAAATGCGCTAATGTCATGCCTAAAAATTATGCAGTGACTATTTCCCTGAAATTTCATGCCACAAAATGTACTTATTTTGGGAAGCACATGCTGCAAAGTCCGACTGGGTACTCTAAAACAGAGATACACACGCTGCCTCGTGTGCATTGGGGCTCTGCCGCGGCCGACTGCACAAAATTACACGTACGCTATAAGCATTGACAGCTACTTATAATTGCTTGTGCTTGTATGCGTGTGAAAAATGTGACGATATGTGTGCATGCCCATCTCTGCTCTAAAATTAAGGGGTAAGTGGTTCAAAAAATTGTTTTTTGTTGGCATTTGATGAAAAGCATATAAAAGTTTTTCGTATTAATTCTGCATATTTGAAAATACATGAAAAGCTTTTGTAATAACAATAAACAAAAATTTAAAGGCCGAAAAAAAATCCATCTATCTATCAGCTCCCAGCTTGGCCAATCGCTGCTTTGGGGTTGCCATTTGTTTGTTTCTTTCAACTTAATGGCAACGCCTGACGGTAAACTTTGAAATTCCCAATACCTCAACACTTTTGTGCTTATCTTTGTCTATTGTTGTGCACTGCCTAGACTTTGGTTTCGGTGGCAACAATGTTGCCTAATGCCCAACAACTAAATTACCAACCTGTTGAGTTGGCCTTTTGTCTCAGCTGCGTGGTTTAATTGCAATTATACCCTCCGGCAGAGGCACACAAATTCCATTTGTCATGGCTGTTTTTAAAATATTGTACATAGAAAACTGAGTAAAAGTAGTAGCTGGCGAGTGGTCTAGGCGAAAAGTAAAACATTTTACAATCCCGCCCTGTGTTATCTTAAATTAAATAAAACCGTTTGTGGGTGGCTCAAAAGTGCGTGCGATATGATAAGAATGAAATAACAAAAAGATTAGCATATTGTTCAGGCATAAACTTGTCGACACAAAAAAACTTATGTATGTATGTATGTGTAGAAATTGGCACATTTTACCACCCACTAACGCCACCTGCACGCGCTCTCGCTGATAACGCACTACACGCACATCTATCTCTCTCTCTCTCTACGTATTTTCTCCCACGCTCTCTCTCTACCAATTTAACGCTCACTTTCAATCTGCCGGCTGTACATCAATTTGTTGTGTTTTGGATCTTTGCTCATTCGTGTTTGAGCCGCGCTAACGTAAACACCGTCCGAATCACGATCAACCGCTTTGTCGCAGGCGCGTGTGAAACAATTTTGATTGAAAACTAAGGAAAGCCAAATTTAATGCGTGTGTGTCTGTGTTAATGCTGCTATAAATAGTTATCCATCATCAAAAAATTATAAATATAATCTTTATACCACGAAAAGTTTGTGTAAGCTGCCACAAAGAGAAATACTTTTGTTTAGTGATAAGAAATTAAAAATGTTTTTCTATCCAAAAAATAAAACGCACACCTTATAATATACATAAATAGAAAGGATGACTGAACCATTTAGCAAGTGATTATTGGTCGAGACGCATCTGCTCGGCACCGAAAAAATGTGATTTGGCCAAAAAAAAAAAAATGGCTTATAAAAATACATTTTTTGTAAATTAATGCTAATTTAATCTAATGTCTGGATTTATTTTTAACTGTGAAAATAATATTCCGATTTGTTTTGTTTGCAAATGATTTCTAGTGCTACGCAAACCTTGAAAATCGGCCAAGAGCCAGAGAACTCTACATAAAAAAAATCAAAACAATTGCTCATTAAATGTAATTTTGTTTAATAGCCATTTTACCCAGAGCCACAATTTCAATTTGTTTAAATTTTATTTTAATGCTTGGCTTAACTTCATCATTAAAATGGCAACATTTTTACCTTGCATCACGTTCTTTGGGCGGGGGAAAGTGTTTAAAGGATATCACGTAATCTGAGCTTAATAAAAAACAAATTAAATAATTAAACTACATACCTTCTTTTATTAATGTGAATTCATTTTAAGTGTGTGACGAGGAATGTGCAGGTGCAGTTTTAAGTTACTTTTCTTATTAATTTAAATGCTCTCAAATTTGTTAAAATGGGTTTTCTGTGTGTTTTATTTTCTATTTTAGAGTTTTTGTTAAGTTTGTGTTTCTTTTTTGAAGGCATAATTCTGTTTTGGGGTTGAAAGCAGCAAACCACCAAAAATGCTGCAGGAAGTTTCTTCTAAAGATTCAAAATATGAGGATCTATAAAATATTAACAAATTGTTGATGACAATATTGATTTATACTCTTTGCCTAGTGAACGGTTAAGGTCGAGGATCAGAGGGTGCTAAGCAGCTTCAAAAACTCTATCATTTTGTGTAATATCGAGCATAGATGCAATATTCTGATCTGAAACAATCCATGCTTAATCCGATTCGTTTTGGTTTATTACATCGATGTGTTGAATAAAACAAAAGTATTTTTAAATTACATTTTTCGTGTATGTAAAATCAACTTAAATAGATGGCCCTCAATGTTTAAAAGTTTTTTGTTCTTTAAAATATTTTTGTTTGGTTTTCGGTAGATCGAATTCATCTTGAACGATTTATGCTAGCATTAGATAGCCCGATAAAGCGGGCTGTTGAGCTGTCGTTGTGATGATACATAATAACTTGAACCATTTTTTATGGATTTTAAGGAATTTTATTTGGAAAAGTCTAAAACTCATTTTAATGCAGCTATATTCACACTTGTCTGTTATCTTTCTAAGGCTCAAGAAATGTTCTGATAACAACTCAGTTACTTTTACGACTTTTTTTATAGCCAACACACAGTAAAATAACGATTTTTCAACTATATCATATGAGAATTCCGACAAGAAAAAATACTGGGGCTGCAAGCCTCTGAAATACTGAGGAAGGGTCAGTTTACGGGTTCGATCCGGTTGAACAGCCTAGAGTTCGGTTTTCAGATAGGTTCCTCAGGTCTGCAAGGCCTTTTTTTTGGCTGATTTGACTAGACTATCTAAGAAGTGCTGAGTAAAACAGACTAAAGTTTTTCTGTGAACTGAACCTTTTTCAATTAAATTGTGTCTAGTTCGGGTCCAGGCTCGGAAGGTAAGAAATTTAGTAGGTTAAGTTCTGCGGTTAAGGACAAATTTAGAGCCTTCAAAAAGTATAAGTATATTTTTCGAAATTAATAAAACTGAAATAGGCCCGAATAATATGAAATAAAAAGTTGAGTCAAACCGAAAAGCAGGAAACACCATGTTATAAACCGAACCGATGGTTTAAAGCAGCGATGGTCAGCGAGAGCGAGGCCAAAAAGTAAGAGTGTATTAGTGTGCGAAAAAAAAATCTCCGTGAATTTGCTTCGACCTAATCGCTTCGAACTCTGTCAAGCGACTGACACTGTCTTGCTCTCTTGAGGTCAGCTTCGGCAAGCGTTCGGGTCATGTATGTGTGAATAGCGAAATGTTGTCGCCCCCGGGATGGAACCGAGGGCCAACGCTGGTTTAAAGCCTTCTAAGCTTGAGAAATTTTAGTCTTATTTTTTTTTTATTTGAAATAAATAATTACTTAATCAATTAAATTAGCGAATAAAATGGAATCCAACATATAATTTTTATACTCGTTACTCGTATAGTAAAAAGGGTATACTAAAGTTGTGCAAATGTATGTAACAGGCAGAAGGAATCATTTCCGACCATATAAAGTATATATATTCTTGATCAGCATCAACAGCCGAGTCGATATAGACATGTCCGTCCGCCCTTCTGTCTGCATGAACACCTAGAACTCAGAGATGGTAAGAGTTAGAGGTTGGACATGTATGGGACAAGTGCTTCTTTTATCTGCACGCAGATCAAGTTTGTTTCAAATTTTGGCCACGCCCTTTCCCGTCCCCGCAATTTGGAAAAAACATTATATCTCTTACAGTTTTGAAGATAACGATTACCGACCTTCTAGAGAAGTAGTTATTAGATAAATGAATCGATCCGCCGAAGAAATGATAAAGATCGGATGAGCGGTTCTCAAGTTATGAGCAAATATGTGAAAAATAGACGAGTTAAAAAAGTGTTGCATACTTTTCAGATGTTCATCCTAAGGAACGCAGGAACACTGTTAAACATGTTTTTTCATGAGTAACGGATATATCGAAGTCGGTTAGAGCCGACTTTAACTTGCGCTCTCGTTAAAAATACAAAGCAAACCGCATATGGCAAAAAGGCTTGGTCAAAAAGTTATCAGTAGTTACGGTAATTTTTAGTCAGTAAATTTCACAACTCTTAGTACTTATTGATTCACTCTCGTTTAAACAAATCCGGCATTTCGGTTTTACAATTGAAAATCCACTTCATAAATCTCTACACAAACTGTTGACATTTTAATTGTCAATTAGATCAATGCAACGATTCACTTCATCAATTTGAAATCCAAACGCAAACCTTTCGACAATTCAATGAGTCCAATCACTTTTGATTTTTGTGTGTCATTTTGAGGAACTTCTTCAAGCCAGTGCAGTGTTTTTTTTTGTTATTGTTTTTATTTTAAAATCATTCCCTGCATACAAATTAAATTTTGGCAAATTTTTTCGATATTCAAATATATTTCTACTATGTTTAGGCGAGTCCCTGGCCTGTTTATATTTTATTTTTGACCATTTGGGACACTTTGACAAGGTAGCATTTGGTCGGTTATGCCGGCGGAATATTTGATGATTTCACATATCTAGTAAAAATTCTATTGATATACCTTAGATGGTTGGCTGTAAACAACAGTCAATATTTGCATTATTTTGTTGTTATTAACAATTAGCAATTAAAAATTGTTATTAGTGGTCAGATAGGGCCAAACAATGTGAGCAATGTGAGCTCTTTCGCATTGTTTTGAGAGATAAATATGAAATGTTTTATACTCATTTTTAAAATACATTCAGTGACAAAGTTATAAAACTCATAAAGGAATTATTTCTTTGATTTTACAAATTTTTGGAAAATTCGAATAAACCTAAGGAATTAATCGAGCTTTAGTCAAGTTGGACTTTTTTACTGTAGCTTTACATTTTAAAGAATTTAGAACAGTTCAGCTCTCTAACAGAGGTTTTGACCTAGTTTATACAAGAATCTTAACAATCTTCTTTATTATGTGCTCTTTAAAAATATATCACCACATGTCATCGTAATCAGTTGTATATCAACCCCAAGGCGACAATTTAGCTGTCTCTTGTCTGGCTTATCGTTTGTTATCTCTTCATATCCACAGACCCGCAGGGACACTTCAAAACACGTTCTCGTATCCATATGTAAATGAAATCTAATTGAGGAAATGAACGTTTAGCGTCTGGCAAATGGAACATCACACAGATGTGGTCGCACAGTTAATTTAGATAGATAGTGACAGTATATATATGTGTGTGTACACATGTCCAACTGTTGCTACCTGTGGTCGGCCTATTATCTGCGCTAATTTCGGTTTCAACTACTATGCGAGCCCCTGAGGCGCCATTTAACGCTTTGTGTTTACGTTTTGTAATTGCAATTGTTAAGAATTTTGATTAAAATCCAAATCTATTTAGACACCCACGTGTGACAATTGGAAATGCTAGGCAAGCAATTGACTTGGTTACATCATTAGCATTGATAGATATATGAGATGGGCTAGTCACCTACTGGTAGCATGCCAAATGGACTGGAAGATTGGATATCAGTGATTGAATAACAAACAGAAGTCGTGTGGAACTGTTTGAATCAGACGGATTATAACAACTGGTTTTTGTGTATTTTCTAAGTTAAAATATTGAAAAGATTAATATGAAACTTTTAAAGAAATTTTTCATACAAGACTGTCCGGACTGGGTGGGCTTTATTTCTTGACCTTGATTCGGGTAGAGGATAAGACATATATTCAAAAATTAAAGATAAATAAAATATTATATTCAGGTACACTCTCAGGGAAAATCGCAGACTAAAAACTATAAAAATTATATTTAGTTTTACTATGAAATTTTTAATTTTACTATAAAATCTTTAATTTAACTATAAAATTTTTGTATTAAAATCAGTGAATAATATGATTTTTTCTTTAACTAGAAACATATTTTATCAATGAATTTCCATTGCTGCCAGAGTCCAACTGGTTGTGGAACTCTTTAGGAACTCTCCTGTTCTGGACTCAAGACAAAATAATTTGTTTGAAACATTAATTAAAAAATTTTTTTTAATATTTTCATATTCAAATTAAGGTGGACAACGCCCCATTAATGGTATAAATGTCTAAGTCAAAGTGTATATATTAAATTTTTCCTCAGTGTAGGGTTGCGTTGGCTTTCACTTTGTTCTTGTGTCAATCATATTGACCTATATCCCGAAACTATTATTTTATTCTCACGATCTAACAACTAGGGTTGCCGAATATTTTTAGAATATCGTATCGATGATATTTTCTGATTTGAAAAAATATCAAATGATATTAAATATATTACTTTTAAAATATCGATATATCGATATAATTGATATTTAATTTTTGTTCCTTTTTTTCCCAAAAAAGGATCAAATTCAGCCCCAAAATAAAAAGATATAGTCTATATTGAGCAAACATAACAATATTTTCCATGAGATTCGAGTTTTTTATGTATTATACATATTAAATACTTTTAGTTCCGAAAGACTTTAAAAAGACGGCTACGGAAGTCGCAAATGACGCATTTTATAGCAAAAGCAAGTCGCTCTAAAGGCACTGAGCTACCAGAAGTAATAATATATCTTAGAGCCAGTCTGGATAGCCCCGGCTTGGACAGCTTATACGAATTCCAGAAGATTTAGGTATTACTCTCCCATGATGTTTGCGGCAACCAAGGTATAGATTCAGTTCACTATTTTGCGTTTCTTCCATTGAAAGGCCTTTTAAAATCGACCTTTTATGGGCATCGACCTATTAAGAATTGACGATTTCACTTATATTTTATTGGATTTAAGTGGCTTGAACCTTTTCCCCAATAAGTTACAAAGCGACTCTTTAGTAAGGATGCCCTCGTCAGATTCAACTTTTACAATCTGAATTTTGTTAACTAATAGTGAAATTAATGGAACTACCAAGCTGACAGTGACATAATATTCACCGCTTATTTTCTCAGTTGCATCTTTAAATGGGCTCAAAGGGTACAAAAATCACGGCAAGTGTTCAGTTCTTTAGCCGATAGCATTTCTGGTAATTCTTTAACATATTCGTCTCTTTTTATAAGAATGATTGCCACTTTATTTGCAAGACCCAAAAAAGACGTCAGCAAGGCACGAATTCCATCGCGTGTCAACGTTTTGCTGCAGGGTCTTAATACAACCTTCCGGAATTCCCTCATCGGCCAGGGCTTTTCGCAACTGGTCCATTAACGCAGAGCTTTCCTTAATATGTCAAAAATGTTTTAAAATGACGAAATCTTCTTCACTGTGTCATCTACCACCAAGTGGATTGTACCCGCAAAGCAAGGAACATGTTTCCCATTTCGAAGCTTTCTTGTTTTTGAGGACGCCAAATTGGTCGTGTTACCGCTTGTTTTAATTACTTTTCCGCACAAATTACACTTAGCTGTGCCTTTTTTCAATCCATTTTATCTTTGCGTCTTTTAAATGCGTTTGCGCTTGCTACCCAGATCATAGATTGACCAAGACACAAATATCATAAAATATCCCGAAAAAAAATCGATATTCGATATTTGGACAAAAAAAAAATCACGATATAAATATATCAGTTTTAAAAAATATTATCGATATATTGATATTTTGATATATTTTCGACAACCCTACTAACAACCCTGTACCCAAATTTAATAGCATTTCGTATTAAACAATCTAATCAAAATTGCAGATAAGCCAACATTTATCCATTTTACACATCTTATCAAAAATATTATCAAAAGTTCTATAAAACGAGGCTCTGAAATTTTTGGAGAAGATTCGGTCGTGGGGTGAAAACCCGTTGAAACGTACATTTCCTTAACTACGAAACTACGGTTTTAATCCTAAGTTGAGACATTTTTTGGTAAACAGCTTAAGAAATATTTTGATTGAGAAAAAAGCTATTGAGAACGTTATTCAATACATGAATGGACCTCATTCGTTATTCTTCATACGTTCTCCACAACGCCTTACAAGCCTTGACTTTCAAATGGAAAGCTAACCTCACCTTTAGTTAAATTAAATACGAAGATTTGCTTAGCAATTTAACAATATTAATTATTAGGAAGTGTCTTCCTTCTCTAATAATGAATATGCCTGTTTTTGATATGATTTTCAAATGACATTGCTTCGATTCCGATTCTGTGTTCGTTTTTAGGCTAAAGTTATTCTGCGAACCAAGCAGAAGTGTCCGGATCTGGTTCAAGTTTGGGAGGTTAACAGTTTAGAAGATTTGGTTTTGGGTCCGGTTCGATGTACTCAAAAACCGAACCCAACAGGTTCTAATTTTTTTTCAATATATATATGTATATTTCGAAATCAAATTATGAGAACAAAAAAAACACTCCTACTACTACTATAAACTAACTGTAGCTTAAAGATATTTACGCAATTTTTCGAAAACTCCAGAAATGTAAAATACTGCCTGCAATTTTCCGGTTTTCGAATTCGACATTTTTGGTTGAAAGAAAAGAAAACAATTTTAATTTGAGATTTTATCATCAATTAATATCTTTGGAAATATTTTAGAACAATTCTAATAGATAAGAGTAGAATGTTATATATATTTCCGTGTTCTAGTTGATAACTAGATCTCTGTTCACTTTAAATAGAGGAAAATTTTTAGCTAGGAATATTTGCACACATACTTATGTTGTAAACATTGTAATAATTAGCTTGGTTTATCCACCAAAAACCAATTAACCACTGTAATTACCCACGTAGCTGAATATTTTACCAATTACAAATGACCAACCGAAAAAGGGTTAACCTTGGAATAACCATGCTAACAGCTGGCCTGGTCACGTAATGTTACATCAATGTCACAGGCAGCGTATCGTATCGTATCGATAAGTTAATCATCGTCAGGTAAGGCAAATCATGTTCATTTGCATGCCAAACCAGGTAACCCAGAGCACATGCACATTCAAATGACATGTGTGAATCCTAAATGGAAAATGGTCAGTTCAACCAACCCATTTGATACAGAGTTCAACTTGACCCGCTTAAGGGTGGCGTCATAAAAATTTGAAAGGTTTTAGAAGGAAAAGTATTGGTACTTTTGACACTGATCTCTTGTTAGGTAAGAAGTAGTTTAGTTATGGGAGCTTCAGTTTTGGTTGTGTTCCCTCAATAAAGTAACTTGTTCAATAGTAAATGAGTTCTTCCTAAGCAATTAGTGAAACGTCCAAAAAGTTGATACATTTTGTTCAATTATTCTCAGAATTTATTATGTGCTAAATTAAACAGCACTTGACTTAAGTAAGAGAGAACACATGATTTGCGTTCTACTACGAATGTTATTGGAAGTAAACATAAAGAAAACCAAAATTAGTATTCGCTTATGTAAAACGTTGGTCTCAGGAGTTCGATGAACGTTTCTATTACTTCAGTAAAAGTTGATGCAGACACAAATTTTTATGTTCGCTTTGTACTGGAATAATGTAGATATTTACTATGATAAGCAAATAAATTGTTCTGGTTTTCTATTGAATCAAATAAAATTTTGAATTTCCACAATTGGCAATTAGTTATAAGTGAAACCAATATCAAATCTTATCATTTATACTAACATATACTAACTACTAAACTAAACATCTAATGGTTCTTCGATTTACGTTTACCATCTCATATTATGTCATGCTTATTGTATCAGCACTTGATGGAATGGAGATTTACTCTGTCTGCGCTCACTTGATGTGAATCAGAGCACATCGTAAAGAAATTCTCATAGTTTAGGCGGACGCTGGAATAGGTTTAATATTCTTTTATAAACCGAACGGTTTTAAGCTCGACAAGCGGGATTTGCGCCATAATAGATTAATAGGAAGTTTTTAGCTACTGGAAACATATGTATTATCTAATATTGGCAAGGGTGTAAAGTGCCGAATTGTTCTCTGTAAATGTTACAATTATTGCAGGTGTCACTCAGACACGTGATGTGTTCAGACCAGAGTCCAACAGATAGCTTGTGGCCTTTTTAATCCAATTGCAACTATTGGGAGTCTATACTTACTGCAGTTCATAGTGTGGTTATTGAAATTATTGATAGTTTAATTTAAAACATAAGCTGATGGCAAACTCAAGCTTTTTACTATTTAGTGCATTGGCGATGACCAATTTGTCAATTATTTAACTAAAGAGAAATGCGTCAAAAATTATTCAAAATGCACTTTTTGGGACAGCACAAGTGTCAATATAAAATTGTATAGAGAAAAATGTCGCTTTCATTGAAATGCGGAAATGTAGTTTTAGCGATTACAGGGCATTAGACATGATAGACCATTTTCCAAAACAGATTCTTGGACAGCTAACTAACATCGTCTGGAATGACACTAATTCTTCAGAGTGCAGTAATATTTTACCTAAGGATCTAAATAACAAATTCTAAAATGAGAGACGTTTCTTATTTCTTATTTTAAATGTCTTTCGGCCCTGTTCCGAATTTCGAATTGATTTTCGTGTAAACTTTAGTATTGTGCAGACAAATTTGAAAACGTTGTAAGAAGATCAGGTATAACTAAACACAGAATTGTGGGAGCAGCTAAAACCGATTGCCAAATAAATTCAAATCAAAATAAATATCAAATTAACTTGATACTTACCTTTAAATATTCATTCGAAATTCAAATGTTTACATGAAAATCGACTCGGAGTTCGGAACAGGGCCCTATATTTGTGTGTCGAATCTTTTGAGTCAAGAATTGTTCTTCTTTGAGCCTTAAAACCACATTCATTCCCTATGGAATGCAAATGGCTTAAAGAAAAGGTTACCAAAAGGTTTACCGAACTCTAAATCGTTTCTTAGAAATAAAAATTCATTCGATTTCGAAAATTAAAGCAGGCCTGTATATTTTGTTAAACCAAACCGATAGCATACGTTTGGAAAATGTTGAGGTCAACAACTTTCCTTGGGGTTCTGTTAACAGAAAAAAAGTGAAAGACACACGACCAACCCCCCGATCCGACCCTACCGACGATGTGGTTTTTAAATGAGGTGTTTTTAACATTGTCTTTATTTTATAAATCCCTTTCAACATTCTGACAACGATA
Source organism: Lordiphosa clarofinis (assembly GCA_018904275.1). NCBI lineage: Eukaryota > Metazoa > Arthropoda > Insecta > Diptera > Drosophilidae > Lordiphosa > Lordiphosa clarofinis. The sequence continues at coordinate 431,956 of JAEIGQ010000007.1, read as the reverse complement.
GACGGCGCTCTCTGTGAGAGCGTGTCCAACGCTATGCTCTCAAAGTTTGCTTCCCCTTACTCCCCTTGGCTATAAGAACAAAATTGAGAACGAATTTAGCTTGATTCCAAAAGCAAAATACTTGAAAATTAAAGAACGAATAAATTTTTTTTTCCAAAGCGATTGTACTCTAAATATTCGTTCTTTTCTTCTGAGTGTAATCTCAACAATTCCATAAATCAAATTCGAAGTTCTTAGAAATTAATTTTCAGTGTTCATTTTGAGGGTTCAAATAACAAAGTGTTACACACAGTGTTCTGAAGGACACGAAAAAAAAGATCTCATAAAAAACTTCGGCGAATTCGATTTTTGACTAAAAAATTAAATTTAGGTTCGTGGATGAGGGCAGATCTGGTACCAGATAAGTGCCACACACAACTTAAGAGTCGCCGTATTAGCTTGACCTTTGAATTTATGAAATGTTTCCCTTTTAAAATGTCTGAAAATTTGCATAGCTATTAATCATTGCTTTTATCTCCGAAACCTTTTAAAATTACTTTTTGTATAAATACCCAAGTATTACATTGAACTTGTAACTTAATTTTAATTATATAAAAATCACATTTGAAATTTTGCCAATCTTGCAGTTTTTTCTATAAACGAAAATAATTTTTATAATTATAATAATCACCGTCTAGGTTGAAGGGTGCATTACCCATTAACCTGTCAATTGCTTTAATAAATAAGACACTTTGTTGACAATTCACACCATTGCTCTCGAGCGTCATTTCCGTCTCTAAAATTGATCCAACTAATTTGCACTCTCTTTTTGCTCTATTTCTCTCCCACAGCCAACATGCCAATTAAAGAGTTCCTGCAGCGGTGTCAGCCCATACCCCTATATGTGGTTTTGGTGCTATCCATTTGCTATTTCCTACTCCAAATGATCTTCAGTCACATAACGCACGCATTGACTTTGCTAATGTCGTCCTATCACATGTTGTGCAACATTTTTGCACTTGCCGGTTGCATTTTGACAATTAAGGTAAGTGGAGCAACAAGTTTGGGGCAATTGTCGCGTGCTCGATGGTGATAAAAAACCAGATAATAAGTAAACTCCCTCCTCACCTGGTCGGTGCATTGAACTTTGTGTGCATTCCAAATTTTTGATATTTTGTTTTGAAAACTGGTTCCGCTGCAATCTGGCTGCAGATGATTGTTAATTTATGACACAGAGATATGATATGGATACGGTTTTGGGTCTGAGCCATCTTATCAATAAATTGCTCGCTTGGGGAAAATCGGACTAAGTAGTGCCTTTTGTTAACAGCTTGTTATGGGATCAGATAAGAGATAGCGATTAAGTGAGGTCGTTTGTTAACAGCTTGTTTAATTAGCCAGATTGGCAACCAGATAAAATATTGTGATCTCTTATGGTTTAGCAAAGTTTATAGTAAATGTTAAACTATAACATATTGGTCACTGATTGGAAAGAGTCAGAAAGAAGCAGTGAAACTGCGATTCAAAGATAAGTCTAAGATTTGGTTCAAATTCTTCTGATTCAAATATTTTTTAACTTTAGCTTTTATAGTGCAGTTATCCATCTGTCTAGAGCCCCAATTCGACTGATTTATCAACTTGATATTTGTATCACTCCTCTTGTTCGTTTTTGTTATTGACAAATTTACCATCTCATCATAATCTCTATAAATTAAAATTATATCATTTGGAATTCATTTAGAGAGCTATAAAAACATGTTTTTAGTATGCAAATCTTCCATAACGAGCCACTTAAAATATGGTTTTTAAATGCAAAAAGGAAAAAATAGTTTGCTATGATTATTGTGGGTTGATCGTATGGGAAAGCGTGCCAAGCACGTTTCGCAAAAGACAATGCCAAACAGCAAATCAGCAAATCTAATGTAAGGCAGCCAAAAATATAGCCACAACGAGACAGGCGTAGGCTTTGTGAGTTAGTCAAGTGGAGAGCCAGCCACCTCACTTGACAGTTTATATAATCCAAAATCGAAAGAGTGTTCGCTGACTGAACCAAGCGAAGCGTTAAAATAGTTGGCAACCATTTGGTGACGCTATTGTTTTTGATGGCAAAGCAACTGTGTGGATAATTTTTGTTTCTAGAAAGCATGACGATCAATGCATTTGGTACAATACATAATTAGCAGAGATAATGTAAATTTTGTATAAATTGTGTGACATTTTGAGGTATACTTTTGGGTGGAAAAGAAATTCTGCTTTCTTACAATTAGCAGGAGACTTAAAATGTGCTGAGTGGTTCCGTTTCGCATAAATTACTGCAGTAGCCTGGACCGATCCTTCAGAAAACAGATTTTGTACGTGGTATTTAAAAACAAGACTCTGGGCAAAGTTTCAGCTCGAAAGCTTTAAAACTGAGAGACTTATTTGAGTAGAAACAAACAGGCAGATGGACGGAAAAAGCTAAATCGACTCAGCTCGTCGCCCTGATCAAGAATATATATACAGGCATGTTCTCAATTCCACTTTATTTTGAAAATCGGAAACGATACAAAATATACTCTGTGTTTCTTTGGTACAGAGTGTAATAACATAAAAAAAAATAGAGGCAAGCTAACTTCGGCTCGACCGAAGTTTGTAAACCCTTGGAGCTTGATATATGCCTAACAGTTTGTATGGCAGCTATACTATATAGTGGTCCGATTTCGACAAATCTTTTTGAAATTATGTAAAGTCATTGAAAACTTATAAATACGAGCGTTGGGAGCGATAACATTGAAAACAAAAACGTTTTTCTCACGAAGACTTTTTTTCAGACCTAACTTTTGTATGACAGTTATACTATATAGTAGTCCGATTTCGACAAGTTTTGGTGAAATAATGTGAAATCATTAAAAACTTATAAATAAGAGCGTTGGGAGCAATAGCACTCAAAACCAGGGCTGCAAACCCCTCTGAAATCGGTGGAGGTTCACTCCGGGGTTCGAACCCGTGGAATTTTTTGGGTTCGGGTTCATGGACCGGGTTCAGAAGGTCGGCGAACCTAGGTTCACCTTTATGATTAATTGGCGAATGCTCACACTTTGAGCATATGCACGATTCGTTTTCGAGTCTTTTTTAAATCGCACCTCGAAAAAGGCTCTTGCAGGTGAGTTTTGTAAAAATTATCTCCCAAATGCTTGGTGGGGATTACATAAGCCAGCCCAAAAAAAATAATATGAATTTTTTTCTGAATCGAACCACATTCAACTTTTTTTGCTCCGGTTCGGGTTCAGGTTCGGCCGCGGATTTTTTTTTGCTCCGGTTCAGGTTCGGTTCGGGATTCTCAAATATCCCGGAGTCTCTGACTCCGGAGCGGTTAAGCTCCGCACCGGTTTGCAGCCCTGCTCAAAACAAAAACTAGTTTTTCTACCGATCGTTACTATGACAGCTATATGCTATAGTCATCCGATCCGCCCGTTCCGACAAATGTGCAGCGTATTTGTACCAAAAGACTTCGTGCAAAGTTTGGTTAAGATAGCTTTAAAACTGACGGAGGAGATAGCATAGAAACAGACGAACAGACGGACGGACAGACGGACATGGCTATATCAACTCAGCTCGTCATGCTGATCAAGAATATATATACTTTATGTGGTCGGAGATGCTTCCTTCTATGCGTTACAAACATCCGGACAATTTTAATATACCCTCTCCAAGGGTAAAAAAAAAACTGAGTAAGCTTTAAGTTAAAAAATTCTTTTTTAATCTTTTTAGAAGCATTTTTTGGGGATTCTATGTATTTGTTTCGACACTGTTTGATATTATCGGAAAGTACTACTTTTAAACTTTGAAATAAATAAATAAATTTTAGCAATTAATTCTACGATTTTTCCCGAGTCATAAATATGGACCCTGGCGGAATATGCTATTTTTTGCATCATTTGCCCATTAGACTTCTACCCACTTAAAGCCTAGAGAGCCTATTACCTTGTTATCTTACTTATTTAACTATTTCTCTTACAAACTGAAGTCATTTACATTTTTTATGCTCTGCTTATATAAGATTTCGTCCCAATTATTTACGATTTTTAAACTCAATTGATCACCTTAATCCCCCCTATCGTCCCAAAGTTAAGTTCAACATTCGCTTTAAATTCTCATAAAAGGAAAATTCTTTATCCCTTACAAGGAAAATTAACATTTTTACCCAGATAATGTTCGCTTTTCACAATTAGCTCAACACGAAAAAAAAACTTTCGTAAGCGATATAAATATTTTTAAGATTTTGAGTGAAGGAATGTTTGTTGACTTTTGTAGTCATTATCATTCATAACAAGGCTGCGAAATGTAAGTTTTTCCAGTGATACTTGATATTTTTCGTGCGCTAATCACGAATCTGCTTTGAAAGAAGCTCTATTAGTTTGGGACTTTTGGTACTTTAAGCTAACAGTTGTTCAAAATTCTCATTTTGTGGAAACCAATCTATATATCAAATCTTCTATGAAATCATTGTAATATACATGTAGCAAAATTTTCTTAGCATCCAAATAATTATTTGATAATTTTTTAACCAAGACGTACCATTTGAATACATACATATGCAATGCTAAACACAGTTCAGTGGGCCAGGCAATTGTATTGAATTCTAATCAAAAATGTTCAACAACAGTCATTGCATTCGATCTAATGTTTTTTAAAATGATTTATCTTCGACCTAAAAAATCGTATATTTGCTTGGATAAGTTTATTTTAAAGACAAGAAATTGTATTATACGATGATTCATGAAATTCTTAAATAAATTATAGGTTCCCCGAAAAAACATGCCTTAAACATCATTTACAGGTCACCCATAGCTTTGTAACTCCTTCAGTAGATTGCTAATATTTTGAACAATAAATCAGTTGTAGTGATTTCTTACTTTTAACTTCTTATATTGTTTGCGTACTTTTCCATCATTTGGTTTATATTCTTCTAACATCTTTTATTTGCTATTTCTTTTTCTATTCCCCAGCAGCACAGCAAACAGACTGAAACAGAAGATCATCATAACCCGCCACGACAGAAAACACTCTCCTCCAATGGCTCGGTTGTGGTCAATCTAAGTGAATCTGAGGAACAAAAGTTAGCCAAACGCGAGTGTCGTGAACAGAAATTACGCAATACCTTTGGTTGGGCCAGAATCGATATACTCACCATGCTTATCGTATTCATCATACTGGCCTCCTTGTCCTTCTCCTTGGTGGTGGAAGCCCTACAGACTTTGGTACACATTGATCATCAGGATACGATGCATTTACCCATACCGGTTATGATGTTGGGCTGCGTGGGTTTGATATTGAATGGAGTAACTTATTTGCTCATTGGAGGATATACGCTGCATCAGGGAAGTTTTCTGCATTTAACACCGGGAGGAAATGTTGTGCTTGACCGTTCCATGAGCAGTAACACGGATTTGTCGTTGAAACCCATGCAACGGCAATTGAGCAAATCTCGCAATGATCGCCAGCTAAGGGAGGAGCTGGAGGCAGAGGTGGGCAATGTTTACTTTGCCACCAAGCGTCAGGGAGCTGTGGAAATGCTAAGAGATGTATCCAGTACGATGTTCGTGATTGTATGCGCGGCCATAGTGTATGTGGCTGAGGATGAGCAGCATACGGCGAAATTTATAGATCCGGTGCTATCGATATTCTCGTGTGTGCTGCTGTTGTCACTAAGTTATCCATACAGTGAGTATCAGATTGAATTTAGAATTGTAAGATACAACTATTTCTATACTAAATTCTTCTTTTCTTGCCCAAATGATTGTGCTCTTTATCTGTTGATGTTTGTCACATTTATCCCCAAAATATTCTCCTTCTTAAGATATGTCACAAAAAGTTCTGTCACTATCAGTTAAGTCCATTTATTTTTTGGTTGAGATAAGATTTTTGGGTTGGAGTTAAAAATAGCGTTACCTTAGACCACACCTTACGGCGGCGTAGACACCAATACAAATAAAGAAGATATTTCTGAAGGAACAACACCAACCACAAGAAACAGAAAGAGATTATTGGTTGGTACTGTTTGTGTGTGAAATAAATTATCGCCAACAACAAAATCTACGTAAATACCATCAACATAATAATATTTAAATGAGAAAGGCATAGTCGGATTTGTAGGGAACCTGATGTTTTTATACTTCAAGTAGCAACCCTGAATATTTATCATTTCTTCACAAGCCCTTTTCTATCAGTTAAGAAACTCCAAATTTTTTCGGGGCAATGCGGGCATATAGACACTACCCCTGAATAATTTTGCAGATTTTTAAAATGCAAGCCGGTACCTACAAAAATTCCGCGAACTTTGTAGCACCATTTATTTAAAACTTCTAGTAAAGGTTTCACTTTCGTTGTTTACATGTCTATGCGTTATTCCGAAAGAGAGTTTGTGTAATTTTTACAAAATTTTCAAAGTTGTAGAGGGTGCTTAAAATTAATTAAAGCACGCAGTACCCGACGGTCCTGATTCCTTTCGCACACTTACAGCAATAGCGCCGTATTACTGTACGGATCTTAATTATAAGGGTAAGAATAGATTGAACTTGATAAACCAGGCTTTCCCAATTTCAGACCTCGATTTTTGATTCAGGCTATAGGTCACCAACGCTGAAAATCAGTGAAAAAGCTCAGGGATTCCTCGATGGTACAAACCAAGACATAAGCTCTCCCGTACCATTTGACGCCATTTAACAGAGATAGGATATGATTTTTTCTTCTTTTCATGGCATCGTTAATAAGCTGAATTATGGCTTCCTCCAGCACTAGCAACTTTTCGTTTGACCTCCTCCGGGTCGGTTCGCTCGATAATGCAAGTTAGTAGATCTTCTGTCCCAATCCGCACTCTTCTCCGGAGCCTTCGATGTGTGTTAGGTCGCTGGCACCCCTGTCACCAACCACGGATTTAAGACCCAACTAAACAACCAGCAGATAATCTTCGATTCAGTGGTTCCCGCTTACTATAGTATGTTATCAGACCTGTTCTGGGTTCCGAATTTAAAATTCCAAAAGAAAGGCGTGAGTGTCGTTAACACTTGCGAGGCTTTGATGTGAAACATGATGCTTAGTCTAAGATCTTATTTTCAAAAGCACAACCCCTCTCAATGGTATTTAAAACAGAAAGTGCACTATTTCAAAAGAAGAGAACTAAAAGGGAGAAGAAATACCAGATACAAGATCACTTGTTGTAGTGTTCTTTCGTTTTTTCAGGGGTCTCGTTTAATGTGCTGATCCATAGATATATAGTAATACTTCCACCCAGATACCAGCAAGGTAAGATCGCAGATCTCCCTCAGATCCGTCCAAGATCCCACCCAGATCCTACTCAGATCTCACCTAGATCTCTCCCTGAACCCACCTAGATCCCACAAAGGTCATACCCAGATCCAACCATGATCGCATCCAGATCCGTTTCAAAACCCACCCAGTTCGTACCAGATCCAACCTAGATACCACCCAGATCCTACCTAGATCCGCGGTTCCCAACCAGACACCACATAGATCCCAACCAGATCCCGTCCCGTAAATCGGAACAACTCGAACAATTGCATTATATTCCGAATAATGAACCAAACACGCAGTAAGAAATTCACTCAATTCGATCTAAAGTTTTCTAAAAAGGAATGTGCAGGAATATAAGGAGTTCAAAGAATAATTTCTGTCAATGTACAGAACAAACATTTTATTTGTAGCCTTTCCTCAATCAATACCTATCCATTACTGCCCGTTTATCTCACTCTAATTCTTTCTCACTTCTCTATTTTTTCCAGTGAAAGAATCCTGCCTCATACTTTTACAAACCATACCTGGCTCCATAGATATAGAGATTTTCGAGCGGACTTTGGTTAGCAAATTCCCTGAAATTGTGAGCTATCATGATTTGCACATCTGGCAACTGGCTGCTCATCGTTATGTGGCCACTATACATATACAGTTTCAGAATCCCAAATTGTATTTAAAAATTATTGAACAAGTTCGTGCTTACTTCCAAGAACAGGGAATAGGCGCTGTGACTATACAGCCAGAGTTTTATCCGTCGACGAATAAGAATGCGTCAGCTTCGTTGGAATGCCTGATGCAGTGTCAGGCCGCAGAATGTATTGAAAAAGTATGCTGTCGAGATTCACGCACAGATCTAAGAGAGATAAGTGATTGTCCCAATGGTGATGTTAGCAAACCAGTAACTGGCAAAACTAAGTCCAAATCCTGTGCGGAACTGAGTGTAATTGTAGTGGATAGGCCTCAAGAGTTGAATGTGGCACAATTGATGAAGGAGGAAAAAGAATTACCAGCTACCAAATCCAATCCAGATCTGCCAGTCCAACATTGATTGAGAATCCTTCCCGACGATTTTAGTTAGTTTTTAAGCTCTAACTTAGTTCTATAGACTTTGGACTAATGCCATACAATTTTTTAGACGCTTAATTTGGTTAAGTTAAATTTAGAACAGTTTTTAAGTAAATTTATTTTATAATTTTGTTTTATATTAATAACATTATAAAATATATACATTTTCATAGCTATCTATTTAAATTTATCTATAAAAAAATATCTTTAGAGTACGCACACATCCAAGATATGTAAGTACAGTCAACAGTCGTTTACCAACCACTCCAATAGGATCCACATTTAGTTGCATAAATAACAGATAAGGCAATTCGTTTTTACGGGTACTTTTTGATTCATTTGCTGCCATTTCCGCCACCCAAAAGATACTCCAGGGTAAAAAGACGTATAATCAAAGCCAAATTGTCAGTTGTGGCATAATCAATCACACTTTCGTTATCATCCGTGGTGTGCCAGACGCTGGGAAAGGGCACCGGTATCAAATGCAGTATGGGTACATTTCTCCTCATAAAAGGTATATGATCATCTTCTATATACGTGTTGCGCATGGCTTGAGCTTGAAAATATTGCGTCGGATCACGTGTGGGTGCCACGCCACTAGAGACATATCTCTCCATTAAGCCGTTTTGGGCCAATCGCTGTTCCAGCGCCAGCAAACGCATATAAAACGCTTCCGTTTCAGGGAAGAAGCTATAGAAAGCCGGATCAGGTGCCCCCAGCAAATCCAATAATACCAACATATCTATGCCATCCAGTTTATCTTCCTGTTGCCATTTCTTAGCCAAGTGCCTGGCACCATATATGGAATCCTTGGGTCCCCATTCATCAAACGCTTCCTCGCCATCAAAGAATAACAGCATGAGACTGACTTTCGACTTCCTAAGAGGTTCTAGCTGTTTTTGTAGGACTTTGGCCAGATTAAGCATCATGGCACAAGGCACAGCCGAGTCGGTGGCACCCAGAAATTCCTTATCCGGCATATATTTGCTATCATAGTGGCAGGCCAAGATCAAATTACGTTCTGCCTTGGGATTGAGTCTGGCTATAATATTATGAAAATGCAAGGCACCCACTATGGGTGCCGTATCATGGAAACTATCCAGCTCCACATGCCAGTCCAGATCCCTTAAGCTTTGCACTATATATTTCCTCACCACACTATGATTTCCAGTGCCCACTACACGGGGAATGAGTATATTCCGTATGGCTTCACGTAAATGTAGTTTATCCGACAGATTGCTAAACTCCAGAAATTGGTTTTCACTCAGCTCACTGTGATTGTATGGGGTCTGCAAAAAAAAAAAAATTAAAAATTTCATAGAGAAGATAATTTCAGTTTTGAACCTGCTTGCGTCCCACTAAATAATCGGTTTCTGTCACTGTCCGGGCACTGGGCATCAGTGTGGCTATTACAGCCGCTTGCATGCAGACTGTCCACATATTCTGTGGTAATGGCCAACATCTACGCAGCTTTTGGATCAGCATGCTGTTGCTGCTGGTAAATACGTGGCCAGAGTCAGAGTGGGTGGGAATGCGGGGTTGCAGGTGGTTGTGGTTGTATATACAGGTGGTTCCAAACTGTTTCAGTTGGCGTTTTCGCGTGACGCGTCCGACGTGTCGGATTGATCTATTTACACTGCACGCAGAATTTAACATTAGCAGGTGTTAGACCACAGAAGCGTATCGAAGGGGGTCAAACAACAAAAAGAACAGCGAATAAGAATCTAAAACAGCTGACAGCCCACCTTAGGTGGCAACGCCATTAATGTTCATTAGAGATAGTCAGGCAACTGACATGACAAGTTGCATTTTAGTACTATGAATCAATTACGAACTTAACTTTATCTATAAAAATGGACTACTTTGGATGAAATTAACTAATTTTTAAATTTATATAATAGATTAAAAATGTGATTCTCTTCGGTCTTCCAGGCTGATGTTGTTGTCGCTGGATATCGTCGTTCCGAGGTTCATCTTGTCCTCGTTTACCGCTAAGCCCATCAGTTCAGACTGCCTCTCAATCTCTGAAAACGACATACCCCGTTCGGTGTTGCCGATAATGTCAATATCATCGGCATTTACGAGTAGCATTACATCTTCATTAGAGATGACGCCCGATCTGATGGCGTTTGGGTACTGGCGCAGTATTTACTCTATCAGCAGATTAAAGAAGTCACACGATAAGGTATTAAAAGGTTTTTGTATCAAAAGACTCGGAGAGGTTCGTTCCTATTTTGGCGGAGCTTTGAGTGCTTTTTAAAGCATGCAAAGTCGAACGTACTTTGCTGGTATACCCAATTTACATGGACAGCAAAGAATACCAAAAGATCGGGTGATGACAAAAAAAATAAACAAAAATAATTACACAAATCTCAGGTCAGAAGCGCGGAAAAACGTTCCGCATAATATTTACAATATGCTACTTTCGTCCATACATAAAAATGCTCTTCGACATTGAAGTATCGTTTCATTTCTGTTATGAGAAGGGCTTCTGTAGGCAAATGTTTAATGATGTCACTTACATTTAATTTTATTTGTTGATGTTTTTCAATCCGTTGATGCTAAATGTGATGAAAGAATTGAAATTTTCCTTACCTCATAAATCCTAGATTTCGGACTTTCGCATTTATTCGAAACGATTGTTTGTGTATTTATTATTGTTTTGGTACCGTCGCAATTTTGAATCTAAAATTTAGTCTAGGGTCATTTGCGTCTTAGGTCTGAGTCGGGGCAATTCTCTGCTTGCTTAAAAATATTTGAACAGTGCATTTAAAGCAGAGTTCCGCAGCGATAGCTCCGGGTACACGAACTTACTAGCCAATTCTTACCGAATGCTTGCCGAATTCATGCTTCATTGTATGTTAGAGAAAGACACAGTCACGTTTTCACGCTCTCTTCTTGGGGATCCCTGATTGAAAGACCGCCACCTGCGGTTGGGACTCAAGTACGAGGCGCATTAAAGTAAACTTGAACCTAAAAATCTTGGAAAAGGGACAGATCTGTTATCAATATATTAGAACTCCAAGTAGCGCACAACCAAATGGTATGTCAGTGCGATGCATTCAGCTTCTGGACGAGGAGCACACCAAATGTTCACTGGACCTGGTTGTTACTGTGCAGATCGGACAGCCTTGTTGTTGTCCAGTCGATGTCGATGAGGATGGGTAACAGAGCACTAAAACGATCGACTTATCGAGGCCCGAATCACGCTGAAATAAAATATATATTTTTTTATATTTATGCGCCGAATGCAAAAATTTAAATTGTCAGGCGACCGGCCTCTGACCTTGTTCCCTATTCTTCCCAACAGTTACATATTCAAATCAGCTGATGGACTACCCCTACTAAAAGTCGAGGTGGCAACACCTCTCTGTATGTCATTCGCCTAAATAACGTTCAACAAAAGCAAATTATTTGCAGGCCCTCGATAACGGTCACAGGTTTTTATTTTTAGTTTAACTTAATTTAATATTTTGTTATTATGCTATTTATGCTACCCACCTGCTGTATATCCTCTAATTCAAAGCAGACTCCCAAATTATAGATTTTCTGCCGCGGCTTGGGCAACAGTTTCTTCAAGGTTTCCGTCCAAGTGTAACTTCTTATAAAAGTCTGAGCACATTTGAATAAACCACGCATATTTAACTTATTTGTCTTTTTTAAATACAAATTATACACACAAAAACACTAGACAACCAGGAGAGATAAAATTTAAGGTGCTATCGAGAATTATGCAATGTGAACCGATTACATATTTACATTTACAGATGTTAATTCGACAATCACCCCCCTATCCACTCTCTTAATCAGATCTATGTACAGTGGTGAAACATGAACTTAACAGGATAATTGGAAATGTTTAACAGGCGCGAATTAATCTTGCTTCTTGGATCCCGATGATGGACCAAAGTAGGCACGGTATATGTAAAGCCCTAAGGCCAAATGAAGTGCCACCACTGCGCCCGCGGCCGAGGCTATGTTTACGCTCATCTCAGTCATGCTTAAGAAACTATCCAAAACAAAGCCTTTGAGGGCAAAGAACGTCACCACTGGCAGGAATACTATGAGCAGGCAATAGAAGAGCACAGTCTTGAAGGAACTGAAGTCCTGGGAGTCCTGCAACGAAAATTATAAATTGCCGGCTGGAGGGGTACAAAGGGACACGTTTACCTGTGAGCGCTGCTGGGACTGCTTAAGACTGCTGCTGCTTGCACCGCCGTTACCATTGCCGCCACTGGCTTTCTTGTTCGTCATTTTGCTAAGCTATATTAATTTGATACACGTTTCAATTGAAATATTTTCATAAATCTATTTATTCTCTCTTTTGCTTTGACATGCCCTTTCGTTGTTATCGAGTATGTGACAATCACATGATAGGCTGACATATTCGATTGCTGATTGCTCCGACTGTTAGATTTGCCTAGCAACCCTGATTACTTATCGGAAACAAGTCCACATAACAGAATCAAAGTAAACGTGACGAGCAAAACGAACGCCGCGAAAATGTTGAAAAAAAACTTGGTTTATATTTAACATTGGCGTCATTTGGTTGAATCGTGCGCTGCGCTCTGCATTCGTGTTTTGCTGTGCTGTGCCGCTGTTTCGTGTGTTAATTAAATTTATACGAACATTTTGCAATTGCGGCGTATTTCACAATATTTTTTTTTACTTATTTAAACAGCCACAAAAATCTATATATTTAAAAACAAATTCAACGCGTACAGTTGTCGTGGTCGTTGTCCGGTTCTTGGTAACTTTCCACTTCCATCATCATGGTTTTAACAAATTTTGAGTGCTGGGCACATGGCGATGCGGCTGGCGCTGGCGCCATTTTTGAACCTGGTCCAAACACAAGAACAACGGCGACCGATCCGTTCAATCCTCGTATTATAGCGTCGGCCTCGAATGGATATTATGGCTATGCCTTTGTGAATGATGCCAACAATAATAATAACAACACCTCCTCCACCGTCACCACCATGGATCATCAGGTGGAGCCTGCTTCAGCTGCTCCATCCCGCTGCAAAAAACGCTTGCGGCGGGGGTGGAAGTGCAGAAGAGTCTGCCTCCATGGACATGGATTCATATATATCCACCAAGCGTTGCCGCTATGATGAAGATGAGCTGGCTGCCCAGTATTGTAATGGTAATTATGGGCCATAAATTTTACCAACGAAATTTTATGAGCAATTTTTGTATTAGGTCTTGGCCTTGACTTTAATTGAGGTTTGCATGGAAAATTTGTGTTTATATTTCGTTACGAAAATGTTTGCCTGTTGGTGGGGGAGTAGGGGGAGGGGGACTTTAATTATTACCTGGCTGTGGAGGTCTTATCATTTTGCAAGGCATAGAAAGGTTGCCTCTTTGACCCCATCACGTATGTTTGTCTCTATGCAAATTAATCTTTCTGTTTTAAGCTTCATCTGACTCACAAATTGTTACTTAACGCCATCTAGCGGGCCACAGATGAACTAACATTGAGTGGCTTCAGTGGGGTGGATAGAAGGGGTTTATTTCACTTCTTGAGTTTTAAAAAACGGAATTACAGGGATCGAAATCGTAGATGAACAGAAATACAATTGAAATTTTATTATTTTAGTTTTAGCAATTTGCCGTAAAATTCAATTTTTAGACTTAAAAAATTTTTTTTATTTTTTCCGTATATTTTAATTTACATCCGATAAAAAAAAAAAAATATTTTTGCTAACCAAATCGGGAAATTAGAAAACCAAAAAATTATTGCTAATGTGTTCCTTTATTCTTTTTAATTTTTTTCTCAAAATTTGGATTTGAATCAAAGAATTAAGCTGTAAATGGGGCCAAAAATAGATCGCTACGGATAAACAGACGGGAAAATAGGAGGTTCAGATCAAACATTGAACATTTATGAATATCGAAAAGACCGCAAAATCACAAATCTTTCTAATAGAGTCTAGATTATCATGAAGATATATAAAAACTAAAAAAAAAATGAAAATAAAGATAAAAAAATTAAATTGAAGTAACAAATCCTAAATAGATCACAGCATTAAGCCAATTGTCATTTTGTGCTTAAAATAATAAAAATAAATAAAAACTATAGTTGGCTAATGGATAGTGGTAAGAAAGTTCAGTTCCACTTTTACGGTAATAGTTTTTGAATCCCTTTTAACTTCAATGATTCCAGAAGTGGAACTAAAAACTAAACTAAACTTAAAAAATTTAGAAATTTTAGTCCAGTTGTTCAAGATACGGGTCTTAAAAGCATTGAAAACCAAGGATATGTTTCGAATTTTTGGGTCTACTTCTATTTTGCGGGACTTTGTGTTCGAAGCTAAAATTGATATGACAATAACTATGTCTTTGATCTATCTTATTGTTAATAAACTTTCAATGTCTTCCCCCAAAAATAACTGGTCGGTATTTTTCACGGACAGGGAAAGGTATGAACTGAAGCGATTTATATTTTTGCCAGTCTGCACAGTGGTCCGTGCCATAGAATTAAAAGTCAAAAGTTTGAAATCAAAAGTGTGGTCTCTGTCTCGAACCGCCTATTTTAAATTCTACTAAATTGAATGACTTCAAAACAGACAGCTCGCATGATCATACTGTAGCAGCATTTTGAGATTAAACTGGATTTAATTAATTTATCCCAATACTAAAAAAGTTGAAAATGAAATGTTAGAAATGCTTACACTTTTCCCCAAGTGCCTACATATGCCTACATATATAATGGTTTATTTATTTAAGGTTTTTTTTGGTCAAAATGCCCACTAGTGTATGTGCCCTACAAAGTGAACACCCTATATGTTTTTTTACTTTTTGTGTTTATTTTATATATGGCCCTGTTCCGAATTCAGAGTCGGTTTCCGTGTAAACGTGGTTTTCTTTTATTGAAACTTATTAAATCGATATAAAAAGTGCGAAGAAAATCTTTGGCTACTAGATTAGGTCGTCACTTAATGGCGAATTGATTCCACTTGACAATTCCGACTTTCCTCAAACCCAATCTAGTAACCATATAAATGATTGCCAACTTCCATGTAACATTGTTAATTTGGAATTCCACTTGCAAACGTTTACACGAAAACCGACTCGGAATTCGGAACAGGGCCGATAATTTATGTTTTGTCAGTGAAATTATTTTAGTTTTTATCGTATTGATTATTTGAATTTTAGTATAGTTTTCATAGTATAGGACTTATTTAAAAATTTCAAGATGGTTACGAGAAGTGCAGATCGCTGTCTGATTTTAAAAACGAAATTATTGACGTAATACCAGCGCATTTAAACTTCGGCTTGCCCATGTTTACTTTTCTTTTAATGATCTACTCTTATCAGTTGTTTTTTGTTGTGTTAGCTTCAGTTGTACATATGTACTTATGTACTCGACGTCGTTTCACCAAATTTTGTTTAAAAACTCGCTTCACAGTCGCTTAATTCCTCTGTGCTTGTTCAAACATACTCGAAGATGGAGATTAGAGTGAGGCAGCGGCAGCTAAGGCTGATAATCAAAGTTCCTGTTGCCGGTTTAATTTAATTATTTTGTGAAAGTGTGTGGAAGAGTATAATACAATAATTTTTGAAGGTGAGATGATCAAACTTTTTAAGCGTTAACAAATGTGGCAAAGAGCTCTAAGTCCCTCTATAACGCGTGATTAAGATTTAATCAAAGCGTCAAAGCTGTAATTCTACTGTTTTTTGTGTTTGAGAGTATGTGGAAAGGACTCCTTTTTTTTAATGAAAATGGGATTACATTCGATTTTAAATAATCGGGGATTCTTTAATGACCTTGGTCATGTGGGCTTTATTTTTAGAGCTTTGTAAACCGAAGTTAAGCCTTAAGCCTCGTACTCAGTATAAATCAAGTAAAATGTTTGGATAAAGCCCCGTTCTCAGAACGACAGAAAATCCATTTCGTTAAAGTATTTTACATAAATAGAAAAACTTTCTAACAGCACATGAGCATTAAAGCTAAGCCAAGGTGTTTCTAACTATATTAAATACTGTGAAGAAAGGAATTTTCTGTCGCTTTGAGAACGGGGCTTGACCCAAAACGTATCTGATTTATTAGGACTTTCAATTAATTTCGTTTAGAGTTGATGAAATTAAAATTATATTCCGACCATAATTGTGCGAATAATGGTCATATCGTCGGTAGTTAAATTAAATTAATTAAAAAAAAAAAACTGGACACAGGAAAAAAATTAAGAAATTAAATATTAGGAAAAAAGAAAAGTTGGTAAGGCAAAAATTAGAAAAATCCGAACTCCAAAATGGGGGGGGGGGGGGGGGGGGGGGGGGGGGGGGGGGGGGGGGGGGGGGGGGGGGGGGGGGGGGGGGGGGGGGGGGGGGGGGGGGGGGGGGGGGGGGGGGGGGGGGGGGGGGGGGGGGGGGGGGGGGGGGGGGGGGGGGGGGGGGGGGGGGGGGGGGGGGGGGGGGGGGGGGGGGGGGGGGGGGGGGGGGGGGGGGGGGGGGGGGGGGGGGGGGGGGGGGGGGGGGGGGGGGGGGGGGGGGGGGGGGTTTTTGGGTTTATTTTATAAAAAAATTGCGTGATTTATTTGTTTACTTTTCCTAATACTCTAACACTCCTTAATCTCTAAAAAAGGATCCAGAAAAAACATTTCAGCTTGTACTCTGAATGTTTTTCCTCTTTTGATTTCCTAATTCGGGTTTCCTTATTTTATTTTCCCTGAATTTTATTCTCATTTTTTTGTATTGGTTTTTGCAATTCTTAATAAAGTATTCGGAATTCGTATGAGGTACCGTCAATGAGTGTAAATACTTTTTGTGATCGAACAACTGACCAACCTGCTTATATGTATATATATTTTTTCCTCCAAATATTCGATTTTAAATGCGTCTTAAAATTGTTACGCATGTATTTATTTTATAGCTGTATATGAATCGAAAAAGTGTTTCTTATCGCTTTTTGAACTTTTTGACAGTATTTCCTTTTAAAAATATAATGGCTCCACTGTACAGTTAGTTTTGATTATGTATAACATTTTTTGGCTGTTATCAAAAACAACATTGCTGATAGGTAGAGACAACTGACAGCTCAACAGTGTAGATAGCATGGGGGGAACTATTAATAAACCAAAGGTAATTAGGTCAGCAACGTCGACAGCGACAGCGACAGCGACTGTAACTTCCCAGTGTTTAATCTTGTTTTCTTTTTGGTTACAGATTTCTTTTCACTGCCTGCCACACAAATGATTGGCACTCAGGCCTGTCTTATGGACTATGAGATGCAGGTGGAAGCAGCACCAGCAGTGGATGTGGAGCAGCCGCAGCAGCATTCACGCACAAATCATCACCATTATCAAGGTCATTTGCATCGCTCTAACCGTGATGTGAGTCGTTGCATGATGTCGCACATGATTTAAAGCTCGTTTGATATATAATTATCACACACTCAAACACACACACACACACACACACATCCAGCAACAGTTCACACAGCGACAAAGCGGCGGCTCTCTTTTACACATACAAAAAGACAACCAAGTGTTGTAAAAATAGCAATCAATTAATCAATCAATACACACACACACCCACACACGCCTCATTGTACAAAAAGAAAAAGAAAGAAATTTCAAAAATGAAAAACTAATTACCTTGTACTTAACAAATGAAAAGAAAACAAACAAATTTGCAATCAAACTAACGAAAAAAGCAATACATAGAACTTAAGTCTTATTATGTAAGTTTAATCAGGCAAAATCCTTCACAAAGTGTGTAACTCAGAAAGTCTTGCCTATTAGATACAAATATATTACATATGTGTGGGAGAAATAATAACTGTAACATTCCCAGTGGAGCAAATGACACTTACCTAATCGATTCGCTTTTCAACACCTTGTAAGTTAAAGGTGTAGACTAGTTTTGAGAGGCAACAAATAAAATTAAA
Source organism: Lordiphosa clarofinis (assembly GCA_018904275.1). Classification (NCBI taxonomy): domain Eukaryota; kingdom Metazoa; phylum Arthropoda; class Insecta; order Diptera; family Drosophilidae; genus Lordiphosa; species Lordiphosa clarofinis. Next base: position 413,727 of record JAEIGQ010000007.1, on the reverse strand, counting down.
CTGATTAATATTCTCAACAATCAGTTGAATATAAATCTTTGATACCACTGGGTAATGCCTGTTACCTTGGAGCAGTGCTCTTAAACTTTTCTCCCAGATGCTATAAATTTCATACAAATTAGAATTTAAATTTGATTTAGTCCTATTACCTTAAGTTCAAAACATTTTCTTTCTTCTTTACGTTCTCCATCTCAGAGAGCTCTATATATTTCTTCTTCTTTATTTTTTTGATACTGATATATTTCCCAATTGATTTTAGTTCATATTCTTCCTATTCGCTGCCTACTTTAAAATTGACGGCTTATTTCTTAATTAATTTTACTTTTAATTTTGATTCTAAATCGTTATAATGTTGCTGATTTTGTTTATTCTTAAAAAGAAATCATCAGATGTAGTTTATCCAAACCAATGAAGTATTCGTTGGTTAGGTTACACAAAAAAAAATCTTCTTAAATATGAAATCTTTGTTTTCTCAAGCTCTATAATAGAAGCTCTGAGAAATATTTCTTCTTCTCCAAAACCAGTTCTATATTCCGGCCTAGTACTATAAAAATTCCTTATCATTAGGGTTTTTTTCAACCCTAAAAAGAACTCCCCGTCTATGCTTCCTTCCCGACTCTAATTTCTCTATTTAAATTTCCAAATCCAGCTTTGTATTTTTTCCAATTCCTCTTAAAGTCTCGATTTAAATATGCATCGCGCTTTTGGAATAACTTAAGTCGGGTGGCTTAGGTGTATCGGGTAATAATTCTTCTTTTATTTGAAAATATATGAAATCCTGCTTTTCTAATCCAATGAAAAATTCGTTCGTTTTTGTAATACTCGAAGTGGTTTAATATAATTCATAAAATTAATGTTAAGCATTTGAGTGTGTTAGCACACTTTGTGAACGTAAAGTCTAGATAATACTAACCAGAGCAGAGCGAAAAACTGATAGACAAACTCTCTCTCTCTGCTCGTTTACAGACCCCGATGAACATCCAGTTGCAATTGCCTTAAAGTCCTTTAAGCCAGAAGCTGAGGTGGATTTGTTTATAGCCACTCATGGCGGTTGTCTGCATCACTTCAATAGATTAAGCGGGCAGCAAGAAGAGTTTGATATCTAACCTAACCTAGGGTTGTCGCTAGAACTTAAATATCTCCTGTAATAACCTTAATAATGCTTTGTACAACAATCTAACCTAAGTAGAACTTTAAGAACACATATCCCTACTAAACACTAATACGAAAAGAAGGTGCTTAGTTGTAGTAAATGAAGTGTAATAATAAAAATTGTTTTCGAAAAAACAAACCAAGATGAATATAATTGTTATGCTTAAATAAATAAATGCTGAGAAAGTAAGATATGCAAAAAATAGACAATTTTAAAGAAAATTGTTTGAAACATTTCTCAGATCAAAATTCTTATCAAGGCAGCTATCTGGTCTAAACCCACTACTGTAAAACCGGCTCTTGTTTTTCGGATCCTTTCTTTCCTAACCTCAACCAAAACCTAACTTCATCTGTGAAACTTAATGAAAAATGCAACTCTGACCAGGGCTGCAAACCCCTCTGAAATCGGTGGAGGTTCACTCCGGGGTTCGAACCTGTGAGATTTTTTGGGTTCGGGTTCACGGGCGGGTTCGGAGGTCGGTGAACCTAGGTTCAGGTTCGAACCGAGGTTCAGAATAATTTTTGCTAGCTTGAACAGGATGTACGTGGTAACTCAATAGAAGACACAGGGACACGCGCATAAACGCGATCACTTTATTAGTAAGTAGGGTTTCTTTATTTAAATTAATAAAAGGACATAATAATATACTAAAAAGTTACACTAAAAGAATGACTTTAACCACATGGACATAAACAAGCGTTGTCGGCCGTGCGTTGGCTCCCCCTCACACTGATTACTACCGGCTGCCGGGTCTTCCCCAGATACCAGATCGTTCATCTGTGTTTAGCAGGGTAGCACATTTGCACGCATGTAAAACTAATTTATACTTCTAAAATTATGTCGATATTTAAGCTATTTTAATAAAGGTGACCAGGTCTGCCCATCGCTTATCCTCCCTATCTCCAGACTTTTTATTATATCGGGAAAGCTAGGGGTTTCCTAAAGCTAGATCTAGCTTTAAAATTGGGCATCTTCCTAGGTGCTCAAGGTCATCCAGTTCTCCAGTGTTGCATAGGGGGCAGGCTACATTTTCCTGACGGTTGTAGGTGTTAGACCCCAGCTTTATCGATCGAATCGGGCCTTAAGTATCCAAGAACTGTTGTGATTGGCAGAGGTGGAGCTAAGGTACTGAGTTGTTAAGTGTTTGTATTCGGGTGGCATAGGTTGTCGTGTGGTTGTACTGGGTTTTGCTTTGAGGGCCTCGGTTATTCGGAAAGATTCCATGCCTGTGCTGATCTCAAGGGTTAGCTATCTGAGAGGGTTGCACAACTCATCCAGACTTCTACCCAGAAGATATTCAAGCTCTGGTAGTAGTGATCACTTTATACTAGTCAAGGGTTGATGCCTATTGCACAATGGGAGAGTGAGAGAGCACGCGAGAGCGCGCTCGCTCACACATATACATTTACATATTAGAATTAGAGCTAGAGTTGTATATACAGGGTGCTTACATGCTACTACAGTACATGTACAACAAGACTATTGTACCAAATAATATTCGACTATGCTTGTTATTGGATAAACCAAAATTATGCTGAGAAATTGCTGATACTTGTGTTTTGACAGCTACAATTGAATTCATGATAGTTATCCAAACCTTCACACAAGAATCTTTAGGCAATCTTTGATTTAATGAAGCTACGAGTCGTTCACTATTGTTTGTCCAATTTTATATTCTGTTTTAGCTAGGATTGCATTTCTGATCATAAGAATATCAGTGATGCTTTTATTTGAGTTCTTTTTGAGGTTCATACAATTCAGCAATTTGTCTTTTGCAAGCTGATTTTGTTTCAAGGTCAAAAATAGTTCTTGGTTTAAAAAAACGTGAGAAAGTCGGTCAAGCCCGACTATAACATACTCTGTACCTGAGTAGAGCTGAATGCAATGCTGGTGCTGCGCTTATCTCAAAGTCTCTTTTTCTCTCTCTTTTCTCTTCGTTCTCTCTCTTCTCTTAATTGTGTGGTGTTAGTTGGAATGGGTGGGAGGGGGTGGGGCGAGGGAGAAGTACTTTTTTGCTCATAACTTGAGAACCGCTGATCCGATCTTTATCTTTCTTCGGCAAATCGATCTTTTGCTAATTACTAACTATCTCTAGAAGGTACGAAACGTTATCTTCAAAACTGTAGGAGATATAACGTTTTTTCCGAATTGCGGGGGCGGGAGGGGCGTGGCAAAATTGAAAATAAACTTGATCTGCCTGCAGTTATAAGAACATTTGTCCCATACTGTCAAACCTCTATTCACCATCTCTGAGATCTGTTTGTTCATACGGACGGACGGACAGACAGACGGACAGACGGACAGACAGACGGACATGGCTATATCGACTAGGCTGTTGTGCTGATCAAGATATATATACTTTATATGTCGGAAATGATTCCTTCTCCGTTACATATTTTGCACAAACTTAAATACTCTATGTCCTTCGGTACAGAGTATAATTTGTGGTCGGATTTTGCTACAGCTACCTTTGGGATTCCCAAGCGATCTATCTTGTCTGAGGTACTTTCTGCCTTACACTAAGGACAGACGAATACCGCTGAAGATTGATTGGTATTCCGTAGCTATACTGTCACCAGCCTCCTTGGGTGTTGTGCGTGTCTTGTTTTAGACAAGTTATGGACAAAATCTAACTTAAATGCTAGTGCTTAAAAAGTTTATGATTTTATTTGAGATTGACGTAAAAAGTAAAAACGTCAAGAACTTTAAGTATTTAGAACATTAAACCTTAAAGGCCAAACTAGTCCCGAAAGTAATATGTGTTTGAACCGAACCACTTTTAACTTTTTTTTGCTCCGGTTCGGGTTCAGGTTCAGCCGCGAAATTTTTGTTAGCTCCGGTTCAGGTTCGGTTCAGGATTCTCGAAAATCTCGGAGTCTCCGACTCCGGAGCGGTTCAGCTCCTGACCGGTTTCCAGCCCTGACTCTGACACAAATCTTTGAGCTAAAAGTGGGACATAGAGGATCAACCACTACACTTTTTCAACGAACTTTGTTGTTATCCGTCGCTTTTCCACATGTTTTCCTCGTCTCTACCGGCACTTTTAACTTTTCGAGCTCCATTTCTTTCTGCGTATTATGGTGTCAACACTCTTCATATTTGCTTGTCTGAGCAGCGCGTTATTTCGTATTGCTTCAAGCCAGAATATGCAGGCATCGGTTTACATATGCTTGAGTTTTTTATGAAAGATTGTATTGGAACACTGGCATTACGTTTGAGATGATCATTGCAAAACGGCTGCAAGGATCCCAAAGGCACGCATAGCTTTCTGGATGGGCGTATTTACATCGAGTTCCGTACCCCGTCTGGGTAGCTGAATTGCTGTTCACCCAAAACAAGCGCTTGGAATTTCGGACGTGTTGCTTAGCTGAGGAGTTCACTTCGCTTAGTCTATTTTTCAGGAAGCATATGTAGTCTTCATAGTCCAGATGTATCGTGTTACGAGTTAGAGAAGACAAAAAATTAAGAAATGGAAAGAAGAGGCTAGCTTCTAATTTCAAAGACCTTTTGGAGCGTATAGTAAAGGGCGTTATGGAGGATGTCAATACCAAAAATAGTCCATTAGGCTATTGATCGATGTATAAAATAAGATAAGATAAGTTAAGATTCGACAAGAAGTCTGAGAATCGATCATATCACTCTACATTTAGTTCGAACATCCGAACTGTAACTTTGTCAAAATTTATGTGGTTTGAAGCTTTAATTATTACGATGCACGATGGTGGTACTCATTCTGGACAGTTAGACCGCAGACATTTAATTCTACATCCATTCAGATTTAAGCAACATTCAGTAGGTGTTTTAGCGTTGTTGTAAATATGTGAATTAAATGCTTTAAGGGCGGCTTGACTATCTGAGTATATAAATACGTTTCTTTCTTTGACCGTGAGGATTTTTACCACCTCTGCTTGGTACACACTACAGTGGTCAGGAAAGTTGAACTTAAAATCTAGGTTTGGAGAGAACAAGCCCCCTTTAACATTCTAGCAATAATCCGCTTACATTGGAACATTCCACTTGCCCTGATTGCGTCTTTCCATGATTGCAAGAAGCTCAATCCCTGTTTTTGGAACAAGGGTTTGGTTTATAAATCTACTTTGATTCTTATTTTAGAATTTGGAACTTGCAAAAAATAATTGTAAGGCATCAGCACGTTTGTTTTTGGAATGTGTACGCATGGGTAGGCTGGACATGCGAATACACTTACCTGCTTTTCTACTTATCCCTTTGTTGGCAAAGGATTTTTTTCGATTTTGCACCCATACATATATTTATTAACTTGTAAACATAAAATCTTAATGGCCTAAACCTAAAGATTTAAATTTTAAACGAAATATAACTTACGATGTATAGTTATACAAGATTTTCATCCATTCAATAACCCAAAAACTAAAAACTTCAGCAGGAACTCTTGCTTAATACTTACTACGTTTATGCTAGTAAATTCACCCTTTTTTTTAATTTGCAAAATTAAATTTGTTTCTGTTTATGTAGCTTCGATCCCATTTCATGAAATGATTTTGCAAAATGAGTGTAGCATATACTACGTTTATGCTATGCTCATTTTGCAAAATTGTTTCATGAATTCTAAAACACACGAAAGTTGACTATGAATTCGCTGTCAATTCATGAAATGCAGCGGCGCAGACAGCTTCAGTTGCGTTGGTGTTGCCAGATCTTTTGTTTTCTCATATGTGCGTTAATGAATTTGTGAGTTTACAGAAGCTGCATAAACAGGAACAAATTTGATTTTGCAAATTGAAGAAATCATGAATTTCGTAGCATAAACGTAGTATCTGACTCGCTTATACCAACGACTTTTGCCCATAGATGAAAAATTGTGACTAAAATTGTCCCTAAAAATTGAAAGTGTCATTCCAGCCTAAACGAAATAAAACATACGAAATATAGTTATACAAGATTTTCATCTATTCAATAACCCAAAAACTAAAAACTTCAGCAGGAACTCTTGCTTAATACTTACTACGTTTATGCTAGTAAATTCACCCTTTTTTTTAATTTGCAAAATTAAATTTGTTCCTGTTTTTGCAGCTTTTGTAAATTCACAAAATAAGCAGCGCACATATAAGAAAACCAAAGATCCGGCAACACCAACGCAATGTTAAGTTGTCTGCGCCGCGGTATTTTATTAATTGACAGCGAATTCATAGTCAACTTTCGTGTGTATTCGAATTCATGAAATGGTGTTTATGCACGCACTTTCGATCCCATTTCATGAAATGATTTTGCAAAATGAGCGTAGCATAAACGTAGTAACTCTGAGCTGAACCCTTTGTAGCTTTTAAGGGTAAAATGGTAAAAACGTAAACTTCCATTAAATCAATTTTTTGCAGTATCTGACAGCTTTCACAGGAATCTTTTAAAAATATCGCTTTTAGTCAAGGCGGCAAATCAAAACCTTGCTTTAAAAAAGTTTTTAAACCTATCTGCGAACCGATCATTAAACTTAACGATGGGTTCGTACCTCAAAACCAAACATACTGCAGATTTAAAGGGTTGTAAAGGTTTATTTTTAATACACATGGCATATATGTATGTATTTTAAAATCAATTGTACTTCAGTTTTCTATAACTTCTACTGATACATAAATGCACTTGAATGCCAAAAAGGTTTATTGGAAAATTTTACAAATACTTTAGAATACTTTGTTACTCTCGATTCTCCACATTAATATAATTCTCCTGCACATCCTTGACCATGAAATCTACGAGATTACCCAAATCATATTTATGCTGCCAATTCCAATCTCGACGCGCATCCGAATCATCAAAGACCTGAGGCCAGTCATCGGCTATCAATTGACGACTATCGGGCTGATAGGTGACATGAAGTTTGGGCACATGTTTGCTTAGTTGGTCGAACAGTTCCTCGGGCGTGAAAGACATGGCAGTGACATTGTAGACGCGACGTTTGAGCTGTTCGTTGGGGGCACGCATGAACTCCAGAAGAGCACTGCCAATAAAATAGAGATGTTACCATAATGAGTAAAGATGGATCGGTGGTATTGAAGTGCAACACTTACCGCAAGCAGTCTTCGATGTACATCATGGGGAGACGTGTATCGGGACGCAAGTAGCAGGTATATTTGCCATGACGCAAGGCCTCATGGAACACGGCCACGGCATAATCTGAAAAAAAATGCACAAAAGTTGTGAGATTAGGTTGATTCGAAGAAAGTTTAAAGTTCATACATAAAGCTGTTTGGTTATTTAAGAAATAGTTGTTGACAGGCTGAAGATCGGGAACACCTTATGTGTTTTATTAGTAACAGAGACTAAAACCGAAACGAATATCGGTTACGGTTACTGTTTTGGCAGATCGGTTTTTTTCCCTTACGATTATGGGATATGGGTTACGGTACGGCTTACGGTTATTAATCTTATTCAGTTTTGGGGTTTGGTTACGGTTATTGGTATAACAAATCTGTTGACAGTGCGAGTGTCTGTGAGATCTTTCTTGCAATTTAGCTTAGCTAAGTTTCATAGGACAAAGTGAGACAGACTGATAAGGAAAAGCCACAACAACTGGCAATGGCCTTTGTACATGTGATAGGGAATTTAAAAATGCCCGTCTCTTAAGAAAACCAACAAAACACAGCCAAACAAATCTTTACATGTTTAGTTTTCTACAATTTGCGGCACTAAGCTGTCAAGATGATATTCCTCTAACATACACACATCTTTATTCACATTCAGTCGAAAGGAGTAAGACTTCCATCACTTTCATACTATCATTTACTGCTACACGAGTAATGATAATCTAGTATGTTGGCCTTTATCATGATTCTACTGTGAATTTGATCATCTTTTCAAATTTAAAACATAACAAAAGGCAGAACTTCTTCACTATCATGTCCCATGTATCATGTTTATTTGGTAGGACATTGTGTGTATGGAAAAATGTAAGACCATACTAATACCCCCTTAAACAATGCGTATTTATACAAAAAAGGCATAAGAAAAAAAGTTTTGAAAAAAAATTTGTTTTGGGGTCTGCGACTTGGATTCAAAGATTATCACTCATACGTACTGTTGACCTTGAAGTGCCGCGCATCACGGCTGCAGCCGTTCCTGCGAATAGTCTATTTTTACTGTGCTGCTTATAAATAGACTATCGTCCATTTGATAATTCCCATTGTTCAGGATCAAAAAATAATGCGAATTACAATACTACTGTGGGCAAAAAATACAGAGAATTTGTTCATTAATCAAAAAATCTTTATTTATTACTGTCAATTCATTTCATTCCATTGAAAGTAGTCTCTTCCTACTGCACTACACTTGTGTCAACTTTTTTACAATTGAATTTGTGATTGTAGGACAATTTTAAAAATATGTTGCAAAGCCTTCTTCTGGTATAGTCTTCAATTCCTTCTTCGTTTCGGGCTCTATCTCCTTTATCGATTCAAAACGGTGTCCACGGAGCGGTCTCTTGTTTTTAGCGAATTGCCCATGGCAGCCCAAATGGTCACTCAAAATGGTTTCCACTGCTTTGTCGGTAGTATTTGACTAGAAGTAGGCCCTTGTTGGAACCCCGCTCGTGGACCATGCTGACTTCAACGTGCGAGCCACACTAGTCGCACTTTATGGCAGTCTTAAATATTAAGTCCCATATAAGAGCGTGGATAAATCGCATCTCTTCGTTGGAAATGGGCTAGCTTTGACAAAATAAGGTCCTAATTTACCGACCAAAAATACATTCGATTCCTGCTTCGTTTACGAAATTTCGATTGTGGAAACTTTGAACGCTTTGAACGCAGAGGTTAAAACATGAACTAAGATTTTGGAATTTTTAAATTTATTTTGTACATCCTAAAAGCAATCATTTAAGATGGTATTAGTGAAATTTCTTTTTGGCGTTCACCCTAATGTACATGATATCAGTGTAAAGGCAGCCTAGCTTGGAAACCTTAATTGTTTAAACAACAACAATTGCCAGTGTACTATATAATATAAGGAAAGATAAGAAAGGTAAGATTTTGTTAAAAATTTTAAAGTGTTTTTAGCAGTTAAAGAATACGGTTTCGTTTATGGTTTTAATCTCTGATATGTAATTAAATCACAGTTCGTTTATAAGTATCTTCAATATATTTTGAGAGGCCTTCGGCACTCGTCATCAGGAAGAGAGCAACAGCGTCCATTTACTCAGTTGTTTCAAACTTCCGACCCTATAACGCACATATATAGTTGATCAGCATCAACAGCCAAGTTGATATAGCCATGTCCGTCCGTATGAACAAACAGATCGCAGAGATGGTAAGCGATAGAGGTTTGACTTGCATGGGACACATACTTCTTAAACTTACGGGCAGAGAACGTTTATTTTCAATTTTTGCCACACTCCTGCCCATGCTGCAATTTATAAAAAAAAACGTTATACATACTTCCCACAGTTCTGTTACAGATTCAATATAAAGATAGAAGGTTTCTACCTTTAAAAGATATTTATTAATCAAGATTATTTATCGCATTGCTGAAGAAATGATAAGGATCGGATGAACTATACTCAAGTTATGACCAAAATAGAGTTACAGTGCTTACAGTAGTGGAGGCATTAATTTGTCAGTTTTGAAATGGTCACAGTACTGGCGCCATCTTTTGGTAAATTTTGAAAATCAAGTAGTGGCGCAATCTGTTGGTCAAACTATGACCAAAGGAAAGTTCGCCGCAGCAGAGCACAGGGAGTACAGAGTATAATACAGTCGGGCTTGACCGTCTTTCTATTTTGTTTTCCTTATAACTTGTCTATCGTTTAACCCATCTTCACTTAGTCTTTGGCGAATCGAAAAATAATAATAATTATTTGTTATAAAAAGTTTTCAAACGAGTTGGGATCAGGGAATCAGACCGGATCCAGAACTGAAAAAACCCGACTAAAACTCAAAACCGGGACCGGAAACGATGTTGAATTTCTGTATGCTCTTATAGAAATCATAAACTAAAACCCCTTTGTAATAAAATTAGCATTTTTTTGGAGATTATCCAAAAGTGATTCGGCTTTAGTAAAAAGTCCAATCAATTGTTCAAAACATTTTATATAAATTTTCCCCGTAAATAGCTAGTTAAGTTAATGCTCAGAGTGGAAAATTGTTAGCGAAACTAAGTCAATAGCTTAATCAGAGCTTTAGTCGTTCCCTCCCAATTATTTCAAATGAGCAACTGGTCATGCCCAGTGCTTAGCTTAAACTATGCACAATTGAACAAAAATTGTCTTAAATAAAGCCTGACGACACAAATAGTAAATCTCAAAGCGAAAGTATTTACTCTCAACTCACCCGTGGTGCCACCACCTGGCGGATCACTAGAGATGACTCCCGGGAAGCGCAAACATCTAAAGTCCAAGCCAAATTTATGATAATAATATTCACCAATAAGTTCGGCATGCACCTTGGAAACGCCATAAATAGTGCGAGGACGTTGTATCTGGGGGAGAAGCGGAAACACCATGATTATCGAACAAACTTGAGCACTTTTCCGGCCATAACCTACCGTTATGTTGGGCGTGGGATTGCGTGGACTGTCGGGGCCAAAAGCACCTATGGTGCTAGGCACAAAAATTCGTAGCTTATACTGCTTGGCCAGCTCTATGACATTATGTACACCCTCAATGTTGACTCTACAGTAGAAAGGATGGCTCTGAGAAATTGCTATGCATTTCTTCTCTCACTTACCTCACCGCAAGGGGCACATTTTGTTCCCCCACCGCACTCAGCAGAGCCGAAAAGTGTATTAACCAGTCAATACGATGATTGACCACAATTTTTTGCAATCCCTTAAAATCCAATATATCCGCAAATATGTAGGGACCATTCTCCAAAACCGCTTGACTGGGCTTAATGATATCCGAGAGTATAACGTTCGAGCTGCCATACTGCGAGCGCAACAATTTGGCACATTCTATGCCCAACTGGCCCAGGCCACCTACCAACAGAGATCTAGATATAGCTTCTACATATATACGTGGTTGTGGATGGGTCACCGACCTGTTATAAGTATTTTGGGTGGCCTACTAACAGGCTTCGCCTGATGTACTTTTCTCTGTATGACCAACTGACTTAGCACCGCATTCGGCGGATGCTGTTGCTGCTGCCTGGCCAAGCTGGTCACAAATTTCCGTAACATTGCGAGCGAATGACTGATTTCAACTGATTTCGAAATTTGCAAATTCCAACGCACAAACTAAATTTCCGCTATATGTTTCCATCATCTAAATAAATGGGAACGAGCGAGCGAGCGAGTGTCGCGTGAGCCGTTGCCTTCGTTTGTAGTTGGCAGCCAGTCAAATTCATTATGATGAGGCAGACCGAGGAACTGTCGCCATGGCGATCCAAATAAAAGAAGAAAAAGCGAAAGCCAGAGGAGGCCCGGCAATTGGACTAGGTACAATGACATACAGCAAGTCAGTTGAGTAAAATCGGTTTCCTTTTTGGTGAAGTGGGAGATACATGCGCGAACGTGTGTCTAAAATTGTTCATAGATGTGTGCGATGCGGGGTTAGGTTAAGATACATATGTGTAGCCTATACAGGGTGCCCTATTGTAAGAAAAATGACAAGCCCCCCTTTTTATGATCCCACAAAGCGAATCTGGAGTCGTACCTTCTAAATGAATATTCTTCGACCCTGAACTTAAATCAGATCGCCCAATTTTCGAAAAAGAAAATTGTTGAAAAATATCGCTTTAAAAAAAACTTAAACTTTTTCAATATTTTGACTTGCCTAGGTAGATCATTTTTGTCTAAAATCTTTTAAGATATTATACTCTTTTTAGTTTTTAAAAAAATATTCCTATATTTTCTAAAATTGAAATTAGAATCCAGATACATGTACCTCCAAAATTTTTCAAACTATCGATTCTTTTCTAAGCTCGAAAAGTTCATATAAGAGTGATGGTTGATCAAATCGAAGGATTGACCGCTTAACCATAGATCAGCTAATCAAGCGTACTTTGATCCTCAGAGCGCATCCTGAAGAATTTTGAAGGAAATTTGATATTCATCTATATATTCCTTAGTCCGGCTAAGAAATTAGTCCACAGCCCAAACCGCTTAATCTACCAAAGATACTACACAGGGGGAAATTGGGAAAGTGTGGCCATACCTCTTGGGATTAGAAGGAAAGGGAGGCAACAATATTCTGGATATACTCTGCTGCTTCTCCCATCAATATGTTCCGTAAGATCAGTGACATCGCTTGAACGACCACCAACTCCACCTGACTCGTTTGATTTAAGTTCTTCAGAAAACACCAAACATCGGGCTTGACTGGAAATTGAATAACGCGCCAAGCTGTTGCAGACTTTTGCAGATTCACATCTAGAGGACTACTTATGCTTGGTTAAGCTGAGAAAAAGTTGAGTTGAAATAAAACAAGAGAGATTTCAAATAGCGAGCCAACTCGCTCTCTCTCTTTGCCGGAAACCGATTTTGGTGTTGTATAACGCAATTATTAACCTATTGAGAACAACTCTACTCAGTCCAGGAACATTTGGAGCATGTTTTCTCAAGAATTTTCAAAACATCTGGTTCTTATTTTAAATAGAAGTCAACTTATTATCTAAGCAAGGACAGAGAATAGAGAAAGCATACGAAGTTGTTGTTGCAATTGGATGCGCAAAAGTTATTTTCAAGAATCATATTTTGATTCATCTAAGCAGCGGTGGGCAGCAAAAATAACGGAAAGGGTATAACAACATTCCTTTCTGTGTCATTTGCTTTCGATCAGCGCCACGCAGGGCGCTGTGGGTTTTAAGGGCCGGGTTGCTCGGGTAAGAAGGGCAACGAGGCTGCTCACTGCTGATCTGAAGCAACAAATGCTAAAAGCTTGAACAAGTATTTTTCATTTTTTGAAAATCCGGCAGCTGGGAAAATAGTCGGAAATTTTTTATTACCCCTATGGCCCAAATGGTTGGAAAAATAAATTTTTTTCCCAATTTTTTCTGTGAAATTAGGTATGTTAACTCTTATGGGCCAAAAGAATGAAAACTAGTTTTTCAGAAAATCCACAGCCAGGGTACGAACATTCTGGAGGTTGGAGTTGGTTCCAGATCAATCCGTATTTCGAACCCTTTGTAGATCTAAGGATTGGAAAATAATATTTGCGATTGATGATTAGCAAATCACTTAATTTGCGATTTATTCCATTAACATTTCACATTGGTCAGCCGTATCTTCGCACCCTGTATACGCGCGTTTATTTCTATCAAACACAAAAATAGTAGTGAACCATTGAAATCAAAGCAACAGAAATTTAACCAAATCAAATTAACCTTGGAAACATTAAGTAAATTTCAGTATCAATTTGGAGGGGTCATCGAGACATTCTACACACACACACAGACATAGCTCAGCTTTCCAGTTTCAATTAAACGCACGTGTAAATCTGATAATAAATTGAATGCAATATGCATTAGACTCAAACGAATTTTCACGATGCTTATCAGCTACTCAAACAGGGTGTCCATTTTGGCTAGAAAATTGACCACCAGCAATAAGACTAGACATGGCCTTGGGATTGCTTTTTTACTGACGTTAATGTTATTTTGTACTGCAAATAAATAAGTAAATGAATATTTATTTATAGATTTTGAAAATATAATTTATTTGTTAGCTGAGAATTTTTCCTCAATGAAGAGTGAAATAAATTTTAGGGAAGTCTTTTGTACGCGTGTCGGCTCGTATTGGCTGGTTTCAAGATCAGCCAAGCGTCTCCATGCTGAAAGAAAAAAACAAAATATCAAAAAAATCAGGCGACGTTTTATGTAATCTGTGTGTGAAACATACACGAAAAATGATTCAAGCGCCTTATGAGCCAAATTAATTTAATTTAGAAGACGTAAGCCAAGGAAATGACAAATATTTCAAATGAAAGTGAAACCAAACTAGGAAAGGAGGAACATAAAATGTAAAAAATTATTCGGAACTTCAGTGGTCAATATTATAGTAATTCAGCGAACAGATGTTTCTAAAACTTTGTGGTTTACTTTGGAATTAAGAAATTAAAAAATCATCAATTGTGTTTGACATTAAGAGTACAAAACTTCCGGCAACACTGAGAATCGGAACGAAAACGAAAGCTTATTTAGGGTATGCTCCCAATTCTGAAAACGAGTGTAATTGTCGCAAATTGAGCTAATTGCTGTTCTAAATTCCGCAAATCGACAAATCTTTTAGTTTTCAAAAATTGTGCTGAAGAGCCGGCGAATTAAAAGTGATTGATATTTAAGACTTTAAAAGAATTTTTAAATTATAAACTAATTATTACAATAAAATGGCAAACATTGTTCGAAATATGAAATATATTAAATATGTTTTAGAATAAATGTAATTTGTTTGGCCACCTTTTTAAGGTTTAATTATCGAGTTTAGCAGGCTCGAGATCTGAAAAAGAAGCGCCTGCACAGTACTGTTTAATGAGGCTCCCGGCTTACTCATTAGTAGGCACTTCGCTAAAGAATGCATGATTGCCAACTGCCTCTAATTAGGAATCGCTGAAGATTCCCTACAAAGGAATCCCAAAGGATTCCCTACCAAGGAATCCCTAAGGATTCCGTACTAAGAAATCCCTAAGGATTCCCCTCCGAGGAGTCCCCACGGTAATGAAAATATTATCGATCTATCGATATAATTGCCCAAAATGACGAATATCATTATCGCATATTTCGTTGCTTAGGTTAGAAAAAAATAATTCAAGATGTGCAAAGGGGGGTTGTCATAAGTCTTTTGACAACATTTCAATTATAATTTATTCTCAGCGCAGGGTCTTAAATGATAAAAGAAATATTGTTTTTAGACAAGTTTTTCACGTTGAACCCGAAGCTGGCTAGAAAATCCAAATTTCTAAAATTTCTAAGGACAGAAGCACACGGACGGCGACGTCAATTTAGCCCACACGGCTATTAAGCTCACGCGAGAGACAGCGACAAAATCAAATTAAGAAATGAATGCTTAAGAATGAAGTGCTTAAGTAAACACTAAGACACTCCGACAGGACCAAGCCCTGTAGCTCAGCGGTAAGACATACACTTAGCAAGCCGAAGTGGTGAACTCTAATTCCCGTCGAGGTCTAGTTCTTTTTTTATTTTTTTTTTTAACATTGTCTATATATTTTACAAAGCACTCTGGTCCTATGAAATAAATAAATGTTAATAAGCACTGTAAACCTAAAAAAGCTAAAATAATTATGTTTTTATGAACACTTTTGCGCGTTTCATGAATACCGTTCATGTTTTATGATCGGAAAAAAGAGATCACAATCATGACCATTTGGTTACTTTTTTGGCTGGAGTTTGTATGGAAAGGATCTTCGTAACCGTCAATGGAGAGGGTTTCCGGGTCATGATAACGGATTAAGTCATTGTACTTTTGTTCCACAACTTTTGTTTTCAACAGGATGGCGCCACAGCGCAACGATCGCAATAGAGCGTCTATGGTTCGGCGTAATAGTTTTTCTTTTGTTCTTTTATCATAATCTTATAAAACCTTCAGGCAATATTTTTATACCCGTTACTCGTAGAGTAAAAGGGTATACTAAAGTCGTGCAAATGTATGTAACAGGCATAAGGAATCATTTCCGATCAGCATCAACAACCGAGTCGATACAGACATGTCCGTCTGTCCGTCCGTCCGTCCGTCCGTCTATCTGTATGAACACCTAGATCTCAGAGATGGTAAGAGATAGAGGTTTGAGATATATAGGACAAATGCTTCTTTTATCTGCACGCAGATCAAGTTTATTTCAAATTTTGGCCACGCCCCCTCCCGCCCCCGCAATTTGGAAAAAAACGTTATATCTTCTACAGTTTTGAAGATAGACGATTCGTACCCTTAATAGATAGTTAGTAATTAGCACAATGAATTGATTTGCCGAAGAAATGATAAAGATCGGATGAGCGGTTCTCAAGCTATGAACAAAAAAGTGAACCAAGCCCCACCCTACCCCCCCCCACCCTAAAAAAATTGTTGCATAACGTATGGTCACCCTAAGGAACGCAGGAACACTGTTAAACATGTTTTTTAATGAGTAACGGGTAAAGAAAAGAGTAAAGAAAATAGAATAATTATTTATTGATAAGTAGAATGTTCTTAAAAGGAGAAAATCAAATAATAAAACATAAAATGAGAGCTCGATTACTAGATATAAGAAAACAAATTTATGTTACTTAATTTGATTGGTTAATATAGAGAATATGACCTTCTAAACTAATTAAAGTCAAAAAAAATTAATTCAGATATTTAAAATTTAAAATTTTGAAAATCACGCACCGTTTGAAGGACGCCTAAAATTTCAGCCAAAAGCCCACACTACCACAATTTCATTTATACCACATGTTGGTCTTCATTGCCACAAGCAATTTCCTCATCTAATCAACATAATTCTCCTCATTTCACTTGCATTTTCATTATAATCTTAGCCCAGCCCCAAAACAACCTGACCAGGCCCAAACTCAACCTGTGAGCTGCGGTCACAGTTCACAACGCTTACAATCCACAAATGGCATCCAACTTGAAGACTTTGTAATGTTCGAGTGAGAATCAACCAAGTGTGGCGAAGTAGTTCCAAATCCAACTCTCTCATATGGCACCGGGGCAGGAAATTTGTGGTAGAAATCTTGAGTAATCAGTTTTCGCGTACATTCCAAACGAGACGGTTCGTTCGATTCGAAAAATTCGTATATTTAAGTGAATTAAAAGCAAAAGTGCTTTTGAAAGTGAAGTGAAATATTGCAAGATTTTAAAATAATTAACAAATCATTTTTGTGAAAGTAATTAAGTAATAGTTCAAGTTATATTGTGTCCATAACTAATCGGGATTATATAGAGAAATATTGTTTTAACTACAAAACGGATACTGACTTTTTGGATACACTTGAATGAAGTAAGATTTTGTGTATATCGAATTAAGATTTCGAAAAGCAGTTTGATGAGCTAAAAGGGTGCTTTCTTAAGTTTTATATAATTCTTCTTCTTTTCTAAGAGCTGGAAACTGGAAACATTTTGGAGGGCCAAATCTACCGTGTGTACCCCTAAATTTTTAAGATGAAAAAGCTTTTCTTCTTCAAAATGACGATGAGTCAAACCTCCTACTTCTCTAATTCTTCTGCTTAGACTGTTGCTTGGTCTGTTCTGAGCAATATTAGTGAAGGATACGTTGTTACTCCTATCTTATTATATATCATTCTTTATCGACAATTTTGGCTTGACGACCTCTTTAATGCGGGGATTGTCAAGAAGAGCAAGGTCAAAAAGGGAGAGAGTATTGGTGTACGATGATAAAGCGACGCAGAACAGCTTCTGACCGCTGCCCAGAGACTGAAAAGGTGTTTGCTCTCTTGGCACAAGTCACGGTATGCGTTGGGCTCGTGTCGGTGTGAATAGCGAAACATTTTCGGCCCCTGCGGAATAGGCATGGCCAACGCTGCTTTAAAGCGACCTGAAAGTTTGGAGTTTCATGTTAATTTATATAGAATATATAAAGCCATTCCTAGGTTTGGGTTTTATTCCAAAAACAGTGCTCAAAAATGATTTTTTTTTCAATTTTTTTTGGACACTACTTTAGATTACAATAAAATATGGCTTTTTTATAAGGACATTTATTTTCAGTACAACAAAAACACATCTGAATTTAATTGCTATTTACTTACTTGAGTTCTCGTCATACAGATGAGTGCTCAGACCAAATAGAACCGGTTCTATTTCGTCGTCGCTCATGGTACTTCATGTCTACTCAGACTCCTTTACACGGTCAGACAGCAAATCAGACGAAAACTCATGAGTGATCGGTCTGAAATAGAGCCTTGCTGATTGTTGAGCTTAAGTCAAATCTAAGAAAGTTAGCAAATTTCTCCTTGACTTTAAAGTTTTATCTCATGATCTCATCGCTAAATTAATTTTTATTTTCCATTCTAGCATAGAACATTTCTGTCTCATCCTAAGCTTTAGTAAAAAAAATACCGTTTAGTTTTCTTAAACAGTTACTTAATTATCTCTCCAAATGAAAATCAGAGCAAACTATTAGCTTGACTTAGGTGAAACTGTCGTCAGAAGTTGCGATTTCGATCTTTCTCTCTCTCTCTCTTCCTCTCTATTTCTGCGTGAGTCCAAAGACGCTGCCTTCCGTCAGTGCCACACTTAGTTGCGCCTGCCTCCAAAGTGTGACTCGTTGCAGACTCAAAGAAAATAACACACAATGATGAAAACGACAATAATTTCAAGGTTCGTTTGATGTAAACTCCAACTCCAAACTGCGCTAAGCATGCGTAGAAGTACGAGCAGCAGCTACCAAACAGCCGTTTCACTCTACAGTGTATATCTACCATGGGGCAGGGATGGCGCTTGTTTTTGTTGTTAAATGATTACAAAATTTTCGTTGAAAAGCCATGTTACGCTTCTTGGCGCAAAAAAAAACAAAGTTTCTTTTTTTCCAGTTTAAGTTGCGCAGCTGCATATTGAGAGAGACTATGGGCTATGGATGGGTGTAGAGTATTTTTTTTTGTTATTGCACAAGTTGAATCAGCAATGAAGACTTCCTGTCTTGATGAACAGACACATCATAGTCTGACCATCATTTGATGAAATTTATGAGGCATTAGAAATGTGCGTAATAGAATGGAAAAAGACTCTTAATGAAGATAAAAACATACCATTACCATACGTAATGGTCAACCGAAAGTCAAGTCTAAAATACAATTTTGAAATATATTTTTCAAAACAGTCCCATTTACTTGAAATTACTTTTCCGAAATTAAAAAAAATAAAAAATATCGAACACGGTAGGTGTAACACCGAGGCGCGCTGTTTTACAGTCAGCGATAAGCGTAAATTTCCAACAAATTCCTTCCAAAAATCAAAAACAGGGCTATAATCTTATCATATGAGCTAAATTTTTTACTCCGAGAAATTTTAAGTAAGGAAGCAAAGGTGCAATACGAATCTGGTGGCGTGTAAGATTAATTAGAAATATAATCAATTTTCATTTGAAAATAATATTATTTATTTGTTTTTATTTTATAAAACTAAGTTTTCGCTCTTGGCCCGGACATGCTTGTTGCAGATCTTTCTGAATCGCAGACTGCTACTGGAGGCTTTCCATGTCATTTGCAACAAAATTCTTTTTATTGGTAAGGGTTCAAAAAATGTGCTTTTCCTCTACGGCATTAATTCGGGGTACTTATTCTTTTTCATGGAAGCGCTTCATTCGATCTTTAAGCTCATTTTCTATTCGTCTCTGGACTCTGGACGCACAAACAAAGCTCGAACAGCTGTTCAAACCAATTACATCTTTGAAGTTCCACGTTCAAGTTCGATGCTCGTGTGGATTTTACAGCCAGCCCTTTTGTTTGTCTGCTCACACAAAGTAAAACGTTTGACGGCAAACCTTTTGCAAGTGGCTTCGTTTTTCTTTTTCGTTTGCGAGCGTTCTATGACAACTCTGTACCGTGCTTTAAACTTTGGTAAAAAAAGTTCGTTTAACGATATGAAAGAACAACCAACCTTTCAACAGTCGGTTTTATTTTGCTTATACTCTAGTACTCAGAAAAATTAAATCGTTTCCGAGAAAGAATAGCCATCTTCGAATCAAAGCAGCTTTCGTTTTAAAAAATATTTCTCGATGGTCGGTAGAAAGAAAAAAAAAAACCTGCAGTGACAGTGAACGAATTTGTGAGCGCAAATTAGCTTAGTTAAATTTTTTTTTCATTGACGCTATGTTGTTTTGTTGTTCCTTCTTGTTTTTTCTACAAACATACAATGTGGCTAAATTAAAGAAAAAGCACTTTGTTTAAAATGTGTTTAAAAAACGTGTGTGTTGAAAAGGAAGAGCTCAGACCGTTAGCTTTGGTGGTATTTTGCTGTTCAAGAGTGGTCAGAATAAGCTGTTAAATCCGCTAGCGGACGGTTTAGTTTGTCTGAATAGTTGTCTTTCTTTCTATGACAACCCTGATTAAAATAATTTGCCATCTGATTGTATTTTACCTTTAAAAAGATGTATGTGCGTTTGTAAATTGTTAAGTGGTGGTTTAAGGTTTGTTAAAACGAATTGAGAAGCTAAAAAGGCATAGATTTCAGGATAGATCTGTTAAAAAATAGACGGAGCTCTTCCCATAAGGCACAACTTTGCAACACTGATCTTAAAACCGATATCGAATAACTTTACTCAAGAAGCACACAAATTATTTCCTACCCACTTCCATTCTTCCAGTTCCTCGAAGAATATTGATTGTTTGGACTCTCTGGCCTGGAACGATAAGCCAATAATCCAAAAATCCAATCTATTGAATCAGTGGCGATATCTGTAGCCAAATCTGCCTCAGAGATCTCATCCAACCATATCTAAAGCGAACTCCAATTCTAATGGGCTGGTTATAAATCTATCGAAATTCGTTGTAAATTTTTATACCCTTGAAGAGGGTATATTAAAATTGTCCGGATGTTTGTAACGCATAGAAGGAAGCATCTCCGACCACATAAAGTATATATATTCCTGATCAGCATGACGAGCTGAGCTGATATAGCCATGTCCGTCTGTCCGTCCGTCCGTCTGTTTCTATGCTATCTCCTCCGTCAGTTTTAAAGCTATCGTAACCAAACTTTGCACGAAGTCTTTTAGTACAAATACGCTGCACATTTGTCGGAACCGGCCGGATCGGATGACTATAGCATATAGCTGCCGTAGAAACGATCGGTCGAAAAACTAGTTTTAGTAAGAAAAACTTTTTTGTTTTCAATGCTATCGCTCTCAACGCTCGTATTTATAAGTTTTCAATGATTTCACATAATTTCACTAAGGCTTGTCGAAATCGGACAACTATATAGTATAGCTGCCATACAAAAGTTAGGTCTGAAAAAAAGTCTTAGTAAGAAAAAAACAGGAAAAACTATTTCGCCTTAAAATAATAATGACGGAAATGATAAATGTACATCCTGATCAAGCTGATATCCCAAATGACGAGCATGTTTAATAATGGAATCCTTTAGATTAGCCGACTTTTCTTTATTCGAAACTGCTTCTCCACACCAAATCCCAAAAGCATGCAAACGTGAAAATTGGCATTCATAAGTGGCTCCTAAGGAAATAATAAGCTATTATTTTAAAGAAAAGAATATAAACACAAAACATAACAAAAAAATAACAACAAACGACAACACAAACCAACAAACGGCAACAAACAACAACACACAGCAGAAGCACGTGCTTTTTTAAAATTGAGGTTAGGCTACCTTTTCGTATATTGCAAGCCGCACGGCACCTTACGGCACTTGAATTAAACTTTCTTATATTCTTAAAATTCTTAAGAATATTATACAAAAAGATTTGTTCATCCCCAAGAATCCCTTCACAACTAAAACTCTAACCAAACATAGAAAAGACAAATTAAGAACGTTCACTATTATGTACTAAATACAATAATGATTTACACAAAACACAACACATACTACATATACTTTTTGTTGTAAAAATAAAGTTAATACCTTTATTTAAAATATTAATCACTTCCTTTGCACAAACACTTGTTTTAAATAAGTTAAATAAATTTTTTACGGAGAGCTTCCCTAGCACGTTGCTTTCGCTGCAATACACAATGAATATCATGCTATCTCTTTCGATGCTATTCTTGAAGAGGACAGATAGAGCAAAACAAAAAGATGAATAAATTCAAATAGCTAGACCAATTATAAATAAGAATTGGTACATTTAAAGTCAACATTTTGACTTTGGTTTTTTTATTTTTGGCCTACGGGCGGGACCACTGTGCAATGCTGACTCAGCTGTATGCAATATGTTCTTAAACATTCAAAATCTGACATCAATAACCTATATAAATCCTTTCAGAATGATTAGTAAGCTTAAAAAAAGCTAAAAAATTTAAGACATGCACTCTGGATGTTGTCGCTGCCTTTCCGTCAGATTTTGAAGCTCTACGCTGTTCCAAATGATTAATAGCCCTACATCACCTGGCCGCCAGTTACCAGACACATCTTATCACCAAAAGCTCTGCCATAAATTGGGTAAAATGCAACCGCCCCTTCTTTCTGTCAATGCAATCCCCTGACCAGATGATAAGACCATCACATCACCACACTTCGATTTGTCATGCTTGGAATGGAAATTCCCTTATAAACTTTAATACAACTTTAGTCGGTCCAAAACTTTATCATTAACCAATTCTTTCATGTTGAAAGCCACAATAAAGTCCAAGTGATTGAAACTCTCCAGGGGCACACGATAATCTTCAACGAGTTTGGTGAATTTGCTAACCAAAGTGTCCACATCCTTTGGACCGCACAGGGCATCATTGTGGCTGGAGTAGGAGTGTGTGGGGGCAGTTATCTTGCTCAGATCGTACTCTGGTGGCACATCTTGGCCATAGATTTCACGATTCTTCTTGGTACCCCAATCGTATTGACGGAATATGCCAGAATTTTCGATTTGTATGTAATGAATACCTTGATTGCTGGACGAGCCGCCCGGATGGGTTTGGATTAGAATTTCCATGGAGGACTGTAAAAAAAAAACAAATTTAGTTGTATAATTGAGTTAAAGGAGAGGCACTCTCTGCACAACATACTACATTGGTATTGGTGTATCCACCATTGGCAAACAGCGCCATTCCGTTTCTGCATATGCTACCAAAAGTGCCACAGCTATTGTCCAACACACGATTGACCAGATCATTATGCGGTATCAGTTCCGTGTCTACTAATACCTTGTTCCATATGCCTCCCGGTGTGCCCACCAATGGGTCAAACCATTTAAACACAAACGAACGGCCATGGTCAAAATAGGCACATGGAGCCAACAACTGTCCCGACAAGATTTTCTCATTGTAGTCCGGCAATTCCGAAAGCAAAACCAAATACACCGTGGTACCCTGAGAGTGACCAACATAATGCAGTTTGGTGTATCCCGTCTTCTTCAGTATAAAATCAATCATGGCGGGCAAATCCTTGGTACCAATCTCATGCCAATCGAAATGCCAGAACCTTGAACTCTGCAGCGAAATAAGGTTGTTTTTGCGCGAGTAGATATTACCACGAGCATTGCCCATCCAAACATCATAGCCAGCATCGGCCAACAGATAGGCCAATGAATTTTGCGGACCCGATGGTAGCCAACAATCCGAGTTACTGAACAAACCGTGCTGCAGGAGGATGGGCTGACGCGGCTTAAACTCATTGTCCAGATTGTGGGAATAAGGTATACGGAAAAGGGTCAGTACATAGCCATCTTCGGTGACCACTTCATGGCTTTCAGCAGGATAGCCATGCGAGCGTATGCGCTCATCCGTTTTCACCATATCTTTTAGACAGTAATGAGAATCCTCGTTGGCATAAATGCCACCCAGGGTGAGGGTTAAGAAAACCCACGAAAATAGAACCAAATCGCGCATATTTGGACGTGCACTGATTTGGCAGACCCCCTGCGGGCCACTTATATAGCTCGTACTTATCGCCTAACTTGATAGTTAGTCTCTTTTGATTTACCATTGGTTTGGTTAGCTTTTAGACTCAATTATTATTTTTAGATCATGGTATATTTTATACCAATTGATTAAATTTGGATTTTAAATGTCAAATCAGTTTTGATTTCTTTTAGAAGTTTCATGCATTTCTTTATTATTTATTGTTGACCAAATTCTTAATCTCTGCTTACGTAGTCCAAACAGGTGCAGAATCATCCTAGAGCATAAATTCTAGAGTCTGGCGGGAAATTCTGCTGTGATTTGCACCTTTAGTGGGGTGGGTGGAGTAATATCTTATCGAACTAAGTCTTAGCACTTGAGTGGTTTTAAATTGGGAGAGTAAACTTGACCAATTGGTTGAAAGTAGTTCTCTTAAACACTTAGGTGGTAAGTTGAAGGGTTTCCCCAGCCGTTGATGGTCATCCAGGGCTGCAGAAGCCTGCTATATCAAGAGAGGTATCTGGCCCTAAAGCGCAAACTCCCAAAGGCAATAACATCTTATTCTGATCCAATGGACCCGATTGTAATACAGCCAGAACCAGGATAATGTAAGAAAGTCGGTCAAGCCAGACTGTAACTTATTTTGGTCATAACTTAAGTATCGTCCATCCGATCTTTATCTTTTCTTTAACAAATCGATCAATAATCTTAATTACAAAACATCTCTAAAAGGTACTTATTCTTCTCTTTTGTTTGAGCTTTACAAAGAAAGTGTTTTGTTTCTACTATACATCTTTCTATTGTTATTTATTTTACATTTACATAAAAAACCACTGCTTGTTATAATAGCTAGTTCCCGCCATAATTGATTATACACCTTACCTGTCTGAGTTTGGCCTCTAACTCTGATATAAGCTGCCAAGAACTGGAAGTAAATATAAAGATAAGAATTTTGAGAGACATCTGCATGTATGTCAATTTTTTTTTACTGATCAGGTTGATTAATTTGTCAATCAACAGGACAAAAACCTCTCGCATATGTGGGTCATTTTTTTTTAAATCGAACGGTCTCAAAATGCAACATTTTTTGTTTCAATAAACAAAAAAACCGAAATTAGATCTCGACACTCCCACCGAAACTTGATTTGAGATTCTGCAAAAAAAATTTTTGTTAAATTTATAAACAATTTTAAAGATCGTCAAAAACGAAAAAATGGAAAAAAGGATTTTTTAAAAACGTGATATCTCAGGATTGGTTTATCGGACAGGTCTCAAGTTGATGTTGATGGAAAGCATTTTATATATAAATTATAATTTTATAAATTTTTAAATTATTTAATATTATTAAGTAATTGTTGATAAAAAAATTGTATATATAATTTTTTCTCAGTGTTAATGACCATGTTATAGCTTCTGAGAATATACAAATGAATGACAATGCTAAATTTGGTCCATTCAAGTACAGAATTTGTCTTCACTAAATATATTTCAAAAATTGAATACAAAATCTGGCAACTATTTAAGAATCTAGGAACCAAGACTCGAATCAAAACTTAAGGTTCGTAAAGTACAGAAACCTGTCCGCAAACCGAACTTTACACTTTAAAATGACTTCGAACCGCCGGAACGAACCTTTAGCAGGATGTTACATATTTGCAACATGGTTCAGTGACTTATTTGCGACTCAGTTGCCTTGCGTTAATGATTGGTATAAATATATAGCAAATCTGCTTAAAGCAGCTTATCCCACACATGAATTTGTTCGACGAAATGTTCGCCGTTAGTGGAGGCATTTGTGACAGATTTTTGTGTTCGACGTGTTGTCTCCAACAATATAAATGTTTCTATCATGATGCGACAAGGAAGGTAAGTCGCTCAGCGAAACTTTTAGAACTAAGCGCTTTTGCTTAGAGCGTGAGAAAGAGTGGGACAGTGAGCGCGAGAGCAAAGATGAGAGAGAGAAGATATTCGATGCTCGTTGGTTGAAGTGTCAACTGCACACTAAGATTTCAGACCCGATCTCACACAGAGAGCGCCGTAACTTCTTTGTTGTATCATTTCTATCTTGCGAGTATTCGTGCGAACATGTTCGTCAATGGATGGGAACATAATTTGTCAAACATTATTTGTTCAAAATATATAGAGTAAACATTTAATTGTCTCTAAAAATTGAAAGTGTCACTTCAGCCTAAGAAATGTTCGCCTAGTTATGTTACAGAGACTTCAACTCGGGACCTCGAATTCTGAATCACTCACAAGCGACCGCGCCTTCACCGACTCGACTATCACACATAAGAGGTCGTGCAAACATACGGCTGAAAGATGGACTGACGGCAGAATTTAAGGCTGATGTGAACAAACATTGGATTGATCTTTAAAATTCAGCTCTCCTTTTGTTTTTTATTTCGGCTTGGTGACTTATTGGTCTCATGAGAGCAAAAACAGCACCCCTCTTCCACGAAAATCTAAACTGTGAGAGCGTGTTCAACGCTATCCTCACAGTTTTCTCACTCCTCTTGTCTATAAATTCCAAAAACTCAAGTAATTTTTTCAAGAGCGTTCTTACTCATATTATTCGTTAAAGTTTTTTAGGGATTTACACGGTAAACCAAACTTCATGAACTTTTGTTTGAATGCTGACGTTCGTTAACTCTGATATATAAACACATTTGCAAGGGTATAAAAACTTCGGCAAAGACGAAGTTAGCTTGGCCTTCTCGTTTCATCTACTTCCTTTTCTTTAAAGCCATTATTAAATCTTTACTCTGATTATATAATACTAGATAAGAAATCCTAAAGTTAATCTTTAAGAATAATTGACACAACAGGTTTTGTTATTATAAAAAGAATAAATAGAACCTCATCATTGATCACTAACATTAGAATCTCTCTGCTAATTTCAGCTATGCATGTACGAAATTCAATAATCTAATCATCAATGATGTTATTGCTATCTATTCTGCTGCTTTTAACCTGGACGAGCTTAAGCAAGGCCGAAAGTTGTCCGCCCTCAGAAGCTATACTACCCTGTCGCTGTACTCTGCGTGGCAAGGAAATACAAATATGGTAGGTAACTTCCGGAACTTCACAATACTGTACTCTTATTGTTCGCTCTCCTATCTTTTTCTGTTTTTAGGTGCTCCCACAGCAATCTACCTCAGATAATGGATGGTCTGAAGTCTGTGGAACGGAATATCAAAACTCAAATCGATGAGTTGGTTCTAGAGAATAATCAATTGCCTGCCCTGCCGGGACGCTTCTTTGGCAACTTGCAGATTGTCCGTCTGATGTTGCGCTACAATAGCATTGAGCGTGTCTCCAATGGTTGGCTCAATGAGCTGGAGAACAGTTTGGTGGAGATATTCATTGTGGAACCCCAATTGCGTAGCATACCCGCAGAGAGTTTGAATGGCATGATCAATATGCTGGCCATAACCATACAGAGTGAGGAGCTGAAACACTTGCCAGACTTCTCGGGTCTGTTGAGTTTGACTTATCTGAGTGTAGAGACCCAGGCTTTGGGTGAACTGCCACCTCAACTGTTTAGGCATTTGCCCAAGCTGCAACATATACATATCACGGGTGGTAAAGGGTTAACCCGCCTGGAGGCGGGCCTATTTGATGGTTTGATATCATTAAAGAATTTGGATTTATCCCACAATGGCTTGAATTGGATACATCTGAGAGCTTTGAGCAGATTACCCAATTTAATGAGTCTAAAGCTTTCCCACAATCAAATCAGTGATGTGGGTATGATAGGCAGAATAGTGAAAGACTTGGAGCATTTGAAAAAATTACGCTTGGATCATAATATCATCAATGTCATCGAAGACGGTTCCTTTGTGGATTTGCCCAATTTGTCAGAGTTGCATTTGAATGATAATCGCATTACCGAGTTGCAATACGGCGCCTTTCTGGGTACTCCACAGTTGAAGACCATTTATTTGCACAACAATTTGATACGACGCGTGCATCCGGAGTCATTGCTGCAGGCCTCAGGCAGCGGGGTGGAGGCCATGCATATCTATAACAATGAGATAGGCCAGGTGGAGGCCTTGAGAGCTTTGCTAGATGCTTTACCCACTTTGCGCTATCTGGATATGAGTGGAAATCTGTTAAGTGAATTACCATTTGGTGCTTTGAGGGGTCATGGCACTTTGGAGCAGCTGCATCTGAATAACAATCAACTGAGAGTGATAGAAAGAGATGCCCTGATGGCCATGCCTGCTCTGCGGGAGCTGAGAATGCGAAATAACAGCCTCTCCTCGGATTTGGCTCTACCTTTTTGGAATCTACCAGGACTTAAGGGTTTGGACTTGGCTCAAAATCAATTTACACGCTTGGACCCTCAGCTATTGGGTGGATTGCCTTCTTTGAGACGTCTAGATTTGAGTGAGAATGGCTTGAGAGAAATATCACCCCAGAGTTTTCGCCATAATCCTGTGCTGGAGACCCTCAACATTTCCTCAAATGAGTTGACTAGCATACCTGCCTCCACACTGCTTTCACTGGGTCATCTGTTTGAAGTGGATGCCAGTTTTAATCATTTGAAGGACTTTATACCCGACTTACCACTCATAGTGGAGCGCATCTCCTTGCGCGGTAATCAACTGAGCTCCCTACCCGCCTCAGCCTCTAAGACGCTACACTTGCCCCATCTGCGCATGCTGGATTTGAGTCAGAATCGATTAGAGCAACTACCCCGGTTAGGTTTCCAGGGTACACCTCAGCTGCGTGTCTTAAGTTTGGCTCAGAATCAGCTAAGTCTTCTACAAGACACCTCCTTTATGGGTATACAACGTTTGGAGCTTCTACATCTCCAAGATAATCATCTTAACCAAGCGGATGAACGTGCTCTTTTACCTCTTGGCGAGCTGCGAAATCTCAATCTTCAATCCAATAAACTGGAATCAATCACAGATAACTTCTTTTCGAATAATAGTCGCCTGGAGCAGCTGGATCTTTCCAGGAATCTCATACGCAGCATTTCTCCCACGGCCTTTGATAGCCAGAAATCGTTGGAATATCTAGATCTCTCTGGCAATGCTCTACACGACATTTCCCTAGGTCTGGGTCATTTACCCAGTCTACGGGACATCGACTTAAGCTACAATCAAATCTCTCGCCTGTATGCGGATGTCATAGGAGGCTGGCGGAATGTGGTCGAGATACGTTTGTCCAATAATTTGATTGTGGAGCTGCAACAGGGCACTTTTCGGAATTTACCCAAGCTGCAGTATTTGGATCTGAGCAGCAATGAGATTAGTAATGTAGAGCCGGGTGCCCTTAAGGGTCTGCATGATCTACAGGAATTTGTGCTGGCCGATAATAAACTGGTGGAGCTAAAGGATCATGTTTTCGAAGAGCTACCCAGTCTCTTGGCCTCACATTTTCAGTATAATAAACTGCGTTACATTTCACCCGAAAGTTTCCACAATGCCAATTCTCTGGTGTTTCTCAATCTGTCCAATAATCACTTTAGGAATATGGAGAATATTGGATTGCGTAGCATGCGCAACTTGGAGGTGCTGGATTTATCCACAAATGGTGTGAAATTGGTCTCGACAATGCCACTGAAGGCTCTCAGTTGGCTGGTGGAACTAAAAATGGATAATAATCAAATATGCAGAATACAGGTGAGTGATTAGACGAACAGGTCTCTAAGAACAGGAACTCTGTTAAATAAATTTAATTGGTAAACCTTGTAGTCTTAAAGGAAACAGTCTTGAAGCTAGGAACTAAATTAATTTCGAATTTCTAGACTGGTGGTTTCGAAATCTCGTTGTATCTAAATCAGGGATGGACACGCCTGGCCCAAAAAGGTCGAACATATTTCGCTTTTCACAATCGCTTTTCAATCGAATTTAACACCGACACGAGCCGAACGCATTCCGAGGCTTGTGCCAAGAGAGCCAAGGGAAATTTTATAAATATTAGAAAAGCAAAAAATAAATATTTAAGTAACTCAGCGGTTTAACGATCTGATATTTGAAGAAGACCTAAGAAGTCAGTTGTATAAAACAGCGTAGGAAAGAATTTTGGTAGCATTCCTCAACAGTCAATAGATTATATAATACATAACATAAGACCCTTAAATTATGTTAAAAGGGACCTCTTTAAGCATCTTCTCATACTTCAAGTAAAAGTACAATTTTAGTTGAAATTGTCTTTGGAGGGTTAACCGCATTGAAATGATATGATATGTTTTCTTGCTGGTAATAAAGCAGTTTACTCATAAAACGTAATACATAGTTTTGGTGAAGCTGTTTTTACCCTAAATGGTCAAAATGCCTATAAACCGCGAACCAAGGTTTCCTTGGCAAAACTGATAATGCAGATCTGTCTATTTTAGATCTGGTTTATGGCCTATATGAACTGATTTGTGGGTGAGCCTATTATACCATCAGAAAAAACGATTTTTATAAAAATCTTCCGTGCGCTTTTAAAGATATTTAAGAATAAAGTTTTTACTTCTTCTGAAGGTACCTTAACGGATTACACGATTAAAGTGCATTTTTTATATCGCGTTCCCAATGACCACATTTGCTAAATTTGAGAGATTTTTATCTTTAACCCTTAAAAACTAAGTTAAAATTGTTGTCGTTGTGAGTTGCAAGTACAAAAGTACCCATAAAATTCAAACCGAGGCTGTATTTGAAAAACTGGGTATGAGGTGGTGCTTACAGAGTCCCCAAAAATTTGTACATATATGTTTTACCATTTTTGACTAATATGTGTACTTTCCCATTTTGATTTTTTCCAATTGACCTAGAGAGAATCTATGACACTACAAAGATCCAGTAAGAATGCTTTCCACCCCTTGAAAGTCTCTAGTGCGAAAGGAAGATGACACCTTAAGATGCAAAAGGTCATCTGCACATTTCCAAGACATGTTTAAGCCTTCTTAGTCCACCAATAAGAACAAAACAAAAAACCTGGGATTTTCCAATTTTTTTAAGCGCAACTATTTATTTTTGTATTGTCTATTGCTAGGCTTCCAGAGTTGTATCATGGAAGATTTGAAACTTTCCGAAAATATTGTAGAGCGGCTTGGTTTTAATCTTAATATTTCGGGCATATAAGGAGTCTGAATATCAATATATGTAGCTCCATTCAAATTTGGTCGCTTTGGCGCTTGTCATATCTGAGTTCCGCCACTCTAGGTAGGGTATACGAATTGATTTGGCTGTGGTAAACGGAATTTAAAATCATTTGCTTAAAGCATACGCTGAAAAATAAAGAAACAAGAAAGTCGGTAGAGTCCGACAACAAAAACTCTATACCTGCGGAAGTGTATGGCTATATTTTGCTGGCGCTACCAATGGATCGATATATAATGCTAGTTACTATATATGCTAAGAGAGATCTATCTACAAAACTGTGGGAGAAATAACATTTTTCCAAATTAAGGGGGCGGCAGACCATGGCAAAAATTTAAAATATTCTTGATCTGCCTGCAAGTATAAGTTTATGTCCCATCATTGCCGAACCTGGAGTTCATTCTGGGCCTATAGGGTAAAAGCACTCGAACAGGAACGATTCCGAAATTGGCAACAAATATGTAAACATTTTTATGATTGTGTGATAACATGAAAAACTGTGTATAAATTTTCCACCAAACCTTAGCAAAGTATACTTTTAGGGGCAATACTGTTAAATCCATCGACTTTCTTTATACTAGATTCTCGAA
Organism: Lordiphosa clarofinis; assembly: GCA_018904275.1. Classification (NCBI taxonomy): domain Eukaryota; kingdom Metazoa; phylum Arthropoda; class Insecta; order Diptera; family Drosophilidae; genus Lordiphosa; species Lordiphosa clarofinis. The sequence goes on along the minus strand of JAEIGQ010000007.1, from coordinate 382,466 downwards.
GTGTGCTCAGATATCCATGAATACCTTCGTCATCAGGAAACCAAATTCATCGAGTAAACATTTTTTTAACGTGTAATAAACTTTCAGGAAAAATCGCATTAAATGAAATGGTTTAACAAGTGGTGGTCAAAGTATAAGTTCCAAAAAAACGTTTTTTTGGAGGATTAAGTGTAGAGATCGAGTGTCTTTAAGTGAAGAATTAGTTGTGTTCGCCCCCCCCCGGCGGCACAAATGCGGGAAGTGAGCAAAAAGAGTAATAAACGGTTTTTAAGCCATAACTTCAGATTTTGGGGGTCCCTGAGAAAAACAAAGTATATTGCACGTGACCTGCGCGATCAGTTTATTACAATTTTTTAAATTTTGTAAAGGACAGTTTCTGATTCTTAGCTTAGCAGTAAAACGATCTGATATCTAAGGAAGACCAAAAAAGACAGTTCATGAAACTGCGTGGGAAAGGATTTTGGTCGCATTCAGCAACAGAGTATTTTTAATAAGGAAATCTATAGTTTCTACTTCTTAAACCCACTTCAAATGAGCATATTTTCTTTTCTAAGATTTTAAAGAATTTATGATTTTAGCATTATATTAATGATATAAAAAGGTCTCTAAAAATCTTATTTTATGTGAACCATTTTTTGTTATCTTAAGGGGGGACATCTAAGTAGCTTAAAAAAAAAGTGGATTTTCAGAATTTTTTGGCCAAATGGAAGGGCCTAAAATTTTTGTATTTTATTTCATATAGGTATTTCCGATGTACTCTTAAAATTTCAGACGACGGTTAAGATTGCTGAGTTGGGGCCCGGAAAATAAGGTCTACGGAAAAAGACCGCTTTTGTTTTGATACAAAAACAGAACATCGAGTAATGCAACTTAAACCTATTACAATTGATTTTTTGAAATCATTTTGGCCCTACTCTACAAGTCCAAGGCAGTTTCAATTTCTATCTTTTCTTAACTTTACTTTTAGGGTTCACCCTTTGAGACCATGCCCAGACTGCGTGTCCTATCCATGCGCAATAATCAACTACGTAGCATCAAAGAGCGTACCTTTCGGAATTTGAGAGGCAACATAGCCATACTGGATGTAGATGGTAAGTTTTTTCAATGGAAGGTTTCGTTTCTTATAATTTATAACGCTTCTTCTAACCCCACATTAGGAAATCCCATTGAATGCAACTGTGAAATGCAGTGGCTTTCAGTTTGGCTACAGGAAACCAATTTTCCTTATCCAGGACCCAAATGTCAGGATGGCCGGCTGCTGAGGGCCGCCCGCATGGAGCGTAGTCTCTGCTTGGGCTTAGATATCTCGGATCAGAACGAGAGAACGGAGGGTGGTAATCATTTGCCGCTACTAAATGAACATGGGGATGTATTCCAAAGAGACTTACCCGAGGACTTCAACGATGAGTGTGAGGTTGTTGAAACGATTAGAGCACCGGGAGAGCGTCCTTTGCCGGGGGAAAGTGAATATTTCTATGATCAGTATGTGGACTCCACTGATGCTACACCTCCAGATGCTAGTAATGCAGTGCTGAGTACCTCGCAAAAACCCAATCCTTACATCAATCCAAACAACACATTGCTGCACACCAAGTACTTCAATAGGCGACCCCAAACAGGTGCTACTGGTTCGCCCTTCACCTTCTTTGGCTATCCTTTGCCCAGTTTGAGTTTGGGTCGCTTCTTTGGTTTTGCGGGTGAGCGTGGACGAAAGCAGCGTACGGATGCGACAGACGAGATGCCTGCCACCCATCGTATGGCTCAGATAAGCCTGCCCAGTGGTCGAGCAAAGACCCGCATGTATCAACCGAATAGTGCAGAGTTCGAGAAATACTTGAAGGAACAAAAACAGCAACAAAATTTGCCACGGAATCGCTATGTAGATGTGGGTACAACCAATTCGGGTGAGGAATCATTGAGTAACGAGAGCGGAAGTGCAGCCACAACGGGCGTGTTTCGTACTACCTTCCGGGAGCCTTCGAGCATAGAGCGGGGAGGATTTCGACCTATTATACCCACGCAGATAGGCGGGTTTACGCCCGTAGCGGATCCACAGCAGCGACGAGGTCTGATTGAAGCCGTCAATGTAACCAGAGCCAGTGCACCCGAAGGTAATTTCATACCCATAGCAGTGAGAGCCAAACCCACCAGAAGCAGTGTGGAGAGCGCCGAATCAGTCACCTATGATGTGACAGAAATGGTCACGGAGGTGACCACCACACAGGCTCCTCTGTTCAAGAGCACCACAAGAAATTCGGCTACCACCAGCACCACCAGCACTACTACCACCACCACCACAACAACTACCAGAGCCAATGACAACACAGACAGTTCCTCGAACAATTCACCCGAGCAGTTGGATTCTCAGTACGACGATGAAGATTTGGAGGCTCAATCGGTCACCCTACTGCGTCCACCTCCCCTAATGCAGACCACCACAGCTGAGACCATACTATTAATACCTCCCGCTGAAGAGATACCAAAAACACAAACCTGGTTAACCACCAGCAGCAGCAGTAGTACTCCTTCCCCTGCCCCACCTCCGTTGCTCAGAGCTGGCGGTCGTTCCACCATTACCAAAGTCTATACACCACATCAGCCACAGTTGGCTCAACCCACTGCCGAAGAGTATCAGCGCACCACGCCACGTAATGATCAAGTTAGCTTAGCCAGTCATCCCCAGCTGACGGCCAATGCCCAAAAGCTAAGCGAAGTGGATTTCAGTGGCCTTCCGGTGGATCGTGTAGATCGTAAAGATGGCATGGATTGGTATTATGAGAGTTTTAAGAAAAAACGCGATTTTCCGATAAGAAAAGCCTCCTCTAACAAAGAACTGTTGGAACCCAGTGGTGGAGCAACAGTTTCTAAATGGAAGCAGGCATACTACCTGGAGATCATATTGCTCAGTTGGTTGTGGTTATGGAGTATTAGCAGGTACTAGGAGAAAGAGACTGGATGGAGCAGGAGAAGGAGCAAAAGAAAGTGTTATTCTATGGCTTTATTTTTGTATATTTAAATAAAAAGAACAATTTTATTATAATTCTTAAAATTCTTACTATAAGTCATACCTGACAGCAGGGAATCAAACCGGAACCGTATACCAAAAAGAACCGATTAAAACTCAGGACCAGAACCGGAACCGAAATCGATTTTTATAAATTTTTTGTATACTGGTATTTGAAATCCGTTACTCTTGGAACCGAATAGACCAAATAGAACCTAAACGTTGTTCCGGTACAGTTTCGGTTTTGAGCAACAACTAGACTGCAAAGCTGGAACTTAGTTTTGGGGGACTTTAACGGAATTTGGCTTAGCAATTCTTTTGTTGTGTGATATAGAAAAACGCGAAACCAGTCTCTTTATTTGTAGATCCTCATTAAAATGCCATTATAACCTTAAGCTGAAAGCCATTAAGCTGAAATGCAAAATTCTGAAGAAGGTACGGTCCGTTGGTTCAAGCCCCTTTAAAACTATTAGGTTAGCTACTCAAACTGGTTTCTTCACTTATCGAACCTATGGTTAAGGTTCGAAGCTGGGTTCATGAGTTCTGAAATCGTTGAAATTGTTTTTGATGCTGTCAACTAACGAAGTTACAAAAAACGTTTATCAATTCCCGAATGGACCTCATTTGTTTTATTAATCATTCATTAGTTCTCTACCAGGATCGTGTCTTCTATGAAAATCTACAAACGGATCTCATTTTATTTTCTTTTCGAAGTCGTAATATGCACTTTGGATATAATTTTAAAGTGATGATTAATCCGATTCAGCACTATAAAATAATATTTTAACGGTCAAAATATTCTAATTATTTTAGAAGCTCTGAAAAAACTGACTAAAGGTCCTTTTTGAACAGAGCCTTTTTCAAGCAAAAGAGGTCCGCATCGGGCAGTTAAAAATGAAAAAGGTCCGCTTCGATTGAGCCGAAAATCCAAATCGAACTGGTACTGCGGGTTGGGTTCAGAGCCGCTTAAAAGTGCAGTTTAAGTGGATTTGTATGAACAGAAATTTTAATAGATCAGTATTTTCCCCAAAAACAGTTTAATGACATTAAACATCATATTTATACTCTGTATATTACAGAGTATATTAAGTTTTTGCAAAAGTATGTAACAGGGAGAAGGAATCATTTCCGACCATATAAAGTATTTATATTCTAGATCAGCATCAACAGCCGAGTCGATATAGCCGTACCGTCTGTCCGTCTGTCCGTTCGTCTGTCCGTCCGTCCGTATGAACAACCAGATCTCGGAGATGGTAAGAGATAGATGCTTGACATGTATGGGGCAAATGCTTCTTATACTTGCTGGCAGATCAAGTTTATTTTCATTTTTCGCCACGCCCCCTCCCGCTTCCGCAATTTGGAAAAAACGTTACATCTCTCATAGTTTTGTAGATAGATGATTTGTACCTTCTAAAGATAGTTAGTCATTAGCAATATGTTTCGATTTGCCAAAGAAATGATAAAGATCAGATGAGCGGTTCTCAAGTTATGAGCACCAGCAACTAACACCGCATTTAATTTAACAAAGAGAAGGAGAGAGAGAAACTTGGAGCAGCGCTACATTCAGCTCCTACTCCGGGTAGACAGTATGTAAAGTCGGGCTTGCCCGACTTTCTCACTTGTTTATTCTTAGAAACGTTCCCAAAATAAAGAAGAATAGAATCTAGTGATCCCCAAAAAGAAATCCCACAGGTCTTAAAGATATTAAGCTGTGTTTTTATTTCACTAAATAGAAACACTTTCTACCAGCACATGAACATCAAAGAAAAAAATGTTTCAGAGCTTACGCTGGGGCTTAAGTCTAAAAAAGTTTCCTTTTAGGATCCAAGAAACTACAACAAGATGTGGAGTTTCTGTTTTTTGGTTAAAATCATTTTTAACGTTTAGTTTAATTCGTGTGCATCATCGACCTTCCGACTCCAATATTTGCAAAACTATAGACAAATTTAATTCTCAGCGTACTTTATTGCTTGCAGACCGTGACCTATCGATTCGAAGCCGATCTCAAAATATGGGCTTATCGTGTTCGACAACTTGGCAAATTGAAGGTAAGGATCCTACGAAAACGCATCCGATCAATCGAATTCGGAAACGGGAACAGACCTGAATGACTATTTTGAGAAATGCTTTCGGATTTTGGGCCTGTCAACTGGCCACTTAGATCAACGATTAAAAGTCTTTATCGATATGCCAGCTACCATTAAAGACATGGAAGCCAACAATAATCGCGTAATTCACGAAATACCCATATCAATGGAGGAAAGAGTAATCCAAAATTGGATCATTTGAATGAAATTGTCTTTAAAAAGTTAATGTCAGAGAGTTCTTTCAGCCCATAATAAAGATTCCACCAACCAAATCCCATTTTTGTGTTTCATTTGTAATAAAAAAAACTTAACGAATCATCCTTCATGTATGTATATGGGAAAGACAACCATTTTTTTTTTATTTTGAAAAAAAATATATGTATATGCTGGAGCTTTTTCATCCATACGGGTAACATGTCCAATCCAATCTGTAAAAAAATAAAAAAAAAATTTATCTTAGTCGCATATTTTTACAGAAATAAGATTAAAGAATGTATGTAAAATCAGATGGTGATGCATGTTGTATAAGATTTCAACATAATTGCTCTGAATTGGTATGAAAATGTCATCATTGAGTTAAGAAAATGGTAAAAGTCTTGTATAGTAAACTTACACTTCACTTAGGTGCCTCTATTCATAAATCCAAGTCCCCCATAGTGGGCATACTGCCTAACAGAGTTTTCCTGTAACAGATAAAAAATATATTACAGTCTCATATTTTGGAAGAGTTTCATTTTAGAATATATGTGAAAAATCAGATGGTGATGCATGTTGTAGTAGATTTCAACATAATTTCTCTGAATTGGTATGTAATGTCATCACTTGGGTAAAACTAAGGGGAAAAGAGTGCCGAAAAACAAACTTACTTACACTTCTTCTTTTCCACCTCCTCCTTCCTTCTTTTTTTGCTGGAGATTCTTCATCCATTCTGGTGACATGTCCTATGCAGCGATGATTCTGTAAAAGATATCAATATGGTAAAAAATCACCCATAACTCAATTAAGACTGTAATATAACGGAAGCAATCTTAAGAGCCACTCAATCAGATGGTGATGCATGTTTTAAGGATTTCAACATTATATTCTCTGCTTTTGGGTATGAAGTTATCATCATTTGAGTGGGCCCAGAAGTCCGACCGCTTCCGACTTGAGTAAAAACTAACCTCAAAATTTGTTAATTTCTATTTCCAGATCATTTTGCCATCCTTTAGAAAAGAACCATTTGTGAAACTGCAAAATAAAAGCAAAATTGTTATTAACTAAAATGCATTTACATGATTTCTTAGGTTAAAATTAGTTTGGCTTTTGATCAGATGGTGATGCATGTTAAAAATATGTTTCAACATTAGTATTCTGCTTTGAGTATGTAGATGTCATCAAGGAATATTATGGATTAATTAAAGGAAATTTAAAGTCGAACTTCTTACCATTTTTTCAACAAGTGTTGTTCAACCACGTGGGCTCTCCCACAACTCAGCGCAAACTGCAGTTCATATTTCTGCCTGCATTTAGTATCAATTTTCCCTTAACCACAAAACTGGGTGCACAAGTTGCCAAAGCCATTTGATATATATTATTTTTATAGAAACAATATATATTTTTTGTGAATATTTGACGATTTTAAGAGCAAACGATGTGAACCAAGTAAGTGCCAGAGGAAAAAGAAATTGAAAGGTTGCCATATAGATGAAATTAGAGATGATGAAAAATTAGCTGCGACCAAATCACTGTGATCTCTACCCTGACCAAATGGTAAAAGATTAACAATGAGAAAAGTCTAACTCAAATTATTATATTGGAGATAAAAGTTGAATCCAATTCTCGGGCTTTAAGAGAAGACGGTAACTGCTCGAAGGTATTCAAAATATAATTTTGTGGTTTGGCAAAATCACAGCTGTAACTCGTTACTTTCTCATCTCTGAATTGTCGAAAAAAACTCTCCTCACTAAATAGTGCTGCCACCTAGTGCAAATTGGCGCAATTCCTAAACAAAAATAAGCTAAAAAACGCAACAGTGGAGACGCTAAAGTAGATATAGACACCCCCAGTCCTATATCAAGCCAACCAGAATCAGCTTATACCCACAATAGAAAAGTGAACAATTTTCCCGGGTAAGCAGCAGATTTGCTCACAACTTTATATATGGAAAGGGGGGTGGAGGGGTGGCAGAGGAATGAAATGTTTATACAATCCCCCCGTTTTGTATTTCCACCAACAGTTGCCGTCATGACAACACCGCTGCAGACGCGCATGGCTCTGGCCGAGATTCCCGATCGCCTCGAGGCCTTGCGCATGGCCAATACACCCACAAACGCGAATCGTCGTACTCCTGATGAGCCCACAGCGGCTGCCATTGTAAATACACCAAATGCCAATAACGGCGGTGGGTTGGGCGTAGTGCAACCGCAGGATTTCATTTTTTCACCGCTACCCTCACCAGATGAGCTCGTGATTCGACAAAGAGGACGTCGCCGCTTTACCACCACCTTCTCGCCGGACAAAGCCAATGGAATGGCGGGCACTGGTGGTGCTGTAGCGCAATCCATGCGTAGCCCTTTCCAGCGTACACCGACCAAGAATTTGCAATTGACCAGCGGTATGATTTTGCGCAGTTCACCACGCAAGCGATTGACCATGGGCAGCACCCCACCCGAACCTCAACCCATGGACACCTATTCACCCATTAAAATGACCACCAGCACCAAGCAGCAGCTGTGGCCCGGAACACCCATTGTAAAGAAATTGAAAATGGATGATCGTCCACTGGCGCAGGGTAATGCCGATGTGGCGTTGCCCACGTTATTGCAGGGATTGTCTCAGCAGCAGCTGATCGATATGATTATGTGCAATATGACAACGAGCAGCGATGAGGAGCAGATGCGACAACAGCTGCCCATGCCAGATATCAGGTGGGTTAAATTTGCATACGTATGTAAGGAATCAACTTCAAGTTTTCCCTTTGCAGTGTACTGGAACAGGAGCTGCTTTACGCCAAACGTCTCATCTTCAAATCCCTGCCCACTTCACGCCTGTGCAAGAAAACCGATGCTGCTGCTTATTCCAAGGCGGCGTTGCATCTCAACGAGTTTAAGCGATTGCTGCAGACGCAAGCCAAGCGTCTACACGACTCTACACATTGGGATGCCTTGGTGGACTATGTCAGCATGGCCTGGCAGTGTGTGGCCACCACCCCGAATTGGGAGAGTCATGCCCATAATGCCATACGACGGCAATGTTTCAAATTGTTAGCCTGCTCCTGTTATGCAGCCATTAAACATGGCGGCATGCGCCTGGGACAACCCAGACTGGAAACTCTTGAACGTCAACTAAGGGAATGGTCTAAGGACTATGAAGATGTGCTATCGTGTGTGAATGCTTTGCAGCGTACCCTCAATAATCGCACTAGTTTATAATAGGAGACTACAGACTCGCTGAAATCCCGGTTTAGTGGACCGTTTTAGCATCTAAGTGGCATTTAAGGATTGTTATAAAAAAAATACAAACACATTTACATGCATACATCCTTTATATCCCAGGTATGTGTGTAACCGAAACTTTTAATTATGTACTACGCTTCATCTTGTTGTCCCATTGTTAGAGATCTAAGTCTACGAATATGAACTAAAACTAGGTTTGTAGTTTAACTTAAATCAAATTTGTATTTATTAACGCTTATAAATATATATATATGTATAAATCATGTATTATGATGATACTTAGCCAGTCGATTATTTTGGACATTTCTCTTTGAACTAAGTACACTTATTAATAGACATAAAATGGCTTTAAAACTTTACTGACTGTGTTTCCTACATGACTATGACTAAATTGTTTACACGAAATTGTACACGCCCGTCTTTATTGATCAGCATTTACATAGAATTCAGCTTGGATAGCTTGTCCAGACACGTAGAAAAGCGTAGACAGTGAGAAGGGACGAAGCCATCATTAACTTTGGTGTGAGATAACTCCGTGAACTTGCCGAAATGTGACGCCCTGGAAATGGATAGAGGGAAAATGTAGAGATATTGGCCAATATAAAGCACTTAGAGTAGAAAGATGAAGGTAAATGAAAAGGAACTGGCAGATCTTAAGCAATAAAAACTACAATATGGACAATTAGATCATTGATGGGTTTTTTCTAAAATCTTAGAACTCGAACCAAAGCGAGCGCTGACAGCCTTTAATCGGATCCTTTTTCTTCTCTTCGAAAATGACCGGGAACTATAACCAACCCTGACGTTGATTTGTTTGTATATTCTTTCAAAAATTAATGATCACCTCTTAATTTTCCCCCATTTCAAATTTAATTTATTTTGCCAGCTTTTTCTCATATTTATTTATGAGCAAGTGTATTTGTTTATATCATCTGGAACTAATCTTAAAAGCTCTCGAATTTATATTGGCAAATTCCAGAAGTTGTTAGATTTTATGATTTAAAGGTCTTTCAACGCCTCTGGCCAAGTGATTCAGTGTGAGCCATTTCAATTAGCATAATAAACTAAATATAATTATCATGATACGATTTCTTTTGGCCCAGTCCCTCCTCCTTCAGCTGATGTTTGTTTATTTCAAGAAGGCGCCGTATGCATGTACATTGTACATATTTACTTTATTAAATTAGCAGCGCATTGTTAATCTCTAACCATGTGTACGTGTGTGTGTAAATGAGGAGTGAGTGGATCGAATATTTAGCATTGATGAGATGAAAACTGATGTGTATTGTGAATACTTACATTCTTGCGCCAAGGCAGCGGCACAGCAGCATTCTTTAACCTCTTCGAAAAAGAAACAGGAACCTATCGATGGTTTGTACACCTTTTCACCGGCATAACAGATGTGTGGGACATAGGGAAGACCCTCTGAAAATATTGGAAAGTAAAAAGAAGTGGGTTATTTATAGGGGTTGTGGTTGAAACAACTAAGATTACAAAACATAAACTAAGAATTCAAGGCGGGTTTGAACCGACCCGATTTGTTAACTGAACTTAACTTAGAAAAGAAAACAGTGCGTTTAATTTTATCCCCTTATTTTCTGGTAATGAAAATGTTATTAAACCATAGTCAAAATAGAATTCCACATTAAGGGATGGTTCAAAAGTGCAAAGCCAGGTATGAGGTCGAGTTTTTATTCCAAACCTTAATATGGAAACGTTCCTTCATCTCTTTGATAATTGAAATATTTTCCAGGCAGATAAAAATCAACTAAACGAACTTGTGGTCAACCAAAAAAATATTTCACCAGGTCCAAAAATCGTTCCCTACTTGGAAAACTAAGAAACCAAAGCAATTCAAAAATGTTGAAAGGGTCTAGACCGATAAGGGAAGGTATTGGGCCTAAAGTCTGGGATTTTCCGATTTCATTTATAATTGGATAGATTACTTTAAAACAAACTGATCTGGCCTAAGGTTGTATTATTTTTATGTCATGTCATTGAGATATCTTCCAAAATCCTTTTTTGACAACCATTTAAATTGCAATAATTTGCCAGTAATAGAGAGTAGATCAAAGTTTTAAATAGTGTATAGTATGGTGACATTCACTGAAAATATTTTTCGGTATTAATAAAAGAAAAAAGAAAAATATTATCTGATGGTTTTGGTAGTTCACGTTAGACCTCCAACTTAAAAATTTTCCTTGAATTTTCCTTAACCTATAGTTTTCTTTAATTTATAACGAAAAATGTTTTCAATTTTTCCATGTTAATTCCAAATCTTTGATCAGTTTTCATTGGCAAATTTATTTAATGTCTTTAGCTACTCTGGTTCCCGAAATATCAGGGATGCAAACCGGTTCTGAACCGAACCGGTTTTGAACCGAACTGAACCGCTTTTTCCGCTCGTGAACCGAACCAAAAACCGAAAAATAAAATGGTTCGGTTCGGTTCACTTCAGCAAGGTATTGAGTTACTGGCGAATAGTAAGCAAAATCAGCAACTAGCTATAAAATATTGCGAAAGTACTTGGAAAAGCAGAGTTGTTGAAAAAAAGCTAAGAACATAAACCTTATTAAATTTGCTAAGGACCCAAAATTGTAATAAGCCAAGTCTTGATTGTATTATCCGTGGGGGTCCACTTACTTAAAGCTCATGTGCAATGTGCAAAAATAATTTTTTGAATTGTGCTCTGGACACTTACAGCATATATTAAACCCATCCAAATCGGTTAAGCGGTTCTTAAGATAAATGAGTTATTTGATTTATCTTTCCGCCTTCATAACTCCACTCCAATAGCGATTAGAAGACTACAAATTTAGGAGAGTGAGTTTCTCATTGATGGTAACAACATATTTAAATTTGGTGCTGATCGGAGTGGGGGCAGTTTTTGTATGCTTATTCTGCTATGGCCCTTTTATTGTATAATAGGGTGTGTTTCACATATCGCTTTCAGTAGTCGATTTCAAACCGTCAAAGTTTCTAAACAATATGAAGTGACCATAGATGTTTTCTTCACTTGATATGTAAAGTTGTATGATTTCAAAACGAAATGAGAACTTTTATACGGGAATTGCCGTCGAAGTTCTGTAAAAACCCGATTAACTAAAAACCTAAGTCTTTGTTAATGAATAATCCGAATACCTGTTGCAAAAATATCTTTAGTTAATTAAATGAATAAAGAGCGAACCGAACCGAACCGAACCGTAACCGCGGTTCAGTAAGCCCCAAAAACCACGTAATGAACCGAACCGGCGGTTCAAAAACTATGTGAACCACTGAACCGAACCAGTCCTTATTTTCAAGTGGTTTGCATCCCTGCGAAATATTGCAATTTTAAGAAATGATTTTTGACGATATCTCACGGAAATGGCATAAAAATAACCCAACATTGGGCCAGAACAGTTTGATTTGATGTAATCTATCCCATTATAAAGGAAATCCCCATCCCTCAATCCCCTCCCTTAAAGGTCTAGTCTTGCCAAGGGTATTTGAAATGTAATAAAATTACGTTTGAACTCACCATCTGGCTGCCATTATTTTTAGATGTCAGTTACTTCCATACATGTGTGAACCCATGGCAGAGGTACTGCCAATGGACTGTTGCCACATATGCTCTAAGAAATCTTTAACAATTTCCATTAATTCTGATTCCGAAAATTCTAGCAACTTGCCAGTGCGTGTGAACACAAAAATTTATAATCAGGGCTGGAAACCGGTTCTGAATCGAACATCAAATAAGAGCTTTTTAGGTCTATCGAAACAGACCCAAAACCGAATCTATTAGATTGTAAGCCTCCCGAACCTAAAATCGAACTGGAATCTTCTGTTTTTTATTTTATAGTCGTGAACCATTTCAAAACGACTTAAAACTTTGGTGAAACTTGAACTAACGGACGGCATATTTGAGCCCCTTCTCATATAAAGTCAAACAGGGGTGCCCAAGCCCATTCCGCAGGCCACTCATTCATTGTTGCTTGACGCAATGAAATTAGAGTGTATATGGGCTGAGCGCGCCTTAAGTCTACATAGAGCAACAAAAAATTCATATGCGTTCTCTCATTCTTTCCGAGCTAAGGTTTCGTTGTAGGCGCATTCAGACCTGCAACAACAAAATTATGTGTGACTCTCTTCTATCTCTCCTATGTCTCTGGCAAATTATAAAGCAACAACAAAGGTGGTCAGTGGGCGAACGCATTTAGCTATCTAATCTATTCACGGAGGCTCACAGACACACACAAACAAAAATCGGGTTTCTTTTTCTTGTGGTTGTTCTTGCTTGAGAAATATTTTTCGCATTTGTATTGGTTTTTACGCGGCCGCAAGCTCTTTCTGGTCTCCCCTGCTCCAGAGATTTCTGAGAAACACTGCTTATAAGAGAATCGGAATGCGACATGACTTCAACGTTGACTTCACAGATTTTCAAAAGTTAGTAAGTAATTGAAATTAAAGTATGAGGCTATGAAAACCAAAACCCCGGTTTTAAGCCTGAAGACCTACAAACAATTAAAGCAAACTAATCCTTGTTTCTAACAGGAGCGTCAAAACATTTTCATTAATTTTAAAAATATTGACACAGTCTCATTTACATTTCTCATTCTCTAGCTCGAAAATTCAACATAATTTGTTAAACACTTTATCCCTTTACTCAGCTGTCCCCGCCAATCAAATACATAATGCCTCATCATACCAAATCGATTTTAGTTAAATACTTTTTCATGGCCAATGGCTTTATTTTAAAATGTTTTTTCATAAAAATCCATTTGCCTAGTTTGAAATAATTGTTAAAATATAAAATTTATGCCACTTTTTCATTTAAGTAGAAACGGAAAACAATAAAATAGAATATGTTTATGAAGAGCAGCAACAATATAAACTGATTCAGTGACTAAATATGAACAAATTGTTCTCAATTTAATTTGGAACATGTGCGTCTACGATGTTTATATTCACAAAACTCAACGTGTCTAAAATTATATACATCAATTGTTTATTTCGATACAATTTGGCTTGATGTGGTTGCTGCTGTTGTTGCTGCGCTGCTATTGTTATTAACTGCGTGTCGCAAATATTTATCCAATTAAATAATTATTGTTTTTATTTTTTCTTCTTTTTTTTACCTCGCTAATGCAAATCGACATCAAATTGCTTGATTGCTCTCTAACGAAATTTTGTTATTAATCTTTTGAGACAGCTGACAGAGCGAGGACATTGGAAAAATAAAAATGGAAATAGAATAAAATAGACAGGTCCAAGATATAAAAAAAAAAATTGATAGTACTTCAAATGAATTACTTTGCATTAGATTTAGATTGTGATTGATTGCACTAAGCCACAGTGGTATTTAAGGTTCCATTTTGGCCTATTTATTATTTGAGATTCAAGAGGTCAAAGGAAGAGTTTGAACCGGCTGAAAAGTGTTTCGCCAACAAATTTTTTGGCCAGACTTTCAGCACAGTTTTTAGAGACAGAACTTCAATTGGATCATTTGGTGTTCTTTTAGATTTTCTAGCCCCGAATGACAGCATATGTCTTCGTCAAAATCCCATATTCTACTATCTACTGCTTTCTTATTTCGGTCTCGTCATCTTCCATTGTCTATACAGTTTGACCATCGTTCGATTTCAAATACCCTAACACTACAATATACCTATATCTGTACATATTCACATCCAATAATTTCAAAGACCACACTTTAAAGATTTTTTCTCCCAAAAAAAGTTAAAAATATATGGCTAAAGGATCTTTCCGAAATTCTTATATGTATGTTAAACAGTGTTAAAAAAAAATATGATAAAATTATCATTGCAAATGATTGGGAAGTCTTTTTTTTTGTGGTATTCAAATTAAATTGCGTCAAAATTATGGAAACATTAATAAGGTCTAACAAAAACAACAAAATATCGCTATAAACCGATTTATGGTCAAAAGCCACCCACCCAGTGCGAAGTCAGTACGAAGAAGGCGGCTTTCATTCATAGAACTCTCAACGGGCAAGGCAGGTGTTTTCTCATTTAAAATTCTCATCACATTATTTCACGACTGCTTTTGTTTTCTGCATACTAAGCCGACCCAATAATCAACAGAAAAATATTTATATTTACTTGTAAAATATAAATGAAAAAAAAATTATTTGCAAGCAACTTGGAATCAGTTGAAGTGTTTGATTAGTCAATTGCAAAAACAAAAATCTTACGTCTGATTGATAAGGCACAGGCGAAAGTCTTTAATGGGGTGATAAGTTCAGATAGGTTAGGTTAGGTATTTATTAAATGTAACTCACAAATTGGAAGCGGAAATAAGCTCTTAAAGGAATATAACCTCATAAAAATAAACACTTGAGCACCTTGGTTTCTTGGAAATGCAACTCTTATCTACAACTTAATAAACGCCTTCTTTGTGCTGTAACCTACTTACGTACATTCCCCATCGACCGTGCAAAAACCTTCCGTCCAAAGCAATTAAACCCTCAAGTAAATGAACAACATTAAATACTCAAGAACTTAAATTTAATGAGTGCACTTTTCACTAATTTTCGAGGCGAGTGCATTGTGGAAAACCATCGAAATAAAACGGAAAATTGTGCACACGCCTTGAAGAAACTCATTCAAGTGTAGAAATAGAATTCTAAGCGCCAACAAATGCACAATCGACAAGTAACACACAAAATACGCAGTGAAAAGAGCACAAAAATTATAAACTGAGGCTTGGACATTAGGAATGCCATCGAAATAATGAGAGTACAGTGATTCTAGGCTAAAAATTACATAATGGGAGACAAAACTATGATTATATTATTTGCTTAAAGACAAGGAATGGCGCAAAAAGAATATGCCGAGATCAAGCAGAAGAAAGCATTTCCGACTTTCAAAACTTTGCAAGATTACAAGCACAGGAAAATCAGACTAGCATCTGACTGACAAAAGTTACATTACTAGAAGGACAGATCAGGAACGCAGTGAATATTATTAAGCACCAGGGCTAAATCCCGAAACGAATTTCGGTTCCGGTTCCAGTACCGGTACGTCCCGAAATGAATGTTTCGGTTAAAGGTTCTTTATCGGTTTTCAATTAATTTCGGTTTCCGTTTTCGGTTCCGGTACCCGGATTTTTATTTCGGTATACCGGTACGTACCGGTACTCACCGATATAAGTACTACTTATTTTTAATACTGAAAAAAAAAAAATTTTAATAAATATGTACCGGACGTGCGTTGCTACGCCGCTCACAAAGCGATGGAGTGAAGCATACCTTACAATTACCATCTATTAAATCTTTATCTAGCAAAATTCACCATCCGTTTATTTACCCGTCTTCATAAGAATCAAAATCGTTATAATATTTTGCAAATTTTGCGATTTTTTGGTCCGTTTGATCAACACGTCTCATTAACTCATATAAGAATTTTTGCAAATTTATGGGGCCTGTTCCGAATTCCGACTCGATTTTCGTGTAAACATGTGAATTTCGAATGCAATGTGTATAAATTTAAACGTAAGTGTCAAGTTAATATGAGGCTACTAGATCCCGTCGCAATTTTCTCTCGATTTAAATTCAATTGGGATTAAGCAATCGGTTCCAGCTGCTGCCACAATTCCGAATTTTGTTATTCCTGATCTAGTAGCCGCAGGTATATTTGTCGCCTTCTATAAAACGTTTTCAAATTTGACTGCAAAATACTAAAGTTTACACGAAAATCGAGTCGAAATTCGGAACAGGCCCGTATACTTTTCTGAACTCATGTAATTTTGTAAATTTCCTATTTTTGAGACAGTTCGGTCTACACCACATATTTTTACCCTCTACTATTGCAGTCTACCAAATCTTCATACAAATTTTGGAAATAAGAAAATTTAGCAAATTTCGCATTTATTTTAGTTGTTTCATTGTTTTTTTTGTGTTTAATTGTTTGATCTACACCTTCTGTTTACCCGTCATTACCATTTCCAAACTTTGCAATATTTTGGACTGTTCAATCTTTTGTTTTTTTTGTCTACATACATAAGATCAAGAACTTTATAAGGTCGGAAATGATTCCTCTCAGTTACATAATTTTGCACACTCCTAACATAATTAGGTACAGCGTATAAAAAAAAACCGGAACCGTACCGGTACCAAAGTTTCGGTTTCGTTCCGGTTTTATCGGTTCCAATAATAACGGTAAACGGTATTCGGTTCTTAAAAAAATTTTTGTATCGGTTCAGGTTCCGGTTCCGGTACGCGATTTGAAACGATTTATTTCGGTTAACGGTTCCGGTTCTGGTTCCGGTATTGAGCCCTGTTAAGCACCCATTTAAAGTTAGCCATGTAGACGATGTCGTGTGCGTATTCTGTTTTAGCAATCGGTTTTTATCTGCAGGTATAAAGATAGATCCGAGATCTAACTGGTAGATTGCTGAGGTCTCTAGAAATGGTGGAGTTGCACATTTACTAGGGAACACCGTGTACTCTGTAGTTGTCACAGGAACTGTCCCAGTTCGGTGTGTTTATTAACTTGATTAAGCTTAAACTTAATTCGCTTTTAGGAGCCAATCCAAACTGTTAACCTTGCGCTAAGTAAAAAGGACGGCTCGCTTAATGTGATTAGGTCAAGTAAGTGTCGATAAAGCGTTGAAGACGAGGCACGACATCAACTGATAAGCTTCATGTCAACAAAATCGAAGAATTGGGGCATGGAATTCGGAACATCGGAAGAATCATTGAAAACCATTTTGAATAAACATTTGGACCTAAGAAAAGTTAAATCTCGATTGGTGCCAGAAATGCTCTGGAAATTCGTGATCATTTCGGAAAAAAACCAATTTGACTCATGTCGTTCCAGTTTTTTTTAATCATTGGATTCAAACTTCTTATTCCTTATCTTATCATTTTAAGGTTTTTTGCGATTATTGACAATACCATAGCCTTTCGATTCACATCTTGCTTAACTCCATCGAGTGGAGTAGATAGGGGGGGATAAAGGTGATCAATCCCCCCCATTAAGTTCAAAAATCAGAATTTAACAGGACAAATTCGTAGATAAACAAAAAATCGAATAAACTTCACTTCAATCTGTAAAAGAAATAAGTAAATAAATAAGATACCAATAAATAAAATTTTAAAGACCCACACAATTAAAAATGTATAATATTTCGATGTTTGCAGTCTTGACAGAAACTAATGAACGAATGTCATGTGAACAATAATATGTAAACAATTTCAATTTCTCTGCAATAGTATACATATGTTGCAATTTTAATAATGATCGTCTTATACACTAATACGACTAGTTAACCTTCTCTTAATGGTCTGTTAACTAATGCTTGTACGAATTGACTGCTATGTAATTCCCACCATAAGAAACCGATAAATCGAAGTATTGCTTTCTTTTGAATTTTCCATCCCTTCCTTTCCTACTTCTTAATATATTGTTCCTCATTTTGATTTTATTTTTCCCCATCTTTAATATCCTTTTAAGGTGTAACGGAAGGTGAAACCGTGACGTGAATTTGTCGTGATGTGTCACGGCGTGATCGTGAGCAAAGACAGAGTTTCGTGCGTCACCATCCGTGATCCGCACCTGATTCATGCGTGAATGAAAGTCAAACATCGTTACTAAATTTGGGAATTTTCAAAAATTATATCGTGTTTTTTTAAATTCAAGAAAGCTTTCCATGCTAGTGCTTAATCAAGTTCTACAGAAAGTGAGCCCAATTTGTAGTACTTGCATTTTTATCGTGCGAGATCACTCGTGACGACTTTTTAAATCCCAAAAAATTACGTGCGTGAATCGTGCGTCAAGTGATTATTATTTTGTGAGTCGTTCGTGACTCTGTACCAAAGGTACATAGACTATATTAAGTTTGTGCAAAAGTATATATCCCACAGCTTTGCAGATAAATGGTTCGTATCTTCTACACACAGGAAAATAAAGATTCCCGTATAATGGATATTGGAAATATCCACTATAAGATCCATTTTTTTAAATATCCATTTCACATTTTTTTGCTCCTTTGGATGAAGAATAAAGATCAATGAAATATTTTTACCTGATAAATCCCTTTTAAGCGAAAATAAATCGACTTCGAAAATATCCAGTGGATCCCAAAAAAGAATAGTTAACTATTCAGTCCAAATGGATACCGAAAATATCCTGAGGATCACCAAAAACTATCCTTCTTTTCTCAGTGTACGCAAACAAACAATAATGGGCAGCTTTGTATCCACTTTATGGCTTCTTTGTCAATTTGTGGGGCTTCTAACTTAAATTGATCAAATATTTTGGGGGTACAGAGCTTGGCCGACTTTCTCTTTAATTTAGACCGACTCCAACTTATGGGAAGTAATCCAGCATTTCGATTCAAACCAATGCTGTAAAACCTTTGTGAACTACTGTACCGAACCAATCCTTATTGCCAAACATCCTTCCTATTTTTCCACCATCTACCTCCATTTTGCTCTTTCCTCCAATCCGTTTTCCATAGTCAGGTCTCACTGTATTCTAAATTTTCAAATGCAAAACAATGCAATGAAGCGTGCAGTGGCATAGCCAATGCGGTTTAATCAGTGGACCAGGGTCTCTTAACAACTTCCGCGCCTAACCACGTGCCACTGAGAAAATAAGAATCATCACATTGCTTTCCACCCATGGGATAGTTTTGTGGTCTTGCGTCATCTAATACAGCGCTGCTCATTGCGTGAGTGCAGCTGGTTAGTAACCCACCACAGACCCTCCTTCACTCACCCACTACCAAAATGAGCTAATGAAGCTTTTAAGCTGCCCCGCCAAGTGGGTTAGTGGCACTCGCCCAACGATTTTGTTGTTTACTGTGAGAGAATGCAAAAAACAACAACAGAAAAGTTGCAGAGTTTTGTCTTGGAAGATTTGTGATTTGTTATTCTGTTGATGCGGCAGCATGGAGCCAGAGCCATGTGCTTGTTGGAGTCATAAATTTCATTTTTGCATACTAACCTTCTCGATGCTGCAGCTCACACCAGCAGTGATCATTGATGAACTGCAAATAAATATGGAAAGTTAACTTTTCAGCCAAAATATTTAAAGTGAATTGCTTTTATTTACCTGCGGTCCTAGACAATAATTGAGTACTGTGTGTGTACACTTCATGGAATTGCAAGCATTCTGCGGAACATGTGCTACAAGAAAAGGCAGATTAGAGAAGAATTTGATTCAGAGGAGAGAGACTTATAGCTTACTTTCATTAAATTTTCTAAGCGCTAAAATAGCCTCTTGCCGCGACACCTGATGATCGAAGGTGAATTCTTCATAGCTCTCACTATTTGGAGGTCCTCTGCTACGCAGATCTTCTTTATCACATAAAATGCAGGAGGTTTGTGGTGCCGCGCAAGTGGAACTTAGGTAAAGTAAAAGCAGGAGTAGTACATGATGATGACGATGATGGCTCTTTCGGTGCGCACTCTGTTCGGATGATTTTTGAGGACTTTCCTCGAAACTGAAACAGGTGCATCTGTCGCTTTCCATTTGATTCCACATTTTGTGTTCAATTTGTTTTTGTTATCACATTAATAAGTTTTTAGTATGTTTTATGCTGTAATTCATATGGAAAGAGATAGAAAAATGTTCAATTGATAATGCGGTCGTGTAGTGCATACGAAGATTATATTACATATTTGGTTTGGCGTTGCATTCTAGCCTAGAGTACAATTAATTTTCCACATGAACTACTTGAGTTTTATTTTTACAGCTGATTGACTTGTGGGTATGTTAAATTTGTTCAACATTTTTTATAGTTTTTTTCCTTTGTAAAGGTTTCAGTTTTGTTTGAGTGGAAAATTGTTTCTGGTGTCGTATATCATCAAGAAATCCATTACTTAAAGTTTAAGTTACTCAGAGCACATTTCAATCTCATATAACATTTTATTGTATACATCATTAATCGTTAAATATTTAAACTTTATGGGACTGAACTTTGTTCCTTTCCCAGAGGCAATTGCTCCACTTCATGGGTGAATTGAATATAAGCATAAGGAAACGCTTTGAAAATTATAATTCAGTGAATTTGAAGCTGAACCTGAAGTGAAAATTCATAGTCTTCATTAAATGTACGCAAGTTTTTGGGTGAACTGAGAACATGGAGATAAAAATCCAATAGTTCTTATTCTGCAATTCTGAACTTCATATTATTCTGAGTTTGAATTATCCAAAATGGGGTAAGTTATACCATAGACACTACATATATAGTACCGCATCTCACACAAACTTTTTTTTTGAGATCCAATGTCAGCTCCCAAGAACAATCGTTTTTTACGTCACATGCGTCATCTATATATACATATATAAATCTTTGCTTTCAGCTGTATAGCTAATTTAGAATAATGTATAGTACATATCCTCGTAAAGGCAATGAGATGCAAAAATTGGTATCCAATGTCAGGACCGAAGAAAAGTAATTTTTTGTTTCACATGCGTCATCTATAATATGTATAAATCTTTGGTAATACTTATTTTAAGTAAGATTTTAGTAGTTTGATAAACTGGAATATAGAAATCGCGAACCTAAAAACTTATCTTCCGAACTTGGACAGATAACTCAAGCATACTTTCACGCTTTGCTTCATTTAGATGCTGGCAATTCAGTGCAAAACCAAGTAATAAACGAGTACAATATTAGAAAATCAATTCCATTATTTTTTTAAGTTTGATAATACTCATTTTAAGGAATTACATTTTCTGGATTTTTTTCTATACTGATTTTCTAAACCATTTTTTGATTAAAGTTTGATAAGACTCATTGAAAACCTTTACAAGCGTTTTGAATAAACGAGATCTCTCAATCGTTTAAGAATGAAAATTAAACAATATTTGATGTAAAATATTAAAAATTCTGTAATTGGGAGCTAGTTTCCGGAGACACTTTTAAAAAAATATCTTTGAGGGGGTCAAAAGTAGTTCTATAATTGATTTCAAATGAATCAGAATAATTTATTCATTTGAAGTATAAAATGTATTCGAAATGAAAATATAAAAGGGGTACTAACAATAAATCATTCCAACTGCTTGACTTTCTAGATCTGCTAATGCTAAATACCTCTAACACGGAGGATGCTTCACTATTAACTAAAAAAACACTATATTATTGGCTCATCAGAAATATGGCAGCTATATTATATAGTTGTCCGATTTCGACAAGCCTTGGTGAAATTATGTGAAATCATTGAAAACTTATAAATACGAGCGTTGGGAGCGATAGCACTAAAAACAAAAAAGTTTTTCTCACTAAAACTAGTTTTTCGACCGATCGTTCCTATGACAGCTATATGCTATAGTCATCCGATCCGGCCAGTTCCGACAAATGTGCAGCGTATTTGTACCAAAAGACTTCGTGCAAAGTTTGGTTGCGATAGCTTTAAAACTGACGGAGGAGATAGCATAGAAACAGACGGACGGACAGGCGGACATGGCTATATCAACTCAGCTCGTCATGCTGATCACGAATATATGTACTTTATGTGGTCGGAGATGCTTCCTTCTATGCGTTACAAACATCCGTACAATTTTAATATACTCTCTCCAAGGGTATAAAAACGAATTTAAAGGCCACATATGTACTTTTAAGAATATGTTAAAAAAATTTTCCATTAACATCTGACTCTTTTGAAAGCCGTGGAAGACTTCCTTATGAAAGATAACCACTTAAAACTTGGTATTCGACTATTGCTTGAAGTATTTTGTTGCAATTTACCGGTAATAGAAGTACAATTTGAATAAAGCCCAAGATGTGAACCAATGTTCCAAACCTTCAACTTGATGATGGTTTGGAGCCTTTGGGGCGAACCTACTGCAGAATTTTATAGGTTTGCAGCCTTTATAAAAACATGCACGATTTTAAGGTATAGTTATAATTTTAAAATGATTCATTTATTTTTTTTTCGTCTGCCTTTTCTGCAAATTTTTTGTTTCACTTATTTCTAAATTATCCATTATTCCGCATTGGCGCCTTATAGTTTTAAAAACTTATTAGGAGGTATCCAAGCTTAAAGCGTAGTATACACCTGAACAAAGGAACTGCCAAAACGAAAAACTCCATTTAAAAATATTTAACAAAACAAATGCCTTTGGTTTCAAAAGTTTTGGGAATCATTTTTGAACACAATTTTTTTTGGCAGTTGGGTGTATACTACGCTAAAATTTTTGAACGGAGTTTACTTTTAGTATCATTAAATGGAAAACGACAACTTTTTTTGCCCCACATAAGTAACGATCAAAGGTAATCGGAATGATGGAGACTGTGGGTTTCTTTGACAGATAAAGGCCCAGTTTTTAAATTTGAAATTGATTATTCTCGTATTTTCTTATTGAACATACTCATCGGCACAAACTTTTGAAAAACACTTTTATACCGCGACATTTAATCAAAAAAACACTTTGAAATGAAAATTCATAGATCAGATGTACAAAACTTTGTGTAATTTGGTAATTTTTATTTTTTGTAATTCATTTGTTTTAAGTTGCTTGATTTTCTATTATATTACAACATTTATTAACATATTTGTTGACATTTTCCATTTATTACCAATTTTTTATATATTTATTATCACACAAAAAATTCCACATTTTCACTTTGAAATGTTGCACACAAATGATTTTCTTTCATCTTGATTTGTTTTTCTTTTTTTTTTTGTAACTGATAAATTGCTAAGGAATTTTGGGTATTTTTTTTGAAATAAATTTATTATAATGCGACGCCTTTTTTTCCAGATCATAAATTAAAGTTACAAAAAAATATGTGTGAAACTGAGAAAAATTAGATTTTGTGCGACGATGGCACACGCGTCCGTTTGCCTGGCTATGCAAATTCACTCTGAGCAGCGACGAGGCAAACAAGCAACGCGTCGATATGGCTGGGACGGCACAAACACACGCTCTCGCGTCACATTAATGAGAGACTCGGCCGACCAACTGGCAACTGCATTTAAGGGCGACGCTAAACAGTCCTTCAATGCGGGTAAATATTTATTTTAGTAATAAAAGTTGCAATTCGCAGAAACATAAAAAAAAATTTAGATTAAAAATGTAAGCGATATTTGCACTGATTATATTTGTTTGTAAGTATATTTGGTGCATTAAAAAGAGGAAAAAAAAAAGAAAACACTGCAAATACAGATGATTATATGACCAATATTTCAACTGATTCATCACAGGCTTTTGGTTTATGAATATTATGATAATAATAAAACAAATGATACATTTTATTTAACATATTACTAACAAGCCTTGTTCAAACTTAGCTTTAAGAATTTTCATTAAATTCCCAAATCTTACAAAAATGGTATTAAACCTTACATCTGTGTTTCTAAGGGCAGATTTCACATCTTTTACATAGAGCTATCTGTCACATAAACTAACAAATAACAGTGTAAAATCGATGACTAACTGACACATAGCAGCTATCTGGGAGAACAGAAATCGGCCCTAAGTTATTTTACGAGACAGTTTGACAAGTCAGCTAGTTTTACAATAAATTTAGAAATACTTTTTTCAACACATATGGAATCTCTTAAATAACCCAACAAACCTTTTACAACCTAACACGTAAACTTTTCTTTCGACTTTTTTTATATTGTGGAAAGTTTCGAGTTCACAGCTGGTAAAAATATATTAAAGTTTTACTTGGTAAATGTTGTGGCCTAAAAGACTTAAGCAAAATTTTTTGGCGCTCATATTGAATTTCGGGTCTAGTAATATTTTCGTCCCGCGCCCATTTGTAGTAAATATATGAAGATTGTAGATTTTACAGCAGCAACAGCACTGCTTGCCCATAACTGGGACCGTATAGATTCCTTAGTCTTTCCCAAAAACTCTCTCCAGTCCCGCCACATTCCTCTACCCCACCCCCTTCCTGCGCTCTCCAGTCTTTTCCGTCCCCCCTCATTTCTTCCTCTCCTCCTCTCTCTCTGTTTCTTTTAGCTATCATCTGTCTCGCAGAGCCAAGACAAATACATACAACACATACCTTATTTTAGTGAGTGTGAGTCATTTCCTCTTTCACTCTCTCTTACTCGCGCTCTTAGCATAGCAACTTAGTTCACAATATTTCGTGAGCGTGTCAGTTCATTTTATAAAAATATCATAACAACTTTTCTACAACGTTTTCACCCACTTCGCGGACAAGCATAACTAAACGAAGTTAAATGCCAAATCTTAGATCTGTACGATAAGCAGTTTTGGGTGTAGGTTGATAATATGTCAGTCAGTTGGGCCTACAGATTTATAAGTATAGATAACAAAAATCTTAATATTAAAAAACTAATTTTTTTTTAAATTATTGTTTCTATACGAACGACCTGCTATAAATTTTGATAAAACTTTTGTAAAAACTTTTTGATAAAATTCTAAAACCCTAAATTTATCATGTCGAATTAGGTTTTTAGCAGTGCTGCAAACCGCTTATGAACCGAAGCGGTTTCAGCCCGGAATCCTGACTGTACCTTAAACCTACTCAAAGTAGCGAAAACTGCTGAGCTTGTTCCGAACCTAAATTTTCGTTTCATCAAAATTAAGAACATTTAAAAGTCTAGCCAATTTGATAGTTATCTGCTTAATATTACATGAAAAAGAATCGAAATAGTCGAAGAAATAATGGACTTTTTCAGTAGTTCTTAAAAGGGACACCCATAATTAGTTTTTTATATTCTTGATTCATAGTTCAGAAGAATGCGGAAGTAAGACTGCGATTTTGACGCTCACATAATTGACATAATAGAGCCTATGACGACACAAATAGAGAACTGACTAAATCAAATATTTCAAAGACTTATACATCTTATTAATGTAAAAAACTTGTTGATATTGTGCTTACTCTCTTATCAGTAGCATCGAATGCAGGTTTAGTTAATAGGGCCTAGAAGCTGGTTCTGTCTGACTAAAATAAAACAGAAATTCTGAATATTAATTTTAGTATTAATCATCTTGGGACAAACCAAGGTTCGATCCAAAAGCTGCTACCCAAAACCTTGAACCTAAAATTTCTAAAAATCAAACATTGGTATATTTCGGTTCGAATCTGCGAATGGGAGATCAGAAAAATGTAATGGGTTAGTTCGGGGACTGGTTCAGTTCAGTGATTCAAAAGAACCTTAGACTGCAGCGCCAGTTCGGCTTACAACTTGGATACGGGTTTTGTTTTGGTGCAGAATATTTTAAGACCCCCCAAGTTTGGTGTACGACCAAGAAAATAGAAGTACGTTTTAGATGTGGTTTGCTTCCCGGTATAGAATGAAACTTTTTGATTAGTCACAAAATTTTAAGAACTGACCATGATCAAATCCCTTACAGATTTAAATAAGCAGAAAAATGTGATTAATTAAATGATGACTAGTTAACTCTAATTTTAAAACGCAAACCAAAAATCCTTCATTAATGACCAATTTAAACAACTAATTTGTAAAACAAGAAATTTAATGCCCAATTAACACTTACACGCAACTGATTAGCGCCACCTTTCAGCAACGAATTCAATCAAACTCACTTGAGCCTGCCCCATTAATGATGCAGCACTTAATAATCTGCCGTAATTTGTTGAAAATGAAGCGGAACAGTCTCCACCGCATACCTAAAGGCATACCGAACAAACCATATCTGACACACATTGAAATATTTTTATAATTTATGCCCACCTAATGCCCCATCTACTTTCATACATACTCGCATCCGTATATATATATATGAGTCCCTTTAAATAGATATATATACCTCAACTTTTGTTGGGCTTCATAATTTGCTGTTTAAAAATAACATACACAGTTCTTTTGTTTATTTGTAATACTGCAACCTGCCTACAGCCTCCCAATACCCACCTCACCCCCTTTGCTGCCGCATCGTAAATTTTGATGTTTTAAAAGCGAATTTTTATAGTCTTTACTTTCTAGAATTACTTGAGGAAGGCTATTAAACTGTTTACCGTATTTTTCTTTTGTGGTTATTATCAGAAATATTTTTATACAGAAATATCTATTAGATGACTTAATCCGCAACAGGCCCACCCTCAATAAAAAGGACTTTGAGGTAAGCCAGCGAGAAATGTATGCCAAGGTAAGAGTGAACAGCAAGTAATATTCAAAGAAGGGGGATTCCCCCCTATAGTACTAAGGGCGCGTCTGTATACAGTATGAGTATGAGACTTTGTCGATTATTTCTAAATGGTTCTTGACATGCAACCTTAATTATTTTGGTAAATTTGCATTTAAGAGGCATTGCCAATGTTTAGTTAGGTCAACTTAAAAGCTTTTCTCCCTCAACAAAACAAATATCTCCCTATGGGAATCTTAAGAAACTTAGAGTGAAAACTATGCTGCTTTTAAAGCTGCAAAGCTGAAAATTTGGTTAAAACCGGCTATTTAGGAGAGTTAAATCAATCATTTTGGGGTTTGACAGTTAATTTTATATTTTTTTAATATTTAAGGAAAATTTATGGGAACACAGATGAGGGAAACCAAGATAAAATGTTTGCTCGGTGCCTCTTCGCAGCTAGCTACGCTGCTATGGCGCTCAGGTTGGAACCTAGCCCTGTCTTGCTCTTTCGCGGTTGTGTTTTGTTTGCACCAATGCTTGGCTGATGGGTTGGAGTGAGACAGGGCTCTGACGGTTGGAATGCGGTTCGAGTTCGTGATGAAGGCGGTTGCAGTCTGAAACAAAGCTTCTTTCGACTGAGCAAGCCTACCGTCTAGATATTCGATTGTCGTTGATGGGAATGAACACAATTTTGTCTTGATTTTTTCTTATATTATATATTTATATATATATATTTTTAATATTTTTCCCACCCCCTCCCGACCACGCAATTTGGAAAAAATGTATCATGTCCCATACTTTTGAAGATTGACGGTATGTACCTTTTAGAGATAGGTTAAAACTAGCATTATTTATCGATTGCCGAAAAAAAAATAAAGATCCGATGAGCGATACTCAAGTTATGACCAAAAATCAGTTCACAGTAGTGGCGCCATCTATTTTCCAGTTTTTGAACAGTCACTGCAGTGCCGCCTTATATTAGTCAGTTGAAGGTATGACGAAAAGAAAGTTTATCTAAAGAAAGAAAGTCTAACCTTCTTACTTGTTCTTAATTCACTTTGCTCAAATATATATTTTGTAAAGGCTCTCAAAATACGTGACGATCGATTTGGATCTTTTTCCCTAAAGCCTCGTTTGGAAAATTTGAAAAAGGTTTAATCTCAATACTGTGCAATGGACCTTCAAAAGATTGAAAACTCGACTCCACTTAGAAAAAAAATCCAGGATATCCTAGGCTAAAATCAATCTCAAACGAAGTCAGAAATCGGTCAAGTCCGTATATTCTCAAACCAAGTACAAGAAGGATTGATTTGAGTTCGGATCCCGT
The DNA here is from genome assembly GCA_018904275.1 of Lordiphosa clarofinis. NCBI lineage: Eukaryota > Metazoa > Arthropoda > Insecta > Diptera > Drosophilidae > Lordiphosa > Lordiphosa clarofinis. The sequence goes on along the minus strand of JAEIGQ010000007.1, from coordinate 354,585 downwards.
AATTCTTGTCTTAGCTTACCACACACGGGATTGATTTTATCTTTCTATACGAGTTCGATTTGATCCCTGAGTCGGATCCAATTCAAGGTCAAACTTGATTTGATCTCGAAGTCTGCTTGGTGCAAAAATACGCGAGATTTAATTACGCTCCACACTCGAACTCCATTCAATCAGAAAAATTAATGCATTAAAAATTACTGGGATTGACTTTAGCTAGATGTCTAAGCCAGGGCGGCCAAATGGAGAGGACAGAAAAGTGTGCTTGTTTTGGTGAGCAAAAGAGCTGTCACCAATATACTTCTTCTTGATTTTCAAGCCGGATCCGTAATTAAAATAAGCATTTTCGGAGACTGTCTTTCTCCTGTCTTTTCGAACTTTAAATTTCAATCCGATCCAATTTTTATTAATTTGGTTTTTAGCTCGCCTTTTTATACCCTTGGAGAGGGTATATTAAAATTGTCCGGATGTTTGTAACGCATAGAAGGAAGCATCTCCGACCACATAAAGTATATATATTCTTGATCAGAATGACGAGCTGAGTTGATATAGCCATGTCCGTCTGTCCGTCTGTCCGTCCGTCTGTCCGTCTGTCCGTCCGTCTGTCCGTCTGTTTCTATGCTATCTCCTCCGTCAGTTTTAAAGCTATCTTAACCAAACTTTGCACGAAGTCTTTTGGTACAAATACGCTGCACATTTGTCGGAACCGGCCGGATCGGATGACTATAGCAGATAGCTCCCATAGGAACGATCGGTTGAAAAACTAGTTTTAGTGAGAAAAACTTTTTTGTTTTCAATGCTATCGCTCCCAACGCTCGTATTTATAAGTTTTTAATGATTTCACATAATTTCACCAAGCCGTGTCAAAATCGGACAACTATATAGTATATCTGCCATACAAAAGTTAGATCTGAAAAAAAGTCTTAATGGGAAAAATTTTTTTGTTTTCAATGTTATCGCTCCCAACGCTCGTATATATAAGTTTTTTAAAATTTTACATAATTTCATTAAGCCTTGTCGAAATCGGACCACTATATAGTATAGCTGCCATACAAACTGTCAGGCATATATCAAGCTCCAAGGGTATATAAACTTCGGTCGAGCCGAAGTTAGCTGGCCTCTATTTTTTTCATTGTAGTCTCTAAAATCTAGGTGTTCACACAGACAGATGGAAGGTCGGAAAAGCTTCCTTCCTTACATACATTTGCACGAACTTACGAATTATACCGTTTACTCCACGTGTAACGTCAATAAAAATCCTAGATAAGATATCTATCTGAGAAGCTAATCCGAAAATCATATTATCCCATTCGCCTGAACAGTTTTAAACAGGGATGCAAACCACTTGGAAATAAGGACTGGTTCGGTTCAGTGGTTCACAAAGTTTTTGAACCGCCGGTTCGGTTCATTGCATGGTTTTTGGGGCTTACTGAACCGCGGTTACGGTTCGGTTCAATTAACTAAAGAATCATATTTGTGATACAAGTATTGGGATTATTCATTAACAAAGACTTAATCGGGCTTGCACAAAATTACGAATTTGAAATCCTAAAACTTTACATATCAAGTGACGAAAACATCTTTTGTCACTTGATATTGTTTAGAATCTTTGACGGTTTAATATCGACTACTGAAAGCCAAGCGGATCAAAATTGGCAAATAATTACAATTTTCTTTTGATCTGATTCAGTAATATCTGACATGAAACTTAAGCAATTTTTATTCGAAATCCGTAAGTTCATTCGGAAACCGACTTCGATCTGGGAACACACCCTATTAAACAAAAACATTTATTTTTTAATAAATTCTAAATTTGCTTTGATAGATGACACTGGTTCTTTTTATGAAGACATTTCTATTTCAATAGTTTTATTATACTTGTAGATTTAAAAAACCTAATCTAACTTCAATATGATGGAATTTTAGTTAAGCAAGTCCTTGCATATTTCTATCGATACTGAAAGACTTAAGAGCGTCTGACAAAACAAACTCCAATGTGGAAAATGTTGGAACTGATTAAACTATTCGAGCTATGCTTAAGTTGTTCCTGATAGTTATTCCAACATTTAATAATCTTTAGGTAAACGCTATCAATCGATATTTTACTTTTTCATGGAATTGAATCCCTATTACTGAGTTATTTGGCAAGCATTTCCAACTCGACTTTACTTATCTAGTTCAAAGAATTATCCGAATAATATTATTAACATTAAATGAGACTTAGCTACCTTTTTCCTTCTTCTGATAGCAAGTTTGATTCCAGGAATCTAAGAAATCGAATTAAAAAACAGGCGTAGCTCTTTTTTCCAAATAGTTGACAATTACTGAGCTATGTCGTCCTCCCTTTTCTTCAACATGAACTTTGCAGGCCTGCTAGCCATAGAAATACTCATACTCCTTTTTTATTTCAAGCCAATCTCAATTAAAGATAAAAAGTTAAAGTTTAAGTTTAAAGTAAGTTTACCCTCAACATAAAATACAATCAAGACTTGGCTTATTACAATCTTGGGTCCTTAGCAAATTCTTAGTTCTTAGTTTTTTTACAACTCTTCTTTTCCAAGTATTTTCGCAATATTTTAAAGCTAATTGCTGATTTTGCTTACTATTTGCAAGTAACTCAATACCTAGCTGAAGTGAACCGAACCGAACCATTTTATTTTTCGGTTTTTGGTTCGGTTCAGCATTTTTGAAAACACACCGGTTCGGTTTACGGTTCGGTTCAAGAGCGACAAAAGCGGTTCGGTTCGGTTCAAAACCGGTTCGGTTCAGAACCGGTTTGCATCCCTGGTTTTAAAGGCTCTGCTTCATTTTTATATATCTAATCAGAAATTTGCTTAACCACAGCTGTTAGGGACGATTTGGACCATCCTCGTAAATATATTCTTATTGTAATTAAGATTTTTTGAATTCTGTACCAAATCGATAAACTAATAGCCAATATAAATATATAAAGCTTTAATTTCGTTATGATATTAATTTAGTAGAATATCTCATACCACACACACACATATTTATTAAACAAAACAACACCGACACAAAACAGGTTTCTGCCGGTAACTCTCAAACTGTATACAAATCCTCTAAAACTGTCAGTTGAGCAGTCACTGTGCGTGCGTTATTATTTTCAATTTTCACACTGAACAATCAATCAGCGAAGTGGCAAAAAAAATCACAAATAAAAACTATTTTTAATTCGTTGAACTAGAAAATGCTTTCAAGTGTTTTTAAAATTTATGTTGTAATTCTTAAAACGTTTTTTCTTGCCTTGCTGGGGGCACAATTTTTATCTATTTGCCTGACCTTTATTTACATATAGATTTTAATCGCTGTGACAGTTTGAAACAAAATTTGTCAATATTTAAATGACAAATTTTTTTGTTGGTTTAGTTTTCCGCGACAGTTCAAGTACGTTTTCCGCTTAAATTAAATAAACAATTTGGAGATTTGTTGTTGTGCTCTTGTTTTGGCAGCGCAATAAGCGACACTGAAGCAGTCGGCGACAGCTTGCGGCTATGGCGACAACAACAACAACTAATATCCTTTGTCTGGGCATATTCTATCAAGCGTCACAGCTCCAGCAGGAAAGCCACCCCTAAGCACAAAAAAAACCTTTTTCTATGCTGGCAATGCTGGGGCACACTTGGAGAAAGGGAGCGAGAGAGGACATGGCGAGAGAGCATTCGTTGGTAATATAATATCCTTAATATCCTTAGACTGAGGCAAGCAACAGGCTACCCACGTCAAACCCAAGATATGCGAATGGTATGGTAGGGTAAGCAAAAATCTTTCGTCAAGGACAACAAAGTCAAGGTTAATGATTGTTTAGCTAATGGCAAGTGTGAGTTGAACTTGGGATAGGTCCCAAGGGATGAGGTTGAGATGGCACTAATGGAACTCAGTGAGCACCAGGTGCTGGGAAAGAATAACGGCGGAAAAGAGAAATCAATGAGGGCGACTTAAAGACGAGATGGTGGCGTCAAATATGGTAAATGTGCATGTGAAAATGGGTAAATGTGAATCTTTATTTAAAATTTCTACAGAAATTTTTCTTCTATAGAACAAACAAAACTAAATTTCATTGCATACTTATATTTTCTTAGCCCTATAATTAACTTTTTCCCATTTTTTAGGCAAAAACTCTTTTTCCAAAGTATTCAAAACATAAAATTCTATATCATCAGTTTACAAATACATTAATCTTAGATATTTTATATCACTATAGGAAACATTCCCATATCCCAGCAAACATTTTTTATCGCGAAAGATGAGAATGAGATTGTTTCAGTAGTAGGTATCGCTTTACACTAGCGACATCGAATGGCAACCGCATTCTCATCTCCCTTGGGGAAAAAGTGTGCCATTCTGCGACATTTCTGGGAGGAGGGTTGGTTTTGGGACATACGAAAAAGTCTCTTCTCAGAAGTAAGATTTTCCCTGGGTTTACCAAACTTAAACAAAAAACAAATTTATTAATCTATATGGGTCATTCTTTTTCAAATCGAACAGTCCCAAACTTCAACTTTTTTTTGTCAAAAAAAAAAAAACCGAAATTAGATCTCGACACTCCCACCGAAACGTGATTTGCGGTTTTGCAAAAAAAATTTTTGTTTAATTTATAAATAATTTCAAAAATCGTCAAAAATGGAAAAAAGGGTTTTTTAAAAACGTGATAACTCAGGTTTGGTTTATCGGACAGGTCTCAAGTTGATATCGATGGAAAGAATTTTACTGTATGTACTCAAATTATAATTTTATAGATTTTTAAATTATTTAATAATATTAAGTAATTGTTGCTAAAAACTACATATAATTTTTTCTCAGTGTTAACCACGATGATATAGCTTCTTAAGATACACAATAGATTGCTCTAAATCAGTGGTGCACAAACTCACATTATCATGACTTGCGCTGGTGTGCGTAGCAGAGCAACACGATGTAAACTTTGTTATGTCAAATATAGGCTACAAACAAACACACATATGTGTGTGCGTGCATTTTATAGAGCACACGTATTCTCTCTCAATGCGTGTGTCGGCTGCGACGCTGGCAGAATTATGACTTCGTATCCCATGGGGTACGAAGAATGAAATGTGAGCACCACTGCTCTAAATACAACTTAAATTTCGGTGTTTTCAAAAAAATGAAGACTTTTATAGTTTAAAAGTTATGAATTTTTGAAGAATAAACAAATAAAAAGATTCCCTTCAGCTCGATAGCTTCAAAACTGAGGGACTAGTTCGCGTAGAACGGACAGACGGACGAACAAAGCTTAATCGACTCAGCTCGTCACGCTGATCAAGAATATATATACTATATGAGTTAGAGTAAAAACAATTGGAGCGGGATCTTTAATCCATCTTTATGCTGGGAACGATGCGGTATCTTGCGACGAGCTTGGCAGCCGTGTGTAGTACTAACATGAGGATGGTATTGAGGATCAGGCTGACGGTTTATACACCAAGCCTTTAGAATAACTCTAAACATGTCTTTTAATGTCGGCACAAATTTATGTTACAATGAAAATCTGAAAATTTCATATAAATAAAGACTACTACTACTACTACTACTACTATATACTATATGTGGTCGGAGATGATTCCTTCTATGCGTTGTAAACTTCTGGGCAAAATTATAATACACTTTTCAAGTGTTTAAAAAAAATCTTCGCTCGAGTCAGGCCATGATTCGAACCCACGATGGTTTGGCGGCTGACTCCCTCCCCTCGCGCCACGCTGGCCATTTTCAATTCGGTGGCAGATCACTTATAATTATGAAGCGCGCAAACCGCAACGCATATTTCTTTTGTTTCTGTAATAAGGCGTAATCTATACTTATAAATCTGTAGGCCCGACTGACATATTATCAAGCCACAGCCTAAACGTCTTATTGTACAGGTCTGATTTTTGGCATAGACCTTCGCGCGCAAAAAGAAAAAAAAATTTTTTACCAATCTTTTTGAAAAGGCCAATTAACGGATTGTATGGGGTCATAACGGCTGTTGCGCTCAGGCAATGTTGTGAAAAAGGTGTTTCGCTGAGAACGCGAGAGAGAGTGAGAGCGCGCTGAGTGCGTGTGTTTTTTTTCACAAAAACAAGCAATAAATTAAGTTGAGAATGGCCTCATCCAATTGCATTGAATCTTATGGCACATACAAAACACATTGATGGCTTTAACAATATGTGGACCGTATAACAATATAGTAGTTAAAATTTCACAAATCTAGAAGCCAAAAATTGTGTGTGTGTTTTTCTGTCATATGCACAACAGACACAGCCGTCTTTTGTTAGAGGTGAGATCAAAAAAGTGATGGCACACATGTCGTGAGCAATTTTCTTAAAATTAGTTGTCTCCTTACCTCATTTGCGAGTCTTTGTTAATAAAATAGGCTGTGATTTAATAATCTAAGAGATTTACATTGATTGAAGCGCCTAAAAGTTCATAACAACTTTTCGCAGTGAAAAGTGTGTTTGAAGGAGAAAAAACAGTGTTGTCAAAACAGCTTTTTTTTCAATTTAGCTTTTTGCAGATCCAAAATCAGAGGGCAGCGGGAATTGTGACCTATATTAAAAATATATTTATTTTTCCGATTTTAAATAAGAAATGTTAAATTTGCTTCTAATTTTTTCTATTTTTAAAAAATGAATTTTTCCTGTTTTGGTTGCCGCATAATAAAGACACATAGGTACACATGTTTAAATAGTTACATATCTCATACTGCGTTGATTTACATAAATGGATCAGAAAAGAATATTCTGGAGATCTAATATTAAACAAATGTATGTAGGTGCGAACTTATAAATAAAATGTTCCTTGACCCTAAATTCACTACATAGTCCTTCTGAAGAAGTATATACTATAGTCCGTTTAGCATTCACAAGACAGGAAAGGAATAATTTGTAATTCTGGAATTTCCACGCGACTAGAAAATTTTGTTGTGTCCCTTAGGATGGGACAGGATAAAATTTTATGTGTGTACAGGCCGCTGCATTTTCCAAGCACTACTTAATCCTCCTTTTACAGATTGATTTAATTTAATCAAAATTAAGCTAAGATTAAGCTAGAATTTCCTTTTTAACAAATAGATTACATACAATCACAGTGTTCAGAGAGCTTTACAATTTTTCGGCTTACTACGATTTTTTCAAAACTTGGTCGCTAGCTAGTAATACATATAAGACCGGCAAATAAACTAAGAATTTACACCCCAATATCAAAAAGCTTCTAGCACAATGCTCAAATTTTAGAAAGTAAGTGTTGTTATATTAATTATTGAAATTATTAGATTATAAATTGATTAAGAGAATAATAGTACAAATACTGAATTTGCCTTATTAAGGTCCATTTTAATATACAAAAATATGTAGCAGATATCTTAGATCGGATTTCAACACTCTATTATACTTTTTGGCGTAGTATGGCTCGTGCTCGATTGACAATCTTTTTATCCACCACAAAATTATAAAGCTTTGTGGTCTTTGGTTTCGAATTGGGATGGTATAAGGTTTCTAGTTCCGCCTCCATCACATTCTTTTGATTCGGTTTTATGAACAATTTAGTGACAGGAAGGTTCTGCCCCAGCAATCGTTTTAATATAAGCGACAGAAAACGCTCCCAACAGTTATGGGGTTGTCCCAGGAAGATCTCAAAGTGGCGTAACAAACGTATACGGCAAATGGAGCCATTGATTTTGGCTTGAGCACGAATCTCCTGAAAATAAAAAAGAAACAAACAACGAATCAGAATTTTGTGGGTTTAATTGCTTTCATGTCTTACCTGTGTATCACCAAAGGCCAAACCGCTCATTAAATTAAATATTACCAGGGTCACGGTTATTACAAAAATTACGAAAAATATATAATCAAAAATATTTTCAAATGGATATTCACCCGCATTGTACTCTCCCGTGGCAATAATAATAGTCTTAATAAAGACAGAAGCTATATTTGAGAAGGTATGGAAATATTCAGTTTTATTTTTGGGAGAAGCTTGGCTTGGCCCCGTTGGAGGAGCTGTATCGTCAATTTCACCTTTTACATCTTTGGGAAGGAGTATATAAAATGAAACACTAAATGCCAAGATAATAATGATAAAGAAGAAAAGACTCTTTAAGTATGTCCAGAAAACCTTAGAAAACATGAGCATATGTGTGGATACGCTGCTCCAGGGTAATGAACCCAATAGCAAGGTAAGCTTGATGGCCGCTAAAAATATGGCATAAACGGCCATTGTACGTGCAGCATAAAATCCCAGCCCAAATTCTAAGCTGGACCAAAGGCAGAGTATGATTATAATCCAGCTGAGTACCGAATTGAAAAACGAAGAAGAGATTGAAAAATAAGATTGTCGTCGATAGCAAAGCTGAATAACCTCAATGATACCCATATAGGCACAACCTGGCCAAACTGCCGAAGATGTAATGAATGGATTACCTAACTCAGCAAATTTGAATACTGCATGCAAAATAATTGAAAACGTGATCAGGACATTTAAGAAGAAGTGTATGTAATAGGGACGTTTCACAGTTTGCCACTTGAGCAATAAAAAGCTGGCGACCAGAGGATGTTTTAATAAATGACGAAGGTGCTCCGTCTGAGCCAAGTACTCTAAGAGGCTTAGACCTTGGTCTGACCCCAGGTTTTTAAAGTCAATGACTACGGCAAGCTCTTTGGCAGCTCGACTAGCTCCATTGTTGGTAATGCACTCATTGAAATGCTCTTCCAGCAGTTCAGCATCAATATCTTCCACCGGCATCTCATTAAATTTACTGCTCCGAACCAGCCAAGCTCCTTTTCCGAGTAATTTCTTGATGGCCTCATCCTGCTGATATCTCGTAGCATAGTGTAAGGGTGTGTAACCACAATCATCTATTTCATTGACTGGCACCTTCTCGTTCTCGAGTAAAATGTCAAAGCACTTGTTATAATCGCAGTAATTGGGTTGAGCTAAAGGTTCATCCAGTTTGCTGATCACACGATTGAGTAACTGCATCTTCGGGTGAAGTTCCAGCTCTCGATGCTTTAGAAGTAGGTCTAAAGCATACGAATTGCCATTTATAATGGCAAGCTCCACCAGGGTTCTTGCTCCGTACGTAATGTTAACATCAATTACCAGTCTTGATTTTAGCAAAAAATCAAACGACTGATGTAGACCACTTTCAACACATATTCTGATTAGCTCTTCTCCGCCCTTGGTGCCTTTATAGGTGGGCAGTAGCTTCTCGAATTTTTGCTCCTCTCTATTTTGCAGCAGGGTTATGAGTTGCTCCAGTGTCGTAGATAATTTCGAATTTTCAGCTGGCAGTGGCAAATCCGGATATTTATCCTTTAAAAGTTGTCTCAGATTTGATGAGCTATCTATATCCAGGTTGGGTTGTTCCAGCAATAGATCGACCATAAGTTTAAACTTTTGTTGATTATCTTTAAATAACACATGATGCAGTGGCACTTTGCCATGTTTGTCCGGTATGTTGGGTGAAGCTCCATGGTCCAAAAGTTCTTTCATACACCAGTACACCTCATTCATGTTTTTGTAGTCTAAATTTTTAGCCAGAGAATTAAGTGGCGTTAGGCCTCCATATTTATGATCCTTTAGGATGTCAGAACGATCGAGTAGCACCTTTAGATTATCGCTGCAACGCGAGTCCGCGGCATAATTTATGGCCGATTTTTCCAGCTTTGGATTGATCTGTAAGCATAATAAAACGATTAAGACCAATTCACTGAAACATATTACTTGGGTACTTTATTTGCTATTTTTACTAAAAAGATTGATTCAATTTAGCATAAACCGGCTCAGAATATTTTGGGGAACGGGCACTCAGATAGAAACAAACTTGTTAATATTTTAAAAAGTTCCGGGTAAACTTACTCCTAAGATCGAGTTTTCGAGTTTAAAGGAATTTATTAAAAAACATTAATTTCTTTATAGAAGGTTCTCTAACTCTCAAACTCTCTTTAGAGATATATGACAAGTGTAAAGGTTGCTTTACAAAAATGTAATCTATAGACTTTTAAAATCGGTTGAACTGTTTGAATGTAATAGTAAAAAGAAAAAAAGTGCAAGTTTTGGTAACTTTGGGAAAAGTAAAATAAATTAATTCAAACTTTAAAAACTCCAAATTAAAATTGTTTTGAAAATCTTTGCTCGTCAATTGGAAGACCTAGGCGATTCTTTATTTGTGGACGTACTTCGCTGAAGGAGAAATTCCGTGAAGGAAGTCAGAACAAAAAAAATTATGTTTAGGAGACGGTTGAAATATTTTAGGACAGCGCCAATTCAAATTGATTTTTGATTTTGATTTAGAATGTTCAATTCTGAATAGTCTACAATCACTAAGTTCATGGGCAACCCTTGCCCTCACAAGGCCTACTTACATAGTCCACAGTGCAACCAAACTTCAAGCACGCTTTTATATATTCAGCACTTTTGGGTGTTGCCAGACATTTCTCGTAGATGCATTGGTTCTTGTCATCCAATTCCTTAGGCTTGCCTCCCTCGAATAGGGCTCTTTTAAAGTCCGCTATGTTGCGTTTTTCGAACGCCTCCGTTAGAGTGAGCTGTTGTAGATCCATTTTAGTGGAGCTCAGAAATTATACTGACTGATGATAAAAATATAAACGAAACAAACGGAACCTCGTTATCAAATGATTTGAGTCATACTTGAGTTGGACGATTCATAATTTATAAGAAAGGGGTTTTTAATAAGAGAATTTATTTATTCTTATCAGAACATAAGGGAAAAGTCAATGCGCTTAAAACAACAGCACAAGTTTACAAATTTGTAAAAATAAATGCGATGGAGAATATTTATAAGTTATTCCTGGTTTAAGGCCGTCCGTTGCAGATTTGTAAATATCGGAAGAACGATAGTTCTTCCGCTGCTTTAGCAAAATTGATTCTGTCACTTTCACAGGTACAGAGTATATTGTTACAGCTTTTTTTAGAGTGCTATGAATCAGCACGAAATTAAAAGAAATTTCATCTCCAGGTCATCGATATATTAAATATTTAGTGAAACTTTTCTAAAGATGCCTTCCGGAATTAGTTTAAAAAGGGGAAAATATTTAACCCACACACAAAATTTCAATGGTGAAGAAATGATAAATATCGGTTGAGTGGTTCTCAAGCTATGAGCAAAAAAGACCAAAAAGCCCATATAATATAAAAAAGACAGATTAATATAAGAGAATTCTTAAACAAGGCTGCAAACCTCAAAAATTTTGCAGAAGTTTCGATCCGTGGCTTCGAGTAGATACCTTTCTCTTGTGCGAAAAGTTATAGAGCAGACACGCCTAGAGAATGAGAGATGCTTGGCTTGGCCAATCTTACTTACCCCATAACCAAACCATTCGGTCTTTTTGTTTTGGCAGAAGTTTAGTTTAGTTGAGTACTAAGCATAAACCATTAGCTTGCCCTCACTTTGTTGTTCTCTGCGGTCAGGCTTATCTTTTTTAACACAAACATGTAATTTAATTGAATCATTTTTAAATCGGCTTTGGTCTCGAGCAAATCTAATTACGTGAGAACGACAAAGAAAGCTTTGTATGTATGTACAATACTTGCTAAGCCCGCCGCAACTTTGTTCGCATCCAAGATTATAGGAAATTGTACAAATTGTGTTGTTTTATTTTGTAGACATATTCGAATTCGCAGATGGTAAAAATATAACAACATTTTCCGTGGTAAATGCGGCCTGTATTCCCTTCCCGTCCTTAAGGGTCCATCAAAATTGTCTAGTCGCTCAAAAATTTCAGAATTAAATGTTAATGCCTTCCTTCCTCAATAACGACCACATAGTGAATTTCTGTTCTAGCGATATTTCCTTTCCGCGCCCACTTCTAGTAAATATATGAAAATTGTTCAGTATTTTTGGCTTTGAAAAGTTATGGAGGTAACACCGATCATAAATATCTGTATTTATGAGCTCTATGCGAGAGCATACATATTACTGCAGCCTAATAAATACCATGTGAGCAGCATCAGCAAACCCAATCGTCGTGTACCAGCCATTTGGGATGCTTGCATTTTTTTTAAAACCACTTTAGCATGGTTCTTTCTTATTTCACAAATTTTGTTGCATTTAAATCTTTTACAGCCGGCTCGTCCCGAAAAAATAATTTAAATGCCTAGATTGATACACAAAATGTGTACATTTCGTGCACAACCCGAACGCTTGCCGAAGCTGAGACCAAAAGAGCACAAAGCCGTCATTCGCTCGCAAGAGTTCGAAGCGATTAGGTTTTTACACACCAATACTCTCTCTCTCTTTTTGGCCTCGCTCTATATCTATAAAAAGAGAATGTACTGACTGACAGATTCACTGACTCATTGGCAATTATCGCACAGCCTAAACGGTAAGAGACACAGGTCTGTAATTTGGACGGGAGTTGTGTTAGTGGAGAAGGTGCGTACTAAGACGGAAAACCCGCCCCCAGGAGTGAAAATGCCCGGATAATTCTGCTTTTTGTTTTGGAAGTGGGGGGTAATGGGAGAATGGAAGTTGGTGGGATGTGGGCGGGATGTGGGTGGGATGAGGGCGGTAAGTGGGTGGGATGAGAGTGGGATGAGGGCAGGATGTGGGCTGATACTGTTAAAGGCGCAGCAAAGCGCGACGGGTTATGTGCTAGTTAAATATAATAAAATATAATTTAGAATTTCTTCATATTAGAAACAGCGTTCTCAACTTCGACTTGACAATTTACCGGTTTGGTCACAATCGCTCGGCTTGGGTTTTCATGGAATATTTTATTGATGTTTATATTTCAATATCAAACAAATGAATAAAAGACGCAAATCTTTTCTAAGAATATTTAGCATTATTATTATAATTAGTTTATAATTTTGAACATTTATTTTAAAGTCAAAGGCTCTTTAGTACAACTTTTGATAACTGCAAATATTCTCTATGTACGGAATTCAGAGCAGCTATCAGCTGTCAATCAAAGATAAGAGAAAATTTCATTGGTTTTCGGAATCAGGAACAGTCCTAGTACCATCCGATAATATCTTCGGTTCCCAATATCAAGAAAGGTTTGCCTTAGTTCGTTGGTTTCCCAAAAAAAATGACTTGAAAAAATTAAAATAGTTATTTTTAGTTAATAGAGCATTTCCAAAAGAAGATTCATCTCTAGCTGAAAAAATTCTTTTGGAATCATCAAATCGAATATTCTTGAATCAATTTATTAAGTTAAACTTCTTGGACATCAAAATAAAATTTGTTGCATACATTTGGGTTAAGAAATAATGCAGTAACGTTTACCATTTGATGGACTAAGTGAGCAATTCAAAGAAATTCAAACGACCGTTTGAACTTGATTTAAAAAGTTTTATCCGTTTTTAATTAAGGATACTATTTTAGCTATAGAATTTCGTGATAATTTGACTATTAATTTCCAATTAGACCGACTCTTCTTAATTATAATATAATAATAATATTGTATGGAAAATTCAAATTGATTTCTCTTTCTTTACAAGTCCATTCGATAAGCAGTTTCTTCTACCCTTCTCCGGAAATAATTTAGGATAGGTCAATTTTTTTTTGGATCATTTGTATTGTGTCAGGTGTTTGGCAACCAGTTGACAGTCTTGGGCTCTTGCCTACCCATAAATTACATCGATTTATGCCACCTCTAAAAATACTATACATTTGCTCGCACATTCGTTATATGAACTCAAGCGGCTAAGCATTAATGATTAGCCTCAGACAAAAGTTCCCCCGCCCAGCTGCTGCCGAACTACTCTGAGCGACAGCCTGAAAAGAGTACGGCGTGTGGAGATGAGTGAGGGTGCATTGTGATATGGTCGAGTGGCCATTTATTGGCATGAAGCCAATTCAATGCTTGACATTTATTATGATTGGCTTATTAGGAGGAAGAGCACGGAGCACTTGTCGCCAGATGACAAGAAAACTATTAACCATATGCTTGACTTAGTTAGTAGTTAGGTGTTTTAGTGTGGGCTTAAGTTGTGGATAGTTTTCTAGCTGGTACTGGGGAAAATGTTTTTAAATTTTTTTATTCCCATAGAATATTTCGTTGGATTCATAGTTGATTTTTTTGTCGTAGGGTTTCAAAAAAAAACACTGGAAAAATGATATTTAAAGTAAAGTATAACAGTTTTAGAAATATGACATAGAAATTTTCCTTAACTTGAAAACTTATTTTTCCTTACTTTAGAAAACTTTCTGAAAATTGGTACTTTATAAAGCTTCGAGCTACCACATTGTTTTACTTACTTAATTATGAGTTAAGTTCTAGTTTCTGGGAATCTTAAACCTCCTATGTCCAAACTTGTTCCATAAATTCCAATGAAATTTGCGAAAATTTTCTAAAAACTGGTTTATTATCAATCTATTCTGATTTCAACATACAAATTCACCGGCTTCTGTCATCTCTACATTTCAAATATGTGATAATAGCGCGTGCCAGTTGCAGTTCAATATCAATATCAACAAGCAGAACCAGTTTCCACTTTTGTTTTCCAATTCAAATGCAAAACAACTTTACAACAATAACAAAGTAGATAAGATGAACTTGTACATTCTTTTTATTCAGAAGTGGAGTTCTATTTGCGGCTTATCAACAATTTGTTAACGTTTTTACTTTACCTTTTTGGGGGCTCGCAACATACACAAAATCAAGTTCAATGCGACTTGGCAACCTGAGAACTTGAACACTGTATAATATCTTGGATTGCCTCATGAATATTAAATAAAGTGATATACATTTTTTTTTTGCATAATGACTTGAGATATTTTTAACGGAACATAAAATTTTGGGAGTGGGCTTAAACATGTGATAAGGTAAAGTGAACTTGTAGCTTTTGTTAAGTTAGAAAAATGCAATTCATTCCACTTTAATGCATAAGCTTTTACAAAAAAATAACGCCATCTGTTCTAGTAAACAAATTGTGCCACGCTTTATTTAAATATGCAAAACAACAGCTCATACCAGATTCTTAAGATATTCAATATATAAATATGTGTGTTTATTAAGCTTTCGAAATAAACAAAATACTAGTTTGGCTGATATTTAAATTAGTACAGGATTTTCACCTGATCGAATGAGGGGCCGGGCCTATATAAGCCGTGTAGTAGCTAAGCCATAGTCAGTTAACTGAAAGATCGTCTAAGATCAACGGATCCAAAACAAAAGGAACAACATTTTATCGCGTGTGAGAAGAAGTTTTACCTAAATAGAGTTTGAGTGATAATGGTAAATGAATGAAAGGAAGGAGGGGGCTAAGGCCCGTGTGTGTTAAGTTAAAGTGATGAAATTTAAAGAATGTGCGCTATAAGTAAATCTAAAACTATTAAACAGTCTTAGAAACACTAGGATTAGCTATCCGGTGTATCTTAATTAGTTCCCGCAATAAAATCTAATCTATTAAAACGAAGGCTATATGGCACGAAATTTTTCCATTTTTTTTCAAGTCTCTACAAAAACCAAGATTATTTATTAACAGATTGTTTTTGAACTTATTCTAAGATCTGGAAGATTTGAACAGTCTTATAAAACTCTACATCAGAGACGCCTTTAAGACAGCTTAAGAAATAGGGAAAAATAAATTATTGCAGGGTGCTGTGGGCGATTGGGCTTTAAATATTTAAATTAATATCAAGTAATTTGAGAATGTTTTTTTTTTTAATTAACATTAATAAAAATAACAATTAAATCGGCAGGTTAAGGCAAACCAATAATTTCAAGTTTTTAAACTGTTGAAGAATCTAGAATTCGATTGATGGGAATTGGTAGGAGATCAGATTTCCACGAAATGATTAAAAACTTTGGTAGAATAGTTTTGCCATCAAGAGTGTTGAATGAAGATAAGTGTAATATTGAAGTTAAGTCCCAATTAAGCTATATTTATAATTTTATGAGCAGGCAAAAAATGCTCTGAATATATGAGAAGTAGCCAATCGTAGTTTCTCATATGAGTTTTTTGACAGCCAACTCCAGATGAAGTGAGATATTTTTCAGATATATCATACGAAATCACAGACAAGTGTTAACACAGCTTTACGCAGTCGTTTTTAGGAAGGGGGAACATTCAACTATTTCGATTCATTGCAATCGAAAGCGAGAAACACTCTTGTCCTGTCCTGCTTGTCCACTTTTCCTCTGCTTCTTTCTCGGCTGGAAGAGATTCCATCTTGCTTTAAAGCGTCTGTACGGAGAAAGGCATGTTTATGTTGGCTGCGAAATTTAAAAAGTAGTTTGTTGACCACCAGGTTCCTTAGAAGAGGTGGCAGGATTCCGCCTCGTGCCTCTTTTGTCATGTCATGGAAAATTTGATATAATAAAAAATAATACAAATTAAAATGAAAATTTTAATTTAATTTTAAATTATATCAGTTAAAGCTGTCTTTACACTTGGTATTATTGTTAGTATAATAGCAAATCAAATATCTATAAATATTTAGAAAATTTGGCCTTCTTTGATGAAGTAGGACAGGTTCTATTTGATGAGAGATTCTCTTTACAGAAGTTTGACAACCGACTATGATACTCAGCGGCGCAAGAGCCCATTAGAAGTTCGATGTTCGCAGCAATACTTAGAAGGCTGGCAGACTTCAAGTATCGGTTGCTACTCTATATACATTTACATAAGCTTGGCCGTTTTCGTTGGCATACTGTACTCAAAGCAGAATACTATGTAATCGGAAAAGTGGTCGTATAACAGAAAACACTTCGGCTTTAGATTACAACTTAATATACCATTTGAGAAAATGTTGGCGAGGAAGTATGCGTTTAGTTCACAAGACGATACACCATTTTAAAACTTGTGTGTACACTTGTGGACTAGCTGTGTGCGTATCCACAGACTAGGTGTATTGGATTGTAATGGGGATCAAGATTAAAAAACTTTAAAAAAAATGTTGTATGAGAAGAGGAAGGAATTAAACTCGGGACCCATAACACAGAATCACGTGGACGACGGCACGTTAACTCACTTGACTATTAGGCATATGGGAGAACTGGCGACAAAATCATAATTAAGAATGTAAGCAGTTGGCACCTTGTCAACCGAGCAACAACACGACCCGAAGTTAAACTTCTCTACACAACTGTGTAATCGAAACGTAGCGAGAAATTCCCATTACGTGGGCACCTACCGCGATGCATATTGTGGGCCAGCCTCATTCACCTCTGCGCCGCTGGGTATATGACAAGTGTTTTGGCAGCTTAAGTCATATTTTGTTTGTCAATCTTTTATTCTGAATGATTAAGACCAGTAAGTTTATCTTGCACTAGGAAATCGACCAATAAAATCTATACTGCTAAAAACTATTAATAGTATTTAAAAATAGTCCTAAGTCGTTACAACAGCTAAAGAGACCGTTAGGCAGTTAAGATATTAATATCAGAAGAAGGAGAAAATGAGTTTTAGCGAAGAACCTGTAACTTTATAATTTTAAAAACTTTCATCTATTTCTTCAAAAACATGTAACTTTTCAGAGTTCTTTGAACTTCCGAATAACATCTTTATTGTTACCATTAGAAGAAAGCAAAAATAAAAAAGCATCAAAACATTTTTTTACTCAGCTCTGGACAAATTAAATCAAAAAGAACAAAAATCATAGTCCGAGAAAAAACACTGTTTCTCTCCTTTTATGATAAAACAGTCTAAAGTCGTCCAGCCTTTGGAGAGCATTTGTTGCGCAAAATCTAGTTTTTTCAGCCATGGCGAAACTGTTGAGCTAATTTAGCAACTCTTTATTTAATATAAAATAAACCAAGTTAAAGAAAAACTAATTTAAAAAACTTTAATAATAGCTATCCCGAAAACTAAAAAATTTTGAAATTACTCTTGTTTTTTTTTTTTAATGTTTAAGAAATTTATTATATTTATAATTTATTTAAATTTGCAAGGAATTGAAGTGAATTGCAAGCAACGGTAGCCATGATATCAATACCAGACTTTTCAGCTTTGATTCACTGAGCTGGAATAAAAAGATCTTGTTACAGGGGGTACAGCTGGGAAAAGGGTATCAACAGGGACAGGACTGGCACACTGTAGCTCTGAATTAAAAACTTAAAATTGTAGTCTAACAATAAATTTTCTTTTTTTGTCGCCCCCTTGATGCTGCCGTCCACAGACCAGCTATACTGACAAAGGAACCAAAGTAAGTTCACAGCTACTTTTAGACTTTATAAATATTTTTTTATATATATTTCCTTATTTTGATCTTCTTTTAGCCTGAAGCCGGAAAATTTCTCAACTTTGATCATTTAACCTTTTACGTTGGTAACGCCAAGCAGGCGGCCAGCTATTATACCACTCGGTTAGGCTTTGAACCATTAGGGTATCAGGGATTGGAGACAGGAGAGCGACGCTATGCCAAGCATGCAGTGCGTCAGAATAAGATTGTGTTTGTTTTTGTCTCTGCCTATAACCCCGATGAGCAGGAACATGGACTGCACTTGATGAGACATGGCGATGGGGTCAAAGATGTGGCCTTTGAAGTAGAGGATTTGAATGCCATATTTAATCTGGCCGTGTCCAGAGGAGCTGAAGTGGTACGCGATATCTGGGAGGAGAGCGATGACCAGGGATATGTGAAGTTTGCCACCATTAAGACGGTAAGTATTAAAAGCTTAACCAATGGAGTCCTTACTCATAACTTACTTAATCACCAGTATGGCGACACCACCCATACCTTTGTGGAACGCTCTGGCTATAAAGGCACTTTTCTGCCTGGCTACCAACCTGCTGCCCAGGATGTGCTGTTGCAGCTTTTGCCTGAGACCAAGCTGAATTTCATTGATCATGTGGTGGGCAATCAACCTGATTTGGAAATGGAGAGTGTAGCCTCTTGGTATGAGCGTATATTGCAATTCCATCGTTTCTGGTCTGTGGACGATTCACAAATCCATACGGAATACTCAGCACTACGCTCTATTGTGATGGCCAACTATGAGGAGACTGTAAAGGTGCCCATCAATGAGCCGGCAAATGGCAAGAAAAAGTCACAGATTCAAGAATATGTGGAATATTATGGGGGTTCCGGTGTGCAGCATATTGCATTGAATACCAGTGACATTATACAGGCGGTCACCAATTTAAGAGCTCGTGGCACCGAGTTTCTGACCATACCCTCATCCTACTATGAGATATTACAGGAGAAACTATCGCATAGTCGCACCAAAGTCACAGAAGATATGGAAATATTAAAGAAACTGAATATACTCATTGATTTCGATGAGAATGGATATCTGTTGCAGATATTTACCAAAAATTGTCAGGATAGGCCCACTGTTTTCCTGGAAGTTATACAGAGATACAATCATAATGTAAGTTTGTAAATATGGCTAGAAAGTGCTGTACAATTTTATTGATATGTTTACAAATTTTTGTTTTTTTTTTCAGGGTTTTGGAGCGGGAAATTTCAAATCTCTCTTCACGGCCATTGAAATTGAACAGGCCAAGCGAGGAAATTTGTAATTTTTACATAATGTGGAGTTTAAACTTAATAAAGATGTCTTCTTATGGCTACTATTTTGAGGCTTTGGAATCCTTTTTAAATCGCATATCGAGCAACACCTCATTGCGTGGATCGTCACTGTCAAAGGAGACCATGTGTGGATTCCAGAATCCAGGCGGAGTCGTTGAACGTTCATTGTAATGCCGGCAGTCTCTTAAGTACTCTAGTATTTTCGCTTCGTTTAAATTGGATCCCATGTAGTTGATGAGCTAAGGGAGAGGAGAAAAATGCTTTATTAAGTAAACAAATAGGTCACTAAGACAGGCGAGCAGATAGTATCAGAGACAGTAAATATTTTTGGGGAATGGTAAGCAAATAAACTGCTCCACAGGAAGAGGAATTCAAATTACCGCTAAAAATCTAGATAAATACAACAGAGCGCTGCTGTTCAATGACATACTAACAACGTATACCAGGAAGCTGCCGATTATTCAAAACGAAGAGATGGACCGTGAATTCAAAACTGCAATAAATTAAAATAAATTCGAAAACACCCAGGGGAAGATAGAGTTCCAGCGGAGTTCCTGCTGCACGCATATGATACCTTTGTGGAACAGCTGACGGAGGCTTTTGAGGCATTTGATTGTTCAACAGCGGATGTGTTTCCAAAAGTTTTCAAAAAAAGAGTTTTTTAAGAAAGGAGACCCTGCACGAAACTATAGAGGAATCTCGTTTCTGAATAAGCTGCTAAAAGCTGCTAACGCGTCTAAACATACATAACCAGTGTGGGTTCAGTAAAGGATACTTCACAATAGACAAGCATATTCGTACTAACGTCGATATTCAGGGTATTCCTGAGGGCAAACAAAAAACTTTAACTCTTTTTTTATTGTCATCAAAGCAGCCTTCGATACAATAGACAGCAATTTGTTGTTCCACATACTTTCGGCTATTGGCATCTCGTCTAAAACAATCAATGTAGTGAAGAGTCTGTATGAGGAAAAAAAAGAACGCCATATGGAATGGAAATAACCTTTCGGAGTGGTTTTAGACCAATCGTGGAGTCAAGCAAGGTCGCATTTTAAGCCGTGTTCGAAATACTTAAGTATGCGGATGACATGGTTCTTCTTGCTGAAACACTATCGACACTTCAGAAGATGATAGACGAAGTGGAAGATTATTGCCCGAAATAGGGACACTGAGAAAAAAAGGATAGTTATTGATGATATTCAGTATATTTTAGGTATCCATTTGGACTAGATAGTTAACTATCCTTTTCTTGGATACATTGGATATTTTCGAAGTCGATTTATTTTCCCTTCAAAAGGATATATCAGAAAAAATATTTCATTGATCTTTATTCTTCATCCAAAGGAGCAGAAAATGTGAAAAGAATATTTTAAAAAAATGGATTTTAAAGTGGATATATCGAATGTCCATTCGGCAGGGAATTTTTTCTGTGTGCACGGAAAAATCCAAAGTGATGGTAGTACGGAAAGGAAAAGGAAGGATGGCAAGAAATGAAAGGCAAAATAAATGGACACTCGTTAACATTCAACTGGAATCGGTAAAAATAAAAAAGTGGTGCGTCACTCAAACTCACTTTGTGGATCAACTCGATAAACCCACACGTCTACTTACTAGTACCACTGCACCCACCACGTCACTGTTTGGTACGGACTTTGGTCTCGATGCATCATTGGTCCATTTTTTTTCCTTGAAAGTGAAGAAGAAGCCAACGTTAGCGTGACTGGTGAACGCTACCGCGCAATGTTAAATGATTGGTTCCTCGAGGAAATTGAAGCGGAAGACCTGGACGACGACGCTGTGTTTCACACAGCGCACTTAACAATCGATCTTTTGCGCCCTATCTTCGAAAATCGAGTAATCAGCAAATATGAAGATGTAAATCGGTCAAGGATAAATGTTATGCAAACAATCCCAAAAAAATTGATGAGTTGGAGAACGAGATTCGAGTTGCTATTGCTGACTTACGTGGCGAAACAATGGAAAATGTTCTTTGGAGGATTGGGAGTCAGCTCACATATGTCCTTTAAAATGCACATTGAAGTGAAACTTGTAGAGTCCAAAAGAGCATGAAGATGTGGAAAAAATTGCTCTTCTCGCAAATAAATCGCCAACTAATGCCATTCACTTGGAGTCAGGACTACCCGAATTGATTGAATGCAGACCAACTTCAACTATGTTAATAAAATAATGATGCTACCAGATGAGAGGTACCCCAAAATAGTAGCAACAGCATTGAAAGATTAGACTTCGCAATTTTTCCAAAAATGGGAGGAACTTGCTGTGGATCCCTATCCCTCGACTTGGAAGGACGATCACGCGAAACTGCGGACGGCGCTATGCGCAGCAAAAAGGGTGAGGCGTTCGTTCAACGTGCACGTTGAATGAAGACTCGGAACACGTACAAGTTTCTCGGTTATGAGCAAGATGATACGTATTTCAAGGAACAATATTCTTATATTTTTAGCGGTAGAACTGAGATACTGTCCCTTAATTACATGTCATATGGTAAATTAAGCCTGGGACTGCTCACGTAGGAGTTAAAGATTAAGTGGTGTAACTCCGAAGGGTGAGACCAAGCTTAAACAACTGAAATAAGTTACATTTCGTCTACTTTTGCGAAATACAAAAGTTGAGTTACTATAGTACTTTAATTTACCTTTTCGCATTCCGCACACTCAATGTTATATTTCTCCTTTAAAGTTATTTCCGGTTCTGGTTTAATTATTAAAGGACGGGGAAAATCTTCATCTACTTTATTTTCCTTCGCTTGCTTATGCTGATTCTCCTCGTCTAGCATATCCAACATATATTTCTCAATATCTTCCGGTAATTTGGTACTTTCATTGGCCACTTCTGCAGCCGAATTTACTGCTGCCTCTGCCAGCTGTGTCTGTGGCTCCGCTTTAATGCGTGACGGAGCTGGAGCTGGGGCTGGAACA
Source organism: Lordiphosa clarofinis (assembly GCA_018904275.1). Classification (NCBI taxonomy): domain Eukaryota; kingdom Metazoa; phylum Arthropoda; class Insecta; order Diptera; family Drosophilidae; genus Lordiphosa; species Lordiphosa clarofinis. The sequence goes on along the minus strand of JAEIGQ010000007.1, from coordinate 332,196 downwards.
GGGGCTGGATTTTGTTTTTGCTTTTCAATCATCTTCTTTTCGTATCTCTTCAAAGCTGTAGAATCATCTTCTTTCATTACCTCGGCCATCAGATCCATGGTGCCCAAATTGCTTATCATTTCGTCGGATGAGCTATCATCTAAGAAAACAATATCTTGCGTGGCAGGTGTCAGCAAAATCAAGCTCTCCGAATCGGACTTAATGGGCGGCAAGGCAGGTGGTGGAGCCATGACAGATACATTTAAGTGATGATTAGGCGGCTCAGTCTCATTCAAATCAAACAGGGGCTGGGCGCAAGTCTTGTTGTTACTGTTGCTGCTGGAGGCGATGGCGTCGCCTGTGTCGGTTCTGCCAACTTGAAAGATTAGTTAACTTAGTTTTAATGTGACTTTGGCTGCACTTACTTGTCAAGTAGAGAACGCGATTGCTTGGCCTGCTTCAGAGCGTTGAACAAATTAGGACTGTCTTCTATGATATCCGGATCCTTGTTTTTGCTTACATCAAAGTGCAGACGAGTTTGCTTCAGCTGTGAACCTCGTCGAGTCAAGGATAAATTAATTTTAGGCTTAAGCGAAATATTCTGCGGAGTGGGATTCTTGCCCAGCCAGCTGCAATCGGGCCGGATGTTCTCTTTGCGTCTTAGCTTCCGGGGAGTTCTTTTAGCTGCACTTTCAGTCTCCGCTATGCTCTCATCCTCATCGTCTTTTTCTCCCTCCTCCTCAGAGATTTCTATGCTATTTAAAGCGATGTTCATGTTCAAAGAGTTTTGGCTTTGGGGCAAAGGCGACACTTCTGGAGTCTCAGGCTTGGGCCTGAACTTTTTGGGTGACACTTTTCTCCGCTTATCCACATGCAAGTGCATGGCCTGCTGTCGCTGTTTCAGCAGTTCCAACGCCTTGTGCAGCTTATCATTGCGGGATTGTAGGCTGCTAATGGTTTGGGCATCTTCGAGAGATGATTTTTGCAGCACTTGTGAAATTAATTAAAGTAAACAGTAAATGGATCCAACTGTGAGAGGGTAAGGGGGTGGGGTACTCACTCAAAACATGTTGCTTAAACGAATCCAAAACATTGAACAAACACTTGACCGAGGCTTCCCGGTGGCCCAAACAACTAACACAAGTCATTTTGCTAGGATTAAGCTAAAAGTTGTTTGAAAGTTTTCATAAAGAAATAGAAAATTCTCTGTCCTGGCGATCATTTAGAGAGCGACTTACTAATACTTCAAATAGAGATGGGAGATATTGCTTTAAGTTACTGTTCATTATCACGAGCTGCTGTAGTGATATCTGAAGCTGATATCGGAGCAGCAGTTGTCGACTCGCAGTTAAAGTTTACAAGATTGATAAAATCATATATGCAAAATGTGTTTATTCCCAGTATTGAATTTATAATACAGTTATTATACTTCACACATATTTATAGGTGACAGTTCCTTCCCTACATGTCTGAGCACCAGTTGACTGTTGTTTTATATGTTCAGAAAAATCTGTCATAGTTATTATAACGATTTTTTTCATTATCCTTAATACTGTCTGCTATTTATTATCTGCAGTGTAAACACTATTATACTGCATTAATCGGCATAAACCATAAAAGTAGTGCAAAATTACGAAAGTAACTGTGACTTTAAAGTAACGATTACTGCTTACTTTTGCACATCACTAGTGAATGCACATTTCTAACCAAAACAATAACATACACAAAATTTTAGCAAAAGTTTTCCAATTTATAATGTATGACATATTTGGCGCATTTGATGGCCTATACTTTGGTCTGCCGGCTAATTATGTGGCTGCCTTGTTCACCCTGCTGTTGTGTGTATTAAGTGCCCTCTACTTTTCCAACTTTTTCAAGGACAAAACCGTAAGCCAAGTTCAATCTACAGTATACATTATTTTCATATAACAATTATGCACAACTACAGGAACTGGAGGACGAAGGTCTGGGCACCGATGAATTGCCTGCCGATGAAGATGAAGCTAATCAGTTACGTCTTCCCAACGAAATCGATGATGATGAGGCCTATGAGGAGCATTCAAGTGACAGCGATACGGAGCAACAGCCAAACCCACAGAAATATGAGCATTTAATGGGAAAATTTAAGGCCAAACGTTTACAAAATAAAGTAGAAAAGACACTGACACCGCAGCAGATAGAGGAGGAGCAACGCATTGAACGTGAACAGTTGGCCGCCATATTTGAAATGCTGCGCAAACAGGAGCAAGAATTAAACCTAAAGGATCGAATCAGCGATCAAGATCTCAACGAACAAGTGAGGCTATATCGTTGAGCACATAACTAATGCCTACATACATACATATATGTAGATATGTGTACATACAGCTTAACTGAGATCCAGATGTGGCCAATTTAAGTTATTTTTGGAGTCAATGTCTTCTAGTTGCTTTTCTCATATTTACCCAAAGTATTTTGTAGTTGAATTAGACATGTTGATGTGTTGTTTATTTATTTATGTATGATATTAAGTGTGTGAAGGAGTCAAATAGAGAATAAGATGGTGTACATATATCTAAATATATCAAATTAGCTGAAAATCCGACACTCAAAACCAACTTCGCATAGTGGGCCGGTCTGACCGATTTTGCTTTGCAAAAATCTAATTTTAATGGTCGATTTTTTTTTGACCACAATACTTTAATTCAATAAAGGGAAACCCAGATAAAATGAAAAAATTTTGTTTTATTGAATTTGGTCAATGGTTTTGGGTTTTACAGGGAATCAAAGTTGAATATTTTTTTCGTTTAAAAAAAAAACAACGGAATTTCGGACCCTAAATATTTATACCTGAATTTACATGGATTTTTTGGAGACAGTTTGAGGTATAGTATAATGTTTGTTTAATCTAGAAAATGCTGAGTTTGTTTGGCATATTTTCAATAATTTGTTTTCTATGTAAAAAATTATTTATTTAATTGAAACTTTTTTCTGTCTTATAGATACATATTTAAAGAATAATTTCTGAAATTAAAAAAAAAAAAATTATAACTCCTCCATTGTGACGTCATTTCCGGTGACCCCTCGAAAAAAAAGTACCAATTAAAAATCTCTGAACCCGAACCGTAACCGATATTTAAAATTTATTGAATACCAATATACGAGAAATGATATTTCTGGAACCGAAAATATCTAAACGTTGTTCCGGTTCTCAGCAACAACTACACTGCAAAGCTGAAACTTAGCTTTTGGTGATTTTTACGATATTTGGTTAAGTCGAATGCTTTCAAAAAAATCTTAGCAAATCTTTTGTATTGTGATATTGAAAAACGAGAAACCAGTCTCTTTGAAAATGTTGCATCCTATATTTGAAGATGTCATAATAAACTTAGAACAAACAATTACTTGTGCTATCTATTTATCTTTGAAACTTAAAGATGAGAGAAGCTCGTGTTTGCTTCGGGGGGGGCAAACAAGGGTTGTCGATATTTCTCAAAATATCTTCTTCTTCTTCTTTATTGGCCCGATGATTGCATCACAACCGTTTGACAGTCTCGGCCGCTGCAACTAATGTCCGCCAGTCGCTTCTGCTCCGTGCGAGCTGGCACCAGTTTTTCACGCCAAGCTTGGAAATGTCTTTCCGCACCTGGTCGTCCCACCTTAGAGGTGGTCGTCCCACCTTGCCTTGTCCCAGTTCTTTCGCATTCCTCTTGTAGACCATTTTTGCTGGAGCTTGTTCATCCATACGGGTAACATGTCCCAGCCAGCGCAGCCCCTGTTGCTTTATGCGCTTGACCAGACTAGTATCCCCGTAGAGCTCATATAGTTCGTCATTCCTTCGGATGCGAAAATCCTCGCCAACTTTCAAAGGTCCATAAATCCTGCGAAGGATCTTTCGCTCGAAAATGCCAATCGCCGTCTCATCCGCTGATGATATTGCCCATGCTTCTGCGCCGTATTGCAGGACTGGGATGATAAGCGACTTATATAGCGCTATTTTTGTTCTTCGCTTGAGGTTTCTGCTCTTGAGCTCCTTACTTAGCCCGTAATAGCATCAGTTTGCGAGCGTGATTCTTCTTCGGATTTCCAGGCTGATGTTGTTGTCGCCGGTTATCATCGTTCCGAGGTAGACAAAGTCCTCTACAACTTCAAAGTTGTACTCTCCCATTGCAACAGATTGCCCTAGGCGCGTGGACTTCTGTTTCGAGGACACTAGGTACTTCGTCTTGTCCTCGTTTACCGCTAAACCCATTAGTTCAGACTGCTTCTCAATCTCTGAAAACGCCTTGCGTACTGCCCGTTCGGTTTTGCCGATAATATCAATATCATCGGCGTATGCGAGTAGCATTACATCTTTATTAAAGATGGTGCCCGATCTGTTGGCATTTGGGCACTGGCGCATTATATACTCCATCAGCAGATTAAAGAAGTCACACGATAAGGTGTCACCCTGCCTAAAACCTCTTTTGGTATCAAAAGGCTCAGAGAGGTTCGTTCCTAGTTTGACGGAGCTTTGAGTGCTTCTCAACGGCATCATGCAAAGTCGAACGTACTTTGCTGGAATACCTAAGGTAGACAGGGCTTCGAAAAACCTTGACCTTATCGGCGTGTCGAAAGCGGCTTTGTAATCGATAAAAAGATGGTGATTTTCGATGTTTCTCTCATAGGTCTTCTCTAGAATTTGGCGCAATGTGAATATCTGGTCTGTGGTGGACTTACCAGGTCTAAAGCCACACTGATAAGGTCCAATCAGTTCTCAAAATATCAACATCGATTATATCTCAAAATAAAATTTTTTATTTCGATATGTGATATATCTGGTCTTTAAAACACAAATATATCGATGTTTTTTAAAGCTTAATAAAACTGAAATATCTTTAAATAACGTCCTTACTGCCAAATGACCATTTCTAGAGGCCCTAACATCTTATCTTTCTTATACACTACAGTCCATCTACCGTTTACCGTCTACCGATGGTACGTAAGAACTTGACGTGCCAAATTTTCTTAAAATATTCCATCTTTCCCCTATCTCATGCTGTTCCAATCGATATTCATGTGTCCTTCTTCTTTTTCTTTTATAGCTGGGATGTTTACAGCATGTGGCAAGAAGAAGCCTATGAAGGTGGACGGTAGACTCCACCATCTTCTCATCGCTCCGCCAATATGGACTGTAGTGTGAATAGGCTATTATGGGGTAACTTTAAGATGTATATGATTTAATTTTCTGAAATAAGATTATAGTTTATAGGCATAAAAAATCCACAAATCGTATAATAAATCGAAATAAATAATAAAGACATTTAAGGATTTCCAACAGATCTGAAAAACCCCTTTTAAATCAATTTACTTAGAAATCGCTCTTTTACTAAGAAATAACGTATAAGAGAAAGAAATCTATGGCGACCTGGTTAATTGCAGGAATTCATTTCTGGTTTCTCAGTGAAATTTCCCGGAGATTTAATTTTTGCTATACGTTTTGAGCAAAATCGGAAGTCTTGTTGTGACAATTTGCTTCTGCAAATATCATATGTATTTTTCTTGATAAATCGTTTATCGACAAATTTTAACATTTTTCAAAACTATCGAACTATACTATGCAGAATCGATAGTGCTACCCGAACTGAGTAAATCCATATTAGATTTTGGCTCGATTTTTTTTTTGATCCTCAAAAATTTTTTTAAATTGTGTGTAACAACAAAAAAAGGTGTCATTAGTTTAGGGCATACGGCTCATTCAGTTTTGACGATAGCTGCAAACTGTTTTCGGAAAAGATGTTGCTAATAGTCCGCATAATCCAATACAAATGCACTTAATATATTTGAAGCAATACCCTGCAGTGAAATCTTCAACTAGTAACAAAAACATACCACACAGACTATCATAGAGAACACACAAGGGTCTACTGGTATTTAACTGGCTGCTCCAGGGGACAGTTCTCTCGCAAATATGCCATTAGTCATTAAACTGGTTGCAAATGGCTGCTAGATGGGACAATTGTCACATTCCTATGACATGACTGTGTAAAATGGACGACTTCAATACATGGATTTGGATAGAAAGTGCAACCAGTTGTAAGTTTTTAGCGACCGATACATTTCTGGTTGTAAGCTAGATACTTTTCCTGCAGGGACAACAACAAAACACAGAGCACATATGTGTATTTGGTGTTGCTTTTTGTTGGCTTATAGCGTGCGCAAAATCTATACGCGCGAGCTATTCCTTTGCGTACCACAACAACACATGCGTGTCCTGCGCAATGGGCATGGGCGCCCCTGCTCTAAAACGGCCCCAAAAATGTGTATTTTTTCACTTTCACTTTTTTGTTGTCATTGTTTTACCAAAATAGCTGCCAATTAATATTTTTTAAGCTTTTAGAGCAAAACATTACGCGTTTTACTTGTTGTTGTCCATGAATAAAAAAAAAAGGTGTGAGTGTCGCTAGCACTCACGAGTATTAAATGTGAAACATGATCCTAAGTTTAAAAGGCTATTTTCAAATCACAAGCTCTCTCAATGGTATATAAATAAGCAAGGGCACTTTTTCGAAAGAAGAAGAAGTTTAACTGGGAGTAGAAATACCAGAAACAAGATCACTTGCTGCTGTGTTCTTTCATTATTTCAGGAAGTTTATTGTGGTAATCCATCCAAGGTGAGATCCAAGATCCCACTCATATCCCTCCCAGATCCCAGATTCCATCCAGATCACTCCAAGATCCCATCCAGATCCCTTCAAGATTCTACCCTGATCCCTTCCAGATTCCTTCCTCATCACGCCCAGATCCCACCCAGATCCGTTCCAGATACCGCTCAGATCCCTTCCAGATTCTATTGAGATCCCGCCCAGATCCCGCCAAGATCCCACCCAGATCCCTTCTAGATCCCTTCCAAGATGCCACCCAGATCCCTTCTAGATACCGCTCAGATCTCACCCAGATCCTAACCAGATCCCGTCCTGATCCCACCCAGAGCCCGCCAAGATCCCACACAGATCCCTTCTAGATCCCTTCCAAGATCCCACCCAGATCTCACCCAGATCCGTTCCAAATCCCTTCCAGATACCGACCAGATCCCGCCAAGATCCCACCCAGATCCCTTCTAGATCCCTTCCAGATCTCGCCCAGCTCCCACCCAGATCCTTATCCAGATCCCACACAGATCCCACTCAGATCCCACCCTTATCCCATACAGATCCCTCCCAGATCCCACCCAGAACTCTGCCACATCTCGGCCAGTTCCCACCCAGATCCTCATCTAAATCCCACACAGATCCCACCCATATCGCTCCTAAATTCTACCCAGATCCCGACCAGGTAAGATTCCACCTAAGTCCCACCCACATCCCACCAAGATCACACCCAGATCTTTCCCAGAACCCACCCAGTTGCTCCTCTTCAGCATCTTTCCTACCTCTTCGCTTCCCCTCTCTGCCCGGTGTTTGCCGGGAAACTCTACAAAACAAAACAACACAAAATATGAATGACGTCAGCGTCACGTGACACTGAAATCAAATTTTACTCCTACTAAAATCGTCCGTACCGAAATTAAAGATGTTTCACATCAAAAACAAATGATTTTTGTACGGTTTTTTTGAAAGTTCTGTAATTTATGAGCAAAAAGGTTTTACGGTAATATGATCTCAACTTGTTAAAAAATGCATGAGCTTGTTAAAATATTTTATACAATTTTATTGATTGATAGTTTATGCATTCAGTGCTCTACGCTACTGAGGCGTATGAAATCCGTTGTAAAAATAAAGGGTCGAGTCAACAGAATTCACAGCCTGTCGAAAACAGCTGGTTTACCATAACAATTACTAAGGTAAATAACAAGGGGCGCTCACTAGCTCAGGTGTAGAAAATTTTTCAATTAAGTTTTTTTCGAGGGCTGTTTCGAAAAAATTTTAAGTTTAACTTTAATCTTTAATTCAAAATCACGGTGTCGACTAATATCAAAAATGTTGGATTCGAAAGCTTAAGAATTTCTCATGATAGGGATATATCATTTAATAATATCTATTCGCTTAAAGGTTATAATTTTTGCAAACCTAAGTCGGCCAAACGCCAACTCTAAGTTGAATTTACCTGGAGCCTAGCAACCCTTGCCTTGGTAACCATAAATATTTACTTACCCCCTCAAACATTCTCAATTGTCATCGAACAAAGTCCCAAATCCAATATAAATTTTTCCTTAAAAAAAAAACTAAATCTATCCAAAAAATGGTCAACTTTGTATATCCCGAGGAGTTGTACTTTTTTGTTGAGAGCATTCGTGGCTTTGAGGTGCGCGATGTGGGCAATAACAAGTGGCTGGAGGTGCACGAGATGATTATTAAGCTCAGTCAGCAGGCGGCCTTTGAAGTGGCCCAGAATCGTGAGGAGGAGGTCAAAGAGTATATCATCTCACGGGATAAGTTACGCATTCTCATACACGAGGCTTATTGTGTGAATCTGTGGAAGACACGAGTCTTGCCGCATCTGTTGGAGATTGATCCCAATCCTCAGGCCACTTTTCTTATCTACACGGTGCTGTATCATGAAGCAGCAGCGGTGGCTCTGTTGGATCTTTGCCTATATCATCCAAGTGGCTGTGAAACACTGCAGGAATCGGTATTGGATCTGATAGATTACTGTGCCCAGGCGGTGGCACAGGTAATTGGTTTGGTAAGCATGGGCTATCATGAGAATGAAACCAAATTGGATGTGGATGAGGCTGTCTTAACCGAATTGGAACGTCAGAAGCGTGATTTGATCTATAAGATTGGCTTACGTTGCATTTCCATACTGAATTATTTAGCGGATAATGTGTCGTTGTTCCATTTGAGTGCTGCACGTCGTTTAATGGTAACCCATGATATACCCTGGCTTATAACCGATGTGTTGAGCTTTCGTCCCTGGGAACGAAAGAGCAGCAAAGGATTGCAAAAGTTCATAGATGAGAAATGGACCGGAGTGGAGGATGCAGCCAAGATCGTAAAGACTGAGGCACAGGCCTGGTTTTGTGTACGCCAGTTGTTGCTCAATCCACAAATTATGGAGAATTATGTATTGAACGAGGCACGCTGCAAGCAGTTGTCCAAGGTGGGTCCGAACCAATTAATGCCAATTTTATAACAAATTTGTGTACTTCTTCCCAGCTAATGGGTATGATGCATGAAACCCTATTGGATCAGCTGCCAGTTCTTATCGAACTGAAACAATTCATCAGTCGCCTGACTCTGAGTGGAAACACGGCAGATAAAAAGCAAAATCTTCTACTTGAAGATCTACCGCAAATCCAGGAGAACTTGATTAAAGAAGTGGAACGTGATGGTGGTTTCTATAAGATAGCCCAGGATCAGGATTCGGTGTTTTTAAATACCAATAAAGAGCAAATTTGTGCCTTGGCCAGCAGATTGAGTACAGCCTATAGCACCGAGTTGCTGTGCGAGCTGGAGCAAAGCATGTCGGAGGTCCAAATAGATGGTGACTCCAAGGCAAAGGACATGGGAGCAGGAGGTGATGGTGGTAAAGAGCAGGTCACTGTTAATAAATGTTCCACTTGTCAGGCAGAGGCCCAGAAAAAGTGCGCCAATTGCAAACAGATTTACTACTGTTCACGGTAAGTTGAAGCAAGTCTAGAAATTTTTATCCTTTCCTCTTTTTCACTCTCTTTTAGTGAGTGTCAGCTAAAGGATTGGCCACAGCACAAAACCGCCTGCTTGAAATAAATAAACTTTACAGCAAAGTAAATTAATAAAGAACATTCCAAAAATGTAAAAATATTTTAATTTTTCTTTTATTCTTTTTTATAAGAAAAAACTTATGTGGCCTCTCATTCAGCAGATCAGAGACAGCCGTTTAATTTAGCTGTTCTGTCTGAGATGGTCCTTAACCACATCTAAAGCGGGTGTTTCCTCACCAAAGTCCTTGATGACCACCACAGAGCAGCCGCAGACCTTACGGGGTTTGCCCTCCTTGTCGATTTTGCACAGACCAGACCATTCGCCCAGCTTCTTGTGCGAGTCCACACGGATCAAGGGAATCTGATGCTCATTGCACAAGGCAGTAACCAGCTTCTTGTAGTTGGGTTCATCAAAAGATTCAGCCAAAATGCAGAGGACGGCTTGGCGTCTATTATAGAAAACGAAAGAAATAAATTAGTAATCCCTTTTTTACATAGTATAAAATTCTTAACATTTTTTTAAAAATCAGCAATTGGAAGAAGTTAATCAATGAAAAAATTCATAAACACGGACCAATTAATTTCATCACAATTGGATTTTTATTTAACTCTCAATCTTTACTTACTTATCCAAAGCCTTGCAGGCCTGATGAATGCCATGAACCAGTCCATCGGCAATCAGAGACTTCTTCAGCACTTCTTGCAGTGCGGTGTTAATGTCCATGGCGCCACCCAAAACAGGGGCTGCGGAGGGCACATCTCTGTAAACACAAAATAAAATAAACGCAAAATTAAAATCACTTCTCTCTGTTATTCTTAAACTCATATTTGTTGTTGGTTTTATATTCAGTAATTGGAGAGGTAGTAATCAATGTAAATTTCAGCAACACGGACCAATTAATTTCATCAACAAATAGGCAAGACCTAGGTTTCAGTAAATGGCTCAATCTGGCAAACTTACACATCAACGTCGGCCATATTTCAGTGGTTGGGAATGCACGGCACTGCAAGAAATAATAAAAATAGATTTATAAATAAGGATTGCTAATATTTTCAGGGATTAAACTGGGAACAAAATTTGGACACTACCGTACCTTTATGACAACCGGAAAGAAAGAAACATGGTTGGGCATCGGCCTTGTGATGTGCTTTCGGCAAGTATCGATTTGTTATCGATGCTATCTAAAGAGTCGTTTTGGGAATTTTATCGATATTACTATGGCGGCCGTTTCACAATTGTGACCTAAATTGTTGTTAACATTTTATCATAATTTATTTTGAGTTGGACCATTTCGATATAGGTGGAGCACTCAGTAATTATACATTTATAAGGGCCTCTTTAGTTGAGGGATGTTTTCTGTTGAAATCAGTTTGGTCAAAATTTGCATCTTCAATTGTATATAATTTTCTTCCGACAATATCCTTCTCCGAAATTTTTCCAAAACGGACAAAATCATTGTAGCATTGAATGTATGCAGTATCTATATTGGACCTTTTATAATCGACTTTACAATACAATACCAATAGAATTAGAAAGATTTTTATGATTGCCTTTGTAGCATCAGAGCAACAGAGTCAAATGATAGATAGGATTGGTTAAAGCACGGAGTTTGTGTTGGCGCAGAGTTCAGTTTAGTATATTTAGTTCGCAGCAAGCATCTTTTAATAATTGTTTGCTTTTAAGTCATAAAAAACGAAATATTTTATTAAGCTTTTAAAACATAACGTTTCATTTTTGCAGCTTTTATTACAAAGTCATTTGTTTAGCTTTTAGAAACAGAGTTGGAAAATTCGCTTACAACCGATTAAGAAACTATGCAAAAATTAAAATTTTGGTGGATAAGGTTTGCATACAACCGATATTTGCTTGAAGCGGTTCGTCACATAACCGATATTTACTATACCTGGTACACGATCGTGATAGCGCAGAATCGCAGTCTATCGAAAGGCACTCACGCTTGATATAACGATAGTTCCAACACCCACGGTCTTGCCATCTCTATGACTCACCGACGCAAACAAAAGAAAGTTTTTCCTGCATCTGGATAAAAAAAAATAGTTTTAATTATAAACAGTAGATCGAAACCAATTAAGACTAATTTTTAAGCCCGTCAAGGTGTGCATCCACTTCAAGTACGGCTTCGAAGTGGGCGTCGTCCAGCGCTAAGGAGGCGAACGAACGCACACCGCTCATGGATGCCCATGTCAATGCCCCGTCTACCTCCAGCAATGTTGCACCTCTGGACGGTGGTTTGGGTAGTAGCGGTAGCCTGAGCGGCCAAGCTGAGCGTTTGGAACGTCCTCCCAAGCGACCACAACGTAGAAATAACTATGGTTCCAATGGCAATCAACCGGAGCAGGATCAGCCAGATGCAGTAAGCTGTTAATGGAAAAGTAACTTTAAACGGTGCTATAATCTGTCTCCAAACATTTCAGGCTATTCTGGCCGTACCCAATGTGGTAATACGAGATTCTGGTAGATTAAGTGCCGGAGGTGGTGGAGCAGCAGCAGGTGGTGGTGGCAGTGGACCCAGGGCAGAGACTGAAGAGGAACAGGGCTTAAAGTATGGTGCACAACATGTCATCAAACTTTTTGTGCCTGTCTCCCTGTGCATGCTGGTGGTAGTGACCACCATTAATTCTATAAGCTTCTACAACAGCACGGATGTCTATCTGTAAGAAGAGAATCAACTCAAATGTTCAAAGAAATGGAACTAACCAATTGCTTTCTAGACTTTATACACCATTCCATGAGCTGTCACCAGAGCCCAGTGTAAAATTCTGGAATGCCTTGGCAAATTCTCTTATCCTGATGAGCGTAGTGGTGGTCATGACCATCCTATTGATTGTTTTGTATAAGAAACGTTGCTATCGGGTGATTCATGGCTGGTTGATACTCTCCTCGTTTATGCTGCTGTTCATCTTTACCTATTTATACCTGGAGTAAGTTTACTTTACCCAATTTAAGTTATTATTTTATTTCAACTCACTGTTTTGTTACAGGGAACTGCTGCGCGCCTACAACATACCCATGGACTATCCCACTGCTTTGATCATCATGTGGAACTTTGGTGTGGCCGGCATGATGGCCATACATTGGCAGGGTCCTTTGCGTCTTCAGCAGGGCTATCTAATCTTTGTGGCTGCCTTGATGGCTTTGGTTTTTATTAAATATCTACCAGAATGGACTGCCTGGGCTGTTTTGGCAGCCATTTCCGTTTGGGGTAGGTTACAAAACTGTTAAAATGTCTATTTTATGGCTAAGTCTTATTTATTCATCTAACAGATCTCATTGCGGTGCTCTCACCTCGAGGACCTCTACGTATTTTGGTGGAAACTGCTCAGGAACGCAATGAACAGATCTTTCCCGCTTTAATTTACTCTTGTAAGGTCAAGTCTTTTAAGCAAGTTTTATAATTCTAATCACAGTTTATGCTGCGTTTAGCCACTGTCATCTACACCTACATGGGCACTCACTACACACCCTCACAGCAGCAGCAACCATCACAGGAGGCTACTACCACCTCCTCACCCTCCTCCAGTAATTCCACTACCACCACCAGAGCCACCCAGAATTCTCTGGCCTCGCCTGAGGCAACGCGTGCCAGTGGCAGCTCTCGTCAAGTAACAGGTAATCCTCCCCAGCCACAGCCGGCAGATGATAATCAGGCGCTGGCAACTGAAGGTATGCCACTTGTGACTTTTAAAACCAATTTGCGCGGAAACGGTACATATGCATTTAATTCTTATTTACTTAATTTTATAATGATTTTTCTATCAAGTATTATTAACTCGGTGCTGCCCATTGAAAATGATAGATTTTACTTGTATGCTAGGGACACTGAGTGTGCTGAATGGTGCAAATGGTCTTTCTAGCCACATACTGTTTGCTTTACAGTGGCAAAGAAGGTGAGAATTCTCACAAGAAGGGAGACATTCTGTCTGCCTAAACGTGGTAGGTCTTGTAAAATTAAGAATTGACCAAGTAAGACCAGATTTTTCACCGGTATGATTTGATCTCTAGGTGAGAGACCATGAGACCCCTTAGGGGAGAGTTCGATAAGAACCGTAGAGTGGAGACCGAACCTCTCTCTCCAGTGTTTTTTAAGTCTTCTTATAGTAAGAGCTAAGTAGTAATTTAACTCGACATTTTGGCACTTGAAGCTACAGAATTTCAAACCGAACTACATGCCTGTTGGTACAGGTTATCTCTACTTTGGCTCAAAAAGACGGCTGATACCAGGTTAATCGTGGTCCACAAGACCCTCGCTAAACCGAAAGGTTATTGCATCTTTTCGTAGCCAGACTTCGGGTTTCATTCCTTGTTATTAGTTTGTACGATACTAAGCGCATCCTTATCAAGCTCTTTCCCCTCAATTCGGTGGTGTCAGGCACCTAGTTGAGGTGGATTCTTTTTAAAAACCTATATAACATTATCAAATAGTTTTCTGAGGCGATATATTGATTATCTAATATATTTAGGTGGTATTTTCGTCGAAATTTTTTATTGTTGGGGCTGTCCTCGTGGGCGGTTTTTCCAAATTCGGGAAAATTCCTTACAAAACAAGTATCTGTTTTAACGGATGAAAAATAAAATATTTAAATATTTTCCGATGCTTTTCTGGAATAGAAAACTAAGTACTTTAACTTGACATTTGGAAATTTTTAAAAAATAGCCCGTTTATAGGACATAGGGTCCTTGGAAAATCGGCCAATATGGCATTTTCGGCATTTTTATGTCCATTTTAAGCTCAATCCATTAGAGATATGAAATTTCTATAGCCAGGTTTGGTTTCAGCGTGAAAAACTTGTCTAAAAACAGTCATTTGAGGCCCTGAGCTGAGAATAAATTAATTTTGAATTCTTGTCAAAATACTTATGTCCACCCCCATTTGCACATTTTGATTTATATTTTCTAACCTATGCAACCGATTGTTTGTTATTATGTTTTATTGAATGCTTACTTTTATACCAGTATTCAATACAAATTTCCAAATTTTAGGATTTTTTGTTTAAAAGATCAAATGGATTATTTAAGAAATTTTTTGGTCAAAATATTTTTGTCCACCACTGTACAAGAGTACGCGGATAAATACAGGAGGTAAAAGAAATCAGAAAGAAGGAGTAAATCAAATGGTAAATCAAAGGACCTACGATAATTATAAAGATTGCATAGATAGCAAATAAAGACGCGTATATAAGAAGTGTAGACCAAAACCCGCCAAATTTTCAAAATTTTCTTTGGAGTATTTACGATAGCTCAGGCCTTAAAAAATAAGAGGCGTAGATTGAATAATCCAAAATTTGCCAATTTTTCGTATGACCTAAGATTATTATGAAGATTTGATAAATGGCAATGTAGATAGGTAAATAAGAGGTAGCTCATAACGACAAAAAATAGCGTAGTTAAAAAAAAACTTAAAAGTTTAAATCAGGGCTACAAACCGGTTCGGAGTTGAACCGATGCGGATTCGGAGGCTCCGGGATTTTTAGGAAGTCCGAACCGAACCCGAACCGAAGTAGGATAATTTTTATCCGCTCGAACCTGATCCTGAACCGGAGCAAGAAATAGGTAAAAAGATAGTCCGGATTATTTATTTGGAAATATGTATTTCAAAACAGTTTGATGGCAAATCTGTGTTTTTTTTTATCACTCAGCTTCTGTTGTTGAATTGATAAAGTTGACTTAGGGCCGATTTCACATCTTCTACATAGAGCTATTTGTCACATTAACTAACAAATAACAGTGTAAAATCGATGACTGTCTGACACATAGCAACTATCTGAGAGAACAGAAATCGGCCCTTACAGGCTGAAAAATAATTGCAACGAAACAAAAATTTGTGACTGGTAATTATATTAATTATAATTGATCTAAAATCTGTAATTTCTTACAAAATATTGGTTATGAAAAATAGTTTTAAAAGGACTTAGATTATTTTTCAATAAAAATAAAATGGTTGCGCAATCAAAACATTAATCGGAGAATGCGCGTTCAAAATTTGCAAAAATACGCTGTCTACTTATAAATATGGGCATTTCCACAGAAAGGTCCACCAAGATTTTTCTTAACATGACATGAAAAACAAAAATTGAAATAAATAACATAATTCTTTTAAAACCTTTCTGATTCCATACTAAAAGAAAATTGGCTGGATACTGAAGATAAGCAATTTCATTGTAAGCTTTTTAATATGTCGCGTGATAAATGTCGCGTTCTCCATAATTCTAAACTTATAAAAACAAAGCTAAGTAAATAACTGAATATCATCACTCAATAAAAAGCTGCTTATTCCCCTTTATTTAAGAGTTAACCGCTTTATAATTTTTGTTTACTATTCCCTGATTTATGAATTTTATTGGATGCAGTCGAAAACGACTTCCATTTTTGTCGCGTGATAAATCACATAACTTTTTCAATTTATATTTTAATCTACAAGTCGACTGAACCTATCTTTTGCACTAAATATTCTGCTACCAAAACTCTACCAAAAAATAAAAACAGAAAACAAAAACATTTTTGTTTTCTATATTTCTTTGCACTTTAAAGTCGTACAAATGTCGCGTTCGCGACTGTGGAAATGCCCATATACAAGCCTTTCCAACCTAAAGACTACATAGGGTTATCATTCACAAAAATTAAAAAATAACAGTGTAAATTGTAAGTTTATCTGACATATAGCAGCTTTTTGGAAGAACGAAATCAGAATGTATCCTCTTTATTGGCCCGATGTTGGCATCATATCCGCTTGGCGGGCTTGGTCTCTGCTATTGATGCCCTCCAGTCGCTTTTGCTCCGTGCCAGATGGCACCAGTTGTTCACACCAAGCTTGGAAATGTTTTCCCGTATCTTGTCGTCCCATCTTAATGGTTGTCATTCCCTCTTGCCTTTTCCTCCATATTCATTCGTTAATGATGTCGACCATGCTTCTTCGCCGTATTGCAGGAGTTGGATGATAACAGATTGGAATAGAACAAGATGCGACGCTGAATAGAACAAGACTTCGTCTCCTCATTGTATACCGCTAAGCCCATCAGTTTAGACTGCTTCTTAATCTTTGAAAACGCCCTGCTTACCGCCCGTTCGTTTTTGCCGATAATGTCAATACCGTCCGCATATGCGAGTAACATTAGTTATGTATAAAGAAATAATGTCGTTCTGTTGGCACTTGGACACTGTCCCCATATACTCCTTCCTCTTCTATGAGAAGAAGGCGATTGTTGCCTTCCTTAGTTACTCAGTTCTATTGTCTTGCCAGAGTAGTTCCTTGTTCAGTACGACGTCTAGGTACGTGGCATTGTTTTTAAATTTCAGAAGTACTTTGTTTAGTCTAGGATAAATAAGGTTTGGAAGTTGAATTCAATCCTTGACTTTTTGCCATCAGACTTCAAACACTTCAATAATCTCACGCAATCCTTTAAAAAATCTCCAAAAATACTGATGTCATAACCCTGCCATCTGATCTTGCGAGTCGAGAGTTAGTATCGAAATTTATCTCATCTCAGTACTTGGACTTTTAAAACAACCCAAATTAGTATACTCAGAGTCTTTGACTAGCATCCACAATAATAAAATTTAGGCAGCACCGATCAAGTAATCTGTAAACTTATTTTGTGTAATACGCTTTTTGTTGTTGTTTCTGTCAAGACTATCCATGTTTTTGTTTCCTCGTTATGCTGGGCATATGGTGTAAGGCGCTGCTAGTAGTCAAATATATATTCCTACCCTAGAGCTGTCTCTAATCCCTCCATCATCATTCTACATACAATTTCTTAGCTGAGGCAGCTGGTTTTACGCAGGAATGGTCAAATAATCTAAACGATCGTGTGGCTCGACGTCAAATAGAAGTGCAAACCACACAAAGTGGCAATGCTCAGCGTTCCAATGAGTACAGAACAGTGACAGCGCCTGATCAAGGGCAGCAACAAACAGAAGGGCAGGAGGAACGTAAGTCACCCAACGTTGAACAAAAAGGACACAACACATAATAATCAAACTACTATTTTCTTCCAGGTGGCATCAAACTGGGCCTAGGGGACTTTATCTTCTACTCGGTGTTGGTGGGCAAAGCCTCAAGCTATGGTGATTGGACCACCACCATTGCCTGCTTTGTGGCCATTTTAATTGGTCTCTGCTTAACACTCTTGCTGCTTGCCATCTGGCGCAAGGCTTTGCCTGCTCTGCCCATATCCATTACATTTGGCCTGATCTTTTGCTTTGCCACCAGCGCGGTGGTCAAACCGTTTATGGATAGTCTATCGGCCAAACAAGTGTTCATCTAAAAGGATGACCAAAACAATTTATTTAATAAACAAAAAATTATTTAACACTTGACTTTGGGTTTGATTATCGTTTTGTCCACCAGATTGATGAGCCAGCCCGGTTCTAGACCCAGGAAAAGCTGGCGGGCATCTTTCGCAGCTGTCAGCATTTCATATTGAGCATCTTTCTCTATTTGGGGCAATTCATAGCCATACTTTTGGGCCAAAACCAAACGCTCTCGGCTTATCTCTTCAGGATTGGCCAGATAACCACGATTTTTAGCACCTGTATAGTACTCGATGGCATCCTGAGGTGGCAGCATACGTCTTGGTATGGGTACACCCTTTTCGAACCACTTCTGGGGATTGCTAAGAATATGTAGGCAGCGTGGATCGTAGTAAGCGGTGCGGATGACTCCACCATTACGCTCGATGGCCGCAATAACTGCCTCATTCGCATGCTGAACTTCAATATTGATTTTGGCCTTAAAATTGTCCAGACCCTCATCGGTCAACTGGAAGCCATATTCCAATTCAGCGGGTTTAATTTTCAAGAGACCCGAATTGCACAGGGAACTTAGATCAATGGGCTGGCTAATGTCTATACGGTTGGTGTCAATGAGCACTTGCAATTGAAGCAGGGAAATGGGTGGATACTGTCGGCGCATGTGATGACCCTTGTAGTAGGGTTCATAGGGAAAACGCATATAGAAGGGCTGATTTCCCGTCTCATAGCCCAGACGCATGAAATTCTGACGCTGACCAGAGCCCTTGTTACCAGCTCCATGCTTGTCACCACCATGCTGGGCACGACCACGCTTGTCCTACAGGGAAAAGGGGGCGGAGGTTATTTAACCGGCTGCTGAGTAAAGAGTGGAAGTGGAAACTTACATTTTGTTTGGAATTGGGATTGGGCCGCAGATTGCCTATTTGTACACGCGGCAGTGTACGCAGTAGCTTCAAGGCCTTATCCGAGGTCTCACGCAAGTGGGCCATGATGAAGCTGCGAGATTTTATTTAATAATCTATAAAATTTCGTTGCTTATAAAACAAATTTACACAAGTGTTGGCCAACAGCTGTTTTTAGGGTTACAAAACGCATTTAGCAACACTGAAACTAGAGATGGGAGTAACAACACGTAGCCCGAGAATTTCAAAAAGTCTGATTTTTATTTGTCTGTCTGCTCTATATAAAGCACGATATCGAACTATATAACTTTCTTAAAAAGGCTTTTCTTATACGTTGCTTCACTATTTGGACTCAATTTTTGGTTGATATATAAACTGAGTCACATAAATAACACTAGACAACAGGGTCCACAGTATATGAAAAGGTTGGTCTGAAATAACCAGATGATTTTCGTTTCGATTTTTTTCACAAATAGTCTACCACGCCCAGATTTATTAATAATTTAAGCTTAAAATGGCAAAAACTGCCTATTTTGATTCTTTTTAAATGCGTTTTGTCGGTAACCTATAATTTTGATTTGTGATATTTGCGTAAATTACGATTTCTTAGCTTAAAAAAAATGTCCAACCAATTTGACGATTATTTTTAGCAAAGATATACCAATATAAATACATAGTCTCGATAAGAATGAAATAGCAAAAACTGTACACCATGCTATTAATTTGAAAAGAATTTCAATTTGAAAGTGTTCAATAAAATCAATTTTATACTTTGGGGCAGCAGTAATACAATAACTATACAATTACAACAAATGATATATGTATTTTCATTCAAAATAACAGAATTAATTGGGAAAGTTTACTTCAAAGTTAAGGAGTAGAAAGTCAAAACTAAACTTGTCTCAAAAAAAGTCAAAAATGGCATTGTTTTCAACTTTAAGCTCGAAACCAAATTCGTGTTTATCACACGACAATCATCTATAACCATCACCAACCCATCAATCTACTGGAAAAGCCTAATTTGGTTGCCTTGTGTGATTCAATAATGATTCATTGTATATACCACAAATTGGTGTGTTTTTGATAACTTCTATTTCTTTGTTTAGAAATTCAGATAACGTTGAAGCTTCAAAAAGAAAAAAAAATATATATGTGCGAAAGAAAACTATTCACACCAGAAGCTCTTGAGTTGTTCAGTTGTTCAAACAATATATCAGCTGCAAAAATGGCTGACCCAAGTACCGAGGTGGAAAGACTGAATTTAATGTGGAACCAACTGGACGAGTATCTTATAAAAATTTTTAAGATGGAAGCATTCATAACTCGCCGAGAAATGATGCAGTTGTTCTCGATAGTTTATAACTACTGCAGTCACAAGTCTTTTGAAGAAGCTCGTGAGTCTGCCCTGCACCTGTATACGCACTTGATGAAGTACCTTGAAAGCCACTCAAGAGAAATTTTGAACGGGATGCTGCATTTAATCACCGACGATGAAAAGTTATTATCAACATATATCGAAAGTTGGAGACGGTATGAGGCTTCAATTGATAAGCTTGATCACTGTTGTTTGTACCTGAACCGTGTTTTCTCGAAATTAGCAGAATGTTATAATGAATTGAATGATGTACATAGAATTTATCGAATGGCCATTCTTACCTTTAAAACTATTGTGCTTGAGGTTTTATATAGACCGTTAATCGATGCAATCAGTAAATCAATTAAGTCGGATCAAAATGGTGAGCTCATAGACCGTTCCCGAATATGCGAAATAATGAAATCCATTGCTAAAATAAATCTTATGGACGACAATCGACTAGGCGAGGAGAACGTTATAATGAGTTATGTGTTTGGTGTTCAGGGTGCTGAGTTTTTTAAGAGGAATGTTGAAGATTTATTTTAAAAAGGATGAATAATCGCTATAAGTACTTATCTAATAGATAGTACATAAAGTCTTGAAACTCCATTGAGAAATGTTAAGGTTTGATTAAAGTACAATAATTTAAAATATTTAAATGTAAATGTTCAATAAAATTGTTTTTAAATTGTGTATCAACAATAATAACAATAATATTAATGGTTAGTTTGGGGTCCACAGGTTTTATTATGAAAGTTGGGACCAAATCTGCATTTTAACGATATTCGCATCTATCGATCAAATTGGAAAAGTCTTTAATTCGATATTATACTCTGTAAAATGAGTAAAACGGATGTTATCAAATCGTGTAAGGGCATGTATCAGGTTATTTTTTGCTCATAACTTGAGTATCGTTTATCCGATCTTTATCTGTAGAAGGTACAGAGCAACTATCCACAAATCTCACAAATCTGTGGAAGATATGACGTTTTCTCAAATTGTAAACTTGATATGCCTGCAAGTATAAAAAGCATTTGTCCCATACATGTCAAACCTGTACCTCTAACCATTTCTGAGATTTTTTTGTTCATACGAACGAAGAGTCGGACATGGCTATATCGACTCAGCTGTTGATGGTGATCAAGAATATTTATACTTTATAGGGTCGGAAATGATACCTTCTGCCTGTTCCATACTTTTGCACATACTTAATACACTATCTATGTCCCTTCAGAACAGAGTATAAGAATAGAATCGGAGAATGGAATCTTCATTATAACCATTTTGAAACATTTTTTTGGCATATTCTTAATTTACATACATTTAAATACATACACAGTTCGCCAATTATTTTTAAAGAAACACTCACATTTGTAAAGACAACAGATAAATTTGCAGTGCACCCCTTAAAAGCGATTTTCCTACAACTATTGTTTCAAAGTCGGTTTCTCGAAAACGGCTGAACCAATCGGTTTTAAATCTTCACACAACCTTCTCAGATATATTCCTCAATATTTTTTCAATTCATTAGTGCCATTATAATCTTAAATATTTGGTTTCTGTAAAATAAAATAAAATGCTCACCGAAATGATTTCTCAATAAAGCGATTTGTGTGTGCTGTAGCACTGTCTTGCTGAAACCAAATGTCGCTGACATCAAGGTCTTGAATTTCTGGCGACAAAAAGTCTTTTATCATGGTGCATGGTGGTAGCGCTTGGTGAAAGGTTATGTTCTGTCCGGTCCCATTTTTAAAGAAATGCCGACCGATGCGAGGCAATTTTGTTTGTACCTTGTCACTAAAGAAAATTTTGAGCTGATTGTTTGCTATTTTCGTAATACAGCTAAATAATTTGGAGACGTTGTTGCGGTGTGAGTCTCTCCATGATGATTTGTCAAACCCTCCAAACAAAAATTAAAGATGACAGAATGTCCCCAGTCACGCGCGATATCTGAAAAAAGAATATTGAAAAAATCTCTTAATGAATCACCTCTCACAAAAAAATACTGACATGTTAAGGTAAAATTAACGATAGAAATGCCAACTTTACCTACCAGTACTTTTACAGCAGAGGCTGAAAAAACACACATGCTCATTTTGGCATTACGTGTGTGTGTTTAGCTACGCTCTCA
Organism: Lordiphosa clarofinis; assembly: GCA_018904275.1. Taxonomy (NCBI): domain Eukaryota; kingdom Metazoa; phylum Arthropoda; class Insecta; order Diptera; family Drosophilidae; genus Lordiphosa; species Lordiphosa clarofinis. Next base: position 309,918 of record JAEIGQ010000007.1, on the reverse strand, counting down.
CTTAGCTCTCGCTCGATGTTGCAAAAGATCGTGACGGACTCAGTTTTACAGTATAAATGCGGTTGCAAAAATATCAACCAAATAGGGTTCAGTGTAAGACGCCGCAATAAGCCAGACCGTGTTAATCAACTGTAGTTGAGCTTTTTGATGTATGGATCAAAGTTGCATTTTACAAAGGTAGAAGAGAAATTAAAATATGTGTTCTGAAACTAAACCGCGAATTTTATCACCCATCGCCTCTTTACACAAAACTGGTTTCTTTTAATATGACTTAATCGCTTCAGATGTCATCGAACGTACAAATCTCTAAGGTTGCCTAGATAGGAATCAAAATTTACACCACATTCCCAAAAAAAAAGTTCAGAAAATGTTTTCGAATGATTTAGATTACCACTCCCTTCCCTTCTTCGACGTCGTTGCTTAACTATTTGGATATTATTTTTGGTTGCAAATACAGTGCGTCACAAAAATAGTTCATTAATGACTCAACGCATAGAAATTCAGATAACGGGCCAGCCACAAAATTTAAAAAATATATATACATTTATGGATGTAAAAAACCAAAAAGTTCAGATCAGAAGCTCTTGAGTTGTTCAGCAAGTAATACATATATATTAGCTGCAAAAATGACTGACCTAAGTACCGAGATTGAAATACAGAATTTAATGTGGGAACAAATAGATGAGTATTTAAAAAAAATCTTCAAGAAAGACTTGTCAATAACTCGAATAGAAATGATGCAGTTTCTTTCGCTAGTTCATTATTACTGCATTCACGAGTCTTTCAAAGACGCTAGAGAGGCTGCCCTACACCTCTATACGAACTTGATGGAGTACCTTGAAAGTCACTCAAGAGAAATGTTGAACGAAATGCTGCAGTCGATCACCAACGATGAAAAGTTATTATCAACATATATAGAAAGTTGGAGACGGTATGAGGCTTCAATTGATAAGCTTGATCACTGTTGTGTATACCTGAACCGTGTTTTCTTGAACTTAAATAAATGTGGGAATGATTTGAATAATGTACATAGAATTGATCGCATGGCCAACCTTATTTTTAAAGCTAATGTGCTTGAGGTTTTAAATAGACCGCTAATCGATGCCATCAGTAAATCAATTGAGTCAGATCAAAATGGTAAGCTCAAGCCTCAATAAAATTGTCATAAAATTGTGTATAGACAATAATAATAATAACATTAATGGGAAGTTTGGAGTTCACAGGTTTTAATATGAAAGTTGGGACCAAATCTGCATTTTAACGATATTCGCATCTATCGATCAAATTAAAAAAGTCTTTAAGGGGGTATTCCTCATGTCGAGGCTGTTTTTTGGACCTTTTTAAAAAAAATCTTATTTGAAAACGCAAAGAGTTTTTCCAATTCTGTTTTTTTTATTTTGTTACAAACAGATTAAAGTAAAATAATTTTTACTGAAATGAAAAGTAAAAACAGGGTTATAATCAGAATAGGTGCAATTCTGGTCTGAACCTCGAAAAAACTTTTGTGATTTTTTTTGACAAAATGGCGGCTATTAAAAAATTCAAAATCTATTTTTGGCCGCCAGTTCGAAAATCGTGGTTACGAGATAAATGTGTTTGAAGTATTGTGAAAATTACTTGTAAAGGATGATTTTTTAAGAGCTATAGGAAAGTTTTTAAAAAAAAAAACACATAAAATTCAGAAAAAATCATGAAATCTTTTTTTGAATCGATAGTACGGTCCATATAATTTAATGTTTGAAGATTATTTTATGCAAATGTTGACCGTGACTGCGCCTCAAATGGTCCATCCGCTTAGTCCAATTTTGGCATACTCTTTCCAACATTTCGGCCGGTATCTCACGAATAAATGCTTCAATGTTGTCTTCCAATTGAAGCGGGCTTGTCTGTATAGACATGAGCTTTAACATAGCCCCACAAAAAATAGTCTAAAGGCGTTTAATCGCACGATCTAGGTGGCCAATTGACCGGTCCCGAACGTGAAATAAAATGTTCACCGAACTCGCCTCTCAATAAGTCTGTTGTTGCGCGTGCTTTGTGGCATGTGGCACCGTCTTGTCGAAACCACATGTCATGCAAGTCAAGCACTTGCATTTTGGGCAAAAAAAATTTGGATATCATCTCACGGTAGCGCTCACCATTCACAGTTACGTTACGATTCGCATCATCTTTGAAGAAGTAGGGTCCAATGATGCCACCAGCCCATAAACCGCACCAAACTGTGACTTTTTCTGGATGCATTGGTAGCTCTTGCAATGCTTCTGGCTGATATTCACTTCAAAATCGACAATTCTGCTTATTTACGTACCCATTGAGCCAAAAATGAGCTGTGTCGCTGAACACAATTTTTCGGTAACAAAAGTGGATCTTCGGCCAACTTTCCAAAAGCCCATTCACAAAAATTCTACGTTGCGGTAGGTCGTTCGGCTTCAATTCTTGCACCAGCTGTATTTTGAAAGGCTTCACACCTAAATCCTTCCGCAAAATTTTCCACGTTGTTGAGTAACAGAGGCCCAATTGCTGCGAACGGCGACGAATCGATACGTAAGCGTGTTGGTGGTTTAATGTCCAACAATGTTAATTTGGTGCGAAATTTAGTCACAATAGCCCAAATAGCCGCTTCAGTGAGTCGATTAAACTGACCATGAAATGGAAGAAGCGCGCGATGAACTTTCTTAACAGAGCACGCATTTTGATAAAAAAATTCAATAATTTGCAAGCGCTGTTTGTTTGTAAGACGATTCATGGTTAAATTATAGACCAAGCTGAATATGTTTAACAGCTGTTTAAACCAGTGTTGCCAAAAAGATAATAGCTAAAAAATCACCCTTTACTTACGCAATTCCGATTTTCCTCAAACCTGATCTAGTAACCATAGAATTGATTGTCAACTTCAATGTAACATTTTTGACTTGGAACTTCACTTGCAAACGTTTACAGAAATAAATCCCTTAAAAATGTCTCAGAAAATGTTTAGTGCTTTAAATTTTCGGAACAAGCCCAGATTCAATGAAACTCAAATACTTTCATTTCAAAAATTCATTTAATAACGATCATTTTTTTTATTGACTTATATTCATGGCAGAGGTATCCGAACTTACATCGGCTATATGAAATGAGGCATCTTCGGCTGGCATATCATCCTCATCAGTATACAAACGGCGCAATCGCTCCTTATAGCTATTAAAAAAATCATTTTTATAACAATTCATATTTAATCAAGTGGAGTCTCAACTTACAGGTCGCTGTCTGGATTATTCGCTTGATTGCGACATTTGTCCAGTTTCTTTTCAATGGCTTTGACCTTCTCCCTGTCCGGTTGCTGATACTGTTTGACCATAATACGTATCTCTGGAGAGTGCAGTTTACATTTAAGTATGATACATGCCTATTATTTTATACCAACTTACTTCTCACGGCATCTATAAGACCGGGCAGCTTTTCCCGAGCTGACACAAATAACAAATCGGTAACATAGCTATCGAGATTCTCTTGCTCTTTGCTGGCCGCATGCAGTACAGCAGCCAGTCCAATTTGTGAAGGTGTATGCAGTAGACAGGCATCCGTGTAGAAAGTGGAATCAATGAAGCTTTCAATATGGGGACGCAAGCGGTCGGGATTTGACATATTTCCGCGTGTCTGTAAAATATGTTTAGAATTTGCTGTTTTTATCCATTTGCCATCTTACCTTTATGTCTATAATAAAACCCTCAATGGGTCGAAATGGATTGTGTATGGTTAAGTAGTAGTTTAATTGGCCAATTAATAGTAATTCGTTGGACAACACTATATCGGTAGCCTTGTTTCGATCTCCCTTGATGTTGTTGACAAATTGATTGATGGACACATTGAACTCTTCCACCTTGCAGGCCACAAACACACAGGTAGCCCTGCAAAACACACAATTATTTAGCTTACAAGCAGATACTTCAATAAGTCCAATTTCCTACAATATCTCCTTGGGATGATAGTCCATGGGCGTGTTGTTCAAATAGAAACGCTTGAAATAATGAAATGCAGTCCCAACGACACACTTGGGCATGGGCGGATCAAAACGACGGCAAAAGTCGGCCAAATAGATCTCATATTGTTTCAGCAACAGGCGCTCCTCAGCCGGCGTCAGAAAGTAGTCTTCGAGTTCACCAAAGTTGTGGGCCTCGGCTTCATGTTGTTCTATATATTTGGTGTTTTGCTCCACACGAAAAGCCACCAGCTGGGATTCATTGGCGAATGTCCACGATTTTTTTTGCGAACTAACTGGATACATGGTAAATGAAATAAATAAATGAAATAAACAATTTGAGCTAGAGATGGCATAATCATCAAAGAAAATCACGAGTACTTATTTAAGTAACGAAGCCATGGCACAGTCATGGCCAAAATAGTGTATACAAGTTCATAGTCGTGATTTAAGCTGTTGAAATTGCAACTATTGTTAAAAAGTATATAAAACAATTAAAACTAAGAAAGAAAGAGCTATGTCTAAGTACTTGCATTGGAGTGAGCACAATTGTGGTATCTTTAATAAGGATCCTTCATGGACATGTGACGTATGAATGGATATACAATAGATCATGGATACATGTGTACTTTTGTAAAGCAGGTCCAATCGATATTTAATAGCCATTTTCTTTCTACTTTAAAAACAAAATTAGTAACCATTTGTAATTTTTTATTTTAAAAATTGAAAATAAAAGTTTATCCTGTTTTTGCATTGCTATGATTTCTTAAAACCAATGACCCTAGTATGCTATAAAACTTTGTGGCCGTGATTTAAGTAGGTGAATATTAAAATGCTTTAATAATGCTCAGGAGCAACATTATAGCCGTACCTGTTTGAAACAGTAGAGCTAGAAAAACTTTACGATTACCCAAGAATTTACATAAGAAATTGTGATTACCTTTTTAAAGATCGTTAAAAATGAGAGAACTTAGTCTTAGACGTTAAAAAAAATTTCTAAATATTTTAGGAGGTATGTCCCACCTAGCCCACCTAGCATTTGGAAGATCATTTTTACCAGAATCACCTTGATGAGTCTTTTTCGAGCCTTTTCGATGATTGAAAAGAGATTAATGTAGTGTGCGATCTAAGAAAGACTCGGAAATGAGTATGCTCCAAATGTCGTTTGTTTAAATAAGACGAAAAAGACTCGATACTGATCTGAAAATCGGGTTATAAACGACTCTTCAAGAAGAGTCTCTGCTAGGGTACCATTTTCTCCCGATCAATGTATCGTTTATGATTAGAGAACAAACTCCGCTTTGACTATTTTAATCAGACAGAGGACTCGTAAAAGACTCGAATGCGATCAAAAATTTCATAAAATGTTGGCTGGGAGCATTTGGAAGATCATTTTAATAAGAATCACCTAAGAGAGTATTATTATGATTAAAAACAACTAGATACTTCAAAATGACTCAAAAATTACTCGAAACCGATCTGAAAAACGGGGTATAAGCGACTCTTCATGAAGAGTCGCGGCTAGGGTACCATTTTCTCCCGACAAAATGATCATTTATAATCAGAAAACGAGCGCACTTATGACAATTTTAATCAGTCTGAGAACTCGAAAAAAAATCGAATGTGATCAGAATATTCATAAAATGAAGGCTGGGGTAGTTGTAATTCCCAATCAGAAGCTGAAAACTTTAAAGTACTTAAAAGAAAACTTCAGTCAAAGGAGACCAAACCCAGTAAAGGTTTTTATAATTCAATTTTACCCTTTTTAAAAAGTTTAGGCAATACACACTTTACACACAACGTCTTAAGTAAATACCTCAAAGTACAAGATCCGTAAGTTCTGAGTTTTTAACGATAGTTCAAGAACAAATTTAGGGTGTTCACTTTGTTGAGCACTTGAGCACTTGGGGAAAAGTGTAAACATTTCCAACAACAATTTACTCTGAACAAATTGTGCACAGCTTGCTCGACCCTGACTACGAAAAGTCGGGCACTTGTACCTTATAGAGACCTGCACGAGTAAATAAAAAAGTAATCGATAACACAGAGGAACAAAATTCAACTTTTTTTTTTGCCTGGGACTGGGACCAATAAATTGTGAAACTAGAGGCATTAGGTAGCAACACCTCATACCCAGTTTTTCTGGAGCACGTCAAGTTCGCGTTTAATGGGCATTTTTATACTAGCAACACAAAGCTACAACCTCTGTTGCTGGTTAAAAGAAGATGAAAGCTAAAATTTTGAAAAATTCACCAAAGCTGAAGGGAATCACCAGTATTCTAATATAAAATTCCCGCCTTCAACGGATAAACGGTTAGTACCATGCCCATAGAGGTCTAACTTAGAATATGGAATTAATGGAAAACCACTCGATAGAATTGTGTAAGATTTTAACTATATTGAGATACGGACTAATAAAATGTGTACTTAAGAGATGGTAGCATGCATCGAAAAACCGCGATGGTGGGTACCACATTTGACAGCACCCATCATCGAAGCAATATAGGTCATAAACTAGAGATCAAAATAGACCGAACTGCGTTTTTAGATTCACCATCGGACCCTTAAGTCACGGGCTATGGCTGTCTTTGTACAAGCAATTGCCTCAGAGCAACATTAACCATATGGGTGTCAAGAGCGTCTCCAAAATTATGCAATAAATCCTATAAATAAAGGTCGTCATTTCCATTAAGAAAATGAAAAATTTAGTTTAAAAATGTCTTTGGTGGACAAACCGCGATACGCTAAGATGCCTTGAACTGATGTATTTAAATGATCCGATCTGTTTTTCTGCTGGTATTGAAGCACTTTACTCATAAGATTAATTCCATAATTTTGGTGAAACTGGTTTCCCCTAAATGGTCAATGTTGTTCGAAGGCAATTGCTAGTATATAAATGCCTAAGAACCGCGAACCAAGCTTTCATGGGTAAAACTGAAAACGCGATTCAGTCTATTTTTATCTCTAGATTATGGCCTATATTGCCTCGATGATGGGTGCTGTCAAATGTGGTACCCACCATCGCGGTTTTTCGATGCATGCTACCATCTCTTAAGTACACATTTTATTAGTCCGTATCTCAATATAGTTAAAATCTTACACAATTCTATCGAGTGGTTTTCCATTAATTCCATATTCTAAGTTAGACCTCTATGGGCATGGTACTAACCGTTTATCCGTTGAAGGCGGGAATTTTATATTAGAATACTGGTGATTCCCTTCAGCTTTGGTGAATTTTTCAAAATTTTAGCTTTCATCTTCTTTTAACCAGCAACAGAGGTTGTAGCTTTGTGTTGCTAGTATAAAAATGCCCATTAAACGCGAACTTGACGTGCTCCAGAAAAACTGGGTATGAGGTGTTGCTACCTAATGCCTCTAGTTTCACAATTTATTGGTCCCAGTCCCAGGCAATTTTGAGTGTTCCACAGTGTAATTACTCGCCGAGTATGATTACAAATGAGTACGATTACCTAGCTGTCAATTTGGCACCGTACTCATGTTTACTTTTGAGGGTTCGGAATCGCCCTTTACCTGCAGCTTTCGAGACTGACGGCTTATTAAATCGCGAAATAATACCAAAGAGGTACCGAGGTAATAAAAAAGCGAACTACTTAAAAAACTGCTTTCCATGGCCAAAAATGACCACACATAACAGCATTACCATGATTAAGACAATGCCGAACCGCGGTAAATACCATGGATGACCAATGGTTAAAAATACAGTTAAGATCATAAGGAATGTTTCAGACTACTTTTCGTGACTGACAACTCATCACATCGCGGAAAAGTACCGTTGAGGATCAAAAATAGCAATAAAGTCAAACAAACAGGAAAAAAATCATGTAGTTCGCAGCTAAGGGTTATCCGTGGAATTAAAACCGCTAATTACTTAAGAAACTAGTTTCAAGGCCACAATAGATCTTATATAACTACATCACCATGATTATGACCAACCTCTAGTGACTAACCGCGATACATACCATGGATGACCATTAACAAAGAACTTAGAAGAAGAAATTTTCTTCAAAATTTCCGAAAATTTTTTCAAATTAATTGCCGGTGTGGTCATCCATGGATTGGTCATCCATGGTATTTATCGTGGTTCAGTATTATCATAATCATGGTAATGTAGTGCTCATGTGTGCTCAATTTTAGCATCGATAATCAATTTCTTAAGCACTTAGCGGTTTTATTATCACGGCGATCCCTTAGATGTGAATTGCTTTTATGCATTAATCCTGGCTTGATTTTTTACTTGGTTGGAAGTAAAGTATGTTTGACATTATTTATATTTTTGAACCGCAACGGTATTTTCCCGCGATTTGATGATTTGTCAGTCCTAAAAAGTAGTTTGAAACATTCCTTATGATCTTCACTATATTCTTTAACATTGGTCATCCATGGTATTTATCGCGGTTCAGTTTATTCAAAATCATGGTAATGTAGTTATGTGTGGTCACTTGTGCCCTTGAAAAGCAGTTTCTTAAGCACTAAGAGGTTTTGTTACCATGCAGATCCTTCAGCTGCGAATTGCGCTTATGCATTAATCTAGGAATGATTTTTTTACTTGGTTGGGCATAAAGTTTTTTTGACATTATTAATATTTTTATCCTCTTTGGTATTATTTCGCGATTTAATAAGTCGTCAGCCGAGTGCTGGATGCTGGCTCCCAAACTGTGCCACCAAAATAAACCTTGCTAATATTTTTATTATTATTATTTTTAAATTTATTTTATTTTTTACGGTTTTTCGATTATTATCGTACGATGCCACGCACAGTGGTCCGGCTTGTATGGGGAGAGCGGCCAAAAATACTTCTAGTTGAGGTAGGGACTTGAAACTTGGCATTCATAAGTGGCTCCTAAGGAAATAATAAGCTATTATTAAAAAAAAAAAATATAAACACAAAACATAACACAAAAATAACAACAAACGTCAACACAAACCAACAAACGGCAACCAACAACAACACACAGCAGAAGCACGTGCTTTTTTCAAATTGAGGTTAGGTTACCTTTTCGTATATTGCAAGCCGCACGGCACCTTACGGCACTTAAATTGAACTTCCTTATATTCTTAAAATGCCTAAGAATATTATACAAAAAGATTTGTTCAACCCCAAGAACCCCTTCACAACTAAAACTCTAACCAAACACAAAAAAGGCAAACTAAGCACGTTCACAATTATGTACTAAATACAATAATGATTTACACAAAACACAGCACATACTACATATACTTTTTGTTGTAAAAAGAAAGTTAATACCTTTATTTAAAATATTAATCACTTCCATTGCACCAACACTTGTTTTAAATAAGTTTAACAAATTTTTTACGGAGAGCTTCCCTTGCACGTTGCTTACGCTGCTATACACAATGAATATCATGCTATCTCTTTCGATGCTATTCTTGAAGATGACAGATAGAGCAAAACAAAAAGATGAATAAATTCAAATAGCTAGACCAATTATAAAAAAGAATTGGTACATTTAAAGTCAACATTTTGACTTTGGTTTTTTTATTTTTGGCCTACGGGCGGGACCACTGTGCTACGATGCCGACTACTACTCGGCACCGTAAAAATAAATCATATCTCAAACGTAGTTGTGCACAAATTTCGTGCACAGAGGGCTGCTCACAATACTAGTCAGGCAAAACTGCTCAAGTGCTCAACAATGTGAATACCCCAATTATTTCAAAGAATTAAATTTTAAAAATGTAATTATTGCAATTGTATCGATACACAAATATAGCGGGTGCTATTTGAATAATTTTCCCATCAATTTTCAAAGCAAGTAAACTCCACTAGCCAGTGTGACCAGATTATATGCATACATTTTAAAATCTGGCCACTTTTAGTATTTTTATATTGGCAGTTCTTTTGTTGAGGTGTATACTAAGCTGTAAACTGTATATTAAGCTGTAAGGATTTTATTTTCGGGTTTCTTATTCTTTCTTTATAATTCTTAAGAACCTCAAGAATAACATACTTTTAGGCTGATTTAAAATGTTTAAAATGTTCTCTTGTTTCCTCTCTTATAACTGACCGAGAGAGCCAACTGCAGTGTATTTAATTTATTTATTGATTTATAAACGAAAAAACCACAAAAAATAAACATACATGTAGTATTCCTTATGGCACAATTTGTCAACGCATTACAGCTGTTTTGGTGACGATTTGCCAACGTTGCGAGTTTTGGGACGCACGTGTTGTGCATTTTGAGTATTTATTAAGGTGGCGTTGGGCTCCTCCACACACAGCATCTGAGTAAAGGTACGAAGTCGTTGAAATTGAATTAATTTTTGTTTTTACAAAATCTGGGTCAGTTGACTGTTGACTCCGCTGTTGAGCGAGATTCATATACCCTTTTCGAAAATGTCGATTACTTGCTGCAGAGTGCAATGCGTTTTACTATGTACACTCGCACGTACTTTGTATGCAGGAGTTGCCTTTGATGGCAATAAAATTGCAATTAATTTTTATTGACAACTCTGAACTCTGGTAACAGCGATTTGTTGATCTTTTCTTAGCGATTTCACTGAGAGCGTAAGGTGCACAGCGTATTTCCCGTTTTCCAACGGAATGTTTTGGCTGGAGCAAGACTTAAAAGGAAATTATTTGAACGTTTCATTCAACTGGAGAACGCTTGGTGTTTGGTATTAGAACATTAAAAAATCCTTTTACGAAATTTACGGTGGAGGTGTTGTTTTCTTGGGCTGTAAATCTTTTTATGAAGGAATTTTTGCCTATTTATAATGATGTGTTTGCCGTCAGAATTGATGACCATAGGGGCACGTTGTAAAGCATTTTTCATCAATTTGGTGATGTGATGGCGCGATAACACAGTGTTACAGCCAAAAAACTAGGACTAAGCTGGACCAATTCCGTTATCGTTATCAAATGATTCTACCATAAACTGGTATACAAAATCCAAAAAATCTGCTGATACATTGATCACGCTTATTTAATGTCGCTAGCTATTTTTTTATATAAATGTACAATTCTTTCAATATTTGCATACCCAAAAATCCAAAGTCAACAAGTATGATCCGACAGCCTCTTCTGTATAATCCCACCCCAAAATTCCAACAGCTTAACTTGGTTTTTTTTTGGTGTGCGTTTTGGGCCAATTCCCTCTTATGAGTCAGTTTCAGCCTCAGTTCTGTGTGTGTGTTTGTGTGTTGTTGTCACTGCCTAAAAAATCCAAAACTTATGCGCGTGCGCAGTCAGACCAACAGATGAGATGGATTGCCGACGGTAAGACAATCAGATGACAGTTTCTAGTTTCATGTACCAAAAGGAAGCCTTCAGAGCACGCTGTGTGATCTCGTGGCGTACTTAAAATTCAATTGAATGTTGAATTATTGCATTGAATTTCATTGTTTGTAAATGCTCCGCCTGCTGCCGTTGCTGATGCTGCTGTTGGTTGGTGGGTTGCTGCTGCTGCTGCTTGTGTAGTTGTTGTTGTTTTGTCAACTTAAACTGATTTCTTTTTGAAGCCATAGATTTATTTATATTTTTCATTTTATTGAATGCTTTCAGTTCAACGGTCGTAAAAATTGTTATATTTGGTATTGTGTTACATAAGCTAAGTAGAGCTAAGTTTTGGGTGGTCTCCGGCTATTGTGTAATGGCATGGAATTGGGAGTGATGATATAAAAATAGAGAGAGTATTCTTCATTTTTATTTCGGAGAGACTTATTTTTACATTTTTCGAAACTTGACTTAACTCGGAGAATTCCTAGGGATTGGATCTGTGTGGTACCGGACATCATCCTAAACCATAGCTAAGATCATTTCAATCGAATCTTTTTCGATTTGCCGATCATTATCAGTGACACCAATAAAATCATTGCAAAAGTATCTACAACAAGCAATCTACACAACGAGCCACTTGTTTCCATCTACCTTCACTTTGCCGCTTTGCCACCACCCGGACAGCTGCTTGGGCGATCCGATCCAAGCCTTGAATCGATTGTGCATAAATGCATTTTAAGAGGCATATGAGAGCAACAGCACGCGAGTGCCAACTTATGCTTGGTGTGTTTGTAAGTGTATTTAGTAAGTATTTGTTTAAAGTATTACAAGTTGGTTGTTGTTGCTTTCCTTAGCTACCGTGCGTGTGTTTGATGTTGGCAACTCACTTTGTTGTTTACTCTCAAGGGGCGTGTTTCAAAAGAGACACACACAAAATGTATAGATGTGTGAATTGGTTTTTAAAGATGAGCCAATCGTGTGGCTTATTGAGATAGCTACAGGTAAATATGTTTGAATGTATGTAAGTTAATGCTGATGATGATTTCACTCTCAGTTAATAGATTTCAGTCGTAGTTGGAATGTATTTTTTTTTTCTGATTTGTGAAATGTTTTTGATATGAAAAAAATATTATGGGTAAAGAGGGGAAAATTATTTGGAATTTTTTGTGCTTAGTTTCATTTAGTTCTATAAAAAGTGACTCAGTTCGCGATCGACAAACAACAAATTAGTTATTTGTTGTTGGGGAAGTGGTGCACTGCGACCAATTTTGGTCTATTGTGCCCCCCTACTGAATTTACAACTCCCCTAGCAGCCCTAAATCCTGTACAAAAGTCAGGATTTTTGTGGGTTCTAAGTTACTGATATTGCTTGGGTGTAGAATGTGTTTCCCAAATCTGTTGAGTCTGCGCCTCGCTAGGGCATCGCAGTGTACTAGTATATGCTCAGAGGACTCCTCCTTCTCTTCACAGTATCTGCAAAGCTGGGTGTTTGTTATTCCCAACTTGTACATGTGGCTCCTCAGTCTGCAGTGACCCGTGTAGAGCCCTGTCAGAATTCTGAGGGCATTCTTTCCTTGTTGGATTAACTTTTGGAACCTTTTGAGGTCGTGGTTCACTATTAATGCTTTAGCTTGTCTCATTCCCCTGGTGTTTACCCAGGAGGCTGATCTAAGCGTATTCCCTTCCTTTCTTAGGAGTTCTTTTATTGTGTGTTGGCCTATGCCGCAGTAGGGTTCTGGCCCTACCATTGCGGTGGCTGCACCCTTGCGTGCCAGTTCATCGGCCAATTCGTTTCCGGGGATGTTGTTGTGTCCCGGTATCCATCGTAGGGTCAGGTTGTTCCTGCTGCCTAGTTGGTCTAATTTGTTCTTTGTCTCTAAGACTAGCTTAGAGGTGAACTTATTGCTACTGAGTGCTTTAAGCGCTGCTTGGCTATCGGAGAGGATAGCTATTTCTCTATTATGGTAGTTCTTCCCCATATTACGGTCTGCACAACGGGAGATGGCACATACTTCAGCTTGAAATATGCTTGTGAATTCTCCCATTGGTTCAGATATTTTCGTTCCTGGCCCTGCTACCCCAAGTCCGGTTCCTTGGGGTGTTAGGGACCCGTCAGTGTACCACATAATTGTGTGTGGTTTCATTTTATGTGTCTCTTCAAGTGAGATCCATTCTCTCTTATTACTTTGGTGTACAGTGAAATTCCTGTCAAAGTGATACTCGGCCACCATTTCGTCTCTGGGTTGGAGGATTAAAGGGATTTCCTTTTCCAGCTTTTCAGAGTCTCTGAGGCTTACTATGTGGTTTCTACCCACTCCTTCTGTTGTTAATCTGAGCAATGTTGCTTTTTTCTTCAGGCCGATGGTATGGTGGAGTGGTGTTAGCTCCATCAAGACCTCGATTGCCGCTGTCGGACAGGTACGCATGGCTCCAGTCATGCATATACATGCTAGCCTTTGCAGTTTTTGCATCTGCGTCCTTACTGTGAGGAGGTTTGCTCTATCTCCCCACACGACAGCTCCATAAGTGAGCATTGGTCTCACAACCATGAGGTATAGCCATCGGAGTATGTGTGGTGCCATGCCCCACGATTTTCCGGCTATGCTCCTGCATGTGAATAGTGCTCTTGTGCGTTTACTGAGTGTATACTCTAAGTGCTTGTCAAACCTCAGCCTGTTGTCGAAGACAACGCCGAGGTATTTGACTTCTTTTTCTGGTGTAATGAGGCAGCCGGATAAGCGTATTGGCCTCATTCTGCTTAACTTGTATTTCCTAGTGAATGGTACTATAATGGTTTTCGCAGGGTTTAGGTTGAGCCCAACCTCCTTGCACCAATTAGACGTGACATTCAGACCCCTCTGGACTATGTCACATAGGGTTTCCTCGTATTTTCCTCTCGCAACGATGACAATGTCATCAGCGTATCCTTGGCATGTTATGCCCAGGGAGGCGAGTTTTTCTAGGAGCTCGTCCACTAGTAGGCTCCACAACAATGGGGAGAGAACTCCCCCCTGAGGGCATCCTCTAGTTGTGGTGACTGTGATGGTTTCTTCACCCGCCACTGCAGAGGCTTCTCTGCATCGTAGTAGTGAGTCTACCCATCTGCCTACAGTAGGGTTTATTCCTCTTCTGATCAGGGCATTCTTGACAGCACTATGGGATGTGTTGTCGAATGCTCCCTCAATGTCTAGGAAGGCGCATAGAGCCACTTCCTTGTCTTCTATTGTTTTCTCGAGCATCTTCCCGAGTTGATACAATGCCGTGTCGGTCGAACGGCCTGCTCTGTACGCGTGCTGTGTTGGTTGGAGGGGTGCCTCCTTTAACAGCGTACTTCGTATGCTATTGTCCACTAGCTTTTCAATCGTTTTCAGTAAAAACGATGTCAAACTAATGGGTCTGAAGGACTTGGGGTTAGTTATATCCTTCTTCCCTGCCTTGGGGATGAAGACTACCCTTGCTCTGCGCCAGGCACTTGAGATATACCCAGTTGCCAGACTGCTGGTGATGATCTTCCTGAGGATGGGTAGGAGTATGTCCTTTCCTTCCTGCAGGAATGCTGGATAAATGTTATCCGGTCCGGGGGATTTGAAGGGCTGGAATGTTCCAATTGCCCACTCAAGTCTGCCTGCGGACACAACTTTCTTGGCTTCTGCCCAGTCGGAGCTGCGAGGCTGGTAGCAGTGCTCTTGGTCGACACATTCTTCCGCGGGGATGTTTCCCGGGAAGTGGGTGTCCAACAAGAGACGTACTCTCTCCTCGCTGCTCACTGTATAGGCATCATTAGCCTTTTGAGCGAGATGTTGCCATCCGGGCTTTTCTTGGCCAGGACTCTATGCAATCTCGCTCCTTCATTCGTGTCTTCTATAGACTCGCAGAATTTCCTGTAATTCTTTCTTTTGGCTTTCCTAATCTCACTATTGTATAGTGTCAGGGCTTGCTTGTACTTATGCCAGTCCCCATTCTTTTTGGCTTCATTAAAAAGAATTCGGGTCTTCTTTCTGAGTTTCTCCAAGGTAGGATTCCACCAAGGGGCATCATTTTCTTTTCTCGATTTGCTAAGAGGGCAATTCTCTTCGTAAGCATCGATTATACTTTTGTTTAGTTCGTCGACTAAGATTTCTAGTTCTAGGGGATGCTTCGGTGACCGAATCCTAGGTATATTATTTCCTAGCGTGGAATGGAAGCCTCCCCAATTTGTCTTACGGGGATTCCTGCTAGGGATATTCTGCTGTATGCTAGTTTCCAATCTAAATTGGATAATTCTATGGTCCGACATAGATTCCTCTAATGAGACCTGCCAATCCTTTATAAAAGTCAATTAGCTGGAGAAGGTGAGGTCAAGGACTTCCTCCCTTACTCGAGTTACAAATGTCGGGACAGATCCTACATTACATATTTCCAGGTCGAGCCTGGATAGAAATTCTAGTAAACACTCACCTCGATCGTTTACATCGGAGCTTCCCCATGCGACGTGGTGGGCGTTTGCGTCACATCCGACAACCAGCGGCAGGCTTTTGCTCCTGCAGTATTCTGCCAGGGCCGACACCTCTTGGGGGGGACACATTCTATCTCCAGCGAAGTAGGCAGAGGCTATGACCGTGGTCTTTCCCTGCTTTACTTCGGTGGTCGCTATCGCGACGCAGTCCCTGGAGAGAAATTCTGAAAGGATAGTATATTTAATATTCTTCCTTATCATTATACAGGCTCTGGGGAAGGCATGCCTTTGGTCCCAAATTACCGTGGATTCTCTCGTATAAAGGCCCTTTATTCCCTCATTGCACCAGGGTTCCTGTATTAGAGCTAGTCCTAGGTGTTGTCGGGTGAACGTTCTAGCTAGGACGGCCGAGGCCGCCTTCGCATGGTGAACGTTCACCTGGACTAGCTTGGTGCTTTTGATGACTGAGGGGGGAGTCATCATTGCGCCGAATTATCTGCGCTATCTGGCGGAGAGCCAGGGCTGCTCGACGCCTCCGAACACCAATGTGGTGTCGGCTTCTTCGTCCTCATGGACTGCGAGCTCTGAGGCGAGCTCTTGTGAGGACATGGGTGCGTCTGCATCCTCCACCACCTCCATGTCCTCTACGGGGGATTCCCCGTCGAGCTCCTCGTCCTCAGCGACGTCCTCCTTATCTGTGAGGGGTTCCTCACACGGAGACTCGCTACTTTCCGCTTCGGCGGGGTGTTCTGCCTCCGTCTCTTGCTGATGGGTCTGTCCAGCCAGCTTCGCGGTCTTCTTGAGACCATGTACGGGGATCTTCCCGTACCTGAAGTTTAGCTGGCGACCCATCGAGACGATGGCCTGCATCGAAACTTCGTCGATGCCAATGACCATGAGGGCTCCGCCCCCTTGGTCCTTTCGTGACATGACCCGCCACATGTCAGTCACGATGTTGTTTTGGTTCCTCAGCATTGTGAGGACCCATTCATCCGCTTTCGCGGCACTCCTTGGGAGGAAGACGGTAATGTAATGGGGCGAGGGGATATTCTCTCCCATTTTACCGAGAAGGGGTACTCCCTTCCATTCTGACAACCTTGACACGTTGCTCATCAGCCACTCCGCGGTCGTCTCATCGTTGCAGTCGATGATTAGATGACCCGGCCGGAAATGAATTCCTGCGAAGCTGATGGGCGTATCCCAACATGCCAGGAAGACTTCCTCCAGTATCGCCTCCTCAAGTGCAGATAGCTCCTCATGGTTGAGGTTGACCTGAGGGTATTCCTCAGGCACTACTGCTACCCTCACCTTTTTCGCAACGTCTGCATACGTTGCTTGGGGTGGAATGGGCACTGAGGGGGGAGTTACTGCCCTTTCTTCACTGTCAGTTGCAGCAGCCTCTGCTGCAGCCCTGGACGTGCCGGGCCCGCCGTTCGCGTCTTCCTCATAGGCTACTGCCTGTGAGGGGGTGCTAGCCATGGCGTCTTTCGACGTCACTGCTGTGCACTGACGCTTCGGCGTAGCTGTAGGCGGTGTTATATCCGCGCTGCTTCTCTTTGGGGCAGGGGTGTGTGGTTGCCCCTCTGATGCCCCAGTTCGAGGCTCCTTTGCCATCCGGAGGGCTTCCTCCGGTGTGTGTGGCCATGCTTGAGGTATCTCAGGTACCACTTGATTCTGGAGCCACAGAGGCCTCGACGATTTGGGTCATCTAGGCCTCCTGGCTGTCCTCTTGCAGGGAAGGAGGCCTGCTTGGAACGTTTGTCCCCATTGGGAGGTGGCCTTTGTCCTCCAGAGGAGGCGGGGCGTGTTCCCTTTGGGGGGAGGGGATGGTCCCTCTTTGTTCCTATACTCTTTCCTACCGCAGGAGCTCGGTAGGGACCCCGTGGTGGGGTTCTACGCACTGGTGCGCATTTCTCATCTCTTACGAGGCTTGGACGCTCCTGGTCCATCTGCCTCTCTTCAAACTGCCTTGCGACAGCGGTTGCAGGGAGTTCCTGCTGAAATTTAACTTTATTATTACTTTTCTTCATGCTTGAAGTTCCTTGTTTTTGGGCTTCTATATGGTCGACCACCGGCCGAGGCCCACCAGTGGCAAGGCTACTTAGAACAGGCGGTCGCCACTTGCCTGAGCCCACCGTTCAAGACTGGACTATTTGTTACCCGGGCCTCCAGCCAGGCTGACTCTCGGCACGGTCCGAGTGACACCTTAGTCCGGCCCGGTGTGAGATGTGCGGGATGGGAGAGGGGTAGGTAGTGTGTGGGAGTTGGGTGTGTGTGAGGCTACTTATAGAAGGCGGCAACACAAGCGCCTTGTCGGTGCACAACGGTGTGACACCCGCTGGCTGTCCGGGACTGCTTATTTGTGGGGTAAACCCACTTATTCACAGCTAACCTCCATAAGAAGGCCTTTCGCTATCCGCAACCTGCGACCCGTCCGATGGCCCAACAGCTAGGCCCCCCTAAAACCATCTCACAAGTTCTTTGGGACGGAAAAAAAACAAACAACAAATTAAACTAACTCAAATTTATTTATTGGAAAAACTTTTACTAACTCTCAAGATCGAATTCTACTCTCGGACCATAAATATAGCGAGGGTGAGAGGGTGATTTACTTTTTTGTTCATAACTTGAGAACCGCTCGTCCGATCTTTATCATTTCTTCGTCACCGAAACATTTTGCTAATTACTAACTATCTCTAGAAAGTACGAATCATCTATCTTCAAAACTGTAAGAGATATAACGTTTTTTCAAAATTGCGGGGACCGGAGGGGGCGTGGCAAAAATTGAAAACAAATTTGATCTGCCCGCAAGTATAAGAAGCATTTGTCTCATACATGTCAAACCTCTATCTTTTACCATCTCTGAGATCTGTTTGTTCATAAGGACGGACAGACGGACATGGCTTTATCGACTCGGCTGTTGATGCTGATCAAGAATATATATACTTTATATAGTCGGAAATGATTCCTTCTCCCTGTTACATACTTTTGCACAAACTTAATATACTCTATGTACCTTCGGTACAGACAAACATTTGGCAACTTTGAGTAAAGAGTGCCAAAAAGTACCTTTCCTAATTTTCTTGCTTATTATGTTTTTTGACTACTTTAGCCTGAGGTATGCGTTTTTGCGCGGTTTAGCTTTGAACTTGTATTAAATCGTTTTCAAAATTATATCCCCATTTGAAATCGAAACCTTGGAATTTAGCCCATGCATTTTAAGATAAACTATTATCATACGAATTTGAATTGTACACTCAGAGAAAAAACCAATTCGATTGTGCTTTACATCAAGCAGTTTTGATGTTACAAGTACGGTAAGACGGAATATTCTTGGATCCAAGCCGAAAATACTGAAATCAAGCTCGAATTTCTGAGACGTTCGAAGTCAAGTCGAATCGAAGTCTCCTATGCAAGCAGTTTTCGTCTTATAAAGAAGAAGAAAAGAAAAAATCTAAACTGAAGCCGATTTCAATCTCACAGATTCGAGCTAGATTTTGATTAATTTAAATTAAAATTTTTTTCTTTAATTGAAATATTTTGCCAAGTGTATGTTTGTCTGTCTGTCCCTTATACCTGCCGTTTGTGATGAAACTTTGGAGAATGATTAGACGCTATGGTTTCTGGGTTAGAAAAATAGGCGAAAAATGTTCCAAGAACTGCAAAATTTTGCAAAATCACACCGTTCATCCGATTGTAATAAAACTTTGGGAATTGGTTACACACTTACCCTGGAAGATTTCCAAGTTTTAGAAATGGGCAGGAAATGGTTAAAATCTTGCAAAATTTCCGATTACAATGAAACTTTGGGGTACGCTTGAGGAAGACGGGTAACTGGCCGGTAATTAGGCCGGTAAATACCATAAGGATTTTGTAGATAGCAATAGTATACCTGATTATGGACTAAACGGAACAAATTTCGCTAAATTTGATTAGTCTTGAGTATCGCGAAGATTTGATAGACACGTAAATTGACGGATAAAAATTGCAAAATTTTATAATTAGTTCAGATTATCATTAAGGCAAAAACTTGTAGTATGATAACTTTTTAAGCAGGCTCTAGGTCATTAAGTTATGAATTTGTCCTTAACTTTTCTAAGACAAGACACGCACAACACCACAAAAGGAGGCTGGTTGACTGTATAGCTATTTCATGAATACCAATTCAATCTTTAGCAGTCTGCGCTTATCCTCAATGAGTTGGCAGAAGGAACCTATTGACAGAACTGCTATGACCGCTTAAGAATCCCAAAGGCAGGCTTGTAGCAAAATCCGACATCAGCAACAACTATGAAGACCAAGAATTTTCGAAATTTGCAAATTTTTATGAGTTTAGATTATAGCGAAGATTTGATGGTTGGAAATTGAAGACAAGTAAATAGTAGTTGTCGGTCAATAGGTTTAAAAATACTAGAAATTTGCTAAAATTCGTATACGAATTCGGATTAAAATGAAGAACGCACCAAAAAATAGCGAAATTTGTTAAATTTTATAATGAGTTTAAATTATTATGAAACCGGGTAAATAGACGAATAGTGAAACTAGATGAAGATTTGATATATGGCAATTGTCAAGTAAGCTTAATTTCTTCGTGTTTATAATTCTTAATTCCACGCACGCCGCCTATTAAATTTGTTCGTTGCGTTTAGTTCAATCTTTTAAGATATTTTCGTCAAAAATTTCAGCTTACTAGCTATGCTCGTGTAGAAATGCCAGAGTTTTGGTCTAAAAATTAGATTTCTGGCCCACAGTGCATTGTCTTGAATAAAGCATTTCTACAGAAAAATGATAACTTTGAACTAATTTCGGAGGTTACGTTAAAAGGAACAATCCAAGCCAAGCCCATTTCTTAAGAGGTCGAAACACAGACATCCGAGCCAAACGCGGGGCCCATATGTGCGAAACCATATTTAAATGCTGATGGCTTAGCATTACCCTTGTATTAATGCCAGTTGTCAAAACCTTATCTCAGTTCGAAGACCTTTCTCACTGTGCTTTCAATTTAATCGAAATGCATCATTGAAGCATCATTAAAACTGAACTTTGTTACTCAATTCATTTCTCAATTCTTTCCTTTTTGCCAAGTTCGAGGCTCCTCCACTCCCCATCATTTAAAATTTTACCCAAGTTCGTTTCCTAAGTCATTTGTTTTGTGGTGCACTGTCTTCACAAAACCAGTTGTGTTGTATTCTCTCAACTGTCAGCTGTCCCAGTGCTGTCATAATTACATTTATGTAGTAGAAAAATATATGTCAACCAACTTATGTAATGAATAAGGCATCTACTCTGTGGTCTATCAAGGATCTAAGCTCTCAACTCTCTGTGATGGATATACACGTAAACGCACCATCAGGCTGACAGTTGAATTGAAAAGAGGAAAAAAAAATTGTATATTGAACAAATTTTTTTCTGCTATAGATGGTCATGTAAAAAGTTTGGTCATGTGTCAATTCAATGAAGCTTTTTATGTCGAAAGATTTTCAATGCATTTTGTGGAAAGGTTTTGTCCATGAAAGTTCTTTTATTTTTGTAAATTGTTTTGTTTTTACACAGCTTATTAACTATAGGTAATAAATTAATTAAAATTAAGAAAAAAACAAACAGCAAATCAATATAAAAAAACAACACATAAACTAAAAAACTCAAAATTAGAGTACATAAATTATACAAAATTATTATTAATCCAACGACAGTCATATGTAAATTTGGCTAAGAATTATGGTAAATTATATTTAGTTATTTATTTAACTTACATTTCGTAATTGAGCTAAACAAACTAATATTTGTACATACTTTCACTGGCACCAAATTATAAATCGAATTAAATTTGTTCAAAGATTCGAAGTGGGGAGTTTCATAGGGGTTCCATTCGAAATATAATCAACCCTGGTAATAATTTTGATAGTGTGGATTAGGCAAGCCAAACCTTTCGAACAGTCAAACGGTTTCATGCTCACTGAGTTCAAAATACTAAGGGTACCAGGGCGAAATGATCCCTAATTTCTACATACTAACCTAAAATATTCGAAATAGTTGGCACTCTAACGAATTCTCAGGCAATCACGTGGAATATTTTCTTAACCCGTAAGCGTTTGTGATCGTACTAGGGTAAGATCTAAAGGAGTTGGCTTACGTTCGTAGTTCAAGGACTCGCCATGACAATGGCTGGCTGAATCAGGTGGCTCACTGGGAGTGGGACTATTAGGGACATGCGTTGTCCTGGAAATGGGCTGATCTGTTCTTGATCTCAGTGAGAGATCAATGGGTTCGTCCACCATTTCGGGACTACTAAGTTCCGTTTTAAAAATAGGCAGGGGCGGCAATCCAACTCCAGCTGCGAGCAGAGCCGGTGGCAACGTGAAAGGGGCAAATGAATTGTACAAAGGTTCCGAGTGACTGCGAAATATCTCCAGCAATTCCTGATGACGTCGCTGCTGCTGCAGCAAATGATCCTCCGGCTCTGAGCTGCTTGGATAGCTAAAACCGATTGGTCGTCGAAGAGCTTTGGCACTCAAAACACTGGTCGTCCCATCATCGGTGGGATCTCCTGCCGACGAGGCGCCCGAGTCGCTGGGCGTATTACTGAGGCGGGATTCGAGTTTCAGGTGTTGCCGCTGCTGTTGATGGCGATCATTCAAGTACTTGGCCGCTTGCAGAAATCCAGGCAGATTGGCTGTGGCCGCACAGGGCGAAGCAGCCGCTGCGGTGACCGGCGTATTCGTTAGGGCTATCGTGGGTGAGGCCGCTGCTGTGGCCGATTTGATGCAGGGATTTGTTTTGTCCTGATACGTTTGTCGAGCCTGATTACTGGCTTGCTGTAGGCGCGTCAGTTGATCCAGATTCGCATTGCTGAGTCCACCACTTCCCGGGCTTGCCGCTCCACCGCTAACTCCTGTGCTCTGTTGCTCCTGCAGCAAACAATGGATTTTGAACCAATTCGAGCGACGTCCATAACGTGATCCACTCTTTGACATCCCGACGAGCAGACATTTACGCAAACGACACGCCTTGCAGGCCGTGCGATTCTTTTTGTTGATCACACAATCACCGTTATGCTTGCAACCGGCTATGGCGGATATATTGTTGTACGTGCGACCAAAGAAGGACTGCAAAAGAAAGTGGAGAAAGAAGAAAATTATGAAATGGAGTTTACAACGATTTTTACAGAAAAGAATAAGTAAAGTTTGTGTCCAATTGATAGCTTTAAAATGTGGCGCCACACGGACTATGTAAGTGCTGCGCATTGGGTCAAAAATGTAGTACAAGGTTGATCTGCCTGCATATATGCATAACGAGAATGTAAGTCTAAGTTTTGGGGCTATAGCTTCTAAATCTCTGATATATATGGACAGGTTTAAGATTGGAGATGCTTGTACAAAACTTAAAAAATTTTCCTAAGCCATCTCGATGTTTCGCTCTCTTAAAAGAAATTAACTCACTTTCGGTATGTATAAGCAGATAATGATTTGTCAGTTTTAAACTTGATATTTAAAGCAAACTTCTTCTGGATTCTTAACAATACCAAGAGCATTGGGTGAAACTTACAAATATTCAGACCATCACAGATGACCTCTTATAATTTAGAGGGGGAGATTAGAATTAACTTCCAATTGTCGTTTCTGGATATAAATTCTATTTCTTCTATATATGTACTTTGGGAATATTGCAGCTATTGTATTCATTCATTTCTTAATGATTTATTTCTTGCACAAATTCAGCTGTGGTTTGTTTAGAAAAAAAAAAACGGGCTAAGGGGTTTAAGAAATAAAACAGTGTATAAAATTGGAAATGGAAGTTGCATAGACTAGACTGGGCGGACGTTTAAGAAAGAAATAAGTAGGTAATGGGTTAAGACTCAACCGCCTGGATTTGTTCATTCCTCGTGAAGTGCTCCAAATAATTTTGGTTCGGTTTTATACCCTGGCAAAGGGTATTATAATTTTGCCCAAAAGTTTGCACGTAAAAAAATATTCATTTTCGACTCTATAAACTAGATATACTCTTGATCAGGGCTTTGTCCGTCCGTTTGACTGTATGCAAACGAGTCTCTGTCGGTCGAAAAATGGGTCTTAGTGAGAAAAACTTTTTTTGTTTTAATGTTAGTGTCCCCAAACTCAGCCAATACTAATATTATATGCTTTCAAACAGATTTGCAAAATTTGTTCAAAATCGGATGACTATATCTTATAGCTGTTATAGGAACTATGGGTCTTAAGGAGAAACAATTTTTTGGTTTCAATGTTAGCGTTCCCAAAACTCTGTCCATACTAATATTAAATGCTTACGAATAGAGTTGAACATTTTGGTAAAAATCGGATGACTATATGTTACAGCTGCAGTAGGACCATGTTCATTCTCAGAACCGATTTGGGACCAGGTCAAGCCTCTAAGAATGACCTCAGAACCACGCATTAAGATTGGTTCTGCTTTTTTGTGTAAAACAATTACACCTTCTGAGAGGTTGCCCCAGTTCATTAAAAGCGAGTGTAACTAAAGAAGTCGTAAACTACAAAAATAATCTAGCTGCATTTTCCAACAGTCAAATTAAAGATAGAAAGAGCAACTATTAAAGTGAACTCATCCAAGTACTTTTACAGTATAATTGCTTAAGAGATAGTTTGACTAATGCCTTTGTAATTGCAAAGAGTAAGCCAAGGAACAATTTGAATAAGAAAGCTGTTTACAAAATCAGGTGTGGGGTTGGTTTGAGCCTAGCACAAGAGTCTCCTCCCTCCAAGTTCTTTGAAATTTCAACTTATATAGTAGTTATTTCTTCCTAGATTGCATAAGAGTTAAGACTATTATATACACAGAGAAAAATATCCGTTCGAATTCTAACGAAATCACGAACTTTCCTTGACGATAGTCTACTAAGCACGCTGTTTCGATGTTCATGACATTCGTTCACATTATGCTATGAACATTTTGTTCTCACACATGAACAGTTAAGGCTTTTTTAATAAACATTATGAGCTAGTTTATATTGACTAAGATCCAAAAAAAAAAAAATATTAACCATACTTAGAGATAGGTGAAGGTGGAGATGCCTTATTCTCCACTTCAAGGTGGTTCTCGGGAAGGGCTGGGAAGGAAGGAAGGGACTACCACACCACCCCCAACCACTACCTTTTCTAAGCTGATGCTAAAATGTGTTAAAATTTTTTATTTGAAAAATTTTGTTTTCTTTACCTAGTCTTGGGACTTGAACTCAGGAACTCGAAGACTGAAACACACAACGTCGTCATCTTAGCCCATTAGGCTCACTATTAGGCTCACACGAGAGACAGCGACAAAATTATAGCAAAAAATGAATGCTTAAGAATGAAGAGCTTATATTGATATACAAAATATAAATAAGCTACATAAAATGAAAGGATGTTTTCGTTTTTTGGTTGACCTTTCTGTGGAAATGCCCATTTCAATTTGATATTTTTTCATATCGGTGTAAAATTTATATGAAAAGTATAATTTTTTTCTCGGTGCAGTTGTGTGTTTTCATAAGTTACATTCCAAACCCTCAGATTGGAAATGTCGGTTTGATTTACTTTTTTCATTTTCCATTTAATATTTTTCACTCAAGTTTAGTCAATCGCGGTTGTAACATACATTGCTCCGCCAAAGTTTGTATATATCTGATCAATTTAAGTTAGAAGACATACAAAGGGGCAAAAAAGATAAAATGTGTGTGAAGTCCTGACGATCGCAATTGCAGCAAGTGCTACCCATTATAATTGTTTGTTTTCCTTAAAACACGACTAACGAAATGTGATATGCGCACTTGGCAATTAAAGTAATATACATGAAGAGAATTTAAAGTTCTGACTCCGAAGCGACAACTTATTTTGGATAAAGTTGGAGAGTTTAGCGGCCAGTTTGCCTTCATTCAAATAAGTCTTGGAGTTTCTGAATTAGAACTTTTATAGAAGACGCTTTCAACTCTCCTGCGGCATTATAATTAACACTCTGTTTATCACCGGATTCCATATATTCAGCTGCAAAAGTCTGAAGAATATTTCAACAAGAAACTTATCCCTACCAAATCCGAACAGTAAATCACAAGAAAAATGTAAGATTAAATAGAACAATCGAGGATTACCTATTGAAAATGTTCATTTCAGTAGGTCGTGGTCTTTTGTTCCCCAAGCTGCTGGCACCTGTCATTAACATTCACCAAAGACAAGTGGCATAATTTCTCCCCTTCCTCCACTTTCCAGTGTAACGCTTCAATTACAAAATGTGCGTTAATAATTTGCCAACTTGCAGGGTGATTATTGGTAGCAAAGAAAAAGTGTTTCATGCACTACTTTATATATATTGTATCCGAAACACTTTTGTTTTGTTCGGTTTGTTGATCGATTTTAGCCAACTCATGCTGAAGACTTCCCTGCTTCGGTTTTGAAGTTCAACTTTCAGTTGGCTTTGATGCCTACTGCTGGTGGTGGCTGGAGCAAAAAAATATTGTGAATTTGTGCCAACTCATCTAATATGCATGTAATTTTTATTTGATTGACTGCAGTTTACAATTGTGTTGGAGCTTAGAGCTCCTCCATAGATATTTATACATGATTTGATCTAAATTTGCAGAAATTTTCCCATGCCATTTGAAGGTTGACCTGCTATTGTGCGCAGGCACATGTATCTACTTAAAGTCAATTAAAAATCGATTAATCTAACGAATTGAATTTTAATTATAGCAATAATTTTGAATTATACCTTATGTGGGTATTGTTTTGGTTTTTTTCGGTTGTGGTCTTGTTGTTGAAAAGTAAAAGCTTAAAATTGGGAACAATTTTTGTTTGGTTTTTGCACATTTTTTGAGAGATTTGAAAAGTTTCTCACAGTAGGAACTACCAATTTTGTATACAGAACTTCATATATTTACCTTACATCCCTCACAAGTGAATGCTCCAAAATGAAAACCAGCCGCCGGTTCGCCGCACACTTTGCACAGCTGGTTCATCTGGAAAGAAAGAAAAAAAAAATGACTTAAATAATTGAAATTAAATGCTCAACAAAACTTTTGTGTAGTTTTTCTTTATCAACTAGCAGCCTCGTTAAACTCTTCACGATTGTCCTTGTTATTGATGAAACTTCTTTTTTGTGCTTCTCTCAGCTGTGATCAAGAAGGGGCCTTGGTCTCAGCAACAACAACAACAACAGCAACATCTAGCATAACCGATGACCCACTGCGTTTCTCTTTAGCCAGGTCGTGGATAGAAATTGAGGTATGCAACGACCGGTTTGGGCTTGCAGTCTCGCCATTTCGATCAGCTCCACTCCCTCTCGCCTACCTCCTGTTAGGTAGGATGGGTTGCATCCACACATCTAATGTATGTGTAGTTACTTGTTTTGCGTGATCATAAAGCTAAGGTCAAATTTAACAAAAATTTTACAACCACGAACATTTTGTGTCAAATATTTGATGAGCGTAAAATTTTTCAGGGCGGCATCAATTTCGGTATGGTTAAACATTGTAAATTCTTGTGCAATTTCGCCAAGCTAATTATGTGTAAACACTTTTTAAGCTCCATTTAGAAGACTTCCCCCTCGGCCTCTTTTCATATTCTTTTTTTTTTGCTTGACAGGATGCCGCAGAAACTGCATTTTGGCACAGCAGGTGGTGGTTGAATGGCATGATGTTGCTCCTGTGATTATGGTCAACCCACCAGCCACCACCAGCCAGGCGCTGCTTTGCATATAAAAGCCCGCTAATGGACACCCAAAGGTGACAGCCAGCCTTCCTAAATTGCCAAACATTAAATTTGCACCTTCACAGCGAAGGTAAAAAAACAAAACTGAGCAAGAAATCTCCAGAACCGTGACAATTTTAGGCACAGCGGTGAGCTGTTTTCCAGAAAAAAAAAAACACAAACACAAAAACCAAATCTGCAAATGCTACAAAGTGGCAGTAAAAAGCCTGTGAAGACGACCCACAAAATTGTGATCATCTTGATTGCACAAATGGAAGCTGTGAAAAAGAAGGTTGCCATTGGATGCTTTTGTTAGTATGTGAAAACGTGAACAAATCAAATCAACAAGAATTGATCTAGTAAAAAGTACTAAAAAATTGTTTTATCATAAATAGTTCATATTCTGAACAGAAATGCGCCAGATTTTGGGATTCTTTGTGTCTATAAAATAAAATAAAATTATAAATAACAATCTGTCCAAACTTAACCAGAGCTGGTTCACATCTGATGGACCATAAATTGTTTGGTTTAAAAATCTCTTTAAAGTACACCCAAAAAAAGGACAAACTTAGAATGAAGGTTAAGCTGGTTTTAAAGAACACAGTTCAAGGTCTTTTCATTAAAATTAGTTCTCTTTTCTTAAACATTCATAATGACACTTAAGTGAGTTCGAGTCCTACTGCAAGAGTAATTTTTTTGAAAATTTTATTTCTTAACAATGCACTTGGTTCCCCCGCCGATTCTACAAAGGAGCACTGTAGCAAATGTGCCACATACTCCAAAGCTAATTTGGACAATCAGCTGGGGACTAAAGTACAGTGTAAATTAAACAAGTGAGAAAGTCGGTCTAGCCCGACTATAATATACTCTGTACCTAGAGTAGGAGCTGAATGCAGTGCTGCTGCTGCGCTCACCTATAAGTTTCTCTCTCTCCCCCTTTCTCTCTCTCCATGATTGCGCGGCGTTGGTTGTGAAAGGGTTTGGCAGTGCGCGTAATTCACTTATTTGCTCGTAACTTGAGATCATTATGATTTCCTCGGCAAATCGATACATATTGCTAATACATATTACTAGAAGGTACGAATCATCCATCTACAAAACTGTGGGAGATATGAAATTTTTTTAAATTTGCGGGAGTGGGCGTGGCAAAACTTGAAAATAAACTTGATCTGCCTGCAAGTATAAGAAGCATTTGAACGAAGCATTTCCGGAACTCGAACCAGAATATCAAAAATACAAGGAGATAATCATATCCACTCACAGAAAAAATTGTATCTAAATTTATATATCAGATAAGCACGATACCAAGTATTTTTAGCCGATACTTTGAACAATTTAAGTTTTTACACTTTTACATTTTAACGATCGATTTTATAAACATACCCGAAAGCAACTAATAGTTGGTAATTTTTATACCCTTGCAAAGGGTATTATAATTTTGCCCAGAAGTTTGCAACGCATAGAAATATTCATTTCCGACCCTATAAACTATATATATTCTTGATCAGGGCGACGAGCTGAGTCGATTGAGCTTTGTCCGTCCGTCTGTCTGTCCGTCTGTCTGTCTGTCTGTTTCTACGCAATCTAGTCCCTCAGTTTTAAAGCTATCGGGCTGTAACTTTGCACAGAGTCTTCTTTTTACTGCACACTGATAATGTGTCGGAGCCGACCGGATCGGATGACTATATCTTATAGCTGCCATAGGAACTATCGGTCGAAAAGTGGGTTTTTGTAAGAAAACTTTTTTGTTTTTATGGTAAACGCCTTCCGCTTCGACAATTATTAGTTTTGTACGCTTTTACACTGATTTGGAAGTTTTTGTCAAAATCGGATGACTATATCTTATAGCTGCCATAGGAACTATCGGTCGAAAAGTGGGATTTTGTGAGAAAACTTTTTTGTTTTTATGGTAAACGCCTTCCGCTTCGACAATTACTAGTTTTACACGCTTTTACACTGATTTGGAAGTTTTTGTCAAAATCGGATGACTATATCTTATAGCTGCCATAGGAACTATCGGTCGAAAAGTGGGTTTTTTGTGAGAAAACTTTTTGTTTTTATGGTAAACGCCTTCCGCTTCGACAATTACTAGTTTTATACGCTTTTACACTGATTTGGAAGTTTTGTCAAAATCGGATGACTATATCTTATAGCTGCCATAGGAACTATCGGTCGAAAAGTGGGTTTTTGTAAGAAAACTTTTTTGTTTTTATGGTAAACGCCTTCCGCTTCGACAATTATTAGTTTTGTACGCTTTTACACTGATTTGGAAGTTTTTGTCAAAATCGGATGACTATATCTTATAGCTGCCATAGGAACTATCGGTCGAAAAGTGGGATTTTGTGAGAAAACTTTTTTGTTTTTATGGTAAACGCCTTCCGCTTCGACAATTACTAGTTTTATACGCTTTTACACTGATTTGGAAGTTTTTGTCAAAATCGGATGACTATATCTTATAGCTGCCATAGGAACTATCGGTCGAAAAGTGGCTTTTATCAGAAAAATGGTTTGTTTTAATGCTGACGTTCGTAAACTCTGTTGTATTAAAACATTTGCAAGGGTATTAAAACTTCGGCAAAGACGAAGTTAGCTTGGCCTTCTCGTTTTGTGTTTTTTTGTTGCGCCGTAAACTTTTGGAGATTACGCTTTTGATTTACGCTTTTATGAGAGCTGGTGAACACTCTAAATGGCCAGTTAAAATAAATTTCAAATTTTCCTTAAATTTTTAAATCAACATTTTGTAATTTCTATTTTTGTTTTTCTAGGAATTCATACGTATTAACTTTTACACAAAAATCAAAAAATTAATAAACATTTGTAGGGCTTAAGCCACTGACATAACTTTACTGTTGTATCCTTTTGATTTGTACATACATCTATATATATAAAACTGTTCAACCTGACTAATTGACTGACTGGTGACCGTCGCACAGCCTAAACCATAAAAGATAGAAAGATGAGATTTTCACAGTAGTATTATCTTATGCTGAAAGTGAGTACTAAGAACGGATTTTGGAAAATTCTGTCGGGAAATGTGGAAAATTCGCGGAAAACTTTTGTATGAAACTTTTTTGTTTTTAATCCGATCAAGTTCAAACTCATTTTCAAAGATCTATATGAAAATTCAACAACAACTGCATACCAATCTTCCGGAAAATTCACCCCCGTGTGGAAAGTGGGTGGTCAAGATTGTATGGGCGAAACTTTAGTTGCCAGCGATTAGCGCCATACTCATTTTCTAAATTACTCATAGCATAACATAAAAAAGTGACTTTCAAATTTTGGAAAATCTATCCTCAAAGTCGGAAAATTCGCGGAAAACTGTTGTATGAAACTTTTTGTTTATTATCCGATCAGATTCAAACTCATTTTCAAAGATCTATATGAAAATGTAACAATAACTGTGTTTCAATTTTCCGGAAAATCCCACCAGGAAAAGTCGGAAAAACGTCGGAAAAGTTTGTATGGTAAACATTTTTTTCATCCGATTGACTTGAAACTTGGTTTTTAAGCATAGTACGCAAAAAGTCGACACGTGTTTTCCCAACTTTGGAAACCCGCCCACGAGGAAAATGGCCGGAAAACTCTGCATGCAAAAAACTGTTTTTTACCTGATTGGCTTGATACTCGGTTTGTGAGAATAGTAAGTGAAATAAATTGAGATGTGATTTTCCGATGTTGGAAATTTCTCCCAACGGCCGGAAAATTCCTGGAAAACTCTACATTTAAAAAACTATTTTTCTTCCGATTGACTTGAAACTCGGTTTGTAGGGATGAAATTCTAAATAATTAGTGATTGCATTTTCCGATGTTGGAAATACCGTCGGGATGCCCACTGGGAAGTGGGTGTGATGTGGGCGGTAAGTGGGTGGTAATTGGGCGAGAAGTGGGTGGGAAGTGGGCGGGAAGTAAGCGGGAAGTGGGAGGGATGAGGGCGGGTTTTGGGTGGGATGTGGGTGGGAGGTGGGTGGGATGTGGGCGGGAAGTGGGCGGGAAGTGGGAGGGATGTGGGTGGGAAGTGGGCGGGAAGTAAGCGGGATGAGGGCGGGTTTTGGGTGGGATGTGGGCGGGAAGTGGCCGGGAAGTGGAGGGATGTGGGTGGGAAGTGGGCGGGAAGTGGGTGGGATGTGGGCTGGAAGTGGGTGGGATGTGGGTGAGAAGTGGGTTGGATCTGGGCGGGAATCGGGTGATGAGTGGGTGGGATGTAGGCGAGAAGTGGGTGGATAATAGGTGGGAAACGGGTGGACGTTGTGTAAGAAGTAGATGGGGAGTGGGTGGGGTTTGGGTGGGATGGGGGTGGTAAGAACGCAGCAGCAAAGTTGTAACGGTGAAAAAGAAAGGTAGTAAAACGTTAATTTCAAGCTTATATATGTATGATTCGATGTCTGGGCTCTACAGCGAAAACAAATTTATAAAATGTTTTTTAAATTTGGAAAATATTAACTCTCACGATTGATTTCAAACTGATTCTGATGTTGGTTCTATACTGTTCAATGCGCAGCGAAGCGCGACGGGCCATTTTCTAGTACAATATAAAATTTGTCCGTCTCGTCATTCAAAATTTTATCCAATTACCAATTATTTTTTTTTCATTTTTTGGCTGGACCTATTTTTAGCGAATAAGATTGTTGAAATTGCGTGCGTAGAATGTTATTCTTGTTAATTTTTCACACCATACAATGGTATCATCTAGATCTGAGGTTCTTGCAGTCTAGAATATTTAGTTCTCCAAAACCACGCAATTAAAGTCCACCTTTTGAACTCGATTTTAAGAAATTCATAAAAGAAAAATACTTTTCTATAAATATCCGTGGAAAATGAAGCAGGTAGTGTTAATACTAATTGTTTTACAAGTGTTTTAAGTGTTTTGAACGAATGCAAAGCTCGGTGTGTACATTGATGTGAGATAATTTCGTACACCTGGAGGAAGAATTCACATAGAATGGGAGGCTGGTTTCTGAGTGGGAATCAAACTTGGCTAGATGGAGTCGTCCCCTTTTTTGATGAAGCAAGGAACAGATCAAAGCTTCGAAAAACAAATAATTTGCGGGACATATTTTTATATTTTTCAGAAAGAAGAATTTCTTGGTTCACTTTTCTTTGTGGATATAAATTATCAAATTTCAGAGGAGTATTTGAGCTCAAATTTTTTTATTTTGAGATCACTATTCCAAACTACACTTTAAAAAATTTTCAGTAGAAATGGGTAATCATAAAATATTGAAAAAATAGCAAAAAGAACCAAACCAGAAAAATGCAAGGAAGCTGACATCAGGACAACCATTTTCGCTTGTAAGTAAGTGCTGGAGCCTATTGTTTCTTGCAATTCCAAAAAGTAAGTGCATTGGTGTGTGAAAATAAAGCGCAGTGAACCAGCTTTGACCTGACCGCTTCGAAGGCTAGTCAGCTCGAAATGGCTTTGGCCTCTGGAGGCAACCGGTGACCATCGCTGGTCTATATATCTTAGTCTGCGATCAAACGATCGAGAATGGAGCGGACTTAGTTTTTGCTTGCACTGCCACATTTTCAATACAACAGACCAAAAAATCATTTTAATGTAAAACTAATTCATTTTATTAAACATTCACATCTTTTCCATCCATCAAGTGGCTTTGGCAACAAGCACTGGTAGCATGCAGGGTCTATCATGATCAGGGCCGGCCAGCCCTTAGCTCCCGGAAGTCACACGTGTTTTTCACAAAGAAGCGAGCCGAACTTATGAATGTGTGAGTTGGAGAGTTCCAAAAAAGCCCGTTAATCGGCTGAAGTCTGGATGATCGATAAAATTTGATCGATAATTTTAAAATAAGCCTTTCAATTTGAGTTAGAAACCCCAAAACATTACAATAAGAGGAAATAAATTGAAAAAGGCAAAGGATAAATTAATTAAGCTGAACTCACTGCATTAACACAACAAATGCTGCTCTGCTATAAACAATTCCATCAATGTCTGCCTTCTACAAAAGCAAATCAGCACAAACAATGGAAATCGCAAAAAGCCAAATTCAAACACAAATACAAATGGAAATTGGACGTTCACAATGCAAAAAGGAGACTTTAATTAGCAGTTTTAGCATCCTGGCATGTGGCATGAAGATTATTGTAGCAATGCTAAAATGCCACGATTTCAAGTTTGGGTTTCATTTCAAGTGCCTTTATCGGCTTTGGCTACCGTTGGCAAAGATGCCGCTGATGCTGCTGCTGCTAATAGACAAATCTTCTCAAAGATACCGGTTTGGCGGTAAGAGCAAGTCGGCCTTGGTATGGTGATAATGTTAGAGAATTGATGTGTGGCTTTAGGGATAAGATCGAAGTCTTTATCGTTCAAGCGTGCAATATTAATATGAATTTTGTTAGCTGATTTCAAAAATATAAAAGATTTATCTAAAGATTTATGCTACAAACCAAACTAGATTAAAGATCTACCAGATGGGCCTGTCTATCCCTGACTAAGACGCGAGTTAAATACGAGTTCTGTCTGTGTAACAATAAAAACCAGATCAGTCCACACACATGCAAACATCTTCAACAAGCTCATCAAGCCCCTGTTGACAGAAAGACAGACAGTTGGGCAGCAGCAGCAGCGGCAAAAAATAAATATCTAAAAGGATTTTCCGCAATAGGAATAATAAACAAAATGTGTCCTTTAAAGCAAACAAAATGATGTACAATACAAATCAGATAAAAAGGCATTCACAAAAAAGGTGTTCAAACAAGCAAACCACGATTGTTAAAAATATTTTGAAGCAGATACAAAATAGAACAAGAACATCACCAAACAGCAGCCGCATTGACATCCAACCCTTTTTGGCTCCTTCTTCCGATTGTGAGTACAAACAATTGCCCATAATATGCTTTATTATTAGCCTTCAGCCCGGAGACATTGCAAATATGCAAATCCACTCAGCCGAGTCACACGCTCTAGTTTGAATTGTTCGCTTCCTGACTGGATGACTGTCTTCTGGCTCGTCCACCTCCTCCCGGCTCCTGCTACGGCTGCTGCCTTAGCCCTTTTCTGCTTGATTGCCAGCGGCAGCGACAGTCAGACAATTAAATGTTTGAATATCTTGCACCAACCCTATTGTAATAATTTCTTGACACTTATCGCACAAAAGGCAATAACATTATTAATGAGCATGTCAATGAGTGGCCTTTGTTCCTAAATGCTGTTGCATTCGACCCACCAAAAATCCCTATACTTAGGTTCTGAAGTATGCTAAGGCATTGTTGGACAAATAGTTTAAGGAAATGCTTAATTGGCTGTCTATCTAAGATCGGATGAAGTACTACCCATCGCCTTTTCGGCCAGTGCTGCCCATTGGTTTTTCTTTCGTTCATCCGATCTTTATCATATCTTCTGTAATTCGATTATTAATACAGGTTACTAAAAATTAAAGGTTACATCTATCTACAAAACTGTAGGAAATATGGAGTTTTTTTTTCAAATTTCAGGGGCGGGAAAAAAGGAAAAAAACATGTTCAGAAAATAAGTTGCCTTCAACTTAAAATAAGAACAAGATGGTTTCAAAATTCTTGAGGTCAAATATTCCAAGTAAAGTTGTTCTCAATCGAATTATATTTGCTTGAAATAACAACAAAACCGATTTTTGATCTCTCTCTTGTCAGCTCAACCAATCAGAAGTAGCCCTCTAGATGTAAATCAGCAAAAGTGTACAACGGCTGAATGTGTTCAATTTCTAATTCAAACAGTTCCTGCCCAAAAAAATTTTTCTGTGCATTTTATGATAAACTTAAATGAAACGAGTCAGGTAGAGTGGGTCGTTGAAGCGATGAAGGAAATCCAATATTTCAAATGTTCATAAAAAAAATTCAAAAATATGTTTTTTAAGAGAAAGCCAATGGTCTGCAAGACAACTTTGATATGCAGCTTTTGTTGGAACATGAAAGGGTACCTGTAAAATGACATATCGACACAGTGGCAGGACGTTCTTAACTGAACAGAACTGGTTCACAGATTTTGACTCCCTTCCTCCGCCCAACAAAACAAAATACGGTTGCAATTTTTTTTCCAAACATTTATTGTACATATTACCATACCACACACTTTTTCAACGGATTCATTTCCGTACCCAATTTACATTTAAAAGCCTCACTAAACTCGGGCATATTACTCAGAGTTCCAACCACCCGAAACTCATTCAATGAATGCGGATCAGTCAGTTGTTTTTTTAAATTGGAAACACTATCTTTGACATCGCAAAAATCTTGGGCAAATTTTAGGAAAAACAATTGTTTATTATTGAAGTCCACATTACGCAAAGGTTTTTCCAGCCAGCGCTTATCACCCGTATGTTTCTTATAGGCATAATAAGCCATACGAGTGCCAAGATTATCGGCTATATTTTCTCCCAAAGTTACAGTACCATTAGTTTGCTCGCCCAGGACTAAAAATTTACTGTACTGCGACTCCAGACAGCGATAGCGTTCCTCAAAGTTTCTTAAAGATTCTTCCGACCACCAATCCACATATTTGCCATCATAATCATATTGATAGCAATCCGAATCGAAACCATGAGCCATTTCATGGCCGATGGTAGTACCCACTCCAGCATATTTAAGAACGGTAGGAAAGTCCAAGTGATAGTTGGGCCACTGGGTCGTGCCAATGGTGATATAGGCCGAATTTAAGGCACACACATAAAAAGCATTTACCTCTTGTGTGGAAAAAGTTTGCCGAATCGAAGCTTTGTCTACTAATTTGAGTCGATTAGAAGCATTTTTACTTTCCAGTAAGCTAAGATTTTCATACCAATCGCTAGTCATGTTGATGCCCTGATAAGCCGGGACTGTGATCTCACGATGTGGCAGATCATCTGTATAACCCACTATAATATCCATGGAAGCCAATTTAGTTTTGGCTTTAGAACGCGTCTCTTCATCCAGCCAGGTATAATGCTCAAGTAAATCGTAGAAACTATCCTTGATATCCGTGGCTACGCCTAAAATATCCGCACGTCTTCCTTTATCAAACAAATGACCTATAAGCCAAGGCAGAAATGCATCTTCGTAGATCTTTACGGTCAGAGAACGGCAAGCAGAAGTCACTTTACCTGGTTTCTTCCATAAGGCATAGAACTTGAGTAGGACTCGTATGTGTAGATAGTCGAAGAGTGTGTCATTATTGGTATTCTCTAGAAAGTAAACCAAGTCGTTGATATTCTCCAATTCATTTGAAATAGGCCAATGATTTTCCTGGGACTTGTTAAAGGCCAAATCAAAATAACGTGTCCAGTTGAGTCGATCTTCGCGATGCTTGCTAAGGAATTCTCCTAAATTTAAGTTCTCAGTCTCACTACGTGACTTTGCCGCTTGTGTTAAGTTCTTCTCAAATATTGTGAGATTCCTGAAAAGTTCCACAAACTGCTTCTTCTCACTCTTGTCATCCAAACCAAAATCTTTTGTCATTATCTCGAGTTGCTTCTCGTTAAAATCAATTAAGTGTTTTTTAGGAGGTGTTAGTAAAACTTGATATTTTCTTGAAGTCCCATAAATCACTTCTAGTGGTAGCAAAGGATATACGTCATAGGCCGACATGAAGTTAATGTCTATCCAATCCCAGGTGTCATTTTTCTTAAAATTCTTATAGTTTTCCTCCTGTATTTGCATCATATAGATATAACCCCTTGACATATTCTGCTTCATTTCTATACAACTGGCATAAAACTTTTTGGCCTTGAGTTCCGCTGATTGGTCGCCTTCCTCCTCGAGCTCCTTTTTGGTGACATTTGTTAAAAACTCCAAAACCTGTTCATTTATTGTCTGTTGTAATGCCGTCCCATAACTAATATCTCTTGACTTTTTCCAACCACCACAACTGTATTCATAGAAATTCACACAAGGATCGATGCTAAGATTCATGCTGGCCAGCATTAACTTTCCATATTGTTCTAGCAGCTCTTCGGAGTGATTGCTTTGCTGTTGGGGTAGCTTGAAGTAGTCAACACTGGCCGATACCGTGACCATCATTAAAGTGGTCAATAGAACTTTAATCATTACTCGATGTATTTTAATTCTTTTTAGATGTAAACTTGCACTCCCGTCAACTACTGCAAATGTTCTAAACGCTTTTGGCAACGGGCGATGCCAATTTATATATTTTCTGTGTGTGTTATGTTCAGTGGGAGTTAAGAGAACTCTCTTACAAGTAGTAACCAACTAACACTAACACCAATCCGGACATAAACTTTAATATGGGAACATAAACTTATCCACTACATTGTAGGTTGCTATTAAAAAGTGACAAAAAGGGTGTAAAAAAAGAAGAGAGATTTCTACGCTTCAGATGACGGAAGATGTCTTATCTAATAGCACCATAGTGATGACAACATGTTGATCTCAGAGGGCTCGATGCTTATGAATTTGAATTTGAAAATTTTATTTATCAAAATCAATTACGTACAGTATACAATTTTTTAATTTTTTGGGTGGGTTTTAGTATCTGGTTTTAGGTTCTTCAAAAACTGCATTCTATTTAGCCAATCATTGATCAAAATTTTCTTAATATTTGTCAATTTAATTCTCTGTGCGAACTAAGGTTAACAAACGAACGATCATTGAATTTTATTATCAAAAGGGCATAGCCGAATAAGGTTGTTTCGAAACTTTGACGGTTTGAAATCGACTACTGAAAGCCAAGCTGATCAAAATCGTCAAATAACTACAATTTTCTTTTGTAAGTCAAGTAATATCTGACATATTTTATTCGGAAATTGACATCGATGTGGAACACACCCTTTAATACAATAAACATTTCATTTTTAAAAAATTCTAAATTTGCTTTGATAGATCTTTAATACTGCTTCATTTCATGAAGACATTGCCATTTGAATAGTTTTACTATAATTGTATATGAGATTTTTAAAACAACAGGGAATAATGAATAAAAAATTAATAAATAATAATCAAAATTTTAAAAAAAACTTAAATTAACTTCAATATGATGGAATTTTTGTTAAGACTTAAAAATAATATATCTCCTAGTATATTTTCATCGATACATGACATTCCGATCGAAGACCCGCAGGACCTTCTGATCGCAACATTTGCCGACGACACTGCTATAATGGCTAGAAATAAGTGCATCTATATGGCAACAGATGCACTCCAAGAGTATCTAAGGAGATTCGAAAACTGGGCGTGTCGCTGGAATATATCTGTAAGCCCTGACAAGTGTGCCTGTGTTACGCACACACTCAGAAGAGACGTTAGTCCTGGGGTATTCTTGCACGGTGAGGTCCTACCTCACAACACGACCCACAAATATCTATGTGTGACCTTAGATAAAAGACTCACGTTCAAACAGCATGTTGCTGATGTGACTAGCAGACTTCGCAGCAAAGCAATGAAGATGAGTTGGCTCCTCAACGCAAACAACAAACTTTCTCTAAGAAACAAAGTTCTCAAATACAAGGTCATCTTAGCTCCTATCTGGCGCTACGGCGTGCAGTTGTACGGAATAGCTGCAAAAACCCACAAGGGATATAGAACGGGAATGCGGGGTGCCTATGGTTGGCGACATCATCAATAAACAGGCCGCACGCTATCTTGACAAAGTAGCTTCCCACCCAAACAATCTGGCCAGACGCCTCCTGCGAAGGGGGAGGAATAATGGGATCAGGGCAAGAAGGAGACGTCAAAGGATACACCCAACTGACCTTGCTGATCGAAGGGTCTAGTATATATATATTGAGATAATTGCCTGAAACACCTGAAACAAAGACCTAGATACTTACCTTTGGATAAAAACTAAAACTAGAATATACTCAATCATAAAATACAAACACGATATTCTAACTTCAAAACATATTATAAATCTTACGGTAAAATCCCAACTAGAAGATACAAACAAATAGCAAACTCAATATACAAATTAAGACAGACAACTAAATTAAAATAGCACTACAATATAAGTTAATCTTAGGAGTAACAGTAAATTGTAAATTTTTAGAATTAGGGTAACTAAATAACGAATAAGTGAATTTATTATATCGATATTGAAAAAAAAATAATCGATATTGAAAAACTTAAGAGCGTCTGACAAAACAAACTCCAATGTGGAAAATGTTAACTCTAACTGCTAAGACTATTCGAGCTCTGCTTAAGTTGATATTCCTGATAAATATTCCAACATTTAATAATATTTTGGTAAACACTGACAATCGATATTTTACTTTTTCATGGAATTGAATCCCTATTATCGAGTTGTTTGGCAAGCATTTCCAACTCGTCTTTATTTATCGAGTTCAACGAATTATCCGTTATGTTTTCATTTTGAGTTTTGTTGTATATTAACATTAAATGAGATTAAGCTACTTTTTATACCCTTGCAAAGGGTATTATAATTTTGCCCAGAAGTTTGCAACGCATAGAAATATTCATTTCCGACCCTATAAACTATATATATTCTTGATCAGGGCGACGAGCTGAGTCGATTGAGCTTTGTCCGTCCGTCTGTCTGTCCGTCTGTCTGTTTCTACGCAAACTAGT
The DNA here is from genome assembly GCA_018904275.1 of Lordiphosa clarofinis. Classification (NCBI taxonomy): domain Eukaryota; kingdom Metazoa; phylum Arthropoda; class Insecta; order Diptera; family Drosophilidae; genus Lordiphosa; species Lordiphosa clarofinis. Next base: position 270,067 of record JAEIGQ010000007.1, on the reverse strand, counting down.
CTCTCAATTTTAAAGCTATCGAGCTGAAACTTTGCACAGAGTCTTCTTTTTACTGCACACTGTTAATATGTCGGAACCGACCGGATCGGATGACTATATCGTATAGCTGCCATAGGAACTATCGGTCGAAAAGAGGGTTTTTGTAAAAAAACTTTTTTGTTTTTAATGTAAACGCCTTCCGCTTCGCCAATTATTAGTTTTATACGCTTTTACACAGATTTGGAAGTTTTGGTCAAAATCGGATGACTATATCTTATAGCTGCCATAGGAACTATCGGTCGAAAAGGGAGTTTTTGTGAGAAAACTTTTTTGTTTTTAATGTAAACGCCATCCGCTTCGCCAATTATTAGTTTTATACGCTTTTACACAGATTTGGAATTTTTTGTCAAAATCGGATGACTATATCTTATAGCTGCCATAGAAACTATCGGTCGAAAAGTGGCTTTTATCAGAAGAATGGTTTGTTTTAATGCTGACGTTCGTAAACTCTGTTGTATTAAAACATTTGCAAGGGTATTAAAACTTCGACAAAGACGAAGTTAGCTTTGCCTTCTCGTTTTATTTCGTCTGATAGCAAGTTTGTCTTCGGGAATCAAAGAAATCGAATTCAAAAACAGGCGGAGCTCTTTTTTCCAAAAAGTTGACAATTACTGAGCTATGACGTATGCTCTATTTTTCCTCTCATACTCATTTTCTGTCAGCCAATCTCTATTTAAGATAAAAAGTTAACGTTTGAGTTTTAAGTAAGTTAACCCCCAACGGAAAATACAATCAAGACTTGGCTTATTACAATTTTGGGTCCTTAGCAAATTTAATAAGGTTGATGCTCTTAGCTTTTTTAAAAAAACTCTGCTTTTCCAAGTATTTTCGCAATATTTTGAAGCTAATTGCTGATTTTGCTTATTATTCGCCAACTCAATCACTAGCTAAAGTGAACCGAACCGAACCATTTCATTTTTCGGTTTTTGGTTTGGTTCAGCAATTTTTAAAACACACCGGTTCGGTTTACGGTTCGGGTCACGAGCAAAAGAAGCGGTTCGGTTCGGTTCAAAACCGGTTCGGTTCAGAACCGGTTTGCATCCCTGATAAATATGTATCAATATATCTGGTCTTACTTCATGTTTTACCATGACGTGTTGATTGAATATTGATTAGATTTAACGTAGTTAAAAAACTCAAGACTTTTTACTCTCATACCTTTGAACCAAAATCGGTGGTCAAAATTTTCCAAGTTTGAAATGACCACTTTCCAGATTTGATAATACCACGGAATTTTCACAGTTGATGTGACCTTTCACCATCCAATTAACAAATAATACTCAGATTCTAAAGAGTGGTCCAACAAGATCAAATTAATATAAAAAATTATAATGAATATCAATTTTTATATAGGGGAAGATGGGGGGGTTGTGATTATAGATTTGTTTTTCGAGCATAACTTCGCCAAAAATCAATATTTTTTCGCTCAGTAAATCTTGTACTTTAGTTAAGGGATGCACGAAACTTTCCTCATCATTAGTTTTAAAAAATAAATTTGTGGTTTTTATAACCTTGCAAAGGGTATTATAATTTTGCCCAGAAGTTTGCAACGCATAGAAATATTCATTTCCGACCCTATAAACTATATATATTCTTGATCAGGGCGACGAGCTGAGTCGATTGAGCTTTGTCCGTCCGTCTGCCTGTCTGTCTGTTTCTACGCAAACTAGTCTCTCAGTTTTTAAGCTAACGAGCTAAAACTTTGCACAGAGTCTTCTTTTTACAGCACACTGCTAATATGTCGGAACCGACCGGATCGGGTGACTATATCTAATAGCTGCCATAGAAACTATTGGTCGCAAACCTCTTTCTCTTTACCATCAGTGATATCTTTTTGCTTCTGTTTTAAGGACCCTAAGAGAAAACTAAAGCAAATATACATTTTTTGTAAGAAAATCCAATATTTCAAATATATATTAAATAAATTAAAAAATATGTGTTTTTAAGAGAAAGCCAAAGGTCTGCAAGATAACTGAGATATGCCGCTTTTGTTGGAACATGAAAGGCTACCTGTAAAATGACATATCGACACAGTGGCAGGACATTCTTAACTGAACATTACCGGTTCACAGAATTTGTTTCCCTTCCTCCCCCAACAAAACAAAATACGTCTGCGATTTTTTTTCCAAACATTTATTGTACATATTACCATACCACACACTTTTTCAACGGATTCATTTCCGTACCCAATTTACATTTAAAAGCCTCACTAAACTCGGGCATATTACTCAGAGTTCCAATCACCCGAAACTCATTATATGAATGCTCATCAGTTAGTAGTTCTTTTAAATCGGAAAAACTATCTTCGCTATTGCACCAGAATTGTGCAAATTTAAGGAAAAACAATTGTTTATTATTCAAATCCACATTAAGTAAAGGTTTTTCCAGCCAGCGCTTATCACCCGTATGTTTCTTATAGGCATAATAAGCCATACGAGTGCCAACATTATCGGCTATATTTTCCCCCAAAGTTATAGTACCATTATTTTGCTCGCCCAGGACTAAAAATTTATTGTACTGCGACTCTAGACAGCGATAGCGTTCCTCAAAGTTTCTTAAAGATTCTTCTGACCACCAATCCACATATTTGCCATCATAATCATATTTAGAGCAAGTCGTATCGAAACCATGAGCCATTTCATGACCGATGGTAGTACCCACTCCAGCATATTTAAGAACGGTAGGAAAGTCCAGATGATAGTTGGGCCACTGGGTCAAGCCAATGGTGATATGAGCCGAATTAAAGTTACACAAATAAAAAGCATTTACCTCTTGTGTGGAAAAAGTTCGGCAAATCGAAGCTTTGTCCACTAATTTTAGTCGATTTGTAGCGTTTTTACTTTCCAGTAAGCTTAGATTTTCATGCCAATCGCTAGTCATATTGATGCCCTGATAAGCCGGGACTGTGATCTCACGATGTGGCAGATCATCTGTATAACCCACCAGAATATCCATGGAAGCCAATTTAGCTTTGGCTTTAGAACGCGTCTCTTCATCCAGCCAGGTATAATGCTCAAGTAAATCATAGAAACTTTCCTTAATATCCTTGGCTACGCCTAAAATATCCGCACGTCTTTCTTTATCAAACAAATGGCCTATAAGCCAAGGCAGAAATGCATCTTCGTAATAGGTTAGGGTCAAAGAAAGGCAAGCAGAAGTCACTTTATCTGGTTTCTTCCATAAGGCATAGAACTTGAGTAGGACTCGTATGTTTAGATAGTCAAATAGTGTGTCATTATTTGTATTCTCTAGAAAGTAAACCAAATCGTTTATATTCTCCAATTTATTTGAAATACGCCAATGATTTTCCTGAGATTTGTTAAAGGCCATATCAAAATAACGTGTCCAGTTGAGTCGATCCTCGCGATGCTTGCTGAGAAATTCTGCTAAATTTAAGTTCTCCTTCTTACTACGTGACTTTGCCACTTGTGTTAAGTTCTTTTCAAATAGTGTGAGATTTATGAAAAGTTCCACAAACTGTTTCTTCTCACTCTTGTCATCCAAACCAAAATCTTTTGTCATTTTCTCGAGTTGCTTCTCGTTAAAATCAATTAAGTGTTTTTTAGGAGGTGTTAGTAAAACTTGAAATTTTCTCGAATTCAAATTATGGTCCACTATTATTGGTAAAAAAGGATATACGTCATAGGCCGACATGAAGTTAATGTCTATCCAATCCCAGGTGTCATTTTTCTTAAAATTCTTATAGTTTTCCTCTTGTATTTGCATCATATAGAGATAACCCCTTGACATATTCTGCTTCATTTCTATACAACTGGCATAAAACTTTTTGGCCTTGAGTTCCGCTGATTGGTCGCCTTCCTCCTCGAGCTCCATTTTGGTGACATTTGTTAAAAACTCCAATACCTGTTCATTTATTTTCTGTTGTATTGCCGTCACGAAACTAATATCTCTTGACTTTTTCCAACCGCCACAACTGTATTCATAGAAATTCACACAAGGATCGATGCTAAGATTCATGCTGGCCAGCATTAACTTTCCATATTGTTCCAGTAGCTCTTCGGAGCGATTGCTTTGCTGTTGGGGTAGCTTAAAGTAGTCAACACTGGCCGATACGGTGACCACCATTAAAGTGGTCAATAGAACTTTAATCATTACTCGAAGTACTTTAATTCTTTTTAGATGTAAACTTGCACTCCCTTCAACTACTGCAAATGTTCTAAGCGCTTTTGGCAACGCGCGATCCCATTTTATATATTTTCTGTGTGCGTTGTTTGTTGGGGGAGGGAAGAGAACTCTCTTACAAGTAGTAACCAACTAACACTAACACCAATCCGAACATAAACTGTAATATAGGAACATAAACTTATCCACTACATTGTAGGTTGCTATTAAAAAGTGACAAAAAGGGTGTAAAAAAAGAAGAGAGAGCTCTACGCGTCAGATGACGGAAGATGTATTATCTAATAGCATAGTGATGACAACATGTTGATCTCAGAGGGCTCGATGCTTATGAATTTGAATTTGCAATTTTTATTAATCAAAATCCAATTACGCACAGTATAAAATTTTTTAATTTTTTGGGTGGGTTTTAGTATCTGGTTTTAGGTTCTTCAGAAATGCATTCTTTTTAGCCAATTATTGATCAAAATTTTCTTAAGATTTGTCAATTTAATTCTCTGTTCGAACTAAGGTTAACAAACGAACGATCATTGAATTTTATTATCAAAAGGGCATAGCCGAAGAAGCCTGAGAAAACAGCCCCCGCAGACTTTTGAAAATTTTTAATCAGGGATGGTAGGTATTATTTAGGAGGGTATGTATGCCGAATTTCAAGTCAATAGTTCTATTGGTTGACGAGTAATCTGCAGTAATACTAAAACGTAAATATCAGAGATGCAAACCACTTGGAAATAAGATCTGGTTCGGCGGTTCCGTTCGGTTCGCTCTTTATTTATTTAATTAACTAAAGAAACATATTTTTGATACAAGTCTTCGGATTATTCATTAACAAAGATTTAGGGTTTCAGTTAATCGGCAATTTCCGTATGAACGAACGTCATTTCGTTTTGAAATCCTACAACTTTACATATCAAGTGACGAAAACATCTTTTGTCACTTAAAATTGTTTAGAAACTTTGACGGTTTAAAATCGACTACTGAAAGCCAAGCTGATCAAAATCGTCAAATAACTACAATTTTCTTTTGAGCTGATCAAGTAATCTCTGACATATTTCATTCGGAAATCGACATCGATATGTGGAACACACCCCTTTATACAATAAACAGTTCATTTTTAAAAAATAGAGGCAAGCTAACTTCGGCTCGACCGAAGTTTAAATACCCTTGGAGCTTGATATATGCCTGACAGTTTGTATGGCAGCTATACTATAAAGTGGTCCGATTTCGACAAATCTTGTTGAAATTATGTAAAATCATTAAAAACTTATAAATACGAGCGTTGGGAGCGATAACATTAAAAACAAAAAAGTTTTTCTCACTAAGACTTTTTTTTAAAACCTAACTTTTGTATGGCAGCTATACTATATAGTTGTCCGATTTTGACAAGGCTTAGTGAAATTATGTGAAATCATGAAAAACTTATAAATACGAGCGTTGGGAGCGATAACATTGAAAACAAAAAAGTTTTTCTCACTAAAACTAGTTTTTCAACCGATCGTTCCTATGGCAGCTTTATGCTATAGTCATCCGATCCGGCAAAATAGCTTTAAAACTGACGGAGGAGATAGCATAGAAACAGACGGACAGACGGACGGACAGACGGACATGGCTATATTAACTCAGCTCGTCATGCTGATCAAGAATATATATACTTTATGTGTTCGGAGATGCTTCCTTCTATGCGTTACAAACATCCGGACAATTTTAATATACCCTCTTTGGTTTAATAAGGTTGATGCTCTTAGCTTTTTAACAAAAACTCTGCTTTTCCAAGTATTTTCGCAGTATTTTGAAGCTACTTGCTGATTTTGCTTATTATTCGCCAGTAACTCATTCCCTAGCTGAAGTGAACCGAACCGAACCATTTTATTTTTCGGTTTTTGGTTCGGTTCAGCATTTTTTAAAACACACCGGTTCGGTTTACGGTTCGGGTCACGAGCGAAAAAAGCGATTCGGTTCAAAACGGGATCGGTTCAGAACCGGTTTGCATCCCTGATAAATATGTATCAATATATCTGGTCTTACTTCATGTTTTACAATGATCTGTTGATTGAATATTGATTAGATTTAACGTAGTTATCCGTTAAAAAACTCAAGACTTTTTACTCTCATGCCTTTGAACCAAAATCTGTGGTCATAATTTTCCAAGTTTGAAATGACCACTTTCCAGACTTGACAATACCACGGAATTTTCACAGTTGATGTGAGCTTTAACCATCCAATTAACAAATAAAACTCAGTTTCTTAAGAGTGGTGCAACAAGATCCAATTAATATAAAACATAATAATTAATATCAATTTTTATATAGGGGAAGATGGGGGGTTGTGTTTATAGTTTCGTTTTTTGAGCATAACTTCGCCAAACATCAATATTTGTTCGTCCAGTAAATCTTGAATTTTAGTTAAAAAACGAAGTTTGCTTGGCCTTCTCGTTTTTTCCTCTTTTTATCAGCATAAGTAAGAATAAGAAGTAAATGTCCCATACATGGCAAACCTCTTTCTCTTTACCATCTGTGATATCTTTTTGCTTCTGTTTTAGGGACCCTAAAAGAAAGTTAAAGCAAATATACATTTTTTTAAGGAAACCCAATATTTCAAATGTTTATTAAAGAAATTCAAAACTATGTTTTTTTGAGAAAAATCCAAGGGTCTGCAAGACAACTGAGATATGTCGCTTTTGTTGGAACATAAAAGGGTACCTGTAAAATGACATATCGACACAGTGGCAGGAGGTTCTTAACAGAACAGAATCGGTTCACGGATTTTGACTCCCTTCCTCCCCCAACAAAACAAAATACGTTTGCAATTTTTTTTTCAAACATTTATTGTACATATTACCATACCACACACTTTTTCAACGGATTCATTTCCGTACCCAATTTACATTTAAAAGCCTCACTAAACTCGGGCATATTACTCAGAGTTCCAACCACCCGAAACTCATTATATGAATGCTCATCAGTTAGTAGTTCTTTTAAATCGGAAAAACTATCTTCGCTATTGCACCAGAATTGTGCAAATTTAAGGAAAAACAATTGTTTATTATTCAAATCCACATTAAGTAAAGGTTTCTCCAGCCAGCGCTTATCACCCGTATGTTTCTTATAGGCATAATAAGCCATTCGAGTTCCAAAATTATCGGCTATATTTTCATTCAAAGTTAGAGTACCATTAGTCTGCAATCCCAGGACTAGTAATTTATTGTACTGTGATTCTAGACAGCGATAGCGTTCCTCAAAGTCTCTTAAAGATTCTTCTGACCACCAACTCACATTTTTGCCATCATAATTATATTGATGGCAAGTCGAATCGAAACCATGAGCTATTTCATGGCCCATGATACTACCCACTCCAGCATATTTAAGAACGGTAGGAAAGTCCAGATGATAGTTGGGCCACTGTGTCAAGCCAATGGTGATATAGGCCAAATTAAAATCACACGAATAAATAGCATTTACCTCTTGTGTGGAAAAAGTTTTGCGAATCGAAGCTTTGTCCACTAATTTGAGTCCATTTGTAGCATTTTTACTTTCCAGTAAGCTAAGATTTTCATACCAATCGCTAGTCATGTTGATGCCCTGATAAGCCGGGACTGTGATCTCACGATGTGGCAGATCATCTTTATAACCCACCAGAATATCCATGGAGGCCAATTTAGTTTTGGCTTGAGAACGCGTTTCTTCATCCAGCCAGGTATAATGCTCAAGTAAATCATAGAAACTATCCTTAATATCCTTGGCTACGCCTAAGATATCTGCACGTCCATCTTTATCAAACAGTTGACTTTTAAGCCAAGGCAGCAAGGCATATTCGTAATAGGTTAGGGTCAGGGAACGGCAAGCAGAAGTCACTTCACCTTGGGTCTTCCACAAGGCGTAGAACTTGAGTAGGACTCGTATGTGTAGATAGTCAAAGAGGGTGTCATTATTGGCATTCTCTAGAAAGTAAACCAAATCGTTTATATTCTCCAATTCATTTGAAATACGCCAATGATTTTCCTGAGATTTGTTAAAGGCCAAATCAAAATAACGTGTCCAGTTGAGTCGATCCTCGCGATGCTTGCTAAGGAATTCTGCTAAATTTAAGTTCTCTGTCTCACTACGTGACTTTGCCAATTGAGTTAAGTTCTTCTCAAATAGTGTGAGATTCCTGAAAAGTTCCACAAACTGTTTCTTCTCACTCATGTCATCCAAACCAAAATCTTTTGTCATTTTCTCGAGTTGCTTCTCGTTAAAATCAATTAAGCGTTTTTCAGGAGGCGTTAGTAAAACTTGAAATTTTCTTGAAGTCAAATTATGGTCCACTATTATTGGTAAAAAAGGATATACGTCATAGGCCGACATAAAGTTAACGTCTATCCAATCCCAGGTATCCTTTTTCTTAAAATTCTTATAGTTTTCCTCTTTTATTTGCATCATATAGAGATAACCCCTCGACATATTCTGCTTCATCTCTATACAACTGGCATAAAACTTTTTGGCCTTGAGTTCCGCTGATTGGTCGCCTTCTTCCTCGAGCTCCTTTTTGGTGACATTTGTTAAAAACTCCAAAACCTGTTCATTTATTGTCTGTTGTAATGCCGTCGCATAACTAATATCTCTTGACTTTTTCCAACCACCACAACTGTATTCATAGAAATTCACACAATAATCGATGCTAAGATTCATGCTGGCCAGCATTAACTTTCCATATTGTTCCAGTAGCTCTTCGGAGTGATTGCTTTGCTGTTGGGGTAGCTTAAAGTAGTCAACACTGGCCGATACGGTGATCACCATTAAAGTGGTCAATAGAACTTTAATCATTACTCGAAGTATTTTAATTCTTTTTAGATGTAAGCTTGCACTCCCGTCAACTACTGCAAATGTTCTAATCGCTTTTGTCAACGCGCGATCCCATTTTATATATTTTCTGTGTGTGTTGTGTTCTGTGGGAGGGAAGAGAACTCTCTTACAAGTAGTAACCAACTAACACTAACACCAATCCGCACATAAACTTTAATATAGCAACATTAACTTATCCACTGCATTGTAAGTTGCTATTAAAAAGTGACAAAAAGGGTGTAAAAAAAGAAGAGAGAACTCTACGTTTCAGATGACGGTTGATGTCTGATCTAATAGCATAGTGATGACAACATGTTCACTTCAGAGGGTGTGATGCTCATGATTTTGAATTAGCAATTTTTATTAATCAAAAACCAATTACCTACAGTATAAATTTTTTTAATTTTTTGGGTTGGTACGTTCTTCAAAATCTGCATTCTATTTAGCCAATTTTTGATCAAAATTTTCTTAAAATTTGTCAATTTAATTCTCTATGCGAACTTAGGTTAACAAACGAAGTATAGTTTTGCATTTCGAAAATCGAATTTATAAAAATTCTGTGGCCGTATTATAGTCATTTGTGTTTCTGTATCGTACTGCATAGTTCTCTTCTCTTAGTGTTCCACAGCTCCATTGCATGTTCCTTTACTGTGGGCTGTTGCATGGAAATGCCACTACTAATGCCACTAATCATTCAATAAAATAGGTACTATGGGAAAGATAATGGCTTGGTAGTTGTTCCAATACAATCCTTTTATAGCATTTTCAATGCCAAAGGCATAGTTTTCTGGAAAGTCGCGCTTAATGAAGCACAAAAGTCACTAAAGTCCGGCCGAATTTTTAAAATCGCGGTTTTTTAACTGCAAAACTTTACAAGGGATCCGAACACTCCAGTATATGCGCCACAATCACATTACCCTTTTAATATTAAAACCTACTAAATCTGATATTGTTAATGAAAATGATTTTTTAATAAAAGAAAAAGGGCCATAGCTCTGGAACTATTGGATTTCCCATTTACAGCTTAATATAGTATACTCCTGATTACTAGACCAAATTTTAAGAAAAAATAAAAAAACGATCCTTTTAATTTTATTTTTACTAATTTTCTCGATTTGGAAACCAAAAAAAATGTTTAATATTTTTTAGGTGTGAATAGCTTGAAAGTTTGAGTTCAGATGTCGAGTGTGCGATTTTTCTGGGAATCACCCATATATATTCTTGATCAGTATCAACATCCGCACCGATTTAGCCATGTCCGTCTGTCAGTATATACGAAGAGATCTCAGAGATGGTAAGAGACAGAGGTTTGACATGCATGGAACATATACTTCATACCCTAGCAGGCAGTTTATTTTAAATTTTTGCCCCCTCCCTTGACCGCAATTTACAAAAAAAAAACGATTTGTCTTCCTCAGTTTGGTAGCCAGATGGTTCGGAGTTTCAAAAGATATTTAGTAATAAAAATGAAATGATAACCAAATGAAAGCGGTGGTTCCAATAGGTTGCAGTAGAGGCTCCATCTATTTGTCACAATATTAAAAGTCCCTCAACAAACATTTTTGAAAACAAGTAATCCCAGCCGCGGTGACTTTATTTCTTGTGTTATTTCTAATTTTCAGAAAACAAATGCTTAAAAAAACATTAAAAACTAGTAAAATATACGTTTCTATACTCTGTACCAAAGGAACATAGAGTATATTAAGTTTGTGCAAAAGTATGTAACAGGGAGAAGGAATGATTTCCGACCATATAAAGTATATATATTCTTGATCAGAGTCAACAGCCGAGTCGATATAGCCATGTCCGTCTGTCCGTCCGTCCGTCTGTCTGTCCGTCTGTCCGTCCGTATGAAGAAACAGATCTCAGAGATGGTAAGAGATAGAGGTTTGACATGTATGGGACAAATGCTTCTTATACTTGCAGGCAGATCAAGTTTATTTTAAATTTTTGCCACGCCCCCTCCCGCCCCCGCAATTTGGAAAAAAACCTTTTATCTCCTACAATTTTGAAGATAGACGATTTGTTCCTTCTAGAAATAGTAAGTAACTAACAAAATGAATTTGCTGAAGAAATGATGAAGATCGGATAAAAGGTTCTCAAGTTATGAGCAAAAAAGTGAACCAAGCCCCCCGCAACCCCCCTAAGGAACGCAGGAACACTGTTAAACATGTTTTTACGCTCTCGTTATTTATGATTTAAAAATAACGGGTGGGAAAAGATTCGTTTTGGTCCTAATAGATAAAATAAAAAGTTTGGCTGCGATCGGACTACATTTAGTGGACGCGCTCTCTAAAAACCAAAAATTGTAAATATACTGCCAATATATGGGATGAGTTTCGAATTTAATCTCTTAAATTTTAAAAATAATTTTTTAATGTTATATCTCTTTAAATCCTTTAAGGAAATACCATAGCAACATTTTGATATTTTGAGCGTAAACTTGGTTAGAATCATATTAACACAGTCTATAAAACATTCACGATTAAATAAATGAACATATTCGTTATGCAGCACAGACAACGAAATTGCGAAATTGATTCGTATACCTCTCGAACATCATGTTGTATACGTTACAGTGACAATACAGGTTACTTTTTCTCGAGTTGGGTCTCGATCGATGTCGGCTAATAGTATTTTCCATTAGACTGTATAATAAATCAAATAATTTTTTGAAGACTTTTGAAGGCAACTTTTGCAAGCCACGGAAAATTAAATTATAAGTGTAAAATATGTACCTGCGGAAAAAGTAATTGTTCACAACCTACTACTTCGATTTTTAATTGTAATAGATATATTTATAAATAGAGAAATAGTACACCTATCCAAAAAATTTTAACTGCTTAAAAATGCTCACCATAATCGAAGATATGATAAGGCAAACTTAATAAATAATCAAAAATTTCTGCTTTTTTCGGACTACGAAAAATGTACTACAAAACGGTGCGCGCCTGAAACACTGTGATCGGTTACTACACTTTTGACCCCTTCCACTAAAAATAAACAAATCACCTTTTCTATTTTTTTTCCAAACATTTATTGAACATATTACCATACCACACACTTTTTCAACGGATTCATTTCCGTACCCAATTTACATTTAAAAGCCTCACTAAACTCGGGCATATTACTCAGAGTTCCAACCACCCGAAACTCATTATAGACATGCGTACCAGTCTGTATATGTTCTAAATTGAAAACCTTGTCTTCGCCATTGCAATAGGATTGTGCAAATTTAAGGAAAAACAATTGTTTATTATTCAAATCCACATTAAGTAAAGGTTTCTCAAGCCAGCGCTTATCACCCGTATGTTTCTTATAGGCATAATAAGCCATACGAGTGCCAACATTATCGGCTATATTTTCATTCAAAGTTAGAGTACCATTAGTCTGCAATCCCAGGACTAGTAATTTATTGTACTGCGACTCTAGACAGCGATAGCGTTCCTCAAAGTTTCTGAAAGATTCTTCTGACCACCAACTCACATTTTTGCCATCATAATTATATTCATAGTAAGTCGAATCGAAACCATGAGCCATTTCATGGCCGATTACAGTACCCACTCCAGCATATTTAAGAACGGTAGGAAAGTCCAGATGATAGTTGGGCCACTGGGTCATGCCAATGGTGATAAAGGCCACATTCAAGTTGTACGCATAGAAAGCATTTACCATTGGTGTGGAAATATGTAGGCGATTCGAAGCTTTGTCCACTAATTTGAGTCGATTTGTAGCATATTTACTTTCCAGTAAGCTAAGATTTTCATACCAATCGCTAGTCATGTTGATGCCCTGATAAGCCGGGACTGTGATCTCACGATGTGGCAGATCATCTATATAACCCACCAGAAAATCCATGGAAGATAATTTAGTTTTGGCTTGAGAACGCGTCTCTTCATCCAGCCAGGTATAATGCTCAAGTAAATCATAGAAAGTATCCTTAATATCCTTGGCTACGCCTAAAATATCCGCACGTCTTTCTTTATCAAACAAATGACCTATAAGCCAAGGCAGAAATGCATCTTCGTAGAACTTTTCGGTCAGAGAACGGCAAGCAGAAGTCACTTTACCTGGTTTCTTCCATAAGGCATAGAACTTGAGTAGGACTCGTATGTGTAGATAGTCAAAGAGGGTGTCATTATTGGTATTCTCTAGAAAGTAAACCAATTCATTGACATTCTCTAATTTATTTGAAATAGGCCAATGATTTTCCTGGGACTTGTTAAAGGCCAAATCAAAATAACGTGTCCAGTTAAGTCGATCCTCGCGATGCTTGCTAAGGAATTCTGTTAAATTCAAGTGCTCTGTCTCACTACGTGACTTTGCCAATTGTGTTAAGTTCTTCTCAAATAGTGTGAGATTCCTGAAAAGCTCCACAAACTGTTTCTTCTCACTCTTGTCATCCAAACCAAAATCTTTTGTCATTTTCTCGAGTTGCTTCTCGTTAAAATCAATTAAGTGTTTTTTAGGAGGTGTTAGTAAAACTTGATATTTTCTTGAAGTCAAATTATGGTTTACTATTATTGGTAAAAATGGATACAAGTCATAGGCCGACATAAAGTTAATGTGTATCCAATCCCAGGTGTCCCTTTTCTTAAAATTCTTATAGTTTTCCTCTTGGACTTGCATCATATAGAGATAACCCCTCGACATATTCTGCTTCATCTCTATACAACTGGCATAAAACTTTTTGGCCTTGAGTTCCGCTGATTGGTCGCCTTCCTCCTCGAGCTCCTTTTTGCTGACATTTGTTAAAAACTCCAAAACCTGTTCATCTATTTTCTGTTGTAATGCCGTGATATAACTAATATCTTTTGACTTTTTCCAACCACCACAACTGTATTCATAGAAATTCACACAAGGATCGATCCTAAGATTCATGCTGGTCAGCATTAACTTTCCATATTGTTCCAGTAGCTCTTCGGAGCGATTGCTTTGCTGTTGGGGTAGCTTGAAGTAGTCAACACTGGCCGACACGGTGAACACCATTAAAGTGGTCCATAGAACTTTGATCATGACTCGAACGATTTTATTTTGTTTTTTAGGTGTAAACTTGTACTGCCGTCAACTTCCGCAAATGTTCTAAGCGCTTTTGGCAACGCTCGTTCTCAATTTATATATTTTCTGTGTGAGTTGTGTTTTGTGGGAGGGAAGAGAACTCCTTCCGAGTAGAAACCAACTAACAAATAATGATATATGAATATAAACTTATCCACTACATTGTAAGTTGCTATTAAAAAGTGACAAAAAAGGTGTAAAAAAAGAGGAGAGAACTCTACGTTTGAGATGACGTTAGGTAGCCAAACTAATAGCACCATAGTAATGACAACAAGTTGACCTCAGAGGGCACGTTGCTTATTAATTTTAATTAGAAATTTGTATTAATCAACAAGTAAGACCGTTGCAGTCGAGGAGCTCGACTTCGAAATACCCTGTACAATTGACAAACACACACATACACATAAACGCGCCCTCACTCACGCGGGCGCAAACTGCAATCAATGCGTAAAAAGCAGAGCGTGTGGGGAGGGGGGTGCAAAAATTGTTTCGTGAATAACTTCTGTGTTTATGTTCTGTGGAGGGGGGAAATTTTGCAAATCTGAAACAAAATTTGATCTGCGTACGGTAAACACCTATGTACATGCAAAAATTTGTATCTCTATCTCTTATAGTCTCTGAGATCGACGAGTTCATACTGACAGACGGACGGACGGACGGACGGACGGACAGACGGACAGATGGACATGGCTAAATCGACTCGGCTGTTGATGCTGATCTAGAATATATATACTATATAGGGTCGGAAATGTTTCCTTCTCCCTGTTACATACATTTGCACAACTTCATGATCCCCTTTTACCCATTTTTAATGGGTACGGGGTATAAAAACCAATTACGTACAGTAAAAATTTTTTTATATTTTTTGGGTGGAGCACAAATTAGAAACTGGTGCCAATGTCTAAAAATTCTTATTAAAATCAAAAAGTATTTGTCCACTATAACTAATTTTCAGACCTGTGTTTTTTATAACAGCAAAACAAACAAGTTTGTCTTACTAAGACTAGATTTGTGTAATGTATTTGAATTAATTTGACAATAAAATAAATAAATTAAATAAATTTCAAATTTTCCATAAGGAACTTATAAGTTCATAAGCTTCTACATGCAAGATTCAGTATATCCAAAGCTATGTCAAAGGGACAAAATATAAGATTATTTTAAGACAAAAGCTGGAGTTCGACAAGGAACGCCGTTGCTTTAAGAGAAGGGCTCTATATTGGAGATTGTAATATATGCATTTTAATGCATGCAGATGATATCGGCATTACAGTGGATAATATCAGCATACTTCAGGACAGGATTAATCGTCTGAAGGAGTATTGCACCATGTGGGGCCACCCCCACAGTCTCTTTTTAAAAACACGTGATTTGTTGCAATAATAAAGCCAAAATATGTATAAATGCGACATTGAATTATTTTCTAGTCAAACGGGAAGTTATTTAATGCAGAATGCCGATCAGTTCAATTCTATGGAGCTCAAGCCTGGGGATGCAGGCACTTTGAAGAAGTGGACAGCCTCTATATTCTCTAGATCTGCATCTTGGCTATATAGGAAAAGTTCTGTATTACACAGAGCGAACGAGTCGTGAGCGGTTCTTCCCTTGCGAAATCAATTCATATCAAACTTTGAATGTTTTTACATAAGGAATTTTTTCTCGAGTTGGGCCTCGATCAGTGTCGGCTAATGGTATTTTCCTTACATGTTAGACTGTATAATGAATCAATAAATTTTTGACTGGATTTTAAGACAACTTTTGCCAGAATCGGAAATTTTTAAAAATAAATGTAAAGAATGTACTTGCGACAAATGTTATTGTTTACAAACTACTAATTCCCTTTTAAATTGTTATACCGGGTGGTCCATCTAGTGTTTGGAATTTGAACTATTTACAATTATTCAAAATTAAACTCTACACAGAAAAAAAAAGTCGAGATATTTTCAATCTTTAAAATCTTGGAGTAAGCCCGGCACGAGCTTAAAAATTCAATCACGATTTCCAGGATATTCTACACAATTTAATCTTTTAAGGATTGGTCCATTCCTTTCGAACTTGTATCATTCCAAATGTGCTTACTACAATCCCTTTCGAGATCACATGTCCATAAATTAGAGAGCGTAAGCGAAGAAATATAAGTAGCCTTTCAGACACGCTGCAACAACCAATCGGTATGGTGGTCTGCAATGAGACGTCGTTCCATTCCTGTTAAGTGCGAATCGTCGTGTGTTCGAATCCCAGTGGAGACAACAATTTTTATATATACATTTCTTTGTTATTCAGAAGTCTTATATTAACCCTAACTGGTGTGGGTGGTCTTTGAAGTGTATGAGGATGTCCTATGGCAAATGGCATGGCGGAGGTAAGGTAGAATAGTTATCTTTCCTGAGATCAAATCAATATTACACATCGAGCTTAAGTTAATCTAAAATAGGCATAAACTGATCCAGCTTTGGGATTAAATTGTGCTCGAATTTTTTGCACAGTTCAATCTTTTATAGGATTACCCCGGGATATATGTAATCCTTCTTACGATTAAAAAAGTCGGATCAACTCAATCTTTTTTCAGATCGGGTCAAGCATATCCGGGATTACGTTGTTTTCATTACCGCTTAGGATTGATTTGGTCCCATATGGATTGATTTTTTTTTTTGAGTGTAATCTTTAAATGGACCACCCTGTTTATAAACAGAGAAATAGTACACTTATCCAAAATATTTTATCTGCTTAAAAATGCTCACTATGATCGAAGATATGATAAGGCAAACTTAATTATCTATTTAAAAATTGGGCTGTTGCAACATTTATATTCGTTAACATATCAAAGGAAAATTTGGTGTACCTTGGTTTTATGTATTTGAACTGTCGATTTGGCAAAAAAATAACTAAGCATTTCAACACAAACAAAATAAGGGTTTTGTCCAAAGCGGGCGCACTTGGCATCGGTTAAAACACATATATCGTTCATTTCCTCTAAAAATGAAAAAAATCACCTTTTTTCCAAAGATTTATTGTACAATTTACCATACCACACACTTTTTCAACGGATTCATTTCCGTACCCAATTTACATTTAAAAGCCTCACTAAACTCGGGCATATTACTCAGAGTTCCAACCACCCGAAACTCATTATGGGCATACTCATCAGTCTGTATATTTTTTAAATTGGAAACCTTATCTTCGCCATTGCACCAGGTTTGGGCAAATTTAAGGAAAAACAATTGTTTATTATTGAAATCCACATTACGTAAAGGTTTTTCCAGCCAGCGTTTATCACCCGTATGTTTCTTATAGGCATAATAAGCCATACGAGTGCCAACATTATCGGCAATATTTTCAACCAAACTGGAAGTACCATTAGTCTTCTCGCCCAGGACTAAAAATTTATTGTACTGCGACTCCAGACAGCGATAGCGTTCTTTGAAATTTCTCAATGAGGCAGCTGACCACCAACTCACATTTTTGCCATCATAATTATATTCATAGCAATCCGAACTGAAACCATGGGCCATTTCATGGCCGATGGTAGTACCCACTCCAGCATATTTAAGAACGGTAGGAAAGTCCAGATGATAGTTAGGCCACTGGGTCATGCCAATGGTGATATAGGCCAAATTCGACACACACGAATAATAAGCATTTACCGTTTGTGTGGGAATAGGTATTCGATTCGAAGCTTTGTTTACTGCTTCGAGTCGATTTTTAGTCAAATAAGCTAGTAGTAAGCTAAGATTTTCAAACCAATCGCTAGTCATGTTGAGGCCCTGATAAAGTTGATCTGTCATCTCACGATGTTGCAGATCATCTGTATAACCCACCAGAAAATCCATGGAAGCCAATTTAGTTTTGGCTTGAGAACGCGTCTCTTCATCCAGCCAGGTATAATGCTCAAGTAAATCATAGAAAGTATCCTTAATATCCTTGGCTACGCCTAAAATATCCGCACGTCTTTCTTTATCAATCAGTTGACCTATAAACCAAGGCAGCAAGGCAAATTCGTAATACTCAACGGTCAGAGAACGGCAAGTAGAAATCACTGTACCTTGGGTCTTCCACAAGGCATAGAACTTGAGTAGGACTCGTATGTGTAGATAGTCAAAGAGGGTGTCATTATTGGTATTCTCTAGAAAGGAAACCAAATCGTTTATATTCTCCAATTTATTTGAAATACGCCAATGATTTTCCTGGGATTCATTAAAGGCCAAATCAAAATAACGTGTCCAGTTGAGTCGATCCTCGCGATGCTTGTCAAGGAATTCTGCTAAATTTAAGTTCTCTGTCTTACTACGTGACTTTGCCACTTGTGTTAAGTTCTTCTCAAATAGTGTGAGATTCCTGAAAAGTTCCAGAAACTGTTTCTTCTCACTCTTGTCATCCAAACCAAAATCTCGTGTCATGGTTTCGAGGTGCTTCTCGTCAAAATCAATTAAGCGTTTTTCAGGAGATGTTAGTAAAACCTCATATTTATCCAAACTCTCATTTAAGGCCACTTTTAGTGGTAACAAAGGATATTCGTCATAGGCCGACATGAAGTTAATGTGTATCCAATCCCAAGTGTCCTTTTTCTTAAAATTCTTATAGTTTTCCTCTTGTATTTGCATCATATAGAGATAACCCCTCGAAATATTCTGCTTCATTTCTATGCAACTGGCATAAAACTTTTTGGCCTTGAGTTCCGCTGATTGGTTGCCTTCCTCCTCGAGATCCTTTTTGCTGACATTTGTTAAAAACTCCAAAACCTGTTCATCTATTTTCTGTTGCAATGCAAACGTTAAGCTATTATTTCGTGCCTGCTCGGGTATTAACTCTGACTTTTTCCAGCCGCCACAGCTGTATTCATAAAAATTCTCACAAGGATCGATGCTACTATTCATACTGGCCAGCATTAACTTTCCATATTGTTCCAGTAGCTCTTCGGAGTGATTGCTCTGCTGTTGGGGTAGCTTGAAGTAGTCAACACTGGCCGATACGGTGATCACCATTAAAGTGGTCAATAGAACTTTAATCATTACACGAAGTATTTTATTTCTCTTTAGATGTAAAGTTGTACTGCCGTCAACTACCACTAATGTTCTAAGCGCTTCTGGCAACGCGCGTTCCCAATTTATATATTTTCTGTGTGAGTTGTGTTTTGTGGGTGGGAAGAGAACTCTCTTACAAGTAGTAACCAACTAACACTAACACCAATCCGGACATAAACTGTATTGTAAGTTGCTATAAAAAAGTGACAAAAAAGGTGTAAAAAAAGAGTAGAGAACTCTACGCTTCAGATGACGGTAGATGTCTAATCTGATAGCACAATAGTGATGACAACATGTTGACCTCAGAGGGCACGATGATCATGAATTTGAATTAGCAATTTTTATTAATCAAAAACCAATTACGTACAGTATAAATTTTCTTTATTTATTTTGGTGGAGCACAAACTAGAAACTGGTGCCAATGTCTAAACATTCCTATTAAAATCAAAAAGTATTTTTCCACTATAACTATTTTTCAGACCTACGTTTTTTTATGGCATGGCTATGTTTTAACAAACAAGTTTGTCCTACTAAGACTAGATTTGTGTAATGTATTTAAATTAATTTGACAATAAAATGGCTAGTTTAAATAAATTTAAAATTTTCCTTATCAACATTCATAAATTAAAAAAAAAGTTCTTAGTTTCCACATGCAAGATTTAGTATATCCTAAGCTATGTCAAATGATCAAGGAACAAAATATAGGATTATTTTAAGACAAAAGCTGGAATTCGACAAGGAACGCTGTTGCTTTAAGAGAAGGGCTCTATATTGGAGATTGTAATATATGCATTTTAATGCATGCAGATGATTTCAGTATTACAGCGGATAATATCAGCATACTTCAGGACAGGATTAATCGTCTGAAGGAGTATTGCACCATGTGGGGCAACCCCCACAGTCTCTTTTTAAAAACACGTGATTTGTTGCAATAATAAAGCCAAAATATGTTTAAATGCGACATTGAATTATGTGGACAGGCTCAATATTCTCTAGATCTGCATCTTGGCTATATAGGAAAAGTTCTGTATTATACAGAGCGAACGAGTCGTGAGCGGTTCTTCCTTTGCGAAATCAATTCATATCAAACTTTGACTGTTTTTACATAAGGAATTTTTTCTCGAGTTGGGCCTCGATCAGTGTCGGCTAATGGTATTTTCCTTACACGTTAGACTGTATAATAAATCAATAAAATTTTGACTGCATTTTAAGACTTTTTCCAGAGTCGGAAATTTTAAAAATAAATGTAAAGAATGTACCTGCGACAAATGTAATTGTTCACAAACTACTACTTCCCTTTTAAATTGTTATACCGGGTGGTCCATCTAGTGTTCGGAATTTGAACTATTTACAATTATTCAAAATTAAACTCTAATCCTTAAATGGACCACCCTGTTAATAAACAGAGAAATAGTACACTTATCCAAAGCATTTTAGCTGCTTAAAAATTCTCACTATATTCAAAGATATGATAAGGCAAACTTAATTAACAATCCAAAATTTTGGCGGTTGTAACATTTATATATAAATGTAACGAATATATTCGTTAACATATCAATGGAAAATTTTGTGTACCTTAGTTTTATGTATTTGAACTGTCGATTTGGCAACAAAATAAGTTAGCTTTTCAACAAAAACTAAATAAGAAATACTGTGCATCGGTTAAAACCAGGGCATAATCCCGAAACGAATTTCGGTTCCGGTTGCAGTACCGGTACGTCCCGAAATGAATGTTTCGGTTAAAGGTTCCATTTGGGTTTTCAATTAATTTCGGCTTTCGGTTTCGATACGGTACCCGCATTTTTATTTCGGTACACCGGTACGTACCGATATAAGTAATAATTATTTTTATACCCTTGGAGAGGGTATATTAAAATTGTCCGGATGTTTGTAACGCATAGAAGGAAGCATCTCCGACCACATAAAGTATATATATTCTTGATCAGCATGCCGAGCTGAGTTGATATAGCCATGTCCGTCTGTCCGTCTGTCCGTCCGTCTGTCCGTCCGTCTGTCCGTCCGTCTGTCCGTCCGTCCGTCTGTTTCTATGCTATCTCCTCCGTCAGTTTTAAAGCTATCGTAACCAAACTTTGCACGAAGTCTTTTGGTATAAATACGCTGCACATTTGTCGGAACCGGCCGGATCGGATGACTATAGCATATAGCTGCCATAGGAACGATCAGTTGAAAAACTAGTTAATACTGAAAAAACTAAATTCTGAGATATATCTAAATCATTTTATTCCTATTTAATAAAACGAATCAAAATACAACACAAAATGAATGGTTTCACATTTAAAGTAAAATCATTTAGCCTTCATATTTCTTATTTTTTTACATAGTTAACATGTAAGATCTAATGATTACATTATATGCTTATAAATATTATATTATGTATTATTAGTTTTCGAATTTAAATTTGAATTTTATGCGTCCACTATATAGCATTCTTGTTTTCAGTAACATAATTGCATTAAATGTGGTTGAGTCCATGCAACTGTTTAGCGGATCCATTAAAAATTCACCCCAGAGAATAGGCGTTGCACGCTTACCCGCGTAGCTGGAACAGAAAGAACGACTTTTGAAATCGCACACAATTCTGGGAACTTTGTGGAGGACTATTACCACGAATCCTTTCCTGCAAAATCACATATGGCTCAACTTGAGAACCAGAATTTGAACTGCAGTTCATTAAGCAGTGATTGATCAGCAACAACAAAATTTGTGCAAAAATATTATGTAAAATATCGATACAAGTATTTTTTGCTCAGTACTTAGCATTACGTTAGACCTTGGGTCCAAAAATATTGCACTTAGAAAAGCATTGTTTTCAAAAAGTGATTTCTCGCTATTCTATTTCCTGAAAAAACGATTTCGCAAGAGAGAACAAATTTTTTGATATTTCCCATTTGCAGTGTATCCCAATACAAGATTTTCGGTTTGAAGTTTAGTTGTGGCCACCATCGTTGGTTCTAATATGCGTACAATTTTTCGAACTGGGTCCCACACTTTCCGGTTCAGAAGAAAGTCCTTGTCTGCAAGAGTTGAAGATGTCCTCTGCCAGCAATTATTTTGGTATCCTGTAGGTTGAGCTACAAAGCGTGTGGCAATCGATGGGTGCTTAAATGTTATGACTACTTGCAAGAAAAGAAAATGAAATTGCAAGAAAATCTGGCATTGTGTAAAGGTCGTTTTATGATTGCTTTTTTGCATTACAAATGTCTGATTACAACTACAATGCGCTCTGCAAAGGTAAAAAAAAACATAACTGTACCGGTACCAACGTTTCGGTTTCGTTCCGGTTATATCGGTTCCAATAATAACGGTAAACGGTTTTCGATTCCGGTTCCGGTTTCGGTGCGCAATTTGAAACGGTTTATTTTGGTTAACGGTTCCGGTTTCGGTTCCGGTTTCGGTTCCGGTATTATACCCTGGTTAAAACACATATATCGTCCATTTCCATTTGACCCCTTTCACTAAAAATTAAAAAATCACCTTTTCTATTTTTATTCCAAACATTTATTGTACATCTTACCATACCACACACTTTTTCAACGGATTCATTTCCGTACCCAATTTACATTTAAAAGCCTCACTAAACTCGGGCATATTACTCAGAGTTCCAACCACCCGAAACTCATTATATGAATGCGCATCATGCTGTATATTTTTTAAAATGGAAACCTTATCTTCGCCTTTGCAAAAGGCTTGGGCAAATTTTAGAAAAAACAATTGTTTATTATTGAAGTCCACATTACGTAAAGGTTTCTCCAGCCAGCGCTTATCACCCGTATGTTTCTTATAGGCATAATAAGCCATACGACTGCCAAGATTATCGGCTATATTTTCACCCAAAGTTAGAGTACCATTAGTTTGCTCGCCCAGGACTAAAAATTTATTGTACTGCGACTCCAGACAGCGATAGCGTTCCTCAAAGTTTCTTAAAGATTCTTCTGACCACCAATTCGCATATTTGCCATCATAATTAAATTGATAGGAATTCGAATCGAAACCATGAGCTATTTCATGGCCCATGATAAGACCCACTCCAGCATATTTAAGAACGGTAGGAAAGTCCAGATGATAGTTGGGCCACTGGGTCATGCCAATGGTGATAAAGGCCACATTCAAGTTATGCAAATATTCAGCATTTACCTCTTGTGTGGAAAAAGTTTTGCGAATCGAAGCTTTGTTCACTGATTTGAGTAGATTTTTAGTATTATAACTTTCCAGTAAGCTGAGATTATCAAACCAATCGCCGGTCATGTTGAGGCCCTGATAAAGTTGATCTGTGATCTCACGATGTTGCTGATCATCTGTATAACCCACCAAAATATCCATGGAAGATAATTTGGTTTTGGCTTGAGAACGCGTTTCTTCATCCAGCCAGGTATAATGCCCAAGTAAATCATAGAAAGTGTCCTTAAAATCTTTGGCTACGCCTAAAATATCCGCACGTCTTTCCTTATCAAACAGTTGACCTATAAACCAAGGCATTAAGGCATTTTCGAAATATGTTTTGGTCAGAGAACTGCAATCGGTCTTCCACAAGGCATAGAACTTGAGTAGGACTCGTATTTGTAGATAGTCGAAGAGTGTGTCATTATTGGTATTCTCTAGAAAGTAAACCAAATCGTTTATATTCTCCAATTCATTTGAAATACGCCAATGATTTTCCTGAGATTTGTTAAAGGCCAAATCAAAATAACGTGTCCAGTTAAGTCGATCCTCGCGATGCTTGCTAAGGAATTCTGCTAAATTGAAGTTCTCTGTCTCACTACGTGACTTTGCCAATTGTGTTAAGTTCTTCTCAAATAGTGTGAGATTCCTGAAAAGTTCCACAAACTGTTTCTTCTCACTCTTGTCATCCAAACCAAAATCTTTTGTCATTATCTCGAGGTGCTTCTCATTAAAATCAATTAAGTGATTTTTAGGAGTTTTTAGTAATATCTCATATTTTCTCAAGTTCTTATTATAGTCCACTTCTAGTGGTAACAAAGGATATACGTCATAGGCCAACATGAAGTTAATGTCTATCCAATCCCAGGTATCCTTTTTCTTAAAATTCTTATAGTTTTCCTCTTGTATTTGCATCATATAGAGATAACCCCTTGACATATTCTGCTTCATTTCTATGCAACTGGCATAAAACCTTTTGGCCTTGAGTTCCGCTGATTGGTCGCCTTCCTCCTCGAGCTCCTTTTTGCTGACATTTGTTAAGAACTCCAAAACCTGTTTATTTATTTTCTGTTGCAATGCAAACGTTAAACCATTTTTTCGTGCCTGCTCGGGTATTAACTCTGACTTTTTCCAGCCGCCACAACTGTATTCATAGAAATTCTCACAAGGATCGATGCTACGATTCATACTGGCCAGCATTAACTTTCCATATTGTTCCAGTAGCTCTTCGGAGTGATTGCTTTGCTGTTGGGGTAGCTTGAAGTAGTCAACACTGGCCGATACGGTGATCACCATTAAAGTGGTCAATAGAACTTTAATCATTACTCGAAGTACTTTATTTCTTTTTATTTGTAAACTTGCGTTCCCGTCAACTACTGGAAATTTTCTAGTCGCTTTTGGCAACGCGCGTTGTCAATTTATATACTGTGGGAGGTAAGAGAGCTCTCTTCCAAGTAGTAACTAACTTACACCAACATCAATCCGGACATAAACTTTAATTTACAAACTTAAACTGATTCACTACATCGTAAGTTGTTATTTAAAAGTGACTTTAAAGTTGTAAAAAAGAAAGAAGAGAACGAAAGAAGAGAACGAAAGAAGAGAACTCTACGCTTTAGATGCTGATCACAAAGGTCACCATGCTCATAAATTTAAATTAAAAATTTTTATTAAACAAAAACCAATTACCAATTAACCAAAAACAAATAAAAATTTTGAAATGTTTTTTTTAGTGTTGAAGAAGAAGAAATTTTTAATAGGTGACGTCACTAGTATTAAATCGAATTGATCAATGTTGTAACTCTCTTCATTTTAAAGCTTTATCATGAGGCTTTCTTTTTCAGTATGTGTCGCTTCGCTGAAGTGCAAACAACATAGTTTTTGTGTGCTTCGAATATGTTAACTTGTGTACCAAGAAAACGCAATTTGCGGGAAAGTTTACTTAGCCGCTTTTATTGAAAGAAAAATGCGGAAACCCATCGAATGCTGCAGGAAGCTTACGGCGAGCATGCTTCATCGATTTCCACATGTGAGTTTTGGTGGTGGCATGAAAGCCCACGGACATAAAAACGGAAACAAAAATTTCGATCATAGCTTTGAAATAAAACTCTAAGCTTTTTTGGGCCTTATGTTCGGACACAAAGCCAATGGGCGTTAAGTCCGTGAGTACACTACGTGAGAATTTAGCAATAGACTTAGGCTTCCGAACTTCGAAAGAAATTTCTTAAATATTCCTTATTCAAGCACATACCGCCAGCCACGCTTTACTTGTTTGACGCAAAGGAATATCTGGTGCGTGTACAGTCCACGCGCGCCATAAGCTTACAT
The DNA here is from genome assembly GCA_018904275.1 of Lordiphosa clarofinis. Classification (NCBI taxonomy): domain Eukaryota; kingdom Metazoa; phylum Arthropoda; class Insecta; order Diptera; family Drosophilidae; genus Lordiphosa; species Lordiphosa clarofinis. The sequence continues at coordinate 244,482 of JAEIGQ010000007.1, read as the reverse complement.
AAAGCAACAACTTATTCATTTACGTGCTCTCCTCTCTCGTTCTTTCCGAATTTGCTAACGCGGTCAGACCAGCAACAACAACATTATATGTGACTCTTTTTTCTCTCTCCTATGTCTCTGGCAAATTAAGAAGCAACAAAAATGTTCCTCTTTGTATTACTTGTAGTTGTTTTTGCTTGAAATTTATTTTGAGCATTTGTATTTATTTTCACGCGGCTTTAAGCTCAAAATATATAACTTAACGAGCCTGTGGTATAATGCCATTGCATAACAGCACCAATTGTTGTAGGGAGATCTGTGCTGGAATGGTTTCTTTAAAGCCTTTACCACCAGATAGATTTCTTGCACAGGAACGTCCGTCGTTCGTCGTCTGCCTTGCTTCAGAAATCATAATTTCTATTCTTTTAAAATATTTTTTGTTTTATTTTATTTAGCTAGATTTTTATCTGTGCTCTGGCACTAAACTCAAATTTTTATATGGGCTTCATACTAAAATAATCTAGGCATTAGGCTGCCTTCATACTGTTTGACACATGAGACATGATAGTCTAGTTTGCTAGATGTTATATGATAGTTAGACAAGTTGGTTTTGCATTGATTAAGTCAAACACTCAGCCATACACAAAAACAGAACGATTCGCTCGTAAAAAAACGCTCTTGATTTTATTCTGTTTCGGTCTAGAATTTGGGGTAAATGTCTATTATATGTCCTTCATTTTCGCTTTTCAAAATATAAATTTATAGGAGGAGGATCAAAACGCGCCCTTATCTTTAATTTCTGTACGTAAATTCATTATAATTCGCAGTCCATTGAGGAAAAAACATTCACGAATTTTTGTAGAGGAAGGACATATAATAGACAATTACCGAATTTGGTAAGAACGATTTGCTCTTCGAACTTCTTACTTTCACTCAAAACAAAAGTTTTGATTTAAGATAATTTCGTTCAATATTTGGCAATACCTTAGCTTAATAAGAAATTTGACTAAAAATAATCAAATCAAAATTTAGCAAATTTAGGTAAAAAAGTTTCAAAACAATTAAATTTTTCAGCAAAGTCTGGTCCAAAGTAGTTTTCCCTAACAGGAAAAAAAGTGATTGTTTATATGGTTTATGACTATTGCTTAGACCCGCTCAACGATTTTCTTCGGCTGAAGCAAATGTTAATGTGACAAAATTTAACTTCGAGTAAACAGAAGAGAATATCATAATGAAGAGTATTCTAAGACTTTAAAGGTTCAAGCTTAGAACTTTAGCTCCTTTAGCTTGCCTTTGCCTTTAGCTCCTTAGAATTCAAGTCAAACGGCAAAGTACTTCCTACTTTTATATAAATCATTCATTAATTGAATTGTTAACAATATTCGTGTATTCAAATTAAACACAATTTGAAATGATAAATTAAATAAAGAAAATAATTATTTAAATAATACAATAAGAATAAACGATCAGGAGACAATAAATTAGTCAAATGTCAAAGCTAATTTATGACAGATGACAATAAGCTAAAGTTTTTGTTAGTAAGCATTTACATCACTTGTGCGATTTGTAATCAATTCTAATTATAGTTATATACCGGCTATTAAGATATGTGGGAAATACAGATTTGCTAATTTGAATTTCCGTGCTCATTCTTCAGTTAGTTTCTTACCTTTTCACAACTTGATATTTCCAAAACTGCATACAATTGATGTTTTCCTTTGAAGTTTAATTTATTATTGAGTTTTATGTTTTCTTGTATTTCTTTAGCACCAAACACTTTACTTAGATTTCGTTTTAACAACATTCACTGTAATTCACTTTTAGCTTTTTTTTTGAGCTTGTATCTATTAAGGGGCCACATTGTGAATCCATCTATTAACTTTGTAATAGCCGACGGCTTTTTAAACCATGCGCGTAAGAGTTAAATCACGTGTCGTTCAAGTTACGTACGATTAAAACTTCGCAACGCGATCAATTCCTCTCGTGACTCGCAAATAGTAAAGAAGAGTCTGCGTCTGACGATGCTTAACAGCGTAGCGTCCATCCGAGACTAAATCGTCATCATTGTTCTGAGCGCCAACTGACTGAAACTGCTGGCCCTGGCCTCAAAGATCATCCAGCGGCAGCAGCAGCAGCAGCCAAAGCAAAGCGCGCGCACGCGTCTTGAAATTGTGAGAGTGTGTGCGTGTGTAACAGTGGCAGGGCAAGGCAAACTTAACTGTTAATCAGCAGCGAGCGACAGCGACAGGAATTCCTGTTTTCAAACAGCTGCTGGCTCGGTTGCTGCTTTACTCTGTTAAGTTTGGCAGGTAAGCTCTGTTAAGTGAATTTAAACACTTGGAGAAATATCTGAGGTGAAATATCAAACAACTCGTCAAAAAATCCAGTAAATTATCATGAGAAGACAGTTACGCTAGGGACAGATCTACGAAGAATAGTTTTCCCCAGATACCTGGCATTTGGAATCTGCGCCTGCGCCTCCTCTCGTCTTCAAACCGTCGCTGTAGATGGTAAGCTCGTATAGCCTCCAATTCTGTCTCTTAGGAGTTTTTCCTACATAATCTTTTTTTAAAGGTAGCTGAAACACTCTTAGTTCAGACATCAATTCATTAAAACAGCGGTGAGCATGATCTTTAAGTTTGGGAGCAGTCCAAAAACAACGAAGAAAACAAATAACCCTTATCAGCAAGCTTCGATTGCGCACACTGCACCTGCTGCGCCCTCTGTATGTATGAATTATCCGCGACGTGCTCCGATATGCATGTACTTTGTTGTTGTTAGAAAAATTCTCGGAGCAATGGGACCAAATGTTTTGTTAATTTCTAATTCAGCAGAACTCCTAAAAAAAATTCTTTAATAGGCTTAACAAATTCGGAGACCATATAATATTAACATTTAGGCTTACATCACCACAGCCACCCTTCCGCCTTTGCATCCAGTGCAGCACTCTGTTAACCATCCAACTTGCAACATGTTCGCTGCCGTTGTATGCTGTTGGTCTTTTTTTTCCTTCTTCTTCTTTCGCGCTGAATTGTGGTTGGCTGTTGAACGCCCCGGCACACGATCTTCAATGTTTCGTTCGTTTTCATTGAATATTGTCTGAAAGCGGGTTGGCTGTTGGCTTGTTTCTACACACAGTACTGTTATGATTTCCATGTGTGTGTGTGCATGCGTGTTGGCGTATTGTAAATGTGCATTCATTCGTCTAAGTATTGGGCTGACTAATGTGGCAAAGAGGTGGGCACTTAATGCCTGGCGAGCTGTGTAAATAAACATAAGCGAAACAAAATTTCGAATGAAATTAGTTGCTTGTTTAACAAAATGGTGAAAAAAGACAAAACAAGTTTGTTGCTTAAGTCTTTCGATTTGTTTGAGAGGGGGAGAGTAGTGAATGTGCGCGAGTGGGTAAACGGATTTGGACTTATGCAGTTGGTATTTCGCAAATAAAGTTAAATGAAACTTATACTATGTATGTAAAATATACTTTCTTATTTAGTTAAGTTCTATGTAGCAGAATTAAATAGTAAAATGTGTTTCGAATGAACATTCAAAGATTATGTGTAAGCTGTTTATTATTCTACCACTTTCGCTCAAATTTTTGGTAGTTCTCATTCCTATCGTAAGGCAACCGGTTTAACTTATTTTTATAAGCTTTGGTACTCAACATTTTTTTAAGAAAGCTAATCAAATGGAAGTGCCCAAAGAAGTAAAGAAAAGGGCAACTTTGATTAACTAGAGCAGGAGACATCTTGCTGGATTTTGTAATCATCAGTAATATTCCGAATTGATAGTTGGTTTTATTCGTTTTTAATCGCCCTTAATGATTTGTTTCAAAAACGAAAATTATTTGTTAAATTTGAGCAATGAATCGCAGTTATTGACATGATTAGTAAGACGAAATTCTTTCACTTCATACGGTACCCAAATATTTATATTGTATAATTTTTTGAGTTTTTTAGGTTCTTTTGTGGTATGTTAAGCTTCTCTCTATATTTAATAAATCATTGGCAAGAAGTAAGTGTCAACATCCTCCAATGATCGTCCAGTTCGCAACGGAACTTAACAAGCCAACGCTGAGACATGTTCATGACTTTTGCTGGTCGCCCCTTTAAAAACATTGCTTCTAGAACATCCGGCTTGAAGGACCTTTATACTTCGTCTCCCTGCAAATAAGATGGCCTAAAGTCAATGAAATCAATATATCTCTAGCCAGTGGGGTACTTTTTTGTTCGCTCTTTAAAGGTGGTAGAGTGATGGGTACACGCTCCTCATGCTCAGATGATAGCTTACTTTTGGTTTTTTATTAACTTCTTTAATATTTTGAGTTTATATTTTGCATTTGCGAAAAATCAAAAGCTACATTCTTAAAAGTTCGGAAATTTTTAAACCGAAAGCTTAATCTAAACCGCAGATTGGCATGCTATAAAAAACGAGCCGGTGGCTTAAAATGTCTGCAAACTAATAAACCAAACCAATCGATATCCCCAAATTGAATTAATGGCCTAGGACTGAAATAACCATTTTATAGTGAAACAGCTCACCAAAATATTAACTGTACCTTTTAAATTTGTCCTGGAAATCATAGACTCTGAGACTCCGTACGTACTCTACCCAAAATAAAATTCTCGTCTTCGACAGAAACCTAATCTTCTTGAACTTTTATGAGTTTCTTGTGTTTCCAACTCTTCATTATACAATATATTTTTTAACTATTTTATTTATATATTTTTTTGGTATTTCCATCTCTATATGTAAAAAATAACTAGATGTACATATATCCGGCGTTGCCCAGGTCCTTGCCATTGAGTGAACATGTTTCCTGAGACCGTTTATATTCAACTTTGAACTCGCTGCAAGTTGATATGAACATATTAATCCATACATCAAATTTTAGTTAGTATAAAATTTTAAATGTCTAAAACTCGAAGCGTAAACTTACAGATCACAGCCTAAATAATTTCTGAGATGTGGACTTGAACCACACTTGAACTGGTTCAGCCGGCTGGCTCAGCTTACTTCGTAGTAAGAGCATAGACATCAAGTTTGCAGTTCATAAATCTGAACTTCTTTTAAACCGGTACGAAAACGGCCCTGAACAAGTAAAATATCGACCAACCTACAGACCAAATATAAATTTTATAGCTTTTAAAATATGTCTTTTAAGCACTTTTGAAACAGTTCGCTTCAGTTCGCTACATTTCTCAATTTGGTTCGAGATATGGCTCAAATAAAAGTTTGGCACTTAATGTACATTTTAATATCCTTGGGGAGGTTATACCCTTGGAGAGGGTATATTAAATTTGTCCGGATGTTTGTAACGCATAGAAGCATCTCCGACCACATAAAGTATATATATTCTTGATCAGCATGACGAGCTGAGTTGATATAGCCATGTCCGTCTGTCCGTCCGTCTGTTTCTATGCTATCTCCTCCGTCAGTTTTAAAGCTATCTTAACCAAACTTTGCACGAAGTTTTTTGGTATAAATACGCTGCGCATTTGTCGGAACCGGCCGGATCGGTAACTATAGCATATAGCTGCCATAGGAACGATCGGTTGAAAAACTAGTTTTAGTGAGAAAAATTTTTTGATGTTAGTGCTATCGCTCCCAACGCTCGTATTTATAAGCTTTCAATGATTTCACATAATTTCTCCAAATTAAACTAAATTTCACGCCTAAACTATTGTCGTACATAACCTATGTTTTTATACTGGTAAGACTATCGTTATACCTCTGGACCTTGGACATAGGTAACAATTATCGATACTAATGGCTTGCTAAAACTTGAAATTGACCATTCGCCAATTGATTCATTTTTAATCGAATGTTAACTTGGAACGATCACATTACTGCAGCGGTCGAAAAAAGCAAGCACAAATAGAAAATAACATTTAAAAACATTGGAAGATACATATTTGATCGTAACCGCTTTCATGAATATCTCATGATGATTCAATCTGAAAGAATTTTTTTTTTAATATTCTGCTCGCAGTTGGAACGCATAATCTAAAAACCATAGTAAATGCTACGCAGTTTAAACTAGGAGTACACAGAGAAAAAAGGATAGTTTTTGATGATCCTCAGGATGATTTCGGTATCCATTTGGACTGGATAGTTATCCTTTTTTGGGATCCATTGGATATTTTCGAAGTCTGCTTATTTTCGCTTAAAAAAGATATATCAGAAAAAAAATATTTCATTGATCTTTATTCTTCATCCAAAGGAGCTAAAAAAAGTGAAAAAAGTGGATCTTAAAGTGGATTTTTGAATATCCATTCTTCGGGGATCTTTTTTTTCTCTTTGTAGACTCCTAAGAAAGAAATAAAGGGATCGAGTTAGTTTAGATTAATTCATCGTGTAATGTGAATTCTGTTCTTTTGTTCGAGGGTAAAACTTTCTTGTGTAGAAACATAGATGAGTTTAAATTCTTGTACCAATATTTCTTAATTTTCAATGTATAACATTAACTTTCCTGATTAACGAGATAATATATATAGTTTACGTTACAGACAGATTGGCAATTTTATATTGACCCCAGTTAGTTCCGCTGATCATGAATAAATGAACATTTTGAGGTTGGCACGATTATAGATTTAATATCCTTTGCAAGCAACTGGATTATGGACTATATTATAACTCCATGTGTTGTACAAAACTGCAGTCGATAGAACAGGGAGGTTCTTGAAACAGCTACTTATAATAAAGTCAACTTGTCTTTCTATAGCTCACTGATCATAATACCAAATACAGCCATGTTTTCATATCCACCTCCAAAAAAATTTAGTGATTTTAGTCCGGTTTTGCATCAAATTTGGTACCTAATCACCAGACGATTTCGAAAACCTAATTGTTTTGTATAAAGTTTACAAGTTGAACTTACTGAAAGGCGCTAGCCATTGAAATCTGTGGAAATGTTTGTCTGCGTATACATAGGTGGTCGTCTTCCTGGCTGGTTCCTTGATGTTGTTTAGCCTGTCGCGAATAACATTGACAGCAAACAGACGCTGAAGAAGAAGCAGTAGCAAAAATATGTCCATGTTCCGTATTCCTCTCTATATCTCTCTCCTTCCAACTGGCTCTCTTCATCTCTGTCTATCTTGGTCTGGACTAAGCAATTGCAAAAATTGAATTATTCATGGCGATTGTACGACAATCAATTGAAATTGAAATAAAATGCTGCTGCCAAGTTGATGTTGTTGTTGCTGTTGTTTTTCCTGCCCGCCTTTGACATGTGCGCACAGCTATTTTTCAGTTTTTCTGTTTGGCTTGCGTTCAATTGAAATTGTGATTTAAAGTATCTGTATCTGGATCGATTTGGCCACAAAATCGAATGTCGCCATGTCTGCCGATCACTTGGCAAGCGAGCATTTTCTGTTGAAGACTTGAAGATTTGTCGCCCATTTGGTTTTGGGTTGTGTTACCTTTTTTTGGTAATCGAGCAATTTGTATTTGGCCATGTAGCTGGGAAGTTGAAGTGTTTGAGGCTTGGTTTCGTGCTCCAGTAAGTAGGTAGATTATTTGATATCTCATTATGGGTTGGGTAAAAGAGATGCAATTGCACGATTCTATCCAAGATTCCTGGTTTATATCCTAACCCTCTAAATAACTGTTCCATTAGTTGACACAACGTATCCCAGGACCAGATGCAAACTAGTTTTCATTTCATTTCTTCCTCCTTTTTCCGGAACAAATTTCGTTGGCCTAAGTTATGCAAATTTATCAACAGCCTCTTCAGTACGTTGATTTATGAGAGCGTCTGAGATCGACCTCGGAATCTGCTTGTGCATAAAACTGTAGCAAATTTGAATAAATCTAACAATGTCCTGTGCTCTGTCCTGTCGTCCTGCATTCTCAAAAGCGCGTCGACACCTTTATGAAGTGTCAGGAAGTCAAGAGAGTTCATTAATTTGACATGAGCCGTGCTCTTGAAACTCGTATGGGATACTCGCGAGATGTTTATACACATAATTGTTGCATAATAAACACATTAATCATAAGTGAAGAGTGACGAGTGTAGGGGAGGGTTGGTGGAATGGGAAATGGCCAAGTTTTGCTAATGGTTTCAGATCATGTTTTGATGCTTGATGTGTTTTGTTAGAGAGCATCTGCCTTCATTTGTAATCATTTGTATTGAAACGAGGAAGGGAAAGCTGTTGCAGTTAGATCAGACTAAATCTTGTCATCTTTGTCTCATCTGCCTTGGCATTTTTCTGGGCCGCGCCTTTGGGGGCACCTATTTTGCCTGTGATGTCATCTTATACGGGCGCACATTTCTCCATCTCCAGCGAGTCATATAAATTCGTAGCCCAATTTGTTAAGAGCGCGTGCTTCAGTTTCGCCTCTGTCTGTCGCTCTGTCGGCGGCAGCGGCGGCTTTTGCTCAAAAGAGCCTAATAACAATTGTGCGATCTGGTTTGCTGTTGTTGCGGTTGGTCTCCGTTGCTCTTCCTCGGAGTTAACAAGCCAAATTTTGCGCTTTTGTAAACGAAGTGCAGAATACTCTGACGATATTGAATTTTTTTGGGTGGTCCGAACCGAACATGAACCGGAAGTCGGCTATAAAGTCGGGAATAATGTATTCCCGCCAGAGCCAGAACCCCTACAAAAAAGTAAAAAATACGTTTTGATTAAAAATTATAATTAAGTAAATTAATTTTAATAAATCTACCTAAATTTACCAGTACATAGAAAAAAAATCATCTTAAATCCATTTATTTAGACAGTGACTTAAATTTAACATTTTTTATTGTAAATTTTCAACATTTCTCATAATAACCATTGGATTTTTTTTAAAAAATGTGCTTAGAATTTAATTTATACTTCAAGTATGTTAAAAACAAAAATTAAATAGGAACAAATATTTAATTCATATATTTGCATAGTACATTTAAATCTACTACAAAAACCTTTGATTTTAAGTTGAGTAAAATATTTAAATATAACACGAAACATGTTTAACTTTTTAACGGTTTTTTTTAAGTGAAGATAAAATGACTCGTTTTAGCAAAGACATTGTTCGATCAAAAAGGCTATATCTTCTACAGCGTTTTGAATTTCAAACAATCCTTTCTTATTCTCAAATATCCAAGCTGTTAAAAAATGCAAAAAAATAAATCGAAATAAATTTTCGCACAATGAAAATAGAAATAAGTGTTGTATTCCATCCAACTTTGTTTTAGTGCAAGCTTCATTGAATAACATTACAGAAAAAGCAAACACGACGAGATGGGGTACAAAATTTTTGGATTTTATTATGGAAATGTGGTTATGTTTTGATAAAATTAATTTTTCTTCCAAGTTTACAAATTTCTTAAAAACTTTCTTCTGATATTAATTATAAACGAGAGCTGAAGTTAAAGTCGGCTCTAACCGACTTCGATATACCCGTTACTCATGAAAAAACATGTTTAACAGTGTTCCTGCGTTCCTTAGGGTGAACATCTGAAAAGTATGCAACACTTTTTTAAATCGGCTATTTTTCACATTTTTGCTCATAACTTCAGAACCGTTCATCCGATCCTTATCATTTCTTCGGCAAATCGATTTATTTTGCTAATTACTAACTATCTTCACTTTTAAACTGATCTGCGTGGAGATAAAAGAAGCATTTGTCCCATACATGTCAAACCTCTATCTCTTACCATCTCTGAGATCTAGGTGTTCATACAGACAGACGGACGGACAGACAGACGGACATGTCTATACCCTCTAGTACGGCCGTCCGACGCTATATCAACGTTCCGTCGACGATATTGTGACAGTCGTCGACGCACGCTTATTTCCCTCACAATGAGCTCGACTGACGTATTTTGCAAGGGGATGTCCGCTCAATACGTTAACGACTCTCCAGGCCCGCTAGGTCGACGCAATGCCAGCAGAGAAGCTACGTAAACGACGCTCGTTCGACCCAATGACATGCATGGTGCGACTTTTTTTATTTATTTATTTATTTGGTTAACAATGATCTGCTAACTTAAAACAATTGGCAATAGTAATACAAAGTTGTTTAGAGTAATAGGTTAGAGGTTAGATACTTCAAGGTGTTCATAAATTTCACTTAAAATAACATTAAAAGATTTTTCAAACGAAAAGATAAAAGAAAGGGAATTATAATTAGAGCATAAGACACGAAAAGGTTCATGAAGGGCATAGTTGGACCTGCAGAGTGGCAAACGTAGTGGCCGGAATGTACGGGTGAACCTTGAGGGTACTGTAAATTCTATAGAAGTGAGGAGCGATTGAGAGTCTACCAATCCGAGAAGAAGTTTGTGGACGAATAGGACACCATTGCATATTCTGCGGTGATGCATAGATTGAAGATCAATTAGTTTTAACCTCGATCGGTACGACGGTAAATGCCTATTGGGGTCCCAATGCAGATTGCGAAGAGCGAAAATTAGAAATTGTTTCTGGACAGATTCGATTAGCGATTGCTGCTCTTTGTACTGTGGGCCCCATACACTAGAGCAGTATTCCAAACTAGGGCGTACTAAGGATATGTACAATGATTTAGTTGTGTAAGGGTCATCAAACTCTTTGGACCAACGCTTAATAAATGCCAGAACACCTTTGGCTTTATTTACTGTAGCTGCGATATGGCTGTTGAAACACAATTTCTGGTCAAATAGTATACCAAGATCGTTTACCTGTGTAATACGGTCCAGGGTATGATTCCCTATAGAATAGGAGACAACGTGAGGTGAGCTGCGGGGAAAAAGTCATCATTTGGCATTTGGAATGGTTCAAGAAAAGAAGATTATTTGAACACCAGTTCTCCAGTTCATTAAGGTCTAGTTGAAGGCGCGTGTGCAAGAACCAATCGGCGTATGGTAGACAGATTTTAACGTCATCTGCATACATAAATACAGTTGAGTACGATATGACTTGTGGGAGGTCATTTACAAAAAGGACAAAAAGCAACGGGCCTAGGTGACTGCCCTGTGGGACACCTGACGTCACGTTCACAACTGTTGAAAACACATTGTTAAATAATACCCGTTGTGTACGATTTGATAAATAAGCCGAGATCCAGTTCAATAAGTTTGGTGGAAAACCCAAAAGTGACAATTTGTGCAGAAGAAGAGCATGATTAACTGAATCGAAGGCCTTGCTAAAATCAGTAAAGACGACATCAGTTTGTGACCGGCACTGAAAACTGCGATTTATCAGTGATGAAAACTCAAGAAGATTTGTCATCGTCGATCGACGTTTAACAAAACCATGTTGAGAAGGAGATATGAGGTTGCTACATAGGTGCTGCAGTTGGAAGGTGATCAACTGCTCAAGCAGTTTTGGGATAGCAGAAAGCTTAGCAATGCCTCGATAATTCTCGACATTCAAACGAGATCCTTTTTTATGAAGTGGAATAATATAAGATTCATTCCAAATCTGTGGGAGACAAGACTGTTTCAAAGATAGATTAAATAGATAGGTAATGGGTGAGCACAAAGCTCCAGCACAGTACTTCATAATACAACTTGGGACGTTGTCAGGACCAGCAGAGAAAGAGATATCAATCGAGGACAAACTTTGCAAAACGTCACATTCATTAAAATAGGAAAGAAAAATATTATTCGCCTGAGGTAGAGAGTAAGGATATGGAGAAGAAGAACAGTTGTAGGATTGTGCTGAGTAAGTCGTTTGAAAGAATGAGGCAAATAGATTAGCAATATTAAGATCAGAAGATTCAGTTTTATTCTGATAGTGAAGGGACGGAGGAAATGCATTCTTCTTCCCATCTTCCCATCTTAATGGTGGTCTCCCCCTCTTGCCGCCTCCATTGCCAGCCGCCTTCGATTTATTCGCCTTTTTTACTGGAGCTTATTCGTCTATTCTGGCGACATGACCTAGCCAGCGCAGCCGCTGTTGTTTTATGCGCTTGACCAGACAGGTGTCCCCATACAGCTCATACAGTTCGTTTTTTTTGCGGAAATCATCGCCGACTTTTAAAGGTCCATAAATCCTCCGAAATAAATTTCGTTCAAACACACCAATCGCCCATCCGCTGCTGTTATTGTCCATGCTATTGCGCCATATGGCAGGACTGGGATGATAAGCAACTTGTAAAGGGCTATTTTGTTCTTCGCTTGAGGTCTCTGCTCTTGAACTCCCTACTTATTATCATATTATAATATGTAAAAAAATGCGTAAATTTTTGTTGAATTTGGGCTATAACTTATAAAAGCACTACACTGGGAAAATAAGGATGATCGTCCGGATATTTTCGGTATTTGGACTGGGTAGTTAACTATCCTTCTTTGGGATCCATTGGATTTTTTTCGAATTCAATTTATTTTCGTTAAAAAAGGATATATCAGAAAATAAATATTTCATTGATCTTTACTCTTCATCCAAAGGAGCTGAAAAACTGAAAATATCTTAAGTAAAAGTAATATATAAAATATTTTATATAATAAAATTAATAAAATAAAAATATGATTCTCCATTTAACAACTAATTGATCATAATTGCGTTTATTATCTCTTCTATCACTGTCCAGGGCTCAGTAGAAGCCCTTTTTTCTGATATAGAGCACGGCTTGTGGCTTAAGTTAGGAAAGCTTGAAACATATTTTTATGTATTAGATTTAAGCAAGTAAATGAATTGAAACAACAACAATCCGCCGGACTCCAGGCGACAGCAAATAATATATAAACGGACTCGTTTGCCAAATAAAAATAAAAATAATCGGTGAAAATTAAAGTAACTATGATCTCACACAAGTAACTAATCAATTTCTTCCAGACAGCTGTTTTTCTTCTCAGATAAACATACAATTTACTCTGTAATTTGTTAGTCAAAGTAACTTATAATTCTTTATGGAAGAGGAGAAGGTGGAAGGCTGCATAAAATCAAGATTGAACATAAACTGAAGTTAAATTGTCCTTCTATTAAATTATTGTATCCAAATCCAAAAATGTACAACCCAGATAGCCCCCGCTTAATTGGCTTAATTTTAAGCCAGATTTCATAACCAAAACTCTTTACCCATAACCCAAACTGCCATCATTTCAGTTAGAGTATGTTCAGCTTTTTTTTTTTGCATTTGGCTTGTATTTTTGCAGGCCTAAGCTTAAAGTGACAAATTGGAGCGCTTTAATACTCTTGACTCTGGGGTAACACATGTGGAACGATCCACTTTTAGGGCTTGGCACCAGCACAGCACCAAAAACCAAATTTAAGTGGAAAAAATTAACTTTACCCTATAAATCTCAGAGACTTTAATTGAATGCGAGGGGAAACTTTCCAGTGATTTGATTTATTTTTGCCCTGCCAATTTTGCAGGTTAAACTCTCGGTGGGAATTAGACTTGCCGGCCTCGCCCAGTGCGGCTCGAGAACAAAGTGCCACCGAAATGCCAAAAACAATTGCTTCACATTTCCGTGGCTGCATATTTCAACTTTCTTTCGGTATGCCTAATCGCAAGCGAGGCTAGACCAGAACCAGTCGCAAGATCAAAGCTCGGCGATATAATTGGTCGTTGTTTTATTTGACCGCATCCACATCCACATGCACATCCCAATCCCAATCCCAATGCTCAATCCACATTGCTTAGGGGTCCGCTGCTTGCTGCCCGCTTAATAATAATTCGTTTTGGCAAACAATGTAAATTCTTCATTAGCTTCCTAATTTGCTTGGCCAGCGCTTTGGGAAAAATCCATTCGGATCCTTTTGGCTGGCAATTGCCGTTGGCATGCTGGAGATCTGGATAAAATGGTATTTTATGAAGGTTCCAAAGGAAATTTGTTACATTTCTCAATTGTGCTTAAAGTCTCTATATGGGAGTATTGGTGTATGTGTGTTATATAATGCTGCTTAAACTGTAGATTATAAGGGAAAAATGTTTCTATTTGTAGGCGGTGGAGAAGTTCTTGAACCCTTGAACCCTTTAGGAGTAACATAAAAATAAGAAAAATAGAGCTATGCCAAGTTAGTTAAGCAGATTTTGGCTGACCGTTTAAAAATTTGTATGTTCTAGAGATCTGCAAGAAGGCCTGTTCTGTTGACTACAAGTACACTCACTGTAAAAGCGTAAGTGGTGTGACTGGCACCCACAAATTTGAGGTCAAATGAAATACAAACTCGTTGTTGTATTGGTATTTTGTGACGAGTGTGTTGAGTGCTTTAGAAATAGCAATGGTAAACTCTGTTAAATTATTTTTGTAGTCTCAAGAGAAGAGAGAGAGAGAGAGCGACAAAAACCAAAACTTTTTAGTGGTCCCATTAACACAGGTTCTCTTTCGCAGGAGTATTGAAGGAGAGCATTAATTTTTTGCAGTGGTTGAGATATATAATATACAAATGCAGTACACTAGCAGTTGCAGTGTACCCTTGCAGACCTCTGGTGTGAACCATATTAGAGTTTCCAGATTTGTAAACCAATTTTATATCCAGTTTGGCTTGGGTTTGTTTTGACCTTTAAACCGACTATAAATAGATTAATGGCCTTGAAAACTCCGTATGTTCTTGATTTTAAGTTACTTTTTAATGGATCTATTTCAAGGGCTTACAAAATATTTAATTTTTAGGGCCGATTTCACATCATCTAAATCAGTTCGAAATAGCTATATTCGACCAGAGAAAGTAGCATACTTTCTTAATGTATTTTTATATCTTTCGTTAAAGAGATGCTTTTATAAAGGGGTGTCAAAAGAGATTTCACTACATTCATTGAAATTTTATTATTTTGTATGGAAGCCATTTTTTATATTTTAGTAAAATTTTTTAGTTTGTTTTGGCAAAACAGAAATTGTATAATTGTGCAAAATGTTCTGGTAAATGAAAATAATCACAAATATAATTGGAAGACCTATGCCTTTCGAACTTCATCATAATTGTAGTTTAATCCTAATTAAAATCGTTATATATTTGTTGAGATCAGAATCTTATAATAGTTATTGCCTAAGAGTACGCTGACTTTACTCTTATCATATATCTGCAAAGAGACTCTTTGACAAAAGCGTGATAGCACATAAAATATCTCAAAATATTTAAAAAATGTAGCCTTCTTAGATGAAATGACCTATGCTAGGACCGCTGCTGATGTCTGATTTTTCTGCAAGCCTGCCTTTGGGATTCCCAAGCGGTCATAGCAGTTCTGTCATGACGTACCTTTTGCCAACTCATTGAAGTCAGGCGCAGACTACTGAAGATTGAATTGGTATTCATGAACTAGCTATACAGTCAACCTGCCTCCTTTGTGGTGTTTTGCGGGAATTGCTTTAGAAAATTTATGGACAAAATCATTACTTAATGAGCCTGCTAAAAAGTTATGCAATGAAATCCATATCTGCCGCTATAAATGTTGTTAAAATAAAAGATTTATATAATGAATACAAGCGCGTCCTTAAAAACATAAAATCAATCCTCTCAAATCGGGACAGGTTCACTCCGAAGTGCGAGCCCGTGAAATTTTTTGTTATTGGTTTCACGGAGCGGGTTCTGGGAACGGGCTCCTGTTCAGGAATAATTTTATTTTTCTATACATCATCCGAGCTGTATTAAAGTTAATTATGGATAAATCAAATTCAGAACTAAAGAAAAATTTGGCTGATACTTGTGTTGCCGGACTTTTTTTCGGAATCTTTAGGCCCTCTTAGAATTCCTCCAAAAGAAGCAAAGAAGTCATTCATTATGTATTCGTCACTCATTTTGTATTTTTATTTTTATAGCTCTTCAGCTAAAGATTCCATTTTATGTTCTTGGTGAAGAATCATTAAAGCTTTTGTAAATTAGGATAAGACAGTTCAGCAATTCGTCTCTTCGCAAGCTGTTTTTGTTTCAAGGTAAAATAATTAAGTTTCTTGGGTCCAAAAAAAGCTAATAATTGGAATTGAATGTAAAAAGTAAAAACGTTTTTATAGGAACTTTCTAAATATGTACAAACATTCAAACCTAAAAACACAACTACATTGTATGATTCCAATAACATATGGAAAAAAAAGGAAAATGCATTTTTTCTGAGCCGAACCCTATTTACCTATTTTTTGCTCCGGTTTGGGTTCAGGTTCGGGGGTAAAATATATTTTTGCTCAGGTCCAGATTCGTTTTGGACTTCCCAAAAATCCCGAAGTCTCTGAATACGAAGCGGTTCATCTCCAACCCGGTTTGCCGCCCTGGTTTTAAGAAAACTATTTTTGGCCAGTTTTATTATTTAAATAAATCAATATTTTTAGACTTTAAGAAAACTTTACACTACATCTTTGTGTGGGATATCATTTTGGACCTCTTTAAAATCAGCCTCCTCTAGCTGACCATCCTCTTCCAAATCATTAACATCTAAACTATTTTTTCCGACATGTCAGAAACTTTTTCGGACGAAGCGGGTTGCCACCTGTACGGAATGTTTCCCTCTTTTCCAATGCTACTTCAGCTTTGATGTTTTTCTCCAGCCCTTCATATTTTGCTTGAAGATTTTAGTGCGCTGAATTCCGGCCTTGATAGCTGAAAGTGGTAACCGATTTTGTCAATCTTTTGTCGTTTATACACAGGATTGGTAATCCAATTTGGTAATGTGGGACTTTATCTGTTGCATAGCGTTACTTGGCCAATCGCTATTTCCAACCTTTTTAGAAGATGTAAAATCCGCCCTAAGAATTAAAGATTTTGGAAGTAGAAGATTCATAATTAAGTAGAAGATAGTTAGACTGAAACTAAAAATGTTTTATATTAAAATGTCTAAGACCTCCTTGGTCAATAAGTTTAATCGGAGTTACAGTTCGATTTCACATCAAATAGACTTTTTCGTTTGTAAACATTCCCATTTCCACACAAATTTCCAACGAAAATATGCTAAAGTGGATTAATTTTGCTTCAACTCTGTTGGACTATAATTTGAAGTAGATTGCGCTCTAATAAATATGAGCAGACATCAAAGCTAATGTCCCAACTCATCACCATGAGCATGCGAGTTTCAGTTACCATAAAAAAGAGGGGGGAAAAAGAAAAAATAAAAACGTTAGCCTAAACTTAATTAAAATTAAAACTCAACCAGGGAGAGAGACGCCTGCTAGATGCTCGAGAGATTTGCCTTACCAGAAGAAGAAATGTTAATATGACGACAAAAATTGCCTCAGTTGACGTCTCGGACGCGGACAACGAATGAAGATTATGACAGAGTCCAAGTCCAAGCCCAGGTTGGGATTCAGTTCATGGCTAAATGCTGCTCGTGCTGCTGATAAATTACACGCCATTTTAGAGTGTTGCGCTTCCTTGTTACTCCGTCAACTGGTGTTGACATGGCCAAAGCGAAGTGCAGGGTATTAAATGATCATGACTTGTGGCTGGAGCACTTGCCAGTGGTGTTATTAAAATGAAATCATCATCATCATGTGCAAGTGACAGAAACGGGGCCGACGACGATAGGAAAGGAACTAATCTTGCTGATGATGAGAGAGGAGAATTCAATTGGACAGAGGGAAATGAGTTTCGCATTCTCTGTGCAATCTTTCACTCCACATGCTGCGGAAAGCCACCGAAGGAATGCGTTTTGTTGATTGATCGATTGATTGAGTGATTGACAACGGCGCCAATGATCGCTCGCCCGATCTTCGGATAGTTCACATTCGCTAATTAATTAAATGTAAAATGCCAAAGATGTCATAGTGAGCCAAAAGGCGAATATGGCAAAGTTGATGAGAGACTGAAAGGTTTTGATAGCTCTCCTTGGAGTTGCCCAGTCGCGAGTACATTATGGTACAGTAGGCATTCTTTGTGGCCTTTGTTTTGTTTTGCGACCATTCTTTACGAGCGGCAATAAATTTAACAATTTGTTTAGTGCAGACACACAAATACACAGAAACACGCAAAGTGTCTACGGGAGCTGCCTTATATGGGGCTCGAATGCCTGGCCTGGCCCGGCCTGTCCTGTCCTGAGGCACAGCCGTAGATGCCAAAAGCAAAGCAATTTGTCGTGCGGTAAACAAAAAGCGCTTTGGACCATAGCAGCTGGTCGATGCTCAAGGATTTTGAGTGAGAGGCCCAAATGAAAGCAAGAGTACTGAATTATTTCACCAGTATTCTTGGCACGAACTTGCGCTAAAAGATTTAGACACCAAATATGGCTGCCAAAGAAAATCAAAGCTGATGGATAGAATTATAAACTTTCTATGGATTAGATGTAAGTTTACTATTTTCTTGTTTACCTTAACAAGTTGATTTATAGATATTATGGTTAACTGCAGTTGAGGACTGAAACGTTATGATGTTACAAGATAAATTAAGTTCTGGCCGCTGTCCATAGTGAAATCACTAAGCGGATGCAACCAAACATCTTTTTCTTATTCAAATGGGTACAAGAGAGGGTGCTCTTTTCAGAAATCTACCCTCACTCCATAACCAAAGTGTTAGAAGCAGGAAGGAATTTTAGAAACAGATTTGATTAAAACCAATTCGCATTTTGCGTTGTTCCACTTTTTTAAGCTTGCATTGTTAGTTTATTTCGTCAAAAATCCCAGATTTTGTGTAAAAGAACTAATAATTCGCTTCTTTCAAATTTTAGGCTTAGTTTAAGTGCGAAAAGTTCTTGATTCAGGCACATGTGTTTTTATTTTCGTACTTAATTTACCCAAGAACAAAATATACTTGGAATTTTAAGTACAAAAGGAAAAATCCCGACAGAGGGTTAAAATTTTAAGTCCGGATTAGCCTCCGAATTTCTTCGTAATTAATTCAAAACGTATTGTATTAGGTATGGAGCATACTTAACAACCGACTGTGAGATTGAGAGAGCGAACAAACTGAGAGCAAAGGCAAAAGGGTGTCTGCACTCTTAGCTATGATTTGGTCGCTATCGCTCGCGTGTGCTTGATGGTCGTGTGAGCTAAGATGCAGTCCTTCGTGTTCAGTCTTTAAGGTTTTGAGTTGAATTCCCAGACAAGGTCTTTCTTTTTTTATGTTCCTTGATGTACATATATACACAATTTGGGGCAATATCGCTTAGAATAGGGCAAAAACAAAATTCCCCAAACGATTTTTGGTCTGCTGCCAGGTGCCTTAGTTCATTCTAACTTAATCTGGTTTCTGCATGGTTTCTGCACACCTTTGTAGAGCCATCTACGCGATGTTTTCATCTCTCCACTGTGCCCAATTCAATTCCATTTTCGTCTCTATATCTCAGTTGCGAAGGGTTTGTTTCTCGAAAACTCCAGGAGATTTTCGTTTGTGATGGTGAAAGGCCAACATATGCGGCAAATAATTCTCGGATAATTCTGTTCACGACGGTTTGAAGTTATCCGCTTACATAATTTGGTTTCTGAGCTATATAATAACACCGACTTTTTGCTGGAACTAAAGATACGCAGTTTCGTTTTCAGTAATATGGAGTGGGAGCGCCACACCCGGTGTAGCTTTCGAAAGGCATTTTTAGCTTTGGAAATGCGTACTTTCACATTTATCATTGCATCGCCATCTTTTGCAATGACACTTCCCAGATTTCAGAATTTTTCGACATCCTTAATGCTTACGAGTCTGCCATTAACTGCCACGGTTAGGGGGTCTTATCGGGGGTTTGCGTCAACATCAGCTTCGACTTCAAGATATTGGGTTTAAGGTCAGCTGCGCGGGCATTTTGTTCCAAAGCCTTCATCTACTAGGGCCTTATTGGGGGCTTGCGTTTACCCTAGCTGTTACTGCCTGTCCAGCAAATGTGAGACATGCGTCTTTATATTACGCCATTATCAGTTTTATGATACTTTCCGGGATACCGCAGTTATAAAGAGAGAGAGCTATATGTCCTCCCTATTACTAGTGTCAATAGCTCGCTCGAAATCCACAAACATTAAGTAGAGTGGATACCTTTGTTCCGTGTACTGCTTATGAGCAAGGTTTTAATATGGTCTACACTGGGTCAAGTTGGGCCTGGAACCATTTTGCTATTGTCTGAACAGGCCATTTAGCAATTCTTGCTTCGAGTACATATCGTTCTTAAATTCGAAATTGACCGTTAAAATTGGAAAAAAATACAATTTTTATTCAAGAATAATAAAGATTTAATTTAAGATCATTTCGTTCTTGATGTAAAAACGAGCTCTTACTTTAAGTACAAATCGCTCTTAGCTAACATAAATAAGAATAAACGCTTTTGAATAAAAAATTTCCGTACTTAAATCAAGAATTCTCTGGCTTAATGGAGTTTTAAAACGGAAAATTCTTGAGTTAAGTACAACAACTCTTAATTTTTCTTCCAGTGCTGTGACTACACATCTTCCGCGTCTTTAAGGGGGCAGACTGTAGCTATTTTGATCTCGCCGCTAGTCTCCGTTAAGTGTTGCCTCTTGGTGGCAAGCATTTCCTTCATCTTATTGATGCCTGCATCTGGACTCTAACCAGGCCAACTTGGATTTTACCTAGGTAGTCTAGTCATTAGAACCACCGTTTTTTTTGCATGGTGAGAGCTTGTTTAGCTCTCAAGTGTTACTTGACTCGGTTCTTTATTGTGACTTGACTTTTCGTCAGCCGAATGGTCTGTGACAGACAATGTTAAGGCACCATGTCGTAAGTGTTCAATCTCTGAAGTCCTGAGGTGAAGCCAAAAATACAACTTTGTATGAGCTTTTATTAAAAGATGATTTCATATCTATGGGAAACTATTTTTACCAAAACATATGGAAGCTATAATATCATCTTAATATTTTTTCCAGATGAAGTCCGATTTCCTACTCAAAATACTAAATACCGTGATCTTTTTTTTCTGTGCGCCTACCATCTTTATCTTATATTGCTGGCCTTAACTTTAAGTTTATAATGTGTTCTTGGGTTGAGATCTCTTCGTCTCTGTTGAATTTTAATAACATTTCGTCCCGGTTTCAAGACTACTCTCTAAAACAACACGCCCTAAAAACTCCCAAGTTCGCCCCAAAAATCCGACCTAATATAATTCACTGTTCTTCTCAATTGTAGAAAAATTTTTTCAAAATAATTTATTTTTAGGGAAAGTTTTCTATGGAAAAACTGTTTCAAAAATAAGATAAGAGATTAAATAAAATAGTTAGATAATTAACTCACTTCCGTATTTCTTTGATAGTTTTAGTAAAGATTGCAAAACATTGGGAACTTCCTTAAAACAAACACCGTATCCGTTAACTCAAATCTGTAACTCAATTGCGACAAATCCCTACTGACTAAGACCCACCGAACTTGCAATTTTAATTTATGGTAACGCGATCCTCCAAAGTCCAAGTCGACCACTTCTGAGCGCGTGACACTAACCGCTTTGGTCTACGCTTATCTTTTATTTAACATGTTCGCTCTGTATAAATATGGAGAAGCCGCCGTCTTCATTTGCCGGGAATAGCTTCATTTTGTATTGGCGGCCGCCGCCTTTGCGCTTCATTAATTATGCGAGCTGCCTCTCTTGGAGTAGAATTGATGGTCCATAGACTCTACGTTTCTCAGTCCAGTTTGCGGCATGATAAAGTTGTAATTTGTTGGCAGTTAAAGGTGTTGCTTATAGTGCAACTAATCGACATAATAAACTAAACTATGCGTGGCTAAACGAGATCTTCGTAAGGTAACCACAAATGATGATGACAATGTTAGGCAAAAAGGAAGAAGGTTGAAATAGTAGTTCAATTAGCTGATTGAAAATGAAACTGGATAGTTGGGCATCTTCGGTTGCGAGCCAATAATAAAAACTTCCCTCATAAACTGAGAATAAGTAAAAGAAACATCTTAAAATTGGCTACCTATAAAACCGCCTTTAATTTCCCTCTAAGAATTTTGTTAGCCCAGAAGGGCGTATGAAAATACAATTTGGTGTCAATGCGCAAAAAACAAAATCCACTAAAAGAACCGCTAAAGTGAAAACCCGACGAGACAAAGCAACAAGCAGAACCAAAAGGTAAATAGCGGGCAACAAGTGGATGCCCATTTGCCGTCGGCCTCCACATTGGCCACGCCATGGCCTCGCCGTCGTCGTCGTCTTTCTCCAGGCCAACCTCCTCTCGTATGCCACATGCTAGCCAGCCGGCCAGCCATATAATGCAGCTCATCAACAACCCAAAAACCAAAGAGTTGGAGGCAAATGCAACATGTGCTACAACCACATCTTCCACCACGACGACCCGAACTGGCCATAAACAAATATGAGTAGCTTCGCACACAACCTGTGTGCTGTTTGCCTCCTTCAAGAAGTGTGGGAAAATTTTCGGAATTTCTTTCGTCTTTCTCCTTCTTTTCCATAGGGGAAGAGATGACGACAGGTTTGTCTGCTGATGGTGGCGGTGGTGGTACCTGGGTTAGGCATGCCAACTAGCGAAATTCTTTTTGATAATTTAATTTAAGAAAAATTGTATATAGGCCTTCAACGACCCCGACCCCTTGACCAGGCGGGCCACGAGAATTAAGCACAGCGAATCTTAGCCCGGTCTCGCTCTCTCTCTCTCTCTCTCTCTTAGTGAATGTGTGTGTCGAATTTGAATTTTTGAATTCATTTACAGCCTAGCAACAGCAGAGAAACAGAGAAAGTTTGCTCATGCCGAAAAAAATAAGTCTAATTATCCATTTAACCCACAGAAAATTTTAGTATTACGTGTAGAAATGAGTTTGGAAAGTGTCTTTTGTGCATCTGTTCTTATGAGCTCAAGGTAGTAGACTGCCCGACTTCGAGTTACTTAGGGGAAGGAATATTTAATAGCCTTCCCTTATGTTACTTAACATAGCATTACCATTAATTCTAACTTATTAATATTATGTACTTTTCTACATTAGTAGTAAGAGTTTTTTTTCTTTGAACCTTAAAAGCATGTACTCAAAAGAGATACAAGTTTAGTTAGGAACATTACTTCGTATTATTCAAAATTGTTCTGATTTCAAAGCAGTTCAACCGTGTTATTTTCATGTCAAGTACAAGTGTGACGAACTAAATTTGTATCTTATCTGAGTGTAGGCTTTAAAGAGATGATGCATAGAAAAAAGATTATGTGAAGAATTTAAGAGAGCCCGATGCGATTTTAAGTTGTATTACCAGGTGTTTGGTCAGGCTAGCCGTATAATTTGCACCTGTTAACATAGTAACTTTTTTGATATATCGTTTATAAAAATATCGATAATCGCCAATATCGGTAAACAAAATATTATATCGGAATAACACTTATGGTTCAACAAAAATATCGATATATCGATCAAATATAGACAACCCTAGTACTCAGTAATATCCGGCATACAAAAAAGTCTTGCGGTATTTCCGCAAGCTTGTCTTTGCAAGCGCGTAGTTCTAGTTGTATTCGTCGCATCGGTTCACGCTAGAGCTTTTTGGAAAGCTCTTTTCACGCGCTAACACGTGTTTGATTTATTGTTGTTTGTTTTAAGTCGTTCGTGAGTTATAGCGTTGCAAACATGGTGCAAAATAAAGAGAAAATACGGCATATTTTACAGTACTACTACGATAAAGGTAAAAATGCATCTGATGCTGCCAATAAAATTTGTGCAGTTTATGGACCCGCTACAGTTTCCATTTCCACCGCACAACGATGGTTTCAACGTGTTCGTTCTGGTGCAGAGGTGATCGAAGATGCGCCACGGTCCGGAAGGCCTGTCGTCGAAAATTGCGATAAAATCGCTGAATTGATCGAAAGAGACCGGCATAGTAGCAGCCGCACAGTGGGCGGTTTGGCGAATTTAGCGTTGCAAAAATCAAAAATTGATGGTCGATTTTTTTGACCGCTTTAATTTAATTTAATAAAGGGAACCCCAGATAGCCCGAAAATGTTTAGGTTTTTTAATTTGGTCAATTATTTTGGATTTTACAGTGGTTCAAAGTTGAACAATTTTTCAAACTGATAAATTTTTGTATTTTTTTGGTTTTTAGTTTTTAGTTTTTGAGTTATTGTCGTTTTACTGAAGTACTACTTTTGTACCTCATTTTCCCACTTTGGTGGACTGCGAAAAGTACAGCCACGCTAGTTCACGCTTCTAGAGTGAAAATTTTTTAAAATACATATTTCTTAATAAAAATATATTTATGTGGTCTTGCGCATAGCTGCGCCTTGCGAGCATGAGCTACTTGAACATATTAAAATGCATGAATAATCTACATATTTAGGTGAAATCAAGCGGAGTGCCGGTTTTGGGTAGCAAAAATCGTAACTTTTGAATGGAAAGAGATATTTTAAAAATTTCAAAGGAAATGTGGTAGAAAATTTCAGTAGCTTTCAAATAAGCTTAAGTTCATTATTGTAGGTGAACTGGGTGTTCCAGGATTGGCCGCCAAACTGCAAATTGGATAAACTAAAAAGGTTGCAAGAAATAAGAAAATTATTTTAACTTTGTTTTAATAATTAAAAATTAGTTTCTTATTAAATTTTGTTAATTTTAATTAGTTTAACAACATCATTTTTAATAAATCGTTAAAAAAAATGAATATGTTTTTGTTATCGCATGCGATATTTGTAACATTTTAAACTTTTCACTTTGACAGTCGATTCTGAGTCACCCGGTAGACCTACAATGAAATCCTTACGCTCATAGTAAAGTTTCAGAAATTCTTTATAATCGTCCCGTTGAAATTTTTTAAAAATCTCTTACCGTTCAAAAGTTATGATTTTTGCAACGCTAAATTCGCCAAACCGGCCACTTTAGCCGTAGCATCGGCCAAGAGCTGGGCATAAGTCATCCACTCTGAGCTGCTCCCCTATGGCCAAACGCTCAATTCGGACCTGTACTGCCAACAACTGGACCGCTTGAATGCAGTACTCATGCAGAAGAGGCCATCTTTGATCAACAGAGGCCGAATTGTCTTCCATCAGGACAACGCCAGGCCACACACATCTTTGGTGACGCGCCAGAAGCTCCGGGAGCTCGGATGGGAGGTTCTTTTGCATCCACCGTATAGTCCGGATCTCGCACCAAGTGATTACCACCTATTTCAGTCCATGGCGAACGAGCTTGGTAGTCGGAAGTTAGCCACAAGAGAGTCCTGTGAAAATTGGCTCTCCGAGTTTTTTGCCAATAGGGAAGCGAACTTCTATAAGAGGGGCATTATGAAGTTGGCATCTCGTTGGGAACTCGTCATCGAACAAAACGGCGCATATTTGACTATAGTCGCATTATTATAACCAATTTTATGAACAATTGAAAATTCAACAAAAAATACCGCAAGACATTTTTGACAACCTAATATTAGTTTTTCTATAACTTAAGTGCTTAAGATATCAACCAGAGCTCGCAAATGTGGTCAACTAATTTTTCATGCTGTCTGCTGCCGTATGATGGGAACTGATTTTAGAGACCCGCTCACTATCTTAACAGAACACTTGATTATGTTTTTCTCGTGTTTTCTGATTAATAGTTCTCGATGGGAGAAACACACGAAACCATTATTTTTCAGGCAGCATACGCAACTGAGCAAAACGATCAAGAATCAACTCAAAGAGTATTTTTTGTTGCTGTTGGGTAAAATTATTGTTGTTGCGTTCGACATTTAATCGCAGGCAAAGCGTAAAAGAGGAAGAAAGTCAACATTGCTCACAAGCACACAAGCCCACTTGCAGTCTACAGAGGCACATACATGCACAAAAGAAACTTTTGGCAGATTGAGAGCGAAAAAAAGATCTGGTTGATGGTTGTAAAATGTCATTTGGTTTACATTTTTCATTGTGTCCGAGGGTGTCTGTTTTTTTTTTATTTGACAGCCAATAAAAAGGGAACACCTTTTGCGAGCTCTGATATAAAGTTGAATTCACAATAGATAATAACTTCTTCGACTTTTACAAAACTGTTGTTAAGCCGCCTAACGAAGCGAAGTGTGTTCTTTTTGCTAGGAAGAGAGCTTGGATACTTTCATTTCTATACTATTAATCACATTACATCTGGAGGCTGGTAATCAAATAAAGCCAATGTTGTGATGTATTTATTGCCTTACGTATAAAAAGTCAAATTCTTAAAACTAAAACTTGAAGTGAAGCAGTTATAGTAATAATTTGAATGGCTTTCAAAAAAGGCTTATAGTTTTCAGTTTGTTAAAATGCTACAAAGTCTATAAATCTTTACATATTTTATTGACTGCGTCTTAGTTTTCTTTTTTAAACTAAGATTAAATTATGTATATGAAACTGATTGCTGTTTTTTCGAGGGTTTTGCAATTCGTTGACCTTGTCCTGCGATTGGTGACGTTTAATTGAATTGAAGCTTTGCGCAAAATTCGGTCACATAAAAAAAATACGAAAATTCTACCATTCTCAGCTCGATCATCTCGATTTCAACTGCTCGAATCTGTCAACACTTAAATTTAGATTATACCATATATGTATGTTGTGTTGGGTGCTGCCGCTGCTGCTGTGCGCATGCGCAATATTTACTAAGAGAGGGAGAGAGACTGGGTCGCCACTGGATGATCAAAACGCATTTGCTCGCCGAGCTTGTAATTCAATCTGCTTGCATTCAGACATGTAACAGCAATTTTAAAACAATTTTCAACTTACTGACAGACCGGCTACCGGATTGGCTCGGCCTCCTCCAGACTCAGTCAACGGCAACGCTTTGGTGAGTGACTTTGGTACCAATCTGTCCATCATCATTACCATCAAGTGTAACATTTGTGACGACAGCCAAAGGCAAACTGAAAGCTTCAGGTGCTGATGGTGATGACGATGGCTACTGCTGGTGCTGCTTCTCTTCCTCTGCCCAGACGGCTGCTCTACAGCGTGCTGTGAATACCTGTGCAATTACTTTGTAATTTAAGTTATTGATTGCCTAGCTGTAGCTCATCTCTAGCTTGGGCTTAGCTCTTAGATAATCTTACAGCCTCACCGTTACAATAGCACCCAGTGGGTTTTCCGTTCATGCCCTATATCAAATGAATATGGGTCGAAAGGGCATATTAGTTTTGGGCAAAGACTTTCACTTCGTTTAGGATTTGTTGTTAAGAGAAACTATAAAACAGAACCTACTTAGCTACTTTAGGTGTGACCAGGTGATGGAAAAACTTACCATTTCTAAGCTTAATCTTACGCAGTACCTTATGATGTAGGGTCACTCTGTCTATTAATTTTCCGCGGTACCTCAAGAGTTGAACTTACGCTTCGTTTATGACTTTTTACTGGGGGATAATTTATATATCGAATTAATCTAATCCCTTAGAACCAATTTAGTCAATATTTTAGAGGTCCTTGCATGCCTAAAAGCATAAAGACTTAGATTCCTGACCTTGGTGCTGGTTATAGTATTGGTCGCAATATGAAATTCAGTGAGGCCGATGAAAATATATAGGCCTGTTCTAAATTTCCAATCGGTTTTCATATAATCGCTTGTACGTTGAACTCTATGTTAATAAGATTGTATAAAAGTGACACTTACATATATCTGCGTTTACTAGACCCGCTTTTAGTAAAAGTGGAATTGCTCAAGCAGTTGAAACCGTCAGCTCAATGCCAAGTGGATTCAATTTGATGAAAAATTAAGTCTTGGTCTAGTAACCTCAGATTTTCTTTACACCTTCCATTCAAATCTGTTAGAGTTAAGTGGCCAATTCAAACATTTTAAACAAAATCGAAGTGGAATTGAGAATAGACCTGATAATGTATCTTAATTTAATTACCAATAAGTCCCACTAAGGACCGTAAGCACATTTTTAGCACAAAAATTAGAGTTCCAACACTCAGAGAAAAATTTAAGAATTTCACTCTTGAATCGAGAGCATTCGTTCTCAAAAGTAGGGTAAGAGTGAAAATTCTTGATCCAAGAGCGATATTCTTGATCCAAAAGTGAATTTTTGATCCCGACATTCTTGACTCAAGAGTTTCAGTACGTGATCCAAGTACGAAAAATTCTCGAAATGAAAGACTAAAAATTATAATTGAAGGGGGTGGTGGGGGTTTGGGTGTGAGAGACATGACCGAGCCCCGGGACAACCCGTCCGACCGACGTGGTCACATAACAGATAAAATTTTTTTATTTTATTATTTACTGGGACTTGAACTCGATACCTCGGAGACTGAAACATACACAGTTGGACAAGCAGCTTAACCGACTCGACTATTCTCGATAAGCTACAAGCAGCATATGTATGAACCAGCGCGGTTGGTATTTGGCCAGCCGCAACAGCTCGACCCTGGATCAAGTCCCCGTAGCAGCATTTATTTTTTTTTATTTTTTTTTATTTTTTTTTTATTTTTATTTCTATTTATTTCTATTTATTTTTTAATGTGATGTTTTATACACTTTATCACTTATAGCCTATTTCCACTGAACAAATGAAGCTTCATTTCATGAAATGACAAGAAATGAAGAAAATGATATCATTTCTTCCATACGAATTGTCGCTTCATTTTGCCTTTCATTTCTGAAAAATGATGAAAAATGATGACATTCCCCACGAAGGAATCTGGTATTTTTTTAAAAAATACTTGCTACTCTTTGGCATTACTCGCTACTCTCTGGAAACAGAAAGTGTCATCACTAATAATTTGTTAATTTGAATTTAAATATTAGGCGCAATTTTGTTTAAAATATAAATTAGTCAATAAAAGTTGTGTATTTAGCTTTCAGTTGATAATTCAGGATGATAACAATGCGTTTGCCCCTGAAAATTGCTGTCATGACGGGTAAGTTATTTTTTGCTAAATATTCCACGTGAGTTTGAAAGTGGCGCCTGTTATTTAAATCAAACTTTATAGCTGTTTTTCACAACGTATCGTTGTGAATGTTAAACAAATGACAATTTGTCAATGGAAACGGCAAAATTTTTAGAAATGAAAATGACAAGAAATGAAGCCAGTGGAAATAGGCTATTACTTTGCCCAATCTTAATGTTCAACTTTAGCATAATTTTCGGCTCGCCACGGTCAAATGACAATGACAAACTGCGCATGCGCTGTCTCTCTTTGAAAGAGCGCGGCCAACGTTATTCTCTTAAAGTTTGCGTTTCCTCACTCCCCTTGCCTATAGAACCACATTGAGAATGAGTTTGTCTCGATTCAAAGAGCGAAATTCTTAAAAATTCAAGTGCGACTAGATTTTTTTTTCAAGAGCGTTCGTACTCAAATTATTCGTTCTAGATTTTTATGAGTGAAGTTTAATCTAGGATTAAAGAGAGAGAGATGCTCCGACTCAGAGTGCTTTTGGTGAAAGACATATCTTTCAATAGTTAATTACGGATCTTTTTGTAAACGACCAAACACTTAGATTTTGACGGGCTTAACTTCAAACCATTCTACTTTGCTCTGTTGCATATTTTTAGTATGTTATCAACAATATTGCTTAACATCGACAGCATACATCAGGAAGGCACAGTTTTCCCTATAATCAGGTAGATCGTTATACAGGAAGTGTCTGTGTCTATTAAGAATAGACGATTGGGGACCACCCCGTGCAGTTGGAAGCAATATTGACGAAACGACGGCTTTTTGTCAGTAAGTAAGACATGACTTATTTATATTCGAAGCGGAGGAGGAAAATTTGTGTAGATAGCTTGGCTTAATACATACACTGAGAAAAAAAATCAATATACAATCGAGATTGAGAATCTTTTAATCTTACAAACAATCATTATCAATCATTTTTATAGCATTTGGATTCATGCAATCATTTTTTACTAAAAAAAATAAAAAAAAATTAAATAATAAAAATTTTTCTTATCAATTAATTTATAATTGTTAAATAAAAATTTTTTTATAACAATTAATTTTTAATTTTTTTTATAAAAATTTAAATTAATTGTTTTTTCATAATTGAAATAAAAAAATTATAATTTAATTGTTATTCAAAAATTTTTATATAAAAATTATACAATAACAGTTATATTAAAAATTTTATATAAAAATTTTCAAAAAACTGTTTTTGGAATTTTTATCATAACAGTTATAACAGTTACGGTCCCTGTTTTTTAGGACTCATCAGAACACTTGGTTGAAATCCACAAAAAAATATTTACAATTTCGCTTCCACTTTTTTTTAGATAGGGACTGTAACTTAAGCGTTTGTTTATTTCTACTTTTGAAAATAATTCTAAATATTTAAACCATTTTCTATATTATAGTTTTAACTCCCTTAAATAGTCTTAAATAGTCTTAATATATTTAGTTGTAATCCACACCTTGTTCCTTAATTACCTTTCAAAATTTTCCGCTAAGTTCCACAAAGTAGAGCATCACTCGGTCTTCCATCACCCTACCGCATCAATTCACCTTATTTGTTAGCCTTTTTTTTATGCGTTTACCTTAGAATTTATACAGTTGAGAGCTGCCGACATTTTTCATGTTTGGATTAGCTGCGAGTGATCTCCGGGCTTTTGTTGCCATTGATTCAATTTATGGCAAAATTCAATTTAGATTTTTGTAATCATTTAGTTGTACCCAGTTTTTTGTTGTTGTTGCTTGCTTGCGATTGCTTGATCTGGGTTTTGATTTCATTAAATGCATTCGCTGGCTTTCAGCCATTTGCAGAATTTTGCTGTGGCCCGGAGCTGACACTTTTGTCAGCGGGCCGCATTGCTGAAATGTGTTGAGGTTTGTGGAGAGGCCTGACGCCAGTTGATGATGCCTTGGCTTGGATAATTGCCAGACGGGACATCAGACAGTTGATAATTTTTGCTAGTTTTTTGCCGCTGCACTGGAAACTGTCATAACTGGCTTTGAGGTTGATGTATTGATTGTTGTCAGGTTTGTAATGTTGACATTTATGACAGTAATTTGTTTTTGCAATTTGTTAGGCAGGAAAACAAGGATGCTGATGGACAGAGATGGTGAGGATAGATAGAGAGAGGAGGGGGAAAAAATGCCATTAACACTTAATGCACTTTGCAACTCTCTTGCCTGATTTGGCATATCAAATGCCGGGTGCTAATTACATTTTAACCACTCCACCATCATATTTCACAGCAATTGTTGAACCCTTAAATGGCCATTTGGCTATTACTACTTAGTTAGTAACTAGGTAAGTAAGTTCGAGTCTCTCTGTGCTGGCGACAGATGTGGGATAGCTTGTTTTGGTGTCCTTTTGCCGAGGTAACAAAATGAAAGGCCTCGGCTTGGCCAGGCACTTGACTTTGATGTTGAAGCGTTTGCATTTCACTTTGTTCTCCTACCGACTTTCGCCAAGCGAAGTCCGAGCTGGAGCCGAACTGGCTGGACTAACAAAGAAATCAAAGCCACTTGAAAGAAATAAATCACAATTCGGACCAAATCAGTAGAAAATCCCGTACCATAAGCGGTCAAAGTGTTTGTCTATGAGTGCCTCACTAATTTGGTCATTAATTGGCATTGCCTATATCTCTATATCGAAGTAAGCGATAGTGATGAGGCGAACATGGTTATAGCAGTGATTCTTTTATATATCTTGCTAAAATTATGACAAAGGTCCAAGTTCTTTGTCCAAGTTAAGAGTAGGATGCTTACGCCCCTGAATTAGGAGCTATAAGTCCTGTCTTATGGAAAAATCGTCTTGTAATCGGCAATATGGAGATTTAGTTAGGCTGCCTTCACACTGTTCGACACATGACACATGATAGTCTAGTAGTCCTGCTTTTTATTCTGTTCTAAATTTGAATAGCTTGTCAAATTCATAGAATTTCATGGGGAATTGTGGGCCTACTAGATGTCATGGGTCATGTGTCGAACAGTGTGAAGGCAGCCTTATACTCTGATTTTTGGTCGTCAAAATTTTTTTTTAATGATTTAACAATTTTAAGCTCCTCCTTGCTCCTTGGTCATATAGACCTTTAGTTTAAAAAATTTGCTTTCATTTTTTCCCACAACTGTCATTTGCAGTCCCTGCAAAACATTGATTTATCAATTATAAATCAAGTAAGTAAATTTTTTAAATAAAAACAGAAAATCTGGTTTTACAAGTTGGTTTTACCGAATCGTATTTCGGTTAAACCGACACTTATGTTTCGATTAAAGTTTCAGTTTTGGCTCTGTACATTATTCAGTTCCTTACCGCTATCTGGATTTATATTTCGGTATATTTTGGTTAATTTGAAAGTGTCGGTTTTTAAAGTTTAACACAACATTTAGTTACTCAAAAACTATAAGTGATATTAACAAGGGGATTACTTTATAATTTAGGTAATCGGTTAAATTAAGTTAAGTAAATAAAACTGAAACGAGGATTTGTTAAGGGTTTTGGGAACTCGATTTTTGAAGATCGATTAAAACCTAGAACTTTTAATTTTTTAACATATATTTAGTAACTGTTGAAGTTAATTTAAAATGTTTATGAGAACTTTCAGTGATACAGCGCGGGGAAGTAAGTCATGTTGAAAAAAGGTACTGCCATGGGTCAACACGATGCCGGCCAACTGAGTGAAGTGAAAGCAAAAAGAAAAATAATGTTTTAATCTGTTGAACTGTAGCTATGAGCTAAACTAGGATAATTTGAAAATATTGAAAAATTAAATCGTGACTTAACTCTGATCTGTGACCATACTGGGCTCCTTTTTGATCTTCGTAGAAATTGTTCAATGCTGCAGTCCATTACATTAATGATATTAGTTTCTGCTTCGAGTCCTTCATTGAAGATCGCAGCGGCCTGAAATGCAGCAATCTCCACTATTATGGGCCCTAAATTTAGGTGTTTCGGCGCAAAGGACCAAAATGATCTAAAAATGAACTAACTTGCTTCAAAAATTATATTTCAAAAGGATTCGTCACGTATTACAATCTTCAATGTGACTTAAGTGTTTCTCCAAATATGCGCGCTTTTATGTATACACGTATATTCTTAGCGGTATAACTTTCTAACGACATCCTTTTACCTACATATTCTACATTAGTTTATGAAAAAAGAATTTTTTCGATTTCTTAAAACCATCACACGGGTCAACCCCCTTAAAAAATGTTGTAATTTTGTTGTAAACTAGGATATTTTGGATCGGTCAATAAATAGCGGAGTTATGGGGTTTCAGAGCCAAAACTTTGAAAATCTACTAATTTTCCATTCTATAGGTCCTAGCTCTGTTATTTTTTTCGAATCATTAATATCCTAATTCACATATTGGGTGGGTGTTTGGAGCAAAAATTGAAGAATCGGTCAAAAGATACACTTTAAATTTTTGCAACCATTTTGGAAAAAAGTGGTTCCGAGATAATCTCAAACATGTATTTGTTGCATTTGAGTGTTAGCTTTCAACGAAAAAAGAAAAAAGTTTATTAAAATCGGTTAAATAGTTTTCAAGAAATTTGGATCAAAATGCAGCAAAACATGGTACAAAAAATCTCAAAAAATTTCCAACTAACATTTTTTTTTTTAAAAATACCGTTAATTTTTTTTTTAAACTATTATATGAACTTTTTCGACTAAAAACGTACAAACATGGAATTTTTAAAAACTATATTATACTGCTGGTCTAAGAATATAATATTTATTATTATAATAAATCAATATTATTATCATATTTACTATAAAACTTCCCTCAACACATCATCATATCGCTCACTTACTTCAATACTGGCATAACTCAAAATAATCCATTTTGAGAAAAACACGTTTGAAGTTCTCAATGGATTTAACCTAAAAAAAATGGTTCTTTTAGTTTCAACTTAATTAAGTAAAATATTATAAATTTGGAATGCTTATTAATAAGCATTGAAAATATGATGTTTTAACTGAAAAACGATGTATGTGTGGTCAATATCGACTGCAGGACAACTGAGATATGGCGGTTCTTGCATCAACATGAAAACGAACCTGGAAAATGATATTGCGACATATTCTCATTTCACGTGGAAAGTAGAAGAGATAGCAATACGAAATTTTTGCAAAAAATAGTACAGAAGAGCGCGAACATTTCTGCATCATTAAGTCAAAAATCGTATTTTTTGAGTTATGCCAGTATTGAAGTAAGTGAGCGATATGTACTTATACCATACCCAATCATTATCTTCACAAACTATTACTTTGATGGTATAATAGCCACATCATTGGGATCCCTCTAATCGTCTTGTATTCACGTGAGCATCACTCTCGTGTGCGTTTGTCATGCCTAAATTCTCAAAACACCCAAAAGGCATAACTTGAGCTCATAAATAACAAAAATTGCTAACGACAAACGACGTTGATATTTAATAATAATAATAAATGTGCCAAAACAAGACAAGCAACAGCAGCAGGAGCAGCTACAGCTGAAGCTGCCGCTAGATAAAAACTTGTCGCAATGCCCACAATCCGCAATTCGCAATCACAACTCGAGCACCAAGTAGAAGAAAGTATCAGGTCCAAAGAGTGCGATTTGGTCATGCGATGGTGTTTTCCTACGCAGCTGGAAACCATTTTTAGAGAGAGCACACCAGCACAGCACAGATGATCGATGATCGATGATACCCAGGTCGCCTCCTGCCGGCTACCTTTTGAAATGGATTCGCCGCAGAGCCGACAGCAGGCAGCGCCTTGGGGGCATCATTTTTAGTTTTGGTTATCGCCTTACCCAGTAGCTCTTAACTAAACCGAAGAAGAACAGCAATCGGGAAGCTCTTTCACACAATCAACAAGTTCATTTTCATTTTTGGTAAATTACTTGGCTCGATGGTGATGTCTGTATTGGACAATCTAGATCAAGATTGCATTTTGGACACATCGTTTACGACAGTTTATGACAGTTTAGTTCATGTTATCAATTACAAAAGCTGTCAACTGCAAAAGGAACTTGTTAAAAGGCGGCAAAAGGCCGCAAAAGAGAAGTGTAAAACGGTTAAAAGCAGTAGAGAATGTCGATGATATGAATAAGGGAAAATGCTAACTGTATCAAAAGAGGAGTTTTCTTTTTAATTAAGCTGTGCTCAAGAGGAGTTCCAGGAAAAATATGCTGATACTAGATTGGGTTTTGTTCAAGTGATGTTTAAGTAAGCCTGGCTAAGGGTAGGTTTTGTTTTAGTTAAATTTTGCATGCAAAATCAGTATACTACTAAAAATGCTTCTACAATGGCCTTTAAATTTGGTACAAAATTTCTAGATTTCAATATAGAAATCCCCATAGTAATGTAAATTTTCCAGTTTAAAATCTTACCACCACAATATCTAATTATACAAAAAATAAATAATTAAAAATCATGATTATATTTTCGGGAATCTGTTTTTAATACGATTGCTTAGTTTCAGTATGATTTTGATTTTCATTTTAGTCCACTAGTGCTTGTTGCCAAATTATGCAGAGAAAAAGCGGCACAAATAAATTAGAGTGTATTTTTTGTATGGATACATTGAACTATGAATTTGAAATGATATCCTGATAATATGCAGAGCAGATAAAAGTCAAAAATCAAAAGGGTACAACCCAAAAAAGTACCTTGAAGCGAGAACATGAATTCTGTAATATTCTGAACGCAGTAGATTCGAACGAACCTAAAGGATACAATTCGCTTATGCGCCGAGAGGAGTACAGTTCCTGCAATAATCTTATAAACGAATTCCATTCCATTGTTATTAAGGCTGAAATATTAAGAACTGATTAAAATTATATTTGGTAATGGTATCTTTCCAGTAGTTAGAAAAGAAATTACCTTCAAACTGGTGGGTGATTCAAATTAGTTTTGTGTTTTGTGTGTGTCTCAGACAAACTAAAGCGCTTCCGTCGGGTGTCAAGGGGTGTCGGAATGATTTGGTATCACTCCGACAGGCCTCTTACACTCAGACAAGCTAAAATTTCCGTTCCTGAGCGTCGGAAAACTCGTGGCGAAGCTAACTTGCCAGGTAGAGGCGCTGGCTTGAAGACACCAAAAGCTAATTCAATTCAGAAAAAATTGTTTGTAAAATAAAAAGAAATAACTAAGGCTGTCTTCACACTGTTTTACCTATGACATTTAGTAGGCCTGCATTAAAATTTAATTAAACTTAAAACATAACAAAAAGCAGGACTACTTAAAAATCATGTCTCATGTGTCGAACAGTGTGAAGGCAGCCTAACCTTACAAGTCAGTCCGTGCAGTGTGACCGTTTCCCAGTTTGTGGTATTTTGATGTTAGACTGTCTCACTGCACCGTACGCTGCCCCCATCGGAATTTGCTGTCAATTCCGTTAGCGGACATTTTAGTTTAACAGAATACTAAGCTTAAGTTTAAATCATTTTATACTCGTGTAATAAAAACAAAATTCAGCTTCCACAGATTGACATTTGACAGTTAAATTTAAATTATAGAGAATGAGACTGAGTTGACATGTACGCTCACAGGTTCTCCGAACAGTATTTTTTAAGTAATATAAATCAGATGTGCCCAGAGCCAGTTTATGATGGAGTTGACACCAATACGTTTGACCTTAACTTTGCCACAAGCTTAAGCAGGGAGGGCAACTATAAAGGGGCAGGGCATGCTTGCCTCCCTAAAATTCGGGTTCCAGTTTCAGTTAATCCTTAGCTTATACTCAATATTTTAAATACGTTTAAGTAAGCGAATTATCATTGATCATAGCATAATGTGAACGAATGTTCATGAATATCGAAAAAGCGTGCTTAGCAGACTATCGCCAACAAAAGTTCATGATTTCGTTAAAATTCGATCGGATATTTTTCTGTGAATATGGTCGCTTTTTTATCAAAGTGAAGAATTAACTCGTCCAGACCAAAATGCTAATTTCTCTGTACTAATTCTGTACTGTAATTCTTATTACTTTTTGAGTTTTTGCTTACTTTCCAAGTTATCCCGGTTAATATGGTACTCCCTTGGACAGGGCCTCCTCTTAGTCATATAACAATTTTCGTTGCTCTTCTGTGTGGTGACCGCCATTCGTCAAACATGGCTAATGTGTCGAGCCCAACAGTGCCAACAGTCATAACTCATTTGAGTGTAAACTGCTGCCTAAAGAGGTATTTATTGTTTGGGCCATGAACGTGCGAACTAAGCCAAAGCGAAAAATATGTTGCAAATTGGGAAGAGTTACATATACGAGTTACTATTTCGTTTTTTTTTTTTTGTTAAGTCGAAACCAAGTCACGCGTTTTTCCAAAATGCAACAGGAAACTGAGTATCAACCTAAGATGATGGGTTGCCCGCAGCGTTTCGTACTGAGGAACAGGCCACAATGGAAATGAAATGGACCCATGCGGATTGCAGGCGAAAGTTGTTGTTGTGGTTGTTGTAGTTGTGATTGTGCGCTGAGTTGGGACTCTTATTCAGTGGAACGACATTGACAAATGCATTTGCCAACGCAAAGATTTGCGACGTGCCAACGCATATAGAAGTCCCTAGAAACATATGGGACTGGCCCTAGTGAAGTGGCAGGAGGGACATTTATCATTGGTTAACTGGGAATCCAAATTTTCATACAAAATCATATTTGATATAAAAAACTGCTTTCATTTGCCTTCATTTCTGGCCTATGCAATTACACACACTCGCATAAATTTTGTAATT
Source organism: Lordiphosa clarofinis (assembly GCA_018904275.1). Lineage (NCBI taxonomy): Eukaryota > Metazoa > Arthropoda > Insecta > Diptera > Drosophilidae > Lordiphosa > Lordiphosa clarofinis. Next base: position 207,227 of record JAEIGQ010000007.1, on the reverse strand, counting down.
GCATGTGCATTACGCACTTGTCGCTCTAAGCTGATCCAGCTTTGCCATGCCTGATTGCCTGCCGCCGAGCGACGCGTCGCTCCAACGCTCTACCTCTACCGTAATTAAAATGAAATCAGCATACGGCTTAATTTCATCCTCAGACTTGGATTCAGATTTGGAGTTGTCCAACCGCTTGTTGTTTGTCTAATGCGTAACATCGTTTGCCTGCATTGGCTCTCCACTTGCCTGTTGGTGCTCCAAATATGTCCGTTCTCATAAATCTGGCTGGCATTTTGCATGCCAGTCATCAGCTGACTGAGGCGTCAGCCGCTAACTTGGTTAGGATTAATTTACACAATTTTTTCTCCTACTTTTTCGCATTTGTTGGGAGGCATTTGGCTGTGCCAAACGAGTGGGCATCTACTATGAAATAGGGGGGGCTTAGCCTCAGGTAAACCGTTATTCCTTAAGATGGGGTAAGGTAAGAAGAAAAATGAATTCGAGACATTTCTCTAAGCAAAGATTTGTATTACAAGATAGTTTATAATTATAAGAACAGATAACTTCAACGATAGGAATCCATTGTGCTTTGAAAAATGGTACACAGAGAAAAACTGAAGTGTCAGGGAAACACAGTACAATAGTAAGTGTTTTAAGCAAACTAAGATCATAGTCCAAGCACGATATTTCAAGTACATTACAAAATTATCTTAATACATCTCATTTACAGTGGCGTTAATTTTTTAAGTTCAGTTTATTGTAGATGGCGAGTTGCCGTTAAGAATAAGTGTAACACAATGGCGGACAGATAAGTGTGTGTGTGAGTGAGCTAGAGATGTAAGATGCATAAAAAGGCGGGAGTATCGAGAATCGATAGAGGTTAGTGATGTGTGAACCAGATAGATGAACTCGATCCTTGATTGGAGCTGGATGAACTGGAACCGCCACAACCATTTGAAAACCCAGCAAACCACCGCTGCGACTGCTAATTTTTATTTGCAGTCTTGAAGAGTTTTGAAGATAGATGATTCGTTCCTTCTAGAGATAGTTAGTTATTCGTAAAATGTATCGATTTGCCAAAGAAATTATAAATATCGGATGAGCTGTTCTCAAGTTATGACCAAAAAATAACAGTGGAGATCCATGTGGAGGCAGTTGTAAAACGTAAATCAATCGCAAAAAAAATAAATCGTTTGTAGGTTCATCGTGACCTTAACTTGTAAATATTCAGTAATTTGCTCCAATTGGCATTTAGTGCTTTTTGGACACGACTAGGGAAATGGCAGAATCGACTGTTTTTGCCATTTCATCTCGATGTTATGTACATATAATGCAATAGCACAAAGAAGTCCCAAGTTTGACCATTGAAAAGTTCTGCGGCTCATCCGGTCGACATACGGAATCGTCGTCGTTCACAATTGAATCACTTTTTGCTGGGCCAGGTTCTAAGGTTCTTGAATAGAAAATCTGCCTTCTTAAGTTGCCGTGGCGCTGTCCTTTAACGAATCCCAAGCCGCGTTGCAATGCACAACAATCAACTGTCAATAGCATAATTAAACTCAATAAATATCTTTACTTTCCCAGATAATTTTTGTCAAGCCGCTATCATAATGCTGTTTATGAATGAGCTGCGCCACCTTCTCCTCCAATGAAAAGTTGTTCATCCTTTTTAATGTTTTTGAATAGTTGTGCTGTATATGTATATATCTGTGTATCTACCGCTATGCAGAGTACGAAAAATATGATTTACATATATTTCACACCTTCGAAATCATCTCTCATCGCGTGACTATCGCGTGACACGTTGACGTCGGGTGGCAACGCTGTGATATCGATATGTTAATTCTGTGAATCGCGTAAACTCCAGACCAACTCACGAAACAGCAACTTGCGAAATTTGTGCGAAATCATTATTTTATATGGACTTTTTCATTTCGCGGGTATTTCGCGGGTATCTCAGTGGGTGCCTTGAAAAAAGTATAAGTAAACTTAATTTACCTGCAAGTATAAGAAGATTATATCCCATACATGTCGAACCTCTATCGCTTAACACCTCTGAGATCTTTATACTAATACTTCTGTACATGGCTATATCGAGTCGACTGTTGATGCTGAGACTCCGGTTTCTTGGGGGCACTAGTCGTTAGCCACCAGCCAGGCTCTTTGATTGTTTAACGTACCGCTTAACGTATCTATTGAACAGAAAATTAGATTGTTTCAACTTAAAGTCGAGTATAAACGATTTTTATCCAAGATTGACGGATTAAAATTAAAATTGAGAATATAATCTTGGGTTAAGATTATCTGGTCTTAGTCGCCCAAACAGATTGGAGTACTCCGTACCGTGTTTAAACAATGAACAACACAATCATGACAACCCAACACTAGTTAAAAAAAAAGGCTCGAATAGCTTCTCATACCATCCACAAATTCAGAGATCGACGTTCTAGTTTGATGTTCGTGTGTATCGACGTTTCGTTTCTCTGGGTACACACCGTAAAACGGTTTATGTAAAACCTTTTGCATGTGGTTTTACAACGTTTTTTTTTCTATGAAGTATTTCGAAACAGATTAAAAACTATTCCCAACAAAGAGTCATGGCTGGAATATACTAAAATAGCCTAAAATAAAATTAATATACGGAAAGGCGTTTGTATTCTTTTTATGTTGTTGTGTAGCGAGAGCGGAGAGTTTTAATACCAGCAGTTGAAGTATTTTGATCTTCCTCTATTTAATATTAATTCCACGTGTTCTATTCGATTTCAAAATGACTTTCGAATATATAATAAAATCATAAAGTCAATGGTTCATTATTATTTATATACGCTAGCTTACAAAATAACATGGCTCTTCTAAGAATAAGTATCTCCGCTCTCTTTCCAGTTATCAACCGAATACACTATCTAAAAAGTGATTGAAACTGAAATGTCATCTTCATTGGGTATGCTTAGCCTTAATCCAACAATTAGTCAAACAATAAACACCTTTCACACCTGCAATACGCATCGTACCGTAAGACAAGCGCCAATCAAACGCTCCCCGTGTCATGCTCAGCCGCAATCCGCATCCATTCAATATCATTCAGTCACCATCGGCAGCAGCAGCAGCAGCGAGCACAGCAAGTGAACTTGGTGGCATTTAATGGAATCGGAATCGGGTCTAAAAACCAGAGGCACCCAAGTCAAGAGCCCCCAACAATAACAACTAGCAGAGGCAGCCGTAGGCAATGCCAAAAGCGCAGCTGGAAAACAGTCAACAAAACAAAGATTTGAGTTTTAGATCAAAGCCAAATGCACCGCCACTTGCTGTTAACTCGATGGCGCTCCAAGGTACACGCGAAGCCTTCCCAGAGGCTCAGGCTCAGGCTCAGGTTGCTGCTGTTTGCTTTGCTTTCAAAGTGTGCAAATGTTCGCGTCAGGCAATTTGCTGACGCGTTTGTTGTAATTAAATCGATGTGAGTTGGTTCAGCTCGGGGCTTCGATTTGATCGGCTGTTTTGGCTCATGAATCTCCAGCTGTCCAGCCGCTGGGGCGGTCTTTGTCTGGGAGGTTTGAGGTCTGGGGTCTGGCCTGCTAATCTGTGGGGACTCCGACAATCGTACGATCGATCGTTCACTCGGTCGTTCGCTTGCTCGCTTGTTACTCTTGCATACAAATGACACAAATGCATTGGCCATCTAATGCCGTCAAGCAATTCGTGGCCAAAGAGTTGGACACAGAGACAACAGGATGATGTCGCGTTTGATTTCACCTCGACGCTAATGGCGACAAACTGCCGTGGAGCAGCGCAAAATTGTCGACAAACAATTTATCTATTGGTCGGTCTGGGTTTTCGAGCATGATGAGGATGGGGACGATGATCTACATGCTAATCGAATCACATCACATCAGTTGACCAATTACTCACTCCAACACCTTTTAGGAGCATAACAAATGACTTTGGCGACAAACTCCAGCTAAGTTGTATCCTCCACTGATTACCCCACACGCTCTCTCTCTCTCTCTGGCGATGGTGATGTGGATAAGTAATGGCCTCTATGTTGGTCATTTGTCTTCATTGGAGCAAGGAGAAGCTATTTTACGGTTGCCGGTTTGTTGGTTTGTTCGTTGTGATTGGTTAATCATCGGATGCTACTGGTTTCTGAAGACTTTTAAATGAAGCATTCAAGGATTTGAAATCAGTTTTTAACAAATTAGATTCCTTTGAGGATCAGGCTAGGTTAAAGTAGTTTGGTAGTTACTGCTGCGCCTTCTAATATCTTAATGATTTTGCATTTTAAATTGGCTTAACCTTTTTCTTAAGCACTTTTAATAACGTTTTAATAACGCTTCTATCATTTCAAACAATTTGAGACCCCTTTGTCAATTCCATTTGAAACCCATTCAAAATATCATTTGCAAATGTCAAAAGATCAAGCTGATCGGCAGAAGAAGCATTGCGAATCGGAATAACGCCTGGCCCCCTAACATGTCATAACAAATTTATTGCTAAATAATGAACTTTATATTGTTTTCAATGAGTTACGCGTAGAGCAAATGTTGCAAAATCTCTGCTGACAGCCAAAGAAAACAAAATCAGTTGAATGCTGCATTCAACATTCAATGAGTACAACAAAAAGTTATAATTTATGAGTTTACTTTTCACTTAGTTAACAGAAGGTCATTGTCAGAGCCTGGCTTTGTGACTGGGATCGACATTAATCAATAAATTTGTTTGGCTGCCAGCGGCAAACATACCGCATACAATCCATATCCAACCCCTAGGATTGGAACAAAAACAAACCAAGTCGGGATAATGGCATGTGTATCTCAGTGAATCTGCTCTTTGTGCCGGTTTTTGCTCTCGTGCTCGTTTAAGTGCCCTCTTTGTTGTGACAACATGGTAAAGTCAATGGAGCGGGGATAAGCAGCTGGCTGATAAATATTTTGGTAGGTGTTGCTGAGAGATTAAATGTACTTAAACAGCGAGAGTTGTTTTGTGTTATCAAACTCCTTAATTTACACCTCATTGAACAGTTTTGGAAAATTGTGTAGATAAGCTAACCAACGCGTTTAATGGGTAAAGCGCAACGCCTCATTAATTTTGGCCATAGTCTACTGAAAAGATTGCTCATTTCATTAAAACATGCTGAAACATCATTAGTATTAACCTAACTTAAGATTTCATTTTAGTCTTGACTCACTGCTTAAACTGGTTGCGAATTCGCAGTCGCAAATTCTTTTGTAAACTATTGATCTATCAATTATTTATCGACTTACTAAAAAGCTATTAAATTAAATACAGTTGAACAAAGAAATTAACGAACTTCTGAACAATTGATCTATGATCCATTGATTGATTACACTGAAAAAAAAATTCTGTTACGAGATTTCTAGGATCAATTCAAGTTAAATCAATCCCTACCGGGATAAATTTTAAAAGACTTAAAAAAAAATTACAAATTAAATTTATTGCTTAACTGAACACACAACGGACGAAGGCGCTTAACTCACTCGACTATTAGTCATAAGCAGGGGTCGCAAAAATCGGTCTCCCGTTATCAGAAAGCGACCGCTTTGGCGCGACCACATTGGGAAGATGTTCCGAAACAACCTCTCTGCTTCAAAACACATTTTTGGTTTTTTTTCCACAGGTCTTTTTGGCCGTTTTGGCATAATATGTATGCATCGGTGTACACACTTACAGCAAAAATAAGCAAAACGCTAAACGGCTGTGACCTTTTAAAAACGCATCGAAGTAAGCGTTTTATAATGGATGGATGAAAACGCATCCATCTTTATAAGCTTTAAAGGAAAATTTGCAAAACGTGTTTCATAATTCATTTTTATACGCTTTCCACAAGCTTTGTAATTACGATTAGAAAACACGTATTGTTGTTTTGTACAATTATTTTGTGAGTGTTCTATTTGGTTGTCTTTTTTTTTAAATTCCAAATACAAAGTCCTTTTCCTTTCGCAAGTGAAAGTTTCTGCAGTTCAATTTAAATATATTTGTAAATAGTTGACTTTAAACTGCATGATAACATTGTTACTTAGGACGACAGTGAAGGCTCGAATGCATGTCTTAAGCCAGCATTTGCTTTGTTTAGAAAAATTTTCACTGTTCGCTCTTCAAGAAGAACAACGAGAATGAGATACACAAATTTTTTCTTGCCTTCGCTTAAGGTTAACTTTTTTTTGGCTTGCCAGCTGCAGCTGCTTAGCACTAAAAGATCAGAAGTTCTGCCAAGAGAGCGGCAGAGAGTGAGCACTTAATTTCTAAAACAACATGCGCAAATCGCTTACCATAGCATGTGTTTTGTAAATGTGGGGGGCTGCCATACGACAACGCTAGCAAAAGCATTCTTACCTTGAGCTTAGTTTGCAAACTATATGCACTTTTTGATTCTCTTTTACACTGATTCGCTCTCTGCTTACGCTAATCTCTGGCGCTCTCTTGAGTGTGCAACCTTTTCAACAAACATTTCTACAGTTTGGACTTTGAGAAACTCGCATCTACGGGGGTGCCACAGAAACCTCGTCCAATCAAATTCCAACCGAATTCCAACTCTTAGGTGCCACAGTTATTCCCTTTGCTTGGTTTCAAACCTCCAGTTATATAGCAAAACTTTAAAAATGCATTATAAAACATTGAATTGTAACAATCAAACAATTGCAGTTAAAGTATTTTTTTTCGAGCACTGTTTTTAGACATGAAACTTTAACTGGAACAGTTTGCGTTCTAACTAGATTTCCTAATAAGTAAATTAAGTCTCCCGAAGTTCGGCAAAATTATAAGACACTTTTTAAGTGTATAAAAATTGCCATGTTAGAAACACCTCAAATAATAAATAATACTATAATTATAATGCTGGCCATTTCAATTTATCCGAAAATCTCCATTTGGCATGCAGCAAAAGATCGTTCATAAAATGTGACTAGAAAAATTGCCTGGCTACTTGGCAAGCTTTTTTTTTCTTAGCCTGTGAGACAGCAACTTAGCCAGGGTCTAAGTCTGAGCCTGGGCCTGAGCGTGCTGCCCCCGTGACACATTGCACATGCTGAGACACCCTCCGCCCTCTCCTCCCTTTGCACAGAGTGCGCTTGTGCCTTGGTGGTTGTCAGGTGAGTGAGAATTGTGTCACATAGTCAGGCGCTGACACTCTGGACTGGAGTCGAGAGTCGCGTAGCTAGCGGTATATTTGACTGTGCCAAAGTTTTTCCTGGAAACAATCGCCGGGTGAACAGCATTTTGCCTCTTCACCAACAAGCAACTCCGACTCCACTCCATAAATCTCGCCACACAATGACAAAATATTTGCAAATCGCAAGGCGCGCTTCAGAGAAGCCGCCTCTCGATACAAATCTATTTTCGTTCCTTCGTTCGGTTCGGTTTTTGTCCGTTCGGGCTGAGAAATTATATTGTTTAACCGGGCACAGTGGTCAATAAATTGGGGAAATTTATGTTTATTGAAAAGCTTATAAATACTTAAAACATTTTCCGAAAAGTAAACCAAGTATATACAAAAGTTTTAAATAAACATTAATAATTTTTCGTTTTTATTGAAACTTTCAGCTTAAATTTGAAAAAATCCACTGAATATTTGGTAATAAGCTTAATAAAATGTTATGTTTACTTTTTATTGAAAGAACTCCAGCAATTTTTTTCGAAATTCGGGTACGAATTAATCACTCTACCAAATTTTTATTATTTGGATTGGTTATTTTCAAAAACATCCCCTAAATCTCTAGAGATTTCTGAAACACTTCGGATTATTTTTTTGGAAAAGTGCCTATTAAAAATACTTTCATCTTGACTCTGGCCAAACGCTTTATTGCTAAAATATTCTTGGCCATTGCTAAACCAAAATCGCAGAACTTAAAGCTGTCAGTTTAAGAATTTTCTGAACCGAATTTGTTTCTTACATAAAAGTTGTCTTGATCAGACTTATGTAGAAAGTTAGGTTCAAAAAACTTCGTCGTAAAAGTAACTTTAATTAGTGTAAGTCGGACCGAATTCTCAGCTGTATCTCAAAAGACCTTAACTTTAATTAAGTATAAAGTCTATTTTTCATCCTTTACTCTTTGCGACTTAATAACTCCGTACTGAGCTTATCCATTGAGAGCTTGATATAGAGATTTTAAGTACATAACAGACACTTCAAATTATACAATTACAAACGAAGTCTTGAAAGCGACTTTGCAATGACATAAGCGTACCCAAAAGAATCTGTCGTAAAGGCCAGTATCCAGCACTGCGGAAAATTCCTGCCAGCAATTGGCGATTAATTTCTTGTGTGTGTGGAACATAACTTAGACAGGGTGACCATACATCTAAAATATGCATGGTCACTCTCTTCAGTCAGCTGTTAAGCACTGTTGATTATTTGAATTTGGTATTTGCCGTACTTGGTCTTTCCATGTCGGTCGTCCCTTCCTGTATTTTTGCTCAAAGTCATAGTCCTCCTTTTTTTATTGGAGCTCGTTCATACATGCGCTGCTGCTTAATGCACTTTCTTTCCTTAGTTTAACTAAATACTAAAACGGAAACTTAAAGTGGAATGAAAACAGTAAGACCTCTGTCTAGAGTCGACATCCTACAACGACAATAGCCGCTCGTGCTTGATATTAAGCAGTATTAACGTAAGGTAAGACGGGATATTCTTGGATCCAAGCCGAAAATACTGGAATCTAGCATACATTTTTCAAATTGAAATTCCTGGTTTTAAATAAAGTTTCCTTAATATCAAGCAGAGATCTTCTTGGTTGTAAGCGGAAAATATATAGATATTCAGTGTAGATCTTCTTGAATTTAAGTGCAAGATCTCTGATATGGGAAGAGGGGGACGAAGAGGAGATACTATTTCCAACTAACAACACCACACCACCTACTTTTTTCCCTTATATTTTTAGTTTTTTCTTACTTTACTAAAATTTGAACCTCGGATCTACGAAGACTGCACACGGACGACGGCTCCTTAACCCAATCGACTATTAGCTCTAAGCAATACGTGACGTCAAAACCATATTTAAGTACGCATGGCATATTGCCGCTCAGAGAGCAACTAGGGTCGTGGAGTGGACTAGATGTTCGCTTACAAAATTTTTAGATTTCTTTGGGTGTAGAAATCTTTGAACTAAATCTAAAGACTGGCCAAAAAAGATGTATTCGGAGATGTATCTATTTGGACTGGATAGTTAACTATCCTTTTTTGGGATCCATTGGATATTTTCGAAGTCGGTTTATTTTCGCAAATATTTCATTAATCTTTATTCTTCATCCAAAGGAGCTAAAAAATGTGAAAAGGATATTTAAAAAAATGAATCTTAAAGTGGGTGTTGGTTGTTTGAATATCCATTTTACGGGGACTTTTTTTTTCTGAGTGTAGCAATTGTTGTCTAAGAGACACTTAAAAAGGTCATCTATTGGGAAAACTTAGCCGGATGGTTCCGCGCCTTTATATAAACATGTTTTTCAAAACCCTGAATATTATCTTGTAAACGGCTTCTTTAACTTTTTCTATCTCTCTCTCTCTGTGCTTCTATTTATTGACACTTAAATGGTTTAAGTCATCATTTGATATATTTTATTTCCTTTTTGTCTTGCATTTGCCCCACTGTGCAGTGAGTGTTTGCCGATCTCTTAGTCTGGGAGTCTCGAAAACGAAGTCTGGGCCTAGCGTGCGAGCCAAGTGAGCGCCTTCCTCGCCTTCAACTTGTTATGTGCGGCACAAACAATTGTCTATTCTTTTTCAAATGCAACTGCCGCCTGGTAGCCAACAACAACAGCAACAGCGACGACGACGCGACTCCCCTGGGGGCAGTCGGTATAGTCGTCTCGGCTGGCTTTCCTTCTGCTCCTGCCTTTGGGGATATTCTTTTCCTATTTGTTTTTTGTATTTTGTTGTTTTTTTTCGAGCGCGTTTAACATACAAATTGTTACACTTACAAGGTGAAATTTATTATAAGCTCATCTCTTTGTCCCCTTCCTCTGACTGGGATGAGGCATTACTCTTGGCCATGGTACAATAACAATTCAGTTCAACATTTTCACAGAACTTTCAATTAATGTTGTCCATTTGTTATCTGTTTGCATGGCATTTGGTTTTCTTTTTCATATAATATTTCTCAACTTTTGGCGCCTTGTTCGTTGAGTTGTCACACGGTTATGGTCCATTCCACCTACTCGGCAATAAATCATGATTTAATTTATGTTTGCTACTCAATAACGAAACTTTGCCAACCGAATATGGTGACATTGTGCCATAATTTCATAGCCATAAACCTTTTAAATATGGAAGCAAAATGTGTTTAGAGTTGAATTGTAGCGCGATTGGAAGGCCTAGTTCATCATACTGGGCTGCTTTAGCTATATAAGTCAATGAATGAAGTGCTTCAAATGGTATAACATGGTTTCTAGTCCTTTGAAATAGGGAGAAGAAAGCAGGGACGGAATTTAAAGTTCGAAGTTAAAGATGAGACAAGTATAACGAAAGAGCGCAATAATGAACACTTGAGCCACCTATATAAGTCACCGAAAGACCATTAACCTAAAACCCACTCGAATGCTAAAAAAACGAAACCACACACGAGACATTTTAATAATAAAAATTTAATTTGTGGCGAACAAATTAATTTCGAAGCGCATTTACACCTCCTAATCTCAATCACTAAATTGTCGAATGGAGGCAAAAGGCAAAGCCAATGCCAACGGAATAAACTGAGTGCCTGAGAAGTAGGCGTTAACCAGGCAAAGCCCCACACATACCAACATAAACACACATTCAACCATTAGGCGCACCTAAGCGGCAATATTAGTGTGGCAAGGCAAAGAGCTGGCCATGGCAATGCCAATTTTCCCAGAGTCTGGAACTGAAGCTGGTGCCGGGAGACCCTGCAATTACTGCCTGCAAGCGCAACGCCGGCTATCACTCGCGCCAACAATATCAATATTTATGCAGACGATAACACCTTCTGATTTACGCTAGCATTGCATGCAGATGCAGACCCAAACGCCTACGGATGCCGACAGTGCACTATGGTCACAAAGTTTAGTTTCTTTGCAAAGCCGGATGGAATTGCCAAACTGAGTTTCTAAAACATTATTGGTATGTGTTGGAGTGTTGGAGTGTATCCATAAAATGTAATACCGGTTCAGTAAAGTTTTTTAAAGAAAGAAAAACTTTTTATTAGAAGTTCCGAGGCGGGATCGAACCTATGACCTTCCGCACAGAAGGCAAACACACTGCCGCTCGGTTAGACACTTTTATCCGACCGCTGACGGTAGCTTCCAGATTTTATGACATCCCATATATAGAGCTGGTATGGTAGCGGGCAGCCATAGTCAGAAACCGGCTGACATTCTCCACCCGGCAGGGGACCTTCCGAACTGCAGGATTACAACCAATAAATGGGAAAGGTATTACCCTATTTAAGGAAATTGACCATTATATTGGACACGCACCTTCTACCTTTTCCAATAAGAAAACGGAATCTCTCAAATTGGAACTACCGAATTTTTCGAGCCTTTTGCAACGAGGCCAAAATCTGAAGCGACACCCCCCTATTATTTATTGGTCTTCAAATCTATAAAGTCTTAACTTCTATATGAAAATACTAAAAAGTTGAATGAAAAATCTTAAAGTTACCCAAAATAAACTTTAGGAATACTTTATGAGCTATTATTTGAACCAAACTTTTTGCCTTTTCGCAAAAAAAAAAGGTTTAATGTTCTAGACTCGACCCTCTTTAGAATTATGGGAGTTTCAAGGTTTAAGTACAGTGGCTTCGAAAGGTAATTTTTATTCTTCGAATAAGGAACATTCTTATCTTATGTCAAGATATTCTAATAAAAATATTGAAAAGGAGCTAAATAGAAACAGTGACTTAATCATCCACACAGGATAATCGACCGAATGGAGGAGGAATTAACTTCTAATTTGAGAGAATCTTAAGTGGGCCAAGGGTATAAGTTATAAGTTATAAGAAAGGTTCAAGATCATATCGATATTCGCAGGTTAATATGAACTTTTAAAAATATAATTTTTTCATATCAATTTATTATGAAAAAATACCAATCTGATCTAAAAAAATATCACTTTCTCTAGTTGATAGGAAAAAGTTTCAGAATATCTTGCAAATGTTATCAAACTATGACTTTGATGTCAACTCGAATTCGAAATAACAAATTTTAAAAACAAACCACCTTGCTGTTTCGGCCTGTTGTTACATAAACGAGATTCTTTTGTCAATTTCTTCTGACGGCATGCTTAAACTAGCTGTGAGAGAGTAATATGGCATGGCCTTGTGTGGAGCAGAGGTTAGTGTTTGAGACTGCAGTGCGGGAGAAGTGGGTTCTATCCCGCCTCGGAACAACTTTTTATACCCGTTACTCGTAGAGTAAAAAGGGTAAGTCGTGCAAATGTATGTAACAGGCAGAAGGAATCATTTCCGACCATATAAAGTATATATATTCTTGATCAGCATCAACAGCCGAGTCGATATAGACATGTCCGTCTGTCCGTCTGTCCGTCTGTCCGTCCGTCTGTATGAACACCTAGATCTCAGAGATGGTAAGAGATAGAGGTTTGACATGTATGGAACAAATGCTTCTTTTATCTGCACGCAGATCAAGTTTATTTCAAATTTAGGCCACGCCCCCTCCCGCCCCCGAAATTTGGAAAAAAGTTATATCTCCTACAGTTTTGAAGATAGACGTTTCGTACCTTCTACAGATAGTAAGCAATTAGCAAGATGAACCAATTTGCCGAAGAAATGATAAAGATCGGATGAATGGTTCTCAAGTTATGAGCAAAAAAGTGAACCCCCCCCTCCCACCCTAAAAAATGTTGCATACATTTTGGATGGTCACCCTAGGGAACGCAGGAACACTGTTGAGCATGTTTTCTCATGAGTAACGGCTATATCGAAGTCGGTTAGAGCCGACTTTAACTTGCGCTCTCGTTTATCTATACGAGATTTTCGAACATATTATTTTGATCTTAATCATATCAGAGTAAAATTGATGTGAAAAATTTCAAATTAAGAGCCAAATCAATTTTTCCTCGGTGTTGCTATAAATTAATTATTAATCCATAAATCTATTTTGGAAGATTTTGTGAAAATACCATAAATAAAAAATAGAAAGAAAGATGGTATGGTCGCAATAGCATATGAACTAACGACATCGCCTTTCTAAGGCATAGTCTTAGCATCTGGACCATTGGGCATTTTGCATGTACAGAGCTGTTCTAATGGAACTTTTGAACAAAGATTGTGGAATTTAGATGTAAAATAAGATTTCGCGGCTTTGTTCAAATTTTAAATGATAAAATTTGTAAGTTAATTGACGATGGCTCGACTAAATAAAATTTGAATAATTTTCATTTCACACTGGAATTTATTTCAAAATAGTTTTAATACCATGGGAAAAAAACTGATTTGAGACCATAGTGCAGTCGACTGGGTTTGGAGTAGACCGAATCTGCCGATTCGTATTTCTTTATTTTTCTATTAAGAGCTCAACACTTGCGCTACTGCAAGAGGCAATTTTCAAGTTAACGCCCCGCCAGGGCCAAATACTAGAAATGAGCCGAGCAGAAACTATAACATGTTCGACATAATGGATATTAGCATAAATTTTGCGTCGGCAACAAACGAAAATGTTGCTGGCAACAAATCGCCATATCGGTGGGGTGGGGTGGTTCGGTTGGGAATGGGAACAGGATCAGTGCTGCTGCTGCTGTGGGAAGCTGTGCTTGAAAATTTGCTTAGGCAAATAAGGCGTAAAACGTAAATACAAATAAAGAAGCGCATATTTATTATTGTTGTTGCTGCTGCTGATGATGCTGCAGCAGCGAATGTTGCTTTTTTATTATTTATTGAGTTGTTATTAGTGCAAACTACGCTTGTTGCAATTGTGCGCCTTGTTTATCTGATTTCGATGCTCAGTTGCAGTTGCAGTTGCAAAGTTTGCATGTTCAGGTAGCCGCAACATTGGCAACATGTTGCCAAAGGTGAATGTTGTTGAGCCACAAAACATGCTGAGTTATGGCCAAGTGGCAAGAGTCGACTTAATTAATACATGCAATGCCGCCACAATTACGGCCGACACTACTCATCGACCCTCCCTCTCGGGCGGCGGCGGCTGCGGTGGCATTGGCCACTCCATATTGTATCCGTTCCATTACTATTTTCAGCTGAAAATTACTTTATAGTGTTGGCTCGCATAAATTGATGTAATCGTTTGTTACCATTTCTGAAAACTGAACCGTCCCACTCGCTCAATTGCCTTTGTCTTGGTCAAGTCTCCATTGCGTGGCGACTCCTTCTTATCGCACATTTGCGCATGCGCTTCACACTTTTTCCTATGCGCCGGCATTCGCGCTATGTTTGGCATGCGCATGCGTATGGTGGACGTGGACGGTCACTGGGCATCGGGAATGTGAAACGCCCGCCCGCCCCACCTCTTCTCCAATGCATTTTGCTCTGGTGACTCTTTGGAGCTGGTGTCTGTGGGGATATTGTATGGCAGTTGTCACAGAGCCCGCTGTCTGTCTTAAAAGAAACCCCCATCAAAGGTACCGTTTGTGTATAGGAATCATTTGGACTGGTTTCAAATTCAAAAGATTTTGCATGAAGAATTTTACATTCTATTATGGCAGACCTAACCCAACCCAACTTCAAGTGAGTGTAGTCTAAAAATCTTCCAGTTTTTTGACCCCTCATACAGGACTAGGTGCAGAATCAAATAACGTGATGCCATCCCGGACCCTAGCCGAAAGTTTGGCGCTTTGTTTGGAATAAGATTCGGTTTGAGAAGTAATCTTAAGTCTTTTTTTATAGAACTTATTTAAATTAGTTTACGTTTTCTTATTTCATAAACAAAGACATTATTAACAGAAGAACGGTTGGGTACATCAGATTCACAGAAGAAAAGTCGCTGAATAAAAGTCTGTAAGCAACAGACATTAATCAGCAGTCACTAAACAAGAGCCACTAAGCATGCGTAACTGAACAAGGGAGTCATTGACCCGCAGTCGTTTTTAACGGTCGTCAGAGTCCTGAGCAACAGTCACAAAACAAGAGTCACTGAACATGCGTAACAGATCACGAGAGTCATTGAACAACAGTCATTGATTAATATTCACTGACGAAATGTCACTGAACATGCATAACTGAAAAAAGTCACTGAACTTGCATAACTGAACAAAAGAGTCATAGAACCAAAGTCACTGAGCAACAGTTTTCATCAAGTAGCTCTCATAGAGACATTGCTCTTAGAAAAAAGAGCTTTGGGATAATTGTAATTGTTTGTAATGGTACCTAATTGCCTATTCACACTACCGTCCATCTTGGCGGAACGATAAGAAGATGGTGAAAAAATGAAATTCGTGTTCACATAGCCACCATCAACCGTCTACCGTCCACCATCATAGGCTTCTCTTGCCCCATGATGTAAACATGCCAGCTATAAAAGAAAGAGTAAGAAGATTCCGTAAATTTAATAATTGTGTTGGCATCTGGTTAACAGCAGCAGTACCTAAAACCTCGATGCGTAGCCGAAGTGTTAGAAAACAAACGAAAAATGTGCGAAATAGGCGATACGTACATATACGAAATGCTTATGGTCTGCGCAGTACATCGAAGCATTTGGATGCAATTGAGTCGAAGCAGATAGTTAAATGACATAAAGTGAATAAAATATTGCATTATATAAGCGGAATTAACAGTTTTGGAAATATTAAACAATTTTATTTGATGTTCTGTTGCGCGGCAATTTCATTTTGACATTAAAATTACGTTGACTACCTATATTTTAGTTGTGAATGTTAAATTGTTAGTGGTGGACTCAAAAATATCGCTTGGAACAGCATGAGATAGGAACATCCCCAGCGGCCTGTGGAATATTTTAAGAAAATTCGGCACGGCAAGTTCTTACGTACCATCTTTGACGGTAGACGGTAAACGGTAGATGTACTTTAGTATGAATAGGATACAAACCAAAATTTATACATATTGTAAGTTGACTGTCCTCCATAATATGAATTACAGAAGAAACACGTAGCTATTGGACATCAATGCATAGTTATCAATTCTGAAAATTCATTCACAAAATATTTTAAATAGCACAATTGCAGATATCAAAGGCGATAACAATGGCTATAGTTTCATGATTTTATTCTAGATGTCATATTTATACATATAGTCATTTTTAATACATTTGAAGTACCTTTGGAAAAAATTTCAATTACAAAAATAAATCATCTGATACAAAAAAGCCGATATGCATTTCTCTAGGTAACAACAAAGAACTTTTTGATGTAAAACATCTTTAATTTCGGTACGGAAGAATTTAGTAGGAATAAAATCTGATTTCAGCGTCACGTGACGCTGTGAAAAAGGCGATAAAGAGATGGAATGAAAAAATAGTGACTTAATAGAGACTGAACAGTGACAAAATAATTACCTAAAAGTGACTTAACAGTGACTAAACAAAAACCAAACAGTGACTAAACGGTAACTAAACAGTGACTAAACTATAACCAAACAGTAACTAAATAGTAACTTAACAGTGACTAAACAGTAACAAAACAAAAACAAAACAGTGATTAAACGGTGCTTATTAGGGTGTAATTTGGTACTTCAGCACCCTATTAGTTTTCTCCTTGACTAAACTATAACCAAACAGTAACTAAACAGTGGCTTAACAGTGACTAAACAAAAACTAAACAGTGACCAAACAGTGAATAAACGGTGCTTAATAGGGTGTAATTTGGTAATTAAAGACCCTTTTAGTTTTCGCTTTCTTTGATTGAAAGATTGCCATTGCTGATCTGTATACAATTGAAAAAGCTTGTGATTTTATAATTAAGACTTTAAATTTAACATCATGTTTCACATTAAAACCTCATGACACCTTTTTTTTATTTGTATTTTTTTATTTTTTGGCGGAATTTTGAAGTCAAAAACGCGATTCTCGCCAAAAAAGCTTAAAAGCTTACCGCAATACTTTAAATACTTTCTTAGAACAGTATTTAAAATATGTATTTGACGACTTCAAGTTACATTTTTGATTTCAGTCATATATCTACTTATTTAATAAAAATCTTTCATCTCCAATGCTTCATACCGAGCATATTCAGTACGTCTACAGCGCTGATCTTAATGTCACGATGAATATTTAAAAAGGGCAGTCGATTTAAGCGGGCTTTATCTATCAAATTCCTTAAATATTTTTATACCCTTGCAAAGGGTATTATAATTTTGCCCAGAAGTTTGCAACGCACAGAAATATTCATTTCCGACCCTATAAACTATATATATTCTTGATCAGGGCGACGAGCTGAGTCGATTGAGCTTTGTCCGTCCGTCTGTCTGTCCGTCTGTTCGCCTGTCTGTCCGTCTGTCTGTCTGTTTCTACGCAAACTAGTCACTCAGTTTTAAAGCTATCCAGCTAAAACTTTGCACAGAGTCTTCTTTTTACTGCACACTGCTAATATGTCGGAACCGACCGGATCGGATGACTATATCTTATAGCTGCCATAGGAACTATCAGTCGAAAAGTGGGTCTATGTGAGAAAATCTTTTTGTTTTTCATGTTAACGCCTTCCGCTTCAGCAATTATTAGTTTTATGCGCTTTTACACAGATTTGTAAGTTTTGGTCAAAATCGGATTACTATATCTTATAGCTGCCATAGGAACAATCGGTCGAAAAGTGGATTTTATTTAGAAAATTTTTTTTTAATCTCTAATGTATTAAAACATTTGCAAGGCTATATAAACTTCGGCAAAGACTTAGCTTCTCGTTTTTTAATATTTTTAAAGAAAAACAAGTGAGAAAGTCGGTCAAGCCCGACTAAAACATACTATGTACCTGGAGTGGAAGCTGAATCCAATGCTGGTGCTACGCTCATCTCTAAGTCTCTCTCTCTCTCTCTCTCTTTCTCTCTATATCTCTCTCTTTCTCTCTCTTTAAGATTGTGCGGTGTTAGTTGTGAAATGGTGGGAGAGGGTGGGGGGAGGGTGGTTCACTTATTTGCTCATAACTTGAGAACCGCTCATCTGATCTTTATCATTTCTTCGGTACATTTTTCTAATTACTAACTATCTCTGAAAGATACAAAGCGTCTATCTTCAAAACTGTAGGAGATATAACGTTTTTTCAAATTGCTGGGGCGGGAGGGGGCGTGGCAAAAATTGAAAATAAACTTGATCTGCCTGCAAGTATAAGAAGCATTTGTCCCATACATGTCAAACCTCTATCTCTTACCATCTCTGAGATCTGTTTGTTCATACGGACGGACGGACGGACAGACGGACAGACAGACGGAAATGGCTATATCGACTCGGCTGTTGATGCTGATCAAGAATATATATACTTTATATGGTCGGAAATGATTCCTTCTCCCTGTTACATACTTTTGCACTTTTGCAAGTTTTGTACCTTCGGTACAGAGTATAAAAAATATGTTACGGAAGCAGATGTTGAGGTTTACAATGACATGACTATTTGCAGCAGAGTATAAACACTTGGGAACACTACCGCGTCAGTTTTCTGCATTGCTTCGTTTAAGGTTTTTGGATGCAAAGCGTTGGTCATGTGTCGTCTCCAAAGTTTTATTTCGGGGAATCACTCAGCAGTGAAGCCGGTAACTAATGTAGCATAGCGATCCAAAATTGTGATTGCAATGCTGTCATCCTCTGAGCTCCAATTTTGACTATCTTTTTGAATGAAGCTAAAGCAAAAGAACACTGATTTATGGTTAGATAGCTTGTGATTAATCCGTGACAATGCAGAATCCAAATATGGCAGAAATATAGCAACCCTAAAATGCATCTCTAGCAGTCCTGATAAGCGTCTAGGAATCACAATAGAAAGGCGATTTTATGTGCAAAACACATTCAGCATTGTTTCCCATATCTTCCAGTTCGGCTGTACATTTCATCGCAGTTTCCAAGTTCGCTGATAAAGTTTGAAGAAGTCGGCTAAGTGGCAATGTGACTACGAATATGGCTCCAATTGCACACTGTATCTCTGGGGTTTTAATCAATGTACTCAATTGATGCCCCAACAATGCGCAATCATATTCTTTGCCAAGCATCTTTTGAGTGTCGAAATTTAGATGTTTCATCGTGTTGATAATATCTTCTACAAAATATTATAATATTTAAAGCATAATGATAATTGCCTTTACCTTTCCTGATTATATTTCTGAGTAGTTATATTTCTACAAAATAGACCAAACACATTCGAAATCACTGTTCAAGGAGTGAAAGTGTAATCGTACCCAGAAGTGCTGTAATAATTTATACCAAGTACTCCAACTAAGCCCTGTTGCACACTCTTGACTCTTAACTGCTGTTGCGATTACAGCCACTTGCGATTGCTGCTGGTGGTGCCACTGCAACGGCAGCTATTAACTGCAACTGCAGCTACTGGTGGGCCATGGCTAAGTGTAAACAAGCCACTAAATGCCACCCTACCCTTCCCCTCTCTATCAAGGTGTGCTAGTGCGTGCATTTGGAACCATGTGGTACATGAATTTTGCATTTGTTCGCTTTACCTCCGCCCCTCCCCCACCAACACCCGGTTCCATATAAATGAGCGCAAATTAAATGCGGGTCGGCAAAATGTTGCACTCAAACGAAATTAGCACAGAAGTTGGAGAAGGTGGTACAAGAAGCGTGAAGAAGCCAGGAGCCAGCCAGAGTTTCGAGTGTTGTTCTTGGGAAGCAAATTATGCTGGCATTGACACAAGAGCCAATAAAAACGCGCATTAGAAAGGTAACAAAATTGCCGCCTGGTCAAGAGATTGAAAATCAGAACGTGAGACGTTTCACATGCAGGAAAAGCGCTGGTTACTCTGAATATGATAGCAGGCGTCTGGCAGTGATTCCATTTCCCACCAACAGGGCATTTGCTCCAGGGCCAACCCCAGGCAGAGAGCGTTTTTTTGTGGTTTGTTTGCCGACTGCTGAAACTGGCTAAAAGCCAAGCGCAATTGTCATTGAACGGCCATTCAAATGTCACAAATTGTTGGCCAAATCGCGCATGGGACATGAAATAGTTTCGACAGTTTAATTTGCCTCCCGAAACCGGCGGCGGCGACAAACGGCCATGGCAATGTTGGGTGACTTGTTGGCTACCCATGAAACACCTACCAAATGTTGGCTCCTCTTCTGGTCATTGATCGGCAGCTTAGCGGCCAAATGCAAATGCCATGCAGACTGCCGGCTGCAGCAGATGCTACCCCATAGATATGAGCGCAGCGATAACATTGACATTCCACCTAAATTTATAATTTTTCGCCGAGTTTTCCCCTTTTAGTGTTTGCCGCCATGTGCGAGCGGCGCGGAGCATTTTCTGCAGTGTAGTTTTGGGGCATTTGTCATTCCCTGTCCACATCTCCGGGCATATGACAAGTGGCCCAGGCCATGTCTAAGCACACAAAAAAAAAACAGCAACAACAAATCTGCCTTGATCATTACCATAACTGATCTTGTTTTGCTGTGGCGCCTTCCTTTGCTTCTGTTTTCTGTACTTTTTGCTTGCCAAATGATTTTCTGCGGTTCATTTAAGTCACGAAATGCTTCCACTTCGACTTCATCTTTGACTTGGACCCGGCCTGGCATGTTCTTTTTGATTTGCACGACAAAACCGAATCGTAGGTGCTTCCTCCCCCCACCTTCATCTCGAGGATTCTGTCATTGAATTTTAATTTAATTCAATGCACCAAAAAGTAGAAGAAAAAACCATCTGGCTCTATTACAATACCCCGACAAGATCGCTTGGCGATAATAAAAAGCTGGGAAAATTGTTTTTAGAGCCGACTCTCGGTGCTCTGATTCCCATTATTGGCCATGGCTGATGCCTTCGTTGATATTGTGTTTTTTTGTTTCTCTGTTTGTTTTGCATTGACCAAGCAGGAATGTCTTCATTTATGCTACGTTTATGCTAATGGATCAGAGATGTTGTGACCGCAACTAAGGAATGGGGTTAAGTTTTCGATGAAGAGCGGTGAGGAACTAGAGAGTACATAAGGTATGGAAGGCATGAAATGGGTGGAGGAATAAAGGTGTAAAATACTTGGGGTCTATAAAGAATATAATCAATAAAACATTTTTAATCTATATATATAAAAGAAAGTCGTGTTAGTTACACACTTATAACTCAAGAGGAAAAAAGATTTGGGTGAAAATTGGTAGGAAGGTAGCTTAGAGCCAGGAGACGGACATAAGATATTTTTATCCCGTTCGACACGTTCCATGTGGAACATCCGGTTTTTGTTTTTCATCCGATCAAGCTCAAACTCATTTTCAAAGATCTATATGAAAATTCAACAACAACTGCATACCAATCTTCCGGAAAATTCACCCCCATTGGGTGGAAAGTGGGTGGTCAAGGTTGTATGTGCGAAACTTAAGTTGCCAGCGATTAGTCAAACTCATTTTCGAAATAACACATAACAAAATATAAAAAGGACTTCAAATTGGAAAATTTATCCCCAAAGTCGGAAAATCGGGAAAACTGTTGTAGAAATTTTTTGCTTATTATCCGATCAGTCAAACTCATTTTCAAAGATCTATGAAAATCGACCACAACTGCTAATCTTGAAAATTGGGTGGAAAGTGGGTGGTCAAGGTTGTATGGGCGAAACTAAGTACCACGATTACGTCAAACTCATTTTCAAAAATACACATAACAAAACAAATGTAAGCATAGTCCGAGTGGTGGCCAGTTGGGGTGTGGGTGGTGTGTGTTGTGGGTGTGTGGGTGGGTGTGGGTGGCAGTGGGTGGGGTGGGTGGGGTGGTGGGAGTGGGCGGGGTGGGCGGGAGTGGGTGGTTGTGGTGTGGTGGGTGGGTGGTGGGAGTGGGTGGAGTGTCGGTAGTGGGAGAGTGTGGGTGGCTGTGGTGCGGTGGGCGGAAGTGGGTGGGTGTGGCGGTGTGGGGGGGTGGGTGGGTGTGAGTGGCGTGGGTGGGTGTGGGCCTGGTGGGTGTGGTTGGTTCTATACTGTGAGGCGCGGCGAAGCGTGACGGGCTATTTTATGGCCTATCCAGCAATAAAAATAGTCGAAATTGCCATTATTTATTTGTGTGGATTGTAAGTACCCAAGTCAAATACACTAAAAATACCCAAAACGGGTTTGGGTCTGATACGCGTTCAAAAAGAGTTGTTAAAGAATCTTAAAACAGCTACACTTGCAAAATAACTAAAAGTGTGCAACTCGTGATCCCGTGGGTCTGGCAGTTAAAATTAAAATATATAAAAACTATAAAAAATGTTAATTATTGGATATGGGTGCGCCCTGCTTGCTTTTAATCGATGTTGACCGGAAAAAGTGCTGCAGTTTTTTTTAAATATCACAAACGGCGTCTACCACAAACGTACGAGTCACCGTGTTTTCAATCAGCAATAAGCCTAGTAGGTGCGGCTGTTTTTTTATATGGAGTTCAACATAAAAATTTTTTTCGTCGCATTTATTTGTTCTAAATAGCCTTATAGACGAAACACAATTTAGTGGCTAAACAACGTTTGGGCAAAGTTAAAAACTTTGAAATTGTAAACGAGGAATTTTGTTCAGTTTTGATTTACACACGGTTTTTTATTTACTTAATCTCCAACTGTTTTGTTCATCCTATATTTTGTGACCATCATTAGATTTCTTAAAAATACCTTTACTCTATAATTTTATTATTATTATATATTATATTATCCCTATAATATTATAAAAGGGTTCACTGTAAGCCTCACCTTATACCCAGTTTTTCAAATGAGCCCTCGGTTCGCGTCTTATGGGTGATTTTGTACTTGCAACACACAACGGCAACAATTTGAACTTGGTTTTTAGAGATTTAAGATCAAATTCTCAAAAATTCAGCAACGCAATTCAAAAAATTCACATCAACCGTGCAATCGGTTAATGTACCTTCAAAAGAAGTTAAACCTTCATTCTTTAATATCTTTAAAAGCGCACAAGATCATTCGTCGCCAACTGCATAATCTACACTGAAGACCACTCATACATATTTGTTGTTGCGTTTCATTTTGCAAGCGGCCTAGGAAAGAAAGAGAAGAGAGACAACATACGATGTTGTTTTTGCAATTTTTAATGGTTGCCCTAGGAGACTTGCATGGCTCTGACAAGCATTCGGTGTGAACTATTTAGCAGGCTCGGCTCCCAGGGTATTATTGGTTAGGGAACACCGCAATATACTTTGGATTGTTCTATGTTTGATTGCCTATACGCGCGGAGTCGCTATGCGCTAAACAACTAACAATGCATCATCTTCATTATATTCCAAAATAATTAGTTATAAACATTCTCTGTCTAAATTTTTTACAAATCAAACCTTTCACTTACATATTAAGCTGGTGATTAACTCATGCGATGCCATGATTATTTATCGTCGTCGTGTGAAAAATAACACAACTAAAAATAAATAATTTTACTCACACTATCATTATTTTCAATCGTAATTGTGCGATTCCGGTATCACTCGTGCAGGTCTCTAGTACCAACACCACAAATTTCCCACAATGGAATATCAAAATTAATCTCCCTCCACACCAATTTTCGTAGAAATAAACCGGCTCGTCGTTCTTATAAAAAAAATTTATTTTCCTTTATAAATCTCTGTGCAATATTAAAATATTAAAAACAAGGTGGCTGCTACAATAAAAAGTTATCACATGAGAGAAAAACATTTTAAGTGGCTACCGTTTTCATTCCAGTTATGACAAGCACATCAAGTAATAAGTACATAGACTTAAAATATTAATTAGTTTTTATTTTACACTAGTCTACAACGTTTTCGATTCCGACCGTTTGGCAGTCATTTTGTATCTTAAACACTCCGTTATTGGTGACGTCTTCAGGAAATCGCGGAAAAAGTTATTTTTTTTCTATAATTGCGAGGCTAATAACTGTAGAAGAATGTTCTGAATTCCACGATTCCGACAAAACGTTGCTTGTTCATCGGTTAAAATTACGCTCTCATTTAGGTGCTAGTGCATAACAAAAATGTTCCTTAATTCGGCCTTCAATTTAGAAATTGTAAGTACAGCTGGACTTGAATTTAAGTCTTCAATTTAAAATGCGCTACTTCAGTCTTTCCAAGTGACAACAATGATCCAACCCCTTGTCTTGATGAAGACGAAGTAATGGATGAGTCATCTTAGTCGAACAGCGGTGCAGAATAAAATGTATCCAGTTCCTCGCTGTACGAGGTTCCCAAAGAAAGGCAAGTCTGTTCGCAATCAGCAAATATTGAAATGGACCACCAATTCGATAGGAGTAATGTGCGAGGAGTCCCAAGTGAAATCTGTGGTTTTATTGGATATTTTGTCTTGACCGTTTTTAATAAAAACCATTCACGAGCGCATTGCCAATAATCAGGAGCGTTTGATAATGCTCCTGGAAAAACAAATATAAAATGCTAAATACGACATTTTAGAAAGAAACGATTCTGTCTTAAAAAACGCTCTTAATTAAATCTAGCTTTGGTCTTGAATTAGCTAAGAACGATACGCTCTTGAAAATTCTTACTTTAAGTACGAATCGTTCTTAAATTCGAAATTGACAGTTAAGAATTCAAAAAATGAAATCTAACTCTTGATTCAAAAAATAATGTTTAATTAAAAACTATTTTGGTCTTAAAAAAATAAATATATATATAATTTTTTATTCAAGGAAAAAGGGTTTTAATTTAAAATCTCGCTATTCATGCTTATTTTGATCTCTAAAAGTTCTTTAAAAATCCCGAATAATGCTTAACATTTCCAAAACGTTCCTGAAATCCAGAGTTTAGGGATTTTTGAAAACGCTGTTAAATCAAGAAATTCCGTACTTAAATCAATAATTTTCGGGCTTATTACAGTTTTTAAACTGAAAATGATTGATTGATCGATTGTTCATAGTGTAATTTTTAATTCGCGAAAAATATCTTCAATTGAATGATTTCGATATTGCCGTTCAAATTTGATCTGCAAAACTCGATAATCCACTTCAAGAAATTCATAGAAAATATTTAATGAACTTGCTATAATAAGGTCTAAGAAAATAATGAAAAACCCAATAGCACTTTATAAATGCGTTCGCGCTGTACTTTTTGTTGTCGAGACGACGAAATCTTCTTTTCCAATGGCCAAAAGCATTTTCCACCACACGTCTGCCTTCCTTAGGTAATTAAATTGTTTATGCTCCTCTGATGCTTCCATTTAAAAGGAGATGGCTTCATCATGCTGGGACCAAATCAGAAGGCTCTTATCGAGAGAACTGGCAGTTAAACTAATTACGTTTATAAATTTGAGAGTCATTTCACCTGCCGATTTTTCCAACGATTATGCATAGAATATAAAATATTATTTCACATAAAGTGTATTGAAAACTTTAGTATGCGAGTCTGTAATCCACCAGACCCAGAATTATTACTGAGAACCAGCAAGAATAACCAAATCTGCCATAGCTTCCCTATTTTTGAACAATTGTTTCAATTGGTTTTAAAATAAAACTTATTCGGAACTGCGTTAGGGAAACTTAAAAAAAAAGTGGAATTGAGAGCATGCCCATTAATGCCCATTAATCCTTCACACACCACTTCGTTAACTTCAGAGCTGTTTGGGATTATATCTGAAATTTTTGATTCGAGTTGATTCGATTTTAGAAAAAAGCTAGATTTTAAGTGCAGTTTTCACCAAATATAAAATTTTTTACGATAAAAATTTTTTGCTGGTCATCTATTACTTGAATTTAAAGGTGAACTTTCTTATATTTTCAAAATCTATTTGAACCCCTTTCAAGTAATTCTTTTTTCATCTTAATCGAGTCAAAACGATGTTTGCCGGAGCGGTCTCTTGAGTTTGTTGAATATCTAGAAGCCACACGGAACAGTCCCAACTGTCGGATGTTGGATGTCGGGTGTGGGAAAAACCCGAGAAGTGTAAATTAAAAATTCACCTTTCAATTTGATCGCAGGAAAATGCCAAATTTCAATGTTCATCGTAGGAGGCATAGTTTAAATGTTGCCCCTTTTACTGCCAATTTATTTGTGTTTCCGTTTAAGGTCTCGATGCACTTTAATTCAATTGCACTTAAAAATATAAGCGATAAGCTGTCTGGATTGTTGTTGAAAGTGCTTAAATACTTGCAAATATATACCGTCCGTCAAAGTAACAGAATTGATTTGAATCATTTTCGCATTTACATTCACTGCAGCACTAATTTTCCCACCTAACTCAACAAAAACTAACCTAGCTCAGAATAAATTGTGGAGCAAAAGGTTCGGCGTTTAAACTATGCTACCTACGATGAACAATAACACATTGAAACGAAGTCTTATTGTATGAACTTTGACTTTCCATTTTAACTCCGAATAACTTGTACATTATTCAATGAATTTTTGTGAAATATGACACATGGGAATTAGTCCCGAGATTATGGTGAGTGTGGAACTAATTTGGCCCACTGGTAGCCCGAATTGTAAAATTTTCATGTTATTCTCGTGAGGTGGTTTGATATTAAGCAAATATGAATTTGGTGGAAATTGTTTGAACTTGAACCTGCACAACACTTTTTTTTAAACTAGAAGAGCCTTCAGGCTACATGCTTAAGTGGTTTTAAATAAAATTCAACATTATTATTCAAAGGCCAATTTAGAAGCTTTCTGCTCCCATGACTTTTTGTAAATTTGTAGTATTTTAGAAATACTAAAAAATTTCAGAGCGTCAAAATACTACCCATCAGTTTTTCTATCAAACAAGAGCTAGTTAATTCGAACCAAATCCGGTTTTGGAATCAATAAACATAAATTTATCATAATTTCATACCGACAAGGCGTAAAGCTTCACGCAGTTGGCCATTTTGTTGGCCTGTGCTATTCGAAGACTGTAAAAACAACTCCGCACGCCCACTCATTAAACTTGTACCTGAATACACTCAGTACAAAACGTGGATCAACTATAAAATGATACATTCTAAAATCGTAATTCTGCCGTTAACTTGAAATTCTGAGAAGATTTTTGAGACACCCCCTTAACATAAAGTGTACTGGGGATATAATTTTGAAACTGTCATGGGTCGATGTATCGGTGTATCAGAGAAAATTAGAATTTACTCTGTTACTTATAAGTTTATAGTAGAGTCTACTTTACTTGATATAAACCCTTTTAACATGTAATTCTTTCCAAAATTTTGCTCTCAGTCATTACGATTTTACGGTTTCATATCTCAGTTGAGGTTGAAATAAAATTTCTTCGCATTGTCCAGGTCAGTTTCATTTTGCTGCTGCCTTTTGGCACAAATTTTTCAAATTACCGCATAAGAATTGGTGGCAGCGACTGCGGCTGCAGCATCGTCGGCTCACTTTGGAGGTTGACAAAATCGTGTTTTGGAGCCAAGAGTGCTTGGCTGCTTAAGTTCCGCATTGAATTGTTGCGAAGATTGGTTGGCGGGCAGTCGAACTATGCCGGCGGCGGCTCTGACCTGTGTGCATGAGAAGGAGTCTGGCTCGCTCTCTCTCTCTCTCTCACATCGCCATTGGGATGCCAATGTGCGAATCTATGGAAACCCATCCAAAGTGCAAAAAGCAATTTTAATGAATTAAAATGCTCAATGGTACATATTTTAGTTTTATTAAAAGTGATTAAATCAATGGAGACAGTCGGGAAATTTAAGGCACAGAATGGATGTTGGTATGGGATGTGGTAATGGTTTAACAAGCCAACTTGGCAATGAATTTGTTATGTGATAGATAAGATAATTGAAGTAGATAGGTAACAATTAAATAAATACTTGTGTACTAAAAAAAGGCAAGCTGAAAAAAAAGGAGGATTGATTGGATTGAAATTTTAAGTTCGAGTTGTATTTGTTTCTTTTTTTCAAGCACGAATAGGTTGGAACAATCCTTTAATTTGTGTATCTATCTGAAGAAGCTCATTTGAAATACCGCTTTTACTTAATAATTAAGTAAGTAATTTCTATGCGAAATGCGAAGGAGCATATACAAAGATACCGATGGGTAGTTCGAAACAAAACTAACCAAATCTCTCTCACTAATGCAGTCAGTCCAAATGGGGACACGCACATACACAAATTTTTAGGGTTTTTTTTTGTGGAGTGTCAGTTATGCTACCTACCAGTTAGTGCACTTCAAACATGAGAAGCGAGCTGTGGAATTGCAGTCGATGGGCTTAGTCTATTGAAGATAAAACAGCGACCAGACTCTTTTGTGGTGTTGTTTGCAAACAACTAATCAGTTTAAGCCGGCTAGTACTTGCTAGCTTGAAAATAAAAAATTTCGTTATAAAAGTAGCATGGTCAATTTCTGTCATTTTTCCTTTTTCTTTATTTTTCAAATAGAATAAGTATATTTCAGATTTATTTACTTCTCGGGTATTCTTACAAATATCGAACTTAAATCAATGTCCGACTTTCTAGATCCATTTGAGGAATCAAGACAAGTTCGAATAATAGGATTAAAAATATGCCAATCGAGCTAAAGACAAAAGTCAGAATTAACAATAATTCCGATACCTAAAAATTCTTACTCAAGCCCATGCTATCGGGATTAACCGACTTTTAACAAACAAATTATTGATATATCGAAATATCGATATATTTTAAAAATGACAAATATCAATATTGCACATTTTGCCGAGGCGATATATCGGAAGTCGAATATTTTTATACTCTGCACCAAAGGAACATAGAGTACAATAAGTTTGTGCAAAAGTATGTAACAGGAAGAAGGAATCATTTCCGACCCTATAAAGTACATATATTTTTGATCAGCATTAACAGCCGAGTCAATATAGACATGTCCGTCTGACCGTCTGTCTGTCCGTCCGTCCGTATGAACAAACAGATCTCAGAGATGGTAAGAGAGGTTTGACATGTATGGGACAAATGCTTCTTATACTTGCAGGCAGATCATGTTTATTTTAAATTTTGGCCACGCCCCTTCCCCCTTGAAAACACGTCATATCTCCTGCAGTTTTGTAGATAGATGATTCGTTCTTTTTAGAGATAGTTAGTAATTCGTAATATGTATCTACTATATTTGCCGAATGATAAAGATCGGATGAGCAGTTCTCAAGTTATGAGCAAATAAGTAAACCACCCTCCCCCACCCGCCCGAACCTGAACCGGAGCAAAATAGTGAGAGATGGGTGCGAGTTAAAAAAGTAAGAAAGAGTGACGAGATGCGAGAATTTTAAGATGGGCACACAGCACTGCTCAATTTTATCAAAGAGTATATTATAGTCGGGCTAAATGACCACTTTCTACTTTCTAAAAAATTTTCAGGTGACAATTTTTCTCTTAGACAGTTAGAACTTAATTTTTATCTCGTCTGAGGACTCGGGATTTTGGAAAGTACTTTTTAACCCGTTACTCGTAACCGGAACAGGTTAATTTTTTGTCCGCGCGAACCTGTAACCGAAGCAAAAATAGTCATAAATGAGCCATATTTGCATATATATTCTAAATGCAGCATCAACAAAAATGTCCGAGTCGACAAAGTTTCTAATAAACGTCTGTACTAGTCCGTAAATTTGTCCGTCTCGTCCGTCCGTCCGTCCGTCTGTATGAACACCTAGATCTCAGAGATGGTAAGAGATAGAGGTTTGACATGTATGAGACAAAAGCTTCTTATACTTGCAGGCAGATCAAGTTTATTCCAAATTTTGACCACGCCCCCTCCCGCCCCCGCAATTCGGAAAAAACGTTATATCTACTACAGTTTTAAAGATAGACGATTTGTACCTTCTAGAGATAGTTAGTAATTAGCAAAACAAATAAATTTGCCGAAGAAATGACAAAGATCGGATGAGCGGTTCTCAAGTAATGAGCAAAAATGTGAAAAATAGCCGAGTTTTAAAAGTGTTGCATACTTTTCAGACGTTCACACTAAGGAACGCAGGAACACTGTTAAACATGTATTTTCATGAGTAACGGGTATATCGAAGTCGGTTAGAGCCGACTTAAACTTGCGCTCTCGTTTAAAAATAAGAATATGAGAGATTTGCCTGATTACACAGGAATACAAAGAAGGCCATATTTTTCAGCAGCATAGATTGCAAACTTTTCATAATTTTTTTTGGTCGCTGAATTAAAATCAATGGCTCGTTTTCACCCAGCACGATAGGGTTAAGTAATTGATGCATGGAATTTATCCAAGAAGTAAAAAATTACCCAAAATTACAAAGAAATTCGCAAAAACAAACAAAATTAAATTCTCTGAATATCTTCCATTTCCTAACATATTTTTTTGCTTCCTTGACATCTGAACAAAAAAAAAACAGCAACAAAAAGTAATACTGGTGATGGTTTTAGTAATTCAAACAAACAAGCTACCTGAATCCTCGAACGAACTTACAGGCAAAAGCTGGCTACCGCCTGCCTACCATCCCTTTCCATATTTATCCCAAGTCAAGCCTCATTAGTGATTTCATATAAATCGAGTGCAAATCCATCATAACCAACTGAAACATTAAGCAATTACCTGACGTCAGGGCATAAATCAACGAGTCAAATAGGCAGCCATTGGCTAACGACGATAGATGGATATGTGGCTGTGGCTGACTGTGGCTAGGGTAAAGGTAAACCTGTTGCATGATCAGCATATGGAATTTTGCGAAAAATATCAGAGCTCCCAACAATGTATGCCAAAATGGCACTTCATCAGCTGGCAAGAGATGATTAGCAATTTGGGAGACCCGCAAACGAACCTAAAACCAAAAGCCGGAGCAGGTTGGCTGCTGTCTGGTAATGATGCCAAAGTGATTTCACTTTTGAGCATCTATGCATTTTGTTTCTGTAGTAGTTGTTGTTGTTGTTGTTGTTGGCGGGGCCCAACCTCTGCCGCCGCAGACTATTTAACAATTTTTACTACTACTAAAAATTCCAACAAAAAGTCCATCTCCATCTCTCTTTTCCCGGTGTGTTATTTGTAATGCGGGCGTCGCAAAAAAAAAAACGAAAAGAAGAATCGCGAGTTGTAAAATCTGGCTAATGGCAAGTTTGTTGCAAAAGCGTTAATTAAAAACCGACCAAGCGGCAGCCACAAATTTGAAAAGTGCATTAACTTTGTTGCCGACCCGCTTGACACTTGGTGAGGGAGAGACACAACTTATTGCACTCATTGTTACACTAATTTGGCTTCCTTCTAGCCGGGATTGACAGTTTAGTCTATCAGCGTCGGGTAATCAGGGCCAATTGTTTACCGTTTTTGGTTGTGAAATGAATAATAATTCTTAATATGGAGCACAAATGCGATTGCTACAATTCTCATAAATGGTTAGGCCGCGCATTGACATTTTAAAGCCAAAAAACAAAACCGAAAACAAAAACAAAAAAGTAGTTTTCTCTGTTTAGCGGTCATCGTAAAGTGATCATGTGAAGCGCCTGCCTGGCAATGCCAGGGGAATATAAAAATCCATTTTGGTCAAATGGAAGATACTTAAAATTGAGTAGATAAACTTTTGACACTATTTTTTTTTTATTTTATTTATATTGACAGAAGGAGAAGTTTATGTAATTGGAGATAAGCTGAAATTGATTTTAAGTTATTTCACTTTTAGCAAAATATTAAGAAGAATCTTTTACTCTTAACGTGTTAAGAACTCTTCATTTGCTCCATGAATCAAATCTATTTTTAAAAGAAAAGATTCCGCACACAGTCCTAATAAAGTTACAAAAATAATCTGCTTCGAAATTATCACAACTGATTTCCCCCTGGCATGCCACGCTGTGGACCTGACACCTTCCACTCAAGGGTCAGAAGAGGGGCGGAGCAAATACCGCAAAAACCAAGGTGATTGCGTGTCTGCGATAAGGCGTGTGCCGAGGTCTGCTCCTCCTCCTGCTCCTGATCTGCGGTCAGTTGAAAGCTGCCCAAAAACGGAGCTGAACTCCTCTGATCCAAAGCCAAGTGCGCCTTTATATCTTTGAACACGGTAGCTAACATGCTTAAGTTTAATTAATGATAAGAAATCTGTATCTAAGGCTGTTGCCGCCACGCCAGGCCATGCTCTCCGCACCGTAATGAGGCCCCAGTATGAGAATTCAGGTGTGCACATCCACCTCGACCCGTAACCAAGTAAGTGGCATCTCAATATCATGTAGATTTTTGCTAATGTGTAGCCAGCGCACTGGTCCATCCGCGGCTCAATCTCATGCTCTCATACTCGCCATTAATTAGTTGAATTTATTAGATGGCCATCTTCGATGTCTCGTCGTTGTGGCCATACGCCTGGGAATTTTTCGAATCCCTTGCATTGCACTTCACACTATGCAAAAAGCAGAAGCTCGCTCCGCACCGCACCGCTCGCGCACGCACAACGCATCTCGGCTGGAAGTTGGTCAGTTTACGATGTGGCTTTGTTCATGTTGTCCGACCAAATCGGCCACATCGAATGGCACCGAATATTTTATCTGACATCACAGTAGGGGGATTAGTCTCAACTTGAGTTGCATATTAGGAGTAATAAATGGAAGTTTCTTTTAATATTGTTCCATCTTGGCCAGTGGGTTTTATAGTTGCATGTATTGACATTTGATTGCTTATTTGCAGATTGGCTTATGTGAGGATGTTGCCAGCAAATGATGGGACAGGGCAATTTCTGGATACTAATCGAGCCATTATCAAAGCAAATGGAAATGGGTAAGTGGTTGGTGTAGAATTTCTTTCTTCATATGCACTGAGTTCGGCCCTGCCATAAGCAACGTTTCGGCCCCCCTGTACCATAGAATTTCACTGCAAAGTCTAAAAACTTTATACCAGAGACAAAATCCGTATCCGAAACCGTAACCTTTAACCGCTAATAACTCTTCAGAAGTTTTAACCGAAACGGTAACCGAAATTTGTTTTCTTAGAACCGTAACCCTACAATCTTAATTAACAAAACCCGGTATCAGTACAGAGACTGAAAAAAAATATATGAGTTAGGCTCGGGTTTTCCTCTACGAGTTAAAATTTCGATTAGATGTATGTACAATAGATCGGACCCCAAAAGGGCAAAACGGGAAAAAACAGGTCTCAGCATTCCCAAAGCTAATATTTGGTTTATAATTAATAACACTAGTTTAAAGCCAAAAAGACCCATTTTTACTGAAACTATATTTAGGTGTTGTTTGGACTGGTGATATAAATAAGGGATTTTACAAATTTAAATGGCTCCGTTTTTCAAATATTAATTTTTTTTAAATTTTTTTGTTAGGTCCACTTACATTTTTAGCCATATTTCACTTTATATATGTCACATATACTCGAAAGGTCGACTAGATTTTAGACTATTCAAGACTATTCGCGTTCGTTAAAGCTCGACTTTTTCAATTTTTGTTTTATTTTTACTATTGTAAGCGTAAGTGTATCAGATAGGGAGACCAGACCTAAAAAATTGTTGCTCAGGGCGTCCAACTTAATGTACAATGAACATTTTACATACACTCAGAAAAATTTTCTTCCTAGATTTTAGGAAACAGTATGCCTTAAATACAAAAATGGACTATAATTGATCTACTTAGGTAATTTTTTACCTAAACAGGTCAAATCTGGACTAAAATGTCAAAATTTAGGCAAAAATTTTTAGGCTATGGTAAGCCTAAAATCTAGGTCCAATTACCTAAAATTTTATGCTACGGACATGATATGCATATAATTTATCAGCTTTTTATTATCTCATGACTTGATTTGGTTGCAACCATCGAATTGAAAGCGGTATTTTATGACCGTTGCATTTCCGCACATAGCAATTTGAAAAACTATTCATGACAAGATTGCTCTTAACATGACCATTGTCATGCAGTTTTTTGAAACGACATGCTTGTGATATGAAAACCTGGAATAATTGAAAATATAAGACCCAATAATTCTTTACTCCATTGAGGACAAATGTTGAAAATTAACCTCCTAGGACCGATTTCAACCCGCTAGCGGTAACCATATTAAAAATAGTTAGAAGGCTAAGTCTGCAGAATCGTTCTACCACAGTTAGACGTGTTTTTCCACTTCAATACCTATTCAAAACCGCTCAATCATTAAAACAATATAAAAAGTTTTATTCCGCAGATATCACAAAAAAAGTAGTAAACGCGCGTTCCTTAGCCAAAGAAACCCATTCTCAGTCCACTCTTTGTCAAATAAGAAACCCCGTGTCCAAGTCTTAACTTCGTACACCAAATATAAAATTTTAGAAATTTATTGCCTAAAAAGGCCTAAAATTGCCTAAATATTTAGGAAAAATTAAGTATTTAGCTGCTGCGGTGCTGCTGCGAACTTTACTTTGGTCAACACTTGACTACCGTTAATCCGATCTTTTCCATTCTTACGCAGATTGATAAATAATGCTGATTACCAAAGGAATAGGAGGTGTGGCGTGGACAAAAATTGAAAACTAACTTGATCTGCCTGCAAGTCTCAGATGTAAATCTCTCCTACAGGTCGGACCTCTGTCTCTTACCATCTCTAAGATTTGTTTGTTTATACGCTTACGGCTATATAAACTCGTCTGTTGATGCTGATCAAGAATATTTATATATTGAAGGGTCGGAGATGCGTCCTTCTGGCTGCGAACTTTCATTTGCTCATAATTTATCTTTCTTCTATCAGGAATAGGATATGAGAACCGATTATATGAAGCATTGGGCCTATTTTTCTATTGAATACACTCTGAAATATATCATTTTACTTACTTGCTAAAAATAATAGCTCTTTTATCTTATTTAATATCGATGCTTTAATATAGTTATACAAATAATAAACAATGTAACTTTTGTAAGATATGTGTTTTTACATAAAACCTGAATTGTCTAGAGCTATGGATAGTTAATACCCTGTTTTAGGACTCAAAATGACTAAATTTTAGGAAATTTTTACCTTAATCCTAGCATATAAATCATAATTTAGGCAATTTCTGCCTCAATTTTAGGGCATAGAGCACATTGTATTTAGGTAAGGTATGTCCTAAAAATTAGGACCCCCATTGCCTTGGCGCCTTTTTAGGTAATTTTTCCTAAATATTTAGGCAATTTTTGGCCTTTTTAGGCAATAAATTTTTTTGAGTGTACATATGTTTTTTTTCACTGAAATTGGCTGCTCATTTATTATGAGCCGCACTGTTGTTAATGGCTTTGTGCCCAAAAAAAACGAACGTGACAGAGGCAATGCAGCTAACTAAAATCTTTACCTTTCTTATCTTTTCTTATATTTAGTATTACACAGCGCAATTGATTTTTTGTGCGATTGCCTTTTTCAAGTTAATCTCTTCCCATGAATGTGAATAGAAATGAAAATCTTCAACATGTTTTTATATTTGTGTGGGAGAAAAATGTTTCTGGCACGCCGTCATCTTGACATCTTGTCAGCTTGGCGTTGATAACTTGACAAGTTGCGCTGTTTTTATTGGCGTTTTGACTCTTGATGAGTTTGCTTTTGGACACTAATTTTTCCATAACCATTTTCAAGTGCGCGATGCCTCGATCATACACAAGCATTTCCCGGAAATTAATAACAATAAGAAGAAATTAAAAATGCCTGCGTTTTAATGTGCACAGTGGTCGGCTGACAATTTTTCGATGACGTTGGTTTTCGGAAAATCTTAATCTTAATCATCTAAGTAGCTCAAAAATAAAAAAAGTGGACTTTCAGAATTTTTTTTGGCCAAATGGAAGGGCCAATCGAAAATTTGTTAATGAGGTATTATAGTGTGATACATTTACTCGAAATTGTTTTCGGGTTTTTTGTATCAAAAACAAAATGGCGGTCGTGTATCATTTCTCCGTTGACCCTATTTTTCAGCTGGCCGGACACATAACTCATGCAAATCTTAACCGATCGATCTATATTTATTATTTTTTTTTTTATTTTTGAGCTACTTAGATGTCCCCCCTTAAGCCCAATTACACAAAGGTAACAAAATTTGACTTTTTTCAGTATATTGAAGGGTTGGTGTTAATTCTAGATGATTTTCGTGTGCTGAACACAAGTCCGTTTTCATCTGAAAACAGCAAATAGACTCTAGTTGGAGTCAAGCGTGAGATTGAGAGGGCGCATGCAATTAGCAGCATGAATACAATTGGGCCGGCCAACTTGAGAGCACAGAAAAAAATGAACGTCTCTCTCTGACACTGAAAGATACATGACTTCGGCAAGCATTTGGTGTGAATTGCCGAGTGACTTATATGGATTCTTGAATATGGCCGGAGTACATACATCTGCAATAAAAAATGAACATTGGTTGAAATTAAAGACTGAAGGCCAAATCTTTTTAGACAACATTACTGACATATAGCAAGGCGGCCTGTAGTGGACTCCTTGAGCTTGCAAATTCAATCTCAACTTCCTGGATATTTAACACAATTCAAGCTTTTAAGGATTGGCCCATACCTTTCGAACTAGTATCATTCCAAATGTGCTTAGTTCAATTCCTTTCGAGATCAAATGTTCATAATTTGAAGAGCGAGAGCGAAGAATTATTGATAGCCTTTTAGACTTGCTGCCACAACCGATGGGGTTGGTGGTGTAAGATGAGATACCGTTCTTTTTGTATTCACTGCACATGCTTCTGGCTTCGAGTCCCTATTGAGCCCAACAATTTTTATATTAATTTGTTTTTTAGAAGTCTTAGGAAGTCCCACCTTTCGGAGTTGCACCACCTGTTTTACCCGGCCGTAGCAGATCTTTCACTCCTATGCAGGCCGTCCCAGGCTCCTATTAACTTAACTTAGCTTACAGCTTAATCATTATCCTAAAAAGCTTCCGCATTTTAAAGTATCATCATTAGGCTTCTTTTTCATTATGTATCTTTCGCTGAACATAGTTTTGTGTGCTTCGGATATGTCAACTTTTGTGGAAAAAAACACGATTTGCGGGAAAGTTTACCTTTCTGCTTTTATTTAAAGAAAAATGCAGATGATGGCCATCGAAAGCTGCAAGACGCTTACGGGGAACATGTTCCATTTTGCAAACTGGAAAATAATTAATTTCGTAGCATAAATCAAAAAACGAAAAAGAAGACATCATGATTTCTTCTAGTTTGAAATAGGAAACAGTTAATAGGACCCGCTAAAACTCGCCCTGGGCTTCTTTGGGACCGAAACCAAAGCCGACTCGCTTGCCTTGAGGCGCCAAATGGGACGAAGGCGAACTGTTTCACACAAACTATAACCTACAATCGAGGCTAACAACGAGCAAATTCCAAGTTTACTTGCTTTTCCAAAATATTCAGGTCTTATCGTGCTTCCGCAATTTGGTTTTACCACTGGGTTTCACAGACCAATTTCTGTATTGATTAGCATCTACCACAAATTGTTAATCAGATACAGTCTCAGCACTTGGATCATATGTTAAATCTTCACCAAATCACAATGCTCATGTGACTTGTCAATGCAACCACATAGCTTTTTCTTTTCCTCTCAAGATTTGCAAGCACTTCACAGCTTTCAAACTCACACACAATACTTGGATCAAAGTGAATTTGCCGCTATCTGCTGTTGTGGTGGCAGGGGGAGAAATAAAGGCGCTAAACGGCTGCTACCAAACGGCGGGAATTTTCATTGCCCATACGCCCCATTGCCCTGCCCAGTTACCCAAAGACGATCAATCTCTAATGCTGTAGAGCAGCTTTGTCGCTGTGGTTGGCTGGCTGGTTGCTCACTTGTTAGGCGCCTTGAAGCGTTTTGTAAGAACATAAATCCTTCAGCTGTAGCCACCGCTGCTGCTCGCTGTGTACGGCATTTGAATGCACCCAGGTACGAGCAAGCGGCTGCCGGGTTTCCTTGATTTTCTTCTGTGCCAGACTTTTTCTTATTTTATTTGCCATAAGTGGCAGGTAATTATGTCGCTTACCTGATAAATTACATTGTGGACAACGCCAGACGAGATGGACGCCAGAGGAGTGTGGTCCCGGGGCCGGCAGAGGCCAATTTTTGGCTATGTGGGAAACGCACAGGGATGTCAACGGGATTTCTCTTTTTGTAAAGGAATCGATAAACACTTCAACTGGTGTAATTTCTTGAAGTGTTTTTGAACAGCCTCAGCCACCAGCAGATCTGTGTTTTTTTTCGCCCAAAAGTTTTTCACGCATTCAACGCATTTCTCACTGCCTACAATATCGGTAATCATCAGGCAAAAAACGTGCTGTGCCTCTGGGTTGGTTGGTTATGCTTAACCCGGCCCCGGCCTGGCCAATTATGCACCGCACGCCAAATGGTGAAATCGATGAAGATGCACAAAATGCAAAACGCACTCTCGGCCTCTAATGGTCAAATGTGCGCTGGTGATATGTTCGTATGTATGTGCCAGATATGTGGCCCGTACAATTATGGCCAAACAGGCAGTGGACCAAAGCTACAGGTGGGTTGTGGTTCGAATTTTTGTTTTTTTTTGGCATTTCCAGTTTGCCAGTAATTTTATTATGTATACACATCGGCCTAACGAGCTGTGAACGTGATTATAACTGCCACAGCGACATATGAAAATTATGTTCAAAATGCAATTTAAACAATGGCCGCAAAACAAACCAGAAGCCGGGATTCAGATTAGGCAGCAGCAGGAGCAGAGCCATGGAGTGAAAATATTTGCATGGCGGCAGCATTGTTTGTTAATGCCTTTGGCCGGGCATGGTTCGAGGCAATAAAATATGAATTTGTCTGCCGATGGCTTTTTTAAGAAGTCAGCCAATGTACAAAACTAACGGCAAATGATAAGCACCAAAGCAGGTGGGGATCATGGTGGGGGTCAGCAGGCATTTGGTGTGTATGTTATGGTTTATTATGTACTGTTACGGAATGCCTGTAGATGGAGAGAGCAAATTGTTATAATTTAACTTGAGCATTAAATGGCCAAATGGACTAAATGAAACTTTTGAAAAAAATTGTTTTAATGATGCCTGCAAATAGAAAATTTAACTATCTGAGAGAGAGAGAGAGAAATTATTAGAATTGTTTCAATTAAGGTTCTCTTTCTTACTAGCAAAAAATAGAGAGAAGCTAACTTCGGCTCGACCGAAGTTTATAAACCCTTGGAGCATGATATATGTCTGCCAGTTTCTGGTGACACGTCTAAAAAACTCACAGACATTTCACCCAACACAACAATTCAACAATTCGTCAATTCAACACAAACAAATTTAACACAAAACAATTTCAGCTCACGTCAATACATCACTAAGTCATTTTACCCAACACAACAATTCAACACACGTTAATTCAACACAAAAGAAATGAAACACGAATAACTGCAATAAAAAAAAGACAACACATCAATATAAAACTTCGTCAATTCAATACAAACAAATTTAAATTTAATAAAAAATTAATAAATTCATTCATTTGTTATACCCTTGGAGAGGGTATATTAAAATTGTCCGGATGTTTGTAACGCATAGAAGGAAGCATCTCCGACCACATAAAGTATATATATTCTTGATCAGCATGCCGAGCTGAGTTGATATAGCCATGTCCGTCTGTCCGTCTGTCCGTCCGTCTGTCCGTCCGTCTGTTTCTATGCTATCTCCTCCGTCAGTTTTAAAGCTATCGTAACCAAACTTTGCACGAAGTCTTTTGGTATAAATACGCTGCACATTTGTCGGAACCGGCCGGATCGGATGACTATAGCATATAGCTGCCATAGGAACGATCAGTTGAAAAACTAGTTTTAGTGAGAAAAACTTTTTTGTTTTTAATGGTATCGCTCCCAACGCTGGTATTTATAAGTTTTTAATGATTTCACATAATTTCACCAAGCCTTGTCGAAATCGGACTACTATATAGTATAGCTGCCATACAAAAGTAAGGTCTGAAAAAAAGTCTTAGTGAGAAAAACTTTTTTGTTTTCAATGTTATCGCTCCCAACGCCCGTATTAATAAGTTTTCAATGATTTTACATAATTTCACCAAAATTTTTCGAAATCGGACCACTATATAGTATAACTGCCATACAAACTGTCAGGCACATATCAAGCTCCAAGGGTATATAAACTTCGGTCGAGCCGAAGTTAGCTTGCCTCTATTTTTTTTTTGTTGAATTGACTGTGTTGAATTGACGTCTTGAAATTGTTGTATGTTGAATAGAAGTGGAATTTTCTGCCTGCCTGCGGCGCAATTTTACAACATTCGCAGCCTTCATCCCCCGCCGATTCAAAAAATAAACTTCCAATTTCAAAAAGTCAATTCAACAGACGTCATTTCAACACATTACAAATAAAACACAATCAAATTAATCCTAGGAAAGAAGGGTGACACAAGGGGCAGGCAAAACTTTTACGATAATTACAGCGCCTGCATTCGGATGAAAGTTATTCAAGTTGTGAACAAAAGAATGTTTTCTCTGGTGCTTTCAAATGTGCATACACTTTTGGAGGATATTATTGTCAGGATTTACTGAATTTGCTCCTTGAAGGATTGAAAATATATTTTTTTTTAAATTGTTGTGTTCTAGTTTCCAGTGCTAAAATTGTATTGTGTTGAAATTGAGCGATGTTCAATTGCTTTGTGATCAAATAGATTATGTTGAAATTGTATATGTGTTAAAATATCTTGTGTTGTGTTTAATTGGTTTTGTGTTGAATTGACGTGTTGAAATTGTTTTGTGTTGAATAGACGTGGAACCCCAGTTTCTTATATGACAGCTTTACAATATATTCATCAATATATTCATATCTGAAAGTGTAAAGTGTTTAAAATAAAAAGTTTTTTTTCACTAAAACTAGTTTTTCAACCGATCGTTTCTATGGCAGCTATATGCTATAGTCATCCGATCCGGCCGATTCCGTCAAATGTGCAGCGTATTTGTACCAAACGACTTCGTGCAATTTTGGTTAAGATCGCTTTAAAACTGACAGAGGAGATAGCATAGAAACAGACGGACAGACGGACGGACGGACAGACGGACATGGCTATATAAACTCAGCTCGTCATGCTGTTCAAGAATATATATACTTTATGTGGTCGAAAATGCTTCCTTCTCTGCGTTACAAACATCCGGACAATTTCAATATACCCTCTCCAAGGGTATTAAAACAATTGTTACCTCAAGCCTTGGTTATAATAATGTGGCTAATTGACGTCAGCCAGCCAAATGCAAGACAATGTACTAAAATAAGGAAAATAACGAACAGACACATCGACAAATTTAAATCAAAGTTCCAAAGACTATAGTTTAAGTTGAATAATTGGCAAAGTGCTTTTGAAATGCCGACTGCGACTTAGTCTCTCTCAATTAGTGAGGCACAACTTTGGCAATGTAAATGTAAAATTGGCTTTACACCCCCAAAGGGCCAGGCCAAACTTCTCTCTAATATAATATATGTAAATTGGCGAATAAGTTTGGTCCCCAGGAGCCATGGCTGAGGATCTCCGACTTAAACTAAAGCAAGACTGAATTTCATTGGCATTGAAAAGATTTGCTGGTGACACAAAACTATTCGGAAGTGGCATTAACATTTTACATCAAGTCGAGAGCGGTTCTAGTTCGAAATGAATTCGACATTTTTAAGTTTTTTTCAATGGAAGCATGCGGGTAATACTTCGCTACTAACCTCATGAGTCTAGACTTAATTTTGCTTTTCGATATCCCTGCAGATCCTTATAAACTACCGCTGCTTGACTCACCATGGCCCGTAATTCTGATCCTATCGGCTTACTTGTACTTTGTGCTAAAGCTGGGCAGAGATTGGATGGAGTGCCGTAAGCCCTACAATGTGACAAGAGCCATGCTGATCTATAATCTGTGTCAAGTGATCTACAATATGATTATGTTCAGCTTCGTATGTATCACAAGGGTTATCCCAAATGCAGATAATCTGTTCAACTTTTTTACGTAGCTTGTCTATAATCTGATTACACTAGTTTACAAAAAAAAAAAAAAAAATGACCCATTTCAGCTGAAAAATTTTCTTAGTATAGTTTGGAATGGTGATCTAAAAAATCGATTTCAAAAATTTTTTCATGGCTCCGTTTTTGAAATATTAATTTTTTAAATTTTTTTGGTAGGTACTCTTACATTTTAAGCCATATCTCAGTTCATAATTGCCAGATAGAGTCAAGTAAGAAATAAATCGAAAGGTAATGGAGCTGCCAATAATTACGTGGAGCATTGTTTTGAAATCGGTTCAGTAGTTTAAATTCAACAACCAAGAACATTTCAAAAAAATCGATTTTTTGCTCGAAAATCCAAGAAATTTCATTTTTAAACTACTAGAAAAAATATAAAAAAATACAAAAAAATTATTTTTATTTTTTCTACTTAAGAATCGCACTTTTACGAAGAAAATAAGGTATTGGTGAGGAAAATCGTGTAACTCGTACCATAGATGGATCAAATTGAGTAGAGGAACTAACAGTCAAATTTGAGTATATTGTGTGTTTTCAAAAATTAACATTGTACTTTTCTTCGTTTTTTGGTCAAATTATGAAGTGAAGGAAAAGCCAAAATAAAAATAAAAATTAAAAACGGAACAAAAGTCGAAGCAAACGAAAATTTATTTTAAAATATTCAGGAAAATATCACATTTTTTTGCAGTAAATTGCTTACAGCTCCTGTGTTTGTTCACAGATTTTGATGATCGATATCTGTTTTTCTTCGTAGAAGTGCGGTTCTTATGTAGAAAAAATAAAAATAATTTTTTTGGATTTTTTTATATTTTTCCAGGCGACCAAAAATGAATTTTCGAGCAAAAAATCGATTTTTTCGAAATATTTTTGGATATTGTTGTCAAACTAATGAACCGATTTAAAAACAATGTTCTACTCGATTACTGGCAGCGAAATAACCTTTCGATTCTTATCTTGCTTGACTTTATCTGACAATTATAAAGTGAGATATGGCTTAAAATGTAAGTGCCCCTACCAAAAAATAAAAAAAAATTATATTTCAAAAACGGAGCCATGAAAAAATTTTTGAAATTGATTTTTGAGATCACCATTCCAAACTACACTAAAAAAAATTTTCAGTAGAAATGGGTCTTTTTGGCTGTAAACTAGTGTT
The DNA here is from genome assembly GCA_018904275.1 of Lordiphosa clarofinis. Lineage (NCBI taxonomy): Eukaryota > Metazoa > Arthropoda > Insecta > Diptera > Drosophilidae > Lordiphosa > Lordiphosa clarofinis. Next base: position 164,281 of record JAEIGQ010000007.1, on the reverse strand, counting down.
ATCAATCCGATGGTCGATGTGATTTGCATGAGGCAATTGTCGTTGGATCATCCAAAAAAGCAGGTAGAACGCCTACTCACCTATGCTTTCTTTATCAACAAGATACTGGATCTAATGGACACTATATTCTTTGTGCTGCGTCGAAGCTATAAACAGATCACAATTCTCCATTTATTTCATCATACTCTAATGGTCGCTATCATCTATACCATGCATCGTAGCTTTGGCCCCGGAGGACAATACATGACAATGGGATTTTTCAACACGTTCGTGCATTCTGTGATGTACTCCTACTACTTTGTGACAGCGCTGTATCCACATCTAAAGGATAACCTCTGGTGGAAGAAGCACATAACTCACTTACAGATACTTCAGTTCATTTTGTTAATTCTACAACCTGTTCAAGTGTTAATCCTTAGACCAAGCTGTCCCATACCATTTGCAATACATTTGGTTCAAGTTATAGTGTGCAGCGCCATGGTAACAATGTTTGGCAAGTTCTATTATCGCACCTATTTGAGGAACAGGTGTCAGAAGCTGCAGTAAAAAGTTCGAGCCTTGACATTTTTATTTCTACAGAAATAAACTACATAATTAAATATGGGTGAATCCTGCATTGCGGACGTTACATTTGAACATGGCGTGCACATTGGTATATTTTAATGACGCAGTTTTGGAAGTACTTTCAAGCCTGTTTTAAAATAAAAGGTTATTTGTTTTTCAATAAAAGTTATGCTTGTTTAAAGTTCCGTTGCGGACGTTACAAAAATGGATGTAGACCTTGAGGCTGATGTGCACTAATCAAAAAAACTCTAGATACACAAAATTGGGTGGAATATATGACCATTTCAATCTAGCTTTCAAAAGAATGATAAGTCGTCCAGTTATTTATAAATCTTTATTTTTTGTCTGTTGCGGACGTTACGTTGCTTACGTTACACTTTTTCCGTTAAGCCAAACAGTGTAAAAAAGTTTGTTTTTTTATTCGATTGACTTGAATCTCGGTTGTCGATGTTGGAAAAATTGATGCAAAACATCTATTTTCCCCCGAATGACTCGAACCGAGTGCGAAATAGTTTAAAATGTAATTTTCCCAATGCGGAAAATTTTTACTCCAGGCGTGAAAATGCCCGAACAATTCAGCGGATTCTCTACAACCTAGAGCAATTTAAAGCCCATACTGAGATTCAGCAGGCAAAAATCCATTATAAAAGGCTAATTTCACCTCATAATATTAAAAGAAATTTTTGAGTATTTTTATGCCGTTGCGGACGTTACAGCCTTTGCAATTAATTTTTTTAAAAAATGTGTAATATAGATATATTTTATACTCTGTTCCAAAGCTACATAGAGTATATTAAGTTTGTGCAAATGTATGTAACAGGCAGAAGGAATCATTTCCGACCACTTAAAGTATAAATATTCTCGATCAGCCGAGTGGATATTGACTTGTCCGTCTCTCCGTCCGTCCGTCCTTCTGTATGAACACCTAGATCTCGGAGACTATAAGAGCTAGAGCTACCAAAATTGATATGTAGTCTTCTTTTATCTGCACGCAGATCAAGTTTGTTTCAAATTTTGGCCACGCTCACCCCCGCCCCTACAATAGAAAATGTTGAATAGCTTCCACATTTTTTAAGATATCGAGTTCAGATTTACAACTTAAATTTATAGCAAGATCGGGTAGTATATAGCCGAGGTAAAAAAAATGTTGCATACTTTTCGGATGTTCACCCTCAGAACCGCATGAACACTGCTTAACACGATTTTTCATGAGTAACGGGTATATCGAAGTCGGTTAGAGCTTACTTTAACTTACGCTCTCGTTTTGCTGTCTGTTTGTTTTCGATTGCGATATATAAAGCAAATCAGCGATTGTAGTCAAAGAAGATCTAACATAGACGCACACTTTGCTGCGTCTTTAACTTTTTACTCAGATATTAGTCAGCTGTTAGCTGTCATTACGGCTCTCTCAGTCAGTTTCTGACTCTTTCAGTTATTTTTGTGATTATGTCGGACTCGCTCTAACCATCGACAATAATTTTGAGTAAAATTTTGAGTTGTCTCAATTAAGTATCTCAGAATGGAGTTAACATCACTCAAAAAAGAGAGGCGTTTTAAATTGTGCTTCTATGTTTAATCCAGCCAGCCAAATGCAAGACTTTGTACTAAAATAAGTAAAACGAGAAGGCCAAGCTAACTTCGTCTTTGCCGAAGTTTATATACCCTTGCAAATGTTTTAATACATCCGAGATTAAAAAAATTTTTCTAAATAAAACCCACTTTTCGACCAATAGTTCCTATGGCAGCTATAAGATATAGTAATCCGATTTTGACCAAAACTTCCAAATCTGTGTAAAAGCGCATAAAACTAATAATTGCTGAAGCGGGAGGCGTTTACATTAAAAAGAAAAGGTTTTTCTCACAAAGACCCACTTTTCGACTGATAGTTCCTATGGCAGCTATAAGATATAGTCATCCGATCCGGTCGGTTCCGACATATTAGCAGTGTGCAGTAAAAAGAAGACTCTGTGCAAAGTTTCAGCTCGATAGCTTTAAAACTGAGAGACTAGTTTGCGTAGAAACAGACAGACAGACGGACGGACAAAGCTCAATCGACTCAGCTCGTCGCCCTGATCAAGAATATATATAGTTTATAGGGTCGGAAATGAATATTTCTGTGCGTTGCAAACTTCTGGGCAAAATTATAATACCCTTTTGCAAGGGTATAATAATATATAGGTAAATATTTAAATAAAAGTTCCAAAGACTATAGTTTAAGTTGAATAATTTTTAAAGTGCTTTTGAAATGCCGACTGCGACTAAGTCTTTCTCAATTAGTGAGGCAAAACTTTGGCAATGTAAATGTAAAATTGGCTTTACACCCCCAAAGGGCCAGGCCAAACTTCTCTCTAATATAATATATGTAACTTGGCGAATAAGTTTGGTCCCCAGGAGCCATGGTTGAGGATCTCCGATTTAAACTAATGTAAGACTGAATTTCGTTCGCATTGAAAAGATTTGCTGGTGACATAAAACTATTTGGAAGTGGCATTAACATTTTACATCAAGTCGAGCGCGGTTCTAGTTCCAAATGATTTCGACAGTGTTAAGTTTTTTTCAATTGGAACATAAGGGTAATACTAAGCTACTAATCTCCTGAGGGTAGTCTAAATTCCGCTTTTCGATATCCCTGCAGATCCTTATAAACTACCGCTGCTTGACTCACCATGGCCTGTATTTCTCCTCCTATCGGCTTACTTGTACTTTGTGCTTAAACTGGGCAGAGATTGGATGGAGTGCCGGAAGCCCTACAATGTGACGAGAGCCATGCTGATTTATAATCTGTGTCAAGTGATCTACAATCTGATTATGTTTAGCTTCGTATGTATCACAAGGATTATCCCAAATGTAGATAATATGTTCAACTTTTTTTCGCAGGGCTGCTACTATCTGATTATCAATCCGATGGTCGATGTGCTTTGCGTGATGCCATTGTCGATGGATGATCCGAAAAAGCCGGTAGAACGCCTACTCTGCTATGCTTTCTTTATCAACAAGGTACTGGATCTTGTGGACACTATATTCTTCGTGCTGCGTCGCAGCTATAAACAGATCACAACGCTTCATTTATTGCATCATACAATAATGGTCGGTGTCACCTATATCCTGAATCGCATCTTTGGCCCCGGAGGACAATACATCACAATGGGATTACTTAACACGTTCGTGCATTCTGTGATGTACTCCTACTACTTTGTGGCAGCGCTGTATCCACATCTAAAGGATAACCTCTGGTGGAAGAAGCACATAACTGACTTACAGATACTTCAGTTCATTGTGTTGCTTCTACAACCTGCTCAAGTGTTAATCCTTAGACCAAACTGTCCCGTACCATGGGTAATACATTTGCTCCAACTTATGATGTGCAGCACCATGGTAACAATGTTTGGCAAGTTCTATTATCGAGCCTATCTGAGGAAGTCCAAGTGTAAGAAGCTGCATTAAAAAGTTCGAACATTAACATTTTTATTTCAACAAAAAAAAATAAATTATACATGCAGACTTTTAGTCAACTTGGAATTTCTGAAATTAAGTTTGGGCATTGATTCAAATATTCATTAGTTCATTTACGCGTTTGATTCCGAAACTATCAAATTTTCAACAAAATGGTGGAAAAACAATAAGGACCATTGCCAAAACAATTTTTTTTTTAAATGTAAATGAATTTTGAAATGGACCAAAATGGAAAGTTTCCACATACTAATGATTGTGGGCCCAATTATCACGGCAACAAGCTTCAGGGATTTCATTCTAGCGCCCCAGTGGGCGATTAGTATCACCTCCGAATGGCTTGTTTACGGCAGAATTCCTTTCTTTAGTATTGTCCAGTTCTAAAAGAGAACAGAGGAAACACCTTGCCACCAGACACTGTAATACTCAGGTACCGCATCAACATGGTTAATTTCGTATGATAACGAGAAAGGCAAGGCTAACTTCGTCCGTGCCGAAGTTTTTATACACTTGAAATCGCTTGTCTCAACGGTTAGCGACTTCGACCAAACTTCGCAGATCAGCTTAAAAACATTTAATATTACCCATGTCCGTGATTGAAAGCGGTAATATTGAGGAAAAAACTGTTTTTCTCATTAAAATCCATTTTTCGACCGATCATTTGTATGGCAGCTACAAGAAGTAGTTATCCGATCCGGTCGGTTCCAACATATTAGCAGCGTGCAGAGAAAAGAAGACTCTCTGCAAAATTTCAGCTCGTTAGCTTTAAAACTGAGGGACTAGTTCGCGTAGAAACAGACAAACGGACGGACGGACAGACGGACGGACGGACAGACGGACGGACGGACAGACGAACGGACAAAGCTTAATCGACTCAGCTCGTCACACTGATCAAGAATATATATACTTTATGTGGTCGGAGATGATTCCTTCTATGCGTTGCAAACTTCTGGGCAAAATTATAATATACTTTTCAAGTGTATAAAAATAAAAATTTAGTTGATTTACGTTTACCATATGACCACCGAAAAAGTCCCCAGTATATATCGGGAATCAGTATTCAATTTCTTGGCGTATGCACAAGATAAAGAGACCTTCAGTTAACACCGAATCTAAACGTCAAAGATCAAGAAACTTTTTCATGGCTAGTTACTTCACAGCTGGAGCCAACAGCTTGTGAAGTAGACACGTTGTTTAAAAGTTTTTATACCCGTTACTCGTAGAGTAAAAAGGTTATACTAAAGTCGTGCAAATGTATGTAACAGGAAGAAAGAATCATTTCCGACCATATAAAGTATATATATTCTTGATCAGCATCAACAGCCGAGTCGATATAGCCATGTCCGTCCGTCCTTCTGTATGAACACCTAGATCTCAGAGATGGTAAGAGATAGAGGTTTGACATGTATGGGACAAATGCTTCTTTTATCTGCACGCAGATCAAGTTTATTTCAAATTTTGGCCACGCCCCCTCCCGCCCCCGCAATTTGGAAAAAACGTCATATCTCCTACACTTTTGAAGATAGATGATTTGTACCTTCTAGAGATAGTTAGTAATCAGCAAAATGAATCGATTTGCCGAAGAAACGATAAAGATCGGATGAACGGTTCTCAAGTTATGAGCAAAAAACAGAACCAAGCCCCCCGCTACACCCACTCCCACCAAAAACGAGAGCGTAAGTTAAAGTCGGCTCTAACCGACTTCGATATACCCGTTACTCATGAGAAAACATGCTTAACAGTGTTCCTGCGTTCCCTAGGGTGACCATCCAAAAAGTATGCAACACTTTTTAGGGTGGGAGGGGTTGGGTGCTTGGTTCACTTTTTTGCTCATAACTTGAGAACCGTTCATCCGATCTTTGTCATTTCTTCGGCAAATTGATTAATTTTGCTAATTACTAACTATCTCTAGAAGGTACGAACCGTCTATCTTCAAAACTGTAGGAGATATAACGTTTTTTCCAAATTGCGGGGGCGGGAGGGGGCGTGGCCAAAATTTGAAATAAACTTGATCTGCGTGCAGATAAAAGAAGCATTTGTCCCATACATGTCAAACCTCTATCTCTTACCATCTCTGAGATCTAGGTGTTCATACAGACGGACGGACAGACGGTCAGACGAACAGACGGACATGTCTATATCGACTCGGCTGTTGATGCTGATCAAGAATATATATACTTTATATGGTCGGAAATGATTCCTTCTGCCTGTATGTATGTAACATTTGCACGACTTTAGTATACCCTTTTTACTCTACGAGTAACGGGTATAAAAATGTTGCATACTTTTTGGATGGCCAAGGAACGCAGGTACACTGCTAAGCATGTTTTTTCATGAGTAACGGCTATATCGAAGTCGGTTAGAGCCGACTTTAAGGGTACTGTATACCTTCAGGTGTCATTTTTTAAAGGTTTCCAAAAAAATAGATTACTCAAAAACTATAAGTGGTATTAAGAAGCGGGTTTTTTCATTGGATAGGTAATCGGTTAAACTAAATTTAGTAATCTTTGTTGTTGTTGTTGTACCTAGGGTTGTTGTTGTATTTCTGTTCAAAGTTAACCAAAAATTTGAAACATAGGCCCATGGTTGCAAAAATTTTTTGAGAACGGATGATCTGAATTTAAAACTGAAGACAGGGTTTTGTTAAGAATTGATGTAATTCTGGTGTGAACTAGGATATTTTGGATCGGTCAATAAACGGCGGAGTTATGGGGTTTCAAAGTCAAAATTTCGAAAATCGACTATTTTTTCCCACTGTATTGGTCATAGCTCCGTTATTTGTTGACCGATCAAAAATATCCTAGTTCACACCAGAATGGTGGGTATTAGGAGCAATTTAAGGGAAAGAATTTGAAAATCGGTCAACAGGTACTCTTTAAATCTTTGCAACCATTTTGGAAAAAGTGGTTCCGAGATAATCGCATTTAAAGATTCGACATCTGTTTTCGATGAAATAAAAATTATTTTTAATAAATGTATAAATCGGATTTTGTGCATTTAGGTGTTAACTTTCACCGAAAAAAAAGATTATCAAAATCGGTTAAGCAGTTCTCCAGAAATTTGAGTCAAAATGCGTCAAGACATGGTAAAAAATAAAATCTCCAAAAATTACCAAGTAAAATTTTTTTTTTCAAAAATTTTTTTTTACATAATATCGAACATTTTATAAATATTTATAAAGTTTTTGACCAAAATAGGGAAAAAAATCCGAATTTCTAAAAATACGAGGGTCGATTAAAACAATTTTCATATAAAAGGGTCGGAAAAAATAATTGTTTTTGTTTATATCTTCAAAGCTGAGTTTCGGATCAGCTTGAAAGTTTTGCAGGATGTTTATAAGATCCTAATAGAACGTTTAAGCAAATAAAAAAAAATCAAAAAAAATTTTTTCTGAAGGTATACAGTACCCTTAACTTATGCTCTCGTTATACCCGTTACTCGTAGAGTAAAAAGGGTATACTAAAGTCGTGCAAATGTATGTAACAGGCAGAAGGAATCATTTCCGACCATATAAAGTATATATATTCTTGATCAGCATCAACAGCCGAGTCGATATAGCTATGTCCGTCTGTCCGTCTGTCCGTCCGTCCGTCTGTCCGTCTGTCCGTCTGTCTGTATGAACACCTAGATCTCAGAGATGGTAAGAGATAGAGGCTTGACATGTATGGGACAAATGCTTCTTTTTTCTGCACGCAGATCAAGTTTGTTTCAAATTTTGGCCACGCCACCTCCCGCCCCCGCAATTTGGAAAAAAAGGTTATATCTCCTACATTTTTAAAAATAGACGATTTGCAAAATGAATCGATTTGCCAAAGAAATGATGAAGATCGGATGAACGGTTCTCAAGTTATAAGCAAAAAAGTGAACCGAGCCCCCCCGCTACCCACCCTAAAAAAATGTTGCATACTTTTCTGATGGTTACCCTAAGGAACGCAGGAACACTGTTAAACATGTTTTTCATGAGTAACGGCTATATCGAAGTCGGTTAGAGCCGACTTTAACTTATGCTCTCGTTAATACTCAGATTGTTGATTACCTGGACTTGAACGTAGGATATAAAAATTTTATTTAAATGGTCGAAAAAACCGCGAAATTTGGAAAATTATTATAAGAGTATTTATGAAAGCAATTTCGAGCACAAATGACTGAAAGGATTAGTATAAAACTTGGCAAATAGATAGTAAATAACCTGGACTTGAACATAGGCTATGTAAGTAATGGTCAAAATACCGCGAAATTTGCAAAATTATTTTAAAAGTATTCATTATAATGCAGGAGTTGTTAAACAGAAGGTGTTGAACCAATGGTCATAAAATTGCGAATTTTGCAACATTTTCATAAGAATACTCTGCGAAATTCGACAATTTTTTTTTCGTCCTAAGATTATTTTTAGGAGGTGTCGGTTTAAGGAAATTTTAACATTTGTAATATATTTATATGAAGTTTGATTGACATGAAGAGGGGTAAATAGAAGGTGTAGATCAAACGGACCAAAAAATCGCGAAGTTTCAAATAAATTTTTCGAGTTTAGATTGTGAAGAAATTAGTAGCAATTGACAAGTAAGCGTCACTTTTTCGTTTTGTGTTTAAAATCTCAAAGGGGGTCCTACTAGTTATATAATATCCCTGTAGTTCGGTTGGACTGGTGCATCATTAACGAATTCGCTAACTCACGGTAGTGAGGACCAGTCACCAGCCTAACCACCAGCCATGTTATTTGCCTAACGAATTTTGTATGGCAATGTCCGCAAAACGTACCGGTACGTCGTTGCAATACCAGTCGTTAACGAGGTGGCGGGTGCGGGGAGCTAGCGATTCGCTGGTGCAAAATCGTTAACAATATCGTTAGGGCTTGTGTTATAAACATTTTGGGCTCGTTTCAAGAACATTTTGTTCTCGCTTTGTCGGCGACGAAGATCCAGAAAAAAAAAATAGCCATAGTTAGAATATGGAAGTCTCCTCCAGGGTGGTTGTTACTCGGGAAGGGGAGGGAAGAGATGCCACCAACCACCACCACTCATCCTCCGCCGCGTTGCAACAACCACAACCTTTTCTAAGCTGTAGCTAAATTTTATTAGAATTATTAGTTTGAAAAATTTTCTGGCTTCACCTAGTCTGGGACTTGAACTCAGGACCTCGAAGAGACTGAACGGGCGACGTCATTTTAACTCACACGACCATCCAGCTCACGCGCGAGACAGCGACAAAATCAAATTAAGAAATGAATGCTTAAGAATAAAGTGCTTAAGTAAGCATTGAGACTGCCAGACAGATCCAAGCCCTGTGGCCCAGCGGTAAGGCATTCGCTTAGCACGCCGAAGTCGTGGTTTCAAATCCCCGTCGTGTCCTGTTTTTTTTTTTTTATCTTATTTTTTTTTTAAGTATTTTAAACATTGTTCCTATGATATAAATAAATGTTAATAAGCACTGAAAACATAAAAAAGCTAAAATATTTATATTTTCATGAACACTTTTTCGCATTTCATGACTACCGTTCATGTTTTATGAACGAAAAAAACAGACCACAATCATGACCATTTGGTTATGATTTTAGAACGGGATATTTTTCTCTGTGTAGTCTTTTAGGTGGTGCTGAGTCGTTAACGATTTTCTTGAAACTAGATCGTCCATCATTCGCTAGTTAAAAATCATTGGTGGTTTGGTGAATGATTGAGCGAATGTCTGCACAACGTACCAGTCGGTCGTTAACGACGGGACTTACGCTCAGTGATGCATCAGGTCGTTAGGCCGGGTAGTCACTTGACACCAGAAGAACTACAGGGAACGTACCAGTCGGTACGACGTTGCATCACCAGTCGTTAATACGGTGATGGGTGCACTGTCGTTAACGACGGGACTTACGCTCAGTGATGCATCAGGTTGTTAGGCCGGGTAGTCACTTGACACCAGCAGAACTACAGGGATGTTTAGATTTTAGTTATCAATTGTCGACGGGTAAATGGGACCAATCGGTCGAAAACATCGCGAAATTTGCAAAATTTTATAATAAGTTTTAATGATCATGAATTATCATAAAGATATAATATTTGGGAACTGTCGACAAAGTAATTAAAGTAAATATTCGGGTAAATAAAAGAACTTTACCAAGAAATTTGCCAAATTAACATTTGAGTTTAAATTGTACTACGCTTATGCTAGGCTCATTTTGCAAAATCATTTCATGACATGGATCCGAAACAATCCGTTGAAAATGTGGTTCTAGTAAGAAAATCTATTCCCCGCAATTTTGGGTAAATTGGTCAAAATCTGATGAAATTATCGTATAGTTGTCATATAAGAAACAGGCAAGCAAACGGCCAAAGTAGTGGCGCCATCTGTTAATGGTTTTGGGAAAAATCTCAGCTAAGTATGTATGAAGGAAATCATTGAAAGTCTTAATTTATATATATTATACAAAGTGCAAGGCTTTTGAAAGATGTCGAAGGCAAGAATGGAGAGCGCTACCGTGCGATTATTAAAAACTTTTTTTATGACCAAAATGGAAGATTTGGACTTAACTGACATGTAGTTTCAACTACACGGTGACACATGCCACACAGCACGCGTGAGATATAACGTCTTTAGACTATTTTTTGTGGGGTTATGTTAAGGCTCATGTCTATAGCGACAAGCCCGCAACAGTAGACGCACTTCTAGTGGCAACATTTAAGAATTTATTTGTAACATACCGCCGATATGATGGACAGAGTATGCCACAATTGGACCCAGGGTAAAAAATATTTGAGGCGCAACAGTGGTCAACATTTAAGACATGAAACTATATATTTATAGGGGCGGAAATAATTCCTTCTACCAGTTACATACTTTTGCACAAACTTTGTAGATTGGAAAATTGAGATGAAACGGTACTCAATTCGATATTTTTCATATTAATCTAATAGCCTATTTCCATTATGATTACATATTTCGAAGTGAACATTAACTTTTTTTGAGCAATTCCATAGCATATGTACATATTTTGTTAAAAAAATCACTGTTTCTTGCCCTCACCAAATTTTGAACCCATGTCTTGTTGATTCTAGTCTCAGTTATTAACCTCTACGCCTGTAAGATAGAGTAGCCAGCAAAATGTGCTATATAACTATCAATTATCTTTTCTGGCTTCCATGAATTTCAAATGACATAGATAACAAAATATGCGAAAAAAAATTTGCATTATACATTGTACATTTTTTTCCTATGGAAAATATGTTACATATTATTGGATAAGTGATAATATGTAAATATGTGTAATATGTTTGTTTGCTATAGTGGAAATAGGCTATTACTCCGATATGAATAGGAATATATTAATATGTTCGAAAATATTCAAAGAACGAAAACAAAAAAAAAAACGGTTCCAAAGCGGGATTGAACCCACACCTCCCGCACAGCAGTCTCACATACATACACCAGGCCATACCATCTTACTCGGCTTACAGCTTAATATAAGCATGCCGTCGCTCTGAGTTTTTTTTGAATTTGGAATTCTAATTGATTTAAAAGTCATACTATTTTAATATTATAAAATTTTGTATTGATGTGAAAAACTGATATTCTCTATGTACCTTTGGTATAGAGTATAATAATGCAACAGTTTCTGCAATGTACAATTAATTAGTTGTTCCGGAATATTTTAATCAAAGTTCCTGCATAGAAATTGGATTTTGTCACCAAAGCATTCATACACATAAATAAATTGACGTCAAAGTGCTCGTCTTTAAATGCTGACTAAGACTGAGTCTCTCTCAATGACTGAGGCATGACTTTGGCAAGTATTCGAAACGAAAATATGTAAATTGCCGAATATGTTTGGCCCCCAGGGGCCACGCCGGGGATCTTCGACTTAAACTAAAGCAAGACTGAATTTCATTGGCATTGAAAACATTTGCTGGTGACACAAAACTATTTGGAAGTGGCATTAACATTTTACATCAAGTCGAGCGCGGTTCTAGTCCGAAATGAATTCGTCAGTGTTAAGTTTTTTTCAATTGGAACATAAGGGTAATACTAACCTAATCACCTCAAGAGTCTTGACATAATTTTGCTTTTCGAAATCCTTGCAGATCCTTATAAGCTACCGATGCTTGACTCACCATGGCCTGTATTTCTGCTCCTATCGGCTTACTTGTACTTTGTACTAAAGCTGGGCAGAGATTGGATGGAGTGCCGTAAGCCCTACAATGTGACAAGAGCCATGCTGATCTATAATCTGTGTCAAGTGATCTACAATCTGGTTTTGTTTAGCTTCGTATGTATCAAAAGGGTTATCCCAAATGCAGATAGTTTGTTCAACTTCATTTTGTAGGCCCTCTATTATATGGTTATCAATCCGACGGTCGATGTGTTTTGCCTGTTGCCATTGCCGATGGATCATCCGCTAAAACATACAGAACGCATACTCAGCTATGCGTTTTTTATCAACAAGGTACTGGATCTTATGGACACAATATTTTTTGTGCTGCGTCGCAGCTATAAACAGATCACAATTCTCCACTTATTCCATCATACAATAATGGTCGGAGGCTTCTATATCTTGTATCGCATCTTTGGCCCCGGAGGACAATACTGTACAATGGGATTTTTCAACACGTTCGTGCATTCTGTGATGTACTCCTACTACTTTGTGGCAGCACTGTACCCACATCTAAAGGATAACCTCTGGTGGAAGAAGCACATAACTGACTTACAGATACTTCAGTTCATTTTGTTGCTACTGCAACCTATTCAAGTGTTAATCCTTAGACCAAACTGTCCCGTACCATGGGTAATGCAATTGCTCCAAATTATGATGTGCAGCACCATGGTAACAATGTTTGGCAAGTTCTATTATCGAGCCTACATAAGGAAGCCCAAGTGTAAGAGACTGCAGTAAAAAGTTTTAGCATTAACATTTTATTTTTAGAGAAATAAACAAATTGAATATGCGGATTTGTAGTCAACTTGGAATTTCTGGAGTTGGATTTGGGCTTTGATTTAAATATTCATTAGTTCATTTACGGGTTAGATTCCGAACCTATCCAATTTTAATAGAATGGAAGACGAATTTAACATACAAACGAAGATGATAAATATTTTCACTGACCTACGATATTTTGATTGTGAATTGTGGATAAAGCACAATTTTCTTAATAACCGCTGACAAGACGAATCATCACTTGCCACTACTAAACACTAAACTTAAGCTGTATTGCCTATAGCTCTATATAGCTAAAAGCTTGACCGAAATTCTCAACCTCACAAGCAGCAAGCAAAATGGAAGACCAAAGTTCGACTGGAAATGTTTCACTTCCGACAGAAAATTGATAATATTCGATTGATTTTGAATTTCAATTGTATGTTAACTCAAATGTTATTTACTCTGCAGAATGCTATAAGAGAGAACCATTTAGTCTCAAGCTGATTAATTTGCTTTATATGCACGTATATTTTGAAAAGACCGCCCCAAATCAGCTGTTGCTTAAAACGGCTTTGTTAGTACTGTGAGCTTTTGTTTGGCAACACTTTTAAAGCTTAACTTTAAGTAAAAGCTTTTACGATATAAGCTAAAGCTTCGTTAATTTGTTGAAGCTTTAATATATAAAGCAGCTAAAGCTATACACAAAGCTTTAAACAAACGTGCTTGAAAATAAATTTATTTTAAAATATTTAAAAATAATGTGCACTTCAATTCAAATTTATAAATTTTTTGTATGTAAGGCTATATCGATGTTTTGCTAAAAACAATTTCGTTATTCCCATGTGTTCCACAAATCGCTTCCGACCGTAAATCGACCAAATTCCCATACGATTAATTATGTATTGACAGTCACTACAACTGTACACTCAGAAAAATTCCAAATATCGAGTTAGAGGGCATGCAAATATTTGGAATATAATCTAAGCATATTTTTCCAATTAAGTTTACGTTTGTTCAAGTTTGAAAATTTAATTTGACTTCATATATAATTCTCGCTTGCTTTGCTTACATTTCTTGATAAGATATTTATAGCTAAATTCTACTTCATGCAAAGGTTTCTTTAAAAAAATTAATTACGTTTAAAAGAGTTGAGTTCTAATGGTTTTCCTGCTTATACTGCAATGTGTTCATGAAATAAAATTGACCTAAGCTTTTATATAGACAGGCAATTAAAACATGCACAATTTTATGCCAAACCATAGCCAGCTTTACTTGTGTTTTTCACACAGACGCGAGCCCAGCTAATGACTATATAAACCCTTAATTCTAAGGAACAAAATCAAACAATAGATAGCAAGTCTGCCGACACCCAAAGAATCCGCTCGGCTCGGGTATTTTGGGTCCCTTAACTGTAGGTCCCTTTCTCTTGTGCGAAAAATTAAAGGCACACACGCCAAGAGATTGAGAGAAGCTTGGCTGGCCCCGTTTGAGGAGCTGTATAGCCAGCATTTACATTTTTATACTCTGTACCGAAGGTACATAGAGTATATTAAGTTTGTGCAAAAGTATGTAACAGGGAGAAGGAGTCATTTCCGACCCTATAAAGTATATATATTCTTGATCAGCATCAACAGCCGAGTCGATATAGCCATGTCCGTCTGTCCGTCTGTCCGTCTGTCTGTCCGTCCGTCCGTCCGTCCGTCCGTATGAACAAACAGATCTCGGAGATGGTAAGAGATAGAGGTTTGACTTGTATGGGACAAATGTTTCTTATAGCTGCAGGCAGATCAAGTTTATTTTAAATTTTTGCCACGCCCCCTCCCGCCCCCGCAATTCGGAAAAAACGTTATATCTCCTACGGTTTTGAAGATAGACGTTTCGTATCTTTTAGAGATAGTTAGTAATTAGCAAAATAAATCGATTTGCCGAAGAAATGATAAAGATCGGATCAGCGGTTCTCAAGTTATAAGCAAAAAAGTACTTCTCCCTCGCCCCACCCCCTCCCACCCATTCACAACTAACACCACACAATCTTAGAGAGAGAGAGAGAGAGAGAGAGAGAGAGAGAGAGAGAGAGAGAGAGAGAGAAAAAAAGAGAGAAACTTTGAGATGAGCGCACCACCAGCATTGCATTCAGCTTCTACTCCAGGTACAGAGTATGTTATAGTCGGGCTTGACCGACTTTCTCACTTGTTTTTTAGATACGATGTGTATGGTTTAGTGGGCGGCCCATCCACACTAGAGTTGGGTAGCTCATGAGTGAGTGAACAAAATTGAGTTGTTCTTTAAACTGAGCAAGCGAACATGTTCTTCTTCAATTGTTCTTTTTTGTTCAGCGAGTCTTGTTCAGTCTATCTTGTACACTCTGTCTTGTTGTTCTTGAATTGTTCTCTTGTTCTGTTCTTGCTCTGAGTTGTTCTTTAATTGTTCTCTTGTTCTGTTCTCGCTCTTTTGTTCTTTTGCTTAGAGGGTTGTTCTGTCTTGCTCTGTTAACTGTTCAGTCTCTCCCTTGCTCTGAGAGTTGTTCTGTCTGTCTCGCTCTGCGAGCTGATCAGTTTTGTCTTGTGTGTTGCTCTGTGTTCTGTACCCTAACATCTGTTCGGTATCTAGTTCAGTGAACTGTTCAGGGTGACCTGACTGTTGAATTAGTTCACTGTTTGTTGTCAATTTATGGCAACTCTGCTTTAAGCTTAGTATACACTTCCACCAAAGACTCGCCAAAACAAAAAACTCCATATAAAAAAAACTCACAAAAATTTTTGTGCCAAAATCCTTTGGCAGTGTCTTTGGTGGCAGTCCACACTCAAAACAAAAAGGCCTCGATTAAATACCGATAAAATACTAGATCCGTAGTTTTTGTATTTTTATCGATAGCTCCCTGAATAATTAATTTTAATTATTTCAAGAGGTATCGGACATTGCCGATACACAAATATGCGTAATCGGGTGAAATTTGGATAATTTTCTCATCAGTGATTGAGCGCAATATTCAAAGTAAGGTACAAAACACCGTGAGACTTCAATTATACTTAAACTGGGTTATAATTATGAATTTAATCATTGCAAAAGTGTCATATCTGCTCATCAGGCCCAGTAGCCAGGGTTTGGCCATGAAGAACGCATGTTAATAACTTGTATTTATTGATTGTAAAACTAATAGTTTAAAATTAAACCAAAAGCTACGGTCTTGGCAAAGTGACCATTTTACATGCATACATCTTAATATCTGGTCACATTGTCCCAAAACAAAAGAATTGTCACTTTTGGTATTTTTGTTTTGGCGAGTCTTTGGTGGAAGTGTATACTAAGCTTTAAGCAACCTTTAAGTGTAATCAGAAAGCAAAGCGACCGAATTGGATATTAAAACGGCGAAATGAAAATATTGCAGCGTTACCTTAAGTTGCAAATCACAAAGCATCACACCGCACAGTGGATCGAGTTGTACGGCAGAACAACAACAACGACCATTCTGCCCTTGTGGAAAATGTCGAGCAATTCGGTCCTCTAAGCCAAAAAGGATTGCAAGCTTTGTGTATAAGCCAGCCCTACATGTTGCCAAAAATACGCGACGAGTAGATGGCTAATATGACGAGCAAACTGAGCTTGGCATCTGCATGATCATCGGGGGACCAAACAGCAATACACACACATACACTTGTAATCATCTGTTTTCTCTCGCTCGCTGAGAACACAAGAACAACAGAACAAGAGCAAGTGAACCAGAACAAATGAACAAGAACAAGTGAGCAAGAACAAGTGAGCAAGAACAAGTGAGCGAGAACAAGTGAACAAGAACAATTGAACAAGAGAACAAGTGAGCGAATTGAGTGAGTTGACTCACTTAGAAAAAAAGAACAAGTGAACATTTTCAGCGAAAAGAACAACCTTTACCCAACACTAATCCACACCGTCGATTACATATCTTAGATTGTTATATGCAGTTGCAATGGAGCTTCGAAAAGCGTTAGGCTATCGCCCGCTTGTCGATTACAAAGTAATGGGGTTTCGAAAGTTAACAGTACACAAAGCGGCCATGCTAATGTAAAAGTAAACTGGGTTGTAATCGATGCTGTATGCCACACAGCCTTCAATAAAGCCTGCTATAACAATAAAAAATGTTATATTTACCAAGGTACTTGTTAGCTTTTCCTTAACGATCACAATTTTTGGTACACATACATTCAGAATCAGCATGCGCTGTCTGTTAACATACTGTTAATATGTTAACATTAATGTTAATTTTTTGTTAATTAACAAAAAGGAAGGCTATTAATAATTTTCCCCTAAATAGAGGGTACATCGAAGTCAGTCAAGAACGACTTTCTTTTATGCTCGCCTTTTTTTTTTTAAATTAAATTTTCAGCGTTCTAGATTTTTGCTGATTCTAGATAATTTACGTGACCCAAACACGAACCTGCTTTGGGAAATAGTCCATCACTTTTGGATTTTGGAATATGGAGTGTAAAAAAGCCTAAAACGAAAATTTTGACTTTTTATACTCTGTACAAAAGGTACATAGAGTGTATAAGGTTTGTGCAAAAGTATGTAACACGGAGAAGGAATCATTTCCGACTATATAAAGTATATATATTCTTGATCAGCATCAACAGCCGAGTCGATGTTGCCATGTCCGTCTGTCTGTCCGTCCGTCCGTATGAACAAACAGATCTCAGAGATGGTAAGAGATAGAGGTTTGACATGTATGGGACAAATGCTTCTTATACTTGCAGGCAGATCAAGTTTATTTTCAATTTATGCCACGCCCCCTCCCGCCTCCGCGATTTGGAAAAAACGTTATATCTCCAACAGTTTTGAAGAAAGGTGATTCGTACCTTCTAGAAATAGTTAGCAATTAGCAAAATGTATCGATTTGCCAAAGAAATGATCAAGATCGGATGAGCGGTTCTCGAGTTATGAACAAAAAAGTAAATCACCCTCCCCCCACCCCATCCCACTCTTTTACAACTAACACCGCACCATCTTAGAGAGAGAGAGAAAAAGAAAGAGAGACTTAGAGATGAGCGCAGCACCAGCATTACATTCAGCTTCTACTACAGGTACAGAGTATGTTATAGTCGGGCTTGACCGACTTTTTTAAGAAGCGTTTTGTGGAGAAACTACACTGTTTATTTGACTCTCTTTAATATTAAAGTTAAATAAAATTTAATTTTTTAAGACATAGTAAGAAATATCTATGTATAATAACCTATCAAAAACAATTCTACGATTTTTAAAGCAAAGAAATATGCGCGTTCGAAATGACAAAATTATGAACAGCCCATAAGTATGCTATAGATGCTGTCAAAATATTTTGTTGGACTCGAAACAAATGACTAGGGACATTGACTCTGTCCATAGGAGGGGATTATGACTCTGAGTAGTAATCAGTTTAGTTCCAATTTTTAATACCTAAGTTAGGTTCACAGCTTAGTAGCATTGAAAAGGAAAATTTACCGTCCCTGCGAAATGTCGGCTAAATCCTAACTTGGTTTCCATACAAAAATATCGATAACAATTCAACCGTCGATAAATCTTCTAAACTGAGAGAAAAGCTTTCGTTCAAGAAAAAAAATCAAATAAAAGCCAAGCGGCGTTTGTGACTTCTGCTTCAGCTTCAGTCGCTGGCCAATTCCTAACGGTAACGGGTTTAGCTTGCTCACGGTGCGCGTTGTTTGGCTTTTGGCGTCGCCGTCGTCGTCGTCGCTACACACGAACAATAATAATAAAAAAAAAACACAAAAAGCGCTAGACAAAATAAAAGTCAACTTGCTTGGGGCATTGTTGTTGTTTTTGCCATTGTTGTTATTTGTTAATTGCTTATTTGTATTTTGCATATCAATTTAAAGTAAAACGAAAACAAAGAAGCTTCAATGTAGCGCTGGAAAAAATGTGTAGAAAAAGCAACGAATGTCATAAAATCAAAATAAATTAAAAGCAAAAAAAAATCCTGAGTACTCGGAGTGTTGTGAATGTCTGTGTGTTGTGTGTGTGTGTGTGCAGCGCATGCGCCAACTGCCAGCAAGTAGCCGCTGTCTAGATTCTGGTGCAATAATTTGCCGTGTTTTTCGGTTTGAAATTTGCATTTGCAGGTGAGATGAAATAAAGTTTTGAATTTACTTTTAAGCAAATGTTCTAAACAAACTGGTTCGTTACCCCCGCCCGTCCCGCTATTCAAAAACCCTTTGATGCCCACCCACACCCGCACATTTACTACGCGCGCTTTGCCGAAAAAGCTTTCCGTAGTTAAATGCGTGCGTGTGTGCATGTGTGGGACGGCGTCTGGCCATTAGCGTAAGCTTTTTCTTTCATTCAAGTTGTTGCAGGCAACGTCGTTATGTTGCGTGAAAGTTAATTCCGTTTACTATCGGCATTCATCAACATCATCAGCGGCGTTGGCGTTGCCACTTTGCCAGCCCCAACCACAGCCCCATTCCCCGCTCAACACCTGTCCCTTCGCTGCTGTAAATGTTGTCCTTCGCTTAACGTCTTGTGCCGGCGTCTTTTGTGTTAAGCATTTAAGTCATAATTGACATGCATTTGCTTATATGCCTTGACAGATAACTATAATTTCCATTTCGATGTCTACTCTAGGGATTTGCCAAGAAAATGTGTATAAAGTAGGTCTTGTGGGATTTATGATTATGCTGAGGATTATGCCTTGCCATTATCTAAAATGCGAATAACTTTTTGAATGAGCTCTTGTTGGATTTTCTTCTATGAGTGTGTGTGTGTGTGTGTAACTTTATTAATTCTTGGACATAAGTACTGCTTTCTTTTAAAAGATTTTATGCTTTTTCTGAAATTCAATTTATTCAGTGAATTTAATATTCCATAAAATATCAACATTTCTTTTTGCTATACCAGCTAGACAAGTAAGATAACTACTTTCTGTTAGTTTAAATTAAGACTTTGAACTTTTAAAATTTTACCGGTACATTTCGGTATACTAAAACTAAATCCAATGCGGAAACGAATACCAAAACAATCTAGACAAACAAAACAATAGCTTAGGCAAATATATTTTTGAATTAGATCGAAGATTTGTTTCGAATTCTTCCCTTTTACCATAGCAATAGACGGACAGAAACTAATTGAAGTTGTTCTTGCTTAAATTATATTTTGTGCATTAGTATTTTATTTTACGCGCACTCCTGTTATAGACCAATGCTCCACTTTTAATAATAGTTTCAATCATACGACCCCTTCCAAAAGACTCTATTCCTTCCTTAAAAAAAATTTTGTATTGCCGGTTACAGCTTAACTCTGTTTCCGTTTTTGATGGATATGATAAACAAAACTGATTTTTAGTAGAAAATTCACCAACATATACAAACTAAACTATAAAATCTTCTCAATATATGACATATTAACATAAAAATATTTGATAGAAAAAAAATATAACCGTTGACATGAAAATTGTCAATTACTTTTCTTTTCACTCACTCAAAGGCGAAACTTTTAAAACCGAATAATTTGATCGTTTTTCGGAAACGGGAACATCTATCAATTCCAATTCCATATGATTTGATCGAAATCGAAAACAGGAACAGGCCTGTATTTTTGTATTTAATCAATTTGATAAAAAGCTAATTCTTTTTTAACATTCCAGAATTTAAAATTATTCCCTTCCTGTCTTGTGAATGCTGAACAGACTTTAGCATATTCTTCCTCCGAAGGACTATGTCGCTGCCTTCTGATTTTGTAACTGCAGAAAGCTAATTCGAAAAATATGCTGTTTGGCCAACAGTGTTTATTTTTCTCCTTCAAACATACTTTTCATTGCGAAATGTTGTTATGAATTTTTAGGCGCTTCTATCGATGCAAATCTCTAAGAATTTTTACTTTCAGCTTAGTTTATTAACAAAGACTTGCAAATGAGATAAGAAGCCAACCAATTTTTTACCAGATTGCTCACGTTATGTGTGCCATCACTTTTTCGATATATCGTTGAGATCACTTACCACCATCTCTAACAAAAGACGGACGATAAAAGCAATTACTTATACATAAATTTTTTTGGCTTCTTTGTGTAATTTTAACTTTTTATACCCTTGGAGAGGGTATATTAAAATTGTCCGGATGTTTGTAACGCAGAGAAGGAAACATCTCCGACCACATAAAGTATATATATTCTTGATCAGCTTGACGAGCTGAGTTGATATAGCCATGTCCGTCTGTCCGCCCGTCTGTCCGTCCTTTGTTTCTATGCTATCTCCTCCGTCAGTTTTAAAGCTATCTTAACCAAACTTTGCACGAAGTCTTTTGGTACAAATACGCTGCACATTTGTCGGAACCGGCCGGATCGGATGACTATAGCATATAGCTGCCATAGGAACGATCGGTTGAAAAACAAGTTTTAGTGAGAAAAACTTTTTTGCTTTTAGTGCTATCGCTCCCAACGCTCGTATTTATAAGTTTTTAATGATTTCACATAATTTCACCAAGGCTTGTCGAAATCGGACAACTATATAGTATGGCTGCCATACAAACTGTCAGGCATATGGGTCATTCTTTTATAAACCGAACAGCAAAAAAATTTTTTATTTTTCATTTTAATAAAAAAAAATCCGAAATTAGATCTCGACATGCCCACCAAAACGTAATTTGCGGTTTTGCACAAAAATTTTTTGTTAATTTTATAAACAATTTCAAAAATCGTCAAAATCGAAAAAATGGAAAAAAAGGGTTTTTTAAAAACGTGATATCTCAGGTTTGGTTTATCGGACAGTGCTCAAGTTGATATCGATGGAAAGAATTTCACTGTGTCTACTCAAATTATAATTTTATAGATTTTTAAATTATTTAATAATATTAAGTAATTGTTGCTAAAAATTATTTATAATTTTTTCAAAGTGTTAACCACCATGATATAGCTTCTAAGGATAAACAGTTTATTGTCCTAAATATAACTTAAATTTTGGTGTTTTCAAAAAGATGGAGACTTTTATAGTTTAAAAGTTATGAATTTTTAAAGTTATAAACAAATTAAAAGATACCCTTAAAGAAAGCTTTGCCACGCAGTCAGTTTTAAAGCTTTTTGATTGAAACTTGACAATTGTGCTTTATATTCATCAAGCTTTCTAAAAATGTCAACATCGCGCGAATCGGATGACTATATCATATAGCTGCCATACGAATGTTATGATTAATTGAATTTTGTTGGGAATTTGGGTTACCAGAGCTTGAAAAGTAATTTATAACACTACTAAATTCAGCATTTGTATGGCAGCTATATGATATACTCATCCGATCCGCCTGATGTTAACATTTTTGAAAAGCTTGATAAATATAAAGCACACGTGCCAAGTTTCAATCAAAAAGCTTTAAAACTGACTGCGTGAGAAATTTTTATTTAAGGGCATCTTTTTAATTGTTTATAACTTTAAAAATTCATAACTTTTAAACTATAAAAGTCTCCATCTTTTTGAAAACACCAAAATTTAAGTTATATTTAGGACAATAAACTGTTTATCCTTAGAAGCTATATCATGGTGGTTAACACTTTGAAAAAATTATAAATAATTTTTAGCAACAATTACTTAATATTATTAAATAATTTAAAAATCTATAAAATTATAATTTGAGTAGACACAGTGAAATTCTTTCCATCGATATCAATTTGAGCACTGTCCGATAAACCAAACCTGAGATATCACGTTTTTAAAAAACCCTTTTTTTCCATTTTTTCGATTTTGACGATTTTTGAAATTGTTTATAAAATTAACAAAAAATTTTTGTGCAAAACCGCAAATTACGTTTTGGTGGGCATGTCGAGATCTAATTTCGGATTTTTTTTTATTAAAATGAAAAATAAAAAATTTTTTTGCTGTTCGGTTTATAAAAGAATGACCCATATATCAAGCTCCAAGGGTATATAAACTTCGGTCGAGCCGAAGTTAACTTGCCTCTATTTTTTATTTTGAAATACGGTCAACATATTTTTAAAGCTATCGATGTGTTTTGTATGTGCTATAAGATTCAATTCAATTGAATGATTTGATGTTGATTTGAATTTGATTTTTTGTTTGTTTTTGTAAAAAAAACACATTTTTACACTCTCAGTCTTTCTCTCCTTCTCTTTGCAGAACAGCCTAGTCCACAACAGTCCACAACAGTCCACAACACCTTTTATTGGAGTTTTCTCCTAATTAATTGTGAAATTGTTCAAATTTTCATTCTTAGTGCGCGCCTGCATAACTAAACAAAGGCTTATGCCAAATCTCAAACCTGTAGCATAAGCTGTTTAGGCTGTGGGTTGATAATATAGTAAGTCGGGCCTACAGATTTATAAGTACCTATAGATTAGGAAGTTTATACATAATCCTAAAAAAACGTCTTGATTATTTTTTCTGAACCGAAACCTTTTTTCAAAAAGAGAAGGCCTTGTTCAGGTTCAGATTAAGGTTGGGGAGGTAATAGACTTTGAAGAATTGGTCCATGGTCGGGAGACCCAAGAAAACCCGAGTCGAACCCGTTCCAAGGGGGTTCGGTTCTGGAACTTGGAGTCTTCAAGACGATCGATCTGCTGACGGTTCGAATTTATTTTCCTGAAACTGGTGTTTGCTTCATTTCAAAGTGATCGGGCATTCTAGTTCCATTGCAGAAGATAAAGCAAAGCTTTTCAAGATGAGTTAGATGAGAGTAAACAGAAAAAAATGATCAAATATCAGTCCTATCTTTAATAATATCGCAATAATATCAATTTTTTATATAAATGTGATACTATTTCTGCCAAAACATATGGAAGCTATATAAATATCATCTTGATATTTTTTTCAGACGAAGGCCGATTTGATACTTAAAATGTACTAAATATCGTGATATTTTTTTTCTGTGTGAGAACAAATGCCGTTCCTTAAATAATTTCAATTAAACTCAATGTCCTTAGCATGAATTTGTTTGTAAATCGTCTTATATGTTGGCTGTTCTCCATATTCTTGATGAAAATCTATTAGAATAAATATCACCGGAAATTCTCCGTATTCACGTGTCAGTATAGCTCTTTCTTTTTGTACTGAAGCAGATTTTCAGTGATTAAATTTGTTTTTACATTACATCGGTTAATATATCTTTAAAGTTCCCAAGTCTTCCACTTTTCACTGGAACAAAAAACCCGTTCACCTATTCCAAAGCCCTCTCCCCGTGTACAAATGGCCACCATCTTGTTTAGCTCATAAGGTCACTTTCGTATTCAACGTATAAATTACGCTTTTTGGAAAGTGTAATCCGCTTTTTGGCTTAGCAATTTTGTGTTTCTTCGTTCTGTTTTGTTCCGCGTTGAGAAGCAAGACTGCAAGACAAAAACCAAATTGCGCTAACTTAATCAGAGCGACGTGCAATTACTTGCATTAGAGGACTTCCCTCTCATTTCTCATTCTTGTTGCTCAGAGTCGCCCCGCCCCCTCTTGTTCTATTTATTCTGTTTTACCTTTTGTCATGATGCCTTTCAGCAGCTCAACGAAGCGGAGCAGAGCAAGAAAATATCGCACTTAAATTGCACTTAATGAAGCTGCATCATCACATTTTGCATTTCATGCAACGTCAGAGGGCGTCGCTGTGCCCCCAACCACACAGCCACACAACCAAAACCCAGTTCAGTTGTACGTGAGCAGATTCCTGACTTTTGTGGAACAATGGCCAGAGCCCACTTGCATTCTCCACAGACAAATGAGTGGAAATTATGCCAAGACACAGGCAATTAATAAGTGGAAAAGGCGACGAAGTTGTCCTAAGGGTCGGCCGGCCACCTGCCGTTAGCCAACACACTCGAGCTCGAACGGAATTTTCCGACGACGACTCATTTACATATGCGAGTGTTGCTTACGGCCATACCCGTACATAATAATCCCATGACACTTGGAAAGTGGGTTTGGGGGCGACAGTAAAGGTAAATAATTGGCAGTTATGCAAAATGGGGCTTGGAATCAACCCATTGTAAGTTATGGTTTGTGTGTAGACAGTTCGAAACCAATCAAAAATTTAATTGAACTGTTGAGAAACTAACATAAAAATGATTTAAAGCTTAGATCATTTTTCCCCAGCCAAATCGATTTACTCCCACGCACACTTCATATGGTTCGAAAAACCTGATTGCTTAATATACTTACATGAGATGGAAACACCCAAACTGTCACTCAACCAAAAACACACAGAACACTTTCCACATTGGCCAGCACACACGACTATCAATATAAACGCATTTTCATAATTAATCAATGCCTGAATAATTTGTCAGACAGAGGGGTGGACGGTGGTAGAATGCCACGAGGCTCTGCGTGCGTGTGTGTGTGTGTGTAGTTGAGTGTGCTAATAAGCAAATCTCAGAGGTTTGTTTTGGCTTTTATCGGTCACAGTGGCGGGTTTTGTGGTAACCACATAACGTATCTATATGAACACACACAAAAGTGGAATGGGATGCAATCGGGATTTTGCCAAACTAAAGGCATGTTTACACTACAAAATATACAAATTCCCCATTTATATCAATTTCAGATTAATATGTGTAAAGAAAATTTGGAACACACATTAATCGTCAGCATGTCAGCTCTTTAAAGTTGAATTTCGAATTCAATTATCATTTTGTAGTCTTTAAGTAATTTAATTCATTGCAAGCTCAATTAACCACAGCAGCCACCAGCTCAGCCTATTTGACTTTCAGTTCTCGTATTACAAAAATAACAAGAACTTGTGTAACTAAATGACTAAAACGCCCATCCCAACTATGTTATAGACTTTCCACCCGCCAACCAACTTATGTGGCATGTTCTGCGCATTATGTGTATTTAAAGATCATTAGTGCGCAATTTATATGTATATGTATATCGATTTCCACCAGTTGAGCGGGCTCAGGAGCTCAGAGCTTAATGCCAACATCGTTGTTGTCGACGCCAAGCGCGGCAGCATTGTTAAGAATGATTAAGAGGCACACCGCTTGGCAAGAGAGGTGTGTGTGTGTGTATGCTGTGCTGCTGGTGGCGTTGGTGGCGTCAAGGCCAAGCGTCAAGACATGTGTACTAGACTGGCCCTTAAAAATAGATTTCAAAATACCGGGCGGAAAAGGGTTCGTTTTGGTCCCAATAGATATGAAAAAAAGTTTGGCAGCGATCGGACTTCATTTAGTGGACGCGCGTTCGCCCTCAAAATCGAAAATTTGAAATGTATGGGAAATGAGGGGGATGAGATTCGAATTTAATTTCTCAAAATTCCAAAAAAATTTTTATGTGTTAATTCTTTTTACATCCTTTTAGGGGAATATCTTAGCAACATTTTAAATATAAATGTGTCTTATTTTGAGAGTCAGCCTGGCCAGAATCATATCAAAAGGGTCAATTTTTTCAAATTTTTTTGGTATTTTTTTCGAAGAATTTTTAATACATATGAGATTTTGATTTTTGCTTTTGCCCGGGCGGCAAAACTATCGTTTTGGTCCCAAAAGATATAATAAAAAGTTTGGCTGCGATCGGACTATATTTAGTGGACGCGCTCTCGCCTTAAAAACCAAAAAGTTTAAATACGCTACCAATATATGGGATGAGATACGGATTAAATCAGCAAAATTTGAAAAAAAAAATTTTTGTGATTTTGCTCTTTAAATCCTTTAAGGGGAATACCATAGCAACATTTTACAATTTTTGTTGGATATTTCGAGCGTAAACTTGGTCAGAATCATATCAAATCCGCCAATTTTTCAAAAAAAAAAATTTTTTCTGAGATTAATTTTGGATTTAATCTCTAAAATTTAAAAATTTTTTTTTAAGTGTTATTTCTTTTTATATTCTTTAAGCGAAATATCATAGCAACATTTTGAATATTAATGTTAGATATTTTGAGAATAAATTTGGTAAGAATCATATTTAAAAGCACATTTTTTACATTTTTTTATAATTTTTTTTTTGTTTTTTTTTTAAGATAAAATAATATATACGAGATATGCTCTAAATATCGGACATTTACATTTAAAATGTTGCTATGATATTCTTCTAAAAGAATATAAAGAGAAATAACACATAAACATTTTCTATTAAAATATTTAGATATTAAGCCCAAAACTCACCCCAAATATTGCGCATATATTTCAAAAATTCGATTTTGAGGGCGAGTGCGCTTCCACCAACTGAAGTCCGATCGCTGCCAAACTTTTTATTTTATTTATTGGGATTAAAACGAAACTTCTTCCACCCAGGCAAGAGCAAAAATCATAGTCTCGCATAAATTAATTTATCATTAAAAAAAAAACACCAAAAAAATGAGAAAAATTCGAGTTCTGATATGATTTTTACCAAGTTTTCTCTCGAAAAATCCAACAAAAATATTTAAAATGTTGCTATGATATTCCGCAAAAAGTATTTAAAGAGAATTAACACTTTAAGAAAATTTGAAAATTTTAGAGATTAAATCCGAAATTAATCTCAGAAAAAATTTTTTTTTTTGAAAAATTGGCGGATTTGATATGATTCTGACCAAGTTTACGCTCGAAATATCCAACAAAAATATGTAAAATGTTGCTATGGTATTCCCCTTAAAGGATTTAAAGAGCAAAATCACAAAAATTTTTTTTTCAAATTTTGCAGATTTAATCCGTATCTCATCCCATATATTGGTAGCGTATTTAAACTTTTTGGTTTTTAAGGCGAGAGCGCGTCCACTAAATATAGTCCGATCGCAGCCAAACTTTTTTATTATATCTTTTGGGACCAAAACGATAGTTTTGCCGCCCGGGCAAAAGCAAAAAATCAAAATCTCATATGTATTAAAAATTCTTCGAAAAAAATACCAAAAAAAATTTGAAAAATTGACCCTTTTGATATGATTCTGGCCAGGCTGACTCTCAAAATAAGACACATTTATATTTAAAATGTTGCTATGATATTCCCCTAAAAAGGATGTAAAAAGAATTAACACATAAAAATTTTTTTTGGAATTTTTAGAAATTAAATTCGAATCTCATCCCCCTCATTTCCCATACATTTCAAATTTTCGATTTTGAGGGCGAACGCGCGTCCACTAAATGAAGTCCGATCGCTGCCAAACTTTTTTTCATATCTATTGGGACCAAAACGAACCCTTTTCCGCCCGGTATTTTGAAATCAAAAAAAAAAGTTAATATAAGGGCCAGTCTAATGTGTACGCCTGTGTGGGTTGTGGGCTTGGAAGGTGATGTGGTTTGGTCTGGATGTGCAGCATAATCGAAGTTTAACGAATTGTGTGGGGAAAATAAATATAATCAAAACATACAAAAAAGTTAAGGGTACTTGACTGGTGGGTACACTAACTTTTAGCCATTGTGATACACTCAATATCAACTCACTTTGAAAAGATCAATATTTGCATTAATGTTTAGAAAATTTCATTATTTTTAAGAAAAGCGTTTATAAAAATTCTATAAATCCATCTATCTTTCAAATCTTAGTATTTTCTAAAATTAGAGACAAAATTACATTAAAACTAAGAAAACCCAATTAAAATAAGTCACCCTAAAAATTTGGAAGACTTTAATTAGGCCCTGTTCCGAGTTCCAATTCGATTTTCGTATAAACGTTTGTAGCTCCAATGCAAGATGCATAAACGTTTATGTTAGTAATAAGCCAATATATGGTTATTATATTCCGTAGTCTTTATCTATCGAATTGAACTCACGCAGTCGATTTTAAATGATCATTCAATTCCGAGTTTTGTTTTATCTGATCTAGTAACCGCACGTATAATTCTCACCTTCTATACGACGTTATTATTCTAAGAAATACTAAGGTTTGTAAGGAAATCGTACCGAAATTCTGAACAGGACCGATAGTTCTCAATAAATCGAAGCCGGCTGACTATGGAGGCGGCAAGAGGGGGAGACCACCACTAAGATGGGAAGACCAGGTGCGGGAAGACATTGCCAAGCTTGTTGTGACCAACTGGTGCCGGCTCGCACAGAACAGAAGCGACTGGAGAGCGTTCATCGCAGAGACCCAGACCGTCAAAACGGTTGTGATGGCCAATAAAGAAGAAGAATATGCGAAACTCAGAAAATTAAAAACAAAAAATTATTTTAATTTTTTATTGGCTAATTGGGCTAATAGTCTTACCCATACTCGATACCATATTCCCATTACCCATACGCCCCGTAAGCTACATCAAAATTTTTAAGCTCTGAAAACTGTTCTACATTCTTCGGGTTCTAAATTTTTAATATTTGTCAGAGTATACTGCGCTGAAGAGACATACCGGCAAACAAACTCTGTAATATGAACGGGGGCAACTACATCTGAGCCATTCGAAAAGCATTCAGGTGTGAAGCAGGGTTGTCTTATGTCGCCATTGCTATTCACGCTTTACCTA
This sequence comes from Lordiphosa clarofinis, assembly GCA_018904275.1. Classification (NCBI taxonomy): domain Eukaryota; kingdom Metazoa; phylum Arthropoda; class Insecta; order Diptera; family Drosophilidae; genus Lordiphosa; species Lordiphosa clarofinis. The sequence goes on along the minus strand of JAEIGQ010000007.1, from coordinate 135,045 downwards.
AACGACTTACACGACCACTTTGGAGATGGACTTTACATTGACGGTAACAATATAACACTTCTATTTTACGCTGACGATATAGTAATTTTAGCAGACGACATTAGAAAGTTGCAGTTAATGATCAATAAGTTGGAGTAATACTGTGATAGTTGGAATATGGAGGTTAACTTAGAAAAGTCTAAAATAATGGTTTTTAGGTAAGGTGGACGACTAGCAGAGGCGGAGAAGTGGTGCAATTAAAGTATGGCAGCTATCTGATATACTCATCCGATCCGCGCGATGTTGACATTTTTGGAAAGCTTGATGAATATAAAGCACAATTGTTAAGTTTCAATCAAAAAGCTTTAAAACTGACTGCGTGGCAAAGCTTTCTTTAAGGGTATCTTTTAATTTGTTTATAACTTCAAAAATTAATATCTTTTAAACTATAAAAGTCTCCAAATTTTTAAAAACACCGTTTTTTAAGTTGTGTTTATTACAATAAATTGTATATCCCCAGAAGCTATAACATGGTGGTTAACACTGAGAAAAAAATTATATGTAATTTTTAGCAACATTTACTTAATATTATTAAATAATTTAAAAATTTATAAAATTATACTTTGAGTAAATACAGTAAATTTCTTTCCATCGATATCAACTTGAGACCTATCCGATAAACCAATCCTGAGATATCACGTTTTTAAAAAACCCTTTTTTTCCATTTTTTCGTTTGTGACGATTTTTGAAATTGTTTATAAAATTAACATAAAATTGTGCAAAACCGCAAATTACGTTTTGGTGGGCATGTCGAGATCTAATTTCGGATTTTTTTTTATTAAAATGAAAAATAAAAAAAATTTTTGCTGTTCGGTTTATAAAAGAATGACCCATATACAGAAAACACTATTTGACCATGACGAAAACAGTTTACCAAATAAGTTGGCCAAAACCGTTATAAACGAAAACATTTACTGGAGTAGATACATAAGGACGTTAGGAGAAACATTTAACATATCTTTCAGCGAGGTTAACAACAAGGAAATCTGGGGTAAAAAGACTGAGAACTTACAAACAGACAAAAAATGTACGAAAGATGTATGAACTCCGCCAGAGTCTATAAAAATCTCGACCATAGCATTGAAAGAAGTTATTTCAATGACAACCATAATAGTTCCAAGATAATTTTTTATTTTCAAGTCAAGGTGCAGTCTTATATACCTAAATGGGCTCCACAATCGAAACTGTTCCATATGCAACAAGAACGAAGTTGAAAGCATTTCACATTTTATAGGAATATTTCCAGTTTTAAAATGAAACCGCCATAGATGTTTTCAAAAACAAGTCCTAAGCCATGACGAAATAATAGACGTATTGAATGGAGTAGATGATGAAAATTGGAAAAACTTGATTTTGTTCGTTACTTATGCTCATAAATATAGAAAACTGAAATATTTTTTTTTCTGTTACTTTAACTTATAGCACTCTCGAAAAACTTTATTTAGTGGTAAAGTAGAGTCAATTTAAAAGCGATTCGCACGCGACTAAAAATGGAAGTGGTGTTTTAACTTACGCTTTCGTTTTTGTTATAGTGCGAAGCAAAAACTTACAGTTAATTACGATCACATAGTTTGTCATGGATTCTTATGCATTCTTTTCTCAGAAAGATTTTAGATAGCAAAATTAAAGGCAATCGAAAGGCATTTTTTTATTAAAAAAAAAAATTGAAATTTTAATGTCCGAATGAGAAAACTTGCGGTAGTGAGGTGGTTAAACCTATTACAGTAAATATCGGTTATATGACGAACCGCTTGTATGCAAATACCGGTTATATGCAAAAACTTACAATTTTAGAGCATTGTGTGCAATATTTATATAAAAACTTAATTGCTTGTATGCAAATTGCTTATATGCAAGTATCGCTTGTAAGCAAACATTTTTCACCAAAATTGAAATTTCTGCATACAAATTAAATCGGTTGTAAGCAAATATTCCAATATTGTTTCTGAGAGCTCGTCAGATCACTAACAAATTCTAACTGCAAAACAAACAAATATCAGAAGATGCTGGCTGCAAAGGATAAATTAAACGTCAGCAACTTTAATTAATCCTTATAAGAAAAGGAATTGAAAAATCACACTTGTACACTTGGAAACAGCAATTTTCTCGTGCTATTACCAAATACGTTCCCGACATTGAACTGTAAGTGGACCCGTCTTGGCACCGAAGTTCACCATTAAGCTAAATATTCACTATACGCCAGATCGAAGCTGGCTAAGAGTTAGTGCAATAATTCAGTAAAATTAATATTTTAGATCAATTGCAGCATATTCCAGACAAATTTACTCCAGACTGCATATTTAATGCCGTTGAAACTAGATTGTACTACAAGACTCCGACAAACGGATGATACAAAGGCAAAAATATCCAAAAGTATTTAAAGCCCAGAGCAATGCCTTTTATTGGTGTTTCCGTGCAAAGTAAACGAGCATATGGTATTGCAAAGTCCAATATTGAAAGGTCCAATAGAGATCCGAAAACATTCAGCGCAACACGATTTAGCTTGTTTTAAAATTATTTCGAAAGAATTAAAATATTTTTGGAAAAATAAATCTAGTCTAAGATATGTAGTTATTTTGGTAAAACTGATTTCAATATAAAACATCCTTCAATCAAAAAGGCCTTACTAAATTTAGATTCACTGCGAGACTGCTTTTCTGATAATGATATAACAGCTTCAAAGGCGTTTTAAGTCATTGAGGTTCTGACTACCTAACCAAATATATTTTTTAATGTAAATTTGTGCAAATAATCTCGTATAAAAATAAATGACTAAGGACCGATTTCTATTCTTCTCCAAATTGCTGCTATGCTTCAAATAAACTTACAATTTACTCTGTTATTTTTTAGATTATGTGACAAATAGCTTTATGTAGAAGATATGAAATCAGCCCCTAATTCTTCAATATTTAGTGAATGAAATACGTATGCGATATTTTAAAAATATGTTATTTTTATTTAAAAACATTTACTATGTCATTTAAATAAAATCAACATAATTTACTGAATTGCTTATATGCAAGTTTTTGCTTACAACCGATAGATTGCTTATATGCAAATGATTTGCATACAACCGATAACCGCTTATATGCAAATATCGCTTATATGCAAAAATATTGCTGCATTATAGCTTTTGCATATAAGCGATATTCACTGTATTTCGAAATGGGTTATGAATAAATTTAAGATTACCTTACATTTGTTCAACTTATTTGTGTCCCCTTGAAAATGTGATAAGCAAAGTGTTTTTAAGCACTTTAAATTTTTTGATCTTGGTGGACCTTTTGGTGGAAATGCCCATATATAAAAATCACAGGCAACTTGGCGTATGAGTAATATAAAAGAGTTTGTAGCCTCTTCGCGCTCATTAAAACAAAACTTTTTCCACTTATTTTGTATGCCACATTCACAATTGGTGGTTCTTGGGCTAAAAAAACTACTCTATTTAAAGTTTTGGGGGAAATAAGTACATTCAAAGCTTTAAGTAAAGATTTGCTTAATATTCGATTGTCCAAAAATAAAGCGAGCGTTTTTGTTCTTTTTTACAAACTTTTAACAAGAACAATTGATGATCGTTTTAGTGTAATACAGTTTAAGTATGAAATGAAAAGCATGATAATATTGATCTAGGTACTTCAATTTACCAGTCTAAACGATTGACTAATTATTTTACAGCTGACTATTTTCTAAAGTCACAAAATATTAGATGTTCCTGGGCGGGATCGAATCCACGACCTACCAAACAGCAGGTCAGCACACTAACTTCTGGAGTACGCCCGACCACACCTCTTATATGGCGAAATACAAGCATTTATTGCTTTTAAAATTTTGCTGCTCGAAAACGTTACAAATTAGTACTAAAGCACTACATCGTATGCCGAAAAAAACCAAGTAATAAATTTCCGATATAAAGCAGCATTAATTTATGATATTGATCAAAATTGCTTTAAATTATTATTGCCTTTTTAGGCAATCATCTGTCTTCTTTAGTCAAAACCCAGCAACAACAAAAAAATCCCATTAAATAAACAATCTGCCTTTATCATGATAGATTTTATGCAAAGAGGATAACATACAGCACGGCAGACTTAAGGTTTTGCCCCCTTGCCCCCTTTCCTCTCTAATGAAGCAACGCCCACAAAGCAACAGCGCAAATTCCGCGCGAGCTTGGCACAAGAAGATAAAAAAGAAGAAGAAGCAAACCATAAATATTTTTCTTTTTTGAAATAAATTCTCGTTTACAAATTATGATTTTATGACTTTTTGATGGCGCCGCCACAAACCCACACACTTACGCATTGCACACAAACACGCATACGCAGGCGAGGCAATATATTTTCGCAGCCTGGTCTGTGGGGGCAAAACTCTCGAAGGCAAAACGCTTTACGTATTTATGGCCATTTCACATTCGCTCGCAACGCCTGGCTTTGCTTTATATATATCGATACAGAAACCCTTACACTCATACTCACACACACACACACACATGCAGATAAATTTTTCACACATTTTGCATTAAAAAAAATTGGCACAAAAACAAAGCGAAAAAAACCCTGTTAAAGCGGCGCCAAAAAAAGTTATTACAGCGAAACGCGCATAAAAAAATTTCCCAAACTGAATGCAACTTCCATGTGCACGTGTATGTGTGTGTGTGTGTGTGTGCCTGTGTCCTACAGCAGCTGCTGCCATTTTCCAGCTTTCATTTTTTTGGTGCTGCCTACTTTTGGGGCGCATAATTTATGGCCTCCCAGCATTAAATTAGCCAAAGCGCAGCATGAAAAATGGCAACGACGATGACGACAAGCGACGTCCGGCTCTTATTAGCCCGGCCAAAGGAATACAAATAATGAAAGAGCAAAAAAAAAAAAATGCAATTGCCGGGGCGTTCGTTGACACACATCCATGCGAATAGTTTGAAAGCCCCTCGGGGCTTAGTAATATTTCGCTTTGATTTTAGTTTGTTCCCCCCACCCAAAGTTGCGCCTCTAATTAGTTGCCATTAATAAAACCGAAATAAAAGAACAGGCAGAGATTCGAAATAAAATCCTATTAAAATTGTATTTTCCAATTATTGAATTTTGTATATGGAAATTGTGACTACTAATACACAAGCTACAATACAATCAATTTTTAATGTTATACTTAGTTGATTCGTGCAGTTTAATCCTGCAAAAAAACTCTACGAGATCCGCTTAAGACAGTTTTTTAAATTTAAATGTGGTCCCCAAAGTATGCAAAGCAAAATACACAAAGGCAAACCAAGATCAGTTTGAAACCTGGTTTGGTTGAATTTAATTGTTACACATTTGATCAACAGAGTTGGGAATATCATACTTTTGTCAATTTTTTACATACAAGAGATGGAAACTAAATAAAGTTATGCTATTGATATTACTTTGCAAATTTAGCTACCCATTGGACCTTGCAGGCAATGAACATGAGGTTGGGACCTGCGACTGAAGGTAAACCAGACCTGCAATTACAAAATTTTCTTGCAAGACGTGCAAGTTAGCTTAGGCAAATTTGTTGATCGCTTAGAAGGCAAATTTGCTAATACCTGGAGTAGGAGCTAAGTTTCTCTTTCTCTCGCTTTTTGTAAAATGAAATGCGGTGTCGGTTGAGGGGGTGGGTTTTTCTTTGTCTTTTGCTCATAACTTAAGAACCACTAATCTGATCTTTATGATTTTTTCGACAAATTATACATAATTTTTTCCCAAATTGCGAGGGCGCAAAAATTTTAAATAAACTTGATCTGCCAGCAAGTATAAGAAGCTTATGTCCCATACATGTCAAACCTTTATCTCTCATCATCTCTGAGATCTGTTTGTTCATACGGACGGACGAACAGACAGACAGACGGACAGGGCTATATCAACTCGGCTATTGATGAAGAATATATATACTTTACTGGGTCGGAAATGATTGATTATACTCTGTGTACCTCTGGTACAAAGTATAATAACTTCTTCTCGACCGAATTTTATATACTAAACTGCAGAGAAATTCACTTTCGCTGTGAACAATGTTAATTGTGTATAGATGGCGCCACTTTTGTGTGACCTGTGACTACGCCACGTTAACTATTTAGTTTAAAACACAGATTAAGTTTTAGTTCGGTTTATTGGAGACGGCGTGCTGCCCCGTAAGAATGAGCATAACACAAAGGCGGAGAGATAAGTGTGTGTGTGTGTGTGAGTTAGATAGGTAAGATAGGTAAAGACAGGGAAGTTGACGCTGAATGCTGGCTTGTACATCCATGACATGTTGTACTTGGTTCCACGTGTACGGAGGTTCAAGTTGCTGGATGTTGTGGTTGCTTGACTGCATGTTTGCTAGGTTGTTCCGCAGGAACTTGGTATCCATATGTTGCTCAAATGTTTGAGCGATTCTTTTTTTTTGTTTGTTAGCTCGAACATATTTTAGCTCGCGCATATTTTAGCTGAGTGTCGCCGAGATGGATCTACTTGTGTTGCCTATGTCAATGGCTGATGTCGTTGTTGTGGATCGGGGATGTGTGCCTGTAGTTATGACGTCGAGTTGAGTGGACATGTGTGCTTGTGCGAGAGCAGATCCGCCTGCCCCCGGTCTCTTTTTGACAACGTGGATTGGACTGGACCAATAGTTCTTGAGTTGCTATTTAAGCCAGGCTAATGAACCTCCTTGAACTCAGATATAACGTACTCATGTATGGATGAATGTTTCGTTCGCTGCGAAATGTCTGCTGTATGCACCGTTATTGAGAGAGATTTCATCCCTGCTTCTAACAGAATATATGCTATAGGAATTCCCAATCGGTAATGGTAGCTCTGGAATGGGTTGGGCTTCGGTACAAGTGAGCGAAGATCGCTGATGATTTGCTAAAGATACCAATAAAAGAGCTGTACGATCAACTAGCCTCCGTTGTGGTGTGTTGTGTTCCTGCTTTTTGGAGTTATGTGCAAGCATAACGAGACCTCGAGCCAGTATATTGATGGTTTGCTTAAATTGTTCTTTATAATTCATAAAAAAAAAACATAAAAATAACAAACAGCAAATTTGAATTAAACATCCAATTGTCTCCTGACTAGAAAGTGGAAACATTTATTTTTTCAAAAGATGCAATCCCGTTTGAGAAGATCTGCTAAATCAAGCCCGATTTCAAATAAGAAAATTAAATCTCTCAAAGTTCTGTGCCACCGACGGATTTTTCAAGGAATTTGTAAAGTAGCCCTCGGCAAAATTCCTACAGATTTCTGTGTCACCCCCGATATTCAGCAGGACAAGCTGAGTTGATAAAGCCATGTCCGTCTGTCCATCTTTAAGCGATAATTACTGAGTTGTGCGCGAAGTGTTGCTTTTATATTAAACATTTGTCTAAATGAGACATTTAAAAAGATGACAGACTAAGCTCGAAAGTAAAGTCTGATAACATGAGTTTCGAGTATCTGTAAACATCTTAATAAACCTTACTTGAGCCATTTTTATCAAAGTGAAATTTCCAGCAAAGCAGACAAGATTTGGCCGTCAATGGTTATTTGAACATGTGAACTAACTTAGGACTATATTATTGTTAACGTTTTCAACGCATTTGCTCTTTATTTGATTAACGAAACTGGATCGTGTTTGTTTGTGTCATAAACTCTGCTTAGGAGCTTAAGAATAAGAAGACAAGCATGAAAAATAATAGTTTTAAAATCGCCTAAGCTTTTTTCCAAACATTCTTAATTCAATTTGCGCACTACTGAAACCCCTTGAAATTGCCTTTAAATCTGTCATTTCGCAAAAGACATCACCTGCTACCCCCACACTTCAGTTTCCGACTTTTACTTGACTTTTTGCACCATCCTCGTTGAACAGCCCATGAATGTGGCTGTACTGGTTGGGTATTTGTTTGTGTTTACTTACAATTATGAGTGTGTGTTGTCAGCGTCGTCTCAAGCATGGTAAAAAGTTTTTGCCAGCCTTGAAGCAGGGCAGGGCAGAGCAGCGCCAAGAAGTAGGCAACATAGCAATAATAATTACAAATGTTGCACAATAAATTGCAAAGTAAACAGTAAACTTTGGGGAGCTGGCAGAGAGGCAGCAGCGTTGAAGCGACAGCAAAATTACTTCCTGTTGGAGCGTAAGCGGAAATGTACATACAAATGGCACTCACACATACTCCGGGCAAGTCAGGCAGGCAGGCAGTCAGACAGGATGTGTCTGTCTGCACTCGTCGCACTTGTCAGAAACAAAATCAGACAAAAACTCCCCGCGGCGGCGACAAGATGCGTAATTGCAGCCGCTGCATGCCGATTCCAAGGATGTGGAAGGATGTGGCATTGCGTTTTGCATTCGCCTATTTGGTGTTGCCTTTTCTCGCCTGCTTCTGGTCTTCTTCTTCATCATCGTCATCATCTTTGTCTGCCACATGGAATGCAATAAATCTTGGACAAGCAAAACAATGACAAATGTTGCCTGTATGTTTTGGTTGGTGTGGAATGCGGTGGTCGGGGTCGGACATTTAATTTGATATCCGCTGCTAGCATTGTCAACTGGCTGTCTAAGCGAACATATTGACAATGTGAGACTCAATAGAATTTGCTCAAATGAACTATTTTCAATCAGAGCACTTAGCTAGAATTTTCCAGTTAAAGCGTGTTGTGTTGCCGATTTTTAATTATTTATTTCGTTTATCTACATTTGGCGTTTATTTGTTTGGAAAATAATTTGTAAGAGGATAACTCTCTTAAGTCTTGTCTGTTTGATATAAATGTCAAAAAAAGTGGAGAAAAAATAATAGGAAAACACTTTTCCCGTTGACACTGAATATGTCCATATATGTTTTTCCGATTTTTGTTTTTCTGTAAAGCAGAGGTGGGTGTGTGAGCGAATCATAAAATAAGAATAAAGTTACGCACGATTCAGATACATACACAGAGGGAAAAGACGTGTTCAGAAAATAAGTTGCCTTCAACTTAAAATGAGAACAGAACGTTCTCAAATCTTTTGAGAACAAATGTTCTAAATGCTCTTGTTGTAAGTCGTTAGTGTAAGCGAGTCAGAGTATGCTTGAATTTAAAACAGCAAATTTGTCCTATTAACAAAAATTTCGACAATAATTGGGTCTAAAAATTGAAAGTGTAATTCCAGCCAAACGGATAACAGATTTGGCTCGCCTGCTTGGCGAACAATGAAAATTGGGAACTTTTTTTCTTTCGGGCGGAACGCTTCAAAACATTTTCACTGCTTGCCTCTGTGCGGTACGTGTTGCGTTAGTTAGTTTTTTTCAAATCCTGAATAATGTCCCGGCTGTTCAGATGTGGAGCATATATTTACTCTCTAAATATTTAAAAGCATATGACATATTTTAGAGTAAGTCAAAATAGGTTAAAATAAGTTAGGATATTCTCAAATATGCTGTTTGGTCGAAGATATGTAAATATCAGGGTTAGGTCCCAAAGCATTAGCATTATTTTTCAATTAGCTTTAAATTTAAATGATAATTAAAAAAAAATTTATTCGGCATTATCAATTATAATTCCAATTGAAATATTTTGAATTGGCAATGAAATTAAATAGTTTTAATTCAAAATTCTCAAATGAAATTAAAATAAAATAATTTTATTTCAAAATTTTCAATTGACAAAATAAAATAATTTCAATTGATTTATTTTATTAATTCTAAAATGATCTTTGGTGGGGAAACATCGATGGTAAAATCGATGCATCGATGTTTTTATCTAAGATGCAGACTTCGATGTGTTTTTAAACAATCGATGTTTTTGCAATCCTACATAAACAAAACAAGGACAAACAATTTTCTTATAAAGAAGTTAATTAACTTGGCGACCCTTAGAACTGTAACATGACCAATTTTCGGTTCTGTCAAGATGCCATATGCAACTATCCAAAAAAAATGTAGTTGGGTGTATGAATTTAGACGCAACAATCAAAAAAGCGTGCGATTTATCAAAACTCATAAATTTTCCATGATTTAAACACACAATCACTTTTCAAAATGTAAGCGAATTGTGACTTCTTAAATCAAGTAGGGTGACCAATAAAAAAACTAAAACAGTCCAATCAAAAAAATTTATAGCATTATTCGAGAAGTCTCCACTCGGTGAAACAGTTTGAAAAGCGAATTTTACTTTTGTCTGTCCATTTATCCACAATTTTACTCCAAATTTCAAGTAAATCCAAGAGCCCCCAAATAAAAACTTTCTGGTAGAGAAAATGCCACTATTTCACTTATAGTCCCACTTATATTCGAGATGCAAAACACAAAAAAAATGGAAAGTGAAGTTAATTCTGTCTGCTTGTCTGAGCCTAATAAAAGAAGTGCCTAAAAAATATTTATGTATTCCGGCAATATCCACAGCTTCTGAAAGGAAGGCAAGTAATGCTGGACAGATCCTGTCGAACGCTGGTCCTCAAAGACGCTGGACACAAAGAATTTTTATACCCGTTACTCGTAGAGTAAAAAGGGTATACTAAAGTCGTGCAAATGTATGTAACAGACAGAAGGAATCATTTCCGACCATATAAAGTATATATATTCTTGATCAGCATCAACAGCAGAGTCGATATAGACATGTCCGTCTGTCCGTCCGTCCGTCCGTCCGTCTGTATGAACAAACAGATCTCGGAGATGGTAAGAGATAGAGGTTTGACATGTATGGGACAAATATTTCTTATAGCTGCAGGCAGATCAAGTTTCTTTTCAATTTTTGCCACGCCCCCTCCCGCCCCGCAATTCGGAAAAAACGTTATATCTCCTACAGTTTTGAAGATAGACGTTTCGTATCTTCTAGAGATAGTTAGTAATTAGCAAAATGTATCGATTTGCCGAAGAAATGATAAAGATCGGATGAGCGGTTCTCAAGTTATGAGCAAATAAGTACATCTTCCTCGCCCCACCCCCTCCCACCCATTCACAACTAACACCACACAATCTTAGAGAGAGAGAGAGAGAGCGAGAGTGAGAGAGAGAGAAAAAGAGAGAGAGACTTTGAGATGAGCGCAGCACCAGCATTGAATTTAGCTTCTACTCCGGGTACAGAGTATGTTATAGTCGGGCTTGACCGACTTTCTCACTTGTTTTATATATTAGACATTCATTATTTATTTTTAATTAAAACTCAAGCAAGGAAGTGGTTTAGGAAGGTACATTAGACTCTCAAAGTATCAAATAAACATCGATGTCCGTAGACATCGACATCGATGTTGGTTTCGAAAGAAGTCATATTTATATCACAATAAAATTTACTGCTAGTTTTCTCACTTAATCTTGTTCAACGCGTTTTGACATTCAACTCAATGCCAATTGCCAAAATTTTGAATTAAGTACACAACAAAGCACAGGTTTTACTTAGAGTGTGTTTCCCAATTACACTAGTTTGTAAATGTAAATGTTGGCTATATAGCTCCTCCAACGGGGCCAGCCAAGCTTCTCTCACTAGTTTACAACAAAAATAAAAAAAATTAATGACCCATTACAAGTGAAAAATTTTTTTGTGCAGTTTAAATTTTACCTTTCAAAGGGCCGACTGCTGCTTTGATTTCCTAAGTAACAATTTTCGTTATTCTGATTTTGATTTGACACCGACTACGGAGATTTTCAAATCAGAAGTTTAAGCAGCAGTCATAGAATTAAAACTCTCAAGAATCGATTTCAAACATTTTTTCACGGTTCCATTTTCGAAATATGCATTTCATTCATTTTTTTTGGTAGGTGCTCTTACATTTTAAGCCACTTTGTAATTGTCAGGTTTTCCTCACCAGTAACTTATTTTCTTGGCATCGACTATTGGCAGCTTGATAACCTTTCGATTCAAATCTTTTTTGACTCATCTGCAATTATAAAGTAAGATATGGCTTAAAACATAAGAGCACCTACCGAAAAAATGAAAAAAATCATATTTCCAAAACGGAAACCGATTTTTTAGATCACCATTTAAAACTACATTTAAAAAGATTTTTATTAGAAATGAGTCTTATTGGCTGTAAACTTGAGACGTTCAATCTTTTTGAACAAAATTATGCTGTGCTGTTTCTTAGACATTTCGACTACTTTTATGACTCAGATCCAGAAACATCTGCTTTACAACGAAGCAAGCGGCAACTAAGTGATCAGATAATCTGATCATAAGAGATCTAAGTCAGTGTGTTTGAACCCCATTTTTCGGATTCTACCTGCTTAAGGTTTTGTATACTTTAAGGTCCCTTATTGGTTTGACATTGCATATCTATTTCGATCTTAAACCAAGAAATTTTATTTTTAAAATAAACCTCTTAATTATTTTTAAAATTATTGAAACCTGCCATTTGTATTCTTCTTGCCAATATAAATTATATAATCTTTGCCTTTCTCCTCTTTGCAGCCTGTCTTTGTCCTGGCCATGTAGAGCCTTATTAACACTCCATAAACTGGTTAGTTAGTCGTCATGGTGGAATCGTCAAGTTTGGGACGTGCCCCGCCGGCGGCACAGCAGCCCATACCGCTACAGCATTCACCCTCACCCTCCGGTATGCGTTGCGGTAATATGGAGACGCGTGTACGTGGCTCCTGGTATCGTGTCCTTGTCACGCTGGAAACTGACTTTTTGGCCGTGAGTTTGGATGAGTCATACGAGGCTATACAACAGTCGAACGATGGACAATCAACCACTCTTAATGGCACACTGGGGTAAGTAAAAAAAAATAACCTGGAAAAGGATTTCCTTTTATAAATTGTTTCTTGATCTGCAGAAGCAATCACAGCGGAGGCGGCGGCGGTGGTGGTGGTGGAGCTGGTGGCCTACCAAACGGTTCCCTGCCCAACTCAGCCTCAATGCAGGGCCTGACTGTGCAGGACACCGAACTGGATGGCTCCACCACCAATGACAATGTCGAACGCGATCTCTGCCTGAATAATAACAATAATGCCAACGATGCCGGTGGCATGGATATGTGCGACGTACCTGATCATGTGGCCAATCAGAAGCGTCATGTGCGTATTATCAAGTCGGACAATAATGGCCTGGGCATCTCAATTAAGGGCGGTCGCGAGAATCGTATGCCCATACTCATCTCCAAGATATTTCGTGGCATGGCCGCTGATCAGGCCAAGGGATTATATGTGGGCGATGCTATACTTACTGTAAATGGAGAGGAATTGCGTGAGGCCACACATGATGAGGCAGTGAGGGCTCTAAAGCGTTCAGGACGAGTGGTCGATCTGGAAGGTAAGTTCAACTAGATTTTAGACACACACGTAAAAAAAAGAAACGGATAAGCTTGAAAAGACAGAAGGACAGGAAAACCGCAAAAAGCAAAGGCACAGTGGGCATAGCTAATGAAATTTTTAAATCAAGTTTGACTCAATTTTGCTAAAATATATTATAAACTCCTCAGCCTGCAAATGACAGAACCCAAAGTCGCTTGAAATCGCTATACAGACAACTTAAAAAATTTATGAATATTTGTGCCTGCACAGAAAAAAAAATGATATTTTTTCATATCAATTTTAAGCCGATATGATAAAATATCAAATTGATATTTTACTAATATCAAATCGTTATTTTTTTACATATCATATTAATATCGGCATGGATTGGATCTTTTTTTTTCTCTGTGTGGCTTTGGGTTGATTTAAGTTAATAGATTTTTTACTTTAAAAGATATGGTAAGACTGAATTATTTCTTTAAAAAACCCCGAATTTAATGGAATACTGAACAAATATAAACAAAACCCTACCAACACAGTGATCTAAATCTTGTCTATGCAGTTGAACCTTTTTAATTTCTCAATTTGTTTTCCCCCATAAATAGCATATTTGATTAGCCGTAACTCCTTTTTATATCTTGAACAAACTTGTTTCTGGCTAATGATTAATTGACTCTTTGGCCCCACTGCCACATGCTTCTTTTTTTTGACAACATTTTTTGTGTGCGGGTGGTACCATAGTTGGTAACTGTTGGCCCGAAGGGAGGCTGGTTACACAAATACATACGTGGGATTACTCGGCAAAAAAACATGCGAGTTACTGCCAGCTACTGCAGCTGTGTACTGTTATAAATCCCCACCTAGCCCAGCATCTACTCCTTCGTCCCCCTGCCATGTTGACTCTTAGCTGTTGACTGCCGTTAGTTGCGCTGGTTTGTTGGTTGGTTTGTTTGCCTTGGCTTGGCAATGAGTAATGAGAAAAGTTTTCTTTCCATTTGATCAAATGGCCCCAAAAATACATAGTTGCCTTTGTGGGCGGGCAGCCAGGGGTACATGTTGGGTTGTGTCGCGTAGCGATGCAGTGCGAAATGGGATGCTACGCACTACATTTTCATCTGTTTGAGTGGCTGCCACAGCGAAAAAGTATACAAATATGGCAAAGCTTTTTTGAACAAGTATTTTGTCGCGTTGCGCAGATAAAATGCCCTTGTTAGGGGATTACAGTGGGGTAGAAGATGCTATGATCATTTCAATTTAAGCCGATCTGTGTGGTGCTCGTAAACAAATTTGCTTTCTTTTTTATTCTAACGAACAGCGGACTTATTATAATTAACCATGAATTCTAAGACTTCTTCTACTCATAGCGGTAAAAAAGGCAAGGGCAAAAAAGATGTATTACCGTTTCCTCCTTTTTTTTAGTTTTAGTTTCATTATGGGAAATATTTTAGTCTCTCCCAAGCACAAGAGAATATGCATCCCTATCATGATATTCTCTAAAAGAAGCTCGTTGACAGTAACTACAAGGAACGAGAGCGTAAGCTAAAGTCGGCTCTAGCCGACTTCGATATACCCGTTACTCATGAAAATTATGTTTAACAGTGTTCCTGCGTTCCTAAAGCTCCATTTACACGACCTGATCGCTCAGATGAGTTTTCGTCAGACGAACACTGTAACTCGATAAATGCCACTCAGATGAGTGCTCAGGCCAAATAGAACCGGTTCTATTTCGTCTGATCGCTCATCTGAGTAGTTTCATGTCTACTCAGCCGCCTTTTTACACGGTCAGACAGCAAATCAGACGAAAACTCAGATGAGTGATCAGGTCGTGTAAATAGAGCTTAGGGTGACCATCCGTAAATTTCAGGGATTATAGTTGTTGATAATATAAATTTAAGTTATACATTTGAACAGGATATCTAAACAAGTGGGAAAGTCAGTCAAGCGCGACTATGACATATTTTGTACCTGGAGTTAAAGCTGAATTGCAGTGCTGCTGCTGCGTCTCTCTCAATCTCTGTCTCTCTCTCTCTTTCTCTCTCTCTCTCTCTTTCGCTCTCTCTCCCTCTTAGATTGTGGATGGGGGGTGGCGGGGGGGTGCTTGGTTCACTTTTTTGCTCATAACTTGAGAAACGCTCATCCGATCTTTATCATTTCATTGGCCAATCGATTCATTTTGCCAATCTTCAAAACTGTAGGAGATATAAAGTGTTCTTCAAATAGCGGGGGCGGGAGGGGGCGTTGCAAAAAATAAAAATAAACTTGATCTGCCTGCAAGTATAAGAAACATTTGTCCCATACATGTCAAACCTCTATCTCGTACCATCTCTGAGATCTAGGTGTTCATACAGACAAACGGACATGTCTATATCGACTCGGCTGTTGATGCTGATCAAGAATATATATACTTTATATGGTCGGAAATGATTCCTTCTGTCTGTTACATACATCTGCACGACGGTAACGGGTATAAAAACACGTAAGAAATTCGGTCAAGCCCGACTGTAATATACTCTGTACCTACAGTAGCAGCTAAAAGTAGTGCGGCGCAGCGAACATTCATTTGGTCATAACTTTAGTATCGTTAATTCAATCTTTAATATTCCTTCGGAAAATCCAAAAATAATCTCGATTACTAAATATGTATCTTTAGAGGTAACAAATCACCTCTCAAAAAAACTGTGGGAGGTATGACGTTTTTTCCAAATTGATCTGCCAGCAAGTAAAAGAAGTTAATATTCCATACATGCGAAACTTCCATCTCTTACCATCTCAAAGTTCGGATTGTTTATACTGACGGACAGACAGATAGGCGAACATGGCTATATCGGTCGGAAATGATTTCTTCTCCCTGCTACATAATTTCAGGCCTACAGCTTTAACTTCTTGGTTTTTGGTTTAGTCATGACCATTGGATCTGCGCAGCTTTTGGAGCAGTGGTGCCCAAATGTCAATTGCCCTATCCCGTGTGATAGGAAGTCATAATTCTGCCAGCGTCGCATATAGAGAGAGAATACGTGTGCTCTATAAATATCACGCAGACACATTAGTGTGATTGTCTTTAGCCCATATTTGACAAAATGACGTTTAGCTCGTGTTTCGCTGCTACACACTCAAACGCAAAGCTTGATAGTGTGTGTTTGGGAACCACTGCTTTGGAGACCCCCTTTAAAAAAAACAAATTGTAAATAGCCTCAAATATTTTGATGCAGTTTTATGTACTCTAGTTCAGTTTAAGAAAGAGTTGAGGTTGAGTTATAATAATTTATTAAAAATCAAATAAGAATTTGTTGTACTTATTGTAAGCATGCAAACTATAAGAGTAAATAATGAAAAACCTCCTCTTTTAAAGGTCCTCTTATCAGCATACCTAGCAGGGCTGTAAATCAAAATTACCATTACAATTACCATTACAATCAGTACAGTGGACGCTCACAAATTAGAACTCTCGGAAATAAGAATCTTCCAGAAATTAGAACCAGTGTTTTTATTTCATTGAACGATCTGAAATTAGAACAGCGGTTCTAATTTGAAAGCGTTTTTTTTTTTCGAATTTCTGGTGAATTTTTATTTTTTTTTGCCTCTTAAAGAATTGCATATAAAAAATGGATTTATCCAACTGCGTGTGTTCCGATTCCATTTATGTGTTTTGTTAAACGCACTCATATTCGGTCATTCACATGCAAACTTTTAACAAGCAGGCACATATTCGGGGATAAAAATTAAGTGAAAACTAGTTTAAAATGTCGAATAAGTGTAAGAAAAACACTTTGTCTTTGGAAACTAAAGCAAAAATATTAAAACAACTCGATGAAGGCGTTCAAGAAAACCGTTTAGCCTTAGATTACAATGTGGCAAAATCTGCCATTAGTTATATAAAACCGAAAAAGGAGTTAATCTTGAATGCCGTATCAAACACATATCCTAAAATGGAAACTCGTCTTTATGAATGGTTTTTAAATCGACGGCAAAAGAAGTGCACTATGACTGGCCCAATATTAAAAGCGAAAGCAAAAACTATCTTTGGTGAAGTGCATCCCAATAAGAATGAACAATCAAACAGAATAAAAATCGACATGGCATTTCTTTTTTTTTAAATTTGTGGCGAGATACTGTCGAGTGATGTAATGGCGGTTGCTCCTTTTATACACAGATTTCGAGCAAAGGTCACTGAAATGGAGCTAATAAAGTCACAAATATATAATGTCGACGAAAGTGGACTATTTTTCGTTGCCTACAAGACATGCCCGTGGATGCAAATACAAAATCGAAATGTGGAATGAAGACGAGTTTGTGGAACAGGAAGTCAACAGCGAAGATGTGGCTTCAGATGACCAGGAAGACGCCGACGTCGATGGCACTTAAACACCTTCAGATGGTACGGCAATGGAAAGCGTTAATAATTTGCTTAAATGGTGCAAAAATAGTAAGACGCACAATAGTAAGCACATGGCTAATCTTTTGGATCTCCGTAAAGACATTGTGCTGTCTAAATTAAAGAAAACAAAAAAACAAACTAACATAACAGACTACTACAGAAAGCATGATAACTATAAATGATAAAAGAAAAATAATTCCAAATAAAAGTCATTAAAGCTTTTTTTTTGCTCAATTCTGAATAAATAATATATTATTTTTTTTGAATGTTGAAAACAAAATAATTTTGATTAAAACAACATTCCCTTCGAAGCATATTTTTAGCAGAAAAGAAGCCATTTCTTGCCTTATACGACATTGCAAAAATGCGTCCAGAAATTAGAACTTTTCAGAAATTAGAATTACCCCAGGAACCAACTGGTTCTAATTTGCGAGCGTCCACTGTATTACAATTACCTTTACAATTTTGTGAGTAATTAAAAATTTAATTATCATTAAACACGCAACTTTTTCGTAACTCAATCTTACAGTTTAAATGACTATTATTTCATTAATTGTACCGCTAATTCTAATTAATAGTAATTAAAGTAATTCTCGATGCAATTTGTCTATGCATGAAAGAAGTTATAATTAATTACAATTAAATTTTGAGTCACAAAATTACTATCGATAACAGTGTTAAATAAATTTTTACCTAAATTACACACCAAATTGTAATTCGAATTACAGCTCTGGTACCATGGCAGTTTTTGACAGTTAGCTGATGAAATAATTCGAGTTATATTAAAACATTCCTTAAGTAACAAAGAAATTTAGAAATTTTTTTACCAAATTCCCTTTGTCCACGCAGTGAAATTTTGTTTTATCAATTGTTTGGCTACTTCAATTTCGGAAATGTTTATCTAGTTTTTGCGCCTCACTAAGCCCTTTGTCAAAGTTTAGACATCCTGTTTCCTGTTGGGGCACATCACAATAAACAGCAGAAAGCATCAATTAGGATATATCCAAGTCAGGGCAAGCCAAGTCGACCCCTCCCCCTGCAACTCCACCCAGTTCGAATCATTTGGCATAAACAATGCAATGAACCATGCACGACAATTTTGCTGAAACAACTTCCTTTGGCAAACACACACACACACACACACACAACAGTGGAAGAGGATATACGGAATCCAGTCTGACACAGCCAATTCCATTTCCTTGTCATGCGTCAGCTTGGAACACACATTTCCTGTTCAAGAAAGCAAACCAAGCGCTTAAATATCGAGTTTAATTTTCATGTTTTTATTTCATTTCTAAGTTGTCCATTGAGCCAGGTGTGCTCAGATCCTACGCAGACGCTCGCTGCGTATAGATTTCTGACGTGGTTGTTCAACGGCCAAAATAAGACGTCCAAATCGAGCTCCTCCCGAACCCAGAGGCAGGAGTATAAGACGACCACTGGCCAACTCATTGGCGATAGCTGTCTGTTCATCTTGTTCTTCGACTAGCTCCACCTGTGACTCTTCCTGGTCTAGTTCATTGTCAGGCTCAGCTAGTTCGGGAGCTCCATAGGTGTTAGCTGGGGGTCCATAAGTGTTGGCTGGAGTAGTGGCCGCCTTGAGCTCAACCTCAGCTGGCTGCTCCTCCTGACCCACGGCAGGCACATCAGCAACAGGCTGCTGCTCACCAGAAAGCCCATCAGCGGCAAAATCTTCAACAGCATCGAGTACGGGTGGCTGAAAGTCACGTGTGGGGGCCTGCTGGGCTACCACCTCTACGGTATCCTCCACATTGGGTGCACCATAGGTGTTGGCCGGTGTACGCAAGCTCACCACCAATTCCTGCTCCACTTCAGTGGTGGTTAAGGGCTCAGTGTCTGTATTATCCACTTCTTCGGCAGCACTAGGAGTTGTGGTGGTCAGTGGCTCTGTCTCCAGTTTGGGCTGCTGTTCGCTGGGCAAATCAAAGGATATTCTGGGACGAAAGCCAGCTGCTGGATATGGTGTGCTGGCATACTCCACTTGTCGTTGACTCTTCGCTTGACGACGCTGAGGCCTGGCCTGAGCCAGAGCTACTAAAGCGAGCAATAATATCAAAGTGGACTTTACTTGAGTCTTCATGTTGCTCCTTCGAACAGTGCTAACGGTATGTATGTGACTGCTCTGGGTGCTTGGCATATTTATAGGGCAGGTACCTTGCCAATTCTCCACATCCGAAATCAGAATTCAGTAATGGTCGCAAGGTCGACTTCAAAATTCGAAGTTCGCATTTCGGCTATGATGAGCAGCGATAACTCTCGCAGTCAATGCAATATTTGCACATTTAAAAACGTATCGCAGCCCATCCAACTCAATGTTAATGTGGCTTTAATACCATATACTTATGAAATCCCCCGCCTGCCCTCCATACCCAAATTAACCCTCCCCGGGCTCACGTCATCAGCATTGTCAACGTGCCTGGCATGACACGCAGCTGCCGCAGCCAGCACGCATTTAATTTGAACTCGGCACATGTACAAGTCGATACCATTTCGCCGCCTTTTTCTTGGCCAATAATGTAGGGTGAGATAAATGCAGAGAAACTATTTCTAATTTGATTTGCTGGATTCGGCGAATCGATTTGTACTCTTTGAAAAAAAAAAAAAATATCGAGAGAAATGTTCGATAAAGAATTTAGTTCGGGCTAGAGAAAATAAGACTAGATAATTTGGTTCGGTTCATTAAACTGAAGCGGACCCATCCTCTTTTTCGAATCGGAATATGATCGAAGATATGAATTTAGGTTTAATCCAAAGCCTATCTACGGACGGAAAAATTCTTTGAACAACTGAGGTTTGCTACCAACATTAGAAAAAGAAACCTTTGATACATAAAACAGTTTCTAGATTTACAGAATACTCCAAATATTTTGTTTTCAATCTATGTTACTCAATTTTATAACTCGTCGGTTATAGTAGGGCATTTATTAGCTCTTATAAAGACTGTCTTAAAGGGGTATTCTAGTCTACAAATTTAGAACAAGTAAGAAATGCGGTCAAGTCCGACCTCCTTTGGCAGTCAAAGTGTATGCTTATACGTTTGCTCTTTGTTGATCATAACTTAATTATCGTTCATCCGATCTTTATCCCTTGGTGAATTTTTAAAAATAATGCAGATCACTGAAAATGTCTAGAAAATGAAATTGATCTGTCTGAAAGTATAAGAAGTATTCGTTACATACGTATGTAAACCTCTAGCTCTTTTCATCTCTGAGATCCTTTCGTTCATACGTACAGTCACGTGTGTTGTAATTTGTGATCGTGAAAAGCAGTTTCTTAAGCATTTAGCGGTCTTATTACCATGGCATTTGTCTTTGGCATTTGCTTTAGCGATTTAATAAGTTTTTAGTCACGGTAACTAAGACTTTCTCTACTTAAAGCTTTCTTCTTCTTTGGCCCGATATAAATATCTGAACCGTTTAATAGACTTGGCCGCTGCTATAAGTGCTCGCCAATCCTTTCTGTTTTGCTCGACGAGGCTTCATTTAATCACATCACTTGAACCAAACAATGTCTGACTTCATTTACTTGAACCTTTTTTTAAAACATATTCAAAGGGCACTTCGGGCTCATACAAGGCTCTAATAAATATCTACAAATGTTTTTTTGAAAAACTGTTCAAAAAGTCTATCCAAGATTGTTTTGAAAACTCTTGGCTAACTTGACCAAACACTTTGATACCTTCTTAAAAAAAATATTGTTCAACGTGGGGCCTCAGCATCAAGGTAAACCGAACAAATTGGGAGATGCTGGGCGGTTTGCTGCCAGGTACAGTCAAAATTAAATGTGAAGTAGCTGTTCCAAATCTAATGTCATCACTTATGTTCAATGTATTAAACTGCTTAGGCTGACGCCTCTACGCCATGCCCATGGTAGCAAATAATAAACTACTTCTTTTACCATACTGTTCAAGGTAGCCGCTTAAATTTGAATTCTGTGAAAATTTCAGAAAGGATAGCATTCCTAGAATAATATAATTTAGCTTAAACTTCTTGCATTTTCATTAGAATTTTTGTCCACCCAGGAATTTCCAATTGTTGGCTTCACACAGCTCTCATCATTTCGTCCCCTTTAATTTCTTGATTTTTTTAAATTTAAATATCTGTACGTTGCATACCTTCTAACCCAGCAGATGTACCCACCGATTCCACACAAATGCAAATGCTCATTTGTGTTTCACGGGGGGCTATTTTCATAATTTTCAACGCGGTCGGTTCATTAAATTAAAGTGGCCCAGATCTATAAGCACGTAAAATGGCAAAAGCGTAATCACAATTCCAAAGCCTTTAGCCATGAATGGGCGACGACATGCTTAACAGTTTTCGGTGCCTCCGCTCATTCGAACTTCAATTTACAACTTGGCCAAATTGTTTGCCAAGCTCCTCCTTTTTGCGCCCGCCCGGCTGCCGGCCGGCTCATTGTAATTTAAATAAGCTAAGGCGAAGCTGTAACTGGATTTCTGGGCGCCAACTTTTGCTGTCCAGAATCCAGAACTCCGACTGCCAAATGTCAGCGGCAGATTTCGTCGCCCAGGCGACGACAGTTGGCCTCGCCTTGCCTACCAAAAGTCCATTAGCAATGGTTTTTACAGCTTGGCACACATTTGTGGGCCCCCTTGCCATTCCGTTCGCTCAGCTTCTACTTCTTCTTCTTTCTTCGCGTGAGATTTTGCTCGACAAAAGTTTTGGCTCAAAAGTTTGTTTTAACGCACGATTTACCGAATGCCGCCTGCTGTTGATATCATATTCGAGTGAGTTTCCACAACCATGCCACGCCCACCCAAAACTTACTAGCCATTTGATTTATGCGGGGGCGGAAGGGGGCAAATTTTCGGCAAAGGTGTAAAAAAGTTGTGAGCTCGTATTTTTTGGTCTGACTTTTGGCTCGCATTGAAATGTAAACGTAAACCTAATAACCTGCCTGGGTTTATCCAAAGTATTGAAGTGTTGAAATAGTTTGGCGGTAAAAAGACTATTATCCAATAGCAGAATGATGATCGAAGTATATGCAAGTGTAAACTGCTTAACTTGTTAGAACTTTGTAAACTTTTCTTTAGAGAAAATAACGGTTGGATAATACACTACGGTGTGCGGAGGCTTAGCATGGTTGTAAGGTTTTTTTTTTGTTACTAGTTGCTAGTTTCGATGGCGGTTTTATATATATATTCAAATACAGGTGGTTCTGAAGGGTTCGTTGACTTAATTGAATACGGCAAACATATTAATATTTTCGCCTTAAAATTCTAAAAATTTGATTGGTTTTCTTTTATTCATCATGTATTACCACATGAGATCAGATTGTAATCCCACTAAATATATTTGAATTTTTTTGAGATTATTCATTCTTTTTCTTTTAAAATTGTGTTGTTTAATCTTGTAGACAGTTTCGAGTTCACAGCTAGTAAAAATATTTCAAAATTTTAGGTGGTAAATTCAGTGGCCTGTACACATGTTATATTTTTTTCCATCTCGTCTTAAAGAAGACAAACAAATTTTGTAAGCGTTCGAAAACCACGGAATTATATATATTAATCCTCCCTGTTGAGTGGATGCTGAAAACATAACTCTCCCGCATGTTCCGCGCCCATTTCTAGTAAATATTAGAAGATTGTGAATTTCACATCAGCATCAGCACTGCTTGCTCATAATTGGGAACGTATAAGTCTTCTTCAAAATTAAAATAATATGCCGGGTAGCAGTAAATGATTTTGTCCAAATTTCCCCATACGCTATTGTCATTTATCATCACAATCAGTCTGAATTTCTTTTACTAAAGATTCCGGGGAATTGTTTCTTAAATTGATTACTACCGCATCAAACCGGTCCTGAACTCAACCCCAAAGAATTTGTTCGGTTCGGTCTTTTTGGGTCCCTAGACCCAAACCGTTAATGTACCATATATAAAAATATCAAAATGTTATAATCGCGGCCATAGGTTCAGGTGGATATATTACACAGTGGAACACTCAAAATAGGCTGGGAACGGGACCAATAAATTGTGAAACTAGAAGCATCAGGTAGCAACCCCTCATACCCAGTTTTTCTTGATCGTGTCAAGTTTGCGTTTAATGGGCACATTTATACTAGCAACACACAGCTACAATCTCTATGATCTTTAGTTTATGGCCTATATGATCTCAATAATGGGTGTTGTCAAAAGTGGTACCCACTATCGCGCTTTTTCTATACAGGCTACCATCTCTTAAGGACACATTTTAATGGTCAGTTCCTCAATATATTTAAATTCTTAAAAAAATGTTACGATTGCTTTTTTATTAATTCCATTTCCAAGTTAGACCGCTATGGGCAGAGTACTAACCGCTTGTCCATTTGAGGCGGGAATTTAGTATAACAATTGTGGTGACTCCCTTCATCTTTGGTGAATTTTCCAAAATTTTAGCTCCCATCTTTATTTAAGCAGAAACAGATGCTGTAATTGTGTGCTGCTTGTATAAATGTGCCCTTTAAACGCTAACTTAACGTGATAAAGAAAAACTGGGTATGCGGATCTTACCTGATCCTACCTGGTCCCAATCCCAGGCTTTTAAAATATTAGAATTTTGTGGCTCTGTGTTATCTAACAATCTTTGATCCCAGACTCTAACAAAATCCAAAACCGCTTCGCAACCCGAACCTTACACTTTGCAACGAGTTTGAACCTTGGAACTAAACCTTGATTAAAATCGTAGGGTTCCTCCATAGTAATTTCTACTGACAACGTTTTCCTTTGTAAATATATAGGTACTAGCAAATAACCCGCCGCGCTTCGCTGCGCCTTCAACAGTATAGAACCAACGCACACCCACATACCTCCCACTTCCCGTCCTCTTCCCGCCCATTTCCCGCTCACATCCCACCCACATTCCACCCACATTCCACCCACTTCCCACCTACATCCCATCCTCATCCCTCCCACTTCCCGCCACATCCCTCCCACTTCCCGCCACATCCCACCCACTTCCCACCCACATCCCATCCACTTCCGAACTACTTCTCAGTAGGCATCCCGACGGTATTTCCAACATCGGAAATCAGAACAAAAATGAATTCTCATTTTGACCTTACAAACCGAGTTTCAAGTCAATCGGATGAAAAAATAATAATAATTTCCCGACCGTCAGGTAAAATTTTCCGACATTAGAAAACCACATTTCAAATTATTTCGTATTCCGCCCTTACAAATCGAGTTTCAAGCCAATCGGATGAAAAATGGATTTTTCCATGCAGAATTTTCCGGCTATTTTCCTCGTAGGCAGATTTTCCGACATTAAAAAATCACATTTCAAATTATTTCGTATTCTGTCCTTACAAACCGAGTTAAATGCCAATTGGATGAAAAATAGTATTTTTCATACAGAATTTTCCGGGAATTTTCCGACCGTTGGGTCCAATTTTCCAACATCGAAAAATCTCACTTAAAACTTTTTCGTATTCTAACCTTTCAAATCGAGTTTCAAGCCAGTCGGATGAAAAATAGTTCTTTGCATGCAGAATTTTCCGGCCATTTTCCTCGTGGGCGGATTTTCCAAAATCGGGAAAACACGTGTCAAATTATTTCGCGTACTATGCTTACAAACCAAGTTTCAAGTCAATCGAATGAAAAATATATTGTTTCCCATACAAACTTTTCCCAAGCTTTTCCGGGTGGAATTATCCAAATTTTCCTTCTTAGTGCGCGCCTGCATAACTAAACGAAGGTCTTTGCCAAATCTGAAACCTGTAGTATAAGCCGTTTATGCTGTGCGTTGATAATATGTCAGTCTGTCAGTCGGGCGAACAGATTTATATATATAGATTTGTTTTACCTGATTAAGGAAGACATGAAAACTTCATGAACCACTGAATCAAATCAATCTAAATGCCCGCAGGGTTTTTAAAATGTAATTGGTTTGCTCCTTGTTCTTTCAGTGAACCTTTTTTTTGACACCCCAAGCGTGATTCATAACATGTGGCAAAGCCAAAAACTTAGAAAGGTTGGCCATTTCACTATAAATAGGCTTACACAGCGCTTGTAAATCAAAATAGGCCTTAGAAAAGTTAACTGAAGTTCCACTTTTTTATCTAAAAACGTTCTCCAGCGACGAAGCTCATTTATGACTCAATGAGTACGTCGATAAACATAATTGCATAACTTGTTCTGAAGAGCAGCCAGAGGAAGTTCAAGAGCTGGCAATGTACCCTAAAGATGCTCTGTTTGACGCGGTTTGTGGGCAGGCAGCATCAGGTACATTTCAAAAATTATGAAAGTCGCAACATTACAGTCAATGGAACAAAGTTCCGTACAATGGTCTCCGACTTTTTTTTACCAAATTGGAAGAATTGGAGTTGGTTGACATGTGGTTGACACGCAAAAACCATAGATCGATTGAGAGGCGACTTTGACGATTAATTAAACTCACGTCTTGGACCAGACCGTAGGCCGCCAAGAGCTTGTAATCTGAACCCACTAGACAAGCAATCCACAATTGCAATGAAAAAATCAGTAAAAGTAAATGGCAGGCATAGCCATTCAGCAATGGCTTCAAATAAATAATTCATTAACCTTATTTGTTTTTCCTTAAATATAATTCATAATTTTTTTGTCTTTGTTTTCAAATTCAAATGAGGTACCACGTTTTACCTCATCTGATTGTATTGTTAAAAATTAAAATTCATTTCAAATTCTAAACATTAAAAATGGAATATCATTTGACTTTTACTCTCAAATAATTGAAAATATAAATAAATGAAATATAAATATTAATAATAGTAGCAAAAGCAATAGCATCAGCAGCTCACATTTGTTTTGCCTCTGGCTTATAGTCGTAACTTTTCATAACTTGTTTATTTAGCTTGGAATTGTTTTTTAGCACACAGCAATTTTATTTGCACTTAAATGCAAAAATTTACACAACTTATTACTCTTGTAGCTGTTGTTATTGTTGTTGTTTCTAAACTTTTACGTTGCGTTTTGTTTGTCGTTTGGTTTGTTTGCCTTTTAGTCCACTCCGAAATCTCAACCCCCCACCTCACACAACAACCAGCCAGCCAGCCAGCGAGCCAGGCAACCACTTGGCGCCTGGCGCTATGCAACACATTTTTTCAGTGCTCCGCTTGTTGTTGTTTGGCTGTTTGTTGGTCGTCGGTTGCATATTTGTGAATGTAAATGTTTGCAGAGCTTCCAGCAGAGAGCTCAGAATGGAGGCGGTAGCGTCCACTCTTAACCCTTTAGTATATGTCGTAAATGCCAAGCAATTAGTAAGGCGGCGGGACGGGCAAAGGGGCAACCCGGGGCCGTCTGCTCTAATTAGTTAAGCTAAACACACGAATTGAGTCGCACAAAACCGCCGCCGCCCACAAAAACCGCCCAACTGGCAAAGCGGGGGAGGCAGAGGGCAGCAGCAGCCGATGGCATTAAGTGTGAAAATTGAATTTCCAAATCACTCGAACGATGACAACGTCGACAAACGGAAATGTGCAAATGTTGTGGGTGGAACTCTGAGAGGGTTTGGGGGAGGTAGAGTTGACGACTATTCCTCTGTTGATGGCACCTGGCAGCATCAACGCCATTTGCATAGACCCAGGCACAGTGGGCTGAGAGACAACTGACCAAAGGCTTGATATCCAAGACTATTTTCGCCACTTTAAAATTTATATCAGTCCCACTGTGCCGTCCTGTGAGTGGTCGCTTGTGCTAGGGCGAAGGGTGGGGGCTCGCAAATCGAATAAAAATGGAGCGGAAACTCTAATGAATTTATGCCGACAACAACAACAACAGCGACGAATACGACGACTGATTGAATGCCGTGTGGTAGATGACACCACATCCTGTCCTGCACACATTCTTGTGGCATGCATATTCATGTCTTTCCATATCGCTTCATCACATCTCCATTCTCAATTTGTACTATTTGCAGTTAAATTCCTACGCGAGGTGACGCCCTATTTCCGCAAGGCGAGCATCATTTCCGAGGTGGGCTGGGAACTGCAGCGTGCCTTCCTTTGTCCACTGGGACCGGGTGTTCCAACCTCACCGCCAGCTCCAAAGACCACACCGCGAGCAGATACACGATACATACCCTTGCAATTGACGCATCTGGCCCGGAATCTCAAGTACATTGATCCAGGTAAGTTTGAATATCGAAACTGAGGAAATTCCCATTAAGGAATCATCATCTTCTGGCAGAGAATCGCTGTTTTGAGCTGCATTCCCCGGATGGTGTGCACTCGTGCATATTGCGTGCCACCGACTCCGCGGAAGCCTTGGTCTGGTTCAATGCGCTGCACTCGGCCATGGGCAACAGCACGCAGCGTTCGCTGGTCGAGGCAAATCGCGCATTGGCGAATCTCATTGGGGAACTGAAACACATTGGCTGGCTAAGCAAGCGATTGAATGGAGGAGGAGGAGGAGGCAGTGCCGGCAGCGCCGGCGGTGGCGGAGGCAGTGGTGCGGCCAGCGGTGGTAGTGGCACATCGACTAGTGGAGGCGTGGCCGGCGAGGTGGTAAGTGTAAGTTTATGCTGTTCCCCGAAATGTAGAAACCAATCTTTTTTAAATTTTGAAAAAATTCTTAGGGCCGATGTCTTCTACATCTTCTACATAGAGCTATTTGTCACATAAACTAACAAATAACAGTGTAAAATCAATGACTATCTGACACATAGCAGCTATATGGGAAAACAAAAATCGGCCCTTAGTGTTTTTCTTCAATATTTAGTGTAGCCTATTTTTGAGCAGCTGTGGAAATTAGATTTTTGTGTTCGACATAACGATTATATTTAATTTCATACACGCAACTCATAAAGTTGTAATAAAAAGGAATCCTTTTAAAGAATATATTTTAAATTTACACATATTTAAATCAAGAAGAAAGCCTTTCCAACTTCATTAAGTTTATATATATTCTTCATTGCAGCATACAATATTTTGTATCACAACTAAAAGCTTACATGAAATGCATTTTTATGGATGGGAAAACATAATTGAAGTTGCTGAGAAAACAAAATTTTTACAAAATAAACACACAAAACAGGTGTAATTTTTTAAAGGTTTACAAAAAGTTAAATTACCCAAAAACTATAATTGATATTAACAAGCGGTTTTTTGTATTCGATATAAATTTTAAATATCAAATTTAAAATTTTTTTTTGGGACACCTAACATTCATATTTTTAAACTTCTTTAACTTTCCTTGCAACACGTGCTCTGAAGATTTTCACACAGATAAATAATACTGATTCATTTTAATTTATTATACGAAGTTCGAATTTGTTTTCAAGAACAATTACAAGAACAAAAAAATATCTAAGAAACTTAGTATTGGAAAATGGTGAATTAATACTTGGGAATCCAACAAACAACTATACTAGGAATAGGAATACTAGGAAAATTAACAAAAATAAATAAATCACTGTTCCAAAACTAGGAGTCTCAGACACAACAATTCTATAAGTACTAAATATAGGAAACTGAAAAACTTCCTGAATTCTCTGCACGGTAAATTTTATTCTCTAAAAAATAAATTCATTCTGATCTGGTGTCTCAAATATTTAATACATATATATCCAAAATATTGAAATGTCGAAAAACGTGAAATTAATATTTGTTATTTTGACATTTCCTAATTTTGGGGTTCCTAATTTTTGGGTAGATTTTTGGTTTCTAAATTTTTTTTTAACTTCTAAAATGTTTTTAATTATTATTATAAGCAACTTACCCATTAATCAAATATATAGGTACATTTGGGTGGACGCCGATAAAACAGTTAACTACCATCTTAAACGATAACTTTTAGGGTGTACATTATAAATTAAAACTTCAAAAAATTTTAGATAATGTTTTAATCTCTGATAGACGTAAACATTACGTATACGACACGTTAACCGATTTGAAATTTTGTAGACGAAATTTCCGTATCCTTTTAAATGTTTTCAATTTTGAATTTAATAGAGCAACAAATAAAAGTGGAGCAGGAATCGAATGTATTTTTGGTCGGTAAATTAAGACCTTATTTTTTCATCGATGTCAGCGATTTAGCCACGCTCTTATATGGGAATAAATTTTTAAGATTGTCATAAAGATAAAATGCGAAGGTGTGGCTTGCAAGTTGCAGTCAGCATGGTCCACGAGCGGGGTTTCATCAAGGACCATGTCCGCATGAACGCACTGTCGTTCTAGTCACATACTACAGACATAACAGTGGAAACCTTTTTAAGTGTCCATTTACCATGGACAATTCGCTAAACTCAGGAGACCGCTCCGTGGACACAGTTTTGAATAAATAAAAAAGATATGAGTGATAAACTTTGCATCCAAGTCGCAGACCCTCAAACTAATGATCTAACATTTTAATAATATATAAACAACATTTAACAATGGGTCGTCAAAGGATTTAAATTCAACCTAATAAACTAACATAATGAAAAAAGAGCCAAAAAAGACAAAATTTAAAAAAAAAATTAAATAATAAAATTAGAATTGAAAATTAAAAACAAAAATAAATTAACAAAATCTTAAAAACTAAGAAAAGTGGAAAATTGGATAGAAGAAGTAAAATGATATAAAATTGTCAAAAAAAAAAAAACACAAATGCGCACAAACCTGTATAATTCTTACTTTATGCAAACGGGAAACGGCTGTATCATAAACTTGAACTCCATATTTCCATATTGGGGCCAATATACACATATAAATCCTGACCTTGTTTTTTAAGCTCAATCGATTTGTTGAGCATAATATACACCCAGGCTTATTTGCTTTAGCCTTGATGCATCCACAGATCCTAGAAATATAAGATCCAAAAGTTAGGCGTCTATCCAAAATTACTCCATGATATTTATACTGTGGAGCAAGCGGAATGACTCTACCGTGAGGAAATTCCCAGGGCATACATCCCTTCTATTGGTGAAAGTGACAGAGCTTGACTAAGCCGAGTTTACCTTAATGTGTCATCTGAACGCTCACTTTCCAAATACCTCCATATACTCCTGTAAAATGTAAACTATTAAAGTGTCGTATGCCAACGGGTGGGGGGCTGTTGATGCTGATCAAGAATATACACTCCTGCCCACAATTATACGACAAATCTCGACGAAACCCATCTGAGCCGTCAGGATTAAATTTTTTTTCATCAGAAAAAATGATCTTATTGAAAAATATTGAACAAAGCTGTTTGAACAAAATTAAATTAAAATTTCATACCGAGACCCACTTTCTCTCCAAGTTTTTTTCCACAAATTTAAGTAGTGCTGTTTTGTGGTGTAACTTTAAGAACGAAGTCTTTTTTAAGACTCCTCTGACAGTGCACTCCGCCAAACAGTCATCCGTGACACAGCGTTAGTGCAACATGCGGCAAGTGTGGAGCACGAAGCAAACGAATTGGTAGCTCTAAGTATTATGGGACGTTTGCGCGGTCAGACAACTTGGGTTTTATTCTAGAGCTACGCTTAACACCATATTCATCCGGATTGCTCAAAAATTTGGTGATAACACAACGTGTTCGACCGATTTTCTCCGATATTTGGCTAACATTAAAGCCAGCATCGTTTTAGGATCCTATTCATAATTTTTTCTTGTCGGATAAGAATCGTCCACTCGGCATTTTGTTACAAATTCATTAAATTATTGTAAGAAATGAAAAAAAAATTAATTGAAACCAAATCTTCCTCTCCAGCCGCAGTAATTAAAATGTGTCGTATAATTTTGATACACTTGCAGACATGACAAAAATCGAACTTTTGTGTTTTTTTAATGCTACTGAAAAACGCGAGTTGCAATCAGAGATAAGAACATCAGATTTTAAGCAGAATTCATTAAGCTTTCATTCTGCATACTTGATTTCGTTGTATTTTGCTTTCCCATTCTTCTACGAGGGTCGAAACTCAAATTTTCGGGGTGTCGTATAATTTTTGGGCAGGAGTTTATATTTATGTGCTTTAAAGGGTCAGAAATTATTCCTTCTCCCTGTTACATACTTTTGCTCAAACTTAATATACACACAGAGTATGAAAATTTGTTCAGAATTCTTAAAAGATCAAAGTGTACAGTATCTTTTCGGCACAGTCCTTATCATCTGAATTAAACACTTTTTAGAAGTTTGACCCAATTTTTATCTACGATTCCACTCGAAATACTGACTTCAACTTTTCGTTCTGCTTCTTACAAGTCTTTCAGGAGTCGCTCATCCGCTTATGACTTGCTGTGAAATATAAAGGCAAAGGCCATGAACCACTAGCGGTGTTACAATTTGTAAACAAAATCTTCGGAAAAATAGGCAGATATTCTAACAAAATTAATATAAACAATTGTGGTTCTTAATAAATCGTTGTAAACTTTTAGTTGCATACTTTTGGGAACAAAAATTGAATTGTCAACACCTTTGCTTTAAACCAAATTTTCTTCACCTTATAATTTACATCTGTGTTTCTTTATATTTTACAGCCCAGTGGCCGTTCCAGTTCAGAGAGTTCGGATGAGAGTGACAAATGGCTGCCAATGTTTGTGGCAGTTACCGAACGGGAATTTCGTATATACGAGAGTGCTCCTTGGTCTGTGGAGGCCTGGAGTCGTCCGCAGGAAATCTATGCCTTGGCCACCACACGGTTAGCAGGAGCGGGCAACAATTCCTCGCTAAATGTAAGTGGCAAAGTAAAAATGTTCACATCGAGTCCCAATTCTAACATTACGTTTACAGGGCCAACAGACAACGGTGTTCTGTGTTCGCTGTGGCACGGCCAGAGGTGTTCTTGTTTACTGGCTACGCTCGGAGACGCATCGCGATATGGCCGCCTGGGCTCGAGCCTTGGTCCAAGGCTCCCATCAGGCGGTCAACTATCAAAGGGAGTTCTCCTTCCGCTGCCTCTATCAGGGCAGACAATGTCAATTGGTTGTGCACATAAATCGTGGATTCTTTTTATATGATTGCGTGGGATTTGCCTCAACAACGCCCACATCAGCGGCCTCGTCAGTGAGCCAGAAGACCCAATTGTGGCAATTCGCCTTTGATAAGTTGAAGGGTTCGGCCGATGATGGAGCACGCATGTTGTATTTGGATTTTGGTGATGAGGGAGAGATAGTAAGTTGGTTTGTTATGATAATAAATTATAGAAAGATAACAAAATTTTGGAAATAATTGCAGGAACTTGACATGGAGTGCTGTCCAAAGCCGGTGGTGTTTGTGGTCCACAATTGTCTATCAGCCAAGGTTCATAACATTGCCTAGGATGAGGATTAGTTGAATGATTCTCATATGTTACGAAAAGATTGATACAAATTTGTTGTTCATTTTTATTAGCGGAATTTTTTTTATAAGTTTAAAATATTATTTGAAAAATTATTACAAGGGACAACAAATTTGTGAGAGACTCTGTTGCTATTGACATTTTTGAACCGCGCAAACTGAATATATTCTATATATATTTTCCAACAATTTCATATTTTCCCTACTTCTTGTGAAAATATAAAAACCATTCAACAGTATATCAACAGCATATGAACCGGGCGAGTGAGCATTTAGTGCTTCCTGTTGGCTAAAGGATTTATTTCTAAGTCTAGCAAAAAAAAAAAAGTAGAAAACAATACAATTAACGAGAAAGCACAAAAACCAAAAACCACTTTATTATTATTAAATATTGTAAGTAGACGTAAATTCATTTTATACCATGTGTCATCGGGGACACAGCAATACCATCTAAAAGAAAAATCCCAAAATCTACATTTTGCATATACAAGTTGAACAATAATTATCATAAATTGTACTTAACTAATTGTATCTTGTATCTAAACGAACACACACTCTCACACACACACACATATCTCGATGTATTTGGCAAAATGACATCGATATTGGATATCAGGATACCCTAACTTTATATATATATATAAAACGTATATACTATACATATTCCAGGCCATTTTGCAATTTCCTCCCCACTCTTCAATGTACAAGCGATCGATCATATGCATTTATATTATACCATTTATATCCATACATACTTACATATAAACGCCACATATTCATTTTATGAAATTAGAAATTTCGTTACAAAAATAAAAATAAAACCCAATTATAAGACGTACAATATTTTTAACGTAAGTAGTGTTGAATCTTCGATAATAAAACTAACATATATGAAAAATATAAATAATATGCATTTGGTTTGTTTGTGATATTTCTTTCAGCGAGGTGGGAATGTTTGGACCATTTGTACTATTGTGGGTTAAAACAGGGCTGCAACTCCGTCAAACTCCGGTTCAGTTGGTGGTTTTTGAGTCCTGAATCGAAATTTATGACCGACTTAAGACATTTTTATAACATCTTATATATTTTTTTATACTTACCTTTGCCCATAAGTTTGCAATGCATAGAAATATTTATTTCCGACCCTACAAACTATATATATTCTTGAGCAGCGCGACGAGCTGAGTCTATTATCGATCTGAACCCATGTATTAAAAAAGACATATCTACCCTTGGAAAATTCGTAGAATAGTTTTGGTAGTTTACGATAATATCAAAGAGTCAATACCAATGTATAGGTTCCCCACAAAACGCTCCTAAAAGGGTTAAAAATTTAAGAAACCTCTGGCTAAAATTACTTAAAATCCAGACGTAAGGAACAATTTCATTAACAGATTCGTATTCATTTTTATGGACTTGAAAAGTGTATTATAATTTTGCCCAGAAGTTTGCAACGCATAGAAGGAATCATCTCCGACCACATAAAGTATATATATTCTTGATCAGCGTGACGAGCTGAGTCGATTAAGCATTGTCCGTCCGTCTGTCCGTCCGTCCGTCTGTCCGTCCGTCCGTCTGTCTGTTTCTAAGCGAACTAGTCCCTCAGTTTTGAAGCTATCGAGCTGAAATTTTGCACAGAGTCTTCTTTTGTCTGCACGCTGCTAATATGTCGGAACCGACCGGATCGGATGGCTACTTCTTGTAGCTGCGATACAAATGATCAGTCGAAAAATGGATTTTAATGAGAAAAAGTAGGTTTTCCTCAATATTACCGCTCCCAATCATGGTTATGGGTAATATTAAATGTTTTTAAACTGATCTGCGAAGTTTGGTCGAAGTCGCTAACCGTTGAGAGAAGCGTTTTCAAGTGTATCAAAACTTCGGCACAGACGAAGTTAGCTTTGCCTTTCTCGTTTTTTTTTGTAATTTATTCGTATTCATTTAATTTTTGGTTTTAAATTATGCCTTCTTTTCAGAAAACATTTTTTATTTTTTTTATACCCTTGGAGAGGGTATATTAAAATTGTCCGGATGTTTGTAACCATGGAAGCATCTCCGACCACATAAAGTATATATATTCTTGATCAGCATGCCGAGCTGAGTTGATATAGCCATGTCCGTCTGTCCGTCTGTCCGTCTGTCCGTCCGTCTGTTTCTATGCTATCTCCTCCGTCAGTTTTAAAGCTATCGTAACCAAACTTTGCACGAAGTCTTTTGGTATAAATACGCTGCACATTTGTCGGAACCGGCCGGATCGGATGACTATAGCATATAGCTCCCATAGGAACGATCGGTTGAAAAACTAGTTTTAGTGAGAAAAACTTTTTTGTTTTCAATGTTATCGCTCCCAACGCTCGTATTTATAAGTTTTTAGTGATTTCACATAATTTCACCAAGCCATGTCGAAATCGGACAACTATATAGTATAGCTGCCATACAAAAGTTAGGTCTGAAAAAAAGTCTTAGTGAGAAAAACTTTTTGTTTTCAATGTTATAGCTCCCAACGCCCGTATTTATAAGTTTTTAATGATTTTACATCATTTCACCAAAATTTTTCGAAATCGGACCACTATATAGTATAGCTGCCATACAAACTGTCAGGCACATATCAAGCTCCAAGGGTATATAAACTTCGGTCGAGCCGAAGTTAGCTTGCCCCTATTTTTTTTTTTCTTATAAGTATGTTTTACAAAACTATACAAAACGAGAGCGCAAGTTAAAGTCGGCTCCAACCGACTTCGATATACCCGTTACTCATGAAAAAACAGGTTTAACAGTGTTCCTGCGTTCCTTAGGGTGAACATCTGAAAAGTATGCAACAATTTTTGAACTCGGCTACTTTTCACATTTCTGCTTATAACTTGAGAACTGCTCAAATTGGCAAATTTTTTCGTTTTACTAATTACTAACTATCTCCTGCGAGTATAGGAAGCATTTGTCTCATACATGTCAAACCTCTATCTCTTACCATCTCTGAGATCTAGGTGTTCATACAGACGGACGGACAACGGTCAGACGGACATGTCTATATCGACTCCGCTGTTGATGCTGATCAAGAATATATATACTTTATATGGTCGGAAATGATTCCTTCTGCCTGTTACATACATTTGCACGACTTTAGTATACCCTTTTTACTCTACGAGTAACGGGTATAATAAATTTTTATTTAGGTCGTTTTATATGAAAAATATTTAATCGATACTCGTATTTTTCAAAATTCTATGTTCTTTCTTTTTTAGTCAAAAAACTTAAAAAAAAATAAATTCGAAAAACATATTTATTTGAAATTTTTGGATATTTTTAACGCACACTGGCCCATCTTTCTTATGGGGTTTTTTGATTTATTTACAACACGATTTTATTGTGTAAAACATTTTATGAAATTATATATTCTCCATTTTGATACAATAACCTTTGCCATCTTTCGGGCAAGGGATTGATTTCAAGCTCATAAAATTTTTGATCCTTAAAGGCAAAAAACTGGTTCATGTGGTTTTTGACGTCCTAATTTGGCAGAGACCAGAAAAAGAAATAGTCCGATGGTGCCAAGTCTGCAGAATATGGTATATGTGGTAGCATATCACAACCAAGCTGCAAAAGCTTTGGCGAGAACATAGTATCAAAGCTTGTATGAGGTCCCAAATTTCGTTCTGAAAGATCATGAAAAACCAGGGACCGTAATCATTATAAGTTTTAAAATAAAACTTACTCCATAATGATTATTTTTGATTTTTAAATCAATTGCTCACACCGTAATGATTATTTTTGATCAAAATAAATAAAACTCAAAAATAATGATTATTGTTGAGTTTTATTTTTTTTGCTTAAAAATAAAACTCACCAAGAAATTACGGCTGTACCATAAGGAATTTTGGAAAGTTTGAAGTATATTCTTAATAAATGAAGCAAGACGAACATTTAAAATGCAATTTTAAGTTAAAGTAGTTTCTTATACTCTGTACCGAAGGTACATAGAGTATATTAAGTTTGTGCAAAAGGTTGTAACAGGCAGAAGGAATCATTTCCGAATATATAAAGTATATATATTCTTGATCAGCATCAACAGTCCGTCTGCATGTATGAACACCTAGATCTCAGAGATGGTGGTAAGAGAAAGAAGTTTGACATGTATGGGACAAATGCATCTTTTATCTGCACGCAGATCAAGTTTGTTTCAAATTTTGGACACGCCCCCTCCCGCCCGCCTGTTGCTACCTTCAATTTATTTTGTTTGTATATATGTATTTGTACACAAGAACATACACATATTGTATGTATTTCAATTTAATCATTTCCCATTTAAGACGAAAACAAAGTCACCTAAGTACGTGACCTGCATGTCCAACATTTGGCACGGTCAGCCACTGGGCACTAACTTTGCTCATCACAAAGTTAAACCGACAGCCAAAAGCACACAGAAAATGTAAAGTGACTTTTGGGGCTGGCTCACTGACCATCGTTGCGGTCAACTAGGAACCCAGGTGTAACGTACGACGCCCGCCTTTTTGGCCTCCTTCAATGACAAGTCAACACCCAGACAATTACATTTCTGGCTTTTCGGTCATACGGAAGTAAGGCGTCGTCAGGGTTGAAATTATGACACTTGAAACAGCGAGAGAGAGAGAGAGAGAGAGATGGAGAAGAACTATAAATACGCCTGAGTTTAATAGGAACTCAGTCAATTAGTAAACAAACCTAACAACAGACATGTGTAAAGGATTGGGCATGTTAATGGGAATGATTGTCTGCCTGGCCTTAGTCCAGGCCAGAATAATACCCGACGAAAAACACGAGACAACTACCTTCAGTAATTTGCAGGAAGAGGAGGAGGTAGTTGTCACCACCGATGAGTCTACGACCCTGGCCAGCCCAACCGCAGCCGTGAGTCGCGATGAGGCGGCCAGCCTTTTAATTGATCCTGTCCCAGAAACTCTCAAATTGGATAAACCTCAACAAAAGTCTGCCAAGCTGTTGCTTTTAAGTGCTCCCCCCAAGCGGCCTGTGGAAATGGAACAACAACTAGAGGAGCAGGATGAAGCAGAGGACCATCAAGCCGCAGGTAGTGAATTGACCACCACATCCCAACCCACCTTAGAGGAGATGGATACCGCTACCGAGGATACTCCGTCTACCACTGAAGCCATCACAAAGCTGTTTGCCATCAATGCCACTGCCGCCTCGAAGGATGCACCACTACCCAACGTTGCCGTTGCCTTGGCCATGGATAACGCTACCATTTCAATAGCCGAACAGTCGCAGCCTGCTGGCGATAATAATGTGGCCATTGAGTTGGCCCTTGTCGAGCCCGAGGCTGAGTACGTGCTTGTCGATGATGAGCATCATGATGAACTGGACCTTCAATTGGGCAGTTTCACGCACATTGACAGCGATGTGCACTTGCAGCCTGTGGTGCATTCTGTGGAAATTGTGCCCACCAGTTTCGATGATCCTTTAATTGTCAATTATGTGCACAATTTGCGTTGAGTGAGCCGCAGGATGAAATTTAAAGTTTGTTTTCAAGAATTGTTGTTTGTTTGTTTTAAGAATTTCAAATAAAAATTGTCTGAGGAATTTCCCATTCAACAAGTTCAGTAAACTTCGCCCACTTGTAATTCAATTTGAATACGTCCAAGGGGAGGTATGCTATGCACCCAATCAACTCCTCACGTCTTCTGGTATGCCAGGCACGTTCCACGGTTAAAAACTTTGCACATCCGCACATCAAATTTAAGACGATGTCGGGAAGAGGCAGTCTCAGATTCAGGCATATTTTTGATAGAAAACAGTTGTTGGTTGACAGCAAGACAACAACAAATAAATAAATAAATAACCAAAACATTTCCACAAAAATTTGGAACGTGCTAGAACTTCCGGTCGATGGACAGGCGGCCAAAAATGATGTTAGAAGGCAGATGCTGGTATAAAGAGGCGAATGATTTAAGTCCCCAAATTATAAAAACACTTCAAGTATTTTAAATTTTTAAAGCTCTAAGTTCCGTTTCCTCATCTTCTAGATAGCGCGAAATGTGTCATATAATTACAAATAGCAGAGTTATTTTTAAGTTCATTTGACATGTGAGATGAGAAATCGCTTCCTTGTTCGATTGAGTGACTGACTAGCTGATTTAAAAACGCTGAACTGGCGAACTGTTAGACCTAGGGGTAAAAATTCTCCCCGATATGTGCATCAACTCAATTTCAATTCAAATTGGGATGCTCTCAAAAAATTATCTTAAATCTTGCATGCTGTTACTGACAGCAAAAAAGACTCACAGACTTAAGCACTTGCGATTTGGACCCGAACTTACGGGTTCTGAAGATTTATTTTACCTATTTCTAACTGAAACTAAAGTAAAGTGGCATAGAAGTTAGCTGTGTGTATGTGATTAGAGCGCGAGGACTTAACCTTCTGCAACAATTGTCAACTGCAATCCACCTTGACTTACCTTGTTATTTCGACATGATCAGCAAACTGGATTGGAACCGAATCTCATGTAAAACAAGAAAGAAAGACTATAATGTATTCTTTAGTAGAGTGTCTGCATCCATTTTAATAGAAGCCACATAAAGTGGCCAAAAAAGACATAAAGAGTATGCAGCCAGTGCAACTCGACAATCGTCTATCCGATCTTTACCATTTTTTTGGCGGATCGATAAATAATGTTGATTACGAAATATCCGTAGCAGGTACGAACCATCTGATCTTTGCTTGGAGCTGACTTTTGTATCGATGATACGATCTTTATAATATTATTACTAACTATATATGTGGCCCCTGGGTTTCTGCCGTGATGCAAATAAGTCCAGAGACTGCAATGTTTGTATTATGATGATTATTTATTATATTATGTGGATAAACATGTACTTAAAACAATAGTGTGTGTGTGTGTGTGTGTGTGTGTGTATAACTTTAATGAGTTACTTTAGAACTTGCGAATGCGTGTGTAGCCTACGAGATTTCGGCACCGACTGCTCTCTGATCGCAAACTACCCTTTTAGCATACCGAAGTTCAATAGTAACGGCCACTTCGTGTCGCTCTCTTGGTTACTTGCTCTCCTGGCTCTCTTGGCTCTTTGCGGATTCCTACATTCGGCCCTCCTGACGCAGGATTCGTCCCGAACTCCTTCATATACTCTGCCACGGTAGACGTCTTATCAGGTCCTTCTTTATTACTTTCCTTATCTACGTAGTACCTCTCTTTCTTTCGTTTCTTTACCCCTTTGTAAGGCTTAAGATTTCTTTCCTTTAGCTCAAGCCCTACCCCATATTGACCACGCTTAGTCGTTTCTAACTCATTTTCCGTGTACCGCATTCCTTCTTTTCTTTTCCCTTCAAATGATCTTGGATTCCCTTCAAGCAAAGCTTTGTGTCTTTCTTTTGACTTTCTGCATAGTTTCATATTTTCTTTATCCAATTCATTAACACCTGTTACGATCCTAAACGGTTTGATCTTAGTGTAACGAGTTAAATTCCCTTCCTGTATACCAGCCTTGACGTATGCCACAACTCTCTCTTGATGACTTGGCTCGACCTCATTTTTACCCTGTTTGTACTCAGTCCTCATAATTTCCGTCTCCATTAGAGATGACACTTCTCTCATACCTCGATCTGGGTCCTTCAACACAACTTTGTCATGCCCTTTCTCTTGCTCACTGTCTAAATGTTTTGGCTGCTGGCCGACCTTTACCTTATTTGTCAATAAAGCTTCCTTTTCCATTAAACTACTTACAATATTTTCCGGAGTCGTCTCCACGATTACTTGACTTGTGTTTTTCTCTTCCATGAGTAACTCGGTGCAATATCCAATTGATTCTCGACTATCAATCTGCTGACTCTTGCTATCTGCCTTGATCCTGCGCACAATTTTAGTGTTATCTTTTGTCACTATCAAGTCGACGTTTTCTAATATGGTTCTTCCCAGGATTGCATCATAAACCATGTCTTTATCTGATACAATATGAAACTCAACAATCAAATCGATATCATCGATCTTCACATCAATCGATATGCTACCACAAGTAACAATCTGACTCTTACCAATTCCTGCCAAACATTTTTGCCCTCCTATCAACTGACCAACACCTAACTCAACAAAAATTCCGCGACTCAACAAACAATATTGCGCTCCTGTGTCAACAAGTCCTTTGAATTTAGTTTTTGAATGAACCACAGTTTTCATTCCTAATCCTGAAGAAGTGAACATACTTGTCGGTTTTATCACCACTTCGTCCTGTACAATATTTGTTGTCTTCTCTTGCTTAACTTGCACCTCAACCTTGCACTGGGCTGCTCTATGTCCTGGTTGATTGCATCTGAAACATTTGAATTCATTTTTCGGGCAATCTCTTTTTAAATGTGACCATTCTCCACACTTAAAACGTTTCTTACTTGATTCTCCCACCTTTTCAGAATCACTCTCACTGCCACCGTACTGCGAATCGTATTTCTTTGATGGCCTTGACGGACCACACATCTTTTGATAAGCCTCGATCTGTAACTTTAACTGCCTCATGCTTCTAGCTTGATACAATAAAGCTTTATTTGCGCGAGTGTCTGGAATGCCATTCACAAAATATTCGATCAGACTCTCGTCCTCTAAATCAATGGGTTTTGCAATCTCCATCAGAGCGTAGAGGTATTCTTGCAACGTTTCACTCTTCTTCTGTTGCCGCTTACTGAGTCTACGATGTACCTCTGCTGATGACACACTAACACCAAACTCCTTAATTAGCACCACTTTCAATGTTTTCCAATCCCTTATATCACGCTGACTGCGAATAAACAACTTTGCTGCCCCACTCAGTAACTGTTTTGCGTATATAAACTGCTGCAAATCGTTCCACTCTACAGTAAGTGCACACTCTTCAAATTCAAGAATCCACTGATTAATGTCTGGGACATTTGAACCCGAGAACTGTGAAACACTTCCTTCAACATCCTTTAAAGTGAACCACGATTTATTCCTAACTTGTCTGTTACCCAATTCTGTCAAACTGCCTGTCGCTTCTCTGTTTCTACCTTCCTGCGATACAGATGCAAATGATTCTGCGTCCTCGTCATTTTCATCATCGCTACCAATTTGATGTAAACCATAGTGAGCAAGTAACCTGTTCTGCAACTCTGCCTTCCTTCCATGCGTTTCCAGCTTTAGTTCGCCTAATTTAGCTCGTAAATCAGCCACTAACAGTGCCAAAATTTCGTCTCTACTCATTTTGTAAACTTATATAACAATGTATCAAAACAAATAGTCAAATATGGTATACAAAACAGTAATACTCAATGCTTCTCAAACTTTGCCCAACTTGCCTCACTCAAATGATTCTCAAACTCTTTCACACCTTCTCAAACTGTTACAGAGTAATGCTAATTTGAACTCTATGTTAACTCCCTCTGTTAACGCAACAAAAATCAAAATGTTAATTGTTAATTTAGCACTATGTTAACCTGCTGTCTGCTCTCTCCAGCTTCTCCGCCTCGTGTAGATCACGAATCCAATGCGCCTTCACAAGATTCTGCCACTCACCACCGCCTTATGCCAAACTACAAACAGCTTCTCGTTGTCGCCACCACTTGGCCATAAGCACTACGCCTGGTGCTCTCGTTGAATTTTCAGCATACGCACGTTCTGCAACCCGCTGACTGTACCCGTCCAGCCTTAACGCCTTCCAACTCTCCATACCAGCGATCACTCTGCATCCGTTTCAGCCACACCTTCCTTGCCTTGGACAGCTCACCACAGCTCCACGTACCAGCCTTGTGCCTACGCTTTCTGTATACCACCAAGTCGCTCTCTGTGTCTCTTTGAAAACAGCTTCTGCTCTCTCGCTCTCGTATCGTTGCTTGCGCCGTTTCTTGTTGCTTTTCGTCGTATTCGCTGCCGCTGAGTCGGTTTCTCGTTGCCTCCTTTATGCTTTGAAT
Source organism: Lordiphosa clarofinis (assembly GCA_018904275.1). NCBI lineage: Eukaryota > Metazoa > Arthropoda > Insecta > Diptera > Drosophilidae > Lordiphosa > Lordiphosa clarofinis. The sequence continues at coordinate 92,307 of JAEIGQ010000007.1, read as the reverse complement.
TTCACAATTTCTTGCAATTTCTCGAAACTTCTATTCGACGCACAATTGCTCTGTCTCTTTCGCACTCGCTTGCTTGCCCATTAACACTGTCTTTTGGCTTTGCTGCTCCAAATGTTAATGCAATTTGATGATTTAAACAAAATCCACTACTCCACACATTTAACGCAATTCTTGCACACAGCACAGTTTTCCTTTTGCATAGTTTTATTAAGTACATGAGTTCATTTCCGGACGAGCCCCCAAAATTGTGGCCCCTGGGTTTCTGCCGTGATGCAAATAAGTCCAGAGACTACGATGTTTGTATTATGATGATTATTTATTATATTATGTGGATAAACATGTACTTAAAACAATAGTGTGTGTGTGTGTGTGTGTGTATAACTTTAATGAGTTACTTTAGAACTTGCGAATGCGTGTGTAGCCTACGAGATTTCGGCACCGACTGCTCTCTGATCGCAAACTACCCTTTTAGCATACCGAAGTTCAATAGTGACGGCCACTTCGTGTCGCTCTCTTGGTTACTTGCTCTCCTGGCTCTCTTGGCTCTTTGCGGATTCCTACATATATGCTCAAGGTACGTTCCAGTTAGAGGCATAAATAATATAAATATTATTATACATAACTATATAGAGCGCCCCGGGATTGTGTTAATTAACTATAAATAATTAAAAAACTAATCCCATTAATAGTCAAGTTCATTACGCTATTAGGTTTGTGTCCCAATAACTTGCACATATGTTAGACTCCTTGGTCCGTGTTTCAAGACGGGTCCCGAAGGTATCCTGAATCTTTCGCATTGTTAATCGTACAAGTGCTTATAATACACATAAAAATCAATGATAATTATGCCATTATATATTTACGAATAAATAACGCACTGTAGTCATATAAGTTTATCAACACTTTATCAAATTAATGACATTTATTTTATGTTAAAATGCAAGCATAATAATTTAAAAAACTATAAGCCATATTTTATGATAAATTTTTGTATGTTAATAGATTACAATGTCCTTATATGGAAAAAATGCACACTATTATTATCAAGGCTGCAAACCGGTCCGAACCCGAACCCGTTAGAACCGGTTCGGTTCGGGTTTTTTGGGTTCCCCGAACCGGACCATGAACCGAACCCCCCATAATTTTGCCCCCTCGAACCTGAACCCGAACCGGACCACTTTTTTCGAAAAATTAGGTTCGGTTCACAAAATAAAGTAGTTTTTCTTAACGACACATGCAGAGACAAACAGAGATTTTTTGTAATCTATCTGGTATCATTCAAGAAGTTCTTCAATCCTATGTCAGATTTATACGATCACTATTTATATGCTGTACACAGAGGGCGCACACTTTGTAGAAAACTCTCTACTCACACAATACGAAATCTATTGCATATAGAAAAGTCTAAAAAACTAGTGCTAGACTGTGTGACGCGGTGAAATCAATCCACTAAATGTGCAAATGCTAACTAAATCTTAAAGATTTTTGCATTTAGAGTTCCCTAGAAAAGACTTCACCTAAAAACATATGTTTGGGAAAGTAATTCAAAATGTATATAACGATTCACAATCAGGTGACTTTAATATCGCTTGCTTTTCATGTCGAGTAATTCTTTTAAAATCTTTCACAAAGCATTGTTTATTACAATGTGTTCTTCGTGTTCCAAATGCATATACTCAGCCACAGATGCCCTTCAAAATTACTAGAATATGTTTTACAACTGGGCGGCTAGATGGAACATTGCCATAAGCACATACCTGCCCGGGATTATTCTTGCATGGTCAGCTTATAGAGCATAAATCAGCCCACAAATACCTTGGGGTGACACTCGACAGAAGACTGACTTTGGGAACCGGATCAAGGCAATAGCTCAGGCAGTGGCTGCTAAAGCACGGCGCATAGGATGGCTCCGGAACTCCATGAACTAGCTGTCACTCAGGAATAAAGTCCTAACTTCACGGCTATTCTAGCTCCGATATGGTGGTATAGCCAAATTTATGGTATCGCGGCGAAGTCTCACCTGACAAGATTACAGTGGTCCAGGCAAAAACCCTTAGGAGCATTACGGGAGCTAAATCAGGGATATTCAAATTCTCAACCGAGGACTTAAAAATTATAGCCTTAACTACTTATACTTGTTGTGCTGCTTAGGTATCAGCTGAGCGAAAAAAAGTTAATATAGATGAACAGCGCTTAAAAGTTATAATACTAATTAACTTAAGCTAAGCAGCTCTCAAAAGTTCTAAATGACAGATTAAGAATTCAATTAATATTTTAGTTATTAAACTCTTTAGCTGACATACAATCGAAATAAAAATATGATTTGTTATCTTTTATGTTCTAGCGAACCGAGGTTCGAACCAGAACCTTGGGTTCAGGGGTTTCAGGAACCGGTCCGCGAACCGAACCTTTGTCTTTACAAAGGGATTCGCCCCCCCAAACCAAACCTTCTGCAAAATTTTAGTGGTTTGCAGCCTTGATTATTATAATATTGTTTAAATATTACAACTCTAATGATGAATTTTCCATAACGGATATTCAGGTTCATCGGGCTTAACCTCTAAGCAGTTTCACGTACTATTTAACTCTCTATTCAGAATTCTTTTCAAATTTCCCCTTACTATCGGTCTCATGGTTATATTTAGTTTTAGATGGAGTTTACCACCCACTTAGTGCTGCACTATCAAGCAACACGACTCTTTGGAAACACCATCTAGTAATCATTAACGTTATACGGGCCTGGCACCCTCTATGGGTAAATGGCCTCATTTAAGAAGGACTTAAATCGTTAATTTCTCATACTAGAATATTGATGTTCCATACACTGCATCTCACATTTGCCATAAAGACAAAGTGACTTAGTGCTGAACTGATTTCTTTTCGCTCGCCGCTACTAAGAAAATCCTTGTTAGTTTCTTTTCCTCCCCTAATTAATATGCTTAAATTCAGGGGGTAGTCCCATATGAGTTGAGGTTGTTTATATACATAAATAAAAAAAATTGATTGTTTCTATACAATAATGTAATAGAAAACAATCAATAATGAAACGCATAAAGTTCTTTTTTATATTTTGTTCCTTTAATCATTCATGATGATTTTATTTGAAATATGCTTTGCATATTTTTTATCTTTTATTAATGCTTATTTTATTTGAAATATTAAAAAAGAACCCGAAGATCAATATTATATACAACAGTTTTCTTTCCGCATCATTAATAAGAGGCAATTCTAGATGAAAAATGTTCAAATTTTTTATGCTAGACATTCCTCAGTATTATTTGATTTGAAAAAGAAAGTATTTCTCTTCTTTTTTCTCATACAAATTATTGAGATAATGTGTTTCATTTATTTTTAATATTATGAATATATGAAATATATCCAATAATATACCATGTGCATAAAATTTTTAAAATTAAAATTTTAAACAACTTATTTAGCATAGTCTTACAACCCTCAACCATATGTAGTCCAAGCAGCACTTTAAAATTAATTAAAGTACATAACAGCATGGACTGCGATATGCGTTCAAAATGTCGATGTTCATGTGTCCTGCAGTTCACACGATGACGCACAGTTTGCTGCGTTCTTCATCGACCCATGAGCCAAGTGATCCACCGCTTAGAGTGATATATTTATTTTGTTAATCCATATCGTCTATTATTGTTTTATTGAAAGAAATTAAAAATACACCATTTTACTGGCATATATCAATTCCTTCAATAAATTTTTTATACCTAAATTAATGTTGCGAAATGTCTTAGATTCACATATTTGATGGATACCGACACGATTGCCGTAATTTTAATATAATGATAAATGTTTGATATCAATCAATGTATGTGAAGCATTAACCTTAACGCAGGTACAACATATATATTTAGGTTGTTGCATTAACCAATGTATGCTTATAACTTAGATAAACAATACATATCTTTCCCAACCTAAAACAAAAAAAAAAAAAAAAAAAACAAAAATTCAAAACCATCTACAAATCCTTTTATCTTTTTTTTTTTTTTTTTTTATTAAATTCCCCCCACTAAAAAACCACACACAAAAAAAAAATATTTATTTTTTTTTCTAAAAAAACCAAAAAAATTTTCCTTTTTTTAAATATTTTTTTTTTGGGGAGGGAAAAAAACCATTAAACCAATCCCTCTTAAAATTTTCAGAAAAAGCCAAGAAGATAAAAATATAATTTTTCCACAAAAAAAAAAAAAAAAATTTTTTTTCATGGTTATTTGGTAAAAAAAACCCCCCCAATTTTTAAAAAATCCGTTTATTTTGATCGAAAATTCATTTTTGGTCGCCTGGAAAAAATATAAAAAAATCCAAAAAAATTATTTTTATTTTTTCTACATAAGAACCGCACTTCTACGAAGAAAAACAGATATCGATGATCAAAATCTGTGAACAAACACAGGAGCTGTAAGCAATTTAGTGCAAAAAAATGTGATATTTTCCTGAATATTTTAAAATAAATTTTCGTTTGCTTCGACTTTTGTTCCGTTTTTAATTTTTATTTTTGTTCTGACTTTTCGTTCACTTCATAATTTGACCAAAAAACGAAGAAAAGTACAATGTTAATTTTTGAAAACACACAATATACTCAAATTTGACTGTTAGTTCCTCCACTCAATTTGATCCATCTATGGTACGTGTTACACGATTTTCCTCACCAATACCTTATTTTCTTCGTAAAAGTGCGATTCTTAAGTAGAAAAAATAAAAATAATTTTTTTGTATTTTTTTATATTTTTTCTAGTCGTTTAAAAATGAAATTTCTTGGATTTTCGCGCAAAAAATCGATTTTTTTGAAATATTCTTGGTTGTTGAATTCAAACTACTGAACCGATTTAAAAACAATGCTCCACGCAATTATTGGCAACTCCATTACCTTTCGATTTATTTCTTACTTGACTCTATCTGACAATTATGAACTGAGATATGGCTTAAAATGTAAGAGTACCTGCCAAAAAAATTTAAAAAATTAATATTTAAAAAACGGAGCCATGAAAAAATTTTTGAAATCGATTTTTTAGATCACCATTCCAAACTATACTAAGAAAATTTTTCAGCTGAAATGGGTCATTTTTTTTTTTTTTTTTTTGTAAACTAGTGTAATTATCAGTGATGATAGATATTTTCAATATAATGTGGTGGCTTTTTCATATCTCATACGTGTATAATGGATGAATGACAAAATTTTATTATACATATATGTTTTTGCGAGATATGTTTTGAATATTGTTGGCAAATTTGTATTATTATACATTTTTAATAACGGTTGGAACATACGATAATGATCCTTCCGCAGGTTCACCTATCATAATCAAGTTCGGTCAACTTTTGCGAAACAACCGTAACACGCAAGGAGACCTCACTGAATAATTCAATCGGTAGTAGCGACGGGCGGTATGTACAAAGGGCAAGGACGTAATCAATGCGAGTTAATGACTCACACTTACTGGGAATTCCAAGTTCATGTGAACAGTTTCAGTTCACAATCCCAAGCATGAAAATGGTTCAGCGGTTTTACCCGGACCTCTCGGTCTAGGAAATACACGTTGATACTTTCATTGTAGCGCGCGTCCAGCCCAGGACATCTAAGGGCATCAGTGATGTATTATACAACAAACTAATATGACGACAAGCTTTTAGGCATTTAAATTTCAAATACATGGTTTTATATATGTATATGTAGTGAATATGTGTATTTACGTTTGTATGTATTTTCTCAAAAAAATAAAAACAGACTCCCTGAAGAAGGCAGCAAAGGCTCGCCGTAACGAGTTGGAGGACAGCTGAGTTCAAGTATGTTTTAACTGCAGCAAAAGAAGACGGCCCAAAATAACCCCAGTGGATGAACATAGTACCAACGAAACGGCCCATATCAAAACCAACACAATCAGTTTGCATTTTTCAATCAATAAACAATAAAAGACGTGGTCGTCTGGACAAGTCATTCGCTTTGATTGTTATCAAGTCGATTAAGCTTTGTCCGTCCGTCTGTCCGTCCGTCCGTCTGTCTGTTTCTAAGCGAACTAGTCCCTCAGTTTTGAAGCTATCGAGCTGAAATTTTGCACAGAGTCTTCTTTTGTCTGCACGCTGCTAATATGTCGGAACCGACCGGATCGGATGGCTACTTCTTGTAGCTGCGATACAAATGATCAGTCGAAAAATGGATTTTAATGAGAAAAAGTAGGTTTTCCTCAATATTACCGCTCCCAATCATGGTTATGGGTAATATTAAATGTTTTTAAGCTGATCTGCGAAGTTTGGTCGAAGTCGCTAACCGTTGAGACAAGCGATTTCAAGTGTATAAAAACTTCGGCACGGACAAAGTTAGCCTTGCCTTTCTCGTTTCAAAACTTTTAGGCTCTATCGTGACCATTAAAATAAAATTTTTAGTTTTTGACATTTCGTTTTTATACAACATATATTAGCTTGGGATTGCTGAGACCTACTTTTTCCCATTGTCCCAATTTGAGGTCCGACCTAATGTACACGTACACTAGACTGCATCTTCTTTTTTTGGAAAAAATTTAAGGTCTTAGGGGAGCCCCTTGATTCGTAAGTTTATGGTGAATATTTTACGTGAAAAATCGATTTATGTTGTCTTGGGTGAGAGGAGGCTTTAAAGTTTTAATATAACTCATACGCAGTGTGGCCTGTGACTTTTATAAAAAATTGTAGTTGTTACCCACAATGACCGTTGCTTTATTAGTAAAAACTGTTGGATGAAAAACTAACCCATAAGACTTTGATATAAATCGATTTTAATGATGCTTCGAGAAATTTGAAAATGGACTCACATTAGGCCATCAAATAAGCCTGCAATGTTTTTGATTCTATAGAATATGGAGCAGCAACATAACTAGCGCTTGTTAAATATATTGAAACCCAATCCAAAGAGATTCATATGTTCCCTATTAGAACTCCACAATCAATCAGATTATTTTACCCAGTCGAAATTAAAATGTTTTTCAAACCGGTTCCGGAATAATACCAGCAATTTAAAAAGTTTTTAACTTTCTTCTTGAGTCCAATGTCCTTGGGTTTTTCTTGAGTGGATCTTTTGGCGTGTTCTTCTTATTCTTGGCTTGAATGTATAATGAACTTCAGAGTAAAGTTTCCACTCGCCTGTCCCGCAGGGCTCTAACACATTTCGAGGCTTTACTCAAAAGAGTGGTTTGCGTCGCTTTATTTTCGCACACCAATACACTCTCACTTTTTGGCCTTAATCTTGTTGACAAACCGTGCACTAAAAAATTAAGGAGCCATTCGAATTGGTTTCATTTTAGCTTGAGTGCGAAAAATAACAATAGAATTTTACTTTATTTAAAAAATACTGAACTGTTAACAATAATTTTCTTAGAAACTAACATTCTCCCTCCTCACCAGCGCTGCTCCACATGTGTGGTATAGACAAATCCACGTGTGGGTGCTTCTATTAAAGGTTGCGAACGCAATGGAATGGCCACCGGAATAGTTCGAGGAGGAGTGGGTGCTCTGGAAACAAGAACAGCAGGTCCCAGATTAGCTGTAATCAACACACTTTCTGAATCGGGTTCGTCTTTGGAGCCTGGTTCAGGTGTGGGTTTCAGGGGATTAGTGCTGACCCCACAAACAGGATTATTGGCATTGCTATCAGTGGAATTGCTGGCTTCTGATTCTAAAGCCTCCGGTTGTTGTTGCTCTGCATTCAGTTCGGTGGGCAGACGAAAAGCGCGACTCGGACGATAACCAGCTGCTGGATAGGGAGCCTTGGCAAATGCTCTACCAGAGCGTACATCTACAGACACAGAATCAGGGGAGCTGGTTGTAGTGTCCAAAGTGTTCCAGGTTGTGGTGCTGATGTCAGTTGCTTCTGTGGTGCTGGTGGAGGCTTCATCCAGGCTAGACTCAGTGGTGGTAACCTGATCGGCACCCGAACCTTCTTTAGCAGAAATTTCTACTTCGCTTGGTAGCCAAAAAGAGCGGCCCTCGGGACGATAACCCGAGGCTGGATAGGGTGTCACCTCGCGCACTGCAGCTGGCACCTCATCTTCCTGCACGCTGGCTGCGTAACGGTTGATACGTATCTGACGCGACTCCACCCATCCCGTAGCCCACAGGTAAACAATGAGAGGAAGTAGTTTTTGCATTCTTAACTCTCGCTGTCACTCGTAATTTTTCGACTGAATTGAGTTGCGGGTGAAACCTGCGTTTTTATACGTACAATATTCTCGAGCGCTCTCTATGGTGTCATCGAAAGCGAGAGTAGTCGTCCAGGGGAATATAGACAACTGGCGATATCATTAGGCGCACGGTTATCACTGTTATTGATTTATTTCGCATTTGTTTCTGGGTACTTCCACTTCCACTGTCCACCACAGTCCACGTCCGAATTGTCGCCATGTTCGATGAAAATTAAATGCGTCGCGTACGTGTGTAGAATCCACAGACTAAATTGAAAGCGAAAATAATGACAATACGAGAATTTGTTGGCAATTACATTATGCTGGAATTGTCAGTTTGAGTGTTAGAATTTTGTTATTTTTATTAAACACTTATAATCGATATTTATGCGATCAACGACTGCGGAGGGAGGTAACCGCCAAGGGCAGAAGTGACTCAATTCTCCATAAAACTAACAACATGTGTTTAGTCACGTCTTGTACAATGAGTTTTGGGTATTGTATCATAAAATCAGATAAGGAAAATGAAGGATATCGGAAAGATATTTGTGAAAATGTTGTGGGTAAGTTAACAAGTTGGAAATTAGTGGATTTTTCAGATTTAAAGTGTATAACAATTCTTATACTCAATACTCAATAAATAGTCTTTTATTACCGGGCTCTCGTATAGATGTTTCGAGCTGGATTCAGTGAGTAAACAGAACATTGATAGATAAACTTGGGAAAACTTAGGACAAGTTTAGAAATATTCCAGCTACGCAGTCCTTTTTTCGGTAACAAAACAACAGATTTTACTGAGAAATGATTTTAGTTAAGGACGCACGGTCAAATAACACTGCGACGCATTTTTGAAGTCAAAAAAGATGAAAGCATTGAGATAAAAAAAATTCTGAAAGCGTTCGATGCACAGTGGCCCAAGCCGAATTTCAGTTCAATAACGCAAAAAACCACATAGTTGGATCGTATCGGCCAGATCGGTTATATGGCAGCTATATAAAAAAGTATGCTGACTCAAACCATATTTGATAAGTCGCTAAATAATCTTAAAATACGTGCTCAAATCGAATTTCATATCTTTGAAACGAAAGAAGTTGGTGCATATCGGCCAGATTGGCTATATAGCAGCTATATCAAGAAGTGGTCCAAACCAAACAATATTTTGTAAGTCGTTTCAAGAGCTTCAAACACGGATACAAACCGAATTTCAGTTCAATAACGTATGAAACAACATAGTTGGTGCATATCGGCCAGATCGGTTATATGATAGCTATATCAAATAGTACTTCAAGCCAAACAAAATATTGTAAAGGGTATAAGGAGCTTAAAATTCGAGTAAAAACCGAATTTCAGCTCAAAAATGTAAGAAACAACAAAGTTAAAGCAAATCGCCAGATCGGATGTATGTACCTCCGCTATATCAAATATTGGACTAAGTTGATTGAAATTTTCCAAGTCGTCCTTGGGGCCCATAATATGATTATAAACCAAATTTGGGGTCAATAACTTAAAAACTAGAGTTTATGCAAAAAAAAAAGGTAAAAAAACACACTGTGCGGGGTTCAAACCTCTTGCAAAGTGTTAGGTTCGCATCTTTATTTATCAAAGGTTTGGCTTCGAAGCTTTGTTCATGAATTCTAATATCGTTGAGATACATTTTAGGGGAAAAATAAAGCACACATTTTTGTAAGGAAGCTTTCAGCTAACGATGCTATTAAAAATGTTTATAAATACCCGAATGGACCTAATTCATTATTGTAATCCTTCATTAATTTTCTACTATGGCCGCACCTTCGATGTAAATCAATAAAAGGGATTTGATTTGCCATTTAACAACTTGAATTTCTTTCCTTCTTGAAGTCGTAATATTCAGTGAAATTAAAATTCAGCGCAATTTCTAAGATTCCATAAAACAATAAAATGGTCAAGTTGGGCAGAAAGCAATTCTTATTTTTATTCCAAAAGCTTCAGCCGGCTTAAACAGCAACTAAATTTATGGTCTGTCCATTAATTACTGTTCTCTGCACATTATCTTGATCCGTTTTAAACTGAAACTAGAACAGTTGTTGGCCTGAGTCTTTGGTCGCCTCCCTCCCTCAATCGCTTCGATTTTGGATTGATTAATGGCGGAACTATAAATTTCAACTTCCAGAGCTTCTGCTACTTCTTTCATGTCACGTCGCGTCCACATAAAGCCGCCGCCGCCTTCTACTCACAATAAAGCCGACGTCAGAGCATAGGCCCAAAAAAGGATGTCTATGCTGGGCACTGGATCCATGTGTCGCACACTAAACAGTTCCCAGCACCATTTCGATCCTAGGTATAAAAGCGCCCATCAGAGCCAACAAATGCATCAGTCGTTGGCTTAGCCTTCCCAAAAACACACATTAAAACATCCTCATCAGCATCATGGTTAAGTTCCAGGTGGTACTTGTGGTAATGTCACTCAGTTTGCTAGCCGTAAGTGAGGCTCAGCGTCAGCGGTATTCCCAGCGCTTAAGCCGAGGTCGCTCAAGGTATTTTGCACGTCAGGAGTTGGCCCCAGCAGAGGGAGATGTCGATGCAGCTGCTGTGACACCATATCCTTCGGCTGATGAACTTAAGCCTGAGGTACCATTCGATGAAGCTGCCGCTCCCGCAGCAGCAGAGCCCACACCAGATGCGGTCTACGGACCTCCAGATGCTGCAGCCAACAATGTGCCCGATGAGGTGTACGGACCACCAGATGTCAACGGAAATGATCTGCCAGCTGCGGCTGATGTTCCTGCCGAACAGCAAGCTCGCCTAATAAACGGACGTCGTGGAGCCAACTATCGACGTGCTGTCGCTCAACCAGTCTATCGGCGAGCGGTGTCTGCAGCGGCACGTCCGGCCAAGCTGAGTGCTGCTCGCAACGTTGTGAGACGCTTCTAGTAGATGTGGATTCCACTCTCAGTTGTAAAGCAGATAAAGATTGCTAGCCGGTGCATACCCAAAACCCATGACGATTCCCTTCGATGACGATGACGCCACAAATGATTAAACACACGCACACTTAAACACATATACACACCTCTACAGGAATGTAATGCAAATAAAATATGTTTGGGGAACATACCCAAGAGTTCTCTTTGTGCTTATGAGTCAGCTTATGCTAGACACTCCCCAAACTTGGCCGCCAATTCATGCCGAGGCAAAACCTGTTTCAAGATGCCGCACGCGTCACAAAGTAAATTCATTGTGAAGTAAATATATAGACGCGTAGCCGATGACAAATCTCTGAGACAGCATTGCACCAGCTTGGGAATTGCCCTAACCGCAGAGAAAAACAAAAAAGTAAAATTGGTTTAAAAGAAGTGCGAATTTTGTTTACACTTTGTGGGGAAAGTTATTGCGTTGCATTTTATAATAATTGCAATTGCGTAGAAAAATAATAGATTTAAGAGTTCTGGTTTGAACTGCGCAGATGGTAAAAAGTATTTGGTTTTATTAGAGTCTTAATTATATAGTATTCAATTTTAAATATTGGGGAGAGGTGTAATTAGAAAGGAATTCAAAAAGCACGCTCAAAACAGCCCCCCCCCCCATTCGCACTGAAAATTAGAAATTTAACTAAGTCACAATAAGAAACAATTTATTTTCTAATATGGAAAAATTTTTCTTAACAAACGGGCAGGAAACCTTGAATATAAGAATTTTATTTTTAAAGTTTGGAATTAATTTGGCTAGCTTTCTAATTGTGGATTGATGTTAGCCGGCTCGAGGTCAGGTAAAATATAATTTTATATTGATCAACTTGAAAATTACATGTGGTCTCACATCTTTAGGCAGATGATAGATTCATTTGAAATCCGTAGAAGGTAAGAACCATCTATCTGCAAAACTGTGGGGGACATGGCAGCAACCTTGTATATTCATATATTTATTCAAAGAAGTTATTGAATCTAACCCTTATACAACTCTCTCCAATTCTAACAAATTTGATTAAAAAATGTAGATACTCTGCCCAAAGAGAGAGTGTACCTTAAAAACAGTAAAAGTAGCAAGTGATAATGACAATAGACTTACACCAAATGTGGGAAATAATGCAAATAAGCAAGTACTGTTTTAATGCCAAGACGGTTTTCCAACCCGAGAGAGCCCGGCAGCCCAATGCTGCTGATAAGCCGAGTTGGCTCTTAGCAACGACTCGGAGGCCTGGTTTCTGTCAGTTCGTGAAGCTGCGCTGAAGCTGGTGAGCAGCTTATTTAAATCTTCTTCCAAAGCTTTTATTGCTCAGTTGCCATTACAGCGTCGAGACAAGCCAACGATCGTGCCGAGAATATTAAGTGAACTTTTTGCAAATATGTTTAAGCTAATTTCGGTATGCCTCTTGATTTCTCTGCTGGAGATGTCGCTAGCCCAGCGGCCATCATTTGCTGGTGCGAGACCGCCTGGAGGACTTACGCAAAAGGATAAATATCATGGCACACAAAATACGGCTGTGGAGAATATAACGGGAGTGGATATTGCAAGCCGATTTGGTGCAGATGCTGTGCCACAGCAAGCGCAGACAATTGATTTGGCTTTTGGAGCTGTCCAAAGGCCACCAATGGGAGTTCCTCTGGTGTGGCCCACCAGCGGTTTTGTGCCCGATCAGGTGCCAGTGTCAGCAACAGCAGCGCCCGCAGCAGCAGCATTTGCTGCTCCTAGCATAGCCAATCGTTTTGGAACCCCTGATATCAGCAGCTCGCCCAATCCCACTGCCAGCACATTTATTCCCATCGCCAGTTCATCTATTCCTAGTACGAGTTCATCTTTTCCCAGTACAAATCTGCCCATCGATGCGCATGGCGATCGGGAGTTTGTGAATTATCTCAGTCAATTGCCAGCGGATAAGCAACCTTTCTGGTTTCTCAACTATCAAGCCATAGAAGCTCTGCGGAATAGCTCCAGACCGAATGTAAACGCACTCGAAACGCGGGGATCTTTCTTTGGTGGATAAACAAAAATAAAGCAAAGTTTATGGTAGTTTTTTTTAGCTTTTTAAGTGTGTGTAATAATTTATTTATTCGAAGAAAAAAATACAATACCAAATTGTTGTTGTTTTATTTTTTTTTAAATCTGATTTAAATTTGGTTTTTTCCCTGCGTTGAGTTAATCTTTCAGAGATTGTTTAAGTGTTGCTCTGTTATGCAAGTCATTCAAATCTATGAACTGCTTAGTAATTACATTTTATGAGATGATTACATACATACAATACATATATAAGCACTTAACCTGGGGGAGCAGGCCTTTAAAGTTTAATAAGTAATCTCGGTTTTAGAAGCTTTTTAGAATCTGGTTCTGGCGAACATTGTAAGACAGTTTGATACTTAAATATGTAATAAAAATTTTGGCGACCTCAAAATAAAAGCTATTACTAAAATTATGCCTAAGACTCGCTGCGAAGTTTAAACACTTTGTAAAGTCTGAGGTTCGGTTGGCGGACCGATTCCTTTATTTTGGTAAAATTCTTGGTTCATATATTTTATTTTCTTCACGAAGTCGTACCCAGCTCAATTTGGATATTATTTTAAACAGGGTAAAAAACCAAATTGTATTTTGCTTTCGTTTCTGGTACGTATCATTAGTTGACATCAGTGGCGCACAAGGTCAAATTGCCCTATTCCCTGGGATAAGAAGTAACACTGTGGAACAAAATGCAGCTTTTTTTTTGCCTGGGACTGGGACCAATAAATTGTGAAACTAGAGGCATTAGGTAGCAACACCTCATACCCAGTTTTTCTGGAGCACGTCAAGTTCGCGTTTAATGGGCACATTTATACTAGCAACACAAAGTTACAACCTCTGTTGCTGGTTAAAAAAATATGAGAGCTAAAATTTTGGAAAATTCACCAAAGTTAGAGGGAGTCACCACCATTGTTATACCAAATTCCCGCCTATAATGGACAAGCGGTTAGTACCTTGCCCATAGAGGTCTAACTTAGAATATGGAATTAATGGAAAACCACTCGATAGAATTGTGTAAGATTTTAACTATATTGAGATACGGACTAATAAAATGTGTACTTAAGAGATGGTAACATGCATCGAAAAACCGCGATGGTGGGTACCACATTTGACAGCACCCATCATCGAGGCAATATAGGCCATAAACTAGAGATAAAAATAGAACGAACTGCGTTTTTAGATTCACCATCGGACCCTTAAGTCACGGGCTATGGCTATCTTTGTACAAGCAATTGCCTCAGAGCAACATTGACCATATGGGTATCAAGAGCGTCTCCAAAATTATGCAATAAATCCTATAAATAAAAGTCGTCATTTCCATTAAGAAAATCAAAAATTTAGTTTAAAAATGTCTTTGGTGGACAAACCGCGATACGCTAAGATGCCTTGAACTGATGTATTTAAATCAGAGATGGGCATGCACACATACCGTCACACTTTTCACACGCATACAAGCACAAGCAAATATAAGTAGCTGTCAATGCTTATAGCGTACGTGTGATTTTTGCAGTCGGCCGCGGCAGATGCCTAATGCACGCGCTGCTTGGTGTGTGCATTAGAACGTCGCGACGCGCCCATCTCTGATTTAAATGATCCGATCTGTTTTTCTGCTGGTATTGAAGCACTTTACTCATAAGATTAATTCCATAATTTTGGTGAAACTGGTTTCACCTAAATGGTCAATGTTGTTCGAAGGCAATTGCTAGTATATAAATGCCTAAGAACCGCGAACCAAGCCTTTATTGGTAAAACTAAAAACGCGATTCCATCTATTTTGATCTCTAGTTTATGGCCTATATTGCCTCGATGATGGGTGCTGTCAAATGTGGTACCCACCCACATATAAAGAACAGCCCATAAGTCACGTGTGAAGGCCATACGCGCTGCTATACCTTTGCGAAAAACAATAGCGAAAGCGTGGCTTGCGGAATTGGCTTGAGCACCCCTGGTCTAGCACCCCTGGTCATTATCAATATTTCCAGTTCGCAAAAATGCGTAAAAGTACTCGCTTTGCAGCTTAGTTCTTGCATTCAGAACTGATTCTGATAAGAAACTGATGCAGTACCAGTATTTTCGGTTCTCTTATACCGATACACAAACAAGTATTTAAAAGTGTAATCGGTTCGACCGATTCAGGTTCTGGTTTTGTGATTTAATCGGTTCTTTTTTGGTATAAAGTTCCGGTTGTAGTTCGGGTTAGGTGTGTCTGATTTTGAACTGATAATGAACCGATTTAGAGCTAGCGTAAAAGTTGTATGAATTTTTAAAACAGAGCCTCATTCCAGAAAGTGGGGGTCAGGTTTGAGTTTAGGTTTGGGATATCAGACTGCATCTTGCTTCAAATATATTATACAATAAGTCCCGTACTTCTAGCACTAAGACGAAATATCAAAAAAAAATACAGGGTTTGTCCGTAACGTAATAGTACTTAGTCGATTTAAAAAAAATTTACTGAGCCAATCGTAACAATTCTTTAAAAACTTTCACAAAAGGCTCATTCTGCGCCGATGAAGGCGTTGCAGAAGGCATTCTCTGGAATAGCCTTGTGAGCCGCGGTCAAAATGCTCGCCTTTCGTTGGCCTTTTCAGGCGAAGAAACAAAAAAAGTCCAGGGGCCACATCTGGATTGTAGGGCGGCTGCGGAAGCGTTGGGATTCCACTCGCCGTAATTTCTGGTCGTCAGTGCGTACTTTTGGGACCATCATCGCGCACACCTGGCGCATGTTCAAATGCTCCGTCACAATGTCTTGATCCGCAGATTCTGGACGATTTAACATCTGGGCACTTAAACGAATACTTAGTCGACGGTCTGAGTTCAAAACTTTGCGCACACTAGTCCCATTGTCGGTATTTGTCAAAGTCGAAGGTCTTCCAGCACGGCTTTCATCGGCGGCCTTTTCACGGCCCTCCAAAAAGGCCTGGTGATACCACAACACATCTCTTCTTGCAAAAGCAACATCTAGGTAAGCCTGCTTGATCATATCAAACGTCTCTGTCGCTAATTTACCGAGTTTCACACAGAATTTAATCGCGCTGTATTTTCGGCTTGCACCACTCACAGAAACACGTCGCGCAAAAATGCATGTCCTGACACTCCAGGTGCTCGGAGACAACTCAACAGCGAATGCAGTAGTTGTCAGTCCTATTACTTTCTGGACAAACATTGTATATATAACTGAGTACAAAACGAAATATTTCTAGCAAAATGTTTGGGATACTTAAATTTCTGTCTAGTTATAAGGTCAGTAAAGGGATGAAGTTGGTTTTTTTAACTTTTTTAACTTAACTTACCCTCAATGATTAAGTTCGGATTACTTCTTCATATAAGGATAATACTTTACCGAAACCGAACGGTTTATCGGATTTTTTTTAATAAAGATGGTGAGTTTTAAAACCGTTCGGTTTAAAAAAATTACCCATAAATAAGACTGCTGCTAAAAAGCCTTTTGCTTAGAAATCCATCAAATATTCTCTTTTCACTTTCCCTAATGGAAGGTCTGTTTGAACATTTTGTAGCCGTGGAAGAGAACCTCCCGCCCGAATCTTTAACAAAATTTTAGTTTTTTGATTTACCATACATTAAGGTAATTTGTTAATTTTGGAAGTGTGAATAACTTCTTTATCCCTTATTTTTACTTTACTGCCTTTTTTTTATAAAATAACCGGACTTGAAATTCCCGAACACTCTATATTTCCTGAGTTAAGCCTAGTACTTGCTGCACTTTAAATTTAACTTAAGTATTTGCTTTCAAGACATAATTCTTAATTATATTTACTACAAAATATCCATTTGATGTTATTGTTATTAGGACCGAATCAATATGATGATCAAAGTAAGTGAATCTTAAAGACTTAAAGGAATAAAAGGATTGTTTCTCCATATCAAACCCTTATCTTCTTTAAAATCTTGTTTTTGGATTAAAAATAAATTTTTACTTAAACTTCTCACAAAAAACCGGTCTTAAACAGGCTTTCAGCTGCCCTTATTACAAGTCCCAGAAATTAATAAATGACAATTAATTACCTCACTTTAAACTGCGCATCACAGGGCGCCCTTAAAGCGTTTATTTTTACATATTAAACTACATTTGCATATGAAAACTTACACAACAGTGTTTGTACGTGTATCCTCAAATCACTACTCAATGCACAGCGCCACTTTATAGCTCACAAAAGAAATGCACAGAAAAAGCATTAAAAATGCATCGAACAAAGTAGCACAAAAGAAAGAAATAGTAGGGGAAAAACAGCCTGCCAATAATGGATCTAAGCCGAGGGCAGTAGTTGGCCATAAAATTGCTGAGAAAAAAAAATGCACTACAAGAAGAAAGTGGAGTGAAAAACTTCAAGCGGTGGGTAAACAATTCAAATCGGGGAACGGAGAACAGGGAGCTGAATGATGGTTAAGGGTATTGTGCTATTGTTAAGAGCAAATGATTTGCTATGGGTTGCCGTTAGAGGAAAAGTGTCCGCGTTGATAGAGTTGGGCAAGAAGAAGAGAGAAGAATGTTATGAGTGAGTTATACTCGAGCTACTAAATAGACAATTCTACGAAATATATCAATAACTTCAAATGTTGTAAAAATAAATGAAAAATTAATGTTAATCAAGTTTTGATCCAACAATCCGATAAAGAGTACGAAGTTTAGGAACGACTTCAATTCTTGGCTGATTTTCTTAAATACAGATAAAGAATTTTCTAAATTATAATATAATAATAAGTTGGACTTCTCCGCAAAGGCTATCTCTCATTAAATTTTGGCAAATATATTGAAGCGTTAAAATAGTGAGTATGATTTTTCTCTCTCTGGGGGCAGCCAGCTTAGCACTGACAATAAGGCAGAGTTCCACAGGTATAGCCCCTGGGGGACGATCATACTCTTCAATTCACACCGAATGCTTGCAATCATGCATCACTGTGTGTTCGCGCTCTCTTCTTGGGGACAAAATGAGAGAGCTATACACATGCGACGACTTATTGCACCACCTTAAACCAGATACCGGCAAAACACACATGCTTATTTTGGCGTTGCTTGTGTGTGCTTAGCCACTCTAATTTATTTTAAAAAAGGAACGCGACATACTCTCTGCTAAGAATAAATTGGTTGACCATTCTTTTTTAAAAAAAAACTCAATTCATTTCTATTTTTCAATTTTAATTTGTACTAAAACCCATAAACATTCCAATTCTGTTTCAAATTACCAAGCCTGCAACTGTTGAGGAGCAACATTGTAGGTCAGCACATAGGGCTGCTGGGCACCAAGATAGTAGTACTGTGGCACTGGCAAAGGAGTAGCCACAGCTGGAGACACCGCTGGAGATACCACTGGAGCCACCGCAGGAGCTACAGCAGCTTCCTCAACGGGCAATTCCTCTAGACGCGCTATACGTTGCCTGAGTCGCTTGGGCTTGGCCTGCAGTTTAGCCAATTTCTGACGACTTTGTCGGAGACGTGCCAGTCCAGCACTCTGTGTCGTCACCTCCAATGAGTTGTCTTCAGTTTCGATTTCTTCGACCAGTGGATTTGGTTCCAAATCATCTACAGTTGGCAGCTGTTCAGCATTCACCTCATCCTGAGGTGCTCCATAGATGAGAACAGGTTGTTCAGGTTTCAATTCAGCAGCGGAGGGATATGGCGTAGGTAAAGCCTCTTGCCTGGCAATTAATCTCAAACGTTGACGGCGAATTGGAGCTTGTGCTCCACAATTTACCACCAAAATGGCCAAAAGGAGCAGCGAACCGATGAGAGTGTGATAACGTGACATGATCGTGTGACTCGTGGTGGCACTTTGTTGTCGACTGTATATGGAGCTATAACTTTTATAGTTGGCCCCCAGGGTCCCAAAGACGGGGACAATTCTAGAGCCCACAGCGCAGCACAGCTATAACCCGTAACGTTGTGCATATAAATCAGACATTTATTTAATAGACCCACGCATTAAGACTTAAAGACCCAATTGCTAGGCATGTCAAGCCGCACAGTGGAATCAATTCGATGAAACTTGTTAAGGGGAAAATAAATGTTAAGAGCTATAAATAATGTGATGTACAGACCTAAGACCAGTCCTAATGACTATGCGTAGTGCAACAACAACTTCATACATATGTATTCTATCTTCTTTTTCTCTGCGAGCGAAGGTTTTGTTGTTGCCGTCAAATGATTGCGTGTATGTGAGTCAGCCACGAGCACACACATACGCAGCCACGAGCACACATAATGTGGGTTTTGTTGTTTTACAAATATTTTCTTAATTTGTATTGGTGTCTACGCGGCCGTAAGCATCTCTGTTATAAATTATCTAGCTCATTTTTGATTTTTAAATCATAGAAAAATAATTTCAATTCTTTAAGATCTTGCTTTTACGGCGAAATGGTGGGAAATATTATATGTATAAAAATTCGTTAACAAAATAATATTTGTAAATTTGGTCAATGTTTTTTAGCGTAGATTTGCAATTTTAAGTAATTCCGAAATTGCCTAAAACATTAAGTGTTTAAAAATAAAAAAAAAAAGTTAAAATTAAACAAAATATTTTTTTTCATTATTCCCGATTTCTCTGGCTTTCTCAATCCGGCACCACTGTGCTTACTTTTCAGTGCGTATGTGAGACGAAGTTCAGAGTTAAGTACCCAGAGGCATACTATTTAAATGGCCAATAGTTATTGGTTAAGACATGGGCCCTTGGCAAAATATTGTCACGTAGTTGCCATTGGAAAGGGTGTCCCTCGACAGGCCAATTATGACTGGCCAAAAAATTGCCAAGTTCGAGTTTGGTTTTGTGTATAAAAGCTCGGACTTGGACTATCGACAGCAACATTCTATACTCATTCGACAAAAGTACAACATGGCACACAAATTTAACTGCTCTCTGCTGATTTTGGCACTGGCCATTGCGGCGGTGACCTTATCAGAGTCTGCCAGATTCAGCAGTCGATCCTCTCGCTTCCGCTTGGCTCGTCAGGAGGCTGCACCGCCAGCACCTTTAGATGCCACCCAGGATATTGCACCCACGCCAGCTTCAGCTGCACCCTATCCCGCGGCTGGTGTTACACCAGAGGTTCCATTCGATCTGCCCACTGAGACTGAAGCACAGCCAGATCTGACTTATGGCCCACCTGATAATACTTACGGACCACCCGCAGCTGAGCCGGATAACACTTACGGTCCAGCAGCAGTTGAGCCTGATAACACCTATGGACCACCAGCAGCTGATGCCAATGCAGCAGTTGATCAGGCTGAGCCCATTCCGGCTAGTTTGATTCAACCACGCAATGGACGCCTGCTTAATCGTCGCCCTGTTCCGGAGAAGCTACGACTACGTTCCGCCCAGATCATACGCTCCCAGCCTGTACTAGTCTACTCCATCTAGATGGAAAATACTGTGCGAAAAAGAATTTGTTGTTGTTTATGTTTTTTTTATACGACCTTGCAATAAAAAGTTATTAAGTTAATACGAGGGCTGCTTGTTTAATTTTACATTCAAAACCAAGTTAAAGTATATTTACTGTGGCCTAATTTCTTTTTTTTCTGAGCAACACACTAAGATCCCATAAAAAACACCAAGTTATACAAGAATCAACTTTGCTTAGTACATTGTTGGTAGTGTCGCTGGGCCTACTGCTACGGCTCTAACCGACTTCAATATACCCGTTACTCATGAAAAAACATGTTTAACTGTAAAAAGTATGCAACACTTTTTGAACTCGGCTATTTTTCACAATTTTGTTCATACCTTGAGAACAGCCCACCCGATCCTTATCTTTTTTTCGGCAAATTTATTCATTTTGCTAATTACTAACTATCTTTGAAGGAACAAATCGCCTATCTTCAAAACTGAGATATAACGTTTTTTTTCGAATTGTGGGGGCGGGAGAGGGCGTGGCCAAAATTTGAAATAAACTTGATCTGCCTGCAAGTATAAGAAGTATTTGTCCCATACATGTCAAACCTCTATCTCTTACCATCTCTGAGATCTAGGTGTTCATCAGACACGAGCAACGGACAGCTATAGACTCGGCGTTGATGTATCAAGAATATATAATTAGGTCGGAAATGATCGCCGTTACATATTTACGACTAGATACCCTTTTACAGGTAACGGGTATAAAAACACTAGAACGAATAATTTTAATACGAACGTAACTGAAAAAATTATTGGTTCTTGAATTTTAAGATGGCACGTCCGGTTCAGAAAGGGGGTAGATCAGAGTGACGGCGTAATTTGTTAGTTGAACATTCAGATTGTGCAAAAGTAATCGATTAAAGGACTGTATAAAAAAATTATATTGTTTGAAACACCACATTTAAAAATAAAAAACATTAAAAATAAAAAAAAAAACATAAATTAAAAAGTAAAAAATGCTCCTACCGGGACTTGATCCACGACTTCAAAGGGAACAATACACTAAACAAAAGTCAATCCATATTGGATCAATTCAATTCCAAGCGGCAATGAAAACAATGTAATCCCGTATGTAATATTTATTTGATCCCAGGATAGATACATAACTCTTCTTCCTTTCCTCCGATTGGCATATGCCAATAAAGCATCCTCATAAACTTCAAAAACCGCACCAGTTTTGGAAAATTTAAGACTTCTGAAAAACATGGAAATATAAAATTTTTTGGGCTCCATTGGGACTCGAACACACAACCATTCGCACTGAACACGAATGGAATGGTATCTCATCGCACACAACCATCGGTTATGGCAGCATGTCTGAAAGGCTACTTATATTTCTTCGCTCTCCAATTTATGGACACGTGATCTCGAAAGGTATTATAGTAAGCACATTTGGAATGATACAAGTTTGATAGGCATGCGCCAATCCTTAAAAGATTAAATTGAGTAGTATATTCTGGAGGTCGAGATTGAATTTTTAAGCTCGTGCTGGGCTTACTCCAAGTTGCGGCCGGCCAAATACCAACCGCGTTGATCCATAAATATGGTTTCGCCGCGACTTGTAGCTTATGGAGAATAGACGAGTGAGCTAAACTGCCCGTGCAACTGTGTACCGAGTTTAAGTCCCAGTAAAGTAAGTAAAAAAAATTGATCCATTATGTGGCTATCTCAAAATCAATCGCAGCTTAGAATAAACAGATAAAGAGCAAAATTCGTCAGTGGTTGAAGTGTGAAAGCAACGAGTCTGCTGATGAGTGAATTGGAGACAATTCCGAAACAGCCTGTCTAGACAAGTCTAGGCAAGTCTAGACTTGCCATTGCTTTTCCAATAAATGTTGTGAGCTATATCTGTTAATTTGTGTTGATTGTATTGACCTTGAGCCAGCGCTTTACAACAGCAAAGCTCAGAGACAATCCAAATTTTAATTTATTTTACTTTAATCTTAACTATAATCGTTACGATCGATAAGATTTTTTTGCAGTTTACAGTGCAGCATTTTAATCTTTACTATAGATATCGAAACCGATAGATAAGATTCTTTTTAAATGTATGAAGTTGTTAGTGCAATGACTCACAGATAAGCAAATAATCAAAAACTTCCGTTAAGATAACTAAAAGTTCAAGATTGTGGTTACAAATTTCTGTTGGTTTATTTTTGTTCCGACTATCAAATGGAACAGTTGGTGGATTCCTTGGTTTCTTCTGTGAGTTCTTTTACCTACGAAAGTCAGAACGTACTTAAATAAATGAAAACTCTTACAGAACATTGAAATGGATGAAATTACAAGTCCGAATGTAAAATTGCAACTGCAATTACTATTAAGCAGCAAAGAGAGTCAAATTAAATACCTGGAAGATAAAGTTAAGGACAAAGACGATGTTATAGCTGCGCTTAAAATGTCTCTAGAGTTTTCTAAGAGTACACAACCGGCTTTAAAGGATAATAATGTTTTGTTGGAATACAAACAAAAAATGCAAAAGCAAGAAGCTGATCTCGAAAAACTTAAAGAGACTTTTCAAGATTACCAACTTAGAATTGAAGAACAGGCAAATACCATTAAACAACTTGAGGAAAAGGCAACTGTAAACAAAGAACTTTTGATTACCCATCAAGCTGAAATAAAGGACAAAGAAGATCAAATCGCATCATTGCTTATAGCAAAAGATGAGGCTGACTTGGAAATAAAAGAGTTGCACGATCGAGTGTCTTGTCAAATAGAAATCCACAATGAATTAAGCGAATTAAAAAACCAAAATATAACCCTAGAATCCACCATAAAAGGACAATCAATGAATATTAAATTCTTACAAACTAGAAATAAGACATTATCTGAACAGATTAAAACAAATGCAGCTAACGTCAAGGCTAAGCCAAGTGAAGAAATAAAAAAACAACCAAAAGTTAATGCTCAAGTCCAAACTGATTCACCAAAGGCAAATTTGTTTAACGAAACAATTAAATTGAAAATTTTGAAATATTTCTGTGGCCTTTTACTTTTTAGTCTAGTCTTACCTATTTCGCCATTTACCTGCATATTTATATTTCAATTTTTCACACATGTTCTATTCAAATTGTTTGGGGTCGTTCAAACAATTTTTGAGTTTTTTATATACATTTGCTTAGCAATTTTTTGATTTGAATATTAAAGATTGTGTAAAAATGGTGTAATAATATCTCTGATATTGATATATGAGCAACTGAGCAAGGAATCAACTTTAAAAGCCTATTTTCAATTGACTTAAACATTTATTTCGACCCTCGTACCTTGAATTCAGCGATGAGAACGTTAACTAATGGACACGTTTCGTCCATGGCCTAATGCATATGAATACTAAATACCTTAAAATAATACAACAAAATTATGAATAGCCCAGAACCGACCCAAAAAATTAAGTGTTAATGAAGTCAAAACCGAGAGGGGGAGGCTTATACGTAGCATTGGTCATGTCATTTGGGAAAAGGGTCACGTAGCAAGCATTAAAACAGTTGCCGCCGATCGCCGGCAACATAATCGAAAATCTTAACTTGAGCGGGAACAGGCCTAAAAATCGAAAGTGACAAGCATAAATTATTTAAAAGAGACGATTTGCTCTAAGTGGGGGTATATATAAGCCCAACTCACTTGAGGAAGTCAGAACATATTCGAAATCAACCTGAACCATGAACAAAGTTATCGCTGTAATGCTCCTATTAGGCCTGGTCACAGCCGAACCTTTACGTCAAAGATTTTCGGCCCGTCAAGAGGTGGCGCCCACTGGATATCCTGAGGCAGGCGTTACACCAGAAATTCCCTTTGAATTGCCCAGTTCCACGGCCCAGCCCGAGGTGAGCTATCTGCCGCCAGATAATACCTATGGACCACCGGCCAGTGCAGATGTGCAGCCCGAACCAGAGCTGACCATTGAGACCGATGACATACCCCCGGCTGAGGACGAGAATATCGATGCCAAACAACAACCTGTGGAGGATGAGGAGAATATTTTGGTTGAGGTAAACGACGATGGCACTGTAATTGCCGTCTCCAGCACACTTGACCAGCCCCAGACACAGTCCGCCCAGTCGGAAAGACTCTTTCAGCGTTTTCCACAGGGTCGTCGTCGCCAGCAGCCAGTGCCACAGCGTTTGGTACTTCGTCGTAGCTGGTAAATTTACACAATTTTTTAATAAAATAAGCGAATTTGTTTGATCATACTTTCCGTGATTTGTTTGTTTAAAATTCTAAAATCGAAACCAAAAGTATAGATATTCAAAAATTTGATCTATTGTCCTTCCAATGTGCAAAACCTTCGTAAAACACAACACCTGCGTAATTGAAACGGATAAATGGAACGAATCAGCTTACGATAAATCTATTGCCGCATCAATTTCGGTTACGCTAGTTTGTTAAAAGTATCAAACGCTCGTTTCTAACTACTTCGGCAAATAGTATGCGATCCTTATTAGCTCGTTCGTTGGTTCGTTTTGTGAATATTCATCGAACATTTTAATAAAGCTCGAATATTTGGTAAGACTTGGGCCGAACCAAGGCTCAAGCCAAAAAGTTCGGCCCACAACTTCGAACCTTACATTTTCGAATATAAACCATAGAAAAATTTTGTTTCAAACCAACTAAGAAAGTCTGTATTATACTCTGTACCTGCGCTGCGAGAGCGAACGTTCTATTGATCATAACTTGGACAATAGATGGCGCCACTACTTTATTTTCGAAACTGACAAATATATGATGCCATTACTGTAACCACTGTGGCGGTTCTTGTCCCAGTTCATCCAGCTCCAATCACATTCCCACTTCATCTAACTTGTTCACACATCACTAACAACTATCGATGCTCGATACACCCGCGTTTTCTATATACCTTTCATCTCTAAATCGCACACACTTATCTCTCCGCTTTTCTGTGACACTAATTCTTACCGGCAACACGTCGCACAGTAGGCGGTTTCGCTGATTTAGCGTTGCAAAAAGCGTAATTTTTGAACGCAAAGAGATATTTGAAAAATTCCAATGGGAAGGTGATAGAGAATTTCGATATCTTACAAACAAATTTAAGCTCATCATTGTGATCAACAGGGTGTCTCAGGATCGACTGTCAATGTGCCAAGTTTAATTCGCAAAAAAATGTTTTAAAAGAAAATGCAAAAATTTTTACCTTTTTTAAATCGATTAATTAAAAAGGTGATAGTAAAACTACTTAAAATTAACAAAATTTAAAATAATCTAATTTTAGATTATTTTTGTATGAAAATAAATATTTTTACTACTCAAAAGTTAGCCATTTATTAAATTTAATTAATTTAAAGTAGTTTTACATCCACATTTGAAAAAAATCGTTTAAAAACAAGTGAAATTTTTCTTGCAACATTTTCAGTGTATTAAACTAGTCGCTTTGACAGCCGATCCTAAGTCACACTCTGGACCTACAATGATGAGTTAAAACTTTCGATCAAAAGTTACGATCTTTGGAAAGCGAAACCGGCCCGCCGCTCGTGCACAAGCAAAGTTGCGTAGATTTAATCTCAATACACAATTAAATCATGCATATTGATATGTTCAAATCAGAAATACTCAAAAGATGCCAAAATACGCAAGTGTATCTTTTTATATTTTGTTTATAAATATGTATTTTACAAAAAATTTCACTCCTGAACTTAACACAAAATTGTCATACTTGATACAAAACAAAAAGTTTACAGAATGATTACATACAGAAACGCATCAGCGTCCAATCATTCAGTTGCGTAGATTGAAACTGAGTATGTTTTCTTATTGCTATGTTCCAGTAAGTGTCTGTATATATAAGCGCAATTTTCGGTGTCCATTTTGTAGTTCAGTCTAATGTGTGAGGGTGCGCTTATAATATGCTACATTTATAACGTGAACCGTTTATTGTATTGTTGTTTCTATTGCAGTATGCTCACATTGGAGAATTCTGGTGAGTATCTGCTCTCAGCACAGTTTTGTATTTTGCAGTCTTTCTCGATCTGTTTCCATATTTCAGACTTTAGGGTATATTTTAAAAGAAAAAAAAAACTTAAAACCAAAGTTTTAATTCTCAATTCGTAATTTTTCAATATTTTTCTATTATAATTTAACTGCATTTCAACAGCCATGTTAATAATTTCTATGGTTTGGTCATCAACAACGTAACACACTGGGCACGTACATACAAACTCTGGGATTAGCCATAGCCAAATAAGTCATTGGCCTCGTCATTACTTCGGATTTTGGGAGGGAGGGCAGTTGGTCAACTGACCGAAGGTCATCTTTGGGTATTTATAGGCACCATTTGATTAACTTAGGCAGCAGTTGAGATTGGGATAGCAAAATGTTTGGTTACCTAGGAAAATCATTGATTACACTGGCAATTTTTGGGCTGATCTGCCCTAGCCCTAGTGAAGGAGTACTCTTTGAGAGACAAGAATTGGCAGCAGCTCCTTATCCACCAGCAGGT
Organism: Lordiphosa clarofinis; assembly: GCA_018904275.1. NCBI lineage: Eukaryota > Metazoa > Arthropoda > Insecta > Diptera > Drosophilidae > Lordiphosa > Lordiphosa clarofinis. Next base: position 65,305 of record JAEIGQ010000007.1, on the reverse strand, counting down.
TTAACGCCAGATCCACCTTTTGAGTTGCCCACCGAAGAGGCAGTGGCATTTCCTCAGCCAGATGTAACCTATGGACCACCTGATGACACATATGGCCCACCTGACGTGGAAGAAGTGCAAGTGCCTGCAGACAGCTACGGAGCCCCAGCTGATACCTATGGCCCACCTCCGGCTGTTCCATCAAATGATACTCCAACACCACAAAATGCTGCCCTCATCAGTCTGGCTAGTCTTCCTTTGCCTCCTCAAGCTCAATTTGTGCTTCCTTTGCTCAATCGATTTGCTGCTTTCCGTCCCCAGCGAACTCAGCCGTCACCACGCAGACCCGCCAAGCTGATAGCCCGTCCTAGACCGGCCAAAATCATCAACAGCAACACCGCTTTGTTTCCCTCCACACAGCTGGCCTTGCCCTTTGTCGATCGTCGCTTATCCTTCCGCCCGCGTTCCTCACGGCTTTCAGTGAACGCCCCAGCAACGCTTAGGCGTAGACCTAATCATTAATTGAATTCTGCTAATGATGAGAATTCCCTAAAAATGATTTGTACATAAAATTAAGAGAATAAAATATTTGTTTAATTCAAAATGCCAGCCGTTTCATTAACAAATACATGTGTTGATCCACCTCAAAGCCATGCAAATTGTTGGCATCACCCTGCAGACGCATAAGCAGGCCACCAAATGAGACATAGGCCGACAGACGGGAAGCCTCATTGTGAGCCTCATCGCCTTCGATGCGATAGATTTTGCCATACATGACATACTCAAAACTATCCGCACGTGTACCCTCATGCTCCATCGGATTGTATTCACCACTGTCCGGGCAGCCATCTTCGCGCAATGTGGTGGCCAGCACTAGTCGGAATTTGTCACCCAGTTCCATGGGATACAGCCAGGAATTGATGTCCAATATAAGGTCCATTTTGAAGGATTCGGATTCACAATGCAGGCGGGAAACACGATCGAATTTCTTACCCTCAGGATCCATGTCCTTGACATTGAATATGTCTTCGAATAAAACGCCGGCCATGGTGTAGCTAAAGTGTTAAGGGAGGGGGGAGATGAGCCAAGTTTACAGTCAAAGTAAACAAATGTTACCTTGAGTCTGCTTCTAGTCTTTCTGGTCAGATAATGTTATGTTTTATTATTGTTTATAAACTGCATTTATTAACTATTTGCGAGCATTTGTTAAATATTTTTGTCTCGAGTTGCGCGTGTTTTTAGTTTAGTGTGACCAGAGATGCGCAATTTGTGCTGTTAATGGCTTTTATTACTGCTTCACTGGATTCGAAGAGGCTTAGCACTGGTTCATAAAATATTTGATATAAAATTTTAACTATCCAGATAAAATATACATTCAATGGGGCACAGAGGAGCAAAATGCATTTAATATATGTCTAATTTATTTAAAGTATAGTGGAAAAACGCATATTATAAAGAAAATTCACACGGGTAAATAATTCGACAAATGTTTAAGAAGTTTTGATTAAAATTTGGCTAAATAGCTAGGATTGCTGATTTTGCAGAATTGAAAACATGAATTATGGTACTATTTACTAATAATTTAATCAAATATGTCCGAGAAGTTCGCGAATTTGACCAGTTTATCGCAATTTTCATTCAAATTTCTTTAAAATGTTACGAATTATTTGCCTGTGTGAACTTAGGTTTAGTTTAAGAAAATGATTAAACCAATAACTTCTTGCATATAGACAGGTCAAAACATTGTAAACTATTTGAATAAGTTAAATATTATATGAGTCATTTTGAGTTCAATGTAAGAACCAGTTCCAGTAACAGAAATTAACAGTGTTGCTAAAAATCGATAGGCGGTTAGACAAAAGTATCGATTTACGTGTGCGACAGCCCTATAATTTAATACCGAAATTAGTCCGAAAAAAGAATCGAGGGTGGTCTCACTGGCTGGCCAAATTGTTTACATTTTTGTGCAGTTAAACATTGCACTACATAAAATCAAATACTTAAATTAACACCTATAACGTAAAAAATACTTTGTACTCTGTCGCGACCACAAGATGAAGTGGCTTCCTAGGCTCAAGGTAAAAATCAATTCCCTGGTGTACCAATTATGGTACATACCTAAATTTGAAGGGCGTCTATAATTGTTATAAACAAATTTGTAGTGGCCATCTGTACAGATGTGGGCGAAGGCGTGCTTGCTGTTGCGCGTGTGTGAGTGTGTATGTGTGTAAGGTTTGTGTCCCCCCCGCCAATTGGTTTGGTGGCTGGATGACCTAAGGGTAAGTCCCGTATGTTTCTTATTGATTTGGTGTTGGTGCAACGGTTAACTGCGTATGCTATTTGTTAATTAGATTTGTATGTATGTTTATATGTGAGATGGTAGTGTGGCTTTATGGTGTGGGTGAATTACTAACAAATTGTACTCAACGAACTGCTCAAGTTCTTCGTTCTTTCAGCCGAGCAATACAAAAGACTTCAACGTCGCTCTGTCCCAACCCTGCTTGCCCTCCCCCCACCCCACCCCTTGGACTATTTAGCATTACAAAACTGCTGTTATGTATATTTTTTGGTTTATTTTTGTGACTTTTCGCTGTCGTTCGTGCTTTTTCAACGTTTCTCTTTCAGTTTCAATTGCGCCCCAGCTCCAGATTCTAGCTTTAATTCGCTTTTCAACAGTTGCCCATGTGCTGTGGTTGTTGTTGTTGCTGCCTTTTGTTTAACGCTTCATTTGCGTAACATGCAGCTGTGAAAATTCGTTGTTCGCTTGTCCCTGCACTTGGACATCATCCCATCATGCTTCATTGGAAGTTCATAAAGTTTTTAAGTGAGTTTTGTCACAGTCGTCGTTGTGGCGGGGGTGCGGCCCTAATGAAGCATTATTTTTTACCAGGAGGAGGTCGATCGATGGACTCATAATACAATCTGTTTGCCAGATGTTCGTTGATTTCGCTTGCACTACCCATTTAGGGTCATTCGTCTTTATTTTCTTCTGCGGAAATTGTAAACTGATCGCCTATGAGAAATGAAAACCAATTTTTATCAGAAATGTTTCAACATTCAAAATGTGCAGTTGTGAATCGAACACAGTGAACCCTAAAAAACGTGAATTGAAAAGTAAGATAAATTAATAAAATATTTAAAAAGAAATTGATTTAATGAATGAAATAGACTTTTTTTGCATTGAAATAACAATTCTCTTCGATAAATATTCTTCGAAATATTCGGGTAACTCTTAAAAACTCAAAAAGTTTCAACAAAATTCTCAACAATGATTACTTTTTGGTGGCGTGTCAGAATCAGGGCCGACCAAATGAAGGAAACAAAAAAGTGTTCTTGTGTGGGCGTGTACCAAAGACTTCAGCCGATTTGCTTGCTTTTGTGCTCATCGATTAACACATTCATAAGTTTGGCTCGCGTCTGTGTGAAAAGCTTGACTTCGTCATCGTTAAACATGAGTGAAACTTTCTAACGCGTTCAGATTTTTAACCAAGAACTACTATAGTCCAATCTCTGTTAAAATAAATCATTTCAAAAAATAAAAGCAAAACATAGAATTCCATGTTTGAAAATTAACGAGAAGGACAAGCTCACTTTGTCTGCGCCAGAGTTTTTATACCCTTGCAATTGTTTTGAAATATCAGAGCTTAAGAACTCTAGCAATAAAATCAACAATTTGTCAAACAAAAACCCATTTGATACGAAATCACGTGTAATTCGCTTGTTTTTTGCCATCTAATCCGTCAGTCTTAAGCTATCTGTACCAAACTTTGCACGAAGTATTGGAATACATGCAGGCTATCCGTCCTGATTGGATGACTTCAGCATATAGCTGCCATAGGAATGCTCGGTCAAAAAACTAGTTTTTATTTGAAATTTATAGAAAATTTCTGTGGTTTCAAAGGTAGCGTGTCCTAAACTAGAAATTATTCTTAATATAATTTTTTAAAAATTAATCAAAATCAAACGATTATACCGTATAGCTAACATTGGAACGATAGGAACAAAAATACTTAAAAAATGTTTTTCCTAGACTTTTGGAAACGGTAAGCCTTAAACACAAATATGGCCTATAATTAAACAATTTAGGCCATTTTTTACCTAAACAGTTCCAAGTCTGGACTATCATTAGAGCCTCTTTATGCTGCATGATATGCATATAATTTATATATTTTTTATGATCTCCTAAATTGGAAAGATTACTTAAGAAGGCGCCAAGGCCATTGGGGCCCCAAAATTTAGGCATACGGATTTTAAGCAATCTATACCCTAAAATTTAGGTAAAAATGCACTAAATTCGTGTCATGTTCTGAGATTGAGGAATTATAAATAATTTTCTAAATTTTAAGGTATGATCTGGTCATTTCCAATCTGTCGAATTAAATATAATAGTCGAAATAAAACGAATTCTCAATTCGATTTCTACTTTATAATGTAGCTCTTACCAAGCACTTTAATAGGTGCTTAAGTGTATAGGAAGTACAATTCGGTTTCCAAAATAATGACAAATTGGAGCCGATTCGAAAGTGACAAAAACAGAAGTGGATTTCGGGTGCAGCTATAATAAAACAAAGTTTAGCAAAATCGGACACAATAACTAAAAACAAATAGTTTTAATATCTTATAAATAAATAGTTCTTTGAAGTGTATTTGATTTTACTTAAAAGTCTTGCATAGTTTTTTTTAATAAGTATTATCTCTGTCTAAACGTGACATATCAAATGTGACATTTTTTCCAAGTATGAGTCAAGTGGTATAATTGTATGTATATATTCAAGAATTTGAGTTTATTTAATAACTAGTAGCTATATACCCGGCGTCGCTCAAGTCCTTAGAATTTTGTTTATATGTTTCTTTCACAATATTAAAAAAATGTTCCCTTTTTGCTTACCACAAGCTGGTTAGAACCCGTTCTTGAAACAGAAAAATGTATAGCTCAATATTGAAAATATTACCAACAAGCCGATTTTCAATTCCATATGTTACATTATTTCACGCCACTTTAAAACCAGTCGAATCGGGTGTTGAACCGCTAACTCAATCAACTCTCTATTTCTAACATAAAATACTAAATTTAAGTTCAAAGCCCAGATTATTGTTTAGATATGAATTTAAACTTCTTTCGAACCGGTTCACAGACATGAGACATAATTGAGTTATCATTGATGAATGACTTGAACATGCTGTAAAAATCTTATGAAGACTGGCTCAGCGCTTTAGACGCGAATAAGATCTATTTTTGTCATAAAATTGTACATTAAAAACATCACTAACACAACAGAAAAAGCCAAGCTGGGGAACACACACACACACAAGGTACTGGCAACCAACGTCGTTCTCACGTCTGCCGGTTTTTTGCTGTCAAGTCGTTTAGGAATTCCCAAACGATTATGGCAGCGCTGGCATGGAGTGGGAGTCGATGGGGCCAGTACAAGCAAGCGAAGGTCACTGAAGATATGGTAGAGATACCATTGAAACAGCTGTATGACCAACTAGCTTTACTTGTGGCATGGAACAATTAGAATTAGAGACACCGTTTGCGCTGCCTCTCAATTTTGCTGGTGCTAAACGATAGTGCCCAAAAAGATACTTATAGTGCCCAAAAAGATACTTCAAAGTGCCAGTAGGAAATCACTGTAGTTAGAGCGAGACGACCATAGCCCAAATGTATCCAGAGAGAGCGAACAGCTGACCAAAATGTATCTAGAGAGCGTAAATGAAAGCGAACAGCTGACAATTTTATGACAGAAGCGGTGTCGACTGAAAAAAGTTTCTCTCTAATACTTATTGCTCCATGCTTGTGGTGTGATGTGTTCCTCCTTTTTGGAGTAATGCGCAAGCATAACGAGACCTTGAGCCAGCTTAATATTGATGGTTACATTAAAATTATTTTTATTGAATTTCTTTATGTAATATTTGGCACTTATTTTATTCCTTGTGTCAGTTGACAAGTATAAATGAAGTCTTCCACAGTTTGGTACATAGAGTGGTTGGCATCTTCTAGAGATAATTAGTAATCAAGATCGATTTGCCGAAGGAATAATAAAGATCGGATTAAGTTTAATCAAGTTATGACCAAGAATGCTTTCTGCCGCAGTCAAGTGGTCACAGTGGCGCCATTTATTTGTCAATTTTGAAAATCCCTCTACCAGCATTGTTCAAAGCAAGAAGTGTCGCCATCTCTTGGTTGGTACAAGCATCAGCGCTGCTACCTCAAATGCAATGTATAATCGGGCTTGAACGACTTTCTTCATTGTTTTACATTTTCCAAAAGAAAAATCTAAATGTTTACGGAAATTTACCACACATGTAAACGAACAGAAATTTGGTAATCGGAGAAATTGTTCGAAATTATCTTCTTAGAAATTATAAAAAAAAATTTAAGCTTGGGGCCTTTGAAGTTCATTAACTTTTCCTATATATCGGACCTTTTTTAACAGTGTTTAAGCATTGGATTTTTATTAATCACATTTTCAGGTCCATTTTGATTGTAAAATGTGAAGAGACCAAATCGACAGATTATAACTTCCAAGTTCACCATTCACGTACGCTTTTCTTTTTCTTTGCGGTGGCCTTTAATGGTTATCTACTGTACTCTTATCAGACTGCCAAGCATCTTATCAGTTATTGCCTTCCATGCAATGGCTTATCAAACGCGTGTTGTTTCTCTTTCTACCTTAAGTATTCCACAAACAAAAGATTGAGAAAACAAACTGGAAAACTCTTCTAAGTTTTTGTTGTTGTGTTGTACCTGGAAATTCCAAATTGATAAAATTATCAAAAGCAAAAAAAAAAGTAAAGTAAAGTCAAAAAAGAACCCAGAGAACTTTCCTCCGCTTATCGGTTTGCTGTTGACACAGCTGGAAGCAGTGGCGGATCTAGGAATTGGCTAAGGGGGGGGCTAAGGGCACTCAAAATCACTCAACATTGTTCGGATCTTATTGTGCTTCTCAGAATAGATACATCTCATACAAAAAGTCGATATGCTCTGAAGGTAATAAGTTTCCCAAGGTAAAAATAAACAACTTGTTTTTGGTCATTTTTTTGAACAATTTTTGTCTTACCTCTAGAGTGCAACTGCATTATCATTTACTCTGTGTACCATTGGCACAGAGTATAAAAAGTTCTTGGCCAATATATGTATATGCCTTGAGCGAAACCAAAATATGTTTCGGTCTTAATCCCTAGTTTAAAGGTAAAACTAGATAAATAAATAGCGCCGCAGGCGATTTTTTTTTTAAGTCGCGAGTGAAGAAGGATTTTTAAGTAAGTATCCACAAATTGCTCGAACAATAAACATTAAAAAACTTCGCAGGATGTGTAGAGCATATTTTAAAATTTTACCTTCAAGTAAAACATATTTTAAATCAAAAAACGTCGTACACGTCACTAAGACTATATTTGTACACACATTATTTTGGTTAGTTTTATAAATTTGGAAATGCTATTGCATTAAAGCTACGTGGTTAAGTTTTAACGTTTTCTGATTTTTTTTTCAATTGCCGAATAAAATTCACATGTTCTTAGTACAAACCTGCAAATTTAAAAACTTTATTAAAAAGGAACTCGTGAATGACCTCCTCGACTTTGTTGTATAATAATTCTTTATAGTTCGCGGCCGATCGATGAGATTTTTTACAAAATTGTTGTTTAGAACGGTGGTATACTAAATGTTTACTAATTTCTTTTTAGATGCTTCATTCTTAGAATAGTATTTTGCATAAAAATATTTAACATGGGGGGTAAAAAAGCGTCGCACAGTGGCCGGTTTGGCGAATTTAGCGATGCAAAAATCAAAAATTGATGGTCGATTTTTTTGATCGCTTTAATTTAATTTAATACAGGGAACCCCCGATAGCCAGAAAATGTTTAGTTTTTTTAATTTGGTCAATTATTTTGGATTTTACAGTGGTTCAAAGTTGAAGAATTTTTCAAACTGATAAATTTTTGTATTGTTTTGGTTTCAAATGTTACGTTTCGGAACGTATAAAAATCAAACGGAAGTTCCGATTGCAAAAGGTTTTTTGCTTATTAAAGATGCATCAATTCTGTAGAAAAATGAATAAGAAAATTTAATTTTTTATTTTTAATTATTAATGTCGTTTTACTGAAGTACTACTTTTGTACCTCATTTTCCCACTTTGGTGGACTGCGAAAAGTACATTCACGCTCATTCACGCTTCTAGAGTAAACATTTTTTTAAAATACATATTTCTAAACAAAAATATATTTATGTAGTCTTGCGCATAGCTGCGCCTTGCGAGTATGAGCGCCTTGAACATACTAAAATGCATGAATATTCTACGTATTTAGGTGAAATCAAGCGCGTACCGGTTTTGCGTAGCATAAATCGTAACTTTTGAATGGAAAGAGATATTCGAAAAATTCCAAGAGAAATGTGATAGAGAATTTCCGTAGCTTTCAAATAAACTTAAGTTCATTATTGTAGGTCAACTGGGTGACCCAGGATTGGCCGCCAAACTGCAAATTGGATAAACTGAAAAGGTTGCAAGAAATAGGAAAATCATTTTAACTTTTTTTTAAAACGATTTATTTAAATTATAATTGTTAAACCACTTAAAATTTACCAAATTTAATAAATAGCTAACTTTTAATTAGTAAAAATATTTATTTTCAAAAAAAATTATTTATTACTAAAAATAATTTTTTCATTACATAAAAATTATTATCTTATTAAATTTTGTAAGTTTTAATTAGTTTAACAATATAATATAAAAAAGTTAATATGTTTTTTTATCGCATGCGACATTTGCAACATTTTAAACTTTTCACTTTGACAGTCGATTCTGAGTCACCCGGTAGACCTACAATGAAAATGTTACGCTCATATTAAAGCTGCAATTCTTTATAATCTTCCCTTTGAGATTTTTCAAAAATCTCTTTTCGTTCAAAAGTTACGATTTTTGCAACGCTAAATTCGCCAAACCGGCCACTGTGCGTCGTATACTCGTGCGTAAGCTGTTGGGTTTTTGACGACCATATAATCGAGGAATTTTCAACTCAAGTGACATTTCGTCTGCAATTTTATTGATTTTTTTTAAAAGTTACATCAAAAGATGATTAATTATTTCTATTTTTAAGAAACAATTCAATCACATGGGCGACGTGAGCACAGGAGTCCTACTGAGTGTCAATTTGCTATTTCATGGCTAGTTACATCACAGCTGGCGCCAATAAGTGGTGAAGGTGACCGGATGTGTAAAAGCTTTTTCTAAAGAAAGTAAAAACTTTTAGTATAAGATCTTCCGACGAACACACGACCTCCCACCCAGCAGTCCAGCACGCTAACCGCTGAACCACACCACCTCCTAATTATCCAAGAGAATGCCTTCAGAAAAACTCCCTTTTTGTGGCCGAAACTAACAAAAATACACACCAAAAATATATTCTACAAGTATTAGATATCGATATTTCGAAATCTTTACTGCTCATGCCTTTTTAAAACAATCTAAGTATTTGCATATTTTTCTGAAATTCTTAATTTCTTATTTTGCTCTTTGCATATTTTGGGTGAATTAAGATATTTGGGCTCTAAGGGGGGGGGCTTCAGCCCCTATAGCCCCCCCCCTGGATCCGCTACTGGCTGGAAGTTCGTTGTGTCTTGCCGTTGCTGTTTCTATTCGTGTTTGTGTGTGTGTGTTTTATCATTCCGAGCATTACAGTCAAGCAATAACACAGCTCTTAACTTTTTCTTGCAGCCCAAAAACTAATCCAAAGGTGTATGGGAACTCTTCCTTAAAGTAAAGCAAACCAAAAACAAAAACTTTTAGTGTAGAATTATTAACCAAAAAGCTCTGGTGCAGGTACAAAAGTATAAATATATAAAAATAAAACATAAAATCCCCCTCAAAAAATGGTACGCAGCCGTCGCAGTTTGTCCAAAGAAGATGCCATCTCTTTGCTCACCGACAGTGGCATCTCATTGTCATCGCCGCCGGCGGCCAGAGCTAGCACACCCAAGCGTCGCAAGAGCAGTCAACACAGTCTACAGGATGCCTATGCCCAGGAAGCGGACGAAGCAGAAGAAGAAGAAGCGGATGAGCAGGACTCTGGAGATGCGGACTATGTGCAACCTTTGCCAAAGAAAACGGCCAAGAAATCATCAATTGAAACGGGTCGACGCAAACAACATGTTTGCCCACACTGCTCTAAGGAATTTGGTGGCAAAACCGACTTACAACGTCACATGCTAATACATTCGGATGAGCGTCCCCACAAGTGTAAGGAGTGCGGTAAATGTTATCGTCAGGCGGTGAATTTGAAGAATCATATAACGACCGCTCATGAGCATAAGAAACAATTTGCCTGCGAGCAGTGTCCGAAATCGTTTGCCCTGAAGGAGCGATTGCGTCTGCATATGCGTTTGCATTCGGGCGAGAAGCCTTATCCTTGTGCGTTGTGTGACAAGAGATTTGCCCGGGGTGGTCAGGTAAGTTTCCCAGAGTTTTCTTAAATGGATCTAATTTTTATCACTTTTTTTTATTTTCCCCCTCCAGCTCCAGCAGCACATGGTGTCGCACCACAAGACCAGCATACAGCAATTCAATTGTACCAAATGCTCGGCCAGCTTCTCAACCAATGCAAATCTACGCGTACATATGGAACGACATGAGCAGGGCATGGAGCACAGATGTTCCATATGTGAGAATCAATTTGCCAATGAGTTGGCTTTACGTGCGCACATCAATCAGGATCATCATAAACTAACCCAATTTGACTGCGAAATATGTCACAAAACTATTGAGCCTGAAGAGGACTTGGCCACGCATATGCAGAAGCATGCAGCTGTCAAAACACATGTGTGTGAGGTGTGCAATTCGTATTTTACCCAAAAGTCGCAGTACAATGTTCACATGCGAATGCATACAGGAGAAAGGCCTTACCAATGTCGAGTGAGTAGCCCATCAAGTTCAAGTGTGGATAAATTTGTATAAAAAAGTTTTATTTTCAGATCTGTCACCAGACCTTTGCTCACTCCAGTGTATTGAAATTGCACATACGCAAACACACGGGAGAGAAACCTTTCCGCTGTCTGCTCTGCACCGATGAGGTGGCCTTCTCCCAACTGGCTCATCTCAAGAATCATATGAAAAAAATACATAAACAACAGAAACCGTATATGTGTCATGGTTGCCACGAGTTCTTCAAAATCAAAGTGGAACTACTGGCACATGCCGAGCAGTGCGCCAAGTGTAAAAAGTCCTTGGCAGCAGCAGAAGAGTCTGAACAGTCGGAGGATGCCCAGGCTTTGTCCAGCATACGCTTTAATATGGCTGTGGTTCTAAAGAAGATAAGCTCAGCCCAAAAGCTACGTCAACTGGGCTATGAGAAGCGTTTGATAGATAATGTTATAATAGCCTCGCTTAAATTGGCCCAGCGTACGGCTCATGATGATTCGCAGCTAACGGCCTTGGCCCGCCTGCGTTTGAATGTGGAGGAATTTCTCAAATGGATTGTGCCGGCAGCCACCATGCAGAAGTTTAGCGAAGAATTGCTTTCCATTGACACCATACTCGATAAGATTGCCACCATGTATATGAAACAGAAGTAGAAGAGGCGTCAGAAGTGTGACTTGTGCCATAGAAAATGAGGAGATCTTGCCATTTAGAAAGTTGTAGATGAAAACCCAATCCAAAAATTGTTTATCCAAAGATTTTCGTTTATTTTGATTTTAAGTTTTAGTTGATGCTAAAACTAGCTTTAAATTAGTTTTAGTTATTTTTAGTTACAAAAGAAGAATCAATGATCTTGATTGTAATCTTGCCAGAACATTGCTTAGTTCAAATCAATTTGGCCATGCATAGAAACCAAATGCATTATATAAGCCTTTCCTCTAGTGAAACCAAAAAGTAACCTTTGTATAATCCTTAAGTAAAACAATGAAAAATGTATAAGATAATTCATGAAAATATATTTAATGCAAAGAAAATGAACGGTTGGAATTTAAGGAGTTTACTTTGCCCTTATCTAATCATTCATGTGAATCAACCTATGTGAATGTTTGCGTCCCCTTAACACCTTTTCCTTGTGTCGACAAGTTATAAAATAGCAAATCTACACGCATTGAAAGTCGGTCAAAGTGATGGGCTTAGCGGTGAGCGAGGACAACAAGAAATAATTAGTATGTGCGCGCTGAAAGCCTACCCGTCTTGCACCTCTGTAGCCATGGAGGGATATTTTGCTCCCAAATGAATCCTGAACCTTATGAGCTCTAGCCGATCGCATAAAAATAAAGCGGCCACACTCAGTAAAAGCTGTTAGTATTATGGTTAGCCCCGGATTTTATGCAAAATCATATGAACGGATGGACCGAAATAAGTTCTGATTGCACTGAAATTTGATTTATAAAAAATAATAAGATTTAAGCTAAGTAATTTTTCCCTAGATTGCATGTTCAGAATTTTGCCATTTTGACATATTAACAAAGTAGGCTTTCAAATGTTAAATATTGAATTACCACCGGAGCCAATTAAAACCAAATGGGGCACCTGGAGCTGCATGCTTTCATGCTACAAATTTCGAAGGCATTAAAACTTTACGAGATTTCTTGTTTATTTACTCTTTTTTATTGTTACTAACAATTTACCTTAATTTCTACGACCAGATAAAATCCATTTAAAGGTTTTATTAATGTACAGGGTTTGTCCGGAATCTGATTTTTTTCCGCTGAAACTGTACTTTGAAGCGTGCGCGCACCGACTGGAATTGGTAGAGGGCGTTCCTAGCTAACGAACGAGGGTCTGGTCAGTTGTCTCCGAGCACCTGGAGAGTAAGGACAGATATTTTCGCGCCACGTGTTTCTGTGAGTGGTGCAAGGCGAAAACACTCTCAAGGCTATTCCGGAGAATGCCTTTCGATATACATAATAACATTCAGGCAGTACTAGATTTAAACAAGGCTGCAAACCTTGAAAATTTTGCAGAGGGTTGGGCGTAAGGCTCGGTTCGCAGACCCAAGGTTATGGTTCGAACCTCGGTTCGCTTGAAAATAGAAGATAGAAGAAGATAGATTTATAAATACTTATTTTTCAAATAATATTGTTTATTTCCACGATGTAATTTTCGAAGATTTGACGATGAATGCTCTCTTGCACCATTTTTGTAAGAATCTATATTTCATAAACTTCTCTTCTTCGCAATCAGAAGTTGATTCATATAAAGGTGAATTTTTATCTGAATCTTATTAACAATTTCTTTTTGGAGCTTTTGCATGTCTGTTATGTGCTACTTCGCAACTTTTTTTTTTGTCCGAAGTTAATAAAGTTAAAAATCTCGGGTCTAAGAGCACTGTAGCCAATACTCGTACAGAGCTTATAACAGACTAACGTTTATCGAACGATTATAGTAAGAAACAAAAGATTTTAGAACCATTGCTCGAAATGAAAAGCAAGAGAAATAAAAATAACTTGGTAGTAATGGTAAATCCTGGACTTTTTAAGAAGTACAGCAACAAACATATGCTTGGACTAAGTTCCATTCAAATGTTTTTAGTTGGAGCTCCTTTTAAGAACTTTGAATGCATAAATTTATAAGAGTCCATCGCGTCACACAGTCTAGCACTAGTTTTCTCAAGAAATGCTGTTGATGCTCATGAGCAACCTTCATCAACATAACATTCATCATAATTGCAATTCTTTTCTGCTGTGCAAGGTTCTCTATCTCGATTCTTATTCACTCCATTAACGACGGTGATAGAATAAATCTGACCTAAAGAAATGTCGTAGGATTGTAGAACTTCTTAAATGATAGCAGTCAAATAACAAGTAATTTCTATAGTTCTCTGTATATTTCGTTGGAAAAACTACTTAATTTTTTGAACCGAACTTAATTTCTCGAAAAAGTGCTCCTGTTCGGGTTCAGGTTCGAGAAGTCAAAAATATTAGAGATTCGGATCATGGTCCGGTTCGTCGGACCCAAAAAACCCAAACCGAACCGGTTCTATGGGGTTCGGTTCAGGACAGGTTTGCAGCTTTGGATTTTAACAATTTCCCCTGAATTCATATTTGCCTTATAGTCAACAACAACAATTTCCTCATCAAAAAGGCTGGACCAAAATGGCTGTTGGCCTGTGTTATTAATATTTTTAAAAATTTGTGTAACAAACTCCTCCGAAACTGCTTAACCGATATTAGTAAAAATTTTTTCGTATATATTTGGCAGGTGTATAAAAGGTTTTTAACTATATTTCGTAGCGCTACATGAGTGGGGTGTCCCTCTGCAGAACCGTTCCCTTTCATCTGTGTCTTTCTGCGGTTTAATATAGTGAAAATTTGTAAATTAAGGGGTGGCTATTTGGACTATTTGGGCATCTGGTGGGAATCTGGTAGGGATAAGGTGGGAATCTAGTAGGGATCTTGTGGGGATCAGGTGGGGACCTGTAGGGGATCTGGTGGGCATCTGGTGGGAATCTGGTGGGGATAAGGTGGGAATCTAGTAGGGATCTTGTGGGGATCAGGTGGGGACCTGTAGGGGATCTGGTGGGAATCTGGTGGGCATCTGGTGGGAATCTGGTGGGGATAAGGTGGGAATCTGGTAGGGATCTGGAGGAGATCTGGTGGTGATTTGGTGGGGATCAGGTGAGGATATGGTGGGGATCTGGTGGGCATCTGGTGGGGATCTGGTGGGGATCTGATGGGAATCTGGTGGGGATCTAGTGGGGATCTAGTGGGGATCTTGTGGGAATCTTCTTCGTTTCACAGTGTCTAAACAGTGTCTTAACAGTGACTTAACGGGGACCCAACAGTGACCCAACAGTGATTTAACAGTGACTTGACGTGACTTGACGTGACTTATCATTTATTTATACATAATCCAAAAGCGTCTTTTGCCATTACTTAAATCGGATTCATCATAAAGAGCTTCGCTCGTACCGTGCGTCTCAGGACACACACTCTTTTTTCTTTCTGTAACTGGTTAACACTTTTAGTGAAAGCTGAGCCTGCTTATTCACCTGATTTAGCTGATAAAAGACAAATTTGTTGAAGGCTCTGTAGCAGTGCTGCCACTTTAGCAATTTAGTTGCTAGTTCTAGCAACTTTTGAAAAAATTTGCAACTTTTTTTTAGAAAATGCTATTAGCCACTAATCTGGCAATTTTTAATTTTTCTTTAGCAATTTTAGCAACTTTATTCTAAAACTAGCAATATTTTATTTTTCCTAAGCATTTTTGCCGTTTTTTGTTCCTTTTTGCAATCGACCTCACAAATTACGTTCCCAAGGATATTGGATCTTGTAGTGGTTCGATTATATGAAAAACTTCAAACGGTTTGCTCACTCTTTTGCTGTTTTTTGTGATTGGATTAGGAAGCCAAAAGTTTGTAAGCTAGATTTTCGGAGTTAAGGCAATGGATTCTTTGGAATTGCACTAGTCCAACGAGAGCATCTTGTGCGTATTGAAAATCCACCAATGGTCGCACAGCTTTTTTGTATCCTTTCATGATAACCTTTCGTTCGAAAGTCAACAAAAACAGAGGAAAAAGAAGCGGCACTATACCTAGGCATTGTTAAACACACGGCGATACCGACAAGTGAACATTTGCCTAAGTTGTGTGTGGAGCAGATTTCAGCTTACAAAGCTGCTGTAAATATTGAATTAGGCAGAACAAAGTGAACCTACATCAAAAATAAATAAATGAAAAATGTACTTGCAATGCATTTCATGGACGACTTAAGCACCAATATCGGAAACGTCGCGTTTAGTCTTCTGTTGGACAAGTCCACTGACATTAGTTTTACAAAAAGTCTAAATAAGCTTTTTGTAGATAGCACTGAGCAACTCTTTTAAGGTCATTTTCTGGTTACGCCTTCGGACCCCGATATTTTTTAAGAGCATACCGAAACTAAAAAAATCCCCAAAGGACTTGGTCCTATCACATCGTAAAGGTACTACTTTGATACCCAACATATTTTCACCCCAAACTGTCCATATATCGGTATGCTCTTAAAAAATATCGGGGTCCGAAGGCGTAACCAATTTATGTGTTGCACTGTGTAGTAATATAAAATTCTTAAAATACATACAAATGATATAATTGTTAAAAAATAAACAAAATAATGTTCCCTTTTAATTTGAGTATTTTTAATTTGATTCTTAAAATGCATAAATATGTATATTTGTTTTAGCAATTTTTTTTGGCAATTTTTACATAATTTTTAGCAATTTTTAGCAACTTTTTTTCCCAAATCTAGCAATTTTTGCTCTTGAAAATCTGGCAGCACTGCTCTGTAGACATAATAAACCTCTTTCTTACTAGCTCCATCTGTCGATGGTGACGCCCTCTACATGACAGCTAACGGATTGGCCCCATTTGGATTTATATTTTAAAAATGCATCATAAAACATGTAAGACAATCAAAAATTTCAGTTAAACATTAAATAAACTCACAACTAAAATAAGGGACTTTTTTGGCGAGAGATTCAGCCCTGTACTTAGGGATGGAACTTCAATTGGATCATCTGGTGCTCTAACTTGATTTTCTAATAAGAAAATGAAATCTCTAGAAGTTCTGTGGCGCCAACGAATTTTTCGAGAGATTTGAATCTCAAGAGATTTCTGTGGCACCCCCGAATAACTGGAAAATTCGTTGGCATAAGTGTATTGCAGTTAAATTGTTGGTAAACTATTTTTCAATTTAAAAGTTTATTTTATTTTTCTCATTCTTAAATGCTGCTTCTATTAAAATTGTAATAATATTTAAACGTTTTGATATATTTTAAAATATTTGAAAATAATCAAAGCTTTTCCTAAAACATTTTAAAACCCAACAAATTTGTCTACCTTCTTGCCCAGGCACCTACCTTCTTTCAACATACAAAGCGTGTACTAAACTTCTTACAGATTGTCGCATGGACAGGAGTTTGACATGATTACGATGCAACCCACCACCGTGGCCATTAGTTATCTTTATGCGCTTGCCTGCTGTCACTTGAGGCGCACTTCCTACTCCGCCAAAAGAAACTCATGAGTCGCGTCGCGCGCTTTGCATGCGCTTGTGACAAACGACGCTTCCGTGCTCATCCTCATATCCTCAGCTTCTATCCACATCCAGGTACTGATTGAGTCACCCGTACCCAAAACTGGCATAAATTCTAGGTAGCAACCCGCTGGCTTTCATTTCTAATTTTTGCATTTGGTCCATGCGCTACCGTTGGCGATGCCGATGCTGATGTCGATGCAGATGCAGATGGGGGCATGTCGATGGCGATGTTTTAGCGCATTTTATTGCTTTATTTGAGAGTTTGGCATTGCCAGCGCTTGTCAATTTTACAACTTTATAGAAGGAGCAGGCGCAGCCACAGCAGCGCTATCGTTTTTGCATATTTATGCATGGCGAATGGATCCCAAATGCCCATTGGCCATGTCTCTTAATATTTTTTGACATATTGGCTGACTAGAAGAAGCCTCTTATTGTTGTTCGCGCTGCCTCCTTCCATAGAAATTTGTACCTACAAAAAGCAACTCGACGCGACTTGAGACTGCGGCTGTGTCTGTGTCTGCATTTGAATTGCAAATCCTATTATGACTTGTGAAATTATAATTTTTCTAGTTTGCTGGCTGCGGTCTCCTCTAACCCAGCTTCAGGTTCAAGCCCATGTCCAGGTCCAGGTCCAGTCATAGTCATAACCGCAGAAGGTTCAATAGCATGAATTATGCATATGTATGCAGACGGTAGACGGTTTCAGCGGGGGAGGGGAGTAAAAGATGCAGCGCACACACAAAGCACACGCATCCACCTAGCCACATGCACTTAGTTATGATAACGTTGCACATTTCAGCCACAGACTCAGACAGACAGACAGAGAGACTCGCAGACACAGAGTCCAACTTCTCATATTTGTTTTGGGCCAGGGCAACAACGCCCCAAAAAGATCTGCATTTGCTGCAAACACTGAGAGAAAATACGAATTCATAAGTGTGCAATTAAATTTTTTAGAGTCCTGTAGTTATGTGAATGTGTGTAAGGGAAATGGTATAAAGTGAAAGTATTAAATATCTCGGAAAATGAATGGCTTAAAAACTGTTTTTCTAACCGATCCGCGCTGGGCGATTTATAGTAATATATGCACTACTGCACAAGTTCTACTATTCTGCGCTGTTCACTTCTAGAAGAAAGAGAATATCTTTAAAGTGAACTGAACTGAAGTGCTGCGCATCACGGTTGCGGCCGTTGCTGTGCATAGTTCATTTATAGGGTTAATATTGCGAATTTTCATATGTTGAAAGTATAAGTTTCAAGGTGTGGTCCAACACGAACTAAAGAACCATCAGATTATATTTCTAAATGCTTACAAAAAAAGATTTCAGACGATAACTCAAGGTCATAGCATAAAAATTACTCCACATTGGGCCAAATCAATTTGTTTTGAAGTTCAATCAATTGGATAGGAAAATTCAAAATCCCAGACTTTAGGCCGCACCCTTTCCCTTGTCGGTCTAGACTAACGGTGGGCAGCTAGACCTTCTTATCCAAGTAACCCGGCCGGTTCTATTTCTTATTCCACGACGCAATAGATATTACAACAAACATACGCTGCATTGCGTTCATCGAAAGCATATGACAAAAAATGAGAATGTTGTTATACCCTTTTCGTTATTTATGCTGACCAACGCTGGTCTAGATCCTTTTGATATGGTGTTTGTGTCGTATGCTTAATATTTGTGGAAACTTTGATGGCTTTACGCAGAGGACATGTATTGACAGGCAGATCAAGTTTAAATAAAATCAACGCCGACTATTAGAAAATGAAAAATATATGATAATAGGCAACACTGCGTATGAGTTCTATACAATAACTTTAGAGGCTATTCGCTCCCGTTAAATCTCAACTTTTTGTATTTTGTATTTTTTCTTCGCATTTATACATGAAAAAGTATTAGGCTGCCTTCACACTGTTCGACACATGACAAATGATAGTCTAGTAGTCCTGCTTTTTGTTCTGTTTTAAATTTGAATAGCTTGTCAAATTCATAGAATTTCATGGGGAAATGCGGGCCTACTAGATGTCATGGGTCATGTGTCGAACAGTGTGAAGGCAGCCTTAGATAGGAGGGTGAGAGCATGACCTTAAAAATTTCATATCATGGGGTACAACCTAATGTACAGTGTTCACTAGGGTGGATTAGAAAGTTAACAGTTGCAATCTTAAACAGTTCATGTCTTAATTTCTGCGAAAAGAATACAAAAGTTTCCACAAATAATATGTATGCGACACGTTAAGTTGTTAAATTTAATCGAGCAACAAACCAATCTGCAGCAGGAATCGAATGTATTTTTGATCGCTCAACTAAGACCAAATTTTGATTATGCGAGCCCATTTCCAACGAAAACATGCCATTTATTCACGGTCTTACATATATGGGACTAAATTTTTAAAACTGTCCATTTCAGAATGTGTGAATAATGTGGCTCCCAGGTCGGAGTCAGCAAGATCCACAAGCAGGCTTGCACCAAGGGCCAATACCACATGAGCGCATGGACCTTCTAGTCAGATACTACCGACATATGAGTAGAAACCATTTTGAGGGACCATTTGGGCAATTCGCTAAACTCAAGAACGCTCCGTGGACTCCGTTTTGAGTCGATAAAAGAGATAGAGTCCGAAAGGAAGAAGGAGGAGGAGTGAACACTATACTGGAAGAAGACTTTGCAGCCTGTTTTTAAAATTGTAAAAAACAATAGCAATAGAATAAAATGAATAAACAAATTCCCTTTTTTTTTGTCCATATAAGTATAGTAATCCACACTATTTTTAGATGAAAGAAAGCACAATCAAAATAGATTACTCGCAGAAACGGCTGCAACAGTGATGCGCAGCACTTCAGTCCAGTTCGTGCGAGACTTCACTTTAAAGATATCCTGAAAGCCTCTTAGTGTACGGCAAAAACTTGCTTTCATCGAGAACTGAACGAATATACGAAAAGCTTTGAATCCAAGTCGCAGAACTCTAAACTAATTTTTTCTCCAAATTGTTTTTGTAAGGCCTTTTTTACATGAAAACGCATCGCTTAAGGGGGTATCAGTATGGTCTAACATTTTTTCATACATCAAATGTACACCCTAAAAGTAATCATTTACGATGGAGTAATTTCTTTGCCCTTTCTCTTGTGCGAAAAATTTAAAGCAGACACGCCAAAAGATTGAGAGAAGCTTGGCTTGGCCCCGTTGGAGGAGCTGTATAGACAATTTAACACTTACAATTACAATTTCTTTGCTCAAGTTTTTCCCTTCAATTGAAATTAATTACCTGTGTTTTGAATCAAAAGTTTTGATCAGAACAAAAAAAAAACGAGAGCGCAAGTAAAAGTCGGCTCATGAAAAAACATGTTTAACAGTTTTCTGCGTTCCTTAAGCTTAGTATACACTTCCACCAAAGACTCGCCAAAACAAAAATACCACAAGTGACAATTCTTTTGCTTTGGGACAATGTGACCAGATATTAAGATGTATGCATGTAAAATGGTCACTTTGCCATGACCGTAGCTTTTGGTTTAATTTTAAACTATAAGTTTTACGATCAATAAATACAAGTTATTAACATGCGTTCTTCATGGCCAAACCCTGGCTACTGGGCCTGATGAGCAGATATGACACTTTTGCAATGATTAAATTCATAATTATAACCCAGTTTAAGTATGATTGAAGTCTCACGGTGTTTTGTACCTTACTTTGAATATTGCGCTCAATCATTGATGGGAAAATTATCCAAATTTCACCCGATTACGCATAATTGTGTATCGGCAATGTCCGATACCTCTTGAAATAATTAAAATTAATTATTCAGGGAGCTATCGATAAAAATACAAAAACTACGGATCTAGTATTTTATCGGTATTTAATCGAGGCCTTTTTGTTTTGAGTGTGGACTGCCACCAAAGACACTGCCAAAGGATTTTGGCACAAAAATTTTTGTGAGTTTTTTTTATATGGAGTTTTTTGTTTTGGCGAGTCTTTGGTGGAAGTGTATACTAAGCTTTAGGGTGAACATCTGAAAAGTATGCAACACTTTTTTAACTCGGTCATTTTTCACATTTTTGCTCATACCTTGAGAACCGCTCATCCTTATCATTTCTTCAGCAAATTTATTCGTTTTGCTAATTACGTACTATCTCTAGAAGGTATGAATCATCTATCATTAAAACTGTAGAAGATATAACGTTGTTCCCAAATTGCGGGGGCGTGAGGGTGCGTGGCCAAAATTTCAAATAAACTTGATCTGCCTGCAAGTATAAAAAGCATTGGTCTCCTACATGTCAAACCTCTATCTCTTACCATCTCTGAGATCTAGGCGTTCATACAGACGGACGGACAGACGGACATGTCTATATCGACTCGGCTTTTGATGCTGATCAAGAATATATATACTCAATATGGTCGGAAATGATTCCTTTTGTCTGTTACATACATTTGTACGATTTACTCTACGAGTAACGGGTATAACAAGTTTTAGGGCCCTATTCACTGTTCTCTGTTAGTGGCATCGAAGGTGCCTGTAATTGCTTTATTATTTGATAAATTGTACTACTTTCAATTTTGTTGTTGATTTGCCTATCTCATTTGTTTTGATTCTTCTAACTTTTATTTTCCATTTTAAAATTCAAAACTCCTACAATGTTCGATTAAAACTTTGATGCCGAATCAGCTGCATCTGTTCGATTTACTTTATTTTCCTCTTCTTCTTCTCTTCTAGCTGCCTTATTGGGGTCAATTTTGATTACTTAATATTTATCTCTTCCATCTTTCTGCTGAAGGTTCTCATTATCCTTGCTTCCGGGAAAGACAAAGTAAGTAGTAAATGCTTTGCTTCTTTCAGTGTACAAGCGTATGCTTTATGCGTAGCAGCTGCTGGCACACACAGATGGAGATGGAGACGACGCCCCCTCTTTTGGGCTGCTACCGCAAAAAGAAAAAATAAAACTCGAGCTCCAACTTCAGCAATAGGCTTGGGCATAGTCAGGCCATTGCTGACAGAACAAAGAAGTCGTTCATTTGTAATTGTTGTTGCAGCATCAGCAGCAGCAAAAAGGGCAGCAGGCATTGGCCCAGGATTACGAGGAGCAGGGGCAGACGCACAGCATTTATACATTTGTTGGGGCCACAGTCGGTCGAATGTTTTCATGCTTGCATATCTTTTATGACTTTTGACTTGACTTTGACTTTGCCTCCTTAAACGCATGGTCAGGTGAGGTTGAATGACCCAAAGGCGTTCGAAGGTGCAAGGCAATGCCAATGCAAAGGTTAAGTGGGGAATATTTAGAGGAATCGAGGTAGAAAATTGTAAAGTTTCGTTTTTAGCTCCCATGTTGCGTGGGCTGAATCACATTAAATTAGATGTCAGTCAACTGACCAGCCAATCCCTGATTATACCTCTTCCACCCAACAATTGCATCTATGACATTACCTCAATGTCTGCACAAATTTAGCAAATTAGCAGCAGACAACAAAAGAATTATATATGCATTAAATCTACTCGTAATGCCAAACAAGCTGCGGGAAGAGTCCAAACCGAATCAATTTGTGGCAGTCGCCAACAAATGAGAACGAGAGTTGAACTTGCAACTGGCAGAGGCGAAGGCGAAGTCGAATGGGACTGGCTTCTACATTTTCCCATCATTAACATTGTCCAGCCAGCGAAATCTGCATGCAGATGAAGAGTTAAGCCGAGAATCAAGAAACATGCGTACTTGTGGTGTGTCCGTCTTGACTATTTGTTTCACGAATTCGTAGCGCATTTTACTTGGAAAATAAACAGAGAAAGAACTGCAGAGTTTTTTGTATGCCGAAGAGTGAGTGCTCTATTGAAATAGCTTTAAAGGAGCGGGACTTTTAAATCCTTAAGTTTGTGGCAAACCACCTGCCACAGTGACCATACCCATTTCACCAAACTAAAGCCCTGCTTAACCAGCAGTGGCAAACCCTGTCCATCGGTCCAAACAAGGTAAAAGGCATGTCCATCCTTCCTATCGCAACAAGAGCAATTTGTTCTAATGCGCCGTGGCAGCAGCAGATGCGGACACAGTTGGGAGTGAGTTGGAGTTAGTGCCAGAGCCATGAGTTTGGCTTAGATTGTAGCGGCAAAAAAAAAGGGCAACCACTGAGCACGCAATGGCCAGAACAAATGTAGACATTAAGCTGCTTGGCCGGAGCACAACTAAGTTAGATGGAGGAGTTGTTGGCTGGCAGCCACTTCACGTGACACGCAATATCCCCGCCAAGTCTAACCATAAACTCGCCTATATATATTTCATACATAAACTTTTGCCATATTTTTCGCGCGCGCAATACTAAAATTTTGCATTCGTGTTAATAAATTTGCTAAGGAAATTTCATTAATTGCCAGCAGGTGGAATAGCGCCCGAAGAAGCCACTATGGTTAGCTGGCATGCAGTTGGCCATAAAAATATTTGCCGCCTTAATGTGAGTGGCTTATAAATTTGCACAAATGCGACCATATATAGCATTGCGAAGGAGACCCATGGGGCAGGTTGTACCTAACTGTTTATGTGGTGGTTGGCTTGCTTGGATTTGGTTTGGGTGTGCACTGACCACCCGGGCACGAAGCGTTGTTCCCTGGCATATATGGCATATATCTACATACCAAGGGAAAGATGAACATACACACTTCTAATTTATCAACCAAGAATTTCGCTCAAAAAAACAAAAGACTTAGGCAACGAACTTGACATTTTTCTGCTCACTTTGTGCTTGGCGACTGCGTCATAAATATTTAATGATATTGTCAGGCTAAGCCTTGATCTTGCCTTTAGCTTCAATTTAAATCAAATGTGCGCACCGCAGCCTTCGTCGCCATAAGACCTTGCCTTTTCTACCTTTTATTTTTAGCATACACGCACACACACGCGCTCACAAGTGTGTGTGTGTGCGTGCTATTTTAAGAGCTGCCTTTAAGTGGCGACCGCGGCCTGAACTCGAACTCTCTCGCTGAATATGTCCCGCTGTGAATTATGTGTCTACATAAATTACCAGACCAGGAATTAATCATTTTTTATGCAGGACTAGAGCTCTGGCCCCACTGCCGCCACTGCTGCTGCTGCTGCTGCCCATTAGGTTCAAAGATGCAGACGAACCGAACCGAACTGAAATTCTATTTTTTTTATGCTTAGACATGGCCTCACCTGGGCTGGCTTCAAGTGCCTCGAAGGGGCACTTTAAGTCGCTTTGAATTTTTGTCTTTGTCCAGAGATTGAAACCTAAATGGATCAGCTTGCCTAATACTGTAGGCGCCTAAGATATTACAAGCAAACATTCCACAAATAGATTTTTGCATTTTTGCGATTGAAATGATTGAAGCCAACGATGACGTTTCCGCCCTGATATTCGGAGTAGTAAAGTTCACAGGGAAGTTAATCATAGTCTTGATGCCTTGAAAAAGGAAATATAGTTTGGCAGTATTTTGGGATGCTCCATTTAGGGATTGTTCTATAACTTCTTCTTTTGACTTTTTATACCCTGGTTGGTACCCGCATGTAGAGGTCAAACATGGAAACTTCATTTAATGGAAAACCACACGGTAGAATTCTCTAAGATTTTAAATTAATTGAGATATCGATCAATGCAACGAAAAAAAGTTATACAAAATAACTTATTTGACAGGACCCATTTTGAAAATCCATATAGGATAAAAACATGCAGAGACGCGTTTTCAGTTTCAGCAACGAAGCCTTGGTTCGCGGACTATGTGATTTTTTCATTTGACTTTAAAATTATAACTTTCCGAGTTCATACCCAGGGGCGCAAATGTCCACTACAAGATCGATGTTCTCTTAAACACATATACATAGCATCAGATATACTTCATAACCTTGGATTATTAATTTTGCAAGGGGAAAGGACAAGACCGACCACACCACTGTGATTGTGTGTTTTCTAAACTGTGATTGATTTACTTTACTTTACTGGGAATTGAACTCGGAGTTTCGAACGCAGCAACAAAAGGACGAGAGCATAAGGGCATACGGGAGAACTGCCGACAATTGACACAAACATGACACAGCTGTTACAAATATACACACGAGCAAGTCAAAGTTACAAAAAATCTAAAAATGTCAATAAACCGAGTAGTTTTTGTCGATACTTTGAATAATTTTACAACACTTCAACACTTTAATCTTTTTACACTTTTACGCTGATTTCTTAAACATACCCCAGGGATCTCAGAGATGGTAAGAGATAGAGGTTTGACATGTATGGGACAAATGCTTCTTATACTTGCAAGCAGATCAAGTTTATTTTTATATTTTGACACGCCCCCTCCCGCCCCCGCAATTTTGAAAAAACGTTATATCTTCCACAGTTTTGTAGATAGATGGTTTGTACCTTCTAGAGATAGTCAGTATTTGTATTCGAAATGTATCGAATTGCTGAAGAAATGATAAAGATCAGATGAGCGGTTCTCAAGTTATGAGCAAAAAAGTGAACCAAGCTCCCCCCGTCTATGTATTGGAACCGTAGCGAGAAGTGCCCATTTCGTGGCCAAATTTATATTCCGTAGAAAAGTACAGGGACAACGAAAGGCTTCGCCATTAGAACTAGTATGTTGGTTGGTAAAAAATTTGGCTTAGTGATTCTGCCTTATTTATATGATGATTTCTATTTTAGTATAGCTTATTTCAAGCTTCTCAGAGATATCAACACACAATATAGATGCCCCCACTACATATTTAAGTTTTATTAAAATTTGTCGTACCTAAGATCTTTTTTGTAAGACAAGGCACTTTGATTTGATGGGGTTCTGCTAAGTCTATTTTCATGGCTTACAAACATTGTTACACGCATTAATAGAGTGTTCAATTTGACTCAAAGGACTACTAACATACATTTGGACATCATTTGCTTAAATACAGTCTTCACACTTTGACAACACGCTTGACATTTTTCGAAACGAAATGTAGATCATCCTTAGCTGGCTTGTGACCTCAGAAATTTATCTTACTTCTTGAAGTTTTCTAACATGTGTCTCTTCAGCAGAGTAATTCCAAATGGTTAGGCGTTGCCTTGCCTTCTAAGATGTCTCTATTTTAACAAGCAGCATTGTCTTCAGTGTTTGTGTGTCCCAAAACTCCTTTGGGCCGACTAATATTTTAATGTCGTTGTTCTTGGTGAGATTGTAGTTGTAATTTTTTATAGTTGTTGTTTTTGTTGTTGGCATGTATCTTCCTATAATTGATACGTGTTGCATTGTGCGCAAAGACAAAATCTGCCTGCTGGCTATTTACTTTGGCTTCTCGACTAAAAAACTGCGACTGCACAGTGGGTCGAATTCCCAAATAATTGGCATAAAGTCGTGTGTTGCAGATATCGAGTTGAAACTTGGTACTTTTAATAGATATAACATCTATAATATTTAAACAAAATGTTAAGTTAATTTGACCACGCCTACCCCGACCGCCCTTATATGGCAACACTGCGTATACGTAATCTGAAAACAAAGTTTTGAGAACTGTGAATAAAAAGCTAAAATGTAAATTAAAATTAAATTTTTAGTAATTTATAGTCAAATTGTAAGCGTACATTCCTTCAGTTGGGCAAATATCCACTTTGTATTAGCTGAAGAGTTGCCATTCGTACGACCAGCAGCGTTGGATGATAAAGTTCAAGCTCATCTTTAAGTTTAAAGCACCACAAAAGCCGCAAAAAGCCGCAAGCGGGATAACTATTATCTTTTTATACATACTTTCTTCTTTATTTTGACATATATTACAAAACACACAAACACGCACAACGTTAGTTTTGCTCCACAGAAGACTTGCACTTTGGTTAAGTTTCCTCTGTTTAGGGACAACACGAAACAACACACTTTAAAGCAACATATTGAACATTATCAAGAAATGCTTCCATTTATTTATTCTACATACCCTGGCCTTTATTATCCATAATTTGGCAAAATTTTTTGTGCAACTTTACACGACGTGCAAGTCCTCAAAGTTAATAAATATTTGTCGCCAATTTTATCGCAACAATCACTGCACTCAACACCTGACTTCGATAATCGATAACAATTTCAGGGTTGCCAAACTATCGAAAATATTATTCGATTCTCTGTACATAGACTATGTATTTTTAAGGTGTATTATTAAAAATGAGTTTTGTTTCCATGAAATTTTCGACTTTATGCCAATTATTTGGGAATTCGACCCACAGTCGACTGGGATCCTCCATCCTGGCTGGCATTGCAAACACGAGTGGGGCGTGGCACACAGACCGTGGCCAAGACAAGGTTTTGCCGCCCCATTCGGCGTCTGGTGAAGTTGCATTGCATTAAATGTCAAGGAAATCGCATGTCCACCCTCGTTTTGTGTGTGCAATTTTATGACACAGGGGAATGGTGAGGCGGTCCGCCCCACTTGTAAAGCATTTTATAATTTAATTTTCATATGGAAACCCATGGCCTCCGCATGGGTGTTGCTATCGATTATTATCGATTATTCCTTTTTGTTTTTGTTGCCAGGCAGCCGGGTAAACCGTAAATCAAGTGGCCCTTGCACTATCCTTTGCCAGGGCTGAGGTTTTCATCAGCTCATTTATCACTTTGGCAACAGAAAGAAAAAAATATAAAACACACAGCGAAACAAAAGACTTAAGCAGCAAACTAAGTGCGGGGGGATTGTCTAATGTTGTCGTCTCTGTCACCGCAACAAAAGTGATAATTAATGTGTAAACTGAGCTACCACCACTCTCGCACAAAATTGTCAACAGTCAAACCTGGAGCTCCACATGCTAACCAAGGTGCTGACACTAAGCACTTGTCACCCAGCCTGGAGCCAGGCGAGTCACTGATACAGCGTAATGGTGATGCAAGTGGTGATGAATATTTTATTAGTTTAATAAAAAAAGTCACTAGGTTAATGCCAAATGCCGTTAGCTGATTAAATATTATTTAATGTGGGTAGATGAATTAATTGCATTCAAATGAATGGCCATGAATTTAACATATTTAAATTGCATTTTATTGCGCAAGCTATAATAAAAATCGGCATTTTTTTTGCATCCACTTTCGCATTTAACGCAACTCAAGAAACCATAAACCTATTTACCGAAATTTACCGGTTGAAATTACGTACGTAATTTTGTAGTAACTGCTGTGTTGAATTGTACATACAGCAGATAAAATATGCTAAGATACCAAATCATGTGGGCACATCAGAGCGAGCACTCCTAAGGTTAAGTTTAATTTTACAAAATAATGGACCTTAAATTTCTTACAACCAACCGAACAATCGCAGGTATAAATGGAAGGGCTAAATGTATAGAAATGGGTAAATATATCATTACAAACTTTATATCAACTTTGACGGTTAACAAATAAATAATATAATTACAAGGGGAACCACTGCGTATGAGTGATTAATAAAATTTGGCTTAGAACCTTTTGGCCTTATAAGCCTATAACCTTTTGGAGCTTATAATAGAACCAAGGCTTCAAACCGGTCCGAACCCGAACCCTTTAGAACCGGTTCGGTTCGGGTTTTTTGGGGTCCCCGAGCCGGACCATGAACCGAACCCCAAATAATTTGCCCCCTCGAACCTGAACCCGAACCGGAAAACTTTTTCGAAAAATTAGGTTCGGTTCACAAAATAAAGTAGTTTTCCTTAACGACACACAGAGATTTTTTGTAATCTAACTGGTATCATTGAAGAAGTTCTCCAATCCTAAGTCAGATTTAAACGATCACTATTTATATGCTGCACACACTCTAAAATAATTAGTAGAGGCCGCACACTTTGTAGAAAACTCTTTACTTACACAATACGAAATCTATTGCAAATAGAAAAGTCGAAAAACTAGTTCTATACAGTGTGACGCGGTGAACTCAATATACAAAATGTGCAAACGCTAACCAAATTTAAAGATTTTTCCATTCAGAGTTCCTTAAATAAACTTTACCTAAAAACATATGATTGGAAGGTAGTTCAAAATAAATATAACTTGCTGTAGCCAATTTATAAAACTTCTTTAAAGCTGAACGATTCACAACGCTTGCTTTTCTTGTCGAGTAATTGTTTTAAAGTCTTCTGCACAAAGCAGCCCATAAATACCTTGTGGTGACACTCGACAGAAGACTGACTTTTAGACACCGTATCAATTCAATAGCTCGGCAGTGGCTGTTAAAGCACGGCGCATGGGGTGGCTCCTAAGCTCCAAGAACAAGCTGTCACTCAGGAATATAGTCCTAATGTCCCGGTATGTAATGTTCCGGTATGAAGATATGGCCAAATTAATGGTATCGCGGCGAAGTCTCACCTGACAAAGATTACAGTGGTCCAGGCGAAGTGAGGCGCATTACGGGAGCTGAATGGTACCTGACAATCAGGGATATTGAAGTTCTCAGTGTTCTTAGACCCGAGATTTCAAAATATTCCAAAGTCAAGGACTTAAAAAATTATTGCCTTGACTACTTATACTTGTTGTTCCAGCAGCTCAGGTATCAGTTGATCGAAAAAAAGTTAGTACAGATGAACAGCTTTTAAAAGATATGCATAATGCTAATTAACTTAAACTAAGCAGCTCTCAAAAGTTGTAAATGACAGCTAAAGAAATCAATTAGTATTTTATTATTAAATTCTTTAGCTGACCTAATTGTAAACAATTAAAATAAAAATATAATTTTAAAAAATAAAAAACTTATCTAATATGTTCCAGCGAACCGAGGTTCGAACCAGAACCTTGAGTTCAGGGGTTTTAGGAACCGGTCCGCGAAACGAGCCTTTGTCCTTACAACGGGTTCGAACCCCCGGACCGAACCTTCTGCCAAATTTTAGAGGTTTGCAGCCTTGAATAGAACAACATATTGCGTTCGCTCTTATATCAAACATTTATATTTATCTCTCCTCGATTTTTGCTAGCAACAATTAATAAATATAAGAATATCTAAGAGACGAAGAATATATGCTGATCAATGATTCGTTAGTCTGTCAGAAAGACCTGTGACACTTTTTTCTATCTACCCTGATGGTCAGATGTAATTTTGTTCGCATAACCATATACCAAACCACAATGCTACTGTGACTGTTTCAGCGCTTTGCAAGATGACGGACAATGCGAGAGGTTCACCAGCTATTGGCGCCAGCTGTTAAGTAACTGGCCATGAAAAAGCTTCTCGAAAACTTGGCCGTTCGGATTCGGCGTTAAACTGTAGGTCCCTTTCTTTTGTGCGAAAAATTATGAGCACACACGCCAAGAGATTAAGAGCAGCTTGGCTTGGACCTAGTTGGCTGTATAACCAATTTTGCGTTTTTACAGAGTTATAGATATTTAAATTATTAAATCAAATTTTTTTTTAGCAAAAACGTATTTAAATCTCTTGACTTGTGGTCCACAGTCAAGTTCCCAATATTCTTTTAAACTTTAAAGGTTGCGTAGATTGCAGTTTGTTGGTGCAAAAGTTTACAACTGACTTAAATTTCACCGTGACTTCTGCTCATCCCTGCGTCCATGCGTGTGCCTCGATTTTTGCTCTATTCCCCCGCATCGCCTTCTGCTCGCTGGTCTTCTGTTTGCAGCTGGACAAATTGCAGTTGTCGTCGTTGTCTTTTTGTATTTTGTGGATGCTGCCTGCTTTTTATAAAATATTTTTTTTTCTTAAGCTTCGTTGTTATGTGCGTAGTTATGCAAACAGTGGCCGGGCAGCAACTTGTTCTGCCGTGGCTGTTGCTGCTGCTGTTCGTTGTCGTAATTAAAGGTCAACATTTGTGCAAGTTGTCAATGGCATGACCATGCACGAGCCTGAAAGTGAGCACTACAAAATGGCAAATGGGGGAAATGGGGGAAGATGCGACTTGAGACTTGAGAAAGGGTCTCCATCTCCATCACCATCGCAGCAGACCGCATAAATAATTCGCGCAAATGAGCTGTTCGCTGGAAAAATAAGAAAAGAAACGTGCAAGGCTAAAAGCTCTCGACACGTAAAGGAAGAGGATCATAAAACTTAATTGGTTTGGTTTTTATATGCATGTAACGTTTTTTAGGTAAAATGGTAAGAAATATTCTTTAGTTATAGATTTTTTCTATGGCAAAGTTATGGTTTCGAAGTAATCGTTTATGTTTCTGTGAAAGTTAAGGGATTTTCCATGTGAGCTTCTTGGAAAATGCTCCTTTATTTCTGTTGAGCAAAAATTTTATTGCTTCCCTGAGATCTCTCTGGTAATTTATGGCATTTCCGAGCCAAACCCGGCAGGAAGTATTTATGAACGAGAAAAACTTTTGCCTTGACTTTGGGTTTGAGACCCTGTCATGCTTATTTGTAATTTTCTGCCAAGGCAAAAGTTTCCCAGATGTTTGCTGCTGCTGCTGCTGCTACTGCTGCTGCGGTTGTTTCATGGGCATCTTTCTCTCTCTCGTGCCGTCAGGTGAAATTTCACTTTTCTGCTTTGGTTTTGAATGTGGCTACATTAAACATTATAACTATTGTTATTCAACCAGAAATATTTTTAATGAAACTGGCCGAGTTGCTGCTCCATTGCTTGCACAAATTGCAGTCTATTCTGCGGCCAAGAGAAGGTGCGCGAAATTGATCAAATAAAAGTTACCTAGCTTACACTGAGAGAAATTTTTGCTGGCAATGAAATACAATATAAAGCAGAAAGGTAATAAAATTTAAGGAAATAATTTATATATAATATTTTTGTTTCCAATCATTAACCTGGAAACGGTTTACTCAATTAACTATCCAATCTAGTATAATTTTTGTTTGTATCAATACAAACCTTAAAAGTGTCAAGTTGATATTTTGGGTATCAATTTGATGCTTAGAATATTAGTTTGATACAAAAACTCGAAAAGTCTTGCTTTTAGGTGAAATAAAGCATGCTGAATATCGCAGCGACGATTGACGTAAAACATTAAGTGTCTGTAATTTAGTGCCAAACTGCAGTAGTTAGATTAGTTAAGAGTAAATGTTTTCCCAGACGACGTGCTTAAGATAAATTATTGGATTTCAATATTCACGGACTTCTAGCTAAGCATACATACCTTTATTTCAAACTTTGTTTCGAAATATAATGGTTTACTATTGTCCAACCTTTGATTTTATTTAAAACAATAAAATTATTTTCTTCCTAGTTTAGTTACGAATTAATAATATCTAAAAAAAGGCTCGTTTTATATATATTTTTTTGGACAATGAAATCAAATGTTCAACAATGAATTTTGTCTATATATAAAAAATCTCATTGGCAAACTCCTCCGAAACAGCTTGACTGATTTTAACGAAATTTTTTTTTGGTATATATATGGATGGTGCACCATAGGTTTTTAGCTACAGTTCGTACCACTAGGTGATTTGAGTGTCCCTCTGTAAAACATTCTTTTGAAATAACGATGCAGTAGGCAGCTCTTATGTGGCACTCTTTGTCTCATTACTGTAAAAATTTTGTAAAATTACTAAAATATCGTTTTTTATTAATCTATTCAAATTGCTCTATCTGTGCGTGTGTTACAGTTAACAATGCCAGCAACACGTAGGGGTAGTTATTTGGGCCGACCAATGAATGCAGCAACACAAATGCGAAATTTTAGGGCAGCAGGAACTGATCAAAAATTATACGAAATAAATGAAATTAGGCGTGTCAGAGTGTCGCTATTGGGTTCTTCTCAATCGCAAGTGGCACGAGCTTTCCGAAGTCAAGAACAAAAACTGGAGCAGAGAATTGACAGACAACGTAAAAGAATTGACAGACAACGCCAACAAGTACATCTAGCTTTTATCTGCTTCGTTCCTTCGTCTCGCATTCGCGAATAAGTCAGATATCAAATATTCCGCTCATGCGAAAGTCCTGGTTGGTCTTATGGACAAAGAATATCCCAATTGTCATGGGCTTAAATTCAAAAATGAGTCCGGATGAGACGCATCAGAAAAAGTGCAAGTAGGGTAACTGGGTGAGTAATAGCAATTCACAAAATTATAACAACCAGAGAACCAACTTATCATCTCGAATAAAAGCTTTGCAGGCTCTAGAAGAACAAATAATCTTATTACTGTCCGGAATAGGCTCTCTTGTTGTGATAAACATTTCTTTCAATGCGCCGTTCGACTTTGGAATAGGATACCGCACAATATTAAAACAATTAGGAGTGTACCGCTTTTAAAACAATCCATAACAACCTTTTTTAAAACAAACTCAATATAGCTCTAATCATACTTAATAAAAACCATAATAAAATAAAATATTTAAAACTATAATAGCATTATATTTAAAATTTGTAATTTGAATTCAATTGTGAAAATGTTAAATTTAAATTAGGTCCAACAACGTCTGTGTTAAAATTTTGTGTGTTTTTGTGACTAATGCTAGTATTTTAAGTAACAATGTTTACTTTAGCATTAGGAAGATGATTAATAATAAATAACAAAATAACAGTAAATATCTTTAATAAAGACACACTTATTTTGCTTAAATATACATAGTTCATCTGTATGTTGTTGTGTCTTTAGACAGGATATATACCACATCACATTGCCGCTGTGGCTGTTTTTTGCAAGATGACGCCCAAAGCGAGAGGTTTGAAACGAAGATAGTTTTAAATAAGGTTCTCTGCGAGTGCGTAAAGTTCTGCATGTATGGGGTTCAGAATGAGGCACACCATTACAGTGACGTCCATTTAAATAACATTCGCCTGCACACGGAGCAAGCAGAGTGATAGAACAATGTTTCCCACAGTGAGATACCCACACCTAACGATTTTATTTCATTATTGTTAATAAAATACATTTTTTTACAGGTTCAAAATTAAAAGTAATAAGTTTTTAAAATGTTATGTTTTTATTTGAATGGTAATTTATGGAGAGCTGAATTGATACTACAAACTTGATCAAATGATAAAATGTTAAATTGATAAAAGCTAGTATAAAAATGATACCAAAAGTGTGAGCCTGATATAAGTTAGTATCAAATTGATGTCATTTTAGTACTTTTCAGTATATCAGCGCATTTGGAACTTAAAAGTTTCAACTTTATGACTTAATAGTGTCATTTTTGATAATTACTTTTATTTCTGAGAGTTCGATCAAATCATTTTCGAAATATATTCCCTCCTTTTACCCCTTTTATTCATTATTATTACACTTATCCTTCTTGATTTCTTCTCTAAGTGTACGACGAGTGCTTCGTCATGCTTTCTTTGTTTTTATGCACAATGTTCATTGTGCGATAGTTTGGTTGTTGTTGCTTTTTCCCTGCGCTAATTACAGCAAGCGTTGTTGTTGTTGTTTTTGCCAGTGATTGATTGCAAAGTGCAACGTTGTGCCTGCTGATGGAAGATGTTGTTGCTTTTGTTTTTGTTTTGGGGGGCTGCTCCCATCAAGCGTGGCACGTGTTGCGTTTAATGTGCAGTTTCTATTACTCTCGCTGCGCGGCGCAATTGAAAGTGAAACTCTGGTTTATGAGCAGCAGATAGGCATAGCCTCATCCTACTCCATAGACTGGGCAACTTGCACTTTTGGCTCTGGAGGCCAGTCTCCATTGATAATTGACCTCATTTAAGATGCGGCCGTTGCGATAAGACTGATAGGAATTAAAAGCGGCATCCACTAATTTAGCTTGAGGTTAGGGGAAGGAGTGGGAAAGACCATGATGATGATGATGCTTATCAAGGCGGCCCTTAAGCCTAGACCAAAAAGGCTCTTGACTGGCTGCTGCTGCTGGAGTTGCCAATTGCCAATCGCAGGCAGCAATCGCGCCACGCTAACGAGACGACGATGACTATGACGACAACAACGTGCTGCAGGCATTTGCCAGCGAGGGTTGACTTAAGAATAGAAATGTTCTAGCAATGAAAACTGGTCTACCGCTTCCAACCACCCTCGTCCATTTGACCGGATTCTGTACCTGAACCACGAGACGCGCCTTGCAGTGGCTGCGCGCTGCATAAGCATCTGTAACTTTTCGCGCTTATCTAAGCCATAAATCTTCGATGGCGGTGGCAAGTCCAACTTCTAGTCAAAGACCAACTCCCAAGTCCAAGTCCAAGGAGTTTCGAGTCGTGCGGGCGTTGGCTTCGCTGATGCCCATGTGACGAAGCCAGCGACTGACTGACAATCAGAGTCGATGCTCGATTTGCGATTCGCGATCCTCGATTCGCGATCCGACATCTGGCCGTCTCGTCTGCCCGTCTCTAATGGGCTAATGTCACACTTCTTATCTAACCAACAGGCTTCTGGCCAAAGTCAGCTTCTAATAAATGCGACCCACATACGCGACCAGTTGGCCTGACCAAAAAAAAAATAAATTTTTGCCCTGTCTTGGCCTGGCCCCAAAAAAAAAAACAAAACAAAATCTCCTCCCATTCGGCTTGCAGGCAAGCATTTCCAGTGGCTCAGTGGCAATAAATTTCAATTTGCAGGCTAGCTGGCTCTGTCCCTCCGTCTCTCTGTAAGTCTCGACCGGACTAGGTTGCTGCCTGGCAACAACAATGCAATGCGGAGGTAAAATGATAAAAATTCGATTACATTCAGGTGTGAAACTTACATATATTGCAGCGATTTACTTGTTTGTACGCTACATTCATGTTAATGAGGCTTGCTGGCTAGACTAGAGCACAGAATTCAAAAGACTTGGAAGACGAACTTGATTTAAATGTTACTTATAAAGGCCTATTTCCAGATGACATAAAAATTTATTTCGACACAATACTTCATTCAAATATGACTGCTTTGCAATCGCATTCAGATTTCAAAACAGTTCAAAAGTGTTTCTATTCATGTGAACTTCAACATAAAAATTGATTTTTATGTCATCTGGAATCAGGCCTTAAGCAAGAAAATATACCCTAGAATGAAGTCCCCTACCAAAACGTATAATTTCTATTTCTATGTGAAACTACTAAATAAATTTGTAACAAAAACAAAAGACTTAGAACACAAACTTGAAATTTTAGAACTTTTCCTATACACCTAAAAGGCTTACAGTATTCAAGAAACCTTTTCCCAATCTTTTCCATCTGACTTGGCCACTGAAGTAGCTCATTGCAGAATCGACTCAAATATCATTTTTCTCCTGCTTCCAACTTCGGTTGCTGCTGCCGCTGCGCTGCTCTAGACTGTGCCAATTGCCAAGTTGGCTGGAGGTTGGCTTGCATCCTTTTTTTCTGTTGTTTTTTTTTTTTTGTTGCCCATTTGGGCTGCAGCTTCGGCCCTTGTTGGTCATTAATCATGCGCTGTGAACGACAAGCGTATAAGTTACCTAGCCCGGGATTGGCCCCAAAAAAGCCCATTGGAATTGGGGACTGAGGGCGCTGGAAAAGAAAGCCTTTGCCTAATTGGATGCAGATGCAAATATTTGCGCTTCGCTGAGTTTTGGTTATTTTGTTGTGTTTTGACATGCAATGAATTTGTGTCATAATTGATTTGTTTAGCACGCGATCAATTAAAATTAGTTTTCACTTTTACGCAAGGAAAACTTATTAAATTACAATTTCTCCCTGGGAGAGAGAATATCACAAGACGTGAGGAATTTCCAGGGGATACACCCACTTCTGAGCGGCTGCCATCTCCATCCCCCACTCCCGAGCCGTCAACAGCCATTAGCACTTTGGCACATAATTGATACGTGGCTGGACCATAAAGCAAAAATGCATAG
Source organism: Lordiphosa clarofinis (assembly GCA_018904275.1). Taxonomy (NCBI): domain Eukaryota; kingdom Metazoa; phylum Arthropoda; class Insecta; order Diptera; family Drosophilidae; genus Lordiphosa; species Lordiphosa clarofinis. Next base: position 28,719 of record JAEIGQ010000007.1, on the reverse strand, counting down.
ACATCCACTTCGCCATAGACTCACGGGTCAGAAAATGACGTTGTACAAAAGAAAAAAAGCGATGTAGACTTTTTTCCATGTTCTTGAGATTTTCTTACACAACACCTTGGGGGCGTTGTGTGTGCCGTTTGCCATACGACACCAAAGCAGCACAGGAACAACAACAACAGCTACATCGATGAGGCAGATGAAGGGCTGCCATCTGAAGAGTCTGTGTGTGTGTGGAGTAGTCTCTGGCTTTGGGCCGGGCTCGTTCCGGACTCGAGCCGCAACGTAACTAACAATTTATTTAATACGATGTACGTGCGCTTTAATAAAAGGCTCAATCAATCTGTGAGCGAAGAACAAAAACCAAAAAAATGTATTCAAAAAAGATTTAGGAATGTTTTGTAAAATGAAAGAGCTAAACGAATTGGGTAATGCTCTTTGTTAAATCATTTTTGACAAGAAAACTTGGAGAGAGAAAGACGAAGGGAAGGGATTAAAAGAAAGTTGAAAAAGTGAGATTCGTCTGTGGTAGGGAGAGAGGGGCCCTTGTCATTTACACACCAGCCCATCTTAGACAACATATTATTTAAGGATTAAGCTTCATATATACATACACTAGCAAATAACCCGTCGCGCTTCGCTGCGCCTTTAACAGTATAGAAACAACGCACACCCACTTCCCGCCCTCTTCCCGTCCACTTCCCGCCCACTTCCCGCAAACATCCCACCTACATAACACCCACATCCCACCCACATATCATCCACTTCCCGCCCATTTCCCGCTCACATCCACCCCACTTCTCACCCACATCCAACCCACTTTCCGCCCATATCCTACCCATTTCCCGCCCACATCCCACCCACTTCTCACCCACATCCCATCCACTTCCCAACTACTTCCCAGTGGGCATCCCGGGGGTATTTCCAACATCGGAAAATAAAAACAAAAAAATGAATTCTCATTTTTACCTTACAAACCAAGTTTCCAGTCAATCAGATGAAAAAAATGTTATTTTGCATGTAGAATTTTCCGGGAATTTCCCGACCGTCAGGTCAAATTTTCCGACATTAGAAAATCACATTTCAAATTATTTCGTATTCCGCCCTTACAAATCCAGTTTCAAGCTAATCGGATGAAAAAGAGTTATTTTCATGCAGAATTTTTCGGCCATTTTCCTCGTAGGCGGATTTTCCGACATTAAAAAATCACATTTCATATTATTTCGTATTCTGTCTTTACAACCCGAGTTTTAAGCCAATCGGATGAAAAATAATATTTTTCATGTTTTTCCGACTTTTTCGAGTGGAATTTTAAAAACCCCTAGATGACGCACTTTCACCACTAACAGAAACTCCTGTCCAAATTAAAGCCCTCTATCTCTTACCGTTTGGGCTGTGCGATGATTGCCCATCAGTCAGTCAGTGAATCAGGACACTCTCTTTTATATATACACAGAAAAAAATAATGATACGATCTGGGGCTCAATGTTATATTTTTTTATATTAATAAAATGCCGATATGACAAACTTAAAATTGACCTGTTCGAATGTATCAAAATTATCATTTTAAGATCAAATTTATATTTCATTATTTGATTATTGCAGAACAAAAAACAATCAATTACAAATGGCAGGTCGTACATCCAATACTACTACCACGCGTTCATTTTTAGCTAAGAACTAATAATTATTGTTTTATAGAAACAGAAAAAGAACGAATTTATAATTCCTTGACCCCGCCTTGAATGGGGATCGAACTCGGGACCACTTGCACGTCGCAAATTGGCATGGCATTTTACCGCACTGCGCTATCGGGCATGTTGTGCACACATGGCTGAGAGCCTACTTATACATTTGAAGTTTGGACTTGCAAAACTATCTGTCTCTTTCCTTTTCGCATTTTCAATAAATGCCTTTCCTATTATGAGAGTTTCAAAAATTAAAAAATATCTTTCTAATCTTTTCTAATATCATTTGAAAAATAGATATTTCTTACGGTTATAATGAAACGTTATAGTTTAGAAATGATATGAAAAAATGATATTTGACAACATATTAAATTAACCAGCCCATATCAATTTGATATGGATCTTATTTTTTTTCTGTGTACAAACATCCCGTCGCGCTTCGCTGCGCCTTCAACAGTATAGATAAAGATTAGATTATTTTAAAGTGTTGATAGACGGGTAAGCATAGGAGGACTAGAACAAACGGTCCAACGTTAAATAGGAGGTGTAGATCAAAAAATTAATACAAAAAAATCAATTACACATTACAATTTGAAGATTTGATAGACAAAGGGAAAACGGGAACTCAGCCAGGCATCTCTGAAGGACAAAGGCAAAGGTCACCTCCCACCGGGGACAAACGTTCCAAGGAGGACCGCAGTATCTGTAACCTAGAATCCACAAAAATCCTGACCATTGTACAGGAAAATCATCTAGAATCACTATCACCCCTTCTCTAAACTAGACTTTGGTGCCAAGTGTAGTTATACAAGTGATGGAAATTCCAACCATAGTCTTTATAAGAAAATAAGAACGTCATATATTTAAGAAACAACATTTCGCTGAATACCAAAAAGAAAGCGCTCAGTCATCTTATAATTAAGCAAATTATAAATACAATTACATTTAATTTAAATAGCTTATTTTAAAAAGATCTTCCTGTAATATCTCTAGCAGTAAAATATTGTAATTCTCAGGTTCACTGCAGGGGGCTATGTTTAGGCTTAGACTGCTGGGAAATGTAGAGTTTTAATGTTCTGATGTATTTCTGATATAGCCTACTAGTTTCCTTTGAATCGGTCGAGTAGTTAAGAGCTCAAAATCCAGGCTCGATTCGTACTTAAACTTTCAAACCCAGGAATAAAATAAATATGTTATAAATTGAATTTAGATCGTCTTGTTTTTTTAAAAACCCAGTTGACTCTCCATTATAATCGAGTTACATAGCAATTGGCAAAGCGAACATGCCATACTACAATATCTAACCCAAAGTACTGGGGTGCATTAAGAGAACCTCTGAGAAGTGTGCATACAAAGTCTCAAGTGCTTTGGGGCCTGAGGTATGATGCTGCCTTCGACATCAACTATAGACTCTAGTGACAGATACATAGACAACCAACGACGACGACGGCGACGACGACGACTACGCTTGACGACTGTCGATCCTTTTGGCGCTGCAGCAGACAGCGTGTCGAATGGGTATATGCGGCAGGCGGGGCAGACTGAGCGGCTTTTCGCTAATGAAGCCATAAAGATATGTATTATTCCATAAATTTAGCTGGGCACCCACACTGAGTGAGTGACAGGGACAGACAATAGTCTTACATCCTGCCTTTGCATCGCCGCCGCCGCTTGTGATAATCTTGGGTCATGTTTATGCATTTGAGGACGGAAATTGCATTTAATTTTAACAACAATTAGCCACGCAACAAAGGGAGAATCTCCTAAGTTTATACTCACTAAGAGTCTTCGTGGTTGGCTGTTTTTTTTTTTTGTTTTTGTTTTGTTTTAGCTCTTCCTGATTGCGGCCTCAAACGCCTAACAAGGTGTCAATATCTTAAAAATTTTATCTTTCTGCACATAAAACTCAAGCGGATCATAGTAAATCAGCCTTTGGTAGGCAGACGATGGCCATGGCCCAAGGCCCACTCTTAGGCCAAAGCCTTTGCCATAGTCTGAACCACAACAATGGCCTGGCATGGGTTTTAGTTTTGGGCCTGACCAATGGGGCGAGCAATGTGCTTTTTATACGGCGGATTTACGAGCCAACTCGACGACGTCGTCGTCGTGGCAAAAGAAATATTCGATGGCCAGGCAACGATTAAAACGGACGCTACACGCATGCGCGCGCACACACACAGTTACATTAACAACAACAACATCAGTAACAGCATCACACTTACTTACATATGCAAGTGCGGCATAATGGACTAAAACATATGTATGAAATTTACTATGCAGGCTGGAGACGTAGAAACAGTCCTTATGCATTAATGATAGTTGAAAATTACTGATAGACATTTCTAAAGGTGTTTTAAAAGTCAGATAAGGCAACGATGAGAAAATCTGGACTTGTTAAGACTTGTTAAACTTTAACTTTTAAAAGTCATTTCTGAAATTCAGTCTGATTAATTTGGATCCAGTTTTTTATCCGAACAGGATAAATCGGCGTGTAAACGTCAGAATGTATAATTCAAATATAACAATGTTTATGGCTGGAGGTAAGACTATCTATGGTTGGTTACCAGAAAAATTGCAATTGATTAGGCAGCTGCCAAGTGGATTAAATTAGTCACAAAGAGTCGACCTGATCCAAGATCTAAATTTGTGAACTTTATATAAGAAAAAACAACGAATACACCGAATCCGACACGGAGCTCGGAATAGGTCAAATATTTCAATTCAGATCAGTGCCGGCCAAATAGAATCAGAACAATATGACTGTCGTTTCTCCGAGATTTAGTGACTCAAGATTTCGAAGTAAAAACACCTTATCCAGGCGAAACGCTCGAAAATGGAATAGACGAAAATGGGAGGGGTTGACTTTTTTGATCTCTATTGTAATTTTTGTTTTGTTGCTTTAATATCACCTCAATTTTGGCCAATTCTTCGAGCTTCTCCACCGATGGAATGGAATTTAAAAAAGCATTAAAGGGTTTATTCTTTTGCAAACCGATCGTTTTGGGTCTACGATTTTTAATATCAATAAATTTTTTCCGAAGTAAGTCTGACCAAACATGATTTACCGTGTTTAAATTGAAAATTTCGAAAAGGGATTTTAATATTTAGAAATATATTTATCGGGATTTTTTTTGGACAGGTCTTAGTTTGAAATCGCTGAATATTGTTTTACCACTAAGCAATCATATAATATCTTATAAAATCAATATCATCATTATATCTTTATTTAATAATTTTAAATGCCATAAGGCAAGAAATTTAATCCTTTTTATGTTTATTGAAGGAGTAGAAATAATTTTAGTTGATTTTTTTGTGCTGAACAAGAATCTGAGTGTGGATCCATCACTTTTAAATTTTTGTTAATTTAAGTCTAAAATGCATAGAATGACTATTTTTACAGTTCTTAGACAAGATTTGTGGGAACACTCAATTGTCTTTAAAATATTGGCCAATTGGGTATCACGATCTTGTTTAAAATTATTTACCACAAATAAAAGGAAAAGCAAAAAAATTTTTTTTTATTTTCAGATCCATCAAAGCAACTTCATTAGCAACTTTAACATAAAATATACAATCGCTACATTTTTGCATCCTATAATGATAAAATTCTAAAAAAGCTATTAAAAATAGTGAAATTAAATTTTCTGGAGAATTGAAAAAAATAGTTGTCCACTCCAGAAATAATTACCCATATGTCTATGTGAAATGACTAGTAGCACTAAGCAAGAAATATATATATATAAAATAATATAAATATATATTTCTTGCTTAGTGCTAGTAGCTAGTGGCCTCTAAAGTTATCCCACTCATTTTTCTTAGAGCAATCGTCTCTATGGGATCTGGTTGATAAATGAGCGGTAAGCGGAAAATAAAAATGTATTTTGCTGCCACCAGAATTAAGTCAAATTTACAAACTTCAGAGGTCATGGTTTTTTTCACAACGAAATTCCGAGAAAAATTTTGAAAATATTTTTTCGTGTCAAACTTTCAGAATCCGTCGGAATAATTTTCAAATTTCAGAACTTGTTAAGTCTATTAGTCTAATGACCAGCCTTCTGTACTCTTTTTGCATTGCATACCTAAAATAATTTTGCCATTTCCAAAACGTGTATTTAAAATGGTTTATCTTGGCTTAATCAACCTTAGGCTTCTTATTAAAAAGATGTCTGGCCAAAATTATTAATGTGGATATCTTCCTATTTTTTTCAAATTGAATACAACGAGTCATATTAAATGATTTATCTTCAGCGATAGTATCTAGGAACTTTACTTTTTGGTTTGTTTATCAATGATCTTCCTCCGATTTTTAAGTCATATGATGTTAAACTTGACCTCAATAAACTTTAATCTTGCTGCAACATTAATATAATCATGATAAATGAAAGTTCATGTCATTTTACCGCACTAAACCTGCTCTAAATACATACTTTATTTATCAAAGAGCTTTGGATCGCATTACCTCAGTTCAGGATCTAGGCGTCATAAGCTTTGCTTCAAAGCTCTGTAAGGTAACAGTTTGCTAGGTTTCATAAAGAGTTGGTCTAAGGAATCTGATGATCCACACATAACTAGGCTTCTTTACATGTCTCTCGTTCGCCCATTGGTAGAGGTAGAGTGTTGCTCAAGCATTTGGTCACCTCAATATAGTTTCTATCCAGATATACTGGAGCCGGTTTAAATACAGTTTCTTCACTTTGCGCTTAGGGGTTAAACTGGCATGCTAGTCGCTGTTGCCTCCCTATTTAGTAAGGCGACGACTTCTGAACTTTCCTACTCTAAAAGACCGAAGGTCTAGTCAAGGTGTGATTTTTTTGCATTAGCTGTTTGTATACATCACCTATAGGTGATGTAATTGTAATGTAAATTTGGTCATACACACTTTGTTTTTTGCTCTTAAATCATTTTCTATTTTATTTTAAATTTGCTCTTAATCATAATTAACCTACCTAATCACATGGCCAGCATTGTAAAAGGGGGCTCGCTGTCTCGCAATGTTCACTGGGTGTTTGCCCCAGCAGCATTTGCAACACCAACACAACACCACCACCAGACCGGCATCCCAGCTTCGGCATCAGCATTGAGACTCGCTTGGTGGATTGGGATTGGGTAGCATCATCTGCGCCTTGCACGCACGTGATTAAAAGCGCAGCCCCGTCGAGCTTAGAGGGGGTAGTGTGGAGTAGAGTGTGTGTGTGCTTGCTTATAAATCAGAATTCACTCTTTTCGGTCGCCGAAAGACGACAATGAACTCGATCTGCGGAGAACAAACGCTGCGTACGCACCACATATTGATAAATAAATAAGATCGCCGAAAGGCTTTTGTTTTGGAGCAAGTTCAATGCACTTGTGCATCTGCCAACTGGTTTAAATTTAAATTTGAAAATGCACTTCAAGAAGATTTACGAGCGACCAGAACATTGGCAATTGAATTGCCAAAAACCGAAATTAATAACCAAAAAGAAGGGAAAATGCAATAGCGTTCCATGCCTGACTTCTGACCCAGGCTTGTCCGCCTTGTCTTGTAGCAAATAAATTAAAGGCGTTCATGAAGCGCTTCAGGGCTCTGACACATTTCTACTAGTCCAGGCAAACTGTCGGCACTTTTATGGCCCCAGACATAAAAATCGCTCGGAATCAATCAATGCGGACTTTGGCGCCTCTCCAGAGGGAGGTAAAACGTTAAGGCCATAAAAACAGGAATTTAAATAAACCAGAAATGTGATCCCCAGTTAACTTTTTTTGGCCTGCGCACGAGCCACAGCATTTCCTTGATCTTCTTGCTCACTCATCAGTTATTAACGCAATGTGTCTCGAATTTGTCAAAGTGAAATTTAATCGAGGAAAAAATAAGAAAAACGGAATATTAGAAGAATTGCCTAAGCTGGTAGGGATTACATAAAGCCTAAAAAATAAGACAGACAAGCGACAGTTTTAATTAGAGAAAGAATGAAGAAGAAACTAGCTGTGAGGCTGGATTACACACAGGAAGAAATGCAATGAGAAGTAATAAACTACCATGGGAATTGTAAAAATAACCAACTGGTAGTCAGCCTCCCACAATCATCGCTCATACTCGCCAGGGGCCCACAAATTTGACTACCACGCTCTTATTTATATGACGCCACAAGAAGTGTTTTTTTGTTGTTTTCTTTTTTGGGGCATGCCGAAAGGTTATTTACCCGCCTTCATGTCAATAGTGGTTTTCAAGTACAAGGCGGATTCGCCGGGTTCAGGTTCATAAGCAGATCTTTCAAAACGATACCTTATTTTGTTTTTATTTTTATTTTTTTGGCTAAAGCAAAGATCGAAGGGGTATAGCTGATGGGGTTGGGGAAGGGGTGCTGGAAGAGTCAGTTGAAGTCGACACGATCTACATAACATTTGCTGCGGCTAATGGCTACGCTGTGAGCTGTGCCAAATATGGAGATGGATATGGACTGGCCACTGAGCAATGAGTCCACTTCAGCCTTGTTTACACTGGCCTAAAGAATGTGGTTAGAATTTCAAAAAGAGCATAGGAAAAGAAAATTCTTTGCTAATTGATAACAAAAAATCGATTAATTTGTATAAATCATACTGAAATAAATCCCATTCTGATCGTTTATGAAATCCACAGGTAACTTAAATTTTAATTTTAAAGTCTGAGTTGGATATTAATAAACTAAAGTATGTCAAGTCCCAAGCGATTATTTAAGTCGAGTTCGGTTGAGCCTAATTTAAGAGCGGCTTTATTTCTCTTAATGTTCTAAGTCCTGTTGTTCTTCGTTCGCTATAAAGTTAACGGACAGTTAGATTTCTAAAATTATCGTCTTTAAAGTCTGAACTAACAAATTGTAGTCTAACTTATTCTATTCTAACTTACTCTACTAATTCTAACTTATTCTCTCGAACTTTTCTTTGAGAGCAGTGGAAAGCAGCAGCACAAAACGATTATTGAGAAAAAGCGAACAGCAGCCGCTTCACTCCTAGTTGACCTTTCGAATTGTAGAATTAAGGATTTTTAAACAGGTTTGCTTGAATTGGACTTGTTCAATGTCCTTCCTAAAGGGGGCAGATAAGTAAGCAACATTTTCTAACTCAGCTATTTACCATCCGATCTTAATGAAAATTTTACAAATTATAGATATTAAGGGTGTTCCTGATACATTTTGGACTTCGAATTTTTATTTGCGACAATAAAGTTGTAAAAATATTTCAAAATAGTAAGGAACGGTGCTGTTTGTATAAAGTTTTGCAGCCAACAGGGCTTTTCTTTAAAACGTGATTCAGAGTTTATAAAGCAACATATTTTGAAGAGACGTCAGTGGCAGGAGATGGACAAAATCCAATGTTGTGGAAACACTGCCAACCGATACCAACTCGACAGATTTCTAACCCTTAAGAGAAAGTTGGAAAATCTCTTCATCGCTGGAACGATGGAAGTCTATTCTCAAAGCTTAATTTTCTACTACTGTTTTACTAAACTTAATAACGTGTTTGCTTAAAAATGTTCAACGAAATTAACCGAACCGAACGGTTTTTTTAGTCTTGATTCAGCATTTTCCGGTGTTTATTAAAATAAATTTTATTTTATTTTTATAGTCGGCCAATTTGCCGATTATCAACATGATTTATAGGTCTTTTCTGGAAAGTGATTGGATTTTGTGTGACAGTTTTTTTGTAATTTTCTGCAGTTATCTGGTCACACCGAAACTAAAATCGAAATCATAATCAGAATCACTTGCAGGAAGACCCCTATTGTGAATTTAATTGTAACTGTGGGAGTTACTGAAAACTTTTTATTGTGGGAGCGGGAGTGGCCGAGGCAAGAAACTTAAACAAACTTGATCTGCAGACAGAAAAACTCTCTAATCTTGATGCTGATCTAGAATATATATTCTTGATACATACTGCAACAAAAGTATCAGTCAAAAGCGCATTTTCATATCCACAATTTTTTTACATACTCAAATTCATTTTTATATTCACCTGACACATATATGTGGCTAAATTGTTGAATCAAAATTACATGGGGATTATGGGGGATACCAAAAGAATAATAAATACAGAATTCCCAGATCTTTTTTTTTAATTCAAGTCAATGTCTAAAATCTAGGATTTATGAGATAGGGAAACTTATAATTCTTTCATCTTCTTTATCATCTTTATCATCTAAAACATCAACAAATTACATTAGATGTAAGTGACATCCATGAGCATTTGCCTACAGAAGCACTACTCAAAACGGAAATCAAACGATACTTCCTATGAGTCAACTTTTGCATGGACACTGGGTTAAACGAGAGCGTAAGTTAAAGTCGGCTCTAACCGACTTCGATATACCCGTTACTGATGAAAAAACATGTTTAACAGTGTTCCTGCGTATGCAACATTTTTTTTTATGGTGGGAGGGGGGGTAGCGGGGGGGCTTGGTTTTTTGCTCATAACTTGAGAACCGTTCATCCGATCTTGATTATTTCTTCGGCAAATCTATTCATTTGCTAATTACTAACTGTCTCTAGAATCGTCTATCTTCAAAACTGTAGGAGATGAAATGATTCTTTCTGCCTGTTACATACATTTGCACGACTTTAGTATACCCTTTTTACTCTACGAGTAACGGGTATAAAAACTTACGTAGAACTTTTTGTTGCATATTGTAAAAGTAGGAGGGGTCGTGGAAACATTTGACCTACCTAGGATGTCCCAGCTAATCGTCAAAAACCGCTTAATTCATAGATTTCAAACTTTGACTCGATTTATGCGAAACGATTTTAGCGTAAATGACCAGAGATTTGTGTATTTATTATTGTAAATGTAAATAGTGTTCTAAAATTATTTACATGCCTTATACATTCGGCCATATGTACATATTTTTGACAATGCCTCCTGTATAAATTAGTTCCCCAATTTTCTTCAGTTTCAAAAAATTTTGTTATCAGCCCCGAAAACTATGTGTATTGAATCTGAACGAACTAGGTTTTTGTTTGAGAATGTACATTTCCAGTGGAATCACAAAATTTAAAAATGGAACTAGGCTATTTAATGAACTCTTCAAAAATATTAGAATTTTGGTTTCATTTGGCAACAAAATAATATCTGTCTGATCCAAAATAATATCATTCACTTAAATTGATATTAAAAAGTTTCAGAATGATAATAAAAATGAAAAAATAACATGTTTAAAATATCGATTTGAAATTTTTAACATATCAACCTAATATATTTTCTAATGAAAAATCTAATTCATTTTCCCGGAGTTCAAAATCATTTCAACATTTTCAGCAACCTACTGAACCCGCACCGTGAACCCAAACATAGATTGTTAATGTCACAACGGTAACTCAACAAAGTGTGGCCGATGCAACAGTTTGTGTTTAATCCTAATTTGGTTTGGACATATGTAAGCTTTAGTAATAATGAAATAACAAAATATTCCTGTTTCAAGTTTTCTATAAGATGTGATTCAATTCAATTAATTAATAATTAAAAATATTTATTAATCTTCCTAAAACAAAACACACTTACCAATCCAAGTTTTTTCACGTTACAAAAAAAAAATTTGAATTCGCAAATAAATTTTGATCCTCAAACTGCTTAGCCAGTGTAAGCGGGGCCTAATTCTAACTGTAATTTCCGCTGATGTCGAGCGCGCGCCGGCTACAATAACACTTATACAGAATCGAAGTGCTGCCGCCTCAACAACCTGAGCACTCCATATCGATATATCATTAGCGGGCTTTTGATTTACAATCGCCTTTTGTCTGCATTTACACAATATTTTTTTTTCTTGTTTGGCCTTTTGTTTGGGCCATTTGGTTGGCTAGAAAGGCAAACCGCAAAACAGTCAATGGCTAATAGCACTTTCCTGGCAAAAAATCGATTCGCATATGCAGAACGAATGAAAGTGTTCTTCAAGCCCGGCTCGGGTTCCAGTTGGGTGCGGTATGAGTTCGAGGCGGCTGTTGGCTTCGAACATGTCTCAAACGACGAATAAGCCAGGCCAAAGACGAACTTGCAGAGAACTTGAAGACAGTTGAAGTTGGTTAAGCGAAGCGAACGGACGTGGACGCGAAGGAGAAGTAGAAGTAGAAGAAGAAGAAGTGGGAAAAAGCAAAAGACGAAATAACGAAACGCGTTCGAGTGTGTGTGTGTGAACTGAGAAATGTGCAGCATTTGAACGGTAAACTACAAGAACGGAGTTCGGGCTACGGGTTACGGTTACGGGTTACGTGGGTCCAAATGGCCAGAAGACGTCGCCTAGTGTTGCACATACTGCTAATCCTGCAGCTGATCTCTGCCTCGCTGGAGGCACGCAGCTCCAGTGTGAATAGCAGTAATATATGGAGACGAGTGCGTCTGGTGACCAGCCAGGAGAGTGAACGAAATGCATATCAAATGGTCAAGACCACCACAAGCAGCACGACCAGCACCAGCACCAGCAGCACTAGCACCACCACTCCCAACCCACCTTCAGCACGCTCAGCCAAACAATTGGATCTCATCTTACCGGAGAGTAACAACATTTCCAATGCCGCTCGCTTGGAAATGTCCACCGAATTCTTTGTGGTGCCCACTCTGACAGCCAAAACGTCCACCACCAGCACCACAAAAGCCACACCCACACGTAGTTCGGGTGCCCGTGCCAGATCGGCGACAGGAACACGCGCAAATGCAGGAAACAGCAGTGGAAGTGGCACCCCACCCAGCATAGTTTCCACTCATCTGCCCTTCAATGGCCTGCGCAAGGAGCCTTGGGTGGTGCCCGTTCTGGTGTTGGCCACCCTAACCATGCTGATGATGGCTGCCTTTGAGATTTTTGTGCTCTTCAAGGCCTGGCGCACTTCACCCTCGCGCAGACATCTGTTCTTGGGACAAATGCTGCTGCTGGGACTGTTTGCCTGTGCCAGCTTGGGTGCCATTATCACGGCTCAGCCCACGCTGCTGAGTTGTGGAGCGATACGCTTTGGTGTGGGCGTGGCCTATGCGTTGGTATTTGCCGCCCTGCTGGTGAAGTGTGTGTTCCTGATCAGCCTGAATGGAGGAGTTTATCTCCCAGCACCCTATCAAGGATTACTTTTACTGTTTGCCTTGCTCATACAAGTGGCTATAGGAGGACAATGGCTATTGACTCAGCCACCTGAGGTGTATACCACCAGTGTACCTGTTATGGGTAGCGGTTTCCTCTCCACCACAGTGGCCTCGCAAACCAACTACTCGGCCCTGTTCTACCCCACTTCCTACACCACCCTCGATGGCACTCCGGAGATATATACCAGAATAGCAGCCGTGAGCACCGTGCTCATTCCTCTGTGTAAAACCCAATTCTCCGAGCTGCTGTTCTCCCTGATCTACATTGTCTTCCTGATTGTCTTCATTGCTGTTTTGGCCATCAAATCCCGTGGCATACGGGATAATTATCGAGAAGCCACCTATATAGGATTGGCCATTGGCGGTGCCATTCCCATTTGGCTGGGTTGGATGCTTTGTGGTCTAGCGGTGGCCGAGAGACATAAGGATGCTTGCATTGCCTTCGGCTTGGTGGCTACTTCGGCTACCGTTTTTCTGGTAATGTTCATGCCCAAGGGCCGTCAGCTGGCCGCCATGGGCAAGGAGGGTCTCTATGTGGAGGATCGTGAGGAGCAGTTTAGTTCACTGAGCCGCGCCGGTTCCGGTTACTCGCCCTCCTTCTTTCACTTCAAGCCCATCAAGTATGGTGTTATGAGTGGCTGCGGATTACCCAATTCCGCTTCGAATACGGGACAGGGGCTAAGCTCCAAGCATTGCTCCAGTGCCAATAACGGTGGAGGTAAGTCGAAATTCAATTAAAATTATTTTAACTTCACGGAATTTGTCACAATTTTCTGCAGCCGCAAAAACCCCACCCAAAAATCCCAAATCTTGTCAGCTGTCAGTTTCTGTTAATTTTGTAATAACTTTCTTTTCTGGCCCCAGGGGAGGGAGCAGCTGGAGCGGGGGATTCAGCTGCAACCTCTTGAACTTTGTTTATCCATACGTTCGCTTTTTCTAAAAACAAAAAAAATAAAATGGAAGAAAAGTAACAAAAAATAAAAGCAAAAGTTAAAACTTTCAAAGTCAGACTTAAACGCCAGACGGTAGCAGCTGGCGGGAGGCACCGTGGTATGAGAGAGTGACATTAGTTGCTAACTGATAATGTAATGACCTTGTAAGAGAGTTAGGTAAGACAAATATGAAGACAGTTGAAACAGCGGAATTAAGGAAAATCGAAAAGGAAGGAAAATACAATTTTTAAAATGGACTAAACACTGCCTGTCCATAGAAGTTAAATAAAAAAACTGAATTCAGTATTCTGGAATTGAATTACAATTTTATGTTAGTTTGCCATTTTTATATTTAAGACTGTTTGGCCCAATATGTCATATAAGTAAGACTGCAGTCAAAAATTTCAAAGCTATTCAAACTTGTTTCTATTCATGTGAAGTATCCTGCCGAACAAAAACTTTGTCACATCTCAAATTTATTCAAATCAAAAGACTTAAGAAACAAACTTTTAATTTCAAAAGTTGCTGAGAGTTTTATTTACACTTTTCTAAGAGCTTCTCTAAAGATTGAGTAGCAAAGAAAATCTCTCTAAATATTAAGAAAATTAAGCCTTCTTAGATCAAATGGGATTGTTCGTATTCTATGAGTTCCTCTTTACAGAGTTTTGACAACCGACTAATTAGAGATATATGCCAAGTGCAAATGCAATTTAAGGAAGCTGAATATTCTTTGTTTTGTGTTTGACACAACTTATAGAAAGGATAAGTCGGCCATTCAACTTGTTTAAGCAGAAAAAGGATTTCTAATATAAATCCGGTTGATTTCAAATATCATTCATTTAAAGCCCTCTAAGGACATGCGAAGTAACAAGCAGTTTCATACTAAAATTGATGAATGAGCGTTTTACATGCTTTCTGCTAAGAATTAATGTTAAACAAAACATATTTGTAGAGTCTATGTAAATAGGCTGCGATCCTCGTTGTACTTTGAACAGTTGAACTAACACTGAGGCCACTTCATGTCACTTTATCCTTAAAGCCATCAGCGATCGACTGAAGTTAAAATTAAAATATAAGAAAAAGGTAAAACTAACTTCGTTTGAGACAATAATTAATTACAATTGCACTTGCTTTATAAAAGTAGGAAATATACAAAAAAATGTTATTTGCTGGAATGAGAACTCGAAGTCAACAGTTTTGACTATTATATCCTTGCATTTTTAAATTTATTGTCTATATGTACACTGAGAAAAATATCAATCTTAATCAGGGATGCAAACCGGTTCTGAACCGAACCGGTTTTAAACCGAACCGAACCGCTTTTTTCGCTTGTGAACCGAACCGTAAACCGAACCGGTGTATTTTCAAAAATGCTGAACCGAACCAAAAACCGAAAAATAAAATGGTTCGGTTCGGTTCACTTCAGCTAGGTATTGAGATACTGGCGGATATTGAGCAAAATCAGCAATTAGCTTAAAAATATTGCGAAAATACTTGGACAAGCAGAGTTGTTGAAAAAAGCTAAGAACATATTGTATTGTATATTGTATGTATTATCCGTAGAGGGTCAACTTACTTAAAACTCAAACGTTAACTTTTTATCTTCAGTTGAGATTGGCTTGAAATAGAAAATGGTATTTCTATGGCTGGCAGGCCTGCAAAATTCATGTTGAAAAAGGGAGGACGAAATAGCTCAGTAATGTCAACTCTTTGCAAAGGGCTCCGCCTGTTTTTGAACTGGATTTCCTAGATTCCAGGAATTACCTTGCTATCAGAGAAGGAAAAAGGTAGCTAAATCTCTTTAATGTTATATACAACAAAATTACAAACGTTAATAAAAACATAACGGATAATTTCTTTGAACTCGGTAATGCTTGCCAAACAACTCAATAACAGGGATTCAGTTGCATGAAAAAGTAAAATATCGATTGTTAGCGTTTACCTAAACATTATTATATGTTGGAATTTTTATCAGAAAAATGAACTTAAGCATATCTTGAATAGTGTTAGCGGTTTCACCCACACAAGTGTCAGTAGAATGAATATTTTCCACATTGGAGTTTGACCAAAGATGTTTTCGTCACTTGATATGTAAAGTTTTAGGATTTCAAAGCGAAATGAGAACTTTGGTACGGAAATTGCCGTCGAAATTTTGTACAAACCCGATTAACTGAAAACCTAAGTCTTATTTAATAAATAATCCGAATACTTGTTCTTTAGTTATTTAAATGAAAAAAGAGCAAACCGAACCGAACCGAACCGTAACCGCGGTTCAGTAAGCCCAAAAACCATCAATGAACCAGTAAAAACTGTGTGAACCGCTGAACCGAACCAGTCCTTATATCCAAGTGGTTTGCATCCCTGATCTTAATCCAAGACTATAATCTTGAATCAAAGAGAACAGATGAAACAATCTCATATTTTTAATATGAAAAGAAAAGCGACAAAAATAAATTATATTAATCATTTTGTATTTTTATGTTTTTGTTTTTCTGAAAAACTTAAATAAATGTTAATTATTAATCCGCCGGTGCTGGGACTTGAACTAAGTACCTCGCGTGATTGACCACACTCTGCATTGGTCACTCAGCCCACTCGGCTGTTGGCCGTCATTTTCTCGGCCAGCTGGTGGATGCTAAGCAACTAAGTGGATGCCAAGTAAATGACAAAGGTTTAATTGGAACGAAAAGGGGTTTGGTTCGAGTCACAAAAGAGCAGGTTGTTTTTTTTTTTATCAAAATAAATATATCATAAGGTTTTTTAACAGAAGCTTTACAGAAAACAGTAGGATGGTTGATACGATACGATATAAATCTTGTTTTAAGATTTTTAAGCTCAATTCAAGATTTTTGAATGCCAGATTTTCGAAAAAGAGACTTTCAATCTAGATTATAGATTGATTTTTTTTTCAGTGTGGGTAATTTAATACCCAAGAAAGTATTGAGGAAATTCTATCGCGAGGCATGTGGGAGGTATTGTGGCCAAATTGCTTGCATTGTAAAGAGGAACAATGAAACTTTAAGAAAAAATAGTAGTTTAGTCCGTGGTTTACCTGTTCCAATTTATCCTAAAAATCTCTGATTATTTCTGTATGATAAATGTTTAGGAGAAGTGCTGCTTACTAAAGAAAAATGGTACAAATAGAAAACCCACTTCCACACCAGATTCCTTGAGGTTCCCTGTATGCAATGGATTTGTTTTTAGTATTTTTAATTTTTTTAATATTTTGAATTTCTTCGCCTGGGAGACATGTAACAATTTCATCAAAATCAAACAAGCCGAACTATGGGCAGTTCTTAAAAGTTGAAATTTTGTAATTTATAATTTTTACTGAAAGAGGAACAATGAAACAAGGATTTAAAAAAAGAAGCATTACTCATGTCTATATATAAAAACCAAGATCTTATTGCAGTACAGCAATGTTTGTTAAAAGATTTTAGGGATCGAATATTGAACTCTTGTAGCTAGGAACCAATAACATACATTTTATTCTCAATTATCCTATTCAAGACGACCATAGAAATAATCTTCTAATGCCAAGTCAGTGCGTCCTCAGACTTGTATTTTAATGGACTTCACCTTATTTTCTACTTTACGAGTTTTTAGTCGTTTTCCAAATTTTTTATGTAAAATTAATTGACTTTTAGCTCATTCTGTTCACACAAATTAACCATAATCAATTTGGCAATTATCAACTAAGTAGTAACATTTCTAATTTCTGGACACTGTGCAACGACATTAACTGGGCTTAAAATTGTTTTGCCATGCTGTGTAATTGTTTGGCATATTAATTTTCTCGTCGTCGTCGTCGTGTAAGCCAAGTGTAAAAAGAGCACACATGGAGCTCTATTCCGTCTGTCCGTTCATCTATCCATCCATCCATCTGGCTCTATGCATTGTATGTTCGTTCGTTTGTCTGCGTTCGCCTGGCTGCTTTCATTTTCGTTGTGAGAACGGCGCAGGTTTGTTGCTTAAGTCTTTTGAATTAATTTCTTCTGCTGCTGCTAATAATTTTTGATAACTGCCTTTGTGATGTGTTTTTGCAAATAAAGCCATCAACACCGAAACAAATTCATTAGTCAAATTTCACATTTTGGTTATTAGCAGGTGTGAAATGTCATTGTCAACCAAAAAAAAAGTTAAGACAAAGATTAGCACATTGTTAAAGAGCAAGTGAAATGAGACACACAATGCCAGTAGATAAATAAAATAAGCAAAACAAAAACATTTCTTTGCAATTTTTGTATTATTGTTTACTCACAATTTATGTGCTTTCTAATGAAAGCAAAACCATATAATAGGAAGAATGGAAAGAAAGGAGAGGCCCAAGGGGTGTCAAAACATGACTTGTGCGTGCTTTAGGCATGTAACACTTTACGTAATTTAATTAAAGAAAATACATAAAAATTTATGATTACATCAAGTCAGCAAAATATTTAAAAGGCAAAGGCATGAAACGATAATTATGATTAGCGGAAAGCGTAAACGAAAGTGTAATGCTCTTTTCTTAAACACATTTAATTTATGTTTGGAAATGGTAGAGCAATGGATAAATCTAACATTTTATTCAAAGCTTTTATTAATTCATAATTTAATGCCGAAAATCAGCAAGTCAATACTTTAAAATTGAACATTTTTGGAGTTGGTTATTCAGAAAGATAGCTATCAAATAGAGTGCGCCTTGCTCTCGACTGATTTTCTAACCAAATCTAAACCATAATTTATTAAATATATAAAATCTACATACAATATTATGCATCTGACTTTTGGCTACCCATAAAAGGTACAATTTCAAAACTACTTTTCAAAAATTGTTACCAAAAACTTTTGAGCGATTTAAATCCTTTGCAACTCCTGATCAAGGTTAGTGTATAAAAGTTGCAATAATTTACCAAATTATAACAATGCGCCGCTGGGCCTAAGTAGGAAGCGTTTTACATGGCAGCTACTTGACGACGACTCATTCTTTGGATTTGTGTGTGTGTGTGTGAGTGTGATTGGAGCTCTGCCACGCATGAAAGCAAACACAACAGGCTAGAGCTGGAGCTAGAGCTAAAGCTTGAGCCAGAGCCAAAGCCACGGCCCACAACTGAAACGCTTCGTCTCACGCCAAGTGCCTGTGGGCAGCCTCTGATTCAGATTCCAAACTGCAAGCTCCAGACTTTTGCTACGTTTTTCGTCTTAGCTATCGGCGCATAAAGAAAGCAAGACAAGCCAAAGACAGACAAAATATAGGTAGGTACACATATATATATATATACATATATAGATAGATAAATGAAAGATATAGTGCTCTGGCCTGGGCCACATACATACATATATACGTCAAACTGTCTGCAATTGAAAGTGCATTTGAGGGGTAACAGAAAACGAGAGACAAATGTCTGGAGACACAAGTCGGTTGGCACAGAGCTTAACAAGCAAAACAGAGCAAACATCAAGCAAAGAGCTGGAATCGCTGGCATTATCGGCGCCCAGAGACACCAACATATGTGTGGGTTGTCTCCAAGTTGAGTGAAGTGAGGCAAAAGGCAACAAAAAAATATATAAAAAGGGTTTTTAGCTTGATTAAGGGCAAAAAACGAGAAAAAAAATGGAACTGCATGTGGGCTGGTTGGAAAAAAAATTTACATAAGGCAATGAGGCAAAAAATAAAATCAAAAGTTTTTCCTGTTTCAAATGATGGATAACAAATGACTTAGGCAACGAACTTGATTTGTGGAAAAAATATAAATTTTGAGTTGAAGATATGAACAATATATCCGGTTGGGTATTGGAACAACTTACTTTTAGGCAAATTCGGCCTGGGTTCTCATAATAATTAAGATTGTTACCTTTGGATAGGAAAATAAAAAAAATAGAACAATAGAAAAAATAAATAGTAAGTAGAAGTTCAAAATCAAAATACTTAATTCTTACTTATCTTACTTATCTTCCGACACTGCATAATTAGATCAAAATCGGAAAACAAATTTGTAATCACTTAAACGAATGACAACAAACTTGCTCTAAAAAGAAAAAAAAATGTGAATATAATGAGAGAAATTAATATAACAGAAAGATTGTTACAAATTTATAATAAACACAAATTCAACTTCTTAGTAGAAGGCATATGATTTACTTTTGGAATTAAATACTTTAAACATGGAACTACAAGACGGGTCATACCAAAAGAATGATAATTTCATAAATCAACTCTTTATCCGACGATATCGTTGAATAAATGGGAAGATTGCCAGTGGTAGAAGTCTGCTGATGAGGATTTGGGGACAAATCCCAAACAGTCTTTCCAGACATACCAATTGCTATTCCGATAAAAATGTTGTGAGCTATCTCTGTTGAATTGTGTTGATTGCGTTAAGCAAAAAATTGTAACCAACCATTGACCTTGAGCCAGCACTGTAAAAAGCACAAAACCTTTGACAAAAATCAATGCAGGTCACTAAAACCCTTATATGTTTAAATCATTTTTGCGAAACAGCGTTCCGCATCAATCAAGTCAAAGTCAGAAATCTCAATAACTACACAGAGGCAAACACCCTAGAACAATGTTCTCAAAACGAGTACAAACGTTACCAAAAACAGTGCATGAGAGGGTTTTTCTCCTTTCTAGTACACTTCTCACTTTAAGAACAGTTTTTTTTAAACGCAACAACTCAAATGAGTTGATATTATTTCATTTTTAAGAACTTGATTTAATTTTTATTTGTTCCGTTTTCAAGAACATATTAAAATCAACTCGGAAAATAAATTTGATTCAATTTCGACCAGGAGTGAGTGAATTTCTCACATTTGGGTGGAATATGCTCTCAGCTGCTTCTCCCTCCATCCATATGTTCCTTAGGAAACAGAAACATCGCACCAACGACCCACTCCACATGACGCCTTTCATTTAAGTTTTAAGAAAAAGTTTTTTTTTTAAAACACAGAAAAACTTGTTCAACCTTGATTGAGAACTGAACCCGGTACCTTATGCACTTAACGTATGAAATTACGCGATAGAACATTCAGCCGTTGTACACTTTTGCAGACTCACTTCTAGAGGTCTACTTATGCTTGGTTAAGCTGACAAGAGAGAGATCAAAAAGAGTGCCCTCCTTTTGCATATCCCTCTGTTGACAACGGGGTTTGCTGTTCTTTAAAGCAAATTATTTCCAATTGAGAACAACTTTACTCATTCCAGGAAAATTTGGGACATTTGTTCTCAAGAATTTTGACACCATCTTGTTCTTATTTTAAGTTGCTTACGCTATCATAGGTGTATGAACGAAACTTGCATATCGAAAAAGTAAATGTGGGCTAAGTATTTTCCAAGTTATTCTTCGAATACTGAGTTTGACTTGATTGATGTGAAACTTTTGTTGAGGTATTTGAGCGGTTTTTTTAAATGTATTATTCTGTTGGAAAGATTTGTAAAATTGAACATAAATGTAGTCTAACGCCCATTCAGTACGGGTCAGTTCTGCATCAAGACTAAATCAGCCCTGATTTGTAAGGTCTGTTACTGAAATGATTCTCGACTACCTGCTTTCAGTCATGAATTTAACACAGTTAGGCACTAATTTGTTATGATATTGCTTCTTTTACTTACTGGCATCTGCCATCAATAGGAGCAACTCAGGTCTAGGTTCAGCATTTATAAATTAAGTACAAAGGCTTAGAACTGCTAAGAAGGTTTCAATGAAAAATGTGTATGATTAAAAGTAAACTCTCGAGGTTAATGATTTTTACGTTTTTTTCAACTCCTCAGCTGTAAAGCGGACGCAGGGCTTTTACCTTGATTACGAATCCAGAAGGGGTTTAATATAAATAAGAAACCCCAAACTCATTTTTGTTTTTATAAGCAAGTAAAAAACATTGACCTGTTGCCGGCTAAAATTCCATATATTTTAGGTTTGGAATATTTGAAGTTGAAGTCTTGAGTCGGCTGTAACACCCATGTTTTGGAATTTACAACCTACAAATTTACTTTTAACATAGTTTTCTTTAAGTGTCATGAACTTTATTTTTCAAAGTTTGCTTGTCCTCATTGTGAATCATGTGGCGGAAATCCCTAAAATTTTAGACATAACATTGTATGCCGTCCTATCTTGGACGTCTGGAGAAGTCAGTTTTCGAACCGCAATGAGAACGGGAGGTTCGCACGATATCACAAACTAAACACTTGGACGAACTTGCTCAATTCTTTCTCCATATAATGTTGCTTAAATTAAACCGAAATGATACTAATCCAGCAATCAGCTGATGTATTACACTAAACATTAAAATTATAAAGTTACTTTTATTTCTAAGGTCAATGACTTGTCAGCCAAACCCCTGAGCACAGCATTTGAAATTTATCTTTTTAAATTCTTTTCTCCCCTTTTTCAATCAACAAACAAAGTAAAATTTATATTCCGCTTTATTAAAATTAATATCACCATAAAAACAAAATATGAGCACAAAAATCAGAATTTTTATAATTGGTAAACCAAAACCCAGAGACTGAAACAATTTCTAATAAATTCGCAATATCAAATTTCCAGCCAAGCCTTTTAAACACAATCATACATATGTATCTCTGTGCCTGTGCATGTGCGTGTGGTCGTTTCCAGTAAGCAGTTCGGCACATAATTCACTGAGCAATTTGCAACAATAAACTAAACGACAGCTAACGGCGTTGACGCCAAGGAATGAGCCCCCGCCAAAAGAGGAGGAGAGTCAATGATTGGCGAGGCAAAAAAACGATGCAGAGGCGAGGAATGAACGCAGATTGACAGCTTCAGCATCAGTGTTCGCAAAAAACAAAAAAAAGGATCTTGGTGCGGTTGCCGTTGATTGAACGCACATAAAGCGCTTTCAAAAAGAGTTCAAGGTTGCCTCGATTTAATTGAAGGCGCATTGTTGTAACAGCTCTTGGGGAGTAGTTGAAGCAGACGACGACGCGGACGAAAACGACGGAGCAAGGCGATGACAGGCCTAGTCACAAAAATAGATAGTTGATTGTGTACACTATGTACGAACTTCCGCCGAGCGAATGCATGATAAAATCATTATACACTAGACCAAAAGGTATGGTGATAGAGGCATAAAAGTTGACCAGGAGGAAGGAAACATGATTAAATGGGATAGGAATTTAGGTTAAAACGCATATAAAAGGAAAAAAATTAAACAAAGATGGTAGAAAATACGAAAAAAAGGGAATGAAGCAAAATGAAAAAGTAAAGTAAAGGAAAAGTCCAGAAAATACATTAGAAAAGAGAATAGCAAGAAGTGGGATGCTGCATTAAATTTGGGATAAAGAAGGAACCAAAGAATAGGAATGATAAATATTCTACCTTCTTTGATTCCACATTCTGTGCCAGAGTATTTTACTTTCGACTTGTGCAAGGTAACAGTTTTTTCCTCTACCATTTCCCCCACCCCATTTCATCCAGAGCTACTTGAACTGGCCACTTGGTCAGTAAGACGCGTTGTGCATCTGCCTTTTGAGGCCTTTGTTCTATGCGACAACGCATTTTTTTGTAATTTTATTGAGTGACTTTTATGCCAAGCAACTACATACATAAAATCAATCAAATCATGCCAATGGAGCAGCCGCCAAACAACAATAACAATAACAACAACCACAACAACAAGGCTAATTCAATTGCTGGATACCTTGGGAAGGTTAAATCTCAAGAGCTGTGCGGAAGTTTTTGTCTTTTGTCGAATGTTTATCGATGGGATTTGTCAATCTAAAAAGACGCCCGAGGGAGGCCACATAACCAATTTAACTGTGAACTGTCCAGAGTTAGTGGAGAGTGTTTTTGTATGCCTTGGATGTTATTGATAGATATTTGTGTATATTTTGAAAATGATGTTTGTTCATTGTCATAAACCAGTTGTTGGCCAAAAAGGTTGATGGTTGTGCAAATAGATACTTACATATGTATGAATGATGATTTGTAGAAGCTGAGCCTTTTGTTATTCATGTTGAAATTTGAGAACAAAATTTGCTAAGTTTTTAGTAATTTTAAGTTTCAATCAATCACCCAATTATTCCAACATTTATTCCCCCATCCAAAAGAATCTGCCTTCATCTAGATGTAAACCACAAAACTTAACTCTACTCGATTACCGCTAAGCTCTCTTAACCAATTTAGCGTAATAATTTAACGTATGCAGTTGGCGCACGGCTCATTGGCTGGCTCCAGTCGCCTGGCCTGGCGTGGCTTGACTTGGCTTGGCTTTTCCGCTTTCGGTTTCATTGCCGCAATTCGGAACTGGTTATCGATTACGTTGGCTGCCACTTCTAGGCGAAAACTTAAATATCATCGCGCAGCTTCAGCAGCGGCTTGAGTTTCCTTGGCTCTCTGACTCTGTTATTGCAAACCGCTATAATTTTGTGGTAATATACAGCGACGCTCGTTTCAAGCACGTGCTGCAGCATTTACCCAACTCATATATTATACTCACACACACACACACACTCACGGCGACTGCCAACTGAAGTTGGATACTCAACAACACGTACTTCACAGATTTGTACATTACGCCATCGTCATCACTTTGATCATTATGATTATGCCTGATGATAACCAAGTTTCTGTTCTTTTGTTTTTCTTCATCGTTTTTCAATTTCGAGTTTGTTGCCTAAGTCTTTGGGTTTTGTCTGACTTTTTGAAGAGGGCTTAGAACAATTGAGGCTAATCGAATTTTTTTTTTATTTGATGTCGTATTTTTCGACAGCTGATGCCGGCCGCAGTGCTTATAATTCAAAATGTGAAGCTTAAAGTAATAATATTGGCATTTTAGCGGCTTAGCAGCTTCAAATAGAAGGCATTTTTTTGTGTGGCAGGAAAACAAATGTATTTTTCACAATCGTGTTCTCAATGATCGTCAGATTTTCATTTTAGTGCGCCATTAATTATTTATTGCAATAAACGGAATTTTTGTAGAATAATCATTTAAGATTTGTATAACCTACCTAAGACTATAAAAATTGTTCGCCATATATAATTATATAAGCATAATTTCTTAGGGCATTAATAAGACGTTAACGATTTGCCTTTTTTAAGTTGCTGCTTAACTTCTCATTCTTATCGGAAAACAATTGAAGAACTGCCATTCAAAGCATTTATAGCAGATCGATTGAATTTGATTATATTCTTTCCAAATCAATTAAACAGACAGTATTCTTTTTCTTGGTGTAACTTTGACTTGCTACATGATGGATTAGAGAATTTGGGCGAATCCTTTTGTCATCCAGAGGGTCGAATGAAGGGAAATGGGGTTTGGAAGTTAAAAGCCGAAGAACACAGTCGGTTTTTGGGTACATTTAACAATTCTGATTCCGCATGATTTGATCGTAATCCAAAACGGGAACAGGCCTATATATTCTTAATTTGAATCTAAGTTAAAAAATCTTGTATAAATTGGATTAAAAATTAACTTAATTCAACTTTTTTCCTAAGGCTGTGTTCTTGTTCGTGTTTAAAGAGATTGCGTTTTTTATGTTGACTGTTTTTGTTGGATTCACTGAATATTCTTTTTTCTGAAAAACTTATAAAAAAATTAGTATTTTTATCTTTGCCCTTTCGCCCTCTGGGACACACACTCAGGACCTCTGGAGAATGAACATATGGCATGGCAACTTAACTCTATAATAGAAATAATATATTAAACATTTTCTGATAATATACGATTCCGATAAGTTTGATGCTTCTATTACAAGTGTTAACAGACTACTCGAACTCAAATCTTAATTCTTCATGCTGCCAATGCAGCTTTCTAGTATGCAGAAATATTATACAAGCTGCACGTGTCTTCCTTAGCGTTTGGAATATAATTTTATTATTACACAAAGAAAAAAATTTTTAAGGCGGGTATCCAAGCTCTTTAGCGTACATTATTTAAAGGGAATCAAGAAACTAAAAAAATTCCTGTCAAACTTCATATAAAAAAAAACTGTGTGGCAGGAATTTTTAGAATTTGCGTTTTTCCTTGCTTGTGTATCCAGCAACATGAACGTAATCCACAATTTGCTATCGATAGTTGGCTTATCGATAGCGTGTGTGGATGGAGAGAACAGCTGACACACAGCGCAGGAAAATATTGTCAACAATTATTTTGGATGCCACGAGCGAAAAGTTTGGGAAAAATTCAATATTTTTTTTTGTTATGAGCTGTCATATGGCTGAAGGACCATTTGCTTGCAAAGATTGGTAGAATATGGTTCCAAGGGCACACTTATGCCAAATTGATGAAACCGCCAGAGGGATGCTTTCCATAGACACAAAGGTCGGAGAGATGTTGTCCATATAGATGCCTTCTGTGTGTCGCCAGATCATAGGCAAAGTTATTAGAGTGGTGCACCAATGGTTATGATAGCTGCTGGTGTGCGTATTTATTTAAGCGCATAATGGCAAGGCGTCTACACCGCGTTATATATGTATGTTGTTGTATGCCTTACATACCAGGGGCCCCACATATGTATGTAGATGACTCTAGATTCTTGAGGGCAGTCGGTCATGCCGTACCCCATAACGGGATCGCACATATCCACCGCTACGAGGCTTAAGAAGCCAATGGAGCTCCAATGCCATTAGCTGAAACCATAGCTACTGCCCGAGTCACACGGACTTTCCTGGCCAAGACACGCCAAGGTAATTAAACGCCATATCCGTATATGGATCTTTTATTCCCAGGAGTTGCACTCGAGCTACTTTTCCGGGTCTCATAGCAATCGTGTTGACTCTTTGAACGATTAACGACTATGTTCAAGCGGTTCGCCCATCTACCAAAGCTAAGTTACTGATCCGGCCACTAAGTTGGCAAAATCTTTAATGTAGATGCGAATGTATTTAGGCAATCTTGTATCCGACCATGAAAGACTTCATTCGATGGGCGACCAACCAAGACGTCATAATACCTTAGGGATAATAGCATTATAAAGTTGCGCACATATCAACATGCTGCAGTGATGTTGAGTGCCATCCGGGACCCACTGCAAAGTGACATGCCATCGGGATATCATCCCCAAGTATAAAGTTTTGCTACATACTCCGAGCAGCATGCTTTATTCAGAAAATATAATTTTTATTTTTAAATTTATTTAAATTCAAATAGTTAACAGTGCCAAACAGCTGATTGATCAGAGTGACCTTCCACCTTTTAGGTGCATGGTCGCACTGTTTTAGTTATGTTCCACACACACAAGAAATAATTAGCAAATTCCTGACAGCAATTTTCCGCAGTGCTGGATACAGGCCTTTACACAAAGAAATAAAAATTAATTACAAATGGCAGGTCGTAATGTCAATACTACTACTATGCTCTTTTTTAGCTAAGTACTATTATTTAATAGGGAATGTCAATACTACCACTATGCTCTTTTTTAGCTAAGTACTATTATTTAATAGGGAATTCACCAGCTCTCGTAAAAGCGTAAATTCCAAAAGTTTACGACACCATAACAAAACACATAGGAAAAAAATTACCAATTTTTTGTTGCCCTTGGGGTATGTTTTTAAAATCTCTCGTAAAAGTGTAAAAACTTGAAGTGTTCAAAGAATCGGCTAAAAAAACCTGGTATAGTTTTTATCTGATATAGAAATTTAGATACAGTTTTTTCTGTACAGGCGTTGGCTGCGTGAATATGATTATCCCCTGCTATATTTTGATATTCCTGCTCGAGTCCCGGTAAAGGATGGATTTATGATGAATTGCCAAAAATATAGCCGAAGTGCTGAATATCAAGTAACAGCAAAATGCACAGCCTGTCAAAAACAGCTGGATTACCACAACAATTACTAGGGTAAATCACAAGGGGCGCTTACAAGCTCGTGTAAGGTAAATTTACCAATTACGTTTTAACAAGGGCTGGCGAATACTCTTATTGTTTTATACAAACAGAAAATGAACGAATTTATAATTTCTTGACCCCGCCTTTACTGGGAATCGAACTCGGTGCCACTTGCACGCTACAAGGGAACATGACATCTCACTGCACTGCGCTATCGGACATGCGTCGTACAAGATGGTACATGGCTGAGAGCCAACTGATACAATTCTTTACGTTGCTTGAAGTTTCAACTTTCAACTCTATTGGTTTTTTTTCTTTTTATACCCTGTTCCCATTAAAAATGGGAAAAAGGGGATCATGAATTTGTGCAAATTTATGTAACAGGGAGAAGGAAGCATTTCCGACCACATAAAATATATATATTCTTGATCGGCATCAATAGCCGAGTCGATTTAGCCATGTCCGTCTGTCCGTCTGTCTGTCTGTATGAACGCGTCGATCTCAGAGACTGTAATAGATAGAGCCACAAGTTTTGGCATGTATATAGGTGTACACCGTACCCAGATAAAGTTTGCTCCAGGTTTGCCAAATTTTTCCTCCATCTTCTTCTAACCGCGAAAAACTGTCAGAGCTTTAATTTTTAAGTTTTAACCTAGTGACTTTATATACATTTAGTGAGGCCCAACATCTATCTATTTTGTGTACCGCAATGAGATCCGAGCAAAAACACTGAAGATATGTACAAAAGTGCGCCTGCCCATTTAGTGAAATAAATTGTATAATAAATGGAATTCAAAGCTATAGGAACCACATTACTTGGGACAGGGTATTTTGCTGTCGGGGCACTCAACCGCAACACTCTTACTTGTTCACATCGAAATTTAGAAAATATCCTTTTAATCTTTTTTTACTGTTTAAATAAGACGTTATTGCTAAGAAATGATAAGAAATGAACTATATATGACTAAATGTCAAATTAACCAGCCCATATCAAAATTGTATGGATTCCATTTTTTGCTAAAGCTAAACGAGTTTTAGGCATTTGAAAAATCTATTCTTTGCAAGATAAATGTAATCCTAGCGATTGGGTATAAAAGCCCGAAAGACCGGTTTCTACATAAAGAGCACAGTTTTGAGTAAGTAAAATATTTTTTTTAGAATTAATCGAAGAAGCTTATGCACTAAGAAAAAAGGATAGTTTTTGATGATCCTTGCGATATTTTTACTATCCTTTTTTAGGATCTATTGGGTATTTTCCAAGTCGATTTATTTTGGT